>CM060423.1:229541259-232218839 GCA_030545235.1 Helianthus tuberosus | reverse complement strand
TTTGGTTTCACCTTTGTCACACCCCAAATTCCACGTGTCACCGGTGGGCCCGGTGGGGGAATATCGTGACGTAATTGATATCATCATTGTCAAACAACACAATATATAAATGCACAGCGGAAGCAAAAGATAAATATATTACAATCCGAATATAAAGTAATATCAGAGTATTACAACGGAAAGTAAAAGATCCACAGGCGGATCGAATAATCATAATCATTGTTCAACAGACTTTAGACGCCTAGGACTTGTAAGATTCCCTATAATCGCCCTGAGCTTCCAGCCCATTACGTTCAGTACCTGTCACTTAACCTTTTGGAAAAATACGTCAGTTTTCACTGGTAAATACAATTTAACTGACTCATTTTGAAAAGAGTTTGAAAATTGATTTGAGTGCAAACGGCACAAAATATCTTAACACAGTGATTAAAATGCACAGAGGCAAAATTAATCTTTTATAACTTGGGACAATTTTGTTAATAAAAATCTTGTATCCGATTTACATGTTTGTCCAACATTTAGGGCCGGTGATTATACAATACAATACAATACAAGCCGGACAAGATTAATCGACACACCACAAATATAATCTCACAAGAAGTTATCCTCACGAGTGAGTATACGTTTTACATATGCAACAGGAGGTGTTTTATCTACACCTTGTGCTTACGTCGTGGCCATTCACTTTTTAAAATGAGCCAAGGATATCCAGGACACGGTCATTAACCCCCAATGTTATTTGTTATCAAGCAATACGAATTAAAACGGGATTATGCAATTCAATCATCTCCGATCAAAAGGTTTCTACACCCGACCAAGCGGTATTTTTATAATACCGTACCCCAAGCCCGTATAAGGGAAAATAAGTTAAAAGTATTTACCTGAGCTAGCTCCTGTCTTAATTAATAAGAATTTAATAACTCAGCCGTATTCACTTAAGTAAGCGTAGGTACCATTTACCGGAAGGCTCTAGTCTGGAATGATGACATAAATAATCAATTAGAATGCTAACGGGTCTTTAATTAAGCCAAAGCTTAGACCGGTTAGTCTTAAGGAAATATACGGTTCAAACGCACGATTAAGCGAAGACCGGATAGAATGTGAATTTGACCCGACAAGTTTGGAGACTTGTATAATATGGGTTTACTAAACACATTCTGGATTTTGAGACAAAAATGATAATGTTTGACCCGTTTCGGTCAATTTATGCAAACTAGTTACATAAACCGAACCGAACGCGAAAAGGGCGTTACGGGCGACCATAAGAGTCATATGCAAGTTTCCTGAGTTAATATGCTTCAATTATGTTATAATATTAGCAAGATATTTTCTATTATGCCCGGAATGTATTTAAACTCAATTTACGCCTCATAAGGGCATTTTGGTCCTTTAAAAGTTATAAAAGAGTTTATTTGTAAATCTGAGTTACGGGTCTGATTTATATAGAAAATATACTTAACTTATTATGTTATAACAGTAGGGTATGACCCATATGTAAAATGTATCATTCTCGGATAACCTACCCGACATTTAGACACGCAAAACACTACTTATGTCATTTCAACTTTTATGTTCAAAACTGGGCTGTTTTCGGGGATTTTAATAAAATAGTTAACTTGTTCCAAAAATTCCCAAATTTTTACAGAATGTCATAAACATTCCATATTTTATTGTGTAAAAAAATCGGGGTTCATTTTATTACCAATATTTTATAAAAATTCATTTTCCCGGACTGAACTCAGATTTACCTTTTTCTGACCACAGTTCACGGAACAATTTATTAAAAATTCATCGAGTGTCCGATTTACGAAATTCCAGTGGGGTAATTACAAATGCATCGGTTGTCATCTATTGTAAAAATTTCATGGTCTGATTCATCATGAAACTCAGGTTATAACTGAAAGTACGACACCCATTTATTGCTGTCAAAACTCAGCCTAAGCTGCTGTTACGAATTGGTTCTTTAAAAATAGTAAACGAAGTCCAAAAATTACGATTCCGGTGCCATTAGAACCGTATTTTATAACACATAAATCTAGGCTTCAGAAAATACAATTTTTGTTAAGTTATGGCCCGTTTACAGCCTGATGAAGTCGGCTGAAATCATTACTCAGCTTGCTGTTTTGTGGTTTAAATGTTACTAAAACGTATTAACAAGTATCCGAACAACGGGTTTATCAAAGTTTGACGATCAAACATCATATATACATTAACCACCCTTAAACCAACAAGTTTTCATCTTTATGTATCAATCATAAGTAAACCTTTATATTTATCTATTTGTTCTTGACACTTTAGTGATCTTAAACATACTACACCCTTTGATCATAGAAACAAGATTAAACAAGATTAACAAGAGTGTAACAAAGAACTTACTACTAGCTTATAGCTAGGGATGAATCTAGTGCAAAGTTGGAAAGAAAGAGATGGTGAAAAGTCTTGAAACAAGCTCCTTCAAGATGCACCTTCCATGGTTGTTCTTCAAAGCTTAAATGAAACTTGTAAGTGATGAAGATGAAGATGACAAGAGAGGGAGGTGGGTTCGGTTTGGGGAAACCGAATAGAGAGAGAGAGTAGTGAGGTTGAGTGGAGTGTGAAGGTGTGTAAGACTTGAATTGATTGTAAGATCTTATGGCCATGCTTCACAATCATCTTCACATATTTTGGATAGATTTGGAAGCAACAATCTAATAAAGAATTGAAATAAAATCTTGCCATATCTATGAAGTATGGATAGAATGATATGTTGGGTCCCATGGGGACTAAAATCGTTAGTGGGGGGGGGGGGGGGGGCTTTGATGTAAATATTTTCCAACTAGAAAGTAGGTATTAGAATGATATGTTTATTCAGTAACTTTTTAGCGGGTGTTATGGCATACGGGGATCATGACTAGCCAAGAATAATTAAGTAACGTGTTTGACAAATATTTGGTGTCCCGGGTAATGTCCGGTTGTTCGGTCGGATACTGTTCCGTTAAGTTGTTAACTGTTCCATAAGGCGTCTTACTTATATATTTTTGTAACGAAATTTATTCCTAACACATAGGAAAACATATCGGACTATTTAACAATTTTTCTGTATACTACTAGTATGTTAACACGCACATGTAAGTACAACACAGTAATCGGAGAGTAGTTAAATGATTCAGCAACTTTACTTATAGGTATAAAACCTTAGATGGCCATTATTTGGCACTCCCGAGAGTATAATTAAATATTATGAAGCTCCCGGTTTGTTAAAAGGTCACTCATAGGTAAGAATTAACATGTTGACGCTTTTAACCCCTTTATTGTGCAACCTTTCAATTAATTACATAAACGGCTACACTTAACTAACAAGTGGCTCATTTGTGAATATAAAACCGTAGAAGGTTATTTAGAAACTTATTTTAAGTATGCTAATACTTCCAGTCCTTTCTAAATCAAAGTTTTTGATTTTTCGAAAAACTAGTCCCTTAAATTCAACATTGGACTTTATTAGGGTTTATTACACGTGTCAATACATCATTGGACGTGATTTTTACGAGGTGTTACATCCTCACCCCCTTAAAAGAAATCTCGACCTCGAGATTTACTAAAATGCTGGAAGTACCTTTCGTCACATAATGGAATTTCTCCAAGCTCCTAAAGTGACCTTTATATTTGGTACATGTATCCTTTTGGAGCTTCTTAACCTATCGATTCTCAATCGATATAGATTGCTCATCATATCATAGGTCTGCATATCATCAAGTGATAATGCTTCTTGCCTTATTGATGAAACATATCCTCAATTCATTGGTGTACAATGTGTTGTATGCTCCGCCAAGCTCCTTAAATAGGTTTTGGCTTATAAGCTATTTGATCTGATACATTCGACTCCCTCGAATGATTCTATGTATTCAGAGCTCAACTATCCTCATAATTAACAGGTCGGCACACCCTTCCAGGGTGATATCTTTGTTGAACTTTATTCCTTAACAAGAACTTAGGAAGGTTGCTATTTTCACTAATCCGTGATTTTCTGCCGAATACTGGCATTTTACAAATGATTTCGTATGATCTTATTCGTTGTTTCCAAGACAGCTCTAAGATCTTGGTAATTGGACTTTCAAATCTTTTGTCAACAATAAGTGTTTAATATACCATCTATACAAGGTTTCCACATGAACAGCCTTGATACTTATATACCCGTTATCATAGAGAAGCTTAATTTAAGGTAAGATGGTTATTCCAATCACTGCTTAAAGCTAATCTTATGGAATAGCTAATCCTTACAGTTAGTCGAACAAATCGACGATCCTGGGCAGCTGACAACGATTCTTAATTGTTGCCTAATCAGGGTTGCGGTACACAATGCATAAGCAGACCGAACCCTCTTTCTTAATTAACTATACCGAATTCTCAGACTATTGAGTTAGACTATACGAACCCTTTATTTAAAACTTACCTAATTAGGGTTCCAATTCTTCCAATGATGGTACTAACCGTCTTGGGGATTTCATAATAATACAGCCTTAAATGGGATATAAATCTTAACTCTACCTGCCTCTCAGGGGTAAACAGGGTAATCTTAGGAGAAGATACTTAGGTATAATGAATTTACAGAGATTTTCCAAATCTCAGGCTCTAATTCTTCCATTGATGTCGGTGTCAGATAATGACACATTCTCTTTACAAAAGCAAGGATGTCCTAAGTAGAGATACTTATAAGGACATTTTATATTGGATATCTTCCTTGAATACTACTAGTCGACTTTAGTACAATATGACCATTGGGGTACCTTAGGGGTTCCATGCATTAAACCTCCATACTGATCAGGCATGGAAGTAATCTATGGGACACACTAGGATACGCCGATCCTCATATGGCACTTTTATCATACGTAGTTTGGCATTCGCAGGCGATAGAAAACAATGGGAAAAATAGTAAATAAAATAAAATAATATATATTGCCGTACTCTTTCTGGGGAAGAGTACTCCAGATTCTTATGAAAGGATTTTCTCCGAGGATGGGAGAGAGGTCATTGAAGATTTCACTGGTAAATTATGCCCCATTTTTAATATCTGAAGTTCTTATGATTGTAACCAAAAGTTTGCTAACCTTATGGTTTACTAAAGGTTTATTATCCCTTGCATTAATTTAAAATACTTAGCAGATACAATTGATGCTAAAAGGTAAGGACGTACCTAACGCTTTTATTGATATGCACTGTCTCTGACATTCAACCGGTAGTTTAGGCGTTTCCTTTCTTATCCATCCCAGACTTAGCTGCTCCTTCCTTGGCAGCCTTCGGGCAATTAGTACTGATGTGGCCTTTTTCGCCACAACTGAAACAGTTCGCATTCTTTATGTCCCTACATTCGTGAGACTGGTGGCCAGTTCTTTTGCAGATGCCACATTGCTTTATCTTTTGGTTTGATCGACACTGTCCCCAGTGTCTCCTTTTGCAGGTTTTGCATGCAGGCTTTTTGTTGGAATCCTGTTGGTTATTGTTGAACTCGGATTTGCTCTTCTTAGGATTCTGGGAGTTATCGTCCTCCCTTTTACGTTTCCCATCTTCAGAGGCTTTGGCTGCCTTGTTTCTGACCACATCGAGCGTGAGAGGTAGCGTCAGATCTGCCGCCTCTCCTTTGACAGATTTAGGGCACGTGGTCTTGATGTGGCCTTTCTCATAACAGCCGAAGCAGACTGCATCCTTCATGTACTTGCAGTCCAATGTTTTATGATCCCTCGATGTGCAGATCCCACAAGCCCTCGGCCGCGATCGGGATTCTGGTTCGAACCTGCACTTCCCATAATGGCGGTTCTTGCAAATCTCGCATACAGGTTTCTGGTTGGACTTTTGTTTGCTCTTTTTCTTAGAACTCTGGGAGTTATCTTCCTCCCTTTTCCTCTTTGGTTCATCCCTTGCCTTAGAGGTATGGACGAGATCCTTCTTGTGAGTTAGGACGTGTGGTCTTGGATGAGACTTGGAGCAAATAGCATTGGGCTCCTTGAACCTTTTCACGGCCTTCTTCACAGCCTTTCCAACAGCTGCGTCTATCATAGTTTGAAGGACATCATTAGAAATTCTAAGGTTCACAATTGTAGTATCATTGGCATGCGTCGCATCATCCATAGCACGATCAACGACTGTCTTATCTGAGTTCGCCATACTTGATATTGGTTCCTAACATTGATAAAACAATTGCTTAATTGCAATCCGACAACCGCTATTCATCATCCTGGCAATTTATCATATACTATCCGTGGTACCATTTGGCCATAGGCCAATATAACATGAATATTCTTAATGAACATTGTTTAGATATGTATACTTATAGATTATACTTAGCCTAGGCCATGAAAGACCATCGAGGGCATTTAGGGTCTGGACCTAGTCCATCACCTTTTTGACAGGGGATCGAAATGTCACAACTGTCTTTATTATATTGATGAAGTTGGATAGCTTGAAAGCTTTCCATAAGGATATTAGAAAAGAGTGGTTCCTAATAGATATAAAATATCTTTCTAGGGTTCGTCGGAGCATTCTCCAAGGTATCATCGGCCAATTTCTACCTCACGTCAAATGGCCGGAGTTTAAATCAGGCGAAGACAACAGTTCTTAACATTTATCGTTCATTAAAGAATCATATGTGCCAGCATAAAGAAAAATAATTTATGCATAAAATTCCTGATAAGAAAAAGTACCTGCTATATGGTTAGCATTCTGTACCACCTCGCGGGCGTTCCTCTGGAAGACTCATGCTTTTGTTTTTCCTGGCCTTTCTCGGCTTCTTTAAAATCTTTGGGCAGTTAGTCTTGATATGCCCTTCCTCGTTACAATTGTGACAGATCGCGTTCTTCAACTCCTTGCAATCTAAAGTCTTGTGACCCTTGGTTTTGCAAATTCCACACAGTTTGGCACCTGGGTCAATTGTACACTTCCCAGTATGTTGCTTTTTACAGTTACTGCACTTGGGTCTGTTATTAGACTGACTCGAGTTTTTCCTAAACTCGGAATCCTTTTTGTTCCTTAAGCTTCCCTTTTTCTTCTTATCAGATCGATGAGAGTTCTCTTCCTCTCTTTCTCTTTTTCCCTCACCAGAAGCCTTAACAGATTTATTTCTGATTGCATCTAAGGTGAGAGATAGGGACAAGTCCACTGCGGACCTATATGTGGTTGGCCTAGATGCTTTAACATTTCCCTTTATCTCTGGTGCTAGACCTCCAATAAAACGTGCTATGCGTTTAGGTTCAGGGGTGACTAAGTAAGGAATTAGGCGGGACATAGTGTTAAAACTTGTCACATATGTCTGGCAATCTAAATCCTTCATGACTAGAGCCAAGAAGTTCGATTCTATCTCTTCTACCTCATGCTGAGGGCAAAAATTTTCCTTGACTAATGCAACAAATTGATCCCAAGATAAGTTGTAGAGTAGGACTTTTCCCGTGGCTTGGAGCAATGATCTCCACCATGCCAATGCTTCTCCTTTGAACGATTGTGAAACAAATTTCACAACGTCTTGCTTCGTACAACCGCTGAGGTCAACAATAGCGTCCATCTCCTCGAGCCACGTCATGCAATCGATGGCCCCTTTTTCTCCTGTAAAGTCTCTGGGCTTACAGGAGGCAAAATATTTATATGTGCAGGTCTTAACTGGTGCCTCTTGGTGAAACATGACCTGAATAGGCGGAACACTCCTTCGATGTGATGAGTTATGAACATCGTCTTCCTCTAACTCATTTGATTTAGGAGGGGGCTTAATACGAGCCACAGATAGAGTCGTAGAGTGGTTATCATTTGATTCATTATACTGACTGTCAAGAGCTTGAGTAATAGCACTATTTATTAGTGCCTGCAGTTCCGCTTCAGTCATGCTAATTCTGGTAATATCATTGTTCTTCTTCGGGTGGCTGTTGGCCTCCTCTGATCCAGCCATGTAGTTTGATTGCAACATAAACAATGGCAATGATTTATTCAGAGGTTATTATGATATCCCCATTTTTGACGATTCATCAACCATGGTAATATAAACCATATCGGTTAATTTGTTAGTTATTTTAAATTAGTATTTTCCATTATAATTTATCCTAGTTATAAAGCATTAAGGATATTAAAGTGGCGCAGAAGGCCTAGTCACAAGGACAGTTTTAAATTTATAAGCCATGGTCGCTTGGGATCGAGGCATTTAAGGTTTGAGCATAGTCGGTTACTTTTCTTAACAGGGAGTCGAAGACTACAACTGCCTTTTGTCTTTTAGGACAATAAATATAGCCCGTGGGCATTCCCTTCTGAGGGATGTTTATGATATGTTCATCTTTTCAGATGCTATTAGTCAAGATCATTTGGATCATACCGACCATTATGCTTGGACATGGTCCAACATTTTTAGACAGGAGGTCAAAGACCACCACTGTCGTTGTCTTATCGGACAACAAATTTAGCCCGTAGGCACTTCATCACTTACGGATGTTTATAATATGATCATCTTATAAGATGATATAAGCCCTGATTTCTAGATCATAAGGTAAATTAGGAATTTAAAAAAAATTTCCAATATAGGGATGACTGTTGTGAATTTTTTATCGAATCACATTTGTTAGGAGTGCTAACACGTTCTTAGGTGTTAACAAGGATCTGAATCTCTTGAGTAGGTCTCACCATCTTGGCCGCGTAGGCTAGGTTTCTCCTTTATGATTCTTTTTAAAATGTATACTGACAGGGAAGGGGGAATATTTATTTCCTTCAGGATTCTCCTCATAAATCCTACTTTACAAGTTAATAATAGCACAAATGGCCTAGTCGCGTAGACAAGTTTATAAGCCATGACTTCAGAGAATCGAGGCATTCAAGTTTTAATAATGGCACAAATGGCCTAGTCACGTAGACAAGTTTATATGCCATGATTTCAGAGAGTTGAGGCATTAAAGTTTTAATAATGGCACAAGTGGCCTAGTCACGTAGACAAGTTTAATGTATAAGCCATGATCGTTTGTGATCGCGGCAATTAGGTGTGAATCAACGTTCATTACCTTTTCTTGACAGGGAGTTGTAGGCTACTACTGTCTTTAGTCTCAGAAGACGTTAATTATAGCCCGTAGGCACTTCCCTTCTAAGGGATGTTATTTTCCATTTATTTCATGTTTCATGTTTAGAATGAAAACTTTGTTTAATCAATCCATTATATGGAGATAAAAGTACAGAGTTGCCCTAAGCGGGTCTTCGAAAGGAATAATGTGTCCTCGAAGGGACTGAAAGAAAAAATATATATATATATAATAAATACGTCCTTAGAAGGACTATTAAGGAAACGATCTTCAGTAAGAGGAGTTTCTTCTTCATTCTTATTTCTGAATGCTTTCTCCTTGTAGGCTCGTTTCATCCTGGCCGCGGTACGAAGATCAGCATTTCAAGGCTCCGGGTGTGGAGGATTCCTATTACAGCTTCTTCGCTTGGCGACGTATTCAATTAGAATTGGAAGCAAAAATTTCCAGATTAGGATTGAGATTATTCCTACGTTAAGTCTAGACTCAGAAGATTTAGGAATGTGCAATTGTGTCATTGAGATTAAACACAAAAAGCTAGTGTTTAATTCACTCAATGTTGGCTCTGATACCAACCTGTCACACCCCAAATTCCACGTGTCACCGGTGGGCCCGGTGGGGGAGTATCGTGACGTAATTGATATCATCATTGTCAAACAACACAATATATAAATGTACAGCGGAAGCAAAAGATAAATATATTACAATCCGAATATAAAGTAATATCAGAGTATTACAACGGAAAGTAAAAGATCCACAGGCGGATCGAATAATCATAATCATTGTTCAACAGACTTTTGACGCCTAGGACTTGTAAGATTCCTTATAATCGCCCTGAGCTTCCAGCCAATTACGTTCAGTACCTGTCACTTAACCTTTTGAAAAAATACGTCAGTTTTCACTGGTAAATACAATTTAACTGACTCATTTTGAAAAGAGTTTGAAAATTGATTTGAGTGCAAACGGCACAAAATATCTTGACACAGTGATTAAAATGCACAGAGGCAAAATTAATCTTTTATAACTTGGGAAAATTTTGTTAATAAAAATCTTGTATCCGATTTACATGTTTGTCCAACATTTAGGGCCGGTGATTATACAATACAATACAATACAATACAATACAATACAATACAATACAATACAATACAAGCCGGACAAGATTAATCGACACACCACAAATATAATCTCACAAGAAGTTATCCTCACGAGTGAGTATACGTTTTACATATGCAACAGGAAGTGTTTTATCTACACCTTGTGCTTACGTCGTGGCCATTCACTTTTTAAAATGAGCCAAGGATATCCAGGACACGGTCATTAACCCCCAATGTTATTTGTTATCAAGCAATACGAATTAAAACGGGATTATGCAATTCAATCATCTCCGATCAAAAGGTTTCTACACCCGACCAAGCGGTATTTTTATAATACCGTACCCCAAGCCCGTATAAGGGAAAATAAGTTAAAAGTATTTACCTGAGCTAGCTCCTGTCTTAATTAATAAGAATTTAATAACTCAGCCGTATTCACTTAAGTAAGCGTAGGTACCATTTACCGGAAGGCTCTAGTCTGGAATGATGACATAAATAATCAATTAGAATGCTAACGGGTCTTTAATTAAGCCAAAGCTTAGACCGGTTAGTCTTAAGGAAATATACGGTTCAAACGCACGATTAAGCGAAGACCGGATAGAATGTGAATTTGACCCGACAAGTTTGGAGACTTGTATAATATGGGTTTACTAAACACATTCTGGATTTTGAGACAAAAATGATAATGTTTGACCCGTTTCGGTCAATTTATGCAAACTAGTTACATAAACCGAACCGAACGCGAAAAGGGCGTTACGGGCGACCATAAGAGTCATATGCAAGTTTCCTGAGTTAATATGCTTCAATTATGTTATAATATTAGCAAGATATTTTCTATTATGCCCGGAATGTATTTAAACTCAATTTACGCCTCATAAGGGCATTTTGGTCCTTTAAAAGTTATAAAAGAGTTTATTTGTAAATCTGAGTTACGGGTCTGATTTATATAGAAAATATACTTAACTTATTATGTTATAACAGTAGGGTATGACCCATATGTAAAATGTATCATTCTCGGATAACCTACCCGACATTTAGACACGCAAAACACTACTTATGTCATTTCAACTTTTATGTTCAAAACTGGGCTGTTTTCGGGGATTTTAATAAAATAGTTAACTTGTTCCAAAAATTCCCAAATTTTTACAGAATGTCATAAACATTCCATATTTTATTGTGTAAAAAAATCGGGGTTCATTTTATTACCAATATTTTATAAAAATTCATTTTCCCGGACTGAACTCAGATTTACCTTTTTCTGACCACAGTTCACGGAACAATTTATTAAAAATTCATCGAGTGTCCGATTTACGAAATTCCAGTGGGGTAATTACAAATGCATCGGTTGTCATCTATTGTAAAAATTTCATGGTCTGATTCATCATGAAACTCAGGTTATAACTGAAAGTACGACACCCATTTATTGCTGTCAAAACTCAGCCTAAGCTGCTGTTACGAATTGGTTCTTTAAAAATAGTAAACGAAGTCCAAAAATTACGATTCCGGTGCCATTAGAACCGTATTTTATAACACATAAATCTAGGCTTCAGAAAATACAATTTTTGTTAAGTTATGGCCCGTTTACAGCCTGATGAAGTCGGCTGAAATCATTACTCAGCTTGCTGTTTTGTGGTTTAAATGTTACTAAAACGTATTAACAAGTATCCGAACAACGGGTTTATCAAAGTTTGACGATCAAACATCATATATACATTAACCACCCTTAAACCAACAAGTTTTCATCTTTATGTATCAATCATAAGTAAACCTTTATATTTATCTATTTGTTCTTGACACTTTAGTGATCTTAAACATACTACACCCTTTGATCATAGAAACAAGATTAAACAAGATTAACAAGAGTGTAACAAAGAACTTACTACTAGCTTATAGCTAGGGATGAATCTAGTGCAAAGTTGGAAAGAAAGAGATGGTGAAAAGTCTTGAAACAAGCTCCTTCAAGATGCACCTTCCATGGTTGTTCTTCAAAGCTTAAATGAAACTTGTAAGTGATGAAGATGAAGATGACAAGAGAGGGAGGTGGGTTCGGTTTGGGGAAACCGAATAGAGAGAGAGAGTAGTGAGGTTGAGTGGAGTGTGAAGGTGTGTAAGACTTGAATTGATTGTAAGATCTTATGGCCATGCTTCACAATCATCTTCACATATTTTGGATAGATTTGGAAGCAACAATCTAATAAAGAATTGAAATAAAATCTTGCCATATCTATGAAGTATGGATAGAATGATATGTTGGGTCCCATGGGGACTAAAATCGTTAGTGGGGGGGGGGGGGGGGGCTTTGATGTAAATATTTTCCAACTAGAAAGTAGGTATTAGAATGATATGTTTATTCAGTAACTTTTTAGCGGGTGTTATGGCATACGGGGATCATGACTAGCCAAGAATAATTAAGTAACGTGTTTGACAAATATTTGGTGTCCCGGGTAATGTCCGGTTGTTCGGTCGGATACTGTTCCGTTAAGTTGTTAACTGTTCCATAAGGCGTCTTACTTATATATTTTTGTAACGAAATTTATTCCTAACACATAGGAAAACATATCGGACTATTTAACAATTTTTCTGTATACTACTAGTATGTTAACACGCACATGTAAGTACAACACAGTAATCGGAGAGTAGTTAAATGATTCAGCAACTTTACTTATAGGTATAAAACCTTAGATGGCCATTATTTGGCACTCCCGAGAGTATAATTAAATATTATGAAGCTCCCGGTTTGTTAAAAGGTCACTCAGAGGTAAGAATTAACATGTTGACGCTTTTAACCCCTTTATTGTGCAACCTTTCAATTAATTACATAAACGGCTACACTTAACTAACAAGTGGCTCATTTGTGAATATAAAACCGTAGAAGGTTATTTAGAAACTTATTTTAAGTATGCTAATACTTCCAGTCCTTTCTAAATCAAAGTTTTTGATTTTTCGAAAAACTAGTCCCTTAAATTCAACATTGGACTTTATTAGGGTTTATTACACGTGTCAATACATCATTGGACGTGATTTTTACGAGGTGTTACAACCTTAAACCAAGGCCCATCCGCCAAAAGCACAATTAGTTTCTACCATACTTGTGTAACGGTTGGAGGATCTATCTCAAAACAGGACCTATCCACCTACAACCGTTACCACATTCAAAACAGATTATACTAATTGATGACCAAGGGCTTCATCCTAAAACCTAGGACCCATCCACCTTTGGTCATCGTATTGTTCTAGTGCAGGAAATATAAATTGTTCGAAGACAGGAAATGTAAATTGTTTTTCACAATCACAACCATGAAATTTAAAAATGGGCTCCGGCCTCAGCCCGTATATCCATCATCGCCCACTCCACTGCCTAAGGGGCAGCACCTTCTTGAACAGCAACCTCCTTCCCGGCGTCCGTACCAGCATTATCCTCGGGATTCTTCTCAGCATCTGCAGCAGCATCCTCTCCACCAGCATTCTTTCCAACATTTTCCCCAGCATTCTCGGAAACATCCTTTGAAGCGCTAGCATCCATTATCTTGGCGGACTCTTCCATAGCAGATTTGGCAGGAGGCTCCACAGGATTTCCCCCAAGATCTTTTAACTTCGCCTCCCAGGCCTTGATGTTCCAAGAAGGGCATTGTAAACCCATAGCCATCGCCTCGTAAGCCATTTTCAGCCTGGCCTGAAGAAGGGAGATCACGACGGAATTCTTGAGGCTCTCTCGGTATGAAGCCATGGCCTGCTCGTGTTGAACCTGGGCCGCGTCAAATTTAGCTTGAGCCTCCTGAGTGATCTTTTGGATGGCAGCTTGGTGATCCTGAGTCATAGACTTATACTTAGCTTCATAGTGTTCCGATTTAGCGGTGGCAATTGCTGCTTGATCTGCAATGGTGGCCTTGGCCTTTTTCAGCTGGCTTTCAAGCATGACGTTGGAGCCACATGCGTCCTCGTAAAGGAAGACCAGGCGTTCAAGGCCCTACAAGGTAATAAAACAGGCATTATTCTAAATGAACATTTCTATTAAGCATATGATGCAGGATACAGGTCGGGATATTAACCTGGTTAAGGAAGCCGGTCATAAATGTGCTGGATTCTGTGAACCCGTGGTTCTCGAATGGGAATACATGAGGTGGAGCAGAGGGCTCGACTTCCTTTCTTTTCCGGGAGCTGGAGGCCCGGGTCCGGGATGCTGGGGGAGCTTTGGGAACAGTGGAGGTCTTTGAACTGGTGAGTTTTGGTGTAACGGATGATTTCGGGTTAGATTCTTGCTTGACAGGTTCAAGGCTGGAATAACTGTCCAGCTCATCGAGTTGGAAGCCTTCGAGGTTAATAACTGGCACTGCACGAGGGAAGATGTTTTAAACTTGTTATATTACTATACAATAAAATAATAATCAATTTAATATGAAGATAATTCTTGAAAATATGCTTACCAGACATGTTGGAGCTTGATCTCTGACTAGAGCTTGTGAGTAACAGGTTAAAGGTTCTTTCACCCTCTGGAAGCTTGTAGATCTCTTTTATTCTCCCTTCTGATTCAGCACTAGGGGGAGCTAGTTCCTTGAAGTTTGCTGTAAGAAATAGAATAAACACATCAGGATATTGGTTCAGGATTGAGGTTCGGGATATGATTGGGGATAGTCCTAAAACCCTAAGTCCTACCGGAAGTCAACCATCTTTTAGGGAGGTCAAAACCCTTATCAATGGAGTCTCTTTTCACAAAGAAGAATTTTCTTGTCCATTTATCCTCATTCTTAGTGGCCTTAAGAATGAGAGGTTCGCTGGAAATAGAAAAAAGGAGAAACCGGCTGGAATCATGTGACCTTAGACGGTAGGCCATCGGAAGGTCTTCGATGCATAGATCAGGCATATGATGAGCCTTAATCTGCTCCAGGGTGATTAACACACGCCAAACCATGGGCATGGTTTGGGCAAAACTAAGACCGGTAAGCTCAAAGAAGCGAGAAATGAAGGGAGAAAATGGATATCGAAGCCCTAATGAAAAAGGATATGCAAAAAAGCAAACCCATTCATCGGAACAAAAATCCGATCGGACCTCTCGGTCGAATGGACGGAAGATTGTTCCGGCTGGAAAAGCACCGGAAGCTCGTAGGGCTGCAATGTCGGAATTATCAAAAGAACACACCTCTTTTGAAGGTTTTTGAAGTAAATTTTGTTTATGGAAGGGAGAATCAGAATCCGCCATTTGCGATCTAGTGCGGGTCGCCATGAAGGATAACAGTCGGAGAGAAGGAAATATGAACAATGGAAATAGATAAGAGAGAGGGAGAAAGTACCTGATATTCTCTTGAAGATAAAGATAACCATAATGTGAAGTCCCTCGGTTAATATAGGCTAAATGTAGGGGGTAAAGAGTAAATAATGCCTTGGAAGTTGCACATTGTCATTTCAAGGGTCTCGTCACATTGATTGCCTTAATTGGTGAAATGAAACTTTTGAAATATATCCGTTGGATTGGTATACCAACCGATATATTTGGGGACAATTGTTATGGGTCATTTTCTGAGTATACATATCCTGACTAATATCCCGCTTCTAATTGTTTATTTGTGACCAGGATACTGGACGGGGATATTGCTAACATCCCGGGCGATATCCTAAGGTTGAGTGAATTAAACACGTGCAGGTTAATGGCTGTAAGTTACTAACGGTCATCAGGACTTCTTCTCCTCAAGACTCGGGCGTATTTGTTATGAGGAAGCCGTTGAACCCGAAAGACTTGGTCCTCAACGTTCGAGTGGGAATATTCGCTGGATCCCGGAAGTTTAGGATAGTTTGTTACATTATCTTTACTATAAATAGATGGGGGCGGATCAGTTTAAGGCACGCAATTTTACACTTACACTCTCGAACACTTTTACTCTCTAGCTCACCGCAAACACCACACTCAAACACTTGTATTCAAATTACATTGTAACACATAGTCGATCCGCACCACATCCTGCACTGTATCCTGATATTTGAAGTAATAAGAAGAACAAGGCAGCTGCGATTGTCAGCTCCCGAGGTTTTATGCCGGCGATCTAGATTGATCAAGGGCTTTCCTCGTACATCATGTGTCAACCTTTACATTTTTGCTCATTGTTTGATCATAGATACGGCTCTATATCCTGAGCCGTATCCTGAAACTGTTTTCATATCTAACTTGGTTAACATATTTTTTACACATAACTCTAGCACACTACCTCACTTTACTAATTTGATCACTTAATTGCTTAGGTAATTTTTGACCAAAACAGTTGCAATTGTGAGTTCATGAAGCATGAACTAGCTCTCCTTATATAGTGATTTCTAAGCTCCTAGATCATTTGCAGCTGTTAAGGGAGGCCCTAGGATCACCCCAGGTGTCCTAGTGGTTTATCAAGACCGACATACAGCCCATAGAATCGATACAATTGAGGTTAAGGCGGTTAAACAGCTGAAACCTGCACCTGTCCTTCATTTTCTGCGCTAGGCACTTTTAGGCGGGCCGCGTAAGAGTCGGGTAAGGTCTTACGCGGCCGCGTAGGCCTGTTTTTCAGGTTTAAACACTTTCAAACATGGCAGCTTTAGTCCCTGGTCGTTTAAAACCTTACACCACTTCCTTTTTGACATGTAAGGCACTTGTAGTTAATTTGTAGAGGCTCAAGGATGTATAATCAAACTTCGTTAGGCTCGGTTTCGTTAAATATCACTATAAATGCAAGTTTCATCAAGTTGACACTTTTCACCCAAAGTCTTTAAAACTTATCTAACGATCTCGAAACTACGTGAAATTTATACCACTTATTCTTGGGAGTATATTTGAATATTTCGAAGCCTCGGGTTCGTTAAAAGGTCACTCAGAGGTTAGAATTAACATGTTGACATGTTTAACCCTTGTAGTTTTGTAATCTTCCGATTATTTTCACAAACTGCTTCTTATATCCAATTAATTACTCGTTTAAGAATATATTCTCCATGTATGGTCATTCAGAGGCTCAAGTTTGGCATGTTGACACTTTTAGTCCCTGTGGTTTAATATTTCCACTGTTTGTCAACTTTAGCCCTTCCAACTCAATCTTTCACAGATCTAGAGTTTAGGACACGTGTCTTTACATAATTGGACACGTTTTTCGGGGTGTTACATCCTCACCCCCTTAAAAGAAATCTCGACCCCGAGATTTACTGGAATAAGTGAGGGTACTTCTGTCGCATAGTGGACTCAACTTCCACATATATTCGGGACCTCTGCGGGCATCCCACTTGACCTTTACTATAAGCACGTGCTTTCTTCGGAGCTTTTTAACCTGACGATCCTTGATCGATATGGGTCTTTCAACAAACTTCAGGCTTTCATCAATTTGCATGTTTTTATGAGACATAGCTAGCGATTCATCAGCTAGACATTTCTTGAGATTACAGATGTGGAACACATTATGAATTCCACTGAGCACTTCAGGCAAGTTTAGCTTATAAGCTACACTGCCGACACATTCGACAATCTCGAATGGTCTGATATATCTAGGGCTTAGCTTGCCCTTCTTACCAAAACGAATCACACCTTTCAGGGTGATACTTTCAGTAAGACTTTATCACCAACCTCAAACTTTAGAGGTTTTCGCCTCTTGTCAGCATAACTTTTCTGCCTATCCCTGGCAGCCTTCAGGCGATCACGAATCTGGACAATCTTGTCTGTCGTTTCAAGGACTTTATCAGGTCCTGATAGCTGCGCTTCTCCTACTTCTGCCCAACAAACAGGCGTTCTACATTTCCTACCATATAATGCCTCAAAAGGCGTAGCCTGAATGCTAGTATGGTAACTATTGTTATAGGAGAATTCGATCAAGGGTAGGTGGTCATCCCAACAGCCTCCCAAATCAATAACACATGCTCGAAGCATGTCTTCCAAGGTTTGAATTCTACGCTCACTCTGTCCATCGGTCTGAGGATGGTAAGCAGTGCTAAAATTTAAACGAGTGCCCAAGGATTATTGGAAACTTTTCCAAAAGTGAGAGGTATATCTGGTATCTCTATCATAGATAATAGACACTGGCACTCCGTGAAGAGCTACAATCTTATCTACGTATATTTGGGCTAGCTTTTCGGAGCTATGAGTCTCTTTGATGGGTAAGAAATGTGCTGACTTAGTCAGTCTGTCAACTACAACCCATATGGTATCATTTCCGTGCCTTGTTTTAGGTAACTTGGTTATAAAGTCCATAGTTACCATTTCCCACTTCCATGTGGGAAGTTCTGGCTGTTGAAGCAGACCCGATGGTTTCTGATGCTCTGCTTTAATCTGAGCACAGGTCAAGCACTTAGCTACATGGGTGGCAATAGATTTCTTCAATCCTATCCACCAATAATTAACTTTCAAATCCTGATACATCTTGTCACCTCCAGGGTGAACTGAATATTTGGAGTTGTGAGCTTCCTGGAGGATTACATCTCGAAGTCCTCCATGAATGGGAACCCAGATTCTTCCATTCAATCTGAGAATTCCATCCTTGCCAAGTATTAATTCTTCAGCAATTACACCTAACTTTTCATCTGGAAGGTTAACTTCCAAAACAACATCTTTCTGTACAGCTAACAACCTTTCACTCAGGCTATTCTTCAGTTCAATGCTCTTAGCATTAATCCTGATAGGTTTAATTTCTCCTTTCGGCTTAGAGTATCGGTGACTACATTCGCCTTGCCGGGATGGTAGCGAATTTCACAATCGTAATCATTTAAGGTCTCCATCCAGCGGCGTTACCTTATATTAAGCTCTTTTTTATTAAATAAATGTTGGATACTTTTGTGATCTGAATAGATCACACACTTTGTTCCATACAAATAGTGTCTCCATAACTTTAGCGCGAATACAACGGCACCCAATTCTAAGTCGTGGGTGGTGTAATTCTTTTCATGCACCTTTTGTTGTCGTGATGCATAGGCAATCACCTTGCCTTTTTGCATAAGTACACACCCCATACCGGTGTGTGACGCATCCCTAGTAAACGACAAACTCTTCAATTCCTTCGGGCAATGTCAGTACCGGAGCATTGCTCAACCTCTGCTTAAGAATCTCAAAGGATTCTTGTTGTTTTGGACCCCAATCAAATTTTACATTCTTACGAGTCAAAGAAGTCAATGGTGCAGCTATTCTTAAGAAGTTCTCAATGAATCTTCTATAATATCCGGCTAAACCCAGAAAGCTGCGAATTTCTGTTGGCGTCTTCGATGCTTTCCAATTCATAATGGCTTCTATCTTGGCGGGATCTACTTGGATGTCACGTTCACTAACAACATGTCCAAGAAATTGGACTTCACGAAGCCAGAATTCGCACTTGGAGAATTTAGCATATAGCTTCTCTTGTCGAAGCAATCCTAAGATACATCGAAGATGCTTCTCGTGATCAACTTGGCTACGAGAATAGATAAGTATGTCATCTATGAAGACGATGACAAACTTATCTAAGTATGGTTTGCAGACTCTGTTCATGAGGTCCATGAATGCTGTCGGTGCATTAGTGAGCCCGAAAGGCATCACTAAAAACTCGTAATGTCCATACCTAGTCCTGAACGCCGTTTTCGGTACATCTTCAGTTCTAACCTTGAGTTGATGATACCCAGATCTTAAATCAATTTTAGAGAAGAAGCTCGCCCCTTGGAGCTGATCAAATAGGTCGTCGATCCTGGGTAAGGGATATCGATTCTTGATCGTTATCGTGTTTAGCTCACGGTAATCAACGCATAAGCGCATTGATCCATCCTTCTTTTTCACAAACAATATTGGAGCTCCCCAAGGCGAAGACCTGGGTTGTATGAAACCCTTCTTCAGTAGGTCATCCAATTGAGTCCTGGGCTCTTTCATTTCGGTAGGCGCTAGACGATAAGGAGCTCGTGCAATTGGTGCGGATCCTGGGAGAATATCTATCCTGAATTCAACTTGCCTCTCAGGAGGTAATCCGGGTAGATCATAAGGAAAGACATCAGGATACTCAGAGATAATAGGAATATCTTCAATCTTGGGCTTTGGGTCATTCACTGACACTTGTGCCATATAGATGACACATCCACTCTCCAGACACTGCGATACTTTGAGAATTGACACATTGCTGGGCAGTCCATATTTTGTATCTCCTTGAATAGTGACGGACTCACCAGAAAGGGTTTTGATGATAACTAGCTTTTTGTCACAAGCAATTTGGGCTTGGTTATGCGATAACCAATCCATGCCCAAAACTATATCAAAACCAGCCAATTTCATTGGCACGAGGGATAACGGTATAGAATGATTCTTAATGGATATGAAACATCCATCAAGAAGAGTGGAAGCTGTTTCTAAGGTACCATCAGCAAGCTCTACCTCATATTTTATGTCTAGAGTCTTAATAGGCAGATTCAGTAATTTACAAAACTTATGGTCTACAAAAGACTTATCAGCACCTGAATCAAATAAGACTTTAGCATAATTATTATTAATGAGGAAGGTACCTGTTATGATGTTCTCGTCATTCACTGCTTCCCTTGCATTCATCTGGAAAACTCTCGCATTGTTTTTCTTTGCCTCCTCGGGCTTTTTAGTATTCTTGGGGCAATTTGTCTTGATGTGCCCATTTTCATTGCAACCGTAACAAGTTGCATCCTTAATGTTTCGGCACTCAACAGACTTGTGCCCTTTCTTTTTACAAATCCCACATGGCTTGGCTTGTGGGTCTTGGTTGCACTTCCCAAATTGCCTTTTGTTGTAGGTCTTGCATCTGGGCTTGTCATTTGACTGCCCCTTCTTAAAACTAAAGTTCCCTTTACTCTTCTTGTTAGACTGAGGGGACTTATCTTCCTCCCTTTTCCTCTTCCTATCATCAGCAGTTTTCTTTGTCCTATTCCTCACAATATCAAGAGTGAGGGACAAAGACAGGTCCACAGCAGATCTATGCGTAGTAGGCTTAGAAGCCTTGACGTTTCCTTTCACTTCAGGAGCTAAACCGCCGATGAAACGTGCAATGCGTTTGGGTTCAGGAGTGACTAAATATGGTACAAGCCTCGACATCGAATTGAAGCTGGTCACATAGGATCTACAGTCCAGATCCTTCATTACCAAGGTGAGAAAATCAGTTTCAATCCTCTCAACTTCATGCTGAGGACAATAAGTGTCCTTCACCAAATCAACAAACTTGTTCCAGAAGAGGTTGTACAAAGGAACCTTTCCATTGGCTTGCACTAACGCCTTCCACCAAGTGGGGGCATCGCCCTTGAAAGATTGTGACACAAACTTTACTATATCTTCCTTGGCACATCCGCTGATGTCTATCACAGTCTCCATTTCGTCCATCCATTTCATGCAATCGATTGCTCCCTTTTCTCCTAGAAAATCCCTCGGTTTACGGGAGACAAATTACTTATAAGTACAACTCTTTTTGTACTTAGGAGCCTGGTTTGGCACCACTTTTTGAGACTCAGATCTTTGATTGGATGAATGCTGAGATTCATCCCTTCTTGATACATGTGACTGTGATAAGGGTTTTGAGTGAGTTTTGGACCGAACATTACTCGGTTCCTTGAATATCTTATCTACCGCTTGAGCAACCGCGGTGTCAATCATGGCTTGCAGTTCAGCGTTAGTAAGATTTATTCTGACCTCATTATTGTTTTCTTCCCGTGGATGACTGTTTACTTCATCAGATCCAGCCATGATTTGGGTTCTATATGAAACAATTATGTTTATATTTAAATTATGCAATAAACCATCACATTGATGATTAGATGGTCATGGTATTATTAAACCATATAGACCATTTTAAGCAAATAATAATAATCATTGGGATATAATTCTTTATATTGTATTAGACAGGGGAATATAAATCACAACTGTCAATGTCATGAAAGACATTTTAATTTTAGCACAAGGCTCGTCTCGAAGGACATTTAGACAGCACAAGAGGCCGTGTCACGGGGACGATTAAAACTATAATCCATGATCTCCTGGATCAGTGATCTTCTAAGGGTCGAACATAGTTCATCGCCTTATTGAAAAGAAGTTCATAAAGTAGAACTATCATTGTCATTATTACACCTTTGCTTGAAAGCATACATCTCAAACGGATGTTGTAGGTGTAAACATCACATTGATGTTTATTAGCCATGATTCATAGAGATCATATAGGCTATGATAGTGACTTGGAAAATCCAAGTACATTTGGAAGCTTGTGTGGTTCTCGCACCGCACAATCAGGAATGTTAACATGTTTTCAGATGTTAACAGGGAGTTATTTTCTTAAAAAGGTTGTACCATAATAGCCATTATTATTTTGGCTAGGTTATACCTTTAAGAATTTCTTTTGGTAGATTAATAAAATTCAAAATGATATAACGTGATGATGTAATAAAATACATATTAAAATCGAAAATAACTTCATTAAATCATGAAACAAGTACAATGTTGCCCTAAACGGGACTTGAACAACACACACTGCCCACGCAGGGGCTACAGAAACAGAAAGTAAGTCCACGCAGGGACTTGGTACTGAAAATAAAATAATGTCCTCGCAGGGACATGATTAAAAGACTATACAAAACCAATTAACATCCTACTTCTTCTTGCCTTTAATGAGGCTCGCAAGGCCCTTGAGAAAGCCATTATGTTTTTTCTTAGTTTCATCGGCTACACGCTCAACCCGGTCTAACCTCTATAGGATCTCCTGAGTTTGCACCTGTTGGGGAGGAGGAGGTTGATGATATGATGGGTACTGATACCCTTGTATCGGATATCCAGTTGGGTAAACTGGAGGGTAAGAAGAAGGATAAAGTGCATTGTATTGAGCTGCAGTAAGGTATGGGTCATGGGCTCCATATTCCGCAGTTGTTGGATACCCTGATGGGTTATACCCAGACGAACCTGGGTATGTAGGTATCGGGTTGTCAAAACCCACTGGCGGTTGCGGTGGTGCATGAGAAACTGGCGGATGATTGATTTCTGGCACCGCGTGCGAGGGTCCACCCATTTGGGGGTCCTCGGGAATAGGAGGGTAAGAACTTGAACCTTGAGGGGATACGAACCATGGTCCCCCACGCACAGACATTCGAGCATTTCTCCTTCGCCTTGGCGGCTCGGGAGGCTGTTGAGGTGGTTCCTCAACTGGTAAAGGTGGTGGGGTAACTGATTGAAGTTGCGGATCATTCAAAGGAGGTTGTGCAGGAGAGTTATGATATGAAGGGGTAAATTCCCATTCATACCTTGACCACCATTCCTTAAATGGATCGGGCCCTCGATACGGCGATCCTTGATACGAAGAACTGCTTGAGATAATGATAGGGTGGCCCGATGTTCCGGTTTGCATTTCAGGGTCAGGGTCGTCGTCCATTTCAATCTCCTGGGAGAAGTGATCTTGAGGTCCTAAAGGGTTAAAACCAAAAAGGTTGTTGACATATTCGTTCGTATTGAACTGTCCTGGGGAATAAATGGAATCGGAGTGAAGGGAGTGGTGAGATTGGTTCGAAAGGTGTGATTCTATAGAATGTTGGGAATGTTGGGGTTCATCAGGAATGGGTTATCCAAAGTAGGGAGGGTCGGATGGTGAGGATCCCAGCGAAACAGAATATGTCGCCGGCTCAAAGTTATGACTCCATTGGTCCCGTGAGTCGGAACTAGAGAAGGTCGCCGATGGGGTACGTCGATGGGATGGTCCCGCGTGGCCTGATGGCCCTCCTCGCGTTGGCCCCTTTCCTTTGCCTCTCACTCGTGGCGGCATTTTCCAAGAAGTTAACCTGTCAAAACAAGTAAATATAATATAAACAATAAAAGGAAAGTTAAGAATAAATCCTAGGTCATTAGCCTAGACTCGGAAGTCTAAGGAATGTGCTTATTGTGTCATTGAGATTAAACACAAAAGGTTAGCGTTTAATTCACTCAATGTTTGCTCTGATACCAACCTGTCACACCCCGATATTTCCACATATTACCGGTGGACCCGGCGGGGAGTATCGTGACGTAGTTGATATCATCATAGTCAATACACACTAGGGCTGTCCAAATTGCTCGGCGGTCGACGCTCGTTCGATGCTCGCTCGGAAAATACTCGGAATTTGCTCATTCGATTCAGCTCGATTAAAAAAATGCTCGGTTCGGATCGGTTCGGTTTGTAAACGAACCGAGCACGAGCAA
Organism: Helianthus tuberosus; assembly: GCA_030545235.1. NCBI lineage: Eukaryota > Viridiplantae > Streptophyta > Magnoliopsida > Asterales > Asteraceae > Helianthus > Helianthus tuberosus. The sequence goes on along the minus strand of CM060423.1, from coordinate 232,194,612 downwards.
AGGTCCGCTCAGTTCGGTTCGGCTCGGTTGGCTCGATTTATTTTTTGTTATATATATATACATATATATTTGTGTTTGTGTGTGTATCATTTTTAATGAAATAACTAGAGACCAACATTAACAATGTTTGGTCCAAGATCCAAATAGAGCTCATTTAAGTAATTAGAATTGAAATCTAATACCAATAGTCAATTGTCCAATACTTAAATGCCCATTTGAGTAATTGAGTTAAAATTTCAAATACTAAAATGTGAAGCGTCGATCAATACTCAAGTCTCAACCCGCCATTTGATTCAGAAGTGCAAGACCCTAATCAAAACACCCCATTGGCCATCATTATTCGATTTCTCCATCGTCACTCGCCAAGACGCCAACTCGTCAGGGTTTTGCTTCAATCGATTCATTCAATTTCAAACTTCCGATAGAACAAGGGTATGTTTCAATCGGTCGACGATTTATCTTTCCGCTTAGTTAATCTCGATATAACTAGTTGAGTGTTTTTGTATTCCTTGTTATTTGTTAATTTTTTTACTTGTGTTCTATTAGAAGAAACATCAGGGACGAAAACTGCACTTTATTCTAATAACTAGGACTCCCATCGTCACTTTCCTTGTTTATTATGTGACGCTCGATACTCGCTCGACGTTCGTTCGAAAAATGCTCGGATCGAAAGACGCTCGCTCGACTTTGGCTCAGTTGAAAAAACGCTCGGTTCGGTTCAGATCGGTTTGTAAACGAACCGAGCACGAGCAAAGGTCTGATCGGTTCGGTTCGGCTCGTGAACAGCCCTAATACACACAATATAAAAGCACAGCGGAAGGCTTGGTGAATAAACTATTACAAACCATAATGTATGAGTGTCCAAGTGAAAGAATATATAGACTGGAATGTAATAAGATCCACATGCGGATCATACATAATACAAAGAAACAAAATAACAGACTTCAGGTATCTTAGGGATTTTCAAGATCATCTTATATGACACCTAATAGCTCTAGCCTATTACGAGAGATACCTGTCAATTAATCTTTGGAAAATACGTCAGTTTACACTGGTAAATACAATTAACTGACTCTTTTGAAAAGTGTTTATAAAATTGGTTTGGATGCACGAGGCACAAATCATTTATAACTTGGGACAATTATTTAAATATAATCTTGTATACAGATTTACATGTTTTTCTTACAATTGGGGCCGGTTGGAAGCCGGTCGTGATTAACCGACTCACCACTTATAGAACCCAAGAAGGCGTTATCCCCAACATGTGGGTTTATATTTTAGCATTTGCATCTGTCAGGTGTATGCCTACACCCCATGCATAGGTCGTGGCCATTTTCAAATGAAATGAGCCGAGGATATCCAGGACACGGTCGAATTAACCCCCAAATGTTTATGTTATCAAACAAGACAGATTAAAACGGGTTATGTAAATTTATTAATCACAATCTGATTAAATGATTTCATACCCGGCCAAGTGGTATTATTATAATACCATATCCCAAGCCTGTATAAGGGAAAATAAGTTAAAAGTATTTACCTGAGCTAATGTGAAAGATAACTCAGCAGTATAATCCTAAAGCTTCTTGATGGTACCTTCTACTGGATGCTACTAATCTGTATTAGAAGGTTTAATAACCTATTAGGATGCTAACGGGTCTTTAGTTAAGTCAAGGACTTAGACCTGCTAGCTAGAAAGAAACTTTACGGTTCTAAACGCTAGATTAAGCGGATATCGGAATAGAATATGGTTTAGACCCGACAAACTTGGATACTTGTATAATATGGGTAAACTAAACATATTCTGGAATTTGAAGATTTAATGATAAGGTTTAACCCGTTTCGGCTATTTTATGTAAACTAGTCACATAAACCGATCCGAACGCATAAACGCGTAACGGGTAACCAAATGAATTATATACAGGTCTTAATTGTTAATATGCTTGAAATATGTTAATACATCAGTAAGATGTTAACACATATGCCCAAAAAGTATTTAAAACCAATTTAAGTCCCGTAAGGGCATTTTGGTAATTTTAATACTTATAAAAGAGATTTTATAATAAACTGAAGTTCTGGTCTTTTGAAATCAGTAAAAATATTTAATTTAATAAGTTATATCAGTAGGGTATTGCTTATATGTGAAATTTATCATTTATAACCAATTTATGCTCCGAAGGGGCATTTTGGTAATTTCACATAAGCTTTTAAAGGTAAATTTTGGAAATATGGGTTTAAAACTTTTCATTACTGTTAAAGTATAGAAATTTAATAAAAACATCAGTAGGTATCAAGTCTTATATGTTAAAAATAGTTTTAACCATACTATGCGCTTAAAACGCGTAAAAGTCGGTTTTAAGCGATTTTCGGGTCATAATAGGAAATCTGAGTTTTTGATCAGTTTTTAAGGTTCAAAATATTTTATTTATCATATAGAATCAGTAGCAAAAAGTTTGGTATCAAAATATTGTCTAAAACTCATTTTATTCAAGAAAAGGGTATAACCGACAATTACCGAATTAAAGCTAGAACCCTATGATATGATAAGTTTAAAAATAATTAAAAATCTTCAAAAATCCCAACATATTATATTACATCAGTGGGTAAAAAGTTTGGTGTCAAAATTTGGGTTTAGATAGGCTTTATGCTAATTATGTCGTTTAATTAATAAAAAGCTTTCTAATTACGCTATTGAGCATAACTCCTAATCTAGACCTTAAACTGATGTCAAATTTTTAGGAAAAGTTTATAAATCAGTAACAAAGGTTTTTGTCTTCTCACAATTCTAAAAAACTCATTGGTGTGTCAAAAGGGCGTTTATGGCATTTATAAGCATATTAACGATCAAGAGCATATAATTCAAACCACTAAGAACCATGCACTATAACTCCAGAGGGTTATACTACTAAGTAATGTGGTCCTAATGGAAGCTTAAAACATGGGAGAATCAAGCTTGAACGGGTCAGAACTGAAAGTCAAAGCAAAAGTCAAGCTTTTGCGACTTTCGGTTATAAACTGACCTTAGACTGATAATTGTCGGGTTAGGACTGATATAACATGTTCTAATATTAATTACCAAGTCATTAGAATGTAAAAATATAATTTAGAACCTCTGTTTAATTAATTTAATTCATTTTTAAACTTTCTGTCCAGATTGACTTTTTGTCAAACTAGTTTGACCCGACAATTAACTAGTCAAACGAAATAATTACGATGTGCACTTTTAAGGGTTAATCACCTATCCTAATATGGTTCCATAACCACTTTCGTTTTGATCAGTGGCTGGACCATATGTGATTAATCCGAAAGTCAAAGCTAAATTACGATATGTTTGACTTTTCGGTAATTAAGCTAATTAAAACGACTAAGCAGGGATTAAGACTCTTACTAATGGTCCTTGCTATTTTTTCTACACTTGTAATCCTTCTCCTAATCCTTGCAAGCTCCAGAAGTAAGTCCCTTGAAGATTGTTGCAATTGTGAGTACATGAAGCATGAACTAGCTCTCCTTATATAGTGATTTCTAAGCTCCTAGATCATTTGCAGCTGTTAAGGGAGGCCCTAGGATCACCCCAGGTGTCCTAGTGGTTTATCAAGACCGACATACAACCCATAGAATCGATACAATTGAGGTTAAGGTGGTTAAACAGCTGAAACCTGCACCTGTCCTTCATTTTCTGCGCTGGGCACTTTTAGGCGGGCCGCGTAAGAGTCAAGTAAGGTCTTACGCGGGCCGCGTAGGCCTGTTTTTCAGGTTTAAACACTTTCAAACATGGCAGCTTTAGTCCCTGGTCGTTTAAAACCTTACACAACTTCCTTTTTGACATGTAAGGCCCTTGTAGTTAATTTGTAGAGGCTCAAAGATGTATAATCAAACTTCGGTAGGCTCGGTTTTGTTAAATATCACTATAAATGCAAGTTTCATCAAGTTGACACTTTTCAACCAAAGTCTTGAAAACTTATCTAACGATCTCGAAACTACGTGAAATTTATACCACTTATTCTTGGGAGTATATTTGAATATTTCGAAGCCTCGGGTTCGTTAAAAGGTCACTCAGAGGTTAGAATTAACATGTTGACACGTTTAACCCTTGTAGTTTTATAATCTTCCGATTATTTTCACAAACGGCTTCTTATATCTAATTAATTACTCGTTTAAGAATATATTCTCTATGTATGGTCTTTCAGAGGCTCAAGTTTGGCATGTTGACACTTTTAGTCCCTGTGGTTTCATATTTCAACTGTTTGTCAACTTTAGTCCTTCCAACTCAATCTTTCACATATCTAGAGTTTAGGACACGTGTCTTTACATAATTGGACACGTTTTTACGTGGTGTTACAATATTGCATACACGCCGTCTTACATGGTCATGGCGTGTGAGTTTTTGTCGAGTTTCGACTACGCTCCCAGGCCTGCAGACCGTCCGGAGGAGGATGACGACGAGGACGACCCGTGGATAGAGGTCAACTTTCTTCTAGCGGGGCAGTGGCATTTGATGTCACTCAGACAGTTTGCCGAGCACTCCGGCCTTTACAGGGTGGAGGAGTTGGACACCCCCATCTACACCGACGACATATGGATGGCCCCCCGTACGACTCTAATGAGGTTCTGGCAGGTGATCAGCACGCATTGCTTCGGCACGACGTCGAAGCAGAGGGCTTCCTTTATCACCGATCCCCTCTACCGCTACCTGCACAAGCTTATTGCCACATCTATAGCACCACGCGAGCAGAGTCGCGAGTGGTGCACTCAGGGGTATCTCTTTTACCTGTACTGCCTTATATGGGGGGAAAGGTGCGCCCTCCGTCGCTGCCTAGCCCAGTGGTTCGCGACGGCGTTCCACAGGCAAGACAGGTCTGTGCTGTACGGGGGGGGGGGGGGGGGGGGGGCGTAAATCACATGTATCGTCGTCTCCTTGGGCCTTATTCCCCAGTAGGACCAGTTATTCTCGGATGGGGGCATGGTGGAGCCGAGCTTGTTGACCCGTGCTTCCCTGATCGACATGCACATGACGCGTGACTTCCCGGGGCTCGGTCTGCGACTTATAAGAGGGAACGGGTAGGTCTTCGAACCCGTCGCTCTCCCAGACGTGCTACCGGAGTTGCTTCCAGAGCCGGCACATGGTGAGGGTCAGCCGGCAGATGGTGATGCCGCAGAGGGCGACGGCGGCGATGACTCCGATGACGACGATGGTGACCACGTTGAGCCACCACCATCTCCCCCGCCGCCTCCATTTCCCTTAGGTGCTCCGGCACAGCAGGCACAGCCACATGGGGTGCCTCAGTACCCCCAGCACGTATTCAACGATGAGCTCGATCCACCTGTGGCACGTGCGTTGGCTGAGTTGGAGGACCATATGCAGGCACGGATGGAGGCCGCTCACGGCCGTATGGAGCGTCTTCTCATGGAGGCGATCCAGGCATTCCGGCGTGGTGAGCAGTCCGGTTCAGATCAGGGGGCGGGGACCTCAGGCACTGCGGGGGCGGGGCCCTCAGGCACCACTCAGGATCCATAGCTTTAGGATCGTTGTACTTTTGTTGTATTTTGATGGTTTATGTATTTTGAACAATTGACTGTGTATGTACAAACTTATTATGTAATTAAATTTGCAGTTTCAGTTTATTTGTATTTGTGATTGTTTATTTTAACTGTTTAGATTGGTATGCTTGGTTACGTACAATCGATAATACGATATTAAGTTAAAAATGTGATACGGTACGATATAAAAATAATACGATACTTAACGATATAAAAATAATAAAGATTTTAAAACTTATTAAAATAAAAATAACTAATAATAAACACCAATAACAAACCCAAAACACCAAAATCCCAACAAAACACACAAAAAATTCAGGGTGCCAATACGCACCGTATAGGCATATACGATGCGTATGATGCCAGCCGCCAGACAACACCTGCACCTGTCAGTCTGCAATGTTTTTTAACTTTTTCAATACGCATCGTATAGCGCTATACGATGCGTATTGAAAATCCAGGGTGTGCAAATAGATAATGAGGTGTGGGAATAGAATTCCCCTAAAACAAAACCAAGTACAGTGAGACTCAACTTTAAGTCAAAACATACAAAAAATAAACAAAATTACCTTTCATTTCATCCTTGGGATTCACGATAACACGTTGCAATTACAAATTTTAGATAAGAAAAGATCTTGTAGAGGCAAGATTATCGAAAAAATACACACATAACGCAGGATTTATAACCTAGAGATTTTTTGAGATTTATGTAAAATTTGAGCTTTAACTTAAACAAACAAAGCAAACAAGCGAGGGAGCAGAAAGTTTTCTAAAGACTTTAATTGAATGTGCATGTAACTAACTCTAAAATCAAAACACTACCACCGTCACATGGATCTGCAACCACTGTCTCCCAACCGGTATTCAATGGTGAATCTGGGTTACGACCTTGAACCGCTCGCAACCGGTATTCAATGGTGAATCTGGGTTTTGATCTAGGAATTTGGGGGTTCAGAGCTGACTTCCAGGAATTTAGGTTTTGATTTAGGAATTTGTTAAGTGCTAACTTGAATATTCATTATGTGGGTTTTGATCTAGGAATTTGGTGGTGTCTGATTCAAGCTTAAAGAGAGATAGAGAGTGTGTGAGAGAGGTTAGAGAGAGAGAACAAGCTGTAAATATATATTAATGTTTTTATTTTTTTATTTTTATAATTTAAATAGATTGGGGTAAAAAAGACATAAATGCCCTCATGTGCAAGGTACAAGTCAAACTTAACTGAAAATTTTAACCTGGTTTGTACTAAAGGACTTAAAGTGTAAAGGTTTTTCCAAATAAAACATTGTGACTGTAATTATTAAAGTTAAAGGTTATCCATTGCAATCCAGTACAAACATAAAGGACGAAAAGTGTAATTTACCCAATTGGATAATATTTAAGTTTCAAACATTTGTTTCTTCATTTCAATTCTGAAACAACACAAAATATCGCAGTTTCAATGAATTTTAGACACAGTCAAACAAGATCTGTACTCTAGACTGATGGGGGTGGTGGTGCTCGGCTGGTGATGGCAACAGGTGGTGGTTTCCGGCGACCTAAGCTAGGGTTCAGATTAGGGGGGACAGTAATGGTGGTGTGTGGTGGTTGCGACAATAACGTGTGAGGGCAGGTAGTGGTGTGGTGGCAGATGGTGGTGGTGGTGGTGGTGGGTAAGTGGAGAAGAATGAAGAAATAGGATGTGGGTTTTGTGGGAGAGAAAGGGGTTTATATATATATATATATATATATATAGGGGACCGCTAAAATGAGAACCACCTCGAGTTGTAAGAACCGCGAGAACTACTTGATCCGGGGTGAGGTTGACCAAATTTTTTTTTTTCAAAAACGTAGATGCATGTATTATAAACGCATTTATAAAAAAAAAATCAAAAAAAAAGTCGTGTGTGTAGTTTTGAGCACCACAAGTTTGTGGTTTACGAGTACCGTAAATTTACGGAACTCGTAAACCACAAACTTGTGGTGCTCAAAACTACACACACAACATTTTTTTTTAATTTTTTTTTTTTACAAATGTGTTTATAATACATGCATCTACGTTTTTGAAAAAAGAAATTTGGTCCACCTCGCCCCGTACGGTGTAGTTCTCGCGGTTCTTACAACTCGAGGTGGTTCTCATTTTAGCGGTCCCATATATATATATATATATATTTTTTGTTAAAGATATTTCTAAAGTTACTAAAGTACCATCATGTGCAATGTACATGCCATATTTAACTGAAAATTAAAACCTGGTTAGGGTCAAAGGACGTAGAGTGTAATAAGTTTTTCAAATAAAGGACTGTAACTGTAATTATTAAAGTTAAAAGTTATCTATTGCAACCTGCTACAAACATAAAGAACGAAAAATGTAATTTACCCAAGAAAATTAGAATGGGTCAGGTAGGTTATTTTTTCACACCCCATTTTTTGTTTCATTACCCGCGTGGCCGCCTTAGAACACCATTTTCACATTTTTCTTTCACTCAATGCTTCAAATTTGAGATAAATTTACCTTTAAATTCAAATTCAAATTCAATCATTTCCGATTCATTAATAGGTTACGAATTTGATATATGTAGCTTGTAGAGCGAGAATTTAGGGTTTTTGTTTAGCGGAAAATTTAGAGCAACAGATTTAACCATGTATGTTGGATAAGTTGACGAAATATGCTTATCTCAGCCAGAATTTGCTTCAGGAGGTCCTATACAACTGTTGCCTATGCTCACACTATCAAAACCCCGTTAATTCAAGAGCCCCACAATGTCAACATGTTCCAAGTTAACACTGAACTCAAGGAGCTTGTGAAATCAGGTAGATTGAATATTGCACGCCAAGTGTTTGATACAATGCCTCACATAGATGAAGTCACATGGACCACCATTATCTCTGGCTATGTGAAGGCTGCTGATCCATCTGAAGCATCATCATTGTTTTCCACTATGTGGATCGACCCGTATCAATGAATGGACCCGTTCTTACTTAGTCTAGCACTCAAGGCATGTGCTATAAGTTTCAGTGGTAAACAAGGTGAATCGCTTCATGGGTACTGTGTAAAAACTGAGTTTGTGAGTTATGTTTTTGTGGGTAGTGCGCTTATGGACATGTATATGAAGATTGGGAAAGTTTGTGAAGGTTGAATGTGGTTTTGTTGGACTGCGATTATAACTGAGTTGGTGCGTGCTAGTTTTAACATGGAGGGGATTTCGTATTTTGCTAAGTTATGTAGGAATAATATGGAATATGACTCGTATACATTGGCTATTGTGTTAAAGGCGTGTGCTGACGCGTGTTTGTTACGTACGGGTAAAGAAATTCACGCCCAAACCTTAAAGAAATGTTTTGATACGACTTCGTTTGTTGCTAATACTCTTACAATCATGTACAACAAGTATGGTAAGGCAGAATAGTATACATGTTATAAATAATATAGGCAATTGTGTTAGTGTTTACTTCCAAAAGTTGTAATTTGCATATTTCTTAACAACAAAGTATGCTACTTTTGTTTCTGGCTCTGTGCATTTCTTTTATTATAATTCTTTTGTTTGTAAAAGATACTCTTTAGTGTTATATATATTGTTATAGGCTGCACAAGACATAACTTGATTCACATATCGAAAAATGTGGTAGATTGTATGTAAACAAAGAATTGCTCATGTGTATATATTTTTTTACAATCCGGAAACTGATGGTAGAAAGCTATGCATATAGACAAATTAATATTTTTACAATTAATTTATTTTATATTTTTTTATCTTTATATTTTTTGTTTTTTTACATTTTACAATTTTTTTATTTTTTTTGTATTTTTTTTAATTTTTATATTTTTTAGATATTTTAATTTTTAGATATTTATTTTTTTTAGCCCATCTTAACCCTAACTCATCCTGACCCAAACTCATTCTAACCCTAACTCATCTTAACCTTTTTTCTAATATACCAATCCTGACCCAAACCCATCCAAACCCAAAACCATCCTAACTCATGACGCAAACCCACCCAACTTGCCTACTTTGCCACCCATAATTACTACGACCCTCCCATTTAATAATCTTAAGACAAAAAAAAATAAAGGGGATGGTGGTTTGGGTCATGACCACACCCTTAGGGTAGTGGTTTTGAATGCTGGATTAAAGATAGATGACATGACACCTATGTGGAGGGTCATGCGGGTCATGACCGGTCATGAGGGTCATGACCACACCCTATAGCCTAAGATGGGTGGAGAGAGAAGTAATACCGAATTTTCTGGCGGTTCAAAAACTAAACTAAATTGGTACTCTAATTAGATGTCGTACCGATGATGTCTCTTGTAGTCGGTTCAACCCTTAATTCCAACTGGTTTTTAAAATTGTGTTTATAGGTCCACATGACACTTTAGTATTTTTGTTGGGAGTTAATTATTGTTTTCGTCCCCGTGTTTGTCAAAATCACTATTTCAGTCCATTAGTTTAAAAATTGCGATTTCAGTACCTGTGGTTTCACTTTCGTAACCATTTCAGTCATGTCTCCTAACACCGTCTATTTTACCGTTAAGTTTTTAATGAAATACATAAATTACCCTTTTATTAATTAAATAAAAAAACCATGGAAATTTAAAAGATTGTATTCTAGGAGCCACTTGTTAAAGCACAACCACACGCTACCCCACCCCACTCCATCCCTGCTCTCATTTCCAGCAAAAGTTTCCGGTCATCTTCTCCGGCATCACAACCCCACCCACTTAATGTCCGGCGACCCATTACCCCACCCCAATTAATATCTTCCTAGCAGCATCAATTAACATAATAACTTTGAAAAATAATGCTTACCTGGACATTTACTCATTCTACAATCCAAAATTAAAAACCATATATGTAAAAATAGTGTCAGACTTCTACTCCTACCGAAGCCATGGTGGGTCGAACCCTACAATCCAATTTAAGTCCATATGTCATACAACAATAAAATCATATAAATCCAATAATAAAATCCTCTAGTTAGCATATTGATATACTTGAAAAAATAAAAATAAATAGGTGATAGAATGGATGACCGTGAAGACTTTTTGGTGCCCAACTCATTGATTTTGGTCCGATTAATAACCAGAATCGGGGTATAATAGCCGATTCTTCCAAAGCTGTTGTCAAAATCACTTAATCGTCTTCATTAGCGCAAGGATTAGGGAACAGAAGATGCCCAGGGGTCGCGTTATCCTCCAAATTAGGGCAAGTAGAAAGGAACGAGGCCTTTTCAGCCAAATTAGACCTCAAATCAGGAGGAATAGGTGGTTTAGGCGGTGGAAATTGTGGGTTTTTATGATATTTTTCACCCACAATTGATGAATTTTCGAACATGAGGGGGGGGGGGGGGGGAAGAGAACACGATGCTAGACAGAAGTTAGAGAGAGAGAGAGATGAGAGTTTTAGAGAGGTTAAAGTAATGGTTTTTTGTGAGTTAATTAGGTTTTGTTTTAATTTAGATAGAGTTAATTGCCAAAATCGTCCCTGAAGTTTGGGCATATTTGCCATTTTTGTCCAAAATGGCAGTTTGGTATTATTTAGCCCCCCACGTTTGTCACTTTTTGCCATTTTCATCCAAATGCCTAACCTAGTTACCCAAATGCCCAACCAGGTTACTTTTTACCCACTTTAGGGTATTTTTGAAATTTAAAAATGATAAGGGGTAAATTGTAAAGTGGCTAATGCATACATCTTCAAACATCATCATCATCTTCATTATCTGCAAGAACATAACATCATCATCATCTTCATCATCTGTAACTCTCTCTCTACATTCTCTCTGTCTTCTCCATCACCAACAACCACCTCACCACCACCGTGTGCATCGCCCCCACCCGACCACAACCTTGAACCTGCTCCATCGGACCACCTACCTTCCACCTGCCACCACCCCCACCGTCACCACCATGAAAACCCCTTAAACCCACCACCGTAACCACCATGAAAACCCCTCAATCAAAGTTACCCTCTCACTAAAACACTTGAATCCCCAAAATCCCAAAAGTTTTCACCTGCAAAACCTCAACAACAACAAACCATCAACTTCTACCACCACCAACAACAACAACCACCCCCTAACATGATGATCAACTCCACCCCCAAATCATCGACACCACCACCAGCAGCAGCAAATAAAACACCACCACCAACATCTCAACACCATCATCACCAACATCTTTCTTACTCTCACTCTGCTTCAATCTCTACTCTTCATCCACACCGATGCAACCGATTCTCAACAGCTTCTTCTCTTCAAATCAACTCTGTAAAACCCTAGCCTGTTACTAAACTGGTTAGCCGGAAACAACGCCTACAATTTCACCGGTGTCACCTGCACAAACTCAACGGCAACCGGATCTTAGCGGCAACCGGATCTCTGGAAACACTAATATCACTGGTAATGTTGTTGTGATTTCTCAGTGTAATAGACTTCTTAGCTCTTTAGATCTTAGCGGCAACCGGATCTCTGGTTTTGTTAAGGATTTGAGATCATTATCTAGTTGTGTGAATCTGAAAACCCTAATTTTGTCAAGAAATGTGTTAGAGGCGAGTGAATTAGCATTAGGAAAATCGTTAGGGCTTGCACTAGTGGTTGTTGATTTGTCGTTTAATCGGATCTCCGGGCCGGAGGTGGTGGCGGTGATAGTAGATGAGAGAGAAGCAGAAAGAGATGAGAGAGAGAAGCAGAAAAAGATGAGAGAGAGTAGATGATATATATATAAATATAAATTTAAAAAAAAACATAATTACAAGTTACCCCTTTTAATTAAGAAATTTCAAAAATACCCCCTCTGATGCTATAAAGTAACTGGGTTAGGCAATTTGGACGAAAATGGAAAAAATGACCAAACGTTGGGGGCTAAATGGTCGAAAAGTGTGATTTTGGACGAAAATGGCAAACGTGACCAAACCTCAGGGACTAAAATGGCAATTAACTCATTTAGATATGCTTTTGTTTTTTATTAATAAGGGCATTATGGTCGATTCACGTGTACTTAACAGAATAAATGGATGGGGTTAACGGAGGTGGACTGAAATGGTTTCGAAAGTGAAACCACAGGGACTGAAATCGCAATTTTTTAACTAATGGACTGAAATAGTGATTTTTGACAAAACACATAGACGGAAACAATAATTAACTCTTTTGTTGGTGTGACATTCTACATCATCGTTCACTTGGTAAGTGATCATTCACGTCACCAAACATGTAAACACTTTTTCTCAGATAGTCAAAGTTACTTTTAAACATTTTTCCACAACAAATTAAAAAATAAATAAACTCAAAGAGATGGATGGTTTCAAAATGTAGCAATACTTCAGGGTCTTTTAGGTAATTACACTTTAAATTTGGACCAAACCTGTACCAAAATTAATATAAAGTATAAACAATGTCCGCATATTGAAATTTTCCGTTTGTTTGTTGAAGACTTGCTTTGATTTCTGCAACGTAATTCAGGTTAATCCCCCCTCTCTCTCTCTCTCTCTCTCTCTCGTTCCTGTTTACTCAAATATTTGAGGTTAAATTTCTTATAATATGTATATGTATGTTTCCGTATTGTTCTAGGGTTCGCTGATTCCTTATTTAAGCCCTAATTTGTTGCCAAATTGCTTAAATTAATGTAAACTGCTAACTTATAACGTTTCCAGTCTGATTGCTGCATACGCGTTTAGGTAATTGTTATTGCGGTATTATGGAATTGAATTCGTATTTGAGGTTTGAAGTTGCAATCTCTGTGGTTTTGTAATGCGACATTGATCAAATAAGTTATGTTATGGCTTCTAAATCGATATGGCTGTTTATAAATCTTTTAGATGCTAATTTGATTTAAAATTTGTTTGATTTCTTATATGCTTTAACTTTTAAGCACATTGATATCAGTTGACTTGAACTGTTGAAGTTGAAACTCTTACTTATATCAGTTAGTTACCTCACTCACTTATACATGCATAAATTCTTGTGAACTTTTGAGTGGATTAATTAGTTGATTAAGCATAGGTTTCTTTTCTTAGAAATATGACCCTGTTTCAGCTTAAATAGTCATAGTGGTTAATGCATCACCTCTTTTCTGAGCCACATTATTGTTCTTGTTGGTACTTCTTTTCGTGTTTATGTAAGTGCATTATATTTATTTCAATCAAAGTGTGTGGGTTGGGTAACGGGTCACATGGGTAGAGTTCTATACGGGTTAGAATTGTTATCATAATAATATATATTCTGTTAAAAATATAAAGCAACTTGTTGATTTAGGAGATTTTTAAGAATTTAAAATCACTTTGGATGACTTTTTGACCCCCTTATACCTGTTTCCTTTCTAGCCAAGTTGTAAATTTTCGCCCATTCGACACTTCTAATATCACAAACACATCCTGATTTCACATTTCTTATATGTGTGTATGCAATCGTGCAGTGTATGTATATATTTTCTGGTCAATGGAAGAGTCAACTCAGAGAAGAGAAAGACTAAAAGCTATGCGATTGGAAGCTTCAAAGGAGGATGCAACTCATAATAAAGATCATTCAGCTGTTAGTCTCGCAAACCCGTTACTTGAATCCACAACTAACTCTGAAACTGAGGTGCAGACGACTTCTCGAAGCTTTAGTTGTTACACCAACCCAATGGCTGCGTATTCTGGCAACAAGCAGAGGAGCCAGGTCAGCCCTCAGATATCACAGAATATTTCATCCACTCCAAGTAAATACCATATGACCTTATTGTCATCACATAGTTTTGAATTTCTTATGTTATGTGTGCTAATTCGTTGGTGTTCTATATATATTCTTGATTTCACCATTTGAACGTGAAAGTTTACATCTCTGCGTGACTTGTTGGGGCTTAAACGGATAATCATTGAATCTGTGTTTAGTTAATTGACCTTTTAAGATGATTGGATTGGAGGTAAATAACTTTTGAGAGATTGTAACTAAACAAGTATTATAAATTGCGAATTGATGCTATGTTTTTATATATGTAGCAAGTCTAAACAGGTCAATTTTACTAACCATTTTAGTCAAATTATATTACTGCAGTAATATTCTTATTTTTTGAGTGATTGACTTAGGAGGTTTTATGAATTACAAATACACTTTGAGCAACTTTCAGCTTGTTTGACCCGTTCCCTTTTAAGCCTTCTAAAAAACATTGTTTTACTCATTTATAACTTGAATTGACCCAGTCAGTAAATGGGTTGAAATTTCCACTTCTTATGCATACAACAGTAGTTTGATTTTCTTTATATTCATTTTTCTTATGTTTTCGGCAAGCATTAAACTCCCTTTCTTATTAATTTACATAAATATTTTTTGGTTCAACAGGCTTGCGGACCGACGAAATGTTTACCTCACCTTCCTTCAACCCCATATAAACCAATCGCCAAATCCGCAAATGCAACAACCACCGGAATATTATGCAAGTTCTAATCATGCTTATTCATCTAACCCACCACAAAGTAGCTCTTTACCGAACCCGAGTTGGAGGGGCAATAGTCCTCACCCTAGAGGTTACTATAGCTCACCAGGTGTCGGTTTTCCTAGCCCACAAACCCACTTCACCAGTGGTCCAAGATATGGGAGAGGGAGAGGCCGTGGGTCAGGACAGGGTGGAGGGCGAGGGCGGGGCCATAATCATGTATCGGCAGAAGAACAACAGCCCGATTGTTTCTTCAACAAGTCAATGTTGGAAGACCCTTGGAAGTTTCTAGAACCAGTAATTTGGAAGTCACTCAAAAAGCATTGGCTTCCACCTTCTCTTAATGCGAAAAAACCTAGGGTTTCAGAATCTCAAAGATAGTCTAGTTCACAACCTAGCCTTGCTGAAATATTGGTTGCATCTTTTAACGAAGCTGCAGAGGATGTACCCGATGCGGAATGATTTTTCTAAGGTTTTGTTTGGATTTGTTTATGGAGGATGACGTGATATGCAGACTTTGAATTACAAATCATAGTCTAGGCCCTCTCACCACGGATCCTACGTGCAAGCTAGATATCCTTAGGCTTGATCGTTACTTGTTTAGCATGAATCACGCACAGATTAGTGTCCACGCTTCAGCAGCCTCCTGGAGAGCAGCTACTATTTACATTTGATAATATATCATGTTATGGAAATAAGTGAGTTTCAAATGAGACATCAACATGTATTGTGTGTGAGTTTAGTATTTACATATATGTTAGGGGTTGTTTGGCAACTTCTGAATAGTTAAGTGTTAAACCAGTAAAAGGTCTAACCCATTAAGAGCCAGTATAATATTTAACCGTTTAGAGGAAAATGTCTGACCAATTTAGATTAGAGGTATTAACCATTCAGACTTAGCATAATGTTTAACCATTCAGAGACAATTCTCTTAACCATTCAGACATCTGCTCGTGAAACAAACAATCTGAACCATTAAGTGCTGAACAAGTAAGAGGTCTGAAATATTTTTTAAATATTTTTTTGATGATCGGTCATCTAATATGTGTCAACTTAAATTTTAAATTGGGTTATTGGATTTTAATAATCCTAAGTTTCACCAGTTGGCCGATAATAATCCCAACTTTAAAAATTCCCTTCAATAATCCCAACTTGTAAAAGTTTGGCCGCCATTGATCTTTTTCTAACATAGGTGCACTTAAATCAATTAAGGAGTCTCTAGGTGTAATTGAATCTATTGAGGAGACCAAATTCTTATATGTTTGAAAAGGATCAATGAAGGCCAAACTTTTACAAGTTGGGATTATTGAAGGGAATTTTTAAAGTTGGGATTATTATCGGCCAACTGGTGAAACTTAGGATTATTAAAATCCAATAACCCTTTTAAATTTCAAGAAAGTCCATTTGATGATATATTATGTTATGGAAATAAGTGAGTTTCAACTGAGACATCAACATGTATTGTGTGTGAGTTTGCTATTTACGTCTTTTATTGTTTACACATAGGGGTGAGCAATTATTTGGGTAGGATAAAAAAAAACCAACAACCGACCCGAAGAAAGCTCGAAACCGAATCCAACGCTATCGGTTTAGTTCAGATTTTAGCAAATTTTGGTTTCGGTCTCGGGTTCAGATCATTTTAGCAAATTTCCGTATCGGTTCAGATTTTAGAAAATTTTGGTTTCAGTCTCAGGTTGGGTTTTGGGCTGAAAAACTCACATGAGCCACGAACCGACCCGAAGAAAGATGGTTCGTAGAGGGGCTAGAGAATTGATGTACGTTTTCTTTGATTTGATCTTGATAACCAGTTTCGTTCATCTTTCCTGTGCTACCATATTACGAACCTGATAAACTCGTATGCCTTAGTTTTCTTGCATTCTTCAGTGGCGGCTAGTAAGTGAAAGAAGACCCTAGCACTATATGCCGAGAGTTATAGCATTTTAAAAGATGAAATTAGCAAGATACAACTCTCATAGAGTAAGGTATAAGTTGTTAAAGCTAGGGCTGTAAACGAACCGAACGTTTAGCGAATAGTTCGTGAACCGTTCGGCAGGAAGTTCGTTTATGTTCATTCGATTAGCTTAACGAACGAACACGAACAAAAAATTCCGTTCGGTTAGCTTAGCGAACGAACATGAACATACGTCTCGTTCGTTCGACTGCGTTCGTGAACGTTAGGTAATATGTTCGGTTACGTTCGTCCGTGTTCGTTTGATTATATTAAAAAATAATAAATAATAAACATTTTATCTAAACATATTGAAAGCTTGAAACCCTGTTTTTTCCTAAGTTAGCTAAATTTTGGACATGCTAAGATTTTTTTAGGATAATTATGTCTAAGTTAGTTAAAGTTGATTCATCGTTTGGTGGTGTATTAGACTTCTTGTGTTTTGATTTATCATTTGATGGTTGTATTTAACTACTTATATCTAATGTTTAAGGATAACAATATTTTTATTTTTTAATTTTCAAGTTAAATGTTCGTTTGTGTTCTTTTTCATTTGTTTGCGTTTGTTTGTGTTCGAAACCGGTGTTCATGAACTGTTCGTGAACAACTAAATTTCCTTAACGAACGAACATGAACATAAACTTATGTTCGGTATGCGTTCGTGAACAGTTCGCGAACATGTTAATTTCCTTAACGAACAAACACGAGCATGGCCTTGTTCGTGTTCGTTCGGTTCGTTTACAGCCCTAGTTAAAGCTCTTTGTTGTGGGTTTTGAATATTATGGTGATATGAAAGCAGAAAATATAAAAAAAAATACTAAAATAAAATATTCTTAATATATCAAAGTGCTTAAATCATTAATCTTGTAATTTTTTAAACTTCCTATAAAAAAAGTCAATTGTTATAAAAACTAGTTGATTTTCCGCCCGCGCGTTGCGGCGGGGACCCAATGACTGCAAAACTCGTGTCAGCAACGGCAAGCAGATACCGAATATCAAAACATAAATAAAAATAACATGGTAAGGATAGTCACTCCGTCCTAAAAAACGATTTTAAATAACTAAATATATAATAATAGGACCCACACGTCCTACACGTTGGAAATTCGGTTGTTTTCAGTTCAGTTATTACGGTGCTAATACGTTGAAATATGGATGAGCTCGGTACCGATAACGACACCGAAAGTACCGATCCGGAAAATCATCGAAATTAGGTACCGGCACCGAAAATGCTCGGTACAATACGGTATGGTATTTGAAGATAAAAATCAATAAATACAGGTATGGTGCAAGACCGGTGTCGAACCGAAAGTAACGATTCTGAAAACGCCAAAAGGCGGGCACCAAATTGGTACCGAAAATGATTTGGTATAGTAAATTTGGTACTGATACGATATCGTTTTGATTACAGGATTTGATACGATTTGCTAATCAATAATCTAAATATCCAATTTAATTTTGCATGCTACAATTCATTCACTCATTACAGAAAAAGACAAAAAGAAAGCAAAATAAGTTGTTGTGTATATAAAACCTCAGTCAAACGAAATACAGTTTACTTACTGTGTGTATGAAAAGTAATCTAAACGGTGCAATTACTTGCATTGCTATGTTGCTACATGATTTGATGAGCTCGGTACCAACCGGTATCGAAAATACCGTTATCGAAATCCCCAAAAGTGGGTACCAGTACAGAATATACCTGGTACGGTACCGGTCGGTACTGGTACGGCACCGTTATTTGAGTGTAAAAATCGGTGAATACCGGTACCGGTACCGAATATACCTGGTACGGTACCGGTCGGTGTTGGTACGACACCGGTATTTGAGGGTAAAAGCCGGTGAATACCGGTGCCGAACCGGTACAGAAAATACACCCGGTTTGATAAATTTGCTTCTTGTACCGGTACCCAATACCATTTGCTCATAACCTATTGATAGTTATCTGCCGCGTACTGCCACGTGGCAGATAACACTGTTCAAAGAGTTCTCTTTTTAATATATAGGGTAATGTAGTTAACTTGTAGCAATAATCAACTATTTTAATACCCGTTATATAACAACATGAATGAACTTATATTGTACACAGCATGACAAACAAAAGCACAATTTTTTAATTAAGCAAATTTCACCCACAATTTTTTAATCAGCAAATCAAACCCATCAATTGAGCTTCAAATCCAACAGTGCAAACAGAATATCAGAATCAGGGCACAAAATATAGTAAATTACTAATCGATATTCCATTTATCAACAAACCCATAAACGCAATTGGAATTCATAAAATTGAGGTGATACTTACAGGATGCTTTCTCGTGTACTCTCTAAACGCTAATTTCATCCCCTCATTCTCATCACAAACCTCCCAATGCTTCAGTCATTCATAACCCTACCTATTTAGTTTCAATCAACAGCTGTTATTTCTCCACCAATCAGTGAAACTGACACCCATGAGATGAGAGAGGAAGAGGTTTCATGAAAAGACGAATAAGAAGATGATAAACAGAGTTGGGTTTGTGTAATTTAGGGGTGGCATCAGTTCTAGGAATAGCCAACTGGTATAATGACACAAATGCCCTCCGTAATCGAGTTAGAAAGACGAATATACCCTGTCAATAAACGGTCAACACTCAACAATGCAACCACGGGGACGCAGGTGGTATGAAAAAAAAGTTAGGGGCTTAACCTGCAATTTCATGTAAATCACAAAGACGCAAATTGTACTTTACTCGTAATGTAATAACCTTAAAGTGGGAATTAAATTAAAAAAAAATAGATTAACTAAATTATTTAGCTTTTCTTGCAAGGAAAATAATGTAATAAAAGTTGAAAAATTAGATTTAACAAATATGAACAGTGGTTAATTATTGAATCTTAATCAGATCAAATTAGTTAACCTCTTATGGCCACTCCTTTTTTTATCTTTTAATTGGTGGGCTTCAAGCCCATCAGGAAAGAAACCATGACTGAGCTTTGACTCAACAAAAAAGCCTAAACAAAACAGTAGCCAAGCAACTCAATATGTTCGGCCCACCAGTTAAAAATGAAAATTTATGCTTCTCTTCATTGTGTTTGACAAATTCAAAATTGCTTTTAACAATTCCAAGCGTTTCCTACTTGTCATGATTTCATGTATTTCTCAATATGAATGCATGTGTATATGCAACATATCAATCATTTATATTCAGTTTAAATGACTAAAACCCATCATCTTTTGGTTCATTATAAGCGTGGAAGTTCTCACGTTAAAACATACCATCAACATTAAATCGATTCAAATCCAGTTTTGTTACACACGTAAAATTATATCAATATTTATAAAGGGAAGATCTCATAATTAAGAAAACAGTTTAACTAAATCCTTTAGCTAGCTCGTGAATGAAATCATTTTAGAAAAAAATGAATAATTAGATTTGACAAATATGCAAATCAACTTGTTATGTATTACTATTAAGAACATTAGAACTATGATTAACTATGGGAAACTTAACTACATTAATCTAGTTTACAAACAAATTTGATTGGCCAAGTCCAAAATCCGTCTTGGGCCGTGGCCAGCCCTTTTCCTTTCCTCTTCGTGGGTGGGCTTCAGCCAAGTGGAAAAGAAACCAATACCCGCCCTCGACTCAATAAAAACCGTACCAGTTAATGATCTAAAAGAATCTGATTTTTAAGATGTTATCAAAAAGGGTAGCGGTGCAGCTTGTTGCCCGTTTACTATCTATCGCGATGTAAATTCATAACATTTAAAAAATAATAATAATAATAACTAAATCAACTCAAATCCCTCTTTATTGTTAACCAATTGGTGATCAAAGCATACTAACACCATGTAATAAGCAAGCCCCTCCCATTGCTGAAAAAATGGCCATGAAAAGTGGGGAAGCTTGAGATTTCTGAGCGGGGGGTCGGAAGTCATCGGACCTAAAATTATACCTAAAAAATTATAAAACCGGGGGGTCGAAAACGTATATACCTAAAAAATTCTATATGAAAACTACATACTGGACACTACTGAGCGAAAAGTTCGAGGGGTCGGACGCCCTCGGCCCCCACTATGCTATGCCCATGGCCATGAAGGTACACACCAATAATGCACAATCTCTACAGCATAAAACCATTTGTGCAATGCTGGTGGGAAAAAAAAGGTATGAAGGTACACACCAATAATTATATCAATATTTACAAACGGAAGATCTCATGTTTAAGAAAACAATTTGACTAAATCCTTTAGCTAGCACGTGAATGAAATCATCTTAGAAAAAAAATGCATTTTTTCAAGCCCTTTGAAAATTTGGGCATCGGGCGTCGGCACGGGTTGGCCGGCCCAAGAGCCGGCCCTGGGTTCGGTACCGATACCAGGTACCATTTGCTCATCCCTTGGCCAGGTTGCCAACACTCCTTTACATTTATTAGTAAAAACTAAAAAGGGTATATTTGTATAACGGAATCAGCATGTTTCTGGTTTAATAAACACATCGTGGTTGTGTTTGATGTTATGATAAAACAGGTTATGTTTGGTTGATCTATTTAACCCGTTAATTTAATTTACACAGGTTGACCCGTCATCCCGTATTATTAAACGGGTCGACCCATCCAATAGTTTAACACATTTTTTAGAACTCTTCTACCGGTTTAGCTCATCTCCTTTTTATTCTTTCACCATACCTCTTCATCTCATTTGCCACTTGAAAACACACGTGATTTCAACTTTCTATAACCACATCTTTCAATATCTAACAATCTAATATGGATCCCTATCTAATATATATTCTTGTTTTTCACATCTCAGATGGAATTATATACTTTTACAATATCATTTAATAATTTGTAACATTCTACCTTATTTTTATTTCAGTTGGAATTATATACTTTTACAATATCATTTAATAATTTTTAACATTCTACCTTATTTTTATTATTTATATTGATATTGATATACTGATCTTTTCCAACTAATAATAAGGTTAAATTTTATTGCAATAATAAGATACAACTTTATATCTTGTTAGGGACTATTTGCAACCTTTAAAAATATTTAGATGCAATGGCATAAACCGGTGAACTTTTGGTCAAACAAGTGTAAATGAAATAAGATTAGACCAAAAACCCACTACACCACCGAACATGTAATAAAACTTCTTAGGAGGGGGAAATATGTAAAAATCCCTTAATAAAACAAACAAAAACCCACCGTGCACCCTAAAGACTAAAGACCAGCAACCACCCCTCACCGTCTCCGATAAATCCCTCTCCGCGGGCGTCAGCCATATCCGGTCGCTACCTCACTGTCTCTCACTCCGTTACCGCCCACGTCAACCACCACCCACCGGCATCTATTTCCACCGTTGGAACAAAACCACCCTTTAAGAGATCAAGCCCACAACCACCATGTCACGTCCTGTAGGACCAGCTATAATGGCTAAGGGATGTATTCTCCCAGTTATCTAGTAGCTGCACAGGGAAAACGGGTCAACAAATGGCGATGACCTACAAAATCAACCGATAGAATTCTCATCACTCTGCGTGATTATGAAACATGCTTATGATTTTTTATTGGTTCGCCGGAAATAAGGGCGTTGGAAAAGCAAATGAGCCCCGAGATAAAGACGTCCTCTGGCTGGTGGTCCTCCCCGCCCACCCCAGGGCCGGCTCTGCTCTTAACAGTAATTTAAATATTTATTTAAGTTATATAAAATATTTAAAGAAAAAAAGGATAAAAAAGTGTTTGTGAATCAACACAGGATATCAAAAGATTGCCTGTTTAACCACCAAACCAAAATATTTTGTTACCTCTGTTATCATTGTATAAAAACTACTATAATAAACATATAAAAAAGCAAAAGTTACCAACGAAGCACAAACAAAAATAGTCAAGAAACAAGACATTCAAGAACTTCCTATACAAATATCCATTTTATATCTCAATGGCCAAGGTAAACTCGGTCAACACATAGACCGTTTCTAAATTTAACCTGTTGGATGTAGTGGTGCACAAAAAACCCGAACCCGGACCCGAAAAAAAAACCCGGAACCGGGTATTATAAAACCCGGGTTTTTTATACCCGAACCCGACCCTACCCGTAGGGTAGGGACCGGGTATGCATATTTGGTCTAAAACCCGAACCCGGAACCGGTTTTTTTAATACCCGGTTTATACCCGAAACCTGGTTTTATTAAAACCCGAAACCCGGTTTTTATAATACCCGAAACCCGGTTTTTATAATACCCGAAACCCGGTTTTATAATACCCGAAACCCGGTTTTTAAATAGCAAACTAATACGTTTATGGGACTCTCCTTGTAATTTGTAGAAAGTGTTTACTGTTAAATTAAAGTCTGAAAGTATTTTTTTTTCTTGCAGGAAACTTTCCCTCGAGCCTTAGACTAGACCCATTTTTCTTCTATCCTTTTTGTTTTTGGTTTAAAAGCCCAAAGTCATTAGCCCATCACATTTGTCCAACAATGGTAAGTGAACGAGTCTTTTAAAGACCGTTTTTTTTGTGTTTTTGCGTTTTTTTTAATAACTAAAAACAAAGGAGGTGTGGAAACATTGATTGAGAAAATATGTTTTGCTTTGGATTTGCAAGAAGAAGATCCTTATTTTGTGCCAAAAGCGCAAGCAAGTTTTAACAAACAATTTGAAAAGTTGTTTGATGTTTATTATGCAAAATATGGTCAATTAAGTTCACAAGTTCATCAAGCTTATGAAAATGCGGGTTCTTTTAGTGGTAGTTCAACAAGCCGTAATAGAAATTTAAAAATTTGTTTGTTTAATACTTTGCGAAGTGACAATGCTAAACGAGCTCGTGGTAACACCCCAAGTAGCGAGTTCGGGAGATATATTGCATCAGATTTTTTAGCATTCGTCACTTCCGAAGAAGAATTTGTTAATTTCGACATTTTGGCTTGGTGGAAAGAAAATGAACCCCAATTTCCGGTTCTAGCCGCAATGTCCCGTTATCTACTAAGTGTCCAAGCTTCCACGGTAGCTTCGGAGTCCGCCTTTTCTTTTAGTGGCAAAGTCATTTCATTAAGGAGGACGAAGCTTAGTCCCGAGTCGATTGAAATGTGTATTTGCTTGAAGGACTATTTGGATGCGGCGGAGCGGATTCAACATGTGGAGTCACTTGAAGATGAAAATGGCGTTGAAATGGATATACACGAGGAAGATGTCGAAATGGGAATGTCAAGCCCACTAGAAGAAGACTAAACAAAGACGATCAAAAAACGAAGACGACCAAAAAGTATGCACTTTGATGTAATCTTGTTTAATTATTAGGTTTCAAGCATTAAGACTTCTAGTTCTTATGATTTAACAAAATTATGTATGCACTTTGATGTAATCTTGTTTAATTATTAGGTTTCTAATTATAAGCATAGTTCCGGTCGGGTTTTTTTAATACCCGGTGCGGGTTTTTTCCCAACCCGATGCATACCCGAACCGTACCCGATGAATACCCAAACCGGACCCGAAACCGGAAATAGGGTATTATAATACCCGGGTTTTATAAAACCCGACCCGAACCCTACCCGAACCCGGGTATATAGGGTATACATTTTTGGTAGAAAACCCGGACCCGACCCGGTTTTTAAAAAAACCCGATTTTGTAAAACCCGATCCTACCCGAAACCCGGTTTTTAAAAAAACCCGATTTGTGCACCACTAGTTGGATGGTTCAAGACCCATTTACCTACCAACCCATGACCCGTTTTCTATTCCGTGACCCATTTAAACAAAATCGGTAACCGACTTGACCCGTACATGACCGGTAACATCAAAATGAAACCCAACACCCACTGATGTTACGGGTTGTGTACGGGTCAAGTCGGTTACTAAATCTAAGTCCTCCACTTATGGGTGGTCAAATGTTGTTGACTTAAAAAAACTTATACTTAAGACTTTGATTGTTATTAAAATGCTAATTCAATGAACATATGTGACCTTTTACTCCATTTTGCTGTATATTACACTGCTAAACTCTTTCTCAATACTGGTCTTGAAGATCCTTTAGCAATTAGCATGCCATGGGTTTGTTCCCTGCAAGTATAGTAGTAACATATAATATATTCGGTTGGCCCACTAGTGCTTTAAAGAAGATCACAATTTACAATAATACAATTTATATAACACTAATCTAATTTTCTAGATGAAGCAAATAAGATGTCTGCAGTAAAACTAGAGTATGAGTCTACGTTCCATCAAATTAAGACTTTTCCTTTCTAGAAAATATCTTAAAGAAACGGAAGATAACCCAAATGAGCAATTTACGTAGAAATTGCCCCCTCTAATAGTACAGGGAAAGAAGTAAAAACTCGCACACGAAAGTATAAAACCAAACCTTCAGAAGCCTCTTTATGAGCAACGTTGGCATTCATTAGCCCTGCTGCAGCTTCTATTCCAGCAACACCTGAGCGTTTGTTTACTTTGATCAACTTTGGCTTCATCCACCTTTAAAGCGTTTTGATTGTCTTCATCATCATCATGGTAGCTTAGCCTAAGGGTTGGAACAATTTCATTTGCATTTCCTAAATCCCATATCTCACTATTCAACAGGTCATCCCAATCTTCTCCATCTGTTTTCGTTCTCAATAGCCTTTCGATTGCCTTTATAGCCAAAGGCAAACCACCACATTTTTTCACAATACCATCACCTTGTGGTTTTCGTGTTGCATGTGAGTTAAAGTTACCATCACCTTGTGACTTTAGTGCTCATTGAAGCTCCTGCAGAACGTGCAATTTTGCCACCAGCATCTTCTGATATTTGCTTCTTACCAGCTTTTGCCCTGACTCCTACCCCCAAATCAGATTTATTAGGTTGAAAACAGAGACATACACATACATACATATATATAAGTTGGACCAATAAACCGGTTAGTACATACATGAACACATATAGATATGTGAAAAGAAGACCATGAAGCCGCAATTTGAATTACAAATTCATGTAAAAAAGAAACAGGCATTCTACTCATAAGTTGGTTTAAATCCAAAGTAACCAGTAACAACAGTTGATGAACAAAACACAGAATGATGGGTTAAGGTAGAGATGACAATTCCAATGCACTACTTAAGAACATGTAGACTGGGGCTATGTTTTATTTTCGAAAAGGTCAAACGGGTAATTAAATTGAAAATGGCTGGAACGGGTCAAAAGTCTTCTATGATAGCTTGGATGTAGATTTATTTTGTACACAATTACTCCATTTCAATCTCAATTTTGTGGTCCCATTTACCTTGTGAAACACGAAAATGATAACCAGAGAAAAATAAAGCACAAGAAAAATTGAGCTAACAGGAATAGAGGTGACTTTTTCTACTCATTAAGCAGAGTTTGATAGAACATCAGAAACAACGAAACAGTAAACTGACAGCATACAAATGAACAGTAATTTAACAACCCAGTCATATAACGTCACTAAATTTCAAATGTTCGTTTAATACAATCAGATGGGACCACAACAACATCAAATTAGGTCACCTCTACATACTGGCGTTACAAATCATAGTCTAACTGTATCCACCGCTCAGTGAGGTTAACGAAGTCATATTTCATCGTATAGCTCTTTTACCTGTCCCAGTTTGACTATAAAGGTCAAAACAACAATTTTCCAAAATTGGAATTGATATGAATATATTTTGATTTTCATAAAAAAAAAATTAATATGTATGTAAAAACATACCTTATTTAAGGCAAGTTCATTGTGCCGTTGAATTGAAGCTCCTGCAGAATGTGCAATTTTGACACCAGCATCTTCTGATGATTGCTTCTTACCAGCTTTCGTCATATAATGAGCATCCATATTCGGTCGTCTTAATAGCATAAATAGAATGTTGATGAAGATTGCTGTTTACTGTAATGTGTATTTTTTACCATTTAATTCAGAGCTTGTAAATAAAGAAATATAAAAATGCTTTGCATAGGGAATAATAAGAGCTGTCATTTGAATCACATATTCATGTAAAATGAAAAGCTACCCCATTAGTCTATGTAGAAGACCATATTAGTCCCTATACTATAGTACTTTGTCTAAAAAAGTACTACCCCCAAATTGGATTTATTAGGTTGAAAAAAGAGACATACACATACATACATACATACATATATATAAGTTGAACCAATAAACTGGTTACTACATACACAGATATATGAAGGGGAAGACATACACATGCAATTTGAATTACAAACTCATGTTAAAAAGAAACAGGCATTCTACTCATAACTTAGTTTAAATCCAAAGTAACCAGCAATTACGTGTTCATAAAATTAATCAGCAAATCAAACCCATCAATCATCAATTGAGCTTCAAATCGAACAGTGCAAACAGAGTATCATAACAATGAGAGCACAAAATATAGTAAATTACTAATCGAAATTCCAATTATCAACAAACCCATAAACCCAAATGTTCGTTTAATACAATCAGATGGGACCACAACAACATCAAATTAGGTCACCGCTCAGTGAGGTTAACGAAGTCATATTTCATCGTATAGCTCTTTTACCTGTCCCAGTTTGACTATAAAGGTCAAAACAACAATTTTCCAAAATTGGAATTGATATGAATATATTTTGATTTTCATAAAAAAAAATTAATATGTATGTAAAAACATACCTTATTTAAGGCAAGTTCATTGTGCCGTCGAATTGAAGCTCCTGCAGAATGTGCAATTTTGACACCAGCATCTTCTGATGATTGCTTCTTACCAGCTTTCGTCCTTGCTCCATATCTATCTACAAAGAATTTCAAGTTGAAGTGAAACTAATAGAACTAAAATTGCATAAAAAAGCCTGTTGCCTTGATACCATATTATATTATCTTGTACACAAAATTTCGTCAGAAACTGTGAGAATGAAGGAGGGCAATTTCAACCCATTTACTTATGAATGTCAAGATGGGTCGATTTGGTTTGTTTTCCACTTTTTCTATCTCAAACTGATCTGATACATAGGGGCATATGGCTTTAAAGTTTACACTTTATTAGTGAAGCGGGTCATATAATGAGCATCTTTATTCCGTCGTCTTAATAGCATAAATAGAATGTTGAAGAAGATTGCTGTTTACTGTAATGTGTATTTTTTACCATTTAATTCACAGCTTGTAAATAAAGAAATATAAAAATGGTTTGCATAGGGAATAATAAGAGCTGTCATTTGAATCACATATTCATGTAAAATGAAAAGCTACCCCATTAGTCTATGTAGAAGACCATATTAGTCCCTATACTATAGTACTTTGTCTAAAAAAGTACTACCCCCAAATTGGATTTATTAGGTTGAAAAAAGAGACATACACATACATACATACATACATACATACATACATACATACATACATACATATATATAAGTTGAACCAATAAACTGGTTACTACATACACAGATATATGAAGGGGAAGACATACACATGCAATTTGAATTACAAACTCATGTTAAAAAGAAACAGGCATTCTACTCATAATAAGTTAGTTTAAATCCAAAGTAACCAGCAATTACGTGTTCATAAATTTGAAGTATTAATCAGAAAATCGAACAGTGCAAACAGAGTATCATAACAATGAGCACATAAACGCAATTGTATTTAAATCAGCGATCGAGCACATAAAAGCAATTGGAATTCATAAAATTGAGGTGATACTTACAGGATGCGTGTGTGGATGGTTTCTCGTGTACTCTCTAAACCCTAATTTCATCCTCTCATTCTCATCACAAACCTCCCAATCTTTCAGTCATTCATAACCCTACCTATTTAGTTTCAATCAAGAGCTGCTATTTCTCCACCAATCAGTGAAACCGACACCCATGAGATGAGAGAGGAAGAGGTTTCATGAAAAGATGAAGAAGAAGATGATAAACAGAGTTGGGTTTGTGTAATTTAAGGGTGGCATCAGCTCTAGGCCACTGGTATAATGACACAAATCAATAACCGGGATGAATCGGCGACGACGACACGATGGCCGGAAGTGAACTCCAAAACGGGAAGAAGATTAACTGGTTTAAGTCCAAAACGGAAGCCATTTTGCTGTATATTACATTGCTAAAATCTTTCTAAATACTACTGTTGAAGATCCTTTAGCATGCCATGGGTATAAGTTCCCTGCAAGTTTAGTAGTAACATATAAGATATTCGGTTGGTCCACTAGTGCTTTAAAGAAGATCACAATTTACAATAATAAAATTTATATACCACTGATCTAATTTTCTAGATGAAGCAATTAAGATGTCTGCAGTAAAACTAGAGTATGAGTCTACGTTCCTCCAAATTAACACTTTTCCTTTCTAGAAAATATCTTAAAGAAATGGAAGATAGCCCAAATGACCAATTTACGTAGAAATTGCCCCCTCTAATTGTACAGGGAAAGAAGTAAAAACACGCACTCGAAAGTATAAAACCAAACCTTCAGAAGCCTCTTTATGAGCAACGTTGGCATTCATTAGCCCTGCTACAGCTTCTATTCCAGCAGCACCTGTGCGTTTGTTTACTTTGAACAACATTGGCTTCATCCACCTTTAAAGCGTTTCGATTGTCCTCATCATCATCATGGTTTCTTAGCCTAAGGGTTGGAACAATTTCATATGCATTTCCTAAATCCCATATCTCACTATTCAACGGGTCATCCCAATCTTCTCCATCTATTTTCGTTCTCAATAGCCTTCCGATTGCCTTTATAGCCAAAGGCAAACCACCACATTTTTTCACAATACCATCACCTTGTAGTTTTAGTGCTCATTGAAGCTCCTGCAAAATGTGCAATTTTGCCACCCGCGTCTTCTGATATTTGCTTCTTACCAGCTTTTACCCTGACCACTACCCCCAAATCGGATTTATTAGGTTGAAAACAGAGACATACACACACATATATATAGGTTGAACCAATAAACCGGTTAGTACATACATGAACACATACAGATATGTGAAAAGAAGACCATGAAGCCGCAATTTGAATTACAAACTCATGTAAAAAAAGAAACAGGCATTCTGCTCATAAGTTTGTTTGAATCCAAAGTAACCAGTAACAACAGTTGATGAACAAAACACAGAATGACAATTAAGTAAGTTAGGTTAAGCAAAGTTACATTGAATCCATGAACAAGAAACCTTAAAATTGTCGGTTCCCATGTAACCCAATTCAATCAAAATCAGAATTCAAACACATAAATGCAATTAACATTCATAAAATCAAACCCATCAATCAGCAATTGAGCTTCAAATCGAACAGTGCAAACAGAGTATCAGAATCAGGGCACAAAAAATAGTAAATTACTAATCGAAATTCCATTTATCAACAAACCCATAAACCCAATTGTATCTAAATCAGAAATCAAGCACATAAACGCAATTGGAATTCATAAAATACAGGATGCGTGTGTGTATGCTTTCTCGTGTACTCTCTAAACCCTAAACTCATCCTCTCATTCTCATCACAAACTTCCCAATGCTTCAGTCATGCATAACCCTACCTCTTTAGTTTCAATCAACACTTGCTATTTCTCCACCAATCAGTGAAACCGACACCCATGAGATGAGAGAGGAAGAGATTTCATGAAAAGATGAAGAAGAAGAAGATGATAAACAGAGTTGGGTTTGTGTAATTTAAGGGTGGCATCAGCTCTAGGCCACTGGTATAATGACACAAATCAATAACCGGGATGAATCGGCGACGACGACACCATGGCCGGAAGTGAACTCCGTTCGTCTCCAAAACGGGAAGAAGATTAACTGGTTTAAGTCGCCATTAATGATTAGGTTGGGCCAAGTCCAACTTGTTAAACAAAGTCACTTAAGCCCAACTTAATATTACTAGGGTCTAGAGAGAGGTGGAAAAAACTGCTTTCTTTCTAATTAAAAATTGATTTATTTGTAATTGGTTTCAAACTGGCCCAAAAAGGTGGTTTGTAATAAAAAAAATTGAATAATTAGGTTTAATAACCATGCAAATCAATTGTTTATTTCAATATAACAATCATCAATTATTAAAACTTAATTATATTTAATTAGTTAAGAGAGGCCATTAACATATGTAGTCTCTAAAGTCCAAACCTCTCGTGGCCATCCCTTTTTCTATATCTTTTCATAGGTTGGCTTCAAGCCCATCAGTAAAGAAACCATGACTAGGTTTGGGTCCGATGGAGAATGTCTAAACAAAACCAATGCGCTAGGCCCACCAGTTAAAATTTCTAGATAAAGAAGTAAATGATATAAAGATCAATATCCTGAAAGAAAGTGAAAAAAAAGGCATAAAATCACTAACTTATTTTTCCAAATAAACCATTTGTCAAGCCGTAAAATTTGGTGCCTGGCTGAAAACACAAAAAAATATTTAATTTATGCATATTGAAAGAGTCAAAAGTGTATTTAGTAAACAAGTACCAGTAGTAGTCTCTGGTGTTGATGCAGGGGATATGAGAGACGATGGGCCTGCTGACTATAGTAGGAGCCTCTTCCATTACACCTTTCTTCAAGATTTTGGCATCCACAGGTTTCCATCCATAATTGGACGGTCTATGATAAAAAGACATTTTAACAAGGTGAGATTCTATAGCCCAAGGTTGTTGGTAATCAAAGACACAATTGATTGAATTCAAAGAATAAGAACAAAATTAACAAATGACACAAACTAAATTTCTGATTACTGAATCATGCTTGACAATCGTTCCCTACTTATACATATTGAACCGGCGTGAAACAATCGACGCAGCGATTGAGATATACCGGTTTACTTAAATGACCCCCTAAACCCCTTACATAATAAACTATAGACCTTAAACATACTTTACAATGATAACGCTTATACCTATGCCTGGCAAAATGAGCGGGTCAGATTGGGTGTAGTGACGGATCAAAATGGGTTCGGGTCAGAATGGGTGCGGGTCAGAACGGGTCATGTTAAGGAAAGGGTCATTTTGGTTTGGGTCAGATTGGGTTAATGGATTTGGGTGATTGGGTTCGGGTTAGAATGGTCATTTTACAGATTGATGTCTGCACCCAGCAGTAATAGAATCCTTATTCCCTACAGTGTAAAACATGCCCGGTTATTGGGCTGGGTAGCCCGGGCGAATGCCAAGGCCCAAAATTAAAAGGTGCCCAAAATTTGAAATGTTGTATACATATATTTTATTGATGATTGGGGCTTGGGTCATTAGGGTTGGAGTGCTTCAATGGGACGGCTAAAAGAGGTGGGATATCTGGGGATGAGAGGCTTTCACTTTTGATTATATGTTTTTAAGTGAAAAAATAAGTGTCTACGGTTAAACCTTTTTTTTTAAATAAAGGACAAAACTAAATAACATCTTTAACTTCATAAAATACTTAATGTATTAAAAAGGAGCGCCTATTTTAATATTTTCTAACATAAAATAAATTATCCCTTAATATTCAATAATTTGTTAATTTAATAGTTTAATAAATTTTGATTATTAAATAATCAAAATAAGTAATTTTGTCTTATCAATATTCTACGGTAAATATTTGAAAACAAACAAGTATTAGTGGAGCTAGACTTTATATGATGAAAATGTAATATCGCACTAACTTATGAACATATTTTTTTAGCAAATTACTTTTTGAGTCCCTGTGTTTTAGTGGTTTTAACCACTTGAGTCCAAAATCAAAAGGTTTAATGCCTTGAGTGATGAGTCCCTAACCGTTCATTTTATAACGTTTTGAGTCCAATTTTGTTCATTTTACAACGTTCTGGGTCCAATTTTGTTAAAAAAAAAAAGTGGACTCAAAAGGTTAAAATTTGGACTCAAAGGGACTCAAATGGTTATAAAAAAGCGTCTAGGGATTTACGGCGTTAAAATATTTTGATTTTGGACTCCAATGGTTAAAACCAATAAAAACAAGGACTCAAAAAGTAATTTACTTTTTTTTTAATTCTGGATTATTGGCACAAGAAAGAAACCCACAAAAAAAAATCTAAGGGTAAATAACTCTTTTCGTCCTTTATGTTTATATCGAATTGCAGTGGATAGCCTTTAACTTCAATAACTACAGTCACAATTCTTTATTTGGAAAACTTGTTACACCTTTCGTCCTTTACCACTAACCAGGTTAAATTTTTCAGTTAACTTTGGTCACATAAGGTTAATTTAGTCTTTTAACATTAAAAGAATTTTAATAAATAAAACAAAAATAATTTAATCACCACCAACCCCTAATATTTACTAATAATTAATCTAAAAAATAAAAATAAAACACAAAAACCCTTAAAACATGTAGCCTTTGACCAACATCTTCTCCATCTCTGGTGAAGCATCCCATCTACGCAGCAACCACAACCACCACAGCCAAGAACTTCATCTCCTGTGAAGCATCACCATCATTGCACCTGTGAATGGATGGGATCGCCGAATGTTTTACCTCTCATCAACACCGCCACCACAAACTTCATATTCAGATTTGAGGCTTTTGGGGGTTGAAGAGGTGAGGGGATCGCCAAATCTGTTACCTCTCATCAACATGACTAAACACATCCAATGTTCCTTCATTTGTTATTGCAGGTGTAGAAGAGAGATTGGGAGAAACAGATCTGAGATCGAAGTTATTGGGCTCGGTGATGGTGGATTCTTCATTTGTTGTTGCAGGTGTTGTGTTGCTAGTTCTTACCTTGTGAGGTATACATCAGTTGGATTCGGTGGTGACTTTATGTGTGTTTAGAGATGTGTTTGTGGTGGCTAGATCCGGTGGGGGGGGGGTTGTTGGATACGGTGGCTGGTGGTGGTGGGGCTCGATTCGCCGTGGTGGTGGCTGGGATACGGTGGTGGTGGTGGCGGGGCTCAATTCGGTGGTGGTGGCTCGATTTGGTGGTGGTGGTGGCTGGATTTGATGGTGGTGAGGTTGGTTGAAGAGATGGGGTAACTGAGAGGGGACAAGGTTGAATGTTTATATTATATAATTGTTTTTAAATAAATAAGTAAAATTACCGATCTACCATCATGTGCAAGTCACATAATCAGACATAACTTAAATTTTTAACCTGGCTAGTGGTAAATGACGAAAGGTACAAGTTTTTCAAATAAAGGATTGTGACTGTAATTATTGAAGTTAAAGGTTATCCATTGCAATTTGATACAAACATAAAGGACGAAAAGTGTAATTTACCCTAAATCTAAATATTTTTTTTCACAATTTCACACAAACCAATGAACCATACAAGGTTAATATATAAATTGAATGTTATCATCTTTCTAAAAACGCTAAAAGAGCCGTACGATTCGCTCAAATAAGTCTGATTATTTTGTTACACTACTTTTATTTTGTTTATTTTACAACAATTATCGGCGTATTGTGATTTCATGATATATAATTGATAGGTTTATATTACAAGTAGTGGACCCAATTTTTTTTTCTGGTCGCCAAGGCCCAAATTCTTTTTTATAATTCTCGGAGACAGCCTGCCGTAAAACCTTAGCTTTCTTAATTAAAATAGAAATTGAAATTGTAACAGATGTTGAATTGTCACACCCCGGATTTCCACGTGTCACCGGTGGGCCCGGTGGGGGTAACGTGACGTAGTTGATATCATCATAGTCAAACAACACAAAAATAATGCACAGCGGAAGCAAAAGATAGATATTATTTCAACTGAAAAATATATTGTAATATTAAGTATCACAAGATGTTGAAATAGATCCACAGGCGGATTCGAATAAAAAGGAAAACTGTTCAGCAGACTTTGACATCTAGAGCTTGCGGGACTTGATTAATTATGCCTGGAGTAGCCAGCCTATTTCGTCTAGTACCTGCACTTAGCCTTTTTGGAAAATACGTCAGTTTACACTGGTAAATACAACTTAACTGACTCATTTTGAAAAGAGTTTGAAAATTAGTTTGAATGCACTTAGGCAAAAATGTTTTTATATCTTGGGACAATTATTTAAAATAATCTTGTATACAATTTTACTCATTTGTCGTCCATTAGGGCCGGTTTGTAGGGCCGGACTTAAGTTAACTGACACGCCACAGGTATAATGCCCACAAGGTTGATTCCTTTAAGTGGGTTACCAGTTTTTACATAATGCAACTGTTAGGTGTACGCCTACACCCCGTGCTTAGGTCGTGGCCATTTCTTCGAATGATGCCAAGGATATCCGGGACATGGTCATTTAACCCCCAAAGGCCATACACCAAATAATACAGAATAAAACGAGTTATGTAAATACATTAATCACAATCCGATTTAAATGGCTACATACCCGACCAAGCGGTATTATTATAATACCGTATCCCAAGCCCGTATAGGGAAAATAAGTTAAGAGTATTTACCTGAGCAAAGTATAAAATCAAATACAGCAAGTGCAAGTACTTTTACTGGGCTCCTAATCTGGAACAAAGGTTTATAATAACCTATTATATTTCTAACGAGTCTTTGATTAAGCTTAAGCTTAGACCAGTTAGTTTTAAAAAGAAGACACGGTACAAACGCATGAATAGGCGAAGACCGATTTAGAATGTGATTTTGACCCGACAAGCTTGTATACTTGTTTAATGTGGGTATACTATACACATTCAGGATTTTGAGACAAAAATGATATGGTTTGACCCGTTTCGGCTAAAGTATGTAAACTAGTTACATAAGCCGATCTGAACGCGAAAAGTGCGTAACGAGTGACCATAAGAATCATATACAAGTTTCCTAAGTTAATATGCATTAAGTATGTTGTGATATCAGTAAGATATCTTCTATTATGCCTGAAATGAATTTAAACACAAATTATGCCTCGTAAGGGCATTTTGGTCATTTAAAAGGGTATAAAAGAGTTTGATTTGTAAACTGAGTTACAGGTCTGACTTATCTAGTAAATATACTTAATTTACTAAGTTACATTAGTAGGTTGTAACCTATATGTGAAATTTATCATTTAAAACCAACTATGCACCTTAGGGGTATTTTGGTAAATTTCACTTAGGCTAAAAAGGTCAAAATTGGAATTCTGAGTTTAAAACTTTAGCTTACTGTAAAAATATAATAATTTAATTAAAATATTAGTAGGTATCAAACCTTATATGTTAAAAATAGTTTTAATACTTACTATGCGTTAAAAACGTTTAAAAAGGCGATTTGGAGCCATTTCCGGGTTTTTAAAGGAAAGCTGATATTTTTATAATCCCAGAAGGCTTAAAATACTTTATTTATCAAATAAAATCAGTAGAAAAATGTTTGGGGTCAAAAGGATTTGTAGAACTCATTTTATGGCTTAAAGGGTAAAATCGGCATTAACCGAATCAAACTTAGAGACCTATGTTATGCTCAGCCAAAAATTAAATAAAAATCTTAAAAAATCCCAAAATAATATTTTATAACAGTAGGTAAGAAGTTTGATATCAAAAGTGGGTTTAGATAGGCTATATGTTAATTACGCCATTTATTTAATAAGAAACTTTCTAATTACGCTAATGAGCATAACTCTTAATCTAGACCTCAAACTGATGTCAAATTTTAGGTGCAAGTTTATAAATCAGTAACTAATGTTTCTACTCTTTTATTTTTTCAAAAATCACATTTTAAGGTCAAAAGAGCATAATAGTCAACATATAAGCAATTAACGGAAACATGCATGTGAATCGGATAATTAATGAACCAAGTTGTGTGACCTCAGGGGGTTACACTAATATGAAACCTGGTCGAATTAAGGCTCTAAGGCATTTCTAAACAATGCTTAAATGGGTCAGAACTGAAAGTCAAAGCAAAAGTCAAATTATGCGACTTTCGGTTCAGAGTCGGGCCTAAACTGAAAATTGTCGATTTGAACATGCTTAGACATGTCCTTGTATTAATTACCAAGTTATATTAATGATCAAACAGGTTGCATGTATCCTACATTGCTAATTATGCATTAATTTGAAAATAAACATTCTGTTGACTTTTTAATAACAAGTTTGACTCGACAATTGACATAGTTAGAGTGGGAATCTGAAAATACCCTTTTAAGGGTTTGTTACCCACATAATTACCTACTTATAGGTATTTTTAATTCGAGAGTTAACTGAGTAATTATTGATTAATCTCGAAGTCAAACCTTAATTACGACGGTTTGACTTTTAGCTAATTAACTAAGCTAAATTGAATTAAAAAGGATTAAGGACACTTACAAGAGTCCTAAGTGGGATTAGGAACCTAAGAGAAGTTGGTTGTTGATCAGAGGAGCTCCAGAAAATCAGTTGAAGTGAGCAAGTCCAATGTCTACAACTTCAACTCTTTATATAGTGAACCCCATTGCATAAGATCATGCCAAACTAGTCTACATATGTTGCAAGATCACCCCAGGTGTCCTATGATGCTAAAAACCAGTTATAGGAGCCCCTGAATTCGAATACCACATTACTAAGGCGGTGTAACTGGCTGAACAGGCAGCTGTCCAAAACTTGCTGCCAGCGACAGCTTTACGGACCGTAAGCTGAAACCCTTGCGGTCCGTAAGCATCTCTTGCGGACCGTAAGCCTATACGGATACGGTCCGTAACCGACCTTGGTCTGATGCGCCCAGGTATGCCTCTTGCGGACCGTAAGCTTGGACCCTTACGGTCCGTAAGCGATGGTCCGAGGATAAAAATTTTGCAAACTTCCAAATTTCAACCATGCAACTTTGTGAACTCGAATTCTTGGACTTTATCTGCTGTAAGGGACCAAGTGGGCAGGCTTTTGCATGCCTTGCATGCACTTACACCCCTTGACATTTTATGGCAAGTCTTGGAGTGACGGAAATTTTAAGATTACTTGTTTGAACATGCATTAATTCAAATTCAATTTCTTTAATCGAAAATCTAGATTCCTGATTGTAGTAGTAACATTTTAGAAATCCAATTTCCATAAATTGAAATTTACTTGTTTAGGAACAACCGGCTAATATATCGGATGTTTATCATAATGATTTAAGGATCTTAGGATTTATAATTTGGGTTGCTCAGAGGTGTTTTAATAACATGTCACCCTTGGGTCGTTCAGAGGTATTTTTAATAACATGACGCCCTTTTTAAATCCTACCATACATCCTTATTTGATCCGGGTTCCTGACACGTTTGACTTTCATGACACGTGTCTTTATTTTATTGGACATGAATTTTCGAGGTGTTACATCCTCACCCCCTTAAAAGAAATCTCGACCTCGAGATTTATTAGAACAAATGAGGGTATTTTTCCTTCATGGTAGCATCTACCTCCCATGTATATTCGGGTCCTCTACGGGCATCTCATTTAACCTTCACAATCGGCACATGCTTCCTCCGAAGCTTCTTAACCTGTCGATCCTCAATCGACAAAGCTTTTTCCACAAACTTCAAGCTCTCATCTATGTGCACATCTGTGTGTGGTATGACTAGTGATTCATCAGCTAGACATTTCTTTAGATTGCAGACGTGGAATACGTTGTGGATACCACTGAGCTCTTCAGGTAAGTTCAACTTATAAGCCACTGACCCAACACATTCGATAATCTCGAATGGTCCTATATACCTCGGGCTTAACTTACCTTTCTTACCAAATCGCATCACCCCCTTCCAGGGTGACACTTTAAGTAAAACTTTATCACCAACCTCAAACTTTAGAGGTTTACGCTTTAGATCTGCGTAGCTTTTCTGCCTATCTCTGGCAGCTTTCAGGCGGTCGCGAATTTGGACAATTTTGTCCGTCGTTTCAAAGACCAAATCAGGCCCTGATAATTAAACTTCTCCTACTTCTGCCCAACAAATAGGCGTTCTGCATTTTCTACCATATAGTGCCTCAAACGGTGCAGCTTTAATGCTTGTATGGTAGCTATTGTTATAGGAGAATTCAATCAAGGGCAGGTGGTTATCCCAGCTACCACCTAAATCAATCACACACGCACGAAGCATGTCTTCCAACGTTTGGATGGTACGCTCACTCTGTCCATCGGTCTGGGGATGGTAAGCCGTACTAAAATTTAAGCGTGTGCCCAAAGACTGTTGGAAGCTTTTCCAAAAATGCGAAGTGTACCTAGTATCCCTGTCGGAGATAATAGATACTGGTACGCCATGCAGGGACACGATTTTGTCTACATACAATTGGGCCAACATATCGGAGCTATAAGTCTCCTTTATGGGTAGGAAATGTGCTGACTTAGTCAGTCTATCTACTATTACCCATATAGTATCATTTCCTTTCCTTGTTTTTGGAAACTTGGTGATGAAATCCATTGTCACCATCTCCCACTTCCATGTGGGGAGTTCAGGCTGTTGTAGCAAACCTGACGGCTTCTGATGTTTAGCCTTGACTTGCGCGCACGTCAAACATCTAGCTACATAGGCAGCTATAGACTTTTTCAAACCTATCCACCAATAGTTTGCCCTTAGATCCTGGTACATCTTATCAGCTCCAGGATGAACGGAATATTTAGAACTATGGGCTTCCTGGAGGATAATATCCCTAAGTCCTCCATAAACTGGGACCCATATTCGTCCATTTAGCCTTAGGATTCCGTCCTTGCCGTAGGATAACTGCTCCTCAGTTACTCCTAGCTTTTCATCAGGATAGTTAGCTTCCAACACAGCTTCCTTTTGTGCAGCTAGCAACCTTTCGTTCAAGCTATTCTTGATCTCAATGCTCTTGGCATTGATTCTTATAGGCTTTACTCTCTCCTTTCTACTTAAGGCATCAGCGACTACATTTGCCTTGCCAGGATGGTATCTTATCTCACAATCATAATCGTTTAAGGTTTCCATCCATCGTCGCTGCCTCATGTTCAAGTCCTTCTGATTGAACAAATGTTGGAGGCTCTTGTGATCAGAATAGATCACACACTTAGTCCCATATAGGTAGTGCCTCCACAGTTTTAGTGCAAATACAACGGCACCCAGCTCCAAGTCATGGGTGGTGCACCTTCAACTGTCGAGAAGCATAGGCAATGACCTTGCCTTTTTGCATTAGCACACATCCCGTGCCTGTGTGCGATGCGTCACAATATACCACAAATTCCTCTATTCCATCAGGCAATGTCAACACAGGTGCATTGCTCAACTTTTGCTTAAGGATATCAAAGGATTCCTGCTGCCTAGGACCCCAGTCGAACTTAACTTTCTTCCTAGTCAATGAGGTTAGGGGTGCAGCAATCCTTGAAAAGTTTTCAATAAAACGCCTATAATAACCTGCTAAGCCTAAAAAGCTACGAATCTCAGTGGGCGTCTTTGGCTCTTGCCAATTCATGACAGCTTCGACTTAAGCGGGATCCACTTGGATACCACGCTCACTAACCACATGTCCAAGAAACTGGACT
This sequence comes from Helianthus tuberosus, assembly GCA_030545235.1. Classification (NCBI taxonomy): domain Eukaryota; kingdom Viridiplantae; phylum Streptophyta; class Magnoliopsida; order Asterales; family Asteraceae; genus Helianthus; species Helianthus tuberosus. Next base: position 232,154,512 of record CM060423.1, on the reverse strand, counting down.
TCCTGAAGCCAAAATTCACACTTTGAAAACTTGGCATAGAGTTTCTCTTGCTGAAGGAGTGCTAGAATGCATCGAAGATGCTTCTCATGGTCGGCTTGACTCTTTGAGTAAATGAGAATGTCATCAATGAACACGATGACGAATTTATCCAAGTAGGGCTTGCAGACGCGATTCATGAGATCCATGAATGCGGCTGGTGCATTAGTGAGCCCGAACGGCATTACTAAGAACTCGTAGTGACCATACCGAGTCCTAAAGGCAGTCTTGTGTACGTCTTCATCCTTAACCTTCAATTGATGATAGCCTGACCTCAAATCGATCTTAGAGAAGTAACTTGCTCCTTGAAGTTGATCGAACAAGTTGTCGATCCTGGGCAAAGGATACCTATTCTTGATAGTGACTTTATTAAGCTCACGGTAATCGATGCACAGACGCATCGATCCATCCTTCTTTTTGACAAACAAGATCGGTGCTCCCCAAGGAGACGAACTAGGTCTAATGAAACCTTTGGCTAGAAGGTCATCTAATTGCGTCCTCAATTCCTTCATTTCTGTTGGTGCTAGCCTGTAAGGCGCTCTTGCGACAGGTGCTGCTCCAGGAATAATGTCAATTCTGAATTCTACTTGCCTATCTGGTGGCAAACCAGGTAGTTCTTCAGGAAACACTTTAGGGTATTCAGAAATGACAGGGATATCTTCAATCTTAGGCTTTTGTTCATCAATGGTTACCTGTGCCATATACATGACACAGCCCTTCTTCAAGCACCTAGATGCCTTGAGCATGGACACTTGCTCAGGCAATCCATACTGTGTATCCTCCTGAATGGTAAGTGGCTCACCAGACGGAGTCTTGATCATCACTTGCTTCTTATTGCACACTATCTGAGCTTGGTTGTGGGATAACCAATCCATGACTAAAACTACGTCGAAACCAGCTAACTTTAAAGGAAGTAAGGTTAATGGAAAAGAGTGGTTCCTAATGGATATAACACATCCATCTAACACAGTTGATGCGGTTTCTATGGTTCCATCGGCTAATTCCACCTCATACTTCACACTTAAGGTTTTAACAGGCAACTTCAATAATTCACAAAACTTATTATCTACGAACGACTTATCAGCGCCTGAATCAAAGAGTACCCTTGCAAAAACATCATTTATGAGGAAAGTACCTGTGATCACGTTATCATCTTGAACATCTTCTCGTACATCCATACGGAAGACCCTTGCATTGGTCTTCTTGACCTCTTCAGGCTTCTTGGTGTATTTAGGGCAATTGGTTTTAATGTGCCCCTTCTCATTGCAATTGTAGCACGTGGCATCTTTGATCTTCTTGCAATCAACAGTCTTGTGTTCCTTAGATTTGCACAACCCACATGCAGCTGAGCCGGACTTAGACTTGGACTCAAGCCTGCATTTTCCGAAGTGGCGTTTTTGCTAAGTCTTGCATCTTGGCTTTTCCTCAGTTTGTTGGTTATTCCTGTTGGATCCAGACTTCTTCTTGTAGTCAGTATTACCTTTATGCTTCTTCTCAGATCTTCGTGAGTTATCGTCCTCACGCTTCCTCTTACCTTCTTCCAAATTCTTTAGCGATCTGAGCCTGACCGCGTCTAAGGTAAGGGATAGAGAAAGATCTGCTGCTGACCTAAAAGTAGCAGGTCTGGATGCCTTAACACTGGCTTTGATTTCTGGGGCTAATCCCCCAATGAAGCGAGCAATCCTTTTGGGTTCCGGGGTTACCAGATACGGAACCAGTCTAGACAGGGTATTAAAACTGGTGAGGTAAGCTTGACAATCCAAATTTCTCATTACCAGTGATAAGAAATCTGATTCAATCCTTTCCACCTCATGCTGTGGACAATAGTTCTTCTTAATGAGGACTACAAACTGTTCCCATGATATATTATAGAGTGGGATCTTCCCAGCAGCTTGAATGAGAGACTTCCACCAAGCTAACGCCTCTCCCTTAAATGATTGGGATACATACTTCACTACATCCCTTTCAGCACAACCACTGATATCGACAACTGTGTCCATTTCATCTAACCAGGTCATACAGTCAATTGCTCCTTTCTCCCCAGTGAAATCCCGGGGTTTGCAGGAAACAAAGTACTTATAAGTACAGGACTTGGCACGCGGTTCAGTATCGAACACGATCTTTTTGGATGGAACACTGTTTTGATTAGATGAATCTCGATCATCATCTTTCTTCAGTTCATCCTTTTTAGAGAGTGGTTTGCTGTGAGCCTTTGAGTGAGTCTTAGGGACAGACTTAGAACGTGGCTCAGATGATGCTTTACTGTTAGTCCCACTATACTCCCTGAATTGCCTATCTACAGCTTTAGATACAGCTGTATCAATCAGTGCTCGGAGTTCCCCTTTGGTTATGTTAACCTTATCATCATCATGGTTTTCCAGGGAAAAACTGTTTACTTCTTCGGACCCAGCCATGTAGCTGTAATTGCTACATAAAATTAAATAAGGACAAGGTTTATTTAGAAGTGTAACACCCGTTCTTATAAATCAAGGTTTAGCGTATTATTTACGAAAACAATCATGTAATTTAGATTACATATACATCGGAAAAACGGGTTTACTAAAACTTTTACAGTTTAAAAGTTTGACAACACATTGTATATGAATTCGTCGTTTAAAAGGTACAACGAAACGTCGCGCGGAAGCTTGTATTTTATCGTGTTCGGTTCCTCATCGAGCTTGATCTTCATCCGGGCACTCATGGCAATCACCTATGATCAAAACCAACTTAAAAGTTAGTTTTGATAGTCAAATATGTAGTTCAAACAAGCACAGGGGTTAAATATGAAGTTCAAACAAGTACAGGGGTTAAATATGAAGTTCAAACAAGTATAGGGGTTAAATATGACAAAAAATAATATTTTTTTGAGTTTGGAGGCGTCGTGTGACGCCAAGGGGCGTCGCGTGACGCTAGGCCCCCTTTTCAGCAGACTGTTGCTGCATATTTCCAGCACGATCTGATTTCACGGAAACGGCCATAACTTCTTCGTTATTGATCCGTTTTACCCGATTCTTTTTCCTACGCGTCCGTAATTTAATTCTCCATCTTATGGAGTTAAAATCCAACAACCTTCATAATAAAATTTCAGACTTTTAAGTCTTCGGCTTATCGCCCTTTTACCACATTTTGACCCGTTTATGCATTTTATCAAACGAACACATTTGTTTGATTCCTACATCACCTACACTTCTCAATTTGTTATTAACTACCATTTTAGGTTCTAATCTCAAGTTTATTTCACAATTTAAACCCGTTTTCGCTCGTATGCTTATTTTGACCCGTTAAGGGTATTTAAGCATTTTCGAGCCTAAAATCGCTCTCGATTGTTTCTAGCATTTCATCACCACATTCCTTATCCTATAATCTCCCACCACAATTGTGTTTATGGCGGTTTGATGTGGTGATCTATATAAACCAAATTTTACTTCTTGAATCATTATTTTACGGCAAAAACTAAAATAGTACCGTTTGACTAATATAATACTTCTTTCCACCTCTATACTTAATCTAATTATTTACTAAATCATATAACTTGTTTCCAAACAACCTTTAAAGGTTGTTTGTTCGAATTAGCTAACAAGGGCGTTTTGGTCACATTTAATCCTTCATTTTTACAATAAAGGACTTCCACTAATATTTGACCAAATTGCACTTCTTACTACAACTTATTTGTGCGTACCTAGCTCGGATCAACGTATAGACCCGTTTATACCTCGCATTTATTAACCAATATTCTATGGCGTCGCAATTATCCCAGAATTGCTACTCGTTCCTGTTTGCATATGACTTGACAACCAAGATTAGTCATTATTGTCAAATGGTGTTATCATCACCATTTGACCCGTTTGGCTCATATGACCAAACATTTACTTATGTAGTAAAACGAGGTTTTCAATTTCAAATTTACACATCCGGCCCACGTCGGATGTTACCACTTGACCCCTCCTTTTCTCTTTAACTCATTTCTTACAAATTTGACTCGTTCGGCTTACGCCATGGGTGCCCTTTTTATTGTCAATTTACATTAGTCGACACTTGACTAAATTTCCATTTTCTTTTTACCCCTTTTCTCAATATTAGATTACACTACGCGGTAATCTTATCAAAACTCATAATCTCTTAGTCATTACATGACCGATTTACCGATTTATCCTTTTTACCATAAACCATGGTTTTTATCATCTTTATATGTTCCGACTCGTACCAATCGCGTCGGAAACCATATTTTCATTATTATCGTTATCGCATTTATTACTTGTAAAGTAAACAAGTATTCTACAAAAGTGTGTAAGTTTCACTTACCTTTCATCCGAATTACGCTTTCCTTTTCATTCTTGATTCGTTCGACCCGCTTTCTCCTCAAGCTTCACCTAGCTTGTTGAGTGCCAACTATCATTCATTATTCACAAGGTTGTTAGATTAGTCATTCCAAATCATGACTTTCACACCTTATGATTCTTTGACTACTTTTCTTATTAAACTCAATCATAAATCATTGAGTTTAATTCTTGTATCAAGACTCACTTCTAAACAATTATAAACTCTTAACAAAATCCTTATTTTGTTCAAGTAGTTCATTCGTACGAGTTACTACGGTGTTTATAAACACCCATACAACATTAATTTCATCAAATCAACTAAACCCATTTCATGGCAATTATGATCATATACTCAAACTTACAATTTGTTCAAGTATTTTGCTTCTACTATCAACTATGATGATTTTAAACATGTGTACATCATCATCTTCACTATATAATGAAAACCCACTTGTCTAAAAGTGGTAAATCACCAAATTACTCAAATCCTAGCAATTTTACTTCAAATTTCTACTTAGGGTTTGTTACTAAGCAATCATACTTCATTAATTTGGCCATAGCCTCTATGATTCTTGCATAAATCGCATCATGCAAATTTAACAAATTTTCACAACTTAATAAATGTTAGAAATTCGACATACCTTACGATCCCCACGACTAGGTGATCGTTTCTATGTATTAACTTCCGAATTTGGCCTTCATTTGATCTTCCAATTTGAAGATTTTGTTGAAGAACTAGGGTTTGCTCCATGGAGCTCCCTCCTGGCTTCTCACGCACGCACACACACATATGTGTGTGTGTTTGTTTTATTTTTAAGTTTATAAAACCATTTGTAAGTTACCCCGCTTTGGTCCCTCGTGTTTGGTTAGTTATTAATTAGGTCACAACCTAATTATTTTCAACAATACTCTCACTTATTAACTAGGTTTAATATTCCTAGTTAACTTAGCGGGTTCGGGAATATTTATGACTAAGTTTATTTTAGGCCCCGTTAACTCGGGCCTTTTGTCCATTTTATTTCTTTAAAGCTTTTATTCATTTTTATTTATTATTAGGATTAATTATTTAAATCCTAATATTCCACCGGGTAAATTTTACCACTAACGGTACTTTACCCGTCTTTTAGTATTAACGAGGTTTAATTACCAAACCCGTTTTCGGGGTGTTACAAGAAGCCTACACGGTACTATCGTTCTTGACGATTTATTAACCTTGGTTTATAATAACCATTTTGGTTAATTTGTTTAAAGATAAAATTATTCAGGATCTTTATCATAAATCCTAATTTAAAGTTAATAATAGCACAAAGGCCTAGTCACGTAGACAAGTAAAATTTTATAAACCCAGATTTTATGGAATCGAGGCATTTAAGGTTTGAATCAAAGTTCATTACCTTTTCTTGACAGGGAGTTGTAAGCTACCACTGTCTTTAGTCCCAAGGGACATTGATTATAGCCCGTAGGCACTTTATCCATAAGGGATAATTATTTCAATAAAGAAAAGTGGAGTAATCCAAAATAAGAGTGGCTCATGTGAGTTTATCGAATCACATTTTGCCAAGAGTGTTAACATGTCTTCAGATGTTAACAGGGGATTGAATCCTTCAAATAGGTTCTACCAACTTGGTCATGTCTGCAACGACATATAGACTAGGTCTTACCCTTAAGATTCTTTTTAATAAATAACGCAGAACAATCCTAAATTGAAATGTTAATATGGATCTGAATCTAATTATGGGAGTACTATCTTGGCCCTGTCTTAAATTGACATGTGGCTAAGTTCTGCCCTCTTTTTAGATTTTCCATTTTATTATAACGGTAGATCTTTAAATAAGAATATTGTTTGCATTTATTTTATGTTTTATGCATATCATTAATCAATAATAATGAAAATTAAAAATTAAATCATTCCAACATAAATTCAAATAGTACAAATTTTGCCCTAAACGGGACTTCTACGAAAATAACATGCCCACGCAGGGGCGAAACAAATAAACGTACCCACGCAGGGGTCAACAGAAAGACATGCCCACGCAGGGGCAGAATAAAAGACATGCCCACGCAGGGGCAGAATACTGAAACAAATGTCCACGCAGGGACATGATTACAATACTAAAATTGAACAAACAATTAAAGGATTTAGTGATCCTTCTTGCCTTTTCCCTTAATTAAGTTTGCCAAGGTCTTGAACATCCCATGGTTGTGCCTTCAGTCTTCCCGCAATTCATGTCGCACCTCTCTAATATTTTGCAGAATCTCCTGATGCTGTGGTGGAGACATCTGCGGGGGCTGCTGATATAGTGGAGGTTGAGGAGGCAGCTGCTGGTGATACCCATAAGGTGGGTACCCAGTTCCCCAAGGAGTTCCATAAGGTCCTTCCGGGTGGAGGGCGTTGTAGTTTGCAGCTGCAAGATACGGGTCGACCTCTGCATAATTATAATTGGTGTGGACCGGCTGTTCAAAGGGATTATACGCCGCTGTACCGGCGTAAGTCGGAATTGGGTTATCAAAATCCAAAGGTGGTGGCGCTACAGGCGCAGAGTCTACTTCCGAGACGGGGTTTGAAGGTCCCCCCATCTGCGGGTCTTCATAAAGTGGCGGATAGTGGCTGCCACTAGAGGGTTGAGGGGTGCTGATACACACTCCTCCTTGCGCAGACATTCGCGCATTTGACCTTCTCCGTCTCGGTGGTTCCGGAGGCGGTTGCTGGACTGGTGGTGGTGGTGGCGGAGTAACTGCCACAAAACGAGAATCCTCGGAAGGATCCTGCTGCTGGTAGGGAGACGAGTGTTCAGACGGAGTAAAGTACCACTCAATATTTCTGAACCTCGCTTCATAGTTGTCTGGACCGCGGTAAGGCGATCCATGGAACGAGGACCCATCGGAGATCTCAATTGGATGGTTGGGGGTTTCGGTTTGTGGTGCTGCAGGCTCCGGATCCTCATCCATATCCATTCCCTAAGCTTCAGGGAAATGGTCTTCGGGGCCCAATGGGTTAAAACCCATTGGTTCTTGTATGTAGTTAGCCGGGTTGAACCGGCTCTGGAAAGCGGGAGTGGGGTCCCCGAATGAATGGTGCGAGTTAGATCGCTGTAGGGGTATGAAGGAAGGTTGTGGCTCGTTGGGCTCGTTTTCTGAATAGGGCCCAAAAGATTGATGGTATGATGGTGACGAGCTTAGAGAGACGGATCGCCTCCCTGGTTCAATATACGTTCTCCAGGGTTCCTGGGGGCTAGTGCTTATGTTGACGGATGGCGCGCGCTGACGGGAAGGTCCAGCTTCATCGTCGTTGGGGGCACGGAATGTCCCCTTACCCCTTCCTCTCCCTCTGAAGAATCGCGGTGGCATCTTGAACCTGTCAATCAAAAACAAAGATAACACAATATATATATATATATATATATATATATATAAATGAAAGACAAAAATTAAAACAAAACAGATTTTGTCTTATGTTATTTGTCTAGACTCGAGGATCGAGGAATGTGCAATTTGTGTAACTGAGATTAAACACAAAATGCTAGTGTTTAATTCACTCAGCGTTGGCTTTGATACCGACCTGTCACACCCCGGATTTCCACGTGTCACCGGTGGGCCCGGTAGGGGTAACGTGACGTAGTTGATATCATCATAGTCAAACAACACAAAAATAATCCACAGCGGAAGCAAAAGATAGATATTATTTCAACTGAAAAATATATTGTAATATTAAGTATCACAAGATGTTGAAATAGATCCACAGGCGCATTCGAATAAAAAGGAAAACTGTTCAGCAGACTTTGACATCTAGAGCTTGCGGGACTTGATTAATGATGCCTGGAGTAGCCAGCCTATTTCGTCTAGTACCTGCACTTAGCCTTTTTGGAAAATACGTCAGTTTACACTGGTAAATACAACTTAACTGACTCATTTTGAAAAGAATTTGAAAATTAGTTTGAATGCACTTAGGAAAAAATGTTTTTATAACTTGGGACAATTATTTAAAATAATCTTGTATACAGTTTTACTCATTTGTCGTCCATTAGGGCCGGTTTGTAGGGCCGGACTTAAGTTAACTGACACGCCACAGGTATAATGCCCACAATGTTGATTCCTTTAAGTGGGTTACCAGTTTTTACATAATGCAACTGTCAGGTGTACGCCTACACCCCGTGCTTAGGTCGTGGCCATTTCTTCGAATGATGCCAAGGATATCCGGGACATGGTCATTTAACCCCCAAAGGCCATACACCAAATAATACAGAATAAAACGAGTTATGTAAATACATTAATCACAATCCGATTTAAATGGCTACATACCCGACCAAGCGGTATTATTATAATACCGTATCCCAAGCCCGTATAGGGAAAATAAGTTAAGAGTATTTACCTGAGCAAAGTATAAAATCAAATACAGCAAGTGCAAGTACTTTTACTGGGCTCCTAATCTGGAACAAAGGTTTATAATAACCTATTAGATTTCTAACGGGTCTTTGATTAAGCTTAAGCTTAGACCGGTTAGTTTTAAAAAGAAGACACGGTACAAACGCATGAATAGGCGAAGACCGATTTAGAATGTGATTTTGACCCGACAAGCTTGTATACTTGTTTAATGTGGGTATACTATACACATTCAGGATTTTGAGACAAAAATGATATGGTTTGACCCGTTTCGGCTAAAGTATGTAAACTAGTTACATAAGCCGATCCGAACGCGAAAAGTGCGTAACGAGTGACCATAAGAATCATATACAAGTTTCCTAAGTTAATGTAAGTGCAGTTCCTGCCGGGTAACTGTCGCTTATCAGTTCTGGTCAACCAAAGTAGTTGTCCAAGTTAAAGTCAACGATAATGAAGAATTCAAGACCACATGAAGACCATGCACTGATTAAGGGGGAGTTTGTTAGTGCACTTTGGGTAATGAGTGCATGCTTTCCAATTGTTAGGGTCTTTATTGTACAAGTCCTGAAACTTAGTCCAAGGTTTATCCTTGGACAATTTGTCCAAGTTTGTGTCTAGGACAAAGGTCAGGGGTTTATGTTAGGGACAAAAGTCAGGGTTTTGGTGTAGATTGTTTGTCCGAGTTTAGTCCTAGTATATATATATGTGTTGTATAGGATTAGGGCAATGAAGCAAATCGATCAAGAAGAAGCTTTGTGCACCTCTCCTAACTTCTTGTTCCTCCTGGTGTGCACATCCTAGAGAGAGAGACTATGTGTTAGTGAGAGAAAGCTAGGGTTTAGATCTTTGTGATCTAAACCAGCTTGTAGATGATGTTTACTCCTTTGGTATGTAATCTGTGATGACTGATTCAATATAAAGGGTTCATCTTCTACGTATTTCTATCTTGTTCATATTTTGTTCTTCATGTCTTGAATCAAGTGCAATGTTTGATGTTCGTCATCGATCCGGTGCTTTAACAGTGGTATCAGAGCATGGTTACCGATTCAGAATGGTCTAACCGCCTTCTGAATCACCATTGCTCTTGATTTGATGTTTGTTTCCACCAAACATCTTGAAGACTTGAAGATTTTGCAGAAAAGTTGAAGAAAATGAAGCTGTTCGTAGTTGTTTTGTTCTCCAAGTTGTTGCAGACATGAGGTTTGATCCAAAAATTGCTCTGTCCAAGTTTTTGTTAGTGTTAAACCCGTCTGAGTTTAAAACTCTGTGTTTGTTGTTTCCGGGGTTTTGGTGAACTAGTGTGAAGTCACACTAGGGAGAAAGTCCGGAGACTTGTTTCTGATCTTCACCATGTCCGAGTTTTATATTTTTCTTCTGTCCGAGCCTTGAAGGTTTTCAACTGGGTCCGAGTTTTTTTAATATCTATCTCTTTACTGTTCCGAGTTTCTTTCAATCTCCTAACAGTCCGAGTTTTAGTTGTGGAAAGCATGATTGTCCGAGTTTCTTTCAATATCATAATGTCCGCGTTTTGATCTCAACTAATGTATGAGATATATCATAACTTTAGCTGATATATCATAATGTCTGACTTTTTGATCAGTCAAATCGTTATTCCGAGTTTTTAAGAGTTGTTCCGATTTTCCGAGTTTTAAACAAGGTTTTAAAACTGTTTATGGTCTTCCGAAGTTTGTCTCCGGGTCCGAGTATCACGAGGTTCCGAGTGTGTTTGATTCCGATTCTTAAACAGTCAGTTCATCATGTTCCGAGTTTTACATACAGTTAATGTTCTGAATTTTACATACACCTTATCATGTTAAGAGTTTTTCATCCAGTTCATATTCCGAGTTTTGATCTAAAAACAGTGATAACTTCAAAACTGCTGGTGTTCCGATATAGATCTGGTCCGAGTTTTTGAAGTTTAAATGGGGTTACATTGAACCGATGAAAATCAGAGTTGAAGTGAAACTCTGGTGGAGAAGTGAATGGACACTGTAAATACACGTTCGTCTCTCTCGGTGGTATGAATAATAGTCACATAGGCTGTTATTGCTGATTAAGTTAATTGGGCCCAGTCCACCTTCTTAAACAAGCCCAACTTAATATACTTGTACCATTTATAAAAGGTCATTTGATATCTTAAACTAGCCCAACTTAATATTACTTGTAACATTCATAAACGGTAATTTGATGATAGAGTTATTAAAATAAAAATAAAGTAAGGGATAATTAAGTTGGGTTAATCCGCTTCTTTTAAAAATAAAAATAAAAACTTACATACAAACTTTTTATTTTATAAAATATAAGAATTTCGTAATAGAGTGAAATTAATAGGAAAGTTGTTACTATAAGGCTAAATGAAGTGTATTTACTATACATGAGAATGAGAAATAGCATGTAAAAATTATGAAGACATGATGAAAGAAGCAAACTCTCAAGATTGCTTATGGTGAATGTTGGGAAATCAACCAAAATAACTAAATTTGGGGATAATCATAAAAGTCAAAATCGGGCTCGAGATAAAGTGAATTTGTGTTACATCTCTCCAAGTATTTTGGATCCCGTGTTGTTGATTTGCAGAAATCTTAATAGAAAATATTCTTTCTTCAACTGCAATTTAAAAAAAAAACAAGGGTATTGTGGTCAAACTCAATGCTTTACAAATCCAGATCAACAAGAATGTATATGTTACAAAAAGAACAACTTAATAAATGCTTCTTAGAATATTGAAGAATGGTAATCAATTTTAGTTTGTTTGACATTAAGAATCTTTAAAAGGAACTAGTTTAATACCCATTCGGTGGACGGGTTATGTTGATGTATTGTATAGTAATAACATGAATGAAAATATGAACACAAAGGAATAAAATAGAGCGTCAGATTACACAGAACTATACAAACAACATGATAAACAAAGCTAACATATATTAAGCGTACATGAAATTACACAATATGACAAACAAAAACACTATTCTTTAATTTGTAATCCAGAAAACAACATGCCTAGTATAACAGTATATAAAGTCATCTTTTAATAACTCTTATGTACTAAAAGAAGTCTCATGTCTCAAACTAGTAGATGCCCCGCCCGCGTTGCGGGGCGATGGCCGAATAATTTTCAACCAATTAAAAAAGACCACTATAATTTTGCTAGGAAAAAAAACAAAAACGATGATAAGACCGTAATTTTGGGCTCAGGGCAAAACTGTAATTTTCCAGGACTAATGAGCTAGTGTTAGGCAACTCCTTGACATGAAAAAAAAATCGAGTAAACCAATTAAAACAAAAAACCTTTATAGTTTTGGTAAAAAAACTAAAACGATGGGAAAAACGTAATTTTTAACTGAGGGCCAAATCATAATTTTAATTCGGGGATAAATTGTAAATTAAATGGACCAACGGGGGAGTGCCAGGAAGTTGCCGGCACGACTGTAATTTTACACTGGGGGCAAACTTGTAATGTCACCAGGAAAACAAACAAAAACGATGGGGAAAATGTAAATTTAAGTTGAGGGGAAAATCGTAACTTGGCTGTGAGAAAAAAAAACTAATGGCAAAACTATAAATTTATACGGGGCAAAATCGTAATTTTGAACCGATGGCAAAATTGGAATTTTTAGCTGGGAGCAAAAGCGTAAATTTATTTTTAAGTGGGGGTAAAAACATATTTTTGAACTGATAGGAAAATCGTATTTTTAAGGGAAAAAAACTATTAGCAAAACTGTAAATTGAAACGGGGCAAAATCGTAATTTTTAACCGGGGGCAAAATTGAAATATTTAGCTAGGAACATAAGCGTAAATTTATTTTTAAGTGGGGGCAAAAACATAATTTTGAACTGGTGGCAAATTCGTAAATTTAAAGGGGGATAAAATCGTAAATTTGTTGGGCTAATAGGGGAGTGCCAGGCAGCTGCCTGGCACTATTTCCCTGCCGCCCTTTTAAGCCAATTGAAGGCCGTCACTATTGGCGCTCATGGATTTTGTAGAGATTGAATGAGAAAAAAAAAAAAAAAAAACTAGTGTATGATACATGTACAAAGATTGCCCTTCCACGGCAATATAGGGGTAAGTTCACCATTTTGTGTATGGTTTGTTTTTTATGAAATCCATCTCACCTGACCATCTAATTTGTATCTTTTGCAAAGATCATGCATTTTTTTCAATTTTTTTAATTCTTTGTCATCATATATATTCACATCATTGAAAACAACTTCTACAATAATGTTTGCTAGTTCATTAAGCTTTTTATTTTCAGCATACTACTCAACCTGACTTGTAATGGTCTTCACATGATCACTCGTAATGTTCTTCACATGATCAAGTATTGCCATAAATAATTGGTTTTAAGGGATCACTCTACAAGAAAAATAGCCAATCATCATACAAGCTATTGATAACGTTATTGTTTTACCAACAACCAACAGACTTGTAGCAACTCCCTCACGACCCATCCATTTAGTGTGCGTTTGGTTCGCAGGAATTCAATGGAATTTAAGGGAATTGGAATCTAAATTTCATCTCTCAAGATGTTTTGTTCACACAATTTGTTGTAATTGGAATTTCATTTCCAATCTTCATGTGTTTGGTTGACAAGGGAATTCGAATTGAAATTCGGCATGAATTCATTCAAATTCCTTTAGCTAAAGGAATTCAAAACCCTTCCTATATGTGAAGAAACTAAAGTAAATTCATTGAAATCTTCGATCATATCGACCCGCACCATTCATATTAAAAACACAATTTGTGATTTTCAAAGACGACCCTAATTAAAAACACAATTCATTCTCATTCATATTGCCCACAACCAAAATAGAGAAAGGGCAGGGGCGGAGGGCAAAAGGTTCATGCAACGAATTTTGACATTTGAATTTTGACCATTCATTCGTATTGGGCTTCAAAGAAAAGGAAATTGTTTGGGTAAATTACAGTTTTCGTCCTTTATGTTTGATTCAGATTGCAATGGATACCCTTTAACTTCAATAATTACAGTCACAATCCTTTATACACTAAACACATTACACCTTAGGTCCTTTGGTCCTAACCCAATTAAATTTTTTAGTTAACTTTGATCACATAAGGGTAATATAGTCTTTTTACCAGTTTATTTAAAATTATTATAGTAAATAAAACAAAAATAATTTTAAAGATCAATATAGATACACACATCTATTTATAAAAACAAAATTTTCTATTCCCCATCTCTCTTTTCCACCATCATCGTCATCTACCCCACCCACTACCACCTCCAGCCACCACCAACCCATATCAGCACCCGACACCACCAACCCACTTTTCATCTTTCACTATTTTGAAACTTGCTCACAAAGAAAATGTTATGAATTTTGACTCTTCAAAACCCACATCCCAGCAAATCAAAATCCCTAAATAAGAATCAAGAATCAAGAAAACAAAACGAATCTAGATTTTTTTTCGCCGTACAAAACGGATCCAATCAGATCTGTTAATCACTGTTCCGAAAAAACGCAGGTTGGTTTATTTGGCTGCAAGAATTCACGAAAAAGAGGAAGAAGGACACTAGTAGAAAAAAAGTTTTCTTTCTTTTTTTCTTTTTTTTTTGCGGTGTAAACGGTTGTTTCGTGACCACCATGACTGTTCACCTCCATTATTTGATGTTGATGTTGACCGGAAACCTTCACCATCGTCGCCTGTGTGTGGTGTGGTGTCCCGACTCTCTCTTTTCTCTCTCCCGGTTCAAACTATGGAGTCTCTGTTTCTCTCTGCCTAATTTGAAAAAAAAAATGGGTGTGTTTGAGAAGGAACAAGTGGGTGAATTATAGTATTTGATGGTTTTCTATAAACCATGGCTGGAAGTATTATTTTTGGTGGTAATTTGAATCGCTGAAATAGTTATTTTTAGGCGGATTTGTATTTTTTAGGCGGTTTAGTATATTCAAGATATTTAGAATCATTATTTTGGGCGTGATTTAGCTACAGACCACCCAAATATTTTTTTCTTCTAGCAGAGGAAGCTGGATGGTGGTGGTTTGTCGGACGGATACAACAACTGGATTCGGTGGTGGGGCTGGATACGGTGGTGGTGGTGGGCTGGATACGGGTGGTGGGGTTGGATACGGTGGTGGTGGCAGTGGCGGATCTTGCCCGTTGAACGTGCCAGGGCCGAAAGACACGGGCATTAAAAAAGCCCGGGCCAAACATAGTATATATAAAAAATTTCGATCAAAATGAAGAAAATTAGCACTACTGCCGACAAACTTGCCCGGGCCGTGGCCCTGCCAAAACCCTATTAAGATCCGCCCATGGGTGGTGGAGGAGATTGGTTGAAGATAGAGAAGGGGGATAGATGAGAGAAAGAGACAGGGTTTTATGTGTGTATGTATATAATTTATTTAAACAAATGTGTAAAATTACTAATCTACCCTTTTGTGCAAGTCACATGATCAGACTTAACTGAAAATTTTAACCTAATAAGTGTTAAAAGACCTAAGGTGCAATGTGTTTAGTGTATAAAGGACTGTGAGTGTAATTATTGAAGTTAAATGGTATCTATTGCAATCCAATACAAACATAAAGGACGAAAACTGTAATTTACCAAAATTGTTTTCATCTATGGGCTAAGACCATCCCTATTCACACACAACCCAACTAAACTATTCATTAAAAACTAGACATGGTCCAAACCAACATCAAAGCCTACACGAATTTCGTTATAACCCGTAAATATTTTAACCCTCATATTTTGTTTTATTTTATTTTACATACTTATCGATTCCAAAAAAAAAATTGATATTCAAAATTGATGAACTAATAAATATTTACAAAACCATTTACTGAGTTTGTAACTAATTATTAACCTATAAATAAGCAAGTTATATGTGCATAAAAGGTTGTACCTTTAGTTTTGGGAGTCTTTAAAAAAAAATTGAAATTTTCCTTTTTAACCCTAATGTTTTAGTGTTTGACAATTTAAGTTTAAACTTCTAATCTTTGTTTCCTTTTTAACCCTAAAGTTTTAATATTTGACAATTTAACCTAAAGTTTTAATCTTTGACAATTTAAGTTTAAAATTTTTAATCTTTGTTTCCTTTTTAACCCTAAAGTTTTAATCTTTGACGATTTAAGTTTAAAGTTTTAATCTTTGGTAATTTAACCCCTTTGATTAATTTGATTTTTTACTTCTAATTCAAAAGTTTTCATCTTTTGCGATTTAACCACTTTGATTTTTTTTGCTTATGTGTTGTAATCTTGGCTTTGGGGGTTTTAAAAAAAAAAGGTTATGCATATGGTTGTTGTAACCTTGGCTTTGGGGGTTTTTCAAAAAAGAAATTGATTTTTTTACTTTACACCCAAATGTATTTCATAAATTACTTTTAACCCAAAACCATTTGTTTTTGTTTTTTTTACTTTTAACACAAGTCTTTTTATCTTTTGCAATCTATCCTCACAACTTTTTTTTACTTTCAACTTTGGTCCTTTATAGTTTTCATTTACTGCAAATTTTTCGCTTTATGCGTCGTTCTAAATTTTGTGACTTAACACATTGCAACGTGCGTCTTTGGGTTAGCGTTTTTACGTTTCATTCTAAATTTTGCGAGTTAACACGACGCAACGTGCGTGTGTGGGTGAACGTTTTTACATCGTCTATTTTTTCCCGTTTGACAAGTTCAACATAACGTGCGCGTCCTAAATCGACTTTGTTATAACTAAAGAATCCCTGCCGCATTACGGCGGATTGTAATTCTAGTTGAAAAATAAAAACTCAATAAAGTGTTGTAACCAGGTTTGTAAGCAGTAACTATCATTTAGAGTAAACTGTCAAAATGGTCCCTGAGGTTTGGTTACTTTTGTCACTTTAGTCAAAAACTCAAATCTTTTGATTCTGGGTCATTGTGGTTTCAGTTTTGTTGTCATTTCATCCAAAATCAAAATCTGATCAGATTTTTTAGTTAACACCCAGTTTTTTGTCTTTTTCTTCTCTTTTAATGAAGAACAGAATGGTCTTTCAACGTTTTATTATAACAAAAATAAAAAAGACTGACCATTTTGCACTTCATTAAAAGGAAGGAAAAAGACAAAAAAAAAAAAAAAAAACTGAATGTTAACTAAAAAACTTTGACAAATTTTTTATTTTGAATGAAAATGGCAATAAAATTAAAACCTTAGGGACCAAGATTCAAAAGCTTTTAGTGTTGAACCAAAATAGCAAAAGTGACCAAACCTCAGAGACTATTTTGACAGTTTACTCTATCATTTAAAACCAACATAGGCAAACAAGTAATCATTGCACGTCAAATTAAAATTCTTTTTTTTAAACATCAACCTTTCTTCTCTATTCCTTTTAAAAAAAATTATTCCGACCAAGATTCCACCCTCGGTCAAACCAAAGCAACTTTTTGTTGCCTACCGCTGGGTTGTACCCCGACACATCTCAAATTTAATACCTCGACATTTCGTTAGTTTGTAAAAAAGTTTAGTTTATTTAATCAAACTAATTAACCATCTCTTAAATAGTATCACCAAGTAGTGAAAATTAATATATCAATAGAGTAAATTATGATTTTTGCCCATGTGGTTATATCAGTTTTACTCTTTTAGCCCAAAAAGGAATTTTGTAACATCTGAGCCTCCAACATCTTTTTTTTCTAACCCTTTAGGCTCCTAACACTAACCCCATCCATTTACTTTTAGGGGTCAAAAGAGTTAGAAAAACAAGATATTGGGGGGTAAAAAGGGTTAGAAAAAAAGACGTTGGGGGCTCAGATGTTAAAAGATTCCTTTTTGAGCTAAAAGGGGTAAAAGTGATATAACCATAGGGGCCAAAATCGTAATTTACTCAATATAGTTTTATTAATTTTATTAGTGAAATAAAACTTGTGGGAACTGATTTTTCTACTTAGCTTAAACTTAGTTCCGTGAGTTATAACCAACTGGGGTAGCTCAGTTGGCCACCGACACCCATATTCCGACACTTGGATCGTTGGGGTCTCGGGTTCGAGACGTGGCAACCCCACCTCTCTCGAACCCCAAGTTTTGGGAGGGTATTTACCGCCAGGGATCCTTGTCGGGGGGTGAACTAGGAGGGGGGATCCCCTCCGCCCTTTTTTTTAGTTCCGTGAGTCATGGGCCTATAAGTTGGGCTTAAAAATTAATGGATTCCGTGAGCTGTGGGCCTATAAGTTGGCTTAAAAGTTAATGGAAATTGCGACCTAGCTTACTAACATGGACATCAAAAGTCTAAACTCTAAATGAAATATGTAAAGACAATCTCGTTTGACACCGGTTGTTTTCTTTCACGACTCCACGTATCAAAACCAGCCAATTAGCCACTGGGTGTGCAATATTTGACGGACTAACTCAAAAATAAACTGAACCAAATTACATACTTATATCCCAGTCCTTTCTCCTCTACATTAGTGTTCGTAATGTTTGACAGACGTCACTAGAACATCTTATTTGAAAATACATGACCTAATCTCACCAAATCCATGACTTTGTCATCTCATTTGTCACTTAAAGCACGCACACACACACACACTTGGCTTAAACTTTGTCATCTCATGTTTGAGTGAACTGATTTATACTCTTGCTTTTAACAATTCATTTGGATTTATAATGGTTTTAAAATATCCTAGGAAAGTCTTTTAATAATTCTTAACAACATAATTTGATATTATTGGTTATATTAGCACTGGTGTTTTCTGGCTAAACTAAATTATTTTTATTATTACCAAATTAAGAAACAACTCTATATAATTTGTTGATACCAAGCTCATATCTACATTTATAAATCGTAGGAAAAATTACACGTTTTGTCCTTTATCTTAATACCATTTTTCAGACGATTCGTTAGGCGGTGTCATTTTCAACGAACTTTGACAGGTTTTGGCCTTTATAGGAAAAATCCATGCATGTTACGTCCTTTGGCCCTAATTCAGTTAGTTTTTCTTGTTAGATCTGATCATGTGGACCCCATATAAGGGTATTGTTGCCTTTTCACATCTTAGTATATAAATAAACCTTTTTTTAATAAAATATATAAAATCAACTCTTCCCTTCCCACCCACTTTATTCTTTCTCTCCTAAAAACCCTGATACCTTCACTCTTTCTCTCTCTCTCTCTATAAAAATCCACCATAAACACCACCATCCACCATGTCCTCAACCATCATCCAGCAACACAATTACCATCCAGCACCACAACCACCATCATCAACTGCATCTCAACCATCCACCAATCTCATCAGCCATCAAATTAAAATGTAGAGAAAGAGAGTGTGTGTGTGTGTGATAGAGAGAAAACCCAAAGTGAGACTAGAGAGACAGACAGTCGGATGGAGAGAGAGATAAACAAGAGAGGGGGTGGGTTATGGTAGTCGATTTGGGGTTAGTTTTGGTCTGAAATAGGGGTTGCGGTTTCGATTGCGGTCTAAAATTGGGGGTAAGGTAGTTGTGGTGATGAACTGAAAGAAGGGGATGGTCGGAGAGATATATATAGAGAGAGAAGAGACAATCGAGTGGGTTGTGATAGTTGGAGAGAGAGTGGGTTGTGTGGGTTGTGGTGGCCGGTGAAGGCTGAGGTGGGGTGGTTGGGGGCAGAGAAGGCTGAGGTGGTGGTGGGCAGGTTGGCGATGAAGGCTAAGGTGTGGTGGGTGGGGGTGGTGAAGGTTGTGGTGGTGTAGGAACGTGGGTTCGGTGCGGTTACATGGATCCATATTTGTTTATTTTACAGGCGACGACTAGAAGTTGTAGGGATTTCGATGGCCGTTCAATTCTCCGATTAAACTCCGGTGGAGGTGGTCGTGGGTTGGGGGTGGCTGGGAGAGAGAGAGAGGTGAGAGGAGAGAGTTGAGTAATATAAAGAGAGATATTTATTATTTATATATATTATAAATATAAATTTTTAAACTTTAATTTTGATTTATTAATTTAGTCCTTTGAGGTGTGAAATGACAAAAATGCACTCACACGATCAGATTTAACAAAAAAATTTTGACTGCATTAGTGCTAAATGATAAGACATGCAACAATTTTCCCTATAAGGGGCAAAACCTGTCAAAATTCGTTGTAAATGACAACGCCTGAAAAAGGGTATCAAGATAAAGAACAAAACTTGTAAATTTTCCAAAATCTTAATAATAATATAAACCTTTATGAATACAATTGCTTAATCCAATTATAAAATTATATATATATATATATATATATATATATGGTTGAGTTCATTTCAGAATTCTAAATAACTACAGATATTTCAAAACTCTTAATAAACAATCATTTTATACATAAGTTTTTGTATTTAGGATCTTTTTATCATCTATTATATGTATTTCTTTGATTACATACATGTTAAAAGTAGTTTACATATGTTTAATTGCTAAAATTATATATATGTGTCATAACTAATTACATATATGTAAAAAAATTAGTTTACATATGTGTAATTATAAAATTACATATAAAAAATGATAAAATTACTCTTAACATGGATGTAATCATAAAAATACACATAATAAATGATAAAATTTTTCTAAACATAAAAATATATAAATAAAAAGATTGTTTATTAGGAGTTCTGCGAGTTCTGTAAATATTTATGTTTCTGAAACGATCCTGTCCCTATATATATATATATATACATAGGGTGTGGTTCTAGAGTGAACACTAATGTATTTGCAAACTGAGTGAACAAATCTTGGCAGTTGGTTTACACACGTGGATGACTAGGATTTCATCATCAAATCGTAAAATACACTAGTGTATTTCATCATCAAATCCTGGCCATTGATCTACACACATGTATGACCAGGATTAGTTCTCTCAGTTCGCAAACTACACTAGTGTTCACTCTTGAAACTAATCCTATATATATATATATATATATATATATATATAGGGTCGGAATTTAGAGAAAACGGTGAAAAGTGTGAGAACGGTGAGAACGCTTATCGATCGTTCGATCAAAACAATCTATGGAATACATTGGCGCGGTGGCGTTTTCGTAAATAACATCAATTTTTTACGTGGACGCGCTTTATTAAGGGTAAAAGGGTCTTTTGACTTATCCACACAAAACGCCATCTCATGAAATAAAACGCCAAAAACAAAAATCACAGACCATTCCCAGTAAAAACGCCATTATATATACAACGCCAAACTTAATTACAGTAAAATCCCACCTAAAAAACCGCCAAAAAACTCCTATATATACGACATCTCAGACCTTCAATTAAAAACACACACATAAACCCAAACGCCATATTTCATATATCCCATTCGCATTAGAAACGCCAAAAAACCCAAACATCAAATACCTTCTAACCCAAAAGGTTTTTTTTTTTTTTAAATTCAGTTTTGTTTTCTGTAAGATTTCTCTCAATGAAATGGACAAAAATCCTTAAGTGATGATGTTGTCCATTTCATTTAGTAAAATGTTATTGACTAATCCTCAACTTCCATCCAATTTATAACGCCAAAACATACAAAAACATCATTTAAGCTTTGTTGTCAATAAAGTTTAGCTGTACGGGGTGGACAACATTGCCAGTTATCTTTCTTAACCGAGGATTAACAATGTTGTTCCTCTCATACAGCAAAACATTATTGATTTTAGCATGATCAAATTTTGAGGTTTAAGATGCTCTTATTTCGTGGCGTTCTTTTTATCGGTAAAACGCCAAAAAAGTTAAAAAATCAAACATCGTTCATTGGGAAATTCAAGATTGTTGACTGAAGGGTCTAAACTCAATAACATTTTGCTGCATGAGATGGACAAATCTTCAAGAAAAAGATGCTGATGTCAGACTGGGTGCTTCCAAATAGCAACACAAAAAACTACTTGAAAAAAAAATGAATCATACGAAAGTCGAACCAGCCTGTTAACATGATTCAAAAAAGAAGAAAGAGACTGGTGACAGTGAAGATTTGGAAGATCAATTGTTTATGTATTCTTTTTTTTTCCTTTTCTGTTGATTGTTATATAATAAAAACACAAAAACAGCCAAAATGCTTGTTTAAACGGCAAACTCCCAAACTATAATAAAATTACTTTGAAAAAGTATTATAAAAAACCCCCAAAAAAAAAGCAAACTTGAAAATGTAACTAGAAACAGAAAATACAAATCAGTAATACTGAAGATAAGAAAAATTTATTATATTAGAATCTAAAACGCCAAACTTGAAAGATGGGACGTGTTACAGACTTCAGAGATAAAGCTTATAAAAAACAATAATTACAAACAGTAACTGAAAAGACGAATACTTTATTATAATAATGCACCGCTTAACTTAGGCGCCAAAAAGACATCCTATAAAATGATAGGACCCAGCAACTTCCATTTGATGAAAAAAAAAAAAAAAAAACAAAGGCCAGTACTACTAAATACCACTCACTGAAAAATGTCAAAAAATAAAGATTGCTAATATGCTTTCTTGGATATTCATAATTTTTCTTCGTGAAGTTTCACTGAATGAAATATTATCAGAAGGGAGTGATGTCTGTCGTTAGTGACATGCAAAAACCGAAATAAACTAGTAGCTAGAGTAAGTCGGATATCGAACCAGAGGAGGATTGTGGAAAGTGTTATTATGCTAAGTATTAATTAACTAATGCTAAAAAACAAAAATAAAAATCAATTGAGAGTTTGATTGTTTGAGAGACGAATAAAAACTAAGGTTTAAATCAATAAGAGAGAAAATGGTTCCTCCAGATTTCAGGTTTTGCAGTTAACTTCAACTATGTGTTTAATCGTTACATATTTCCCCCTCCTAAGCATCCTTATTACGTATTTCCCCAAACCATAAAATTAATTACATATTTCCCCTCCCTAACTCATATATATTACATATTTCCCCTTTTAATTTAAAAGACTCTTATTTATGACTATTTTACCCTTAATGACTTATTAAATGAATATTTACATATTTCCCCATTCTAATATGTAAAATCAATTACACATGTACCCAGATTATGTAGTATCACCCCAATTCTTCTACTTATTACTCTTGTCAAACAATACTAACAAAAACATAATACTCATAATAAAAACATAAATTCTGTTCAAAGAACATAAATTCCGTTCATAATAAAAACATAAATTGCGTTCAAACACCAATTCTTCTACTTTCACATATTTTTTTTACTCTTTCCTCGTCCCCTTTTACTTGTTGACGCTTGATGTTGAGTAGGATCTTTAGGTGCCGAGTTTTTGCATGTCTTTTCACGGTGTCCATACTCACCACATCGTGGACTTTTTTGTCGTTTTTAGGCTCGTCACCTGGTCTAATTCTATTCTTTTTTTGTCTCCCAGGTGTACGTTTGATTGGAGGTGGGTATATCTTCCTTGGCTAACAACTTTCTCAAGTATTGGTGATTCTACCCCATTCTCCCAAATTGGTGTAAATGAATTATTTTCCATATCATCTTCCATATAAAGCACCTGATGAATTAATGGAATGATGAACCGAAAATAACTTATCAATTATCATATACAGAATGATACTCTTAAAGAAGTTATCGACTAAAAATAAAAGAAGTTATTTTCCATATCATCCATTATCGATTAAAAATAAGAGATCGTCCATTATCGATTAAAGTATATGCAAATGTTATAGGTGTTGCCTATCTGTACAGAAAGTATACGGGCACATCCACATATACAGAAAATAAGAAATCATATATAGAAATAATGTATGGGTATATTAACGTGATCATTGAAAAGAGTGGCACAAAATCATATATTATCTATGAAAAAAATAAGATAATATCAACATGATCTTTGAAACAATAAGATAATATCAAAAATAAGAAATCATATACAGAAATCATATCAATACGAATGAACGTGATCATTGAAAAGAGTGGCACAAAGTCAAGTTCATGCTTAGAGGCACAAAGATACTCTGCTTTAATACCAATGAACAAGCAGCAAGGGGAAGAAAACGAAGAAGCAGCGAGGTGATTATACGAATGGACAAGATGAACAAGATTCGATTTTTGGAACATACCTGATGAAGGAGATGAAGAAGCAGCGTGTCTTTGGTTGGGGAGAAGAAACGTCTTCTTGTTGGGTAGGGTTTGGATTTCTTGATTATATGAATGGGGATATAAGCAGATGAGTTATTCGAGGGTAATTGGGTAATTTCTCAAAAAAAAGGGGAAATATGTAATTGATTTTATGGTTTGGGGAAATACGTAGTAAGGAGGCTTAGGAGGGGGAAATATGTAAAAATCCCTAATTTTGATTAACGGGGTATTGGATTTTAATAATCCAAACTTTCACTAATTGGCCGGTAATAATCCCAACTTCAAAAATAGCCTACAACACTCCCAACTTGTAACATTTTGGCCACCAATGATCCTTGTCTAACTGGGTTATAACCCAGTTAGTTTTGAGAAGCGGAGAAGATTACACGAGGTCGGAGATGATTGGTGGTGGTCTCGTTTGGTGGTTTCAGGGGTAAAACGGGTCGCCGGAATAAGTTGCAGGTCACCAGAGTTGGGTTTTTTGAACTTCTGAGCAGCGGAGAAGATTACAGGAGGTCGGAGATGATTGGTGGTGGTCACGTTTGGTGGTTTCAGGGGTAAAACGGGTCGTCGGAATAAGTTGCAGGTCACCGGAGGTGGTGATGGTGCCACGTCAGCAGCCTAGTCAGCAAAAAACTAACTGGGTTATAACCCAGTTAGCAAAGGATCATTGGTGGCCAAAATGTTACAAGTTGGGAGTGTTGTAGGCTATTTTTGAAGTTGGGATTATTACCGGCCAATTAGTGAAACTTGGGATTATTAAAATCCAATACCCCTTGATTAACTAATTGTGATAACCAACGACTAAGTACTCCGGTCAATACATAACGGGAGGTTATCGAATGATTATCAGTTACAATTTACAAACCCTAACCCCATGTCAAATATATCCCAATTACTAGAACTCTCGGGAACTGAATGCTTAGAAATTAAGGTTTAAATAAATGCAATTGTTTACAATCAACGAATCAAAACAAAGATGAAAAGCATCGAATGCTTAGATCACCGAGTTATACGATTGTCACAAACACATAAAATTGTCTAACTTACAAAAACCCTCCATCCGGAGGAAACCACTAGAAGATTAGCCGCTCATTGGTAAGGTTGATCTTCGTCTGCCTCTGTTTGCGTGCCCCCTTTCCAAGTCTGCTGTCGAAGATGTGATGATTATATTTTATTCGTATCAACAACAATGGCCCATTCATAATGATGATGTTGACAAAAAGGCCCAAGTCCTATTAATGATGATGTGATCGACCCACTATGGCTGCCTCAAGTCCAGGTGATTATGCTGCTTATAAAAGTTGTTCCAAAAATCGGTTTTGTGTGGCGGCCCAACATGTGCATCTCTCGGCCCAAGTGTATGTGATGTTAAGGATCAGAAGTCAAAATCCCCTCTCTATGCGTGTGTATATGGCTGCTTCTCCATTTAATGTCGGCCCAAAAGGAAAGTCCATGTGAGTTGGTTCTCTCCTTGTTCTGCGTCTATTGATGATGATGTGATGTTATTGTTTTATAGGAAATCCCAAGTCCTTCCTCTATGATCACGTGATTGTTGCCCACACTCAAATAATGATGATGTTCGATGATGTCATGTAATCTTTTCTTTCTTTCTTTTTTTTTTATTCATAACAAACAAACCTGCCAACCATTATCTTGTGTTTCCCCTAAAGTCTTGTCCCGCATGTACGTTGAATATTGTCCACCGTAGGTTACGTACATCAGCCGTAGCCTACGGTTCGATTTTACTGTTTCTTGTCAATTATCTCCATTTCAACCGTAAGTGACGGTATATAGACCATAGCCTACGTCAATGTTCATGAACCCATAATTCACATACCATTCAACTTTCAGCTAATGACATCCAGGCCCCTGAACTTTAATGTTTCATGTTTCTTTCACATTTAAGCTATCTCTCGACCCGAACGACTCCCGTGTAATGTGATATCTCTTTAATAATCACCCGTTCTTGTCGTTGCATCACTAACCACTTTAAATTCACCGAATTAAGTGATTAACCTGCAAAATCACAATCTCGCGTAGTTATCATATTCAAAGTATATAATCACGTAAACAACACTAAAATACGTAACATAACACACTTTAAGACACGGGTTTGACTCTCTCCATCAGGGAGTAACTCAGAAAGATTTTGCTGCATGAGATGGACAAAAATTCAAGAAAAAGATACAGATGGCAGTCATATGACATTTTGTATTTTTTGTTCTTGAAGAAAGTTTGGATGACGAGAAGAGATCAATGACACTGAAGAGTGGGTTGATTATAAAGATGAAGATCAAGATAAAGAAAAAGCGAAAAACCCACTCACACGTCATAGATCTATGTCCCTAAACATTCACAAAAAAAGCCAGTTCAACAGACGAGCAGGCAAAATAATCAAACAATAGTAAAACGTCAAGATAACACAAACGCCAAAATGTTTATAAAAAATAATAGAACAATGGGGCATCTTGTTTAAAACGCCTAGGAAAACACCATTCAAATAGATTTTCTGACCCCCTGGGGTTCCAATGGAATACGATTTGAATAAACGCCATAAACGCCAAAATGTTAACACAATGAAACCATTAAACGCCATTAAATATTGAATTTGGTTAACGCCAAAATGTTAATACAATGAAACCATTAAACGTCATTAAATATTGAATTTGGTTAACGCCAAAATCTTAAACCACAAAAATTAAAACAAATATTGGGAAAAGCGGAACTGGAAAAGCAGAATATGAAAGGACAAAAAAGCCCCTCCGCCCTTTTCTAAACGGCGTGACACGTGTTGGGCCAGGAAGCATTCTCACCGTTCTCACACTTTTGAGTGTTTTCTCCTGATCTCGTTTCTATATATATATATATATATATATATATATATATATATATATATATATATATATATATATTATGTGAACATATCGGGCTAAATTATGGGTTGGTTCCGGTACAAACCATATTTATCCTACAAACCGTAAGAACAAATCCTAGCAATTAAAAATGGTTAAATTAGCACATTCAAATACATCATGGGAAAAAAAAATATGATCATAAAAAAAAAAATACATCATAAAAGTAACACATTTGAATTATATTAGCACATGAAAATTAATCAAGATAAATGATTTTAGCATATATTTGAATGATATCAACACTTTTCTTAATCATCACATTGAAAACAAAAGGAAGATCCAAATAAATAATTAATTGCTTGTTAGCATATTTATAGGGAACTCAATATAATTGATATTATTTAGGATATTATTTTATCATTTCTCTATAATTGGTTGGATGTCAAATGACACTTTTTAAATGGTTCTTACAGTTTGTATGCAAAATGTGGTTTGTATTTGATACTACTCCAAGTATTATAAGCTAGAAAGCACTAGTAGAGGTGCACAAAATAATTTGTAAATGAGCTAAAGTATTGTAAGCTAGAAAGCACTGATAGAGGTGCACAAAATAAATAACTGAAACCGTTTATTAACCAAAATTGTAATTAATTTAATAACTGATTAGTGTTTTTTAACCATAGGTTCGTAACCGGTTTAAGAATTTTTAAAAGAAACCAGTCTTAATTGATTTACCAGTTAACCCGACTAAAGAAAAAACCATTTTAACTGAACCGACTAGAGAAGAAACCTTTTTGTGCACCTCTAGACACTAGGCTGCCGACGATATATTGGGCATCCTTCCGGCCCATTGAGAGATGAGCCACACCCTTGATAAATCTTAAAGTATATATTGATACACATTCTTTTCTTTATCAAAAACACATTAATTACTTCACTTAATTAATATAAAACTTTTATTATAATTTACTCTTTTCTTTTAGAGATATTTTGTTTTTGTTGATTTACGTAAGTTACCATTATTTATTTACTTTACGTAATTCATGAATTCAATTTATTAATTTACATTTGTATGATTAAATTAGATGAGAATCATTATTCTACAAAAGATCCAGTTTGTTTGTACGAAGTGTAGAAGGTTTTCAAACACAAGGGCATTATAGACTTGTAAATCCATTTTCAAGCAACTATAACCTTTTCATATGACAATAACTTTAAGAAAAAAATTACACCATATTAACAAGCATTTCATTATTTTTAATTTGAATAGATTATAATATTGTATAAACTAGAACTCATGTAGGTAATTTTACTATTTCATATACAATAGGTTGTTGCAATAGGTCGTGTGTTGTGGTGGCAACTCCTTAGTTGTTTATAGTTGGCAGCACGCCATGTGATGTGTTAACCATAAGCATTGTGGTTACATTGTACGATGATGACATTAGCTTGTGGTACCCGCACACCACATTATGCGTGTCACAAAAGTATTTTAGTCAGGGATAAAAGAAAGTATAGTAATGTGTTATCAAGGAGAAAAGTTTGAATGGTTAAAGTTGTTAATTAACAAAAGTTAAAAGTGAATATGTAACTTGCTTACGAGACAAGAGAGTGAAGTTGTAAAAGTTTGGTGGTATTATTGTGAAAGTTTGGGGGCAATGTTTTAAAAACCGGTAAATACCGGCCGGTTATACCGGTATTACCGTTTCCAAATGTAAATTCGGTACGAAACACCCCGGTAAATAAGTGGAATGGCATAAGGTTTGTACCGGCGGTAAAATCCGGTATACCGGTTTGAAACGTAATACCGGTACCGGCCCAGGGTTATCTAAGTTTGGGTTATTACTTATTTTTATTATATATGTTACTTATCTTACGTAATTTTTATATATTATGATTATTCGCAACTAAAAGTTCTTATTTAATATTGTATGAAACGAAAATAGTTGGTGTATTCAACACTCCAATTGCTTAAACATATCGTACACTTTCATTTAAAAGAGTTTTTTTGGAAAATTGAATGCTTTTCGATTATTTTTTGGATTACTTTTTATTATGGATTTACTTTTCAATCATCTTTTAATATTCAATCATGCATTTTTAGATTAACTTTTGAGCTGATGTTGTAGTTTATGAAATTATAGAGTTAGCTAGTCAACCCGGTTGAACCACTCGGTACAACCTGATTGAACCAGTTGAACCATATTTTAGCCTAATCCGGTTTGATTTAAAAACCGGTTTTTAAAACATTGTTTGGGGGAGTTTTGTTTATATGTTAAAAAATATGTTTGAAGGTGTTTATGTCCTATGTAAAAAGTTAGGGGGGTGTCTTGGTCGGTGACACACACACCGTCTTCTTTTCCCTTCCCTGTTCCATTCCAAGTGAGTTTAGTAATTAGTATAGATGAGAAAAACACTGCTGGAATGGAGGAGAGATTCAGTTGATTCATCCCTGCAAATGTTCTTCACATTAGGTGCATGCGTGCGTTCGAACCACCACTTTTCCCCATAATCACGCTCCCAAAAACTAAACTATACCTCTGTTCTAGTTCTAGTTGATGTTTTAATTTCAATCGTTGCCCCCTTTGTGGGTTTGCTTTTGATCGTAAATTTCTGCTATTTCTTGTTCGTGTTTTTTTTTCTTTTGCGATTGATTTATGAACTAGAGGGTGTTTTGTGTTCAGTTCGTAGGGTTTTTTTTTCCGCAGATGTGAAATTGGGGACGTTTGTTGCGCTGTTGTACATTTATTAGTTTTGTTTTTGCTTGTTTTGGAAGAGAATTTTAGGTATTGAGTTTACATGCACACCAGGTGTTTGGTTTAATGCCTCAATGAAAGACGTGTCTTTTTTCATTCATGTGTATATCCTAGCTTCTTTTGTGTACTAGATCGACATTCATGTTGTAGTATCCACTAGATCATTTTTCATGTCCAAATTGGGGATGAGTGCTAAATTAGGGTTCTTGAACCTAAAAGTCGAGGTTTTTGATTTAATTGATTCAAAGAAAAAAAAGTTTGTAAATAACAGGTTATATGGATGTTGATATATACCTAGACTCATATTTATATATGGATAAATTTCACATACCCTTGAACGAGTGACCCACTGACCCGTTTCTTTTTCAGGAAAGTTTATGAGCTTTTATTAACTAATTATGTTATTTGTTCGTAAAAGTAGAACTTTAGTTTGATGGCTGTGTGTAGATTTGTATGTTGCATCATACGTACCATGCAGATTGCTTTTGGAAATGGTCACTTAATCTGTTAATTGGACTATATCTATGTGATTCATTTGGATATTTTAGGCTGCTAATGTTCACTTTGAAAGTAGTTTAAAAAGTAGGTATGTTCTGATTTTTTATTTTCTACATCAGTTAGTTGTTAGCTGTTATTCAGACAAACCCTATAGGTTCTTTTATATCCATATTTCATTTTATTAGATTAGATTACTTTTTGCTATTTGTTTTATTAATATACAACACCTTAATTATTTTTGTGTCCTAGGTTACCTTTCTAATACTGCTATCTTTTACATGACCACTCACTCTCTGTTCGATTAGGTTAAACTGAGAGTTGTGTGTGTGTATAGGGATACCGATGGGAGTAACGGTCAAGTCATCAGTCAACATCGGATTGAAAACAGGGTACTCTGTTTTGGTCACCGTAGCAGCCGGTTTCGTCGGAATCCACATCAGCGCCGCCTTGAGATGCCGTGGTGACTACGTTTTAGGGTTAGACAATTTTAACAGTTATTACGATCCTACCCTCAAAAGGGCTCGTCAACATGTGTGGAAAAAAGTGGGATTTTCATTGTGGAATGGGACATAAAGGACACCGGTTTGCTGAACAAACTCGTTGAGGTAGTTCATTTTACTCATGTTATTTATTTAGCTGCTCAAGCTGGTGTTAGATATGCAATGAAGAAACCCAAAATCTTATACTCATAGTAATATTGCTGGTTTTATTATTGTTCTTGAAGTATGCAAAATTGCAAATCCACAGCCTGCAATTGTTTGGGTATCTTCTAGTTCTGTTTATGGGTTGAATACAGAAGTACCCTTTTCGGAAAAAGATCGAACTGATCCTATACGCTGCAACGAAGAAAGCGGCTGAAGAAATCGCTCATACGTATAATCATATTTATGGGTTGTCTTTGACGGGTTGGAGGTTCTTTACGGTTTATGGACCATGGGGTAGACCCGATATGGCTTATTTTTTCTTTAGTAAAGATATCTTGAAACGAAAATCGATTCCCATTTTTGAGTCTAGTAATCATGGGACTGTTGCGCGTGATTTTACTTTTATTGATGATGTTGTAAAGGGTTGTTTAGGTGCTTTAGACGCCACTGAAAAGAGTACAGGAAGTGGTGGGAAGAAATAAAGGGGTGGCTCTGTTTAGGATTTTTAATTTAGGGAATACTTCGCCTGTCCCTGTTTCGGAGCTTCTTAGTATTCTGGAGAAGTTGTTGAAAGTGAAAGCGATAAGACGTGTGATGAAGTTGCCTAGAATTGGTGATGTCCCGTTTACTCATGCGAATATTAGTTTGGCGCAAAGGGAGTTTGGCGTTGAGGAAGTTTGTTAGATGGTATGAGAAGTATTATGGTTCAGGAAAAAGAGTGATCACTGAGGCGCAATACAACACATTGATGCAAAAAGCTGTAAGCTTGTTCTTGAATTCCTGTTTCTTTTGATATATTCGCATGATTGATTTATTACTCCTGCACTTTCCGAAAACAAATTATCTTATTTTCAACTGTTGGTATATGATTATCCATCAAGTAAGGAGGAAAGAGGGATCTCACACGATGAACAAGTTTTTGTGGTCCACGGTGTCTTCTTATGAGAACTTTGTGTTCTTGTTAACTCGCGCGAATGTAATTTATTGTATCAGTATTATTGTAGGATTCATGGCTAATAGAGCAAATTTTATTTGGTTGGATTTGTATCATTTTATGGTATTAAAAAATATAGAACACATTAGTTTAAGTGTTGTGATGTTACTTGTTTAGTTTCTTGATTGAAGGTTGACTTGCTGTGTGTATGTGTTTTTTTCTTTTCTTTTTATTATAAATTTCTTGATATGAGTTTGGTTTTTGTGATCTCATGATACATTTTTACATTCAGCATGACTTTATGATTTCCTTTGTTTTGTTACCTCTTTACTAATCTTTCTTTTTATTGTAATTTGTCAACTGAAGTTGCTAGTATAGGGTTATCAAACAATCGTGTCGTAATAGTAGCTGTGCATTCTTGCCATCTAAATCGCAATCACCAGTTATTACATGAATCTATTAACAACCTAGGGCAATAGTTGTGTAAACTTTGTAGGTCATGTCTACTTTATTTATCCATTATTTATAAGATATTGCAACTACATGAATACCTTCCGAGTTACTACCAAAAGAATTAGATCTTTCTAGGATATAATGTTGTTGGGAGATTAAATTTGTGTGCATCACAATCAAGCTAAAACTTAGCTAATACCCTACATTCACTGTGAGTTAGTTTGCAGCGGGATATTAGTTAATCAGTGTGTCAGGTATCACTGTTTCATCGTCAACTGATTCACAATATGCGCAAAACAATAAACAAGAGTAGAAGAACAATTGCTATAAGCACAAGGTATTAATCAAAATCAACTGTTTCAATACATCATGTAAAACTAGTTATAAATTAAAATTGAATTTACAGATGGTTTTCTAGCTAACGCTCTAGCTATGACGAGGGTGACATGCAAATTTTCTCTGAATTTGCACACATTAAACTATGGGGTCAAGTGATAACAATGTCAATGCAGACTCATGTATCTATATTCTTGTTGAGACGTACGGAATTGACAAGTGACAATTATGTATAACATCCTCTCAACAGATTGTCTTCGTCAAATGATAGGCTAACACGTGGCATCTCTTCTTCATTAGCAAGACTTCATCAATCTTCATTAGAGGTAACTCGCTTCAGTGGTAAGTTCCCTTAATCTTCATCAGATGGTAACTTGACAATTGACATCATAGGCTAGTTCCGTAATCCTCATTAGTGGTAACTTGCCATCAGAGGTAATCTCCATTAATTCTTCATCAATTATAAGTTCCTTGAAATTAACAGCCTAAAATAAAAAACAACGAATAAATATCTAGTTAAAAAAATTCAACCGTTTTTTACAAACAAGCGAAATTAATTAAAAATGCTTAATTGGGGAAAACATTGACTTCAAAATCGGAGCTCTAGATGACGAAATTGGGTCCCTGAGAGTTGGGAAAACTCACCTATAGCATTTGTCCACGCGTGTGGCTTGTTGAGACATTTGTCCATTACTTATCCTCGTATAACTTCAAATTGTCTAGTTGCACCAAATACGAGTCTGCAGTCTGCTAGATCATGGATTAGCTCCGTATCCCTATCACTTAATAATAATAATAATAATAATAATAATAATAATAATAATTATTTTTATATAAATTTAGACAAAAAGTTCTTTGGATTGATCCAATCCGATCCATTTTGAACGACTCCAACAACTACTGGTAACCATGTTGATTAGTCAAAGTTTTGGTTAAGTTAAAGAATGAGAAATTGCTAATTATTTGAGTTGCATACCACTGAGATGCAGGATAGAGTCGTGAGAGTTTTGTTCCAAGTTACATGAAGCTACTTATCATTTCTAGGCTTTCTTCGCTCGCACTGTTTGCAAAATCTTTAGTTTGTTTCTCATGTTTGTTGCTTCTTTGATTTCTTATTCAACCTTATCTTGAATCTCAGGATGTTTGCAGAGCATGTAAATGAACCAAATTATGGCAATAGATGTAGCCTCCTTTCCACCAATTATGAAGTATTTTGGATGTGTGTTGTTGATTTGCAGAAACCTTGATAGAATATCTTCTTTCTTCAACTGCAATTAAAAAACTTCAAGGGTCAAACATTACACTTTGATATTAATGGTCAAACAAGAATGTTACAGAAACAACTTTTTCCATTGAAGATGGTGTGGATCCTGTTGCATTTCTGTACCAGCTATAAAAACTATTCTCAAAACATTAATCAATTTTGAAGTCAATTTTAATTTGTTTGACCTCAAGAGTAGGGCATATCCAGGGCCCATGATTTTTACGGAGCAATTTTATATAGCAATACTATCACTATTATGGAAAAAAATATACTAAATATATTATTTAGGTAAAGGATGACATAAGATTTGTACCAAGTGTACGCGACCAAGGGAGGAGGACAAGTGTCCTTGCCTTGAAGGGTAATTTAGTCATTTCTCACTTAAACAACCCCCCCTGATTTTCAAACGGCTATAACTCTTTCATATGTTAATATTGTTTTTTTAAATTACACCGTATTAATATTAACAAGGATTTCATTCTCTTTAATTCGAGCACCCCATTGCTATAGTTTCCTTAAAACATAATCAAAACACATGTTACTTTTTAAACACTCCTTTAGAAAAAGTTTAGACGACTATTCTAAATAGTATATTTTCTGTAATCATAGTTAAAACATTAACTGGCCATAAGGTCAAAAGAAAATTATAATGTTTGTACCAGAGTCCAACACTCCAACCCGCCTCAGTTCAACCCTACTAAAAAGTCAACAATATTATTAACCCGAACGTGTTTTAACTCGGTATCCAACCCACCCATCATTTTTATGGGAAAAAAGTATAAGCTTACCAGAAATGATCTTGTCCATCATCAAGCACTTTGACCCTTTCCTTTAACTTAGCCTCTGGTCTGATATTTGACAATTTCTTAAGACCTTCACTTTGAATATTGAATCCAATGGATTTTCATGAATAAATCCTGTGTTATATCATGAATACAAATAATCAAAACCAGTTTGTTATATTATGGGGTAATCAAATGTTGTTGGCTTAAAAGGAACTTACACTTATGTCATCGACACTTTGTCTGTTATTAGCTGATCCTGCAAAAGTTTAGTTGTAATATATAAGTTATTCAGTTCTTCACAGACTTCATATCAAGTATTAATACAATTAATCAAATTAGCTATGTATGTTTTCTTTATCATAACTCCACAGTAAACAAAATGCCTAAATTAATCAAATCAAATGCAGATCTAAACCCTAATTTGTATCTTCCAACTTCTGAATCGGATTCAACTTTGTAATCGAGACTCGAAGTAACTTCAATCAAATTTTATTATCTATTACTATAACACTTCAATAATCCCACAAACCACACCAAAATCCTAACTAAAGTCAACTCACATCCATCGGATAAACTAGCAACCAAAAAACAAAATTAACCGTACCTACACATTGTGAAATGAGTTCCAACGTATGATGCAGCTACATAATAGTTTAAACTCATGAAAAGTGATAACTGATTTCAACATATAAATTAATGTGATCATTAAAATTCAATTTTAGGTTTTGAGCAACAAATCCTATTCCAACAAAAAAACAGGCACATGTATGAGAATACCAGTTTATCATATGGAAATCAGAGGGTATTTAATAAACAAGTACCTGCCGTCCATGTAGATGCAGGGGATGTCCGTCGGCTGTGATGGGTTTAGAAATCCGATAGGATGTGAAGATGGTGGTACGATGTCGTTTTCCCCCAGTGATTGGGTATTCGCGGCAGGGAATCTCTTCTCGGTGACTACAGAGAAACAAGAAGAAGGTAAGGGTTATTTATTTAAACCAAACGACTAGCAATAATTTCCACGTAACAAACAATTGCTATTTAATTAACAATTACCTTTCTTTCAATTAGTATATGTCGATGCGGGGGATATGAGAGATTCGGGGCCAGTAGTGGAAGCCTCTTCCTTCACACCTTTCTTTCAATTTTGGGCATCCTTCTATTCTCAAACTCAAAAGTGAAGGTAACAGCGTCTCTGGTTGATCGTTCACCTTTGGGCAACTGTAAATGGTAAGATGTTGAAGGGATGTGAGGTGTTGGAGTCCCGTTGAAAGTGATTCCAGATTATCAAATCCAGTTATGTCCAGAGATGTAAGAG
The DNA here is from genome assembly GCA_030545235.1 of Helianthus tuberosus. Taxonomy (NCBI): domain Eukaryota; kingdom Viridiplantae; phylum Streptophyta; class Magnoliopsida; order Asterales; family Asteraceae; genus Helianthus; species Helianthus tuberosus. The sequence continues at coordinate 232,118,932 of CM060423.1, read as the reverse complement.
AAGAAGGGAAAAGGTGGGACAATTGACTGAAGTTCCTCACATCAGGTTCATTAAATAACGTTAGGTCAACAAGGGAAGCTGGGAAATTCTGACTTCCCCATTCTGAGATAGGCTTTTTCAACCCCCCCTATTCTAAGGAAACACAAATTGGGAGGCCAAAGCCCACGAGGAAAGGAAGCATCAATCATTGGACACTTTCTGATATCCATCTCTTTTAACATGGTGAGATTGGATAGCTGAAGGTCAGGAAATGACTCCAGATTTTCACAATTCCATATCTTCCAACTGATTAGATTTGGCAGCTGCAGATCACCAAATGACTTCATGTTTTTGCAACTTCGTATTTCCAGATGTGTGAGATTTGGAAGCTGGAGGTTAGGAAATGACTCTATGCTTTCACAACCTCCTATTGTCAATCTGGTGAGATTTGATAGCTCAAGGTCAGAAAATGACCCTATGCTTTTACAACCTTGTATATACAACGAGGTGAGATTTGATAGCTGATGAAGATCAGAAAGTAACTCCATGTTTTTACATTCACTTATTAACAAAGAGGTGAGGTGAGTGGAGTTACTCAATTGATTTATTGATTTTAGATTTCCACAACCCATTATATCTATAGTAAGTGACTTGAGATTCTCCCCTCCTCCACCTGTTGTTGTTGCTCTTGGGAAGGAGACATCTCTAACTGAACCACACCTTTCGATAACTAAACTCTCAATGCTATTTGGACAACACAAACGCTCCATACTTTCACATGAATCTATAACCAACTTCCTAAGAGATGATAGGAGGTCGCTCCCAGTGTTATCCTCATCCTCCTCTTTCTCTCCTAAACTCACCAAATTTTTACATCCAAAAACCTGCAATTCCTTTAAATTTACAAGAACTTTACTTGCCTCTACATCTGATTCCCACAGGTATCTTATCTCGTTACAATGATCTATGCATAGTTCTTCAACCGCCCCAAAATTCACTATGACACCTCTCCACACCTCATCCGTAAGCCCTAAAATTGATTCTATTTTCAATTTAGCGGTTGATGAAGCTGCTTGAACCAGACTTCTCAGCACACTTTCACCACATCCCTCTATCCTCAAAACTCTTAGTGAAGGTAATGCTTCAAGTGAGACATCAATCAAATCGGGACATTTGATTATTTGAAGCTCTCGAAGGCGTGGAAACATTACTTCGCTATTGGTTGACCAAACCTCCCAACTAGACATATCTTCAAACCTTAGAATTTCAAGTGAAGGGAAGGTAACATCAGTAGTCCTACTTAACTCCAAACTGATGACTTTAACATCATCCATTCCTTGAATCAACAACTCCTTAAGTGAAGGTAGCCGCCCAAGTGGTGGTAGAGATGTACATCTTTTACAACCGAGTAGCAACACTTGAACCAGTCGATGAAAAGACGGATCCCCAACCCAATTCGGAAACTCTATTCCCTTATAATACTTAACCTCAAGCATTTTCAACTTATCACTATGGGGCTTTAACTCATTGAGAATATCCTTCTCAAGTGTTTCCCTTCCTGAAACATCATCCCATTTCAACTCTAACTTATTAATCCCTTTTAAAGATAAGTTCGCCTCTCGTGCATGCATTGAGCTTTGTACTTTGTTCAACCCCTCTATGGAAATTTCCCCATGGAGATCCTTTAATCCCTTAATCTCAGTAATTGCAAAGCCATTGTTTCCTTCAATGATAATTTTAGTGAGAGTTTGTAGGCTTTTCAACTCACCAATCCCCAAGGGCAACTTTTTCAGACGTGGAGTATCTCTCATGTCAAAATGTCTCAACTTTTTTAGCTTTGAAAAGCTTTTAGGCAACTGGGTCAAACTCTTACATCCAAAAACTATCAATGTTTCTAAATTATAAAGATTACCAACATTGTCCGGCAACTCTTTGATATCAGTTTTAGACAGATTAAGATACCGCAAGTGCTTCAAACTACCAATGGAATTCGGTACCTCACTTATACTAAAACGACTCAAACAAAGAACCCTTAATAACGGTAACTCAGGAAGTAAGTCAACCAAAATCTTGCTGGATAAGTAGAACCTGTCCCACCATTGATCCACCCCAACATATACCGCTAACAATGTTCTCAAACCTTTAGCTCTCTTGAAGGCCTCAAACTTGTGGTAAGCTACATATTCATCACGAATAAATGACATGTAGCGGTACTTTGCTAAATCTTTCGTCGCCATCCGATTGTCATCCCTTGAAAAGAACTCTCCGGCAACAAATGTGGCCAAATCATTCATCAGGTCATGCATCACAAATAACGGTTCCTCATTTGGTGATTGTTGAAAAAATGACCTTGATAACAACTCTTCAAAATATTCAAAACCAAGGCGTTCTGGTGAGTTGGCTGCATTTGATTTGTACAAAAACCCTTCGGCCAGCCACAACAGGACTAACTCTTTTTTGTCAAACAAAAAGTCCTTAGGAAACAAGGAGCAATATGCAAACAACCGCTTCAAATTTGCTGAAAGTTCATGGTAGCTTAACATAAGGGCAGGAAAAATCACCTTCCAATCTGCAGAAAGATCACCAACACTTTTTGAATCCCATATCTTACTATTCAACACCTCATCCCATTTTTCTTCATCTGTTTTACTTCTCAATAGCCTTCCAATTGCCTTTACAGCCAAAGGCAAACGACCACACTTTTCCACAATACGCTCACCCTTTGGTCTGAGTGTTGGGTGTGAAACAAAGTTGTCTACACCCAATGCATGTAAAGCAAATAAAGACAAAGCATCTTCAGATGACAAAGTCTCAAGATGGTCTAGATTATCAAAACCTAGCATCTTAAGCAATTGCTCCTTGCGAGATGTCATGATTACCTTACTTCCACGAGCCCCTGAATGAAATGGGAGCACTAGGTTTTCCCAATCATTAAAGTTTTCATGCCACACATCATCTAGAACTAGTAGAAACCGTTTGTCCTTAAGTTTCTCTTTAAGAGCCACTTGAAGCTGATTTAGATCAGCAAATTCCTTGTTTTCGTTGGACACAGCTTGAAAGATGGTTTTGGTTATCTTAGAGATATCAAAATCATCAGAGACACAAACCCATGCGTGGAGTTCAAACCGACCCTTCACTTGTGTATCATTATACAAAAATCTAGCTAGAGTGGTCTTACCAACCCCACCCATACCGACTATGGGTAAGACGCTGAAGTTTTCCTTAGATGGCTCATCCTGCAACAGCTTGTTGAGCAATTTTTCTTTCTCAATTTCTCGTCCAATGACATCAGATTCTAGCAAGGAGGTTTCGTTTCCTCTATTGTTATTTTTTGGCTTTTCATCTTTCACAATCAAACCAGGATTTTGTTTTTCTAGATGTTGTAACTTGATGGTAATACTATCTAACGTGGGACTCAACCTATGGCTTAGTGAGAAGTTTGTGCAGCAAGTTGGGATGAGCTTTCTTACCATACTGGTGCTTGCTTCTGATTCCGGGGTCAGCTCACGATGCATAGCTTCAGTAGCCACTTCATCAAGTACGTCATCGATATCGTAAGCCAGATGTTGGAGACTATTGAGCCATAGTCTGACAGATTCATCAGTTATTTCCTTGTGAGAGGCATCATTAAGCAGAGCTTGGATCTGGGACAACGTGCTCCCCAATTGCTTGAGCTCAGAATGAATATTCTGAGAGCGAGCATATTTCTTGAAGGCTTCATCGGCTAGCTTCTCAAAAATGACTTTGACGAGGGCAGCAGCAGCGGCTTCGGCCATTGTTAACTAACAGTGAAGATGTAAACTGGAAATTGGAATGAGAGTAGTTTTTGGTTTGTACGGTATGAATGTAGGTAAATAATAAGATGAGTGGAGAGAAGATGGGAGTGGTGTGTCTGATTGGAGACAAGAATGAGTGGAGAGAAGAAAGAGCATTCTTTTAAGTCATTCAACCAATTATATGAATATTCCTTTTCATAATGGAGTAATTGATTATTATTATTATTCATATGAACGTGTATCACTTTATATTAAGTTGCCGACACTATTTTTTTTAATTGTTTTGCTTTTAGAAAACAGTTCACTCTTTTTCAAAAAAAGGATGCCTTTGCATAGTGGGCAATTATTTTAAGTTCTATGATGTACAGTTGTCGACATTCATTTTTACTAATTACCACTTGTGTTGCTGTTAGAAAACAGTTTACTATATATCTATTCTTTTACTCTCAACTGTTTTTGTATCTCTTCATGACATTAATAGGTAGCAGGTTGTTACATAGTTCCGCATATCATCTGCAGATTTCTTTAATTTCTTTGACTTATACATGAGCCTTCACATTGCATTGTCGATACAATTATGAATAGCATCATCACATTAATATAATGACAGAGAGCGGCAACAGGGATCGTTGTTGGATGATGTTACATCCATCTTTGGAGAGACCGGTGGTCTTTAGGGTGTAACCGACTTGAATTCGAGCTGCAATGAAGATATGATTTGAGAAAAATGAGCAAAAAGTTGTGTTGTATAATCTGTTTATGGTTGTTTGTTAAGTTTTTCTTAATTGACTGTTATTTTTATCCAAAACCCAAAGCCCTTAGTTTCAAGTCAGAGATTAATTTGACATTTACATGATGATTGTTACTAGAAAACACAATAATACGTTTTCAAATGTTTAATAATAAAAATAAATAGATTTGATTGGCATATAATTAAGAAGTTGTTGTAATAAAACTGATTTATTGTAATATTTCTCTAAGTTTTTACAAGAATCTCAGCAATTTTTAATGAGCAAATATGAGACTTTGAAATTGATTTTTTTAAATATGGAACGCTACAACAAAAACAAAGGGCAAATATATAACATGGTACATAAAAATTGCATTTCCGAATGATAGAAACCAAACAATTTCTATCACATTAATATTAATAAGATTAAAAGTTAGTTTTAGCAAAATATAAGTAACCTTTTTATCAAATTTAAGGTTAGATAGTTACTCATTTGCTATATACGTATTTGACAATTTACGATAGTTTTTCTTTTTTCTATTCCACAATCTAGTTAATCGTTTTAGTTAATGAGGCATTCCACATCATCAACTACTTGGTAAGTGCGCATCAACGATCAACATCATTGATCATGTGACATTTTTATTTTTTTTTCTGATGTGAAGTCAAGTCATAATTACTGAACATTTTTGTCACAGCTAGATAAAAAGATAAAAGAAAATAATCAAAGCGACAGATGCAAATCCATTAGGGTGTACGGTGTGGAAGTGGGTAAACCCACTTTACCGATTGGCAAACCACCGCCAATATGTTTGCCGAACATATATTGCCGAAAATGGGGACAAAATCGGTGAAGGTATACCGATTCGGGGAGAGGGAGGAGAGGGGAGAGAGTAGGGTTGTGTGGTGGGGTCTATGCCATCTCAACCAATCACACATTTTTTTTTTAAATAGTTTACCACTTCACCAAGTGTCTAACCATTGCCAACATTTTGAGCATAGTTTACCACTTTGACATGGCACACTCTCATTGGTTGATTTTTTAATTTGCCACTCAAAGTGTTTAACCACTCCCTACACCCTTAATGTAAACACTATCCGTAGGAAAAACTTTGATATCTTCCGTTAGTTGAAGACTTGCTTTCATCTCTGCAACTTAGCATGTTACCTCTCTCTTGATGTTCTTGGTCCTCTTGGTCAACATATTTTAACATTTCTTTTGCAAGGAGTAGGTATATATAGCTGTCATTCACATGACAACTTGGTTAGTACTTTTTAATATTTATAGTTTTAACAATTCATTTGTAAGGAGTAGGTATATATAGCTCTCACCCACATAACAACTTGGTTAGTATTTTTTAATATTTATAATTTTAACAATTCTTTTGTAAGGAGCAGGTAGGTATATATAGCGGTCCCACATTACATAACGACTTAGTTAGTGTTTTTTTTTTAATTTTTATCATATTTTAGGGATTGTATTATTAGGTAAAGGTTCCTATAAAAAAAAACCAAAAGTGTGAGAAGTATAAGAAAGAATTTACACCATTAGATCTTTGATCTAATGGTTTAGATTAATGATCTAATGGTTTAGATTAATAGGGACCAAATTGTAAAATTTGTTTTATTTTTTTGGACTGAATTGAAAATTATAAGGGTAATAAAGTCTTTATATCCATTCAAAATAGGAAACTGTAAATCAAAATCCCTACAATTTCGATCTCTCTCTCCAATCGCTCGAACAGATGCTCTCTCTCTCTTCAATTTCGATCTATCTCTCTACATCGCACTGGAGCGGCGGCGGCGAGCGGCAGCGGCAGTGGTGGTGCGGGTCGGCAGTGGTGGTGCGGCACTGGTGGTGTCGGAAGTGGCAGTGGTGGTGGTCGTGCGATCTCTCTCTCTATATCGAACGACCAGATGATCTCTCTCTACACGACAGCGGCGGCGGAGCGGCAGTGGTGGTGCTGGAAGTGGAGAAGATGATACAGAGGTGTTATATTCTTTACTGAATGGCGTTATTTTCTTTACTGAATGGTGTTATATTCTTTATTGAATGGTGTTATATTCTCTACTGAACGGTGTTATATTCTTTACCGAATGGTGTTATATTCTTTACTGAACGGTGTTATATTCTTTACTGAATGGTGTTATATTTCTTTACTGAATGGTGATTCTTTACTGAATGGTGTTATATTCTCTACCGAATGGTGTTATATTCTTTACCGAATGGTGTTATATTCTTTACTGAATGGTGTTATATTTCTTTACTGAATGGTGTTATATTCTTTTACTGAATGGTGTTATATTCTTTACTGAATGATGTTATATACTTACTGAATGGTGTTATATACTTCCTGAATGGTGTTATATACTTGCTGAATGGTGTTATATAATTATTGAATGGTGTTATATATGTGCTGAATGGTGTTATATTCTTATTGAATAGTGTTATTCGTAGTGTTTTTTAGAGATCTTTTAAAAAAATCCTGTTCCTATAATTAAGGTGGCGGTTATGGTAAGTTTTGAATTAATTGAATTAATTATAAAATTACTTGTTTACCCTTTTGAATTAATTTAGATGGAGGACACATGTCATATCCACAATATTTCTCACCTTTATCACATTTTTAACATTTTTTACAATAACCTTACCCTGTATTATTATTCATGTCAAGTTGCCAACACTTGAAAAAAGTTGTTCTATTGTTGTGTAGGGATTGTGTTATTATTCACTAGGTTACAGTCATTAAGTAACGACAAATGTTTGTTTAAAGAGAACAATAAAGTAGTTGCCAAGAAGGTATATCTGATAATAATCTAATATAACCAATACCCAGGTCGCTTTTAAAATACTAAATTATCAATTTTTTAGAAAGCTTTTTAACTATTTTTACATCCATTAAAAACAATAATTCCTAGTTTTATGTTACAAATAAATTAATACACATAACATTAGTTTAAACACCCTTCGGATAAGCAAAAATAACTAACACTTGAATAGAAGTGCAAATGAGCCGAGCGGCTCGTGAGCTACTCCAGATCGGCTCAAGAAAAAGCTCGAAAATGAGCTGAGCCGTATCGAGCCCGAGCCGAGCTTGAGCCTAAAATAAAGCTCGTTTAATTATTGACCCCAGGCTTTGTCAGCAAGAAGACAAGAATTTATAGTATAGGGGCTAGTGTGTAACATGGTGTCCTATATAAACACCTCTCTTGTAAACCCTAAAAAGTATTCCTTTTTCAATCTAATACAAGCCCCAGTTTTCTCTATACCGTGTGACATGTTATCAGAGCACTGTTGATTCTTGAACACCTTGCTCATCATCAATCCTATCTCAAAACCAGGAAAAAACAAAACCAAAATCAAAGTCGAACTTGCAACGCCGCCGCCGCACAAAGTGTAACAACTCTTATTAACAAGTCCTATTTATTACTTTAAATTGTCCAATGGGAAACCCTAATTGAGAAACCCAAGTGATTCTGCATAAACCCTAAAATTTTCAGAACTATCAGAATCAGGATCAGGGCCCAGTTACGATTATCCACAAATTTTGCTGTCAAAATCGAATTTTACAAATCCGTCAACTCAGCAAGGCTAGTTAGGGACGTGGCTACCCTATGGTAGGTTATGACCCCTCGCTCCACGCGACGCCCAAGGGGGGTACCCCTCGCGTCACGCGAGGGGGTCAAATTTTATGTATAAATAGTGGGGTTTGGGACTTGCATTCTGGAGTTGAAACGACGAAGAAATTCGTTATACACACTGAGATATCGTAGAAACAATTCTAAAACACACACGATCATAAATCGCTGCCGCAAAACAGGGTAATAACTCGATCGCTGCTACGATTCAATGTCCGATCGATTAAACTATCCAATGGATGTTTAAGTGCTGCCCATATTAGGGTTTATGCTTTGTCATTCGTCGTTAATTCGATGGATGTTCAAGTATCGCACTTTGTCATTCATTGTGAGGGTTTGATCTCGTGAGTTATCGTAAATGCTGTATTAGTTACTAACCTAGTTTGTGTGCATTATTATTTAAACTAGGTTATCAAGGCTAATCAGTAGGCTAAGCTCTGTTCATATTAAATCTGCAATGTGAGTCATTCTCTTTTTATCAGATTACTTTCAAAATCATGTTTATTTTCAAGGTTATAAGTACAGTGATTAAGTTTATGTAATCACCAAATTACAGCCGGTATGTGGGGTTTTGTATACATTACTTGATAATCTTCACCATTGGACAACGGGGTAGCCAATGGGTGATATGACCATAGTCACAGAAACGAGTCGAGTGACAAATACCGTGGGTAGTTGGTTGATATCTGGAAACATTGTAATCTCTCTTAATACTGTAAATTATAACAAACGTGTCATTTTAATAAATAGAATAATTCACCAGTATTTTTCGCTGACAAAACATTTTTCAAACATGTTTCAGGTGATCTGTTGTGATCCAGGAAAAGTGCCGAGAAGCACTACAAGCTTAAGCAAAGTGGCTCAATATAAAATAAAGAAACATGTTTTGTAAAATAAAGATTTCTCAATGAAATCATATGATTGTAAACTATTGGGGTTTATCCCAAATTGTGAAATAAAATAATCGGGAAAATTCAGCTTTAAAAATATCCTGTTAAAAATCTTCCGCTGTTAACTCAATTAAATAAATACCACGGAATTTCTGTCCCGCGGCTCCTGAAATGGGTTAAACCGGGTCGGGGGCCGTGACAGAAAAAGGTGGTATCAGAGCCACTGAGTTAAGCTAATTAAGTATTTAGAAATACTTAATTTTCCTGATTTCCATTATGTGATTATGTGTTTTATTAACTGACTATTTGTTAGTTACAATATGGGTAAGCAAAAGCTTTCAAACATCTATCTTAAATTTGATAGTTTGCCAAAAGAGAAGGGAAGTTCATCCCAATTCTCAAGATACTCAGTAGATACTGAGGAGGGGAGGGAATATTTGTTCGTAAAGCCCATTATGAGGAACTACTTTCTCCAAATAAAAGAAATTTGATTATTAGGAAAAGTCAGGAGAAAATAAAGAAATCTCAATCAAAAGAAATGAGAGTTAATCAGGAAATCCAGAAACTAGACAGTAACCCACCATGGGAAGACAAGTTAGATGAAAAATGGGCGGATCTTTATATGCTAGCTACTGTAGCAGTAAATGCAAATCTTTAGAATACCATGACCCAGTATTAGCAACCTTATCACTTACAAACCAGAAATGTTACCCAGTAAATAAATAAAGTTACAATAAAACCTAGTATGTTGAATTGTCATTTGTCTTTTGTATTAAATTAAAGTCACACGGTATGCAATAATATTTGAAGGTTATCTGTGAAATTTGTTATAAACTTTTAACTTATTATTTTTATATATATGCTAAACAGCATGAATGAGTTATCTGGAGCCCTAGAAAATCTCAACCTCTACCCTGTAAACATAGAAGTTTCTAAAGAGTTTACTGGTTACTTTGCTGATGTGGAACAACCTATAGAATTTAACGCTCCACCTCTGGAGAAACCCAAGCCTAAGAAGAGAAGAAGATTGGTAGGCTGGAGAAAGGTACGCAGAAGAAAGCCAGTAACTAGGAGAATTCCTAAGATAGAGAATCCCCTAGATAAAGGAAAAGGGATAGAGATTGAGGAAGATTCAAGACAAACAGGGATGGAAATTGGGGAAAATTTTAAGCAAGAGATTGGAGAAAGCTCTAAACAAACCCAGGAAATAACATTACAGGAGGAGCTAGATTTCATATTGGCAAGCTGTGATACTATTAAGCTTGTCAATGAAAATGTTTTTACTCATCCTATAGAAACCCAACTTCCAATGAACTTAGAACCAGCCATTCCAGAACCTCTGATTCATACTCAACCTCTAGGAATGGACGAATGGTGGACTAACGATTGGCAGTTTCAAAACCTACTTAATAACCCTTATACCTTTTTCCCTCAGTTCGACCCAGAGCCTATACCAAATCCACCTATGAGTAATGAAAATATGGCTAAACTCCGACATTTCGGTGAGGGGTTGATGGATGCTGGGAATAGGATCCGGGAGATAAGAGGACAGATCTCCTGGAAATATGATGAGAGGGAATATCGTTTTTAAAATGCTAGATGACAAGGAAAAAGTGGGGGTTGTAAAATAGTGTTTGTATAATAATAATCGTAATAAAAATCAGTATGTGTAAAATAAACAATAAAAGGGTTGTAAGATAAAAGTGTGTACGGAAGCATCTTATAATATAAAGTTGAGAAATTTAGAAATTACAATTTTAGTTATATATATTTGTTTATGTGATCATATGCACTTGTCTATTATATTTGGTTGTTCCTTATTTTACTAATTATTTATATATAAATTAATTATCAGATGGCAAACGTTGGTAATGAACCAGTAAATGAAGTAAATCAATCTGAGCAAAATCAGGAAGAGAAATTGTTAAATAGGCAAGATAACGAGGATATCGTTGCTCAAGGGATAGCCAATGCTATTCCAGCAATAATTGCTGCTGCCCAGAAACCTGTTGAACCTCAACCACTCACTCCTAGTAAACGAACTCAGGAAGATAACTTCAGTAATAGTGTAAACGGAGGCGGTAATAATCACGATGATGATTTACGGCAGGCTCCGCTCCCTAAGAAAATGAAAGTTGCAACGCCTGGTTGCACTTACAAAGAATTTCTTGCTTGTAAACCCAATGAATTTGCAGGAAATGAAGGAGCTACTGCGGCACTGCGTTGGTTAGAGAAAACTGAGGCAGTGATTACCATAAGTAAATGTGCTGAGGAAGATCAGGTCATGTATGCGTCAAATCTTTTTAAAGAAGGGGCACTAGAATGGTGGAACACAGTGTTACAAGCTAAAAGAAGGATTGTGGCCTATGCCATGAACTGGGAAGAATTTAAGAGTCTTGTAGAAAGAAAATTCTGTCCCGAGTATGAAAAAGATCAAATGGCAAATAAATTCCTAAACCATCGGATGATGGGTGTAGACTGTCGAGGATATACTTCGACATTCTTCGAATATGCTAGAGTGGTACCAACGCTGGCTTCGCCAGAACCGGTACTCATTTCTCGCTATATTTGGGGATTAATTAGCGAAATCCGTAATACCGTTAAAGCGGCGAGACCTCACACTATTGACGATGCGGTAGAATTAGCTAACACCCTAACTGACGAACCGGTACGCACAAGAGATGAAAACAAAAAGAAGGAACTGGCTCAGAAAATTACCCAGGGATTTCGTGTGGGTAATAGTAGTAACTTCAAGAAAAGAGGAACAGGGCAATCCTCAACTCCTCAGTTCTGCAGGAATTGCAGAAAGAAACATTATGGAAGATGCAATATAACCTGCAACTTTTGCAAAGCTGTAGGACATCATGAAGAAAACTGCAGAAAGAAAACCATAATCTGCTTTAACTGTGGAGAAGCGGGGCATTTTAAAACAGAATGTCCTAAATTGGCCAAACCAGCAGACAACAAAACCAAGACGGCTGACGGAGCTAATAAGAAGAATGCTAGAGCATTCCAATTGACCACTCAAGAAGCAGAACTCATTCCAGATGTGATAGCGGGTACGTTCTTAGTTCACAACGTTTACACAAAAGTATTATTTGACTCTGGTGCAAACCAAAGTTTTATAAATACTACATTCTGCCAAGCTCTTAATTTACCTTTAACCAACCTTAGGCAGATTTTTACAGTCGAAACGACGGATGGGAATTCAGTTAAAATAGATAAGGTTTTGCAAAATGTAGAAATAGAACTTTCAAGTCATAAATTCTCTGCAAACCTATTACCTATGAAATTAGCCGAATTCGATGTTGTGTTAGGAATGGATTGGTTAGTAGCCAACCATGCTAGAATCCTTTGTGATAAGAACTTTATAGAGATTCAGGCAACCACTGGAGAAGTAATCATGATTACAGGAGATAAACCACATAAACCCATAAAGTTCATATCAGTAATGAAAGTTGCTAGTTATGAACGAAAGCAAGGAATAGTATATATGATTTCAGTAATCATTAGTACTAAGGATAAAGAACTTAAGGAGATTCCTGTAGTTTCAGAATACCCCGATGTATTTCCAGAAGAATTACCAGGATTACCACCAGATAGGGAAGTAGAATTTAGGATTCATCTAATCCCCGGAACTACACCGATAGCCAAGGCACCTTATCGGTTAGCTCCTACAGAAATGTTAGAACTGAAAAAGCAGTTAGATGAATTACTAAGCAAAGGATTTATACAACCTAGCTCATCCCCTTGGGGAGCGCCAGTGTTGTTCGTAAAGAAGAAGGATGGTTCAATGAGAATGTGTATTGATTATAGAGAATTGAATAAGGTTACAATTAAGAATCGATACCCATTACCTAGGATTGATGATCTTTTTGATCAACTTCAAGGAGCTAGATATTTTTATAAAATAGATTTACGCTCCGGATATCATCAATTGAAGGTACAAGAAGAAGACATACCTAAAACTGCTTTCAGAACTAGGTATGGTCATTACGAGTTTACAGTCATGCCCTTTGGACTAACAAATGCACATGCTGCATTCATGGACATGATGAATAGGATTTGTAAACAGTATTTGGATAAATTCGTAATTGTCTTCATAGACGATATACTTATTTATTCCAAAAGTCAAGACGAACATTGTAAGCACTTGCATGTACTCTTAACTTTGTTAAGAAAAGAAAAGCTTTACGCTAAATTCTCGAAATGTGAATTTTGGCTAAAGGAAGTGCAATTTCTAGGTCACATGGTGAATCATGTAGGTATTCACGTAGATCCTGCTAAGATAGAGGCAATTACCAAATGGAAGGTTCCACAATCCGCAATGGAAATTAGAAGTTTTATAGGTTTAGCTGGATATTATAGACGGTTTATTAAGGATTTTTCCAAAATAGCTGTACCATTAACTAAGCTAACCTGTAAAACAGTTAAATTTGAATGGGGACCTAAACAAGAAGAAGCCTTTAGGATTTTAAAGCATAAATTAACCAATGCTCCAATTCTAGCCTTGCCAGAAGGAACTAAAGATTTTGAAGTTTACTGTGATGCTTCAAAACTAGGATTAGGATGTGTGTTAATGCAACGCAAGAAGGTAATTGCGTATGCTTCAAGGCAATTGAAAAAGCACGAGGAAAATTATACAACTCATGACTTAGAGTTAGGAGCCATAATTTTTGCCCTTAAAATTTGGAGACATTATCTGTATGGAAGTAAGTTTACTGTCTATACAGATCATAAGAGTTTAAGTTACATATTTGGGCAAAAAGAGTTAAACATGAGGCAAAGGAGATGGATGGAAATCCTAAGTGACTAAGACTGTGATATTCGGTATCATGAAGGAAAAGCAAATGTAGTTGCAGATGCCTTAAGTCGTAAGTACCATGAGAAACAACGACGGGTTCGTGCTCTTAGATTAGATCTACAGTTAGATTTAATGGAACAACTAAAGCATTTTCAAGAAATAGCAATCAAGGATGATTCTGAAGAAATGAAAGGACGAATAAAAGAATTAGAACAAGGAAAGGATGGAATTTGGAAATTGCATAAGAAAAGAATTTGGGTACCTAAGCAAGGAGAATTAAGAGATAAAATTTTAGAAGAAGCCCATAAATCTAAGTATACTATACATCCTGGAAACAATAAGATATACCAGGATTTAAGAAATAATTTCTGGTGGATAGGCATGAAAAAGGATATAGCTAGATATGTTTCTAAGTGTCTTACTTGTTCACAAGTTAAGGCAGAACACCAGAAACCTTCAGGTCTACTACAACAATTAGAAATGCCAGTATGGAAATGGGAACTCATAACAATGGATTTTGTTACTAAGTTGCCCAAAACCAGAAAAGGTAATGATGCAATTTGGGTAATTGTGGATCGATTAACCAAATCAGCTCATTTCCTACCCATGAAAGAAACCTTTAGCATGGAAAGGTTGGCAAAGTTGTATGTAGATGAAGTCGTATCCCTACATGGAGTTCCACTCTCCATTGTATCGGATAGAGATAGTCGTTTCACTTCTCACTTCTGGACAAGTTTCCAAGAAGCTATGGGAACTAAACTGAACTTGAGCACTGCTTATCATCCTCAAACAGACGGGCAAAGTGAAAGGACGATACAAACTCTAGAAGACATGCTCCGAGCATGTGTGATAGATTTTGGTGGAAACTGGGATGACCACCTACCTTTAATTGAATTCTCCTATAACAATAGTTATCATTCAAGTATCGAATCTGCCCCATTCGAAGCACTATACGGACGTAAGTGCAGAACTCCAGTTTGTTGGGCAGAAATAGGAGAAAGTCAATTATTAGGTCCCGAAATAGTACAAGAAACCACTGATAAGATCCCTCAAATCAAGGAAAGGTTAAAGACGGCTCGAGATCGTCAGAAAAGTTATGCAGACAATAGAAGGAAGCCATTGGAATTCCAAGTAGGAGACAAAGTACTATTGAAAGTTTCTCCTTGGAAAGGAGTAGTTCGATTCGGTAAGAAAGGAAAGCTAAGTCCAAGGTACGTAGGACCATTTTCAGTGATCCAACGTATAGGACCAGTTGCTTATCGTTTACAATTACCAGAGGAACTGGCAGGAGTACATGACGTATTTCATGTATCCAATCTTAAGAAATGTCTATCTGACGAATCTCTGGTAGTACCTCTTCAAGATGTAGAGGTAAATGAAAAGCTGAAATTCGTAGAGAAACCTCTTCAAATTGAAGATAGAAAGATCAAGTTTCTCAAACACAAGAGACTAAAACTAGTCAAGGTTAAGTGGGATTCGAAGAGAGGATCTGAATACACTTGGGAGCTGGAATCAGAGATGAAGCGAAAGTATCCCTATTTGTTCCAGTAAATCTCGAGGACGAGATTTTTATTAAGGTGGGGAGAATGTAACGACTCTTATTAACAAGTCCTATTTATTACTTTAAATTGTCCAATGGGAAACCCTAATTGAGAAACCCAAGTGATTCTGCATAAACCCTAAAATTTTCAGAACTATCAGAATCAGGATCAGGGCCCCTAAAACTCAGGGGGGGGGGGGTAAACCCTAGTTACGATTATCCACAAATTTTGCTGTCAAAATCGAATTTTACAAATCCGTCAACTCAGCAAGGCTAGTTAGGGACGTGGCTACCCTATGGTAGGTTATGACCCCTCGCGCCACGCGACGCCCAAGGGGGGTACCCCTCGCGTCACGCGAGGGGGTCAAATTTTATGTATAAATAGTGGGGTTTGGGACTTGCATTCTGGAGTTGAAACGACGAAGAAATTCGTTATACACACTGAGATATCGTAGAAACAATTCTAAAACACACACGATCATAAATCGCTGCCGCAAAACAGGGTAATAACTCGATCGCTGCTACGATTCAATGTCCGATCGATTAAACTATCCAATGGATGTTTAAGTGCTGCCCATATTAGGGTTTATTCTTTGTCATTCGTCGTTAATTCGATGGATGTTTAAGTATCGCACTTTGTCATTCATTGTGAGGGTTTGATCTCGTGAGTTATCGTAAATGTTGTATTAGTTACTAACCTAGTTTGTGTGCATTATTATTTAAACTAGGTTATCAAGGCTAATCAGTAGGCTAAGCTCTGTTCATATTTGTAACACCTCGAAAATTCACGTCCTATAATGTGTTGACACGTGTCAAAAAGTCTGAACGTGTGAAAGAATGTTATAACAGGGCTAAAGTTGACAAACATGGAAAGTATGTGATTTTTACGGGTTCTGAATGTCAACAGTGAATAAATATACTTTACAATAACCCTACATGATGTTTATAACCTTAAACGAATGGATCATGGATCATACGAAGCGAATTGTGAAAGAAGGTGAGAGATTACAAACTACAGGGGTTAAATGTGTCAACATGTTTAAAGATATACCTCTGAGTGACCTTTTGACAAACCCGAAGCTTTGTAAATGTTAATTATGCTCACGAGAATGCACCATAAAAATTTCACCAAGTTTCGATGCCGTATGAGAAAGTTATGATAAAATCCGTGTGTGAGGGTTAGAATCGTCAACATTTAAAATTAGGGCTTTTCGGGTGATCACAAAGTTACCCGGGGACTTAACAAAGTGGGTATATGTCTTGAAGCCCTTATAGATCAATAATGAGGGTCCATATCGCAATAAACAAGTGTCTGTACAAGATTCGAAGAGCCAGGGACTAAAACTGCAATTTATCAAAGTTTTGTTGGAACACCTTAGGGGCTCGCGTAGCGCGAGCGTAAGGACTCAGGCAGTCGCGCTACGCGACTGCCATATCTGGACAGAATGTTATCTTCCTTGATTCTTTGTCTGCACATTGAACTTGGATGCAACTTTGATCGATCATTCATCACCCCTTGGCACCCCTAAACTACTCTAGAACAATAGGGACATGTGTTTATCATTTGTGGTGGATCATAGACATACTTGTCAACAAATTATGGTGATTGAAGGCACTATATAAGACCCACTAACTTGCAAACATTCACCATTCATCTTCTGAGCAATTGTGAAGCACAAGAGCTGATCCCAAGTCTTTCTAATCATCCCTAGTCGACCATTAATCACCTTGTAAGTTGCCTAACCCTTCTAAATTCAGTTTTGCTTTAAAATTAGCTTAAAAGTCAATATATCGTACTTAACGATTGACTTCGTGATTAAGTATCGATAGCTCAGTCGTATCTCAAATTAAAAGTACCGTTAGATAGGTAATTATGTGGGTATTAAACCCTTATAAGGGCACGTACCGAATCCAGACCTAACTAGGTCGTTTGTCGGGTCAAACGTTGACCGAAAAAGTCAACAGAAATGAAAAACATGATTTAATGCACGAAAAGCAATCCGAGAGGTGTGTAACCTGATTTAACCTTAATATAACTTGGTAATAAGTATAAGAACTTGTTCATACTTGTCCGACTCGACAAATTTCTGTTTAAACCCGGTTCGGAGCCGAAAGACGCGAAACTTTGACTTTTGCATTGACTTCGGTTCTGACCCGTTTTAGTTTGATTTGGAAATGCCTTAGTGCTTCATTAAGGTTGGGTTACATGATAGTATAAGCCTCTGTACTTGTTTCGTTGATTATCCGATTCGTTCGCGCGTTTCCGCTAAATGCTTAAAATGGACCGTAATGCCCTTATGACCATACAACGAGAATTTTGAAAATGTGGAAGTACAATAATCTTAGTTACTGATTATTAAACATGTACGTAAATTTTCACGTCAATCGGAGGTCTAGATTAGGAGATAAGCGCATTAGCGTAAATAATAAACTTTTTATTAATTAAACGGCGCGATTAGCGCATAACCTATCTAAACCCGATTTTCGGTACCAAAACTTTTACCCACTAATGTTAAATAATATTTTGGGATTTTTGAAGATTTTTAATTATTTTTAAACTGGTCTTAAGTTAGGCTTATCGCCTTAATTCGGTTAATACCGAATTTACCCTTTTCGGTCATAAAATGATTTCTACAAGGAATTTTGACGCGAATCCAATTGCTACTGATAGTAAATAATAAATGTAATGTTTTGAGCCTGTTTAACTAATCAGAAAACCCAGAATCGTATTTTAATCGTACGTCGCTTAAAACGGGTTTATACGCGTATTATACGCGTAGTTTAGGCTTAAAACCATTTTGACACATAAGGATTATTACCAACTAATATAATCTGTTAAAAATAAGTTGTATACTGATTACTTCAGTCCCGAACATCGGGGTTACGTTAAACCCCTTTTATAATCTCTAAAATGACCAAAATACCCCTACGGGGCATAATTAATGATTAATCTCGTTTTGGGCATTATGGAAGATATCATAACGATATCACAACATATTTAAAGCATATTAACTTAGGAAACCTGTTCGCGACCCTTATGGTTACCCGTTACGCCTCTGGCGCGTTCGGTTCGGTTTATGTAACTAGTTTGCATGAATTAGCCGAAACGGGTCAAACCTTACCCTTTTTATCTCAAAATCCAGAATGTGTTTAGTTTACCCATATTATACAAGTCTTCGAACTTGTCGGGTCTAAATCACATTCTATTCCGGTCTTCGCTTAATCATGCGTTTGAACCGTAAACCTCTCTTAAAACTAACCGGTCTAAGTTACGACTTAAATAAGACCCGTTAGTAATCTAATAGGTTAATAAAACCTTCGTTCCAGATTGAGAGCCCCAGTAGAAGTACTCGTGCTTGCTGATTAGAATATACGGCTGAGTATAAATTGCATTGCTAGCTCAGGTAAATACTTTTAACTTATTTTCCCTTATACGGGCTTGGGATACGGTATTATAAAAATACCGCTTGGTCGGGTGTAGAAACCTTTTAATCGGAGATGATTAAATTGCATAATCCCGTTTTAATCTGTATTGATTGATAACAAATAACATTGGGGGTTAATGACCGTGTCCTGGATATCCTTGGCTCATTTTAAAAAGTGAATGGCCACGACGTAAGCACAAGGTGTAGGCAAAACACCTCCTGTTGCATATGTATAACGTATACTCACTCGTAAGGGTATCTTCTTGTGAGATTATATTTGTGGTGTGTCGATTAATCTTGTCCGGCTTGTATTGTATAATCACCGGCCCTAAATGTTGGACAACCATGTAAATCGGATACAAGATTTTTATTAATAAAATTGTCCCAAGTATAAAAGATTAATTTTGCCTCTGTGCATTTTAATCAATGTGTCAAGATAGTTTTGTGCCGTTTGCACTCGAATCACTTTTCAAACTCTTTTTCCAAAATGAGTCAGTTAATTGTATTTACCAGTGTAAACTGACGTATTTTCCAAAAGGTTAAGTGACAGGTACTATGCATAATTGGCTGGGAGCTCAGGGCGTCAATAGGGAATCTTGAAAGTTCTAGATGCCTGAAGTCTGTTGAACAGTTTTAGTATCTTTTGTTTGATCCGCCTGTGGATCCTTTACCTTCCGTTGTAATACTTTGACATTACTTATATTCGGAATATAATAATAATTATCTTTTGCTTCCGCTGTGCATTATTATATTGTGTTGTTTGACTATTATGTTGCCAACCACGTCACGATACTCCCCCACCGGGCCCACCGGTGACACGTGGAAAATCGGGGTGTGACAATATTAAATCTGCAATGTGAGTCATTCTCTTTTTATCAGATTACTTTCAAAATCATGTTTATTTTCAAGGTTATAAGTACAGTGATTAAGTTTATGTAATCACCAAATTACAGCCGGTATGTGGGGTTTTGTATACATTACTTGATAATCTTCACCATTGGACAACGGGGTAGCCAATGGGTGATATGACCATAGTCACAGAAACGAGTCGAGTGACAAATACCGTGAGTAGTTGGTTGATATCTGGAAACATTGTAATCTCTCTTAATACTGTAAATTATAACAAACGTGTCATTTTAATAAATAGAATGATTCACCAGTATTTTCCGCTGACAAAACCTTTTTCAAACATGTTTCAGGTGATCTGTTGTGATCCAGGAAAAGTGCCGAGAAGCACTACAAGCTTAAGGAAAGTGGCTCAATATAAAATAAAGAAACATGTTTTGTAAAATAAAGATTTCTCAATGAAATCATATGATTGTAAACTATCGGGGTTTATCCCAAATTGTGAAATAAAATAATTGGGAAAATTCAGCTTTAAAAAGATCCTGTTAAAAATCTTCCGCTGTTAACTCAATTAAATAAATACCACGAGATTTCTGTCCCGCGGCTCCTGAAATGGGTTAAACCGGGTCGGGGGCCGTGACACAAAGCCCTAAAAGTTCCGGCGAAGCTCTCAACCAAACCTGCAAACCCTGAAATCGAACCTGCTACTGTTGTCGCCATATTCACTGATCCATTCGCTGCCGCCACATTCTCGTTATCTGCAAAACCCCAATTGTTTTCTTCGTCAATTCACTGATTCTTTAGTGATTCTTCGTTAGTGATCCATTCACAACGAAGAACCTTATCCCACGAACCCTTCTCCTTTCAATTGTTCATCAAACAACCTTTCCCATGAACCCTTTCAACTATTCGTCAAACCGTCAACCCACGAAGACTTTCAACTGCTTATATATTTGCTTTATCTAATCTCTACCTGTTTCAACAGTTGTTGTTTGTTCTAATTGCATGATCATGATCGTTTCATGCTCGATTGTGTTGTTCATGTTCTTTTGATTTAATGTCATTATCAACTATATAGTTTGTGTGGTTGGAATTTTCAAGATCAGCTCCAATAATTGATTCCCAGTGTATGATTGATTTCACGAGATCGCTGACGTCATCATTTTATTTGTTATCTGATTTAGATGATAAGTAGATAGATATATTTTTTTTGATCATTTCCACGAAGACTCTTTTCAACCCACGAAGACCCTTTTTCAACCCACGAACCTTTTCATCCCACGAAGACTCCTTTTCAACCGACGAAGATTTCTTCTTCGTCCACAAACCTTTGTGACGAAACTGTGTAGTCCCTTGTAGTCCACGAACACTCGTGACGAACCCTTCAGAACCCTTCTAGTCCATGAACCTTCAACCACGAACAATCAGTCCTCTCTTCGTCCACGAAGAATAACTTTCACGAACCTCATTCATTCCCACGAACCTTCCTTTCTCCGGTGGCTCGACGAAGAGGAGAAGACAGGCTTAGTGTGCGAGGTCACTATCTCTTCCGGCTTGACCTCTCGCCCTAAGTCGATCTTTCGATCCTTCTATTCGCTTCCGGGATTCGGTCTGTTCGGCCCTTTGGATCTGCTGCTAGCCGGTTCCTCTTCTCGATTGCTTAGTAGGTCTGATATTGGTCGCGACTATCGTTATAGTGCAGCTTGACTGATTCGAATCCTATTAACCTTTCATAGGGTTGGTTTCTCGGCTAGAAGCCTCTAACAGCTCTTGTTTCAACCTTTTTTAAAATAAAAAGAAAAAAACAAATTTTTCAAAGATGGTTAATCAGAGGAACTATGAGTTGTTGAAAGACTATCCATCAACAAGTGGAGAAGCCTAATTAACAACACAGGAAAGTGGTGATCAAGTCAGTCCTTGGATCTTTGATTGTGGAGCCACTGATACGATGACGTACGAACCATCGGACTTCGTCTCTACAAAGAGACCAAACAGAACCCACATCAAAACGACAAATGGCGAAAACGTCTTAGTAAAGGGAGGAGGAACTGTTGAAATATCTCGCAATCTGAGACTGTCAAACTGTTTATATGTTCCTTCGTTAACACACAAGTTGTTATCAATAAGTCATGTTACAAAGGAACTCAACTGCACAGTTCTAATGCATCCTCATTTTTGTATCTTACAGGACATCAGAACTGGAAAGATAATTGGGCGTGGTACTGAACGACAGGGCTTATACTATGTGGATGAGATGACTCAGTCAGGGACCGCAATGCTTGCTCACGGAACAAAGAGTAGAGAAGCATGGCTTTGGCATAGACGATTAGGACATCCTTCCGTAGGATATCTGCACCTTTTACTTCCCGAACTCTTCCCGTCCAACATCACATTAGACTGTGAAACATGAGCCTTAGCCAAAAGCCATAAGAAACCATTCAAACCGAGTAACACCAGGGTCAGTGAACCGTTTCCCTAATACATTCAGATGTTTGGGGCCCAGCTGAAACTAATGGAGGTCAAAATTTCCAGTTTTTTCTACTATTTGTTGATGATTGTACCCGTATGACATGGATGTATTTTTTAAAACACAAATCTGAAGTCTTTGACAAATTCAGACTGTTTTACACCATGGTCCAAACTTAATTCAAAACCAACATTCATATCTTACGATCCAACAATGGAGGGGAGTATGTTAATAACCCCATGAAACAATTTATTCAAGAGAAGGGAATGATCCACCACACCACGTGCCCAAAACACCCAGAACAGAATGGTGTAGTTGAGTGGAAAAATGGCATTATGGTAGAAATGGCCAGAGCCCTTTTGCTTGAATCCAAAGTTCCTAAGTCCTTTTGGCTCGAAGCTATAAACACAGTTGTGTATCTCCTTAACCGTTTACCAACCAAAGCTCTTGATCTAAAGAATCGCCTAGATACCTTATCTACATTCACTAAACTACCTCCACCATATACCCTACCACCTCGAGTCTTTGGGTGTACAGCCTTTCCCCATATACCCAAAACTGAACGATCCAAACTTGACCCATGCGCCGATAAATGTGTCTTTGTTGGTTATGGGGTGAATCAGAAGGGATACAGATGCTATAATCCATTACGACGTCGCGTAATTACCACTGTCCACTGTGATTTTCTAGAAACATAATATTACTATCATTCCCATCTCAGTGGTCCGGGGGAGATAGAGCATGAGGACTCACTGAGATGGTTGAAGTGGATTCCATCCGCGAGCGAAGACGAGTCATCTCATACATCCACACATACTGAGTCTGTCAAAAGTCTCACCCAAGAATCACCCAGATTGGTGTCCGAGGTAAGTGACTCTCAAACTATTGACGAACAAAATCTTGGAAATGTGATTGAATCAGACCCTAATAATCATGGAAGTCCTGAGGTAATAGAATAGGTGGAGATCGCTGAGCAAAACAACGCAGCCCAAAGGGAAGTCGAATCTAATGAACAACATGATGGAGGCTCTGGAACAACACCGGGAACATATGTTTTACCTCCGAGAACCAATAGAGGGGTTCCTCCAAAACGGTACTCCCCAGAAAGGGAAACCAGAACTTCAAGGTATCCTGTAGCTAATACGGCCGACAGGAACTTATCTAACAGTGCGAAAGCATTTGTTACCTCTCTATACTCCAAACAAATACCTAGTTCCGTAAAGGAAGCCGAAAGTCAGAAGAACTGGAAAGAAGCAATGGAAATGGAGATGCATGCTCTTATGAAAAACAACACATGGGAGAAGTGCAGCCTTCCTAAAGGAAAGAAAACAGTTGGATGCCGGTGGGTGTATTCAATCAAATATAAACCAGATGGTTCCATGGGGAGATACAAAGCAAGGCTTGTAGCCAAGGGTTACACTCAGACGTATGGGATCGATTACTCTGAGACTTTTTCTCCAGTTGCAAAAATGGACACCATCAGAGTCCTCTTCTCTGTAGCAGCCAATAAGAACTGGCCTCTCCACCAATTCGATGTTACAAACGCATTTCTCCATGGAGACCTAACAGAAGAAGTCTACATGGAAGCCCCCCCAGGTTTTGGAGCGGGTTTTAAAGAAGGAGAAGTCTGTCGGTTAAAAAGTCTTTATACGGGCTGAAATAGTCTCCTCGGGCATGGTTTGGAAAGTTCACTTTGGCCATGAAAGAATATGGGTATCACCAAAGTAATGTTGATCATACCCTGTTTCTCCAGAAAATAAATGGTCTTGTGACATGCTTGATCATATATGTAGATGACATGATTATTACCGGAACGATGTGGAAGAAATAACACGGCTGAAAAAGAATCTATTCTCAAAATTTGAGATGAAAATCCTTGGGAATCTCAAGTATTTCCTCGGAATAGAAGTCCTCAGGTCTAAACGGGGAATCTTCATCTGCCAAAAGAAGTATGTCCTTGATCTCCTAGCAGAAAGCGGGCTGATTGATTGTAAACCGGCGGATACTCCAATGGTGGTGAATCACAACCTTCACATGGAACTTAATGGAGAACTTGCAGACAAAGAAAGGTATCAACGGCTCTTGGGTAAGTTAATTTATCTCTCTCACACTCGGCCTGATATAGCTTACGCTGTTGGAGTAGTAAGTCAGTTCATGCACCAACCACAAGTTGCCCACATGGAAGCAGCTCAGAGAATTTTAAGGTATCTCAAGGGGACCGCAGGCCATGGGGCATTTGAAGGTTGAGCTCTACACTGATGCAGACTGGGCTGGAGATAAAGGAAACCAAAGGTCAACATCAGGATATTTCTCCTTAGTCGGTGGAAACCTGGTTACCTAGAGAAGTAAGAAGCAAAGGTGGTTGCTCTGTCGAGTGCAGAAGCAGAATTTAGAGGTATAGCTCGAGGGTTAAGCGAAGTTCTTTGGATCAGGAAGCTACTAGAAGACATCGGCTTCTCTCAAAGGGAACCAAGCAAAATTATGTGTGACAATATGGCTGCAATTCAGATCTTAGATAACCCAGTTCAGCATGACCGAACGAAACACGTGGAGGTAGATCGCCATTTCATCAAGGAGAAACTGGAGGAAAAAATCATAGAGCTCCCATATGTGCCATCTAAAGATCAACTTGCAGATATTCTTACAAAAGTTGTCAACGGAAACGCGTTCAGTAGCTGCTTAAGCAAGTTAAGTATTGGTGATCCCACTACTCAACTTGAGGGGGAGTGTCAGCAAGAAGACAATAATTTATAGTATAGGGGCTAGTGTGTAACATGGTGTCCTATATAAACACCTCTCTTGTAAACCCTAAAAAGTATTCCTTTTTCAATCTAATACAAGCCCCAGTTTTCTCTATACCGTGTGACAATGAGCCGAGCCGTATCGAGCCCGAGCCGAGCTTGAGCCTAAAATAAAGCTCGTTTAATTATTGACCCCAGGCTTGAGCCTGACATGTGAAGCTCGTCACGTCGAGCTTTAGCAAGCCTTAGTGTAATATTAGTTTTTATTAACATTTAATAACATGTATTCCTTATTTAACATTGTCTAGTAAACGGTCGAGCCGAGCTTACTTAAACTTGTTTACGAGCCGATGCCAAACCTAAAAATAACCTTGTTTGGTAAATGAGCACGAGCCCGAGCTTACGAGCTCGCAAGCCTACAGGAGTTTATTATTAATATTATTTTTATTTAATATATTAATTAATATATAATAAACAAGTCGAGCTCGAGCTTGAGATATTACCAACGAGCCGAGCTCGAGCTCTCATAAGTAAATCGAGCTCAAACTCGAGCCTCGTCGAGCTCGGGCTCGACCCAGCTCGTTTGCACCCCCTATATTTGAATCCTTTCCCCAAAAGAACTGTAATATGTGTAAACATATCCAACTAGTTTGGCAACACGAACATTTTCATACAAATAAAATATATAGAACTAGATATTGAGTTCTTCTAAGTTTATATTGTAAATGGTTAACTGAGAAATAAAAAAGCTATAAAATTAAACAAGAAAACATGTAAAGTTTGTTATGTAAATGGTTAAATGAGAAGAAAAAAAATAAAAGAACTTACAAATTTATAAAGGCCCATATTTAAATGTGAAAGTGAAAATTTAAATTAAAAATTGAGCTTACAAAGTAGAGTATATGGGGCTTACATCAGATACATGAGGAAACAAACGGAAACTAGGAAAAAAAGACGTACCATGCTTTACTGGAAAATTGCCGCATCACTTGTAACACTTTTCCTAAAATAATTTTATATATAAAAAATATATTTTTTTAAAACATCTTTGGCCCGTAGATAGTTTGGGCCCTGTGTGGTGACACCTCCCGCACAGGCCCAAAACCGGCTCTATAGACTCGTAAATTTATTCGTTCTCATTTTGTCTCATGTATAATTTCAAAATTATTGGGCTATATTAATAAATTGTTACACTCTATTGATTAACTTATAGGTTTTCAAATAAGAAGATTAAATTGTCGATTATATTATATGGTTTAAATCTAATCTAACTATATAATAAAAGAAACCACTTTGGGGACACTTGTCATCATATTAGCTCATCTCTTACAGATAATTATTATTTTATTTTAATCTCTTCTAATTAATAATAGATAACCCTCCTATTAAATATTATTTAGTTTAATCTTCTCATTTATAATATTATTTATTTAAATTAATTAGAGTTAATTACTGTTTTCGTCCATGTGGTTTGTCAAAAATCACTATTTCAGTCAATTAATTTAAAAATTGCGATTTCAGTCTTTATGGTTTCACTTTCGTAACTATTTCAGTCCACCTCGTAACCATTTCAGTCCCTGTACTTAACTGAATAATGGATTGAAATTGTTACGAAACTGAAACCACAGGGACAGAAATGGTTACGAAAGTGAAACCACAGGGACTGAAATTGCAATTTTTAAACTAATGGACTGACATAGTTATTTTTTACAAACCACAGGGACGAAAACAGTAATTAACTCAATCAATTATTACTTTTATATTTATCTATTTACTTCAAATTCAAACATAATTATCTAATTTGATCTTAACTATAAATTTGAACGTTTTGTTTAGTTTGGTATCAAATAGATTTTACGAAACTTGAAATAAAATTAACTAATATTATTTATCATTTATATATTTACGGAGTTTCAAATAAAGAGTTACATTTATTGAAACTTCGTTAACAAATTTTGCAACAACAAAATAATCTGTTTTTATCACGAAAACCAAACTTTGTATTAATATATTAAATATTTTTATTTTCACTATATAAAATTACATTTACTCGACTCATGTAATACATGAGGTTTTTTAAGATATAACTTTTATTTACTTGATATATAAAATTAGATTTATTCAATTCGTACAATACACGGGGTTTTTTAAGGATATACATTTTTTTTTATTTAGTACAGAAAATTATATTTATTCAAACCGTGTAATAGGCATATTTTTAAAGATGTAATTTTTTATTATTTGGTATATAAAATCACATTTATTCAACCAGTATAATAAATGGGGTTTTTTTTTAAGATGTACCATTTTATTATTTAGTAAAAAATGTTACATTTATTCAACTCATTTAATATACGTGGTTTTAAAGATATAACTTTTTTATTTGGTATATAAAATTACATTTATTCAACCCGTGCAATATGGTTCTTATAGATATATTTTTTATTATTTAATATATAAAATTATATTTATTCAACCCGTGCAATAAAGAAGGTTTTTAAAGATATTTTGTTTTATTATTTAGTATATAAAATTTATTTATTTAACACGTATAATACACGGGGTTATAACCTAGTATGAAAAATATATAAACTCGGATACGATGATTCTCCATAGTAACTAAAAGTTTATTTTGAACATGTCATGTTTTGTCTATCATAATACTTAATAATTCGTAGATGATGCAATCTTTTGGTAATTTATTAAAAAATATAATTATCATTATAAATTATAAATAAATTAAAGATATATTTAAAGTATGGGGCAGGTTTTGTGGGAAGGTGTAACATATTTAATCTAACAATAAATATATGTTGGTAAACTTAAAGATGTATTATTTAAAATAATTATTTCAAGATATGTGTTACATTTTATTAGGGGGTAGGGGCGTCCATCACTTATCACTCACAACTTTCAATCAAGTTCCGTTATGTCATCAAACATTATTCTATCACTAGTGATGGATTTTAGTGACTGATGGTTTGTTTTTATTTTTAAAATATAAATTAACACAAATAAATATACATGGCCGTTCAAAAGAAAAAAAATCACATAAATTGATATGGGGCTTTCGCTCACACAGTGAAATCGATCCACAATCACCTAAGAATACCTGATATTGGGCACCGAATGATGAGAATAGATTGTTGCCGGAGCTCCGACCCCGACGGTATCTCCGGTGGACGCACAGAAGTCAGCAACAATGGAGCTTTTTTACTTAATAGTATTTGGGGGTCTTGCTGTTGTTGCAACAATGGAGCTCAGCAAGAACAACGGTCAACAAGCAACGACAACGTTCAAAATTTTCAAACATATAACGCGTGAAAAAGATGACGCGTTTTAAGTTTGATGCATTTTCAAAACCACTGGTGGCGGTGTGCGTAATGGATCCACGCGTGGTGGAGGTGTCATCACGTGACGCCCCGTCCCCCTTATGTGTATCTATTGTTTCCTAAGTTTTTTTATCAATCTAAAAAGGAGCTTATTGGGGATGACATACATGTAACAAATCGCACATAAGTTAGGTACAAGAAATATAAAAAGTGATATTAATTTGATTTAAGAAATAATAAAAAAATTGATTAACATTTTTTGAAATCTGTTACAAGTTAGATTAGACGTCAAATGTTCAATGCTTAAAAAAGTTATTTTATTGTTGTGTCACCCATAGACATAGCCCGATTAAAGAAATCATTTGATTGTGCTTGAATGACTACAAACTAATATTAAGTTTGTTTATGATTGGCAAACTTGACCCTTCAACATTGTTTTAGTTTTCGTTCACTCGTTCACTCGTTCAGTGTTTTAATATTAACTGTAATTCAAAAGGCATAAATGGCATTCATTATTTGAATTGGTTTAGTGTAAACGAACACAATTGCATAGTTATACCATGCCTCCTTAATAACACTACTGATGAAACACTGGTTAACACTGGTGGTTAACCAGTTGGATCGTTTCTTCTGTGGATTCAATCTCTTTCCTTACTCGCCAAATGACTAGGTCATGCAAAACAGCAACACCGTTAGCTCGTTAAGAGGGGAATATGGGGGTTTCCCTCTTAATCGGGCTCCGGCGTGAGAATAAGTACTGCTCCGAGAAAGAAAACAGTGTGTGTTGTGTGTGAAAGTAAGGAGAATAGAATGGAGAACCTGAGTGATGAAGGGTCCTATTTATAGCCGGAGGGTGAGGGAGGGAGGAGCAGACTCGCCAGCTGTTATCGGGCGCCAGCTGTCCGACCAAGGGGAATATCCTTTTGGTCTCCTTTGTTGTGTCCAGGATAGTGGTCCACATGGCGCGCCGATATTCGTACATGCTGGAGAAAACGTACTGCTGTTGTCGGTCTGCTCCCAGATTTGTTGCAGGTCTACATGGCGCTCGGTGACTGGTGACACGTGTTGTCCTTTCTGTCGAAAGGAGCATCTTTGGTGCCACCTTGACGTCTTCCAGAAGCTTCTAGAAGCTTCTGGGTTTACTTGCTGATGTAGGCGCCATGTTGGATGAAAAAGCGGTGTGGTCCCTGCCATGTGGGCAAGGAATTGGGACCATACCTCTTCAAGTCCCCCCAGTCCAGTGTGCCTTCTAGTTGAGTTGATCGTCTAAGAGGGATTCTGGACTTATAAGGGTAGTGGTTGTTGTCTTTGTTGTTTTTTTTTTTGCATGCTGGTTACCTTGCGCGGTTGAGCCAAGTGGGTGCATGGTGCGTGGCGTACAAAGGTGACTGCAAAGTTGACCCAAAGTGGACTCATGGCGCATGGCGTACAATGGTGAATCTGCAAAGTTGGGCCAAGTGGACGCATGGCGTACAATGGTGACTCTGCAAAGTTGAGCCAAGTGGACGCATGGCGTACAATGGTGACTCTGCAAAGTTGAGCCATCTGGACGCATGGCGCATGGCGTATGATGGTGACTTTACAAAGTTGAGCCATCTGGACGCATGGCGCATGGCGTATGATGGTGACTTTTACAAAGTTGAGCCATCTGGACGCATGGCGCATGGCATATGAGGGTTCCTTCTAAAAGAAGTTTTCTTTTCCTGGTTTGAAGACAACTGACATGACTGTCTGATGTCCCTGTCTTTTCGGAGGTGAACAGTCGTCTTTTCAATGGTGTCAGTTACTTCTTCGCCAGGGTGTCAGGTGTGTGCCGCCCACGTTTCCGAAAAACAAGGTGACGGTTTCTCTTTCCTCTGACGTGTCTTTTCCCCATTGATCGACGATCTGTCTTCCTGACGGTCCACTACCCATCGTATTTAATGCGATGAGTATAAATAGATGGCGGTTCCTTCTTTTTCTTTCACTTTCGAAATTCGAACTCCATTTTCCTCTCATCTTTTTCTCTATCTCTCTTCCTTTTCCATCTATCAACATTATGTCTACTGGAGCCAATCCTTCGACTAAGAAGAGAAAGTACAAACCTAGGAATCCTCCTGGTCCTGACCGGGCAGCGATAGGTTGGAAAGAAGAAGAATTTCAGAATTTGGTTAGAGATATGGG
The DNA here is from genome assembly GCA_030545235.1 of Helianthus tuberosus. Lineage (NCBI taxonomy): Eukaryota > Viridiplantae > Streptophyta > Magnoliopsida > Asterales > Asteraceae > Helianthus > Helianthus tuberosus. Next base: position 232,088,600 of record CM060423.1, on the reverse strand, counting down.
TTTTCTTTCTGAGTGGGGTGCTCAGTTCCCGACTCCCAACTCCACCACTCTGGACGCTCCTCCGGGGTATATAGCGTTGTATGCGGCCTACTTCCGGGAAGGTAATTTCCGTCTCCCCGTGACTAAGTTTACTGCTAAAGTTTTAACAAACTATGGGTTACATATTTCTCAAATCAACGCCTTAGGGCTACCTCGGCTTACATATTTCGAATTTATATGCAAGGCCAACCGTATTGAGCCAACCTTCGAGATGTTTAACGTTTTTTATTTTGTGAGTTATACTAGTGGCTTCTACTCCTTTAACTCCCGGACCAGTGGGGTTAGTCCTTGTAGTTCCAACCCACCGAAGAGTTTGCATGATTAGAAGCAGAATTTTTTCTATATTCGTTGTGGGGTTATTCCGGTCGATATGCATTACCAGGCAGAGAGTGAAGGAGTTCCCTGCATAAATGTGTCTGTAGATTTCGTTGAGCAGGGGTGGTATAAGATGTTGATTCGGAAGGCTACTTCTATTTCCCAACTCGAAGAGAGAGCGCTGGTGGGGGCTGGTATGAGCATGTTGTGGGTCCCGAAGAACCCTAGGGGTATCCCTGTTTATGGCTATCAGGGGAAAGGTATTGGTGTTGCTCATTTATGTTCGTGTTCTTCTTTGATTTTGTTATGCTCTTCCTCATGTTTTTGTATTTTACAGTTGGGTATAGTTTGTCGAATGTTCTTGATCCAAAGGCTGGTGGTGCCATGGTTGAAGCGATACTACCTGAGGGGAGGCCTGTGTGGTTGGATCAGATCCGGGACCGTTTCTTGCACCCTACCAGCGATAGTTTTGCTGCTTATGCCAATACTATCTTAGGTGAAGATGATGGAGATGATTTTGATGATACTACTGACCCCACTCGAGAGGAGGTTATTGTCCTCTCGAGTGAGGGTTCTGACAGATCACGTGAAGGCCTAATCCCTCATTCCCCGCGTGCAGGTCCGGCGCAAGGGGCTGCGAACGAACCGGTGAATGAGCCTGTTGGTGATGATGCTGATCCTCCAGTTGAAACTGCTGAGCAGTTAGAAACCAGAAAAAAGAAAAAGTTGGATAAGTCTGAGAAGAAGGTTGAGGAAAGTGTTACTAAAGCTCCTCGTAAGCAACCCTCTACCCTTCCTTTCCTGGATTATGTTGTCGTTTCTGATACGCTATCTGGTTTAGACGCAGGGGATAAGCGCACTGAGCGTGACCCCGATGACGATGAGACTTTGACGGAGATCATGAAGAAGAAAAAGGTTCTTGAAGACAAGAAGAAAGAGCTTGATGAACAAGTTGCTGCTGCTCTTGCCGCTAAAAAGTCTAAGCTTTAAAAGGAAACTCCTCCTGCACCCTCAGAGTCGAAGATTGACCTGGGTGTTTTTAGTGCCAAACGTGGCAATCTCTTGGAGAAGATATATGTCGCTTCTGGTTCTCAAGGTAAAGATTTTTATTTGTGTTTCTTGCACTTTACCTTTCGTTCTTCCTTTTGACTATTATGCTTGTCTTGAAACAGGTGCTAAATCGGGTAAGGCTCCACGTAAGATTGACATTTCAAATATTACTCCTCCTACCTCTCCACCTTCTAGAACTTTCGACCTGTCCCCTCCCCATGATGATCTGGGTGAGAAGGAGAAAAGAGATGATGTGGAAGTTGAACAAGTTGGAGAAGGTAGTGTTGCGGGTGCTGGTGGTGATGCAGGTGGTGCTGGTGGTGATGGTCGTGGAGAAGGTGTTGATACCGAGGCAGAGTCAAGTGAGGCTACACCTCGCCATACCATCTATACCAAACTTCCACCGGGTTCTGGTGGTGGTGGTACTTCAGGGGTTCCCCGGAGTCCTGAGTATGAAAATGTTCAAGCTGGGTCTTGGGATACCCATAATCCAGCTTATGCTGATCTGCCGCATGCTCCTCGATGGAACTTGACTCAGGGCTCCCGGATGAGTGAGCACAGCAACTGTCGCGAGTTTTTTTCCTTATCCCTCCCCCCTGCTGAGAGATTATTTCAAAAGAGGCGTAACCGGTTGGATCTCTTGGATGATCATATCCACGCCGGGGTCAATTTTTTTGCTACCTCCCAAGAGATCGCCCGGGAATGGCAGTTGATGGGGGAAGATATGCTAGAATTTGAAAATGCGAAGAAGGCGTTTGCTGAGGAAAAGGAAAAATTTAACTCGGAGCAAAAAGGGTTGTTATGGAGGGTTTCTGATGCAGAGGAGAAACTTTCCAAGGAGAAGCAGTTTAACACTAAGAAGCAGAAAGAATGAGAGATTACTTGTGAACGGACCAACAAGGAGTTGCAAGCTCAGCGTGAAGCCATTGTTAGATTGTCTGGGAAAAAAACGAAAATCAGCGATGAGGCTGAGCAAGAGCGCGCTGCGCACCAAAAAAGGGAGTAAGAGTATGTCGAGCGCATAGCCAAGTTGGAGAAGTTTGCTGAGGAAAAAATTGCTGAGAGCAAAGCCTCTAGATCTTGGTTGAAGAAGTCACTGCCGACTGCAAGTGGCTACTTGCTCGCGCAGTGCCTCTGGTAATTTTCATTATGTTTGTTTGTTTTTTGTTAGTCGTTGTCGTTTCCCTCATATATGTATTATCTTCGCAGATTGCTGAACGTATCGCAGGATCTGAAGAGTTGGCCAAGTACATGTATGAACTTGGTGAAGCTGTGTATGCTCATGGTCGTAAGGAAGGTTATGCTGAGGGAATGGCAGCTGTTGAGGCAAAGGAACCGTTGAAGATCTTTGACTTGTATAAGACTGATTGTGTTGCTCGCATGCTGAGAAGCGACAAGAATTCGAGTCTCTTGAATTTGCCATTGTCAAAGCTGCTGGGAAGTTATCCTGGAAACATGACGGGATCGCATTGTTGAAAAGGGCACTTGGTGAGGAAGATCGTGAAGCTGGGGGTGCTGGTACTAGCCACCAGGAATGAAGGTTTCTGGCCTGCGTGCCGTGTATGCGCTTGATAACCTTGTAATCATCTGACAATTTACCTTAACAATTAACTCTATGGTCTGTACACATTCTTACTTTCTGTTGCTTTGTCTGTTAACGTTTTGGTACATTTGATATATTTCATGTTAGCTTCTGGCTTTGCTTTTTATTTGTTGTGAATTTTGCTATCGTTACAATATGTGCATGTGTAATTACTTTGATTAGGTACCACGAATGAATGATGGCGCTGACAGGTTATGCTGTGTTGGTTGTCTTAATGCTACACAGTGATGTGTTATGCTTTGAAAAACTCTACAACGTTTATTCTGTCGTTAAACGCGGGGTTTGATTCGTGTATACGAAGTGATCGATTTACAGGTTATTGTGTTCTCCCAGCTGTGCTCAGCTTTGGGGACCTTACAATGTTTGTTTACCATGCTTTCGATGCTTTCATGTTTATGTGGGCACGAAGTATTATTTGGCATGTTAGGCTTTAGTTGTGTTTTTGACCCGGTTGTGCACTTGGTTGTGACGAGCCTTGGAGGTCTACAACGTTTCCTATTTTTGAGCCATTGATGTTTTCGTGTATGCCCGAAGTAATATATGCAGTTGTAACAAAAATTCGCATAAGATAAGATAACCAACACTACTTGTATTAGAATTAAATGTGTTGGCGCGCGGCCATTACAAGTAAGATAAAAACTTCGACCGTCTACATGTAACATTTTCTTAGTTGCTGAGCATTCCAAGTTCTTGGGACTTCTTTGTTCTCTAGCGTGCGTAGCTTGTACGCTCCCTTTCCAAGGACTTCATCTATAACGTAACGCCCCTCCCACTTGGGAGCTAATTTTCCCGTTTTCTCGGCGTTGGACGCCTCGTTGTCCCTTAGGACATAGTCTCCGGGGTTGAAAGTACAAATTCGGACCTTACTGTTATAGTATTTTTCCAGTTTGATTTTGTATTTCGCTTCATTAATTGCCGCCATCTCTCTTTTTTCTTCTAGAAGGTCTAGGTCCAACCTTCTTTCTTCTTCGTTGTCGATCATGTTCATGGAGAGCATTCTTGGAGATGGCAGGCCAATCTCTGCTAGTATCACGGCTTCGGACCCATAGACTAGACTGAACGGTGTTTCTCCATTGCTTGTTTTTGGCATCGTCCTATGGGCCCATAGTATGCTGGGTAGCTCATCGACCCAACCTCTTCGCTGCGTCCCCAACCGTGCCTTGATACCGTCTACAATACTCTTGTTCACCGCTTCAACCTGACTGTTTCCCTGTGGGTGCGCAACCGAGGAAAAGGTGTGCTCTATATGCAGATCTTTGAACCAACTTTAGAGATCTTCTGCAGCAAAATTTGTTCCGTTATCGGTGATGATTCTCAGAGGCAGCACGAACTGACAAATTATTTACTCACAGATGAACCTTCGCACTACGGTAGATGTGGTTGATGCTAGCGCCTTTGCTTCCACCCATTTTGTGAAATAGTCTACCGCGACTATGATGAACTTCACTTCACCCGGGCTTCTGGAAAAGGACCAACCATATCTATCCCCCATTGCTGGAACAGCCACGCCGTTGTTACGGGGACTAGTTCATTTTTTGGGCGCATCGTTTTCGGGGCTTGTCTCTGACAACCGCTGCATTTCCTCAAAACTTTGACCGCGTCTAGATGCATTCCGGGCCAGTAGTACTCGACATTTATTACTTTCGCTACTACCATTCTTGGGCCGGCGTGAATGCCGCAGATGCCCTCATGTACTTCGCAAATCAGGTAGTTTGCATCTTCTGGATCGACACATCTCAATAACTGCCTGAGGTATGATTTCCGATACAAGATTTCATCAACCATCTGGTAATGCTCGGACTTACACTGTATTTTCCTTGCTTCAGCTTTGTTTTCGGGTAGTATTCCAGACTGGAGATACATGATTATCGGAGTCATCCAAGACGTTGTTCCCAGTTGAATGACGCTCACTTGCCTTAGCGGTACTGACGGATTGCTTAGAACTTCAATGCGCACATCCTTGGATAGGTGCTGAAAGATGGTGGATGCGAGTTTGCTTAGTGCATCTGCTGGTTTATTCTCGCTTTGGTTGATGTGGTGCACCTTGTAGGAATTGAAGTTCTGTAGCAATGTTTTTGCTTGGTCTAGGTATAGCGCCATTACATCTCCTTTGGCGTCGTACTGGCCATTGATTTGCCCTGCTACCAACATGGAATCCATATGCGCCTCTATGTGTTTGACTCCGATCTTGATTGCTAACCTCAAACCAGCAAGAAAGGCTTCATATTCGGCTTCATTGTTCGTGCTCTTCAAGTCTAACTGGATGGCGTACGTGAATTCATGTTTTTCTGGACTTACCAGCCTAAGTCCTGATCCTGCGCCATCTTCGTTGGACGCGCCATCTGTATATAGTAGCCATGGTTCTTCCGAATGTTTCCTTTCAGCTCTTTCCATTGCCTTACATTCTCTGTCTTTATCATCAGGCACCTCTGTCATGAAATCGGCCAACACCTGACCTTTGATTGCTGGCCTTGGTCTAAAAACCACGTTATGGCCCCCCAATTCTATAGCCCATTTCGCTAATCTTCCAGATATCTCAGGTCTTGCGAGGATGTTGCCGATGTTGTAATTTGTTAAGACATGAATGACGTGGTTGGCGAAGTACCTGCGCAATCGTCTTGATGCATGAATCAATGCCAGGACTAGCTTTTCCATTATGGCATACCTTGTTTTTGGATCATTCAAAGTGCGAGATACATAATAGACTGGTGTTTGTACGCCTTGTCTGTCTACGAGCAAAACTGCTCCTACTGGTTTTTCTGATGCTGATAAGTACATCACTAGGGGTTCTCCTTTCATTGGTGCAGTCAGTGTTGGCAATCTTATGAGACAATCCTTCATTTCTCGGAATGCATGCTCGGCTTCCGGAGTCCACTGGAACTGATTCTTCTTTACACAATTGCGGAGTGCTTTGATGAATGGGAAAGACTTAGCTGCATGATTGGCAAGGAAACGGTTGAGTGCTGTTAACCGTCCAGCCAACTTCTGCATTTCCTTTATCGTCGATGGCGAAGGCATCGGCTCGATCGCTTGCACTTTTTCAGGATTGACTTTAAACCCATCTTTTGTAACAATGAAACCCAGGAACTTTCCTTCTTCCATACCAAAGGAGCACTTCGCTGGATTTAGCTTGATATTTACTCCGCGCACTGTAGCGAACGTTTTTTGAATATTTACCCGCATCATAATTTCTTCTTTGCTCATGATGACCAGGTCATCCATGTACACTTCAATGTATTTGCCGATAGCATCGCTGAATGTTTCATTCATCAGTCTCTGATAAGTCACACCTGCATTCTTTAAACCAAAGAGCATTTTTGTATAGTAGTACATCCCTGTTGGTGTGCGAAATGCAGTTTTGTCTTCATCTTGGATGGCCATCTGCACCTGATGGTATCCTTTATAACAGTCAAGGAAACATTTCCATTTGAACATCGCCAGCGAATCGATCTTCTCGTCAATATCTGGTAAAGCATAACAATCACGTGGGCATGCTTTGTTTAAATCTTTATAATCTACACACATTCTCCAACTGCCATTTCCTTTTTGTACTATTACTGGGCTTGCCACCCAGGTTTGATAGCGGACTTCTCTGATGATACCAGCATTTAGTAACTCTGTGACTTGTTCTTGCATAGCATCGTGCTTTATGTCTCCCAGATGACGCTTTGTATGTACCACGCTTTGTATTTACCATATCGACTATTGACGAAAGTAAGTTGTGCCCTACGTCAATGTCTGTCATCATTGACAGTTTGCCATGATCCATTAGTACACGCCCGTTCGAACGACACGGTGTGAGGTTTGTCAAACCTAATAGCGTTATTAACTAATGACCCGCTCGCCATCGGCCTCGGCGATTAAGTCGATATAAAATGAAGGACTTAGGTGATAGAGTTTTGGCTAGTAGTTTAAGGTTGTTGTCCTACCCAAGGAGGACGAACGTACGTATTCTACCCAAGGAGAATACGCAGGATTAATATTGGCATCCTACCCATGGAGGATGGGGGTACATATCCTACCCAAGGAGGATATGTAGGTTCCGTTTTAATTCTTTAACCCATTCCCAACCACCGGCAATCCCATGCCTTAGAAAGTGTGTGAACTCACCTTGGTTTCCTCGGTTTGATTAGTTACTCTAATAAACAGGAATCAAGCACGTCCTAATAAGGTACATATAACAATCAATTTCTTGTGCATGCATAACACGTATCCTACGTACGGTTTATCTACTCATTACTTCTATCACATACCACATAATTCAAATGTCACACTCTGACTTTTGTGGAAAGATCATAATTAAAAAAAACACTTGTAACACTTGTTAGAAAATATTTTCTATGTGTTGGAATTTTTAGAAAATTTCGCCAGAGTTTCCTTTGTAAATGGAGGTGTCCATGCTAATATGCATATCATTCTCTTTTCCAAAAATCATTCAACAATCAACAACAATTTACCAAGAGCAAACTATTCCATTTACAAACCAATCATGAACTTGATGTTTCATAAAAATGCGTAGTAACTTGGTGAGGCGTTTAGTGGTTTAGTTACCCTCCAAAGTGTGTTTACTTTTGTTAAAATCTCATTCTCAGGATTTTTAGATGTTCACAAGTTGTGAACATATTTTACAAAAATATTTATTTACAACATTTTCATGTGTCACAAGTATCCATATACTTACTTTATTTCCAAGAATAGTGTAAGGATCATGATCTTTCGAAAACCGTCTTTTAAACTTGGTTTATTTTAGGAAAATCGTTCACAATTGTTTGTTATTTTACAAGAAATCATTTTGTCACCAAGTTCATGTCTAACTATGGAGGTGATTTTTTTTATGTAAACCCCTAATCACCTCCTACTTGTTAAACCATGTTTTTAATCATAAGTTAACAAGTTGCATATAATGATCAACAACATATTTCTAGTAATCAACAAGCAAGCATCAACATATACCAAACAACATCATACTAACAACACTTCATCATATTTTATCTTTATGTAAACCTTATGTTTAAACTTTTGTTTCATGTTCTTTAGTGTTCTTGTTATAATCAACATACTACATCCTTTTAACCAACAAAAGAGAAGTAAACAAGAGTAAATCAACAACTTACAACTAGCTCAAAGGCTAGGGAAGATCTCTAGTGAAAAAGATGATGAAAGTGGTGTGAAAAGCAAGTAAGTGAGCTCCTTGGTGATCCACAGGCTTCAAAATTCACAAAGCACCTTCTAACACATGAATGGAGCTTGAAAATGGATGAGTATGGTGGTGATAAGGTGGTGGTGGCGGTTATAGAGGGAGCCGAGAGGAGAGGGAAAGAGTGAGGGAATGGGGTGAAGTTGAGTGAAGATATGAATGATATCATGAAGATCTAAAGGACCATACATATAATCTTCTTCCTCCGTATTTTGTTCACTCAAGCACTCAATATCTAAACAAAATATGAAGTAAAATCTAGTAGGTATGGTGGTGGGGTCCCTTGGACCGTAAGTATACATGGGGGGGGGGGTTAATTGTAACATTTTCATGGTAAGTTTGTAATTAATAGTTAAATTCCAAGTATATAGTTACATATGTTAGTTAGTGGATATTCTAGTGGGTGTTATGCTATTCGGGGATCATAACTAGCCAAGAAATAATTAAACAATGTGTCTTGCAATATTTTGGTGTCCCGGGTAATGTCCGGTTGTTCGGTTAGATACCGTTCCGTTAAAGTGCTAAGTTATTCCGTATATTGTCTATTATGTAACCTTTTGTGTCACTACTTATTCCCAACACTTAGGAAAACATTCAGGACCATTTAGTCAATTTTTCTGCACAAGACTAGTATGTTAAAAAGCACATGTAAGTATGACGCAGTAATCAGAAAGCAGTTAAGTAATTCAACACAGTCATCAAGCACTTTAATTAACATTAATAAATCGTACGGATACATGTAATTATGAGGGTTGTCACATTCTCCCCCTGTTAAGAAAATTTCGTCCCGAAATTTAGCACGTGGTTACTGAGGAAGCTAGTTAAGTTGCGTGGTTTCCTGGTTTTTCCTGGGGTGTCACATCATCCCCCCGTTGGTTTGGAATTTCGTCCCGAAATTCTGCAGTAGCTTCAGCCTCAGTAGTGGTTGCACTTTTCTTAAACAACTGGGGATACTTGTGTTTCATTTGGCCTTCTCATTCCCAGGTAAACTCTGGGCCACGACGGGAGTTCCAACGAACTCGAACAAGAGGTATTCTTGTACACTTGAGAATCTTAACATCTCGATCAGTAATCTCTACTGGTTCCTCGACGAATCGCAACTGGTCATCGATTGTGAGCTCCTTTAAGGGAACTATGAGGGTCTCATCTGACAGACACTTCTTCAGATTCGACACGTGGAATACGTTATGAACTTCGCTGAGTTTTGCAGGTAGATTCAGCTTGTAGGCGACTTTGCCAATTTTCTCAATGATTTCGAATGGTCCGACATAACACGGATTCTGTTTGCCTTGTTTGCCAAAACGAACTACACCTTTCCAAGGTGAGACTTTGAGTAGCACTCGATCCCCAACTTGGAACTCGAGTGGTTTCCTTTGCTTATCAGCGTAGCTTTTCTGACGGTCACGAGCCGCCGCCATTCGTTGTCGTATCTGAGCAATCTTCTTGGTTGTATCTACTACAAGTTCGGGGCCTGTGATTTGACTGTCGCCAACTTCTGCCCAACAAAGAGGTGATCGGCATTTACATCCGTGTGTGGTAACTGTTGTTATACGAAAACTCCACTAACGGGAGGTGTTTTTCCCAGCCATTACCAAAGTCGATTACACATGCCCTAAGCATGTCTTCAAGGGTTTGGATGGTGCGCTCAGATTGCCCATCCGTCTGTGGATGATATGCCGTGCTCATGTCTAATCGAGAGCCAAAGGACTTGTGCATAGCTTGCCACAATTCAGATGTAAAACGTGAGTCACGATCAGAAATGATGGAGGTTGGCACTCCGTGCCTTGATACTACTTCCTTTAGGTAGACGTCTGCTAGAGCAGAAAACTAATCCGTTTCCTTGATAGCCAGAAAATGTGCAGACTTAGTCAGTCGATCCACGATCACCCAAATGGTATCATTTCCGCGTTGAGATCTAGGCAGGCCAGTAACGAAATCCATGGAAATTTGCTCCCATTTCCATGTCGGGATCCCTGGTTGTTGGAGTAGGCCTGATGGCTTCTGATATTCAATCTTGACTCTCTCACAAGTCAAACATTTACTGACGTAGGTTGCTATGTTGGCTTTCATACTAGGCCACCAATACGTAGTCTTGAGATCGTGGTACATCTTATCCGAACCAGGATGTACTGAATAACGAGACTTGTGTGCCTCATCCATCACAAGCTTACGTAGATTACCATAGAGTGGAACCCAGATGCGCCCGTTTACATAGTAGGCGCCGTCTTCCTTTTGTTCTAACTGCTTCCTCGATCCTCGTAAGGACTCAGTCCTGATGTTTTCTGCTTTCAATGCTTCGACCTGAGCATCTCGTATCTGGGTAGGAAGACTAGATTGGATGGTAAGTTGTAACACACGCACACGCTTAGGTGTAGTATCCTTTCGACTGAGGGCGTCGGCCACAACATTGGCCTTGCCCAGATGGTATTTGATAGCGCATTCATAATCATTCAAGAGCTCGACCCATCGGCGTTGTCGCATGTTTAACTCCTTTTGCTTGAAGATATGCTCGAGACTCCTGTGATCGGTGTAAATGGTGCACTTGGTACCGTACAGGTAATGTCTCCATATCTTAAGTGCGAAAACAACTGCTCCCAATTCTAAGTCATGCGTAGTATAGTTCCTTTCATGAACTTTAAGTTGGCGCGATGCGTAGGCAATGACCTTGTCACGTTGCATCAACACGCAACCAAGTCCTTGGATGGAAGCGTCGCAATAAACTACAAAGTCATATGTGCCTACAGGCAATGAGAGGATAGGCGCGCTACAAAGTCTATCTTTTAAGTGCTGAAAAGCAGATTCCTGTGCATCACCCCAACGATAGGTGACACCCTTCTGGGTTAGCGAGGTGAGAGGTTGCGCAATCTTAGAGAAATCCTTGATGAATCTTCTGTAGTAGCCCGCCAAACCCAAGAATTGGCGGATCTCTGTTGGCGTACGGGGTGCAGGCCAGTTCTTGATCGAGTCTACCTTGGATGGATCAACATGAATCCCATCCTTGTTTACCACGTGGCCTAGATAGTGGACTTCGCGAAGCCAGAAGTCACATTTCGAAAATTTGGCATACAACTGCTCTGTTCGAAGAAGTTCCAAAATAAGCCTCAGGTGTTGCTCGTGTTCTTCCTGACTCTTCGAATAGATCAGGATGTCGACGATGAAAACTATGACAAACTTATCCAGGTAAGGTTTGCACACTCGGTTCATGAGATCCATGAAAACCGCAGGTGCATTCGTTAATCCAAAAGGCATAACCAGAAACTCGTAATGCCCATACCGAGTCCTGAATGTTGTCTTAGAGATATCCTCATCTCGGACTCTCAGTTGATGGTAGCCTGACCTCAAGTCAATCTTTGAGTAGAAACTCGACCCTTGCAACTGGTCGAATAAGTCATCGATGCGTGGGAGAGGATAACGATTCTTCACGGTCACCTTGTTGAGTTCGCGGTAGTCAATACACATTCTGAAAGTACTGTCTTTCTTCTTCACGAATAACACTGGAGCTCCCCAAGGCGAAGAGCTAGGACGTATGAAACCCTTTTCCAAGAGTTCTTGTAGTTGCGTGGATAGTTCTTCAAGTTCTGACGGAGCTAGATGATAAGGTGCTCGAGCTATGGGCGCTGCTCCAGGAGCTAGCTCGATTTGAAACTCGACTTGTCGATGAGGCGGAAGACCAGGTAATTCCTCAGGAAATACCTCAGGAAAGTCGCGCACAATAGGAATGTCTTCTATCTTCTTTTCCTTCGAACATGTATCAGAAACGAGGGCTAGAATAGCAATGTGGCCCTTTCGCAACCACTTCTTGGCCTTAAGGAAAGAGATGATGCCCACAACAACACCACTCTTGTCGCCACGAATCACGAGGGGTTCTTCACCAGAACGAGGGATGCGGACAATCTTCTCCTTGCAAAGAATTTCCGCTTGATGTTGAGATAACCAATCCATCCCAATAACAACGTCGAGAACGATAGGGATGAGGTCGATAGAGAAGGTATGTTCAGCAAGAACAAGATTACAACCCTTAACTATGTGTGTGGCCTCTAAACTTTTACCGTTTGCTAGCTCTACCATGTGTTTGGTGTTCAAAAGTGTTGGAGTGCGCTTAAGCATTTGGCAAACTTTTAAGGACACATAACTAGTATCGGCACCCGAATCAAATAAAACAATAACAAAGAAGTCGTCCAGAAGAAACTTACCCATCACAACGTTGGGATCGTTCCTTGCATCACCCTGACCAATCACGAAGGCACGACCTCGGGCGCCATTGCCATTATTGTTACCCCTGTTGTTGCCTCCATTGTTGTTCCCGTTTCCTTGGTTGTTGTTGTTCTGATTCTGGTTCAGCTGAGGACAGTTCCTCTTAAAGTGGCCTTCAGCGCCACACTGAAAGCATCCTTTATTGCCCTGCTGTTGCTGGTGGTGGTGGTTTTGTGGAGCTTGTTGTTGTTGTTGGCGATTCTGATTTGCTGGTCGTGCGCCCCTGCAATCCTTTGCTTCATAACCAAACTTGTTACATCTCAGACAACGACCCTTGTGGCACTGCCCGCTATGATGCTTGTTGCACCGGTTGCACTTGGGGTGGTTCCCTCGGTATCCACCCTGTCCTTGACTACCAGAAGATTGCTGACCAGGACTCTGGTAGTCATCAGTCTTTCGCTGCTGGGACTAGGACTGAACTGAAGTAGAACCCTTGCCCCAATTTCCATCCCACTTGCGCTTGTTATCATTGGGAGCATCAGTAGTAGTAGCGCTAATACGCTTGGGCAGCTTGTTCTGCTCAACTGCCTGATCAGTGAGACGATGAGCCAACCGGATGATTTGCTGAACGGTGCCAAGATTAGCTGAGGTCACGTGGCTCTGAATTTCTGGCACTAAACCCTTAAGGTACAGCTCGATACGCTTGATAGGAGGATCCACCATAGTGGGACACAAGATAGCTAATTCATTCGATCTCTTTATGTATGCCTCGATTTCAGACCCCGTCATCTTCAAATTGAAAAATTCCACCTCTAGTGTCACGGCCCACGACCCGGTTTGACCCGTTTCAAGAGCCGCGGCAGAAAATACTGCGGTATTTATTTAATTGAGTTTTACAGCGGAAACAGGATCGTTTAAAGCTAAAAAAAAAATTTTCCCCGATTATTTTATTTCACAATTAGGGATAAAACCCCGATAATTTACAATAGTATGTTTTTACTATAAAAGCGTGATATTGCAAAATTTATTTCTTTATTTTATACTGAGCCACTATCTTAAGCTTGAAATGCTCCACAGCACTTTTCCTGATTTACAACAGATCACCTGAAACATGTTTGAAAAAGGTTTTGTCAGCGGGAAATACTGAGTGAATCATTCTATTTTGCATAATGATGCATAGTTATCAATTACAGCATAAGAGCGATTACAATGGCTTCTATCTTATTTTTATCTGGCATTCCGTCACAATGGTGACATGTCACAATGGTGACGATGGTCATACCACTATTTAGATCAATGAACCTAAATAGTGACGATTATCCCTGTAGGTCAATGAACCCAACAGTGATTATCCCGAGTAGGTCAATGAACCTAACTGGGAGACAATTAGTAATGTGCACAATACCCCACTAACCAGTAATTCAAGATATCCACGACTTAGTCCCTGTAATTATAACCTTGAAAAATAATTTGAGGTATTGTAAAATAGTTGATAAAAAGTGAATGACTCACAAACTGTGAGAAAAGGAGAATGACTCACAAACTGTGAGAAAAGTTTTATAAAGCAATTTGATAAAAAGAGAGAATAACTCACAAACTGTGAGAAAAGAAGAATGACTCACATTGCAGATTTAATTTGGGCAGAGCCTAGCCTACTGATTAGCCTTTTATCCTAATTTCAATAACAAGCACACAATTTGGAATTAGTAATCAATCCAGCATTTACGATAACTCACGAGATCAAATTCTCACAATTAATGTTAAAATGCAATACTTTGTCCATCGAATTAACGATGATCCGTTGAATTAACAACGAATGACAAGGTATAATACTTTACCCATCGAATTAACGATGATCCGTTGAATTAACAACGAACGATAAAGTATAATACTTTACCTATCGAATTAACGACAATCCGTCAAATTAATGACGAACGATAAAGTATAACCCTAATGTGGGCGGCACTTAAACATTCATTGGATATTTAGATCAATCGGACAATGAATCGTAGCAGCGATTGTGCTAATACCCTGATTGCAGCTTCAATTTAGTGCCTGTGTGTGTTAATTGTGAGTATTTGGATGATATCTCCGCGCCTGAAGTGAATTTCTTCGTCGAACTAACGTACAGAAGCAAGTGCCAATGTTCTGAATTTATACACAATTTTTGCCAAGCTTACGGACCGTAAGCTTAATGACCTTACGGTCCGTAAGGTATACAAAATGCCTATATTGTTGCCACGTGTGGGACTAGCTCAGATGAGTCGACATTTTCTGAAAATTCAACTTGGAGAGCACGTAATTCGGATAATCGTCAAGTAGGGAATGCCCCCCCCTGAGTTTTAGGGGCCCTAATCCTGATTCTGAAAATTATGAAAATTTTGGGGTTTGCACAGAATCACTTGGGTGTCTCAATTAGGGTTTCCTATTAGTCAAATTACTTTAGTAATTATGACTTTTGATGAGAGTCGTTACATTCTCCCCACCTTAATAAAAATCTCGTCCTCGAGATTTACTGGAATAATTGAGAATACTTTCTCTTTCTTTTTTATTCCAGTTCCCAAGTATATTAGAATCCTGTGTTTGAATCCTACTTTACTTAAACTAACACTTTTTGTTTACCTTTACATCTTAGAAAGGTACTACCAAAGATTCGTCTGATAGACATTTCTTTGAGATTGGATATATAAAATATATCATGTATTCCAACTAACCTTCCTGGTAGTTGTAAACTATAAGTAACTGATCCAATATGTGAAATTATTGGAAATGATTCTACATAATTTTGTCTTAGCTTTCCTTTCTTACCAAATCTAACAATTCCTTTCCAAGGAGATACTTTTAATAGTATTTTGTCTCCAACTCGAACTCCAACGGCTTTTATCTATTATTTGTATAATTCTTATGACTATCTCTTGTTGTTTCTATCCTTTTCTTCGTGATACTGAATATCATAGTTGTAGTCATTTAGGATTTTCATCCATCTTCTTTGCCTCAAATTCTTTTTGCCCAATTATATATATCTTAACTTCTTATAATCTGTATAGATAGTATCCTTACTTCCATACAGATAATATCTCCAAATCTTAAGGCAAAAATTATGGTTCTAATTCTAACTCATGAGTGGTATAGTTCCTTCGTACCTTTTTCAATTGTCTTGAGGCATACGCAATTTCCTTTTTGCGTTGCATTAAGGAATATCCAAATCCTAGCTTTGAAACATTACCATATACTTCAAAATCTTCTGTTCCTTCTGGTAAAACTAGGATTTATGTTTTAATATCCTAAAAACTTCTTCTTGTTTAGATCTCTATCAAACTTAACTATTTTACAGGTTAACTTAGTTAATGGTATAGTTATTTTGAAAATTCCTTAATAAACTGTCTATAATACTAAACCTACAAAATTCCTAATTTCCATTGCTGATTGCAGAATCTTCCATTTGGTAATTACTGCTATTTTAGCAAGATCTAAGTGAATACCTTCATGATTCCCCAATATGACCTAAAATTGCATTTCAGCCAAAATTTATTCTTCGAAAATTTGGCGTAAAGCTTTTCTTTTTCTTAAAAACCAATATTGTGCTAACCGATAAGGTTCCCTGGTAAAAATTCCTGGAATTGATAAATCCTAAATTCTATCTTCATATCTGGTGGTAATCCAGGTAAATCTTCTGGAAATACATCTGGTTATTCTGAAACTACAGAAATTTCCTTAAATTCTGTATCTTTAGTATTAATGATTACTGAAATCATATATAATATTCCTTGCTTTCGTTCATATTTAGCAATTTTCATTACTGATATGAACTTCATAGGTTTATATGGTTTATCTCCTGTAATCATAACTACTTCTCTGATGGTTGATTGAATTTCTAAGAAATTCTGATCTCAGATAATGATCACAACATCGAATTCAACTGATTTCATAGATAATAGGGTTGCAGAAAACTTATAACTTATTTCTATGTTCTGCATAACCTTATTTATTTTAACTGAATTTCCATCTGCCGTTTCTAATATAGAAATTTATCTAATGCTGGTTAACGGTAAGTTAAGAGTTTGGCAGAGTAAAGTATTTATAAAACTTTGGTTTGTACCAAAGTCAAATAATACTGTTGTGTAAACATTGTAAAATAAGAGCATACCGGCTATCACATCTGAAATCATCTCGGCTTCATGAGTAGTCAGCTGAAAGGCTCTCGCATTCCTTTTTGCTCCTTCTGCTGGTTTGACTTGATTGTCAAATGGTTTATTCAGTTTTGGACAATCTGGCCTAAGATGTCCAGTTTCTCTACAGTTGTAACAAACTGAAAATTTCTTCCTCCTACAATCTTCTTCTTGATGCCCTGGAATCTTGCAAAAATTGCAATATCCTTTGCATCTTCCAAAATGCTTCCTTTTGCAAAAATTGCAAAATGGACTAGTAGAAGATTGCCCATTCCCTCCTTTCTTGAAATTGTTATGGTTACCCGAACTGAATTCTTGGGTAATCTTTTGGGCTACTTCCTTCCTTCTATTTTCTTCTCTTGTCCGTACTAGCTCGTCAGTCATAGTATTGGCTAATTCTACTGCATCATCAATCGTGCGAGGTTTCGCAGCCTTGACGATATTACGAATCTCACCAATTAATCCCCAAATGTAACGAGAAATAAGTACCGGTTCTGGCGAAGCCAGGGTTGGTACTACTCTAGCATACTCGAAGAATATCGTAGTATACCCTCGACAATCTACATCCACCATCCGGTGGTTTAGAAATTTATTTGCCATTTGATCTTTTTCATACTCATGACAGAATTTTCTTTCTACAAGACTCTTAAATTCTTCCCAGTTCATAGCATACGCCATCCTTCTTCCTTTTGCTTGTAACATCGTATTCCACCATTCTAGTGCTACTTCTTTGAAAAGATTTGATGCATACATGACCTGATCATCCTGAGCACATTTACTTATGGCAATTACTGCCTCGGTTTTCTCTAACCAACGCAGTGCTGCAGTCGCTCCTTCATTGCCTGCAAACTCAGTGGGTTTACAAGCAAGAAATTCTTTATAAGTGCAACCAGGCGTTGCAACTTTCCTTTTCTTAGGGAGCGGAGCTTGCCGTGGTTCATTATCATGATTAACATGATTACCGCCTCCATTTACGCTATTACTGAAATTATCTTCAGAAATGCGTTTACTAGGAATAACTTGTTGAGGTTCGATTGGATTTTTAACAGCAGCAATGATTGCTGGTATAGCATTGGCTATCCCTTGAGCAACTATTCCTGGAATAGTGTTGGCTATCTCTTGAGCAATGATATTTTCTATATCTTGCCTAGTCACATATTGATTCCCCGATTGTTGCTCAGATTGATTACCCTCATTGACTGGTTCATTATTAGCGTTTTCCATCTGATATCTTTTTTTTTTTTTTTTTTTTTTATAGATACATAATTAGTATAAAGGAAATAATTCAATGTCATAATTTAGTTGCACATAATCACATAAATGAATATACAAACAAAATTGTAACTTTTCTAATATTTCCTTATATCATGTTTCTATATACACCCGTTTTATTATTTAATTTACACATACTGATTTTACTGTTACTATTATACAATCACAGTTTCATAATCCCCTATCCTTTGTCAGATGATGTTCTAGTAGCGGCGTTTCTTCTCATCGTATTTCCAGGAGATTTGTCCCAAAGTCTCTTGGAACCTATTCCCAGTATCCATGTTGTCAAAATGATGGAGTTTAGTCCTATTCTCGTTACTTATTAGTAAATTTGGTAAAGGTTCTGGATTGTACTTAGGAAAAAGCCTATAGGGATGGTTTTGTAACAGTATTTCATTATCCAACCATTCTTCTATATTCCAATGATTCGAAGAGTTTCGAATAGATGGTTCTAAGTTCATAAAATTATTTTCATTAACAGGCTCAATAGTATCATCTGTTGCCATTATAAAATCTAATTCTTCTTGAGATGGTAATCCCTCCATTTGCCTAGAACTTTCCCCAATTTCCATTTTCTTAGGCTTAGGTTTCTCGAAAGGTAAAGCATTGAATTCTATAGGTCTTTCTATATCTGGTATATACCTATTGAAATCTCTGGAAACTTCGATTCTTACTGGATAGAGATTTAAATTCTGAAGGGCTTCCGACAGATCACTCATGCTGATTAGTAAAATACACATAATTATTAAATCATACTAAAATTTTATGTAACAACTTTTTAAATAGTATTTCATACTACCAAAACAACTAAAAATTTAAACATACTAGGTTTTATTTGTAATTTATTTATAAATTTTTCTAGACTGTAGATAATAAAAATACTAAACTTTAAATCAGAATATTTAAAGATTTATATTTACTATGACAGTAGTTAACATATAAAAATCTATATACTAACTAAGTATGATGACTTAATTTATATATATTAACTATTCATTATCATGGTGGATATTGGTTAGTGCTGCCTTGTTTAAGCATAGGTGATCAGTCCATGCCTAACTAAGACTAGGTTATCCAATATCTGTCTTTGATAATAACCCTAGTATTTAAAAATAATCTTAATATCACTACTATTAATATATTATTATTAATAATAAAATTATTAATAATAAATAACTAAACAATAAATTTTAAATAAAAGTATACTTCAAATATAAAAATATAATTTCTTTACCACAATATAGTAATACTATATTAGGTAATTCCATATATTAATCAAATATATAATGTTTTTCGATTAACAATAATAGAACAACAAATAAAAATCTGCTCATATTAAAATTAACAAATAGCCAGTTAATAAAACACATAATCACATAATAGTAATCAGGAAAAAATTAAGTATTTCTAAATACTTAATTAGCTTAACCCAGTGGCTCTGATACCACCTTTTTCTGTCACGGCCCACGACCCGGTTTGACCCGTTTCAAGAGCCGCGGCAGAAAATACTGCGGTATTTATTTAATTGAGTTTTACAGCGGAAACAGGATCGTTTAAAGCTAAAAAAAATTTTTTCCCCGATTATTTTATTTCACAATTAGGGATAAAACCCCGATAATTTACAATAGTATGTTTTTACTATAAAAGCGTGATATTACAAAATTTATTTCTTTATTTTATACTGAGCCACTATCTTAAGCTTGAAATGCTCCACAGCACTTTTCCTGATTTACAACAGATCACCTGAAACATGTTTGAAAAAGGTTTTGTCAGCGGGAAATACTGAGTGAATCATTCTATTTTGCATAATGATGCATAGTTATCAATTACAGCATAAGAGCGATTACAATGGCTTCTATCTTATTTTTATCTGGCATTCCGTCACAATGGTGACATGTCACAATGGTGACGATGGTCATACCACTATTTAGATCAATGAACCTAAATAGTGACGATTATCCCTGTAGGTCAATGAACCCAACAGTGATTATCCCGAGTAGGTCAATGAACCTAACTGGGAGACAATTAGTAATGTGCACAATACCCCACTAACCAGTAATTCAAGATATCCACGACTTAGTCCCTGTAATTATAACCTTGAAAAATAATTTGAGGTATTGTAAAATAGTTGATAAAAAGTGAATGACTCACAAACTGTGAGAAAAGGAGAATGACTCACAAACTGTGAGAAAAGTTTTATAAAGCAATTTGATAAAAAGAGAGAATAACTCACAAACTGTGAGAAAAGAAGAATGACTCACATTGCAGATTTAATTTGGGCAGAGCCTAGCCTACTGATTAGCCTTTTATCCTAATTTCAATAACAAGCACACAATTTGGAATTAGTAATCAATCCAGCATTTACGATAACTCACGAGATCAAATTCTCACAATTAATGTTAAAATGCAATACTTTGTCCATCGAATTAACGATGATCCGTTGAATTAACAACGAATGACAAGGTATAATACTTTACCCATCGAATTAACGATGATCCGTTGAATTAACAACGAACGATAAAGTATAATACTTTACCTATCGAATTAACGACAATCCGTCAAATTAATGACGAACGATAAAGTATAACCCTAATGTGGGCGGCACTTAAACATTCATTGGATATTTAGATCAATCGGACAATGAATCGTAGCAGCGATTGTGCTAATACCCTGATTGCAGCTTCAATTTAGTGCCTGTGTGTGTTAATTGTGAGTATTTGGATGATATCTCCGCGCCTGAAGTGAATTTCTTCGTCGAACTAACGTACAGAAGCAAGTGCCAATGTTCTGAATTTATACACAATTTTTGCCAAGCTTACGGACCGTAAGCTTAATGACCTTACGATCCGTAAGGTATACAAAATGCCTATATTGTTGCCACGTGTGGGACTAGCTCAGATGAGTCGACATTTTCTGAAAATTCAACTTGGAGAGCACGTAATTCGGATAATCGTCAAGTAGGGAATGCCCCCCCCCCCCCCTGAGTTTTAGGGGCCCTAATCCTGATTCTGAAAATTATGAAAATTTTGGGGTTTGCACAGAATCACTTGGGTGTCTCAATTAGGGTTTCCTATTAGTCAAATTACTTTAGTAATTATGACTTTTGATGAGAGTCGTTACATCTAGCTTGTGGATGTCGTCACCATTACAGTACTCTTCTTTGATCAATTCCTTGAAGTCGTTCCATGGGGTGGCATTAGCAACCGCCAGCCCTAGCAGTTGAACCTGTGCTTTCCACCAGGTTAACGCAGCACCTTCAAGTGTTCGAGTAGCAAATTTCACCCTACGAGCTTCAGGGCATTCACACATCTCAAAAATGGATTCAATCTTCTTGAACCAGTGAAGAAGACCTACAGCTCCTTCTGTGCCGCTGAAAGTACTAGGTCGGCAATCCATGAATGTTTTGAACGTACATACGGGAGGCTGAGCATGTTGTCCTGTTGCGCGAGAATAAAAGACAAGGTTAAGCACGAGAGTTGTTTCGCGAGAGTAGGATCTAAACATCCTAAGATGGGTTGATATGGCAGGTTATACCTCCTGCAGGGACAGTTGCGAGTGCCTCAGCCACTCGTTCGTTGATTAGAGCCGTCAGCTGGGCTTGAGTCAAGTTCAGACGTCCACTCATGATCTTCACAACGAAGCAACGTAAGTGAGAAAAGTGTCGCGAAAGTGCGTAAGCGTGGGACGACAGAATAGAGTAAGCACACAAGGTTCAAATAGCAGTTATCACGTTAACTAATGCACTCTGTGAACTATCTAACCGACAATATAAACATAATTCGTACCACCTATTGTGTCGAGTCTTGCACGTGGAGCGAAGCGTCGTTGTGGATCGTTGAGCACTACACAGGTTATAGTCTGGTTTTTATCAAAAAGCTTTTTCCCTTTTTAAATCCAAGTTCACTATAACCAATGGCTCTGATACCAATCTGTCACACCCCCAAAATCCACCATGCGGAGTGTCACCGCTTGGAGGCGTGACATGACCAGGATCAAGCCACCAATCATATTGAACAATGTATTTAAGATGGATAAAACACAACCACACAATATAATTGGTGATCAAAAGCTAGTTAACCAAGTTCGAATTAAACAGCGGAAGCATAAAAGGTAAAACCCAAAATATAAGTAATAAGTTCTTAAGTTTAAATGTTTAACACGGGACTCGACAGTCCATGTCCCACAACGACCACGCCTCCCTGTCAAGCTCCATATATACCTAAAGACCTGCAAGGCATGTAACAAGGAGTCAACAACAAAGTTGAGTGAGTTCACAGTTGGGTGTTCGTTTTAAGTTGTTTAAAAAACATGGTTTTCGTTTAGTTGGCTTACTTGTCGTGGGGGTTACCCCATAGTTGAAAATATGATTAACCAATTCCTTCTTTCCCAAACCATGACCCGTGGGGGCTTCCCCATGTGAACCACTAGACCGTTACCATATCGACTACTGACGAAAGTAAGTTGTGCCCTACGTCAATGTCTATCATCATTGACAGTTTGCCATGATTCATTAGTACACGCCCGTTCGAACGACACGGTGTGAGGTTTGTCAAACCTAATAGCGCTATTAACTAATGACCCGCTCGCCATCGGCCTCGGCGATTAAGTCGATATAAAATGAGGGACTTAGGTGATAGAGTTTTGGCTCGTAGTTTAAGGTTGTTGTCCTACCCAAGGAAGACGAACGTACGTATTCTACCCAAGGAGAATACGCAGAATTAATATTGGCATCCTACCCATAGAGGATGGCGGTACATATCTGTAACATCCCTATTTTTATATATAAGAATTATAGGTTTGGTTAAATTTATTAACCACTAGTAACTAGTAACTAGTTTATTTTTAATATAAATATTCAACCCAAATAGTTTTAAACATTTTTTTATATAGTTGATTGAAATAATATTGGCCTGTGTATGGGTGACCTTTTCTAAATAAAAATATCTAAGAACTTATATTATTAGACAGGTATATTACGGGTAAGTTGACTGTTAAAAATATGAAGTTCCTAGACAGGTCTAGGAACCATAAATAATTAAATTATAAAAATACATTGTATTTTGAACCTACTCTATTTTTAATAAAACTTAGACCCAAATGTAGACAAAAATATACTCATTCTAAAGACATATTTATTATTTTGTAAAACGTCATATTTTATAAGTTATACGCGCCAAATAAGTGAAATATTTAAATTAATTATAAATAACTAAAATTACATTTGAAATATTAATGCATGTACGTATCTTTTTGATAAGATCAAAAAGTTTCATCAAATAAAATGAAGGCATATGTCTAGAAAAGTAGTACATACGTGTCTTTAAATTAGAAAAAAATAGGACGACCATGAGACTATACCTTTAGTATAAATTGATAGCTTTCTAAGAAAATTGTGCCAACAAAATCCATTTTCTGTCGCCATTTCCACAAAGCAATACTTCTAATTTTTTTATTTTTATTTTTCCCTTATAATAATAATAAAGCCTTGCCCTGTTTTAAGTGTTTTAACTCCCGATCACCGCTACCCTTTCCGATTGATCTGAGCCTCATAATTTATGTCAGGGCTCTGCCCGACTAAGTTGTTGGGATTCGGTCTCGGACAATCGGGACAAGGTTGAATTAGGGGTATTATACTTACCACGAGTGCATTATATATTTTTAAATAGCCCAGAGGTTATACCCAAAATTTATACCAGGAGGCTTTCTAGTTGAACCCTAAATTTACAAAGTGGGTCCATTCTCTTTTCTCACTATTTTATTTCCTTTTTCTTTATGATATAATTATATTCCAAAATGTCCCAAATTGATTCGTTAGTAAAAACCCGGACCACAGAAACCCCAATCCATATCAATAAATCAAAGAAAATCAGATATTTAGTCTTCAGGCGGGCCGCGTAAAAATAAGCCGAGGCTTACGCGGGCCGCGCCAGCAAGGCAGATCTCCGGATAAGCTTAAGGGACACATGGCATCCACCTGGCAGACCTACTGGTGACTCAGCAACCCTACGCGTAGACTGGGCGGCTACGCGGGCCGCGTAAGGATCGCCTGAGGATTTACGCGGGCCGCGACAAACCTCAATTTCACCTATAAATAGCCTGTCGCATGTCCTATTCTCTGGTGTCGAAATCTCAATTCAAAAATGAAGTTATACTGTCCAAATTCGAATATTACTCTCAAAATTAGCGAGGCGCTGCTACGATATAGGGTATTAACTCGATTGCTGCTACGATTCAATGTCCGATCGATTGAAACTATCCGACCGGATGTTTAAGCGCTATCCTTTGTCATTAATTGTGATTCCGACAGGATGTTTGAGTACCACCCGAACTCGGGGAATACTCTGTCATTCGTTATGAATCCGATGGATGTTTAAGTGATTGCACTTTGTCATTTGTTGTGAGGGTTTTAATCTCGTGAGTTATCGTAATTGCTGTATTAAGTTACCTACCTAGTTCGTGTGCACTAGGTTACAAGGCTAAATCAATAGGCTAAGCTCTGCCTGTATAAATCTGCAATATATCAAGGCTTATCTGTAGATTTAACTTTGCCGTATGAATCTGCATGCTTATAATGTGAGTCATTCTCTTTTTATCAAAATGTTTTATAAATTCTTAAATATTTTCAAAGTTATAATTACAGTGATTAAGTTTATGTAGTCACCAAATTACAGCCGGTATGTGGGGTATTGTGCACATTACTGCTGTATTATCACTTTAGGTGGGCGAGCCTAAAATTTGTGATATACGTCACTATTGGGTGACAGGACCCAATAGTGATATAACGTCATCATTGGGACAGCCAATGGTGATATGACCATAGTCACAGATCCGGTCGAGTGACAAATACCGTGGGTAGTTGGTTGATATCAGAAACATTGTAATCTTCCTTAATACTGTAAATTATAACAAACAGGTTGTTTTAAAAAATAGAATGATTCACTCAGTATTTCCCGCTGACAAAACCTTTTTAAAACGCGTTTCAGGTAATTACAGTAGATTGGAGTAAGAGATGGATACGGCACTGAAAGGCATCAAGAAGTGGCTTATTTTACTAATTAAATCAAATAAAGAAATATTGTTTTATGTAATCAAATTTATCTTTATTAAAACTACCATTGTAAAACATGGGTTTATCCCATCTATTTAATAAATAAAATCCGGTGTTTTCTAAACTCTGATATTTTCCTAACTCACGGTCCTGATGAAATTTCCGCTGCAATATTTTTCAAAATAATCACCGGTACCACTGGGCTGTTCGCGGCTCCCGATTCCGTCTAGGGTGGGTCGGGGGTCGTGACAGAAGGTGGTATCAGAGCCACTGCTTTAAGCCTATAAGTGTTGTGATAATAATACCTAAGTTTATATAAAAGAGTTAGGAGATTGCTATTAACTGGTAGCACACATGATAGCATTTAGACTTGAACTTAAGAAAAGATGCCTTAGTATCAGCTTCGAGATAAGCTAAGTACTTGTGTAAATAAAGTATGATGGGTTTTGATATACCATAAGAATGGTAATTAGAATATTGCAAGATATGATAAATAAGCAAGAATTAATAGTAATTATTGCTTAGTGATATTACTTGGTCTAGAATAAGATATGTTATGGAAATACAAATTTCCTTGATGAGATAAAAGCCCTAATAAAAGAGGCACTTTTAAAAATCTTGAAAAGATACTATTTATGGGAAATAGAAAATTTTCTCCGACAAGACTGGGTATGGTGTAGCATACTCTCCAGTTTGTCCGAATATACTAGGATTACCTCTCTGACGCGAACCGGATAAGACGGGGTATATAATATGTCAAACAAGTGACAAGATTTCCCTAAATAGTATCATGACCAGATATTTGACTTGTTTTTGGAAATAAGAATCTGTTAAATACATTGACCTTATGAAGGGTATGTATATTACAGCATGTGAAATATATGATTATATAGATATGTATATCTATAAGAAATTCCAAAAGTCAATTAGGAATAAAGCACAAGCATATGTGTCTAGATTTCTTTATTAGGAATCTCTTTTCCTATATCAAACATTATTTCGTTTGATCATCTGTCTCGTAGCTCATGTAATAAAATAAACAATGGAAACCCTTTAAGCTAAAACGCCATCAAAAGAATTTCTAACGCGTTATCATAAACTATTAACGCAAGTACGAAGCATGTAAAGTTGTGATAATGTACAAGAAAACACATAAAAATTTAATTATAAGTCCACAGAAGTTGAAGTATATCACACACAACTTTCGAAGCAAGACCTTTTGGAAAATATAAATTGGGCACGATGACACCAATGTTAATTCCGTCAGTAGAAGAACTACTAATCATAAAGTGGTACTTTGCCACATGATCCTACAACCAACATGAATCTCACTGAAGTACGTTGTAACAAGATTTCACAATCATCGGTGCATAGTCTAATCAGAATCATAATTATTAGTACTAAAAAAAAAATTCTATAAGTACGTTGCAAATTTCCTATTTTATTTTATTTGACATTCCCTGGTAATGTCATTTAACAACAGTTATCACCCAAAATTTCAGATAAAATTCTTAAATTTCTTTTATTAAAGTTCTAACCTCTGTAAATAGACTTTTACATTGCTATTTTCCCTAATGGTCATCATACCATGAGAATTTCTTTCATCATAGCAAATATTGATCTATTTCATTTCTTGGTAAAATCACACGTTACACATACACTGTTTGTTGTGCATGTGATTCGCTTGCTTTATGAAGACCACTGGAGGACTTCATTCCGATTTGTTATTTTATCAAAACTCAAATATCATTCCACTTTTTGCACGGTGAACCGCACTATTGCAAAACGATAGCTCTTTGATATCAAGTCAATAAATTTTGTTAAAACCAATGAGGTGAAGAATTTATATTCTATAATAAGATTATGTTTGAGGTATACTCTCATTTAAGTTTATGTTTAGTTATTTATTATTGATAATTAATATTAGTTTTATTATTAATAATAATAAATTAATAACAGAAGTGTTAGTATTATTTTTAGGTACTAGGGTTATTGTCAAGGGCAGGTATTGAATAGCCTAGCCTTAGTTAGGCATGGACTGGCCACCTATGCTTAAACAAAGCAGCACTAACCAATATCCACCCATGATAATAACTAGTAAATATATATAAATTAAGTCATCATACTTATTTAGAAAAATTTTAATTATATATACAAATATTATACTTTGTACTGTAAGGAGAAGACATATTTTCATAAAACAAATACAAAAATTAGAGGGACGATTAAAATTATATAAATAATTGTCTATCACATGTTTTGTGGTAACTATGTACCATAAACACTCTGGTAAGAAAATAACCATATAAATAATATGGTAGTCATCAACTACGTTGGGTTAGGAGAACATTGTACTATATAAGAATAGTCCTCGTTTTCACTTATTTATAACATTTTTAAACCCATTCACAACGTTATATGGTTTCAAAATGAAAATAAGTAATCACATAGAATCAACCCATTAAGTGTTATATATTTACAAAATATTTTACAAATACTTTGTACAATAAATATTTTTACATTTATTTACAACTTTCATTTAAACGTTATAAATAATAGTGATTTCTTTTACAAAATAATAATACTAAAATATTTTAATAACTTCATTGCGGTGTTTTGTAATATATATTACATAATAAATATAAGTTATTTTACATAGTATAGTAAAATACTAAAATAATATTTACTTAAAAGTGGTGACCATTTACATATAGTAAAAATGCGTAACAAAATAATATATATTTCATAGTATTTATATTTATGTAAGATACGGTTCAGACAGGGATACAAATAATATATATTACATTTTCTTTACAAATATAATATAATGGTTGGTCATGCCAAAACAACTTATTCTTATTATATTTTACATAATATAAAAAAAATATGGTCACTAATAGTATACTATCACATTGTTTCACAATTAAAACAACTTGGAACTCTAAACAATGATACACTAACACTATTGTCTTTTCGTGTATGCTTGCAATTCATTCATCTCAGCACATTGATTTTCTCATATCATAATTCAATATTTGACAAATCATTTTTTTCATGCTTTTACATCATTTTGAACCTGTCAATTCTAAGTCTTCCTCAGTTGCCAATCAAAGTAAGCTTTCTTTTGACAAAGAATTTTATTGATTCTAAAAATCCTTCACATTCATTTTAAATATCTATTGATCATATAACTTTTGGCTTGAACCTAAGTCACCTTGGAAATTATATTATTTTATCTCATTCGTTTGTCATCAATTTCTTGAACTAATTCAGTTGAACCATTGAGTCCTACCTAGTGTACAACTCATTTTCACAAAATTTGATATTTTAATTCTGTGTCATCTACCTTAATATTGTTTTTTATTAACTAAGATGTGACATAAGTGATGTGCGATAAAGTGTCGTATATATTAGGTGTATATTTTAAGCCCTTTTTAACACTTATTTTAGCCAAGTTTTAAATTTATAAAACACGATATTTCACTAACACTAAACACACATATGGGCAAGTGCACCCATCGTTGAGTGTAGTATAGCGTTGGTAAGATACCGAGGTCGTCCAAGGACACAAGAGCTTTTAATACCAGTTTATCCTCAACGTCTAACCAAAATAAAAAGTTTAGAAAAATGTTTTAAGCTAAGAAAAATAAAAACTAACTAAAATGCTGAAAATAAAAATAAAAGAAAAACAGATAGACAAGATGAATCACTTGGTTCCGACTCGTATCTAGTATAACCTTTGATTATTTCCGCACTTTTGCACATAATTAAGAGATTATCTTAGTTATTGTAGTAGGCCCCTCTTTTGAAGGTGACGTTACCCTCACCCTAGTAGTTTGAGTCAGCAAGGATACAATCCTAAAAGGGTGGATTATTGGAAGATAATGAATTAAGTTATTAATGCAGTATTGTGGTAGGCCCCGCTTTTGACGGTGACGTTACCCTCGGCTAAGTAGTCTGAGTCAGCAGGGATACAGTCCTAAATAGCCGGGTTATAGTATTAATAGTAGTTAACTTATGAGGGGATCAAAGAGTTTGGACCCCCGCCATCCAATACCGTGAAGCATTGAAGGAGGTCCTACTAAATTTGACTCAGGTCCATTGCAGGACCTCTAAACGCTGAACAATGGCAAGACCTTTACCAAACCGTTCCCTTAACCCCCGACCAGGTAGCCAACATACCTCCATATAGACCGTGGAGATATGAATGGTGAAAATCCTTTATTTTATATAGACAGTAAAATAATGCCAAGACACCACGGACAAACGATAAGGAAAGATCACCTTCAACATAAGTAACTAGTTATTAAAGTCATTAATACAAAACCAATTAAAAAGTGCAAAAGATTAGAAATAAAAAGTATTATACTAGACACTTTGTCTTCACCAAGTGATGTAAGAGACTTAGGCAAACATGGCCTTGATTGTCAAGAACTCTTACGATCAATCTTGGATCCCGAGACGACTCACACACTCTACGATGGACAATGGATGATGGTGGTGGATGATGGTGTTGTGATGGTGGTGGGTGGTGGATGAAGTGTGAGAGAGGTGGTGTGCCAAGCGATGAGATGAAATGAATCCAAGCACTCCTATTTATAGGCTGAACAGAGAGCTGGGCACGGCCCCGTGCCTGTCTGACACTCTCTCTCCTCATTAATTGTAATTCGCAATTACAATAAATGCGCCTGCTGTACTTTCGACACGCCCCCGTGTCCGCTGAGCACGGCCCGTGGTGGGCAATAGAAGCTTCTATGGATTTGTCTTTTCTGCTGCTTCTTGGGCACGCCCCCGTGCTGGCTGAGCACGGGGCGTGTTCAGACTTCTGCCTTCTCTACTTTGCTTTGGAAGGTGCCGTTGAGGGGTCGGGCAGTCCACTTATGTTCCTTTCTGTCACGACCCCCGACCCGGTTTGACCCGTTTCAGGAGCCGCGGCAGAAAATACTGCGGTATTTATTTAATTGAGTTTAACAGCGGAAACAGGATCGTTTAAAGCTAAAAAAATTTTCCCCGATTATTTTATTTCACAATTCGGGATAAAACCCCGATAATTTACAATAGTATGATTTTTCTAGGAAATCGTTATGTTACAAAACTTATTGCTTTATTTTATAATGAGCCACTATCTTAAGCTTGAAATGCTCCCCAGCACTTTTCCTGATTTACAACAGATCACCTGAAACATGTTTGAAAAATGTTTTGTCAGCGGGAAATACTGAGTGAATCATTCTATTTTGCATAATGATGCATAGTTATTAATTACAGCATAAGAGCGATTACAATGGCTTCTATCTTATTTTTATCTGGCATTCTGTCACAATGGTGACAAGTCACAATGGTGACGATGGTCATACCACTATTTAGATCAATGAACCTAAATAGTGACGATTATCCCTGTAGGTCAATGAACCCAACAGTGATTATCCCGAGTAGGTCAATGAACCTAACTGGGAGAGAATTAGTAATGTGCACAATACCCCACTAACCAATAATTCAAGATATCCACGACTTAGTCCCTGTAATTATAACCTTGAATATAATTTGGAGTATTGTAAAATAGTTTATAAAAAGAGAATGCCTCATAAAAAGAAGAATGACTCACAACCTGTGAGAAAAGAAAAATGACTCACATTGCAGATTTATACGGGCAGAGCCTAGCCTACTGATTAGCCTTTTATCCTAATTTCAATAACAAGCACACAATTTGGGGTTAGTAATCAATCCAGCATTTACGATAACTCACGAGATCAAATTCTCACAATGAATGTCAAAATGCAATACTTTGTCCATCGAATTAACGATGATCCGTTGAATTAACAACGAATGACAAGGTATAATACTTTACCCATCGAATTAACGATGATCCGTTGATTTAACAACGAACGATAAAGTATAATACTTTACCTATCGAATTAACGACAATCCGTCAAATTAACGACGAACGATAAAGTATAACCCTAATGTGGGCGGCACTTAAACATTCATTGGATATTTAGATCAATCGGACAATGAATCGTAGCAGCGATTGTGCTAATACCCTGATTGCAGCTTCAATTTAGTGCATGTGGGTGTTAATTGAAGTATACAGCAGAAAACTCGGTGTATAATTGAGAATTCTTTCGTCGTAAAATGTCCAGATTTCGAATGCCAATGTCTGCTATTTATACACCAAAATTGACTAGCTTACGGACCGTAAGCTTCCTGATGTTGAGGTCCGTAAGGCAGCATACGGACCGTAAGCTTGGTAGTGTTGCGGTCCGTAAGGCTCCATAATAGGCTATAGGGTAGCCACGTTTGGGACTAGCTTTGCTGACTTGCCAAAATCGAAATCTCATATGTTGACAGCAATTTAAGTGGATAATCGTCCACTAGGGTTTATCCCCCCCTGAGTTTTAGGGGCCCTAATCCTGATTCTGATTGTTCTGAAAATTTTAGGGTTTGCAAAGAATCACTTGGGTGTCTCAATTAAGGTTTCCTATTGGTCAAATTAATTTAATAATTATGACTTTTGATGAGAGTTGTTACACTTTCCTTGTATTTATGTTGGAATTAGCTGTCTTTTTGCTTCTTTTGTGTTTTTGAGCTCATTTAATCCTGAAAATACAAAAGGAAGACAAAAACACTCTTTTTCCAATATTAGTACTTAAAAAGGGTTAGTTTTATGCCTCATTTGATGTAATTTATATGTTGCATTTTACACACATCAAATACCCCCACACTTGAACTTTTGCTTGTCCTCAAGTAAAACTCTTTAATATGTGGCTTACACTCCCAAATGGAATAGGTAGAAGAGAAGGTTTTGGGTTTGTCGTAGAGTGTCGGGATGTCCAAGATCTTTTTGGGTTTTATTTTTATTTATTTACAATCCTATTCGTAATGATTTATTTAGAACTTTTCATAGGAGAAATTACTTATTTGGGCATAACATGCCTTTTTAAAATTCCATTTATATACAAGTTCACATACCTCACGGGAGAAATCACTCACACTCGGCCGAAGGTGCATTTTTAGTGAATCACTCGAGAGCGGCATGGAACTTATTCCTACCATAGGCTTGCCAAGCAATCAATCCTCCTCCTTTTTAACTTTTATACATTTGTAAATATCAAGAGGACTTTGTGGGTTAAGGGTTAGGCTTGGGTTAAAGGTAGGTTAGTGGTTAGTAGAAAAAGGGCGAAAAACGTAACAAGTGTCGGTTTTCGTAAGACTTTCTTATTTTTTTGCAACTTCTTATTTTGATGAAGCTTTTATTCAAACAAAGTTATTTTTGATGAACTTGTTTGTTTATTTTCTTTTTGCTTCATCATCAACTCAAAATTTATTTTTATTTTTATTTTTATTTTTTTTATTATTTTTTTTTTTACGAAAAACCGAACTTGTTACTAAAACAAAGGGTTAAAAAAAAAGGTTTTGGTGGGTAAAAGGGTTTTTGGTTTGGGTGATGAAATGAAAAGGTTTAGGCTCAAAGGGGCTAACTAGGGGGATTTTTGGGTAGGTGGTAAAAGAAAAAGAAAAATAATGGCGTAGAAATAAAAAGGGTTAGTCCTAATGCCTCCATCATTTACTTACTCGGGTTTAAGTTGATAAGGACCGGGAATGTATCGTCATGGCAAGTTCTAGAGTCGTAAGAACCAAGCGGTTATTCACACAAGAAACGAAAAATGAGCATTTAGTTTTAATGATATGTAATTGTTGCTCAATAAAGGCTCAAAACTCACTTTTGTGGGACTGGGTTTTTTTATGTGATCAAGTATATATAATCAAATTTTAACTAAGTTTGCCATGCCTTTTCATAATTTTCTTATGTTGGTTATTTTTATCACTACGCTATCGGTTGTAAATTTGTAAAAATATAACCTTTTTAAGAACTTGAATTTCCCGAATTAAACCTAGACAAGTAAGAAAAAAATGAAATTTTTGAAAAAATTTGGGGTGATTAGCGGTTCCAATAGAGTTTTATGTAAGGCTTGTATTTAGGACTTGCAAAAATTCAAGGTTTTAGCATCCCCCCACACTTAAATTACACATTGTCCTCAATGTGTCCCAAAAATAAATTTTTAGGTTGATTAGATGTGTAAAATAGTGTTTAAAAAAAACAAAAATTTGTGTTACTGGTAGTCTGGGCACGGCCCCGTGTCCACTGGACACGACCCCGTGGCGAACTGCCAGTAACGAGAACTTACAGAAGGTGAACACGGCCCCGTGTCCACTGGACACGGCCACGTGTCTGACAAAAATCTGCAGGACAGTAGCCAAACAGCAGGTCTGGGAGGTGAGCACGGGGGCGTGTTGGCTGGACACGTCCCTGTGTGGACAGTCTGAAAGCCTGATAAACAGGTTTCTTCCTCCGGTTTTTTCCATCCTGGCCCTATAGGTGCTGAGGCTTAGCACCCCAAGCCTTGGTTTGTACCTGTTTCACCACTTAATACCACACCAAGCAACACAAACATCCTAAATTACCATAGTTAATTGTTCCAAGCATAAAGTAAAAGAAAAATAAAACGGAAAATAAAAGTGTTGCAAGGAAAGTAAATTGTTCAACTTCTGGCACGCAGGCCACCAACTGTTCGATAGATAAAGGGACTTAAACCTGTGGGCTCGCCATCAACCCGCTCCTGCTCCTCCAAACCCTCTACTCCATATCCTCATCGCTATCATCACCTCCATCCCCATGCCCCGCCATGTACTCCCGGATGCTGCCGATATCGTCTTGTATATCGTTGATGTTGCGTTCAATAGCTCCGACCCGGTGGTAAGTATTGTTGGCGAGGTTGTAGGCGTTCCTGGTACACATGAGGTTTTCCTGCATAAGATCATGTAAGCTTTGAAAATTAAGAAAACCGCCTCCTTGTGAGGAGGATTGACCCGGATCACCATGGGGTGGATACTGGTGGTGGGGAGGTGGTGCGTGAAGAACTAGGGCCTCCTGTGGGTTCCATGCATAGCCTTGCGTTCTTTGGAAACTCACTGTTCCGTCTTCCGCCTCATAAAGTAAGTTCATGGCTCGGCAAATGTGGTAGTCAACTCGCCCCGACCATGGGCTTCTTTCAAAGGACCTTGGAATTCGCGTGTAATGCTTGAAAAGACGGTACACCCATCCCCCGAAGAAGATAGGCGTTGGAGCGCGAGCAAGGCGGTTGAGATGCATGTTTCGTAATAGGAGATACGGAACATCGAGAGGCTTTTGGTTGTGGATACAGTGGAGGACAACCAAATCTTTCAACCCTACAACACCGCTACTGTCGTAACGTTGGTTTAGAGAGTAGGTGAGGATCCTGTGAATGTAGCGATAGAGCGGATCCCTTAGCTTCGTACTCTTGGTGCTGCAGGGTCGTAGATTCCTTCACCGATTTGAGCCCATGCGGCTTGTCTTTCATTTCCATCCAAGTCTCGTAATCCCCCGGTATTCTTTTCGTTTCCCGATTCCTCTTCTTGGTATAGCCCTATTATGGCTCCAAACTGTGCCATGGAGATCGAGTACATTGTCCCTCCACACCGAAATACAACCCCTTCATTGTCGAATGGGTCACACCTTGAATTGAAGTTGAAGGTACTGTAGAACTCCATGGTGCATTGATGCACCGACCGAAGCCTAGTGTTTAATGCAATAGCTAGTGGTCCCGTAACGATGTTGTTGAATCGGTTCAGCTGGTTTACCAAGGTTAACAGGTCCGTGCAAGCTCTCCTGGGGTACTCCTCGGGTCTTGTTTGAAGTATCTCGTACCTTGCCCTTGCATCGAGCTCACTTGCATTGATCCTTGTGAACTTTTCCATCTGAAAGAATACACCAAAAATTTTACGAAACAATGAGATTTTTAAAGAAACTGCAAACAGCCGGCTGGACACGACCCCGTGTCCAGAGGTCTGTTACTCAAAAACTTCATTTTTCGACCCGGTTTCGAAAACTTGAAAATTTTTGGTCCAATAGGTGCGGTTTCCCCCGAAAATGAAACCCTAAGTGCCGTTTTTCCCAAAATAACCCGTTTGCCCTATCAATTTTATCTTTTTCGGTTCAAGAACAAGGGTTTGGGGTTTTTGTAAGAAATCGGGTGAATCTTTGAACAATCTAAGTGTATTTACTTTCCTTAACACTAATCTAACTAAATGCAAACAGATTTAGGCAAAAATTTTAGGTTCGATCCGGATGAACTTCAAGAACCCTAGATTTTTCCCCAAATTTGTGGTGTTTTAACTACATGCAAGTAACTAATCTAACTACTAAGAGTGATAGAATCATACCTTGACGTTGTTAGATCGATAGTAGACGTCGAAATTTCGCGAAAAATCGCCTGGAATCAGAGCTTTTGTGGGGAAACGGGGCGTGTGGAATGAAGAAACTGTTTTGAAAAAGGGGTTTTATCCCGTCTGCAGCGCGAACACGGCCCCGTGTCCAGCGGAAACGGCCTCGTGCCGAGCAGTTTTTTTTTTTTTTTAGTGCACGTGTGAATGCCCCTTTCTCCCATAAGCTATGGTTGGAAAACTTACCGCTTTATTTTGTCGTCTCAATCGTTCGTAACTTACCAGGCATGATGTTTTTATTCTTCCACTGTTTGAAGCAACATCTCTTCTTCCTCATCCTCAATAAATCTTTGATAAAGTTTTAGCCGTTGGCCATTGACTTTAAATGGTGGCCCATTTCGAGATTTAATTTCTACTGCACCGTGTGGAAAAATGTGGGTGATGGAAAAAGGTCCTGACCACCTAGACTTTAATTTACCAGGAAACAATCGAAGTCGTGAATTAAACAAAGGAACTAGATCCCCTACCCGAAATTCATTAGGTTTAATATGTTTGTCATGCAAATTTTTCATTCTTTCCTTATAAATCTCGGAGTTTGAGTATGCATAATTCCTAAGCTCGTCTAATTCATTTAATTGACAAAATCGATTTTTACCAGCAAATTCTAAATCTAAGTTTACATTTTTGATTGCCCAGTAGGCTTTGTGTGCAATTTCTACTGGCAAATGACAACTTTTTCCATAAACTAGCTTATATGGGGTTGTACCTATTGTTGTTTTATAAGCAGTTCGAAAAGCCCATAAAGCATCGTCTAATTTATCAGCCCATTCCTTTTTATTTAATCCTACGGTTTTTTCGAGTATTCGTTTTAAACCTCTATTAGTCACTTCGGCTTGTCCGTTTGTTTGAGGGTGATATGCTGTAGAAACCCGGTGATAGACCCCATATCTTGTCAAAAAATTTTCAAGTTGATGGTTGCAAAAATGGGTACCTCTATCACTTATTAAAGCTTTAGGTGTGCCAAAACGAGAGAATAATTTTTTCAGAAATTTTACCACGACTCTTCCATCATTTGTTGGAAGTGCCTCGGCCTCGGCCCATTTAGACAAGTAATCTACTGCCACAAGTATATATTTGTTTCCTTTCGATGGTGGGAAAGGTCCCATAAAGTCGAGTCCCCACACATCAAATATTTCACAAACAAGAATGCCATTTTGTGGCATTTCGTTTTTGGAAGAAATATTACCTGTTCTTTGGCAAGCATCACATGTCTTTACAAGACTTTGAGCATCTTTGTAAATGGTTGGCCAATAAAATCCTGAATCGAATACCTTTCGTGCGGTACTGGCAGCACCATGATGTCCTCCGTATGGACCTTCATGACAATGGCGGAGAATTCTTCGTGCTTCACTACCATGTACGCATCGTCGGACGAGTTGGTCGGCACACATTTTGAAAAGATATGGATCTTCCCAAAAGTAGTGTTTCACATTAGCAAAGAATTTTTTTCTTTGATGATGTGGCCATCCTTTTACGACTATACCGCTAGCTAGGTAGTTAGCATAGTCGGCGTACCATGGTTCTTCCTTGTATTCCACCATTTCCAGGGACTCAGTTGGAAATTTTTCGTTGATTTGCTCGTCCCTGGTTGCCTCTAAAGCTGGGTCTTCTAGGCGTGAAAGATGATCTGCTGCGGTATTTTCTGCTCCTCTTTTGTCCTTGATTTCAATGTCAAATTCTTGGAGGAGTAGAATCCACCTAATCAAACGTGGTTTTGCGTGTTGCTTCTTGAAGAGATATCGAATGGCTGCATGGTCTGTATAGACTATAGTTTTAGAAAGAACAAGATAAGAACGAAATTTATTAAAAGCAAATACCACAGCTAGTAACTCTTTTTCAGTTGTTGTATAATTTTCTTGTGCATCGTTAAGTGTTTTACTAGCATAATAGATTGGGTGGAAATGCTTTTCTTTTCTCTGTCCCAAGACAGCTCCAACTGCAAAGTCACTGGCATCACACATGATTTCGAAAGGAAATTTCCAATCAGGCGCTATCATGATAGGTGCATTGACTAGCATTTCCTATAGGGTTAGAAATGCTTGATTGCAATCCTTGTCAAAGATGAAAGGATCATCTTTTTCAAGTAATTTTGTTAGAGGCCTTGAGATTTTTGAAAAGTCTTTGATAAATCGCCTGTAGAATCCGGCATGCCCTAGGAAACTTCTGATAGCTCTTACGGAGGATGGAGGTGGTAATCTAGAAATGGTATCTATTTTGGCTCGATCCACCTCCATTCCTTCGCTTGAGATTTTGTGACCGAGTACTATACCCTCCGTTACCATGAAATGGCATTTTTCCCAATTAAGGGCGAGGTTAGTTTCCTCACATCGGGATATCATTCGTTCAAGGTTATCGAGGCATTGGTCATATGAATCCCCAAAGATAGAAAAGTCGTCCATGAAGACTTCCATTGTCTTTTCTATCATGTCATGGAAAATGGCTACCATGCAACGTTGGAATGTTGCTGGGGCTTTACATAGACCAAACGGCATGCGTCGATAAGCAAAAGTTCCATAGGGACATGTGAAAGTTGTCTTTTCTTGGTCTTCGGGTGCTATCGGGATTTGAAAGTAACCTGAAAAACCATCCAAGAAACAGTAAAATTTATGACCGGATAATCTTTCTAACATTTGATCAATGAAGGGTAAAGGAAAATGATCCTTTCTTGTTGCTTCATTTAATCGTCTATAATCTATACATACTCTCCATCCTGTGACGGTTCTCGTTGGTATTAGCTCATTCTTTTCGTTAGTTATTACCGTCATACCTCCTTTCTTTGGAACTACTTGGACGGGACTCACCCAAGGACTATCGGAGATAGGATAGATAAGTCCGGCGTCAAGTAACTTGATGACTTCGTTTTTAACCACTTCTTGAACATTTGGATTTACTCGACGTTGTGGTTGTATGACCGATTTGTAGTCATCATTCATCAAAATTTTGTGTGTGCACATAGAAGGACTAATTCCTTTTATGTCAACAAGTTTCCAAGCTATTGCGTTTTTGTGTTTTTTCAAAAGATTAATCAATTTTTCTTTTTCTAAGTTATCTAATTTAGATGAAATAATTACAGGTAACTTACCATCTTTGTCTAGAAAAGCATATTCCAAACCTTTTGTAAGTTCTTTGAGCTCAAGTGGTGGGTCTTTAGGAGACTCCTTATTTGGTTGCTCATTTCGAATAAGAACTTTAAAAGTTTGTTCTATGGCGACCTCTTCTTCAACAAAGTGGTCAATCTCTTCACTTGTATCGGGTGGTTCATCTTCATCTTCAATTAGGGGGTCATTATTGCCGAATGGATATTTCATTGATCGTTCGAGATCGACACTTCTTTTAAATGCCCCTAATTGAAGAGGTAGATTATTGAACTTCCGGTTTTTCAAAGCTTCGTGAGTTTTTACAAATGGTCGTCCCAACACTAGAGGAGCGTCATCGAGGATGACAAAGTCGGTTGGGATCACCATTTGATTTGCTTGAACCAAGACATCTTCAACTATACCGATTGATTTTATTATTTTCCGATTGGATAGAAAAATGGGTATTTGAAGTGGAGAAAAATCACTAATACTTAATTTTTCGAAAATGTAGTTAGGCATTATGTTAACACAAAGATCTTTATCGATTGTGACATTACTAATAAACGAATTTTGAAAGAAACATGGAACCGGTGTAATGTTAATTTCAAATGGGTCTTCTTTTATTAGTGAAGTTTGATCATTAGTTAACTTAACACTTACCGTTTCGTCAATTTTAGTGTTAGTGTTTAACTCTTTTAAAAACTTAGCATGAGTGGGTACTAAACAATGATTTTCGAAAGAAGGTGTCAAGAGATTAATTTCTTCAAAATTAGACTCTTCTTGGATTTTAACGTTGTCGGACTCACCTTTTTCGTTGTTTAACTCATGTGTCGGTTTTTCACTTATTTGTTCTTCCATTTTTACATTTTCAGTTATCTCTTCCTTTTTTAATTCTTCTCTTGCGCGGGACTCCTCTTCCCTTGCGCGAGCTTCTTTTATACATCGATCGATAACTCTAATGTGTTCTAATATCCTATCGGTCACTTCGGTTATAGAAAAAGAATCGTTATTTTCTAAGCTTGAATCCGGTTGTTCGACCCTTTGTTCCTCATAATACTCATATGAAGTTGATGGTTCACACCATTGTCCTTCATTGTAAGCATATGATGGATAAGGTTCGTAATTTTGTTCTTCATAATACTCATATGAGGTGGGTTGTTCACGCCATGGTTCCTCATAATAAGCATATGAAGGTGGTTGCTCATATCTTGGTTCCTCAAAGTATGAGTAAGAAGGCTCATACCTTGGTTCATCAAAATATGAGTATGAGGGAGGAGGTTCATACCTTTGGTCTTCATAGGATGTGTATGAAGTTGACGGCTCGTACCTGGGCTCCTCATAATAGGTGTATGAATTGGATGGTTGATATGAGTGATTATTTTGAATCGAACGTGCATTACGACAATTAGTGCAATAATTACCCCTATAATCATCCTCATCATAGGTGTAGTTGTAACCTCCTGAGTATTGATCCATAAGAATCACTCAGCAGACCACAACCGAGTCTCGAGATCAGAAAACAAAAATAAAAATGGAAACAGAGGCTGGACACGGCCCCGTGTTCAGTGAGCACGGCCCCGTGTTCAGGATCTGTATCTAGGCGTTTTAATTAAATTTACTGATTTCGTTGAACACGGGGCGTGTTCAGTGAGCACGACCCGTGGTCAAGTTTCTGTTACTGGGTGTTTTTATGAAAATGCTGGACACGGCCCCGTGTTCAGTGAACACGGCCCCGTGTACAGGTTACTGTAAATGCAAATCTAAACTAAAATGCAGAAAAAAGTGCGCGCGTTTTAAAAAGGTTTTGAAAAACTGATTAGGCCGTCGATTTTAAGCTTTCTTAAAATCCTTGTGTTCCCCGGCAACGGCGCCAAAAACTTGATGTGCGATAAAGTGTCGTATATATTAGGTGTATATTTTAAGCCCTTTTTAACACTTATTTTAGCCAAGTTTTAAATTTATAAAACACGATATTTCACTAACACTAAACACACATATGGGCAAGTGCACCCATCGTTGAGTGTAGTATAGCGTTGGTAAGATACCGAGGTCGTCCAAGGACACAAGAGCTTTTAATACCGGTTTATCCTCAACGTCTAACCAAAATAAAAAAGTTTAGAAAAATGTTTTAAGCTAAGAAAAATAAAAACTAACTAACATGCTGAAAATAAAAATAAAAGAAAAACAGATAGACAAGATGAATCACTTGGTTCCGACTCGTATCTAGTATAACCTTTGATTATTTCCGCACTTTTGCACATAATTAAGAGATTATCTTAGTTATTGTAGTAGGCCCCTCTTTTGAAGGTGACGTTACCCTCACCCCAGTAGTTTGAGTCAGCAAGGATACAATCCTAAAAGGGTGGATTATTGGAAGATAATGAATTAAGTTATTAATGCAGTATTGTGGTAGGCCCCACTTTTGGCGGTGACGTTACCCTCGGCTAAGTAGTCTGAGTCAGCAGGGATACAGTCCTAAATAGCCGGGTTATAGTATTAATAGTAGTTAACTTATGAGGGGATCAAAGAGTTTGGACCCCCGCCATCCAATACCGTGAAGCATTGAAGGAGGTCCTACTAAATTTGACCCAGGTCCATTGCAGGACCTCTAAACGCTGAACAATGGCAAGACCTTTACCAAACCGTTCCCTTAACCCCCGACCAGGTAGCCAACATACCTCCATATAGACCGTGGAGATATAAATGGTGAAAATCCTTTATTTTATATAGACAGTAAAATAATGCCAAGACACCACGGACAAACGATAAGGAAAGATCACCTTCAACATAAGTAACTAGTTATTAAAGTCATTAATACAAAACCAATTAAAAAGTGCAAAAGATTAGAAATAAAAAGTATTATACTAGACACTTTGTCTTCACCAAGTGATGTAAGAGACTTAGGCAAACATGGCCTTGATTGTCAAGAACTCTTACGATCAATCTTGGACCCCGAGACGACTCACACACTCTACGATGGACAATGGATGATGGTGGTGGATGATGGTGTTGTGATGGTGGTGGGTGGTGGATGAAGTGTGAGAGAGGTGGTGTGCCAAGGGATGAGATGAAATGAATCCAAGCACTCCTATTTATAGGCTGAACAGAGAGCTGGGCACGGCCCCGTGCCTGTCTGACACTCTCTCTCCTCATTAATTGTAATTCGCAATTACAATAAATGCGCCTGCTGTACTTTCGACACGCCCCCGTGTCCACTGAGCACGGCCCGTGGTGGGCAATAGAAGCTTCTATGGATTTGTCTTTTCTGCTGCTTCTTGGGCACGCCCCCGTGCTGGCTGAGCACGGGGCGTGTTCAGACTTCTGCCTTCTCTACTTTGCTTTGGAAGGTGCCGTTGAGGGGTCGGGCAGTCCACTTATGTTCCTTTCCTTGTATTTATGTTGGAATTAGCTGTCTTTTTGCTTCTTTTGTGTTTTTGAGCTCATTTAATCCTGAAAACACAAAAGGAAGACAAAAACACTCTTTTTCCAATATTAGTACTTAAAAAGGGTTAGTTTTATGCCTCATTTGATGTAATTTATATGTTGCATTTTACACACATCAATAAGTCTAAAAAGAAATATCATAACCCAAATCTCGAGGACGAGATTTAAAACAAGGTGGGGAGAATGTAACATCCCTATTTTTATATATAAGAATTATAGGTTTGGTTAAATTTATTAACCACTAGTAACTAGTTTATTTTTAATATAAATATTCAACCCAAATAGTTTTAAACATTTTTTTTATATAGTTGATTGAAATAATATTGGCCTGTGTATGGGTGACCTTTTCTAAATAAAAATATCTAAGAACTTATATTATTAAACAGGTATATTACGGGTAAGTTGACTGTTAAAAATATGAAGTTCCTAGACAGATCTAGGAACCATAAATAATTAAATTATAAAAATACATTGTATTTTGAACCTACTCTATTTTTAATAAAACTTAGACCCAAATGTTGACAAAAATATACTCGTTCTAAAGACATATTTATTATTTTGTAAAACGTCATATTTTACAAGTTATACGCGCCAAATAAGTGAAATATTTAAATTAATTATAAATAACTAAAATTACATTTGAAATAGGGTCATTCTATTCCCCCCCCCCCCCCCCCCCTAATTCCTGATTACACCCCCCTATCAAAAATGTCACATCCATCAATCATTTGGTTTTTGTTTTTAGCCTGTTTTGTCTTTTTGTTGTCTTTTTTTTATTCTTTTATTTAATTATTAGTTATTTAGTATTTGTTTATTATTTAATTAGTTATTATTATTATTATATTTATTAGTAGTAGTAGTAGTAGTAATGATATATTATTTATTATTAGTTTTTATTGTTATAATTTATCAAATTATATTTATAGCTGTAACAAAAGCTATATAAAAATAAGTACTTTTTTACAAAATTATTATCATTTAATAATTTACATACCGAGGTTTAATCTATACACCCCCCAAATGTAGCAGGTTGTGCTATCCAAGACTTATACATATTTTGACGTGATTCAAATATATTCTCCCAGCCAGCTGCATCATTTTCTCTCATTAATTTCCATAGGTTGTTTGTGCTGGCAATTGGATACTCTCCTTGCAATTCTACCATTATAAAATGGTTACCATTCACGTGTGCAATTGTAATTATTTTTTTTTCTGGGAACTCGTAAGGGCCTCTCCAAAGCGAAAAACAAGTAGAACTGTTTCTTTTTTCTTGAGATAAAAAATGAACGATCACATTAAACTTGTTCGCAATCAAGAATCCTGCCTCTGGCATAATCATCCAGTGTTTTTCAGGTGCAAACCCCGATCCTGACCAAGCCAAGGACGTGAACACATTTTTGAATGAGCCTAAGAAAGCCTTAGTGTACTTATTTCTAAACTCGAGTAGCTCTTCCATCAGTGATCTCCGGATAAATAACCATTCATCTTCACCGTACCCGAGAGCAGAAGCTGTCGCCCGAAACCCACAATTTCCATCACCTAACACGTTATGTATGCGTGTAACATACGCATGGAAGATTTTTGGAATTAGATGAATATAGTTGTGTATCACCTGTGATGCTTGATCTTGGTTCAACCCCATGAAGTCATAGCCTGGCGCACTTGTAGAGTTGGCGAAAGAACTTTGTCCGACAATATCTTGGTTCAACCCCATGAAATCATATCCCGGTGTGTTTAAAAGGTTGGTAAAAAAACCTTGTCTGTCTGTATCTTGTGTCATGAACGGACTTGGTTCACCAGGATCGTCCTTGAATGGTTTTTTTCCGTAAATATCTTGATTTATGAACGGACTTGTTTCACCAGGCACTTGATAGTTCACGCCTTGACTAATGTAACCAACATAATCATCAGTCTCTAGATACCCGAATGAACTGTGTCTCCAAGGCTCTTGAGTGTAATCATGATCTTGGGAGTTCACAAATGAACTATGCCTTACAGGTTCTTGAGTGTAATCCTGCTCTTGATAGTTCGTAAATGAACTATGTCTCCAAGGCTCTTGAGTGTAATTATATGATCCTTTTTAA
The DNA here is from genome assembly GCA_030545235.1 of Helianthus tuberosus. Classification (NCBI taxonomy): domain Eukaryota; kingdom Viridiplantae; phylum Streptophyta; class Magnoliopsida; order Asterales; family Asteraceae; genus Helianthus; species Helianthus tuberosus. The sequence continues at coordinate 232,044,809 of CM060423.1, read as the reverse complement.
TAACCACGAGTGTGATGATCCTTACACGTTTTTTTTTTTCAATTTTAATATAGCACCAATTATATGATCCCTTTTACACGTTTTTTTTTCAATTTTAATAATAATAATAATAATAATAATAATAATAATTCATTACTAATAGTAAATAATAATAATAATAATAATAACAGGGAGCCGCTAGAATGAGAACCACCACGAGTTATGAGAACCGCGAGAACCACGTGCCACGGAGGGGCGTTGACGACGATTTTTTTTTACAACTAGATCCGTATATTTTAACAACATTCGTAAAAAAAAATTTTCAAACGGCGCGCCCGAGGGAGTAGTTTTTTACACCCAAAGTTTGGTGTTTTTATTATTTTTTTGTTTTTTCTTTTTTTTTTACAAACTTTGGGTGTAAAAAACTACCCCCTCGGGCGCGCCGTTTGAAAATTTTTTTTTACGAATGTTGTTAAAATATATGGATCTAGTTGTAAAAAAAAATCGTGGTCAACGCCCCTCCGTGGCACGTGGTTCTCGCGGTTCTCATAACTCGTGGTGGTTCTCATTCTAGCGGTCCCCTAATAATAATAATAACAAAAAAACACTAAAATATACTAAAAAGACAACAAAAAGACAAAAAAAAACTAAAAACAAAAGCAAATGATTGATTGATGGATGTGATGTTTTTGTAGGGGGGGGTGTAATCAGGAATTAGGGGGATGGGAATAGTATCACCCTTGAAATATTAATGCATGCTACGTATCTTTTTGATAAGATCAAAAAGTTTCATCAAATAAAATGAAGGCATATGTCTAGAAAAGTAGTACATAGTGTCTTTAAATTAGAAAAAAATAGGATGACCATGAGACTATACCTTTAGTATAAATTGATAGCTTTCTAAGAAAATTGTGCCAACAAAATCCATTTTCTGTCGCCATTTCCACAAAGCAATACTTCTAATTTTTTTTATTTTTATTTTTCCCTTATAATAATAATAAAGCCTTGCCCAGTTTTAAGTGTTTTAACTCCCGATCACCGCTACCCTTTCCGATTGATCTGAGCCTAATAATTTATGTCAGGGCTCTGCCCGACTAAGTTGTTGGGATTCGGTCTCGGACAATCGGGACAAGGTTGAATTAGGGGTATTATACTTACCACGAGTGCATTATATATTTTTAAATAGCCCAGAGGTTATACCCAAAATTTATACCAGGAGGCTTTCTAGTTGAACCCTAAATTTACAAAGTGGGTCCATTCTCTATTCTCACTATTTTATTTCCTTTTTCTTTATGATATAATTATATTCCAAAATGTCCCAAATTGATTCGTTAGTAAAAACCCGGACCACAGAAACCCCAATCCATATCAATAAATCAAAGAAAATCAGATATTTAGTCTTCAGGCGGGCCGCGTAAAAATAAGCCGAGGCTTACGCGGGCCGCGCCAGCAAGGCAGATCTCCGGATAAGCTTAAGGGACACATGGCATCCACCTGGCAGACCTACTGGTGACTCAGCAACCCTACGCGTAGACTGGGCGGCTACGCGGGCCGCGTAAGGATCGCCTGAGGATTTACGCGGGCCGCGACAAACCTCAATTTCACCTATAAATAGGCTGTCGCATGTCCTATTCTCTGGTGTCGAAATCTCAATTCAAAAATGAAGTTATACTGTCCAAATTCGAATATTACTCTCAAAATTAGCGAGGCGCTGTTACGATACAGGGTATTAACTCGATCGCTGCTACGATTCAATGTCCGATCGATTGAAACTATCCGACCGGATGTTTAAGCGCTATCCTTTGTCATTAATTGTGATTCCGACAGGATGTTTGAGTACCACCCGAACTCGGGGAATACTCTGTCATCCATTGTGAATCCGATGGATGTTTAAGTGATTGCACTTTGTCATTCGTTGTAAGGGTTTTAATCTCGTGAGTTATCGTAATTGCTGTATTAAGTTACCTACCTAGTTCGTGTGCACTAGGTTACAAGGCTAAATCAATAGGCTAAGCTCTGCCTGTATAAATCTGCAATATATCAAGGCTTATCTGTAGATTTAACTTTGCCGTATGAATCTGCATGCTTATAATGTGAGTCATTCTCTTTTTATCAAAATGTTTTATAAATTCTTAAATATTTTCAAAGTTATAATTACAGTGATTAAGTTTATGTAGTCACCAAATTACAGCCGGTATGTGGGGTATTGTGCACATTACTGCTGTATTATCACTTTAGGTGGGCGAGCCTAAAATTTGTGATATACGTCACTATTGGGTGACAGGACCCAATAGTGATATAACGTCACCATTGGGGCAGCCAATGGTGATATGACCATAGTCACAGATCCGGTCGAGTGACAAATACCGTGGGTAGTTGGTTGATATCAGAAACATTGTAATCTTCCTTAATACTGTAAATTATAACAAACAGGTTGTTTTAAAAAATAGAATGATTCACTCAGTATTTCCCGCTGACAAAACCTTTTTAAAACGCGTTTCAGGTAATTACAGTAGATTGGAGTAAGAGATGGATACGGCACTGAAAGGCATCAAGAATTGGCTTATTTTACTAATTAAATCAAATAAAGAAATATTGTTTTATGTAATCAAATTTATCTTTATTAAAACTACCATTGTAAAACATGGGTTTATCCCATCTATTTAATAAATAAAATCCGGTGTTTTCTAAACTCTGATATTTTCCTAACTCACGGTCCTGATGAAATTTTCGCTGCAATATTTTTCAAAATAATCACCGGTACCACTGGGCTGTTCGCGGCTCCCGATTCCGTCTAGGGTGGGTCGGGGGTCGTGACAGAAGGTGGTATCAGAGCCACTGCTTTAAGCCTATAAGTGTTGTGATAATAATACCTAAGTTTATATAAAAGAGTTAGGAGATTGCTATTAACTGGTAGCACACATGATAGCATTTAGACTTGAACTTAAGAAAAGATGCCTTAGTATCAGCTTCGAGATAAGCTAAGTACTTGTGTAAATAAAGTATGATGGGTTTTGATATACCATAAGAATGGTAATTAGAATATTGCAAGATATGATAAATAAGCAAGAATTAATAGTAATTATTACTTAGTGATATTACTTGGTCTAGAATAAGATATGTTATGGAAATACAAATTTCCTTGATTCTGGATAAAAGCCCTAATAAAAGAGGCACTTTTAAAAATCTTGAAAAGATACTATTTATGGGAAATAGAAAATTTTCTCCGACAAGACTGGGTATGGTGTAGCAGACTCTCCAGTTTGTCCGAATATACTGGGATTACCTCTCCGACGCGAACCGGATAAGACGGGGTATATAATATGTCAAACAAGTGACAAGATTTCCCTAAATAGTATCATGACCAGATATTTGACTTGTTTTTGGAAATAAGAATCTGTTAAATACATTGACCTTATGAAGGGTATGTATATTACAGCATGTGAAATATATGATTATATAGATATGTATATCTATAAGAAATTCCAAAAGTCAATTAGGAATAAAGCACAAGCATATGTGTCTAGATTTCTTTATTAGGAATCTCTTTTCCTATATCAAACATTATTTCGTTTGATCATCTGTCTCGTAGCTCATGTAATAAAATAAACAATGGAAACCCTTTAAGCTAAAACGCCATCAAAAGAATTTCTAACGCGTTATCATAAACTATTAACGCAAGTACGAAGCATGTAAAGTTGTGATAATGTACAAGAAAACACATAAAAATTTAATTATAAGTCCACAGAAGTTGAAGTATATCACACACAACTTTCGAAGCAAGACCTTTTGGAAAATATAAATTGGGCACGATGACACCAATGTTAATTCCGTTAGTAGAAGAACTACTAATCAAAAAGTGGTACTTTGCCACATGATCCTACAACCAACATGAATCTCACTGAAGTACGTTGTAACAAGATTTCACAATCATCGGTGCATAGTCTAATCAGAATCATAATTATTAGTACTAAAAAAATCTATAAGTACGTTGCAAATTTCCTATTTTATTTTATTTGACATTCCCTGGTAATGTCATTTAACAACAGTTATCACCCAAAATTCCAGATAAAATTCTTAAATTTCTTTTATTAAAGTTCTAACCTCTGTAAATAGACTTTTACATTGCTATTTTCCCTAATGGTCATCATACCATGAGAATTTCTTTCATCATAGCAAATATTGATCTATTTCATTTCTTGGTAAAATCACACGTTACACATACACTGTTTGTTGTGCATGTGATTCGCTTGCTTTATGAAGACCACTGGAGGACTTCATTCCGATTTGTTATTTTATCAAAACTCAAATATCATTCCACTTTTTGCACGGTGAACCGCACTATTGCAAAACGATAACTCTTTGATATCAAGTCAATAAATTTTGTTAAAACCAATGAGGTGAAGAATTTATATTCTATAATAAAATTATGTTTGAGGTATACTCTCATTTAAGTTTATGTTTAGTTATTTATTATTGATAATTAATGTTAGTTTTATTATTAATAATAATAAATTAATAACAGAAGTGTTAGTATTATTTTTAGGTACTAGGGTTATTGTCAAGGGCATGTATTGAATAGCCCAGCCTTAGTTAGGCATGGACTGGCCACCTATGCTTAAACAAGGCAGCACTAACCAATATCCACCCATGATAATAACTAGTAAATATATATAAATTAAGTCATCATACTTATTTAGTAAATTTTAATTATATATACAAATATTATACTTTGTACTGTAAGGAGAATACATATTTTCATAAAACAAATACAAGAATTAGAGGGACGAATAAAATTATATAAATAATTGTCTATCACATGTTTTGTGGTAACTATGTACCATAAACACTCTGGTAAGAAAATAACCATATAAATAATATGGTAGTCATCAACTACGTTGGGTTAGGAGAACATTGTACTATATAAGAATAGTCCTCGTTTTCACTTATTTATAACATTTTTAAACCCATTCACAACGTTATATGGTTTCAAAATGAAAATAAGTAATCACATAGAATCCTACCCAAGGAGGATATGTAGGTTCCGTTTTAATTCTTTAACCCATTCCCAACCACCGGGAATCCCATGCCTTAGAAAGTGTGTGAACTCACCTTGGTTTGCTCGGTTAGATTAGTTACTCTAATAAACAGGAATCAAGCACGTCCTAATAAGGTACATATAACAATCAGTTTCTCGTGCATGCATAACACGTATCCTACGTACGGTTTATCTACTCATTACTTCTATCACACACCACATAATTCAAATGTCACACTCTGACTTTTGTGGAAAGATCATAATTAAAAAAATACACTTGTGTCACTTGTTAGAAAATATTTTCTATGTGTTGGAATTTTTAGAAAATTTCGCCAGAGTTTCCTTTGTAAATGGAGGTGTCCATGCTAATAAGCATATCCTTCTCTTTTCCAAAAATCATTCAACAATCAACAACAATTTACCAAGAGCAAACTATTCCATTTACAAACCAATCATGAACTTGATGTTTCATAAAAATGCGTAGTAACTTGGTGAGGCGTTTAGTGGTTTAGTTACCCTCCAAAGTGTGTTTACTTTTGTTAAAATCTCATTCTCGGGATTTTTAGATGTTCACAAGTTGTGAACATATTTTACAAAAATATTTATTTACAACATTTTCATGTGTCACAAGTATCCATATACTTACTTTATTTCCAAGAATAGTGTAAGGATCACGATCTTTCGAAAACCGTCTTTTAAACTTGGTTTATTTTAGGAAAATCGTTCACAAGTTTTAGATCTACAAGATCACTAGATCACTTTGTTTGTTATTTTACAAGAAATCATTTTGTCACCAAGTTCATGTCTAAATATGGAGGTGATTTTTTTTATGTAAACCCCTAATCACCTCCTACTTGTTAAACCATGTTTTTAATCATAAGTTAACAAGTTGCATATAATGATCAACAACATATTTCTAGTAATCAACAAGCAAGCATCAACATATACCAAACAACATCATACTAACAACACTTCATCATATTTTATCTTTATGTAAACCTTATGTTTAAACTTTTGTTTCATGTTCTTTAGTGTTCTTGTTATAATCAACATACTACATCCTTTTAACCAACAAAAGAGAAGTAAACAAGAGTAAATCAACAACTTACAACTAGCTCAAAGGCTAGGGAAGATCTCTAGTGAAAAAGATGATGAAAGTGGTGTGAAAAGCAAGTAAGTGAGCTCCTTGGTGATCCACAAGCTTCAAACTTCACAAAGCACCTTCTAACACATGAATGGAGCTTGAAAATGGATGAGTATGGTGGTGATAAGGTGGTGGTGGTGGTGGTTATAGAGGGAGCCGAGAGGAGAGGGAGAGAGTGAGGGAATGGGGTGAAGTTGAGTGAAGATATGAATGATATCATGAAGATCTAAAGGACCATACATATAATCTTCTTCCTCCATATTTTGTTCACTCAAGCACTCAATATCTAAACAAAATATGAAGTAAAATCTAGTGGGTATGGTGGTGGGGTCCCTTGGACAGTAAGTATACATGGGGGGGGGGGGGTTAATTGTAACATTTTCATGGTAAGTTTAATAGTTAAATTCCAAGTATATAGTTACATATGTTAGTTAGTGGATATTCTAGTGGGTGTTATGGTGTTCGGGGATCATAACTAGCCAAGAAATAATTAAACAATGTTTCTTGCAATATTTTGGTGTCCCGGGTAATGTCCTGTTGTTCGGTTAGATACCGTTCCGTTAAAGTGCTAAGTTATTCCATATAGTGTCTTTTATGTAACCTTTTGTGTCACTACTAATTCCCAACACTTAGGAAAACATTCAGGACCATTTAGTCAATTTTTCTGTACAAGACTAGTATGTTAAAAAGCACATGTAAGTATGACGCAGTAATCAGAAAGCAGTTAAGTAATTCAACACAGTCATCAAGCACTTTAATTAACATTAATAAATCGTACAAATACATGTAATTATGAGGGTTGTCACATCTGGGCCTTCTTCCCTTCTCTGAATTTGGTGATTATCGCACTTTCCCCCTTTTACCAGATGGGTGAGCCTTCCATTTCTTAGAGCTCTTTCTATCTCTTGCTTTAGGCTAAAACAATTGTTGGTCAGGTGACCGGTGTCTTTATGGAATTCACAGAAAATATTTGGGTCTTGGCCCCTTTTGTTTCGCATCTGTAGAGGGTCTTTGAACTGGTGGTTCTCGGTTGACAAGACCTCGGAAGGGGTCTTTGTTAGGGGTGTCCACTGCTTTTCCCTGTTTTCTCTCTTAACCTCTTTGCGATGACTGATCTGGTTGATTGTATTGCGCGCGTCTTCTCTTATCGGGCTTCTTTCTTTGTAGCCGGATGTTTCCACGATTGGCCTTTGCCTTTCATGTTGCGCCGATCATTGTGGCTGTAATTGTATTGACGGTTGTCGTCGCCGGTCAATTGTTTATCAGTGCGCGCAATTGTTTTCGCTGCTTCAATGAAGGTGTCCCAATCTTTGGGGCCTCCATCTCTTCCTTTTAATCGTTTGATCAGGTCATCACACTTTACTGCCCTCATAAAGTGTGCGCACATCATCTTCTCGCCCACATCTCCGATTTCCAGACATTCCTTGTTATATCTGGTGATGAAATCTTCTACGCTTTCGTGATCTTTCCTCCATATATTCAAGCAATCAGCTGGATCTCTAGTATGCCTGCGTTGTTGGGAGAAGTGCGCGAGGAACTTGTCTCGAAAATCGATCAATGACTTAATTCTTCCTGCTGGCAGGCTGTCAAACCAGATGCGTGCCGCGCCGACAAGGGTTTGTGCGAAAAGATGACACCAAGTTGGTAAGTTCCAACCACCTGTTACCCCTGCGCCGTTGAAGACTTGGAGGTGGTCATCGGGATCTGTTAAGCCATTGTATTTGCCTACATTGTGTGGCAGTTTTGTCTTATCGATATTGGCTGTTGCAATCTATCTGATGAACTTGGAGTTTTCTGCTATGCCATTTGGGCGATAGCTCAATGAGTAATCATGTTCTGCCTTTGGATTGTACCCCGCGTGCTTGTGGGGTTTGTACGCCTCGTGTTCTGGTGGTAGTCTGCTGAATATCGTGTTTTCTTTCTTGTGTGTCGGGTCATCTTCTTCATTATAGCTATCCCATTCGTCGTTTATGTTGCGCGGGCCTAAACGACTTTGTACTGGCTTTCTCTGTTGACGGGAGTATTGCACATAGTTGCTTTCCATTTCCCCATAAGTATCGCGCGTATCATGCGCACTTTGCCTTCTGACGTTGGGTGCTTTTTCAGGATTTAAGTTCCACGCATTGGTCTGTTTAGGCATGTGGGTGCTCGGAGGCCTTTGCGGTGGAGTAACGAAGGCGGATTGCTTAGCTTTTGCTTGGAGCAAGGCTTGCTGTGCGCTGAGTTGCACATAGACAAGGTTCAAAGAGGCTGTTTGTTCGGCGTACCAGGAAGCCAGAGTCTTTCCTTCAGGTAGCCCTAAGAGTGCTGAAAAGTTCAACTGTGTTTGGACAGATGGGGTTGAAGGGCCAGCCCCATGGTTTGGTGTGGGAACCTCCGGAGGTGTTTGGTTAACTACCCTGGGTGGAGGTTGGAAAGTGGCTCCATTTGTGGTTTGGTTAATGACTCTGGATGGAGGTTGGAAAGTGGCTCCATTTGTGGTTTGGCCGATAACTCTGGATGTGCTTCCAAAGATATCAGGAAAATCATTGTTCATTCACCCTTCTTGGATGGTCTCGTTCCCCTGGACTCTTTGGACGTGCGCGGTGTCCGAAATGAGTTCAAAGGAAGAGACTTCTCCGTCCACTTGAGGGGAAGGGTTTGGTTCAGTCATTTTAGAGAGTTTTTTGAAGAAAAGGAGATGAAGATGGTTTGCAAAAAATGCGGTGGGCTCCAATGATGAAACACTGGTTAACACTGGTGGTTAACCAGTTGGATCGTTTCTTCTGTGGGTTCAATCTCCTTCCTTACTCGCCAAATGACTAGGTCCTGCAAAACAGCAACACCGTTAGCTCGTTAAGAGGGGAATATGGGGGTTTCCCTCTTAACCGGGCTTCGGCGTGAGAATAAGTACTCCTCCGAGGAAGAAAACAGTGTGTGTTGTATGTGAAAGTAAGGAGAATAGAATGGAGAACCTGAGTGATGAAGGGTCCTATATATAGCCGGAGGGTGAAGGAGGGAGGAGCAGACTCGCCAGCTGTTATCGGGCGCCAGCTGTCCGACCAAGGGGAATATCCTTTTGGTCTCCTCTGTTGTGTCCAAGATAATGGTCCACGTAGCGCGCCGATATTCGTACATGCTGGAGAAAACGCACTGCTGTTGTTGGTCTGCTCCCAGATTTGTTGCAGGTCTACATGGCGCTCGGTGACTGGTGACACGTGTTGTCCTTTCTGTCGGAAGGAGCATCTTTGGTGCCACCTTGACGTCTTCCAGAAGCTTCTGGGTTTACTTGCTGATGTAGGCGCCATGTTGGATGAAAAAGCGGTGTGGTCCCTGCCATGTGGGCAAGGAATTAGGACCATACCTCTTCAACTACGGACCCAAGCCACTGTTGACCCGTTAGAAACAAGCTTTACTTGTCGTACTGGATCTAACAACTTATCGTCAACCATCTTTAGGTGGTTACGTTTACAGTACAATAATTTATGCATGTGCTCTTGTCCACGGTGCTAAGGACTGGTGTTATAAAGTCCGTAAGGTGTCCCTTCACCCACCCACCAGATAGGGGAAACTAGATAATCATTTGAGATGGCAAGATGGTCGCATGGTTGGGTTAGGTATCGGGATTGAGTCATAATGGATATGAGTTAGATCGTAATAGAAATTTTGGTATTGTTAAAATAGACCAGATCAGGTTGAGTTGACTCGAAAAACTATTTTGTCCATTTTCAAAGAAAAAAATTATTAATAATATAATGCATTAATCAGGAATACAAAAGGTTAAAGGTTTAGACTAGAGTAAATTGCCATTTTAGTCCCTGAGTTTTGTCTAAATTTGTCAGTTTAGTCCAAATAGTTTTTTTTGTGCATCTGGGTCCCTAACTTTTACATTTTGTTGCCATTTTGATCACAATGCCTAACTCCATCCAAAAACCCAGTTTGTAACAGGGGTATTTTGGGGATTTCCTTAAAAAATGTTTTCAGTTGCCATTTTGATCCAATTCCAAAAAATCAAAAAAATTCCAAAAAAAATCTAAAAATCAAAAAAATAATAAAAAATAATAAAAATTCTAAAAAATACAAAAAAATCTAAAAATTAAAAAAAAATTCTAAAAAATCATAAAAATTCTAAAAAATCAAAAAAATTCTAAAAAATCAAAAAATCTTTAAATGTTTCAGCACGAACCGTTTCGACCCGTACCGTATCGAACCGAACCGAACCGTTTCGACGCGAACCGTTTCGAGCCGAAGCGTTTCGACACGAACCGTTTCGACCCGTACAGTTTCGAACCCGAACCGTTTCGAACCGTACCGTTTCGACACGAACCGTTTCGACCAGTACCGTTTCGAACCCGAACCGTTTCGAACCGTACCGTTTCGACACGAACCGTTTCGAACCGTACCGTTTCGACCCGTACCGTATCGAACCGAACCGTTTCGACGCGAACCGTTTCGAACCATACCGGACCGACCGTACCGTTTCGAAACGGTTCGGCTCGAAACGGTTCGGGTTCGAAACGGTACGGGTCGAAACGGTTCGTGTCGAAACGGTTCTGCTTGAAACGGTTCGCGTCGAAACGGTTCGGTTCGATACGGTACGGGTCGAAACGGTACGGTTCGAAACGCTTCACGTCGAAACGGTTCGGCTCGAAACGGTACGGGTCGAAACGGTACGGTTCGATACGGTACGGGTTCGAAACGGTTCGGTTCGATACGGTACGGGTCGAAACGGTTCGGTTCGAAACGGTACGGGTCGAAACGGTTCGTGCCGAAACATTTAATGATTTTTTGGATTTTTTAGAATTTTTTTTATTTTTAGATTTTTTTGAATTTTTTGGAATTTTTTTGATTTTTTGGAATTGGATCAAAATGGCAACTGAAAAACATTAGTGATTAAGTACAAACTGTTACAAACTGGGTTTTTGGATGGAGTTAGACAAAATGATCAAAATGGCAACAAAATGTAAAAGTCAGGGACCCAGATGCACAAAAAAAACTATTTGGACTAAACTGCCAAATTTGGACAAAACTCAGGGACTAAAATGGCAATTTACTCTTTAGACCAGTGGTGTGAATATTTCGATATTACTAATACTAGTTGACCCATTAACCTTTTTGCCTTCAATTTCTGGTTTGACTCATTTAAGGTAAAACATAATCAATAAAAAAAATTGTTATTAACTAAACGGGTCGAACTCCATATCTATGATCCGTTTTAAAAGCATTCGGTATATACATGCATGGAAGAAGGGCAAAAAGGGTATTCAAAATTTGAAGCTTTTCTTATTCACATTTTGCCAAAAGATGACCAACACAGCCAAAAACTAAACAATGATTTCTGCAATTGTTATGACGAAAGTTTCTTTCTTTTTTAATAATATAGTGCATGTTCTCGCCGGCAGCCAAGAGGAGCTGGTAGTCACACAAAAAAAAATTCCCATGTGTATTTTTATAATATTTGATGGAAGACAATGATGAAGACCATATTTGGATATATCCTTATAAAATGGTTATATACTATAAATTATAACTTTATACAACATGTTGTATGAGATGGCGAAAACGGTCATATGGGTCGTATCACATAGAAAAATGGTCATACATGCCGTATACGACACCAAATGACTAAATGACTGATGTGATCATTGACAAAATCATACGGTCCGGGTGACAATTTGCTCCCTATCATATAACTTGTTTGATGTGGTTCAGTTACACAAAAGTGACTGACGTTGACCACTAACAAAGTCATACAAACCAACCGTATGATGTGGTGCATTGACAATAATGCGATTGACATTGACCGCTGACAAAATCATAAGACCCGTATAAGACATTTTTTCCCTCACACACTAGTCACTACCCATATGATATCTGGTGTATATGTAGTAGGACCCTTAAGAAAATAAGATATGATCATAATGGATTTTGAGTAAAACCTGAAACTAGAAATTGTTTATCCGCGTTTAAAATGAACAGGCAAGACACATATAAAACATAGAGAGCACTTATAAAATCAGCTTTTCTTTAAACTTCACAAACATCACCATATAATTGCCGAAATACAAAATCAAACTAAACAACTACAACCGTTGTTTGTTTGTGATTGCTGCAAACGCTATGTCAAAACTTTATTATTATTATTATTATTATTATTATTATTATTATTATTATTATACATATTAATAGGAACTTTTTATGAACAGTAGTTCAAAATTTTTATAATATTATAGTTTTTTAAGTTTCCATTATTTTATTATTTTATTACTTTAATTTATTATTTCTTTATTTCCTTATTTTATTTTTTTAAGTTTTCTCATATAACATTTAAGATAATGTCTTAGCAACATTGATTTCATGGCGATCTCGACTGTATAACATCGGTATCGGTATCTTTATTATCAGAACCGTTACTGATATTCGTATTTATGGTTTTTGACCGATGTAAAACACATATTGATATTATTTTGGTCATATCGTGACTTTATTTTTTGGGTTTTATCTTTCGCTTGATATACCGAGTGGCGAAACCGTATCGATATCGTAATGAATCGAACCCATACCGAATGATACCCGCCACAACGTGCGGGGAAATTTAACTAGTTATTATTATTATCATCATCATCATCATCATCATCATCATCATCATCATTATTATTATTATTATTATTATTATTTTGCATGCCCTGGCTGGCAGCTATTAGAGAAAAGGAGTAGGTAGTCATTAAAGGAAACCCACTTGTATATTTTCATAATTTTTGATAGATTGCATTATTACAATGACGATGGCAGTATTTTGTCACATCCTAATAATAAGGTTAAAATTTAAAATGTATTTTTATGGTACATATTTTTATAATATCCATTGATTATTAAAAATAAAGACGCCCCAATAGGCCAATTTGTATTATATTATATCTTTAACCATACTATAACAAAGCAGCTACAAATAAACACGTCATATAGTTCAAAAGTTGCAAAATTTATATTTTTTTAACGGATAAAGCCTTCAAATCAATTGGAGTTACAATATCATATTGCTAGTCAAATAACACAAATTTTGTAAACCATCCCGAACAGATGTGTTAAGAGCTATAAACATGCATGACTTATTGTACTCTTAGAGAGACCTTGCATAACTGATCCAGGAATCATCTAGTAAACTACCCATAGCCACTTAAAAGGACCTTAGTTCTTAATTTCAATTTATATATAAAAAGATAGAATTTGTTAAGAGTAAATTACAACAACCGTCTTTACGTTAACATCAGATTGCAAACTATATCCTTTATATTCAAAAAGTACAAAAAATATAGTCAATGTTTACAAACCATTACACGTTACGTCCTTTGACTCTAACTCAGTTGATTTTCATAGTTAAATATGAACAAGTGGACTTCATATGATGACAAATTAGCCTTTATACCCCTATATTTATAAAAAAAACATTTTAAATATATATTTTAGCTATTTATTCAATTCTATCTCTTTCTTCCACCTCTCTCACACACACTCACCATCACTGCTACCACCACTAGCCACCCCACCATCATCAGATCTAACCACCACCACCACCCACCACATCCACCTGCCGCCGTCAACCTCTCCCACTGCAACCGTCACACAACCACCACTGCACCCACCACACCACCAGATTTAACCATAAAAACCCACCCTGAATTATTTGCTTCGGTTCTGAGTTAATTACGCAACTCAGGATCTTGTGGATGTTGGAAACTCAGGGGTATGTGCTTGGGAGCCTCCTTGCTACTGGTCGCCTATTCCACCTCCCGAGTTAAGAGGCGAATCTTTGAAAGATTTGAGCACTATCTGAGGATTTATATCATTTGGTATTTAACTGAGCTTGATAATCACATTTTTAATGATTTAATACTCATTCTTTACATGACTACATATCATAAGGCTGGACAGTATGGGGTTAGTTCTCGGTGCGTCTAGGGCCGGCGACGGTCCACACACCGTGCCGCCCCCCTCCGTCCCCGTCTTGACCGTCCGCCTCTAGCCGTTTGAGACGGTCTACAAAATGACAAAACATTGTGGGTTTCGAGGACTTTTGACCGTTTGATTAAAAAAATTTCCAATTTCAATTAATAAACGACCATTTTTTAAATTTATACCAAATTCACTCCAACTTTTATAAATACTCACCACTTTTACACCATTTTTCACACTTTTTCACCCACTACAATCTCATATCTCTCTCACATTTTATAAACACTCTTCCCTTTTTATATAAACTCAACATTTTTATACCATTTTTTACCCACTACCACCCCATCTCTCTCTCAAAATTTACCATGGCTTCACCTTCTTCCATTTCTTCCATTTCTTCATCTTCTTTGTCTACCTGGAAATTATGTTCCAGTTAGTTTGGAACAACAAGATTTGAACATGTTCTCTCTACGTAACGAGTACACACATCATAATCTACAAGTAGACTTGGTGGAGTACATTTGAAACAACGCTCAAAACGAACCAGACGACCACATGCTGGACGAAGACTAGTAGCATTTTTTAATATTTATTTGGATTTTTTTTAAGTTTATGTTTTTTTAATTTATTAGGATTTTTTTTAAGTTTATGTTTTTTTTAAGTTTATGTTTTTTTTTTAAGTTTATGTATTGTGTTTTAATATTAATGAAAATATTTTCTTAATTTATTTGTTAAATGTTAAAAATAGTGGAAGATTAAAAAAAATAGTGGTGGGGTAGGATCATCCTCCCATTTCCACTAAAATTGTAGGATTGACCATCCTCCCAAGGATGGTGATGTGGCGATGACGTGGCGGATCATCCTCCCTTGAAGGATCATCCCCATACCATGTATCCTAAGAAAACTAGTTGAGCATTCCAGAAATATCTGCACGAGATATTGAAGGCAAGAAAATAGAGAAGAACGTATGGAACCTGCTCAACTTTAATGCATTAGTATATTATCATGTAAAGGTAACATTAGGGGGGGGGGGGGGGGGGGGATATTCCACAGTCCTCCCAACCGCTGGAGTGTATCACACTCCACAAGCTAGCTTAGCCCCATAGCTGCCTGGGGGTGAATACCCAACCGAGAGCGAAGAGCTTGGTTGTGGGATGCAGACACCAAGATTCGAACCCGGGACCTCTAGGGAGAGGGTGGGTGGGGCTGGCCAACTGGGCTACCCCAGCTGGTTGTAAAGGTAACATTAGAGTAATTATTAATCAGCTAGTTTTACCGAATTTTCATATCGGATTTGGGTTTTTAATTTGAAAAGGGGGTTTTCATGGTTAAATTTGATGGTAGTGGTGTGATGGCAGAAGTGGTGGTTGTGTGACGGTTGCGGTGGGAGAGGTTGACGGTGGCAGGCGGGTGGTGGTGGTTAGGTTAGGTGATGGTGGCAGCATGTGGTAGGAGTGGAGGTGGTGGTGAGTGTGTGAGAGATAGATGGAGAAAGAGAGAATTGAATAAATAGCTAAAATATCTATTTAAAATGTTTTATATAAATATAGGGGTAAAAAGACTAATTTGCCCTCACATGGGGTCCACTTGTTTATATTTTAACTATGAAAATAAACTGAGTTAGGGTCAAAAGACGTAATGTGCAAGGGTTTGCAAACATTAAGTACGTTTTTTGTACGTTTTAAAGATAAAAGATATAGTTTGTATTTTAATGTCAACGTAAAGGACGATTTTTGTAATTTACTCATTTGTTAGTGAAGTGTATAGCCTTATTGCAAGAATAATTCCCATTTCATTCTTAATTTCTTATATCCGTGATTTACATAACTTGAATCTTCAACTACACTACCTAACTCAATTATGATTACACCATTGCTAATTTGCTATAGAAAATAAGATAAAGACTCACACATACCTTTTGTTAATTATTATTATTACTATTGTATACTATTGATAGACAAAGTGAATGAATAGTAATTATATTTGTTTTAAAGGTTTTTTTATATATGTTATTTAGTGGTTTTTTATATGTGTTATGTGGTTCTTTTATATATCTTATGTAACTTGCGTTTGTTTTTTATCGATGTAATTCACGTGTCAGTATTTTTTGATCATATCAAGATTTTTTTTCTCTATGGGTTGATGTAACGAGTGTAGGCGGCATAACAAAATAAACCGATACCGATCAAATTCCCGCCGTGTTGGTATATTTTTTGTCATATCATGATTTTTTTTCTCTATTGGTTGCTATAATAAGTGTCAGTACCGTAGTTAAACGAACAGATATCCACCCACCGCGCAACGCGCGGATTTAATAACACTAGTATATATAAAAAGGCATTGATCTTTGAACAAAGATATACATGTGCACTACTTCTTACTGAGAAATGACAACAAAAAAACAAGTGAATTAAAAAAGAAATAGGCAACAATCAAATGGTGTGTATGCAAAGTTTCAGCTTAATCTGCTTATTAAGTACAAAAGGAAAAACTTGCATTTTGCGAGATCCATTCGTTGTAGCTGCTTCAAAGCCTCATTAAAGTGAAAGTTTTCATCCAAGTCGAATCAAATAAATCAAACTTTTAACAATTTACCTCTAAGATAGAGTGAATGAAAGTTATTACTGTAACAAATAGAAGCTAATGAACAGTAGTTTTAATATAATATATAGTTTTTTTTATAATAATAGTTATTTTTTTTACTTTTTAACCTTAATCATTTTTTTAATATCATGGGTTGGGATAAGCTTGGTGTCAACCGGTATCGACCCAGTACTTGTATCGAAAATACCGGTACGGTCCTGTTCAGTCAGTACATGAAGGTAAAAACCGGCACTAGTACAGAAAACGCCAAAAGTTGGTGTCGAATTGATATTGGAAATCTTTTGGTTCGGGAAATTCAATGCTACTACCCGGTACCATTTGCTCATCCCTGATCACGGGTACCGTACGAACAACGGTATCATACAACTATTTTTTGTTGTTGATTTTTTTCTTCAATTTTTTATTTTTAATTTTTTAGTTTCAGGGGTATGGATGAGCTCGGTGCCAACCGATACAGAATCTGTACAGATACCGAAAATACCGGTTACGGTACCAGTATATGAAAGTAAAAAACGGTAGTGAACCAGTACCAGGAACGCTAAAAGTCGGTACCGAATTGGTACTTAAGATCTTTCGGTTCGCCAAATTTGGCACCGGTACCCAGAACCATTTGCTCATCTTTGACCATGGGTTTCATACAACTAACATCGTTACCATACAACTTTTTTGTTGATTTTCTTTCGGTTATCTTTTAGTCTTTTTTTTCTACATTTTTTTTATTCCTGTCAGCAGTTCCGTTCGCAACGCGCCCGTAGTGATTTCAAAACACATGTAAACACAAACTAAATAACAAAAGAAATTCACCGCGTTATGGCGAATTTATTTAAACCTAGTTTGCTATAGAAAATAAGATAAAGACTCACACATACCTTTTATCAAGACTCACACATACAATTTAACTCAATTGCTCACCCTAATTGTTCAAGATTTCTGTTTAAGAAGAATAACATAAAACTTTTGGAGTTTGAGCACTAGACCTTCAACACAATTTTGAGCCTATTAACCCAATACTTAATGACAAAGTTGTATGGTGGGCTTGGTCTGATCCACTTTGAAGTGCATTTAACTGTTAACCCAATACTTTGAAATGGATGCCCTATTCCAAAACATGTTTTTGCTCTTATTTTTATATGTACCAAAATGAATACATAATTGAATTATATGAATTAACAAATATCCACTATAATAGACGAACTCTTGTGAATAAAACTAGTTTTTGCCCCGCCTGCGTTGCGGGGCAATAAGCCGAATATTTCTCTCTCATAACATTTATGTCTGTACAGAGGGGAAAATCGTAATTATATTTTGAACGGGAGGCGAAATCATAATTTTAAACTGAGAGCAAAATCATAATTTTGAGCTAGGGGGGAAAACATAATTTCATTTTGAACGGTAGGCAAAAGCGTAATTTTGAGCTGAGGGCAGAATCGTAATTTTGAGCTAGAGTAAAAAACAACATTTTATTTTGAGATGGGGGCAAAAACGTAATTTTAAACGGAGGGCGAAACCGTAATTTTAAACTGGGAACAAAATTAAAAGTGAGTTTTTGAACCGAAGGCAAAAGCGTAATTTTAAGTTAGCGGCAAAATTATAATTTTAATTTGAGCTGGGGGCAAAAACGTAATTTTAAACAAAGGACGAAAGCGTAATTTTAAACTGGGAGTAAAATTAAATTAAAACTGGGGTGGTCCAATAGGAAGTGCAAGACAAATTTTGAACTGTGGGCAAAAACGTAATTTTAAACGAAGGGCGAAACCGCAATTTTAAACTGGGAACAAAATTAAAAGTGAGGTTTTGAACCGAGGGCAAAAGCGTAATTTTAAGTTAGGGGCAAAATCATAATTTTATTTTGAGCTGGAGGGCAAAAACGTAATTTTAAACGAAGGACGAAAGCGTAATTTTAAACTGAGAATAAAATTAAAATAAAAATGGCTTAGACCAATACGGAAGTGCCACGCAAGCTGCCTGGCACTATTCCCTGAAGTTGTGTTTTGTATATGTAGGTAATGTTGGAACCGACCTAGAAAAAAGCGGATGGAACTAGAGATACAACCCTAAACCGAAGACCCGACCTGAACCGGTTTTAGTTTGGAACAGATGATAAGACGAACCGATTGAAACCGATGGTTTGGAATTGGTTTGGCATTCTGCACATGAACTGCACGCTTTGAGCCCACCGGTTTAAGAATCAGTTTGGGATTGCAGCCAAAGTATTACCATCCGAGATTAATTTGTGACTGAAACTGGTGTAGATTCGAGAATCGCTCGACCCTTAGCATTATGCGACCCAACATCTTTTTGCACCAAGACTTTATAATAGCAATTGCAGACTAGAATTTATAGCAGCAGTTGTGGAAAACGAATGCATGAGATTAGGATATTTATATGAATCTTGTTGAGTAGTAGCTAAAAACATCATGATTGACCCCTGACAAAAAGATGTGCCAAAAAACGTTTCCTTGAGAAACACCTGATGCCTTCAAAAGACTAGATTCTGAGATGTTAACACTTCATAAAAATGCAACCCTTACTAAAAGATGTGCCAAAAGCTTTTCCTTGAGATACGCCTGACTTCTGTGACGAACATGAGGATAAACAGAACAAAAGAACCAAAATTTCGCCAAGAGTCCCACGTCCACAGGTTGTGTTGTGTTTGGATCTGTTTATCACCCATATGAAATAAATCTCCGTTATATCGTCCACACATTTGTGAACAGAAGTAGCTTTATTTTCTAATCTTCTTTCATTTCGCAGTAGCCAAATTTTCCATAAAAAAGCAAGGAAAATGACATGAGTGAGTTTCTTCCTTGCACCCGATATTTTTTTATCCCTCTAACGCCTCCAGCATGCCTCTTACTGCTGATATATTTGCCATCACCGGGATTTTAAACCATGTGCAAATCGACCACCACACCATATTTGCGTACAAACAAGAGACGAGTAAGTGGTCTGGATCCTCATTAGGAATTCCACAGTTAGTGCACAACAAGGAATGCAGGGTGATTCCTCTAGCCTGTAAAGAGAGAAGGGTCGCTATTTTTCCTTACACTGCTCTCCAGGTGAAGTAACGAACGTTAGGTGGCACCCAATTATTCCATCTATATTTACAAGTTAACCTTACTGTCCCACGAGCCTCTTCCATGGCCCTTCTAATAAGATTCGTCAAAAACAAAACACCTTTATTATTCACCGAATTCCAAGAATCACCTGTTGGTTTTAATAAACTCCGCCTTCTCAGCATCATTCCATTGCTAATTTGCTATAGAAAATACGGTAAGGGCATGTTTGGCTAAGCTTATTTAACACATATGAAGAGAAGCCATGAAGCTGCAATTTGAAGTACAAATGCATCTAACGAAACAATGTTGATGAAGATTAATATTCATTTGCTTTTTCTTTGTAACTTAACTCACAGCTTCTAAATAAAGAAACATAAAATGCTTTGCATACAGACTTCTAAGGTTCAAAAATCAAAACAGAAACACACAGATACATACACCTCAGTGTGTGTCAGTGAAGAGAAGACCTCAAGCTGCAATTAGAATTACAAATTCATGAGAAAAAGATAAATGATTCACGTTTTGAGTCACATAGGCTACTTTAATTGGGCCCAGTCCACCTTCTTAAACAAGCCCAACTTAATATTACTTGTGACATGTATAAAAGGTCATTTGATATCTTAAACTAGTCAGTAAGCGAAACTTAATATTACCTATAACATTCATAAAAGGTCATTTGATAATAGAGTCATTAAAATAAAAATTAAGTAAGGGATAATTAAGTTGGGTTAATCCACTTTTTTTTTTTTTTAACTTTTAGTTTTATAAAAATATAAGAATTTCGTAATAGAGTGAAATTAATAGGAAAGTTGTTACTATAAGGCTAAATGAAGTGTATTTACTATACATGAGAATGAGAAATAGCATGTAAAAATTATGAAGACAGGATGAATGAAGCAAACTCTCAAGATTGCTTATGGTGAATGTTGAGAACGAAATGGAAACAAAATCAACCAAAATAACTAAATTTGGGGATAATCATAAAGTCAAAATCGGGCTCGAGATATAGTGAATTTGCATTACATCTCTCCAAGTATTTTCGAATAGAGCCTAAATTTTTTTTATCTTAAACAGGGGCAAAAAGATTGTTATTTTCAGAGACGGCCCTGATTAAAAACACATCCATTCATATTACCAGCAACCACATGTAAAAAACAGAAAAGAATACAAATTCATTCTCATTCGTGTTGCCCGCAACCAAAATAGAGAAAGGGCAGGGGCGGAGGGCAAAAGGTTCCTGCAACGAATTTTGACTTTTGAATTTTGACCATTCATTCGTATTGGACTTCAAAGAAAAGGAAATGGCTAAGACCATCCCTATTCACACCCAACCCAACCGAACTATTCATTAAAAACTAGACGTGGTCCAAACCAACATCAAAGCCTACACGAATTTCGTTATAACCCGTAAATATTTTTACCCTCATATTTTGTTTTATTTTATTTTACATACGTATCGATTCCAAAAAAATGATATTCAAAATTGATGAACTAATAAGTATTTACAAAATCATTTACCGAGTTTGTAACTAATTGAAAAATTAAAACTCAATAACGTGTTGTAACCATGTTTGTAAGTTGCAAGAGCATCCACAATAAGACTCATTAAAAACACCTAAAAACATGTCCAATCAGCTGGCACATCAGAAAAACATTCACCATTCAAAAACATCAAAAACCCACCCAATAAGAAAATACAAAAACACATAAAAACATTGTCACATCATCACCACCTTTTACATTTAATTTTAATTACCTATCTTTTTCTTTCAATAAAATATTTAAGAATCCTATAAATTATTTTGATGGATAAAAATTAAAAAAATTTAAAATTTGAAATTTGAAAATTTTATATTTATTTTTAGTTATCAGTTTTTTACTTTAATATTTAAAGGTTTATATATTTAAAGGTTTTTTTTTTTAATTTATCACCCAACCCCCCACCCTTTGGCCCCACCACCTGACAACATGCATCTCAATATGCATTCTTCAACAAATATGCATCTCAAATACACAGGGAAAAAATGATACCCACAATAGGAACAAATAGATGAGGTGGACAAATGGCAAAAAACAAACCAAAAAAATGAGCTATTAGGGATGGTCTAACTATCATTTAAAATCAACGTAGGTAAACAAGTGATCATTGCACGTTAAATTAAAATTCTTTTTTTTTAAACATCAATCTTTCTTCTCTACTCCTGAATAACACCGCTTAACTTCTCTACTCCTAAATAACACCACTTAATTACTCCGACCAAGATTCCTCCCTCGGTCAAACCAAAGCAACTTTTTGTTGCCTATCACTGGGTTGTACAACACATCTCAAATTTAATACCTCGACATTTCTTTAGTTTGTAAAAAAGTTTAGTTTATTTAATCAAACTAATTAAACATCTGTTAAATAGTAACACGAAGTAGTGAAAATTAATATATCAATATAGCTTTATTAATTTTATTAGTGAAATACAACTTGTGGGAACTGATTTTTCTACTTAGTTTAAACTTAGTTCCGTGAGATGTGGGCCTAGAAGTTGGGCTTAAAAATTAATGGATTCCGTGAGATGTGCGCCCATAGGCTGGGCTTAAAAATTAATGGAAATTGTGACCCAACTTACAAACATGGACAGCAAAAGTCTAAACTCTAAATGAAATATGTAAAGACCATCCCGTTCGACACCGGTTGTTTTCTTTCACGACTCCACGTATCAAAACCAGCCAACTAGCCACTGGGTGTGCAATATTTGACGGACTAACTCAAAAATAAACCGAACCAAATTACATACTTATATCCCACTCCTCTCTCCTCTACATCGGTGTCCGTAATGTTTGACAAACACGACTAGAACATCTTATATGAAAATGTATAACCTAATCTCACCAAATCCATGACTTTGTCATCTCATTTGTCGATCACTTAAAGCACGCACACACACTTGGCTTAAACTTTGTCATCTCATGTTTGAGTGAACTGACTTATATTCTTGCTTTTAACAATTCATTTGGGTGGTGTTTGTT
This sequence comes from Helianthus tuberosus, assembly GCA_030545235.1. Taxonomy (NCBI): domain Eukaryota; kingdom Viridiplantae; phylum Streptophyta; class Magnoliopsida; order Asterales; family Asteraceae; genus Helianthus; species Helianthus tuberosus. The sequence goes on along the minus strand of CM060423.1, from coordinate 232,022,035 downwards.
TTTTTGGCCAGAAGCACTTCTGGCCACTTATGTCTGCGCCGCGCAGAGGTTTGGAGTCCGCAGCTTGTTTGTTTTCTCGTAGACCTTTCATTAAAAAAAGGTCTGCGAGACTTCTTCACCACACAGACATTCAGGTATGTCTTCTTGGAACCTCTTCTTGGCAGACCTCTTCTTCCACCACCTCCACCACCACATCCCTGCCACCACCTCCACCACCACATCCCTGCCCAAAAACCCCAAATCGAACCAAAACCCCAAATCAATATCGGTGAGAGAGATACCGTAGAGAGAGAGAGTGAGAGAGATACCGTAGAGAGAGATCGGTGGTGGTGGTGCTACCAGATCGGAGATCGGTGGTGGTGCTTGAACCGAAACCCCCAAATCGAACCAAAAACCCCAAATTGAACCCAGATCGGAGATGATGGCGGAGGTGGTGCGATTGAACGACGAAGATGATGGCGGTGGTGAGATGGCGGAGGTGGTGCGGTGGTGGTGGTTGAAAGACGAAGGCGGTGGTTAAACGACGAAGGCGGTGGTGGTGGTTGAACGACGAAGATGATGGCGGTGGTGTGATGGCGGAGGTGGTGCGGTGGTGGTGGTGCTATGGGCGGTGGTGGTCTGCAAATTGTAGAGAGAGAGAGTAGAGAGAGAGTTGAGGCAGACATTTGTAGAGAGAAAGTGGTTTTGTAGAAGAAAAAAAACAAACCCTCTTCTCCTTGCAGACTGCAGACATTTGGTCCACCTCTTCTCCTGCAGATGCTTGCAGATGTGGTCCGCAGACTGCAGACCTTTTCCCGCAGAAAAAACAAACAGCACCTTGGATTTATAATGGTTATAAAAATATCCTAGCAATGTCTTTTAATAATTCTTAACAACATAATTTGATATTATTGGTTATATTAGTACTGGTGTTTTCTGATCAGAAATTACACGTTTTGTCCTTTATTATAATACCATTTTTCAGGGCGGTGTCATTTTCAACGAATTTTGACAGGTTTTGGCCTTTATAGGAAAAATCCATGCATTTTACTTCCTTTGGCCCTAATCCAGTTAGATTTTCTTGTTAAATCTGATCATGTGGACCCCATATAACGGGGTTATGGTGTCCTCAACCACCATCCAGCAACATAATTACCATCCAGCACCGCAACCACTATCATCAAATGCATCTCAACCATCCACCACTCTCATCGGCCTTCAAATTAAAATGTAGAGAGAGAGATTGTGTGTGAGATAGAGAGATAAACCGAGAGTGAGACTAGAGAGAGAGACAGCCGGATGGAGAGAGAGATAAACCTGAGAAGGGGTGGGTTATGGTGGCCGATTTGGGGTTAGAGTTCCGATTTGGGGTTAGTTTTGGTTTGAAATAGGGGTTGCGATTTCGATTGCGGTTTGAAATTGGGGATAAGGTGGTTGTAGTGATGAACTGAAAGAAGGGGATGGCCAGAGAGAGAGAATAGACAATCGAGTGGGTTGTGATGGTTGGAGAGAGAGAGTGGGTTGTGGTGGCCGGTGAAGGCTAAGGTGGGGTGGTTGGGGCGGAGAAGGCTGAGGTGGTAGTGGGCAGGGTGGCGATGAAGGCCAAGGTGTGCTGGGTGGGGGCGGTGAAGGTTGTGGTGGTAGGAGGTGGTGGCGTGGGAACGTTGGTTGAGTGCATTTACATGGATCCATATTTGTTTATTTTACAGGCGACGACTAGAAGTTATAGGGATTTCTAAGGCCGTTCAATTCTCCGATTAAACTCCGGTGGAGGTTGTAACACCTCGGAAATTCACGTCCTATAATGTGTTGACACGTGTCACAAAGTTTGAACGTGTGAAAGAATGTTATAAAAGGACTAAAGTTGACAAACATGGAAAGTATGCGATTATACGGATTCTAAGTGTCAACAGTGAATAAATATACTTCATAATAACCCTACATGATGTTTATAACATCAAACGAATAAATCATGGATCATACGAAGCTAAAAGTGAGAGATTACAAACTACAGGGGTTAAATGTGTCAACATGTTAAAGATATACCTCTGAGTGATCTTTTGACAAACCCGAAGCTTTGTAAATGTTAATTATGCTCACTAGAATGCACGATATAAATTTCATAAAGTTTCGTTAACGTATGAACAAGTTGTGATCAAATTCGTGTATGAGGGGTTAAAGTGTTAACATTGAAAGTTAAGACTTTTCGGGTTAATCGGAAGTGTTCAGGGACTTGGCGAAGTGGGTATAAGTCCTAAAGCCCTTGTGGGTAAATATAAGGGGGTCAAAATGCAAGAAATAACCCTAGTTGCCCCTTCGTGAAGCCAAAGGTCAAGTTGGAAAACAAATAAAATTTAAAAATCTGATTTTATGTCTCAAGCGGCCCGCTTGAGGTTTGCTTAAACGGGACGCGGGCCGCCTCAGGTGCCCAGAAGCAGAAAAAGCGGGCAGTAGCCTGTTTTACGCGTTTATGACCTATCCAACCGGTATTTCTCACTTGTGGACGACCCCTAAGCACCCCCTAGCACCTTAGAACACTTGTTGATGTTTTGTGGTGTGTTGTAGACCCCCAAGTGTCAAAGACTTGTGGTGATTAAGGTGCTATATAAGGCCCTTATGTGCAACAATTGTTCATACCTTCACAACTTCAACATCTGATCATTCTGGAGCTTAGGATCAGATCCAAGACATCCCTACTCGTGCATAGGACCCTTGTAAGTATGCTAGACCTTCTCTAATTGTGTTTAGCTTAGTATTTAGCTTAAAAGTCAATATATCGTAATTAACATTTGACTTCAAGATTAGTTATAAACGACTAAGTCATATCTCAAATTGAAAATTGTTATGAGTTGGTAATTATGTGGGTAATAAACCCTCAAAAGGGTTCCCCCTGATTCCCACTCTAACTAGGTCGTTTGTCGAGTCAAACGTTGACCGAAAAAGTCAACAGAAGCCTTAATCGGGTAATTAGCGATACGAGAGGCGTGTAACCTGTTTCAACCTTAATATAACTTGGTAATAAGTGTACAGACTTGTCTAAACTAGTTTGTTTCGACAATTTTCAGTTTAGGATCGATTCGGAACCGAAAGGCGCATAGTTTGACTTTTTTTGCTTTGACTTCGGTTCTGACCCGGTTTTGATAGGTTTAGACATGCCTTTAAGTTCCGTTAGGACCGGGTTACATGATAGTATAAGCCTCTGTACTTGTTTCGTTGATTATCCGATTCGTTCGCGCGTTTCCGTTAAGTGCTTTAAATTGACCATAACGCCCTTTTGTCCGTAAAATGAGAATTTTGACAATGTGAGTAGACGAAGACCTCGGCTACTAATTTATAAACTTGCCCTCAAAATTTGACATCAGTTTGAGGTCCAGATTAGGAGATATGCGCATTAGCGTAAACGATAAGCTTTTTATTAATTAATCGACGCGATTAGCGCATAGCCTATCTAAACCCGATTTTCAGCACCAAACCTTTTCCCCACTGATGTTAAATAATATTTTGGGATTTTTGAAGATTTTTAATTATTTTTAAACTGATCATAAGCTTGGATTAGCGCCTTAATTCGGTAAATACCGAATATGCCCTTTTAGGCCATAAAATGAGTTTTACAAATCCTTTTAATGCCAATCCAATTGCTACTGATTTTAAATAATAAATGGAGTGTTTTGAGCCTGTTTATTTGATCAGAAAACTCAGAATCGTATTTTAACCCGTACGTCGCTTAAAACGGCTTTATACGCGTATTATACGCATAGTTTGGGTTTAAAACTATTTTAACATATAAGACTTATAACCAAATGTTATAACCTGTTAAGGTAAGTTATCTCACTGATTATTTCAGACCCGAACATCAGTGACGTATAAAAATCTCTTTTATAATCTTTAAAATGACCAAAATACCCCTACGGGGCATAATTAAGGATTAAACTCGTTTTGGGCATTATGGAAGGTATCATACTGATATCACAACATAAATAAAGCATATTAACTTAGGAAACCTGTTCACGACCTATTCGGTTACCCGTTATGCGTTATTCGCGTCCGGTTCGGTTTATGTAACTAGTTTGCATAAACTAGCCGAAACGGGTCAAACGTTATCGTTTTTATCTCAAAATCCAGAATGTGAATAATAAACCCATATTAAACAAGTCTTCAACTTGTCGGGTCTAAATCACCTTCTATCCGGTCTTCGCTTAATCGTGCGTACGAACCGTATCTTTGAAACTAGCCGGTCTAAGCTTAAGCTTAATTAAAGACCCGTTAGGATTCTAATAGGTTATTATAAACCTCCGTTCCAGATTAGGAGCCCAGTAAAAGCTACCTGTACTTGCTGATTTGATATACGGCTGGGATTGAATTTATATTTAGCTCAGGTAAATACTTTTAACTTATTTTCCCTATACGGGCTTGGGTTACGGTACATAGCGTATCGCTTGATCGGGCATCAAATCTCCACGCTTAGTGGGTAATTGAATAATTTGATCGGCTCGTTTAAACAGTCTTGATTACTTTACAGCCTTTGGGGGGTTAATGACCATGTCCCGGATATCCTTGGCATCATCTTACGAGATGGCCGCGACCTGAGCACGGGGTGTAGGCGTACTCCCATGTATAACTCAATGATGTGGTGTGTCTATTGATCTTTAACCCGGACAATTATCACATTAATGTCATGACAAAGAGAGGCAACAGGGATCGTCGTTGGATGATGTTACATCCATCCAGGGGCGGATGTATTATGGAACAAGGGGTAGCCTCCGCTACCGCTTGGTCGGAAAATTTTTGACGTTTTTAGTGTAAATTTTGGAAAAATTTGACGTTTTTTCGATTTCGTTACCACTTATTTATAAAACGTTACCGCTTGGTCGGAATCCTAGATCCGCCACTGCATCCATCACCGGAGAGACTCGTGGTCTTGATGGTGTAACCGATTTGAGAAAAATGAGCAAAAAGTTGTGTTATATAACCTGATTATGGTTGTTCGTTAAGTTTTTCTTAATTGATTTGACATTTACATGATGATTGTTACTAGAAAACACAATAATACGTTTTCAAATGTTTAATAATAAAAATAAATAGATTTGATTGGCATATAATTAAGAAGTTGTTGTAATAAAACTGATTTATTGTAATATTTCTCTAAGTTTTTACAAGAATCTCAGCAATTTTTAACGAGTAAATATGAGAGTTTGCAATTGAATTTTCTAAATATGGAACGCTACAACAAAAACAAAGGGCAAATATAAAACATGGTACATAAAAATTGCATTTACTAATGATAGAAACCAAACACTTTCTATCACATTAATAAGATTAAAAGTTAGTTTTAACAAAATATAACTAAACCTTATCATCCATTTTAAGGTTAGATAGTTTCTTATTTGCTATATACTTATTTAACAATTCACGTTAGATTTTTTTATTCCACAATCTAACTCGTCAATTAACATTTTGTTAATGTGGCATTCCACATCATCAACCACTTGGTAAGTGTGCATTAACAATCTACATCACCAACCATACCGACATTTTTTTTTATTTTTTTTCTTATGTGAAGTCGAGTCATAAACACTTTACATTTTTGTCACGTCTAGGTGAAAAGAAAAAATAAAATAATCAAAGCAGTAGATGCAAATCCATTAATGTAAACAATATCCACGTAAAAAACTTTAAAATCTTTCATTTGTTGAAGACTTGCTTTGATTTCTACAACTTAATTCAGGTTACCTCTCTCTCCATGTTCTTGATCCTCTTGGTCAACATATTTTAACAATTCTTTTGTAAGGAGTAGGTATGTATAGCTAAGGATGAGCATTTGGTACTAGAAACCGGTACCGTACTGTTATTTACCGGTAAATCAACCAAAATGGGTACCGTATCGGTATATTCAGTACCGGTACCCATTTTCCCTTTTTTTTACCGGTACCAATCCGGTATCACACTCATCCCTATGTATAGATGTTAGCCACATAACGACTTGGTTAGTACTTTTAAATTTTTTATAATATTTTAGACTATCACCATTGGTGACTTTCTCCCAACTTAGGTTGCCCAAATAAATTAAAGAAAAAAAAATTCTATTTTTCTCCACAACCTGGATGGCCAAGCAACCCAAGGTTGCAAGAGGTTGCCCATGCTCTTTTGCCACTTGTCAAAATTGGATTGGTTCCATTTTCTAATTTTTTTTTTATTTTTTTTCTAACTATCAATTCCCCCAATAATTTAATTACTCAAATAATTTTTAATATTTAAACCTAATAACAAAACTGAATACACCGTATTTCCTAAAATAAATTTGTGAACATTACGATATAAATTTTATTAAAAACAGAGTTCGTTTGAAAAATTATAGTTTCCATTATATTATATATATTGATTGTTTAACTTTTTTAAGTTTTAACTTTTTAATATTTTCCAGATCGTTTGAAAAAATATATTTCCAGTATATCACACTTTTGTTTATTTTTTTTTTTTTGTGAACATGCAGATATAAAATTTATAAAAATTGATATATTATTTAATTGTTTTTTTATCTAACATTATCTTATTTGCCACATGTCAACATTCTATTGTTTTGTTAGATTTTTTTGATAAAATTTCTTTTTTTATTTTTAATAATTTTTTATATTTAAAATAATAAAGTTTAAAAATATAAACATTTTTATTAGTAACAATAAATTTTATAGAATAAATTATACCCTAAGCCATATTTATTTATTTAATAAAAAAATGGTTTAGGTTGGGTTGTTAATAAGTGTGAAAGGTTGGGTTGGGTTGGGGTGTATAGGTAGAGGTGCACAAACCGGTTAATTTTAATAACCGGTTCGGTTAACCGGTTATACCGGTTAATTTGACTTTTTGAATTTAACCGGTTAATGCTTTAACCGGTTATTACTTTAACCAGTTATTTTTTTAACTGGTCCGGTTAATTACTTTAACCGGTTCGGTTAATTAACCGGTTATTTTCGGTTATTAACCGGTTTTTTTGCCTTTTTTTTGAATTTTTCGGTTATTTTTTCGGTTAACCGGTCTATCGGTTAAAAAACCGGTTAAAAAAACCGGTTAATAACCGGTTACTATACTAAATACTTATAACCGGTTACTAACCTACGGTTAAAAATATACGGTTAAAAATAACCACTAACCGGTTATTCCTAAATCGGTTATTAACCGGTTACGGTTTCGGTTAATAACCGGTTACGGTTAATTAACCGGTTATTTTGTGCACCTCTATATATAGGTGGAAGAGGGAGAAATTAATTTTTTATTAAAAGTTGGGTTGGGTTGGGTTGTGAATGAGGATAGTCTAGGGACTATTATTATTATTCATGTCAAGTTACCAACACTTAGAAAAGTTGTTTATTGTTGTGTCACCCATAGTCCGATTAAAAGAAATTGTTTTATTGTGCTTGAATGACTATAAACTAAACATTGTTTTAATTTTCATTCAGTTTTTAATATTAACTGTAATTCAAAAGGCATAAATGGCATTCATTACTTGACTTGATTTAGTATCTCCTAAATACATGTTCCTTGTTGAGCTGCCTTAATAACTTTTTTTGTGATTAATTCAGTGAAATGAAGGTAGTTTAAGAGGAGTTTTGTAACCAATTGGGGTAGCCCAGTTGGCCACCGACACCCACCTCTTCCCAGAAGTCCCGGGTTCGAGTCTTGGTAGTGGCATATGTTGCCCAGGGTAAGAACTCGGTAAGGGGAATTCACCGCGGAGCTAGCTTGGTCAGGTAGCGGCTCCCGGAGTGGGATCACTCCGGCTGTTGGGAAGACCGTGCACTATCCCCCCCCTAAGAGGAGTTTTGTAACTCCAAAATCTAAATTCCCTGTCCCCATTTCTTTGTATATAATATGTTTATCAATCCAATGACCTTGTTATCAACAGAGCCGACCCTGGCTGGGCGGGGAGGACCACCAGCTAGGGCACATTAAAAAAATATTATATATATACTTTTTTAAAAATAGAAAACCCATATAAAACATAAACTTATATTTTAGGCCCATTTAAAACTATGGATCTCAAAATTTATAACTTAAGCTCGTTAGGTATTAGCCCACTACCCATTTTGGTTTCAAACTAATAATAATAACATCGAGTGGCAAAATAAGTTTACGTTATCTATTTCGTTAAGGCCTGAGGGGCACGTATTTTCCGGGCTTGGACAGAGAACCTGAATTCTCAGGTTCGGCCCCTGGTTATCAGTTTGAACTTGAAAAGTTTTTATTATAGAGGAGGTAAAAGGGGGAAAACACGAAACCCAGTTAGAGCACAAAACAAAAACCAAACTGAAACCAATCGAGTTCCCACCTGCCACAACGTGCGGGATTAATCACACTAGTATAAATAAAATGACCACTGATGTTACAGGTTTCGAAAACAAGGGAGTATTTCTGTAAGTTATAAAATGGGAGAATAAAATTTGTAGCTTTGACAAAACCATAAGAACAGATCGTGAACTTTACACTAATTAGAAGAAAAATGGTATAATATGAGCTAACTCTTACCTATTCACAGTTCCAACCACAATTTGCACATTGGCTTGGAATTATTGGAGTATAACTTGCAAATTCGTTTGTAGAAAACAAGTTAAACTGCTTGATTGACGAGAACAAACTAAAGTTCTGAGTATGACATGTCTTCTCGAAGCCAATGACAAGAGAGGCATGAAAATTTTCCTTTTTTTGGTTGTACTCTGTTTGTTTGTTGATGCTTTGTATTTATCTCTGCAAATTTTAACATAAAAGGTATTAAACAAACTGAAATCCGATTAATAAAATTGGCAACCAGTTAGGGAATGTATGCTAAAGCACTCAAAGCCAAAACCATGTGAATTCATAAAGCATGTTAAAAGTCTAAATTAGTAAAACAAGTAACAATCCCTATCTGAAAATTGATAACCAATTATAGCACAGGCCTTGCATAATTTTCAAAAACTGGTATCGATGATGCAAAATGTGAGTTGGATGTGAATATTCCGACAAAAGACTAGTAGATTATGTAACAAGTTCTTACAAGACAAAAGGTGTTACAAGTTCCTTTTTTGGTCCTACTCTCAAGTAGTAAGTAGTCAAGGATTATTGATAGAAACCACATACTCTCTTTCCTCATGCAAAAAGTAGTCAAGGATTACTAGAAAGAGCGCAATAAATTCTCAAAAATTCTAGATAAGGAAGTAAATAATATAAGGATCCCAATAAATCTCCTTAATTTGAAAAGTAAATCAATATATACCTTGAAAGAAAGTTGAAAAAAGGCATTAAATCAATCACATATTTTTCCTAAAAACTCATTTGTCATGCCGTAAAATTTGCTGTCTGAATGAAAACAAAACAACCTATTTAATTTATGCATATTGAAAGAGTCAAAACTCAAAATTGTATTAAGTAAACAAGTACCATTAGTAGTCTCTTGTGTTAATTGATGCAGGGGATACGAGAGATGATGGGCCTGCAGACTATAGTGAGAGCCTCTTCCATTACACCTTTCTTCTGGATTTCATCATCCACGGGTTTCTATCCATACTTGGACTGTCTACGATAAAAATACATTTTAACAAGGTGAGATTCAATTGTGTTAATCAACGACACAATTGATTGAATTGAAAGAATAAGAACAAAATTAACAAATGATTTGATGTTTGACAATCGTTCCATACTTATACATAGTGAACCTGCGTGAAACAATCGACGCAGCGATTGAGACGTACCGATTTACTTAAATGACACCCTAAACCCCTTGCATAATAAACTATACAATTTACACCTTGAACATACTTTACAATAATAACACTTATACCTATGCCTGGCAAAATGAGCGGGTCGGATTGGGTGTAGTGACGGGTCAAATCGGGTTCGGGTCAGAATGGTGCGGGTCATGTTAAGGAAAGGGTCATTTGGGTTCAGGTCAGATTCGGTTCGGGTCAGCACGGGTCATTTGACAGATTGATGTCTGCACCCAGCAGTAATAGAATCTCTATTCCCTACGGTAAAACCTTTGCTTTCTTAACTAAAACAGAAATTGAAATTGTAACTTCAGTTAAACTTAAAAGAAAACAGTTTTATTTTGGGAAAAAAAAAAGCAAATAAACACAAATCAAATATTCAAACATATTAATTGAGAAAAGAACAACCGATGATCGTTTCTGTTTCTTCTGGTGAGGCAGCAACGATTCATAATTCATGCGGTTTCAATTCAGTAATCGCTCCACCTGATCTCTCGCATATGTCAACCCGTTCGGGTTTGTAACTGTCAGCCATTGAGTGATCATTTACACACTCACCGGTTACACAATCGATCCGTTACGTTACGACCTCCGCATAACATCGAAACACCGTCGTTTAATATGTTACTAACTTTATGATGGTCGGCGTCGCTAGTTTACAGGAAGACAGAAACACCGTCGTTTGCTATATCACCAACTTAATGGTGGTCGGCGTCGCTAGTTTACCGGAACACAGAGATAGAGCGTAAAGGAGACGAGAGTAGAGGAGAATCTGTAAGCTTCTAATATGGTGGTTTGGTGAGATTTTTCTAAGAACTAATTTTGTGTGAGAGTGACGATCTCAGATTTAGAGAGAAGAAAAAGAAAAGCTTTTGAGAAAAAAACCCGAGATTTTTTCTAACTAGTTCCACCTGTTTGGTTTTTTCTTCTGAACCCACTAACCCATTCCACCCGTTTGTTTCTTTTTAATTCCAAACCCAATTTGACCCGTAAAATCTTTCTATGTTTTAGGGTGACCCAGCCAGACCCATTGATTACTAAAAAGAAACCCAAATCAACCCATGGTGATTTAAAAAAAAACCAAAACGACCCATTTTATGCATGTGGGTCAGAATTGCCCGCTCTAATAATACCCCTCTACTCGAACAATCTTGTATCCACAGCTGGGTGAACCAAGTCATATATTTCATCTTTGCTCTTTTACCTCTCCTACTTTGACTATAATGATCAAAACCAAAATTTTCCAAAATAAGAACCGACATGAATACATTAAAATTTTCTAGAAAAACTTAATATGTATGTATGTTAAAACAAACCTTATTTAAGGCAAGCTCATTGAAGCTCCTGCAGAATGTGCAATTTTGCCACCAGCATCTTCTGTTAATTGCTTCTTACCAGATTTTGCCCTTACTACATGAAAAAGGTAGGATTTTTAGCATTTTGCCCAACTGACCATACAAAACAAGCAGCAGGGCAGTTTAGTCATACAACAAAGAATTTCAAGTAGAAGTGAAACTAAGAGAACTAAAATTGCATATAAGAGCCTGTTGCCTTGATACCATATTATATTATCTTGTACACAAAATTTCATCCGAAACTTGTGAATGTCAAGATGGGTTGATTAGGTTGAAAACAGAGACATAGATACATACATACGTATAAATTGAACCAATAAACCGGTTGGTACATACATGAACACATATAGATATGTGACCATGACGCTGTAAAGAAATTGAAGAACAAATTCATGTAAAGAAACAGGCATTATACAAATAAGCGATAGTACTAGATGAACAAAATACACAATCACATTTAATCAGCATTGTTTAGTGGCCTCTATAAATAGTTAAAATCAATATGTAAAACCAGCAGCAACACTTGATGAACAAAATAGAGAACGACATTTAATTAAGTTAGGTTAAAGCGAACTTACATTGAATAAATAAAAATCTGATCCTGAAGTGAATGAAAACTGTAATTACAAGTAAGTCTCTCTACTCTTCATCAACGCCGTTTCGATTTCGTTGGAAGTAGTTGTTGTGATGCTGAAAGCAATTCGATGAAACGGAAGGAACCTATGAAGCTCGAAGATCGAATATTTATTCGCTTAGGTTTATTATGTTCGTCTGAATCGGCAACGGCGGCAGGGTGGCCGGAAGTGAACTCCGTTCGTCTCCAAAAGGGGAACCGGTATGAGTCGCATAGGGCAATTAATGATTAGGTTGGGCCAAGTCCAACTTGTTTAACAAAGTCACTTAAGCCCAACTTAATATTACTAGGGTCTAGGGAGAGGTGGAAAAAACTGCTTTCTTTCTAATTGGTTTCAAACTGGCCTGAGAAGGCAGGTTGTAATCGTTTTTGGAATCTATACTTTGAGACCGGTTAAACAGAACCAAATTGGTTAAACCCATTTTTGGAACTAATCTTTTTCCCCCTCAAAGAAACCAATTCCAAGAGGAGTTGGTTTTGACTTTTGTTGACTCAAATCTGAACCGGTTTGGAAAAAAAAAACATATGAAAATAAAGTAAGGGATAACGGCGGCATGGTGACCGGAAGTGGACTCCATTTGTCTCAAAAGGAGGGAGAAGATTTTAAGTGGTTTTGAGTCACATAGGCCATTGTTGATTAAGTTGGGCCAAGTCCAGCTTCTTAAACAAGTCAATTAAGCCCAACTTAATATTACCAGGGTTACGGAAGTGAAAAAACTGGTTTGGGAACCGGAGCATGTTTGTAATTTGGAACCGGGACCGGTATTGAAACCGGTTTTGAACAAACCCACACAAATGGGTTGTAATCGGTGTGTGAACATATACTTCGAACAGTCAAACCCGAACCAAATTAGTTAAAATCCAATTTTGAAATTGATTTTTACAGCTTAAAAAGCCAGTTTCAACCAAAGCCGGTTTTGACTCTTGTTAACTCAAACCATTAACAAGTTTAATGAAATAATCACTTTAAAGTGGGTAATTAATACAAGAAAACAATTTAACTAAATTAGTTAAGGTTTTAAGGTGAGAAAAATCATGTAATAAAACAAAGAATAATAAGTATACAGAGGTCTAACTATTGAAACTTAATCATATCGTATTAGTATACAAAGGCCTAATTTCAAACCCTTCGTGGCGACCCCTTTTTCTTTATCTTTCCATGGGTGGGCTTCAAGCCCATCAGCAAAGAAACCAATACTACATTTTGGCCCAATAAAAAAGCCTAAACAAAACCACAGCCAAGTTGCACGGCCCACCAGTTAAAAATGAAAATTCCCTGTTTCTTTACCTTTTATTCATCAGATTCAAAACCATCATTAACGATTCCAAGCTTTTTTAACATGATCTAAACAATTAGATATATCAGTCAGTTATATTCAAATTAAAACAGCTAAAATGAAACTTCATTTTAATTGTGAACCTCCATTAAAACCTAAACGGAATGGTTTTTATGTATCACTAATGAGTACCTTCATTACAAGTTGATGGATGCATAACTAAAAAGTAGCTCGACATCATAACAACCAACTTACATAATCTCATATAACATAACTAAACTGAAAAGTTTCATTCAATATGAACCAATAAGAATTATAAGAGCATAATAAAACAGTTCAGATCTACATACTTTGAACCCTCTCACCATGAATCCTACGTGCAAGCAAGCTGGATATCCTTAGAAATGATTGTTATTCTTTTGACATTAAATTGCGCACAGATTAGCATCCTCAACAAGGTATGCTTCAGCCGCCCCTGGAGAGAAGTCATTGCGGAGCATCTGTCAAATCCTTACTGATTTCTCTCACCAGTCTCTGGAACTGAAATCTCTTGATCAAAGGTTTGGTGCCAATCAATCTAATTAGATAGGAGACCAACAGAAGGGCAATCTAATTCAGAAAACCAAAATCCAACATACCTTAACATAACTTTCCAAATCGGTCCCTAAAGTTAGTTGGATCAACGTATAAACCTTTTTGTGGAAAGGACTAATCAATTTGTAAGATTAGCTGTACAGAACGAAAGAAGTAATTATTGTTCAAATGTCATTTGTTTGCAAAGAAGGTATATAAATTATCAAAACAAATTAACACCCTCATCTAATTTTAAAAGAAGATATATTGAAATCATGTTTTATTGATTTTGACAAAATACCCTTCACATCAAACTTTCACTCTAATGACAGACCTTGAAGGTTGACTGTTAAATTAGACCACACACAATTTTATCCATGATTTAAATGAGAACAAAATGGTTAATATGGGTTGTACTGTACCAACCTAATCATTTTAATAAGGGTAAATTACAAATTTCGTCATTTATGTTTGTAGCTGATTGCAACGGATATCCTTTAACTTCAATAATTACAGTCATAGTCCTTTTTTATTAAAAGCATTACACCATAGGTCCTTAAGCACTAACCTTGTTAAAATTATCAGTTAAGTCTAGTCATGTGCAAAACACATGAGGGTATTCTTGTCATTTTACCCTACCATTTTATTTAAAAGCATATTTATATTTATTTATTTATTTATAAATAAAACAAAAACCTAAAAACAAAAAATTAAAAAATTAAAAAAAAAAACATGAATATAAACCTAAACTCACTTCATCTTCTATATCAAAATACATTCTGTTGAACCACTGCCCTAGCATCACCACCGCCAACACCACCGTTGTAATCATCGCCACTGTCACACCCTGACCACGTAAAACAACAAACCGTGGCGGAAACGTCGGGGAGTGTTGTAACAGAATCATCGTTTCACAACCATGGTAATTAAAAGTTTCGTTTTATTGATTCATTAAGTAATGTACATTGTCTTTAAAACCAAACAAACAAATTAAACATCATCTAGTATCGTTTTTAAGTCACTAAGGCCTTGTCCAGATCCTAAGTGAATACGCCTCCTAGCAATCAACATCAAGCTACATCACCTGAAACATATGTAAAAATAAAGTCAGCAAAGAAATGCTGGCGAGCGCATAGGTCTTGTGAGAGTATCGGATTCATGGCTCGGTTACATATATTGCAATACTTCGAAAACCTTGTTTTGAAAAGTATATAGTATTGCAACATGATTAACCAACTCAAATCAAGAAGGTTATAATTTATAAAATCTCGTAGCCATGATTCTTAACCCAAAAACATTTGTTTTAGTAAACCAATTCGTAAAACATCTCGTAAAAACTCGTTAATAAAACTCGTATGGTTTATATCATTTCGAAAACCTCGTTGTGTGACATCGTTTCGAAATTGTTTCCCAAGTGAACTAAATAATGACATAGAATGTAATATGATAAAAGCACTTATATATAAGATGTACCAGCGGCGTATCTACCATGCTTTTATCATGCTACACCCATCCCATTATCTAATCACTACCCAAAACCGATCGTTTAATAAAATCCTTTATCTCGTTTAAGTCGTCTCAAATCGTTGAACTCGTCCCAAAATCATATTCATTTTAAATTGTGAAACTACTTATGGTCGTCTCGCTAATAACATTCAAACCTTCGTGACTCGACTATCTCGCTTCTCGTATTAACAAACCACCAAAGGGTAAGTTAAGAATCACATATTCGGTCGTTACCTACATAACCCCCACACATAACCGTGGGTGTAGTCTGATAACGAGATTTGTCAGATCCTATGGTACCATAAACTAATACTGGTCGGTTCGACCAAAATTAATGAATGTCATTCGTTATGTAACTACAACCAACAAGTTCGTTCACATTATTGAAATCGTTATTAGTTTAGTATAAACCATCTTAATTGTTTTTGAAACCATCGTTATAATATCAAAAATCGTTTTGATACATATGAATAACCCCAAAACAATTGAAAACAGTAAAATAGGGGAACTATGTACTCACATTGAATAGGAGGGTATCCTTGATCTAAAGAACTTAGCGAAGCTCAGACAAACCAAGGAAATTCAAGTAGTACCTAGAAATCAGATCACTAGTAAATAAATCGACACCTAAATCGGAAGATCGGATAGAATGAGGTCTTGTAAACCAAATGAGTGTTGGAACTCATGTGATATGGTTTAACAAACCTACATTCAAGATCGGAACCTAACCTAAGTGCTTTTCGACCCGTTACGACCCATTAGGGTAGCTTACGCTACGTTAATGCGTCGTGCGCGCAAAAGCGCGTTCGAGACGTCTAACTAGTCCTATGACAAGTATTATATGCCTAAACATGTTTAATTAAGTTGCATAATCAGTTAAGAGACAAATGTTTAGGTTACATATGCTTAAAATCCAATTATGCATGAAAAGGGTATTTTGGTAATTTACCTAAGGCATATAAACTATCATACAACTAATTTAACTAGGTGACCATAAGATATAACCTCGGAAGGTTATTCCCTATACAACTATGGTCACTTAACATACTTGGTCGGATCCTAATGATCGACCAAACGGGTCGAGTTCGAAAGTCTAAGCGGTGGTTTAGACCGCTTGACTTACGACTCTAAACAAGCACTAAACTAAAAGTGACGAGCTAAGCATGTTAAAACATGCTTAACTAAGTTAGAAAACAAGTTTTGATATCAAAACAAAGTGTTTTGATACCAAGAGTAGTTTGGTTGCAAAATATGCTTAAATGCGCATTTTGACCGAAACTACGACTCGTCACTACGCCTAGTCAACGTGGTAATCAGTAGGTACAGTCACTAGGGACTATAACCATCGTGATTACGCTCACGTTGCGAAGTTCAAACGAACTTCTCGTTGACCATCTCGTGGTCAAAGCTGAAAGTGAAACACTGTTTGACTTTCAAGCTAGGAAAGCAATAAAAGAATGAAAAAGGACTTACAAAGGGTCCAAAGAGATTTGATTCCAAGTATTCTCAGGTATGTAGTGAATAATCACAACAACTTAGAGAATTCTCAGATCAAATGTGAGAAAAATGGAATGAAATGGCTTGCTATTTATAGCTGTAGCAAACTTACAAGATCATGCCATGTTTTTGTGTGGCCAACAAGCAAAGATCTCAACCATACATGTGTTAGGAGATGATTAGTAACCTTGGTGATCACTTAAACTTGCCCATCACACAAAAGAATTACCATAACAGCCCCTAAACTATCAAACAGTTGCTGAAAACAAGTTTCTGGTCGCTGGCATGCTCACACGGCCCACGTAAAGGTAGGGGGAGACCTTACGCAGCCCGCCTGGCCCTCACAGATCAGCAATAGTTTCAAGTTTGACAGTTCAGGTCCCTGCACTTGTTTAAGCCCATTTCAAGCACTTTTAACACCCGTTAAGACATTTTCAAGGCTCTACAAGGTCATTAAAGTTTAGAGGACTCAAAATGTGCTCGTAAAACTCTCGGATGTCGGCTCGTTTGGTCGTACGGTCGTGTTGTTCATCAAATTACCACGAAACTCAAACGGACGCGAAAACGATCCAAATTAAGAGACGAATGGTATTTTTGCATGCGGATCACTAAAATAAAAATATTTTAGTCTCTACAAAAATTTTGGATGTCCAGATGTGGTCAGAATGTAAGATATGCGCGTAAATGCAAACTTACGTCGTTTTTGACGCTTTTAGTCCTTGTAAGATCAAATAAGCATGTTTTCGCACACCGAACCCCTCAAAGAGTATTTCTAAGCTATGTTTAGGTTATTTATGGTATGTTTAGCTTATGATCAAATTCTGGACTCTTCGATACCATACGAGTCGGTATAGTTTCACAGTTTGACATAAATAGTCCCTGCGATCGAATAGACTTGTTTTCAACACACCAAACCATCCAAAACTTATTTCTAAGTTATGTGGAGGTTATTTAAGGTATTTTAAGCCTACATCATTATTCCGAACTGTTTGTTGCGTTAAACTGACTGCGTTTACGCACCAGTTTGCGTATAACCTTCCAGAAAGCGATTTAAAGCTTGAAATTGGAATCAAATCAAATTGTAAAATCATCAAACACAAATACACATATAATAACACCAAAACACATTGTTTTATTAATAATTAACATTGTTTTATATTGTACATAGATTACAGAGCACAGTTGTCACAATCTCCCCTACTTTAGGAAATTTCGTCCCGAAATTTTAACTAGAGGAAACTTGTGAGAACAATTGCGGATATTTCGCCTTCATTTGGTCCTCATGTTCCCAAGTAAACTCTGGGCCACGTTTGGATTCCCAGCGAACCTTGACCAATCGAATCCGTTTGTTCTTCAACTGTTTGAATGTACGGTCCACTATCTCCATAGGTTTCTCGACAAAGTGCATCGTTTCATCGATTTGGATTTCGTCGAGTGGAATGTGAAGATCAGCGTCAGCTAAACACTTTCGCAAATTGGACACGTGAAAAGTCGGATGAATATTTCCAAGCTCTGGAGGTAGCTCTAGTCGATAGGCGACCTTTCCAACCCTTTCAACAATCTTAAATGGTCCAACATATCGTGGTGCAAGTTTTCCTTTCTTTCCAAATCTCACCACTCCCTTCCAAGGTGACACCTTGAGTAGGACATGGTCTCCGACTTGAAATTCTAGGGGCTTGCGTCGCATATCCGCATAACTCTTTTGACGGCTTCTAGCTGTCACAAGATTATCGCGAATTTTCTTGATCTTGTCTGTTGTTTCCAGAATGAGCTCAGGTCCAGTAAGCTGAGCTTCACCGATCTCATTCCAACAGATAGGTGAACGACATTTTCGACCGTAAAGAGCTTCGAATGGTGCCATATTAATGCTAGCATGATAACTATTGTTGTAAGAGAATTCGATCAATGGAAGATGAGAATCCCAATTACCACCAAAGTCTATCACGCATGCTCTAAGCATATCCTCCAAAGTTTGAATAGTCCTCTCAGATTGTCCATCTGTTTGGGGATGATAAGCTGTGGTTAGATTTAGTTGGGTTCCCATAGCAGATTGCATGGTCTTCCAAAAATGAGATGAAAATCGAGCATCACGATCGGAAATGATGTCCAAAGGAACACCATGTCGAGATACAATCTCATCAACATAAATCTTTGCAAGTTTATCAGTAGATAGATCCTCGCGAATCGGAATAAAATGAGCTGACTTCGTTAATCGATCGATAACAACCCATATAGCATCATGACCTTTTGATGTACGCGGTAATTTAGTGATGAGATCCATCGCAATGTTCTCCCACTTCCAAACCGGTATCTCTGGTTGTACAAGCAAACCAGATGGTCGTTGATGTTCAGCCTTGACTTTGAGACAAGTTAGGCATTTTGATACATACAAGGCAACATCTTTCTTCATACCAGGCCACCAGTACTGAGTACGAAGATCCTTGTACATTTTATCAGCACCAGGATGGATAGAATATCGAGACTTGTGAGATTCGTCCATCACTAAAGTGCGAAGATCGTCTTGTTTCGGAATCCACAAACGATCCTTGAAATAGAGCAAACCATCGCCCTTTGCTTCGAGTTTAAGCTCAAGTTGATGTGGTAATTCCTTACCTATCAATTTTTGTGAAACACAAAATTGCTGAGCTTGAAAAACACGAGTTTGAAGATCAGATAGAGTTCGAACAGAATGAAGCTTGACTCGCTCCTTTCAAGTAAGCGCATCGGCTACGACATTCGACTTACGAGGATGGTAGCGAATCTCGCAATCATACTCGTTCAAGAGCTCAACCCAACGTCGTTGCCTCATGTTCAGCTCCTTCTGATTGAGAATATGCTGGAGACTTTTGTGGTCTGTGAAAACCACACACTTCGTGCCATAAAGGTAGTGTCTCCAGATTTTGAGTGCAAAAACTACAGCTCCTAACTCAAGATCATGAGTTGTGTAGTTCTTCTCGTGAACTTTCAATTGTCTAGATGCGTATGCTATAACTTTACCTCGTTGCATAAGAACACAACCAAGGCCTAAGTTGGATGCATCACAGTAGACAACGGAATCATCGTTTCCCTCAGGCAGAGATAAGACAGGAGCATCACACAGCTTTCGTTTCAGCGTTTGAAATGCTTCTTCTTGTTTGGGTCCCCACTCAAAAGGCTTATTCTTTTGAGTCAAAGAAGTGAGTGGAACCGCAATCTTCGAGAAATTAGAAATGAATCGACGATAGTAACCAGCAAGACCCAGAAAAGATTGAATCTCTGTAGGTGTCGTAGGTGTATTCCAATCCTTAATTGCGGTAATTTTGGATGTATCCACATGAATACCCTGCTTGTTGACTATATGTCCCAAAAACCGAACTTCTTTAAGCCAAAATTCACACTTGGAGAATTTAGCAAAAAGTTGTTCCTTCTTCAGGAGTTCCAATGTCAAACGAAGGTGTTGCTCGTGATCGGCTCGAGACTTTGAATAAATGAGAATATCGTCGATAAACACAATGATGAACTTATCTAAATAAGGTTTACAAACCCTATTCATTAAGTCCATGAAGATAGCTGGGGCATTCGTCAAACCAAAAGGCATGACAGTGAACTCGTTATGCCCATATCTTGTACGGAAAGCAGTTTTGGGAATATCTTCTTCGAGAACACGAAGTTGATGATACCCAGAACGCAGATCGATCTGGGAAAAGCAGGTAACACCTTGCAGCTGATCAAAGAGATCATCGATTCGAGGTAGGGGATATCGATTCTTGATAGTAAGCTTGTTAAGCTCACGATAATCGATACACATTCGAAAAGATCCATCTTTCTTTTTCACAAAGAGGACAGGAGCACCCCAAGGCGAAAAGCTCGGACGGATGAATCCTTTATCAGATAGCTCTTGAAGCTGTTTCGATAATTCTTGCATCTCGGAAGGTGCAAGACGATAAGGTGCTTTCGCAATCGGGTTAGCATTGGGTACAAGATCAATATGAAACTCGACTTGACGAACTGGAGGCAAACCAGGCAGTTCATCAGGAAACACCTCTGGATAATCCAGAACAATCGGAATATCCTGAATACTCTTGCTCTTGCCTTTCTCCCTGGTGACATGTGCCAGGAAGGCAACATATCATTTTCGTAAGTAACTTTGGGCCTTCGTACACGACATGAGTTTCAATCCACCAGATGGTTTCTCGCCACGAACTTCCAGAACATCGCCAGACGAAAGAGGGATACGAATGATCTTATCGAAACAAACCACCTCAGCATGGTGCTTGGTTAGCCAATCCATCCCCACGATAATGTCGAAACTCCCAAGTTACATCGGTGTGAGGTCGATAGGAAAAAGATGGTTATCAAGGTTCAACTGACGACCATGAAGAACAGAATCGAGTACGAGTGGTTTACCAGTAGCAACTTCGACAGATAAGGGTTTCCTCAGTTTAGTTCTAGGTATCGCAAGTAAAGGCTCAAAGGATAACGAAACAAAACTCCTATCGGCACCAGAATCGAAAAGAACAGATGCAAGTTGATTGTTAACAAGAAACGTACCGTTAACAACCTCGTTGTCCGCTCTCGCCTTGTTTGCATTCAAGTTGAATGCTCGTCCACGAGCGGGATTCACATTTGCGTTAGCGTTTGCATTCGGATTGACATTCGCATTTACCAACCTCGGGCAGTTGTTGCGGAAGTGACCGAACTCTCCACAATTGAAACATGAACCCGGTGGGAATCTCGCAGCATTACCTTGAACCTGTGCTGGAACCTGAGCAACCTGATTCTGACCCAAACGACAGATGTTGGCCAGATGCCCAAGCTTACCACACGTTGTGCATTGCTTGCAAGCCTGCTATGCAACATGATGACCGTTGCAGCGAGCATAATGAGGTGCGGTACCAGCATACACTTTCTTTGCAGGCGGTTGAGTCGGTGGGTTCTGAGGGTTCTGGTTGGTGACAGCAAAGTTCTGGGAAGCCTTGCGCTTCCTTGACTTTTTAGAAGACTCACCCTGCTTCTTACCCTTACCCTTTTCCTTGACAAAATCGGTTGATTTCTTCTTATCACCCTTGCGGGTAAGTTTACCCTTCCTGACTTGAGACTCAGTCAGGGTAGCAGACAACTCGATCGCGTGACGAACGGTAGTAGGATTAACACTGGTCACAATATCCTGTATAGAATCGGGTAAACCATCGATATACCTTTCTATCGCTTTTTCCAACGGGGTAACCATCGTAGGACACAACAAACTGAGCTCTTCAAATCGATCCGTATAAGCACGGTGTTCTCCCCCGTCTTGTTTTAGATCGTCAAATTCTCATTCTAAAGCTTGAATTTCATGACGGGGATAAAACTCTCTCATCATGAGAGCTTGAAGCTCTTCCCATGTCTATGCCAATGCCACTTCGGCACCCCTATCACGCATCACTCTATTCCACCATGTAAGAGCACGCTTCTCAAACACACTTGATGCAAATTCAACCTTACACCCATTTGGACATTACACATGTCTGAATGTGCTCTCGGTACTTTTGAACCATTGAAGGAGCGCAGTTGCTCCTTGCGACCCAGAAAACTTCAACGGCTTAGCAGAATTGAAATTCTTGAAACTACATTTTGCATTATTGTTATTATTGTTGTTGTATAACTCGTGGATCTGGGTTACTACGCCTGGAAGCACTGCAGCCATTTGCTGAGAGACAAGGGCTGCGACTTCTTCAGCGGTAAAAGATTGTGCATCACATCGAGGAGGCATTGTCTAACAAGGAAACAGGGGAATCGAGTGAGATCGACAATTGGAAAAACAAAAGAGGTATTGAAAAACATCGCCAAACACAAGGAAGGCGATCATTTGTTTGTTACTTCGGACAAACAAACGTCACGCAGTGACTAATCAAAGTAAATAGGTCATAATAATGTATCACCGAAGACATGCTCGCCTATAAGTGAACACTCACCCCAAGAGTTCCCAGGTAAGAGTGACTGGTCCAATACTGCGGATTTGTACGAACACTCTAGCCTTAGACTGAAAACTCATGGTACAAGCATTCACTCTTCCAGTTTGCACGTGTTCACATTATTTAGACCCAAACTTTGACGAGATTTTGAAAATTCAGAGGGTTCAAAACCTAGTAATCAATCATCCTAGAACAGATGATTAATTTTCGAAGAGGATTTGTTATTGTGTTCTCGTTGTGGTTATCACCTAAGGATAGGTGACGGTATTGTTTTAAAATCTAAACACAAGTAAACTTGCGTTGGGGTCCTAGAAAGTTATAGTCTAGGTCAAAGCATTACTAATAACCTAATTCCCTATAACCATTGGCTCTGATACCAACTCTTCTGTCACACCCCGACCACGTAAAACAACAAACCGTGGCGGAAACGTCGGGGAATGTTGTAACAGAATCATCGTTTCACAACCATGGTAATTAAAAGTTTCATTTTATTGATTCATTAAGTAATGTACATTGTCTTTAAAACCAAACAAACAAATTAAACATCGTCTAGTATCGTTTTTAAGTCACTAAGGCCTTGTCCAGATCCTAAGTGAATACGCCTCCTAGCAATCAACATCAAGCTACATCACCTGAAACATATGTAAAAATAAAGTCAGTAAAGAAATGCTGGCGAGCACATAGGTTTTGTGAGAGTATCGGATTCATGGCTCGGTTACATATATTGCAATACTTCGAAAACCTTGTTTTGAAAAGTATATAGTATTGCAACATGATTAACCAACTCAAATCAAGAAGGTTATAATTTATAAAATCTCGTAGCCATGATTCTTAACCCAAAAACATTTGTTTTAGTAAACCAATTCGTAAAACATCTCGTAAAAACTCGTTAATAAAACTCGTATGGTTTATATCATTTCGAAAACCTCGTTGTGTGACATCGTTTCGAAATTGTTTCCCAAGTGAACTAAATAATGACATAGAATGTAATATGATAAAAGCACTTATATATAAGATGTACCAGCGGCATATCTACCATGCTTTTATCATGCTACACCCATCCCATTATCTAATCACGACCCAAACCGATCGTTTAATCAAATCGTTTATCTCGTTTAAGTCGTCTCAAATCGTTGAACTCGTCCCAAAATCGTATTCGTTTTAAATTGTGAAACTACTTATGGTCGTCTCGCTAATAACATTCAAACCTTCGTGACTCGACTATCTCGCTTCTCTTATTAACAAACCACCAAAGGGTAAGTTAACAATCACAGATTCGGTCGTTACCTACATAACCCCCACACATAACCGTGGGTGTAGTCTGATAACGGGATTTGTCAGATCCTATGGTACCATAAACTAATACTGGTCGGTTCAACCAAAATTAATGAATGTCATTCGTTATGTAACTACAACCAACAAGTTCGTTCACATTATTGATGTCACGGCCCATGACCCGGTTTGACCCGTTTCAAGAGCCGCGGCAGAAAATACTGCGGTATTTATTTAATTGAGTTTAACAGCGGAAACAGGATCGCTTAAAGCTAAAATTTTTCCCCGATTATTTATTTCACAATTCGGGATAAAACCCCGATAATTTACAATATTATATTTTTACTATAAAAGTGTGATATTACAAAATCATTTATTTATTTTATATTGAGCCACTATCTTAAGCTTGAAATGCTCCCCAGCACTTTTCCTGATTTACAACAGATTACCTGAAACATGTTTGAAAAAAAATTTGTCAGCGGGAAATACTGAGTGAATCATTCTATTTACTAAAATGACTCATTTGTTATAATTTACAGTATTAAGAGCGATTACAATGTTTCTGATATCAAGCCAACTACCCACGGTATTTGTCACTCGACCCATTGGCCCATTCGTCCAATGGTGTCTGTGGCTATGGTCATATCCCCCATTGGCTGCCCCAATGGTGACGATTATCAAGTAATGTATACAAAACCCCACATACCGGCTGTAACTTGGTGATTACAAAGACTTAATCCCCGTAATTATAACTTTGAATAAAATATGATTTTTGTAAATAGATTTGATAAAAAGAGAGAATGACTCACAAACTGTGAGAAAAGAAGAATGACTCACAAACTGTGAGAAAAGAAGAATGACTCACAAACTGTGAGAAGAAGAATGACTCACATTGCAGATTTATACGGGCAGAGCCTAGCCTACTGATTAGACTTTTATCCTAATTTCAATAACAAGCACACAATTTGGAATTAGTAATCAATCCAGCATTTACGATAACTCACGAGATCAAATTCTCACAATGAATGTCAAAATGCAATACTTTGTCCATCGAATTAACGATGATCCATTGAATTAACAATGAACGACAAGGTATAATACTTTACCCATCGAATTAACGATGATCCGTTGAATTAACAACGAACGATAAAGTATAATACTTTACCTATCGAATTAACGACAATCCGTCAAATTAATGACGAACGATAAAGTATAACCCTAATGTGGGCGGCACTTAAATATTCATTGGATATTTGAATCAATCGTACAATGAATCGTAGTAGCGATTGTGCTAATACCCTGATTGCAGCTTCAATTTAGTGCCTGTATATATTAATTGTGGTAATCAGACCACAACTCAGAGAATATCACGAATTTTCTCGTCGCTCAAACTCCAGAAACTAAGTGCCAATGTTCTGAATTTATACACGAATTTAATCTAGCTTACGGACCGTAAGCTTAATGA
Source organism: Helianthus tuberosus (assembly GCA_030545235.1). Taxonomy (NCBI): domain Eukaryota; kingdom Viridiplantae; phylum Streptophyta; class Magnoliopsida; order Asterales; family Asteraceae; genus Helianthus; species Helianthus tuberosus. The sequence continues at coordinate 231,996,807 of CM060423.1, read as the reverse complement.
CCTTACGGTCCGTAAGGTACACTTTATGCTTATCTTGTTGCCACGTGTGGGACTAGCTCAGGTGAGTCGACAGAATTCGAATTTGAAACTTTGTCAGCACGTAATTTGGATAATCGTCAATAGGGTTTAATCCCCCCTGAGTTTTAGGGGCCCTAATCCTGATTCTGAAAATTATGAAATTTTTAGGGTTTGCACAGAATCACTTGGGTGTCTCAATTAGGGTTTCCTATTGGTCAAATTACTTTAGTAATTATGACTTTTGATGAGAGTCGTTACATTCTCCCCAACTTAATAAAAATCTCGTCCTCGAGATTTACTGGAATAATTGAGAATACTTTCTCTTCCTTTTGGATTCCAGTTCCCAAGTATATTAGGATCCTGTCTTTGAATCCTACTTTACTTAACACTATTTGTTTACCTTTATATCTTGGAAAGGTAATACCAAAGATTCGTCTGATAGACATTTCTTGAGATTAGATATACAAAATATATCATGTATTCCAACTAACCTTCCTGGTAGTTGTAAACTATAAGTAACTAATCCAATACGTTGAATTTACTGGAAATGATCCTACATAATTTGGTCTTAGATTTCCTTTCTTACCAAATCTAACCACTCCTTTCCAAGGAGATACTTTTAATAGTATTTTGTCTCCAACTCGAACTTCAACGACTTTTATCTACTATCTCTTGCCGTTTTCAGCTTTTCCTTTATGATACTGAATATCACAATTGTAGTTACTTAGGATTTTCATCCATCTCCTTTCGCCTCAAATTCTTTTTGTCCAAAATATATATCTTAAATTCTTATAATCCGTATAGATAGTATCCTTACTTCTATACAGATAATTTATCCAAATCTTAAGGGCAAAATTATGGTTCTAATTCTAACTCATGAGTAGTATAATTCCTTCGTACCTTTTTCAATTGTCTTGATGTATATGCAATTACCTTTTTGCATTGTTTTAAGGAATATCCAAATCCTAGCTTTGAAGTATTACCTTATACTTCAAAATCTTCAATTTCTTCTAGTAAGGCTAGAATTTTGGTTAACTTAGTTAATGGTATAGCTATTTTGAAAATTCCTTAATAAACTGTCTATAATACTTAACCTACAGAATTCCTAATTTCTATTGCGGATTGCAGAATCTTCCATTTGATAATTACTGCTATCTTAGCAGAATTTATGTGAATACCTTCATGATTCACCATATGACCTAAAATTGTACTTCTAGCAGCCAAAATTCATTCTTCGAAAATTTGGCGTAAAGCTTTTCTTTTCTTAACAAAGTTAAGAGTAAATGCCAGTGCTGTCAATGTTCTTTACTACTTTTGTAATAAATAAGTATATCGTCGTTGAAGACAATTACTAATTTATCCAAATATGGTTTACAGATCCTATTTATCATGTCTTTATGAATGCTGTAGGTGCATTCTTTAATTCGAAAGGCATGACTGTAAACTAATAATGACCATTACTAGTTCTGAAAACAGTCTTAGATACATCTTCCTCTGATACTTTTAATTAATAATACCCGGAACATAAGTTGATCTTAGAAAAATATCTATCTTCCTGAAAATGAATAGATCATAATTTCTAAGTAATGAGTATTGATTCTTAATTATAACCTTATTCAATTTCCTATAATCAATACACATTCTTATTGAACCATACTTTTCTTAATAACCAATATTGTGCTAATCGATAAGGTTCCTTGGCTTATCGGTAAAATTCCTGGAATTTGATAAATCCTAAATTCTATCTTCATATCTGGTGGTAATCCAGATAAATCTTCTGGAAATATATCTGGTTATTCTAAATTTACAGAAATTTCCTTAAATTCTGTATCTTTAGTATTAATGATTACTAAAATCATATATACTATTCCTTGCTTTTGTTCATAATTAGCAATATCCATTACTGATATGAACTTCATAGGCTTATATGGTTTATCTCCTGTAATCATAATTTCTCTTCCGATGGTTGATTGAATTTCTAAGAAATTCTGATCACAGATAATGATCAACATCGAATTCAACTAATTTCACATCTGCCATTTCTAATATAGAAATTTATCTAAATGGTGATTAATGGTAAGTTAAGATTTTGGCAGAGTAAAGTATTTATAAAACTTTGGTTTGCACCAGAGTCAAATAATACTTTTATATAAACGTTGTAAGCTAAGAACATACCGACTATCACATCTGGAATCATCTCGGCTTCATGAGTAGTCAGCTGAAAGGCTCTCTCATTCCTTTTTGCTCCTTCTGCTGGTTTGGCTTGATTGTCAAATGATTTATTCAGTTTTGGACAATCTGGCCTAAGATGTCCAGTTTCTCTACAGTTATAGCAAACTGAAAATTTCTTCCTCCTACAATCTTCTTCTTGATGCCCCGGAATTTTGCAAAAATTGCAATATCCTTTGCATCTTCCAAAATGCTTCCTTTTGCAAAATTTGCAAAATGGACTAGTAGAAGTTTGCCCATTCCCTCCTTTCTTGAAATGGTTATGATTACCCGAACTGAATTCTTGGGTAATCTTTTGGGCTACTTCCTTCCTTCTATTTTCTTCTCTTGTCCGTACTAGCTCGTCATTTATAATATTGGCTAATTCCACCGCATCATCAATCGTGCGAGGTTTCGTAGTTTTGACGATATTATGGATCTCGGAAATTAATCCCCAAATATAACGAGAAATAAGTACCGGTTCTGGCGAAGCCAGGGTTGGTACCACTCTAGCATATTCGAAGAATGTCGTAGTATACCCTCGACAATCTATATCTATCATCCGGTGGTTTAGAAACTTGTTTGCCATTTGTTCCTTTTCATACTCGGGACAGAATTTTCTTTCTACAAGACTCTTAAATTCTTCCCAGTTCATAGCATACGCCATCCTTCTTCCTTTAGCATGTAACATCGTATTCCACCATTCTAGCGCTACTTCTTTGAAAAGGTTTGATGCGTACATGACCTGATCATCCTGAGCACATTTACTTATGGCAATTACTGCCTCGGTTTTCTCTAACCAACGCAGTACTGCAGTCGCTCCTTCATTGCCTGCAAACTCAGTGGGTTTACAAGCAAGAAATTCTTTGTAAGTGCAACTAGGCGTTGCAACTTTCCTTTTCTTAGGGAGCGGAGCTTGCCGTGGTTCATTATCATGATTAACATGATTATTACCTCCATTTACGCTATTACTGAAATTATCTTCAGAAATGCGTTTACTAGGAACAACTTGTTGTGGTTCGATTGGATTTTTAACAGCAGCAAGGATTGCTGGAATAGCGTTGGCTATCCCTTGAGCAACTAATCCTGGAATAGTGTTGGCTATCTCTTGAGCAATGATATTTTCTATATCTTGCCTAGTCACATATTGATTCCCTGATTGTTGCTCAGATTGATTACCCTCATTAACTGGTTCATTATTAGCGTTTTCCATCTGATATCTATTTTATAGATATATAATTAGTATAAAGGAAATAATTCAATGTCATAATTTAGTTGCACATAATCACATAAACGAATATACAAACAAAAGTTGTAACTTTCTAAAATTTCCTTATATCTTGTTTCTATATATACCCGTTTTATTATTTATTTTACACATACTGATTTTACTGTTACTATTACACAACCACAGTTTCATAATTCCCTATCCTTTGTCAGATGATGTTCTATTAACGACGTTTCTTCTCATCGTATTTCCAGGAGATCTGTCCTAAAGTCTCTTGGATCCTATTCCCAGCATCCATTTTGTCAAAATGATGAAGTTTAGTCCTATTCTTGTTACTTATTGGTAAATTTGGTAAAGGTTCTGGATTAAATTTAGGAAAAAGCCTATAGGGATGGTTTTGTAACAGTATTTCATTATCCAACCATTCGTCTATATTCCAGTGATTAGAAGAGTTTGGAATAGATGGTTCTAAGTTCATAAAATTATTTTCATTAACAGGCTCAATTGTATCATCGGTTGCCATTATAAAATCTAGTTCTTCTTGAGATGGTAGTCCCTCCATTTGCCTAGAACTTTCCCCAATTTCCATTTTCTTATGCTTAGGTTTTTCAAGAGGTAAAGCATTGAATTCTATAGGTTCTTCTATATCTGGTATATACCTATTGAAATCTCTGGAAACTTCTATTCTTACTGGATAGAGATTTAAATTCTGAAGGGCTTTCGACAGATCACTCATGCTGTTTAGCAAAATACACACAATTACTAAGTCATAACAAAATTTTATAGAACAACTTTTTAAATAGTATTTCATACTACCAACCCAACTGAAAATTAAAACATACTAGGTTTTATTTGTAATTTATTTATAAATTTTCTAGACTGTAGATAAAAATACTAAATTTTTTTTTTTTTTAAATCAGAATATTTAAAGATTTATATTTACTATTACAGTAATTAACATATAAAAATCTATATACCAAATAAGTATAATGACTTATATATATTAACTAGTCATTATCATGGTGGATATTGGTTAGTGCTGCCTTGTTTAAGCATAGGTGATCAGTCCATGCCTAACTAAGGCTAGGTTCTCCAATATCTGCTTTTGATAATAACCCTAGTATTTAAAAATAATCTTAATACTACTACTATTAATATATTATTATTAATAATAAATAATAAATAACTAAACAATAATTTTAAATAAGAGTATACTATAAAAATATAATTTCTTTACCACAATATAGTAATACTATATTAGGTAATTCCATATATTAATCAAATAAATTTATATATAATGTTTTTCAATTAACGATGATAGAGCAACAAATATTACAGTATATATAAAAATATGCCCATATTAAAATTAACAAATAGTCAGTTAATAAAACACATAATCATATAATAGTAATCAGGAAAAAATTAAGTATTTCTAAATACTTAATCAGCTTAACCCAGTGGCTGTAATCAGGAAAAATTGAGTATTTCTAAATACTTAATCAGCTTAACCCAGTGGCTGTAATCAGGAAAAATTGAGTATTTCTAAATACTTAATCAGCTTAACCCAGTGGCTCTGATACCACCTTTTTCTGTCACGGCCCATGACCCGGTTTGACCCGTTTCAAGAGCCGCGGCAGAAAATACTGCGGTATCTATTTAATTGAGTTTAACAGCGGAAACAGGATCGCTTAAAGCTAAAATTTTTCCCCGATTATTTATTTCACAATTCGGGATAAAACCCCGATAATTTACAATATTATATTTTTACTATAAAAGTGTGATATTACAAAATCATTTATTTATTTTACAAAATCATTTATTTACAATATTATGGTCGTCTCGCTAATAACATTCAAACCTTCGTGACTCGACTATCTCGCTTCTCTTATTAACAAACCACCAAAGGGTAAGTTAACAATCACAGATTCGGTCGTTACCTACATAACCCCCACACATAACCGTGGGTGTAGTCTGATAACGGGATTTGTCAGATCCTATGGTACCATAAACTAATACTGGTCGGTTCAACCAAAATTAATGAATGTCATTCGTTATGTAACTACAACCAACAAGTTCGTTCACATTATTGATGTCACGGCCCATGACCCGGTTTGACCCGTTTCAAGAGCCGCGGCAGAAAATACTGCGGTATTTATTTAATTGAGTTTAACAGCGGAAACAGGATCGCTTAAAGCTAAAATTTTTCCCCGATTATTTATTTCACAATTCGGGATAAAACCCCGATAATTTACAATATTATATTTTTACTATAAAAGTGTGATATTACAAAATCATTTATTTATTTTATATTGAGCCACTATCTTAAGCTTGAAATGCTCCCCAGCACTTTTCCTGATTTACAACAGATTACCTGAAACATGTTTGAAAAAAAATTTGTCAGCGGGAAATACTGAGTGAATCATTCTATTTACTAAAATGACTCATTTGTTATAATTTACAGTATTAAGAGCGATTACAATGTTTCTGATATCAAGCCAACTACCCACGGTATTTGTCACTCGACCCATTGGCCCATTCGTCCAATGGTGTCTGTGGCTATGGTCATATCCCCCATTGGCTGCCCCAATGGTGACGATTATCAAGTAATGTATACAAAACCCCACATACCGGCTGTAACTTGGTGATTACAAAGACTTAATCCCCGTAATTATAACTTTGAATAAAATATGATTTTTGTAAATAGATTTGATAAAAAGAGAGAATGACTCACAAACTGTGAGAAAAGAAGAATGACTCACAAACTGTGAGAAAAGAAGAATGACTCACAAACTGTGAGAAAAGAAGAATGACTCACATTGCAGATTTATACGGGCAGAGCCTAGCCTACTGATTAGACTTTTATCCTAATCTCAATAACAAGCACACAATTTGGAATTAGTAATCAATCCAGCATTTACGATAACTCACGAGATCAAATTCTCACAATGAATGTCAAAATGCAATACTTTGTCCATCGAATTAACGATGATCCATTGAATTAACAATGAACGACAAGGTATAATACTTTACCCATCGAATTAACGATGATCCGTTGAATTAACAACGAACGATAAAGTATAATACTTTACCTATCGAATTAACGACAATCCGTCAAATTAATGACGAACGATAAAGTATAACCCTAATGTGGGCGGCACTTAAATATTCATTGGATATTTGAATCAATCGTACAATGAATCGTAGTAGCGATTGTGCTAATACCCTGATTGCAGCTTCAATTTAGTGCCTGTATATATTAATTGTGGTAATCAGACCACAACTCAGAGAATATCACGAATTTTCTCGTCGCTCAAACTCCAGAAACTAAGTGCCAATGTTCTGAATTTATACACGAATTTAATCTAGCTTACGGACCGTAAGCTTAATGACCTTACGGTCCGTAAGGTACACTTTATGCTTATCTTGTTGCCACGTGTGGGACTAGCTCAGGTGAGTCGACAGAATTCGAATTTGAAACTTTGTCAGCACGTAATTTGGATAATCGTCAATAGGGTTTAATCCCCCCTGAGTTTTAGGGGCCCTAATCCTGATTCTGAAAATTATGAAATTTTTAGGGTTTGCACAGAATCACTTGGGTGTCTCAATTAGGGTTTCCTATTGGTCAAATTACTTTAGTAATTATGACTTTTGATGAGAGTCGTTACAATTGAAATCGTTATTAGTTTAGTATAAACCATCTTAATTGTTTTTGAAACCATCGTTATAATATCAAAAATCGTTTTGATACATATGAATCACCCCAAAACAATTGAAAACAGTAAAATAGGGGAACTATGTACTCACATTGAATAGGAGGGTATCCTTGATCTAAAGAACTTAGTGAAGCTCAGACAAACCAAGGAAATTCAAGTAGTACCTAGAAATCGGATCACTAGTAAATAAATCGACACCTAAATCGGAAGATCGGATAGAATGAGGTCTTGTAAACCAAATGAGTGTTGGAACTCATGTGATATGGTTTAACAAAGCCTACATTCAAGATCAGAACGTAACCTATGTGCTTTTCGACCCGTTACGACCCATTAAGGTAGCTTACGCTACTTTAACGCGTCGTGCGCGCAAAAGCGAGTTCGAGACGTCTAACTAGTCCTGTGACAAGTATTATATGCCTAAACATGTTTAATTAAGTTGTATAATCAGTTAAGTGACAAATGTTTAGGTTACATATGCTTAAAATCCAATTATGCATGAAAAGGGTATTTTGGTAATTTACCTAAGGCATATAAACTATCATACAACTACTTTAACTAGGTGACCATAAGGTATAACCTCAGAAGGTTATTCCCTATACAACTATGGTCACTTAACATACTTGGTCGGATCCTAATGATCGACCAAACGGGTCGAGTTCGAAAGTCTAAGCGGTGGTTTAGACCGCTTGACTTACGACTCTAAACAAGCACTAAACTAAAAGTGACGAGCTAAGCATGTTAAAACATGCTTAACTAAGTTAGAAAACAAGTTTTGATATCAAAACAAAGTGTTTTGATACCAAGAGTAGTTTGGTTGCAAAATATGCTTAAATGCGCATTTTGACCGAAACTACCACTCGTCACTACGCCTAGTCAACGTGGTAATCAGTAGGTACAGTCACTAGTGACTATAACCATCGTGATTACGCTCACGTTGCGAAGTTCAAACGAACTTCTCGTTGACCATCTCGTGGTCAAAGCTGAAAGTGAAACACTGTTTGACTTTCAAGCTAGGAGAGCAATAAAAGAATGAAAAAGGACTTACAAAGGGTCCAAAGAGATTTGATTCCAAGTATTCTCAGGTATGTAGTGAATAATCACAACAACTTAGAGAATTCTCAGATCAAATGTGAGGAAAATGGAATGAAATGGCTTGCTATTTATAGCTGTAGCAAACTTGCAAGATCATGCCATGTTTTTGTGTGGCCAACAAGCAAAGATCTCAACCATACATGTGTTAGGAGATGATTAGTAACCTTGGTGATCACTTAAACTTGCCCATCACACAAAAGAATTACCATAACAGCCCCTAAACTATCAAACAGTTGCTGAAAACAAGTTTCTAGTCGCTGGCATGCTCACACGGCCCACGTAAAGGTAGGGGGAGACCTTACGCAGCCCGCCTGGCCCTCACAGATCAGCAACAGTTTCAAGTTTGACAGTTCAGGTCCCTGCACTTGTTTAAGCCCATTTCAAGCACTTTTAACACCCGTTAAGCCATTTTCAAGGCTCTACAAGGTCATTAAAGTTTAGAGGACTCAAAATGTGCTCGGAAAACTCTTGGATGTCGGCTCGTTTGGTCGTACGGTCGCGTTGTTCATCAAATTACGACGAAACTCAAACGGACGCGAAAACGATCCAAATTAAGAGACGAATGGTATTTTTGCATGCGGATCACTAAAATAAAAATATGTTAGTCTCTACTAAAATTTTGGATGTCCAGATGTGGTCAGAACGTAAGATATGCGCGTAAATGCAAACTTACGTCGTTTTTGACGCTTTTAGTCCTTGTAAGATCAAATAAGCATGTTTTCGCATACCGAACCCCTCAAAGATTATTTCTAAGCTATGTTTAGGTTATTTATGGTATGTTTAGCTTATGATCAAATTCTGGACTCTTCGATACCATACGAGTCGGTATAGTTTCGCAGTTTGACATAAATAGTCCCTGCGATCAAATAGACTTGTTTTCAACACACCAAACCATCCAAAACTTATTTCTAAGTTATGTGGAGGTTATTTAAGGTATGTTAAGCCTACATCATTATTCCGAAGTGTTTGTTGCATTAAACTGGCTGCGTTTACGCACCAGTTCGCGTATAACCTTCAAGAAAGCGATTTAAAGCTTGAAATTGGAAGCAAATCAAATTGTAAAATCATCAAACACAAATACACATATAATAACACCAAAACACATTGTTTTATTAATAATTAAATTTTTTTATATTGTACATAGATTACAGAGCACAGTTGTCACAATCTCCCCTACTTTAGGAAATTTCGTCCCGAAATTTTAACTAGAGGAAACTTGTGAGAACAATTGCGGATATTTCGCCTTCATTTGGTCCTCACGTTCCCAAGTAAACTCTGGGCCACGTTTGGATTCCCAGCGAACCTTGACCAATCGAATCCGTTTGTTCTTTAACTGTTTGAATGTACGGTCCACTATCTCCATAGGTTTCTCGACAAAGTGCATCGTTTCATCGATTTGGATTTCGTCGAGTGGAATGTGAAGATCAGCGTCAGCTAAACGCTTTCGCAAATTGGACACGTGAAAAGTCGGATGAATATTTCCAAGCTCTGGAGGTAGCTCTAGTCGATAGGCGACCTTTCCAACCCTTTCAACAATCTTAAATGGTCCAACATATCGTGGTGCAAGTTTTCCTTTCTTTCCAAATCTCACAACTCCCTTCCAAGGTGACACCTTGAGTAGGACATGGTCTCCGACTTTTGAATCGACGATAGTAACCAGCAAGACCCAGAAAAGATTGAATCTCTGTAGGTGTCGTAGGTGTATTCCAATCCTTAATTGCGGCAATTTTGGATGTATCCCAAAAACCTAACTTCTTTAAGCCAAAATTCACACTTGGAGAATTTAGCAAAAAGTTGTTCCTTCTTCAGGAGTTCCAATGTCAAACGAAGGTGTTGCTCGTGATCGGCTCGAGACTTTGAATAAATGAGAATATCATCGATAAACACAATGATGAACTTATCTAAATAAGGTTTACAAACCCTATTCATTAAGTCCATGAAGATAGCTGGGGCATTCGTCAAACCAAAAGGCATGACAGTGAACTCGTAATGCCCATATCTTGTACGGAAAGCAATTTTGGGAATATCTTCTTCGAGAACACGAAGTTGATGATACCCAGAACGCAGATCGATCTTGGAAAAGCAGGTAGCACCTTGCAGCTGATCAAAGAGATCATCGATTCGAGGTAGGGGATATCGATTCTTGATAGTAAGCTTGTTAAGCTCACGATAATTGATACACATTCGAAAAGATCCATCTTTCTTTTTCACAAAGAGGACAGGAGCACCCCAAGGCGAAAAGCTCGGACGGATGAATCCTTTATCAGATAGCTCTTGAAGCTGTTTCGATAATTCCTGCATCTCGGAAGGTGCAAGACGATAAGGTGCTTTCGCAATCGGGTTAGCATTGGGTACAAGATTAATATGAAACTCGACTTGACGAACTGGAGGCAAACCAGGCAGTTCATCAGGAAACACCTCTGGATAATCCCGAACAATCGGAATATCCTGAATACTCTTGCTCTTGCCTTTCTCCCCGGTGACATGTGCCAGGAAGGCAACATATCATTTTCGTAAGTAACTTTGGGCCTTCGTACACGACATGAGTTTCAATCCACCAGATGGTTTCTCGCCATGAACTTCCAGAACATCGCCAGACGAAAGAGGGATACGAATGATCTTATCGAAACAAACCACCTCAGCATGGTGCTTGGTTAGCCAATCCATCCCCACGATAATGTCGAAACTCCCAAGTTACATGGTTAGCAAGGTTCAACTGACAACCATGAAGAACAGAATCGAGTACGAGTGGTTTACCAGTAGCAACTTCGACAGATAAGGGTTTCCTCAGTTTAGTTCTAGGTATCGCAAGTAAAGGCTCAAAGGATAACGAAACAAAACTCCTATCGGCACCAGAATCGAAAAGAACAAATGCAAGTTGATTGTTAACAAGAAACGTACCGTTAACAACCTCGTTGTCCGCTCTCGCCTCGTTTGCGTTCAAGTTGAATGCTCGTCCTGGAGTGGGATTCACATTTGCGTTAGCGTTTGCATTCGGATTGACATTCGCATTTACCAACCTCGGGCAGTTGTTGCGGAAGTGACCGAACTCTCCATAATTGAAACATAAACCCGGTGGGAATCTCGCAGCATTCCCTTGAACCTGTGTTGGAACCTGAGCAACCTGATTCTGACCCAAACGACAGATGTTGGCCAGATGCCCAAGCTTACCACACATTGTGCATTGCTTGCAAGCTTGCTGTGCAACATGATGACCGTTGCAGCGAGCATAATGAGGTGCGGTACCAGCATACACTTTCTTTGCAGGTGGTTGAGTCGGTGGGTTCTGGTTGGTGACAGCAAAGTTCTGGGAAGCCTTGCGCTTCCTTGACTTTTTAGAAGACTCACCCTGCTTCTTACCGTTACCCTTTTCCTTGACAGAATCGGTTGACTTCTTCTTATCACCCTTGCGAGTAAGTTTACCCTTCCTGACTTGAGACTCAGTCAGGGTAGCAGACAACTCGATCGCGTGACGAACGGTAGTAGGATTAACACCGGTCACAATATCCTGTATGGAATCGGGTAAACCATCGATATACCTTTCTATTGCTTTTTCCAACCGGGTAACCATCATAGGACATAAGGACACAACAAACTGAGCTCCTCAAATCGATCCGTATAAGCACGGTGTTCTGCCCCGTCTTGTTTTAGATCATCAAATTCTCATTCTAAAGCTCGAATTTCGTGACGGGGACAAAACTCTCTCATCATGAGAGCTCGAAGCTCTTCCCATGTCTATGCCAATGCCACTTCGGCACCCCTATCACGCATCACTCCATTCCACCATGTAAGAGCACGCTTCTCAAACACACTTGATGCAAATTCAACCTTACGCCCATTCAGACATTACACATGTCTGAATGTGCTCTCGGTACTTTCGAACCATTGAAGGAGCGCAGTTGCTCCTTGCGACCCAGAAAACTTCAACGGCTTAGCAGAATTGAAATTCTTGAAACTACATTGTGCATTATTGTTGTTGTATGACTCGTGGATCTGGGTTACTACGCCTCGAAGCACTGCAGCCATTTGCTGAGAGACAAGGGCTGCGACTTCTTCAGCGGTAAACGATTGTGCATCACGTCGAGGAGGCATTGTCTGACAAGGAAACAGGGGAATCGAGTGAGATCGACAATTGAAAAAACAAAAGAGGTATTGAAAGACATCGCCAAACACAAGGAAGGCGATCATTTGTTTGTTACTTCGGATAAACAAACGTCACGCAGTGACTAATCAAAGTAAATAGGTCATAATAATGTATCACCGAAGACATGCTCGCCTATAAGTGAACACTCACCCCAAGAGTTCCCAGGTAAGAGTGACTGGTCCGATACTGCGGATTTGTACAAACACTCTAGCCTTAGACAGAAAACTCAGGGTACAAGCATTCACTCTTCCAGTATGCACGTGTTCACATTATTTAGACCCAAACTTTGACGAGATTTTGAAAATTCAGAGGGTTCAAAACCTAGTAATCAATCATCCTAGAACAGATGATTAATTTTCGAAGCGGATTTGTTATTGTGTTCTCGTTGTGGTTATCACCTAAGGATAGGTGATGGTATTGTTTTAAAATCTAAACACAAGTAAACTTGCGTTGGGGTCCTAGAAAGTTATAGTCTAGGTCAAAGCATTACTAATAACCTAATTCCCTATAACTAGTCCTATGACAAGTATTATATGCCTAAACATGTTTAATTAAGTTGCATAATCAGTTAAGAGACAAATGTTTAGGTTACATATGCTTAAAATCCAATTATGCATGAAAAGGGTATTTTGGTAATTTACATAAGGCATATAAACTATCATACAACTACTTTAACTAGGTGACCATAAGATATAACCTCGGAAGGTTATTCCCTATACAACTATGGTCACTTAACATACTTGGTTGGATCCTAATGATCGACCAAACGGGTCGAGTTTGAAAGTCTAAGCGGTGGTTTAGACCGCTTGACTTACGACTCTAAACAAGCACTAAACTAAAAGTGACGAGCTAAGCATGTTAAAACATGCTTAACTAAGTTAGAAAACAAGTTTTGATATCAAAACAAAATGTTTTGATACCAAGAGTAGTTTGGTTGCAAAATATGCTTAAATACGCATTTTGACCGAAACTACGACTCGTCACTACGCCTAGTCAACGTGGTAATCAGTAGGTACAGTCACTAGGGACTATAACCATCGTGATTACGCTCACGTTGCGAAGTTCAAACGAACTTCTCGTTGACCATCTCGTGGTCAAAGCTGAAAGTGAAACACTGTTTGACTTTCAAGCTAGGAAAGCAATAAAAGAATGAAAAAGGACTTATAAAGGGTCCAAAGAGTTTTGATTCCAAGTATTCTTAGGTATGTAGTGAATAATCACAACAACTTAGAGAATTCTCAGATCAAATGTGAGGAAAATGGAATGAAATGGCTTGCTATTTATAGTTGTAGCAAACTTACAAGATCATGCCATGTTTTTGTGTGGCCAACAAGCAAAGATCTCAACCATACATGTGTTAGGAGATGATTAGTAACCTTGGTGATTACTTAAACTTGCCCATCACACAAAAGAATTACCATAACAGCCCCTAAACTATCAAACAGTTGCTGAAAACAAGTTTCTGGTCACTGGCATGCTCACACGGCCCGCGTAAAGGTAGGGGGAGACCTTACGTGGCCCGCCTGGCCCTCACAGATCAGCAACAGTTTCAAGTTTGACAGTTCAGGTCCCTGCACTTGTTTAAGCCCATTTCAAGCACTTTTAACACCCGTTAAGCCATTTTCAAGGCTCTACAAGGTCATTAAAGTTTAGAGGACTCAAAATGTGCTCGTAAAACTCTCGGATGTCGGCTCGTTTGGTCGTACGGTCGCGTTGTTCATCAAATTACGACGAAACTCAAACGGACGCGAAAACGATCCAAATTAAGAGACGAATGGTATTTTTGCATGTGGATCACTAAAATAAAAATATTTTAGTGTCTACAAAAATTTTGGATGTCCAGATGTGGTCAGAACGTAAGATATGCGCGTAAATGCAAACTTACGTCGTTTTTGACGCTTTTAGTCCTTGTAAGATCAAATAAGCATGTTTTCGCACACCGAACCCCTCAAAGCTTATTTCTAAGGTATGTTTAGGTTATTTATGGTATGTTTAGCTTATGATAAAATTATGGACTCTTCGATACCATACGAGTCGGTATAGTTTCGCAGTTTGACATAAATAGTCCTTGCGATCGAATAGACTTGTTTTCAACACACCAAACCATCCAAAACTTATTTCTAAGTTATGTGGAGGTTATTTTAGGTATGTTAAGCCTACATCATTATTCTGAAGTGTTTGTTGCGTTAAACTGACTGCGTTTACGCACCAGTTCGCGTATAACTTTCCAGAAAGCGATTTAAAGCTTGAAATTGGAATCAAATCAAATTGTAAAATCATCAAAAACAAATACACATATAATAACACCAAAACACATTGTTTTATTAATAATTAACATTGTTTTATATTGTACATAGATTACAGAGCACAGTTGTCACAATCTCCCCTACTTTAGGAAATTTCGTCCCGAAATTTTAACTAGAGGAAACTTGTGAGAACAATTGCGGATATTTCGCCTTCATTTGGTCCTCACGTTCCCAAGTAAACTCTGGGCCACGTTTGGATTCCCAGCGAACCTTGACCAATCGAATCCGTTTGTTCTTCAACTGTTTGAATGTACGGTCCACTATCTCCATAGGTTTCTCGACAAAGTGCATCGTTTCATCGATTTGGATTTCGTCGAGTGGAATGTGAAGATCAGCGTCAGCTAAACACTTTCGCAAATTGGACACGTGAAAAGTAGGATGAATATTTCCAAGCTCTGGAGGTAGCTCTGGTCGATAGGCGACCTTTCCAACCCTTTCAACAATCTTAAATGGTCCAACATATCGTGGTGCAAGTTTTCCTTTCTTTCCAAATCTCACCACTCCCTTCCAAGGTGACACCTTGAGTAGGACATGGTCTCCGACTTAACCCCCAAACGGGTAAGCCCCTCGCTGCAAGCAAGGACACTAGTCAAATGGATACCTCTTTGGGAGATGTCTTCTCCTATATAATCGACACTTCATTAACTGCATTGGGACATTCTTGGCCAGGCCTGTTTCCTTAAACTCTGGTCATTCACATCGAGTACTTGCTTCATGCAAGTCGCTATCTTTCACATCCAACACACACATTCTATTTGCTCCTTCATCCGAATCTAAATATAATTCAGAGAAGGATCTTTAGCAAATAACAAAAATAAACTAGTGAACCTCCTTCCACGTCTTGCAAACGTGGGGGGACCCCACGACCTGCGTTAGGCAAAGTTGAACCCTTCAACCCTTTTGCCTAACCAGCCCAGCTACTACCGTTAGTCTTATATTTGTTTCATCAACAAGTTGGCGCCCACCGTGGAGCTACGCCGCTATTTCTTCTCAAAAAGACCTAGTAGTGTAGCTCTCTTCACTTAAAATCATCATGTCTGAAAGTGGATCCCCGGAAGAAGTAAATCCGATTCCAAACACTTCTACTCCGGGTAGTAGCCAAGCTCACGTGGCTATACCAACTTCTTTCTCAACTCCGGGGAGCACACCCGAGTTCCTCACCTTCAACACACCAACTCCGTCCAGATCCGGGGTTCCATCTCCCAATATCGGTGTCTCTGACGCCCCAGCACGTGTCGAACTCACCCCTGAAGGGGTTGCCAACAACTTCCTCGAGTTGAGGTCCCTTCTCAACCAACATGTGAGTAAAGAAAGAGAAAAAGGAGTGAGGATTCGTTTAGACTATGATGAACCTGAACCAACGTTGTCTCCCGGACCACCTCCCTCTCCTTTTACAACAAGAAGTGAGGCTGGTCCCAGTAATCCTTCAAACCCTCACCCTTATCTGTCCACTATGACAAATCCTACGATGCATCCTATCTTCTATTCCCAACCGATTACTAGTGGTGCTCCTTTGGGACATGAGCTAACCCTTGACCAGCTCCTACAGTCCCCAGTAACAAGCTATCCAGCATCTATAACAACCACGTGGGAGCAGGCTCTGTCCGTGCTCCCTTTGGCACGAAGTGCTGTTATGAGCACTCCCCTCGGAATAAACTGCTCAGTTGGCCCAGGAAGCCTTCAAGGCTTCAACCTCATGCCCAATATGATGACCCAGATGATGGCCAACTTCCTGTGGAAACACTTTATTAATCAGGTGCTAGCCACTCAGGGAAATAACGGCAATGGCAATAATGTGGATGCAAGGGCTGAAGAAGACTTGGCTAAACCATACAAGCCAAGTAAGCTTTCATGCTTTTCAAAGCAAATAGCCGATTATGATTTCCAGGCAAAGATCAAGATGCCACCCCACATCAGGACGTATGATGGGACTGAGGATCCTGAGGACCATCTTCAGATCTTCACCGGTGCAGCAAGGATAGAGAAATGGTCAAACGCTGAATGTTGCCTAATGTTCATGCAAACCCTTGTTGGATCAGCCAGAATCTGGTTCAATGACCTACCTGCTCAAAGCGTTCGAAGCTTTAACGACCTTAGCAAGGGTTTTTTGGCCAATTTTTCCCAACAAAGGCGTTATGTTAAAGACGCAACAGTAATCTTCCAGATAAAACAGCGTGATGATGAAAGTCTTCGCCCGTTCATTGAACGATACAAAAAGGAAGGTCTGACCTATGTAGGGGCAGATGAGAAAATGAGAGTGGCCGGTTTCATGAATGCCATCACCTCTAAATATCTCACAAGAGATTTCAACAAGTCCTTGCCCAAGACCTTGGAAGAAGCTCTCGAAAGGGCTGAAGCTCACATCCGGGGAGAGGAGGCGGTAGACATTAAAGAACAAAGAAAAAGGGGATCCGGATGGCGAAGCAATAGTCCGGCTAGAAAAAAGGCAAACTTTAACTCCTATGAAAAGCGGTCAAAGGGTTCAGACCCTCGAAGGTCTGAAGGTCGGAACCCTTCAAGCAGGGAGAAAGGCATAAGTTTCACTCCCCTCACAAAGACCCCTCAAGAAATCCTTGCAACGGAAGAAGTTAAGCAAAACTTTCGACCTCCTAGGCCTCTCCCCAAAAGCAGGAAAAACGAGAACTCCACCCAATACTGTGAGTTTCACGAAGAAAAAGGTCACCACACCAATGATTGCTTCCAACTCAAGAAAAGAATTGAAGAGGCCGTTAAGTCCGGAGAACTCACTCATTTGGTGAAGGGGGTCCGGGACAAAATGGCTGAAGGAAAGGGTAAGGAAGTCAATATGGTGGATTTCGATGGAAGGGTTCCTTATAATAGACAGCGGTTGGAAGCTTGGGAGCTTCAGTGTGTCTGCTTCCCCCCAACGGAGAAAGACCCTCTCTCTAATCCTCTTGTGGTAGAAGCTACCTTGGGAACGTTACAAACATGTAGGGCATACATAGACACTGGGGCAGCCACCGAAATCATGTTCGAGAAATTCTTCAACCGTTTGAGCAATGAAGAACGTTCAAGGCTTCAACCCTCTGGAACCTCTATAAAAGGTATCGCCGATATACCCCTCAAGCCTTTAGGGCAACTGACACTTAATGTTCGTTTCAGCGAAGGTTTGAAAGAAAGAACCCAACCACTAACCTTTGTGGTTATCAACATCCCCTCAAGCTATGGCGTACTCATCGGAAGACCCGGGCAGTGTGCTTTCTACATGGCCGTGTCTGTTGGCCATGGCACAGTCAAATTTCCTACTGAGAGGGGCATAGAAACCCTTCAACCCTCTCAAGAAGCTTACATGGTTGAGGGTGAAAGCTCAAACAGTGAAGAAGACAAGCAAAGGTTAGTCATAAACCCCAAGTACCCTGAACAAAGGATAAGGGTCAATCCAAACCTTTCTCAAGAGACCCTTTTCGTATCTCAAAAAACTGCTAACACATTACAGCGATGTCTTCGCTTGGTGTCCAGAAGATATGACAGGAATCCCTCGGAACATTGCTGAACCCGAGTTAAGAATACCACCGGATGTCAAGCCCGTGGTCCAAAAGAAAAGAAGCCTAGCACCCGAGAGAAGTCTGGCAGCCTGCCAAGAGGTTGAAAAGCTTGTGTCAGCCGGCATTCTCCGGGAAGTCAAGTACCAGTCATGGGTTGCAAACCCGGTTATGGTCAAGAAACCCGACAACTCATGGAGGATGTGCATAGATTTCAAAGATCTTAACAAGTCTTGTCCTAAGGATTGCTATCCACTACCGAAAATTGATCTCAAAGTTGACTCCCTCACCGGTTACTCGTTCAAATGCTTTCTTGATGCATACAAAGGTTACCACCAAATCCTCATGAAGGAAGAAGATGAGGAAAAAACAGCCTTTCACATGGACAAAGGGATCTTTTATTATCAAAAGATGCCTTTTGGTCTCAAAAATGCCGGAGCAACCTACCAACGACTCGTTGACAAAGCCTTTGCAAGCCAAATCGGTAAAAACATGGAGGCATACGTCGACGACTTGGTGATCAAAATCAAGACAGAGTATCAAATGCTCGATGATGTTCAAGAAACTTTCAAGAACCTCAGAAAGGTTAACATGAAGCTCAACCCTGAAAAATGCTCGTTTGGGTTTGAGGAAGGAAAGTTCTTGGGTCACATTGTCGGGAAACAAAGCATCAAGGCTAACCCAAACAAGGTGAAAGTTGTCCTTGAAACCAAGCCACCAAAAACCAAGAAGGAGGTTGAAAGTTTAAACGGGAAGTTTGCGGCCTTGAAGCGTTTTACCTCAAAGTTGGCCGAAAGATCTCTGCCCTTCTACAAAACGCTCAAGAACTGCTCAGATAAGAAGGATTTCAAATGGACTGACGAAGCTGAAGAAGCTTTCAACCAGATGAAGCAACATCTAGCTTCCCTACCAGATATTGCGGCACCAAAAACTGGGGAGTTAATATCGGTGTACCTCTCAATTGCTGACGAGGCCATCAGTGCAGTCCTCACCATTGAGCGAGACAAGGCCCAGGTACCCGTTTATTTTTTCAGCAAAACTTTAAAATTAGCTGAAACGAAATACCCTCCCCTTGAAAAACTTGCCTTAGCCCTAGTTCAAACAGCTAGAAGGCTTCGAAGGTATTTCCAAGCACACCCCATACAAGTGGTCACCGACCAACCTATTAAGAGTGTGCTTGAAAAACCTGAAAACTCGGGGCGATTAGCCAAATGGGCCATAGAACTGGGTGAACATAACATCACCTATGTCCCAAGAAAAGCTATCAAGGCCCAAGTCTTGGCTGACTTCATTGTGGAAGTCCCAAACCAGGCGATCACTGAAGTAAACGCTACCACCACTGAACCTTCCAACCCTGAAGCCTGGAAGCTTTTTACCGACGGGGCTTCAAGTTGAAGGGTCAGGGGCTGGGCTAATTTTGATCAACCCAGAAGGGTTGGAATTCACATATGCTCTCCGTTTTGATTTTCAGACCACCAATAACGAGGCTGAATACGAGGCACTAATAGCTGGCCTAAGGCTGGCTAAAGAGATGAAGATTGAAAAGCTTGAAGTGTTCACAGATTCGTTGCTGGTCTCAAGCCAAGTGAATGATAGCTACATAACTAAAGAGCCCAACATGAAAAAATACAGAGAAAAATCCAAGGAACTGATGAGTACCTTCCAAGCTTGCAACATCAAACAGATCCCCAGGTCTCAAAACAAAAAGGCTGATGCCTTAAGTAAGCTTGCATCTCTCACTTTTGCCCACCTTACCAAGAAGGTGCTGGTAGAAGTATTGAAGACTCCATCAATCGATGAATTGGAAGTTCAAGATGTAGTTACCGAAGAAGATCCAAACTGGATGACTCCCATAAAAAAGTTCCTTAAAAATGGTGAATTACCCAATGATCAAGTGGAAGCTAAAAGGGTTGAAATCAAGGCAAGGCAATACACACTACAAGGAGAGACCCTTTACAAAAAGGGTTACCTTGCTCCCTTGCTAAGATGTGTCAGTCCCGAGCAAAGTAAGTATTTGATCAAGGAAATTCATGAAGGTGTATGCGGAGCTCACTTTGGAGCTAGGTCGTTGGTTGCAAAGCTCATGAACCTTGCATATTTCTGGCCCTCAATGCATCGTGATACAGCTGAAGAATTGAAAAAATGTGATGCTTGCCAGATTCATGCACCAATCCCAAAAAATCCCAAGCATGACTTAGTCCCGATAACCTCGGCATGGCCATTCCATAAATGGGGAATGGACATTGTTGGTCCATTTCCCCCAAGCAAAGGAGGAGTAATATTCTTGTTGGTGGAAATAGATTATTTCACCAAGTGGCCCGAGGTCAAACCACTTGCTAAGATCACGGGAAAACAGACCATTGATTTTGTTTGGGAGAACATCATTTGCCGTTATGGATTGCCGGGAGTACTTGTCACTGATAACGGAAGGCAATTTGCTGAGAAGCCTTTCAGCGTTTGGTGCAAGGAATACAAAATCGATCAGGTCTTTAGCTCAGTGGCTTATCCGCAATCAAACGGTCAAGTTGAAAGGACGAATAGAAGTATAGTGGAAGGCATCAAGACAAGATTGGGAAGATACGAAAGCAAATGGCTTGAAGAATTGCCTAGTGTCCTATGGGCAATTAGAACAACCGAAAAAACAAGCCACAAGAAAACACCTTATAGCTTGGTATTTAGATCCGAGGCTGTAATCCCCGCTGAGATAGGAGTTGTAACCCAACGAATCGTCAACATGGATCCCGAAACAAACCAAAAAGAGACCATGTTGAATTTACGACTCCTAGAGGAAGCACGAGATCAAGCTGCAATCCAAGAAGCCAAATACAAGCAACGAATGGAAGCCTACTACAACAAGAAAGTCAAGAACAAACGATTCAAGCCAGGGGACCTGGTCCTCAGAAACAATGCAGCTAGCAAAAAGGAAAATCAAGGAAAGCTTGGCCCAAAATGGGAGGGTCCATATACCGTCCTCGAAGCACACAAGGGTGGATCCTACAAGCTAGCAGATTCAGAAGGCAAAAGGCTTCCAAGGCATTGGAATGGCAAAACCCTGAAAAGGTTCCATGTTTAGACAGGGAAATTTGGTTTGTATCAAAATGCATTTCGAACAACACTATGAATACTTTTTGTAAAAAGCAAGTATTGCTTGAATGAATGAAGTTGTTTTATCAAACTTGTCTTTCTATCCTAAGATCAGGTTGAGAACCTAGCAAAAAACTCCATGGCAAGGGCCATGTAAGGGGATGAGCTCCCAGGCCACATCGCTCAATAGGTTCAAGGGTTAAATGAACCTATATAAGGGGTGAGTTCCTAAGTCAATACAACTCCATGAGACTTGTTAAGAAAAAATAAAATTGTCTCATAGACGGGTATGAACAGCCTACACCAAATGTTCCCTAAGCCTTAAAAATATAATCCGCAAACAGGCTTGAAAAAAGACAAGTGAAAACCAAAGAAATAATAAAAAGGATAGGTGCTATATCTTCTTGTTAAAAATACCAAGGCTAAGTGTCTGCAGCACTGAACCCTTTTAGGTATAAAAAACATAAGGGCAGCACAAACTCGACAAAGACAAAGTTACAAAAAGACAAAGAAAATCTAAAAGAACAAAATCACTTGGACAAAAATCACAAAGATACAAACCAAGTCAGGTCACAAGACTAAGAAGCCTTCAAGGCTTCAAGCCACCCGAGTAACAACTCGAAACCCTATAGGCTTCAACCTACTAACAGACAACCAAAAAGCTTGGAAGGTTAAAGCCAAATAGACTGCCTTAACCAAGAAGGCACAAGTATAAAAACATAATACAAGGTAAATAGCTAAACATCATACCATATCAAAGAAAGCCTTAAAAAACTTTCAAACACAAGTTAGGGCAAGTCTTAGTAACTTGCAAAGTTAACTACTGTTCAAGTGGCCATACAGGTCTTAAACACAACCAACAGGAACCTTAAGGGTTCCTGAAAACCTAATATTGTTTAAGATAACAAACCATAAATTGTTTTTAAAGCTAAGAAAGCTACGAATTAAGCATCAACAGACTTGGAAACTCCAGAACCTTCGCCCTTGGCCTTCTTTGTTTTCTTCAGCTTCTTAGTCTTCAAACCTCCATCACCACCCACCGCTGAAGCCTCCAAGCTTGCATCCTTGGGAACATCCGGCTGACCTGAAAGGGTATCATCACTATCCCCCGAGTAGGATCTCTTCCTCGAGAGAGAACCCAAGATTTCAGCACAAACCTTTTCATTTAGGCCATCCGGTTTCAAGTCCTGCAACACAGCAAGAGGCTTACCAAAACAAGCAGAAACTTGATGGATGTAAGGATAGGTCAGCTTCTCCATTTGCTCAACGGAGCCTTTAAAAACATCAGAAGCCTTAGGACAAAATAGAGGTGACTTCTCCAAAGGATGGCCAGATTCATGAAGCTTATAACCAGCAATGAGGCCTTGGTGTTTCCCCAGGTTGAGAAGCTTAGTATAAACGTCACCAAGGGCAGAATTGAACTCCTTGGAATGTAAAAGGTAAGTAACAACCTGCTGGAAACCTTGCTCAATTAACCACTGATTGTCAGCGGTAGAACGAGCAACTGAAGCCTTCAACCCCTCTTTCTCCTTACCAAAAGCCTGTTGCTGAACAAACAAAGTTTCCCGATCAGCCCTAAGCTTCAACCTATCAGCCTCAAAGCTCTTTTTCAAATCACTCATCTCAATCTCATGCATCTTTTTCAAATCACTAACCTTCTTTTCCCACGCTGCTTCTTTCTCAGCAAAACCAGCTATCTCCTTTTTCATCGCGGCCATGGAAGATTTCATTTTGTCCTTCTTCTTTGAAAATTCTTCATATTCCTGCATTCTTTGACGAAAACGAGCAATCCTTGAGGAAGCATCGAAGCAAGGTTGCAAGTGCTCAAAATCATACGGGATAACATCAAGTCATCATCCATCCCAGCGATGGTCTCGTGAACTGAAGGAGGAGCAATGTGACTCAGAACGTCTTCACAAACAGCAGCATCTTTAAAACTATCATCATTTTTCACCAACCACTTAGGCACATAAACCTCTTCTGGATCAAACCCTTCAACGTCCCTGCTTGAAGAACCTTGAACAGGGGTAGCAGCAACCTTTTTGCCTGAAACCTTCTTACCATGAACAACCAATTCTTTATCACCCGCTTCACCACCTTGATCTTCTGAAACTTCAACATCATCACTCAAATCCACTGGTTCAGTAGAAGTGGATTGAGGACAAGCTTTCAACAACCGACGGGAAGATCGACGGGCTGAAGATTTGGGAGCATTGGACTTAGAAAAACCTTTGACATTGGCAGCACTAACATAACCCAAGCCCTCAAACCTTTGCTCAACAGTTCTAATCACAACATTTTCACCAGGAACAGACGGAGCATCCCCAAATACAACATCAGAAGTGTCATCACTCTTAATAAAATCCAAAGCAGACATGACTGCAAAGAGCAAAACAAAAGCACATAAGTAACAAGTCAAGAAAAAGGCAAAAGGGAAAAAAAGGAAAATGCATACCCATGCCACTCCTCATAAGAACCGGATCCCGATCAACATTCCCCCAGATTTTACTAACCCCTAAAAGAACTAGCAAATGTTCAGGAAAGGGACGAACCCTCGAAGGGCATTCCCGGATAGCTTTAAGAAAAACATCATTGAATTCAGACTCAGAGGGCTCCGGATCATTAAGAACGGCATCCGGTCGCCTCCACACCATCTTGAATGGGACAATAGCATCGGAAACCCAGAAAAAACGATCCTTCCAAGCCCCAAGCGTGGTAACCATCGATGAAATAAGGCAGGAATCAACTTTGGATGTTTCAAAGGTAAACCAATCGCCATTCTTAGCTAACGAAAAAACCGGCGAAAAAGTAACAAGGAGGGATCATATCCAAGGGCACGGCACAAAACCTCAAAATGTAAAACCCTAGCCATACCCTTCGGATGAACTTGCCCAAAAGAAACCCGATAATACTCCAACAAGTTCAAAACAAAAAACGAAAAGGGATAACGAAGATTCGAAAACTCAAAATGACGGCAGTAAAGGGCAATCGAACCAGGGGTCGGTTTATCAACAGGAACATCACAAGCAGGAGCAGTTGGGTTAAACTTTCTATCAATACCATATTCCATACAAAATAAGTCTACCTCCTCTTGTGTTAACCGGGAAAAGGATTTTGCTAAATCCTTACGAGCACCCATTTTTGATAAAATGAAGAATATAAGATGCAAAGGAAACCGAAACAAACCTTAGAAAAGGAAGGAAATGGCAGAGAACAACTTGAAGGAATTGTGTAGAAAATGAATATGATATGCAAATATAAAACAAAAATAACCTAAAATAGGGGTAATAATGGCAAACAGTAACTTCTGCAAAACCGCCACCCTATCAACTGCCATACATCAACCAAATCAATTGTCAGTTATTTAAAATTCAAATATTAACTGAAAACAACCTTTCAAGCCTTCAAGTAATGAACCCTTGAAACCTTCAGGCAATAAAATACACGCATAAAAGTCAGAAGTCTTTGAGCTCATTACCCAAAAACCTCTGACTTGGGGGGCTGATGACGGGGGTAGCCCAAGACTAAATAAAATGACTAAATACGTAAATGCTCAAAGGGTTAAATGGTTCAATGGTTGAAAAGCTATGAGATGGGGAAAAACAATACGGAAACAGTGGCCAGTCACATCCAGGGATTGCTTCACCAACTCACAGCCGCAAAAGCAAAGCAGGTCTGCAAAACACACGCTATTATCCAGGGGTCAAAAGGCTTTAACCCCCAAACGGGTAAGCCCCTCGCTGCAAGCAAGGACACTAGTCAAATGGATACCTCTTTGGGAGATGTCTTCTCCTATATAATCGACATTTCATTAACTGAGTTGGGACATTCTTGGCCAGGCCTGTTTTCTTAAACTCTGGTCATTCACATCGAGTACTTGCTTCATGCAAGTCGCTCTCTTTCACATCCAACACACACATTCTATTTGCTCCTTCATCCGAATCTGAATATAATTCAGAGAAGGATCTTTAGCAAATAACAAAAATAAACTAGTGAACCTCCTTCCACGTCTTGCAAACGTGGGGGGACCCCACGACCTGCGTTAGGCAAAGTTGAACCCTTCAACCCTTTTGCCTAACCAGCCCAGCTACTACCGTTGGTCTTATATTTGTTGCATCAACAAAAGTCGTTCAAGAGCTCAACCCAACGTCGTTGCCTCATGTTCAGTTCCTTCTGATTGAAAATATGCTGGAGACTTTTGTGGTCTGTGAAAACCACACACTTCGTGCCATAAAGGTAGTGTCTCCAGATTTTGAGTGCAAAAACTACAGCTCCTAATTCAAGATCATGAGTTGTGTAGTTCTTCTCGTGAACTTTCAATTGTCTAGATGCGTATGCTATAACTTTACCTCGTTACATAAGAACACAACCAAGGCTGTAACAACCCTCGGTAAAACCAACACCCTTATAATATTTCCGACCCTCTATTATATCTTAAATTTTCCCAATATGTCTTATATTATGCCCCGTATGTGAAAACCGAGCCTTAATTATATTATAGTATATAAAATAAATAAAATTCTGAAAGTGTAAGTTGAGGCGGGCCGCGAAAGACCTCACCTCAACTTCACGCGGGCCGTATCAAGATTAGAATTGACCGCGCTGATTTCCTTAGTTCAAGCGGGCCGCGTAAGGGTTATGCTTAGTTAACGCGGGCCGCGAGAGCTCGTGAAACGCGGATATACCCAGAGGCCGACACGTGTCATGATCGTGGCGGTCTAGTGAACGACTCAGCTAAGCTACTGCGTTGACTGGTGTTGACGCGGGCCGCGTAAGGGTCCCTTGTCTTTTACGCGGGCCGCGACAGGACTCAGTATCACAACTATAAATAGCAGGCTTCGGATCTCATTTCAATTCGCTCACTTTTCAATTCTCAATCACAATTTCTGTAGGAAAGTTATTATATTCGGGTATTATACCCCTAATTAGCGAGGTTCTGCTCCGTTGTAAGTATTATAACCCCGGTTTCATAATAGTTACGCTGCCCGATTGATTTAGGGTTCCGTAACAACTGTCGTGGTTCTGCCCGACGTAGTTGTTGGAATACCGTCTCGGGGAGGGTATCATTTATATTCTTTAAAGGGTTATGATACTAACCAATATATATTTGTATAAATTATAGATTATATCCAGGAAACCCTCACGCAAAGTCTAAGATAGCAATGTGAGTAATCTTCTTTTTGATTAACAGTTTTTACAAAACCTTAAATACTTTTCCATGCGAATAAACAGTTATTGAGTATTTATAAGCATACAATTATGATGAGTATGTTGGGGTTTTGTATACAAAATTTGTTACCACCTGGTCAAGGAGTAACATGTCCACAAGTCGGGTTCGACAGTACCATGGATGTTAATTGTGATGTCTTGTAAACAAATATAATTGCGGGATCGCCCTCAATACTGTTCACTGTGACTTTTTATTTAAACTTGATTAAACTGGGATTCACTCACCAGTATTTCTTGCTGATAAAATGTTTTAAACACGTGTTACAGGTAACTTAGTGTGAAGCCAATAAAAGCCAGCTGGACAGCACTGAAGGCTTGGAAAAGTGGCAATAAAGTTACCTAAAATAAAATAGATGTTTTTATTAAATAAAATAGGGTTTATTCCTATGAAAACGTGTGTACTATAAACTTGGGTTTCATCCCATTTGTTTAATATTATAAAATATGGTGGTTTTACTCTGATAAATATTTCCTAACTACGGTCCTGATGTAAATTCCGCTGCAAGACTAAATCAATATTATAAAATATGGTGGTTTTACTCAGAGCCTAGCCACTGGCTCAAGCCAAAGAAGTGTTCTGCTGACACTTAAATTTTGAATTCTGTGTTAGGAAATAACATATGTGATTATGTGTTTTATATTAATTGACTATTTGTTAGTCTACAGTATGGGTAAGCAAAGAATTACGGACATCTATCGTCAACTAGATAATTCACCAAATGATAAGGGAATCTCATTTCAACCAAATCCATCAGGATACTCATCAGATATTGAGGAAGGAATATTTGTTCGTAAGGCACAGTTTAAGAAACCATTTACCTCTAAGAAGAGAAGTTGGATTATTAGAAAAAGTCGAGAGAAAATAACGAAATCACAACAAAAAGAAGCAATAATTAATAAGGAAATCCAGGAAACAGGTAGTAACCCACCCTGGGAAAATGAATTAGATAGCCAATGGGAAAATCTCTACATGTTAGCTACTACAGCAGTAAATGTTAACTTATAGTTGAATCGTCAAACCAGTGCCAGCACTCATGCCACCTACAAGCTAGAAACTTTAAAAGAACTTTGTTCATTTGATAAACAACCTAGTGAGAAGAAAAAGATAGAATAAACCTTACATAAAAATGCATGTTGAGCATAATACTCCTATAACCTAGTTAGACTAAAATAAGTTACAGATGTATAACCAATAATATATTTCGAATTTCAGTTATAGTTTGTAATAAATATATAAATCGCAATATTTCATTTCAATCAATCTGTTTGTACAATTGTACTAGATATTCGTGTATGATAAATAAACATTCGGATGAACAACAAAGTGAACCAAGAAAACTAGAATAAGACCTAGAAGTACAAGAGAATTTTTAATGCTATGCCTTAATATGAAGCTTTGAGGTAAACCAATTGCTTGTATAAATAAAGTATGATGGTTATTGGTATCCTGTGAGGATAATGACTAGAACAGTGCTTGTATGATAAATAAGCAATAACACTTGGCCACTGTTATTTCTTGTTTATTGATATTACTCGGTTCTAAAATATGATTCCTCATGAGAATACTAATTTCGTTATTTCTTGATGTAAACCATAATAAATGATGCCTTTTTAAGATTATGATTTGAAATAAGTTTATGGGTGGAAAATACTATGATGGTTACCTCTCCGGCAAGACCGGGTGAGATGGGGTATATGTTATGATGATAGAATTATCTAAATAGTACCATGACCTGATATCTGACTCAGGAAATTGTTAAATACTTTGACCTTATGAATGGTCTGTATATTACAATATGTGAATTATATATACAAGGAAATCCAAAAGACCCTAATAATTGATAAATGAGAAATAAATTACGAACAGAGGTGTCAATTATGAATTTAGATTTGTTAGAAATCTCTAGTGTGTAATAGACGCATAGTATATGAAAAGAGTATAGTCGCAATGATCGACGCTTTTGGCAAAAATGCGTGTCATGTGATTAACTATAGTAAGATATTAATTGTGATATTAATATGGGATAAATGTTTAAAATTCAGATGGCCGACGAAGAAAATCAAGGAAATCTGAATAACGATAACCAGAGTAACATTTACGTAGTTAATGATAATCCGAGTATCAATAACAATGGAAACCAAGTGGATAATAGTGCTATTCAACACATAGTGGCACAGGGAATTATAGATGCTATGCCATTTATTCTTCAAACTGTTAAGGATGCTGATAATAAAGGTAAACATAGCAGTAAGCGACCTGTTGAACCAGAAAACAGTGTAAACAATGGACCAGTATTTCAATTGCCTATTCCCAAAAGAAGAAGAACCATGCCTTATGGTTGTTCTTATAAAGAATTCTGGTCTTGTAAACCAATGGAATTCTCGGGCAATGAAGGGGCCATTGCAACCTTACGCTGGATAGAGAAGACTGAGGCAGTCTTAAGGATAAGTAAGTGTGCTGAAGAAGACAAGATATTGTTTGCTTCTAATCTGTTTATGAATGCATCATTAGAATGGTGGAACACTATCCTTCAGACAAGAGGAAGTGATAAAACCTATAATATGGAATGGGAAGAATTTAAAGAAAAGGTAGAAAGGAAGTTCTGCCCACCCAATGAAAAGGAACATATAGCAAACAAGTTCCTCAACCTTAGGATGACTGGTGTAGTAAAGGGTACACTACTACATTCTTTGAATATGCTAGGATAGTGCCAACCCTTGCATCACCAGAACCGGTATTAATCTCCCGTTACATCTGGGGATTAATTGTAGAAATTAGACATGTAGTCAAGGCAACCAGACCCCAAACCATAAAAGAAGCCGTAGAACTAGCCAATACCTTGACTGATGAACTAGTTCGTACTAGAGAAGAAGATCAGAGGAGAAACCTAACCTAGAAGCTTACTCAAGAATTTCGTTCTGGGAATTTCAATCGTAGGAACGTAGATTCTACCTTTGCACCGTATTGTGGGATCTGCAAAATGAAGCATTCTGGAAAATGCTCCACCCACTGCAATTTCTGCAAAGCACCAGGACACAATGAAGAAAACTGCAGGAGGAAATCCAGTAATGGATTGTGTTTTAACTGTGGAGAAAAAGGTCATATCAAGCCAAACTGTCCAAAACTGGCTCCAGCTACAAACAACAAGAATACTAAAAATGCTAGAGCATTTGTTCTGACTGCAGATGAAGCCAAGATGATTCCAGATGTCATCGCTGGTACGTTTCTAGTTAATGATGTCTTTGCTAAAGTATTATTTGACTCTGGTACGAACCAAAGTTTTATTAATACATTATTTTGCAAAAGTCTAAATCAGTCATTAACTAAACTACCACAAGAATGCTTAGTAGAGACAGCTAATGGAGAAATCATTAGGATTTCTGAAATCTTGCAGGGAGCAAGAATAGAAATTTTAAACCAAACATTTAGGGCAAACCTTTATCCAATGAATATAGTCGGATTTGATATTGTTTTAGGAATGGATTGGTTAATAGCCAATAAAGTCAGTATTTTATGTAATCAAAAGTCAATTCAAGTAAATTCATCTAAAGGTAAAACGATCACAATTAAAGAAAATAAGCCATCTAGATCCTCAAAATTCATCTCTGTAATGAAAACTGCAAGTTCTATAAGAAAAGGTTCTATAGTGTATTTGATTTCTATAATCACTAACACTAAAGGAAAAGAACTAAAAGACATTCCAGTAGTATCTCAGCTTTCAGATGTCTTTCCAGAAGAATTACCAGGACTACCTCCAGACGGAAAAGTTAAATTCATAATTCACCTGCTACCAGAAACATCGCCAATTGCCAAAGCACCCTATCGTTTGGCACCCGCCGAAATGCATGAATTAAAGAAATAATTAGATGAATTATTGGAGAAAGAAATTCATGTGGATCCAACGAAGAATGAGGCGATTATTAAATGGAAAACCCCTGAATAAGAATTAGCCGGTTATTATAAAAGATTTATTCGAGATTTTTCTAGAATAGCCATTTCCTTAACTAAGTTAACTTATAAATCTGTTAAGTTTGAATGGGGATTAAAATAAGAAGAATCCTTTAGAATTCTTAAGCAAAAATTAACCTATACACTCATACTAGCATTACCAGAAGGAGCTGAAGACTTTATAGTCTATTGTGATGCTTCTAAATTAGGTTATGGATATGTGTTGATGCAACGACAAAAGGTTATAGCTTACTCATCTAGACAATTTAAGAATCATGAAGAGAATTATTCAACTTATGATTTAGAATTAGGAGCTATAATTTTTGCTCTTAAATTTGGAGACATTACCTTTATGGTAATAAGTTTACCATCTTCACCGATCATAAGAATTTAAGGTATATTTACCAACAGAAGGAGTTGAATATGAGGCAAAGAAGCTGGATATAAATGCTTAGTGATTATGATTATGATATCTAGTATCATGAAGGAAAAGCGAATATAGTGGCAGATGTTCTAAGTAGAAAGTATCATAAAAAGCCAAGAAGGGTATGTTCTCTTAAAATTAAATCTGCAAGTAGATTTAAATGATCAAATAAGAGGAGTACAAGAATCAGTAATCAAGGATGATTCTGAGAAAATAAAAAGATATGCTAAAAGAATTGGAACAAGGAATAGATGAAATTTGGAGATTTCATAAAAAGAGAATATGGATACCTAAATTCGAAAACCTGCGAAATCATATATTAGAAGAAGCCCATAAATCTAAATATTCGATGCATACAGGAAATGATATAATATACCAGGATTTAAGGAAAATTTCTGGTGGATAGGAATGAAAAAGGACATAGTAGCCTATGTTTCTAAATATTTAACTTGTTCACAAGTTAAAACTAAACACCAAAAACCCTCAGGTTTGCTACAGCAATTAGAAATGCCAGTGTAGAAGTGGGAATTGATAACAATGGATTTTGTTACTAAATTACCCAAAACTAAGAAAGGAAATGATACAATCTGGGTGATTGTAGATAGGCTAACCAAGTCAGCTCATTTTCTCCAAATGAAAAGAAATAGCCGCATTTATTCTAATAGATCTCGAGGACGAGCTCTAAAGTAAGGTGGGGAGAATGTAACAACCCTCGGTAAAACCAACACCCTTATAATATTTCCGACCCTCTATTATATCTTAAATTTTCCCAATATGTCTTATATTATGCCCCGTATGTGAAAACCGAGCCTTAATTATATTATAGTATATAAAATAAATAAAATTCTGAAAGTGTAAGTTGAGGCGGGCCGCGAAAGACCTCACCTCAACTTCACGCGGGCCGTATCAAGATTAGAATTGACCGCGCTGATTTCCTTAGTTCAAGCGGGCCGCGTAAGGGTTATGCTTAGTTAACGCGGGCCGCGAGAGCTCGTGAAACGCGGATATACCCAGAGGCCGACACGTGTCATGATCGTGGCGGTCTAGTGAACGACTCAGCTAAGCTACTGCGTTGACTGGTGTTGACGCGGGCCGCGTAAGGGTCCCTTGTCTTTTACGCGGGCCGCGACAGGACTCAGTATCACAACTATAAATAGCAGGCTTCGGATCTCATTTCAATTCGCTCACTTTTCAATTCTCAATCATAATTTCTGTAGGAAAGTTATTATATTCGGGTATTATACCCCTAATTAGTGAGGTTCTGCTCCGTTGTAAGTATTATAACCCCGGTTTCATAATAGTTACGCTGCCCGATTGATTTAGGGTTCCGTAACAACTGTCGTGGTTCTGCCCGACGTAGTTGTTGGAATACCGTCTCGGGGAGGGTATCATTTATATTCTTTAAAGGGTTATGATACTAACCAATATATATTTGTATAAATTATAGATTATATCCAGGAAACCCTCACGCGAAGTCTAAGATAGCAATGTGAGTAATCTTCTTTTTGATTAACAGTTTTTACAAAACCTTAAATACTTTTCCATGTGAATAAACAGTTATTGAGTATTTGTAAGCATACAATTATGATGAGTATGTTGGGGTTTTGTATACAAAATTTGTTACCACCTGGTCAAGGAGTAACATGTCCACAAGTCGGGTTCGACAGTACCATGGATGTTAATTGTGATGTCTTGTAAACAAATATAATTGCGGGATCGCCCTCAATACTGTTCACTGTGACTTTTTATTTAAACTTGATTAAACTGGGATTCACTCACCAGTATTTCTTGCTGATAAAATGTTTTAAACACGTGTTACAGGTAACTTAGTGTGAAGCCAATAAAAGCCAGCTGGACAGCACTGAAGGCTTGGAAAAGTGGCAATAAAGTTACCTAAAATAAAAAAAGATGTTTTTATTAAATAAAATAGGGTTTATTCCTATGAAAACGTGTGTACTATGAACTTGGGTTTCATCCCATTTGTTTAATATTATAAAATATGGTGGTTTTACTCTGATAAATATTTTCTAACTACGATCCTGATGTAAATTCCGCTGCAAGACTAAATAAAACTGATACCACCAAAACTCTGAGATCACGTCCGCCCGTTCCCGGGGATCAGGGATCGGGGGTTGTGACAAAGGCCTAAGTTGGATGCATCACAGTAGACAACGAAATCATCATTTCCCTCAGGCAGAGATAAGACAGGAGCATCACACAGCTTTCGTTTTAGCGTTTGAAATGCTTCTTCTTGTTTGGGTCCCCACTCAAAAGGCTTATTCTTTTGAGTCAAAGCAGTGAGTGGAACCGCAATCTTCGAGAAATTAGAAATGAATCGACGATAGTAACCAGCAAGACCCAGAAAAGATCGAATCTCTGTAGGTGTCGTTGGTGTATTCCAATCCTTAATTGTGGCAATTTTGGATGGATCCACATGAATACCCTGCTTGTTGACTATATGTCCCAAAAACCGAACTTCTTTAAGCCAAAATTCACACTTGGAGAATTTAGCAAAAAGTTGTTCCTTCTTCAGGAGTTCCAATGTCAAACGAAGGTGTTGCTCGTGATCGGCTCGAGACTTTGAATAAATGAGAATATCGTCGATAAACACAATGATGAACTTATCTAAATAAGGTTTACAGACCCTATTCATTAAGTCCATGAATATAGATGGGGCATTCGTCAAACCAAAAGGCATGACAGTGAACTCGTAATGCCCATATCTTGTACGGAAAGCTGTTTTGGGAATATCTTCTTCGAGAACACGAAGTTGATGATACCCAGAATGCAGATCGATCTTGGAAAAGCAGGTAGCACCTTGCAGCTGATCAAAGAGATCATCGATTCGAGGTCGGGGATATCGATTCTTGATAGTAAGCTTGTTAAGCTCACGATAATCGATACACATTCGAAAAGATCCATCTTTCTTTTTCACAAAGAGGACAGGAGCACCCCAAGGTGAAAAGCTCGGACGGATGAATCCTTTATCAGATAGCTCTTGAAGCTGTTTCGATAATTCTTGCATCTCGGAAGGTGCAAGACGATATGGTGCTTTCGCAATCGGGTTAGCATTGGGTACAAGATCAATATGAAACTCGACTTGACGAACTGGAGGCAAACTAGGCAGTTCATCAGGAAACACCTCTGGATAATCCAGAACAATCGGAATATCCTGAATACTCTTGCTCTTCCTTTCTCCCCGGTGACATGTGCCAGGAAGGCAACATATCATTTTCGTAAGTAACTTTGGGCCTTCGTACACGACATGAGTTTCAATCCACCAGATGGTTTCTCGCCACGAACTTCCAGAACATCGCCAGACGAAAGAGGGATACAAATGATCTTATCGAAACAAACCACCTCAGCATGGTGCTTGGTTAGCCAATCCATCCCCACGATAATGTCGAAACTCCCAAGTTACATCGATGTGAGGTCGATAGGAAAAAGATGGTTATCAAGGTTCAACTGACAACCATGAAGAACAGAATCGAGTACGAAAGGTTTACCAGCAGCAACTTCGACAGATAAGGGTTTCCTCAATTTAGTTCTAGGTATCGCAAGTAAAGGCTCAAAGGATAACGAAACAAAACTCCTATCGGCATCAGAATCGAAAAGAACAGATGCAAGTTGATTGTTAACAAGAAACGTACCGTTAACAACCTCGTTGTCCGCTCTCGCCACGTTTGCGTTCAAGTTGAATGCTCGTCCACGAGCGGGATTCACATTTGCGTTAGCGTTTGCATTCGGATTGACATTCGCATTTACCAACCTCGGGCAGTTGTTGCGTAAGTGACCGAACTCTCCACAATTGAAACATGAACCCGGTGGGAATCTCGCAGCATTCCCTTGAACCTGTGCTGGAACCTGAGCAACCTGATTCTGACCCAAACGACAGATGTTGGCCAGATGCCCAAGCTTACCACACGTTGTGCATTGCTTGCAAGCTTGCTATGCAACATGATGACCGTTGCAGCGAGTATAATGAGGTGCGGTACCAGCATACACTTTCTTTGCAGGCGGTTGAGTCGGTGGGTTCTGAGGGTTCTGGTTGGTGACAGCAAAGTTCTGGGAAGCCTTGCGCTTCCTTGACTTTTTAGAAGACTCACCCTGCTTCTTACCCTTACCCTTTTCCTTGACAGAATCGGTTGACTTCTTCTTATCACCCTTGCGGGTAAGTTTACCCTTCCTGACTTGAGACTCAGTCAGGGTAGCAGACAACTCGATCGCGTGACGAACGGTAGTAGGATTAACACCGGTCACAATATCCTGTATGGAATCGGGTAAACCATCGATATACCTTTCTATCGATTTTTCCAACGGGGTAACCATCGTAGGACACAACAAATTGAGGTCCTCAAATCGATCCGTATAAGCACGGTGTTCTCTCCCGTCTTGTTTTAGATCGTCAAATTCTCATTCTAAAGCTCGAATTTCATGACGGGGATAAAACTCTCTCATCATGAGAGCTCGAAGCTCTTCCCATGTCTATGCCAATGCCACTTCGGCACCCCTATCACGCATCACTCCATTCCACCATGTAAGAGCACGCTTCTCAAACACACTTGATGCAAATTCAACCTTACGCCCATTCGGACATTACACATGTCTGAATGTGCTCTCGGTACTTTTGAACCATTGAAGGAGCGCAGTTGCTCCTTGCGACCCAGAAAACTTCAACGGCTTAGCAGAATTGAAATTCTTGAAACTACATTGTGCATTATTGTTGTTGTATGACTCGTGGATCTGGGTTACTACGCCTGGAAGCACTGCAGCCATTTGCTGAGAGACAAGGGCTGCGACTTCTTCAGCGGTAAAACATTGTGCATCACGTCGAGGAGGCATTGTCTAACAAGGAAACAGGGGAATACAGTGAGATCGACAATTGGAAAAACAAAAGAGGTATTGAAAAACATCGCCAAACACAAGGAAGGCGATCATTTGTTTGTTACTTCGGACAAACAAACGTCACGCAGTGACTAATCAAAGTAAATAGGTCATAATAATGTATCACCGAAGACATGCTCGCCTATAAGTGAACACTCACCCCAAGAGTTCCCAGGTAAGAGTGACTGGTCCGATACTGCGGATTTGTACGAACACTCTAGCCTTAGACAGAAAACTCATGGTACAAGCATTCACTCTTCCAGTTTGCACGTGTTCACATTATTTAGACCCAAACTTTGACGAGATTTTGAAAATTCAGAGGGTTCAAAACCTAGTAATCAATCATCCTAGAACAGATGATAAATTTTCGAAGAGGATTTGTTATTGTGTTCTCGTTGTGGTTATCACCTAAGGATAAGTGACGGTATTGTTTTAAAATCTAAACACAAGTAAACTTGCGTTGGGGTCCTAGAAAGTTATAGTCTAGGTCAAAGCATTACTAATAACCTAATTCCCTATAACCATTGGCTCCGATACCAACTCTTCTGTCACAACCCGACCACGTAAAACAACAAACCATGGCGGAAACATCGGGGAGTGTTGTAACAGAATCATCGTTTCACAACCATGGTAATTAAAAGTTTCGTTTTATTGATTCATTAAGTAATGTACATTGTCTTTAAAACCAAACAAACAAATTAAACATCGTCTAGTATCGTTTTTAAGTCACTAAGGCCTTGTCCAGATCCTAAGTGAATACGCCTCCTAGCAATCAACATCAAGCTACATCACCTGAAACATATGTAAAAATAAAGTCAGTAAAGAAATGCTGGCGAGCGCATAGGTTTTGTGAGAGTATCGGATTCATGGCTCGGTTACATATATTGCAATACTTCGAAAACCTTGTTTTGAAAAGTATATAGTATTGCAACATGATTAACCAACTCAAATCAAGAAGGTTATAATTTATAAAATCTCGTAGCCATGATTCTTAACCCAAAAACATTTGTTTTAGTAAACCAATTCGTAAAACATCTCGTAAAAACTCGTTAATAAAACTCGTATGGTTTATATCATTTCGAAAACCTCGTTGTGTGACATCGTTTCGAAATTGTTTCCCAAGTGAACTAAATAATGACATAGAATGTAATATGATAAAAGCACTTATATATAAGATGTACCAGCGTATCTACCATGCTTTTATCTCGTAAAATGTAATATGATAAAAGCACTTATATTTCGAAAACGGCGTATCTACCATGCTTTTATCATGCTACACCCATCCCATTATCTAATCACTACCCAAAACCGATCGTTTAATCAAATCGTTTATCTCGTTTAGGTCGTCTCAAATCGTTAAACTCGTCCCAAAATCGTATTCGTTTTAAATTGTGAAACCACTTATGGTCATCTCGCTAATAACATTCAAACCTTCGTGACTCGACTATCTCGCTTCTCGTATTAACAAACCACCAAAGGGTAAGTTAACAATCACAGATTCGGTCATTACCTACATAACCCCCACACATAATCGTGGGTGTAGTCTGATAACGGGATTTGTCAGATCCTATGGTACCATAACCTAATACTGGTCGGTTCGGCCAAAATTAATGAATGTCATTCGTTATGTAACTACAAACAACAAGTTCGTTCACATTATTGAAATCGTTATTAGTTTAGTATAAACCATCTTAATTGTTTTTGAAACCATCGTTATAATATCGAAAATCGTTTTGATACATATGAATCACCCCAAAACAAGTGAAAACAGTAAAATAGGGGAACTATGTACTCACATTGAATAGGAGGGTATCCTTGATCTAAAGAACTTAGCGAAGCTCAGACAAACCAAGGAAATTCAAGTAGTACCTAGTAATCGGATCACTAGTAAATAAATCGACACCTAAATCGGAAGATCGGATAGAATGAGGTCTTGTAAACCAAATGAGTGTTGGAACTCATGTGATATGGTTTAACAAAGCCTACATTCAAGATCGGAACCTAACCTAAGTGCGTTTCGACCCGTTACGACCCATTAAGGTAGCTTACGCTACGTTAACGCGTGGTGCGCGCAAAAGCGCGTTCGAGACGTCTAACTAGTCCTATGACAAGTATTACATGCCTAAACATGTTTAATTAAGTTGCATAATCAGTTAAGAGACAAATGTTTAGGTTACAAATGCTTAAAATCCAATTATGCATGAAAAGGGTATTTTGGTAATTTACCTAAGGCATATAAACTATCATACAACTACTTTAACTAGGTGACCATAAGGTATAACCTCGGAAGGTTATTCCCTATACAACTATGGTCACTTAACATACTTGGTCGGATCCTAATGATCGACCAAACGGGTCGAGTTCGAAAGTCTAAGCGGTGGTTTAGACCGCTTGACTTACGACTCTAAACAAGCACTAAACTAAAAGTGACGAGCTAAGCATGTTAAAACATGCTTAACTAAGTTAGAAAACAAGTTTTGATATCAAAACAAAGTGTTTTGTTACCAAGAGTAGATTGGTTGCAAAATACGCTTAAATGCGCCTTTTGACCGAAACTACGACTCGTCACTACGCCTAGTCAACGTGGTAATCAGTAGGTATAGTCACTAGGGACTATAACCATCGTGATTACGCTCACGTTGCGAAGTTCAAACGAACTTCTCGTTGACCATCTCATGGTTAAAGCTGAAAGTCAAACACTGTTTAGTGTTTGACTTTCAAGCTAGGAAAGCAATAAAAGAATGAAAAAGGACTTACAAAGGGTCCAAAGAGATTTGATTCCAAGTATTCTCAGGTATGTAGTGAATAATCACAACAACTTAGAGAATTCTCAGATCAAATGTGAGGAAAATGGAATGAAATGGCTTGCTATTTATAGTTGTAGCAAACTTACAAGATCATGCCATGTTTTTGTGTGGCCAACAAGCAAAGATCTCAACCATACATGTGTTAGGAGATGATTAGTAACCTTGGTGATCACTTAAACTTGCCCATCACATAAAAGAATTACCATAACAGCCCCTAAACTATCAAACAGTTGCTGAAAACAAGTTTCTGGTCGCTGGCATGCTCACACGGCCCGCGTAAAGGTAGGGGGAGACCTTACGCGGCCCGCCTGGCCCTCACAGATCAGTAACAGTTTCAAGTTTGACAGTTCAGGTCCCTGCACTTGTTTAAGCCCATTTCAAGCACTTTTAACACCCGTTAAGCCATTTTCAAGGCTCTACAAGGTCATTAAAGTTTAGAGGACTCAAAATGTGCTCGTAAAACTCTCGGATGTCGGCTCGTTTGGTCGTACGGTCGCGTTGTTCGTCAAATTACGACGAAACTCAAACGGACGCGAAAACGATCCAAATTAAGCGACGAATGATATTTTTGCATGCCGATCACTAAAATAAAAATATTTTAGTGTCTACAAAAATTTTGGATGTCCAGATGTGGTCAGAACGTACGATATGCGCGTAAATGCAAACTTACGTCGTTTTTGACGCTTTTAGTCCTTGTAAGATCAAATAAGCATGTTTTCGCACACCGAACCCCTCAAAGCTTATTTATAAGCTATGTTTAGGTTATTTATGGTATGTTTAGCTTATGATCAAATTATTTACTCTTCGATACCATACGAATCGGTATAGTTTCGCAGTTTGACATAAATAGTCCCTGCGATTGAATAGACTTGTTTTCAACACACCAAACCATCCAAAACTTATTTCTAAGTTATGTGGAGGTTATTTAAGGTATGTTAAGCCTATGTCACTATTCCGGGGTGTTTGTTGCGTTAAACTGACTACGTTTACGCACCAGTTCGCGTATAACCTTTCAGAAATCGATTTAAAGCTTGAAATTGGAATCAAATCAAATTGTAAAATCATCAAACACAAATACATATCTAATAACACCAAAACACATTGTTTTATTAATAATTAACATTGTTTTATTTTGTACATCGATTACAGAGCACATTTGTCACAGCCACCGCCGTAAGCACCTCCACCGTCTAACATTCTTCATCTCTTCGTCTTTATCCCTCTTTTCTTGCTCGATTGCAAAAGTGGAGAGATACTAGAGGGGGTGACGACAACCCAGATCTAAGAAATAGCGGATCTGCAAAAAATATCTTCTACTCTGTTTCTTGAAATCTTGGCAACGAATTCGATGGATTACTCTGAGAAACCGATCTAACAAAGGGCTTTTGATTCATTGGGATTAGGGTTTGATTTTGCTAGTGATTTTAGATTAACGTTTTGTAACACCCTGAAAACGGGTTTGGTAATCAAACCACGTTAATACTAAAAGACGGGTAAAGTACCGTTAGTGGTAAAAGTAACTCGGTAAATATTAGGATTTAAATAAATAAACCTAATATTAAATAAAAGTTGAACGAAAACTTTTGAGGAAATAAAAGTTTATAAACGGCCCGAGATAACGGGACTTAAAATAAACTGAGTCGTACTCGAAGATATAAATCTTTATATTATAAAATTTAATGTCGGATATAAATGAGATGAATTAACTAGGAATATATATAACCTAGTTAATCACAAGTCTTGTAGTAACATGCTAGTGAGTTAAAACACCTAAAATAAAAACCTAATGATAGTTGGAGGGTTAAAGGTGTCAAAATTGAAATAAGTTTGATTAAAACAATAAAATTAAAAACCAAATGTGTGTGTCTGGTCGATCAAACACAGGGGCGACCAGGAGCTTGCTCTCAAGCCCATTTCATGCTAAAATTGGCCAATTGAAGGCACAAATCTGACCCAAATCGAAATCCAAGCAAAGATTAGTGATCTCCTTCGTAAAGGGATCATAAGGTATGCGAAAATTCGTTATTTGATTCCATTCAAAATTCTGGATGAAAAGTTATAATCCGAAATTAGTGTTGCATGAATGTTGTTTGGATGAAATTTGAATGAAATAGTGTCTAGTAATAAACCCTAGTCATTAGATTGTTAAAATTATGCTCAATGCTTGAGAATTCCACAATCACCTGGGTTTTGTTGAAACATGTTAAACACTAGGATTTTGATAGTTATTCTAGTGAAATTTGAGTTCTATGATGTGGAAAATTTACAT
This sequence comes from Helianthus tuberosus, assembly GCA_030545235.1. Taxonomy (NCBI): domain Eukaryota; kingdom Viridiplantae; phylum Streptophyta; class Magnoliopsida; order Asterales; family Asteraceae; genus Helianthus; species Helianthus tuberosus. Next base: position 231,955,949 of record CM060423.1, on the reverse strand, counting down.
GAACTTGCTTAATGGATGATTAATTTTGATTACATGATTAGATATGAGCTTGACAAAAGAAGTATAAAAATCTTGCCCGCAAGGTGTTTGTTAAAATGCCTAAACGAATGTTTGTATGTCAAAATTTCGGAACGAAACGCGTAAATTCCTAATTTGATTAATTAGGGGTCATATGTGATGATACGGATTCTAATCATAATGTGGATTTTAATTAATTTCACATATCATACGATTAGAGGTAGTTAAGTAGAAGAAAGATAAATTAATCAACGATGAAGTCGAACAGTGATTTCGTCATAGAAAATACGTAAGGTGGAATAGTCTTATTTGTTAATGACTAATCTAACCGTCTTAGGAATTATGATGGTAGTTAGATGCTTGACAAGCTAGGTGGAGGCTTGGAAAGGAAGCGGGTCAAACGAATCAAGTGTGAAGGAAAGCGTGTTTCGAGTGCAAGGTAAGTAAAGCTTACACTCCCTTTTTATAGAATGTCTAATTATTATAAGGGTTAAGAATATGTTAAGCAAATGGTTAAATGTGGTGTTCCGACGTAATTGATACGGCTCGGAATGAGTAAGAATGATGGAAAACCATAATGGATGGTAAAAATGGGTAAATGGTAGTATAGTCATGAATGACAAACATACAATGAGTTTTGAAACATTGCCCTATGGGATAACTCATAATAAGGATAGGGATAAAATGGTAATTAGTCGTGTGTCGACAAACGTAAGTTAAAGTTAAAAGATACCCTACGGCGTAAGCCGAAATGGGTTGAACAATGAGATGGTAAATATATATATATATATATATATATATATATATATATATATATATATATATACCATTCAAATACAAATGCAAAATGTTTGGTCGTTTAGACCAAACGGGTTAAATGGTGATTTTTAGCGCCATTTGACAAATAACGACTAATAAGTATTGTCGAGTTTAACGCTCACAGGATAAAAACGGCTTACGGAAATTTGCATTTTACTATAAACTAGCAAAGTCATTGATGCAAGGTATTAAAACGGGTCAATACTTGACCCGAGCCAGGTACGCATATTTTGAATTATATTTAGAAGTAATATGATGGTCAAATATTAGTGAAAGCCCTTCGTCATAAAATGAGGGATTGAAATTGACTAAAATACCCATGAACGCTAAACCGGGTAAACGGTCCTTATGAGCCGTTTAAGAACGTGTATTATTATCATGTAAGTTATAGGTAAACATTAAGTGGATTGTACATAACAAAGGGGAAATATTTAAACTTAAAAGGTTTAAATCTTCGAAAAGGGTCAAAAGAATTGTGCGCATAGATTGAGTACTAGCCGGGTAATTCATAAAAGTTACAAACCCGAACTAAAGATTTTGAGTTAAACATGATGATGTATGCTTAATGGTTAATTAGAAACAAGTTGTGGTTTAAAAACTTGAACGGGTCAAAAGTCTTTAAAAATGAATTTTAAGCCTAGGTCTCGAAGCCTATTATTTTATGAATTCAGACTTTATCTTTAACTCCATACGATGGAGGATTAAATTACGATCGTGTAGGAAAAAGAATCACGTGAATCGGACATCTAGATCAAAAGTTATGCACATTTTTGTGAATTAGAAGTTTGAGTAATTGAGCTGGGAATCTGTAGCTCAAAGGAAATAACCTTCTGTCGAAAATAGGTCGTCGCATCACGCGACGATGGACTTGAATCACTGTCGCGCAACGCGACAGTTGTCGCGCAACGCGACAGTTGTCGCGCCCCGTGAGCGCTCAAAGGGGGAGCTGTCGCGCCCCGCGAGAGCCAGTGATCTGGCAAATTTTGTTTTCCAGTCCGTTTCAGCTTCCGGACTCGATTTAAACGCCTATTTTTGTGAATGACTAACTCATTTCATGTCTTATGAAATGTAGGAATATCTTGGTATACCAGAGGATGATCAAGCTCACCGAGGAACCGAACACGAACAAGATAAAAGCTTCCGCACGTTGTTTCATCGTCATTTCAAAACGACGAATTTATACACACTGTATTGTATTGTTTCAAATCCGAAAATGTTTTAAGTTAACCGTATTTTTCCATATATATGTAATCATAATTACATGTTTATTTTCGTAAATAATACGAAAACCGTAAAATAATAGCAAGGGTGTTACACGTTTGCAAAATCTTGCCCTGATGGTGGGAAATTGGTGGAGCTTGATGAATCAAGAAAAAGGGATATTGTTTTGCCTGGATGTGGTGTGACTGTTTCTAGAGTTTCAGTTGATATTCATTGTGATAAAGGGGAACATGTTAGGTTTAAATCTGATGTTTTGGAGTTTAACCAGGTGAGTTGTTGTTGGATTTGCATTTGTGGTCTTTGATTGTTTGGTTGGTTTTGTTTTTTAGCTGTGGAGTTGATAACTTGTTTATGATCTTTTTGTTGATATCAAGCTAGAATTTCATAAAACATTTCGTTTAAGTGAGCTTAATGTTTGTGCTTGTTTCGTTGATTTTGTTCTATTAGTTATGGTGTTGATAATATATTTATGATCTTTTTGTTGTTATCAAGCTACATCAAATCTCGGAGATTGTGGCTGGATTGGTGGTCGATGTGACGGTGATAAGCAGCGATGGTAGTGACAGATGGTGGGGTTTCTTTGCTGGTTGGTGGGTTTTATTGGTGGCCGGCGATGACAGCCATAGATGGTGGTGATGGTGTTTGGTTTAAGATACACAGAGGGGGGAGAGTTGTGGATAAGGGTTTTTAATTTAAGCTTTATTATAAATATCTTTTAAATAAAATGGCCAAATGACTAACATATCCTCATGTGCAAGTCGTATGTCATACTTAACTGAAAATTTTAACCTGGTTAGTACTAAAGGACGAAAGGTGTAATGAGTTTTCCAAAAAAAGGACCGTGACTGTAATTATTGAAGTTAAAGGCTATCCGTTGCAATTCGGCACAAACATAAAGGACGAAAAGTGTAATTTACCCTTTTAATAAAAAAATGGATTTTTCTTTTAGACAAAAAAAGGCTTTGGGTCGACTCAACCTGTTCCAGTTTGAACCTCTTATAACTACTAGTAACAAATGTTGATTAGTCAAAGGCTCGGTTAAGTCAAAGTATGAGATATTGCTATATATTTGAGTTGCATTCCACTTCGTTTAAAGCTGCATGAAGATATTGAGTCTTTCTAGGCTTTGTTCGCTTACACTGTTTGCAAATTCTTCAACACCAGTGACATTTTTTCTAAGCTACCCAGGATGCTTTCAAAGCATGCAAACGAACCAAGTCATGGTAGTAGACGCAACGTCTAAGTTTAATATTATATCTCTCACATTTTGCAGAAACCTTGATATAGCGTCCCTGTGCCCAAAAGGATGGGTGAGTTCGGTTTGAATGTTCATCGATCGGGTGGAATATCATCTTTGACTGCAACTTTAAAATTTCAAGAGTCAAATAACCATTGCTTTTCAAGGTCAGTTCAACTAGAATTAATGTTTACAAAAAACAACTTGTTAGTCGTGTTTTCATTCAAGATGAAGGTCTATCGTACTGGTGATGTCTCTTGTAGTCGGTTCAATCGGTAATTCCAACCGGTTTTTAAAATTGTGTTTATAGGTCCACATGACACTTTAGTATTTTTGTTGGTGCGACATTCTTCATCATCAGTCACTTGGTAGCCGCCACATCACCGGGAATGAGGATGGGTCTAAATGGGATGGACCAAGGGGGTGGAGGATGGGGCTAAATATATATATATATATATATATGTATGTATGTATGTATGTATGTATGTATGTATGTATGTATGTATGTATAGGTATGTGTGTGAAGGAGGGGGCCGGCTAGATCGTCCATCACCAGACGGAGACGACGGGGACAGGCCAAGGGGGGCGGTGTTCCGGGGCGGCGCCGTGCCTAGCCGGCCCTTGGCCGTCCCCCATACCCACTAGTCTAAGTGATCATTCACATCACCAAACATGTCAACACTTTTTCTCTGACAGTCACACTTACTTTTTAACATTTTTCCACAATAAATTAAAAAATAAATAAACTCAAAGCGATTGATGGTTTCAAAATGTATCAATACTTCAGGGTCTTTTAGGTAATTACACTTTAAATTTGGACCAAACCAGTAACAAAATTAATATAAACAATGTCCGAAAAAAAAAGAAAACTTTGAAATCTTCCGTTTATTGAAGGCTTGCTTTGATTTCTGCAACGTAATACTGGTTACCTCTCTCTCTCTCTCGTTCCTGTTTACTCAAATATTTATTTATTTATTTTTTTTCAAGAATTGCCTCAACTTCAGGTCAAATTTCTTATAATATGTGTATGTATGTTTCCGTATTGTTCTAGGGTTCGCTAATTCCTGATTTAAGCCCTAATTTGTTGCCTAATTGCTTAAGTTAATGTAAACTGCTAACTTAGCACGTTTCCGATCGACTTATTGCTGCATATGTGTTTGGGTTATTATTATTATTGCGGTATTTTGGAATTGAATTCGTATTTGAGGTTTGAATTTGCAATCTCTGTGGTTTTGTAATGCGACATTAATCAAATAAGTTATGTTATGGCTTCTAAATCGATATGGTTGTTTATAAGTCTTTTAGAAGCTAATTTGATATTAAATTTGTTTGATTTCTTATATGCTTTAACTTTTAAGCACATTGATATCAGTTGTTGAGTTGAACTGTTGAAGTTATGTTATGGCTTCTATTTCGGGTGCCTTTTATTTATATCAGTTAGTTACCTCACTTATATATGCATAACTCTTTTGAACTTTTATTTATATCAGTTAGTTACCTCTTTTCTGAGCCACATTATTGTTCTTGTTGGTGCTTCCTTTCGTGTTTATGTAAGTGCATTATATTTATTTCAATCAAAGTGCGTGGGTTGGGTAACGGGTCACATGGGTAGTGTTCTATACGGGTTAGAATTGTTATCATAATAATATAAATTCTGTTAAAAATATAAAGCAACTTGTTGATTTAGGAGGTTTTTAAGAATTTAAAATCACTTTGGATGACTTTTTGACCCCTTATACCTGTTTCCTTTCTAGCCAAGTTGTAAATTGTCGCCCATTCGACACTTCTAATATCACAAACACATCCTGATTTCACATTTCTTATATGTGTGGATGCAATCGTGCAGTATATGTATATATTCTCTGGTCAATGGAAGAGTCAACTCAGAGAAGAGAAAGACTAAAAGCTATGCAAGTGGAAGCTTCAAAGGAGGATGCAACTCATAATAAAGATCATTCAGCTGTTAGTCTCGCAAACCCGTTACTTGAATCCACAACTAACTCTGAAACTGAGGTGCAGACGACTTCTCGAAGCTTTAGTTATTACACCAACCCAATGGCTGCGTATTCTGGCAACAAGCAGAGGAGCCAGGTCAGCCCTCAGATATCACAGAATATTTCATCCACTCCAAGTAATACCTTATGACCTTATTGTTATCACATAGTTTTGAATTTCTTATGTGTGCGAATTCGTTGGTGTTCTATATATATTCTTGATTTCACCATTTGAACGTGAAAGCTTACATCTCTGCGTGACTTCTTGGGGCTTAAACGCATAATCATTGAATCCGTGTTTAGTTAATTGACCTTTTAAGATGATTGGATTGGAGGCAAATAATTTTTGAGAGATTGTAACTAAACAAGTATTATAAATTGCGAATTGATGCTATGTTTTTATATATGTAGCAATATAAATATCAAATGGGTGATCATGTTGTACAAGTCTAAACGGGTCAGTTTTACTAACCATTTTAGTCAAATTATATTACTGCAGTAATATTCTTAATTTGAAGTGATCAACTTAGGAGGTTTTATGAATTACAAATACACTTTGAGCAACTTTCAACTTGTTTGACCCGTTCCCTTTTAAGCCATCTAAAAAACATTATTTTACTCATTTATAAGACCCAATCAGTAAATGGGTTGAAATTGCCACTTCTTATGCATACAACAGTAGTTTGATTTTCTTTATATTCAGTTTTCTTATGTTTTCGGCAAGCATTAAATTGCTTTTCTTATTAATTTACATAATTATTTTTTGGTAGGTTTGCAGACCAATGAAATGTTTCTCACCTTCCCTTCAACCCCATATAAACCAATCACCAAATCCGCAAATGCAACAACCACAGGGATATTATGCAAGTTCTAATCATGCTTATTCATCTAACCCACCACAAAGTAGCTCTTTACCGAACCCGAGTTGGAGGGGCAATAGTCCTCACCCTAGAGGTTACTATAGCCCACCAGGTGTCGGTTTTCCTAGCCCGCAAACCCACTTCACCAGTGGTCCAAGATATGGGAGAGGGAGAAGCCGTGGGTCAGGACAGGGTGGAGGGCGAGGGCGGGGCCATAATCAAGTATCGGCAGAAGAACAACGGCCCAATTGTTTATTCAACAAGTCAATGTTGGAAGACCCTTGGAAGTTACTGGAACCAGTAATTTGGAAATCACTCAAAAAGCAGTGGCTTCCACCTTCTCTTAATGCGAAAAAACCTAGGGTTTCAGAATCTCAAAGACAGTCTAGTTCACAACCTAGCCTTGCTGAAATATTGGTTGCATCGACGAAGCTGCAGAGGATGTACCCGATGCGGAATGATTTTTCTAAGGTTTTGTTTGGATTTGTTTATGGAGGATGACGTGATATACAGACTTTGAATTACAAATCATAGTCTAGGCCCTCTCACCACGAATCCTACGTGCAAGCTAGATATCCTTAGGCTTGATCGTTACTTGTTTAGCATGAATCACGCACAGATTAGTGTCCACACTTCAGCAGCCTCCTGGAGAGCAGCTACAGCGGAGCTCGGAAATCGTAAATCTGTTTTGAAATCCTGTGAGCGATTTCTCTCAGGAGCCTCTGGAACCGAAGTTTCATAAGCTCAGTACTCTTCTGATACTTCTGGTATCTCTCTAGGCCTGAATCTTTGTGGCTTCTTTACACCTCAGGTGACGTAGCAGACTTCCATAATAGTCATTTTTCCACATTATATCTGTGTGTACCTTCCTGTTGAATATAAAGTTTTAGATGAATCTTTCTACACAACCATTTTGTAATATTACTGCGAATACCGAAAATGTTGGTGTTAAAGTTGTACCATATGAGTACCAAGATTGAATGTGTACGGTACTTAGGGGGCGTTTGGTTCGCGGAATGTGTAGGAATTGGAATTGGAATCCCTATGGGAATTGTAATTTGAATTGGAATTTAATGGATTCCTTTGAAATCCATAGATGTGTTTGGTTGATAAATATATTAATGGTGCAATTCCCATAGGGATTCCAATTTCAATTCCTACACATTCCGCGAACCAAACGCCCCCTAAGTGTATTTAGGTTCTCTATATATTTGATTGTAATCTTCCTATCATGAATGAATAATATGGATTACCTTCAATAAACTGATTTGAAGCTGCTATTTACCCTTGTTACTGTAAGCCATGTGATATCCTAGAAATAACACTAGTAAGTCAAAGTGTACAGTCACCAAAACCAACCATTTATTAAAAAGAACATCATGCCAACTGAATAATGTTCGGTACATTTTCATTTGCTATATCAGCCCTGCAAAAGAGAAACCAAGACTGCGTCCAGCTCAGCAAAGAAAACTGTAACAAAATCACAGACCGGCAATTGGCCCCACCGGTTATTGTCGGATCGGGGATCTATTAACATTCACGAACATAGGATGAACAATTGTGAGTTTGAGTATGCACAAAATATGTGCAGGGACTCGTTTGGTGAAACAAAGACAGAAAATATGCAATATAAACTTCTAACTTCACACATACAAATGAAGACATCGGTGGGTATTTATACCCTTACAATACGACAGTTATTTAACTGTTTTCTAACTAACAAATAACTGATTTTTTTTTCATCACGTTTTAGTTCTGCAGTTGACTTTTTTTATGAACAAGTTTGACTTATATAATTGACTTCTAAAAATCCTGAATTTCTTGATTATAAATCTTCCAAAAGTTATTGAAATTTTGGTTTTTACTTCATATTCTGTCAAATTGACCACCGGCATTAACGATCCCAAGCTTTTCCAATTTTTCGTGATCTAAAAAACTTAACCTCTAAGATGTTATTCGGTTATATCTCACTAAATCAACTCAATTCAGCTTCCTAATTCATTATAAACGAGTAAATCCTTACTTTGAAACTGACAAATGCATCTCTTATACAAATATAATAAGAGAATTCAAGAACCCTCAAAAGCAAGTCAGAGTTTGTTACAAAATCAAAGACGAGTAAACAGCAATTTGACAGCATATACAAATTAGCACCACTAATTTAATATTTTCAATCAATATAATTAGAAAGAACCATAACTGGGCTTGTGTTATTAAATTCAACTATTAGTTTTAACATCCCACCAATTTGGGCCAAGCATTCTAACCTCTAGTTACGATAATTCAGTACTCTTCACTATTTGACGAGTAGTAGTAGCAGTACTCTTCACTAATAGTGGTAGTGGTAGTGGTAGTGCTGCTCCTGCTGCAGCAGCAATAGTAGGAGCAGTAGCAGTAGTAGCAGCAGCAGTAGTAGCAGCAGTAGTAGTAATAATAATAACTAGAAAAAAACACTCGCGCTACGCGGCGGTGTTTCAGGTAGTATCGATTTTGTTTGATTATAGCAATCCAATAAATTAGCCCAAGATGATATCTACACGTATTTTATATCGATTAAAATCATAAAAATAATTTACATTAGATGATATCGTCGTAATGCGTTAAACCGCGGAAGAATAACGTTTTCAAAACTAAAAAAATCCTTTAAGATGTGATAAATTAATTATTCTATCGACCCGTGTGAACTTTTAGCTATTTTTTATACTGTTTCAAATGAACTATTTTATAATAAGGGTACTTTATGAAAAGTATGAAATTAAAAGCCTTACATTTAAATTTATCTAAGTTCAAAGACTATTTAGAGACATTTAAAAATCTTAATCATACTTGGATAATTATGGTTAACCCCACGTGGCCTCATATATTTAGCTATTTATGTAAATAGATAAGTGGTTTCTGTTGAGATTGTTGTCTTGTGCGATGGCGGAAAAAATTCTAAAGATGGAGAAAGATTTGTGGCTATATCCTAGAACTTAGAAGTGCTTTATGTTGAGGGACCAAAATTCTAAAGATGGAGAAAGATTTGTGGCTATATCCTAAAACTTTGAAAATTACTGTTCCATCTACATTTGTCAAATAATATATAGAGTAAACTGCAATTTTACACCCTGTGGTTAGGGGTGATTGGCACCCTTACCCCCCCCCCCCCCTAACGAAATAATTGCAATTTTACCCCCCACTGTTCACTGTTGTGTCGCAACCTTACCCTCCGGCCTCAAATTTGTTGACTAATCTGTTGACTATAACTTGAAATGACTATAATGCCCTTTCATATTACCCCCTGTGTTTTGTGCACTCTGTGATATTACCCCCTGCCACCGCCATTCACCACCACTAATCTGTTCTACATACACAGATATATGAAGGGGAAGACATACACATGCAATTTGAATTACAAACTCATGTTAAAAAGAAACAGGCATTCTACTCATAAGTTAGTTTAAATCCAAAGTAACCAGCAATTACGTGTTCATAAATTTGAAGTATTAATCAGCAAATCAAACCCATCAATCATCAATTGAGCTTCAAATCGAACAGTGCAAACAGAGTATCAGAATCAGGGCACAAAATATAGTAAATTACTAATCGATATTCCATTTATCAACAAACCCATAAACCCAGTTGTATCTAAATCCGCGATCGAGCACATAAACGCAATTGGAATTCATAAAATTCAGGTGATACTTACAGGATGGTTTCTCGTGTACTCTCTAAACCCTAATTTCATCCCCTCATTCTCATCACAAACCTCCCAATGCTTCAGACATTCAAAACCCTACCTATTTAGGGCATGTTTGGCAAAGCTTATTTTAACAACTTATTGACTTATTTACTTTTTGAAAAGTTAAAAGGTGTTTGGGTTAGCTTATTATGTGAGGGGGAAAAGTAAATAAGTCACTCCATCCTGACTTATTTACTTTTCCAAAAAGTCAATAAGTTATAAGGTGCTCCAAAATAAGCTTAGCCAAACATGCCCTTAATTTCAATCAACAACTGCTATTTCTCCACTAATCAGTGAAACCGACACCCATGAGATGAGAGAGGAAGAGGTTTCATGAAAAGACGAAGAAGATGATGATAAACAGAGTTGGGTTTGTGTAATTTAGGGCTGGCATCAGTTCTAGGAATAGCCAACTGGTATAATGACACAAATGCCCTCCGTAATCGAGTTAGAAAGACGAATATACCCTGTCAATAAACGGTCAACACTCAACAATGCAACCACGGGGACTCAGGTGGTATGAAAAAAAAAGTTAGGAGCTTAACCTGCAATTTCATGTAAATCACAAAGACGCAAATTGTACTTTACTCGTAATATAATAACCTTAAAGTGGGAATTAAATTAAAAAAAACAGATTAACAAAATTATTTAGCTTTTCTTGCAAGGAAAATAATGTAATAAAAGTTGAAAAATTAGATTTAACAAATATGAACAGTGGTTAATTATTGAATCTTAATCAGATCAAATTAGTTAACCTCTTATGGACACTCCTTTTTTTATCTTTTAATTGGTGGGCTTCAAGCCCATCGGGAAAGAAACCATGACTGGGCTTTGACTCAACAAAAAAGCCTAAACAAAACAGTAGCCAAGCAACTCAATATGCTCGGTCCACCAGTTAAAAATGAAAATTTATGCTTCTCTTCATTGCGTTTGACAAATTCAAAATTGCTTTTAACAATTCCAAGCGTTCCCTACTTGTCATGATTTCATGTATTTCTCAATATGTATGCATGTGTGTATGCAACATATCAATCATTTATATTCAGTTTAAATTACTCAAACCCATCATCTTTTGGTTCATTATAAGCGTGGAAGTTCTCACGTTAAAACATACTATCAACATTAAATCGATTCAAATCCAGTTTTGTTACACACGTAAAATTATATCAATATTTATAAAGGGAAGATCTCATAATTAAGAAAACAGTTTAACTAAATCCTTTAGCTAGCTCGTGAATGAAATCATTTTAGAAAAAAATGAATAATTAGATTTGACAAATATGCAAATCAACTTGTTATGTATTACTATTAAGAACATTAGAACTATGATTAACTATGGGAAACTTAACTACATTAATCTAGTTTACAAACAAATTTGATTGGCCAAGTCCAAAATCCGTCTTGGGCCATGGCCAGCCCTTTTCCTTTCCTCTTTGTGGGTGGGCTTCAGCCAAGTGGAAAAGAAACCAATACCCGCCTTCGACTCAATAAAAACCGTACCAGTTAATGATCTAAAAGAATCTGATTTTTAAGATGTTATCAAAAAGGGTAGCGGTGCAGCTTGTTGCCCGTTTACTATCTATCGCGATGTAAATTCATAACATTTAAAAAATAATAATAATAACTAAATCAACTCAAATCCCTCTTTATTGTTAACCAATTGGTGATCAAAGCATACTAACACCATGTAATAAGCCCCTCCCATTGCTGAAAAAATGGCCATGAAAAGTGGCGAAGCTTGAGATTTCTGAGCGGGGGGTCGGAAGTCATCGGACCTAAAAATTATAAAACCGGGGGGTCGAAAACGTATATACCTAAAAAATTCTATATGAAAACTACATACTGGACACTACTGAGCGAAAAGTTCAAGGGGTCGGGCGCCCTCGGCCCCCACTATGCTACGCCCATGGCCATGAAGGTACACACCAATAATGCACAATCTCTACAGCATAAAACCATTTGTGCAATGCTGGTGGGAAAAAAAAAGGTCATGAAGGTACACACCAATAATTATATCAATATTTACAAACGGAAGATCTCATATTTAAGAAAACAATTTGACTAAATCCTTTAGCTAGCACGTGAATGAAATCATCTTAGAAAAAAAATGCATTTTTTCAAGCCCTTTGAAAATTTGGGCCTCGGGCGTCGGCACGGGTTGGCCGGCCCAAGAGCCGGCCCTGGGTTCGGTACCGATACCAGGTACCATTTGCTCATCCCTTGGCCAGGTTGCCAACACTCCTTTACATTTATTAGTAAAAACTAAAAAGGGTATATTTGTATAACGGAATCAGCATGTTTCTGGTTTAATAAACACATCGTGCTTGTGTTTGATGTTATGACAAAACAGGTTATGTTTGGTTGATCTATTTAACCCGTTAATTTAATTTACACAGGTTGACCCGTCATCCCGTATTATTAAACGGGTCGACCCATCCAATAGTTTAACACATTTTTTAGAACTCTTCTACCGGTTTAGCTCATCTCCTTTTTATTCTTTCACCATACCTCTTCATCTCATTTGCCAGTTGAAAACACACGTGACTTCAACTTTCTATAACCACATCTTTCAATATCTAACAATCTAATATGGATCACTATCTAATATATTTTCTTGTTTTTCACATCTCAGATGGAATTATATACTTTTACAATATCATTTAATAATTTGTAACATTCTACCTTATTTTTATTTCAGTTGGAATTATATACTTTTACAATATCATTTAATAATTTTTAACATTCTACCTTATTTTTATTATTTATATTGATATTGATATTGGTATACTGATCTTTTCCAACTAATAATAAGGTTAAATTTTATTGCAATAATAAGATACAACTTTATATCTTGTTAGGGACTATTTGCAACCTTCAAAATATTTAGATGCAATTAGTGGTGTACAAAAAACCCGAACCCGGACCCGGGAAAAAAACCCGGAACCGGGTATTATAAAAACCGGGTTTTCTATACCCGAACCCGACCCTACCCATAGGGTAGGGACCGGGTATTCATATTTGATCTAAAACCCGAACCCGGAACCGGGTTTTTTTATACCCGGTTTATACCCGAAACCCGGTTTTTATAATACCCGAAACCCGGTTTATACACAATTTTATTAATTTGATTAGTAGTGGCTTCAGTCAACCGAAAGGTGCCATAAATATACACACACACACACCTAATTATAGTTGGATATTATTTAATGTTATGGTTCGATACACACCTATTATTTACTACAAAATTGTTTCACCAAGTTTTGAAGACATTTAATGTTGTGGTTGAATATTTACTGCAGAATTTTAATGCACAACTAATATACACAACAACTAAAAAGAAATGGTTATATTATTGTTTCTATCCAGCAAGAACTTGAACGAACCAACAAACAAAACAATCAGAAAACACAACTCAAAAATGGCATCGCAAAGTGCTACGTCTTCCGTTGGCGTGGGTTCTACGGCTACCAAAGCAAGCGTCGTGGAGGTTATTCCTACAACTCGAAGCCAAGAAGTTTGGGTTCATTACGAGTTATGTAAAATGTCGTTTGGACCAAACAAAGCTCGATGCGTTCATTGTGGAGCTATGTTGAAGTCTGATTCGAATACGGCGTTGAAAAAACACCTGTCAACGTATTGCAAACTTTTGAGGAATGTGTGAGAGTTATGTTTGATACGTTTTATAAACATAGTTCCGGTCGGGTTTTTTTAATACCCGGTGCGGGTTTTTTCCCAACCCGATGCATACCCGAACCCTACCCGATGAATACCCGAACCGGACCCGAACCCGGAAATAGGGTATTATAATACCCGGGTTTTATAAAACCCGACCCGAACCCGGGTATATAGGGTATACATTTTTGGTAGAAACCCCGGACCCGACCCGGTTTTTAAAAAAACCCGATTTTGTAAAACCCGATCCTACCCGAACCCAGTTCCATACCCAGAACCGGTTTTAAAAAAAAAAAACCGATTTGTGCACCACTAGATGCAATGGCATAAACCGGTGAACTTTTGATCAAACAAGTGTAAATGAAATAAGATTAGACCAAAAACCCACTACACCACCAAACATGTAATAAAACTTCTTAGGAGGGGGAAATATGTAAAAATTCCTTAATAAAACAAACAAAAACCCACCGTGCACCCTAAAGACTAAAGACCAGCGACCACCCCTCACCGTCTCCGATAAATCCCTCCCCGCGGGCGTTAGCCATATCCGGTCGCTACCTCACTGTCTCTCGCTCCGTTACCGCCCACGTCAATCACCACCCACCGCCATCTATTTCCACCATTGGAACAAAACCACCCTTTAAGAGATCAAGCCCACAACCACCATGTCACGTCCCGTAGGACCAGCTATAATGGCTAAGGGATGTATTCTCCCAGTTATCTGGTAGCTGCAAGGGGAAAACGGGTCAACAAATGGCGATGACCTACAAAATCAACCGATAGAATTCTCATCACTCTACGTGATTATGAAACGTGCTTATGATTTTTTATTGGTTCGCCGGAAGTAAGGGCGTTGGAAAAGCAAATGAGCCCCGAGATAAAGACGTCCTCTAGCTGGTGGTCCTCCCCGCCCACCCCAGGGCCGGCTCTGCTCTTAACAGTAATTTAAATATTTAAGTTATATAAAATATTTAAAGAAAAAAGGATAAAAAAGTGTTTGTGAATCAACACAGGATATCAAAAGATTGCCTGTTTAACCACCAAACCCAAAAATTTTGTTACCTCTATTATCATTGTATAAAAACTACTATAATAATAAACATATAAAAAAGCAAAAGTTACCAACGGAGCACAAACAAAAATAGTCAAGAAACAAGACATTCAAGAACTTCCTATACAAATATCCATTTTTTATCTCAATGGCCAAGGTAAACTCGGTCAACACATAGACCGTTTCTAAATTTAACCTGTTGGATGGTTCAAGACCCATTTACCTACCAACCCATGACCCGTTTTCTATTCCGTGACCCATTTAAACAAAATCGGTAACCGACTTGACCCGTACATGACCGGTAACATCAAAATCAAACCCAACACCCACTGATGTTACGGGTTGTGTACCGGTCAAGTCGGTTACTAAATCTAAGTCCTCCACTTATGGGTGGTCAAATGTTGTTGACTTAAAAAAACTTATACTTAAGACTTTGATTGTTATTAAAATGCTGATTCAATGAACATATGTGACCTTTTACTCCATTTTGCTGTATATTACACTGCTAAAATCTTTCTCAATATTGGTCTTGAAGATCCTTTAGCAATTAGCATGCCATGGGAATAAGTTCCCTGCAAGTATAGTAGTAACATATAATATATTCGGTTGGCCCACTAGTGCTTTAAAGAAGATCACAATTTACAGCAATACAATTTATATAACACTAATCTAATTTTCTAGATGAAGCAAATAAGATGTCTGCAGTAAAACTAGAGTATGAGTCTACGTTCCATCAAATTAAGACTTTTCCTTTCTAGAAAATATCTTAAAGAAATGGAAGATAACCCAAATGAGCAATTTACGTAGAAATTGCCCCCTCTAATTGTACAGGGAAAGAAGTAAAAACTCGCACACGAAAGTATAAAACCAAACCTTCAGAAGCCTCTTTATGAGCAACGTTGGCATTCATTAGCCCTGCTGCAGCTTCTATTCCAGCAACACCTGAGCGTTTGTTTACTTTGATCAACTTTGGCTTCATCCACCTTTAAAGCGTTTTGATTGTCTTCATCATCATCATGGTAGCTTAGCCTAAGGGTTGGAACAATTTCATTTGCATTTCCTGGGCCAAGTCCAACTTGTTAAACAAAGTAACTTAACCCCAACTTAATATTACTAGACTTTAGGGAGCTAATTAAAAACTGATTTATTTGTAATTGGTTTCAAACTGGCCCAAAAAGGTGGTTTGTAATTAAAAAAATTGAATAATTAGGTTTAATAACCATGCAAATCAATTGCTTATTTCAATATAACAATCATCAATCATTAAAACTTAATTATATTTAATTAGTTAAGAGAGGCCATTAACCTATGTAGTCTCTAAAGTCCAAACCTCTCGTGGCCACCCCTTTTTCTATATCTTTTCATAGGTTGGCTTCAAGCCCATCAGCAAAGAAACCATGACTAGGTTTGGGTCCGATGGAGAATGTCTAAACAAAACCAGTGCGCTAGGCCCACCAGTTAAAAATTCTAGATAAAGAAGTAAATGATATAAAGATCCCAATAAATCTCCTTTTTTTGCAAGGTGATTTATTTGAAAAGAAGATCAATATATATCCTGAAAGAAAGTGAAAAAAAAAGGCATTAAATCAATAACTTATTTTTCCAAATAAACCATTTGTCAAGCCGTAAAATTTGGTGCCTGGATGAAAACACAAAAAAATATTTAATTTATGCATATTGAAAGAGTCAAAAGTGTATTTAGTAAACAAGTACCAGTAGTAGTCTCTGGTGTTGATGCAGGGGATACGAGAGACGATGGGCCTGCTGACTATAGTGGGAGCCTCTTCCATTACACCTTTCTTCAAGATTTTGGCATCCACATGTTTCCATCCATAATTGAACGGTCTATGATAAAAAGACATTTTAACAAGGTGAGATTCTATAGCCCAAGGTTGTTGGTAATCAAAGACACAATTGATTGAATTCAAAGAATAAGAACAAAATTAACAAATGACACAAACTAAATTTCTGATTACTGAATCATGCTTGACAATCGTTCCCTACTTATACATATTGAACCGGCGTGAAACAATCGACGCAACGATTGAGATATACCGGTTTACTTAAATGACACCCTAAACCCCTTACATAATAAACTATAGACCTTAAACATACTTTACAATGATAACGCTTATACCTATGCCTGGCAAAATGAGCGGGTCAGATAGGGTGTAGTGACGGATCAAAATGGGTTCGGGTCAGAATGGGTGTGGGTCAGAACGGGTCATGTTAAGGAAAAGGTCATTTTGGTTTGGGTCAGATTGGGTTAATGGATTTGGGTCAGATTGGGTTCTGGTTAGAACGGTCATTTTACAGATTGATGTCTGCACCCAACAGTAATAGAATCTCTATTCCCTACAGTGTAAAACAGGCCCGGTTATTGGGCTGGGCAGCCCAGGCGAATGCCAAGGCCCAAAATTAAAAGGTGCCCAAAATTTGAAATGTTGTATACATATATTTTATTGATGATTGGGGCTTGGGTCATTAGGGTTGGAGTGCTTCAATGGGACGGCTAAACGAGGTGTGATATCTGGGGATGAGAGGCTTTCACTTTTGATTATACTAGGATTTTGACCCGCCGCGCGTTGCGGCGGCGTCAAATGTTACAGTAACTCGAAATTATATGCTATATTTGACACGACTCATTTTCAAAAAAAATTACGTCGCCGTCGAATGAAAATGTGTTATATTTGTTGATCCGACTTGCTTTCGAACATGTATACACCAAACCATGAAATCACCATACTGAAATTTAAAGGGATAATTCAAGACATCCTGGCAAAGATTCAAATATACAAACTAAACACATTGGTAAAAGACAATCACATGTTATGTTCCCATTTGGATTTCACCTTGATAGATCTCAAAGCGTTGACGACAGGAATGGATGGGAAACAACTACTAATATGGCCGGCCATCTATCAGTTATAACTTGATAGTAGTTTGCTCAATTCCGTTCACAACCTAATAAAAGATTTCAAACAAAGTCCTGCAACTATTTATGGCCACATACTCTATAGCGACCTTGGACCTATACGCTACGCTATTCGCTATAGCGACCGCTATTGACAACTATGGTTAAAACCTACAACTTTTGGAGTGCGAGATTATTCATCCGTACTTAAAAAATGACATGTTTCAAGTTTCAACTCGTACTCATGGGTTTAAATCAAAAAGAGAACTTACAGTCCAGTTGATCTGATCCAGCTTCAGAACCTTACACAGCGTAAAGCCATATAACTTGGTCAATCTTGGTTCGACAAACAGGGCAACCCCAATTTTTGCTTTTGATTTCATTCAAACATGTCATGCATCCAGCCATGTGACCACATGGGATGCACGCCCCCTCAACCGGTGCATCCAGACATATAACACATGATGAGGAATCATTATTATTGTTATTATTATTATTTTCCTTCTCGGAAAGATCGATATCGGTGGAATCAATTGACGGGTAGTGAATCGGACCATCATCCACTATGTCTGGCAATGGTGGTGCTGACGGTGCATCGATGTTCACAGGTGCGGTTGGGACAATTTGAGAATGCGTGTTGGTATCTGAGTGGGGATGATAACTGATTGGAGCGCTGCTTGTTCCAACATCCTCGATCTCCCATTGCGTTTTTTTATTATTGTCGATGTTATGGGTGGTGGGGTTGGTCGAACCAGAAGGGGTACTTGAGCTAGAACCGTGGTAGGTGTTGGGAGCCGTGGGTCCCACTGCTGAACTGGATTGTAGGGAGGCGGTAATAGCGAGAGCTAACTCGGGGTCCTCTGGTGTTGTTTGAGGTGGTCCAACAACAGAGGCTTGGTTGTTGAATGGAAATGCAGAATGCGTAACCTGAGATATGTAAAATATGCATGTATATTTCAGCATTGTGTGTGTATACATATAAGTCGTAATAGTTAGAATCAGTTTCAAAAAATCTGTTTATCCAGGCATTGAAAATTAATTATTGCGCCTTTTAAGTCGTAATAATTAGAATCAGTTTCAAAAAATAAATCCAAACACCCATTATAAATGCATCATAGAGTCATTAAAAAAGAATACGAAAAAAGGTTAAGAATAAATCAAGTAGATGATTATACCTGAGGAATTCCTTTGCATGCATTGCAAAACCGTTGCAATTGTGGCTTTTCACTTTCGCTAACTGGTGTAAGTTTGATGCGTGTTTCTGTAGTTGAAATTAACTCAGGTTTAGGGAACATAAAAACATGTATTCATAATTTCATACTACCATTATTTTGCAGATAAAACCGTTGTATACATCAATAATCTAATTAATAAACATATAAAGACAAAATGATACTTATAAGTTATAACCACGAAATTCAACTTAAACCTATAGAAAAATCTTCAACAACCAAAGAAGTGTAAAATAGAAACTTGAAAAGAAGCTAATCATATAATATGCGGATAAATTAATTTGACTTTCAACTACACATCAAGTATATGTAATTCAAATGAGTAGAGAAATTACTGTTGGAGCATGTAATGACCACCATAGGATCAAGCTGGTTAAAGTTTGGTTCATCCATATTAGCCTTCCACAGAGCAACCAGTGCCCGAACATGTCCTCTACGGGTCAAAATTTCGGTAGTTGAGTTCTCTTAACTTTCTCTACTGGGTCTAAATTTCTGTAGTCAAATAATCCTAAATCTAATAAAATTAACTTTTAAAGTGCAGAACACATCTGTTTAAGCTATATACCGAAAAATTACACTTATAAGTTCATATATTCAGAAATTTACAAAGAGACTCATGCTGCTAGCAATCTTTTCAAAGTATAAAAATCCAAACACTATCCTTCCATAACCTGAAATTCTCTATTCAACCAATCCAAAACCTAAAAAAACTAACTTTCAAACTCCATAACACATCTACTAACCTATACACCTAACAACTACACTTAGACCTTCACATACATCCAGAAATTCACAAACAATTCTTTGTTAACCTAAATTCGTCTACTCAAACCAATCCAAAACCTAACGAAACTAACTTTCAAAGTCCATAACACATCTATTTCACCTATACATACGTCCATAAACTCACAAAAACAATTCAATAAAAAACAATTCAATCAAAAACAAAAACTACAACACAAAACATCATAACTTACATATAGAGTTTGCTTCTCCGACAATCCAAGCGCTCGAAGTAAACCGGCGCTCTGATTCTCCGACGCCGGAAAACCGTTACCGATGATAACAGCACGCTTCACAACACCGTAAACACCGCCTTCGAAGATGTCCGGTACGCCTCTCGGTGGACTACCGGCCGGTTCCGGAAGCCTAATCGGCTTCATCTGCGTGTCTTCTACGCTGCAAATTGATCGTTTGTTTACTTGATTTTGCAAACTGGATATGAAGGATGATGAATCTGAAGTGTTGAATAGGAAGAAAATGGAAGAAAATGGGTGGAAAAAGACGCGTATAGAAGAACTGGTATGTAAGAGATGAGAGAAAGGTTGGTGTTTGTCTTATTTGTTGAGGGGCATTATTGTCAAAAGAGTGGTCACCGACCTTTCTATTTAAGAGTATATAAATGTTTTTAAGTGAAAAAATAAGTGTCTACGTTAAACCTTTTTTTTAAAATAAAGGACAAAACTAAATAACATCTTTAACTTCATAAAATACTTAATGTATTAAAAAGGAGCGCCTATTTTAATATTTTCTAACATAAAATAAATTATCCCTCAATATTCAATAATTTGTTAATTTAATAGTTTAATAATTTTGATTATTAAATAATCAAAATAAGTAATTTTATCTTATCAATATTCTTTGGTGAATATTTGAAAACAAACAAGTATTAGTGGAGCTAGACTTTATATGATGAAAATGTAATATCTTATGAACATATTTTTTTAGTAAATTACTTTTTGAGTCCCTGTGTTTTAGTGGTTTTAACCACTTGGGTCCAAAATCAAAAGGTTCAACGCCTTGAGTCTCTAACCGTTCATTTTATAACGTTTTGAGTCCAATTTTGTTCATTTTAAAACTTTTTGGGTCCAATTTTGTTAAAAAAAGTGGACTCAAAAGGTTAAAATTTGGACTCAAAGGAACTCAAATGTTTATAAAAAAAGCTTCTAGGGATTTACGGCGTTAAAATATTTTGATTTTTGACTCAAATAGTTAAAACCAATAAAATAAAAGGACTCAAAAAGTAATTGACTTTTTTTTTTAAATTCTGGATTATTGGCACAAGAAAGAAACCCCAAAAAAATAAATCTAAGGGTAAATTATGCTTTTCGTCCTTTATGTTTGTATCGAATTGCAGTGGATAGCCTTTAACTTCAATAACTACAGTCACAATCCTTTATTTGGAAAACTTGTTACACCTTTCGTCCTTTACCACTAACCAGGTTAAATTTTTCAGTTAACTTTAGTCACATAAGGTTAATTTAGTCTTTTAACTTTAAAAGAATTTTAATAAATAAAACAAAAATAATTTAATCACCACCAACCCTTAATATTTACTAATAATTAATCTAAAAAATAAAAATAAAACACAAAAATCCTTAAAACATGTAGCCCTTGACCAACATCTTCTCCATCTCTGGTGAAGCATCCCATCTACGCAGCAACTACAACCACCACAGCCAAGAACTTCATCTCCAATGAAGCATCACCATCATTGCACCTGTGAGGGGATGGATCGCCGAATGTTTTACCTCTCATCAACACGACTAAACACATCCAATGTTCCTTCATTTGTTGTTGCAGGTGTAGAAGAGAGATTGGGAGAAACAGATCTGAGATCGAAGTTATTGGGCTCGGTGATGGTGGGTTCTTCATTTGTTGTTGCAGGTATTGTGTTGCTAGTTCTTACCTTGTGAGGTATACATCAGTTGGATTCGGTGGTGACTTTGTGTGTGTTTAGAGATGTGTTTGTGGTGAGCTCGATTCGCCGTGGTGGTGGCTGGGATACGGTGGTGGTGGCGGGGCTCAATTCGGTGGTGGTGGCTCGATTTGGTGGTGGTGGTGGCTGGATTTGATGGTGGTGAGGTTGGTTGAAGAGATGGGGGTAACTGAGAGGGGACAAGGTTGAATGTTTATGTTATATTATTATTGTTTTTTTAAATAAATGAGTAAAATTACCGATCTACCATGTGCAAGTCAGCGCTGAAGGACCGAAGGTGTAACAAGTTTTTCAAATAAATGATTGTGACTTTAATTATTGAAGTTAAAGGTTATTCATTGCAATTTGATACAAGCATAAAGGACGAAAAGTGTAGTTTACCCTTAATCTAAATATTTTTTTCACAATTTCACACAAACCAATGAACCATACAAGGTTAATATATAAATTGATTGTTGAATATTATCATCTTTCTAAAAACACTAAAAGAGCCGTACGATTCGCTCAAATAAGTTTGATTATTTTGTTACACTACTTTTATTTTGTTTATTTTACAACAATTATCGGCGTATTGTGATTTCATGATATATAATTGATAGGTTTATATTACAAGTAGTGGACCCAATTTTTTTTTCTCGTCGTCCGAGGCCAAAATTCTATTTATAATTCTCGGAGACGGCCTGCCGTAAAACCTTTGCTTTCTTAATTAAAATAGAAATTGAAATTGTAACAATGTTGAATAGAAATTCATTTTAATTGAAAAACTAAAATTCAGTTAAACTTAAAAGAAAACAGTTTTATTTTGGGGAAAAAAAGCAAATAAACACAAATCAAATATTAAAATATACTAATTGAGAAACGAACAACCAATGATCGTTTCTGTTTCGTCTGGTGAGGCAGTAACGATTCATAATTCATGCGGTTTCAATTCAGTAATCGCTCCAGCTGATCTCTCGCATATGTCAACCCGTTTGGGTTCGTAACTGTCAGCCATTGAGTGATTATTTACACACTCACCGGTTACACCATCGATCCGTTACGTTACGACCTCCGCATAACATCGAAACACCGTCGTTTAATATGTTACCAACTTTATGGTGGTCAGCGTCGCTAGTTTACCGGAAGACAGAAACACCGTCGTTTGCTATGTCACCAACTTAATGGTGGTCGGCGTCGCTAGTTACCGGAACACAGAGATAGTGCGTAAAGGAGACGAGAGTAGAAGAGAATCTGTAAGCTTCTAATATGGTGGTTTGGTGAGATTTTTCTAAGAACTAATTTTGTGTGAGAGTGACGATCTCAGATTTAGAGAGAAGAAAAAGAAAAGCTTTTGAGAAAAAGTTCTAACTAGTTCCACCTGTTTCTTTTTTCTTCTGAACCCACTAACCCGTTCCACCCGTTTGTTTCTTTTTAAGTCCAAACCCAATTTGACCCGTAAAATCTTTCTGTATTTTAGGGTGACCCAGCCAGACCCATTGATTACTAAAAAGAAACCCAAATCAACCCATGGTGATTTAAAAAAAGACCCAAAACAACCCATTTTATGCATATGGGTCAGAATTGCCCGCTCTACTAATACCCCTTTACTCGAACAATCTTGTATCCATAGCTGGGTGAACCAAGTCATATATTTCATCTTTGCTCTTTTACCTCTCCTACTTTGACTATAATGGTCAAAACCAAAATTTTCCAAAATAAGAACTGATATGAATACATTAAAATTTTCTTAGAAAAACTTAATATATATGCATGTTAAAACACACCTTATTTAAGGCAAGCTCATTGAAGCTCCTGCAGAATGTGCAATTTTGCCACTAGCATCTTCTGTTAGTTGCTTCTTACCAGATTTTGCCCTTATTACATATCTACAAGAAAAAGGTAGGATTTTTAGCATTTTGCCCAACTGACCATACAAAACAGGCAGCAGGGCAGTTTATTCATACAACAAAGAATTTCAGGTAGAAGTGAAACTAATAGAGCTAAAACTGCGTATAAGAGCTTGTTGCCTTGATACCATATTATATTATCTTGTACACAAAATTTTGTCAATAACTGTGAGAATGAAGGAGGGTAGTTTCAACCCATTTACTTATGAATGTCAAGACGGGTCAGTTTGGTTTTTGTTTTTCACCTTTTCTATCTCAAACTGATGAGACATATATATAGGGTCATATGGCTTTAAAGTTTACAATTTATTAGTGAAGCGGGTCTTATAATGAAGATTGTTGTTTACTGTAATGTGTTTTTTTACCATTTATTTCACAGTTTCTAAAAAAAGAAATATAAAAATGCTTTGTGATACCACCCCTAATTTGGATTTATTTGGTTGAAAACAGAGACATATACATATAAATTGAACCAATATAAACGGGTTAGTAGATACATGAACACGTATATACATATGAATTAGAAATTCATGTAAAAAAAAGAAACAGGCATTCTACTTATAAGTTGGTACGAATCCAAATAAAGAAACATAAAATGCTTTGATTAAGTTAGGTTAAAGCCATCTTACATTGAACCGATGAAAATCAGAGTTGAAGTGAAACTCTGGTGGACGGAAACTGTAATTACACGTTCGTCTCTCTCTCTCTCTCTCTCTCTCTCTCTCTCTCTCTCTCTCTCGGTGGTATGAATAATAGTCACATAGGCTGCTATTGCTGCTGATTAAGTTAATTGGGCCCAGTCCACCTTCTTAAACAAGCCCAACTTAATATTACTTGTACCATTTATAAAAGGTCATTTGATATCTTAAACTAGCCCAACTTAATATTACTTGATAATAGAGTTATTAAAATAAAAATAAAGTAGGGGATAATTAAGTTGGGTTAATCCACTTCTTTAAAAAAAAAACTTATATACAAACTTTTTATTTTATAAAAATATAAGAATTTCGTAATAGAGTGAAATTAATAGGAAAGTTGTTACTATGAGGCTAAATGAAGTGTAGTTTGGTGTTTACATGAGAATAAGAAATAGCATGTAAAAATTATGAAAACGGGATGAATGAAAATCTTCATGTGGCAAACTCTCAACATTGCTTATGGTGAATGTTGGGAACGAAATGGAAACAAAATCAATCAAAATAACTAAATTTGGGGATATAAATAGAAGTCAAAATCGGGCTGGAGATAAACTGAATTTGCATTACATCTCTGCTTGTTTTGTATGGTGAGTTGGGCACTAGTACAGAAAACGTCAAAATTTGGTGCCGAATTGATATTGGAAATATTTTGGTTTGGGAAATTCAGTGCTACTACCCGGTACCATTTGCTCATCCCTGATCACGGGTACCGTACGAACAACGAACAACGGTATCATACAACTTTTTTTTTGTTGTTGATTTTCTTCAATTTATATTTTTTTTCTTTTTTTTAGTTTCAGGGGTATGGATGAGCTCGGTGCCAACCGATACAGAATTTGTCCTGATACAGAAAGTACCGGTTACGGTACCGGTATATGAAAGTAAAAAACGGTAGTGAACCAGTACCATGAACGCTAAAAGTCGGTACCGAATTGGTACTTCAGATCTTTTGGTACGGCAAATTTGGTATCGGTACCCATAATCATTTGCTCATCTCTGACCACGGGTTTCATATGAACAACATAATTACCATACAACTTTTTTGGTTGATTTTCTTTCGATTATCTTTTAGTGTTTTTTTTCTACATTTTCTTTTTATTCTTTTCAGCAGTTACGTTCGCAACGCGCCCGTAATGATTTCAAAACACATGTAAACACAGACTAAATAACAAATGAAATTCGCCGCAACGCGGCGAACTTCTTTAAACCTAGTTTGCTATAGAAAATAAGATAAAACTCACACATACCTTCTATCAAGGCTTATTGCATTTATTGCATTCCTTACAATTTAACTCAATTGCTCACCCTAATTGTTTAAGATTTCCGTTTAAGAAGAATAACATAAAACTTTTGGAGTTTGAGCACTAGACCTTCAACACAATTGTGAGATTATTAACCCAATACTTAATGACAAAGTTGTATGGTGGGCTTGGTCTGATCCACTTTGAAATGCATTTAGCTGTTAACCCAATACTTTGAAATTGATGGCCTATTCCAAAACAGCATGTTTTTGCTCTTATTTTTTCTATATGTACCAAAATGAATACATAATTGAATGAATTATATGAATTAACAAATATCCACTATAATACACGAACTCTTGTGAATAAAATGTTGGAACCGACCTAGAAAAAAGCGGATGGAACTAGAGATACAACCCTAAACCGAAGACCTGACCTGAACCGGTTTTGGTTTGGAACAGATGATAAGACGAACCGATTGAAACCGATGGTTTGGAATTGGTTTGGCATTCTGCACATGAACTGCCCACCGGTTTAAGAATCAGTTTGGGATTGCAGCCAAACTATCGCCATCCGAGATTAATTTGTGACTGAAACTGGTGTAGATTCGAGAATCACTCGACCCTTAGCATTATGCGACCCAACATCTTTTTGCACCAAGACTTTATAATAGCAATTGCAGACTAGAATTTATAGCAGCAGTTGTGGAAAACGAATGCATGAGATTAGGATATTTATATGAATCTTGTTGAGTAGTAGCTAAAAACATCATGATTGACCCCTGACAAAAAGATGTGCCAAAAAACGTTTCCTTGAGAAACACCTGGTGCCTTCAAAAGACTAGATTCTGAGATGTTAACACTTCATAAAAATGCAACCCTTACTAAAAGATGTGCCAAAAGCTTTTCCTTGAGATACGCCTGACTTCTGTGACGAACATGAGTATAAACAGAACAAAAGAACCAAAATTTCGCCAAGAGTCTCACGTCCACAGGTTGTGTTGTGTTTGGATCTGTTTATCACCCATATGAAATAAATCTCCGTTATATCTTCCACACATTTGTGAACAGAAGTAGCTTTATTTTCTAATCTTCTTTCATTTTGCAGTAGCCAAATTTTCCATAAAAAAGCAAGGAAAATGACATGAGTGAGTTTCTTCCTTGCACCCGATATTTTTTTATCCCTCTAACGCCTCCAGCATGCCTCTTACTGCTGATATATTTGCCATCACCGGGATTTTAAACCATGTGCAAATCGACCACCACACCATATTTGCGTACAAACAAGAGACGAGTAAGTGGTCTGGATCCTCGTTATGAATTCCACAGTTAGTGCACAACAAGGAATGTAGGGTGATTCCTCTAGCCTGTAAAGAGAGAAGGGTCGCTATTTTTCCTTACACTGCTCTCCAGGTGAAGTAACGAACGTTAGGTGGCACCCAATTATTCCATCTATATTTACAAATTAACCTTTTACTGTCCCACGAGCCTCTTCCATGACCCTTCTAATAAGATTCGTAAAAAACAGAACACCTTTATTATTCACCCAATTCCAAGAATCACCTGTTGGTTTTAATAAACTCCGCCTTCTCAGCATCATTCCATTGCTAATTTGCTATAGAAAATACGGTAAGGGCATGTTTGGCTAAGCTTATTTAACACATGAAGTGTATTTACTATACATGAGAATGAGAAATAGCATGTAAAAATTATGAAGACAGGATGAATGAAGCAAACTCTCAAGATTGCTTATGGTGAATGTTGGGAACGAAATGGAAACAAAATCAACCAAAATAACTAAATTTGGGGATAATCATAAAGTCAAAATCGGGCTCGAGATATAGTGAATTTGCATTACATCTCTCCAAGTATTTTCGAATAGAGCCTAAATTTTTTATCTTAAACAGGGGCAAAAAGATTGTGATTTTCAGAGACGGCCCTGATTAAAAACACATCCATTCATATTACCAGCAACCACATGTAAAAAACAGAAAAGAATACAAATTCATTCTCATTCGTGTTGCCCGCAACCAAAATAGAGAAAGGGCAGGGGCGGAGGGCAAAAGGTTCCTGCAACGAATTTTGACTTTTGAATTTTGACCATTCATTCGTATTGGACTTCAAAGAAAAGGAAATGGCTAAGACCATCCCTATTCACACCCAACCCAACCGAACTATTCATTAAAAACTAGACGTGGTCCAAACCAACATCAAAGCCTACACGAATTTCGTTATAACCCGTAAATATTTTTACCCTCATATTTTGTTTTATTTTATTTTACATACGTATCGATTCCAAAAAAATGATATTCAAAATTGATGAACTAATAAGTATTTACAAAATCATTTACCGAGTTTGTAACTAATTGAAAAATTAAAACTCAATAACGTGTTGTAACCATGTTTGTAAGTTGCAAGAGCATCCACAATAAGACTCATTAAAAACACCTAAAAACATGTCCAATCAGCTGGCACATCAGAAAAACATTCACCATTCAAAAACATCAAAAACCCACCCAATAAGAAAATACAAAAACACATAAAAACATTGTCACATCATCACCACCTTTTACATTTAATTTTAATTACCTATCTTTTTCTTTCAATAAAATATTTAAGAATCCTATAAATTATTTTGATGGATAAAAATTAAAAAAATTTAAAATTTGAAATTTGAAAATTTTATATTTATTTTTAGTTATCAGTTTTTTACTTTAATATTTAAAGGTTTATATATTTAAAGGTTTTTTTTTTTAATTTATCACCCAACCCCCCACCCTTTGGCCCCACCACCTGACAACATGCATCTCAATATGCATTCTTCAACAAATATGCATCTCAAATACACAGGGAAAAAATGATACCCACAATAGGAACAAATAGATGAGGTGGACAAATGGCAAAAAACAAACCAAAAAAATGAGCTATTAGGGATGGTCTAACTATCATTTAAAATCAACGTAGGTAAACAAGTGATCATTGCACGTTAAATTAAAATTCTTTTTTTTAAACATCAATCTTTCTTCTCTACTCCTGAATAACACCGCTTAACTTCTCTACTCCTAAATAACACCACTTAATTACTCCGACCAAGATTCCTCCCTCGGTCAAACCAAAGCAACTTTTTGTTGCCTATCACTGGGTTGTACAACACATCTCAAATTTAATACCTCGACATTTCTTTAGTTTGTAAAAAAGTTTAGTTTATTTAATCAAACTAATTAAACATCTGTTAAATAGTAACACGAAGTAGTGAAAATTAATATATCAATATAGCTTTATTAATTTTATTAGTGAAATACAACTTGTGGGAACTGATTTTTCTACTTAGTTTAAACTTAGTTCCGTGAGATGTGGGCCTAGAAGTTGGGCTTAAAAATTAATGGATTCCGTGAGATGTGCGCCCATAGGCTGGGCTTAAAAATTAATGGAAATTGTGACCCAACTTACAAACATGGACAGCAAAAGTCTAAACTCTAAATGAAATATGTAAAGACCATCCCGTTCGACACCGGTTGTTTTCTTTCACGACTCCACGTATCAAAACCAGCCAACTAGCCACTGGGTGTGCAATATTTGACGGACTAACTCAAAAATAAACCGAACCAAATTACATACTTATATCCCACTCCTCTCTCCTCTACATCGGTGTCCGTAATGTTTGACAAACACGACTAGAACATCTTATATGAAAATGTATAACCTAATCTCACCAAATCCATGACTTTGTCATCTCATTTGTCGATCACTTAAAGCACGCACACACACTTGGCTTAAACTTTGTCATCTCATGTTTGAGTGAACTGACTTATATTCTTGCTTTTAACAATTCATTTGGGTGGTGTTTGTTTTTTTGGCCAGAAGCACTTCTGGCCACTTATGTCTGCGCCGCGCAGACGCGCGCAGAGGTTTGGAGTCCGCAGCTTGTTTGTTTTCTCGTAGACCTTTCATTAAAAAAAGGTCTGCGAGACTTCTTCACCACACAGACATTCAGGTATGTCTTCTTGGAACCTCTTCTTGGCAGACCTCTTCTTCCACCACCTCCACCACCACATCCCTGCCACCACCTCCACCACCACATCCCTGCCCAAAAACCCCAAATCGAACCAAAACCCCAAATCAATATCGGTGAGAGAGATACCGTAGAGAGAGAGAGAGTGAGAGAGATACCGTAGAGAGAGATCGGTGGTGGTGGTGCTACCAGATCGGAGATCGGTGGTGGTGCTTGAACCGAAACCCCCAAATCGAACCAAAAACCCCAAATTGAACCCAGATCGGAGATGATGGCGGAGGTGGTGCGATTGAACGACGAAGATGATGGCGGTGGTGAGATGGCGGAGGTGGTGCGGTGGTGGTGGTTGAAAGACGAAGGCGGTGGTTAAACGACGAAGGCGGTGGTGGTGGTTGAACGACGAAGATGATGGCGGTGGTGTGATGGCGGAGGTGGTGCGGTGGTGGTGGTGCTATGGGCGGTGGTGGTCTGCAAATTGTAGAGAGAGAGAGTAGAGAGAGAGTTGAGGCAGACATTTGTAGAGAGAAAGTGGTTTTGTAGAAGAAAAAAAACAAACCCTCTTCTCCTTGCAGACTGCAGACATTTGGTCCACCTCTTCTCCTGCAGATGCTTGCAGATGTGGTCCGCAGACTGCAGACCTTTTCCCGCAGAAAAAACAAACAGCACCTTGGATTTATAATGGTTATAAAAATATCCTAGCAATGTCTTTTAATAATTCTTAACAACATAATTTGATATTATTGGTTATATTAGTACTGGTGTTTTCTGATCAGAAATTACACGTTTTGTCCTTTATTATAATACCATTTTTCAGGGCGGTGTCATTTTCAACGAATTTTGACAGGTTTTGGCCTTTATAGGAAAAATCCATGCATTTTACTTCCTTTGGCCCTAATCCAGTTAGATTTTCTTGTTAAATCTGATCATGTGGACCCCATATAACGGGGTTATGGTGTCCTCAACCACCATCCAGCAACATAATTACCATCCAGCACCGCAACCACCATCATCAAATGCATCTCAACCATCCACCACTCTCATCGGCCTTCAAATTAAAATGTAGAGAGAGAGATTGTGTGTGAGATAGAGAGATAAACCGAGAGTGAGACTAGAGAGAGAGACAGCCGGATGGAGAGAGAGATAAACCTGAGAAGGGGTGGGTTATGGTGGCCGATTTGGGGTTAGAGTTCCGATTTGGGGTTAGTTTTGGTTTGAAATAGGGGTTGCGATTTCGATTGCGGTTTGAAATTGGGGATAAGGTGGTTGTAGTGATGAACTGAAAGAAGGGGATGGCCAGAGAGAGAGAATAGACAATCGAGTGGGTTGTGATGGTTGGAGAGAGAGAGTGGGTTGTGGTGGCCGGTGAAGGCTAAGGTGGGGTGGTTGGGGCGGAGAAGGCTGAGGTGGTAGTGGGCAGGGTGGCGATGAAGGCCAAGGTGTGCTGGGTGGGGGCGGTGAAGGTTGTGGTGGTAGGAGGTGGTGGCGTGGGAACGTTGGTTGAGTGCATTTACATGGATCCATATTTGTTTATTTTACAGGCGACGACTAGAAGTTATAGGGATTTCTAAGGCCGTTCAATTCTCCGATTAAACTCCGGTGGAGGTTGTAACACCTCGGAAATTCACGTCCTATAATGTGTTGACACGTGTCACAAAGTTTGAACGTGTGAAAGAATGTTATAAAAGGACTAAAGTTGACAAACATGGAAAGTATGCGATTATACGGATTCTAAGTGTCAACAGTGAATAAATATACTTCATAATAACCCTACATGATGTTTATAACATCAAACGAATAAATCATGGATCATACGAAGCTAAAAGTGAGAGATTACAAACTACAGGGGTTAAATGTGTCAACATGTTAAAGATATACCTCTGAGTGATCTTTTGACAAACCCGAAGCTTTGTAAATGTTAATTATGCTCACTAGAATGCACGATATAAATTTCATAAAGTTTCGTTAACGTATGAACAAGTTGTGATCAAATTCGTGTATGAGGGGTTAAAGTGTTAACATTGAAAGTTAAGACTTTTCGGGTTAATCGGAAGTGTTCAGGGACTTGGCGAAGTGGGTATAAGTCCTAAAGCCCTTGTGGGTAAATATAAGGGGGTCAAAATGCAAGAAATAACCCTAGTTGCCCCTTCGTGAAGCCAAAGGTCAAGTTGGAAAACAAATAAAATTTAAAAATCTGATTTTATGTCTCAAGCGGCCCGCTTGAGGTTTGCTTAAACGGGACGCGGGCCGCCTCAGGTGCCCAGAAGCAGAAAAAGCGGGCAGTAGCCTGTTTTACGCGTTTATGACCTATCCAACCGGTATTTCTCACTTGTGGACGACCCCTAAGCACCCCCTAGCACCTTAGAACACTTGTTGATGTTTTGTGGTGTGTTGTAGACCCCCAAGTGTCAAAGACTTGTGGTGATTAAGGTGCTATATAAGGCCCTTATGTGCAACAATTGTTCATACCTTCACAACTTCAACATCTGATCATTCTGGAGCTTAGGATCAGATCCAAGACATCCCTACTCGTGCATAGGACCCTTGTAAGTATGCTAGACCTTCTCTAATTGTGTTTAGCTTAGTATTTAGCTTAAAAGTCAATATATCGTAATTAACATTTGACTTCAAGATTAGTTATAAACGACTAAGTCATATCTCAAATTGAAAATTGTTATGAGTTGGTAATTATGTGGGTAATAAACCCTCAAAAGGGTTCCCCCTGATTCCCACTCTAACTAGGTCGTTTGTCGAGTCAAACGTTGACCGAAAAAGTCAACAGAAGCCTTAATCGGGTAATTAGCGATACGAGAGGCGTGTAACCTGTTTCAACCTTAATATAACTTGGTAATAAGTGTACAGACTTGTCTAAACTAGTTTGTTTCGACAATTTTCAGTTTAGGATCGATTCGGAACCGAAAGGCGCATAGTTTGACTTTTTTTGCTTTGACTTCGGTTCTGACCCGGTTTTGATAGGTTTAGACATGCCTTTAAGTTCCGTTAGGACCGGGTTACATGATAGTATAAGCCTCTGTACTTGTTTCGTTGATTATCCGATTCGT
Organism: Helianthus tuberosus; assembly: GCA_030545235.1. Taxonomy (NCBI): domain Eukaryota; kingdom Viridiplantae; phylum Streptophyta; class Magnoliopsida; order Asterales; family Asteraceae; genus Helianthus; species Helianthus tuberosus. The sequence goes on along the minus strand of CM060423.1, from coordinate 231,923,596 downwards.
TCGCGCGTTTCCGTTAAGTGCTTTAAATTGACCATAACGCCCTTTTGTCCGTAAAATGAGAATTTTGACAATGTGAGTAGACGAAGACCTCGGCTACTAATTTATAAACTTGCCCTCAAAATTTGACATCAGTTTGAGGTCCAGATTAGGAGATATGCGCATTAGCGTAAACGATAAGCTTTTTATTAATTAATCGACGCGATTAGCGCATAGCCTATCTAAACCCGATTTTCGGCACCAAACCTTTTCCCCACTGATGTTAAATAATATTTTGGGATTTTTGAAGATTTTTAATTATTTTTAAACTGATCATAAGCTTGGATTAGCGCCTTAATTCGGTAAATACCGAATATGCCCTTTTAGGCCATAAAATGAGTTTTACAAATCCTTTTAATGCCAATCCAATTGCTACTGATTTTAAATAATAAATGGAGTGTTTTGAGCCTGTTTATTTGATCAGAAAACTCAGAATCGTATTTTAACCCGTACGTCGCTTAAAACGGCTTTATACGCGTATTATACGCATAGTTTGGGTTTAAAACTATTTTAACATATAAGACTTATAACCAAATGTTATAACCTGTTAAGGTAAGTTATCTCACTGATTATTTCAGACCCGAACATCAGTGACGTATAAAAATCTCTTTTATAATCTTTAAAATGACCAAAATACCCCTACGGGGCATAATTAAGGATTAAACTCGTTTTGGGCATTATGGAAGGTATCATACTGATATCACAACATAAATAAAGCATATTAACTTAGGAAACCTGTTCACGACCTATTCGGTTACCCGTTATGCGTTATTCGCGTCCGGTTCGGTTTATGTAACTAGTTTGCATAAACTAGCCGAAACGGGTCAAACGTTATCGTTTTTATCTCAAAATCCAGAATGTGAATAATAAACCCATATTAAACAAGTCTTCAACTTGTCGGGTCTAAATCACCTTCTATCCGGTCTTCGCTTAATCGTGCGTACGAACCGTATCTTTGAAACTAGCCGGTCTAAGCTTAAGCTTAATTAAAGACCCGTTAGGATTCTAATAGGTTATTATAAACCTCCGTTCCAGATTAGGAGCCCAGTAAAAGCTACCTGTACTTGCTGATTTGATATACAGCTGGGATTGAATTTATATTTAGCTCAGGTAAATACTTTTAACTTATTTTCCCTATACGGGCTTGGGTTACGGTACATAGCGTATCGCTTGATCGGGCATCAAATCTCCACGCTTAGTGGGTAATTGAATAATTTGATCGGCTCGTTTAAACAGTCTTGATTACTTTACAGCCTTTGGGGGGTTAATGACCATGTCCCGGATATCCTTGGCATCATCTTACGAGATGGCCGCGACCTGAGCACGGGGTGTAGGCGTACTCCCATGTATAACTCAATGATGTGGTGTGTCTATTGATCTTTAACCCGGACAATTATCACATTAATGTCATGACAAAGAGAGGCAACAGGGATCGTCGTTGGATGATGTTACATCCATCCAGGGGCGGATGTATTATGGAACAAGGGGTAGCCTCCGCTACCGCTTGGTCGGAAAATTTTTGACGTTTTTAGTGTAAATTTTGGAAAAATTTGACGTTTTTTCGATTTCGTTACCACTTATTTATAAAACGTTACCGCTTGGTCGGAATCCTAGATCCGCCACTGCATCCATCACCGGAGAGACTCGTGGTCTTGATGGTGTAACCGATTTGAGAAAAATGAGCAAAAAGTTGTGTTATATAACCTGATTATGGTTGTTCGTTAAGTTTTTCTTAATTGATTTGACATTTACATGATGATTGTTACTAGAAAACACAATAATACGTTTTCAAATGTTTAATAATAAAAATAAATAGATTTGATTGGCATATAATTAAGAAGTTGTTGTAATAAAACTGATTTATTGTAATATTTCTCTAAGTTTTTACAAGAATCTCAGCAATTTTTAACGAGTAAATATGAGAGTTTGCAATTGAATTTTCTAAATATGGAACGCTACAACAAAAACAAAGGGCAAATATAAAACATGGTACATAAAAATTGCATTTACTAATGATAGAAACCAAACACTTTCTATCACATTAATAAGATTAAAAGTTAGTTTTAACAAAATATAACTAAACCTTATCATCCATTTTAAGGTTAGATAGTTTCTTATTTGCTATATACTTATTTAACAATTCACGTTAGATTTTTTTATTCCACAATCTAACTCGTCAATTAACATTTTGTTAATGTGGCATTCCACATCATCAACCACTTGGTAAGTGTGCATTAACAATCTACATCACCAACCATACCGACATTTTTTTTTATTTTTTTTCTTATGTGAAGTCGAGTCATAAACACTTTACATTTTTGTCACGTCTAGGTGAAAAGAAAAAATAAAATAATCAAAGCAGTAGATGCAAATCCATTAATGTAAACAATATCCACGTAAAAAACTTTAAAATCTTTCATTTGTTGAAGACTTGCTTTGATTTCTACAACTTAATTCAGGTTACCTCTCTCTCCATGTTCTTGATCCTCTTGGTCAACATATTTTAACAATTCTTTTGTAAGGAGTAGGTATGTATAGCTAAGGATGAGCATTTGGTACTAGAAACCGGTACCGTACTGTTATTTACCGGTAAATCAACCAAAATGGGTACCGTATCGGTATATTCAGTACCGGTACCCATTTTCCCTTTTTTTTACCGGTACCAATCCGGTATCACACTCATCCCTATGTATAGATGTTAGCCACATAACGACTTGGTTAGTACTTTTAAATTTTTTATAATATTTTAGACTATCACCATTGGTGACTTTCTCCCAACTTAGGTTGCCCAAATAAATTAAAGAAAAAAAAATTCTATTTTTCTCCACAACCTGGATGGCCAAGCAACCCAAGGTTGCAAGAGGTTGCCCATGCTCTTTTGCCACTTGTCAAAATTGGATTGGTTCCATTTTCTAATTTTTTTTTATTTTTTTTCTAACTATCAATTCCCCCAATAATTTAATTACTCAAATAATTTTTAATATTTAAACCTAATAACAAAACTGAATACACCGTATTTCCTAAAATAAATTTGTGAACATTACGATATAAATTTTATTAAAAACAGAGTTCGTTTGAAAAATTATAGTTTCCATTATATTATATATATTGATTGTTTAACTTTTTTAAGTTTTAACTTTTTAATATTTTCCAGATCGTTTGAAAAAATATATTTCCAGTATATCACACTTTTGTTTATTTTTTTTTTTTTTTGTGAACATGCAGATATAAAATTTATAAAAATTGATATATTATTTAATTGTTTTTTTATCTAACATTATCTTATTTGCCACATGTCAACATTCTATTGTTTTGTTAGATTTTTTTGATAAAATTTCTTTTTTTATTTTTAATAATTTTTTATATTTAAAATAATAAAGTTTAAAAATATAAACATTTTTATTAGTAACAATAAATTTTATAGAATAAATTATACCCTAAGCCATATTTATTTATTTAATAAAAAAATGGTTTAGGTTGGGTTGTTAATAAGTGTGAAAGGTTGGGTTGGGTTGGGGTGTATAGGTAGAGGTGCACAAACCGGTTAATTTTAATAACCGGTTCGGTTAACCGGTTATACCGGTTAATTTGACTTTTTGAATTTAACCGGTTAATGCTTTAACCGGTTATTACTTTAACCAGTTATTTTTTTAACTGGTCCGGTTAATTACTTTAACCGGTTCGGTTAATTAACCGGTTATTTTCGGTTATTAACCGGTTTTTTTTGCCTTTTTTTTGAATTTTTCGGTTATTTTTTCGGTTAACCGGTCTATCGGTTAAAAAAACCGGTTAAAAAAACCGGTTAATAACCGGTTACTATACTAAATACTTATAACCGGTTACTAACCTACGGTTAAAAATAACCACTAACCGGTTATTCCTAAATCGGTTATTAACCGGTTACGGTTTCGGTTAATAACCGGTTACGGTTAATTAACCGGTTATTTTGTGCACCTCTATGTATAGGTGGAAGAGGGAGAAATTAATTTTTTATTAAAAGTTGGGTTGGGTTGTGAATGAGGATAGTCTAGGGACTATTATTATTATTCATGTCAAGTTACCAACACTTAGAAAAGTTGTTTATTGTTGTGTCACCCATAGTCCGATTAAAAGAAATTGTTTTATTGTGCTTGAATGACTATAAACTAAACATTGTTTTAATTTTCATTCAGTTTTTAATATTAACTGTAATTCAAAAGGCATAAATGGCATTCATTACTTGACTTGATTTAGTATCTCCTAAATACATGTTCCTTGTTGAGCTGCCTTAATAACTTTTTTTGTGATTAATTCAGTGAAATGAAGGTAGTTTAAGAGGAGTTTTGTAACCAATTGGGGTAGCCCAGTTGGCCACCGACACCCACCTCTTCCCAGAAGTCCCGGGTTCGAGTCTTGGTAGTGGCATATGTCGCCCAGGGTAAGAACTCGGTAAGGGGAATTCACCGCGGAGCTAGCTTGGTCAGGTAGCGGCTCCCGGAGTGGGATCACTCCGGCTGTTGGGAAGACCGTGCACTATCCCCCCCCTAAGAGGAGTTTTGTAACTCCAAAATCTAAATTCCCTGTCCCCATTTCTTTGTATATAATATGTTTATCAATCCAATGACCTTGTTATCAACAGAGCCGACCCTGGCTGGGCGGGGAGGACCACCAGCTAGGGCACATTAAAAAAATATTATATATATACTTTTTTAAAAATAGAAAACCCATATAAAACATAAACTTATATTTTAGGCCCATTTAAAACTATGGATCTCAAAATTTATAACTTAAGCTCGTTAGGTATTAGCCCACTACCCATTTTGGTTTCAAACTAATAATAATAACATCGAGTGGCAAAATAAGTTTACGTTATCTATTTCGTTAAGGCCTGAGGGGCACGTATTTTCCGGGCTTGGACAGAGAACCTGAATTCTCAGGTTCGGCCCCTGGTTATCAGTTTGAACTTGAAAAGTTTTTATTATAGAGGAGGTAAAAGGGGGAAAACACGAAACCCAGTTAGAGCACAAAACAAAAACCAAACTGAAACCAATCGAGTTCCCACCTGCCACAACGTGCGGGATTAATCACACTAGTATAAATAAAATGACCACTGATGTTACAGGTTTCGAAAACAAGGGAGTATTTCTGTAAGTTATAAAATGGGAGAATAAAATTTGTAGCTTTGACAAAACCATAAGAACAGATCGTGAACTTTACACTAATTAGAAGAAAAATGGTATAATATGAGCTAACTCTTACCTATTCACAGTTCCAACCACAATTTGCACATTGGCTTGGAATTATTGGAGTATAACTTGCAAATTCGTTTGTAGAAAACAAGTTAAACTGCTTGATTGACGAGAACAAACTAAAGTTCTGAGTATGACATGTCTTCTCGAAGCCAATGACAAGAGAGGCATGAAAATTTTCCTTTTTTTGGTTGTACTCTGTTTGTTTGTTGATGCTTTGTATTTATCTCTGCAAATTTTAACATAAAAGGTATTAAACAAACTGAAATCCGATTAATAAAATTGGCAACCAGTTAGGGAATGTATGCTAAAGCACTCAAAGCCAAAACCATGTGAATTCATAAAGCATGTTAAAAGTCTAAATTAGTAAAACAAGTAACAATCCCTATCTGAAAATTGATAACCAATTATAGCACAGGCCTTGCATAATTTTCAAAAACTGGTATCGATGATGCAAAATGTGAGTTGGATGTGAATATTCCGACAAAAGACTAGTAGATTATGTAACAAGTTCTTACAAGACAAAAGGTGTTACAAGTTCCTTTTTTGGTCCTACTCTCAAGTAGTAAGTAGTCAAGGATTATTGATAGAAACCACATACTCTCTTTCCTCATGCAAAAAGTAGTCAAGGATTACTAGAAAGAGCGCAATAAATTCTCAAAAATTCTAGATAAGGAAGTAAATAATATAAGGATCCCAATAAATCTCCTTAATTTGAAAAGTAAATCAATATATACCTTGAAAGAAAGTTGAAAAAAGGCATTAAATCAATCACATATTTTTCCTAAAAACTCATTTGTCATGCCGTAAAATTTGCTGTCTGAATGAAAACAAAACAACCTATTTAATTTATGCATATTGAAAGAGTCAAAACTCAAAATTGTATTAAGTAAACAAGTACCATTAGTAGTCTCTTGTGTTAATTGATGCAGGGGATACGAGAGATGATGGGCCTGCAGACTATAGTGAGAGCCTCTTCCATTACACCTTTCTTCTGGATTTCATCATCCACGGGTTTCTATCCATACTTGGACTGTCTACGATAAAAATACATTTTAACAAGGTGAGATTCAATTGTGTTAATCAACGACACAATTGATTGAATTGAAAGAATAAGAACAAAATTAACAAATGATTTGATGTTTGACAATCGTTCCATACTTATACATAGTGAACCTGCGTGAAACAATCGACGCAGCGATTGAGACGTACCGATTTACTTAAATGACACCCTAAACCCCTTGCATAATAAACTATACAATTTACACCTTGAACATACTTTACAATAATAACACTTATACCTATGCCTGGCAAAATGAGCGGGTCGGATTGGGTGTAGTGACGGGTCAAATCGGGTTCGGGTCAGAATGGTGCGGGTCATGTTAAGGAAAGGGTCATTTGGGTTCAGGTCAGATTCGGTTCGGGTCAGCACGGGTCATTTGACAGATTGATGTCTGCACCCAGCAGTAATAGAATCTCTATTCCCTACGGTAAAACCTTTGCTTTCTTAACTAAAACAGAAATTGAAATTGTAACTTCAGTTAAACTTAAAAGAAAACAGTTTTATTTTGGGAAAAAAAAAAGCAAATAAACACAAATCAAATATTCAAACATATTAATTGAGAAAAGAACAACCGATGATCGTTTCTGTTTCTTCTGGTGAGGCAGCAACGATTCATAATTCATGCGGTTTCAATTCAGTAATCGCTCCACCTGATCTCTCGCATATGTCAACCCGTTCGGGTTTGTAACTGTCAGCCATTGAGTGATCATTTACACACTCACCGGTTACACAATCGATCCGTTACGTTACGACCTCCGCATAACATCGAAACACCGTCGTTTAATATGTTACTAACTTTATGATGGTCGGCGTCGCTAGTTTACAGGAAGACAGAAACACCGTCGTTTGCTATATCACCAACTTAATGGTGGTCGGCGTCGCTAGTTTACCGGAACACAGAGATAGAGCGTAAAGGAGACGAGAGTAGAGGAGAATCTGTAAGCTTCTAATATGGTGGTTTGGTGAGATTTTTCTAAGAACTAATTTTGTGTGAGAGTGACGATCTCAGATTTAGAGAGAAGAAAAAGAAAAGCTTTTGAGAAAAAAACCCGAGATTTTTTCTAACTAGTTCCACCTGTTTGGTTTTTTCTTCTGAACCCACTAACCCATTCCACCCGTTTGTTTCTTTTTAATTCCAAACCCAATTTGACCCGTAAAATCTTTCTATGTTTTAGGGTGACCCAGCCAGACCCATTGATTACTAAAAAGAAACCCAAATCAACCCATGGTGATTTAAAAAAAAACCAAAACGACCCATTTTATGCATGTGGGTCAGAATTGCCCGCTCTAATAATACCCCTCTACTCGAACAATCTTGTATCCACAGCTGGGTGAACCAAGTCATATATTTCATCTTTGCTCTTTTACCTCTCCTACTTTGACTATAATGATCAAAACCAAAATTTTCCAAAATAAGAACCGACATGAATACATTAAAATTTTCTAGAAAAACTTAATATGTATGTATGTTAAAACAAACCTTATTTAAGGCAAGCTCATTGAAGCTCCTGCAGAATGTGCAATTTTGCCACCAGCATCTTCTGTTAATTGCTTCTTACCAGATTTTGCCCTTACTACATGAAAAAGGTAGGATTTTTAGCATTTTGCCCAACTGACCATACAAAACAAGCAGCAGGGCAGTTTAGTCATACAACAAAGAATTTCAAGTAGAAGTGAAACTAAGAGAACTAAAATTGCATATAAGAGCCTGTTGCCTTGATACCATATTATATTATCTTGTACACAAAATTTCATCCGAAACTTGTGAATGTCAAGATGGGTTGATTAGGTTGAAAACAGAGACATAGATACATACATACGTATAAATTGAACCAATAAACCGGTTGGTACATACATGAACACATATAGATATGTGACCATGACGCTGTAAAGAAATTGAAGAACAAATTCATGTAAAGAAACAGGCATTATACAAATAAGCGATAGTACTAGATGAACAAAATACACAATCACATTTAATCAGCATTGTTTAGTGGCCTCTATAAATAGTTAAAATCAATATGTAAAACCAGCAGCAACACTTGATGAACAAAATAGAGAACGACATTTAATTAAGTTAGGTTAAAGCGAACTTACATTGAATAAATAAAAATCTGATCCTGAAGTGAATGAAAACTGTAATTACAAGTAAGTCTCTCTACTCTTCATCAACGCCGTTTCGATTTCGTTGGAAGTAGTTGTTGTGATGCTGAAAGCAATTCGATGAAACGGAAGGAACCTATGAAGCTCGAAGATCGAATATTTATTCGCTTAGGTTTATTATGTTCGTCTGAATCGGCAACGGCGGCAGGGTGGCCGGAAGTGAACTCCGTTCGTCTCCAAAAGGGGAACCGGTATGAGTCGCATAGGGCAATTAATGATTAGGTTGGGCCAAGTCCAACTTGTTTAACAAAGTCACTTAAGCCCAACTTAATATTACTAGGGTCTAGGGAGAGGTGGAAAAAACTGCTTTCTTTCTAATTGGTTTCAAACTGGCCTGAGAAGGCAGGTTGTAATCGTTTTTGGAATCTATACTTTGAGACCGGTTAAACAGAACCAAATTGGTTAAACCCATTTTTGGAACTAATCTTTTTCCCCCTCAAAGAAACCAATTCCAAGAGGAGTTGGTTTTGACTTTTGTTGACTCAAATCTGAACCGGTTTGGAAAAAAAAAACATATGAAAATAAAGTAAGGGATAACGGCGGCATGGTGACCGGAAGTGGACTCCATTTGTCTCAAAAGGAGGGAGAAGATTTTAAGTGGTTTTGAGTCACATAGGCCATTGTTGATTAAGTTGGGCCAAGTCCAGCTTCTTAAACAAGTCAATTAAGCCCAACTTAATATTACCAGGGTTACGGAAGTGAAAAAACTGGTTTGGGAACCGGAGCATGTTTGTAATTTGGAACCGGGACCGGTATTGAAACCGGTTTTGAACAAACCCACACAAATGGGTTGTAATCGGTGTGTGAACATATACTTCGAACAGTCAAACCCGAACCAAATTAGTTAAAATCCAATTTTGAAATTGATTTTTACAGCTTAAAAAGCCAGTTTCAACCAAAGCCGGTTTTGACTCTTGTTAACTCAAACCATTAACAAGTTTAATGAAATAATCACTTTAAAGTGGGTAATTAATACAAGAAAACAATTTAACTAAATTAGTTAAGGTTTTAAGGTGAGAAAAATCATGTAATAAAACAAAGAATAATAAGTATACAGAGGTCTAACTATTGAAACTTAATCATATCGTATTAGTATACAAAGGCCTAATTTCAAACCCTTCGTGGCGACCCCTTTTTCTTTATCTTTCCATGGGTGGGCTTCAAGCCCATCAGCAAAGAAACCAATACTACATTTTGGCCCAATAAAAAAGCCTAAACAAAACCACAGCCAAGTTGCACGGCCCACCAGTTAAAAATGAAAATTCCCTGTTTCTTTACCTTTTATTCATCAGATTCAAAACCATCATTAACGATTCCAAGCTTTTTTAACATGATCTAAACAATTAGATATATCAGTCAGTTATATTCAAATTAAAACAGCTAAAATGAAACTTCATTTTAATTGTGAACCTCCATTAAAACCTAAACGGAATGGTTTTTATGTATCACTAATGAGTACCTTCATTACAAGTTGATGGATGCATAACTAAAAAGTAGCTCGACATCATAACAACCAACTTACATAATCTCATATAACATAACTAAACTGAAAAGTTTCATTCAATATGAACCAATAAGAATTATAAGAGCATAATAAAACAGTTCAGATCTACATACTTTGAACCCTCTCACCATGAATCCTACGTGCAAGCAAGCTGGATATCCTTAGAAATGATTGTTATTCTTTTGACATTAAATTGCGCACAGATTAGCATCCTCAACAAGGTATGCTTCAGCCGCCCCTGGAGAGAAGTCATTGCGGAGCATCTGTCAAATCCTTACTGATTTCTCTCACCAGTCTCTGGAACTGAAATCTCTTGATCAAAGGTTTGGTGCCAATCAATCTAATTAGATAGGAGACCAACAGAAGGGCAATCTAATTCAGAAAACCAAAATCCAACATACCTTAACATAACTTTCCAAATCGGTCCCTAAAGTTAGTTGGATCAACGTATAAACCTTTTTGTGGAAAGGACTAATCAATTTGTAAGATTAGCTGTACAGAACGAAAGAAGTAATTATTGTTCAAATGTCATTTGTTTGCAAAGAAGGTATATAAATGTTGGAACCTTGAGGTTTATGCATAGAGAAATACAATAGTTTAGGGTTGGTCTTGTTATGTTTAACTAGTTATTTTGGGTCGCATGTATGTAATGGGTTATGGGGTGATCTCGAGTGGGCTTAGGGTGGTCTCGATCCATCTTAGGTAGTATATAAGCAAACCCTCATTGTGTTTAGAGGGTTGATCAGCAAGTTGAAGGTTGCAGGCCACTCGAGATCCTGTGCTTGTCTTGTATCAGTCATCAGTTCAAAGGTGAATGCAAGAAAGTGTTTTGGTTTGATTATTTTGTTTATATTACTATATTGTTTTTCTTGAATCCGCTTGTGTTTGGTTTCCGCACTTACACAAGTTATTGTTGATATCATTGAAAGATCCACACGGGATTTACAATTGGTATCAGAGCCAAGAAACCAAGTCTTGGTTCGGTTTTGATATCATTCGGATTCAAGAGGACATTACTTGTTACTGATCTTGTTTGCTAGTGTGTTTTACAGAATTTCAGTATTATTAGTGTGTTCGGATTCAAACTGTTCTTCGCAAATCTTGATTAAAGTTGCTGATTTTGGTTTGTGATTTATTGACAAAGGTGTTTGCTGAATTATCGGAAGTTTGTTGAAGATAAAAATTCAAAGATTTCATATCTTTGAATTTTGGAAGCTGCTGAAAATCAGGAATCACTGTTATTTTTATCTCACAAGTCTGTTTTGCAGGGTCTCGATTCACATTAAGCTTAGTCGCGACTCAAGATCATCAGTCTCGAGTGCTTAATTCTTCTGTCTCGAGTGAAAATCTTGTTCTTGTCTCGACTCGCAATTGCAGTGGTCTCGAGTTGCCATCTTTGACTTGAAACCGTTTGTCTCGATTGGCTTCAAGTTTTGGTTGTTCCTGATCTCGACTCGCAACACTGGTCTCGACTCAGGATTCAGTTCACTCGCAACAACTGTCTCGACTCATGATTAAATACACTTACTGACTCAGTCTCAACTCTTGTCTCGACTCGCAACGACATTTGCAACGTCATTCAGACTTTGAACTTTGGACTCTTGGACTTGAATAATTAATTAATCAGTAAATCAATTAAGTATTCGAGTAACCATGACTTCAAGTAATCAAAGTGTTGACCTGGCAGCTATGACTAAGCACAAAGAACTGGATTCCATCATTGGAACCACCACTCGTGTTCCCAGGCTGTTAGATGGAAATGACTTCCCTGAGTGGAAGTGGCGTTTCGAAAAACATGTTAAGGTCAAAGATGCAAAAATTTGGTGAAGTATTTTGAGAGGCCCAAGAGAAATTATGATGGAGAGTTCTACTGATGCTGGTGTGAAAGTGAAAAAGCCTCTTGATCAGTATACTGAAGAAGAATTTAAAATTGTTGAGGAAGATGATATGGCATTTTCTTACCTGACCATGGATTTGGGACCAGACATTGCTATTGGTTTTCGCACTTGCAAATATGCAAAGGAATTGTGGGAATCATTAATAGATGTCTATGAAGGTAATGAAGATATGAAAGAGAGTCGTAGAAATCTGCTGAGCCAAAATTTCAACAATTTTAACCATATATATGGAGAGACTGTCGATAATCAAATTCAAAGATTCGTTAAGTTGGTTACTCAAATGCAGATGGAAGAAATGCACACGTCAAATGCTTCAACTAATAGACAGCTTCTAAATGCTTTACCTAAAAGTTGAGATCATCATGTTGCAATGATCAAGAAAACCAAGGATCTAGCAAGATGTAGTTTATCTGAAATGATTTCTCACATTAAAGCATGCGAGCTAGACGATAAACAGAGAGAAACAAATTACAAGAATAGCATGTTGGCCATTGGATTCACTGCAACACCCTCTACATCAAGCAATAACGCTGCTCTTGTGTCTCACACTGGTTTTCAAATGTTCAGCAACTCTGCTTCTGCTAAAGCTGCTCCTACCTCATCAAATGCCTACTACTCTGGAACTCCAGCCCCTGCTGCTGCTGCACCACCTACTGCTAATGCTACTGCTGCTGTATCGTCAACTCCCACTGCGAAAAACGAGATGATTGCTTTCTTCTCGCAACAGTCCAAAGAAAATCTTGATATAGCTGCTTCTGTCATAAATTGCTTGAATGCTTTTGCTGCAGGTAAATTTGATCCTCCAAAGTTCTCTATGGATGACTTAGATCAAATTCATCCCGAAGATGTAGAAGAAATGGATATAACCTGGCAGATGGCTATGGCAGCATTTAGAGCCAAAAATTTTGTGAGAAAAACCGGGAGAAACAAATGGCAAGGTCTTACCTTTTCTGGACCCACAAAAATGTCATTTGAGTTGCGTTGCTACAACTGTCATGAACCAGGACACTTGGCAAGAAACTGTACCAAGCCGAGGGTCAATAGAGAACAAACTCCAGCCCAACCTGTTTCACCTAATCGAGAGAGAGCTCTTGTGACCACATCGAGTATATCTGCTGATGCTGCTGCTGGTGGAAGTCCTCAACCCCTGGGATTAGCTCAAGCCTTGGTGGTTCAGCCTGGTATCAACTTTGATTGGAATTCTGAAATTGAGCGACTGAACATCTCAGCTCCAGAAAATCAAGCTGATTCAAACAACATTGCTTTCATGACCTCAAATGATCAAGTTTCTGTATCTGAGGATGAGACTCCAACACCTGAGGAGGAGACTTCAGCTGAAAACCTTGCTTTCATGACCCATATTCTTTCAGCTCCAGTCAAAGGTCTCACCAAAGAAGAGGTACTTTCTGTTTTCTGTACTCCTGAATGTAGAGAACGAGTTGAAGCCTATAGAATACACAACGCTGAGCTAATCGAAGATTATAATGACATTAAAAGGAAAAATTTCACTTTAGCTAATAATGAAAAACTTTTTAAAGAGAAAATCGAAGCTCAGCGAAAAGACATCATTAAACTTAAGGATGATCTAAGTGTAAAGACTTGCCATTTTTTGGAAGATCAAGAGAAGGTATGTATTTTGACTAAAGAACTGGAAGATATCAGAGATAGATATCAAATAAATGAACTCAATATTAAAAATTTTGATTCTTCCAGCAAACTAGTCAAAAACTTGTGTGATCAACAGCTCGCATACAAGAAAAAGAAAGGGCTGGGATTGGGTTTTAATCAGGCTCCTCCTCCTTATAATGACAATTATACTTACTTACCTATGACTGAGGAGGAGATGATGAATGAAAGTAAAATGACTTATGGTCCCAAAAACAATAAGTCATCATTTAATGGCAGACCTGTTGAAAAACAGGTGGTTCAACCAGTTTGTTTTGTGTCCAAGGGTACAATTGATCCTAACGTTTCTTCATCATGTGCAGATGAAGTACCTGAAGTGAGGTGTGGAGATGTGTTTGGGAATGAACAACTTTTAAATTCTGATTTTTCTGAATCTACTTTTGATAAAACTGATTCTGGTTGTGTGTTTGGTCAATCGTTTTTGAACTCGTTTCATAGTTATGTTTCGTCTTCTTTTGGGCCTGATGTTTTGGGCAAAACTGTGAATGCTTGTGATGAAACTTTGAATAATGTGTGTGATGATGGATGTTTTTCAGTGGCTAAAAATTGTGATTCTAATGTTTCTAACTCTTCAGCTGATGACAGTGTGACAGGTGAGGTCCCTCAGGACGCATTCAGTGAAACCACTGAAACTTCTTCTCAAGAAAATCAACAGTGTTCTGATTCTTCTTCTGAATCGGTCTCAGTGGACGTCCCTAATGTTGAACCTAGTGGGACCCCATTGGAAACCGAGGTTGAAAAGGAACCATTATCAAACTCAGATGATACATATGTTGATGAAATATGTGTTGATGAAATTTCAACATCTTCCGAGATTAAAACTGAATCTGATTTTCTAAAAGAAGAAGTGGTTATGTTAAATGAAAAATTGCAAGAAAATATTTCTGAAGAGAAAATTAAAATGGAATCGGAAACATCCTTTCAAAATGGTTCTGATAAAATTATAAACAAAGATAAATCTACTCCATCTGAATCTCATACTTGTGCCAGTGCTAGTTCTGATCAACAGGTACCTAAATGCTAAGAAAAGGCACAAGTTAAACAAGCAAGAAAAATCAAGCAAGCTCATTCTTCTAAACCCAACAGATACACATCTGCTATGAAGCATCAAAACTTCCACACATTGAAACAACAAACATGTTTCAATTGTGGAGTTGCTGGACACATCGCCAGAAACTGTGTTCACCTCCCAAGTGTGCAGTATAAAAATAAATATGCACAAAATCAGAAAGTTAAGCCAAACCGATATCGTTGTTCAGAGTCAGTGACGTCTGAAAGGGCTAAGACAATGAAGAATAACTACCGTAAGGCTAAGCCTTCTGATCAAGATTGGAATGCAGCCAAACGCAAAAATCAAAATCAACAAAATGATTTTCGAAGAAATCAATATAAAGTGTTTGGTAACTACAATTCTCAATGGCCAAATAAACATTGGAAACCTAAAGCTAAGGCTATGCAATCCAATTCGTCTCATACATCTCATCAAAATTCTGCCATTGAAAAACCTTCGAAATTTTTAAATAAAGACAATTTAGTGTGGCAGAGAGTGACTTACATTGATGCACAAGGAAAACCCAGATCCACTATGGGCTGGGTTCCTAAATCTAACTGATCCCGCTAATCGTGCAGGAAAAGCTGTGGAGGACTACCGTGCGCCTCTGGTACATGGATAGTGGCTGTTCCAGGCATATGACGGGAGACTTGTCTCAACTGGTCAATGTAAAAGAATTTGACGGTGGATATGTCTCTTTTGCGGGAGGAGAATCAGGAAGAATCACGTTAAAAGGAACAGTAAAAAACGGCGTTTTAAGCTTCGAAAATGTGAATTATGTCCCAGAACTGAAACACAATCTGTTGAGCATTTCACAAATATGTGATCGAGGAAATTCAGTTCATTTTACAAAGAAAGGATGCTACGTATTGAAGCCAGGGATTGTCATTCCTGAAGATTGGTTTTTGATGACAACCGAGAGACGGGGAAATGCTTATGTCATTGATATGAACAAGAAGCCGTGTGAAGAAGTTACTTGTCTATTTTCAAAGATTTCAGAACATGATGGTTTATTGTGGCATCGTCGCCTTGGACATGTGAATATGAAGAACTTGAATCGACTTGCCAAAGGTCAACTGGTCCGTGATCTACCAATAAAAGACTTTATATTGGTAGAAAAGTGTGTTGCTTGTGCAAAGGGAAAAGCACATCGAAAGCCTCATAAATCCAAGCCTACACCCTCAACCAAAGCTGTGCTTGAATTACTTCACATGGATCTCTTTGGTCCGGTGAATGTGTTAAGTATTGGCAAGAAGGCTTATTGTCTCGTGATAGTCGATGATTACTCACGCTACACCTGGGTGTACTTTCTAAGTCACAAGAATGAGGCTGCGGGTTTGATCAAACAATTCATTACTCTGGCGGAAAATCAAGCCAATACGAAAGTGAAGGCTATTCGATCAGACAATGGGACGGAATTCAAAAATGTCACCATGGATACATTCTACGCTGAAAAGGGAATTGATCAACAATACAGTGCACCACGAACTCCATAACAAAATGGAGTGGCTGAAAGACGAAATCGTACTCTTATAGAGGTTGCGCGTACCATGCTGGATGATTCGAAGCTTCCTAGTTTTTTCTGGGCTGAAGTTGTTAGCATGGCTTGTTACATCCAGAATCATGCTTTAGTAAACAAACGACATATGAAAACTCCTTATGAGATTCTGGAAGGACGTAAACCTTCGGTTTCACACTTTCGCATCTTTGGTTGTCCATGTGTATTATTACTTATGGACGCTAATGGAAAGTTTGAAGTCAAAGGGGACGAGTGTTACTTTGTTGGATACGCTAAAGGTTCAGCCTATAGAGTATACAACAAAGTAACTAAAAAGGTCGTCGAGTCGTACAACATTGAATGGCTCAAGGAAAATGCTACGGACGCTAGAGTTGGACCAGATTGGTTGTATGATTATGCTGAATTATTTAAATCATTTAACATTTTGTCAATCCCTACAGATGCAGGTGTGTCTACTCCCAAACAACCACTGTCTTTTGGTGATACTGAAGAAGATGAACAGGCTGAAGGTTGTTCAAGAAATCATACCATTGACCCACCGGGAATGGTTTTCACTCAGCACCCGACGCCTCGACAAACGTCCCATCAATTCCCTGAAGGTGTTTCATCAAGCGGTGCTACTTCTAATGGTTCAGGATCTGCACTATTTCCTGAATCCATTCCTGAAGACTGCGTAGTTACAACTCCTTTAGTTTACCATACAGTAGCACCTAATGAGGGGGAGACTAGCGACACCATTGATGACAATCAAAATGCTTCTACTGAAGACGAGACCGTACCTGACATGGCAATTCCTACAAGTGTCCAACGAAATCACCATATAGGGAATGCGATTGGTCCTGTAAATGCAGGAGTTTTAACCAGGAGCCAATCAGGGACCATCAATACATGTTTATACTCTTGTTACATCTCACAAATAGAACCTAAAACTGTTGATATAGCTTTGCAGGAACCAGGCTGGGTAGATGCTATGCATGAAGAGCTGAACCAGTTTGAGAAGCTTGGAGTATGGAAACTTGTCGAGCTACCAAAGGGAAAACGCAAACTTGGAACTAGATGGGTGTTCAGAAACAAGCAAGACTCTGCAGGGGTTATTGTTCGAAATAAAGCACGATTGGTGGTCCAGGGTTTTCGACAAATAGAGGGTCTGGATTATGATGAAGTATATGCTCCGGTTGCCCGACTTGAAGCCATCTGGATCTTCTTAGCCTACGCGTCATATATGGGGTTCACTGTGTATCAGATGGACTTCAAGACAGCGTTTCTATATGGAGATGTGAAGGAAGAAATCTTTGTTGAGCAGCCACCAGGTTTTGTTCATCCAGATCATCCAGAATATGCCTACAAGCTCGACAAGGCATTGTATGGATTGCACCAAGCACCGCGAGCTTGGTATGCTACTCTAACTGAGCATCTTCTGGCTCATGGGTACACACGTGGCACGATAGACCAGACTCTGTTCATCAAGAAAGTGGGTAAGGATCAGATCTTGGTTCAAATTTATGTCGATGATATTATCTTCAGATCTACAAGTGAGGAGCTTTGCAAGGAGTTTGAGAGAGTTATGAAAAAGAAGTTTGAGATGAGTGCTCTCGGAGAAATGACACTGTTTTTGGGTTTACAAGTCAAACAAAATTCTCAAGGCATTCTCATTCATCAAGGGAAGTATGTGGATGATGTGCTAGCGAAATTTAAGCTTGCAGATGCAAAATCGGCTGAAACACCAATGGCAGAGAAACCGTTATTGACTAAAGATGAAGAAGGATCCCCTGTTGATCAACGTCTTTATAGGTCTATGATCGGGTCGTTGATGTATCTGACAGCGAGTCGTCCAGACATCATGTTTGCTGTCTGCAACTGCGCGAGATATCAGGCTAATCCTAAAACTTCTCATCTTACTGCTGTTAAACGAATCTTTCGGTACCTTAAAGGCCGATCTCGGTTTGGTCTGTGGTATCCGAGGGATTCCAATTTTGATCTGTTTGCGTTTTCTGATAGCAACTTTGGAGGCACTGATAGTGACAGGAAATCTACATCAGCTGGATGTCAATTTCTGGGTGACAGGCTCATTTCTTGGCAATGTAAGAAACAACAAACGGTGGCGATTTCCACAGCTGAAGCTGAGTACGTTGCCGCCTCTGTACCTTGCTCTCAAGTGGTGTGGATGCAACATCAATTGCAGGACTACGGTTTGACTTATCTCAATACTACTATTTACTGCAATAATGATGCTGCAATACAAATTGTTAAAAATCCTGTTTTTCACTCCAAAACCAAGCACATTGACATAAAAGTTCATTTCATTAGAGACTGCTTTGACAGAGGCCTTATTAAACTGGAGCAAATCGATACAGATGCAAATGCTGCTGATTTGTTTACAAAACCTGTCAGCAGCTCAAAATTCAAAGTGCTTGTTGATTTTCTGAAAATGATCTGGTATACCGACTGAGCATGGTTGTTTGTTTTTAAGTAAATTTGTTCATAAAGTTTTCTATTCTTAGGTAGTTTTTATTTATGCACAAATTTAGGGGGAGAAATTTTAAAAAATACAAAAACATTGAAAAATTTTGAAAAATATAAAAACATTTAAAAAAATTAAAAAAACCAAAAAGAAACATTGCATGACTGGGAAATGAAATGAATTTTCACTTTATGGTCGAGGGCTGACTCATGTAAGACCAGTATCGAAATAGTTTGACTCTAGTATGATGTGTTGGTAGGCTCTATCCTTAAGACTGGAAACATTGGCTGTTTTTGTTCAGAACAAAAATAGTACATGACCTCAGCAAAGAAAATCACTTGGACTTAGCTCATTTCTATTTGAATGTCTGTATGTTGTCCCGATACACACAATTTTGGTCTGACTCTGAAATCTTCTCTGAAAAAGTTGTGTATCTCCTCTGCTGCATCCAGATATATGCTGACCTAGATGTGCTAGGCAACGACAGCTTCTGCTGCATCCAGATACATGCTGACCTAGCTGTACGTTGTCGCTCTGTAGATCAATTATACATCCGAAAGAGGCCCTCAAGTGCCCAAAAGAAACCCAAGAAACCTATATCAAACTGAGAAAAACTCATTTGATCTGTATATTATACCATCTCTGCTTAAGATCTATTTTGTTCTCTTCTCAAACTATTCCCAGGTAAGATTTCAGAGATCTGGATTGGACTTGTGAAACATGTGGTAGGGAAGCTACTTGCATGATAGATTGTGCTGTTTATGTCTCTAGGATTTGATTAGTATTTGTTTGGGTGTTCATTGTTAAGAAATCAAAACATGATAAAATTTGTTACAGGCAGTTATATGGAAAAGGTCTAGGGAGATGAGTTTAGGAGGACAAATATACGGGCAATCGTCTAGATTATTCAGTAGTAGATCAGTGTTGATAAGTGTGGTCAAGCCCGAAACCTGTGATTTGATCCCTGAGCAATTTTGATATTTCCTTATTAAGGGCACCAAAACAATCGTCTAGATTATTCAGTAGTAGATCAGTGTTGATAAGAAACCCAAGAAACCTATATCAAACTGAGAAAAACTCATATGATCTGTATATTATACCATCTCTGCTTAAGATCTATTCTGTTCTCTTCTCAATCTATTCCCAGTTAAAATTTCAGAGATCTGGATTGGACTTGTGAAACATGTGGTAGGGAAGCTACTTGCATGATAGATTGTGCTGTTTATGTCTCCGGGATTTGATTAGTATTTGTTTGGGTGTTCATTGTTAAGAAATCAAAACATGATAAAATTTGTTACAGGCAGTTATATGGAAAAGGTCTAGGGAGATGAGTTTAGGAGGACAAATATACTGGCAATCGTCTAGATTATTCAGTAGTAGATCAGTGTTGATAAGTGTGGTCAAGCCCGAAACCTGTGATTTGATCCCTGAGCAATTTTGATATTTCCTTATTTTATTTTTGTAAATAATATTTCGATATTATTTATTTTTATGTTTGTAGGTTTTGGTTTCATAAAAAACATGCTCAGGAAGTTGAAGGGTTGTATAAGAAAATGTTGATTTTTAATTGGATTGATAAAATAATTGAAAATATATTTACTTAATAAATCCAATGTTCAAACTGAGTTGTGGTCTCGACCCAATCTGTTAAAGGCCCGGCACACAGATTTAGAATATTTAAGGGGATCTCGACTCGAGACCTCACTGTGCACTCGAAATCACTCATTGTTACTCTCAAAACTCTCTCTCACTCTCCGGTGATTTCCTCCATTTTTCCGACGTTACTCCGGTCTCAACTTGCTGTTTTGAATCTATTGAAGGTAGTTTGATGGACTTAATGATGATTAAGTTGAAGTTTTGCAGGTTTTTTTGAAGATTTAATGAAGAATGTTTGAACATCATATGAATATTTGAAGATGCTCATGAACCCTAAAATTGGATATGTTTTGGTCTTCAAAGAATTTTGAACATGTTTTTGGATTTTGATCCTAATCATATCAGATCAAAAGGTGTTTGGGAGGTCTCGACTCAGATTGAAGAACATACCTAAGGGACTCGAGATCTGTGTTTGCGAGTCGCAACCTCATCAGTCTCGACTGAGGTCTCGAGTCAATGTAATATTGGTCTCGAGTCAAAAACACAATGGTCTCGAGTGATCTTTCTTGTCTCGACTCGAAACCTCACGGTCTCGACTCGAAATCTCATGGTCTATATGCTGACTTTTGCAATCAGAGTTGTTGACCAATGATTGACCTTGTTGACTGTTGACCAGTTGTGTTAACTATGAACATGTTAACAAATTCTTATGTGCTTAATGTTTCTGTTGTGTGTAGGATATGGATTTAAAGTTTATTTCGACACATAATCAAGCTGGGTATTTAGCTGCTCCTCCAGAGAAGAACAAGAAATTATATACATCGCTGATTAAAGGGTTGAATAGCTGCCGACTTGTTCATGCACTGAGAGATAATCCAGTTGTCTATGAAAATCTTGTTCAAGATTTTTGGAAGACGGCAAGATTTGAAGCACAAGGAGCTGATGGAAAGGAGATGATAGAAGCTGAGATTCAAAAGAAGAAGATTGTCGTTACTGAGCAAATGATAAGAGAAGTTCTACAGTTTGGTGATAATGAATCTGATCCGATTGATCTTCCAAGTGGTACTGTAGAGGCTATTTTGCCCCGTTTGAGCTACGAAGGAAAATATCCCTCACTCGTAAAGAAGTTCTTGCACCCGTATTGGCGTTTGCTGCCACACGTGTTTATCTTGTGTATGACAGAAAATCGAGGGGGAACAGATCAACTGAACATTACACAAACTGCTGCCTTTATTGCACTTATTACAAATGAGCCGTTCAATTACTCGAAGTATATCTTTGAAGGGATGAAGAGAAATGTTACTGGGATTCGAAAAGATAAATTTATTATGTATCCAAGATTTTTACAGTTGATCTTAAATGCTCGTTATTCTAATTTGGAGCGATCTGGTGATACTTTGGAGCTGAAACCCATGGGACCAGCTTGTTTTGGTGCCCTTACGTCCAAGAAAGGCACTGAGAAGAAGTTTGAAGGGCGTATTCCATTAGAGAAATTTGGTCAGTTTGCAGAGACTGAAGATGTAGCTGTTGATCCAGTAATAATACAACCAGTTCCAGTAAATGCAATGGTTGCTGAAGAGCATGATGTTCAGGGTGCTGTTGATAATGAGCCTGAGACAGAGATTTTAACGATCAACTCTGACGATGAGGGCATAGAGATTATGTATGATTCAGGAGATGATGAAGAGCTTCCTCCTGAAAAGGAAGCTGATATTGCTGTTTCTACTGTTCCGTCTGTGATTACTGCTGAGAGTTTGGCTTTGTTGTTAAAGTCTGTGACTGATAAGATGGGAAATCCTCCTTCCAATCTTACAGTATCCAATGAAGAGCCTAGAGAGAACCCAAAGGATCCTGATTCATTGCCTTTGAAGCGGAAAAGGAGGGATCCTCGACTCGGAATGTATGTTGAACAAAACAAAGACCAATATCTGAATATTGCTGAAGATGATGATGGCTTGTATGATTTCGATTTTGAGAAAAATGTCACCGACACCACCACCACTACTGAAGATATCTTTGAGTTTAACACTGATACTCAAAGAAATGATTTAGAGACTACCACTGCTGATGTTCAAGCTAAGAATGTTGTTTCTGATTCTGTAGCTCCTTCTAGAGTTATTCATGACATGCCTAGCAGTTCAAGTGGTAAGAGACCTGAAGAGCCGTTGAGGATGCCGTTTGATGATGACTCGAGTGATGATGATGAGTTCATTAGTATGAGAGAAATGAAGAAACGATTAATTGTGGTTGAGCAAGATTCAATTCATAAAGACGCCAAGATTATCCAACTTGAAGATACTATAATGCAAAAGAATCAACAAATTGAACAGCTTCAAGGAGACGTCAATTTGCTGTTTAATATGGTTTATGATTTACGTGGAAAGCTGGAGAAGAAGTTTGGTCAAGAGTTTTCTGATCCGACTGACGTAGAAAATAGGAGAAAAGCCTTTGAAAAGGATGATGCTGAAAGAAGTGCTGCTATGGAACAATACTTCAAAAGAGTTACTGATCTAGTTGCAGACAAAGAAAAGGCTGAAATAATCAAAAAGAAAAGGGAGTTTGTAATTCTGAAGAACAAGAATCTTAATCCAGATGATGATGATGCTCAAGCAACTCATCATTTAATGGATGTTGGTGAAACTCTCTATGATAAAGTTGGAAATAGATCTGGTGTGGTCAGCTGGGTTTTGATCATGATCGTCGAAGATGGTGGATAAAGAGGAAGGTTGGACCTGTTGAGTGGTACAAAAATCCAGCTCAGTTTCAGACTTTCACAAAGGTTGATTTGACAAACTTGTCTAAGTCACCTTATGTGGATGATAAACCTGGAGGTCGTGGATATTTGTTTTTTGAGAGATTGCAGAGGGAAGTTCTTCGTAATTTTCCTTCGATGCACACTGCAGAGGGAAGTTCTTCGTAATTTTCCTTCGATGCACACTGCAGAGTCCATTGTTAAACCAGCTAAAGGTGTTCGAGATCCATATACAAACAAGCGAATGAAGATCGTGCACTGGCCAGTGACTGACAAGGAAAAGGTGATTCCGTTAGTGAGAAAGATTCCAAAAGGTGCTTTGAAGTCCCTGCATTTTTTGGCCTATGATGAGCGTCTAGGGCAGGCAGTAATTGTTTGTGATGATGATGTGAATTTTCGCTTGGTGGATCAAGTTGATTTGTTGAATCTTTCTTATGAAGATCTGGAAGTGTTAGCTCGCCATCAAATTAGAGCTACTGAAAAATATGAAGAAATTGCAAAAGAATGGACAGGTGCTGTTGCTTCAGCCATTCATATTCGCACAAAAGGCTTTGGTGGGCTCAAGGATCGTTTGGGTGGTGATCGTGATAGTTGAAGTCTCAATAATCTCCATGCATAAACCTAGGGGGAGATTGTTGGAACCTTGAGGTTTATGCATAGAGAAATACAATTGTTTAGGGTTGGTCTTGTTATGTTTAACTAGTTATTTTGGGTCGCATGTATGTAATGGGTTATGGGGTGATCTCGAGTGGGCTTAGGGTGGTCTCGATCCATCTTAGGTAGTATATAAGCAAACCCTCATTGTGTTTAGAGGGTTGATCAGCAAGTTGAAGGTTGCAGGCCACTCGAGATCCTGTGCTTGTCTTGTATCAGTCATCAGTTCAAAGGTGAATGCAAGAAAGTGTTTTGGTTTGATTATTTTGTTTATATTACTCTATTGTTTTTCTTGAATCCGCTTGTGTTTGGTTTCCTCACTTACACAAGTTATTGTTGATATCATTGAAAGATCCACACGGGATTTACAATAAATTATCAAAACAAATTAACACCCTCATCTAATTTTAAAAGAGGATATATTGAAATCATGTTTTATTGATTTTGACAAAATACCCTTCACATCAAACTTTCACTCTAATGACAGACCTTGAAGGTTGACTGTTAAATTAGACCACACACAATTTTATCCATGATTTAAATGAGAACGAAATGGTTAATATGGGTTGTACTGTACCAACCTAATCATTTTAATAAGGGTAAATTACAAATTTCGTCATTTATGTTTGTAGCTGATTGCAACGGATATCCTTTAACTTCAATAATTACAGTCATAGTCCTTTTTTATTAAAAGCATTACACCATAGGTCCTTAAGCACTAACCATGTTAAAATTATCAGTTAAGTCTAGTCATGTGCAAAACACATGAGGGTATTCTTGTCATTTTACCCTACCATTTTATTTAAAAGCATATTTATATTTATTTATTTATAAATAAAACAAAAACCTAAAAAAAAAAACATGAATATAAACCTAAACTCACTTCATCTTCTATATCATAATACATTCTGTTGAACCACTGCCCTAGCATCACCACCGCCACCACAACCGTTGTAATCACCGACACTGTCACACCCCGACCACGTAAAACAATAAACCGTGGCGGAAACATCGGGGAGTGTTGTAACAGAATCATCGTTTCACAACCATGGTAATTAAAAGTTTCGTTTTATTGATTCGTTAAGTAATGTACATTGTCTTTAAAACCAAACAAAGAAATTAAACATCGTCTAGTATCGTTTTTAAGTCACTAAGGCCTTGTCCAGATCCTAAGTGAATACGCCTCCTAGCAATCAACATCAAGCTACATCACCTGAAACATATGTAAAAATAAAGTCAGCAAAGAAATGATGGCGAGCACATAGGTTTTGTGAGAGTATCGGATTCATCGCTCGTTTACATATATTGCAATACTTCGAAAACCTTGTTTTGAAAAGTATATAGTATTGCAACATGATTAACCAACTCAAATCAAGAAGGTTATAATTTATAAAATATCGGAGCCATGATTCTTAACCCAAAAACATTTGTTTTAGTAAACCAATTCGTAAAACATCTCGTAAAACCTCGTTAATAAAACTCGTATGGTTTATATCATTTCGAAAACCTCGTTGTGTGACATCGTTTCGAAATTGTTTGCCAAGTGAACTAAATAATGACATAGAATGTAATATGATAAAAGCACTTATATATAAGATGTACCAGCGGCATATCTACCATGCTTTTATCATGCTACACCCATCCTATTATCTAATCACTACCCAAAACCGATCGTTTAATCAAATCGTTTATCTTGTTTAAGTCGTCTCAATCCGTTGAACTCGTCTCAAAATCGTATTCGTTTTAAATTGTGAAACTACTTATGGCCGTCTTGCTAATAACATTCAAACCTTCGTGACTCGACTATCTCGCTTCTCGTATTAACAAACCACCAAAGGGTAAGTTAACAATCACAGATTTGGTCGTTACCTACATAACCCCCACACATAACCGTGGGTGTAGTCTGATAACGGGATTTGTCAGATCCTATGGTACCATAAACTAATACTGGTCGGTTCGGCCAAAATTAATGAATGTCATTCGTTATGTAACTACAACCAACAAGTTCGTTCACATTATTGAAATCGTTATTAGTTTAGTATAAACCATCTTAATTGTTTTTGAAACCATCGTTATAATATCAAAAATCGTTTTGATACATATGAATCACCCCAAAACAATTGAAAACAGTAAAATAGGGGAACTATGTACTCACATTGAATAGGAGGGTATCCTTGATCTAAAGAACTTAGCGAAGCTCAGACAAACCAAGGAAATTCAAGTAATACCTAGTAATCGGATCACTAGTAAATAAATCGACACCTAAATCGAAAGATCGGATAGAATGAGGTCTTGTAAACCAAATGAGTGTTGGAACTCATGTGATATGGTTTAACAAACCTACATTCAAGATCGGAACCTAACCTAAGTGCTTTTCGACCCGTTACAACCCATTAAGGTAGCTTACGCTACTTTAACGCGTCGTGCGCGCAAAAGCGCGTTCGAGATGTCTAACTAGTCCTATGACAAGTATTATATGCCTAAAGATGTTTAATTAAGTTGCATAATCAGTTAAGTGACAAATGTTTAGGTTACATATGCTTAAAATCCAATTATGCATGAAAAGGGTATTTTGGTAATTTACCTAAGGCATATAAACTATCATACAACTACTTTAACTAGGTGACCATAAGGTATAACCTCAGAAGGTTATTCCCTATACAACTATGGCCACTTAACATACTTGGTCGGATCCTAATGATCGACCAAACGAGTCGAGTTCGAAAGTCTAAGCGGTGGTTTAGACCGCTTGACTTACGACTCTAAACAAGCACTAAACTAAAAGTGACGAGCTAAGCATGTTAAAACATGCTTAACTAAGTTAGAAAACAAGTTTTGATATCAAAACACTTGTTTTGATACCAAGAGAAGTTTGGTTGCAAAATATGCTTAAATGCGCATTTTGACCGAAACTACAACTCGTCACTACGCCTAGTCAACGTGGTAATCAGTAGGTATAGTCACTAGGGACTATAACCATCGTGATTACGCTCACGCTGCGAAGTTTAAACGAACTTCTCGTTGACCATCTCGTGGTTAAAGCTGAAAGTCAAACACTGTTTGACTTTCAAGCTAGGAAAGCAATAAAAGAATGAAAAAGGACTTACAAAGGGTCCAAAGAGATTTGATTCCAAGTATTCTCAGGTATGTAGTGAATAATCACAACAACTTTGAGAATTCTCAGATCAAATGTGAGGAAAATGGAATGAAATGGCTTGCTATTTATAGTTGTAGCAAACTTACAAGATCATGCCATGTTTTTGTGTGGCCAACAAGCAAAGATCTCAACCATACATGTGTTAGGAGATGATTAGTAACCTTGGTGATCACTTAAACTTGCCCATCACACAAAAGAATTACCATAACAGCCCCTAAACTATCAAACAGTTGCCGAAAACAAGTTTCTGCTCGCTGGCATGCTCACACGGCCCGCGTAAAGGTAGGGGGAGACCTTACGCCGCCCGCCTGGCCCTCACAGATCAACAACAGTTTCAAGTTTGACAGTTCAGGTCCCTACACTTGTTTAAGCCCATTTCAAGCACTTTTAACACCCGTTAAGCCATTTTCAAGGCTCTACAAGGTCAATAAAGTTTAGAGGACTCAAAATGTGCTCGGAAAACTCTCGGATGTCGGCTCGTTTGGTCGTACGGTCGCGTTGTTCATCAAATTACGACGTAACTCAAACGGACGCGAAAACGATCCAAATTAAGAGACGAATGGTATTTTTGCATGCGGATCACTAAAATTAAAATATTTTAGTGTCTAAAAAAAATTTGGATGTCCAGATGTGGTCAGAACATAAGATATGCGCGTAAATGCAAACTTACATCGTTTTTTACGCTTTTAGTCCTTGTAAGATCAAATAAGCATGTTTTCGCACACCGAACCCCTCAAAGCTTATTTCTAAGCTATGTTTAGGTTATTTATGGTATGTTTAGCTTATGATCAAATTTTGGACTCTTCGATACCATACGAATCGGTATAGTTTCGCAGTTTGACATAAATAGTCCCTGCGATCAAATAGACTTGTTTTCAACACACCAAACCATCCAAAACTTATTTCTAAGTTATGTGGAGGTTATTTAAGGTATGTTAAGCCTACGTCACTATTCCAAAGTGTTTGTTGCGTTAAACTGACTGCGTTTACGCACCAGTTCGCGTATAACCTTCCAAAAAGCGATTTAAAGCTTGAAATTGGAATCAAATCAAATTGTAAAATCATCAAACATAAATACACATATAATAACACCAAAACACATTGTTTTATTAATAATTAACATTGTTTTATATTGTACATAGATTACAGAGTACAGTTGTCACAATCTCCCCTACTTTAGGAAATTTCGTCCCGAAATTTTAACTAGAGGAAACTTGTGAGAACAATTGCGGATTTTCGCCTTCATTTAGTCCTCACGTTCCCAAGTGAACTCTGGGCCACGTTTGGATTCCCAGCGAACCTTGACCAATCGAATCCGTTTGTTCTTCAACTGTTTGAATGTACGGTCCACTATCTCCATAGGTTTCTCGACAAAGTGCATCGTTTCATCGATTTGGATTTCGTCGAGTGGAATGTGAAGATCAGCGTCAGCTAAACACTTTCGCAAATTGGACACGTGAAAAGTCGGATGAATATTTCCAAGCTCTGGAGGTAGCTCTAGTCGATAGGCGACCTTTCCAACCCTTTCAACAATCTTAAATGGTCCAACATATCGTGGTGCATGTTTTCCTTTCTTTCCAAATCTCACCACTCCCTTCCAAGGTGACACCTTGAGTAGGACATGGTCTCCGACTTGAAATTCTAGGGGCTTGCGTCGCATATCCGCATAACTCTTTTGACGACTTCTAGCTGTCACAAGATTATCGCGAATTTTCTTGATCTTGTCTGTTGTTTCCAGAATGAGCTCAGGTCCAGTAAGCTGAGCTTCACCGATCTCATTCCAACAGATAGGTGAATGACATTTTCGACCGTAAAGAGCTTTAAATGGTGCCATATTAATGCTAGCATGATAACTATTGTTGTAAGAGAATTCGATTAATGGAAGATGAGAATCCCAATTACCACCAAAGTCTATCACGCATGCTCTAAGCATATCCTCCAAAGTTTGAATAGTCCTCTCAGATTGTCCATCTGTTTGGGGATGATAAGCTGTGCTTAGATTTAGTTGGGTTCCCATAGTAGATTGCATGGTCTTCCAAAAATGAGATGAAAATCAAGCATCACGATCGGAAACGATGTCCAAAGGAACACCATGTCGAGATACAATCTCATCAACATAAATCTTTGCAAGTTTATCAGTAGATAGATCCTCGCGAATCGGAATAAAATGAGCTGACTTCGTTAATCGATCGATAACAACCCATATAGCATCATGACCTTTTGATGTACGCGGTAATTTAGTGATGAGATCCATCACAATGTTCTCCCACTTCCAAACTGGTATCTCTGGTTGTACAAGCAAACTAGATGGTCGTTGATGTTCAGCCTTGACTTTGAGACAAGTTAGGCATTTTGATGCATACAAGGCAACATCTTTCTTCATACCAGGCCACCAGTACTTAGTACGAAGATCCTTGTACATTTTATCAGCACCAGGATGGATAGAATATCGAGACTTGTGAGATTCGTCCATCACTAAAGTGCAAAGATCGTCTTGTTTCGGAATCCACAAACGATCCTTGAAATAGAGCAAACCATCGCCCTTTGCTTCGAGTTTAAGCTCAAGTTGATGTGGTAATTCCTTACCTATCAATTTTTGTGAAACACAAAATTGCTGAGCTTGAAAAACACGAGTTTGAAGATCAGATAGAGTTCGAACAGAATGAAGCTTGACTCGCTCCTTTCGATTAAGCGCATCAGCTACGACATTCGACTTACCAGGATGGTAGCGAATCTCGTAATCATGGTCGTTCAAGAGCTCAACCCAACGTCGTTGCCTCATGTTCAGCTCCTTCTGATTGAGAATATGCTGGAGATTTTTGTGGTCTGTGAAAACCACACACTTCGTGCCATAAAGGTAGTGTCTCCCGATTTTGAGTGCAAAAACTACAGCTCCTAACTCAAGATCATGAGTTGTGTAGTTCTTCTCGTGAACTTTCAATTGTCTAGATGCGTATGCTATAACTTTACCTCGTTGCATAAGAACACAACCAAGGCCTAAGTTGGATGCATCACAGTAGACAACAAAATCATCATTTCCCTCAGGCAGAGATAAGACAGGAGCATCACACAGCTTTCATTTCAGCGTTTGAAATGCTTCTTCTTGTTTGGGTCCCCACTCAAAAGGCTTATTCTTTTGAGTCAAAGCAGTGAGTGGAACCGCAATCTTCGAGAAATTAGAAATGAATCGACGATAGTAACCAGCAAGACCCAGAAAAGATCGAATCTCTGTAGGTGTCGTAGGTGTATTCCAATCCTTAATTGCGGCAATTTTGGATGGACCCACATGAATACCCTGCTTGTTGACTATATGTCCCAAAAACCGAACTTCTTTAAGCCAAAATTCACACTTGGAGAATTTAGCAAAAAGTTGTTCCTTCTTCAGGAGTTCCAATGTCAAACGAAGGTGTTGCTCGTGATCGGCTCGAGACTTTGAATAAATGAGAATATCGTCGATAAACACAATGATGAACTTATCTAAATAAGGTTTACAGACCCTATTCATTAAGTCCATGAAGATAGCTGGGGCATTCGTCAAACCAAAAGGCATGACAGTGAACTCGTAATGCCCATATCTTGTACGGAAAGCAGTTTTGGGAATATCTTCTTCGAGAACATGAAGTTGATGATACCCAGAACGCAGATCGATCTTGGAAAAGCAGGTAGCACCTTGCAGCTGATCAAAGAGATCATCGAATCAAGGTAGGGGATATCGATTCTTGATAGTAAGCTTGATAAGCTCACGATAATCGATACACATTCGAAAAGATCCATCTTTCTTTTTCACAAAGAGGACAGGAGCACCCCCAAGGCGAAAAGCTCGGACGGATGAATCCTTTATCAGATAGCTCTTGAAGCTGGTTTGATAATTCTTGCATCTCGG
This sequence comes from Helianthus tuberosus, assembly GCA_030545235.1. Lineage (NCBI taxonomy): Eukaryota > Viridiplantae > Streptophyta > Magnoliopsida > Asterales > Asteraceae > Helianthus > Helianthus tuberosus. The sequence continues at coordinate 231,892,945 of CM060423.1, read as the reverse complement.
AATGTGCAAGACGATAAAGTGCTTTCGCAATCGGGTTAGCATTGGGTACAAGATCAATATGAAACTCGACTTGACGAACTGGAGGCAAACCTGGAAGTTCATCAGGAAACACCTCTGGATAATCCCAAACAATCAGAATATCCTGAATACTCTTGCTCTTGCCTTTCTCCCCGGTGACATGTGCCAGGAAGGCAACATATCATTTTCGTAAGTAACTTTGGGCCTTCGTACACGACATGAGTTTCAATCCACCAGATGGTTTCTCGCCACGAACTTTCAGAACATCGCCAGACGAAAGAGGGATACGAATGATCTTATTGAAACAAACGACCTTAACATGGTGTTTGGTTAGCCAATCCATCCCCACGATAATGTCAAAACTCCCAAGTTGCATCGGTGTGAGGTCGATAGGAAAAAGATGGTTATCAAGGTTCAACTGACAACCATGAAGAACAGAATCGAGTACGAGTGGTTTACCAGTAGCAGCTTCGACAGATAAGGGTTTCCTCAGTTTAGTTCTAGGTATCGCAAGTAAAGGCTCAAAGGATAACGAAACAAAACTCCTATCGGCACCAGAATCGAAAAGAACAGATGCAAGTTGATTGTTAACAAGAAACATACTGTTAACAACCTCGTTGTCCGCTCTCGCCTCGTTTGCGTTCAAGTTGAATGCTAGTCCACGAGCAGGATTCACATTTGTGTTAGCGTTTGCATTCGGATTAACATTCGCATTTACCAACCTCGGGCAGTTGTTGCGGAAGTGACCGAACTCTCCACAATTGAAACATGAACCCGGTGGGAATCTCGCAGCATTCCCTTGAACCTGTGCTGGAACCTGAGCAACCTGATTCTGACCCAAACGACAGATGTTGGCCAGATGCCCAAGCTTACCACACGTTGTGCATTGCTTGCAAGCTTGCTGTGCAACATGATGACCGTTGCAACGAGCATAATGAGGTGCGGTACCAACATACACTTTCTTTGCAGGCGGTTGAGTCGGTGGGTTCTGAGGGTTCTGGTTGGTGACAGCAAAGTTCTGGGAAGCCTTGCGCTTCCTTGACTTTTTAGAAGACTCACCCTGCTTCTTACCCTTACCCTTTTCCTTGACAGAATCGGTTGACTTCTTCTTATCACCCTTGCGGGTAAGTTTACCCTTCCTGACTTGAGACTCAGTCAGGGTAGCAGACAACTCGATCGCGTGACGAACGGTAGTAGGATTAACACCGGTCACAATATCCTGTATGGAATCGGGTAAACCATCGATATACCTTTCTATCGCTTTTTCTAACGGGGTAACCATCGTAGGACACAATAAACTGAGCTCCTCAAATCGATCCGTATAAGCACGGTGTTCCCCCCTGTCTTGTTTTAGATCGTCAAATTCTCATTCTAAAGCTCGAATTTCGTGACGGGGACAAAACTCTCTCATCATGAGAGCTCGAAGCTCTTCCCATGTCTGTGCCAATGCCACTTCGGCACCCCTATCACGCATCACTCCATTCCACCATGTAAGAGCACGCTTCTCAAACACACTTGATGCAAATTCAACCTTACGCCCATTCGGACATTACACATGTCTGAATGTGCTCTCGATACTTTCGAACCATTGAAGGAGCGCAGTTGCTCCTTGCGACCCAGAAAACTTCAACGGCTTAGCAGAATTGAAATTCTTGAAACTACATTGTGCACTATTGTTATTATTGTTGTTGTATAACTCGTGGATCTGGGTTACTACGCCTGGAAGCACTGCAACCATTTGCTGAGAGACAAGGGCTGCGACTTCTTCAGCGGTAAAAGATTGTGCATCATGTCGAGGAGTCATTGTCTAACAAGGAAACAGGGGAATCGAGTGAGATCGACAATTGGAAAAACAAAAGAGGTATTGAAAAACATCGCCAAACACAAGGAAGGCGATCATTTGTTTGTTACTTCGGACAAACAAACGTCACGCAGTGACTAATCAAAGTAAATAGGTCATAATAATGTATCACCGAAGACATGCTCGCCTATAAGTGAACACTCACCCCAAGAGTTCCCAGGTAAGAGTGACTGGTCCGATACTGTGGATTTGTACGAACACTCTAGCCTTAGATAGAAAACTCAGGGTACAGGCATTCACTCTTCCAGTTTGCACGTGTTCACATTATTTAGACCCAAACTTTGACGAGATTTTGAAAATTCAGAGGGTTCAAAACCTAGTAATCAATCATCCTAGAACAGATGATTAATTTTCGAAGCGGATTTGTTATTGTGTTCTCGTTGTGGTTATCACCTAAGGATAGGTGACGATATTGTTTTAAAATCTAAACACAAGTAAACTTGCGTTGGGGTCCTAGAAAGTTATAGTCTAGGTCAAAGCATTACTAATAATCTAATTCCCTATAACCATTGGCTCTGATACCAACTCTTCTATCACACCCCGACCACGTAAAACAACAAACCGTGGCGGAAACGTCGGGGAGTGTTGTAACAGAATCATCGTTTCACAACCATGGTAATTAAAAGTTTCGTTTTATTGATTCATTAAGTAATGTACATTGTCTTTAAAACCAAACAAACAAATTAAACATCGTCTAGTATCGTTTTTAAGTCACTAAGGCCTTGTTCAGATCCTAAGTGAATACGCCTCCTAGAAATCAACATCAAGCTACATCACCTGAAACATATGTAAAAATAAAGTCAGCAAAGAAATGCTGGCGAGCACATAGGTTTTGTGAGAGTATCGGATTCATGGCTCGTTTACATATATTGCAATACTTCGAAAACCTTGTTTTGAAAAGTATATAGTATTGCAACATGATTAACCAACTCAAATCAAGAAGGTTATAATTTATAAAATCTCGTAGCCATGATTCTTAACCCAAAAACATTTGTTTTAGTAAACCAATTCGTAAAACATCTCGTAAAAACTCGTTAATAAAACTCGTATGGTTTATATCATTTCGAAAACCTCGTTGTGTGACATCGTTTCGAAATTGTTTCCCTAGTGAACTAAATAATGACATAGAATGTAATATGATAAAAGCACTTATATATAAGATGTACCAGCGGCGTATCTACCATGCTTTTATCATGCTACACCCATCCCATTATCTAATCACTACCCAAAACCGATCGTTTAATCAAATCGTTTATCTCGTTTAAGTCGTCTCAAATCGTTGAACTCGTCCCAAAATCGTATTCGTTTTAAATTGTGAAACTACTTATGGTCGTCTCGCTAATAACATTCAAACCCTCTTGACTCGACTATCTCACTTCTCGTATTAACAAACCACCAAAGGGTAAGTTAACAATCACAGATTCGGTCGTTACCTACATAACCCCCACACATAACCGTGGGTGTAGTCTGATAATGGGATTTGTCAGATCCTATGGTACCATAACCTAATACTGGTCGGTTCGGCCAAAATTAATGAATGTCATTCGTTATGTAACTACAAACAACAAGTTCGTTCACATTATTGAAATCATTATTAGTTTAGTATAAACCATCTTAATTGTTTTTGAAACCATCGTTATAATATTGAAATCGTTTTGATACATATGAATCACCCCAAAACAATTGAAAACAGTAAAATAGGGGAACTATGTACTCACATTGAATAGGAGGGTATCCTTGATCTAAAGAACTTAGCGAAGCTCAGACAAACCAAGGAAATTCAAGTAGTACCTAGTAATCGGATCACTAGTAAATAAATCGACACCTAACTCGGAAGATCGGATAGAATGAGGTCTTGTAAACCAAATGAGTGTTGGAACTTATGTGATATGGTTTAACAAAGCCTACATTCAAGATCAGAACCTAACCTAAGTGCTTTTCGACCCATTACGACCCATTAAGGTAGCTTACGCTACGTTAATGTGTCGTGCACGCAAAAGCGCGTTCGAGACGTCTAACTAGTCCTATGACAAGTATTATATGCCTAAACATGTTTAATTAAGTTGCATAATCAGTTAAGAGACAAATGTTTAGGTTACATATGCTTAAAATCCAATTATGCATGAAAAGGGTATTTTTGTAATTTACCTAAGGCATATAAACTATCATACAACTACTTTAACTAGGTGACCATAAGGTATAACCTCGGAAGGTTATTCCCTATACAACTATGGTCACTTAACATACTTGGTCGGATCCTAATGATCGACCAAACGTGTCGAGTTCGAAAGTCTAAGCGGTGGTTTAGACCGCTTGACTTACGACTCTAAACAAGCACTAAACTAAAAGTGACGAGCTAAGCATGTTAAAACATGCTTAACTAAGTTAGAAAACAAGTTTTGATATCAAAACAAAGTGTTTTGATACCAAGAGTAGTTTGGTTGCAAAATACGCTTAAATGCGCATTTTGACCGAAACTACGACTCGTCACTACGCCTAGTAACGTGGTAATCAGTAGGTATAGTCACTAGGGACTATAACCATCGTGATTACGCTCACGTTGCGAAGTTCAAACGAACTTCTCGTTGACCATCTCGTGGTTAAAGCTGAAAGTCAAACACTGTTTGACTTTCAAGCTAGGAAAGCAATAAAAGAATGAAAAAGGACTTACAAAGGGTCCAAAGAGATTTGATTCCAAGTATTCTCAAGTATGTAGTGAATAATCACAACAACTTAGAGAAATTCTCAGATCAAATGTGAGGAAAATGGAATGAAATGGCTTGCTATTTATAGTTGTAGCAAACTTACAAGATCATGCCATGTTTTTGTGTGGCCAACAAGCAAATATCTCAACCATACATGTGTTAGGAGATGATTAGTAACCTTGGTGATCACTTAAACTTGCCCATCACACAAAACTATCAAACAGTTGCTGAAAACAAGTTTCTGGTCGCTGGCATGCTCACACGGCCCGCGTAACGGTAGGGGGAGACCTTACGCCGCCCGCCTGGCCCTCACAGATCAGCAACAGTTTCAAGTTTGACAGTTCAGGTCCCTGCACTTGTTTAAGCCCATTTCAAGCACTTTTAACACCCGTTAAGCCATTTTCAAGGCTCTACAAGGTCATTAAAGTTTAGAGGACTCAAAATATGCTCGGAAAACTCTCGGATGTCGGCTCGTTTGGTCGTACGATCGCGTTGTTCGTCAAATTACGACGAAACTCAAACGGACGCGAAAACGATCCAAATTAAGCGACGAATGGTATTTTTGCATGCCGATCACTAAAATAAAAATATTTTAGTGTCTACAAAAATTTTGGATGTCCAGATGTGGTCAGAACGTAAGATATGCGCGTAAATGCAAACTTACGTCGTTTTTTACGCTTTTAGTCCTTGTAAGATCAAATAAGCATGTTTTCGCACACCGAACCCCTCAAAGCTTATTTCTAAGCTATTTTTAGGTTATTTATGGTATGTTTAGCTTATGATCAAATTCTGGACTCTTCGATACCATACGAATAGGTATAGTTTCGCAGTTTGACATAAATAGTTCCTACGATCGAATAGACTTGTTTTCAACACACCAAACCATCGAAAACTTATTTCTAAGTTATGTAGAGGTTATTTAAGGTATGTTAAGACTATGTCACTATTCCGGAGTGTTTGTTGCGTTAAACTGACTGCGTTTACGCACCAGTTCACGTATAACCTTCCAGAAATCGATTTAAAGCTTGAAATTGGAATCAAATCAAATTGTAAAATCATCAAACACAAATACATATATAATAACACCAAAACACATTGTTTTATTAATAATTAACATTGTTTTATATTGTACATCGATTACAGAGCACAGTTGTCACAGCCACCGCCGTAAGCACCTCCACCGTCTAACATTCTTCATCTCTTCGTCTTTATCCCTCTTTTCTTGCTCGATTGCAAAAGTGGAGAGATACTAGATGGGGTGACGAGAACCCAGATCTAAGAAATAGCGGATCTGCAAAAAATATCTTCTACTCTGTTTCTTGAAATCTCGGCAACGAATTCGATGGATTACTCTGAGAAACCGATCGAACAAAGGGCTTTTGATTCATTGGGATTAGGGTTTGATTTTTCTAGTGATTTTAGATTAACGTTTTGTAACACCCTGAAAACGGGTTTGGTAATCAAACCACATTAATACTATAAGACGGGTAAAGTACCGTTAGTGGTAAAAGTAACTCGGTAAATATTAAGATTTAAATAAATAAACCTAATATTAAATAAAAGTTGAACGAAAACTTTTGAGGAAATAAAAGTTTATAAACGGCCCGAGACAACGGGACTTAAAATAAACTGAGTCGTACCCGAAGATATAAATCTTTATATTATAAAATTTAACGTCGGATATAAATGAGATGAAATAACTAGGAATATATATAACCTAGTTAATCACAAGTCTTGTAGTAACATGCTAGTGAGTTAAAACACCTAAAATAAAAACCTAATGATAGTTGGAGGGTTAAAGGTGTCAAAATTGAAATAAGTTTGATGAAAACAATAAAATTAAAAACCAAACACACACATTAGTGTGTGTGTCTGGTCGATCAAACACAGGGGCGACCAGGAGCTTGCTCTCAACCCCAGTTCATGCTAAAATTGATCAATTGAAGGCACAAATCCGACCCAAATCGAAATCCAAGCAAAGATTAGTGATCTCCTTCGTAAAGGGATCATAAGGTATGCGAAAATTCGTTATTTGATTTCATTCAAAATTCTGGATGAAAAGTTATAATCTAAAATTAGTGTTGCATGAATGTTGTTTGGATGAAATTCAAATGAAATAGTGTCTAGAAATAAACCCTAGTCATTAGATTGTTAAAATTATGCTCAATGCTTGAGAATTCCACAATCACCTGGGTTTTGTTGAAAAATGTTAAACACTAGGATTTTTATAGTTATTCTAGTGAAATTTGAGTTCTATGAAGTGATTTCAGAATGTGATGTGGAAAATTTACATGAACTTGCTTAATGGATGATTATTTTTTATTACATGATTAGATATGAGCTTGACAAAAGAAGTATAAAAATCTTGCCCGCAAAGTGTTTGTTAAAATGCCTAAACGAATGTTCGTATGTCAAAATTTCGGAACGAAATGCGTAAATTCCTAATTTGATTAATTAGGGGTCATATGTGATGATACGGATTCTAATCATAATGTGGATTTTAATTAATTTCACATATCATACGATTAGAGGTAGTTAACTAGAAGAAAGATAAATTAATCAACTATGAAGTCGAACAGTGATTTCGTCATAGAAAATACGTAAGGTGGAATAGTCTTATTTGTTAATGACTAATCTAACCGTCTTACGAATTATGATGGTAGTTAGACGCTTGACAAGCTAGGTGGAGGCTTGGAAAGGAAGCGGGTCAAACGAATCAAGTGTGAAGGAAAGCGTGTTTCGAGTGCAAGGTAAGTAAAGCTTACACTCCTTTTTATAGAATGTCTAATTATTATAAGGGTTAAGAATATGTTAAGCAAATGGTTAAATGTGGTGTTCCGACGTAATTGATACGGCTCGGAATGAGTAAGAATGATGGAAAACCATAATGGATGGTAAAAATGGGGAAATGGTAGTATAGTCATGAATGACAAACATACAATGAGTTTTGAAACGTTGCCTTATGGGATAACTCATAATAAGGATAGGGATAAAATGGTAATTAGTAGTGTGTCGACAAACGTAAGTTAAAGTTAAAAGATACCCTACGGCGTAAGCCGAAATGGGTTGAACAATGATATGGCAAATATATATATATACCATTCAAATACAAATGCAAAATGTTTGGTCGTTTAGACCAAACGGGTTAAATGGTGATTTTTAGCGCCATTTGACAAATAACGACTAATAAGTATTGTCGAGTTTAACGCTCACAGGATAAAAACGGCTTACAGAAATTTGCATTTTACTATAAACTAGCAAAGTCATTGATGCAAGGTATTAAAACGGGTCAATACTTTACCCGAGCCAGGTACGCATATTTTGAATTATATTTAGAAGTAATATGATGGTCAAATATTAGTGAAAGCCCTTCGTCATAAAATGAGGGATTGAAATTGACTTAAATACCCATGAACGCTAAACCGGGTAAACGGTCCTTATGAGCCGTTTAAGAACGTGTATTATGATCATGTAAGTTATAGGTAAACATTAAGTGGATTGTACATAACAAAGGGGAAAGATTTAAACTTAAAAGGTTTAAATCTTCGAAACGGGTCAAAAGAATTGTGCGCATAGATTGAGTACTAGCCGGGTAAGTTACAAACCCGAACTAAAGATTTTGAGTTAAACATGTTGATGTATGCTTAATGGTTAATTAGAAACAAGTTGTGGTTTAAAAACTTGAACGGGTCAAAAGTTTTTAAAAATGAATTTTAAGCCTAGGGCTCGAAGCCTATTATTTTATGAATTCAGACGTTATCTTTAACTCCATACGATGGAGGATTAAATTACGATCGTGTAGGAAAAAGAATCACGTGAATCGGACATCTAGATCAAAAGTTATGCACATTTTTGTGAATTAGAAGTTTGAGTAATTGAGCTGGGAATCTGCAGCTCAAAGGAAATAACCTTCTGTCGAAAATAGGTCGTCGCGTCACGCGACGATGGACTTGAATCACTGTCGCGCAACGCTACAGTTGTCGCGCCCCGTGAGCGCTCAAAGGGGGAGCTGTCGCGCCCCGCGAGAGCCAGTGATCTGGCAAATTTTGTTTTCCAGTCCGTTTCAGCTTCCGGACTCGATTTAAACGCCTATTTTTGTGAATAACTAACTCATTTCATGTCTTATGAAATGTAGGAATATCTTGGTATACCGGAGGATGATCAAGCTCACCGAGGAACCGAACACGAACAAGATAAAAGCTTCCGCACGTTGTTTCGTCGTCATTTTAAAACGACGAATTTATACACATTGTATTGTATTGTTTCAAATCCGAAAATGTTTTAAGTTAACTGTATTTTTCCATATATATGTAATCATAATTACATGTTTATTATTCGTAAATAATACGAAAATCGTAAAATAATAGCAAGGGTGTTACACGTTTGCAAAATCTTGCCCTGATGGTGGGAAATTGGTGGAGCATGATGAATCAAGAAAAAGGGATATTGTTTTGCCTGGATGTGGTGTGACTATTTCTAGAGTTTCTGTTGATATTCATTGTGATAAAGGGGAACATGTTAGGTTTAAATCTGATGTTTTGGAGTTTAACCAGGTGAGTTGTTGTTGGATTTGCATTTGTGGTCTTTGATTGTTTGGTTGGTTTTGTTTTTTTAGTTGTGGAGTTGATAACTTGTTTATGATCTTTTTGTTGATATCAAGCTAGAATTTTATAAAACATTTCGTTTAAGTGAGCTTAATGTTTGTGCTTGTTTCGTTGATTTTGTTCTATTAGTTATGGTGTTGATAATATATTTATGATCTTTTTGTTGTTATCAAGCTACATCAAATCTCGGAGATTGTGGCTGGATTGGTGGTCGATGTGACGGTGATAAGCAGCGATGGTAGTGACAGATGGTGGGGTTTCTTTGCTGGTTGGTGGGTTTTATTGGTGGCCGGCGATGACAGCCATAGATGGTGGTGATGGTGTTTGGTTTAAGATACAGAGAGGGGGGAGAGTTGTGGATAAGGGTTTTTAATTTAAGCTTTATTATAAATATCTTTTAAATAAAATGGCCAAATGACTAACATATCCTCATGTGCAAGTCATATGTCATACTTAACTGAAAATTTTAACCTGGTTAGTACTAAAGGACGAAAGGTGTAATGAGTTTTCCAAAAAAAGGACCGTGACTGTAATTATTGAAGTTAAAGGCTATCCGTTGCAATTCGGAACAAACATAAAGGACGAAAAATGTAATTTACCCAAAATGGATTTTTCTTTTAGACAAAAAAAGGCTTTGGGTCGACTCAACTTGTTCCAGTTTGAACCTCTTATAACTACTAGTAACAAATGTTGATTAGTCAAAGGCTCGGTTAAGTCAAAGTATGATATATTGCTATATATTTGAGTTGCATTCCACTTCGTTTAAAGCTGCATGAAGATATTGAGTCTTTTCTAGGCTTTGTTCACTTACACTGTTTGCAAATTCTTCAACACCAGTGACATTTTTTCTAAGCTGCCCAGGATGCTTTCAAAGCATGCAAACGAACCAAGTCATGGTAGTAGACGCAACGTCTAAGTTTAATATTATATCTCTCACGTTTTGCAGAAACCTTGATATAGCGTCCCTGTGCCCAAAAGGATGGGTGAGTTCGGTTTGAATGTTCATCGATCGGGTGGAATATCATCTTTGACTGCAACTTTAAAATTTCAAGAGTCAAATAACCATTGCTTTTCAAGGTCAGTTCAACTAGAATTAATGTTTACAAAAAACAACTTGTTAGTCGTGTTTTCATTCAAGATGAAGGTCTATCGTACCGGTGATGTCTCTTGTAGTCGGTTCAATCGGTAATTCCAACCGGTTTTTAAAATTGTGTTTATAGGTCCATATGACACTTTAGTATTTTTGATGGTGCGACATTCTTCATCATCAGTCACTTGGTAGCCGCCACGTCACCGGGAATGAGGATGGGCCTAAAGGGGATGGACCAAGGGGGTGGAGGATGGGGCTAATATATATATATATATATATATATGTATGTATGTATGTATGTATGTATGTATGTATGTATGTATGTATGTATGTATGTATGTATGTATGTATGTATGTATGTAGGTAGGTAGGTATAGGCATGTGTGTGAAGGAGGGGGCTGGCGAGATCGTCCATCACCAGACGGAGACGACGGAGACAGGCCAAGGGGGGGCGGTGTTCCGGGGCGGCGCCGTGCCTAGCCGGCCCTTGGCCGTCCCCCATACCCACTAGTCTAAGTGATCATTCACGTCACCAAACATGTCAACACTTTTTCTCTAACAATCACACTTACTTTTTAACATTTTTCCACAATAAATTAAAAAATAAATAAACTCAAAGCGATGGATGGTTTCAAAATGTAGCAATACTTCAGGGTCTTTTAGGTAATTACACTTTAAATTTGTACCAAACCTGTAACAAAATTAATATAAACAATGTCCGCATATTGAAATTTTCCGTTTGTATGTTTCCGTATTGTTCTAGGGTTCGCTAATTCCTGATTTAAGCCCTAATTTGTTGCCTAATTGCTTAAGTTAATGTAAACTGCTAACTTATCACGTTTCCGATCGACTTATTGCTGCATATGTGTTTGGGTTATTATTATTATTGCGGTATTATGGAATTGAATTCGTATTTGAGGTTTGAAGTTTCCATCTCTGTGGTTTTGTAATGCGACATTGATCAAATAAGTTATGTTATGGCTTCTAAATCGATATGGTTGTTTATAAATCTTTTAGAAGCTAATTTGATGTAAAATTTGTTTGATTTCTTATATGCTTTAACTTTTAACCACATTGATATCAGTTGACTTGAACTGTTGAAGTTGAAATTCTTACTTATATCAGTTAGTTACCTCACTTATACATGCTTAAATTCTTGTGAACTTTTGAGTGGATTAGTTAGTTGATTAAGAATAGGTTTCTTTTCTTAGAAATATGACCCTGTTTCAGCTTAATTAAATAGTCATAGTGGTTGATATTTCACCTCTTTTCTGAGCCACATTATTCTTCTTGTTGGTGCTTCTTTTCGTGTTTATGTAACTGCATTATATTTATTTCAATCAAAGTAAGTGGGTTACTGGGTTGGGTAACGGGTCACATGGGTAGAGTTCTATACGGGTTAGAATTGTTATCATAATAATATATATTCTGTTAAAAATATAAAGCAACTTGTTGATTTAGGAGGTTTTTAAGAATTTAAAATCACTTTGGATGACTTTTTGACCCCTTATACCTGTTTCCTTTCTAGCCATGTTGTAAATTTTCGTCCATTCGGCACTTCTAATATCACAAACGCGTCCTGATTTCACATTTCTTATATGTGTGTATGCAATCGTGCAGTATATGTATATATTCTCTGGTCAATGGAAGAGTCAACTCAGAGAAGAGAAAGACTAAAAGCTATGCGAGTGGAAGCTTCAAAGGAGGATGCAACTCATAATAAAGATCATTCAGCTGTTAGTCTCGCAAACCCGTTACTTGAATCCACAACTAACTCTGAAACTGAGGTGCAGACGACTTCTCGAAGCTTTAGTTATTACACCAACCCAATGGCTGCGTATTCTGGCAACAAGCAAAGGAGCCAGGTCAGCCCTTGGATATCACAGAATATTTCATCCACTCCAAGTAATACCATATGACCTTATTGTTATCACCTACTTTTGAATTTCTTATGTGTGCTAATTCGTTGGTGTTCTATATATATTCTTGGTTTCACCATTTGAACGTGAAAGCTTACATCTCTGCGTGACTTGTTGGTCAGGACAGGGTGGAGGGCGAGGGCGGGGCCATAATCAAGTATCGGCAGAAGAACAACGACCCGATTGTTTATTCAACAAGTCAATGTACCCGATGCGGAATGATTTTTGTTTGGATTTGTTTATGGAGGATGACGTGATATGCAGACTTCGAATTACAAATCATAGTCTAGGCCCTCTCACCACGGATCCTACGTGCAAGCTTAGTGTCCACGCTTCAGCAGCCTCCTGGAGAGCAGCTACAGCGGAGCTCGGAAATCGTAAATCTGTTTTGAAATCCTGTGAGCGATTTCTCTCAGGAGCCTCTGGAACCGAAGTTTCATAAGCTCAGTACTCTTCTGATACTTCTGGTATCTCTCTAGGCCTGAATCTTTGTGGCTTCTTTACACCTCAGGTGACGTAGCAGACTTCCATAATAGTCATTTTTCCACATTATATCTGTGTGTACCTTCCTGTTGAATATAAAGTTTTAGATGAATCTTTCTACACAACCATTTTGTAATATTACTGCGAATACCGAAAATGTTGGTGTTAAAGTTGTACCATATGAGTACCAAGATTGAATGTGTACGGTACTTAGGGGGCGTTTGGTTCGCGGAATGTGTAGGAATTGGAATTGGAATCCCTATGGGAATTGTAATTTGAATTGGAATTTAATGGATTCCTTTGAAATCCATAGATGTGTTTGGTTGATAAATATATTAATGGTGCAATTCCCATAGGGATTCCAATTTCAATTCCTACACATTCCTCGAACCAAACGCCCCCTAAGTGTATTTAGGTTCTCTATATATTTGATTGTAATCTTCCTATCATGAATGAATAATATGGATTACCTTTCAATAAACTGATTTGAAGCTGCTATTTACCCTTGTTACTGTAAGCCATGTGATATCCCAGAAATAACACTAGTAAGTCAAAGTGTACAGTCACCAAAACCAACCATTTATTAAAAAGAACATCATGCCAACTGAATAATGTTCGGTACATTTTCATTTGCTATAACAACCCTGCAAAAGAGAAACCAAGACTGCGTCCAGCTCAGCAAAGAAAACCGTAACAAAATCACAGACCGGCAATTGGCCCCACCGGTTATTGTCGGATCGGGGATCTATTAACATTCACGAACATAGGAAGAACAATTGTGAGTTTGAGTATGCACAAAATATGTGCAGGGACTCGTTTGGTGAAACAAAGACAGAAAATATGCAATATAAACTTCTAACTTCACACATACAAATGAAGACATCGGTGGGTATTTATACCCTTACAATACGACAGTTATTTAACTGTTTTCTAACTAACAAATAACTGATTTTCTTTTCATCACGTTTTAGTTCTGCAGTTGACTTTTTTTATGAACAAGTTGGACTTATATAATTGACTTCTAAAAATCCTGAATTTCTTGATTATAAATCTTCCAACAGTTATTGAAATTTTGGTTTTTACTTCATATTCTGTCAAATTGACCACCGGCATTAACGATCCCAAGCTTTTCCAATTTTTCGTGTTCTAAAAAACTTAACCTCTAAGATGTTATTCGGTTATATCTCACTAAATCAACTCAATTCAGCTTCCTAATTCATTATAAACGAGTAAATACTTACTTTGAAACTGACAAATGCATCTCTTATACAAATATAATTAGAAAGAACCATAACTTAACTGGGCTTGTGTTATTAAATTCAACTATTAGTTTTAACATCCCACCAATTTGGGCCAAGCATTCTAACCTCTAGTTACGATAATTCAGTACTCTTCACTATTTTTTCTAATAATATATTATTCACTCTCTATTTTGATATAATAATAATAATAATAATAATAATAATAATAATAATAATAATAATAATAATAATAATAATAATAATAATTTGATATTCTAACCCTAGTTAAATTTTTTTTTTGATGATCGGTCATATAATATGTGTCAACTTAAATTTTAAATTTCAAGAAAGTCCATTTGATAATATATCATGTTATGGAAATAAGTGAGTTTCAAATGAGACATCAACATGTATTGTGTGTGAGTTTACTATTTACGTCTTTTATTGTTTACACAGGGGTGAGCAATTATTTGGGTAGGATCAAAAAAAACCAACAACCGACCCGAAGAAAGCTCGAAACCGAATCCAACGGTATCTGTTTAGTTCAGATTTTAGCAAATTTTGGTTTCGGTCTCGGTCTCGGGTTCAGATCATTTTAGCAAATTTCCGTATCGGTTCAGATTTTAGAAAATTTTGGTTTCAGTCTCGGGTTGGGTTTTGGGCTAAAAAACTCACATGAGCCACGAAGCGACCCGAAGAAAGATGGTTCGTAGAGGGGCTAGAGAATTGATGTACGTTTTCTTTGATTTGATCTTGATAACCAGTTTCGTTCATCTTTCCTGTGCTACCATATTACGAACCTGATAAACTCGTATGCGTTAGTTTTCTTGCATTCTTCAGTGGCGGCTAGTAAGTGAAAGAAGACCCTAGCACTATATGCCGAGAGTTATAGCATTTTAAAAGCTGAAATTAGCAAGATACAACTCTCATAGAGTAAGGTATAAGTTGTTAAAGCTAGGGCTGTAAACGAACCGAACGTTTAGCGAATAGTTCGTGAACCGTTCGGCAGGAAGTCCGTTTATGTTCATTCGATTAGCTTAACGAACGAACACGAACAAAAATTTCGTTCGGTTAACTTAGCGAACATGAACATATGTCTCGTTCGTTCGACTGCGTTCGTGAACGTTAGGTAATATGTTCGGTTACGTTCGTCCGTGTTCGTTTGATTATATTAAAAAATAATAAATAATAAACATTTTATCTAAACATATTGAAAACTCGAAACCCTGTTTTTTCCTAAGTTAGCTAAAATTTGGACATGCTAAGACATTTTTGGGATAATTATGTCTAAGTTAGTTAAAGTTGATTCATCGTTTGGTGGTGTATTAGACTTCTTGTGTTTTGATTTATCATTTGATGGTTGTATTTAACTACTTATATCCAATGTTTAAGGATAACAATATTTTTATTTTTTAATTTTCAAGTTAAATGTTCGTTTGCGTTCTTTTTCATTTGTTTGCGTTCGTTTGTGTTCGAGACCAGTGTTCATGAACTGTTCGTGAACAACGAAATTTCCTTAACGAACGAACATGAACATAAACTTATGTTCGGTATGCGTTCGTGAACATGTTAATTTCCTTAACGAACGAACACGAGTATGGCCTTGTTCATGTTCGTTCGGTTCGTTTACAGCCCTAGTTAAAGCTCTTTGTTGTGGGTTTTGAATATTATGGTGATATGAAAGCAGAAAATATAAAAAAAAAATACTAAAATAAAATATTCTTAATATATCAAAGTGCTTAAATCATTAATCTTAATCTTGTAATTTTTTAAACTTCCTATAAAAAAAGTCAATTGTTATAAAAAATGTAGTTAACTTGTAGCAATAATCAACTAGTTTAATACTCGTCCGATGGACGGGTTACGTTAATGTTATATGTGTGTATATATATATATATATATATATATATATATATATTAACAACATGAATGAACTTATATTGTACACAACATGACAAACAAAAGCACAATTTTTTAATTTAGCAAATTTCACCCACAAAATGATAGAAACGGGTTAGTACCATGGGCGGCTCTTTAGGTGTGCGGGGAGGACTTCCGCACAAGGCCCGTTTTTTCGAGGGGCACGAGATTTTTTTTAAAAATTCGATATATATATGTTATTTAAAAGAAAAATTGTACACACATAACAAATCCAATATAGAGGCCCATTATCAAAAGATTTGTATTTTTTATAATTTACCCAACTTAACAATATGTTTATTGGGCCCAATCCAATACTAATATGATTAAAAAAAGAGTAAACTGCAATTTTACCCCCTGGGGTTTAAGCCAATTGGCACTCTGACCCCTCCCTGAAAAATATTGCAATTTGCCCCCCAACATTGTTGTTATGTCACAAGATTACCCCCTGTTAATAGTCAACGGTTGTTTGACTGTTATAGGTAAGGGTATTTTAGTAATCATACCCCATATTTATTATTATTATTATTATTATTATTATTATTATTATTATTATTATTATTATTATTATTATTATTATTCCATAATGCACACTATCTTCTTAATCAAATTATTCTTGATAAAAAATGTATTTCTTGTTGCATACAGGAAGGAAGAATGAAACCATTAATGGAGGGTTTTACTCTTCTATCCTCTCTTCCTTCATCACTTCCGCTTCTCCAATATCCTCTTAAATTCTCAGCTTCTTTCAGAAATTCTAAATATTTCACTCGGCGCACCAACACTTGTATCAAACTTCATCCAATTCGCATATCTTCTCTACGTGCTACTGGTAACTTCTTTCTTCCTGTTGTTAAAAGATGAACCATTCATTTACTTGTTATATCAAAGAAAGAAGAACATTATGGAAAGAAAGCCTATATGCTCTGTAGTAGGTGACCCACTGGTTGGCTTGGCTTCAAATCAATTCATAGCCACTGTAGTCAACATTGAAACCCTAGCCACCACTTGAATTGGGGTTGTTGACTACCGGTGCGGTGACCGGACAAACCTGTACAACAATTATTGTTGCAAATTAGGCCGGCACTCCAACTTCTACATCATCTAATAACCCAGATCTGGAATAGGAACCATCTCACTCTGTTTCTCTCTCTAAAAACCCCATCATTGTCTCTCTCTACAAACTACGACCGCTTAGGGTTTGGAATAGGAACAGGTACAGATTCGCCACTGTAGGTAGCTAGGGTTAGAGTTTGGAATAGGAAGGAGGTGGTGGCTGAGTTGATGGTGGCGGTGGTGAGAAAGGGGAAACAGGTGGTGGTTGAGTTGATGGTGGCGGTGGTCAGAAGAGAAGAAGGAGGTGGTGGTGGAGTTGATGGTGGCGGTGGCCAGAAGAGGAGAAGGAGGTGGTGGTGGTGATGATGAACTTGAGAGTATGAATCTGGGAATGAAGAATGAACTGCTGATGATGATGAACATGATGTAATGGATTTGGTTGATTCTTGATTTTTTATATAATTTTAATAAGATAGGGGCAAAAACGACTTTTCACAGGTTATTAACAGTCAAACAAACGTTGACTTGACAGAGTTGGGTGCCAGGGGGTAAGAGTGCAGCGTTTCCCATTAGTTGGGGAGGCAAATTGCAATATTTTCCAGGGAGGGGTCAGAGTGCCAATTGGCTTAAACCCCAGGGGGTAAAATTGCAGTTTACTATAAAAAAATACGTAGCAGGAAACTGGATGGACGAACAGCAGCAGGAAACTTGAACGACGATTTGGAGACTGGCGATTCAGTGTGAAACACGTTGAAGATCAGGTGAATTATATTGTTTATCGTTAAAGCATATGGACCCATTTTTCGAGCTTGAACAGGGTACATGAATTCTCAGAGACGCCACTCCGGGTTACATTAATGTAATATATATTAACAACATGAATGAACCTATATTGTGCACTAAACAACATGACATACAAAAACACCATTTTTTAACTATAAAAGGAAAACGAATGTCAGATAGCTGTATACAATTTGGGCCTGTTGTATGTACATGGACTGAAAACGGGAAATCAAGTGGCCATTTGCCCATGACAGATAGCTGTTGCTGTTGCTGGGCTCAAACCTGCAGCCCAAATGCAGTACATATTTTGAAAAGAAAGGAACCACAATCACGTGGGCCGGTGGCAAGTGGCAACCTTGAAGACTAGCTATATTATAGCAAAGCCTCTTAATAATTCTTGCTTTTCACATTTCATTTGCATTTGTAATTTGTAATGGTTCTAAAATATTATTATAGCAAAGCCTCTTAATAATTCTTAACATAATTTGATATTATTAGCTATATTAATACTAGTTTTTTCTATTCAAGTTAAATATGTTTAACTATTAACAAATGAAGAAACAACTCTATAGGCTCATATTTAAATTTATAAATCTTAATAATCATATAACCCTTTATATATACAATTTTCTAATAACATTATTACATAACTCATTTAGTAAAATCCAATTATAAAATTATATTTACAATATATTATATGAGATAAAAATAGACATTGGTTGGGTTTCCTCCCTCCGGCCAATTGAGGGATGAAACACTCAAACACCCTCTGTCCACCGTAGAATATCCCCTTCATTTGATTTGATTCCAACATCGTGTGCAACATAACATAGGATCTTCTACATACCTTCTCTCTGTTCCAGATGAGTTTATTATAGAGGAGAAAAACACAGCTGGGCTGGAGGAGAGATTCAGTTGATTGATCCTTCTAATCTCTTGCAATTGTTCTTCACATCAGGTGCGTACGTGCGTTCGAACCACCATAATCACTGTCCCAAAAAGTCATTTATACCTCCGTTTTAGTTACTGTTTTGATTTTAATCTTTGCCCCCTTTGTGGGTTTGTTTTTAATCGTAAATTTCTCCTATTGATGAAGATTGCTGTTTACTGTGATGTGTATTTTTTACCATTTAATTAATTCAGAGCTTGTAAATAAAGAAATATAAAAATGCTTTGCATAGGGACTAATAAGAGCTATCATTTGAATCACATATTCATGTAAAATGAAATACTACCCCATTAATCAACAGCTGCTATTTCTCCACCAATCAGTGAAACTGACACCCATGAGATGAGAGAGGAAGAGGTTTCATGAAAAGATGAAGAAGAAGATGATAAACAGAGTTGGGTTTGTGTATTTTAGGGGTGGCATCAGTTCTAGGAATAGCCAACTGGTATAATGACACAAATGCCCTCCGTAATCGAGTTAGAAAGACGAATATACCCTGTCAATAAACGGTCAACACTCAACAATGCAACCACGGGGACTCAGGTGGTATGAAAAAAAAAGTTAGGGGCTTAACCTGCAATTTCATGTAAATCACAAAGACGCAAATTGTACTTTACTCGTAATATAATAACCTTAAAGTGGGAATTAAATTAAAAAAAATAGATTAACTAAATTATTTAGCTCTTCTTAAAAAAATAGATTAACTAAATTAGTTAACCTCTTATGACCACTCCTTTTTTTATCTTTTAAATGGTGGGCTTCAAGCCCATCAGGAAAGAAACCATGACTGGGCTTTGACTCAACAAAAAAGCCTAAACAAAACAGTAGCCAAGCAACTCAATATGCTCGGCCCACCAGTTAAAAATGAAAATTTATGCTTCTCTTCATTGCGTTTGACAAATTCAAAATTGCTTTTAACAATTCCAAGCGTTTCCTACTTGTCATGATTTCATGTATTTCTCAATATGTATGCATGTGTATATGCACCATATCAATCATTTATATGCAGTTTAAATTACTCAAACCCATCATCTTTTGGTTCATTATAAGCGTGGAAGTTCTCACGTTAAAACATACTATCAACATTAAATCGATTCAAATCCAGTTTTGTTACACACGTAAAATTATATCAATATTTATAAAGGGAAGATCTCATAATTAAGAAAACAGTTTAACTAAATCCTTTAGCTAGCTCGTGAATGAAATCATTTTAGAAAAAAATGAATAATTAGATTTGACAAATATGCAAATCAACTTGTTATGTATTACTATTAAGAACATTAGAACTATGATTAACTATGGGAAACTAAACTACATTAATCTAGTTTACAAACAAATTTGATTGGCCAAGTCCAAAATCCGTCTTGGGCCGTGGCCAGCCCTTTTCCTTTCCTCTTCGTGGGTGGGCTTCAGCCAAGTGGAAAAGAAACCAATACCCGCCCTCGACTCAATAAAAACCGTACCAGTTAATGATCTAAAAGAATCTGATTTTTAAAATGTTATCAAAAAGGGTAGCGGTGCAGCTTGTTGCCCGTTTACTATCTATCGCGATGTAAATTCATAACATTTAAAAAATAATAATAATAACTAAATCAACTCAAATCCCTCTTTATTGTTAACCAATTGGTGATCAAAGCATACTAACACCATGTAATAAGCCCCTCCCATTGCTGAAAAAATGGCCATGAAAAGTGGTGAAGCTTGAGATTTATGAGCGAGGGGTCGGAAGTCATCGGACCTAAAATTATACCTAAAAAATTATAAAACCGGGGGGTCGAAAACGTATATACCTAAAAAATTCTATATGAAAACTATATACTGGACACTACTGAGCGAAAAGTTCGAAGGGTCGGGCGCCCTCGGCTCCCACTATGCTACGCCCATGGCCATGAAGGTACACACCAATAATGCACAATCTCTACAGCATAAAACCATTTGTGCAATGCTGGTGGGAAAAAAAAAGGTCATGAAGGTACACACCAATAATTATATCAATATTTACAAACAGAAGATCTCATATTTAAGAAAACAATTTGACTAAATCCTTTAGCTAGCACGTGAATGAAATCATCTTAGAAAAAAAAATGCATTTTTTCAAGCCCTTTGAAAATTTGGGTCTCGGGCGTCGGCACGGGTTGGCCGGCCCAAGAGCCGGCCCTGGGTTCGGTACCGATACCAGGTACCATTTGCTCATCCCTTGGCCAGGTTGCCAACACTCCTTTACATTTATTAGTAAAAACTAAAAAGGGTATATTTGTATAACGGAATCAGCATGTTTCTGGTTTAATAAACATATCGTGCTTGTGTTTGATGTAATGATAAAACAGGTTATGTTTGGTTGATCTATTTAACCCGTTAATTTAATTTACACAGGTTGACCCGTCATCCCGTATTATTAAACGGGTCAACCCATCCAATAGTTTAACACATTTTTTAGAACTCTTCTACCGGTTTAGCTCGTCTCCTTTTTATTCTTTCACCATACCTCTTCATCTCATTTGCCACTTGAAAACACACGTGACTTCAACTTTCTATAACCACATCTTTCAATATCTAACAATCTAATATGGATCCCTATCTAATATATATTCTTGTTTTTCACATCTCAGATGGAATTATATACTTTTACAATATCATTTAATAATTTGTAATATTCTACATTATTTTTATTTCAGTTGGAATTATATACTTTTACAATATCATTTAATAATTTTTAACATTCTACCTTATTTTTATTATTTATATTGATATTGATATACTAATCTTTTCCAACTAATAATAAGGTTAAATTTTATTGCAATAATAAGATACAACTTTATATCTTGTTAGGGACTATTTGCAACCTTTAAAAATATTTAGATGCAATGGCATAAACCGGTGAACTTTTGGTCAAACAAGTGTAAATGAAATAAGATTAGACCAAAAACCCACTACACCACCGAACATGTAATAAAGCTTCTTAGGAGGGGGAAATATGTAAAAATCCCTTAATAAAACAAACAAAAACCCACCGTGCACCCTAAAGACTAAAGACCAGCGACCACCCCTCACCGTCTCCGATAAATCCCTCCCCGCGGGCGTCAGCCATATCCGGTCGCTACCTCACTGTCTCTCGCTCCGTTACCGCCCACGTCAACCACCACCCACCGCCATCTATTTCCACCGTTGGAACAAAACCACCCTTTAAGAGATCAAGCCCACAACCACCATGTCACGTCCCGTAGGACCAGCTATAATGGCTAAGGGATGTATTCTCCCAGTTATCTGGTAGCTGCAAGGGGAAAACGGGTCAACAAATGGCGATGACCTACAAAATCAACCGATAGAATTCTCATCACTCTGCGTGATTATGAAACGTGCTTATGATTTTTTATTGGTTGGCCGGAAATAAGGGCGTTGGAAAAGCAAATGAGCCCCGAGATAAAGACGTCCTCTAGCTGGTGGTCCTCCCCGCCCACCCCAGGGCCGGCTCTGCTCTTAACAGTAATTTAAATATTTAAGTTATATAAAATATTTAAAGAAAAAAGGATAAAAAAGTGTTTGTGAATCAACACATGATATCAAAAGATTGCCTGTTTAACCACCAAACCCAAATATTTTGTTACCTCTGTTATCATTGTATAAAAACTACTATAATAAACATATAAAAAAGCAAAAGTTACCAACGAAGCACAAACAAAAATAGTCAAGAAACAAGACATTCAAGAACTTCCTATACAAATATCCATTTTATATCTCAATGGCCAAGGTAAACTCGGTCAACACATAGACCGTTTCTAAATTTAACCTGTTGGATGGTTAAAGACCCATTTACCTACCAACCCATGACCCGTTTTCTATTCCGTGACCCATTTAAACAAAATCGGTAACCGACTTGACCCGTACATGACCGGTAACATCAAAATCAAACCCAACACCCACTGATGTTACGGGTTGTGTACGGGTCAAGTCGGTTACTAAATCTAAGTCCTCCACTTATGGGTGGTCAAATGTTGTTGACTTAAAAAAACTTATACTTAAGACTTTGATTGTTATTAAAATGCTGATTCAATGAACATATCTGACCTTTTACTCCATTTTGCTGTATATTACACTGCTAAAATCTTTCTCAATACTGGTCTTGAAGATCCTTTAGCAATTAGCATGCCATGGGTATAAGTTCCCTGCAAGTATTGTAGTAACATATAATATATTCGGTTGGCCCACTAGTGCTTTAAAGAAGATCACAATTTACAATAATACAATTTATATAACACTAATCTAATTTTCTAGATGAAGCAAATAAGATGTCTGCAGTAAAACTAGAGTATGAGTCTACGTTCCATCAAATTAAGACTTTTCCTTTCTAGAAAATATCTTAAAGAAATGGAAGATAACCCAAATGAGCAATTTACGTAGAAATTGCCCCCTCTAATTGTACAGGGAAAGAAGTAAAAACCCGCACACGAAAGTATAAAACCAAACCTTCAGAAGCCTCTTTATGAGCAATTTTGAAGCTCCTGCTAAATGTGCAATTTTGCCACCAGCATCTTCTGATATTTGCTTCTTACCAGCTTTTGCCCTGACTCCTACCCCCAAATCAGATTTATTAGGTTGAAAACAGAGACATACACATACATATATATATAAGTTGGACCAATAAACCGGTTAGTACATACATGAACACATATAGATATGTGAAAAGAAGACCATGAAGCCGCAATTTGAATTACAAATTCATGTAAAAAAGAAACAGGCATTCTACTCATAAGTTGGTTTAAATCCAAAGTAACAACAGTTGATGAACAAAACACAGAATGATGGGTTAAGGTAGAGATGACAATTCCAATGCACTAGTTAAGAACATGTAGACTGGGGCTATGTTTTATTTTCGAAAAGGTCAAACGGGTAATTAAATTGAAAATGGCTGGAACGGGTCAAAAGTCTTCTATGATAGCTGGAATGTAGATTTATTTTGTACACAATTACTCCATTTCAATCTCAATTTTGTGGTCCCATTTACCTTGTTAAACACGAAAATGATAACCAGAGAAAAATAAAGCACAAGAAAAATTGAGCTAACAGGAATAGAGGTGACTTTTTCTACTCATTAAGCAATCAACTCATGTTAAATTTTATATCTACAGAATCACACGCTTTGAAATTAAAGTCCCAAATGTAATCTCTATGCATTAAACCTCCAAAAATAGTTCACTATCCAACTAATATAGTTTTTGTAATCAGATTTGAGACTTGAAAACACTAATAGTTTATAAACGTATTTAAAATGTTTTGACATAAAGTATTTTTGGGTCAACCCAGTACACGACATGTTTGACCAGTACAAAGTTTACTTATTTTGACCTGTTATTCAACTTTCAAGCCGGCCGGCCAGCCAACCAACCAACCTAGTCTTGATAAGGTGGGCCCGCTCATGGATACACGTAATGGATACACAAGCGTGTCCATCTTATACAAAACCATACAATGAGCTAGATCAAAATGCATAACAGAGTTCAAGAATCCTACACAGCCAAATCAATTAGCTCTAATAATTGAAGGTGATGAATGCAGAGTTTGATAGAACATCAGAAATAACGAAACAGTAAACTGACAGCATACAAATGAACAGTAATTTAACAACCCAGTCATATAACGTCACTAAATTTCAAATGTTCGTTTAAAACAATCAGATGGGACCACAACAACATCAAATTAGGTCACCTCTACATACTGGCGTTACAAATCATAGTCTAACTGTATCCACCGCTCAGTGAGGTTAACGAAGTCATATTTCATCGTATAGCTCTTTTACCTGTCCCAGTTTGACTATAAAGGTCAAAACAACAATTTTCCAAAATTGGAATTGATATGAAAATATTTTGATTTTCATAAAAAAAATTAATATGTATGTAAAAACATACCTTATTTAAGGCAAGTTCATTGTGCCGTCGAATTGAAGCTCCTGCAGAATGTGCAATTTTGACACCAGCATCTTCTGATGATTGCTTCTTACAAGCTTTCGTCCTTACTCCATATCTATCTACAAAGAATTTCAAGTTGAAGTGAAACTAATAGAACTAAAATTGCATAAAAAAGCCTGTTGCCTTGGATACCATATTATATTATCTTGTACACAAAATTTCGTCAGAAACTGTGAGAATGAAGGAGGACAATTTCAACCCATTTACTTATGAATGTCAAGACGGGCCGATTTGGTTTGTTTTCCACTTTTTCTATCTCAAACTGATCGGATATATAGGGGCATATGGCTTTAAAGTTTACACTTTATTAGTGAAGCGGGTCATCTAATGAGCATCTATATTCCGTCGTCTTAATAGCATAAATCGAATGTTGATGAAGATTGCTGTTTACTGTAAATAAAGAAATATAAAAATGGTTTGCATAGGGAATAATAAGAGCTGTCATTTGAATCACATATTCATGTGAAATGAAAAGCTACCCCATTAGTCTATGTAGAACACCATATTAGTCCCTATACTATAGTACTTTGTCTAAAAAATACTACCCCCAAATCGGATTTATTAGGTTGAAAAAAGAGACATACACATACATACATATATATATATATATATAAGTTGAACCAATAAACTGGTTACTACATACACAGATATATGAAGGGGAAGACATACACATGCAATTTGAATTACAAACTCATGTAAAAAAATAGAATGTTGATGAAGATTGTTGTTTACTGTAATGTGTATTCTTTACCATTTAATTCACAGCTTGTAAATAAAAAAAAATATAAAAATACTCTGCATAGGGACTAATAAGAGCTGTCATTTGAATCACATATTCATTTAAAATATGTTAAAAAGAAACAGGCATTCTACTCATAAGTTAGTTTAAATCCAAAGTAACAACAGTTGATGAACAAAACACAGAATGACAATTAAGTAAGTTAGGTTAAGCAAAGTTACATTGATTCCATGAAAATCATGAACAAGAAACCTTAAACCCAATCTAATCAAAATCAGAATTCAAACAGATAATTGCAATTAGAATTCATAAAATTGAAGTACTAATCAGCAAATCAAACCCATCAATCATCAATTGAGCTTCAAATCGAACAGTACAAACAGAGTATCATAACAATGAGAGCACAAAATATAGTAAATTACGAATCGAAATTCCAATTGTATCTAAATCAGAAATCAAGCACATAAACGCAATTGGAATTCATAAGATTGAGGTGATACTTACAGGATGCGTGTGTGGATGCTTTCTCGTGTACTCTCTAAACCCTAATTTCATCCCTCATTCTCATCACAGACCTCTCAATTCTCCACCTATTCAAAACCCTTTCAATCAACAGCTGCTATTTCTTCACCAATTACTGAAACCGACACCCATGAGATGAGAGAGGAGATTTCATGAAAAGATGAAGAAGAAGATGATAAACAGAGTTGGGTTTGTGTAGTTCGTTTAGGTTTATTAAGTTCGTATGAATCGGCGATGACGACACGATGGCCGGAAGTCCAACTTGTTAAACAAAGTCACTTAAACCCAACTTAATATTACTAATTAAAAACTGATTTAGGGCATGTTTGGATTGGCTTCTCAAACCAACTTATTACCTTATTGACTTATTGATAAGTCAATAAGCTGGTTTAATGTTTGGATAAAGAAGAAGGACTTTTTGAAATAGCTTAATGGAAAGAAGGAAATTGGAGGTTTTGAAAAGCCAAGAATTCCTGACTTTTGGATTCAAAAGTGACTTTTCAAAAATGAAATTACTAAATTACCCCTTCTTTACCCCCTTATATCTAAAAGAATGCACATTTTAGTCATTTTACACCAATAAGTTAATCCAAACACTTTTTTTAAAAACTCCTTTTCCAAAAGTCCTTTTCCCAAAAGTCCTTTTCCCAAAAGTCCTTTTTAACTCTAATAAGCCCATCCAAACATGCCCTTATTTGTAATTGGTTTCAAAGTTCAAACTGGCCCAAAAAGGTGGTTTGTAATAAAAATATTGAATAATTAGGTTTAATAACCATGCAAATCAATTGCTTATTTCAATATAACAATCATCAATTATTAAAACTTAATTATATTTAATTAGTTAAGAGAGGCCATTAACCTATGTAGTCTCTAAAGTCCAAACCTCTCGTGGCCACCCCTTTTTCTATATCTTTTCATAGGTTGGCTTCAAGCCCATCAGCAAAGAAACCATGACTAGGTTTGGGTCCGATGGAGAATGTCTAAACAAAACCAGTGCGCTAGGCCCACCAGTTAAAAATTCTAGATAAAGAAGTAAATGATATAAAGATCCCAATAAATCTCCTTTTTCTGCAAGGTGATTTATTTGAAAAGAAGATCAATATATATCCTAATATATATCCTGAAAGAAAGTGGGAAAAAAGGCATTAAATCAATAACTTATTTTTCCAAATAAACCATTTGTCAAGCCGTAAAATTTGGTGCCTGGATGAAAACACAAAAAAATATTTAATTTATGCATATTGAAAGAGTCAAAAGTGTATTTAGTAAACAAGTACCAGTAGTAGTCTCTGATGTTGATGCAGGGGATATGAGAGACGATGGGCCTGCTGACTATAGTGGGAGCCTCTTCCATTACACCTTTCTTCAAGATTTTGGCATCCACAGGTTTCCATCCATAATTGGACGGTCTATGATAAAAAAGACATTTTAACAAGGTGAGATTCTATAGCCCAAGGTTGTTGGTAATCAAAGACACAATTGATTGAATTCAAAGAATAAGAACAAAATTAACAAATGACACAAACTAAATTTCAGATTACTGAATCATGCTTGACAATCGTTCCCTACTTATACATATTGAACCGGCGTGAAACAATCGACGCAGCGATTGAGATATACCGGTTTACTTAAATGACACCCTAAACCCCTTACATAATAAACTATAGACCTTAAACATACTTTACAATGATAACGCTTATACCTATGCCTGGCAAAATGAGCGGGTCAGATTGGGTGTAGTGACGGATCAAAATGGGTTCGGGTCAGAATGGGTGCGGGTCAGAACGGGTCATGTTAAGGAAAGGGTCATTTTGGTTTGGGTCAGATTGGGTTAATGGATTTGGGTCAGATTGGGTTCGGGTTAGAACGGTCATTTTACAGATTGATATCTGCACCCAGCAGTAATAGAATCTTTATTCCCTATAGTGTAAAACAGGCCCGGTTATTGGGCTGGGCAGCCCGGACGAATGCCAAGGCCCAAAATTAAAAGGTGCCCAAAATTTGAAATGTTGTATACATATATTTTATTGATGATTGGGGCTTGGGTCATTAGGGTTGGAGTGCTTCAATGGGACGGCTAAAAAAGGTGGGATATCTGGGGATGAGAGGCTTTCACTTTGATTATATGTTTTTAAGTGAAAAAAATAAGTGTCTACGGTTAAACATTTTTTAAAATAAAGGACAAAACTAAATATCATCTTTAACTTCATAAAATACTTAATGTATTAAAAAGGAGCGCCTATTTTAATATTTTCTAACATAAAATAAATTATCCCTTAATATTCAATAATTTGTTAATTTAATAGTTTAATAAATTTTGATTATTAAATAATCAAAATAAGTAATTTTATCTTATCAATATTCTACGGTGAATATTTGAAAACAAACAAGTATTAGTGGAGCTAGACTTTATATGATGAAAATGTAATATCGCACAAACTTATAAACATATTTTTTAGCAAATTACTTTTTGAGTCCCTGTGTTTTAGTGGTTTTAACCACTTGAGTCCAAAATCAAAAGGTTTAATGCCTTGAGTCCCTAACCGTTCATTTTATAACGTTTTGATTCCAATTTTGTTCATTTTACAACGTTCTGGGTCCAATTTTGTTAAAAAAAAAGTGGACTCAAAAGGTTAAAATTTGGACTCAAATGGTTATAAAAAACGTCTAGGGATTTACGGCGTTAAAATATTTTGATTTTGGACTCAAATGGTTAAAACCAATAAAACACAAGGACTCAAAAAGTAATTTACTTTTTTTTTTTAATTCTGGATTATTGGCACAAGAAAGAAACCCACAAAAAATAAATCTAAGGGTAAATAACGTTTTTCGTCCTTTATGTTTATATCGAATTGCAGTGGATAGCCTTTAACTTCAATAACTACAGTCACAATTCTTTATTTGGAAAACTTGTTACACCTTTCGTCATTTCCCACTAACCAGGTTAAATTTTTCAGTTAACTTTGGTCACATAAGGTTAATTTAGTCTTTTAACATTAAAAGAATTTTAATTAAATAAAACAAAAATAATTTAATCACCACCAACCCCAAATATTTACTAATAATTAATCTAAAAAATAAAAATAAAACACAAAAATCCTTAAAACATGTATAGCCCTTGACCAAAATCTTCTCCATCTCTGGTGAAGCATCCCATCTACGCAGCAACTACAACCACCACAGCCAAGAACTTCATCTCCAGTGAAGCATCACCATCATTGCACCTGTGAGGGGATGGGATCGCCGAATGTTTTACCTCTCATCAACACCGCCACCACGAACTTCATCTTCAGATTTGAGGCTTTGGGGGGTTGAAGAGGTGAGGGGATCGCCAAATATGTCACCTCTCATCAACACGACTAAACACATCCAATGTTCCTTCATTTGTTGTTGCAGGTGTAGAAGAGAGATTGGGAGAAACAGATCTGAGATCGAAGTTATTGGGCTCGGTGATGGGGGGTTCTTCATTTGTTGTTGCAGGTATTGTGTTGCTAGTTCTTACCTTGTGAGGTATACATCAGTTGGATTCGGTGGTGACTTTATGTGCGTTTAGAGATGTGCTTGTGGTGGCTAGATCCGGTGGTGGTGGGGGTTTGTTGGATACGGTGGCTGGTGGTGGTGGGGCTCGATTCGCCGTGGTGGTGGCTGGGATACGGTGGTGGTGGCGGGGCTCAATTCGGTGGTGGTGGCTCGATTTGGTGGTGGCGGGGCTCAATTCGGTGGTGGTGGCTCGATTTGGTGGTGGTGGTGGTGGTGGCTCGATTTGATGGTGGTGAGGTTGGTTGAAGAGATGGGGGTAACTTAGAGGGGACAAGGTTGAATGTATATATTATATAACTAGGTTAAACCCCGTGTATTACACGGGGTGCATAAATATAATTTTATATAATAAATAATAAAAAGTTATATTTAAAAAAACTCGTATATTGCAAGTGTTGAATAAAATATAATGTGATATGTTAATACAAACAGTCATCAAGATATATTTTTTATGAATGAACATTGATGTATTATTTACTTATATTATAACATTTTACTTTGTTTTTTTATTTTACATAAATGAAATTTTATATAATAAATAATAAAAAAGATATATCTTTAAATAAAACTTGTATATTGCACGTGTTTAATAAAATATAATGTTATATGTTAACACATACAGTAGTCAAGATTTATCTTTCAAAAATTAACTTTAATGTACTATTTACTTATTATAACATTTTACTTTGTTAAATATGTATTCTTAACTAATTTTTTGTTAAAAATTATCAGTATTATTTAATAAGGAACCACGTGTTGCGGCGGACCCGTAATCACATACGTAGTTTATATAAACCACATCGATCAACTATATAAAGGTTTTTTTTATAAAGTTACATCTTTTCAAATCGTATAATAAACGAAGTTTTTTTAAGATATATACTTTGTAGAGGCTTATGTCTTTTAGAGAGGAAATCCTAGGTTCAAACCTAGGCAAGGGTATAGATTTATTGGTGTGATTTATAGTAAGGGTAACATTTGCCATTCAAAAAAAATATAAAACTACATTTATTCAACCCGTGTAAAACGCGAGGTTCTAATCTAGTATATATATTAGATTATTTATAAGTTGTGGAGATTATGTATTTTTATGAATATATCCATAAATAAATTAATTCATATTTTATGAACACATATAAGGAAATATATATTTATATCTATACTATATAATAAAAGAAACCATTTTTGGGACACGTGT
Organism: Helianthus tuberosus; assembly: GCA_030545235.1. Classification (NCBI taxonomy): domain Eukaryota; kingdom Viridiplantae; phylum Streptophyta; class Magnoliopsida; order Asterales; family Asteraceae; genus Helianthus; species Helianthus tuberosus. The sequence goes on along the minus strand of CM060423.1, from coordinate 231,862,354 downwards.
CATTATATTAGGTCATGTTTTATAGATAATTATTATTTTAGTTTAATCTTTTCTAATTAATTATAGATAATCCTCCTACTAAATATTATTTAGTTTAATTTCTTATGGATAATTATTATTTAGTTTAATCTCCTTCTCATTTATAATATTATTTATTTAACTAATAGAGTAAATACGATTTTAGACCCTGTGGTTATATCACTTTTACTCTTTTAGCCCAAAAAGAATTTTTAACATCTAAGTCGCCAACGTCTTTTTTTTTAAATCTTTTTGGCCCCTAACGTCTTTTTTTAACCCTTTTGACCCCTAACATTTAATGGATGAGGTTAGTGTTATGGGCCAAAAGGGTTAGAAAAAAAGACGTTAGGGGCTCAGATGTTAAAAAAATTCTTTTTTGGGCAAAAAGGGTAAAAGTGATATAAGCACAGGGGCCAAAATCATAATTTACTCTAACTAATATTATTTATCATTTATACATTTACGGGGTTTAAATAGTTATCATTTATACATTTACGGGGTTTAAATAATGGGTTAAATTTATTGAGACTTCGTTAACAAATTTTGCTACAACAAAATAATCTATATATATCAATCTAAATTTTTATCTATATTATACGATATAATAAAACATTAATGTGTGACACATGTCGTTCATTGTAGGTATTTATTTTATGATTTTCTCGCCTCACTTCCAAACTAATCTTATATTAATTAAATGAATAATGAGCTAATATTAAATTTTATCCTACTTTAAATTTCGAATACCATTCTTCTATTTTTCTAATAAAATATTATCCGAAATTGTAAATTGTTAATTTAAAACATTTTAAATAAAACAAATTATTTATCACGAAAACCAAACTGTGTATTAATATATTAAATATTTTTATTTTCACTATACAAAATTACATTTACTAACTTTTTTATTATTTGGTATATAAAATTACATTTATTTAACTCGTGTAATAAATGAGGTTTTTTTAGAGATGTATTAATTTATTATTTGGTAAACAATATTACATTTATTCAACCCGTGTAATACATTGTAACACCCCAAAAATGGGTTTGGTAATTTAAACCCGGTTAATACAAAGGAACGGGTAAAAATACTGCTAGGGGTAAAAGTGAACCCGTAAATGAATATTGACTAGGAATAATTAACCTAGTTGAATATTAGTATCGTTAGTATTAAACGAAGGGTTGTAGCCTTATTTAAATAAAACGAAACATGAGGGACCAAAGTAAACAACTTGAAAGTTGTTTTATTAAATAGAAAACAACACACACACAAACACACACATCGTGTGTGTGTGTGTGTTCTTCATCAACGAGCAGGGAAGGCTCCCTTGGAGCCAAAACCCTAAACTTCACAAATTCTCCAAATTGAAAGGCTAAACGAAGTCCAAATTCACAACCGAACATGAATTAACGATCACCTTCACAAGGGGATCGTAAGGTATGTCTTCAAACTTAGATTTGATGATCTTGTTTGAAGTGGGTTATGATCAATACATGAATTTGTATGCAATTAAGCTTGTAGAGGTGTTAGAAACACCAAATAGAACTTGTGTTATGAATAATTTCAAGTAATTAGGTGATTTAGAATGAAAACCCATTGCATGAGTATGAAGATGATGATCATGATGAACTTGTAGATGTATTAGTGTGATCTTGTGATGTATAAGGTGTTATATGATAGACTTAGATAGATAAACTTGATGTGGAAATTATGATTATGAGATTTTGCTTGAATGTGATGGTTCATAAGATGAATTAGGGAAGAACATGCTTAAAGCACTTGTACATTATGCTTAAAAAGTGATACGCACACCAAGTGTTTGATGAAATGTCTAAATGACAATAATATGTGAAATTGTATGCAATTAATGGGTAAACATGTATAGAAAGTGGTATTAATGAAATTGATAGTAAACTAACATGAGGAATGTATTTTAGATATAGTTCATGTGAAGATTATGTTAGGTTGATGTTGAGTATGCTTATTGCTTGTTTGAATTGATTAATGAAAGTCATACGTGAGATATGAAATTGATATGATCGTTCATACGCACAATCATATATGCTAACAAGAATGTGAATGTAATGACATGTACGGTTAGGAGTCATGTCAACGCGGACACAAGCATGGAAGGGCAACGGGCCAAGGATAAACACGGAAGCTATGTTCGAACTCGGACGCACAAGGTAAGTGAACTCCAAACTTACCCTTTTGTTTAGTAATGTAATTATGACATATGGTAATTATTGAATGTAATATAAGAAAATATGAATTGTTGTTATTACTAAGTTAAGTTATAGTGGAAATGAGACGGAAGTGGTTAAGAAAGAGATTCGATTAAGTTTGGGTAAGAAACGGAACTTATTTAATGAATTATGCATAAAGATGAATTAAGGAGTTATATATGTAGGATGTAAATTGTAGGTACGGGTGTGAATAGAAAATGAATACATGCTTGAGAGAGGTATTTAATTATATGCTTGAATGAATAAGACGAGTTATGCGTATTTGAGGACACGTCCATATGAAAGGAAGTTAATGATACTAACCGTTTTTCTATTAAGAATTAATGTAAAACATAGGGAGGTTAATAATGGAAGTAAAGGTTGACTCTGCAATCTGATGCGACTAATGGAATGGATGGATGAAGGAGCTAGTATAAGAGGAAGCATGATATGTATTTTGTATTATGTTACCGGTTACTAATGATGAGATTGAATGTGGTGACTGCAGGTTGTTCAGGATTTTGGATGTTTCACCAAGAATTGTACGCGGTTGAAGATCGAGTCAAGACATGGATTGTACGTGGGTGTGTATGTGGTCACTTAATTCGATATATGTATGATAGTTGTCAATCAAATTTTCTAAAGGAATTAATGTATTTAAGTGAAAGAAAGGATGCCATTAAAGAAATTTTTAATTATGTGTTTTCCGCTGCGAATTTTGGTTTTAAACATTTAGGGCGTAACATACATGTGGTTCTTATATATATAACTTTTTATTATTTAATATATAAAATTATATTTATTCAACCCGTGCAATAAAGGAAGTTTTTAAAAATATAATGTTTTATTATTTAGTATATAAATTGATTTACTCAACCCGTGTAATACACGGGGTTATAATCTAGTATTATTATATAAATAAATGAGAAAGTATGAGAAGTTGTCACGTTACATTAGTTGAATCGTGAATTAGATTTTAGATTAGATTTAGTTAAAAATTACATGCAGAGATGCATGTTACTTGAAATCTTATGTTATGGTCACCTAAAAAATCGAATTCTTATCTATTTTTTGAATTATTATTATTATTATTATTATTTATTATGATCATAATAAAACAAATGTTTATCCTTATCTAAATATTTATTTTTATCTAATAATTTTGTTTAAAATTATTATTATTTAGTATCAGAGAGAAATAGGAAAATAAGGTGAGGAAGCACCAGAAAGTGACACGTGTCCAAAAAGGATTTTTATTTATTAGTATACTAGGTTAAAACCCCGTGTATCACACGGGTTGCATAAATAATTTATATACTAAATAATAAGAAAATATATCTTTAAATAAAAACTTCATTACAATTATTAAGTATATATCACATGGGAACCTTTGATTCCTAATTTACCATAATTTAAATCATCGAACTCCAAAGTATATATATCTACTCATAATATTCGAGATATAATTTTATGATTATACAAAAAAAAAAAAAACAAACGTTTATTCCTATCTAAATTTTTGTTTAAAATTATTTATTGAAAACAAATATTTATTCTTATCTAATTTTCTGTTTAAAATAATTATTATTATTTAATATAAGAGATAAATAGGAAAATAAGGTGAGAAAGCACCAGAAAGTCTTCCTATACTAATAAATGAAAATCCTTTTGTACACATGTCACTCTCTGGTGCCTCCTCCCTTTTAATAATAATATAGTTATAGATAAACGTCTAAATTCAAATTTAATTAATAATTATCTATAACAAATATAAATGTATCAAATAATATAATAAGTATAATATTATTTAATATAGTTGGAGATCATACGTATAATTTCAAATCTATACTATATAATAAAAGAAACCACTTTAGGGACACTTGTTATCATATTAGCTAATCTCTTATAGATAATTATAATTTTAGTTTAATCTATTATAATTAATTATAGATAACCCTCCAAGAAATATTATTTATTTTAATATCTTATATTATAGATAATCCTCCAACTAAATATTATTAGTTTAATATCTTATGGATAATTATTATTTAGTTTAATCTCCTTCTCATTTATAATATTATTTATTTAAATTAATTATATTTGAATGTTTTATTTAGTTTGGTATCGAATAGATTTGACGAAACTTAAAACAAAATTAACTAATATTATTTATCATTTATACATTTACTTTACTCGACCCATGTAATAAATGAGGTTTTTTTAAGATATAACTTTTTATTATTTGATATATAAAATTAGATTTATTCATTTCGTACAATACACGGGGTTTTTTAAGGATATATATTTTTTATTATTGTTACACCCTAAACCATACATGACAAAAGTTGCAGCGGAAACACTAACCATAAAATTTCTTACATTAAAAATATCTCAACTTATTTAAACTTTTAACTTTAACTTGATTCTTAATCAAAAATCTGTCATCCTCTTATTTGTTAACTAAAAACATAGCTTTCACATGTTACATTTTACATTTAATGTCCCCGTACAATCTCTCAAGTGACTCGTCCTTCGATCCCTAATCCTTGTGATAACCGCTCATCATCCGTACAACCTGCATTCACCACATACATTCATAACATTAGTACACATTAAAGGGACATAGTTCATTCGCATACACTTCACACTTCGTCATCTTTTAAGCTTTAAGCATTTCATCTGCATATCCTTTTCCTGGTGAGGCTTCAATAATGTACCTGCATTACTTCTCATTCTCAAGGTACACCATTAGTACCATTAACACTCAATGTGTCTAGATCATGCGTACACACGTACTTACATACAAACATACATACACATTTGCATACATCCATACCTTTCCTATAACTTTACATACGTGCAAACACTCATACATACCTCCATACGTACTTACATGCACAACTACATACGTACATACCGTTCCTACATCTTTACATACAGACATAAGCTTGTACGTATCCTTATACATACCTACATACACATCCACATACGTACATACCTATCTTACATCATTACATTCGTATATTCAATCGTACATACCCTTAAGCATACATACATACACACCTACGTACAAACATACCTTCCCTACAACTTTGCATACGCGCATATACTCATACATACCTTCATGCGTACTTACATACAAAACTACATACGTACATATCATTCCTACATATAAACATACATGCATTCATAACTATACGCTTACATACATTCAATAAATTAATGTAGCTATACATATACATGCTCTCACCCACACGTACATATACTTATGTAGTTTTTCCTAAATACCTTCCTACAACCCACATATTAGCTCAAACAAGGTTAAAGAGCCTTTCGGGAGCGTTACAAGTTAACCGGGTATGCACGACGCGAAAAACAGAGAAAACCATCAACACAACCCGTCGGCGACGGGCTCGGGAAACACCCGTCTCGCACAATAGTCCGTCGGCAGAAACTTAAGGCGTCATAGCCCGTCGCCGACGCCCTCCCCTTAATCTCTTTTTCTGCAGATACGATTCGTCGTCCAAACGCACTAAAACACGCGTAACTTTTGAACCGTTTACCCGTTTAACCTCCCGTTTCTTCCTACATGCTTGTAAATTCATATTCTATCATATAAACTTAAAATCCCGCATCCGGATTAATGAAATTCTTATCTTACGCCCTATCGGCTTATTGTCACATTCTAATTATTCGACCCGTTATGAGTATTTGCGCATTAATTGGTTTATGACATTCCTAGACCATACTCTCCGCTTCCATACTTGTTCAAAACATTATACTCAATAAATAACTTGTTCCTAAACCACTTTGTAATATTGTTTGCCCAAAATACCCATCAAGGGCATTTTGGTCAACATCTCTCTATCCTTAACAACAAGGAAAATCCTTTCATAAATAACCTATCTTACAACTTAGCTTAAATTCTTAAACACATATTCTTTCCTCGGATCAATTCTAAGATCCGATTAATACTTCATTGACATCGTACAATTCATTCCTACTTAACCTCAATTATCATATTTAATTCAAATGCATATAATTCTACATAAACAACTTGGAAGTGATTACGGAATCACTTACCTCATGCATCAGTGTTCCTATTCGTTCCTCGCCACTTCTTGACCCGTTAGCCTTCCGTGCTTGATTCCGTCTCGACATGATTCCTATACTTCCATGTCATCGAAATCACGCTATCATTAGCATATTCATTTGTACATGATAACAATCGTATCAATCCCATATTTCACACTTAACTTTCATTAATCATTTCTAACAAACATAACTCATATAATCATGTCCGTATACGTTTAACTCACGTAACTCAACATGTCATTACATTTAACACGGATTGCTATTACATGTACCATACGACTTCTCATCAACCTACATTTACGACAATGAGTCGAATCATGTTTCTTGTACTTAGTTGACTTTTAAAAGTCAACTATCAACCATACATAACTATCGACTTATCAACACATTACGTAACATCGTAATCGACTATACGGACGACACTATATACATTTTATCATTCACTTGATGTACGTACTACCTTTTAAGCATAACGTACAACTTATTCATACACAATCTTCTAAATTCATACATAGTTCATCAAATGCTTCTACAATCCAACACGGGGTGTTTAAATTAAACATCAAACATGTTATCATCACATTTTATTCACTTCATCTAACCACAATTCATCATTTCTTATCCCATTTCTTTAAACATTCACACATATGTATGATTCCAAACATTATTAACATAAGTGAATCATCAATTTACATTACATCATCTAAAACCCACTTCATAACTACTTGTTAATCACTTACAAGTGATCTAATCTTAAGTTCTTCATAATTCATCATACTTTTGACATATGTACCACCTTGTAAGCATAGTGTACAACTAGTTCATGCATATCATTCTAATCTCATACACAATTCATCAATTTCTTCCTTCTAATCAACATGAATCATACATGCATAAACATCAAACATACTAGTATCACATTTCTTTCAATTCCTCTCACAAGAATCCATCATACAAATCACAATACATCCATATTAAGCAAGAATTTAGACATAGATGATTTACCCATGTCTTCATCTTCATCATAACAAGCGGGTTTCACCCTTAAACATCAAATTAACCTAAACCATGCATAATCCATCTTTTATATGATGATTCTAACACATATAAATGATCAATTTCATACAAATTCGCGGATTGGAACATAACCCACTTCATAAAAGTTCATCAATATAAGTTTCAAGACATACCTCACGATCCCCTTGTCTAGGTGATCACTAATTCATGTTCCTTAATAGATTTGAGCCTCGATTCGACCTTCAATTGGAGCTTCTTTAAGAACTAGGGTTTACACCCCTTGTTCTTCTTCTCCAGAGCATTCCACGCACACACACATGATGTGTGTGTGTGTGTTATGATTTTGTTTATTAAAACATAACTTTCCCCCTTGTTCATCTTTGGTCCCTCAAGTTTGCTCCCATTGTTTGCTTTACTAAACATTTTACCACATTCAATCTTTTAATAATTTTAACCATACCTTTAAGTAGGTTAAATAGCCTAGTTATTTATTTCCTTGATGTATCATATCATAACATTTTAACGAATATGAATATTCGGGTTTTGGGGTGTTACAAGTCTACCCCCCTTAAAAGAGGTTTCGTCCCCGAAACCTTGCTCATATCTACGGGACCATAATCCTTTACTTACCGGTTACTACCATCCCTCCTAAATAACATGCTTCTAAAATATATATATTTTTAGACCTCAACTTCTTGCCTCATGATAGTTTCTTAGTGATGATCATCACTACATGTTTATTCATTCATTCCATAATCACGTCTACATGCTTAACTCCATAGTTAACATCTTTCTACATTACTATCCCTCTCATTTCGCGCATTTACTTAAGTTACATAGGTATACGCATCATGCACATTCATCATACAAGAGTTTAACTAAAACTCGTATATTTTACTCAAAACATTAAAATTTCACTTCTTAATGACATAATTTTCATTCCTACGTCAACTATTAGAACCAAGCTTTCCATATTACGCCATGCCCATTCCAACATTTTTGGTTTCATCCGCTTATATACTTTCATTTCTTTCACGCATTCGGTTATCCACTTAATTGGGTAATAGCATATACTCTCATAATGAGATTCAAGCATACCACTTACGACCCGGCAACATCGGGTTAATTGCTTTCAACATAATTCTTCCGTTCTATCCGTATAACGGATTGAACTTCATACATTCGTTATTGCATTCACGACCATTCGTTCTAAACGGATGGTACCTTATCCTCACTCGACTTGTTCAACTTGAACCGGTCGACGTGCATAGCTTGTTACAGCTTTCGCTTATCATAACCAATTCCACAAGGAATTTGCATCATTCATATCTTTCATTCCTTGAATCCGTCTCGCGGATTCAAACATTGCATGTACGCTTTTCATCCCTTGAATCCGTCTCACGGATTCAAGCATTGCATTCATATTTTAACTTCTTTCATGTTTCGAATCCGTCTCGCGGATTCTAGCATAGCATTTCGTGTTTCGAATCCGTCCCGCGGATTCTAGCATAGCATATCATACTTCGAATCCGTCTCGCGGATTCTAGTATAGCATATCATACTTCGAATCCGTCTCGCGGATTCTAGCATAGCATATCATACTTCGAATCCGTCTCGCGGATTCTAGCATAGCATATCATACTTCGAATCCGTCTCGCGGATTCTAGTATAGCATATCATACTCTCATTCTTGAGAGTCTTACATTTCTCTTCACCCTCACGTCCACCTACTACTTACTTCTAGCGGACATACCTGTATCAATTATCACGGTCCCACGAACGTCATATGCTTCACGTGTACTGGCCAGGTACACAATCCACATACTAGTTTCGTGTCTTCGTGTAATTGTCACCTTATGTCCGAAGAATTTGGTTTCGGCACGTGTATCATTTTTTTCAAAACTTGTTTACTATACCATCATGGTCCTTCATTTAGCATTTTTCTTCCCTTAATGCATTTTACCATTTCATATACCGACATATTAAATTTACGTACCTGGGTTCAACTTTATCTTATTTCATGCCTTGGTGTCGGTACTTGACCGCACTCACGGATCATCCTCTTCAAACGCTTATACTTACCTTGCATATACAAAACCGTCAGTTTCTTTATGCGTATACATAAGTACATACTTACATTCTCTTTTACCTTTAGATCTTGACCGAGTCTTGGATTGTACGGGTTTCTTATCACAAGAGCACACAGGTTTGAGTTCAAGCACTTACCTTCTTACACTTGATTCTCTCAAACCAGGGCTCTGATACCAACTTGTTACACCCTAAACCATACATGACAAAAGTTGCAGCGGAAACACTAACCATAAAATTTCTTACATTAAAAATATCTCAACTTATTTAAACTTTTAACTTTAACTTGATTCTTAATCAAAAATCTGTCATCCTCTTATTTGTTAACTAAAAACATAGCTTTCACATGTTACATTTTACATTTAACGTCCCCGTACAATCTCTCAAGTGACTCGTCCTTCGATCCCTAATCCTTGTGATAACCGCTCATCATCCGTACAACCTGCATTCACCACATACATTCATAACATTAGTACACATTAAAGGGACATAGTTCATTCGCATACACTTCACACTTCGTCATCTTTTAAGCTTTAAGCATTTCATCTGCATATCCCTTTCCTGGTGAGGCTTCAATAATGTACCTGCATTACTTCTCATTCTCAAGGTACACCATTAGTACCATTAACACTCAATGTGTCTAGATCATGCGTACACACGTACTTACATACAAACATACATACACATTTGCATACATCCATACCTTTCCTATAACTTTACATACGTGCAAACACTCATACATACCTCCATACGTACTTACATGCACAACTACATACGTACATACCGTTCCTACATCTTTACATACAGACATAAGCTTGTACGTATCCTTATACATACCTACATACACATCCACATACGTACATACCTATCTTACATCATTACATTCGTATATTCAATCGTACATACCCTTAAGCATACATACATACACACCTACGTACAAACATACCTTCCCTACAACTTTGCATACGCGCATATACTCATACATACCTTCATGCGTACTTACATACAAAACTACATACGTACATATCATTCCTACATATAAACATACATGCATTCATAACTATACGCTTACATACATTCAATAAATTAATGTAGCTATACATATACATGCTCTCACCCACACGTACATATACTTATGTAGTTTTTCCTAAATACCTTCCTACAACCCACATATTAGCTCAAACAAGGTTAAAGAGCCTTTCGGGAGCGTTACAAGTTAACCGGGTATGCACGACGCGAAAAACAGAGAAAACCATCAACACAACCCGTCGGCGACGGGCTCTATACCCGTCGGCGACGGGCTCGGGAAACACCCGTCTCGCACAATAGTCCGTCGGCAGAAACTTAAGGCGTCGGACGAAGAACTCATCAAACGAACCCGTCGGCGACGCCCTCCCCTTAATCTCTTTTTCTGCAGATACGATTCGTCGTCCAAACGCACTAAAACACGCGTAACTTTTGAACCGTTTACCCGTTTAACCTCCCGTTTCTTCCTACATGCTTGTAAATTCATATTCTATCATATAAACTTAAAATCCCGCATCCGGATTAATGAAATTCTTATCTTACGCCCTATCGGCTTATTGTCACATTCTAATTATTCGACCCGTTATGAGTATTTGCGCATTAATTGGTTTATGACATTCCTAGACCATACTCTCCGCTTCCATACTTGTTCAAAACATTATACTCAATAAATAACTTGTTCCTAAACCACTTTGTAATATTGTTTGCCCAAAATACCCATCAAGGGCATTTTGGTCAACATCTCTCTATCCTTAACAACAAGGAAAATCCTTTCATAAATAACCTATCTTACAACTTAGCTTAAATTCTTAAACACATATTCTTTCCTCGGATCAATTCTAAGATCCGATTAATACTTCATTGACATCGTACAATTCATTCCTACTTAACCTCAATTATCATATTTAATTCAAATGCATATAATTCTACATAAACAACTTGGAAGTGATTACGGAATCACTTACCTCATGCATCCGTGTTCCTATTCGTTCCTCGCCACTTCTTGACCCGTTAGCCTTCCGTGCTTGATTCCGTCTCGACATGATTCCTATACTTCCATGTCATCGAAATCACGCTATCATTAGCATATTCATTTGTACATGATAACAATTGTATCAATCCCATATTTCACACTTAACTTTCATTAATCATTTCTAACAAACATAACTCATATAATCATGTCCGTATACGTTTAACTCACGTAACTCAACATGTCATTACATTTAACACGGATTGCTATTACATGTACCATACGACTTCTCATCAACCTACATTTACGACAATGAGTCGAATCATGTTTCTTGTACTTAGTTGACTTTTAAAAGTCAACTATCAACCATACATAACTATCGACTTATCAACACATTACGTAACATCGTAATCGACTATACGGACGACACTATATACATTTTATCATTCACTTGATGTACGTACTACCTTTTAAGCATAACGTACAACTTATTCATACACAATCTTCTAAATTCATACATAGTTCATCAAATGCTTCTACAATCCAACATGGGGTGTTTAAATTAAACATCAAACATGTTATCATCACATTTTATTCACTTCATCTAACCACAATTCATCATTTCTTATCCCATTTCTTTAAACATTCACACATATGTATGATTCCAAACATTATTAACATAAGTGAATCATCAATTTACATTACATCATCTAAAACCCACTTCATAACTACTTGTTAATCACTTACAAGTGATCTAATCTTAAGTTCTTCATAATTCATCATACTTTTGACATATGTACTACCTTGTAAGCATAGTGTACAACTAGTTCATGCATATCATTCTAATCTCATACACAATTCATCAATTTCTTCCTTCTAATCAACATGAATCATACATGCATAAACATCAAACATACTAGTATCACATTTCTTTCAATTCCTCTCACAAGAATCCATCATACAAATCACAATACATCCATATTAAGCAAGAATTTAGACATAGATGATTTACCCATGTCTTCATCTTCATCATAACAAGCGGGTTTCACCCTTAAACATCAAATTAACCTAAACCATGCATAATCCATCTTTTATATGATGATTCTAACACATATAAATGATCAATTTCATACAAATTCGCGGATTGGAACATAACCCACTTCATAAAAGTTCATCAATATAAGTTTCAAGACATACCTCACGATCCCCTTGTCTAGGTGATCACTAATTCATGTTCCTTAATAGATTTGAGCCTCGATTCGACCTTCAATTGGAGCTTCTTTAAGAACTAGGGTTTACACCCCTTGTTCTTCTTCTCCAGAGCATTCCACGCACACACACATGATGTGTGTGTGTGTGTTATGATTTTGTTTATTAAAACATAACTTTCCCCCTTGTTCATCTTTGGTCCCTCAAGTTTGCTCCCATTGTTTGCTTTACTAAACATTTTACCACATTCAATCTTTTAATAATTTTAACCATACCTTTAAGTAGGTTAAATAGCCTAGTTATTTATTTCCTTGATGTATCATATCATAACATTTTAACGAATATGAATATTCGGGTTTTGGGGTGTTACAATTATTTAGTACGGAAAATTACATTTATTCAAACCGTGTAATGCGCATATTTTTAAATATTTAATTTTTTTTATTATTTGGTATATAAAATTTCATTTATTCAACCTGTGTTATAAATGAGGTTTTTTAAAGATGTATTATTTTATTATTTGGTAAAGAATATTACATTTATTCAACAAATGTAATGCACGTGGTTTTAAAGATATAACTTTTTTATTTGGTATCTAAAAATTAAAATTACATTTATTCAACCCGTACAATATGGATGGTTCTTATAGATTTAACTTTTTTATTATTTAATATATAAAATTATATTTATTCAACCCGTACAATAAATGAGGTTTTTAAAGATATATTATTTTTATTATTTAATATATAAAATTTATTTATTCAACCCCATGTAATACACGGGGTTATAACCTAGTTTAATTAATAGTAAATTACTTTTTGAATCCCTATGTTTTAGCGTTAAAGCATACTATAAGTATTATTAAAATCACTTTCTAATAATTACTTATAACATGTTATTTAAAAAATATATTATAATCATCGTAACTTTTGCTTGTGTTTTTTTATACCACTATTACTGTAACACCCCAAAAATGGGTTTGGTAATTTAAACCCGGTTAATACAAAGGAACGGGTAAAAATACTGCTAGGAGTAAAAGTGAACCCGTAAATGAATATTGACTAGGAATAATTAACCTAGTTGAATATTAGTATCGTTAGTATTAAACGAAGGGTTGTAGCCTTATTTAAATAAAACGAAACATGAGGGACCAAAGTAAACAACTTGAAAGTTGTTTTATTAAATAGAAAACAACACACACACAAACACACACATCGTGTGTGTGTGTGTTCTTCATCAACGAGCAGGGAAGGCTCCCTTGGAGCCAAAACCCTAAACTTCACAAATTCTCCAAATTGAAAGGCTAAACGAAGTCCAAATTCACAACCGAACATGAATTAACGATCACCTTCACAAGGGGATCGTAAGGTATGTCTTCAAACTTAGATTTGATGATCTTGTTTGAAGTGGGTTATGATCAATACATGAATTTGTATGCAATTAAGCTTGTAGAGGTGTTAGAAACACCAAATAGAACTTGTGTTATGAATAATTTCAAGTAATTGGGTGATTTAGAATGAAAACCCATTGCATGAGTATGAAGATGATGATCATGATGAACTTGTAGATGTATTAGTGTGATCTTGTGATGTATAAGGTGTTATATGATAGACTTAGATAGATAAACTTGATGTGGAAATTATGATTATGAGATTTTGCTTGAATGTGATGGTTCATAAGATGAATTAGGGAAGAACATGCTTAAAGCACTTGTACATTATGCTTAAAAAGTGATACGCACACCAAGTGTTTGATGAAATGTCTAAATGACAATAATATGTGAAATTGTATGCAATTAATGGGTAAACATGTATAGAAAGTGGTATTAATGAAATTGATAGTAAACTAACATGAGGAATGTATTTTAGATATAGTTCATGTGAAGATTATGTTAGGTTGATGTTGAGTATGCTTATTGCTTGTTTGAATTGATTAATGAAAGTCATACGTGAGATATGAAATTGATATGATCGTTCATACGCACAATCATATATGCTAACAAGAATGTGAATGTAATGACATGTACGGTTAGGAGTCATGTCAACGCGGACACAAGCATGGAAGGGCAACGGGCCAAGGATAAACACGGAAGCTATGTTCGAACTCGGACGCACAAGGTAAGTGAACTCCAAACTTACCCTTTTGTTTAGTAATGTAATTATGACATATGGTAATTATTGAATGTAATATAAGAAAATATGAATTGTTGTTATTACTAAGTTAAGTTATAGTGGAAATGAGACGGAAGTGGTTAAGAAAGAGATTCGATTAAGTTTGGGTAAGAAACGGAACTTATTTAATGAATTATGCATAAAGATGAATTAAGGAGTTATATATGTAGGATGTAAATTGTAGGTACGGGTGTGAATAGAAAATGAATACATGCTTGAGAGAGGTATTTAATTATATGCTTGAATGAATAAGACGAGTTATGCGTATTTGAGGACACGTCCATATGAAAGGAAGTTAATGATACTAACCGTTTTTCTATTAAGAATTAATGTAAAACATAGGGAGGTTAATAATGGAAGTAAAGGTTGACTCTGCAATCTGATGCGACTAATGGAATGGATGGATGAAGGAGCTAGTATAAGAGGAAGCATGATATGTGGACGCTTATTATGCATGTGTTAATATTTTGTATTATGTTACCGGTTACTAATGATGAGATTGAATGTGGTGACTGCAGGTTGTTCAGGATTTTGGATGTTTCACCAAGAATTGTACGCGGTTGAAGATCGAGTCAAGACATGGATTGTACGTGGGTGTGTATGTGGTCACTTAATTCGATATATGTATGATAGTTGTCAATCAAATTTTCTAAAGGAATTAATGTATTTAAGTGAAAGAAAGGATGCCATTAAAGAAATTTTTAATTATGTGTTTTCCGCTGCGAATTTTGGTTTTAAACATTTAGGGCGTAACAATTACTTAGTCCGACTATCTTAGAACTATAATTTCGATAATGTTGGTTAATCATTCTTATAAAAATATATTTAGTAGGAGGGTTATTTATAATTAATTAGAAGAGATTAAACTAAAATAATAATTATCTATAAGAGATTGCCTAATATGATGACAAGTGTCCCGAGAGTGGTTTCTTTTATTATATAGTATAGATATGAATTTTTTTTTTAAATAAATAAGTAAAATTACCGATCTACCATCATGTGCAAGTCACATGATCAGACATAACTTAAATTTTTAACCTGGTTAGTGGTAAATGACGAAAGGTGTAACAAGTTTTTCAAATAAAGGATTGTGACTGTAATTATTGAAGTTAAAGGTTATCCATTGCAATTTGATACAAACATAAAGGACGAAAAGTGTAATTTACCCTAAATCTAAATATTTTTTCACAATTTCACACAAACCAATGAACCATACAAGGTTAATATATAAATTGATTGTTGAATGTTATCATCTTTCTAAAAACGCTAAAAGAGCCGTACGATTCGCTCAAATAAGTTTGATTATTTTGTTACACCACTTTTATTTTGTTTATTTTACAACAATTATCGGCGTATTGTGATTTCATGATATATAATTGATAGGTTTATATTACAAGTAGTGGACCCAATTTTTTTTTCTCGTCGTCCAAGCCCAAATTCTTTTTATAATTCTCGGAGACGGCCTGCCGTAAAACCTTTGCTTTCTTAATTAAAATAGAAATTGAAATTGTAACAGATGTTGAATAGAAATTCATTTTAATTGAAAAACTAAAATTCAGTTAAACTTAAAAGAAAACAGTTTTATTTTGGGGAAAAAAAGCAAATAAACACAAATCAAATATTAAAATATACTAATTGAGAAACGAACAACCAATGATCGTTTCTGTTTCGTCTGGTGAGGCAGTAACAATTCATAATTCATGCGGTTTCAATTCAGTAATCGCTCCAGCTGATCTCTCGCATATGTCAACCCGTTTGGGTTCGTAACTGTCAGCCATTGAGTGATCATTTACACACTCACCGGTTACACCATCGATCCGTTACGTTACGACCTCCGCATAACATCGAAACACCGTCGTTTAATATGTTACCAACTTTATGGTGGTCGGCGTCGCTAGTTTACCGGAAGACAGAAACACCGTCGCTTGCTATGTCACCAACTTAATGGTGGTCGGCGTCGCTAGTTTACCGGAACACAGAGATAGTGCGTAAAGGAGACGAGAGTAGAGGAGAATATGTAAGCTTCTAATATGGAGGTTTGGTGAGATTTTTCTAAGAACTAATTTTGTGTGAGAGTGACGATCTCAGATTTAGAGAGAAGAAAAAGAAAAGCTTTTGAGAAAAAGTTCTAACTAGTTCCATCTGTTTCTTTTTTCTTTTGAACCCACTAACCCGTTCCACCCGTTTATTACTAAAAAGAAACCCAAATCAACCCATGGTGATTTAAAGAAAGACCCAAAACGACCCATTTTATGCATGTGGGTCAGAATTGCCCGCTCTACTAATACCCTTTACTCGAACAATCTTGTATCCACAGCTGGGTTAACCAAGTCATATATTTCATCTTTGCTCTTTTACTTCTCCTACTTTGACTATAATGGTCAAAACCAAAATTTTCCAAAATAAGAACTGATATGAACACATTAAAATTTTCTAAGAAAAACTTAATATGTATGTATGATAAAACACACCTTATTTAAGGCAAGCTCATTGAAGCTCTTGCAGAATGTGCAATTTTGCCACCAGCATCTTCTGTTAGTTGCTTCTTACCAGATTTTGCCCTTACTACATATCTACAAGAAAAGGGTAGCATTTTTAGCATTTTGCCCAACAGACCATACAAAGCAGGCAGCAGGGCAGTTTAGTCATACAACAAAAAATTTCAAGTAGAAGTGAAACTAATAGAGCTAAAACTGCGTATAAAAGCTTGTTGCCTTGATAACATATTATATTATCTTGTGCACAAAATTTTGTCAATAACTGTGAGAATGAAGGAGGGTAGTTTCAACCCATTACTTATGAATGTCAAGACGGGTCAGTTTGGTTTATTTTTCACCTTTTCTATCTCAAACTGATGAGACATATATATAGGGTCATATGGCTTTAAAGTTTACAATTTATTAGTTAAGCGGGTCTTATAATGAAGATTGTTGTTTACTGTAATGTGTTTTTTTACCATTTATTTCACAGTTTATAAAAAAAAGAATATAAAAATGCTTTGTGATACCACCCCTAATTTGGATTTATTAGGTTGAAAACAGAGACATATACATATAAATTGAACCAATATAAACGGGTTAGTAGATACATGAACACGTATATACATATGAATTAGAAATTCATGTAAAAAAAGAAACATGCATTCTACTTATAAGTTGGTACGAATCCAAATAAAGAAACATAAAATGCTTTAATTAAGTTAGGTTAAAGCCATCTTACATTGAACCGATGAAAATCAGAGTTGAAATGAAACTCTGGTTGAGAAGTGAATGGACACTGTAAATACACGTTCGTCTCTCTCGATGGTATGAATAATAGTCACATAGGCTGTTATTGCTGATTAAGTTAATTGGGCCCAGTCCACCTTCTTAAACAAGCCCAACTTAATATTACTTGTACGGTTCACGGTTGTACCATTTATAAAAGGTCATTTGATATCTTAAACTAGCCCAACTTAATATTACTTATAACATTCATAAACGGTAATTTGATAATAGAGTTATTAAAATAAAAATAAAGTAAGGGATAATTAAGTTGGGTTAATCCGCTTCTTTAAAAAAATTAAAAAAAACTTACATACAAACTTTTTATTTTATATTATTATTATTTTTTATTTTATAAAATATAAGGATTTCGTACCCATGGCATTATAGCCTAGTGGTATCTTGGGGGTGGGATAAGGCTTATGACCATTAGGTCATGGGTTCGATTCCCACAAAGAGGGTTTTTCCCAGATTTATTGGGTTTCCTCCTGAATTGGTGTATAGGCATTATTGCCTAGTGGAGATGGATATGATCGGGTGGTTCTGCTGGTGGCACGATGATACTCCAGTGGTCCGTCAGTGATCCAAATTTTGCCGTTCAAAAAAAAATAAGAAAAAATAAGGATTTCGTAATAGAGTGAAATTAATAGGAAAGTTGTTACTATAGGGCTAAATGAAGTGTATTTACTATACATGAGAATGAGAAATAGCATGTAAAAATTATGAAGACATGATGAATGAAGCAAACTCTCAAGATTGCTTATGGTGAATGTTGGGAACGAAATGGAAACAAAATCAACCAAAATAACTAATTTGGGGATAATCATAAAAGTCAAAATCGGGCTCGAGATAAAGTGAATTTGTGTTACATCTCTCCAAGTATTTTGGATCCCGTGTTGTTGATTTGCAGAAATCTTAATAGAAAATAGTGTAAATTACAAAAATCGTCCTTTATGTTTACACTAGATTGTAAAGTGTGTCCTTTGTCTTCAAAAATTACAAAAAAAACATACTTGATGTTTGCAAATCACTGCACATTATGTCCTTTAACACTAACTCAATTAGTTTTTATGGTTAAATCATGGTAGATTGGTAATTTTACTTATTTATTTTAAAACTATATAATAAATAAAACAAAAATAGATTTCTTAAATATTTAATCTATATATATAAAATGATAAATCAATCTCTCCCAATATGTGGTCAAAATTGATGACCAGCTTTCAACGCATCTGTTGCTCCCACTGTCTTCTTCCTTTCCTATAAACAACAACCCTATCCCCATTGAAATCAATCAGCCGTGTTGTTGTTCACGATTCTCTAACAAATCATCCAGATAATTTCAATATTCATCAACTCAATCAATCTCACACAACTTTGAACCAGAAGAAGAATAACAACAGAACATAATTTCAAACTCACGATTCTCATTTCTATCATTTTTTGAGATCTGCAATGAAATCAATCAGCCGTGTTGTTATTCTTCAAGCTCACGATTCTTTAACAAATCATCCACATAATTTCAAACCTCATCCAACCGTTAAACTCAACCAATCTCACAGAATATTACAGAGGAAGAATAATTACATAATAGAATTCTTCGCTGGATTTGCATTTGGTCTTGATTCGCCTTCTCCAAGATCCGTGGTGTTGGTGTTTTGGTGACATGGTCTTGAATCGGAGATCTGTGGTGTTGGTGCGGTGGTGGCATGGTCGCCGGTGATAACCCGTCGTCGGCTTCCAGCTTATGGTGTGGGGGTGGTGTGGGTTGGAGTGAGGGTGGTGGTGGCATAGTCGCCGGTGAACCTGCTGTCGGCTTCAAGGTTGTGGTGTGGGGTGGTGTGGTGTTGGTGTGAGGGTGATGGTGGCTGGTTATGGTGTTAAAGAGAGAGAATGTGTTTGTGTTTTAGAGAGAGAGACAGAGTGTGTGAGAAAGTAGATATATATAATTCATTTTTGTTTTTGTTACTAAAATTGGTTTTCCAAATAAATAAATAAGTAAAAAGACCAATCTGCCCTTCACTTCATAGTTAAAATTAACTGGGTTAGGACTAAAGGACATAATGTGCAGTGATTTGCAAACATCAAGTATGTTTTTTGTAATTTTTGAAGACAAAGGACACACTTTGCAATCTAGTGTAAACATAAAGGACGATTTTTGTAATTTACTCTAGAAAATATTCTTTCTTCAACTGCAATTTAAAAAAAAACAAGGGTATTGTGGTCAAACTCAATGCTTTAGAAATCCAGATCAACAAGAATGTGTATGTTACAAAAAGAAAAACTTAATAAATACTTCTTAGAATATTGAAGAATGGTAATCAATTTTAGTTTGTTTGACATTAAAAAAAAAAAAAAACTAGTGTATGATACATGTACAAAGATTGCCCTCCACATCAATATAGGGGTAAGTTCACCATTTTGTGTATGGTTTGTTTTTTATGAAATCCATCTCGCCTGACCATCTAATTTGTATCTTTTGCAAAGATCATGCATTTTTTTTCAAAATTTTTAATTCTTTGTCATCAGATATATTCACATCATTGAAAACAACTTCTACAATAATGTTTGCTAGTTCATTAAGCTTTTTATTTTCAGCATACTACTCAACCTAACTCGTAATGGTCTTCACATGATCACTCGTAATGTTCTTCACATGATCAAGTATTGCCATAAATAATTCATTTTAAGAGATCACTCTTCAAGAAAAATAGCCAATCATCATACGAGCTATTGATAACGTTATTGTTTTACCAATAACCAACAGACTTGTAGCAACTCCCTCACGACCCATCCATTTAGTGTGCGTTTGGTTCGCAGGAATTCAATGGAATTTAAGGGAATTGGAATCTAAATTTCATCTCTCAAGATGTTTTGTTCACACAATTTGTTGTAATTGGAATTTCATTTCCAATCTTCATGTGTTTGTTTGACAGGGGAATTGAAATTGAAATTCGGCATGAATTCATTCAAATTCCTTTAGCTAAAGGAATTCAAAACCCTTCCTATATGTGAAGAAACTAAAGTAAATTCATTGAAATCTTCGATCATATCGACCCGCACCATTCGTATTAAAAACACAATTTGTGATTTTCAAAGACGACCCAAATTAAAAACACATCCATTCATATTACTAGCAACCACATGTAAAAAACAGAAAAGAATACAAATTCATTCTCATTCATATTGCCCGCACCCAAAATAGAGAAAGGGCAGGGGCAGAGGGCAAAAGGTTCCTTCAACGATTTTGGACATTTGAATTTTGACCATTCATTCGTAGTGGGCTTCAAAGAAAAGGAAATTGTTTGGGTAAATTACAGTTTTCGTCCTTTATGTTTGATTCAGATTGCAATGGATACCATTTAACTTCAAT
The DNA here is from genome assembly GCA_030545235.1 of Helianthus tuberosus. Taxonomy (NCBI): domain Eukaryota; kingdom Viridiplantae; phylum Streptophyta; class Magnoliopsida; order Asterales; family Asteraceae; genus Helianthus; species Helianthus tuberosus. The sequence goes on along the minus strand of CM060423.1, from coordinate 231,840,898 downwards.
AATTACAGTCACAATTCTTTATACACTAAACACATTACACCATAGGTCCTTTGGCCCTAACCCAATTAAGTTTTTTAGTTAACTTTGATCACATAAGGGTAATATAGTCTTTTTAGCAGTTTATTTAAAATTATTATAGTTAATAAAACAAAAATAATTTTAAAGATCAATATAGATACACACATCTATTTATGTAAACAAATTTTTCTCTTCCCCATCTCTCTTTTTCACCATCATCGTCATCTACCCCACCCACCACACCTCCAGCCACCACCAACCCATATCAGCACCCGACACCACCAACCCACTTTTCATCTTTCACTATTTTGAAACCTGCTCACAAAGAAAGTGTTATGAATTTTGACTCTTCAAAACCCACATCCCAGCAAATCAAAATCCCTAAATAAGAATCAAGAAAACAAAACGGATCCAATCAGATCTGTTAATCACTGTTCTGAAAAAACGCAGGTTGGTTTATTTGGCTGCAAGAATTCACGAAAAAGAGGAAGAAGGACACTAGTAGAAAAAAAAGTGTTTTTTTTTTTTTTTTTTTTTTTTTTTTTTTTTTTTTTGCGGTGTAAACGGTTGTTTGTTGAACCACCATGACTGTTCACCTCCACCATTTGATTTAGCTACAGACCACCCAAGTATTTTTTTCTTCTAGCAGAGGAAGCTGGATGGTGGTGGTTTGTCAGACGGATACATCAACTGGATTCGGTGGTGGGGCTGGATACGGTGGTGGTGGGCTGGATACGGGTGGTGGGGCTGGATACGGTGGTGGTGGTGGTGGTGGAGGAGATTGGTTGAAGATAGAGAAGGGGGATAGATGAGAGAGAGACAGGGTTTTATGTGTGTATGTATATAATTTATTTAAACAAGTGTGTAAAATTACTGATCTACCCTCTTGTGCAAGTCACATGATCAGACCTAACTGAAAATTTTAACCTAGTAAGTGTTAAAAGACCTAAGGTGCAATGTGTTTAGTGTATAAAGGACTGTTACTGTAATTATTGAAGTTAAAGGGTATCTATTACAATCCGATACAAACATAAAGGACGAAAACTGTAATTTACCCAAATTGTTTTCATCTATGGGCTAAGACCATCCCTATTCACACACAATCCAACTAAACTATTCATTAAAAACTAGACATGGTCCAAACCAACATCAAAGCCTACACGAATTTCATTATAACCCGTAAATATTTTAACCCTCATATTTTGTTTTATTTTATTTTGCATACTTATCGATTCCAAAAAAAAATGATATTCAAAATTGATGAACTAATAAATATTTACAAAACCATTTACCGAGTTTGTAACTAATTATTAACCTATAAATAAGCAACTTATATATGCATAAAAGGTTGTACTTTTAGTTTTGTGAGTCTTTCAAAAAAAATTGAAATTTTCCTTTTTAACCCTAAAGTTTTAGTGTTTGACAATTTAAGTTTAAACTTCTAATCTTTGTTTCCTTTTTAACCCTAAAGTTTTAATATTTGACAATTTAACCTAAAGTTTTAATCTTTGACAATTTAAGTTTAAAATTTTTAATCTTTGTTTCCTTTTTAACCCTAAAGTTTTAATCTTTGACAATTTAAGTTTAAAGTTTTAATCTTTGGTAATTTAACCCCTTTGATTAATTTGATTTTTTACTTCTAATTCAAAAGTTCCCATCTTTTGCGATTTAACCACTTTGATTTTTTTTGCTTATGTGTTGTAATCTTGGCTTTAGGGGTTTTCAAAAAAAAAAAAAAAAAAAGGTTATGCATATGGTTATTGTAACCTTGGCTTTGGGGGTTTTTCAAAAAAGAAATTGATTTTTTTACTTTACACCCAAATGTATTTCATAAATTACTTTTAACCCAAAACCATTTGTTTTTTTTACTTTTAACACAAATCTTTTTATCTTTTGCAATCTATCCTCACAACTTTTTTTTTACTTTCAACTTTGGTCCTTTATAGTTTTCATTTTCTGCAATAATTTTTCGCTTTATGCTTCGTTCTAAATTTTGTGACTTAACACATCGTAACGTGCGTCTTTGGTTTAGCGTTTTTACGTTTCGTTCTAAATTTTGCGAGTTAACACGACGCAACGTGCGTGTGTGGGTGAACGTTTTTACATCGTCTATTTTTTTCCCGTTTGACAGGTTCAACATAACGTGCGCGTCCTAAATCGACTTTGTTATAACTAAAGAATCCCCGCCGCATTGCGGCGGGTCGTAATTCTAGTTGAAAAATAAAAGCTCAATAAAGTGTTGTAACCAGGTTTGTGAGTTGTAACTATCATTTAGAGTAAACTGCCAAAATGGTCCCTGAGGTTTGGTTACTTTTGTCACTTTAGTAAAAAACTCAAATCTTTTGATTCTGGGTCCTTTGGTTTCAGTTTTGTTGTCATTTCATCCAAAATCAAAATCTGGTCAGATTTTTTAGTTAACACCCAGTTTTTTTTGTCTTTTTCTTCTCTTTTAAAGAAGAACAAAATGGTCTTTGAACGTTTTATTATAACAAAAATAAAAAAGTCTGACCATTTTGCCCTTCATTAAAAGGAAGGAAAAAGACAAAAAAACTGGATGTTAACTAAAACAATTTGACCAATTTTTGATTTTGAATAAAAATGGCAACAAAATTGAAACCATAGGGACCAAGATTCAAAAGCTTTGAGTTTTGAACCAAAATAGCAAAAGTGACCAAACCTCAGAGACCATTTTGACAGTTTACTCTATCATTTAAGGGAAAATTGCATATTTCCCCTTAAAATGCTTCTCAATTGCATATATACCCAAGCCCAAAGAAATATTGTATATTTCCCCTTGTTTATTAAAATGACTAAATTACCCTTTACAAAATTAAAGTATCCAGACTTTCAGTTTCTTTTCATCAAGAGATTCCACCATTGACGTTTCAGTCGCCGGCGTAACGATTCCGTTCTTGGCGATTTTGTTGTTTCTACGCGGTTCCATGTTTATAATGTGATACTGTATAAAATTATCTGAATGTGATACTGTATAAAAGTATCCAAATGTCATGCCGCACGCCTTTCTATACTACTGTTCTTATTTCCATGGATGAACGGATGACATTGCTTCAAGATTCTATTTTTGTTGACGTTCATATACTAAAGTCTAACATTTCTTTTTTGTGAATTCATTTATCTTCCCTCTGCTAACTATCACTTATCTAGTGTATACAATCCACTTTTTTATTACTATTGATTGTGTTCGATTTAACCGTCCATTAATTCAAGATGGAAAACCAATCATTAGCACCTAACGATGGATGATTTTTTGGTATCAAAATGGATTAAAATTTTAGAATTTGTTTTTTCATCTCGATCTCGCTCGTGATACACGGACAATAATCATGAAAAAAACGTAAAAAAAACTCGTTAAAGACGTAAAAAACTTGTTAAAGACGCAAGAAACAAAAATAAAAACAAAAAATTGTGAAAAAAACACAAACTAGTAAAAATGGGTAAATATGTATTTTTATAAGTATTAGTAAAATTAAGGGTATAATAGTCTTTATATAATTTATTGAAAAAAAACACAAACTAGTAAAAATGGGTAAATATGCATTTTTATAAGTATTAGTAAAATTAAGGGTATAATAGTCTTTATATAATTTATTTTTAATAAAATAAATTAAAATGGGTAAATTTGTAATTATATTATGTAAGGAAGGGGATATATGCAATTTTAGTTTTGGGTTGGGTAAATATGCAATTTAGAAGCTTTATAAGGGGAAATATGCAATTGCCCCATCATTTAAAACCAACATAGGCAAACAAGTGATCATTGCACGTCAAATTAAAATTCTTTTTTTTAAACATCAACCTATCTTCTCTATTACTTTAAAAAAAATTATTCCGACCAAGATTCCACCCTCGGTCAAACCAAAGCAACTTTTTGTTGCCTACCACTGGGTTGTACCCCGGCACATCTCAAATTTAATACCTCGACATTTCGTTAGTTTGTAAAAAAGTTTAGTTTATTTAATCAAACTAATTAACCATCTCTTAAATAGTATCACGAAGTAGTGAAAATTAATATATCAATAGAGTAAATTACGATATTGGCCCATGTGGTTATATCACTTTTACTCTTTTAGCCCAGAAAGGAATTTTATAACATCTGAGCCCCCAACATCTTTTTTTTCTAACCCTTTTGGCCCCTAACACTAACCCCATCCATTTACTTTTAGGGGTCAAAAGAGTTAGAAAAACAAGATATTGGGGGGTAAAAAGCAGACACACACACTTGGCTTAAACTTTGTCATCTCATGTTTGAGTGAACTGATTTATACTCTTGCTTTTAACAATTCATTTGGATTTATAATGGTTTTAAAATATCCTAGCAAAGTCTTTTAATAATTCTTAACAACATAATTTGATATTATTGGTTATATTAGCACTAGTGTTTTCTGGCTAAACTAAATTATTTTTATTATTACCAAATTAAGAAACAACTCTATATAATTTGTTGATACTAGGCTCATATCTACATTTATAAATCGTAGGAAAAATTACACGTTTTGTCCTTTATCTTAATACCATTTTTCAGACGGTTCGTTAGGCGGTGTCATTTTCAACGAACTTCGACAGGTTTTGGCCTTTATACGAAAAATCCATGCATGTTACGTCCTTTGGCCCTAATTCAGTTAGTTTTTCTTGTTAGATCTGATCATGTGGACCCCATATAAGGGTATTGTTGCCTTTTCACATCTTAGTATATAAATAAACCATTTTTTAATAAAATATATAAAATCAACTCTTCCCTTCCCACCCACTCTATTCTTTCTCTCCTAAAAACCCTGATACCTTCACTCTTTCTCTCTCTCTATAAAACACCACCACCCACCATGTCCTCAACCACCATCCAGCAACACAATTACCATCCAGCACCGCAACCACCATCATCAACTGCATCTCAACCATCCACCACTCTCATCAGCCTTCAAATTAAAATGTAGAGAAAAAGAGTGTGTGTGAGATAGAGAGAAAACCCAGAGTGAGACTAGAGAGACAGACAGTCGGATGGAGAAAGAGATAAACCAGAGAGGGGGTGTGTACACCCTTACTATTTTAAGAGAGTTCTAGTACCAATAACGACAATTAGTTGTGCATTTACATATACATATCACATATAAAAATACGGGTTTATTAAAAACTTTTACAGTTTAAAAGTTTTACAACAATGTTGTTGGGTTCGTCGTTTAAAAGTTACGACATAAGGCCGTGCGGAAGCTTTAATCTCGTGTGTTCGGTTCTTCAATTAGCTTGATCATCATCCGGCATCCCGTAATATACCTATGATCAAAACCAACATGAAAGTTAGTTTTGATAGTGTAAAATGAGTTTAACCAAGTTCATAGCATTAACCAACTAAAACAAAATATATTTTTTTTGTTTATATTATATTTTTCTTTTCGGATTCATGCCTCTCGCGCCACGCGAGAGGCTTCTTCTCATCTTTCGCGTGCCGCGACATCCGTCGCGTGGCGCGCCAGATTTACCACACTCCCTCGCGTGGCGCGAGGGAGACCATTTTCCAGCAGGTCCATTCCTGGAACCTGCATATTTGCCAGCTATGGTTATTAATCGAAAATCAAACTTTAAAGTGCCATAACTTTCGTTCTAGTTATCCGTTTTACACGATTCTTTTTCCTACGCGTTCGTAATTAAATTATGGACCCGTTTATCACTTTGATTTGCATAAAAATCTGATTTATCCAATGTTGGCTCATAAATCCTTTAGGTGATTATTCGATCCGTTTGGCATTATTATTTCACTACATACTCTAAAAAGAAGATAGTTAATCCCTATCATTTTACCCATCCCGGGCTTGTCAAACCTTAACGTTTTCGCTCCCATCCTAGAGTTTACGTAGGCGTTTACATTCTCCGATTCATTTGTATCTATCTAAGCATTTAACCACAATTTACTTCTTAGTCTATTTTGACCCGTTTAGCGGACTTTTAAGCATCTAAGAATCGAACTCGCTATTTTCTTTTCGCACATCGTCTTTTCTTGCTAAATAACTACTTATCTTCCACCACAACTATTTTTGTGGTGGATTTAACACAAGGAACCCAAAATCCCAAATTTTACCCTTCGGCTAGTCCTTTTTCGCAATTGACTATTTCTAGACATTCGACCCACAAACGTTTTTGCCTATACTTTTTATATGTATCTAAGGGTTTCAAAATCAATAAACAAGTTTGTAAACAAACTCTAACGGTCGTTTACCCGGTTCGCCCGTTAAGGGCTTTTTGGTCAATTCTGGTCTCTTATTTTACGACGAAAGACTCTCGCCAATTATTGACCAAATTAGCACTTTTAACTACAACATAATTATACGTACCTGGCTCGGATCAATACATTGACCCGTTTTAATACCTCGTCTCGAAAATTTGCTAATTCATAGTAACGCTAATTCATAAGCCGCTTTATCCTGTAAGCATAAAACTCGACAAGTGCTTATTAGTCGATATTTGTCAAATGGTATCCACATTACCATTTGACCCGTTTTACTCTTTTTTATTCATTAGGCTTACTTATAGTAACCGTTCAAAAACCTACCCAGTTTTATAATTAACTTTTCATGGCTAATTTACCGTTCTATCTCTTTTACCATTAAACATGGTTTTTATCATTTATATTAGTTCCGACCCGTATTATTTCGCGTCGGGAACCATATCTTGAATATTATCCTTATTGTATTTGAAACTTATAGGATGAACATTTATTTTACTAAAAGGTGTAAGTTTCACTTACCTTGCATCCGATTATGTTCTTTTTCCGCGTACTCGATCCGTTTGACCCGCTTCTTTCCAAAGTCTTCATCTAGCTTGTCTAGAGTCAAACTATCATCATCACAATTCGTAAGACGGTTAGATTAGTCATAATCGTTTACGACTATTCTATCCTATGGGTTTTATGTCGAATTTATCATTCGACCATATCAAAATTATCATTCGATCTAATCATTGGTCGGTTTGACTTTTTAAAAGTCAATTGACTTATCAACATATTCAAATGCACATTTGGTTCATTGAACTCACTTAGGTATATTTCATCCGAACTCTTAATGAAATCAAATTTTACACACAACCAAGTAGACCGCGATTTCATTTAGGCATTTCATATCACTGAAAAATTGGTTGTTTTTTGTGACTTGTTTAACCTGTTTATAAGTCTTTAAAAATTATGATTTTTTTTATGTAGCGTACCTCTCGGGGGGTTAGGCCTTGTGTTAAAATTTCAAGATCTAACTCTTTACCAAAAATTCGAAAAAATTCATTTACTAAGCTGCAATCAGATTCGTCACTTCTGACTGCAGCTTACGAAAAAATTCATTTAAAATTCCTCGTTTATCCGAATGACGAAATTCCAATTGGAAATTTTGTTAATCACTTAAAACTATCTACAGTAAAAATTTGAGATCATAACTAAATCCCTAAATTGAGTTATGACATTCGTAATGGGCTGCAAATTCTGCCAGAAAACGCAGCCTGAACCTTCGATACGGAAAAATTATCAAAACGCTCAATTTTCGTCGAAAAAATGCGATTCCAGTGGGGTTTTAAAGATATTTCCTGGAATTACATTTTTGACTCAAGAAACGCATGTGGTGGGCAGGGTGGCGATGCAGGCTAAGGTGTGGTGGGTGGGGGTGGTGAAGGTTGTGGTGGTGTAGGAACGTGGGTTGGGTGCGGTTACATGGATCCATATTTGTTTATTTTACAGGCGACGACTAGAAGTTGTAGGGATTTCGATGGCCGTTCATTTCTCCGATTAAACTCCGGTGGAGGTGGTCGTGGGTTGGGGGTGGCTGGGAGAGAGAGAGAGAGGTGAGAGGAGAGAGTTGAGTAATATAAAGAGAGATATTTATTATTTATATATATTATAAATATAAATTTTTAAACTTTAATTTTGATTTTTTAATTTAGTCCTTTCAGGTGTGAAATGACAAAAATGCACTCACACAATCAGATTTAACAAAAAAAATTTGACTGCATTAGTGCTAAATGATAAGACATGCAACAATTTTCCCTATAAAGGGCAAAACCTGTCAAAATTCGTTGTAAATGACAACGCCTGAAAAAGGGTATCAAGATAAAGAACAAAACTTGTAAATTTTCCAAAATCTTAATAGTAATACAACCCTTTATGAATACAATTGCCTAATCCAATTAAAAAATTATATATATATATATATATATAGGTAAAGAGTACTGTACAATATTGCTTATCGTACATTACGTACGCTTCAATCTCAGCCGTCAGATCATCTTCCCGCATTTTAAAATCGCATGTTGTTTTTTTATAACAATTTCGCATGTGATAATTTTTGATGAATTCGCATGTTGTTTTTTTGTACCAATTTCGCATGTGATAATTTTGATGAAATAGCATGTTGTTTTTTTTATAAAAATTTCGCATGTGATAATTTTTGATGAATTCGCATGTTGTTTTTTTGTACCAATTTCGCATGTGATAATTTTGATGAAATAGCATGTTGTTTTTTTTTAACAATTTCGCATGTGGTAATTTTGATGAAATCGCATGTGTATAATCTGTGTGTGTGTTACTGTTCATCTTCTTCGATTGCTGGTAGATCATTGTCAGTCTTCTTCCGTTTGACCCTTACAACTCCCAAATTAGTAGTTCTTATTATCGATATCGCACCAAAAGGAACGAAGGGAGGTTGGGGAAGAAGAATTTCAGGTTTTTGAATTTGATTTAGGGTTTGATTTTGAACTATCATCGGTCAATTACAGAGATTTATGACCTCGCAATGACGTTTTTAACCTTCCTGGTATGATTTAGATATATTAAAATGATTAATTTAATCATTTAAATTAGTTTCGCCCGCGTTTGATCGATTGAAGATCGTACGGCTGAGGGCATCGCGTACATAATGTAGGATAAGAGGTATTGTACGTTAACCGGCCTATATATATATATATATATATATATATATATATATAGGGAAATGTTAACATACAAAAAGGCTTATCCTACTTCATGTACGCGACGCGCGTAACCGTAGGATCAGGGCAAAAATCACGCATTGATAACATTATTACGCATGGGATCAGATTTTGGAAGATAATCACGCATGGGAACATTATTACGCACGTTCAGTTGATCAAAACTTGGTGATAATCACGCATGGATCATAATTACGCACGTTCTATTTTGGTCGCGTACGTTAATGTAGGTTAAGCTGTTTTGTACATTATACTTTCTCTCTCTCTCTCTCTATATATATATATATATATATATATATATATATATATATATATAGGGGACCGCTAGAATGAGAACCACCTCGAGTTGTAAGAACCGCGAGAACTACACCGTACGGGGCGAGGTGGACCAATTTTTTTTCTTCAAAAACTTAGATGCATGTATTATAAACACATTTGTAAAAAAAAATTTAAAAAAAAAATGCCGTGTGTGTAGTTTTGAGCAACGGAACTCATAAACCACAAACTTGTGGTGCTCAAAACTACACACACGGCATTTTTAAAATTTTTTTTTTTACAAATGTGTTTATAATACATGCATCTACGTTTTTGAAAAAAAAAATTGGTCCACCTCGCCCCGGATCAAGGAGTTCTCGCGGTTCTCACAACTCGAGGTGGTTCTCATTCTAGCGGTCCCCTATATATATATATATAGGGTTCCAGCGTGAACAACCTCCCAAGAGTGAACTGCGTGAACTTATATGGACCATTGATCTTAATCATCTTAAGATTATAAGAGAATGGCATGATCGTAATTATTGGATTAATTTTATATATTTAATTAAATACAAAAGGGTATTATTGTACATATACAATTAACAAATATGGAATCTCTCCTAAAAACGTGCCCCTTCAATTCTTTTTCCATATCTATCATTATCTCTTCCAATTTTATGTTATTATCAAATAAAAGAAGACAAAGAGATAAAGCGTGCGATGAAGAAGAGTATAGGGCGTCGACCAAGAACAGTCGTTGCCGACATCAAGGAAAAGCAGAGGAGGACCTTCGAAGCTAGAAAATAGCCGGAATACTTAAATCAAATCAAATTCCTTATTTGTTTCTCTCCTTCTCGATCAAAGAACACAGGCGACTAAAACAGGGTGCCGTCGACGAAGAAGAAAGCTACCGTCGACATTGTCATGCGATGAAGAAGAGTAAAGGCCGTTGACGAAGAACACTCATTTCCGTCACCATCATCTTCGCCGGAATCCGAAACGGATTATCAAGCAACCAAGGTACACCGATGTCATCCCCGTGTTTATTTGATTTGCCGTCGATACCAATAGCGGGGTTGGGTTTAGTTTCTTGTTTGAGGCAGGTGTACACATGTGTATTCCGATTATTGGTATTGTTTTTTCGGGAAAATGTGATGAAGATTGTACACTGGGTTGTACACATATGTACAGGGTGTTTTATGTTTATTATGCTGTGTTTGAGGCGGGTGTACACATGTGTATTCCGATGATTAGTTTTGTTTTTTTGGGGAAAATGTGATGAAGATTGTATACTGGGTTGTACACATATGTACAAGGTGTTTTATATTTATTAGGCTGTGTTTGAGGCCGGTGTACACATGTGTATTCCGATTATTGGTTTTGTTTTTTGGAAAAAAATGTGATGAAGATTGTACACTGGGTTGTACACATATGTACATGGTTTTTAGGTTTATTATGCTCTGTTTGAGGCGGGTGTACACATGTGTATTCCGATTATTGGTATTGTTTATTGGGGAAAATGTGATGAAGATTGTACACTGGGTTGTACACATATGTACAGTGTGTTTTTTTGTTTATTATGCTATGTTTGAGGCAGGTGTACACATGTGTATTCCGATTGTACACAGGGTTGTACCTCACTGTAGTTATTTGTTGATTAACAAAATCAAAGGATTAGTTTGATGCATGTTTTTTTTGTTATATTAGCATTTGATGATTGTAATCTTTTGTTTTTCATACCATTATCAAAGACTGTGAGGTTCAATGTGCTGAGGGTGATTCCAGCTGGATCTGCAAGTGCTGGGAACAAAGCATTTATAGGCATATAAACGTCCAGCACTTTTGCTTGATAATGTAGAATTTTTTGAGAACAAAACGTTGTTTTATTGAGATTAATATGCTGTTTTTGACTTGTCTTTTTTTATATTTATGTTAAAAAGTTCATTTGCTTTTGAATTTTATGGTTTCTTTGAGATGATCTTGGACTAACGGGTAAGGTTTTGTTAGTTGTATTTTATTTATTAATATATTAAATTAATTTGTAGTAATTGCCAAGTTCTTTTAAATAACAAATTTACAACAAATAGATAAAAGTTTCTAAGCTGATTTTCTTAAAACACCGATTGGACCGAAAAAAAAAACTTTCAATATCCAAGAACACTATTCTAGAGTCCAAACTCATAAGATGCATATGCATATGCACATATTCCATATCACAAAAATATCTTAATTTGTTTTAACTGATTTGATATTTACGATTAGGATTTAAAAAACAGATTTGGTAACTGATTTGAATTATTAATATAATGATTTAAAGTTAATTTTATTGTATAATTACAATCTGTAACGTCTCGTATTTTCACATTTATATTTTTAGGAAATACATGGTCGATTTTATTTATTTATGTATTTAAATTTGAATCGCAGTCGAAATCTGAGTCAGAAATGACAAACGACACATTTTACGCACTTTTAACGCAAACGACAAGCGAACGCGACTAATATCGAACACCGACATTATTGCACGTACTTAAACCTTAAAATAATATTATACGGCATTCTACAACGATCGGGTTTCGAGAACAAGCTCATAGGAACTACGGGTCTCCTAAACATACGAGATGGGCTTGTGGGCCTTGGGCCCAAGCCCACTAGATTAAACCTACCTATATGAGGAAATCAAACCCTAGATCTATCCTTTCACACATCATCAGCCGCTACCCTTTTCATTTTTGTGTGTTTCCTCTTATTATTTTGTCTGCAACTCTAGAACACACACACACACACTTATGAAATTCAACTTACCCATCTATCACACATACACTTCCTCTCGATCTCTACTGCCAGCACCAGACTTCATCTCCCTCATTCCATTATTTGAAAACCCTAATCTCACATCATTTACCACACCCCCCTTCTTCCTTCGAGCCACTGGACGGCCGACCACCACCACTGCTGGTGGCGGCGGCGATGGCACCACGAAGCAGAAGAAGAGAGTGCGACGAGGAAGAGAGAGAGAGAGCGGTGGAGAGACGGATCGGCCGACCACCTCCCCGTGGTGGCGACGACATAACAGCAGCGGCGGCGTAACGTCTGCGGCGGCGACGACGGTCGTCGACGGCACTCCAGTCGACCGACGACCGTGACAGTTCAGTTGGCTCGGGCGACTCGGGATCGAGTCTGGATTTGGCTTCGGTTCAGCTTCCGTTCACAGGTCCGAGTCCCGTTCCAGTTCAGGTTAGTTGATTAAGCTTTTGTTTTGAAGTTTTCGATTCAATTTCCGTTCAGTTCGATTCATTTTGAGTATTATTTGGGTTAAAATTCCAGTTTTAAATTCAAGTTGGATTCTTATTTGAATTTGCTTTCAGATTCATTTTAACCCGATTCAGTCTAGTTCCATGTCGGGTTTCAGTTTCAAGTCGAGTCTTAGTTCCGGTTTCGTCAACGGGTTAGTTCGGCTCAGTTTTGGTTCTCGGTTCAGCTCACGTCGGTTCTGTTTTAGGCCTCGGCTCGGGTTCGGTCAACACAAGTCAACAGCAGTCAACTCGGTCAACGAAAGTCAACCGGTCAACTGCTGGTCAACTGTCGAACCAAGACTTGGTAAAATCTTAAACAACACAACTTATCTTTATTATTAATGATTTTATATATAGTTACTGTTTAATCGCGAACCGTTCGTTACATGAATTTGTTCACTAATCGTGCTTTGGAAACTTGTGTAAAAACGCTCATTTTCATTATATAACTCGTATAAATATTTGGTGTTTCATTGATTGTTGAGTTTTGTCAAATATATCGACAACTTGTGTTGTCGGGATCGTCCAAAAACAGGGGAAACTCTGCCCGTTTTTCGTAAAATTTCGTGGAACGAAACACATTAATTTTATAAAACGGAGCCTAATGGATTTAGTAAAATTTCTATAAAATATATATAAATGTATATTTATTTTGACAAAACTACTATAATACTTTTGATAAACATAAATTAAAATCTTTATTATTTAAACTATGCAAAACATATATATGTAAAAGTATATATATACTTATCCATCGGCTAGCTATACTTTAAATCCCACTTCGAATCCTCCGTCATAATTCCGTCACTCATGCACCATCGTTTACCCATATAGGGTGACCTCGGTGTTCCATCCTCCTGAACTTATACACTCGTCAACACTTGGATAATCGGAAGACTTAGCAATTATGTGAGTATACTCGTATTTCCCCCTTTTTACTTTTACCACTTTTGGGGTGTAACATGTTTACTTATCAACAACTTACACATGAACATTTTGCTTAAACACATGAACATTCCTATAACATGCTTGTACACGTGATTGCTTGATACTTTAAACTTGGGTGAAACTTTATGTGTTGAACTTATCATTAACTCCGTACGAGCCTAACCGTGACATATGTAGCGCTATAGGATTGACGACCCGCCGCCCGTAACTTGTGGTTATGTCATGAGCATCTTGCGTCTCTTTTGGTTTGATATGTTAGACACATGCCATATTTATTGTTTATCTTGAATCACATGCTTGCTATGAGGAATTGTTCAAAACTTATCATTTGTTATGTACGTACCAAACTTGTATACTCGCCATTGCTTTTGCATTGAATTGTATTTTAAACATGTTACAGGTTGATGATGACGATGCTATGAAAAGAAGTAGCGTTGATGCCTAGATACACATATAGACGTTTAGGTTAATATGTTGTATCAATTTTTGCTTATGTTGTTATGTATTACTTTTGGAACTTGTTGTTATTCGAGTTTATGTAACGTTGACAATTTGAAGTTATGAAATGAAATGGGAATTATTTAAATATTGTCACAAATAGCGTTATGATGTCTCTAGCAGTCTTCACACTTCGTCTCATCCCGATGTTTCCGCCATTGGTTGGGGTGTGACACAATCCTACCCTTGTTAAATGAATATGAAATCAATGGTTCAGATCAGTTCACGCGGTTCACTATAGGAAATTTGTTCACGTTTGAACCTAATCCTATATATATATACACATTTCAGAATTCTAAATAACTACAGACATTTCAGAACTCTTAATAAACAATCATTTTATACATAAGTTTTTGTATTTAGGATCTTTTTATCATCTATTATACGTATTTCTTTGATTATATACATGTTAAAAGTAGTTTACATATGTTTAATTGTCAAAATTATATATATGTGTCAAAAATAATTACATATATGCAAAAAAATTAGTTTACATATGTGTAATTATAAAATTACATATAAAAAATGATAAAATTACTCTTAACATGTATGTAATCGTAAAAATACACAAAATAAATGATAAAATTATTCTAAACATAAAAATATATAAATAAAAAGATTGTTTATTAGGAGTTCTGCGAGTTCTGTAAATATTTATGGTTCTGAAATGATCCTGGCCCTATATATATATATATATATATATATTGAAGAAACACTGGATAAATGACCGGAATCAAATTATCCAGGGGGTTAGGTTCTGCATAAAAAGGGGTGGTTCTCTCTCGTTTGATTCAAAGGGATGGACCTTCTTCTCCAACGAATACTGCTAAACAGAACACCGTTAGTCTCGTCACGGGGAGAAGGGAGGTTCTCTCCGTGACCACACTCCGGCGTTAGAATAAGTATGTGTTTATGAAGAAGAAGAAGTATTGGTGAAGTGAATGTAACTTGAAGTTCATACCTGAATTACTCTCATATTTATAGCCGGGAGTTTGGGCGGGAAAACCTGTTATTGAAATGTTAACGAAAGATACTAACTCCGTAAGCGGTTATTTCCTTCCCCGTTAATCTTCTTGATCTGACGTGAAAGCACACGGATCGTCATTTAGATCAACGGCTGGGGTATTGCCACTGTAAAGTGGGCAAGTGGAGGTTTCTCTCTAATTCCATGCCATCATCGTGATTTTAGGGTGGCCTGGGATGATGACACGTGTCCCAGACGGTTATAACCGTCTGGTGGTGCACGATTGAGTCTTCTAGAAGATTATTGCCATAATCCGGTGTGACTCCTTATTGTGTGGTAACAGTTTAATAAATAATATCCAAGTCTGGGTATTATTTAAGCGGGAGTGCTTGCTGGGATTTTTATCCCTTTGTTATGGAGAATCGGCGCCAGGACTTATAATTTTCCTTTTAGCGCGCAGGTGTTGTCCGCTGTTTTTCTTCTAAACTCTCTTTGTAGGACCAGTGCGCGGCCACGCAAGGTCTAAAGAGGGTTAAAAGACGAGGTTGTGGTATGGTCCCGATTACTTGATTTGAGATTTTTGGGACCTTACCTCTTCAAGTCCCCCCAGTCTAGTGTTGCTCTTATGCAAATAAGTGGAGCACTGGACTATGAGAGAAATGGTTTTTGCAATAGGGTTTTTTGGCGCGAAAGTAGAGAATTTTCTATGAGAAGATACACTTTGCTCATCATGTTGATTAAATCTTGAGTTTTTGAAAAAAATCATAATTCTTAGAAAGATGGAAACCTTATGAGGGAAGATATTTGCACCTTTCTTTGAGCGAAGAGCTTTTGTATTTATGAGCTGACAAGTTGCTTACGTCATCCTTTAGAAATATAGTTTGTGTTGTCTCTTCGTCTTCTATCTGACTGTAGCTCTGGGAATGCATGTGGACTCTGTCAGGGGGTTTTAAATGTGAAGTGACGTTTGTAGTGACAGCGCCGTTCCGAAGTCAATTGATTTGACACTTAATCATCATAGTTCTCTTTTCGATGCTGACCCTAATCTTTTTTTTTGTCTATATATTTGTATTGGGTGTGAAATTCTTCACCCAATTTGGAAAAAATGAAGAAAAAGCAGCAAATTCGGTGGAAAAGATTTTCCGAAGTGTTGAAGACGCTCGAGGCTGCTGATGCTTTACTTCTGCTTTCTGGTTTAAAGGTTGACTCTTTCACCAGTGGTGGGAGTTCCCATGGTGTTACTCTCCCTGAGACTTCGAGAGTCCGACGCCTCTCCGATCATCTAGATGATAACAATGGAGGAGTCACTAGGCTGTCAGCACACCTGTAACTCGTCCTTTTCCGGCTGATCGGAGGGGAAGCTCTTCAATCGTCTACCAGCGGCGTCGCCGTGCTGTCATTCCGGCTGAGGTTCCGACTGATGGAAATGTGGCCGTTGCTGCCGGAGATGACAGGGAGGATAATAACCCTTGGATTGTTGATCCCCACCCCTTGTCTGAGTATGGTGAGGTCCTCCATACTCCGTATGGGGTGCTAGATATGCTTTCTTAGTTTGACTTGTAACTAGTACTTCTTTTTTTTTTTGAAGAAACACTGCTGTGTTCTTGTAAATGGCTTGCTAAAGTGCTTTTGTTGTACTAATGATATTTTTTGATGCACTGCTGTGCATATCTGCTTTGGTAATTTATAAGTTTGTGTTTGGATTACAATATGTTCGGGTAGAGCGAATGAGAATGGTATTGTGCTCATGTGTGAACGTAGGTCTAGAATACGCGCGAGGTTGTGCTTATTTAGACTGTTCATGAGGCGTACAATGTTCACCATATTGTTTTCGCGTAAACCAAAAGAATTATATGCAATTTGTAACAAACAATAACATGTGTAGGGATAACTGTTGCATTAACAGGGCGCAGAGCTGATAATACAAAGTAAAATAGAAAAATACATTGCCTGTATAAATCTGAGTTGCTGAGTAGCTCGGCTCTATATAACACCTGCGCAGCTGCTGCGCGTTCCAGGTGCGGGGAACGGATGTTCCATCAATTCTTTTTAGGGTGTATGCTCTTTTGCCTAGGACCTCGTTGATAAATGTATGGCCCTTCCCACTTTGGCGCTAGTTTGCCCGGTTTTTCCACATTGGAGGCTTCATTGTCGCGCAAGACAAAGTCCCCTGGAACGAAAGTACATACGCGTACTCGCGCTTTGTAGTACTTTTTAAGTTTAGATTTGTATGTTGCCTCTGCGATGGCGGCGTTCTCGCGCATTTCTTCGAGAAGGTCTAAATCCATTCTTCGTTCCTTTTCATTGTTTTGCTTTTCCATGGCAAGCATGCACGGTGATGGAAGGCCAATTTCAGCTGGGATTACCACCTCTGATCCATACACAAGACTGAATGGGGTTTCTCCCGTACTGGTCTTCGGCATGGTACGATGGGCCCATAAGATGCTGGGGAGCTCATCGACCCATCCTCTGCGCGCTGTCCCAAGTCTCGCTTTTATGCCATCAACTATGTGTTTGTTGACACTCTCGACTTGGTCGTTTGCTTGTGGGTGCGCCACAGAGGCAAAGTTGTGTTCGATCTTCATTTCCTTGAACCACTTCTGAAGATCTTCCGAGGCGAAATTGGTGCCGTTGTCAGAGATGATTCGCAATGGTAATCCGAATATGCAAATAATATGTTCCCATATAAATTTACGGATCACCATTGCTGTGGTTGAAGCTAATGCCTTGGCCTCGACCCACTTTGTGAAATAGTCTACTGCCACGATAATGAACTTTACTGCGCCAGGTGCGTCAGGGAATGGGCCAACAAGATCAATGCCCCATTGCTGGAAGGGCCAGGCGGACGTGACCTGTATGAGTGGATTATTTGGACGGAGGGTTTTTTGGCGCGTGGCGCTGACAAGCTGTGCATTTTCGTAATAATTCTACCGCGTCTGCATCCCTGGCCAATAGTAGCCTGCGCTCATTATCTTTGCCACTACCATGCGCGGTCCGGCGTGTATCCCACATAAGCCTTCATAGATTTCCCTGACTAAGTACTGCGCGTCTGTTTTGTCAACACAGCGTAGGAGTGGTCCCATGAACGACTTTCGGTATAGAATTCCATCCGCCATCTCGTAGTTTATTGCCTTGTTCTGGATCTTCCTAGCTTACGCTTTCCCTTCTGGGAGTTTTCCGTGTTGTAGATACATGATGATCGGGGACATCCAGGATGGGTTGCCGACTTCTACTATGTTTACTTGTTTAAGCGGAACTGAAGGATTGGACAATACCTCGATGCGCACTTCTTTTGCTAAATGTCTGAAACTGGTAGCAGCCAACTTGCTCAACGCATCTGCGTGCTTATTTTCACTTCTGTTTATGTGATTTATTTTGAACGTTTGGAATTGGCTGATTAGCATCCGTGCTTATTCCAGATACAATGCCATGGCTTCACCTTTTGCATCATAGTGCCCATTAACTTGCTCGGCCACCAGTTTTGAGTCAACGTTAGCTTCAAGATTTTTTGCTCCCATTTTAAGCGCTAAACGGAGGCCTGCTAGAAACGCTTCGTATTCTGCCTCGTTTTTCGTGCTCTGGAAATCCAAGCGTATCGCATATGTAAGCTCGTGATCGTCTGGGCTGATCAATCGGAGGCCCGTGCCTGCTCCATCGCCATTAGAAGCCCCGTCTGTGTGCAGAGTCCAGACCCTATCGTCGAAAACAGGAACAGGGTTTTGGATTGCTTCACATTTTTGTACTTTGTCTATGGGAACTTTTGTGGCGAAGTCTGCTAAAACTTGCCCTTTGATCGCTGGTCGCGGTCTATATAGGATATTGTATCCTCCCAGCTCAATAGCCCACTTAGCTAATTGTCACGGCCCCCGACTCGGTTTAACCCGTTTCAGGAGCCGTGGGACAGAAAATCCCGTGGTATTTATTTAATTGAGTTAACAGCGGAAGATTTTAACAGGATCTTTTTAAAGCTGAAATTTCCTGATTATATTATTTCACAATTCGGGATAAACCCCGATAGTTTACAATCATATGATTTCACTGAGAAATCTTTATTTTACAAAACATGTTTCTTTATTTTATATTGAGCCATTTCCTTAAGCTTGTAGTGTTTCTTGACACTTTTCCTGGATCACAACAGATCACCTGAAACATGTTTAAAAAAGGTTTTGTCAGCGGGAAATACTGGTGAATCATTCTATTTACTAAAATGACACGTTTGTTATAATTTACAGTATTAAGA
The DNA here is from genome assembly GCA_030545235.1 of Helianthus tuberosus. Classification (NCBI taxonomy): domain Eukaryota; kingdom Viridiplantae; phylum Streptophyta; class Magnoliopsida; order Asterales; family Asteraceae; genus Helianthus; species Helianthus tuberosus. The sequence continues at coordinate 231,821,703 of CM060423.1, read as the reverse complement.
GCGATTACAATTGCTCCTATCTTATAATTAACTGGTCCAGTTGTCACTCGACCGTATCTATGACTGTGGTCATATCACTATTGGGTCCTGTCACCCAATAATGACGTATATCACTAATTAGGCTCGCCCACCTAAGAGTGATAAAACAGCAGTAATGTGCACAATACCCCACTTACTGCCAGTAATTAAAGATACACAAAGACTTAATCACTATAATTATAACTTTGAAAACATTTAAGAATTTATAAAGCACTTTGATAAAAAGAGAATGACTCACATTGTAGATTTAACACGGACAGAGTCTAGTCTACTGATTAGCCTTGTTAACCTAGTTTAAATAACAATGCACACAAAACTAGGTTAGTAACTAATACAGCATTTACGATAACTCACGAGATCAAACCCTCACAACGAATGACAAAGTGCAATACTTAAACATCCATCGAGTTCACGACGAATGACAAAGCATAATCCTAATGTGGGCAGCACTTAAACATCCATTGGATAGTTTTAATCGATCGGACATTGAATCGTAGCAGCGATCGGGTTATTACCCTGTTATTGCGGCAACACTTCATGAATTATGTGTGTTTTGAGACTGTTTCTACAATATCTCAGCGTATATTTTGAGTTTTAACGTCGTTCAAGTGCCAGAATTCAAGTCCCAAAGCCTACTACTTATACCTGAAAAACCGCCCCCCTCGCGTGGCGCGAGGGGGTGTCGCTTGGCGCGAGGGGTTACCCCCTACCATAGGGTAGCCCCGTGTAATTGTAGGCTTGCTGAGTTGGTCTTGCATGCAGATTCAATTCACACGTAAAACTGTGTGGATAATACTAACGGGAATTTACCCCCCCCTGAGTTTTAGGGGCCCTAATCCTGATTCCGATTATTCTGAAAATTTTAGGGTTTATGCGGAATCACTTGGGTTTCTCAATTAGGGTTTCCTATTGGACAATTAAAGTAATAAATAGAACTTTTTAATAAGAGTTGTTACATTCTCCCCACCTTAATAAAAAATCTCGTCCTCGAGATTTACTGGAACAAGTAGGGATACTTTCGCTTCATTTCTGATTCTAATTCCCAAGTGTATTCAGATCCTCTCTTTGAATTCCACTTAACTTTGACCAGTTTTAGTCTTTTGTGTTTGAGAAACTTGATCTTTCTATCTTCAATTTGAAGAGGTTTCTCTACGAATTTCAGCTTTTCATTTACCTCTATATCTTGAAGAGGTACTACCAGTGATTCGTCAGATAGACATTTCTTGAGATTGGATATATGAAATACGTCATGTACTCCTACCAGTTCCTCTGGTAGTTGTAAACGATAAGCAAGTGGTCCTATACGTTGGATCACTGAAAATGGTCCTACGTATCATGGACTTAGTTTTCCCTTCTTTCCGAATCGAACTACTCCTTTCCAAGGAGAAACTTTCAAAAGTACTTTATCTCCAATTTGAAACTCTAACGGCTTGCGTCGATTATCTGCATAACTTTTCTGGCGATCTCGAGCCGTCTTCAGTCTTTCCATAATTTGAGTGATCTTGTCGGTAGTTTCTTGCTCTATTTCAAGACCTGATAATTGACTTTCTCCTATTTATGCCCAACAAACTGGAGTTCTGCACTTTCGTCCATATAAAGCTTCGAATGGGGCAGATTCGATACTTGAATGATAACTATTGTTATAGGAGAATTCAATTAAAGGTAAGTGGTCATCCCAGTTTCCACCAAAATCTATTACACATGCTCGGAGCATGTCTTCTAGGGTTTGTATTGTCCTTTCACTTTGCCCGTCTGTTTGTGGATGATATGCAGTGTTCAAGTTCAGTTTAGTTCCCATAGCTTCTTGGAAACTTGTCCAGAAATGAGAAGTGAAACGACTATCTCTATCCGATACAATGGAGAGTGGAACTCCATGTAGGGATACGACTTCATCTACATACAACTTTGCCAACCTTTCCATGCTAAAGGTTTCTTTCATAGGTAGAAAATGAGCTGATTTGGTTAATCGATCCACAATTACCCAAATCGCATCATTACCTTTTCTGGTTTTGGGTAACTTAGTAACAAAATCCATTGTTATGAGTTCTCATTTCCATACTGGCATTTCTAATTGTTGTAGTAGACCTGAAGGTTTCTGGTGTTCTGCCTTAACTTGTGAACAAGTAAGACACTTAGAAACATATCTAGCTATATCCTTTTTCATGCCTATCCACCAGAAATTATTTCTTAAATCTTGGTACATCTTATTATTTCCAGGGTGCATGGTATACCTAGATTTATGGGCTTCTTCTAAAATTTTATCTCTTAATTCTCCTTGCTTAGGTACCCAAATCATTTTCTTATGGAATCTCCAAATTCCATCAGCTCCTTGTTCTAATTCTTTTATTTGTCCTTTCATTCCTTCAGCATCATCCTTGATTGCTGTTTCTTGAAAATGCTTTAGTTGTTCCATTAAATCTAATTGTAGATTTAATCTAAGAGCACGAACCCCTCGTTGTTTCTCATGATACTTACGACTTAAGGCATCTGCAACTACATTTGTTTTTCCTTCGTGATACTGAATATCACAGTCGTAGTCACTTAGGATTTCCATCCATCTTCTTTCTTTGCCTCATGTTTAATTCTTTTTGCCCAAATATATATCTTAAACTTTTATGATCCGTATAGACAGTAAACTTACTTCCGTACAGATAATGTCTCCAAATCTTAAGGGCAAAAATTATGGCTCTTAATTCTAAATCATGAGTTGTATAATTTTCCTCGTGCTTTTTCAATTGCCTTGAAGCATACGCAATTACCTTCTTGCGTTGCATTAACACACATCCTAATCCTAGTTTTGAAGCATCACAGTAAACCTCAAAATCTTCAGTCCCTTCTGGTAAAGCTAGGATTGGGGCATTTGTTAACTTTTGCTTTAAAATCCTAAAAGCTTCTTCTTGTTTAGGTCCCCATTCAAACTTAACTGCTTTACAGGTTAGCTTAGTTAATGGTACAGCTATCTTGGAAAAATCCTTAATAAACCGTCTATAGTATCCGGCTAAACCTATAAAAGTTCTAATTTCCATTGAGGATTGCGGAACCTTCCATTTGGTAATTGCCTCTATTTTAGAGGGATCTACATGAATACCTTCATGATTCAACATGTGACCTAGAAATTGCACTTCCTTTACCCAAAATTCACACTTCGAGTATTTGGCGTAAAGCTTTTCTTTTCTTAACAAAGTTAAGACTGCATGCAAGTGCTTACAATGTTCATCTTGACTTTTGGAATAAATAAGTATATCGTCTATGAAGACAATTACGAATTTATCCAAATACGGTTTACAGATCCTATTCATCATGTCCATGAATGCGGCAGGTGCATTCGTTAATCCAAAGGGCATGACTGTAAACTCGAAATGACCATACCTAGTTCTGAAAGCGGTTTTAGGTATGTCTTCTTCTTGTACCTTCAATTGATGGTATCCGGAGCGTAAGTCAATCTTAGAAAAATATCTAGCTCCTTGAAGTTGATAAAAAAGATCATCAATTCTAGGTAATGGGTATCAATTCTTAATTGTAACTTTATTTAATTCTCTATAATCGATACACATTCGCATCGAACTGCCCTTTTTCTTTACAAACAACACTGGTGCTCCCCACGGGGATGAACTAGGTTGTATGAAACCTTTATTTAGTATTTCATCTAATTGCTTTTTCAATTCTAACATTTCTGTGGGTGCTAACCGATAAGGTGCCTTAGCTATCGGTGTAGTTCCTGGAATTAGATGAATTCTAAATTCTACTTCCCTATCTGGTGGTAATCCCGGGAGTTCTTCTGGGAATACATCTGGATATTCTGAGACTACAGGAATATCCTTTAGTTCTTTATCCTTAGTACTAATGATTACTGAAATCATATATACTATTCCTTGCTTTCGTTCATAACTAGCAACTTTCATTACTGATATGAACTTCATGGGTTTACGTGGTTTATCTCCTGTAATCATGATTACTTCTCCGGTAGGTGCACGAATTTCTATGGAGTTCTGATCACAAAGGATTCGAGCATGGTTGGCTACTAACCAATCCATTCCTAACACAACATCGAATTCAGCTAATTTCATAGGTAATAGGTTTGCAGAGAATTTATGACTTAAAAGTTCTATTTCTACATTTTGCAAAACCTTATCTATTTTAACTGAATTCCCATCCGCCTTTTCGACTGTAAAAATTTGCCTAAGGTTGGTTAAGGGTAAATTAAGAGTTTGGCAGAATAAAGTATTGATAAAACTTTGGTTTGCACCAGATTCAAATAATACTTTTGCGTAAACGTTGTGAACTAAGAACGTACCAGCTATTACATCTAGAATGAGTTCTGCTTCTTGAGTGGTCAGCTGAAATGCTCTGACATTCTTCTTAGTAGCTCCGTCAACCGTCTTGGTTTTGTTGTCTGCTGGTTTGGCCAATTTAGGACATTCTGTTTTAAAATGCCCCGCTTCTCCACAGTTAAAGCAGATTATGGTTTTCTTTCTGCAGTTTTCTTCACGATGTCCTACAGCTTTGCAAAAGTTGCAGGTTATATTGCATCTTCCATAATGTTTCTTTTTGCAATTCCTGCAGAACTGAGGAGTTGAGGATTGCCCTGTTCCTCTTTTCTTGAAGTTACTATTATTACCCATACGAAATCCTTGGGAAATTTTCTGAGCCAATTCCTTCTTCCTGTTTTCATCTCTTGTGCGTACCAATTCGTCAGTTAGGGTGTTAGCTAATTCTACTGCATCGTCAATAGTGCGAAGTCTCGCAGCTTTAACGATATTACGGATTTCGCTAATTAATCCCCAAATATAGCGAGAAATGAGTACCGGCTCTGGCGAAGCCAGCGTTGGTACCACTCTAGCATATTCGAAGAATGTCGAAGTATATCCTCGACAGTCTACACCCATCATTCGATGGTTTAGGAATTTATTTGCCATTTGATCTTTTTCATACTCGGGACAGAATTTTCTTTCTACAATACTCTTAAATTCTTCCCAGTTCATGGCATAAGCCACAGTTCTTCCTTTGGCTTGAAGTACTGTATTCCACCATTCTAGCGCCCCTTCTTTAAACAGATTTGACGCATACATAACCTTATCGTCCTTGGCACATTTACTTATTATAATTACTGCCTCGGTTTTCTCTAACCAACGCAGTGCCGCAGTAGCTCCTTCATTGCCTGCAAATTCATTGGGTTTACAAGCAAGAAATTCTTTGTAAGTGCAAGCAGGCGTTGCAGCTTTCATTTTCTTAGGGAGTGGAGTCTGCCTTGGATCATTATCGTGATTAGTATGATTACCGCCTCCGTTTACGCTATTACTGAAGTTATCTTCAGAAATACGTTTGCTAGGAATGATTTGTTGAGGTTCAACGGGTTTCTGGGCAGCAGCAATTATTGCTGGAATAGCATTGGCTATCCCTTGAGCAACGATATTTTCTATATCTTGCCTAGTCATAAAATGATCCTCCTGATGTTGCTCAGATTGATTTACTTCATTTACTGGTTCATTACCAATGTTGGCCATCTGATAATTAATTATATAATTTATTAGTATAAAATAAGAAACAACCAAATATAATAATTAATTGCACATAATCACGTAAACAATTATATAATAAAAATTGTAAATTTCTAAACTTTCATTTGTTTATATATTATAATATGTTTTCGTACACTCTTTTATCTTACAATCATTTTATTGTTTATTTTACACATACTGATTTTTATTACTTTTATTGTTATTATACAAACACAGACTCACAACCCACTTTTCCCTCGTCAATTTGCAATTTTAATAATGATGTTCCCTCTCATCATATTTCCATGAGATTTTTCCTCCTATCTCTCGGATCCTATTCCCAGCATCCATCAGTTCTTCGCCAAAATGGCGGAGTTCAGCCATATTCTCATTACTCATCGGTGGATTTGGTATAGGTTCTGGGTCAAACTGAGGGAAAAATGTATAAGGATTGTTAAGAAGGTTTTGGAACTGCCAATCATTAGTCCACCACTCGTCCATTCCTAGAGGTTGGGTGTGGATTATAGGTTCTGGGATTGCTGGTTCCAAATTCATTGGAAGTTGGGTTTCAATAGGATGAGTAAAAACATTTTCATTGACAGGCTTATTAGTATCACAGCTTGCCAATATAAATTCTAGCTCCTCCTGCAATGTCATTTCCTGGGTTTGCTTAGAGCTTTCTCCAATTTCCATTTTTGTCTGCCTAGAATCTTCCCCAAACTCCATTTCCATCTGCCTAGAATATTCCCCAAACTGCATTTCCATCTGCCTAGAATCTTCCCCGACTTCAATTTCTTTTCCTTTTTCTAAGGGATTGTTTATTTTAGAATTCTTCCTAGTGGCGGGTTTCCTTCTACGCACACGCCTCCATCCTACCACTCTTCTCCTCTTCTTAGGCTTGGGTTTCTCCAGAGGTGGAGCGTTGAATTCTATAGGTTGTTCCACATCAGCAAAGTATCCAGTAAATTCTTTGGAAACTTCTATGTTTACAGGGTATAGGTTGAGATTCTCTAGAGCTCCAGATAACTCATTCATGCTGTTTAGCATATATGTAAAAATAATAAGTTAAAATTTTATAACAAATTTTCACAGATAAACTGTAAATATTATTGCATACTGTATGTCTTTAATTTAATACAAAGGACAATTGATAATTAAACATACTAGGTTTTATTGAAAATTTATTTATTTACTGTATAACGTTTCTGGCTTGTAAGTGATAAGGTTGCTAATACTGGGTCATGGTATTCTAAAGATTTGCATTTACTGCTACGGTAGCTAGCATATAAAGATCCGCCCATTTTTCATCTAACTTGTCTTCCCATGGTGGGTTACTGTCAAGTTTCTGGATTTCCTGATTAACTCTCATTTCTTTTGATTGAGATTTCTTTATTTTCTCCTGACTTTTCTTAATAATCAAACTTCTTTTATTAGGAGAAAGTGGTTCCTCATAATGATCTTTACGAACAAATATTCCCTCCTCATTATCTACTGAGTATCTTGAGGATTGGGATGAACTTCCCTTCTCTTTTGGCAAACTATCTAATTTAAGATAGATGTTTGAAAGCTTTTGCTTACCCATACTGTAACTAACAAATAGTCAGTTAATAAAACACATAATCACATAATGGTAATCAGGAAAAATTAAGTATTTTTAAATACTTAATTAGCTTAACTCAGTGGCTCTGATACCACCTTTTTCTGTCACGGCCCCCGACTCGGTTTAACCCGTTTCAGGAGCCGTGGGACAGAAAATCCCGTGGTATTTATTTAATTGAGTTAACAACGGAAGATTTTAACAGGATCTTTTTAAAGCTGAAATTTCCTGATTATATTATTTCACAATTCGGGATAAACCCCGATAGTTTACAATCATATGATTTCACTGAGAAATCTTTATTTTACAAAACATGTTTCTTTATTTTATATTGAGCCACTTCCTTAAGCTTGTAGTGTTTCTTGACACTTTTCCTGGATCACAACAGATCACCTGAAACATGTTTGAAAAAGGTTTTGTCAGCAGGAAATACTGGTGAATCATTCTATTTACTAAAATGACACGTTTGTTATAATTTACAGTATTAAGAGCGATTACAATTGCCCCTATCTTATAATTAACTGGTCCAGTTGTCACTCGACCGTATCTATGACTGTGGTCATATCACTATTGGGTCCTGTCACCCAATAATGACGTATATCACTAATTAGGCTCGCCCACCTAAGAGTGATAAAACAGCAGTAATGTGCACAATACCCGACTTATTGCCAGTAATTAAAGATACACAAAGACTTAATCCCTGTAATTATAACTTTGAAAACATTTAAGAATTTATAAAGCACTTTGATAAAAAGAGAATGACTCACATTGTAGATTTAACACGGACAGAGTCTAGTCTACTGATTAGCCTTGTTAACCTAGTTTAAATAACTATGCACACAAAACTAGGTTAGTAACTAATACAGCATTTACGATAACTCACGAGATCAAACCCTCACAACGAATGACAAAGTGCAATACTTAAACATCCATCGAGTTCACGACGAATGACAAAGCATAACCCTAATGTGGCAGCACTTAAACATCCATTGGATAGTTTTAATCGATCGGACATTGAATCGTAGCAGCGATCGAGTTATTACCCTGTTATTGTGGCAACACTTCGTGAATTATGTGTGTTTTGAGACCGTTTCTACAATATCTCAGCGTATATTTTGAGTTTTAACGTCGTTCAAGTGCCAGAATTCAAGTCCCAAAGCCTACTACTTATACCTAAAAAACTGCCCCCCTCGCGTGGCGCGAGGGGTTACCCCCTACCATTGGGTATCCCCGTGTAATTGTAGGCTTGCTGAGTTGGTCTTGCATGCAGATTCAGTTCACACGTAAAACTGTGTGGATAATACTAACGGGAATTTACCCTCCCTGAGTTTTAGGGGCCCTGATCCTGATTCCGATTATTCTGAAAATTTTAGGGTTTATGCGGAATCACTTGGATTTCTCAATTAGGGTTTCCTATTGGACAATTAAAGTAATAAATAGAACTTTTTAATAAGAGTTGTTACACTAATCTCCCCGCAACATCGGGTTTGGATAGAATTTTTGTAGGATCGATCTCGACCTAAATGAGTCGGTTGGAGAAGCTCTAATTCGTTTCAGAGGCGGAAACTAAGAAACGAACGGGTAAACAGCTAGAAAATCACTCTAATCCTCTTTATCATTCAATAACAAACGTTTACAGTACGAGGAAATACCGGCAGCACTTCGGTATCAGATTTCTGAATCGTTACAAATGAAACCGTTTGACTCCTATTTATAGAGATGGCCCCTTCCGTTTGAAAGTAAACATAATAGTTCAAACGGAAGGGTCTTCAAACGGAAGGGTCTTCAAACTTTCACTTCAAACGGAACCCTCTCTCAAACTTTGATTTCAAACGGAAGGGTTTCAAACGACCAGTTCATATTGATGATGTCATCTTTGCAAATGATGACATCATGCTGAATATCTTCGCAACGAACTGAGACATGACTGAAGACGTAGACGACAGACGGATGCACCAACAAACTCCCCCTCGGATGTTGACGGAGTCTTCAGTGTTGAGTCTTCAATTGTCAATCTACAATCTTAATCTGTCTCTAAGCTTCACTCTCAGACTTTTCTTGCAGGTTTTCAGACTCCCCCTTGAGATATGCTGTCATTTCTTCAGATCATCAGCATCATCAGCTTTAGGATCGTTGTCTGGCTTTCTGTCTAGCAACTTTTCATTCTAACCTGCAAAAACTCTACCCAAAAATAAATTTTCTGATAATCATTTGTGGATAAGATTTTCAAATCTAATTTATCACATGCAGGAATAACATTTTTATTGAAAAACTTTTATCATTCCAATTCAACAATCTTCAAACACTTTCACCCAAACCATTTGTTCATCATGTTTAGCACTCGGAATTTTGAAAATCAGCTTTCCAAAATCAGTTGTCGAAAATCTTTTTGAATTTTTCAAAATTTATGCTAAAACACACTAAAATCTTTTTGGATTTTTGAAAGTACTGAAAAGCAGTAAATGAAATATTTACAAACAATATTTTTTGTGAGTTTGTGCAAGAGGATCATATCAGTTTCTGAGACAAATCATCAACACCGTTAAGCTTCATTTCATTTTAAGTTCTAAACAATTCACCTAGATTGTCAGTATATTGATCCACTTTAAATTTTCACACAAAGTTCAATTGATCCGAGATACGAGATTAATGTTTTAAGCTCTTGAACTTATTCGTGTGTCCCACTACTTGAATATACTCCCGTATCCAGATCCCAATATTCAGTCTTACAGGTGAGTATACCACAGATGATATCTGTCAGGGGAATAAATTATAGTACGAGGGCCGTGAGAGCTCAGGTCGATCTTTCGATACGCAGAGAGATGACGGCTTCGACTTTTGGTGAGTCCCCTTTAGAGGATCTTTTGCATTACAACAGCAGCGACTATCAATTTTATTGTTTCATCAGCTTGCTGAGGGCGATGCTATGTTTCAAGCATTTGCAGAAAGCATTATCCGGGGACTAGGTCAGAAATTTCTTTCAGCAGAAGTCCCGGGATAATACCCCAGATATCACTGAGCATAAAGACCTAGTATCTCAGAATAAGGGACCTTTCAAACAAGATTTCAGGGGTTACCTATATATCCAAGTTTGTGTTAACCCACAGAACAAGCAAGTTTGAAATTTAAGTTTATATCTCGTCACAATCTACTAAATGTGTAAAAACCTACTGACACATCATCAGTGAGACCGTTTATCACATTTTTACTTTCCAATTCTTTAGCATGTTGTGATCGTCCACTGATGTACTATCATTTCCTCTTTTATGCAACAAAAACTCATTTTTGATTTTATCATGTTTTTGGCTTTTTCAAATTTTCAAATGTTTTTGGATTTTCTAAAATTCTTACTCCCCCTAAAATGCAAACACATTTTAGGAAATTTGAAAACAAACTGTACACAAACATGACAACTAATATCGAATTGCCTCAATTCGCCATCCACTTGGCATAAACAATCAGAACTCCCCCTCACAACAAACTATTTTCCCATTATGATTTCAAAACACTTAAGTTTGTTTTAATCAAACGGTTTTTCCGGAAAATAAGTTTTGTTGATTTTATCACTTATAAAATTGGGGATCAAATCATCACGTAGTTTTTCAACCACTTGTAGAAAATCAGATACAACTTAATGTCCCTGATTTACCACTTGTAAAATCAATCTAATCAAGCATTTTCAACCAATCATCATCTGTTGATTGAATTCTCAAGGTGCCGATTCCTATTCCTCGCTTACAAACCTGGGAGTTCCGGCAAGTCCTGCAAAAACTTCTCAAACATTTTATACAAACATGATAAAGAATGATGCCGATTCATGATCCACGATTACCAACTTGGGATCTCCGGCAAGTCAGGTTTTTATTCTTTGAAAAATATATCCACCCAAGCCTGACCTTCCTTGGGTGTAACAACTTCTTTTTCATCTTTTCTTTCAACGAACCTGTGAACTCCTCTTTTAGCAGCATAAAATTCTTTAACACCTTTGGCTTTACCATTGACCATTTTGCCAAAAATATGTTTCACAGTTCCGTTGAAAGCCTTATCAACATCAAATTTCTTCTTATCAGAATAAAATTGATTTGATATTTCAACTTTTCCAACTTTCTTCATAAAATTTTCAGCACAGAACGGTGGAAAATTTTCATCGTTCATAATTAGAACTGATTTCTCAACACGTGGCTCCTCTGATTTTGTGGAATCAGATTCATCACCAGAATTATTACCTGAACCCTTCACAACCCATTTTTGATTTATTACATTTTCTTTTCTTTTTACCACATTCTTTGAACATTCACCAATCTCGAAGGTCGAATTTTCAAAGCCAGTAAATAGTTTGGTTGTAAGTTCAGTTTTCTCCACAACTTTCTCTTTCAATTTACCAGATACTTCCTGTTTTGGTTTGAATATTTTCGGACAATTCCTAGCAACATGACCAGTAATCTTGCACTGAAAACAGGTTCTGGTTTCAATCTTCTTTGGCACAGCATTTTTCTTCAACTCTTCTTGCTTCTTGGCAAGGAATTCCTGATTTGTCTGCTTTCTGAATGCTTGCTCTTTCTCATCATTTAAAAAATTTCCTGAAACAAACACAGTTTTTGGTTTAGAAAATTTTTCATTTTTATAGATTTTCGGTGGTACAAAACCAAGACCTTTCTTTTTGAAATTACGATTATGGTTTGGATTCTTTTGGAAACTATAACCACAATTGTAACCTATTTTCTTGTTTAAACGTTGTTGAACTCTTGAGGTGTAAGGATTAGGTTTTACATGAAGATTTTCATCTTTTATTTCAGAAATATTAATTTCTATTAGTTTGAAAACCTTTTTAATCATTTCAGTTTTAACACCTCTTATTGGAAAACTCTCATCAGAATATAATTTGTCAGAACCTTTCAAAGTATATGCTACTTTGACTGATTCATCATTCAAATTAGATTTCGATAGCAAAAATTGTTTATCATAAACCCGTTTGTCCTTTTTGACTGTTGACTTTGACGCATCTGACTCAGACTTTGACTTGGATTTGGACTTCGGTTTTGACTCCTCTATGTCATCTTTATCTAACACCTGATCGACCACACTTTTTATCAACTTTGACTCATGATCAGTATCAGACGACGTGTATGTAACATCAATATTTTCTGGCAAGTTATCCGACGTCCCAGACTCCCATTGTAAGTTTATTGCCTTTTCGACTCTTTCTGAATTTGGATTTTGAGGTAAAAATCCATTTTCGACCGGAGGCGGACATCTTGTGTAGACCACACTTGGTTTCTTACCAGAAGTCTTCACTTCATCTGTTGTCACAGCTTTCTCTTCTTCAGACATTTTCATTTCTTCAAATGTCTTCAAATTCTCCACTACGGGATAAATCCTGTCAACAACAAAAGAAGAACATGAGTAACTGTTTAATAACTTTTTAACTTTCTCAGTCTCTATCTTCTGTGTTGCCAGCTCCAACTCTAAATCAGCACATTTCTTGATATAAAAGTTAGCATCATCCAGCTGTCTAAGATATGCTACTTTCAAAGTATTCATCGCCATTGCTTGTTCACCACTCGAATCAGTATATTTGTTAATTTCTCTGTTCATTGTGTCATACGATTCTTTCAACTTGTGAATATTGTGCAATAACTCATTGTTTTGTTTGATTAACGAATCACAGTTCATGCACTTTTCAGAAACTTCAACTCGTTCTTCATCAACTTTGACTTCAAATTCAGGAACCTCTTTGACTATACGATTTGATTGTAAAAATTCAGCTCTTCTCTTTTTCTCAGCTTTGGCTTCAGCTTTTAATCTCTCTTCCTCTTCTTCCTCTTCTTCAAGCTTTCTTCTTCTTGCTTCAGCAGCTTCCATGACTTTTCTGCACCTTTCAGCACATTTCAAATCATAAGCATTTGCAATGAAAACATTAACATTTGAAGTATCTTTAGACATCTCTTTGGCCATAAATTCTTGATCTGGACAAAAATTGTTCCAATTGAAACCTTCAGCCAGTTTTTCATCATCTTGTTCTGCCAAACACACTTTGCTGTTTGTTGGAACATATTTATCCCAACTGAATCCACCATCATTTCCCAGACAAGCTTTCTTTGAGTCTTTAATCTGCATCATTCCATGTGCAGTTTGTGCCTGATGCAATGCTGGTGGTGTGATTTGATGATAAATCGCCTTTTTGTGATAATCGTTGTTTCCAAAAGGATTCTGGGCTCCAGTAGCTTCACGATTTTTGCACTCTCTCTTGAAATGCCCCTTTTCCCTGCAACGAAAACAAGTAACTTTAGATTTATCAAAGCCTAAATTTGAAACACTTGCATCCAGGAAATCATTTCTTCCAGTAATTTGTTTAAACTTCTCAGCTCTTCTCATTACACTGGCCATGCACCATTTAATATCCATTAATTCCATTTCTTCAGCATCGATTTGATCGTAATCTTCTTTCGTGAGCATTGGATTACCGATCTTTCCGGCCACAAAACTACTATAGGACTCTAGAACCATTCCCAACAAAGACATTTGATTTTTGGCAACTTCTTCAGAATAATCTTGATCACTTTCAAGATTTAATACAATATTGCATTGAAGTTTTCTTCCGTTCTTTGTTGCAGAAATGTTTGGATCAAATGATGAAAATCTAGTGCTGCTTGATCCCTGGGATGATTTCTTTTCAGAAGAATCATTCACACTGTAAGCAGTTTCAATTTTTGGAGAATAATTTGACTTATCGTTGACACCACCTTTGTAATACAAACTGATATCTTGTTCTCCATCGTAATTCTTCATCCTAGCAATCTTCCTCTGCTCCATTTCCTGAGCTTCCAGATGTTTGATGAAATCTCCCAGTGTCATATTTTTATAATCTTTTCTGTTGGATCTCAGCATCATCAGAAATGTTCCCCATGTTTCATATGGTAGTGCATCTGCAAGTTTTTCAATCAATTCATCAGTATCTTTCTTAACACCAAGTTTCGTCATATTTCTCACCAAGTTACAATATCTATCAATTAATTGCTTGACACTTTCATTTTTCAATCCCCGAAATAAGTCAAATTCCTTTTTCAGGAGAGACATCTTATTCCTGAGCATATCGTCACTTCCAGTAAACTTTGCTTCCAACTCTTTCCATATCGAATATGAAGTTCCATCATGTTGAAGCAGTATCAAAATATCTTCTTTTATCGCTTGCTGAAGCAGACTCACCATCAATTTCTCATCTCGATATTTCTTTTTATCTACAGCAGTCATTTCTCTAAGTGTCAACGGAGTACCATTCACAACATCGTTCTTTGTGGGTTTAACATACGGCTCTTCAGTGTGTTCCCACGCATCCAAGTGATACGCCTCAACCCAATTTCCAAACCTTTCGGACCATCCATTGTAATCATCAATATCCATGAGTTTGGGTGGTTTCTGAGACGTCCCGGTTTCATTTTCAATCATAGCACTTTGAGTGATTGTAACTGGACTAGCAAAAGCATTGTAGAACTCGTTCTCCATGTTTCGAATTTTCAAAATGAGCTGTATCACCTTGTAAAATACCGGCCGATTACCTAACAACACAAAAACAAACAAAATGCAATCAGTGTAACAGTTAATCAACTAACTGAATAAAACTGGTACTCAAACTTGTGAATTTTCTGTGCGGACTGACTGTTGACCAACTGTACGGACTGATATGACCCGGATCAAAATCAAACAACCTGACCCACAATAACTGAGTACAATTCCAAAACGACCTAGTTCAAAGTTCAAGTGGACTGGACCTTTGAATGATCAAACCATGATACTTGAACCTTGAATCCGTGGGAGTTGGCAACAAAAGACAATGTCAACTTTTAAATGTGGCCGGCAACTTTAAGAATTCAAACTATATGATTTGGGCCGCACACTTTGGGCTTTCAATTTGCCGTAGACAATGAATCACATGGACGAACTATTGACATGGGCTTCAAACAATTAACACATATCAAATAACAACTCAATTTGGTTGAACCGCTTTGTCTCGAACTGATCTTCAAGTAGACTTTGACCAACAATTTCTGACAACAAAGATAATGCAACAAACTACACAAGTGCCGATGTAGAAGACTTTAACACAACAGACAAAATTATATTTCTTCACATGCTCATGAACCAACAATTTTTCATTGGACCTCAATTTAATTCAAAGACAATGATTGGGCCTTTAAATCCACTTAGTCGACAACTCTTAGTATGCTGTGTGCTAACACCTTTTAATTCAGATCACATGTAAATGACAAACTGATTGACAATTATCAATTAAACAAACATCATTCGAGACTTTTGTGTCACATGCCCACCATCATGACCTGACAATACATTGATATTTTCAATTCAACATATGCTAATGACAACATGCAGCCGACAACATGATCATAGAATATTCCTATTTGGCTGAAATAATCACATGGGCATGACACATCTGATCAGATTAAAGCAATTATCACGTGAAGACTCAACCATTTTCAAACAGGAACCATTTTTCAAACTGTCATGTTAACAACTTTCAAACTGTAGGGTGTAACTTTCAAACTGTCAGGTCAGGTTCAAACGGTGGACTTTCAAACTATGAACTTTCAAACGACAAAATTTCAAACGATCAGTTTTTCAAACGATGGGACCCAAACTTCAAACGATTGACATCAGTTTCAAACGATGGAATATAATTTTCAAACGATGGACCAGTTTTCAAACGATGAATCAGTTTTCAAACGATGAATCAGTTTTCAAACGATGACGTCATCAAATCGCGAAACTTTTCAAACGGAACACATGATTTTGATCAGTTTTAGGTCGTATTTTGGTTTCAAACTTTCAAGGATTGGTTAATAGTGAATTCCGAACATAGTGTGAAGATTTGAACTGATTTTATCCGTAAGAAGTATCGATTTTAAGAAAGAAGGTGTAGAAAATGAGATTTTCAAGCTGAATATGGCAAGAGCTCCTCGTCCTGAGCTCTGATACCAATTGTAGGATCTATCTCGACCTAAATGAGTCGGTTGGAGAAGCTCTAATTCGTTTCAGAGGCGGAAACTAAGAAACGAACGGGTAAACAGCTAGAAAATCACTCTAATCCTCTTTATCATTCAATAACAAACGTTTACAGTACGAGGAAATACCGGCAGCACTTCGGTATCAGATTTCTGAATCGTTACAAATGAAACCGTTTGACTCCTATTTATAGAGATGGCCCCTTCCGTTTGAAAGTAAACATAATAGTTCAAACGGAAGGGTCTTCAAACGGAAGGGTCTTCAAACTTTCACTTCAAACGGAACCCTCTCTCAAACTTTGATTTCAAACGGAAGGGTTTCAAACGACCAGTTCATATTGATGATGTCATCTTTGCAAATGATGACATCATGCTGAATATCTTCGCAACGAACTGAGACATGACTGAAGACGTAGACGACAGACGGATGCACCAACAATTTTCCCTAAGTGGTAATTGGTGAGGACTGTAATAACATGACCAAAGAAATACCGGCGTAGGCGTCGTGATGCATGTACTAGAGCGAGGACCGGTTTTTCTATCATCGAGTAGCGCGTCTCTAGGCCAGTGAGCATCTTGCTGATATAATATATTGGGGTCTGAATGTTCTCTCTTTCCACCATTAACACTGCACCAACCGCTACTTCTGCAGCGGACAAATATAAGATCAGTGGTTCTTTTTCTCGTGGTGCTGTCAGTGTTGGCAACTGAATTAAACATTCATTCATTTGCTTGAAAGCCGTTTCCACTTCTGGTGTCCACTGGAAGTGGCTTTTCTTGGCACAATTGCGCAGTGTGCTAATGAACGGATAAGACTTTGCAGCGTGATTTGCCAAGAATCTGTTCAAAGCTGCTAATCGTCCTGCGAGCCTCTGCATTTCTTTTACTGTTGCAGGTGACGACATCAGCTGGATGGCTTGCACTTTCTCCGGGTTTACTTTAAAACCGTCTCTTGTTACTATAAAACCCAAGAATTTTCCTTCTTCCATTCCGAAGGAACACTTTATTGGGTTAAGTTTTAAGTTCACGCTGCGCAAAGAATCGATGGTGCGCTGAATATTTGTGAGCATTGTTTCCTCTTCATGGCTCATGATGACGAGGTCATCCATATATACCTCGACTGTTTTACCAATGTTTTCCCCGAAGACTGTATCCATTAAGCGCTGGTAAGTAGCTCCTGCGTTACGGAGACCAAAGGGCATTTTTGTATAGCAGAAGATGCCCTTGTCTGTGCGGAAGGCAGTCTTGTCTTCATCCTCTTCTTTCATTTGGACCTGATGATAGCCCTTATAACAGTCAAGGAAGCACTTCCATCGAAAAGATGCTAGAGAGTCAACTTTTTTGTCTATCTCAGGAAGCGCATAACAATCTTTCAGGCAGGTTTTATTTAGGTATTTGAAGTCGACGCACATTCGCCACCCGCCATTGTGTTTTTGAACCATTACTGGGTTGGCGACCCAGGTATGGTACTGAACTTCACGCAGGATTCCGGCGTTAAGTAACTCTGTTACTTGTTCGTTCATGGCTTCCGCTTTTTCTGCGCTGAGACTACGTCTTCCCTGCGCGACAAGTTCTGCTGAGGGCCGGACGTTCAAACAGTGTTGCGCTATATCTCGCGGAACCCCGGTCATGTCCTCTGGGCACCAGGCGAAAATGTCCGTGTTGTTCGAAAGTAATTCCTTTAATTGTATTCGTATTGCCGGTGAAATGGCGTGCCCTAGTAAGATGGTCTGCTCTGGATATTCTTCGTTGAGGACCCATTTTTCCGGCTCATTTGGTGCTGATGGTTTGGCCACTTTTGCTGGTGGTTCATCGTCCACGTACATAACTTCTTTACTTGAGTACAGAATTGCTACTCTGGTTTCCGTTGGAAATCCGCAAGCAGCATGTGGAATAGAAGTGATCATGCTGAATTCTCTTTGTGATCTTCTTCCTAGCAAGACATCGTGGCGCGATGTTGCTGGCATGACCATGAAATTTACTGTGACTGTGCGTGAATTCTCGCCATCTGATAGAGTCACAGGAAATGCAATTTGTCCTAATGGGAACACAGCTTCGTTGCAAAAACCGGTGAGAGGAAAATCAACTGGCTCTAAACGAGCTTTATCCTCTGGATCAAGTTGTTTGAAACACTGTTCATATATTATATCCATTGAGCTTCCTGGATCTATGAACATATAATCCGTTCTATAGTGGCCGAAGATGCCGGTAATGATTACTGGTCGATCCTCCTGAAGACCTCCAGGGACGACAGGAAATATGACTTGTTGCTCTCTCCAGTGCTGATTATGGCTTCGTTTGTTTGTCCTTCGGGAAGGACCTCCTTGCACCATGTCTATCTGCTTTGGTTCGGCCTTCTGATGGTTGGCATATTCTGATTTTTGAGTTATTTCGTTATAACTACCAGATTGGATGTACCACTGATTAGGTATCTGTGGGTCCAATACTGTAGTGTTAATTGTACCTCCTCTTTCTGCCAAAGTATCAGATCTGGCATTTAACAACTCAGATCTGATGATTTGTGTGAAAATTTGGTTCATAGCGATCTGGAATCTGTTAAACCAGTATTCTGGAGTTCGTTCTGGGAGTGGATCTGAACGATTACGGACTCCCAAGGAGTCATTTCCTTCAGAATGACTATCGTTGCTTTCTTTGATTCCCATGATTTCGTCAATCTGGCCATCTTGGGTTATTTAACACCCCAAAAATATAAAACTTTATATTAGAATTATAAAGTATAAATAAATGAGAATTTACTAACTAGGAATTTTAACCCAGTTAGTTACAAGTCTAGAAATAGCTTATAATAGGGTTAAAATGCAACTAGATTTTAAGTCGAACAAAATGGAAGGGCCTAAGTTGTAAGAATTGAAACTATAATATTAATTTTAATAAAAATCAAAACTAAACACCATTTTTGAAGGTGTTGGTCGTGCAGAAGAAGAGCAGGGGCGACTCCCCACTCTCAAACCCTTAAAACTCACTAAACTTGCAAATTGAAGGCTCAATCCAAGTTGAAATCGAAATTAAAGTGTAGATTATTAATCCTCATCACAAGAGGATTACAAGGTATGTAAAATTTCATGAAAACCCTCAACTTGAATTTCTCATGTAATTGGGAAAATCTGAAATTATAGTTGCATGTGTGTCTTATGATGATCTAGGAACAACTATAGTGTCTAGGGACAAACCCTAGACAAACACAAGCTGAAATCATGTGAATTTTTAGTGAAAACTATGATCACCATTGTAGGTGATTAGTGGGTTATGTGTAATTTGATGAACACTAGGAAATAGATTGTTGATCTAGTGTAATGTGGCAATTCTGAAGTGATTCCAGAAAATTAGAAGTTATCAATCATGTAAAAAGGTTGAATGATGTGAAATTAGGGCTAAATGATAAACTAGAGATTTGATGTTTAATCATGTAAAAAAATATGCCTATGAGGTGTTTGTTGAAATGCCTCTATGAAGGCTTAAAACTGAAATTCCAAGTTTAAACGCATAATTATGATGTTTTGGTGTATTATGCGAATTATGATTTAAAGAGAGTTCTAAACATATCATAAATGAACTCTATAGGAACGGGCGCAGGAGCGTCAAGTGGACAAGCGGGTGGCGAACCACGTTTAAAAGGCCTACTTTGAAGGTATGTAACTTGACCCATTACATTAAGTAAATGTTGATGATTATAATATGCGTAGTTGAATTTTAGAATAAAGGTTGTTTTGAATTAAAGCGGTGATGTCGCTATATTGAATGATTGGTCAAAATTGGTAGGAACTCGTTGGTAGTCGTCATATGGAAGGATTCCTTAGACGAGCCAAACGGGTCGAATAATCAAGTAAGGCATGGTTAATACTCAGAAATATGATGGATTGATCTTTGATATTGGTTAATATATAACATATTAGAAATACGAGAATTTAATGTATTGGTATGATAGAAAAGCGAAATCCGAGATTTGGGTTTGAGTGTAATGAACAAATCAAACAAAATATGGATTTCCAGGGACTACCGTAAGTTATGGTAGTACCGTAACTTACGGTAGAGGTCAGGAGCTTACGGTGGTTTACCCCTGTTTTACGGTAGCCAGAAGCTTCCAGGACCTACCGTAACTTACGGTGATACCGTAAGTTACGGTGGAACCAGAAAAACTAATATTTTAATTTTTACAATTTGATGTTGAATCTTGTGTTTATGTACTATATAACAATGTCAAAACTAATGTTTTAATGGTTTGACCCTAGGTGACAAGGTGGATCTTACGGATGGCGGTCAAGCAATTGTCAAAGAACCGAACACGACTTTTGAAGCTTCCGCAATACTTTAACCTTTAGTAGACTATGTTTTTGGGATGTAAACAAAATGTTAAACAACTTTTGAATGTTTTTAATTAGTCTTAGATGACTAATATTTTGAAACTTTTGAACTTAATTATGAAAACTATGTTATAACTAGACATCTTTATCTAAATTGGTGTGAATTAATATTAATTTCAAGTAAATTTGATACGGGTGTTACAGGTTACGGAACACTTGAATTCAGATTGAGGACTTGATGGGTGAAGTGACGAATTCTCTGCCATATGAGAACAGAGAATGAAGAAAAACGAATCGAAACGAGAGAAAAAACAGATGAAATAGAGGAATCGGTGGGCGCCAATGAAGAAACACTGGATAAATGACCAGAATCCAATTATCCAGGGGGTTAGGTTATGCATAAAAAGGGGTGGTTCTCTCTCGTTTGATTCAAAGGGACAGACCTTTTTCTCCTACGAATACTGCAAAACAGAACACCGTTAGTCTCGTCATGGGGAGAAGGGAGGTTCTCTTCGTGACCACACTCCGGCGTGAGAATAAGTATGTGTTTATGAAGAAGAAGTATTGGTGAAGTGAATGTAACTTGAAGTTCATACTTGAATTACTCTCATATTTATAGCCAGGAGTTTGGGCGGGAAAACCTGTTATTGAAATGTTAACGGAAGATACTAACTCCGTAAGCGGTTATTTCCTTCCCCGTTAATCTTCTTGATCTGACGTGAAAGCACACGGATCGTCATTTAGATCAACGACTGGGGTATTGCCACGTGGAAAGTGGGCAATGGAGGTTTCTCTCTAATTCCATGCCATCATCGTGATTTTAGGGTGGCCTGGGATGATGACACGTGTCCCAGACGGTTATAACCGTCTGGTGGTGCACGATTGAGTCTTCTAGAAGATTATTGCCATAATCCGGTGTGACTCCTTATTGTGTGGTATCAGTTTAATAAATAATATCCAAGTCTGGGTACTATTTAAGCGGGAGTGCTTGCTGGGATTTTTATCCCTTTGTTATGGAGAATCGGCGCGCGGACTTATAATTTTCCTTTTAGCGCGCAGGTGTTGTCCGCTGTTTTTCTTCTAAACTCTCTTTGTAGGACCAGTGCGCGGCCGCGCAAGGTCTAAAGAGGGTTAAAAGACGAGGTTGTGGTATGGTCCCGATTACTTGATATGAGATTTTTGGGACCTTACCCCTTCATAAATATATATATATATATATATATATATATATATATATATAGGGTGTGGTTCTAGAGTGAACACTAATGTATTTGCGAACTGAGTGAACAAATCTTGGCCATTGGTTTACACACGTGGATGACTAGGATTTCATCATCAAATCGTAAAATACACTAGTGTATTTCATCATCAAATCATGGCCATTGATCTACACACATGTATGACTAGGATTAGTTCGCTCAGTTCGCAAACTACACTAGTGTTCACTCTTGAAACTAATCCTATATATATATATATATATATATATATATAGGGTCGGGATTTAGAGAAAACGGTGAAAAGTGTGAGAACGGTGAGAACGCTTATCGATCGTCCGATCAAAACAATCTATGGACTAGATTGGTGCGGTGGCGTTTTCGTAAATAACATCAATTTTATTACGTGGACGTGCTTTATTAAGGGTAAAAGGGTCTTTTGACTCCTCCACACAAAACGCCATCTCATGAAATAAAACGCCAAAAACAAAAATCACAGACCATTCCCAGTAAAAACGCCAAACTTAATTACAGTAAAATCCCGCCTAATAAAACCGCCAAAAAAATTCCTATATATATGACATCTCAGACCTTCAATTAAAAACACACACAAAAACCCAAACACCATATTTCATATATCCCATTCACATTAGAAACGCCAAAAAACCCAAACATCAAATACCTTCTAACCCAAAAGGTTTTTTTGAAATTCAGTTTTGTTGTTGTCTGTAAGATTTCGCTCAATGAAATGGACAAAAATCCTTAAGTGAGGATGTTGTCCCTTTCATTTAGTAAAATGTTATTGACTAATCCTCAACTTCCATCCAATTTAAAACGCCAAAACATACAAAAACATTATTTAAGCTTTGTTGTCAATAAAGTTTAGCTGTATGGGGTGGACAACATTGTCAGTTATCTTTCTTAACCGAGGATTAACAATGTTATCCATCTCATACAGCAAAACATTATTGATTTTAGCATGATCAAATTTTGAGGTTTAAGGTGCTCTTATTTCGTGGCGTTCTTTTTATCTGTAAAACGCCAAAAAAGTTAAAAAATCAAACATCGTTCATTGGGAAATTCAAGATTGTTGGCTGAAGGATCTAAACTCAATAACATTTTGCTGCATGAGATGGACAAATCTTTAAGAAAAAGATGCTGATGTCAGACTGGGTGCTTCCAAACAGCAACACAAAAAACTACTTGAAAAACAAAAAAAACAAAATGAATCATACGAAAGTCGAACCAGCCTGTTAACATGATTCAAAAAAGAAGAAAGAGACTGGTGACAGTGAAGATTTGGAAGATCAATTGTTTATGTATTCTTTTTTTTTATTTTCCTTTTCTGTTGATTGTTATATAATAAAAACGCCTTAAATAATAAAAACACCAAAACAGCCAAAATGCTTGTTTAAACGCCAAACTCCCAAACTATAATAAAATTACTTTGAAAAAGTATTATAAAAAACCCAAACTAAAAAATAAAAAAATAAAAAATAAAAAGCAAACTTGAAAATGTAACTAGAAACAGAAAATTCAAACCAGTAACACTGAAGATAGGAAAAATTTATTATATTAGAATCTAAAACGCCAAACTTGAAAGATGGGACGTGTTACAGACTTCGGAAATAAAGCTTATAAAAAATAATAATTACAAACAGTAACTGAAAAGACGAATACTTTATTATAATAATGCACCGCCTAACTTAGGCGCCAAAAAGACATCCTATAAAATGATAGGACCCAACAACTTCCATTTGATGAAAAAAAAAAACAAACAAACGCCAATACTACTAAATACCACTCACTGAAAAACGCCAAAAAATAAAGATTGCTAATATGCTTTCTTGGATATTCATAATTTTTCTTCGTGAAGTTTCACTGAATGAAATATTATCAGAAGGGAGTAACTCAGAAAGATTTTGCTGCATGAGATGGACAAAAATTCAAGAAAAAGATACAGATGACAGTCATATGACATTTTGTATTTTTTGTTCTTGAAGAAAGTTTGGATGACGAGAAGAGATCAATGACACTGAAGAATGGGTTGATTATAAAGATGGAGATCAAGATAAAGAAAAAGCGAAAAACCCACTCACACGTCATAGATCTATGTCCCTAGACATTCACAAAAAAAGCCAGTTCAACAGACGAGCAGGCAAAATAATCAAACCAACGGGTTTGTTAAGTTTTACATAAAACGCCATATATTTGGTGACAGTTCTAGTACTATTAAAGAAGAGAGAAACTGATGACAGTGAAGATTGGGAAGAGAGATCCGATTAGGATTTTTAATTTATTTTCTTCGCCTGTATTTTTTTTTCCTGTGGTTGTAATATAATCTAACAATAGTAAAACGTCAAGATAACACAAACGCCAAAATGTTTATAAAAAATAATAGAACAATGGGGCATCTTGTTTAAAACGCCTTGGAAAACACCATTCAAATAGATTTTCTGACCCCCTGGGGTTCCATTGGCATACGATTTGAATAAATGCCATAAACGCCAAAAATGTTAACACAATGAAACCATTAAACGCCATTAAATATTGAATTTGGTTAACGCCAAAATGTTAATACAATGAAACCATTAAACGCCATTAAATATTGAATTTGGTTAACGCCAAAATCTTAAACCACAAAAATTAAAACAAATATTGGGAAAAGCGGAATTGGAAAAGCAGAATATGAAAGGACAAAAAAGCCCCTCCGCCCTTTTCTAAACGGCGTGACACGTGTTGGGCCAGGAAGCGTTCTCACCGTTCTCATACTTTTGAGCGTTTTCTCCTGATCCCGTTTCTATATATATATATATATATTATGTGAACATATCGGGCTAAAGTATGGGTTGGTTCCGGTACAAACCATATTTATTCTACAAACCGTAAGAACATATCCTAGCACTTAAAAAAAGTTAAATTAGCACATACCAAAACAATACATACATAAAAGTAACACATTTGAATTATATTAGCACATGAAAATTAATCAAGATAAATGATTTTAGCATATATTTGAATGATATCAACACTTTTCTTAATCATCACATTGAAAACAAAAGGAAGATCCAAATAAATAATTAATTGCTTGTTAGCATATTTATAAGGAACTCAATACAATTGATATTATTTAGGATATTATTTTATCATTTCTCTATAATTGGTTGGATGTCAAGTGACACTTTTTAAATGGTTCTTACAGTTTGTATGCAAAATGTAGTTTGTATTTGATACTACTCCAAGTATTGTAAGCTAGAAAACACTAGTAGAGGTGCACAAAATAATCTGTAAATGAGCTAAAGTATTGTAAGCTAGAAAGCACCGATAGAGGTGCACAAAATAAATAACTGAAACCGTTTATTAACCAAAATTGTAATTAATTTAATAACTGATTAGTGTTTTTTAACCATAGGTTCGTAATCGGTTTAAGAATTTTTAAAAGAAACCAGTCTTAATTGATTTACCAGTTAACCCGACTAAAGAAAAAACCATTTTAACTGAACCGGCTAGAGAAGAAACCTTTTTGTGCACCTCTAGACACTAGGCTGCCGGCGATATATTGGGCATCCTTCCGGCCCATTGAGAGATGGACCACACCCTTGATAAATCTTAAAGTATATATTGATACAAATTCTTTTCTTTATCAAAAACACATTAATTACTTCACTTAATTAATATAAAACTTTTATTATAATTTACTCTTTTCTTTTAGAGATATTTTGTTTTTGTTGATTTACGTAAGTTACCATTATTTATTTACTTTACCATTATTTATTTACTTTACCTAATTCATGAATTCAATTTATTAAATTACATTTGTATGATTAAATTAGATGAGAATCATTATTCTACAAAAGATCCAGTTTGTTTGTACGAAGTGTAGAAGGTTTTCAAAGACAAGGGCATTATAGATTTGTAAATCCATTTTCAAACAGGTATAACTTTTTCATATGATTATAACTTTAAGAAAAAAAAATTACACCATATTAACGAGCATTTCATTATTTTTAATTTGAATAGATTATAATAGTGTATAAACTAGAACTCATGTAGGTAATTTTACCATTTCATATACACTAGGTTGTTGCAATAGGCCGTGCATTGTGGTGACAACTCCTTAGTTGTTTATAGTTGGCAGCACGTTATGTGATATGTTAACCATATGAAAACGAATGTTTCAATGTATCCAATCTAACTGAGTGTAACATATATGAGCATTGTGGTTACATTGTACGATGATGACATTAGTTTGTGGTACCCGCACGCGACATTACACGTTGTATACTTTTTACACACGTTATGTGCGTAGCATTAACATCATTAACATAAAAAAGTGTGTGTGTCGGTCATTGCGGGGTAAAGTCATAAAAATATTTTAGACAGGGATAAAAGAAAGTATAGTCATGTGTTATCAAGGACTGATGGCAATGGGTCGGGTTCGGGTCGGGTATTGGTAATCCCATACCCGTACCCGGTTATAAAATCGTGTCCCATACCCGACCCAATACCCGTCGGGTATTTGTCGGGTAATTACCCGTTGGGTATCGGGTATTCCCGCGGGTATCGGGTTTACCCATTAATTTGTTAAAAGATATACGTTGGGATTTCTAAATACATTTTTTTGCTATTGTAATTATTATATTATTTATTTATACAACAACTATTATAAATTAAAAATATACATTACATACATATAAGTTTTATCATAAATTAATAATAACTTTATAATACTTATACACTCACATGCATATACTTCACAACATACAAAATATAAATACTATTATCAAATGCATATACTAAAAGAAATTTTATTTTTTCACATTATGAACATACTAATAGACAAGGGTTAATGGAAAATATAAAAGTATAAATTAAAAAAATCGGGTATATAGTTCGGGTAAACGGGTATGTGGTTTCGGGTAATCGGGTCTGGTATCACCTAATCCCATACCCGACCCATACCCGCGAAAATTTTTAAAATTAATCCCATACCCGGCCCAATACCCGTCGGGTATCGGGTATACCCGTCCCATTTGTGTCGGGTTTCGGTTATACCCGTCGGGCTCGGATATTTTTGCCATCCTTATCAAGGAGAGGGTTGAAGTTGTTGATTATCAAAAGCTAAAAGTGAATATGTAACTTGGTTAAAGACGAGACCAGAGAGTGAAGTTGTAAAAGTTTGGTGGTATTATTGTGAAAGTTTGGGGGAGTTTTGTTTATATGTTAAAAAATGTTTGAAGGTGTTTATGTCCTATGTCAAAAGTTAGGGGGGTGTCTTGGTCGGTGACACACCGTCTTCTTTTCCCTTCCCTGTTCCATTCCAGGTGAGTTTAGTAATTAGTATAGATGAGGAAAACACTGCTGGAATAGAGGAGAGATTCAGTTGATTCATCCTTCTAATCTGCTGCAAATGTTCTTCACATTAGGTGCATGCGTGCGTTCGAACCACCACTTTTCCCCATAATCACGCTCCCAAAAAGTAAACTATACCTCTGTTCTAGTTCTAGTTGCTGTTTTAATTTCAATCGTTGCCCCCTTTGTGGGTTTGCTTTTGATCGTAAATTTCTGCTATTTCTTGTTCGTGTTTTTTTTTTCCTTTTGCAATTGATTTATGAACTAGAGGGTGTTTTGTGTTCAGTTCGTAGGGTTTTTTTTTTCCGCAGATGTGAAATTGGGGACGTTTGTTTCGCTGTTGTACATTTATTAGTTTTGTTTTTGCTTGTTTTGGAAGAGATTTTAGCTATTGAGTTTACATGCACACCAGATGTTTGGTTTAATGCCTCAATGAAAGATGCCTCTTTTTTCATTCATGTGTATTCCCTAGCTTCTTTTGTATACTAGATCGACATTCATGTTGTAGTATCCAGTAGATCATTTTTCATGTCCAAATTGGGGATGAGGGCTAAATTAGGGTTCTTGAACCTAAAAGTCGAGGTAATTACTTCACTTCAGGGCCGGCCCTGAGAATTCATGTACTCTGTTCGAGCTCGAAAAACATGCCCTTAGGTTTTAACTAAATAAAAAATTTAAACTAGTTTTTTCATACAACTTTGAACCGTTGACAAAAATATAGCATTCGATAAACAATGCAATTAACAAAATACAAAATATAGTATTCGAATGAATGACATACCGTAAAAACTAATAAATGTTAGGAGCCATTAAGTCACCAATTTATCTTGTCGTTTCCTCTTTTGACGTTTTTGCCATCCGGATGGTTGTTTAGGAGCCATTAAGTCATTAACGCCTAAATAATGTTCGACAACAACATAAATGAACTGAAATCCGAAATCGACATAAGTTAACTAAATAAATGTTAAATGAATTCGACATATATAATTGAAATCGAAAAGATGAAAATCAATCCTGCCGTGAATAAATGAATTCGACATATAACTGAATAAATGAATTCCATATGTTCGACAATCGACAACAACATAAACGATAAAACGAAGGCTGTGCGTACTGCACTACTGCTGACCTGCTTGCTGTGACTGAAATCGAAGGCCTGCTGATGATCGGTTGTGCAACTGGCAACTGCGACGTTTCTGTTAGGAGCCATTAAGTCACCAATTTATCTTGTCGTTTCCTCTTTTGACGTTTTTGCCATCCGGATGGTTGTTTAGGAGCCATTAAGTCATTAACGCCTAAATAATGTTCGACAACAACATAAATGAACTGAAATCCGAAATCGACATAAGTTAACTAAATAAATGTTAAATGACTTCGACATATATAATTGAAATCGAAAAGATGAAAATCAATCCTGCCGTGAATAAATGAATTCGACATATAACTGAATAAATGAATTCCATATGTTCGACAATCGACAACAACATAAACGATAAAACGAAGGCTGTGCGTACTGCACTACTGCTGACCTGCTTGCTGTGACTGAAATCGAAGGCCTGCTGATGATCGGTTGTGCAACTGGCAACTGCGACGTTTCTGTTCTTCCTCAGTTCCGACGTTTCTGTTCCTGATTGCCGCCCACTCCCACTTTATTTTTTTAATTAGTTTTTAGAAAATATTTGGGTATTGGGCTCACTAACCTAATGGGCTAAATAGTTTAAACAATATGATTTTTTTTAAGTGGGCCTATGTTAATATTTTTTCTGGTTATACCCTATTAATTTTTTTTTACATATATAATATCGGATATTTTTTTAAAATTACGGGCCCTACGAAATCACGGGCCCTGTTCGGTTGTCCTCCCCGCCCTCCTTAAGGGCCGGCTCTGCTTCACTTAATTAATATAAAACTTTTATTATAATTTACTTTTTTTTACTTTTAGAGATATTTTGTTTTTGTCGATTTACTTAAGTTACCATTATTTATTTACATTATGTAATTCATCAATTCAATTTATCAATGAGTAAATTGTCAAAATCGTCCCTGAGGTTTAGGTATGTTTGTCAGTTTCATCCAAAACAACTTTTCTGTACCATATTATCCTTCACTTTTGAGACTTTTTGTCATTTTCATCCAAACATCTAATTTGCTTTGTTTTTTCTATTAGACATTTGGATGAAAATGACAAAAAATCCCAAAACTCAAGGACGATTTTGGCAAAAAAGTTAGACGTTCGGATGAAAATGGCAAAAAGTCTCAAAAAAAAAAAAAGTTGTTTTGGATGAATCTGACAAAAATACCCAAACCTCAGGGACGATTTTGGCAATTTGTATGATTAAATTAGATGGGAATCATTATTGTACAGAAGATTCAGTTTGTACGAAGTGTAGAAGGTTTTCAAAGACAAGGGCATTATAGATTTGTAAATCCATTTTCAAACAAGTATAACTTTTTCATATGATAATAACTTTAAGAAAAAAAATTACACCATATTAACAAGCATTTCATTATTTTTAATTTGAATAGATTATAATAGTCTATAAACTAGAACTCATGTAGGTAATTTTACCATTTCATATACACTAGGTTGTTGCAATAGGCCGTGCGTTGTGGTGGCAACTCCTTAGTTGTTTATAGTTGGCAGCACATTACGTGATGTGTTAACCATATGAAAACGAATGTTTCAACGTATCCAATCTAACTGAGTGTAACATATATGAGCATTGTGGTTACATTGTACGATGATGACATTAGTTTGTGGTACCCGCACACAACATTACATGTTGTATACTTTTACACACATTATGTGCGTAACATTAACATCACTAACATAAAAAAAGAGTGTGTGCCGGTCATTGCGGGGTAAAGTCATAAAAATATTTTAGACAGGGATAAAAGAAAGTATAGTCATGTGTTATCAAGAAGAGGGTTAAAGTTGTTAATTATCAAAAGCTAAAAGTGAATATGTAACTTGCTTAAAGACGACAAGACCAGAGAGTGAAGTTGTAAAAGTTTGGTGGTATTAATTTATTGTGAAAGTTTGGGGGAGTTTTGTTTATATGTTAAAAAATGTTTGAAGGTGTTTATGTCCTATGTCAAAAGTTAGGGGGGTGTCTTGGTAGGTGACACACCGTCTTCTTTTCCCTTCCCTGTTCCATTCCAGGTGAGTTTAGTAATTAGTATAGATGAGAAAAACACTGCTGGAATGGAGGAGAGATTCAGTTGATTCATCCCTGCAAATGTTCTTCACATTAGGTGCATGCGTGCGTTCGAACCACCACTTTTCCCCATAATCACGCTCCCAAAAGTAAACTATACCTCTGTTCTAGTTGCTGTTTTAATTTCAATCGTTGCCCCCTTTGTGGGTTTGCTTTTGATCGTAAATTTCTGCTATTTCTTGTTCGTGTTTTTTTTTTTTTTTTTTTTCTTTGCGATTGATTTATGAACTAGAGGGTGTTTTGTGTTCAGTTCGTAGGGTTTTTTTTTTCCCGCAGATGTGAAATTGGGGACGTTTGTTGCGCTGTTGTACATTTATTAGTTTTGTTTTTGCTTGTTTTGGAAGAGATTTTTAGGTATTGAGTTTACATGCACACCAGGTGTTTGGTTTAATGCCTCAATGAAAGACGTGTCTTTTTTCATTCATGTGTATTCCCTAGCTTCTTTTGTATACTAGATCGACATTCATGTTGTAGTATCCAGTAGATCATTTTTCATGTCCAAATTGGGGATGAGTGCTAAATTAGGGTTCTTGAACCTAAAAGTCGAGGTTTTTGATTTAATTGATTCAAAGAAAAAAAAGTTTGTAAATAACAGGTTATATGGATGTTGATATATACCTAGACTCATATTTATATATGGATAAATTTCACATACCCTTGAACGAGTGACCCACTGACCCGTTTCTTTTTCAGGAAAGTTTATGAGCTTTTATTAACTAATTATGTTATTTGTTCATAAAAGTAGAACTTTAGTTTGATGGCTGTGTGTAGATTTGTATGTTGCATCATACGTACCATGCATGCAGATTGCTTTTGGAAATGGTCACTTAATCTGTTAATTGGACTATATCTATGTGATTCATTTGGATATTTTAGGCTGCTAATGTTCACTTTGAAAGTAGTTTAAAAAGTAGGTATGTTCTGATTTTTTATTTTCTACATCAGTTAGTTGTTAGCTGTTATTCATACAAACCTTATAGGTTCTTTTATATCCATATTTCATTTTATTAGATTACTTTTTGCTATTTGTTTTATTAATATACAACACCTTAATTATTTTTGTGTCCTAGGTTACCTTTCTAATACTGCTATCTTTTACATGACCACTCACTCTCTGTTCGATTAGGTTAAACTGAGAGTTGTGTGTGTATAGGGATACCGATGGGAGTAACGGTCAAGTCATCAGTCAACATCGGATTGAAAACAGGGTACTCTGTTTTGGTCATCGTACCAGCCGGTTTCGTCGGAATCCACATCAGCGCCGCCTTAAGATGCCGTGGTGACTATGTTTTAGGGTTAGACAATTTTAACAGTTATTACGATCCTACCCTCAAAAGGGCTTGTCAACATGTGTGGAAAAAAAGTGGGATTTTCATTGTGGAAGGGGACATAAAGGACACCGGTTTGCTGAACAAACTCTTTGAGGTAGTTCATTTTACTCATGTTATTTATTTAGCTGCTCAAGCTGGTGTTAGATATGCAATGAAGAAACCCAAAATCTTATACTCATAGTAATATTGCTGGTTTTATTATTGTTCTTGAAGTATGCAAAAATGCAAATCCACAGCCTGCAATTGTTTGGGTATCTTCTAGTTCTGTTTATGGGTTGAATACAGAAGTACCCTTTTCGGAAAAAGATTTCGGAAAAAGATCCAACTGATCCTATACGCTGCAACGAAGAAAGCGGGTGAAGAAATCGCTCATACATATAATCATATTTATGGGTTGTCTTTGACGGGTTTGAGGTTCTTTACGGTTTATGGACCATGGGGTAGACCCGATATGGCTTATTTTTTCTCTAGTAAAGATATCTTGAAACGAAAATCGATTCCCATTTTTGAGTCTAGTAATCATGGGACTGTTGCGCATGATTTTACTTTTATTGATGATGTTGTAAAGGGTTGTTTAGGTGCTTTAGACGCCACTGAAAAGAGTATAGGAAGTGGTGGGAAGAAAAAAAGGGGTGGCTCAGTTTAGGATTTTTAATTTAGGGAATACTTCGGCTGTGCTGTTAGTTTAAGTGTTGTGATGTTACTTGTTTAGTTTCTTGATTGAAGGTTGACTTGCTGTGTGTATGTGTTTTTTTCTTTTCTTTTTATTATAAATTTCTTGATATGAGTTTGGTTTTTGTGATCTCATGATACATTTTTACATTCAGCATGACTTTATGATTTCCTTTGTTTTGTTACCTCTTTACTAATCTTTCTTTTTATTGTAATTTGTCAACTGAAGTTGCTAGTATAGGGTTATCAAACAATCGTGTGAGTGTCGTAATAGTAGCTGTGCATTCTTGCCATCTAAATCGCAATCACCAGTTGTTACATAAATCTATTAACAACCTAGGGCAATAGTTGTGTAAACTTTATAGGTCATGTCTATTTTATTTATCCATTATTTATAAGATATTGCAACTACATGAATACCTTCCGAGTTACTACCAAGAGAATTAGATCTTTCTAGGATACAATGTTGTTGGGAGATTAAATTTGTGTGCATCACAATCAGGCTAAAACTTAGCTTATACCCTACATTCAATGTGAGTTAGTTTGCAGCGGGATATTAGTTAATCAATGTGTAAGGTATCACTGTTTCATCGTCAACTGATTCACAATATGCGCAAAACAATAAACAAGAGTAGAAGAACAATTGCTATAAGCACAAGGTAGTAATCAAAATCGATTGTTTCAATACATCGTGTAAAACTAGTTATAAATTAAAATTGAATTTACAGATGGTTTTCTAGCTAACGCTCTAGCTATGAAGAGGGTGACATGCAAATTTTCTCTGAATTTGCACACTCGTGTAATATCAATGCAGACTCGTGTATCTATATTCTTGTTGAGACGTACGGAATTGACAGGTGACAATTATGTATAACATCCTCTCAATAGATTGTCTTCGTCAAATGATAGGCTAACACGTGGCATCTCTTCTTCATTAGTGAGACTTCATCAATCTTCACTAGAGGTAACTCGCTTCAGTGGTAAGTTCCCTTAATCTTCATCCAGATGGTAACTTGACAATTGACATCATAGGCTAGTTCCATAATCCTCATTAGCGGTAACTTGCCATCAGAGGTAATGTCCATTAATTCTTCATCAATTATAAGTTCCTTGAAATTAACAGCCTAAAAAACAACGAATAAATATCTAGTTAAAAAAATCCAGCCGTTTTTTACAAACAAGCGAAATTAATTAAAAATGCTTAATTGGGGAAAACATTGACTTCAAAATCGGAGCTCTAGATGACGAAATTGGGTCCCTGAGAGTTGGGAAAACCGACCTATAGCATTTGTCCATGCGTGTGGCTTGTTGAGACATTTGTCCATGACTTATCCTCGTATAACTTCAAATTGTCTAGTTGCACCAAATACGAGTCTGCAGTATGCTAGATCATGGATTAGCTCCGTATCCCTATCACTTAATAATAATAATAATAATTATTATTATTATATAAATTTAGACAAAACGTTCTTTGGATTGATTTAATCCGATCCATTTTGAACGACTCCAACAACTACTAGTAACCATGTTGATTAGTCAAAGTTTTGGTTAAGTTAAAGAATGAGAAATTGCTAAATATTTGAGTTGCATACCACTGAGATGCAGGATAGAGTCGTGAGAGTTTTGTTCCAAGTTACATGAAGCTACTTATCATTTCTAGGTTTTCTTCGCTCACACTGTTTGCAAAATCTTTAATTTGTTTCTCATGTTTGTTGCTTCTTTGATTTCTTATTCAACCTTATCTTGAATCTCAGGATGTTTCAAGAGCATGTAAATCAACCAAATAATGGAAATAGATGTAGCCTCCTTTCCACCAATTATGAAGTATTTTGGATATGTGTTGTTGATTTGCAGAATATCTTCTTTCTTCAACTGCAATTAAAAAACTTCAAGGGTCAAACAATACACTTTGATATTAATGGCCAAACCCTTTGCTTTTCAAATTCAATATAACAAGAATGTTACAAAAACAACTTTTTCCTTTGAAGATGATGTGGATCCTGTTGCATTTTTGTACCAGCTATAAAAACTATTCTCAAAACATCAAAGTAATCAATTTTGAAGTCAATTTTAATTTGTTTGACCTCAAGTGTCAAACTGTACTTCATTTAATGGTTGATGTGGTTATGTCTGGTGGGTTGGACTGAAAAATTTAACTACATGGATAACGGAGTCAAATGGGCAGATCCACCGTGGAGGGTAGGGCATATCCAGGGCCCATGATTTTTAGGGAGCAAATTTATATAGTACTATCAATATTATGGAAAAAATATACTACATATATTATTTAGGTAAATGATCATATACAAGACATAAGATTTGTACGAAGTGTACGCGACCAAGGGAGGAGGACAAGTGTCCTTGCCTTGAAGGGTAATTTAGAACTCTTTTATACGTTAATATTTTTTTTTTAAAATTACACCGTTATACGAGCATTTCATTCTCTTTAATTCGAGCACCCCGTTGCTATAGTTTCCTTAAAAAAATTACAGGATTTTGAATACCCGTTAGTTCATTACGTGATTTTGAATACCCATCACATGACTACGTGATTTTGAATACTTATTACGTGATTACACATTTAGTATAAATCCACTACGTGATTACACGCTCAATATGATTAAAAAAAATATTAACCTATGAAAAAGTTATAGCCGTTTGAAAATCAAGGGGGAAGAAGTTCAAGTGGGAAAGGACCAGAATACCCTTTTGCTATTTGTTTCTTCAATTGTTTGAATCTCATATTTACGAAAATGCCACTGGATTACTTTGAGCCAACCTCTATTTATTTTATATTCAATTCAATTATATACAACAAATAAGCTATGGTCTCAACCAAATAATATGTGTGTGTAGTATAATTCTGTGATATTTTGATGGGCTCAACCAAATAATGTGTGTGTAATATAAATAATATGTGTGTGTAATATAATTCTGTGATCTTTTAGGTAAAAAATATATATTAGGAGGGGGAACCTTATTTACATTTTACCCCAAAACTTACAAAAGAATAGGAACAACCATACATGTGGTTCTAAAGTTATTAAAACATAATCAAAACACATGTTACTTTTTAAACACTCCTTTAGGAAAAGTTTAGACGACTATTCTAAACAGTATATTTTCTGTAATCATAGTTAAAACATTAATTGGCCATAAGGTCAAAAGAAAACTAAAATGTTTGTACCAGAGTCCAACACTCCAACCCGCCTCAGTTCAACCCTACTAAAAAGTCAACAATATTAATAACCCGAACCTGTTTTGACTCGTTATCCAACCCACCCATAATTTTTATGGGAAAAAAGTATAAGCTTACCAGAAATGATGTTGTCCATCATCAAGCACTTTGACCCTTTCCTTTAACT
This sequence comes from Helianthus tuberosus, assembly GCA_030545235.1. Lineage (NCBI taxonomy): Eukaryota > Viridiplantae > Streptophyta > Magnoliopsida > Asterales > Asteraceae > Helianthus > Helianthus tuberosus. The sequence goes on along the minus strand of CM060423.1, from coordinate 231,786,078 downwards.
TAGCCTCTGGTCCGATATTTGACAATTTCTTAAGACCTTCACTTTGAATATTGAATCCAACTAATTTTCATGAATAAATCCTGTGTTATATCATGAATACTAATAATCAAAACCAGTTTGTTATATTATGGGGTAGTCAAATGTTGTTGTCTTGAAAGGAACTTACACTTATGTCATCGACACTTTGTCTGTTATTAGCTGATTCAGTAACTATATGCGCGAGTTTTACTGCACTTTACTCGAGATACTTTCCCTGAAAATTGACACCTTGAGACTTTTCTCTGTTCTTGAATTTGACCTGGTCAACTGTGAATGTTCCATCACCCAGAAGATCCTTTAGGATATGAAACTGCAAAAGTTTAGTTGTAACATATAAGTTATTCAGTTCTTCACAGACTTCATATCAAGTATTAATACAATTAATCAAATTAGCTATGTTATCTTTATCATAACTCCACAGTAAACAAAATGCCTAATTAATCAAACCAAATGCAGATCTAAACCCTAATTTGTATCTTCAACTTCTGAATCAGATTCAACTTTGTAATCGAGACTCGAAGTAACTTCAATCAAATTTCATTATCTATTACTATAACACTTCAATAATTCCACAAACCACACCAAAACCCTAACTAAAGTCAACTCACATCCATTGGATAAACTAGCAACCAAAAAACAAAATTAACCGTACAATCACACAAATCAACTGATTAACAGCTTAAAATTGCACCCTATCAACCTACAAAGCAAGATCAACAAAAATCACAAACAAAACAATAACAACAACAACAACAATAATAATAATAATAATAATAATAATAATAATAATAATAATAATAATAAGAGTGAATTGCAAGTTTTGTCCTTTATCTTTAGGCCATTTTGCAAGTTTTGTCCTTTATCTTTAAAGTTGACGAGTTTTGTCATTTATATTTAAAAATCTAGCACGTTTTACCCTTTGTTCCTTAAAAATCAAGCACGTTTTGTCCTTTATGTTTAAAAATCAAGCACGTTTTGTCCTTTATGTTTAAAAAATCAAGCACTTTTTACAGGCTGGATTATGCCCAAAGGACAAAACGTGCTTGATTTTTAAACATAAAGGACAAAACTCGTCAAATTTAAAGATAAAGGACAAAACTTGCAAAATGGCCTAAAGATAAAGGACAAAACTTGCAATTCACTCTAATAATAATAATAATAATAATAATAATAATAATTAATTGGCATGTTTAACTCACGAAAAGCAAAATTAGTACACGCAATAAATCCTATTCCAACCAAAAAAAAAAACACGCACATGTCTGAGAATACCAGTTTATCATATGGAAATCAGAGGGTATTTAATTAACAACTACCTGGCGTCAATGCAGGGGATATGAGAGATGAGGGGCCAGTAGTGGGAGCCTCTTCCTTCACACCTTTCTTTCAATTTTGGGCAACTCCATTTTCTCAAACTCAAAAGCGAAGGCAACAGCGTCTCTGGTAGATCGTTCACCTTTAGACAGCTTACAATGATGAGATGTTGAAGGGATGTGAGGTGTTGGAGTCCCGTTGAAACTGATTCCAGTTTATCAAATTCGAATATGTGCAGAGATGTAAGAGAAGAAGGGAAAAGGTGGGACAATTGACTGAAATTCCTCACATCAGGTTCATTATATAACCTTAGGTCAACAAGGGAAGCTGGGAAATTCTGATAGCCCCATTCTGAGATGGGCTTTTTCAACCCCCCTATTCCAAGGGAACACAAATTGGGAGGCCAAAGCCCACGAGGAAAGGAAGCATCAATCATTGGACAATTACTGATCCACATATATTTTAACATGGTGAGATTGGATAGCTGAAGGTCAGGAAATGACTCCAGATTTTCACAATCACCTATCACCCAACTGATTAGATTTGGTAGCTGCAGGTCACCAAATGCCTTCATGTTTTTGCAACTATCTATGATAAGTTCTGTGAGATTTGGCAGATGGAGGTTAGGAAATGACTCTATGCTTTCACAGTCTGCTATTTCCAAGCTGGTGAGGTATGATAGCTCAAGGTCAGAAAATGACCCTATGCTTTTACAACCATATAAAAACAACTCCATGTTTTTACATTCTCTTATTGTTAAAGAGGTGAGGTGAGTGGAGTGACTCAGTTGATTTAATGATTTCAGATTTCCACAACCATGTATAGCAAGTGACTTGAGATTCTGCCCTCCTCCACCTGTTGTTGTTGCTCTTGGTAAGGAGACATGTGTAAGTGAGTTAGAGCAAGTGATAGTTAAACTCTCAATGCTATTTGGACAACACAAACGCTCCATACTTTCACATGACTGTATCTCCAACTTCCTAAGAGATGATAGGAGGTTGCTCCCAATGTTATCCTCATCCTCCTCTTTCTCTCCTAAACTCACCAAATTTTTACATCCAGATACCTTCAATTCCTTTAAATTTACAAGAACTTTACTTGCCTCTGCATCTGATTCCCATAGGTATCTTATCTCATCACATTTTTGTATGCATAGCTCTTCAACTGCCCCAAAATTCACTATGACACCTCTCCACACCTCATCCGTAAGCCCTAAAATTGATTCTATTTCCAATTTAGTGTCTGATGAAGCTGATTGTGCCATACTTCTCAGCACACTTTCACTACATCCAGCTATTATTAAAACTCTTAGTGAAGGTAATGCTTCAAGTGAGACATCAATCAAATTGGGACAATTTCTTATTTGAAGCTCTCTAAGGCATGGAAACATTACCTCGCTATTGGTTGACCATACCTTCCAACTAGACATATCTTCAAACCTTAGAATTTCAAGTGAAGGGAAGGTAACATCAGTACTCCTACTTAACTCCAAACTTATGACTTTAACATCATCCATTCCTTGAATCAACAACTCCTTAAGTGAAGGTAGCCGTCCAAGTGGTGGTAGAGATGTACATTTTCTACAACCATGTAGCGACACCTGAACCAATTGATGAAAAGACGGATCCCCAACCCAATTTGGAAACTCTATTCCCTTATAATACTTAACCTCAAGCATTTTCAACTTATCACTATGGGGCTTTAACTCATTGAGAATCTCCTTCTCAAGTGTTTCCCTTCCTGAAACATCATCCCATTTCAACTCTAACTTATTAATCCCTTTTAAAGATAAGTTCGCCTCTCGTGCATGCATTGAGCTTTGTACTTTGTTCAACCCCTCTATGGAAATTTCCCCATGGAGATCCTTTAATCCCTTAAGCTCAGTAATTGCAAAGCCACCGTGTTCTTCAATCATAATTTTAGTGAGAGTTTGGAGGCTTTTCAACTCACCAATCCCCAAGGGCAACTTTTTCAGACATGGAGTATCTCTCGTGTCAAAATGCCTCAACTTTTTTAGCTTTAAAAAGCTTTTAGGCAACTGGGTCAAACTCTTACATCCAAAAACTATCAATGTTTCTAAATTATGAAGATTACCAACATTGTCCGGCAACTCTTTGATATCAGTTTTAGATAGATTAAGATACCTCAGGTGCTTCAAACTACCAATGGAATTCGGTACCTCACTTATACTAAAACGACTCAAACTAAGAACCCTTAATAACGGTAACTCAGGAAGTAAGTCAACCAAAATCTTGCTGGATAAGTAGAACTTGTCCCAACTTTGATCGACATCGACCCCAACATATACCGCTAACAATGTTCGCAAACCGTTAGCTCTGTTGAAGGCCTCTAACTTCTTGTAAGTTACATATTTATCACGAATAAATGACATGTGGCGGTACTTCGACAAATCTTCCATCCGATTGTCATCCCTTGAAAAGAACTCTCCGGCAACCAATGTGGCCAAATCATTCATCAGGTCATGCATCACAAATAACGGTTCCTCATTTGGTGATTGTTGAAAAAAAGACCTTGATAACAACTCTTCAAAATATTCATAACCAAGGCGTTCTGGTGAGTTGGCTGCATTTGATTTGTACAAAAACCCTTCGGCCAGCCACAACAGGACCAACTCTTTTTTGTCAAACAAAAAGTCCTTAGGAAACAAGGAGCAATATGCAAACAACCGCTTCAAATTTGCAGAAAGTTCATGGTAGCTTAACATAAGGGCAGGAAAAATCACCTTCCAATCTGCAGAAAGATCACCAACACTTTTTGAATCCCATATCTTACTATTCAACACCTCATCCCATTTTTCTTCATCTGTTTTACTTCTCAATAGCCTTCCAATTGCCTTTAAAGCCAAAGGCAAACGACCACACTTTTCCACAATACGCTCACCCTTTGGTCCGAGTGTTGGGTGTGAATCAAAGTTGTCTACACCCAATGCATGTAAAGCAAATAAAGACAAAGCATCTTCAGATGACAAAGTCTCAAGATGGTCTAGATTATCAAAACCTAGCATCTTAAGCAATTGCTCCTTGCGAGATGTCATGATTACCTTACTTCCACGAGCCCCTGAATGAAATGGGAGCACTAGGGTTTCCCAATCATCATAGTTTTCATGCCACACATCATCTAGTACTATTAGAAACCGTTTGTCCTTAAGTTTCTCTTTAAGAGCCACTTGAAGCTGATTTAGATCAGCAAATTCCTTGTTTTCGTTGGACACAGCTTGAAAGATGGTTTTGGTTATCTTAGAGATATCAAAATCATCGGAGACACAAACCCATGCATGGAGTTCAAACCGACCCTTCACTTGTGTATCATTATACAAAAATCTAGCTAGAGTGGTCTTACCAACCCCACCCATACCGACTATGGGTAAGACGCTGAAGTTTTCCTTACATGGCTCATCCTGCAACAGCTTGTTGAGCAATTTTTCTTTCTCAATTTCTCGTCCAATGACATCAGATTCTAGCAAGGAGGATTCTTTTCCTCTATTGTTATTTTTTGGCTTTTCACCTTTCACAATCAAACCAGGATTTTGTTTTTCTAGATGTTGTAACTGGGTGGTAATACTATCTAACTTGGGAGTCAACCTATGACTTAATGAGAACTTTGTGCAGCAAGTTGGGATGAGCTTTCTTACCATGCTGGTGCTTGCTTCTGATTCCGGGGTCAGCTCACGATGCATAGCTTCAGTAGCCACTTCATCAAGTACGTCATCGATATCGTAAGCCAGATGTTGGAGACTATTGAGCCATAGTCTGACAGATTCATCACTTATTTCCTTGTGAGAGGCATCATTAAGCAGAGCTTGGATCTGGGACAACTTGCTCCCCAATTGCTTGAGCTCTGAGTGGATATTCTGAGAGCGCGCATATTTCTTGAAGGCTTCATCGGCTAGCTTCTCAAAAATGACATTGACGAGGGCAGCAGCAGCAGCTTCAGCCATTGTTAACAGACAGTGAAGAGGTTTACTGGAAATTGGTATGGTATGAGAGTGGTTGGTCTGGTCTGTATGCTATGAATGTTAACAAGATCAAAGTGAAGATAAGAAAGAAAGGAGTGTTGTGTTGTGATTGGAGATAAGAAATGAGTGGACTGAAAGAAGGGGTTAGACCAAGGGGTATGGGGCTCGTCCCCGGGCCGTCCCCCCATCTTGGGGCCGTCGCACACCGCCCCCTTGGGGCCCGTCTCGGAGCCACCGTCGGCAAAGAGACGTTGGAGACGGAGCTGGCTTTTTGAATTGGTGGGCCCCCTAACGGTAAATTTCGATATTTAAAAAAAAAAAAAAATCACCCCACCACTATAAATTAAACCATTTTTCACCCAATTTTTTTTATCAAATACTTCCACTTTTCCCTCAATTTTATAAAAAATCCTCTCCCAACCTTAAAAAAATTATGGATCCCTACAACCCAAATAATCCCAACTCAAGTTCACTCCCGTTTTCGTCACCCGGCTACACACCCGTAATGGACAACTCTTTTGCGGGTTACCAACAAATGCCCAACGCTTTCAACCAACGAAACCAATACCCTATGCAACAACCCAACATTCCGTTCAACCCAATGCAAATGCAACAACCCAACATGCCGTTCAACCAAATGCCATATCAAATGCAGCAACTAATGCAAAACCCACTAAATATGCCATATCAACCACCGCCACAAGCACGTCCAACACAAATCGAGGAACAACATGATAACGGAGAGGTTGTGCCAGAAACGCAACCTGAACCTTCCAAAAAGAAAAATACAAAGGGAAAGGGTAAAAACGAAGACGAAGCCGCCAAACAACAACAACGGCAATGGTCAAAAATTGAGGAAGAGGCGTTGGCGAAGGCATATATTGGCTCGTCAACGTCTCCTATAATCGGTAAAAATTAAATTTTTTGTACATTATATTATTATTGTTATTAAATATTATTTGTACATCATATTTTTGTTAGAAAATATTATTAATGTTACTAACATTTATTTGTTATTAAATATTATTTTTTGTAGGTAACAATCAACAAAGCGATGGGTTTTGGCAAGAAGCCCTTGATGAAAATTAGGAAAAAATGGAGTGGGGGAATGTAGTTTTTTGTTAAATGTAACTTTAGGTTTTTTTTTAAGTGTGTTTTTTTTAGTTTTTATTTAAATGTAACTTTAGGTTGTTGGTTTTTTAGGTTTTATTTAAATGTAACTTTTTTATTTTTATTTACTTTGTTTTAATTAATTAATTAAATCAAAAAAATAATAATAAAAAAATAGGGGAGGGCCATCCACCACACCCTTGGGTAGTCCCCAAGGGGATGATCCTCCTCCTTTGCTTATGTGGCGCCTATGTGGCGGATGGTCCCTTTGGGGACTATCCTCACCATACCCCATGGTCTTAGTTTTTTAGACATGTGAACCAAAGGTCTTGGTCTAACAGTTTTTAATATATTGTACAAGGGGTAGTTCCCAGTGTTAAATGAGCCAGCACATTTTTGTTACGATTTATTGATTATACAATTATATTTTTATTTTTTTTTAACAACAAATTTGGATCACTGACGGACCACTGGAGTATCATTGTGCCACCAGCGGAACCACCCGATCATATGCATCTCCACTAGGCATAATGCCTATACACCAATTCAGGAGGAAAACCAATAAATATGGGAAAACCCCTTTGTGGGAATCGAACCCAGGACCTATTGGTTCCAAAGCTTTATCTCACCCCCAAGATGCCACTAGGAGCCATGGACACAATTATATTTTTATTGCTTGTGTTGCTGTTAGAAAGCAGTTTACTATTTTTGTGAAAAGAATATAGAAAGAATAAACTATACAATTAGTCTTTTTAGCATGAATAAAAAAACCTAGGAATAAATTGAAACGATAGATTTAAGGTAACATCTTAGGCCATCCATAGCCGCAGTATGGCGCCCCGGAACACCGCCCCACCCGGTGTGGGGGGGGGGGGGTTTATGGACCATGGCGTGATATGCATAGTGCCGTGAACTTTTGTTTCTCTCTCTCTCACACATATATATACATATTTCGCCACTTGTCACATAACCCCGGCCTTACCACTTGTCACACATGCTCTTAAAGGAAAAAAGAAAGTTATCTTCTGAAAGTATGATGATCAGGCTACTAAAAAAGAGCACATTCAAACCAATAAATTTAAAATCACTATTTAACATGTGAGACTTGAGACATTTTTGAACTTGACTATAGTATTGGTTGCCCGCCTAAAACACTAAACATCTTATGTATCACAAAGTGTAATTTTTGGGCTATTCTAGTTAATTCATATTGTTAGTCTTTGGGCACCAACTCTGAATTTGTAGAAGACTAACAGTTGACGTATCGCAAGAATCATAGATGAAAAGAATGGCTAGGAAACACGGTTCAAGAAGCAGCTTTTGCTTAGGTAACTAAGCTTTAGCAATAAGGCTTATCTAAATGTAACCCTTCTTACTAGTTATTACCCCCCCCCCCCCCTTGTGAGAGAGAAAAAAACAGCGAGCCCCACCCGTAAGTATGTGAGAGGAGGGGGTACATTTAGTAGCACCTTGTTTTATAAAATTTATAATGTGGGCGGATTTGGTCAGCGAGATGCAGAAATAATACTTCAAGTTCTATTACGTGAATAAGACATATTGTTCTTATTTTTGGCACAAATATTATTTTTTTTTTGTTCCTAAAACAAAACAATTTAAGAAGGTTCAGTTAACTGAAATAATTTTCTGAACCCGCGGAATTATTGACATAATGGCTTAAAATGATGAAGAACATGAAAATTAAAATTAACTGAGACTACACAATGCATCCAACCTCCTAAATTATTCTATTTAAAGATTTATTATATTAAACTTTAAAAAAGGGACAAATAAGCACATGCGAGTCAACCTAGCCTAGCGAGTCTGACCCATTACCCGACTCATCCACTCATCTACCTAATTCTGAATGTCGAGTCTCAGACTACTCTACTTAACCAAGTATATAGCTGAGCAGAAGAAAATGGACAAGACTATAAACTTCATAATATACGTGCTTAGCGTTTTGAGATTTGTTGAAAGCACTAATTCAATTTAAGTTGCAGCATTGATATAACGTGTTGTGGTTCTTTGTTTCTTCAAGCAAACATGTGGATAACTCTAAGGACTATATTGCAATATTGTAACGATCAAGAGATATTGTGCATTTAGACTGAAGATCGAAGACTACTATGTAAATCGCAGGGCCGGCCCGAAGGGTGTGCGGGATGGGCGACGGCTCAGGACCCAAACCCATCGGGGGCCCAAAATTTTTTGTTTTTTTATTAGTATTACACTGTAAAGTTAGAATATATACGTAATGAATTGGAAAAATACCATCCTGAAGCACTTGGTTTGGTAGTTTGAAGGTCACTTTAATAAGAAGACACGGGTTCTAATCCTGACGTCCTCAGTTTTGTTTTTCTTTTGAGTTAATTACTGTTTTCGTCCCTGTGGTTTGTCAAAAATCACCATTTCAGTCCATTAGTTTAAAAATTGCGATTTCAGTCCCTGTGATTTCACTTTCGTAACCATTTCAGTCCAGTCTCCTAATACCGTCTATTTTACCGTTAAGTTTTTAATGAAATACCTAAATTACCCTTGTGTTAATTAAATATGGACTTATATGATTTTATTATTGGATTTATATGATTTTATTGTTGTATGACATATGGACTTAAATTGGATTGTAGGGTTCGACCCACCATGGCTTCAGTAGAAGTAGAAGTCTGGCACTAATTTTACATATATGGTTCTTGGATTTTAGAATGAGAAAATGTCCAGGTGAGCATTATTTTTCAAAGTTATTATGTTAATTGATGCTGCTAGGAAGATATTAATTAGGGTGGGGTAATGGGTCGCCGGACATTAAGAGGGTGGGGTTGTGATGCCGAAGAAGATGACCAGAAACTTTTGCTAGAAATGAGAGCAGGGATGGAGTAGGGTGGGGTATCGTGGGGTTGTGTTTTAACAAGTGGGTCCTAGAATACAATCTTTTAAATTTCTATGGTTTTTTATTTAATTAACATATGAGTCATTTAGGTATTTCATTAAAAACTTAACGGTAAAATAGACGGTGTTAGGAGACTGGACTGAAATGGTTACGAAAGTGAAACCACAGGGACTGAAATAGTGATTTGTTACAAACCACATGGATGAAAACAGTAATTAACTCATTTAGATATCTTTTTGTTTTTTTATTAATAAGGGCATTATGATCAATTCACGTGTACTTAACAGAATAAATGGATAGGGTTAACGGAGGTGGACTGAAATGGTTACGAAAGTGAAACCACAGGGACTGAAATCGCAATTTTTAAACTAATGGACTGAAATAGTAATTTTTGACAAACCACAGGGACAAAAATAGTAATTAACTCTTTTCTTTTTGTTTCTTATCTATTATTAAATGTAAATGACATTAATTGCCTAATTTTGTCAAGTTACATAAATTGATTGGTGTTGATTCAAATGGCATTAATTCATTTTCATATATTTATTTTTTTATATATATTCTTTTTAAAACTATATATTTAAGGGGCCCGCATTTTCTGCTCGCACATGGCCTAAAGATTTTCGAACATTTTTTGAGAGACGACCCTATAAATGTGCATTATGGTTTCATTATAAATAGAACAACTTTTGGGCTCCAGTAAGTAATTTATTTAAAGCGGTCGGCTTGTTTAAAAAAACGAGTTATACATGTCAACTTATCATTAATGAAACGGGTCAAACAACTCAACCTATGAAAACTCAAACTTAAATTGTCACCCATGCTATTTACTCTTGTTACTATAAGGTTGTTACTATAAGCTATCGGATCTCCTAGACTTAACATTAGTAAGTCAAAGTGGGGGGGGGGGGGGGGGATATTCCACGGTCCTCCCAACCGCCGAGGTGATCCCACCTCGCAGACCGCCACCCAGCAAGCCTGAGTCTGGGGTAAATCCGCTACCGTAGGGGCATTGGGAACGAGCAAGACTCGAACCCGCCACCTCCGGGTTAGAATGCGGGCTGGTGGCCATTGGGCTGACACCCAATGGTTAGTAAGTCAAAGTGTACAGTCACAAAAAACAATCATTCATTAAAAAGAACATCATGCCAACTGAATAATGTTGGGTACATTTTCATTTGCTACAACAGCCTAGCAAGAGAGAAACCAAGACTGTGTTTCGGTCAACAAAGAAAACCGTAACAAAATCACAGCCCGACAATACGCCCCACCGGTTATAAAATTGAAAACATTAAATTGAGAAAAAAAGAATAAATGGTACGATTCTAAAACATTAAATAATTTTTCTCTCATTTCATTCATTATTATCTTTGACTAATTAGTCATAAAGGCTATCATCCTCCATACTAAATTTTTTTGTCTACGCACATCGAAATTTATTCTACACATATTGAGATTTATCATACACAACTTGTAATTAATCCTACACTCTAAATAATTTTTTTTCTTTGAAAACATATATATTTTGAAAATAAATTACAAATTTAATATAACTAGTTATTAAAGTGAAAGACTACAAATTAATTATATGTGTAATTTATCAATATACCCTTACACTAATACTAATATTAAATAAAAATATTAAATGAAGCAAAATGAAACTTTATTATTGGCTGAAATTTCTTCTTTGTTTTTCTTTTTACAAAAAAATTCTTCTCATTTGAATCTTCCACTTGACTCGTATATAAGAAAGTGGGTTGAAATTGGCATACAACAGTATTTGATTTTCTTAATACTTAAATATAGTTGTTGGCATGCATTAAAAGGTGTTTCTTATCAATATACTTATTTTCTTTGTTCAATAGGGCCATGGAATGAAACAACGAAACATTGCCCTCACCTTCTGTCCAACCCCATATAATCCAATTGCTAAATCCGCAATTTAACAAGTTATTGGTGGAAGACCCTTGTAAGTTTCAAAAAGGATTTAAAAATAAGAAGTATAAAAGCCACTATAGAGTGACAAGTTTCCAAAAAGAATTCAAGTGGGAAGAGTAATTTTGTCAAAAAGAGTAAAAAGATTATGCACATGCAAGTCACATGCTATATCCCCCCCCCCCCCCCCCGTTTTTTAAACGTTCATAATTTTTTTATATGTAATTTGTTTTTTTAATTATACCATAAAATCAAGCGTTTTTTTTATCTTTAATATGAGTACCCTTATACTTTAAAAAAAATCGAAAACCCAATTGCGTATTACACAATGAACATAACATAAAACACAATAAGAAAACCCAGTTGCGTATTACACAATTGACATAACGTAAAACACAATAAGTATCAAACTAAAAACACAATTGAAAGTAGACCAAAAACACAATTGATGACAACAGACAAAAGGCACAATGGACAGCAGACTATGTAAGGTCGTCTTCCTTCAACGAACACACGAACCGGACCGATCGAACACACGCGCGATGTGCGAAAACCACCGTGTGCCTCGTACTGCAACGTAGAGCTTGGACAGAAGGTGTAGAAGATGAGAGAATCGTGAATACACCGAGTATTCACAGTCAATAATCACACAGATTGAATAAAGAACACACAAATCTAGTGTTTGTTTGCACAAGAACTTTTTTTTCCAAAATTTCACTGTTTCGTTGAATACCTTGGATGCTTGAATGCGTACAGAAACTTAGTATAAATACAAATACAAGGTCGGACACACAATGAAACCCTAGAGGACAATACATGAAAACCACAAGTACTAACATCCTAGAATTACAAATTCGGACAAAACCCTAAGAACTTATATGTTCTTACATCTCCAAACTACAAATTCGGACATCTTGAAGAAAGATATAAGTTCTGACAATCCAAAAACTACAAATGCGGACACCCTTAGACATTCTCTAGTCCGCATTTGTGCTTTGAGAACACATAATCTTTCAACAATTGCAAAACAAGTCCCTGAAGTATCAAACTTTGGCAGTATCCAGCATTTATCAAACTTCGGTGCATTTACAGACTAAACACAATGAGTATCAAACTAAAAATACAATTCATAGCAGATAAAAAACACAATGGACACCAGACTAAAACACAATGAACAACGGATTAAAACACAATGCGCAACAAAACAAAAAACACAATGTACAATAGATTAAAACATAATCGATAGCATAATAAACACAATGACTAGAACCTATAACACAATGTATAGAAAACCCATATATAACACTATCTTCATAGTGTTATGGGTTCTGATAAAAACTCAATGGACATAACCTAAATTAACATTGTGTTATAAGTTTTGATAATTACACAATATATAGAAACCTTAGTAAAAAACGTAGGGACCAAAACCTAGTTGAAAGACACAATGACCATAACCTTTAACACAATACAAAGAAAACCCAGTAAAAATGAATTTTTTTATTTTATTTTTATATAACAATATCATACTCATATTAAAGATAAAAAACGCTTGCTGTTATGTTGAATTAAAAAAAAAACAAATTTCGTATGAAAAAGTTATGGGCGTTTTAAATTGATGGGGGAATTGGCTTGTGTCTTGCATGTGGAGAGATAAAGTCAATAAATATGAGATTCCTTTTATGCCCTTCCATTACTTTCTTTTCTCTGAAATTAATCTCAACTCTCCAAATCTAAAATTAATGGGCTAGAATCATTTTTACCCTTCTTATTTATGTTGTCCTTTATATATGATCATAATGCTTAACTTAGTTGGTTTAACTAATAGACTAAACAATACGTCTCTTCTTTTCCTCAGCCCACGAGTACACCACGTGTGTTTATCAACACCATGAGAGAGAGATCAAGACCCATAGTGAATTTTGACATGGGTGGCGATGACAATGGCGAACTCAGTGCAGAGTGTCACACCCCGATATTTTCACATATTACCAGTGGGCCCGGCGGGGAGTATCGTGACGTAGTTGATATCATCACGGTCAAATATACACAGTTTATTGCATAACGGAAGTCTTGGTAGAAAATTACTATTACAAACCAAAATGTAAAGTACGAATAAAATATTATACAGACGGTTGTAAGATAGGATCCACAGGCGGATCTAAAATATAATACAAAATATTGTTCAACAGACTTAAGGCATACGGACTTGCAAGATTCACTATTTACGCCCAGGAGCTCCCAGCCAATTACGTATAGTACCTGCCACTTAGCCTTTTTGAAAATACATCAGTTTACACTGGTAAATACAATTAACTGACTCATTTGGAAACATTTATGAAAAAATGATTTAAATGCACAAGGCACAAATATTCTTTTATAACTTGGGACAATTACATAACGATAATTGTAACAACCCGCACATTCGTGCGTTGTTACTACTTGTTACACTCGTTACGCCTCGCACCAGAGATTTGGATCATAATGTAACTATATCGCTTACATTGCTACTTCGTAGTATATTTGCATATTACGCATATTTTATCGCTATAACACATCGAATCGCACGCACTAATGCTCTCGATGACGTTGAGTGAGGACCTATTTTACCCTCCTCGATAACCGAGATGCGTCAACGCATATTCGAAACGCGCAACCCGATTATCGCGACGTAGATTTGAAAAGGTGAATATTTATATACGACCCTTGGTGACTAATTATAATAAATATATATGAGTATGGTTATGTGTAAACAAACTATCGCAATGCTTAACGAACAAAATGAAACATCGAAACGCAATTCGCCGGAGACCACCGATTGAATGACCATTCGATAGAATGGTCATCCGATCGGATGACCATCCGATCGGATTGCCATCCGATCCATGGCCCTCCATCACCTTCTCTCCTCTTCACCTATAAATAGCACCTGTCACATCACTTGAACAGTGATGTGACAGCTCTCGTTCGACCAGCCGCACTCAAGCCTTCTTTCTCTCGATTTCTTGTGATTCTTGTAAGTTTTCAACCCAAATCATGTACTTCTATGATCTACACGCACTTCTTCATCTTTTTCACCCTTAAATCTTAACTTTTAACCGTGAAATCAGCGGATTTGAGGTGTTCTAGGATGATGTCATCATTGAGTTCTTAGGAACTTCAAGTCTTGACCACATTCCACCAAGAATAACTCAGATCTGAAGGATTTCCACATGATTTCACAACGTTTTCGCATAGATCTAAACATCTTCAAAGTTAAAAGGATTGAAAGATACTTTTCAACTTTCTTTCGACTCTTTTACACTCAATGCACTCAAAACTGATAGAATCGGATCTCGTTCAGGCCTCCTACTCGTTTCTTAGTGAAGTGTCGGACTGAGATCTGGATCTTATCAAAGAGACAACTGGTTCTTGGTTGAACAGGAACAACTGTCACAAACAGTTAACTGATCGGACTGGGGTGATTCCCGCTTCGATCGGATAACCTGGGTCTGAAGGAGTTCCCATTGTTTAACACGTTGTCATGTCGTCTCGATCAAACCGCAAGACTTAACGAAATTCAAGATTGCAAAATGGTCAGATCGCGAGATAGATTGCCGTCCGATCGGATTGCCATCCGATCGAACCGCAATCCGATTGGATTGCACCTGGATTTCAACACTTAGCATTTTTGTCAATTTTCCAAGATCATCAGTTACTAACGGATTGCCATCCGATCGGATTGCTATCCGATCGAGTGACAAACCTGCTGTGAACTTGTTCTCACTAAGTGTCCTGCCAATCGGATCGCTACTCGATCGAACGACAGTTCGATCGATCGACCTGAAAGGTAGAGATACTTCTCTGTGTTCAAAATGCCACAACGAAAACTTCAAAAGGCAAACCATCATACACAAACACATCATTCCCAAACGAGTGTCAATCTGACCGAGTGGCCATCCGATCGGATGACCACCCGAACAGATTGACATCCGATCGAATGGCTATTCGATCGGATTACCACTCGACACTTAGTCATCTTGCACTGTTTTACGCGTCGTTTATCGCTTATGCTATCGTTAACTATTCAGGTTAATTTCTCAGCGCTCCCTTCAATCCAAGATTGTGTTTACTTGGTGAACACGAACTGTGAGTATACACGAACCTTCTTTTATCGCATTTTGGGTGTAATATACGTTTCCATCAAACTAAACTAATCAAATGCCTAAACTATTTATCACTTGCGAATGACTGAATTACATATTAACACGTGATGCTAGTTACATATGTGCTAGGACTTTTACTCGCGACGTCCTGCCTTAACTAGTATAGTACTATAGTACCCGACGGGGTCTAGTTAGGATGAATAGCAATCGTAGTCGCAGCTCGAGTGACTTAGCTGGTAGTATCTGTCTTGTATATATGTTGTTGTATCTCGTTTATGTATGTGGTAATTCGCAGCACTTTTATCTACTATGCTTTTCTATCAAAACTTGTATACTCCCCAATACTTTTGTATTGACGTTGTTTTAACGTATGTTGCAGGTTTAGTCGCAGTCTACATCAAATCAAGCTATGGAGTCTAGAAACACACCTAAAATCTAGGTTGTCGGATTGTATTGTTTGAGAGAACATGAAATTCGTGACAGCTTATGTGATTGTATTTGTTTATTAGTATGGGATAATGAGCGCATTAATTATTGTCGCAATTTAGTTGTTATGGATTCTCTTGAGCAATCTGATTCGCCTAGTGCCGTGCCCCGATGATTCCGCCATCGGTTGGGGTGTGACAATAATCTTGTAACAGATTCACATGTTTGTCATACATTTAGGGCCGGGATAAAAGCCGGACAAGATTAATCAACACACCACTAATATAATCCCACGGCGAGTTATCCTCAACAAGTGGGTATATCTTTTACACACGCAACTGTCAGGTGTATGCCTACACCCCGTGCTTAAGTCGTGGCCATTTACAATTTTAAATGAGCCGAGGATATCCAGGACACGATCGTTAACCCCCAATGTTTATTGTTATCAAGCAACACTGATTAAAACGGGATTATGCCATTTAACCATATTCGATTAAATGATTTTTACACCCGGCCAAGCGGTAATATTTTACCGTATCCCAAGCCCGTATAAGGGAAAATAAGTTAAAAGTATTTACATGAGCTTTAAAATGCAAGTTTTGTATACTCAGCCGTATAATCTACTCAAACAAGTGCAAGTAGCTTTTACATGGCTCCTAATCTGGAACGGAGGTTATATTAACCTATGAGATTACTAACAGGTTTTATGTAAGTAGTAAACTTAGACCGGTTAGTTTAAGGAAAGGTTTACGGTACAAGACGCTAGATTAAGCGATGACCGGATTGGAATGTAATTTAGACCCGACAAGCATGGAGACTTGTGTTATATGGGTAAACTAAATACATTCTGGAATTTGAAGTTTAAATGATAAGATTTGACATGTTTCGGCTAGTTTATGCAAACTAGTCACATAAAACGCACCATACGCGTATAAGCATAAACGGGTAACCGGATGAGTCATATACAAGTTCCATAAGTTATTATGCTTAAAATATGTTGTGATATCAGTAGGATATCAACAATTATGCCCAAAAAGATTTAAAAACCAAATTAAGTCCCGTAAGGGTATTTTGGTCATTTTAAGATTTATAAAAAGGGGTTTTAAAATAAACTGATGTTCTGGTCTATAACATTCTGTAAAAACATTTATTTTGTGATGTTAAATCAGTAAGATACCATACATATGTGTGGTTTACCATTTATGGCCAAACTATGCACCGTAGGGGCATTTTGGTCATTTCACATATGCTTTTAGGGGCAAAATTAGAATTCTAACTTCATGACTTATACCTACTGTAAAAATATTAAAATTTATTTTTAAATTCAGTAGTTAACAAGTCTTAGGTGTTAAATGTGGTTTTAAACCATACTATGCACCTAATTAGCGTAAAAATCGATAATTGACGATATTTGCGATGTTTATGTGATTCTGAGATTTTGACCAGCCTTGAATGCTTAAAATATTTTATTTTACATATTAAGTTATAAGGAAAAGGTTTGGCATGTTAATTATATGCAAATCACCATTTATTAGCAAAAGGGGCATTATTATCAATTATATCACTTATACGAGAACTCAATGATATGGTCAGTATCTAATCTGACCCAACATTCCAAAAATCCCTAAAAATAATATCATAACAGTAGGTAACGAGTTTGGTGCCAACATTTAGGTTTAAACATGATTTATGCACAAGAGTAAGGATCCTGCGGAAAGTGTGTTTTTCCTAGAAAGTCTAGGAAGCGATCTGGTCCATCCGATTGGTGTGTTTAAGGGTTGAGATTAAATCAATGGTAATCTTGTAATATTTAAGTTTATTTAATTGATTGTTTTAAATGAGTAGGGGTATTTTCGTCAATAACCGTGTTTTAAATCAATCAAAATAAACGTCAAGATATCACATCTCCTTATTACACCCGAATTTCCCTCTCTCTCACTTTCTCTCTCTAAACTCTCAACGAAAACCCCAAAAAATCATACCAAAATTACCTAAAATCATGGATGAAGATTAGAGATTTACCAAGTTCTATATACGTAAGTTCAAGCGGTCATTGTGTTCCGTGTTTTACAAGGCGATTAGGGTTAATTTGTGTTTTACATTGAAGTATTTCATGGTTTCAGGGATGAGATTCAAAAAACAAGGGGATTTGAACAAGATGGATGAAAGTGACAAAGTTACCGGAAGCAGAGTCGAGGTCGCGGGAACCGTAGGTGTGTGTTATAAATAACAAATGTTTGAATGTTTTCAGTCTAATGTCGATTACTGTGTTTAGTTCTTGTGTTTGGTAATGAGTTGAAGTTGGTGTGTTTTAGTATGATTTTGGGTGTTTTTCGGTGAGTTGGTGGAGGTTATATAGAGGAGTAATTTAGGGTTGTGGATTGTGTTTTAAAAAATTGTGTTTGTTACTGGGTTTTGGCATAAATGTGTTTTACGGTTAGTTTGTGTAGGTGAGTAAGGAGTAATTTAGGTTTGTGGATTGTGTTTTAACAACTTTGTTTGTTACTGTGTCTTCCCAATAATGTGTTTTAGGGTTAGTTTGTGTAGGGTTTATAGGGTAGTAATTTGGTTTCTGATTGTGTTTTAAAAACTTTGTTTGTTAATGGGTTTTCCGACAAGTATGTGTTACGGTCAGTTTGAGTAGGTTTTATAGAGGAGTAATTTTGGGTTAGTTGATTGTGTTTTAAAAACTTTGTTTGTTCATTAGGCTTTCACACAAATGTGTTTTACTATGTTTGATGAACTTGTACCTGTGTGTTTTACAATTATGCTTGATTTGTTAACTTTTGAAAGACTAATGAACTGTGATTTATAAGGGTAATGTGGGATTGGGAATTGTGTTTTATAAAGTTGCTGAAATTAAGAAGAGAATTCGATGAAAGCTTAAAACAACTGTTTTTCAGTCAAACGGAGAAAGAGTTTGAGAATAAAAGGAAAATGGCTTAAAAAAAAACCCGGAAACAAACAAGACAAACCAATTAGGCTGGATGAATCAGACAGAGAAGAAGCATCACCTTTAAAAGGTGCGGTTAGTTGTGGCGGTGAAGGGTGGGGGGTTACTTGTATAGTTAGCTGTCTGACCAGTTGTGTTTTTTTTGTTACTAACAGTTGAAACTGTTAACAAAACTACAAAAACGGTAGACAACAAAGTAGACTGCTGTCACACCCCAATATTTCCACGTATTACCGGTGGGCCCGGTGGGGAGTATCGTGACGTAGTTGATACCGTCATAGTCAAACAACACAATTTAAAGCACAGCGGAAGCAAAAGATAAATCACATTACAAACCGAATAAATAGTAATATCAAAGTATTACAAGCGGACTGTAAAGGATCCACAGGCGGATCAAAAGATAAAAAGATCATTGTTCAACAGACTTTAACATCTAAAGCTTGCAAGACTTGATTAACGATGCCAGGAGTAGCCAGCCTATTTCGTCTAGTACCTGCACTTAGCCTTTTTGAAAAATACGTCAGTTTACACTGGTAAATACAATTAACTGACTCATTTTGAAAAGAGTTTAAGAAAATTGGTTTGAATGCACAAGGCACAAAATATCTTTTATAACTTGGGACAATTATTTAAAAATAATCTTGTATACAGTTTTACTTATTTGTCGTCCATCAGGGCCGGTTAGAAGAGCCGGACCAGATTAACTGACACGCCACAGGTATAATGCCCACAAGGTTGATTCCTTTAAGTAGATTACCAGTTTTTACATAATGCAACTGTCAGGTGTATGCCTACACCCCGTGCTTAGGTCGTGGCCATTTCAATGAATGATGCCAAGGATATCCGGGACATGGTCATTTAACCCCCAAAGGCCATACACCAAATAATACAGATTAAAATAGGTTATGTAAATACATTAATCACAATCCGATTTAAATGACTACATACCCGACCAAGCGGTATTATTATAATACCGTATCCCAAGCCCGTATAGGGAAAATAAGTTAAGAGTATTTACCTGAGCAAGTATAAATCACAACAGCAAGTGCAAATAGCTTTTACCGGGCTCCTAATCTGGAACAAAGGTTTTTAATAACCTATTAGATTCCTAACGGTCTTAATTAAGCCTAGACTTAGACCGGTTAGTTTTAAAAGAAGATTCGGTTCAAAACGCACGATTAAGCGAAGACCGGATTAGAATGTGATTTAGTCTCGACAAGTTTTAAGACTTGTGTAATATGGGTTAACTAAACACATTCTGGATTTTGAGATAAAAATGATAAGGTTTGACCCGTTTCGGCCAATTTATGTAAACTAGTTACATAAACCGTACCGAACGCGATAAATGCGTAACGGGTAATCAAATGAGTCATGTACAGGTTTCCTAAGTTAATATGCCTTAAACATGTTGTGATATCAGTAAGATACCTTCCATTATGCCCAAAACGAGTTTAAACTCAAACTATGCCCCGCAGGGGCATTTTGGTCATTTTAAAGCTTATAAAAGAGATTATATATGAATCTGGGATTCAGGTCTGATATACTCAGTAAAAATACTTAATTTAATAAGTTATATCAGTAGGGTATTGCATATATGTGAAATTTACTAATTATAACCAAACTATGCACCGAAGCTTTAACGGTCAAAATTTGAATTCTGAGTTCAAAAACTATTCTTACTGTTAAAGTATATAAATTTATTAAAAATATCAGTAGGTATCAAGTCTTATATATTTAAAATAGTTTTTTTAATACATACTATGCGTTTAAAAATCGTAAAAAGGCGGTTTTAAGCGATTTCCAAGTTTTATAAGAAAAGCTGATATTTTTATTATTCCAGAAAGCTTAAAATACTTTATTTATCATATAAGATCAGTAGAAAAAGGTTTGGTATCAAAATGATTTGTAAAACTCATTTTATAGGCCAAAAGGGCAAAACCGACAATTACCGAAACAAAGGTATAACTCTATGTTATGCTCAGCCTAAAAATAAATAAAAATCTTCAAAAATCCCAAAATATTATTTTACATCAGTGGGTAAAAAGTTTGATATCAAAATTTGGGTTTAGATAGGCTATACGCTAATTATGTCGTTTAATTAATAAAAAGCTTTTCATTTACGCTAATGAGCATAACTCCTAATCTAGACCTCAAACTGATGTCAAATCTTTAGGACAAGTTTATAAATTAGTAATAAAGATTATTGTCCTCTTACATTTTCAAAAATCCCGTTTTAAGGTCAAAAGGGCATAATGGTCCATATTTAAGCAATTAACGGAAACATGCATATGAATCAGATAACTAATGAACCAAGTTGTATAATCACAGAGGGTTATACTAACATGTAACCTGGTCCTAACAAAGCTCTAAGGCATTTCTAAACTATGTTACATTGGGTCAGAACTGAAAGTCAAAGCAAAAGTTCACTTATGCGACTTTCGGTTCCGAACCGAGCTTAAACTGAAAATTGTCGGGTTGAACATGTTTAGACATGTTCTTATATTAATTACCAAGTTATATGAGTGATAAAACAGGTTGCATGGCTTCTACATTGCTAATTATGTGTTAATTTAAAAAATTAGCTTTCTGTTGACTTTTTATGATTAAGTTTGACCCGACAATTGACCTAGTTAGAGTGGGAATCAGAGGGTGCCCATTTAAGGGTTTATTACCCACATAATTACCAACTCAAAGCTACTTTCAATTCGAGAATTGACTGGACAAATTGTGATTAATCATGAAGTCAAACCTTAATTACGACGGTTTGACTTTAGGCTATTAAACTAAGTAAAACTGAATTAAGAAAGGTTAGGGACACTTACTGAAGTCCTATGCACGACTAATGACCTCTAGGAAGTGGCCTTGAGCTCCAGAAATCTCCAGAACAAGTGTTTGAAAGTTTTCAAGTGAAGTGCCCAAGTATTTGGAACAATGAGCTCTATATATATTGATTTTAATCTCATAGGATCATGCCAAACAAGTCTATGAACGATTCCTGATCATCACATGTGTCCCTATTGCATGAAATCCCATTTGCACAGCCCCTGGTATGTAAAACAAGGCTCTAAAGGCGGTGGAACCGGCTGCACAGACACCTGTGCTTATTTTCTGATGCTGGCAGTCCCAGGCGGCCCGTGTAAGGATCTGGGCAAACCTTACGCGCCCCATGTGAAGCCCAGGTCAGGTTAAAATTGTTTCAGTAATTGCACAATTGGTCCCTGGTCCTTTTAAAAGTGGTTTTAACTTCCAAAATTGCACTTTTAACCTTCTAAATTGATTTCTAAGGACCTTAAGACATAACCAAACTTTGTTAAGTCCTTGGTAAACTTTATGATTACCCGAAAAGCCTTAAATTTCAACGTTGACTGTTTTAACCCCTCATATACGAATGTTAGCATAACTTCCTCATACGGAAAAGAAACCTTGTGAAAATTTTTATCACTTATTCTAGTGAGCATAATTAATCGTTACAAAGCTTCGGGTTCGCTAAAAGGTCACTCAGAGGTGTAAATTAAACATGTTGACACTTTTAACCCTTGCGGTTTGTAAACTTTCACTTTCTTTCACAAACGGCTTCATATGCTTCATAATTCATTCGTTTAAGGGTACAAACATCATGTAGGGTCGTTGAAAGGTATAATTATCCAATGTTGACATTTTGAATCCTTTTACACACATACTTTCTTTGTTTGTCAACTTTAGTCCCTCATATTCAATCCATTACACGTTTAAAGCTCATGACACATGTCGATATTATATTGGACATGAATTTACGAGGTGTTAGATCCTCACCCCCTTAAAAGAAATCTCGACCTCGAGATTTACTAAAATAACTGAGGGTACTTTTCTTTCATTGTGGACTCTACCTCCCACGTATACTCGGGACCTCTACGGGCATCCCATTTAACCTTTACAATCGGTACCTACTTCCTTCGAAGCTTTTTAACCTGTCGATCCTCGATCGACAAAGGTTTTTCAGCAAACTTCAAGCTCTCATCAATATGCACATCTTTATGTGACATGGCTAGTGACTCATCAGTTAGACATTTCTTCAGATTGCAGATGTGGAATACATTATGAATACCACTGAGTTCTTTAGGCAGGTTTAATTTGTAACTAACTGATCCGACACATTCGATGATCTCGAATGGTCCTATATACCTTGGGCTTAATTTTCCTTTCTTACCAAATCGCATTACCCCTTTCCAGGGTGATACTTTAAGTAGTACCTTGTCACCTACCTCGAATTTCAGAGGTTTACGCCTTAAATCTGCGTAACTTTTCTGCCTATCCCTGGCAGCTTTGAGACGATCTCGTATCTGCACAATCTTATCTGTCGTCTCCAGGACTATTTCAGGTCCTGTTAGTTGGACATCTCCAACTTCTGCGCAACAAACGGGCGTCCTGCACTTCCTTCCATACAAGGCTTCAAAAGGTGCAGCTTGAATACTGGAATGATAACTATTATTATACGAGAATTCAATCAATGGAAGATGATCATCCCAACTTCCACCTAGATCAATTACACAAGCTCTCAACATATCTTCCAGCGTTTGAATAGTACGCTCGCTTTGACCATCCGTCTGCGGATGATAAGCAGTGCTGAAGTTTAATCGAGTGCCCAGCGATTGCTGAAAGCTTTTCCAAAAGTGCGGCGTGTATCTAGTATCCCTATCGGAGATAATAGACACTGGCACTCCATGGAGAGATACAATCTCATCCACGTACAGTTGAGCTAACTTATCTGAGCTGTGTGTTTCCTTAATTGGTAAGAAGTGGGCTGACTTGGTCAGTCTATCTACTATAACCCAAATAGTATCATTCCCACGCTTCGTCTTTGGTAACTTGGTGATAAAATCCATAGTTACCATTTCCCACTTCCAGGTGGGAAGTTCAGGCTGTTGTAGCAAACCTGACGGCTTCTGGTGTTCTGCCTTGACCTGAGCAGACGTCAGACATTTGGCCACATAAGTGGCTATAGATTTCTTCAAACCTATCCACCAGTAATTTGCCTTTAAGTCCTGGTACATCTTGTCACTTCCAGGATGAACAGAGTACTTGGAACTGTGGGCTTCTTGAAGGATAACATCCCAAAGTCCTCCATAGATAGGAACCCATATTCGTCCATTCAATCTTAGGATTCCATCCTTGCCAATTGATAACTGCTCAGCAGTTACTCCCAACTTTTCATTCGGGTAGTTGGCTTCTAACACAGCTTCCTTCTGAGCGGCTAGCAGTCTTTCATTTAGGCTGTTTTTCAATTTAATGCTCTTGGCATTGATTCTAATGGGCTTAACCCTTTCCTTCCTGCTCAAAGCATCGGCGACTACATTCGCCTTGCCTGGATGGTACCGAATTTCGCAATCATAATCATTCAGTGTCTCCATCCATCGACGCTGCCTCATGTTCAGATCCTTCTGATTGAACAAGTGTTGAAGGCTCTTGTGATCAGAATAAATCACACACTTGGTACCATACAAACAATGCCTCCACAGCTTTAGTGAAAATACAACGGCACCCAACTCCAAATCGTGGGTGGTGTAATTCTTCTCGTGCACCTTTAGTTGTCGGGAAGCATAGGAAATGACCTTGCCTTTCTGCATGAGCACACACCCCATACCAGTGTGTGATGCGTCGCAGTATACTACAAATTCCTCTATTCCATCAGGCAATGTTAACACTGGTGCATTGCTCAACCTTTGCTTAAGGATGTCAAAGGATTCCTGCTTCTTAGGACCCCAGTCAAACTTAATATTCTTCCTAGTCAATGAAGTTAGGGGTGCAACAATCCTTGAGAAATTTTCAATAAAACGCCTATAATATCCTGGCAAACCTAAGAAGCTGCGAATCTCTGTGGGTGTCTTTGGCTCTTGCCAATTCATGACAGCTTCAATCTTAGCGGGATCCACCTGGATACCATGCTCACTAACCATATGTCCAAGGAATTGGACTTCACGAAGCCAAAATTCACACTTTGAAAACTTGGCATAGAGCTTCTCCTGCTGAAGGAGTTTGAGAATACATCAAAGATGCTTCTCATGGTCGGCTTGACTCCTTGAGTATATAAGAATGTCGTCAATAAAGACAATGACAAACTTGTCCAAATAAGGTTTGCAAACGTGATTCATGAGATCCATCAATGCTGCTGGCGCATTAGTGAGCCCAAAAGGCATCACTAAGAACTCGTAGTGACCATAACAAGTCCTGAATGCAGTCTTATGTACATCTTCATCTTTAACCTTCAGTTGATGATATCTCGATCTTAAGTCGATCTTGGAAAAGTAACTCGCTCCTTGAAGCTGATCGAACAAGTCGTCGATCCTGGGCAATGGATATCGATTCTTGATAGTAACTTTGTTAAGCTCACGATAATCGATGCATAGACGCATCGAGCCATCCTTCTTCTTCACAAATAGGATTGGCGCTCCCCAAGGAGATGAGCTTGGTCTGATAAATCCTTTCGCCAACAATTCATCCAACTGAGTTCTTAATTCTTTGATCTCAGTTGGCACTAATCGGTAAGGTGCTCTTGCAACAGGTGCTGCACCTGGAATGATATCAATCTTGAACTCCACTTGTCTATCTGGGGGTAAACCAGGTAGTTCTTCAGGGAATACTTCTGGATATTCAGAGATGATAGGAATGTCCTCGATCTTAGGCTTTGGCTCATCAATAGTCACCTGTGCCATATAGATGACACAACCCTTCTTCATACACCTTGATGCCTTGAGCATGGATACTTGCTTAGACAATCCGTACTTAGTATCTCCTTGAATTGTCAAAGGCTCACCCTGAGGAGTCGTGACAACCACCTGCTTCTTATCACAAACGATCTGGGCTTGGTTGTGGGACAACCAATCCATGCCTATTACTATATCGAAACCACCTAATTTCAAAGGAAGTAAGGACAGAGGAAAAGAGTGGTTCCTAATGGATATACAATATCCATCTAATACGGTTGAAGCAGATTCTATGGTTCCATCAGCTAACTCTACTTCATATTTTATGCTTAGGGTTCTAACGGGTAGATTTAATAACTTACAAAATTTACTATCCACAAACGATTTATCCGCACCTGAATCAAATAACACCCTCACATAAACATCATTTATGAGAAAGGTACCTGTGATCACGTTATCATCCTGAACTGCTTCCTTAGCATCCATTCGAAAGACCCTTGCATTGGTCTTCTTGGCTTCTTCAGGCTTTTTGGCGTACTTAGGGCAATTTGACTTGATGTGCCCTTTTTCGTTGCAGTTGTAGCAGGTAGCATCTTTGATCTTCTTGCAGTCTAACGTCTTGTGTTCCTTAGACTTGCATATCCCACATGCAATTGATCTTGACTGAGATTTTGATTCAAACCTGCATTTTCTGAAGTGACGTTTCTGGCAGGTTTTGCACTTTGGCTTCTCATCTGCTTGCTGACTACCTTTGCCAGACCTAAACTTCTTCTTGTAGTCAGTGTTACCTTATGCTTCTTCTCAGACCGTCATGAGTTTTCGTCCTCACGTTTTCTCTTACCCTCCTCCGAGTTCTTAAGCGATCTTAGCCTGACCGCATCCAAGGTAAGGGATAAAGATAGGTCAGCTGCTGACCTAAAAGTAGCAGGTCGAGATGCCTTGACACTGGCCTTGATCTCTGGGGCTAAACCCCCAATGAAACGGGCAATTCGCTTGGGTTCCGGTGTTACCAGATACGGAACCAATCTAGACAAGGTATTGAAGCTGGTGAGGTAAGCTTGGCAGTCTAAATTTTTCATTACCAAAGATAAGAAATCTGACTCAATCCTCTCAACCTCGTGTTGAGGGCAATAATTCTCTTTAATAAGAGCAACAAACTGATCCCACGTCAGATTGTACAGTGGGACCTTTCCAGCAGCTTGAATCAGAGACTTCCACCATGCTAGTGCCTCTCCCTTAAATGACTGGGATACATACTTCACCACATCCCTTTCAGCACAACTGCTGATATCAACCACGGTGTCCATTTCATCCAACCACGTCATACAGTCAATAGCTCCTTTTTCCCCAGTGAAATCCCTAGGTTTGCAGGAGACAAAGTATTTATAAGTACAGGACTTGGTACGTGGTTCCCGATCAAAGACTATCCTCTTAGATGGAACGCTGTGTCGATTCGAGGAATGTTGAACATCATCCTTTTTGGCTCATGTTGTTTAGAAGGTGGCTTACTATGAGCCTCAGAGTGAACTTTAGAGTGTGATTTTTCACGTTGTACTGATAGGGTTCTGCTGCGGGTACTGCTAGATTCATCATCTCGTCCTTCCAAAGCTCGGGTAACGGCATTGTCTACCAATGCCTACAGTTCTGCGCCCGTTATATTTATTCTGGTATTATCATGATTTTCCTTTGGGCAACTGTTGACTTCATCTGAGTCCGCCATGTAGCTTGTATTGCTAAATAAAATATTAATAAGGATTTATTAATGAGTCTATTATTGAATTGTCTTTTATGGCAATTCATTAACCATGGTAACTATAAACCATATGTGGTTAATTTATTTAGACATATTTATTTAGGATTTTTATTATGATTTATCCTAATTATAAGTATTAAGGGTATTAAGGTGGCACCAAAGGCCTAGTCGTGAGGACAATTTAAATTATAAACCATGATTTTTAGAGAATCGAGGCTTTTAAGGTTTGAACGTAGTTCACTACCTTTTATTGACAGGGAGTCGTAGACTACAACTGTCTTTTGTCTTATATGACAATGAGTATGGCCCGTAGGCACTACATCACCAATGGATGTTTAATATATGATCATCTTAATTGATGATTTAAACCCATGATTTACAGATCATCAGGTTAGGTTAGAAATCTTTTGAAGAATCCAATTATAAGGATGACATGTGTGATTTTAACGAATCACATCTGCCAGGAGTGTTAACATGTTTTCAGATGTTAACAAGGATTTGAATCTTTTAAACAGGTTTTACCATCTTGGCCAGGTCTTATAATGACATGCAGGCTAGGTTATACCTTTAAGATTCTTATTTAATATTTAATAGGCAGATTATTTTAAAAGGAATGATTTTTGATTTATTTATTTCATATATATTTATTTATGCATGTAATGACATAAATGAAAATTTTAAATTCAAACATTCCACTAAATTAAAAGAGTACATGGTTACCCTAAACGGGACTTTAACAGAAATAACTTGCCCACGCAGGGGCTAAACAGCAAAGACATGCCCACGCAGGGGCTAGATTGGAAACATAAGTCCTCGCAGGGACTGAATACTGAAAATAGATGTCCACGCAGGGACTAAAGAAAGACAAGTCCACGCAGAGACTAAGTACAGAAATAAGGAAATTACAATACAATTAAATAAATAAATAACAAGGAATTCTAATGATCCCTTTTGCTCTTCCCCTTGATTAAATTTGCCAGACCCTTGAAAAATACTCGGTTGTGCCTACGTTCTTCTTGAACTTCCTGCTCTACTTGGTGTAGCCTCTGGAGGATTTCCTCCCGTTCCGGTGGGGAAAACCGTGGCGGCTGCGGCCGCTGCTGAATTGGAGGTCGAGCAGGTATCGGGTATTGATACCCATAAGGTGGGTACCCGGCCTGAAAGGAGGATGCGTAAGGCCCTTCAGGATGATGGGCATTGTAGTTGGCTGCTACAAGGTATGGGTCAACATCGGGGGCATTGTAGCAGTTATACCCCGAGTAGGCAGGCTGCTCAAAGGGGTTGTACGCCGCTGAACCGGCGTAGGTAGGAATTGGGTTGCCAAAACCCAATGGAGGTGGTGCGACTGGCGCAGAGTTCACCTCGGAAACGGGGTTTGAAGGCCCACCCATCTGTGGGTCTTCATGTAGTGACGGATAGTGACTGCCACTTGAATGCTGAGGAGCGCTAAAATGGAACTCCCCTTCTCACACGGTCATCCGTGCGCCCGATCTTCTTCGCCTCGGTGGCTCCGGAGGCGGTTGCTGTACTGGTGGTGGCGGTGGTGGTGTGACTACCACAAAACGCGAATCCCCGGAAGGATCCTGCTGCTGCTGCTGTGAGTGATATGAGGGAGTAAACTCCCAAGGGTATGAGGAAAACCTCGCCTCATAGCTGTCTGGACCACGATAAGGTGATCCATGAAAGGACGACACATCTGAAATCTCAATGGGGTGAGTCGGTGTCCCGGATGGTGGTTCGACGGGATCCGTGTCTTCATCCATGTCCATTCCCTGAGCTTCAGGGAAATGGTATTCAGGGCCCAATGGGTTGTAACCCATTGGTTCTTCACTCACGTTTTCCGGGTTAAACCGGCTTTGAAAGAACGGGGTCGGGTCTTGAAAGGCGCGGTGCGACCCCGACCGCTGCAGTGGTAGGTAATAGTGGTGCGAATCATTGGGCTCGTTCTCCGACTACGGCCCAAAGGAATGGAGGTAAGAGGGTGACGAACTTAGCGAGACGGATCACCTCGCTGGCTCCAAATACGTCCTCCAGTCCTCTTGAGGACTGGTGCTCATGGTAACAGATGGTGTTCGCCGGTGAGAAGGTCCGGCCTCATGGTCGTTGGGGGCGTTGAATGTCCCCTTGCCTCTTCCTCTTCCTCGGAATCTTGGCGGCATCTTCTTGTTGATCCTATCAAAAGAAATAAATAAAGGAAAAACAATAAAGGACAAAATAAAACAAATTAGGATTTGTCCTAAGTTCTTTGTCTAGACTCGGAAGTCGAAGAATGTGCAAACTGTGTCATTGAGATTAAACACAAAAGGCTAGTGTTTAATTCACTCAACCTGGCTCTGATACCAACCTGTCACACCCCGATATTTCCACGTATTTCCGGTGGGCCCGGTGGGGAGTATCGTGACGTAGTTGATATCGTCATAGTCAAACAACACAATTTAAAGCACAACGGAAGCAAAAGATAAATCACATTACAAACCGAATAAATAGTAATATCAAAGTATTACAAACGGACTGTAAAGGATCCACAGGCGGATCAAAAGATAAAAAGATCATTGTTCATCAGACTTTAACATCTAAAGCTTGCAAGACTTGATTAATGATGCCAGGAGTAGCTAGCCTATTTCGTCTAGTACCTGCACTTAGCCTTTTTGGAAAATACGTCAGTTTACACTGGTAAATACAATTAACTGACTCATTTTGAAAAGAGTTTAAGAAAATTGGTTTGAATGCACAAGGCACAAAATATCTTTTATAACTTGGGACAATTATTGAAAAATAATCTTGTATACAGTTTTACTTATTTGTCGTCCGTCAGGGCCGGTTAGAAGAGCCGGACCAGATTAACTGACACGCCACAGGTATAATGCCCACAAGGTTGATTCCTTTAAGTGGATTACCAGTTTTTACATAATGCAACTGTCAGGTGTATGCCTACACCCCGTGCTTAGGTCGTGGCCATTTCAATGAATGATGCCAAGGATATCCGGGACATGGTCATTTAACCCCCAAAGGCTATACACCAAATAATACAAATTAAAACAGGTTATGTAAATACATTAATCACAATCCGATTTAAATGACTACATACCCGACCAAGTGGTATTATTATAATACCGTATCCCAAGCCCGTATAGGGAAAATAAGTTAAGAGTATTTACCTGAGCAAGTATAAATCACAACAGCAAGTGCAAATAGCTTTTACCGGGCTCCTAATCTGGAACGAAGGTTTTTAATAACCTATTAGATTCCTAACGGTATTAATTAAGCCTAGACTTAGACCGGTTAGTTTTAAAAGAAGATTCGGTTCAAAACGCACGATTAAGCGAAGACCGGATTAGAATGTGATTTAGTCCCGACAAGTTTGAAGACTTGTGTAATATGGGTTAACTAAACACATTCTGGATTTTGAGATAAAAATGATAAGGTTTGACCCGTTTCGGCCAATTTATGTAAACTAGTTACATAAACCATACTGAATGCGATAAATGCGTAACGGGTAACCAAATGAGTCATGTATAGGTTTCCTAAGTTAATATGCCTTAAACATGTTGTGATATCAGTAAGATACCTTCCATTATGCCCAAAACGAGTTTAAACTCAAACTATGCCCCGTAGGGGCATTTTGGTCATTTTAAAGCTTATAAAAGAGATTATATATGAATCTGAGATTCAGGACTGATATACTCAGTGAAAATACTTAATTTAATAAGTTATATCAGTAGGGTATTGCATATATGTGAAATTTACTAATTATAACCAAACTATGCACCGAAGGGGCATTTTTATTAATTTCACCTAAGCTTTAACGGTCAAAATTTGAATTCTGAGTTCAAAAACTATTCTTACTATTAAAGTATATAAATTTACTAAAAATATCAGTAGGTATCAAGTCTTATATATTTAAAATAGTTTTAATACATACTATGCGTTTAAAACGCGTGAAAAGGCGGTTTTAAGCGATTTCCAGGTTTTATAAGAAAATCTGATATTTTTATTATTCCAGAAAGCTTAAAATACTTTATTTATCATATAAGATCAGTAGAAAAAGGTTTGGTATCAAAATGATTTGTAAAACTCATTTTATAGGCCAAAAGGGCAAAACCGACAATTACCGAAACAAAGGTATAACTCTATGTTATGCTCAGCCTAAAAATAAATAAAAATCTTCAAAAATCCCAAAATATTATTTTACATCAGTGGGTAAAAATTTTGATATCAAAATTTGGGTTTAAATAGGCTATACGCTAATTATGTCGTTTAATTAATAAAAAGCTTTTCATTTACGCTAATGAGCATAACTCCTAATCTAGACCTCAAACTGATGTCAAATCTTTAGGACAAGTTTATAAATTAGTAATAAAGATTATTGTCCTCTTACATTTTCAAAAATCCCGTTTTAAGGTCAAAAGGGCATAATGGTCAATATTTAAGCAATTAACGGAAACATGCATATGAATCAGATAACTAATGAACCAAGTTGTATAATCACAGAGGGTTATACTAACATGTAACCTGGTCCTAACAAAGCTCTAAGGCATTTCTAAACTATGCTACATTGGGTCAGAACTGAAAGTCAAAGCAAAAGTTCACTTATGCGACTTTCGGTTCCGAACCGAGCTTAAACTGAAAATTGTCGGGTTGAACATGTTTAGAAATGTTCTTATATTAATTACCAAGTTATATGAGTGATAAAACAGGTTGCATGGCTTCTACATTGCTAATTATGTGTTAATTTAAAAATTAGCTTTCTGTTGACTTTTTATGATTAAGTTTGACCCGACAATTGACCTAGTTAGAGTGGGAATCAGAGGGTGCCCTTTTAAGGGTTTATTACCCACATAATTACCAACTCAAAGCTACTTTCAATTCGAGAATTGACTGGACAAATTGTGATTAATCACGAAGTCAAACCTTAATTACGACGGTTTGACTTTAGGCAAGGAAAACTGAATTAAGAAAGGTTAGGGACACTTACTGAAGTCCTATGCACGACTGATGACCTCTAGGAAGTGGCCTTGAGCTCCAGAAATCTCCAGAACAAGTGTTTGAAAGTTTTCAAGTGAAGTGCCCAAGTGTTTGCAACATTGAGCTCTATATATATATTGATTTTAATCTCATAGGATCATGCCAAACATGTCTATGAACGATTCCTGATCATCACATGTGTCCCTATTGCATGAAATCCCATTTGCATAGCCCCTGGTATGTAAAACAAGGCTCTAAAGGCGGTGGAACCGGCTGCACAGACACCTGTGCTTGTTTTCTGATGTTGGCAGTCCCAAGCGGCCCGCGTAAGGATCTCGGCAAACCTTACGCACCCCGTGTGAAGCCCAGGTCAGGTTAAAAATGTTTCAGTAATTGCACAATTGGTCCCTGGTCCTTTTAAAAGTGGTTTTAACTTCCAAAATTGCACTTTTAACCTTCTAAATTGATTTCTAAGGACCTTAAGACATAACCAAACTTTGTTAAGTCCTTGGTCAACTTTATGATTACCCGAAAAGCCTTAAATTTCAACGTTGACGCTTTTAACCCCTCATATACGAATGTTAGCATAACTTCCTCATACGAAAACGAAACCTTGTGAATTTTTTTTATCACTTATTCTAGTGAGCATAATTAATCGTTACAAAGCTTCGGGTTCGCTAAAAGGTCACTCAGAGGTGTAAATTAAACATGTTGACACTTTTAACCCTTGCGGTTTGTAAACTTTCACTTTCTTTCACAAACGGCTTCATATGCTTCATAATTCATTCGTTTAAGGGTACAAACATCATGTAGGGTCGTTGAAAGGTATAATTATCCAATGTTGACATTTTGAATACTTTTACACACATACTTTCTTTGTTTGTCACCTTTAGTCCCTCATATTCAATCCATTACACATTTAAAGCTCATGACACGTGTCGATATTATATTGGACATGAATTTACGAGGTGTTACAACTGCGCACAACAACCGCCTGCTGGCACCCTTCTGTCTGACATTGCAAATCTGTTTCCATACGTAATGGATAAAAATGTCAATTTACAGATGGAACCCCTCGAAAATCGTGAAATGCCCATATGTAAGTTAGATGAACAAAAGAAAAACCATATTTTTGTTGAGGTAAAACACAAATGCATAATACTAACATCAACTTTTATGAGTTTTCTTTCAGCCGACACGAGCAAGAAGGGTAGCGAAACCGGTAAGAAGCGGAAGGACTAAAAGGCTGGAATCCAACCGAAACAGAAAAAGGCTACGGTTATACCAACAGTCAATAACCCTAAAGAAGTAGCACACGGTAAATTGAAATTATGAACTAATTTTAATTACTAAAAAGTCTGACTTGCTAATCGCCTTCATGTGTTGGTGTTTTGTCAGGTAACACGATAGAAGATTCAGATGATGATTTTGACAACCTACCTTGGAAAAAAACGAGGTCGGGTGCTAGCCAACAAGTTATTGAAAAACCACAACAACCCCTAGTTGCTAAGTCAAGCAAAGACTCAAAAACACGCAAGAGGTCAACAACGGTCAAAAATTATATACCACTTTCAGATGGAAAACTAACCTTGCGATTAGCTCTTAAGCACATGGGGGAGTTGATGGAAACTTTGAACGAAAATCAACGGGAGGCTGTCAGAAACATAGGTTTCGGGTCAATATTTGGGTTTAAAATGGGTCCGATTCCCTCGACTCTGGGTTGGTGGTTGGTAAATAACTACGACACTAAAACACGGGTCTTGAATTGCGGTAGCCACCACATTCATATAACGGAGGAATTGGTGAACGATGTGTTTGGCGTACCAAGAGGGAAGGAAGAAATAAAGGAGGTTGAGAGAGCAAGGGCAGATTTCCACGAGGTTGTGGCGGAATGGAAAGGACAATTCGAAAACGCTCGTGCACGTTTGACGCCTGTACAATTCAAAACATACATGCAGGGCCAAAAAGCGAGTGGGAGAATCTTTATGTTAAACTTTCTGTTGTTCTACAACACACTGCTAGGAGAGACAACTACGAATTCCTCAATTAATATGAGGTTTCTACCAGCCTTGCATTGAGGGATGGATATAAGAAGTTTTAACTGGTGTGAATACATGATTAGGTGTCTGGATCGAATGGTGGAAGCATGGACACCAAAGGACTGCTTTCTTGGTCCAATGCCTTTGCTAGTGGTATGTTCTGAATGCATATATAATTTTCTAATCACACACTTTGATTTTGCAATAAAACACATTTTGTTGATGCATATTTTGTCTATCGCCTACGTCAATCTGAATGGTAGTGAAGAATTGGAGAAAACGAGTCGTAAATGTCTAATATTTAGTGAAAAAGGCAAGGTGGCAAACTTGTAATTAATGTAGTTTCATTAAATGACCCCTTGACCTATAAATAGGTGTGTTTTAGTCATAATTAGGTAAGCTTTTGTAATTTTGGAGAAGACTTGTTAAGTGTGTGTTTCTAGAGAGAGAAACTAGAGAGAGAAAGTTCTCTCTAAGTGATTTCTTGTACCGTACACGTTTATCTTTCTAGTAAATCACGTTTCTAGTACGTTATTGTGTGTTTAGATCACGTACGTTTACGGATTCCGCACGTCAAACGTCCGTTACGCAATCGAACGGTCGCAAAACCGGTCCTACAAGTGGTATCAGAGCTAGGAGCTCGATTGCTTGATCAAACACATCAAATCGTACCAGATTTCAGAGATTTCAGAGCCAATTCAGATCCGATTTCATCCATTTCTTCATCTTCTACCTACTTTTCACGATTTTCATCGTTTTTCATCAAATTGAACAGGTAAATACGGTCCAAATCGTCTGATTTTTGGATATGTTGTGCGCATAGACCCGATCTACAACCCTACCAAGTTTCAGCTCGAAACTCCAAGCCGTTTTGGAGAAATCGCAGTTTTTTTTTTGGGTCCGATTCGCATCAAAGTTGCAGGTTTACGTTCTGGTCCGCTCCAACGTACATAGCTGGTTCGCTTTTACGAACAAGTCTGGTTCGCTCATTCGGACATTATCTGGTCCGCTCGTAATACATTGTTCTGGTTCGCTCTTTTGACCAAAATTGAGGATCGCTTTTATGATCAACTTCTGATCCGCTCATATTGAGTAATTCTGGTCCGCTCATCTGTACATTTGAGGTTCGCTCATTGTGTAAAAATTGAGGTCCGCTCATTTGGTCAAGTAGGTGGTTCGCTTTTGTGTCTTCTTCTTCATGTGATTGTCTGAACATTACAGGTTGTCGGCAGGTTATTGTCTTGCACCGCCCCACTAAAAAGACTCACGAAATAAGCGGCCCAATCAAAGAATATTAAAATCAAATTGTCGGTCACTGAAATTACACTTATAGTTGTTTGTTGATGTGTGATTGTAAACCCATGTGCACCGACCCATTAACTCATGTTGGCCCAATCAGAGATCAGTATTCAGCGGCTCATTAATTGTTTATCAGTCACTTTATAAAAAAAAAACCCATGTGTTGTTGTTGACTACTGCCCATTAAAAGTGTTAGACCCAATCCCAGCCCTTTGTTACAACCGCTCCACTACCTTTTGTGGCCCAATCAATAAGTGGATATGTTTGTAATGTTGTTTTTGATTGTTGTGGGATAATTCGAGTTCCGAACCGCTGTAAACTCCCGTTTCATGCTTGGTATTTGGATGATGGGACGATTATCGGCAATGCCTCTGAGGTTGCTAAGGCCTTAGACATCATCAACGAGGAGGGGCCATCTCTAGGGCTTTATCTCAATATTAAGAAAACAGAGGTTTATTGGCCGACATGCGACGGCCAGAAAGTTCAGGACGGGCTTTTCCCGAGAGGGATCGGTAGACCAGAGAAGGGGGTTAAGCTCCTTGGTGGAGCTGTTAGTCGGGATCCTAGCTTTATTGGAGAGTTGGCAGGGCGGCGGGCCTCGGGGGCGGTTGACCTTATGAAACTCTTACCCTGCCTGAGGGATCCCCAATGTGAACTCCTCCTGCTAAGGTCGTGCATGGGTGTTGCTAAGTTGCTTTTTGGGCTGCGGACTTGTCAACCCCATTTGATGGAGGGTGCGGTATCTCGGTTCGATGATGGCCTTAGAAAGGCTATAGAAGACATAGTAGTGGGTGGCGGCCCCTTCTTTGGTGACCTCCAGTGGCGTCTAGCATCTTTGCCAATGCGTCTAGGTGGTTTGGGCCTCTTCTCAGCCCGAGATGTTGGGGCTTATGCCTTTGTGACGTCTAGAGCTCAGTCTTGGGAACTACAAGATCATATCCTTCGAAACGGTGGGGTCGTCGGGCTTGACCCAGACTATCAACAAGCGCTCGAACGCTTAAATGTCTCTCTCCCAGACTTGGATATTGGCGGTTTCTCTAACAAGGACACCGCCCCCTCGAAGCCACAAAAAACTTTGGCGAATGCACTTTTTAGCAAAATCGCTCAAAGCCTGGGAGAAGCTTTTGATTTGTCACCCCGCCAGAAGGCGGTGTTTGAGTGTCTGAAGGGTCCCCATGCTCAGGAATTTTTGACCGTTATCCCGATTGAGGGGTTAGGACAATGCATGTCGGCAGTAGAATATAGAACCATTCTCAAATACCGGCTAATGATCCCTATGTACCCAGAAGATGAAACCTGCCCGATATGTCGTAAAGCTTGTATGGATAAATATGGGGAGCACGCAGTTCACTGTAAAGAGCTCCCTGGGTTTAAATATCGGCATGACTGGGTGCGAGATGTTTTGGGGGACATCTTAAGAAGAGCTGGGATTTCTGCTAAGAAAGAGGCCCCTGTGAATTTCCTCACGGACCCTATGGAAGGGAGATCTACTCTGCGACCAGCGGATCTGCTCGTCTTTGGCTGGGCTGGGGGGAAACATGCTTGTGTAGACCTCACGGGGGTTTCCCCTTTGGTTGGTCTAAGGGAAAACGGGTTTGTAGCTGGACTAGCAGCAAGAAAGGCAGAATCAAAGAAAGTGGATAAGCACGCTAAAGCTTGCACAGAGAACCAACATGTCTTTATCCCTTTTGCCTTTGATACTTTTGGCTCCCTAGCGCCAGAAGCCATCAATTTCTTGACGAGGGTTCAACGGGTTATCCACAGCAATTGTTCGACCCCAAGGGGGCAGGGGTTTGTGTTCGGGAGGTTGGGGTTTGCAATTCAGAAAGGGTTGGCGGCGCAGCTTGTTGCCCGTCTACCTTCTGTTTTGATGTAACTTAACAAGTTTTCTGGTTATATTTATTTTTCAATCTAAAAAAAAAAAAAAAAATTGAGGAATCAGCTCACGAGAATTTAAAATTGATAGCCCATCATTTCATGATATAGTTGGTCCATCAGTTTTGTTTACGTGTGTTGTTTACGGCCCAATCATAGTCATAAGCCCATGTGATTTAATGATATCATCAATTCAGACCATGTGCATATGCATGTTTGTTGTCAAGCCCAAGATTTCCATGTGATTATAAGTTGTCGGTTTAGTGGATAGTTGTGAGTTCCAATCAGAAGTTGTGAATCACTATTGTCGGCTGGTGTTAATCATCATTAAAAAGTGACCCAATATACGAAGAAGTGAAGGCCAAATCACATTATTTGATCAAGTCTTGAAGTGTCAGACTCAATTAGTACATCACGTGAACAACACGGTTGCTTTTGAAAGTGCATTGACTGAATATTATAATCTTGCATGTGATTCTTGAAAATCACATTTTTGTTTTATTGGTTTACATGCGAAAGTCGACTAAGTTGTTGTGTGTAAGGATCACGTGAATCAATTTTGTAAACATACAAAGTAATTGGGTTGTGTGAACTGTTTGAGTTACATGTGATAAGTTGTCTGATCAAAGTATGGAGGTCCAATCATAGTAATTGAATTGTGAATTGAACATTTAATGTTGGCGGTCACATTGGTCAAATAGGATTTTGTTGTGAGTTGTTGTTATCGACACAATTGATCAAGCCCATGTGCTGATTGTGTTGTCCAAAATTTTACGGCCCAATCATAGTTGTTGGATTTACATGTGAGGTCCAATTGAAGTTAGCTGTTATCTGGCCACGTTTAAAAAAAAAAAAAAAAACAAACAACTCAATCAGATTTCGAGGAGTGTTTACTTGTGTATTTGATCATACAAAAGTTTATAGTCCAATCAGTGAAGGACAAATTGAATCCATTTCGATACGATTAAATCCATTCATTTAGTGATTCTGTCCTAACAACATTGAATCGTATCCGCGAATATTTGACAACGAGTCTTAGATTGATTTCACAAACACGCACGTTTACATATTCAGTTCGTTTTAAACTGATTGTGTATTTGTTTAATTGCAGGTAATTCAAGGTGATTTACAAGGCGCAAATATCAAAAAGTTGTTTTTAAATTGTGGTTAAAATGTTTGACGAAGAGGAAAACGATAACCTTGAAAGGTTAAATGATTGGTTTGATGGGTGTTGGGGTAGTAAATATCAGAATGAGAATAAGAATGTTTGGGGTAAAAGATTTGAAAGTTTTTTGTGTATGAAAAATGAAACAGTGGATGTGTTGGAAAAACGGTTTAAGTGTCTAATTGAAAATTTAACAAGGTACGAGATAAGAATGTCAAATGCTGAAAAAATATCAAAATTTGCGGACGCGTTACCTTCAGAGTGGGATGAATTTTTGATTGAAGTGAAAAAGGATTCTAGGTTCTCAAATTTTTATCCAAATGAATTTATAAATAAGCTCAAAACACTCAAGTATGAAAATGTAAAGGAAAAGAAAAGGTTGATGAATGGAATAGAAAAAGAATTGGAAAAATTAAGTTTAGACGTGATTGTTGAAATATGCAAAAGAGTCCATATGTGTCGTGTAGCAAAAGATGTTATGAAATATGATATTAAGATGGGTTGTTATATTGATGAATATATGAATCCTCTTGATTTTGTTAAAATTTTTTGTGCAGGCACATACAAGACAGAGACACAGGATATTTCAAAGAATGAAGAATCCAAGCAAGATGAAACTTCAAAATGTGAAGTTGTATGCTCAAAATGCGAAAAATTCGAAGCAGATAACGTCAAACTCTTGAAGGATGTAGAGAGTTTAACGGTGGAAATCAATCGTGTGAAAGATGAGAAAATATCTGATGATAAACAGAATCTTGAACTGCAAGAAAATTTTGAAAGATTGAAATCTGAAAATGTTAAACTGTTAAGTGATCTGAACAGTTTGACATTGAAAAACGAGATTTTGAAAGAAAATGTAAAAATTGTTGAAGATAAACTGAAAAATTTTGAAAATGAAAAATCAAAAATGGAAAAAGATTTTCAAAGTTAAATAAAGATTTTAGAAGATGAGAAAGATATTTTTGGTAATGATAATCTTGAAAAACAAATTGCAATAAATTCTCATCTTGCTAAAATCATTCAGCTTGAAAAAGAAGCTGAAAGTAACCGGAATAAAATTGCTGAATTAGAAAATAAGTTGAAAGGTTTTGTGACTTTTGCACCATATGTGTGTCCAGAACCGATCAATTCTGTTCCAATAAGTGACAATGTCACAAACTTTGACAAAGTCAAAGTTGAAGATTGTGATGAGAAAACTGATGATGAAATTGAGAAAAGAAAAATATTTTTAAAATTAAATGAAATATTTCAAGAAACCGTTCTACATTCTACTGAGAAAGGTGAATGCTCAACGCAAAAACCTGTAAAGAAGAATGTGGAACAAAAACAAAAGGATAAAAAGCTGAAAAATCTTCAAAAAGAAAATAAAAGCTCATCAGTTCAATCATCCAATCATGATAAAAAACCAAAAAAATTTGAAAATCAAAACTCACAAAAAGTTGGTAATAAGTGGTGCAGGTCAGACCACAGTGCTCAAAAGACAAATTCAACAATCAAGAAGAGGAAAGAGTATCACCAAGCCAAACAGTGCTTTGATCTGAGCGTTTGGTATGAAAATGGTGATGGGTACGATAACAGAGTGTGTTACAGATGCGGCTATCAAGGACACATTGCTGTTAACTGCCAGAGACAGAGATTTGAGACAAGGAGATGCTATAACTGCCAAATCAAAGGACATATTGCCAGAGATTGCCCAAGGAAATCAAGTGAAAGATTGAAAGTTAATTCTCAGAAATTGGCAAAGAAACCAGTCACTGTCAAGCCCAAGGAACTGAAAGTTTCAGAACAGAATGTCAAAGAACCTAAAGTTCAAGAAAAGAAAGTGAAGCTTTCACAAGGGCAAAAAGACAAACTGCGAAAGAAGAGGAAGAAGGCCAGAGAATATCTGGAGAAGATTTTGTCCTCGGGTTCACCCGACAGATCGAATAAGAGTGCTGATGAATCAACTCCCTTGTCTGCAAAGCCAAGCAAGATGAATTCATCAGATGCAAATTTGAGGACAAAAGAGGAGATAAAGAAGAAGGTAACATTTTGTGGCAATGAATCTGTTTCTTTGGAAACAAAGGAGCCACATGTCGGTGATGAATCTGGCTCATCAAAGTCAGACAAGCCACATTCAGGCAATGATTCTGGTTCATCAAAGTCAGAGGAGCCAGTTGTTGATATAAAAACTGAGAGTTCTAGTCTAACAATGGATGAGGCAAACTTTCCACCATTGTTGAACAAGAATTCAAAATCACCCAAGGACAGTCAGGCTAGGGTGAAACTGTTTAAATGAAAAACCTGACTTGCCGGAGTTCCCAGGTTGGTAAGCGTGGAACATGAATCGGCACATTTCTTGAGAAATTTCACTCTGGTGATTTTTCGTCTTTCAAAAGATAAATCAGGGACATTAAGTTGTACTTGATTCATCTTTCCTACAAGTGGTAAATCAGGGACATTAAGTTGTACTTGATTTTCTAAAAGTGATGTTTGAGGTTTGATCTTAAAAATGTTAGTCTTTACAAGTGATTGAAAGAACAAGGTGATGAAAGATTCCCGAATTTGAGAATTGACACACAAAACTTATTTTCCGGAAAAACCATTTTGATTAAAACAAACTTAAGTGTTTTGAAATCACTATGGGAAAATGTTTTGTTGTCAGGAGGAGTTCTGATTGTTTATGCCAGGTGGATGGAGAATTGAAGCAATTCTCATCATGTTGTCACATTTCTTGTACAGGTGAAACATATTTTGATTTTAGGGGGAGAAAAATTTTTAAAAAATTAGAAAATTTGAAAATGTCAAAAACATTGAAAAAATCAAAAATGAGTTTTGTTGAGACAAGAGGAAATGATAGTAAATCAGTGGACTATCACAACATGCTAAAGAATTGAAATGTCAAATGTGATAAACGGTCTCACTAAAGATGTGACGATAGGCTCAGCTAGACTAGTAGATTTGCGATAACGATACAAACCAAAATGAAAAAGCCTAGTTCTAGTGGGAAACATGGTCAAAAGCATAGTACTTAGTTTTGTCCTTCTTGATTGTGTGCCTACTCGGTAATCGCTGATTGTCGTAAGGCATAAAACTGGTTAAGTTTGTGAACTTTCACAACTTTGCTGAAAAGTCACTGTGATTGTGCATTTCTTTTTGCAAAGATTTAAACTTGTCTTATTTTTTTATTTTGTTTAAGCATCGGACATCCTCTGCGTATACGTGAGTATCGACCTGGATGTTGTTGCCTAAACGTTCTGCTTTATTTTCTTTGGTGTTTCGTTTAAGCTTTGGATCACCTCTGCGTATACGGGAGTATCGAACTGGTGGTTAAAGCCTAAACAACTTCAACTTCTTTTATTTTCTTATTTTGTTTAAACATTGGACTTTCTCTGCGTATACGGAAGTATCGACCTGATTGTTAATGTTTAAACATTCTGCTTTGTTTTCGCACATATCACAGTTGATGAAAGTTTAAAGGCATTACTTGAGTTAGTGTATTGCATGATGAGGGGATATGCTGAGATTGTGGGGTCCATAAGAATTTAGTGCAAAATTAATACACCTTAATGTATCGATAAGCATTTCGAAAGTTTTTAGATTGAGCTTAAGAGGACAATTATATCGTCAATCAACGTGAATCGTTTAGAACTTAAAACGATTAAAAGCTTAACGGTGCTTGTGATGTGTCTCAAAAACTGATATGATCCTCTTTCGCAAACTCACAAAAATATTGTTTGTACATATTTCATTTCTGCATTTAATTTCTGTTATTGCATTAATGTTTCATATTTTGAAAAATTCAAAAAGATTTTCGACAACTGATGTTGGAAAGCTGATATTCAAAATCTCAAAGGCTAAACAAGATGAACAATTGGTTTGGTTAAAATGATGAGAAGTTGGAAGATAATCCTCAAATGTTTAGATGATTCATTAATTTGAATCACATTATCGTGTGTTATATGTTTGAGAATTTTGAGTGAATTCTTTTAGAGTCAAAATTATTTTGTCTTACGAGAGGTTGAGATGTGTAGGTTTCTGATTCTGTTGCTACAAAAAGCAAGGCGTCGATCCCAAAAGCACGGAAGCTTGACGAAAGGGGGAGCCTGAAGATTCTGAAGAAAAAGAGCAACGGAAGCTGAAGACAGATCCACCGGGATTCTGTTCGAGCAAGAGTATTTGAAGACTCTCACTAAAGATTCCGTCAACATCCAAGGGGGAGTTTGTTCGAACAAGATGGAGTCTATGTTTGCTGAAGAAGTCAAAGAAGAATCAAGAGAGAGAGAGAAAGACAAGTCACTACAAGTTTAACTAAGGATTGACTGCGGCAATATCCAAGGGGGAGATTGTTGATGCATATTTTGTCTATCGCCTACGTCAATCTGAATGGTAGTGAAGAATTGGAGAAAACGAGTCGTAAATGTCTAATATTTAGTGAAAAAGGCAAGGTGGCAAACTTGTAATTAATGTAGTTTCATTAAATGACCCCTTGACCTATAAATAGGTGTGTTTTAGTCATAATTAGGTAAGCTTTTGTAATTTTGGAGAAGACTTGTTAAGTGTGTGTTTCTAGAGAGAGAAACTAGAGAGAGAAAGTTCTCTCTAAGTGATTTCTTGTACCGTACACGTTTATCTTTCTAGTAAATCACGTTTCTAGTACGTTATTGTGTGTTTAGATCACGTACGTTTACGGATTCCGCACGTCAAACGTCCGTTACGCAATCGAACGGTCGCAAAACCGGTCCTACACATTTGTTTGCTGGTAAAACACATTAAGATAGTTTTAACTTGCAAAGTGTTTGTTAAGATCCAATATAACTAATCACACACTTTGATTGTGCATTAAAACACATCTGTTTGCTGGTAAAAACACATTAAGATAGTTTTAACTTGCAAAGTTTTTGTTAAGCTCCAATATAAAAAAACATGTTGTAAAAAAATTATGATGTAATGTGATCATCAAAAAACACAATGTGATGTAATGTGGCATAGAAAACCAACAAAACACATTCAAAGGTGTTAAAATAGCATCAGAACTGTTAAAACACAACATGAATTATATAAACCCCTTAACACACATCTGATATCAGTTGTTCGTCCTCTTTACAGGCAGCGTTGATAGGTGACCAAAAGAAATTCAAGGAAGATGAGTCAAGATCAGCTCATCTGATCGAAGATATCACACAGGACGATATCGAGGCGGTTAGCATAAAATTGGACATGGTCAGGTTTGATCAAATGTTAGTGGAGGAATATGAATTGCATGCAGAACAAAGATATCCATTTGCAAAAATGGATAATGAAGAAGTTGAAAAAAAAGAAGTCAAAGCAGTTGAGAAAAATGTAACCATTAAAGTAAAACACAATAACAAAACTGATCTAGAAAAACGGAAAAAGACTGTTGTGAAGCCGGCCAGTAAATCGCATGGTAAACGTACAGAATCAGGTGTACCGAAAAAAAAAAAGAAATTGAAAACTGGTCAGAATGTGGAGAAAATATCTGATGTTGAAGGTGGCCAGG
This sequence comes from Helianthus tuberosus, assembly GCA_030545235.1. Lineage (NCBI taxonomy): Eukaryota > Viridiplantae > Streptophyta > Magnoliopsida > Asterales > Asteraceae > Helianthus > Helianthus tuberosus. Next base: position 231,742,017 of record CM060423.1, on the reverse strand, counting down.
GAAAAAAAGGTATTGAAAAGGACGGGGCGAAAACTGATCAGACGGTGGAGAAGAAATCTGATGTTGAAGGTGGACCGGAAAATGCACTTGTTGTCGAAGAAATTCCCATTAATGCGGGTTTCAATGCACATTTTCAAGAAAACATGGACGTAGACAATGGCCCAGAAACAGAACCTGTTGTCGATGTAGCCGATATAGAGAGATACTATAGAGAAACCGGCGAGTACGAGAAAACGCAGGAAACTCAGCCGGGGATTAACATAGGCTTTGATGGAGAGATTAGTATACCTATGGTATCTCAATATGGGTTGACACCACAAGCGATCCAAAGCGACGAGGTACTTTCAGTGTTTTTTAAAATGTTATAACACAATCTGTTATAAAACACATGGAACTGGTATTTGCTGAATTCTATTAAACACATCATAATGTATTAGTGCACACATTTAAACACCATAAAGATATACCTTAAAACACAATGTAATATTAAAACACACTAAGATTTGTTAAAGTCTACACTAGAAAACAATGTGATGTTGTTGCTTAATTCTAATGTGTTGACTTTTAATGATGTAAATCAGGTGTATGCGGGAATGTTGGAGGTGTTCATTAATCAATTTGACGAATGTGTGAAAAGGATAAACGACCATTTTACGGAAGGTTTCCAAATGTACCCCAATAGTGTGAAAATAAAAGAGAAACACACCATGTGAACTAAGAAACTGAAAAACGTAGGATCCACATGTACGACGACTGCACAACCACACACTCCTACGGATAAAACACCAGAAAAAGAGGCACATAATGAAAATGTGGATCTGTCACAGTTGTCACAGTGGACACCTTCGTTGGTCGAAGAGGTATGTAAGACCGTTGACAAGACAACCACACCGACAACTGAGGTTGCAGTAGTGGAGCAACCCGCACTCGACGTCACACCGAACTCGCAAAAAATAGCTGTGGAATATGAATTTTCGATTAGAAGGGGGCAGTTTATAGAAGAGTTGGACCTTGGAAAATGAAAGGTAAGACCGGAAAGGCAAACAGAGTTGACTGACGCTCTAAGGTCTCCATACGTGAAGCGGGCAGTAGAGATTAGGGAGAAACTTCACAGCATTGAGGTCTCGGTCAGCTCATACATGTTTTCAGCCTGGGGTTCAATGTGGTATGAAAAAAATTGCCATTTATAATACCAATGTTTTTAAAAATTATGGTAAAACACAATGATTTTTCTCTTTGTTGAATGAAATTATTATAACACATTGTTTACAAAATGTTTGTATTCGTTAGGGATATTGTGTTTAGAACTGAGAAAGGTGTGCCAGTGATGAGATCTCCACTCGAATCATTATTGTCGGGAATGGAATTGCATATCTTGGTGATAAGCGCATGATCAAATAGTATTCCTGTCAAAACAAGGAAACAAACAAAAATATAAACCAATAAGATTAGGATTAATCCTAGGTCATTTGCCTAGACTCGAAAGTCAAGGATTGTGCTACTGTGTCATTGAGATTAAACACAAAAGGCTAGTGTTTAATTCACTCAATGTTGGCTCTGATACCAACATGTCACACCCCGATATTTCCACATATTACCGGTGGGCCCGGCGGGGAGTATCGTGACGTAGTTGATATCATCACAGTCAAATATACACAGTTTATTGCACAGCGGAAGTCTTGGTAGAAAATTACTACTGCAAACCGAAATGTAAAGTACGAATAAAATATTATACAGACGGTTGTAATATAGGATCCACAGGCGGATCTAAAATATAATACAAAATATTGTTCAACAGACTTAAGGCATACGAACTTGCAAGATTCACTATTTACGCCCAGGAGCTCCCAGCCAATTACGTATAGTACCTCCCACTTAGCCTTTTTGAAAATACGTCAGTTTACACTGGTAAATACAATTAACTGACTCATTTGAAAACATTTGTGAAAAATTGATTTAAATGCACAAGGCACAAATATTCTTTTATAACTTGGGACAATTACATAACGATAATCTTGTATCAAATTCACATGTTTGTCATACATTTAGGGCCAGGATAAAAGCCGGACAAGATTAATCGACACACCACTAATATAATCCCATGGCGAGTTATCCTCAACAAGTGGGTATATATTTTACATACGCAACTGTCAGGTGTATGCCTACACCCCGTGCTTAAGTCGTGGCCATTTACAATTTTAAATGAGCCGAGTATATTCAGGACACGGTCGTTAACCCCCAATGTTTATTGTTATCAAGCAACACTGATTAAAACGGGATTATGCCATCTAACCATATTCGATTAAATGATTTTTACACCCGACCAAGCGGTAATATTTTACCGTATCCCAAGCCCGTATACGGGAAAATAAGTTAAAAGTATTTACCTGAGCTTTAAAATGCAAGTTTTGTATACTCAGCCGTGTAATCTACTCAAACAAGTGCAAGTAGCTTTTACCGCGCTCCTAATCTGGAACAAAGGTTATATTAACCTATGAGATTACTAACGGGTCTTATGTAAGTAGTAAACTTAGACCGGTTAGTTTAAGGAAAGGTTTACGGTACAAGACGCTAGATTAAGCGATAACCGGATTGGAATGTAATTTAGACCCAACAAGAATGGAGACTTGTGTTATATGGGTAAACTAAATACATTCTGGAATTTGAAGTTTAAATGATAAGATTTGATCAGTTTCGGCTAGTTTATGCAAACTAGTCACATAAAACGCACCGTACGCGTATAAGCGTAAACGGGTAACCGGATGAGTCATATACAAGTTCCATAAGTTATTATGCTTAAAATATGTTGTGATATCACTAGGATATCAACAATCATGCCCAAAAAGATTTAAAAACAAAATTAAGTCCCGTAAGGGTATTTTGGTCATTTTAAGATTTATAAAAAGGGGTTTTAAAATAAACTGATGTTCTGGTCTATAACATTCTGTAAAAACATTTATTTTATGATGTTAAATCAGTAAGATATCATACATATGTGTGGTTTACCATTTATGGCCAAACTATGCACCATAGGGGCATTTTGGTAATTTCACATATGCTTTTAGGGGCAAAATTGGAATTCTGAGTTCATGACTTATACCTACTGTAAAAATATTAAAATTTATTTTTAAATTCAGTAGGTAGCAAGTCTTAGGTGTTAAATATGGTTTTAAACCATACTATGCACCTAATTAGCGTAAAAATCGATAATTGACGATATTTGCGATGTTTATTTGATTATGAGATTTTGACTAGCCTTGAATGGTTAAAATATTTTATTTTACATTTTAAGTTAGAAGGAAAAGGTTTGGCATGTTAATTATATGCAAATCACAATTTTTTAGCAAAAGGGGCATTATTGTCAATTATATCACTTATACGAGAACTCAATGATATGGTCAGTATCTAATCTGACCCAACATTCAAAAAATCCCTAAAAATAATATCATAACAGTAGGTAATGAGTTTGGTGCCAACATTTAGGTTTAAACATGATTTATGCATAAAAGCGTAATTTAATTAATAAAAAGTTCAATTTTACGATATCTCGCATAACTTCGTTTTGAGACCAGAAAATAATGTCCATTTATATTAGACATGTTTATATATCAGTAACTAAGTTATTTACATGCTTACATATTTAAAAATCTCGTTTTTAGATCATAGGGGCATTATGGTCAAAGTTTAAGCATAACAACGGAAACAAGCAATAAACTCAAATTACTAAGGGACCATGTAGTATAACCTCAGAGGGTTATACTAACATCTTATATAGTCACGAAGAAACTTTAATGCATAAATAAACTAAGCTAATTTGGGTCAGAACTGAAAGTCAAAGCAAAAGTCAACTTTTGCGACTTTCGGTTACGAACCGAGCCTAAACTCAGAATTGTCGTGTTGAACATGTCTTGACATGTTCTAATAATATTTACCAAGTTATTAAAGTGACAAAACATGTTTTATAGTTTCTACATTATCAGATATGAATTTTATAAGAAAACTGACCCGTTTGACTTTTTATGTTAATTCTTTGACCCGACAGTTAACTAAGTAAACGTGGTAATTAGGAGGTGCCCTTTTAGGGGTTATCACCTAAATAATTACGATCAAGTAGCCACTTTCGTTTCGAATAATGGCTGGACCGATAAAGTTTAAACTAAAGGTCAAAGCGTATTTACGACAACTTTGACTTTCGGTCTTTAAATACGTAAAAACCAAACTACTGAGGCTAAGAACACTTACACAATGTCTTAGCACGAAATTTGAACTTAGAGGAGGCTCCTTTTGATCCAGGAAGCTCCAGAGAGGAAGTGATGAATGAAAATTTGAAAGTGCAAGTTCAAGTGTGCAAACAAAGCACCTATTTATAGAGAATTTAGGGTCTTGGAGATCATTCCAGCTGTTATAAAGAGTTACCAGATGATCACAGGTGTTATTATGTCACTAAAAACCATCAACACAGTCCCTGGTATCGAGTTTTTGCATGCAAAGGCGGTGGACAGGCCTGTAACATGCAGCTGTCCATTTTCTTGGTCGCTGGCACCTCTCTCGCGGCCTGCGTAAGAGTTAAGGGGGTGCCTTCACGCCCCGCGACACTCCCTGTTCCGGTTTCAAAAGTTTCAATAATTGCATTTTCAGTCCCTGGTCCTTATTAACTCCAAATATCTTTCATTTTTAGCTCTTTTAACCCCCAAACTTGATTTTTAAGTATCTAGGGACTTATACAAACATTGTTAGGCTTCTTAAAGGTTACGAGATCACCCGGAAGGTACTAGTTTCACCTGTTGGCGCTTTTAATCCCTCTTTCTTGAAATCTTGCACAACTTTTAATTAATAATACCGAAACCATATATATTTATCATTTAGCATTCTTGGATATATAATTGGACATTACGAAACTCCGGGATCGTTAAAAGGTCACTCAGATGTAGGAATTAACATGTTGACACATTTAACCCCTTCATCTTATAAGTTTCACTGTCTGTAAATTTCCGTCCCTAAAAATCGAATTGCCACATGTTTAAGGTTTCTGACACGTGTCTTCACTTTATTGGACATGATTTTGCGAGGTGTTACACAGAGAAACAGAAGCTGATGTCTATGGTTTAACTTATAAAAGAGTAACTTATTAAACATGATCAGAAAATTTTACTTATAAAATAACAATACGTTTTTTTGTAATAAAATAAAGTTTAGCACTGTATAAGTCAATAACTTCATTCATTCTATACTAAAACTCACTTAACCTAGTTCTGATATATAAAAGTTTCTGAAAATGTTTGTATTACACATAAATATAGAAAAATTGAAATAAAGTAATGACTTGTTACCTTTAAATAAACTAGAATTTTGGACCTGTGCGTTGCACCGGGACCGCTAAACCAAACAAGAAAATAGATGTGAAAACGTTGAACAACACATGTACGATGCGGCACATTAACCCGTGTGTTGCGGCATGTTGAAACGTGAAATATCAAAGCCGAAAGGTAAAACACTATCGTAGAAAAGAATAACTAAGTCGAAACGATAATAGAACTCACGTAAAAAGTAAATAAGAGAAAACAAAAAAACTTTAATGACTTGTTCGTATAAGCTTAGATGACTAATACATTATTATGCAGAGTGAATTTCAAGGATTGTCCTTTATCTTTATAGCCATTATCAGACGATGTCCTTTATCTTCCAAATTGACGAGTTTTGTCCTTTATGTTTTCATATCATACACGTTTTGTCCTTTAGGCCTAACCCATTTAGTTTTTTCAGTTAAATTTGGTCATGTGCTTTGCACATGAGGACATTTTATGTTTTCATATCATACACGTTTTACCTCTACGTCCTTACCAGCTACAACTGCCAAAGGAAATGGCAGGGATACATGATGTATTTCATGTATGTAATCTCAAGAAGTGCTTAACAGATGAATCATTAATGGTACCTTTTAAGGACATAGAGGTAAATGAGAAAATTAAGTTTGTAGAGAAACCCCTATAGACTGAAGACAGAAAGATCAAGAATCTTAAACACAAGAGATTAGTTCTAGTCAAAGTGAAATGGGATTCCAAGAGAGGACCAGAGTACACTTGGGAGTTTAAGTCAGAGATGCAGAGGAAATATCCACCCCTGTTCCAGTAGACCTCGAGGACGAGTTCTAAAACAAGGTGGGGATGATATAACAACTCACCCAAAATTTTTAAAACACCCCTATATGTCCTAAAATGCACCCCGTATACGAAAAACGGCCCCGAAATACCTTTATTTTATTAAAAATAAAATAAAATAAGATTTTTGGGGCGCTCGCGGGGCGCGACCCAGGCAACCCTAGGTTGTCGCGGGCCGCGACAAGGTGGCCACCAGACGAGCCCCTAGGCCGCCACGTGCCCGATTGTGTGTGAAGGCTAGTGAGTCGACTCAGCTAAGCTAGGCCCTAGCCTACTGCTCTCGCGGTCCACGTAAGTTGAAGGGATGGTGTAACACCTCGAAAATTCACGTCCTATAATGTGTTGACACGTGTCATAGGTGTGAACGTGTGAAAGAATGTTCTTAAAGGATTTAAGTTGGCAAACATGGAAAGTATGTGAATATACGTGTTCAAAATGTCAACAGTGAATAAATATATTGTACATTAGCCCTACATGATGCTCATACCTTCAAACGAATAAATCACAGATCATACGAAGCTAAATATGAAGGAAAGTGAGAGATTACAAACCACAGGGGTTAAATGTGTCAACATGTTTAAGTTATACCTCTGAGTGACCTTTTAGCAAACCCGAAGCTTTGTAACGGTTAATTATGCTCACTAGAATACACGATATAAATTTCATAAAGTTGCGTTATCGTATAAGCAAGTTGTGATCAAATTCGTTTACAAGGGGTTAAAGCGTAAATGTTGAAAGTTATGACTTTTCGGGTGATAACAAAGTGATCAAGGACTAAATAAAGTGGGTATAAGCCATGAAGCCTTTGTAAGTAAATGTGAAGGGGTCAAATTGCAAGAAAATAAGTTGGTTGCCCTTTCGAAAGGCCAAGAGACAACTTTTAGCTTCTGCAGAAGGCTTGTGCACCGCAAGCAAACATCCTTACGGTGCGCAAGCAGTTGCCCAGCGACATAAATTGGGTTGTTTCCTGTTTAAACGCTTGGAACGACCTTTAAACGATTTTCCACATATTTCTTGACCCCTAAACAACCCCTAAACACTTAGGGACACTTGTTGAAGAGTTGTGGTCATTGATAGACTTAGATGTCAACAAGTTATGGTGATCTAAACACTATAAATAAGACCATTAGTTGCAACCATTTGATCATTCATCTCTTGTGCAATTCTGGAGCCCTTGGGAGCTTAAGAGCAGACATAAGGCCTTCCTAGTCAAGCATAGGACTTCAGTAAGTTTGCTAATCCTTTCTTAATTAAGTTTTGCTTAGTTTATAGCTTAAAAGTCAAACCGTCGTAATTACGGTTTGACTTGACGATTAATCGTTATCGGTCCAGCGATTAGTCGATGTAAAGGTAGTTATAAGTTGGTAATTATGTGGGCATTAAACCCTTAAAAGGGCACCCTCTGATTCCCACTCTAACTAGGTCAAATGTCGGGTCAAACGTAATCCGAAAAAGTCAACAGAAGCATAAAACGCATAATTAGCAATCTAGAAGGCGTGCAACCTGTTTTGTCATTGATATAACTTGGTAATAAGTATATAAACTGATCTAAGCTTGTTTGATTCAACAATTGTCTGTTTAGACCCGGTTCGGAACCGAAAGTCGCAAAGCTTTGACTTTTGCTTTGACTTCAGTTCTGACCCGTTTAGGCATGTTTTATAAATTCCTTAGAGCTTCATTATGACCAAGTTACATGATAGTATAAGCCTCTGTACTTGGTTCGTTGTTCGTCCGATTCGTTTACACGTTTCCGTTAATTGCTTAAAGTTGACCATAATGCCCTTTCGACCATAAAACGAGATTTTTGATAATGTAAGTGGACAAGAACCTTGTATACTGATTTATAAACATGCCCTTAAAATTTGGCATCGATTCAAGGTCTAGATTAGGAGTTATGCGCAATAGCGTAATTAGAAAACTTTTATTTATTAAACGACGTAATTAGCGCATAGCCTATCTAAACCCGATTTTTGAAACCAAAACTTTTACCCTCTGATGTTATATAATATTTTAGGATTTTTGAAGATTTTTAATTATTTTTAACCTGCTCATAACCTAAGGTTATGGCGTTGATTCGGTAATCACCGAATACACCCTTTTTGCGTATAAAATGAGTTTTATAAATCCTTTTGGCACGAATCCAATTGCTACTGATTTTATTTAATAAATGAAGTATTTTGAACTTGATAAACTGATTAAAAACTCAGATTTTCTATTTAAACCCGAAAATCGCTTAAAACCTACGTTTACGCGTTTTAAGCACAAAGTACGGGTTAAAACCATTTTGTCACATAAGACTTATTACCAACTGATATAACATGATAAATTAAGTCATTTTACTGATGTATTCAGACCCGAACCTCAGAAGTTCATTAAATCTCTTTTATAATATTTAAAATGACCAAAATACCCCTACGGGGCTTACTTTGAGATTAAACTCGTTTTGGGCATAATGGAAGGTATCCTACTGATATCACAACATATTTAAGGCATATTAACTTAGGAAACCTGTTTAGGACCCTTGTGGTTACCCGTTACGCACTTGTCGCGTTCGGATCGGCTTATGTAACTAGTTTACATATATTAGCCGAAACGGGTCAAACCATATCGTTTTTACCTTAAAATCCAGAATGTGTTTAAGTTACCCATATTAAACAAGCATAAAAGCTTTTCGGGTCAACAACCACATTCTAAACCGGTCTTCGCTTTATCATGCGTTCGAACCGTGTCTTCCTTTTGGAAACTAACCGGTCTAAGTCTAAGCTTAATTAAAAACCCGTTAGGATTCTAATAGGTTATTATAAACCTTCATTCCAGATTAGGAGCCCAGTAAAAGTACTTGCATTTGCTGTATTTGATTGATACTTTGCTCAGATAAATACTCTTAACTTATTTTCCCTATACGGGCTTGGGATACGGTACTATAAAAGTACCGCTTGGTTGGGTATGTAGACATTTAAATCGGATTGTGATTAATGTATTTACATAACTCGCTTTATTCTGTATTATTTGGTGTATGGCCCTTGGGGGTTAAATGACCATGTCCCGGATATCCTTGGCATCATTTTACGAAATGGCCACGACCTAAGCACGGGGTGTAGGTGTACACCTGACAGATGCATTATGTAAAAACTGGTAATCCACGTAAAGGAATCAACCTTGTGGGCATTATACCTGTGGCGTGTCAGTTAACTTAAACCGGCTCTTCTAACCGGTGCTAATGGACGGAAAATAAGTAAAACTGTATACATGATTATTTTAATAATTGTCCCAAGTTATAAATGATATTTTTGCCGAAGTGCATTCAAATCAATTTTCAAACTCTTTTCAAAATGAGTCAGTTGAGTTGTATTTACCAGTGTAAACTGACGTATTTTCCAAAAAAGGCTAAGTGCAGGTACTAGACGAAATAGGCTGGCTACTCCAGGCATCATTACTCAAGTCTCGCAAGCTCTAGATGTCAAAGTCTGTTGAACAATAAATTCCTATTTATTTTTGATCCGCCTGTGGATCTTTTACTTTCCATTGTAATACTGGATATTACTTTATATTCGGATTGTAATATAATTATCTTTTGCTTCCGCTGTGCATATTAAATATTGTGTTGTTTGACTATTATGTTGCCAACCACGTCACGATACTCCCCACCGGGCCCACCGGCGACACGTGGAAATCGGGGTGTGACAAGTTGGTATCAGAGACAACACTGAGTGAATTAAACACTAGTCTTTTGTGTTTAATCTCAGTTACACAATTGCGCATTCTTGAGTCTAGACAAGAACATAGGACTAATCCAAATTTGTTTCATTGTCTTTTAATTTCTTCCTTGTTATTTTCTGATTAGCCCTTGCATGGGCAAGTCATTTTTATTAGAAGTCCCGTTTAGGGCAACCACATGTACTTGTTTAAGTTTTAATGGAACGATTATATTTAAAGTATCATTCCTATATTATAAGATCTACCATTATAATAAAATGGAGAAAATCTAAAAAGGACAAGACCTAGCCATATGTCACATTAAGACAAGGGCCAAGATGGTAGTTCCACAAATTAGATTCAGATCCTTATTAACATTCCTTTTTACAAGGTCTACCATTATAATAAAATGGCAAAATCTAAAAAGGACAAGACCTAGCCATATGTCATATTAAGACAAGGGCCAAGATGGTAGTTCCACAATTAGATTCAGATCATCGTTAACATTTCAATTTAGGATTGCTCTGCATTAAATATTAAAAGAATCTTAAAGGTAAAACCTAGCCTAAATGTCAATACAGACATGGCCAAGATGGTAAAACCTAGCCTAAATGTCAATGCAGACATGGCCAAGATGGTAAAACCTAGCCTAAATGTCATTGCAGACATGGCCAAGATGGTAGAACCTATTCAAAAGATTCGAACCTTTGTTAAATAACTGAAAGCATATTATCATGCTTGACAAAATGTGATACGATGAAATCACATAAGTCATTCTTAAGTGGGTTATTCTAAATTTCCTTATTTATATAATCATCCCTTATAGATGAAGTACCCACGGGCTATAATTCACGTCCTCTGAGACTAAAGACAGTGGTAGCATACAACTCCATGTCAAGCAAAGGCAGTGAACAACGTTCGAGCCTAAATACCTTGATTCTACGAGAATGATGACTTATAAATTAAACTTGTCCACGCGACTAAGTCTTTTGTGATATTACTAACTTATAATTTGGGATTAATAATGAAAATCCTGAATAAAATAAATACCACTCCTTTCCTGCCGGTATAAATATTAAAAGAGAATCTTAAAGGGGATAACCTAGCTTGAATGTCTTTAAAGATCTAGCTAAGATGGTAAGACCTGTTTAAAAAGAGATTCAGATCCTTGTTAACATCTGCAAACATGTTAACACTTCTGACAAAGGTGATGCAATAAAATCATGCTTGTCATCTTTGTATTAGGAACTTCCAAACCCCTTTTAGCATAAGCGATCGATGGAAATCATGGCTAATAAACGTCGAACATGATGTACGCATCAAAACATCCATTCACGATGTATACCTGCGGGCAAAGATGAATGCATGAAAAAGGTAGTTTTTATTTCATAACTTCTTGTCAAGACAATGAACTATGAAATCTTCCGATCCAAAGGAATCATTGATTATGTTTTAAAAATTCCCTAGTGACAAGGCCTCTGAGCCATCAAAAGTCCTTTGGAACAAGCCCTTGTGCTATATATGAGAGATGTCTGTATGACATTGGCAGTCGTGACTCATGTCCCCTGTCTAATAAATATGAAGGATTATATTCCGTTTAAACGCCAAAGATGGTTTATTTAAAAACTTAGGCAAAGCATAATCAAATAAATTAAATACTATCTAGTGGCCTATATGGTTTAATTGCACCATGGCTATTTATTCATCAAATTCGACAATTCGCTATATGATTAAACAAATTATTACTACTTGGTTTGTAGCCCCAAAGCTTCACCATGGCTGACTCCTCTGAAGCTCACAATCATCCAACTGATCAGAATGATGATGCAAGACTAAACTTAACAAGCGCCGAGTGGCAGGCTATGTTAGATACGGCCGTAAACAAAACCGTGGACCGCATATTAAAGGGTCATAAGCGAAAGAGCGATAATACCCCAAATAAAGGTTGTAAAAAGGGTAAGACCGGTTCAAACCGTAAACCGTCCAAGCCAAAAGAGGCAAAGCCCAAATGCAATAACTGCAGGAAACAACATTCTGGAAAATGCACCATCGAACCACGTGCTAAATTATGTGGAATTTGCAAAACCAAGGGTCACAAGACTTTGGATTGCAAGAAGATGGAAGATGCGACCTGCCATGGTTGTGGCGAAAAAGGGCACATAAAGACCAGTTGTCCAAAGAAGGCGACTAAAGGAAAAGACACTTTAAATGCTAAGCCTTGTGGAATTTGTAATAAGGAAGGGCACAAGACTTTGGAGTGCCAAGACATAAAGGACGCAACCTGCTATAGTTGCAATGAAATAGGGCACATCAGTACTAATTGCCCTATGGCTGCCAAGGAAGGAATAACTAAGTTTGGGAAGGACTTGAAGGGCAAACAGCAGACCAGTGAAAAGACCAGATGCAGAACCTGTAGGAAATACCACCTCGGGAAATGCAGATTTGAATCTCAACCTCTACCCTGTGGAATCTGCAAGTCCAAGGAGCATAAGACCTTGGATTGCAAGAGATTGGGAGACGCAACCTGCTATGGTTGCAATGAGAAAGGGCACATTAAGACCAACTGCCCTAGATACGCTAAAAAGCCTGAAGAAGCTGAGAAGATCAAAGCTGGAAGCTCTCAACTGGATGCTCAAGAGACTGTTCAGGATAACAATGTCACGACAGGTACTTTCTTTATCCATAACACTCATGCTAGAGTATTAATTGATTCAGGTTCAGATAAGTCTTTCGTAGACAATAGATTTTGTAAATCATTAAATCTGCCTGCTAAAACTCTAAGCATTAAATGTAAAGTAAAAATTGACTGATAGTACCTCAGAGACTGCTTCAGCAATATTAGATGGATGTTTTATATCCATTAGGAATCATTCTTTTCTGCTGTCCTCGTTTCCATTTACTTAATTAAGGACCCGATATAGTGATAGGAATGGGTTGGTCGTCTGATAGCCAAGCCCATATTGTGGATGATAAGAAGCAAGTAGTTATCAAAACTCCTTATGGTGAGCCTTTGACCACTCAAGGAGATACGTTTGGGTTAAGATGCTGCTAAGTCTCTCATAAGATCTTAAGCTTAGCAAACTTTTAGAAATTGTCCCATAAGAACCCCAGATATTAAGCGTAAGGTAAAGGTTACAGACGAAATCGGAAGAATCGTTTCTTTTGTTCCTATCAGAAACCTTCAGTCGTAGAAGTTTTCGAAATGTCCTCTCTCTAAGAGGAGGTGCATCAGCATAGATAGATGATATCCTTTTAATCTCTATCGATTCCGAATCCCAGATGGTATGATAAAAGCGCCATATGAGGATTGGTGTATCTTAATAAGTTCCATAGATTGCTTCCATGCCTGATCAGTATGGAGGTTTAATGCATGGGACCACAAAGATATTCCGAGAGGTCATATGGTACTAAAGTCAGCTAATGGTATTCAAAGGAGATATCCAGAATGGAATTGTCCAAGTAAATATTCCCGATTAAGGAATTCGTGGACTAGTAACATGAATGTGTCACTTATTTGACACCAGCAATGACGGATGAACCGGAGCCTGAGATATGGAGAATCTCTGTACCCTCCTTATATCTTGTTTATCTTCTCCAAAGATTTCTCTATTTACCCCTAAGAGGCAAGTAGAGTTAAGGTTTATATCGCATTTAAGGCTGTATTATTATGAAATCTCCAAGACGGCTAGTACTTTCATTGGAAGAATCGAAACCCTGATTAACTAAGTTTTAAAATAGAGGGTTCATATAGCCTAACTCAATATCCTGAGAAATCGGTATAGTTAATTATGAAAAACGGTTCATTTTTTTTGCTTATGCATTATTACCGCAACCTTAATTAGGCAACGATTAAAAATTTCCATCAGCTGCCCAGGATCATCGATCTGCTCGACTAACGACAAGGACTAGCTATTTTTTTTTAAATTTGTTAAGTAGTGGTTGGAATAACCATCGCACCTTAAGATAAGTTTTTTCTATAATAGTTGATATATATAAGCATCAAGGTTGCTCCTTTGGAGACCTTGTATAGATGGAATGTTAAACAATCTATTGTTAGGACAATAGATTGGTAAGCCCAATTATCAAAATCTGAAAGTTGTATTGGAAACAACAAATAAGATCACGCAAATTCATAATCATCTGTAAAATGCCAGTATTCGGCAGAAAATCAAGGATTAATGAAAATGGCAAACCTCCTAAGATCTTGTTAAAGAATAAAGCTCAACAAAAGATATCACCCAGGAAGGGTGCGCCAAATTTGTTAAATTTTCAGGCTAGTTAAGCTCTGAATATATAGAACCATTCGAAGGGAATCGAATGTATCAAGATCAGATAGCTTATAAGCTAAAACCTATTTAAGGAGCTTGGCGGAGCTCGCAATACATTACACACTAGTGACTGAAGGGTGTGTTTCGCCAATAAGTCAAGAAGCATTATCACATAATGATATGCAAATTTATGATGCGATGAGCATCCTGTATCGATTAAGGATCGACAGGCTAAGAAGCTCCAAAAAGGATACATGTACCTAATATAGGAGTCACTTTGGGGGCTTGGAAAGACTCCAGATATGTTATAGGAGTTAAGTCCATTATGCGACAAGAAGTACTTCCATAATTTATCAAATCTCGAGGTCGAGATTTATTTTAAGGGGGTGAGGATGTAACACCTCGAAAATTCACGTCCTATAATGTGTTGACACGTGTCATAGGTGTGAACGTGTGAAAGAATGTTCTTAAAGGATTTAAGTTGGCAAACATGGAAAGTATGTGAATATACGTGTTCAAAATGTCAACAGTGAATAAATATATTGTACATTAGCCCTACATGATGCTCATACATTCAAACGAATAAATCACGGATCATACGAAGCTAAATATGAAGGAAAGTGAGAGATTACAAACCACAGGGGTTAAATGTGTCAACATGTTTAAGTTATACCTCTGAGTGACCTTTTAGCAAACCCGAAGCTTTGTAACGGTTAATTATGCTCACTAGAATACACGATATAAATTTCATAAAGTTGCGTTATCGTATGAGCAAGTTGTGATCAAATTCGTTTACAAGGGGTTAAAGCGTAAATGTTGAAAGTTATGACTTTTTGGGTGATAACAAAGTGATCAAGGACTAAATAAAGTGGGTATAAGCCATGAAGCCTTTGTAAGTAAATGTGAAGGGGTCAAATTGCAAGAAAATAAGTTGGTTGCCCTTTCGAAAGGCCAAGAGAAAACTTTTAGCTTCTGCAGAAGGCTTGCGCACCGCAAGCAAACATCCTTACGGTGCGCAAGCAGTTGCCCAGCGACATAAATTGGGCTGTTTGCTGTTTAAACGCGTGGAACGACCTTTAAACGATTTTCCACATATTTCTTGACCCCTAAACAACCCCTAAACACTTAGGGACACTTGTTGAAGAGTTGTGGTCATTGATAGACTTAGATGTCAACAAGTTATGGTGATCTAAACACTATAAATAAGACCATTAGTTGCAACCATTTGATCATTCATCTCTTGTGCAATTCTGGAGCCCTTGGGAGCTTAAGAGCAGACACAAGGCCTTCCTAGTCAAGCATAGGACTTCAGTAAGTTTGCTAATCCTTTCTTAATTAAGTTTTGCTTAGTTTATAGCTTAAAAGTCAAACCGTCGTAATTACGGTTTGACTTGACGATTAATCGTTATCGGTCCAGCGATTAGTCGATGTAAAGGTAGTTATAAGTTGGTAATTATGTGGGCATTAAACCCTTAAAAGGGCACCCTCTGATTCCCACTCTAACTAGGTCAAATGTCGGGTCAAACGTAATCCGAAAAAGTCAACAGAAGCATAAAATGCATAATTAGCAATCTAGAAGGCGTGCAACCTGTTTTGTCATTGATATAACTTGGTAATAAGTATATAAACTGATCTAAGCTTGTTTGATTCGACAATTGTCTGTTTAGACCCGGTTAGGAACCGAAAGTCGCAAAGGTTTGACTTTTGCTTTGACTTCAGTTCTGACCCGTTTAGGCATGTTTTAGAAATGCCTTAGAGCTTCATTAGGACCAAGTTATATGATAGTATAAGCCTCTGTACTTGGTTCGTTGTTCGTCCGATTCGTTTACACATTTCCGTTAATTGCTTAAAGTTGACCATAATGCCCTTTCGACCATAAAACGAGATTTTTGATAATGTAAGTGGACAAGAACCTTGTCTACTGATTTATAAACATGCCCTTAAAATTTGGCATCGATTCGAGGTCTAGATTAGGAGTTATGCGCAATAGCGTAATTAGAAAACTTTTATTTATTAAACGACGTAATTAGCGCATAGCCTATCTAAACCCGATTTTTGACACCAAACCTTTTACCCTCTGATGTTATATAATATTTTAGGATTTTTGAAGATTTTTAATTATTTTTAACCTGCTCATAACCTAAGGTTATGGCGTTGATTCGGTAATCACCGAATACACCCTTTTTGCGTATAAAATGAGTTTTATAAATCCTTTTGGCACGAATCCAATTGCTACTGATTTTATTTAATAAATGAAGTATTTTGAACTTGATAAACTGATTAAAAACTCAGATTTTCTATTTAAACCCGAAAATCGCTTAAAACCTACGTTTACGCGTTTTAAGCACAAAGTACGGGTTAAAACCATTTTGTCACATAAGACTTATTACCAACTGATATAACATGATAAATTAAGTCATTTTACTGATGTATTCAGACCCGAACCTCAGAAGTTCATTAAATCTCTTTTATAATATTTAAAATGACCAAAATACCCCTACGGGGCTTACTTTGAGATTAAACTCGTTTTGGGCATAATGGAAGGTATCCTACTGATATCACAACATATTTAAGGCATATTAACTTAGGAAACCTGTTTAGGACCCTTGTGGTTACCCGTTACGCACTTGTCGCGTTCGGATCGGCTTATGTAACTAGTTTACATATATTAGCCGAAACGGGTCAAACCATATCGTTTTTACCTTAAAGTCCAGAATGTGTTTAAGTTACCCATATTAAACAAGCATACAAGCTTGTCGGGTCAACAACCACATTCTAAACCGGTCTTCGCTTTATCATGCGTTCGAACCGTGTCTTCCTTTTGGAAACTAACCGGTCTAAGTCTAAGCTTAATTAAAACCCTATTAGGATT
Organism: Helianthus tuberosus; assembly: GCA_030545235.1. NCBI lineage: Eukaryota > Viridiplantae > Streptophyta > Magnoliopsida > Asterales > Asteraceae > Helianthus > Helianthus tuberosus. The sequence continues at coordinate 231,725,023 of CM060423.1, read as the reverse complement.
CTAATAGGTTATTATAAACCTTCGTTCCAGATTAGGAGCCCAGTAAAAGTACTTGCATTTGCTGTATTTGATTGATACTTTGCTCAGGTAAATACTCTTAACTTATTTTCCCTATACGGGCTTGGGATACGGTACTATAAAAGTACCGCTTGGTCGGGTATGTAGACATTTAAATCGGATAGTGATTAATGTATTTACATAACTCGCTTTATTCTGTATTATTTGGTGTATGGCCCTTGGGGGTTAAATGACCATGTCCCGGATATCCTTGGCATCATTTTACGAAATGGCCACGACCTAAGCACGGGGTGTAGGCGTACACCTGACAGATGCATTATGTAAAAACTGGTAATCCACGTAAAGGAATCAACCTTGTGGGCATTATACCTGTGGCGTGTCAGTTAACTTAAACCGGCTCTTCTAACCGGTGCTAATGGACGGCAAATAAGTAAAACTGTATACATGATTATTTTAATAATTGTCCCAAGTTATAAATGATATTTTTGCCGAAGTGCATTCAAATCAATTTTCAAACTCTTTTCAAAATGAGTCAGTTGAGTTGTATTTACCAGTGTAAACTGACGTATTTTCCAAAAAAAGGCTAAGTGCAGGTACTAGACGAAATAGGCTGGCTACTCCAGGCATCATTACTCAAGTCTCGCAAGCTCTAGATGTCAAATTCTGTTGAACAATAAATTCCTATTTATTTTTTATCCGCCTGTGGATCTTTTACTTTCCGTTGTAATACTGGATATTACTTTATATTCGGATTGTAATATAATTATCTTTTGCTTCCGCTGTGCATATTAAATATTGTGTTGTTTGACTATTATGTTGCCAATCACGTCATGATACTCCCCACCGGGCCCACCGGCGACACGTGGAAATCGGGGTGTGACAGATGGGGGTGGTGGGCCGCGAGCCGCCCTCCGATCTGCGATATAAATAGGGGCTCTCGGCTTCATTTCCAAATCGTTCAAAATTCGACTTTCTCTCTCAAATTCTATATAATACAAATTCTGCTCGGGTATTATACCCACTAATTAGCGAAGCTCTGCCTCGATGTACGTATTATAACCCCCGGTTACGTATTAGTTACGCTGCCCGATTGATCTAGAGCTCCGTAACGCATGTCAAGGCTCTGCCTGACTCAGTCGTTGGAGTTCTGTCTCGGGGATATAACTAATGTAAATTGGGTTATCTTACTAACACGTGTGCATTGTTAAATTTTAATAGATTATAACCAGGAAGTCACCAGGAAAAAATCTAAAATAGCAATGTGAGTAATTCCTCTTTTTGTAAACTGTTTTTACAAAACCTCAGTTGTTTTAAATTATATTTAACAGTGATTGAGTATTTGTGATCAACAATTACTGTCGGTATGTTGGGGTTTTGTATACATAACTTGTTACTACACTGTGAGTAGTAGCATGACCACAAGTCAGGATTGACAATACCGTGGGTGGTAATTGAGTAGATGTAAACAAATGTAATTGCGGATGCCCTCAATGCTGTAAAATGATAAAACTTGTTTTGATTAAACTGGGATTCACTCGCAAGTATTTCTTGCTGATAAAAACTTTTTATACGCGTTTCAGGTAACAAAATATGAAAGCCAAATATAAGCCAGCTGGAGAGCACTGAAGGCTTGGAAAAGTGTCTATAAAAGTTACATAAACAAGAAAGAAGTTTTGTTTCAATAAATTAGGGTTTATCCCTATAAACATAATTGTAATGGAAACTTGCGTTTTTCCCATGTGTTTATTATAAAAATGTGGTGTTTTACTCTGATAAACTATTTCCTAACTACGGTCCTGATGTAATTTCCGCTGCCAAATTAATAAACACCGATACCACCAGCTCTGAGTATCCCTCGACCGCCCGCCTCCCAGGGCAGGGGTCGGAGGTCGCGACATAGGGCGTTAAACATTTTGATTTTAAACTCAACTGCTTAATACCCCTAAAACATATCGACTTAAACACTAATTTTCTCAATCCAATCACAATCACAGTTAGTTTTTAACATTTTTCCACAACAAATTAAAAAATAAACAAACTCAAAGCAATGGATGGTTTCAAAATGTAGCTATACTTCAGGGTCTTTTAGGTAATTACGTTTTAAATTTGGACCAAACCTATAAGAAAATTAATATAAACAATGTCCGCATATTGAAATTTTCCGTTTGTTTGTTGAAGACTTGCTTTGATTTCTGCAACGTAATTCAGGTTACCTCTCTCTCTCTCTCTCTCTCTCTCTCTCTCTCGCGTTCCTGTTTACTCAAATATTTGAGGTTAAATTTCTTATAATATGTATATGTATGTTTCCGTATTGTTCTAGGGTTCGCTGATTCCTGATTTAAGCCCTAATTTGTTGCCAAATTGCTTAAATTAATGTAAACTGCTAACTTGTAACGTTTCCGACTTATTGCTGCATACGCGTTTGGGTTATTATTATTGCGGTATTATGGAATTGAATTCGTATTTGAGGTTGTGGTTTTGTAATTGAATTCGTACTTGAGTTGAACTGTTGCAATCTCTGTGGTTTTGTAATGCGACATTGATCAAATAAGTTATGTTATGGCTTCTAAATCGATATTGTTGTTTATAAATCTTTTAGATATAAAATTTGTTTGATTTCTTATATGCTTTAACTTTTAAGCACATTGATATCAGTTGAGTTGAACTGTTGAAAGTTGAAACTCTTACTTCGGATGCCTTTTATTTATATCAGTTAGTTGAAACTATTATGCTTAATCACCTAATTAACAACATGAATAAACTTATTGTAACACCCCGTGTTTTCGAGGAGTCAAAGTCAAAGTCAAGGTCAAAGTCAACTACCGATCACGCGACTCGAAATACAGTAGTTACTTTCGGTGTATTTATTTTAGTTGTATTTTGTGGAGTAAGTGCCTATAATTTCAATAATTGACGTATGCTAATCGCTATTCGATCGACCCACGACTGTGAACTATAGGCAGTAACAATGCGATAAAGTTAACTAGACGATAATCAAACTATGCTAATCAAATCGACATCGAATCGCAACTCGAACTACGCATTTGGAATATGGTTATGTGTGTGTGTGTGCCTTATGTGTTGCTTGTGCATGCTTATTTATGTTATGTGTGGTAATCAATCGAATCGCAATCGAACTCAATCGACATCGAACTCGAATCACAAATTGAACTATGATAATTATTAGAGAAGGGATAGTGCGAGATATGAGTGGTTGGGATTAAAAGTAATTTGACTAGGAAACCCTATCGTACCGAACCATGCACGATCAAAAATCGAAACATCGAAAAAAAAATCGTCGCGTCAAACACTCGAACCAAGTGCCATCCGGCCGGATAGCCATCCGACCGGATAGCCACTCTGCCATAGAGTCAGATGCCATCTGACCGAGATGTCATCCGACCGGATAGTCATCCGGGCGGTATGCCATCTGACCGGACATCACTTTCCTCTTTTGGAATCCTATAAATACCCATGTCATTCTCAAACCTTTCCACTTTTGGAAACCTCTGTCCGAACAGCACGCTCTCCTCACCCTTTTCTTCGATTTCTCTCAATTCCGGTAAGATCTCGTCCTAAACCTTGTACTTTCTTGATCTACACGCACTCCTACACCTTTCTATCTTTTGAATCTTAACTTTTAACCGAGAAATCATCGGATTTCGGGTGTTCTAGGATGACGTCATCATGTGTTCTTGAAGAACTTCATATTTTGACTTCAATCCACGAAGAACAACCTAGATCTAACCGATTTCCACACAAATACACAAAGATCTTGTGAAGATCTCAACATAGAAAAGGATTGACAGATGGTTTCTAACTTTCTTTCAACTCTTTTACACTCAATACACTTGCAACGAACAGAATCGGACCTTGTTCTAGTCTCCTACTCGCTCATAGTGTTGTACTAGTCTAAGATCTGGATTCTACTCACGATACCATCGATTCCGGGTTAAACAAGAACAACTGTCTTGAGCCGATAACCGGCCGAACTAGGGTGATTCCTGGTCGGTTCGGTCATGCGGGTCAGAATGGTGTTCTGATTGATTAACACGTTGTCAACACGTCTCGATAAAACGACAAACAATCAAAACGACCAAGTGTAGAACGAACGGAACAATCAGGAAGGAATGCTGTCCGACCAGATTACTGTCCGACCGGATAAGCCACCCGAACGGATTGCTGTCCGAACGGATCACACCTTGGAACTCACACTTGAACAACTCTATTTAAAGTTTGAGTATCGAACGAATAGCCATCCGATCGAATTACCATCCGACCGGATTACTCTTCGGATCATGAGATACTCGGACTTTAATGACTTAAACAATTTTCAACATGTTCACTTTCAGAATTGCCACCCGGTCGAATGGACATCCGACCGAGTGACTCTCCTGTTATGAACCATTTCTCACTAAGTAACCTTATCACTCAGGTCGCTGTCCGACCGGATGACGATCCGAACGGATTGTCGTCCGCACGACTGACCATCCGATCGACCGACTTGAAGGATAGAGATACTTCAATGCTTTCAAAATGCTACAACGAAAACTTCAAAAGTTAAGCCATCATACACAAACACATTCACCTCATAGGAAGAAACAATCCACTGGAATAGTCATCCGACCGGATGATCATCCGAACGGATTGTTATCAGCATGGATTGTTGTCCGATCGGATTACCATCCGACCGAACTGCTATCCGACCCACTCTCACTTCGTATCATTTTATGCGTTATTTATCGTTATACTATCGAATCTGTTCTGGTAACTCTACTCGCTAAGCGCTCCCTTCAATCCATCAACCGCTGTGAGTATACTCGAACCCTTTTTGCTTTGTGCACTTTTGGGTGTTACATACGTTATGACTATTCAAATCACATCAATCACACTACTCAATACTATTTGAACGCTAACCATTATTGCATGTATTACGTGGCTCAATGAACGCTTGTTTGTTATGTTTACACATGGAATGTTGTTCACCTGCCTTAGCAACGATAGTACTATAGTTTGGACTCAGCACCCGGTCACGGGGGTTGTTAAGGACAATTACTTGCATGGATTACGGTGGTAATCATGTATTGCGAACTACCTTGGGCAGTCAACCCGCAGTCATTGGTGTCAATAGACCCATGTCGATAACTTACGTGCCTCATTTTACCGTGTGTATGTGCTGGTTATGCGTAAACTATTCGAACTTTATATGCTATATTAAACTTGTATGCTCGCCTTTACACTACGTGTATTGACTGTACTTTAACGTATGTGACAGGTCCTTAGGACGCTATCTGGCTGCTAAGCCGAGGGTAGAATAAGGTCCTAGTGGCCAACAAATAGTTGTCTGTACTTACGTACACTGCTCTGGAGTCGAAAGCTGGGGAAAAAGGGGCTCTAGAAGCAGATAAACAATTGGGCTTTTATTTTAGAAAATCTGAGTTGTCGGAACAGAACTATTTGCCTAGATTTTGTCTGTAATAATTTGTTTACTGTTTGAGACATGGTATGGGACATGTTATATTAAATTGAATAGTAATGATAATTGTTATGGAAACTTCTGGACAATCTGTTTCGCTCAGTGCCATGCCCCGATGATTCCGCCATCGGTTGGGGTGTGACAGATGGGTATCAGAGCCATAACTATAGGGAATTAGGCAAGACTCGATCTAGTCCAGATCGATGTCTTAGATACCTAGTCTATAGTTAGGAACCAACAGACCAACTTGTGCATACCCATTAGGGACAATGTACGAGCTTATCACTCGACATTCTCGCTTACGCTACACTATCACCGCACTCGAATTTTCAACAATGACTAAGTGACTAGGTCGAGATTAGGTGTGAAAACCGCAAACTCTCGACTAAGGATGCTTAATCGACTCATATTTTATCCACAAACGAGGGGAAGTATGCCAAATCAGGAGTGAAATCCATATTTTGATGAATAATCTCCTCTGTTTTATCAAAACATGGACGAAGTTGTTAAGCTAGGGGTGAAACCCTAACCTTGACGACTTGTTCTGCTCATTTCACAAAACTCTCACCAAAGTCTTGATGGATTCCAACGACCCGAAGTCGCAATATGACTAGCAGGATGCGTGCCCAACGCCCAAGAATCGAGGCAGAAGCACTGCCCTGTAGGTCAAACGTGCACAACAGGCCTTGTGAATAGTCGAACCACTTTGGTTAGCCGATGTCTAATAGCCCCAGACGATCTATCTTTTGATTTTTATGTATCTCGCTTTGCGCCCGCAACTGCTGACTCTAATGATTCGTCGATTTTATGTACGTGTGTTACCTGACTATGTGATTAAATTTTGGAACTTTATTCGATTTATGCCTCACTTCGATCGACTCGCACTGCATTTCTATCTCAAAACACTGACAAATCGTTAAATTGTGGACGACCTTATGCTACGATATACGCTTATACTTTACTACTCGATATACTAAACGCGATCGCTATACTCGAACACTCGCGAACTGTGAATGATAGGTTTATGTATTCTGACTGCATCTTGTGATTACATGATTGTGTGCTTCTGTGCTCTACGTATTTATGGGATTATGTGTTTTATGAGTATGTGATTATGTGCCTATGTGTTTATGTGATACATGTTACATTGTGTTCCTGAGCTTTAGTAAGTAGTAGACGTGTGAGGTGAGATTCGTATACAATGTGTTGAGTCCTGTGACGATGTCTGTTGCAGACAATGTCATCTGGATCCTGTCATTCCCTACTTTCCCGTCAAGAAAAGAGAGACAAACGCATTTCTGCCATCATCTCTAAAAGTGTAGCAAAGGCCGTGATTGATGTTTACGAGAATGCCAGCAAATCATCTGAGGAGTCGAGAACCGAGGCTCCTAAAGCTACCGCCAGGGCATTCAATTTCAAGCAATTCAAATCTTGTGGGCCAAAGGAATTCACTGGCGAGGGAGGCCCTACCGCACTAATCCAATGGTTTGATTCCATTGAGGTCACACTACGACAGAGCGGTTGCCCTGATGACCACCGTACTCTGAATGCTACCGGCGTTTTCCAGTCCCGTGCTCTAGACTGGTGGACGGCCGAGAGAAACAAGCGAGGGAACGATGCAGCCTACGGTCTGTCGTGGGACGAGCTCAAAGAAGTCATGCTAGCAGAATTCTGCCTTCCTCATGAACGTCAAAAGCTAGAGGATGAATTTTGGCACATACACCAACATGAAGGTGACAACGCTGCTCTCACTGCTCGCTTCAAGCAGCTCAACATCATCTGCCCCGATCAAGTCAAAACTCCAGAGATCACGATCAAGAAGTACATCTGAGCTTTACCCGACTGTGTTGCAGATTTCGTGCAAGCGGCTAAGACTAAGACGATCGAAGAGACTTATCTGCTGGCCGCTGAAATCAATGACAAGCTGGTTAAGGCTGGCTTCTGGGATAAAACTTCAAAGCACCTGCATCAAGCTACCGCCACTGCACCGACTGCTGAAACCACCACATCGAGCAACAAGAAGAAGAACAAGAGGAAGAACAGCTCCAGCAAGAAGAACTGTGCGATCACTGCTGTGCCAGTTCAGTCTGTACCAGCCCAACAGCGTCAAGTAGCGGCGCCTGTGGCAAATGCACCGCTTGCTAAGCGTGCATACACTTGGCCACATCCGCTCTGCCCTACTTGTAGCTACCACCACCCGACTACCATCGCTTGCCGTTTCTGTTCTCATTGCAATATGTACGGCCATTTCACTACCAACTGCCGTGCTCGACAAGCTCCTGCTCATCAAGCTCTACTCACAGCCCCTCTGGGTCAACAAGCTCCTCAGGCACCCGCGGTCAACGCCAGAGTCTGCTTCGCACGTGGCGATCCTAACCATTTCGCCAACGTGTGCCCAAACAGGGTCGTGAAGCAAGAGCCCCAGCAGCAGCAGCCTTAGCAGCAGCAACACCAGCAGCAGCAGCAGCAACAAGCAGCACGCGCAAGAACTTTCAACATCAACGTGCGTCAAGCCCAAGCAGACAACAATGTGGTCAATGGTACGTTCCTTGTGAATGGTATTTATGCTTCCTGTTTATTTGATACTGGAGCCGATAATTGCTTTGTGTCGTTCGAATTCGAGAAACTACTTAGTCGTAAGCGCTCTCATCTTTCCTCAACGTTCAAAGTTGAAGTCGCTACCGGAAGAACTGTCGCCGTAAATTCTGTTCTTCGTGATTGTACTCTTGAGCTTAACAATCACATATTCCCAATCGACCTTATTCCGATGCAACTCAGAAGTTTCGATGTCATAATAGGCATGGACTTTCTTCGTGAAAACCATGCTGAAGTGGTATGCTTTGACAAGATAATTCGATTCTCGCTCGCGAATGGTGATTTATTGTGTGTCTATGGTGAAACTACATCGAGAGGTCTCAAGCTCATGTCATGTGTCCAGGCTAGCAAGTATCTCCGCAAGGAGTACAGAGCTTTCTTGGCTAACATTGTAATAGCGGAGAAGGAAAAGAAAGAGAAGAAGGAAGTAAAAGACGTTCCTGTGGTTCGAGAATTTCCTAATGTTTTTCCAGAGGATCTTCCCGGACTACCGCCAAGTCGTGATATTGACTTTCGTATCGACCTCATTCTTGGAGCCAACCCTATCGCCAAAGCTCCTTATCGACTCGCGCCGTCCGAAATGCGTGAACTTTCCAACCAACTCCAGGAATTACTTGAGAAAGGCTTTATTCGTCCAACCACCTCTCCTTGGGGCGCGCCAGTCCTTTTCATCAAAAAGAAGGATGGGTCGTTCCGGATGTGCATCGATTATCGGGAGTTGAATAAGTTGACCATCAAGAACCGCTATCCCCTACCCCGCATTGACGATTTATTCGACCAACTACAAGGTGCTACGTGCTTCTCAAAGATCAATCTACGCTCAGGCTATCACCAACTACGTATTCAAGAGGAGGACATACCCAAAACCGCGTTCCGAACTCGATACGGCCACTACGAATTCGTTGTTATGCCCTTTGGTTTAACCAACGCACCCGCGGTTTTCATGGATCTGATGAATCGCGTGTGTAAACCATACCTCGACCGTTTCGTCATCGTATTCATCGACGATGTCTTGATCTATTCCAAATCGAAAGCCGAACACGCGCAACATCTACGTTTGGTTCTCGAGTTACTCCAGGGGAATCGACTCTATGCCAAGTTCTCCAAGTGTGAATTTTGGCTGGGGGGAAGTTCAGTTTCTGGGTCACATTGTCAATAGTCAGGGTATTCATGTCGATCCTGCGAAGATCGAAGCCGTCAAGAGTTGGATTACACCCAAGAACCCTTCGGAAGTCCGTTCTTTCCTCGGACTGGCGGGTTATTATCGACGATTTATTGAAGGATTCTCAAAGATCGCTGTACCACTTACCGCTCTCACACACAAGGACAAGCCTTTTGTTTGGAGAACCAAACAGGAGTCTGCCTTTCGAAACCTTAAACACATGCTTTGCAATGCTCCTGTTCTCACATTGCCCGACAGAAGCAAAGATTTCATTGTCTATTGTGATGCTTCCAACCTTGGTCTTGGTTGCGTTCTTATGCAACGGGACAAGGTTATAGCTTACGCATCTCGTCAGCTCAAAATCCACGAGAAGAACTATACAACCCATGATCTCGAGCTAGGCACAGTTGTTTTTGCGTTAAAGATTTGGCGACACTACCTATACGGTACCAAGTGTACGATCTTCACCGATCATAGAAGCCTACAACATATCTTTAATCAGAAGGAACTTAATATGCGTCAATGCCGATGGGTAGAACTTCTTAACGACTACGACTGCGAGATTCGTTATCACCCAGGCAAAGCAAATGTTGTTGCCGACGCACTCAGCAGACGGAACTATCTGCTTAGTACTCGCAATGTTCAAGCCCAACACGATCTCGAAACCCTAATTCGCGAAGCTCAACATGCGTGTTTCAACGAACGCACTCTAAAGAAAGAAAGAATCCACCACGATGGAGCCCAGCTGGTGAACAAGTCGAATGGGATATTCCACTTTCTGTACCGAATTTGGATCCATAAACGGACCGATTTGCGATAGATTTTGATGGACGAAGCCCACAAATCCCGGTACTCTATTCATCCCGGTGCCGAAAAAATGTACCAGGGTCTGCGTTATAAGTACTGGTGGCCGGGCATGAAAAGGGATATTGCTCTCTACGTTGGAAGATGCTTGACCTGTGCAAGAGTCAAGGCTGAACATCAAAGGCCCTCTGGCTTACTCGAACAACCGCCAATCCCTATGTGGAAGTGGGAGAGTATAGCTATGGATTTTGTAACTAAGCTACCACACACGTCATCGGGTCACGACAGCATTTGGGTTGTGGTTGACCGTCTGACTAAATCAGCTCACTTTTTGCCAATACGGGAAGACTACAAGGTAGAACGATTAGCCCGAATCTACACCGACGAGATCATTTGTAATCGTGACGCTCGGTTTACCTCGCGATTGTGGGAAACGTTTCAAACGGCACTCGGTACATCGCTTAATCTAAGTACCACTTTCCACCCTCAAACCGACGGTCAGACTGAAAGAACGATTCGTACTCTTGAAGACATGCTCCGTTCGTGTGTCATAGACTTTGGTGGTAATTGGGATAAATACCTACCACTAGTAGAGTTCTCGTATAACAACAGCTATCATTCTAGCATTCAGATGGCACCATTCGAGGCCTTATACGGAAGAAGATGTCGATCGCCTATTGTGTGGCACGAGATCGGTCATTCGCAATTAACCGGTCCCGAGCTATTGCAAGAAACGACATACAGAATTTTCCAAATTCGAGACAACCTGGTGAAAGCTCGGAATCGACAGAAAAGTTATGCCGATAAACGACGCAAGTCCCTTGAATTTGACGTTGGGGACTACGTACTCGTAAAGGTATCACCTTGGAAGGGTGTGGTCCGATTCGGCAAGAAAGGGAAACTCGCGCCTCGATATGTTGGACCTTTTAGGATTCTGGAAAGGATCGGAAAAGTTGCCTACAGACTCGAACTACCGGAAGAGCTTAGTAACATCCACCCGACTTTCCACGTGTCGAACCTCCGAAAGTGCCTAGCAGACCACGATTTGCATGTCTCACTCGATGACTTACAAGTGAACGAAACATTACACTTCGTGGAGAAGCCTGTCGAAATCATGGATCGCCAAACCAAGCAGCTCAGGCGCTCTCGCATTCCTATTGTGAAAGTCCGATGGGAAGGCAAACGAGGCCCAAAGTTCACTTGGGAACTTGAAGGGGACATGAAGGCGAAGTACCCGCAGCTATTCAAAGAGAAAAGTCTAGAAAGAGAAAGTTCCCAAACGTAAATCACGGTGTGGTACAACTTACAGCTTAATTTCGGGCCGAAATTCCCTAAACAAGGGGAGGCTGTAACACCCCGTGTTTTCGAGGAGTCAAAGTCAAAGTCAATGTCAAAGTCAACGACCGATCACGCGACTCGAATTACAGTAGTTACTTTCGGTGTATTTATTTTAGTTGTATTTTATGGAGTAAGTGCCTATAATTTCAATAATCGACGTATGCTAATCGCTATTCGATCGACCCACGACTGTGAACTATAGGCAGTAACAATGCGATAAAGTTAACTAGACGATAATCAAACTATGCTAATCAAATCGACATCGAATCGCAACTCGAACTACGCATTTGGAATATGGTTATGTGTGTGTGTGTGTGCCTTATGTGTTGCTTGTGCATGCTTATTTATGTTATGTGTGGTAATCAATCGAATCGCAATCGAACTCAATCGACATCGAACTCGAATCACAAATCGAACTATGATAATTATTAGAGAAGGGATAGTGCGAGATATGAATGGTTGGGATTAAAAGTAATTTGACTAGGAAACCCTATCGTACCAAACCACGCACGATCAAAAATCAAAACATCGAAAAAAAATCGTCGCGTCAAACACTCGAACCAAGTGCCATCCGACCGGATAGCCACTCTGCCATAGAGTCAGGTGCCATCCGACTGAGATGTCATCCGACCGGATAGTCATCCGGGCGATATGCCATCCGACCGGACAGCACTTTCCTCTTTTGGAATCCTATAAATACCCATGTCATTCTCAAACCTTTCCACTTTTGGAAACCTCTGTCCGAACAGCACGCTCTCCTCACCCTTTTCTTCGATTTCTCTCAATTCCGGTAAGATCTCGTCCTAAACCTTGTACTTTCTTGATCTACACGCACTCCTACACCTTTCTATCTTTTGAATCTTAACTTTTAACTGAGAAATCATCGGATTTCGGGTGTTCTAGGATGACGTCATCATGTGTTCTTGAAGAACTTCATATTTTGACTTCAATCCACGAAGAACAACCTAGATCTAACCGATTTCCACACAAATACACAAAGATCTTGTGAAGATCTCAACATAAACAGGGTGGAAAAGGATTGACAGATGGTTTCTAACTTTCTTTCAACTCTTTTACACTCAATACACTTGCAACGAACAGAATCGGACCTTGTTCTAGTCTCCTACTCGCTCATAGTGTTGTACTAGTCCAAGATCTGGATTCTACTCACGAGACCATCGATTCCGGGTTAAACAAGAACAACTGTCTTGAGCCGATAACCGGCCGAACTAGGGTGATTCCTGGTCGGTTCGGTCATGCGGGTCAGAATGGTGTTCTGATTGATTAACACGTTGTCAACACGTCTCGATAAAACGACAAACAATCAAAACGACCAAGTGTAGAACGAACGGAACAATCAGGAAGGAATGTTGTCCGACCGGATAAGCCACCCGAACTGATTGTTGTCCGAACGGATCACACCTTGGAACTCACACTTGAACAACTCTATTTAAAGTTTGAGTATCGAACGAATAGCCATCCGTTCGAATTACCATCCGACCGGATTACTCTTCGGATCATGAGATACTAGGACTTTAATGACTTAAACAATTTTCAACATGTTCACTTTCAGAATTGCCACCCGGTCGAATGGACATCCGACCGAGTGACTCTCATGTTATGAACCATTTCTCACTAAGTAACCTTATCACTCAGGTCGCTGTCCGACCGGATGACCATCCAAACGGATTGTCGTCCGCACGACTGACCATCCGATCAACCGACTTGAAGGATAGAGATACTTCAATTCTTTCAAAATGCTACAACAAAAACTTCAAAAGTTAAGCCATCATACACAAACACATTCACCTCATAGGAAGAAACAATCCACTCGAATAGTCATCCGAACGGATTGTTATCCGCACAGATTGTTGTCCGATCGGATTACCATCCGACCGAACTGCTATCCGACCCACTCTCACTTCGTATCATTTTACGCGTTATTTATCGTTATACTATCAAATCTATTCAGGCTAACTCTACTCGCTAAGCGCTCCCTTCAATCCATCAACCGCTGTGAGTATACTCGAACCCTTTTCGCTTTGTGCACTTTTGGGTGTTACATATGTTACGACTATTCAAATCACATCAATCACACTACTCAATACTATTTGAACGCTAACCATTATTGCATGTATTACGTGGCTAAATGAACGCTTGTTTGTTATGTTTACACATGGAATGCTGTTCACCTGCCTTAGCAACGATAGTACTATAGTTTGGACTCAGCACCCGGTCACGGGGGTTGTTAAGGACAATTACTTGCATGGATTACGGTGGTAATCATGTATTGCGAACTGCCTTGGGCAGTCAACCCGCAGTCATTGGTGTCAATAGACCTGTGTCGATAACTTACGTGCCTCATTTTACCGTGTGTACGTGCTGGTTATGCGTAAACTATTCGAACTTTATATGCTATATTAAACTTGTATGCTCGCGTTTACACTACGTGTATTGACTGTACTTTAACGTATGTGACAGGTCCTTAGCACGCTATCTGGCTGCTAAGCCGAGGCTAGAATAAGGTCCTAGTGGCCAACAAATAGTTGTCTGTACTTACGTACACTGCTCTGAAGTCGAAAACTGGGGAAAAAGGGGCTCTAGAAGCAGATAAACAATTGGGCTTTTATTTTAGAAAATCTGAGTTGTCGGAACAGAACTATTTGCCTAGATTTTGTCTGTAATAATTTGTTTACTGTTTGAGACATGGTATGGGACATGTTATATTAAATTGAACAGTAATGATAATTGTTATGGAAACTTCTTGACAATCTGTTTCGCTCAGTGCCATGCCCCGATGATTCCGCCATCGGTTGGGGTGTGACACTTATATTGTATACAACATGACAAACAAAAGCACAATTTTTTAATTTAGCAAATTTCACCCACAAAATGATAGAAACGGGTTAGTACCATGGGCGGCTCTTTAGGTGTGCGGGGAGGACTTCCGCACAAGGCCCGTTTTTTCGAGGGGCACGGGATTTTTTTTTTAAATTCGATATATGTATGTTATTTAAAAGAAAAATTGTACACACATAACAAATCCAATATAGAGGCCCATTATCAAAAGATTTGTATTTTTTATAATTTACCCAACTTAACAATAGGTTTATTGGGCCCAATCCGATACTAATATGATTAAAAAAAAGAGTAAACTGCAATTTTACCCCCTGGGGTTTAAGCCAATTGGCACTCTGACCCCTCCCTGGAAAATATTGCAATTTGCCCCCCAACATTGTTGTTATGTCGCAAGATTACCCCCTGTTAACAGTCAACGGTTGTTTGGCTGTTATAGGTAAGGGTATTTTGGTAATCATACCCCATATTTATTATTATTATTATTATTATTATTATTATTACTATTATTATTATTATTATTCCATAATGCACACTATCTTCTTAATCAAATTATTCTTGATCAAAAATGTATTTCTTGTTGCATACAGGAAGGAAGAATGAAACCATTAATGGAGGGTTTTACTCTTCTATCCTCTCTCCCTTCATCACTTCCGCTTATCCAATATCCTCTTAAATTCTCAGCTTCATTCAGAAATTCCAAATGTTTCACTCGGCGCACCAACACTTGTATCAAACTTCATCCAATTCGCATATCTTCTCTACGTGCTACTGGTAGCTTCTTTCTTCCTGTTGTTAAAAGATGAACCATTCATTTACTTGTTATATCAAAGAAAGAAGAGCATTATGGAAAGAAAGCCTATATGCTCTGTAGTAGGTGACCCACTGGTTGGCTTGGCTTCAAATCAATTCATAGCCACTGTAGTCAACATTGAAACCCTAGCCACCGCTTGAACTGGGGTTGTTGACAGCCGGTGCGGTGACCGGACAAACCTGTACAACAATTGTTGTTGCAAATTAGGCCGGCACTCCAACTTCTACATCATCTAATAACCCAGATCTGGAATAGGAACCATCTCACTCTGTTTCTCTCTCTAAAAACCCCGTCATTATCTCTCTCTACAAACTACGACCGCGTAGGGTTTGGAACAGCAACAGGTACAGATTCGCCACTGTAGGCGGCTAGGGTTAGAGTTTGGAATAGGAAGGAGGTGGTGGCTGAGTTGATGGTGGCGGTGGTGAGAAAGGGGAAGCAGGTGGTGGCGGTGGTCAGAAGAGGAGAAGGAGGTGGTGGTGGAGTTGATGGTGGCGGTGGCCAGAAGAGGAGAAGGAGGTGGTGGTGATGAACTTGAGAGTATGAATCTGGGAATGAAGAATGAACTGCTGATGATGATGAACATGATGTAATGGATTTGGTTGATTCTTGATTTTTTATATAATTTTAATAAGATAGGGGCAAAAACGACTTTTCACAGGTTATTAACAGTCAAACAAACATTGACTTGACAGAGTTGGGTGCCAGGGGGTAAGAGTGCAGCGTTTCCCATTAGTTGGGGAGGCAAATTGCAATATTTTCCAGGGAGGGGGTCAGAGTGCCAATTGGCTTAAACCCAAGGGGGTAAAATTGCAGTTTACTAAAAAAAAAGAAATACGTAACAGGAAACTGGATGGACGAACAGCAGCAGGAAACTTGAACGACGATTTGGAGACTGGCGATTCAGTGTGAAACACGTTGAAGATCAGGTGAATTATATTGTTTATCGTTAAAGCATATGGACCCATTTTTCGAGCTTGAACAGGGTACATGAATTCTCAGAGACGCCACTCCAGGTTACATTAATGTAATATATATTAACAACATGAATGAACCTATATTGTGCACTAAACAACATGACAAACAAAAACACCATTTTTTAACTATAAAAGGAAAACGAATGTCAGATAGCTGTATACAATTTGGGCCTGTTGTATGTACATGGACTGAAAACGGGACATCAAGTGGCCATTTGCCCATGACAGATAGATGTTGCTGTTGCTGGGCTGAAACCTGCAGCCCAAATGCAGTACATATTTTGAAAAGAAAGGAACCACAATCACGTGGGCCGGTGGCAAGTGGCAACCTTGAAGACTAGCTATATTATAGCAAAGCCTCTTAATAATTCTTGCTTTTCACATTTCATTTGGATTTGTAATTTGTAATGGTTCTAAAATAATATTATAGCAAAGCCTCTTAATAATTCTTAACATAATTTGATATTATTAGCTATATTAATACTAGTTTTTTCTGTTCAAGTTAAATATGTTTAACTATTAACAAATGAAGAAACAACTCTATAGGCTCATATTTAAATTTATAAATCTTAATAATCATATAACCCTTTATATATACAATTTTCTAATAACATTATTACATAACTCATTTAGTAAAATCCAATTATAAAATTATATTTACAACTAGAATTACGACCCGCCGCAATGCGGCGGGGATTCTTTAGTCATAACTAAGTCGATTTAAGACGCGCACGTTATGTTGAACTTGTCAAACGGGAAAAAATAGACGATGTAAAAACGTTCACCCACACACGCACGTTGCGTCGTGTTAACTCGTAAAATTTAGAACGAAACGTAAAAATGTTAAACCAAAGACGCACGTTCCGATGTGTTAACTCACAAAATTTAGAACGAAGTATAAAGCGAAAAAATTTGCGGAAAGCAAAAACTATAAAGGACCAAAGCTGAAAATAAAAAAAAGTTGTGAGGATAAATTGCAAAAGATAAAAAGTTTTGTGTTAAAAGTAAAAAAAAAACAAATAGTTTTGGGTTAAAAGTAATTTATGAAATACTTTTGGGTGAAAAGTAAAAACATTAATTTTTTTTAAAAACCCCTAAAAGCCAAGGTTTTAACAACCATATGCATAACCATTTTTTGTTTAAAAAACCCCAAAGCCAAGATTACCACACATAAGTAAAAAAATCAAAGTGGTTAAATTGCAAAAGATGAAAACTTTTGAATTAGAAGTGAAAAAACAAATTAATCAAAGTGGTTAAATCGTATAAGATAGAAACTTTTGAATTAGAAGTGAAAAATCAAATTAATCAAAAGGGTTAAATTACCAAAGATTAAAACTTTAAACTTAAATTGTCAAATATTAAAACTTTAGGGTTAAAAGGAAACAAAGATTAAACTTTAAACTTAAATTGTTAAAGATAAAAACTTTAGGGTTAGAAAGAAAAATTCTAGTTTCTTTTTTGAAAACCCCCCTAAGCACATGTTACAACACATGTATGCATATTCAAGTTGCTTATTTATATGTTAACTAGTAATAAGACCCGCGCGCGTTGCGGCGCAGCAAGCGTTATGTGATGTGTTAACCATATGAAAACGCACGTTTTGACATATTCGATTGAACTCAGTGTATCCTATAGTTGCATTGCGATTGGGTCAAAACATAACATAAATCGAATTTATATCGTACTATCATGAACCTGTCAAACGGGAAGAAAAAAAACGCGCTGCGACGGACCTGTAAAACAGGAAAAAAATATATGAAAAAAAACGTGGAATCCCACACGCACATTGCAGCATGTTAACTCACAAAATTTAGAACGAAACGTAAAACGATAAAATTGTGAAGATTAAAAGTTTGGGGACCAAAGTTGAAAAAAATTTGATGGGTTAATTTTGAAAAGATGATAAAGTTTGGATTAAAAGTGAAAAAAATCTAAGGGGCTAACATGAAAAGGAAGAAAGCCTTTGGGTTACATATGAAAAATTAACTTTTTTTTTTGAAAAACTCCCCATGCATGGGGTATAACATCTTAATGCCAAAAGATGTTACTAATTTATAGTTGGTAAATATATTATATGAGATAAAAATAGACATTGGTTGGGTTTCCTCCCTCCGGCCAATTGAGGGATGAAACACTCAAACACCCTGTGTCCACCGTAGAATATCCCCTTCATTTGATTTGATTCCAACATCATGTGCAACATAACATAGGATCTTCTACATACCTTCTCTCTGTTCCAGATGAGTTTATTATAGAGGAGAAAAACACAGCTGGGCTGGAGGAGAGATTCAGTTGATTGATCCTTCTAATCTGTTGCAATTGTTCTTCACATCAGGTGCGTACCTGCGTTCGAACCACCATAATCATTGTCCCAAAAAGTCATGTATACCTCCGTTTTAGTTACTATTTTGATTTTAATCTTTGCCCCCTTTGTGGGTTTGTTTTTAATCGTAAATTTCTCCTATTGATGAAGATTGCTGTTTACTGTGATGTGTATT
This sequence comes from Helianthus tuberosus, assembly GCA_030545235.1. Taxonomy (NCBI): domain Eukaryota; kingdom Viridiplantae; phylum Streptophyta; class Magnoliopsida; order Asterales; family Asteraceae; genus Helianthus; species Helianthus tuberosus. Next base: position 231,706,485 of record CM060423.1, on the reverse strand, counting down.
TTTTACCATTTAATTCGCAGCTTGTAAATAAAGAATATAAAAATGCTTTGCATAGGGACTAATAAGAGCTGCCATTTGAATCACATATTCATGTAAAATGAAATACTACCCCATTAGTCTATGCAGTAGAACACCATATTACAAACTCATGTAAAAAAGAAATAAGCATTCTACTCATAAGTTAGTTTAAATCCAAAGTAACAACAGTTGATGAACAAAACACAGAGTGACAATTAAGTAAGTTAGGTTAAGTAAAGTTACATTGAATCAATTAAAATCATGAACACGAAACCATAAAATTGTGGGTTCCCATGTAATAAATGTCCAACTTCCGGCAAACCCATAAACCCAATTCAATCAAAATCAGAATTCAAACACATAAATGCAATTAAAATTCATAAAATTTGAAGTACTAATCAGCAAATCAAACCCATCAATCATCAATTGAGCTTCAAATCAAACAGTTCAAAAAGAGTATCATAATAATCAGAGCACAAAAAATAGTAGATTACTAATCAAACCCAATTGTATCTAAACTATGTCTGTCGTTATGGACATGCAAAAACCAACTAAACTATGTAGATAGGATAAGTCGGATATCGAACCAGAGGAGGATTGTGGAAAGTGTGTAATGCTCAGTTTTGATTAACTACTATTGAAAAAGTAAAACTCAGTTGTGATTGATTATAAGAATTATCTAAATTAACAAATAAAATTGAGAAAAAGATTGAGTTGTAATAAACAATGATAAGGAAAGGTGATCACTCCAGGATTCAGATTGTGTGATTAACTAATAACTTAGTTGATTGTCATATTGGATACTATTGGTTAAACGATATAATTATCAACTATTCATGCAATGAATAATTATTCAACCAACAAAGTATAATCGGATTTAAACGTATTTATGTCTCTGTCTATCACACAGGATTCGTTTGTCAAACGAATTATAAAAACGCAAGTAAAGACCGTCTGTCACACGGTTACAATCCAAACTCAATACATAAAACAATAAACCAAATCAATAGTGTCTTACACAATCATTCACCCGAAGTGTCCACAAGAGATTTATCCGCTCATGTCGGTTGATTGATCTTTATAGCCTTCTCTATCCTCTCCTTTTTTCTTCCGTCTACTCTCGTCTGCCGTAGAAGATAATGATATATTTATGATGATAATCGCTCTTCCAAAAACTTCTATCACCGGCCCACCTTCAAGTCCACGTATGTTCTCTTTTAATCTCGGCCCAAAAGAAATTGAATTAATGTGGATTATGATAGTAACTAAAAATAATCACCCACATGGTTGTTAGCCCACTATGTCAGCACAAGTCGCCAATGTTCACGTGATGCCTCCTCTCTCTATTGATGATAATGTTGTTGACTTTTAAAATAATAGTGCCACCAATATTAATTCCCTCAATCTCTTCTGTCGTCAAAGTATTTAGATGATGATGTCAGATTTCTAGGACCAAGCCCCCTCACTTATGATGATGATTACTGTTGACTTTGTGATGTGCTCTCTCTAATGTTGCCGTCCAAAAAGAATCCAACAAGTAGCCCCCTTAATTTATGTCTCAGCGGCCCAATCAAAGAAGTCGGCCCAGCCCATGTGCGGCCCAATAACAATCCTCCAAGAATCCAAGATGTGCCGCCAACTATGATGATGATGTTGATATTTATTTTTGTTCCTTCCTGCCATCGCATGTGCCTCTTGAAGTGTGTATGTGTTGTATATTTGATGTGATGATTATGTTGTTGACCTCGTGCCTCTAATTAATGTTCACGTCCCCCCAAGATCCTCATGCGCTGCCATACATAAAATACCGTAAGTTACGTACATCAAACGTAGGTTACGAAAGAAACATTCTGTTTCTTTGTCTCTTTTGCAACCGTAAGCTACAGCAATGTTCCCGTACTCTACGTTTTAGATCTGCTGCCACTTGTGAAGTATAAAGGTCAACTTCCACTTAATTATCAAAGGCCTCTAGACTTCCAACTTTTATCTTTCTCGCAACTCTAAGCTAGCATTCGGCCCGAAACCAATCCCGAACAACACCATTTACTATGTTTATTAACTTTGACCGTTCTGCTTCATCTCTAACCACTCTAACTTCACCATATTACGCGATTAACCTGTAAAACCACCAAAGCTCGTAGTTATCACATTCAAGGCACATTATCACTTAAACTACAATAAGACACGTAAAATAAGCACATTAACATTCGGGTTTCACACTCTCCATCACATCCCCACACTTAACATTGATTGTCCTCAAGCAACCATCACAAACATTACTCACCTTATTAACAAATCACCATTAAATCCCTTACCGAATTAGCAATTTAAGGTCCTAAGTCATACCCGTCCCATAGACTGACACAATCGAGATTGACAATCTGACAGATAAATGATACGCATTTAAAACAATTTAAGACTTGCCTAACTAAAACTAACATGCTTATATTACTACACACATGCCACACGCCCCTCACAATGATCACTCCTCTCGGCTCAATCAAGACTAGCGTGTAATGTGCTAGTATGTAATTCGCTCAACACCAAATATACTACTTTGCAATCATAAGCTTGAATAGCAATCATACCTCCACTGTATCAAATAACGTAGCACATATCAAAAGGACTTTTGGGTTTTGGGTTAATGGTAAAGGTAACAATGTATTTTTGAATTTTTATGTTTATATGACGAACACAATGAATAAACCAAACCATGACAACCTATTCACAATACTACTAACACATGGGTTATTCTTCCCATTTATTTAACACGAATCTAACAATGATTTTTTTTTTCTTTTTCATTCTTTTTCTCTTTTTTTTTCTTTTCAATTTTTTTTAAACGCACTTGTCATTCATGGTTGGTAATCAAACAGGTCAAACAAGGTGTAACAAACGAAGGGTGAAAGGCTCAACATGGTTAACTAAGGTGGGTGAAATCAACATCAACAAATAACACAATGGAAGGGATCCTAATGCCTTTATCATTTATGTGCATACGCTAAACCACAGTCTCGGCACGTATCAAACCACACAAGTTCTAACACAAAGTAACATATGGCCTACTCTCAGCAAATGAACATTTATTGCAAATTTAACTAACCACTAAGTAGGCTCAAATATCTCACCGAACAAAAGGAATATAGGTTACCGACACATAGCATGTGTAATTCCTAAAGCATGTTACCCATAGTTAGGCATCTCTTTTCACTATTCTCTAAAACTGTCAGAAATACTCTCATGAAACTTAAAGGGACAACCATGACTAGGGATCTAAGTTAGTTTAATATCAGTAGGAACCCTTTAGCGATTGAAAATGTTGGTTTTCATGTAGTTCAAGCATACTCGAGAAACAAAAATTTTCAAAATTTATCAATTTTAAGCAAATTCAACCCTTTCAAGCATTTAATATCAACAATCTTACCAACCCTTTTCTCGAGTTACCGCATCCCCACACTTGGGATACATTATCCCCAATGTATGGTGCAATTTATAATCTAAACTCGAGAGATACCACCCGCAAACCATGAACGCCTAATAACTAGATGACTCAACACAAAGAAACCACTCCCGGCACAAAAAAAAAGTCACACCACCAAGTATACGAAAACAAATAAAACACAAGATAGATAAACACATGCACCTGATCAGAAAATAAGTGAGTGTCTGTGGCGGTGTAGCTGCTGTGATCTAACCGGAACATACGCCCTCATAGATTCTTTGAGATCTCACCGGGGATGTTGCCAAACATCCCCACACTTGATTCATTGCATCCGTGAAGATGGAACGTAGAAACCTGTCAAAACACAAACACCAAAACGAGAGCAAACCAAAATATAATACAATACTCTACATCCTCGGACTGCCTCCCGAGAGCGCTAAGTTTAAAGGTCTTCAGCCAGACCGTACCTGATATGCGCTACGGTGGTCTCAATGCACACTTACCCAAAACATTTCCAACAAATGCCCGAAAATTTACATGCCATCTCCATAAGCTTGTCAGTATAATTGGCATGTTTAGAAAGCATATCCGGGTTTCGCTAATCCACTTCACGAGATATACACCGATGTCTTGTAGCTTCACCCTTTTCATCTTCTTCCTCGAACCCTCTTCCCCACACTTGTTAATTGCAATGATTGATATGGGAAGAGGTTCGGTACACACATTCATCTCATCAGACTGCTCTGCCTCATCATCCTCACACTCCATCTGATCCACCAGCGACTCTTCATCAGATAAAGGATTCATTGGTGTGGTATTATCCTCCACAACCTCCTCCTCCATGTGAGAATAATCTCTAATATCAACAGGTAATGGTGAGAGACGCTCTTCTATATCTATCTTCATTTTTAACTTCTGACACTTGGAAACTAGGCAACTGATTCGATCTTCATCGAAAAGGTTAGGTGCTGATAAATACTGCTCGAGTTTGGACAAAGTCACTTCCAATATAGCAAGCTCTTTCTCCTCCTCGGTCTGATAAGTATAAACACCCTCGGGCTCAGAATATTCTTCGGGATGATACTGTCGGTATCCCTGATACGGTCTTGACATGTACGCATCCATCATTTTTTATTCCAATACTCTGGATTTTCCAAATACACCGCGCACACATCTTCATAAACAGAATTATGATTACGACCGCAACGGAAACATTGTCTATCCGTCCTTGGTTCATAATAAGCATCATCGTCCCGATCCCATCCGTCAGAGTAATAATCATCCTCCACCATTGTATCAGAATCATAGAAATATGGTGGAGGGGAAGGATTACCATAGTGTAACAACCCGCACTTTCGTGCGTTGTTACTACTCGAAATACTCGTTACGCCTAGCACCAGAGATTCAGATCATAATGTAACTATATCGCATACATCGCTACTTGAAGGATAATCGCATATTTTCGAAATACATTAACATTATACTACACCATATCACATACACTAACACTCACGATTGCATTGAGTGAGGACCTATTCTACCCTCCTCGGTGGCCGTGATGTGCCGAAACGCAGACAATTAACGCTAACAAAGACTCTCGGGTGAGTGCTATAGCTCCAGTCGTCGTGACGATGATGACAATACGAGTGAGTGGTACCCCGTCAGTCACTGTGGCACAACGCACAATAACGTTCATGATGACATCGAGAAATGACCTATACTACCCTCCTTGATGGCCGTGAAACGTCGCTAATAATCGCATACTCGAATCGAAAACCGAATGTTATATCGAAACTTTGGAATATGGATACGTATATACGACCTTTTTGTGATTTGATATAATAAATACATACCTATCTATATGAAACAGAGTAACAAAATCATCGCAACGCGCAACGCACAAGATCCAAATGCTGAGACACAAGACATGTCCAACCGATCGGACAAGACATGTCCAACCGATCGGACAAACATGCCAACCGATCGGACAAGACATGTCCAACCGATCGGACAGACATGCCAACCGATCGGACAGGCATGTCAGCCGATCGGACAGACATGCCAACCGATCGGACAGGCATGTCAGCCGATCGGACGAACATGCCAACCGATCGGACGGGCCATCCGATCCAGGCCAACCTGCCCTCCTTTCCTTCCTCCTTGCCTATAAATACCCCTCATTAACCTCAAACACACTTGTTGTCACTGTTGCTGCTCGACCAGACGTTCCAACCCCTTTATCTCTCGATTTCAAGTGATTCTTGTAAGTTTCCAACCTAATTCTTGTACTTCCATGATCTATATTCAATTCTACACATTTCTACCTATTAAATCTCCACTTTTAACCGAGGAATCTCTGGATTTGGGCATTCTAGGGTGATGTCACCATGAAGTTCAGTTCTTATGAACTTCAAGAGTGATGTCATCCCATGCAAGAACGACTCAGATCTGAGTGATTTCCACACGTTTTTACATAAATCTAGTCTAAATCTATGTTTTCTAATCAAGAAGTTGTGTGATTCTTAAGGATTTGAGGTGTCTTGAGGATGATGTCATCATAAGTTCACATGAACTCCAAAATGTGACCTCATTCTTACCCTAAACAGCTCGGATCTAAGTAATTTCACCTGTTTTATAATAAATCTCACCAAAATCTAAGTTACCTAGCCAAAGTGTGTGTGATTTCGGGTTAAACATGGGAAAAGCCATCCAGAATGACCAGATCCGATGGAACGGGGTGGTTCCCGGCTGTTAGAACGGGTCGGACTTGGTGGAATTTCAGTCGTTTAGCATGAAAGAACACCGTCTCGATCAAACCATCGGAAAATCTCCAAATCTTTGTCGAAAACAGCTGGACAGGCTAACCGATCGGCCAGCCCAGTCAATCGGACAGGCCAGTCGATCGGACAGGCTAACCGATCGGCTAGCCCAGTCGATCGGACAGGCTAGTCGATCGAACAGCCCATCCGATCGGACAGCCCATCCGAACGGGCCAGCCCTCAATCTAATTTTCTTTCGCTTTCGCTTATTCCGTTATTATTTTAACACGCCACCAAACACTCAGGTGATCAGTCTATAGCCAGGTTATTCTCGGACATAATCCTGCCAATCCAAACCAAATACGCACTGTGAGTATACTTGAACCCTTTTTAAATCGTACTTTGGGTGTAACATACGTTTCTAACAAATCGAACTTATTAAACGAATTATCCAATCAATCGAATTATCACTTGCGAATAACTGTTATGCATAGATATACGTGATGCTAGTTGCATATGTGCTAGGGCTTATACTCGCGACGTCCCACCACGACTAGTATAGTACTATTGCGCCCGACGGGGTCTAGTTTGCCATCGCATAATCGAGCATCGAGGACTTAGTTGGTAGTATCAGCTTTGTGAGTATATATGTCTTGTGTTACGTTTATGCATGTGGAAATTCGCTACACTTTTTAATCTATTACGCTAGATATCAAACCTGTATACTCGCCAATACTTTTGTATTGACAAATATTTTAACGTATGTTGCAGGTTAGATCGCAGACTATCTCAATCAACCTAGTCCGGGTCGACGTCTTAGAAACGACCTAGTCTATAGTCTAGGTACCAATGGGCCGACTCGTACGAACCTACTAGGATTTGCACGGGCCTAGTTGATACTCTCATTCGAATTCGCCAAAGACTACAACATCGCGTGAACACCGCATACTACAACTTCACGCGAGGAGCCTTTCCTAAAGCTGGAATATTACTTAGCCTTTCCTAAGGCCAACACAATACACACGTTTTTGAAAATACTCGCATAACACAACCGAGCGGTCCAGTCAAGATCAGGCGTGAAAACCAAGAACTCTTAATAAGATCGCTCACTCAGCACATTTTCTAGCACGAGAACTTTCCGTCGAGCTAGGAGTGACATCCACATCTCGACGAAGGCCTCCATTTCGAAATCTAGTGGAACTCACGAATTCATTCGAAGAGCATAACCACAATTAGGAACGAAGCTATTAAGTCAGGGGTGAAACCCGTACCTTAACAAGCCGTTCCACTCTCTATATTGGTTTTCAAAAAGCTCTCACCAAGGACTCGACTATCACAATGACTCGAGCCACGCGATGGCTAGGAAGATGAATGCCATGAGCTGCATCCCAGTGGAAGCATGAAGTCTTCTAGGTCAACACGCGTCCACGAACTTGTTGAATATAGTTGGGTTACCTTGGGTAGCCGACGCCTAAACACCCAAGGCACTCTATCATACGAATCGCCGATTTTACAACTGGCTGGAACTTACTTACATTTTGAAGCTTTATGCTTTATCGATTTCTTGACTTAACGATTTTCACTCCCTGCTTTATAAACGCACAATTCGCACAGCCATCCCAATCTAAAACGAAACCCGAATGTTCGCAACGAAACTAATGCATAATCTATCACCTTCGCCCTCGCTCTCGTTTTCTCACCGCAACGCGTCCTCGCTTATTCTAAATCGACCTGTATATGTATGATTACAAATTACATTTAGATAAATACATATAAATACGTATAAACAACAAGTCATTTTGTGAGAACTTAGGAATTTCGTGTCTCCTATGTGACTCCTATGTGATTCGCACTACTAGTATACTATCGCATCAAGCTTTGAACGCGCTCAATCGCATCGCAAAACTCAAAAATCATTATGATCGAATCTCATTCCAAGTCTCTTCCTGTCTAGATGCCTTCCAACGATTCTACCTCGAGACGAACAGCTAGGAGAAGAGCCAAACGAAGCGCCGATAAGAGGATTGCATCACTTGTGACCAAAGAAGTGGTAAAGCTTATTCCTCAAATTGCCGCTCGAGTGCACACTCTCAGCAACTCTCGAGCCTCGGGGGACTCCAAGACGGAAGCGCCGCAATCTGCTTTTCTCTACAAATACTTCAAAGCCTGTGACCCGATGGAATTCACGGGTGAAGGAGGTGTGACCCAACTACTCCAGTGGTTTGATTCTATCGAAGTTACCCTTCGTCAAAGCGGGTGTCCCGATAGTTTCCGTACTACTTGCGCTACCGGAGTATTTCAATCACGAGCACTCGACTGGTGGACCGCCGAACGTAACAAACGTGGGATCTCCGCAGCTTACGCTCTCTCTTGGAATGAGCTGAAGGAGCTCATGAAGAAAGAGTACTGTCCTCCTCACGAAGTACAGAAACTGGAAGACGAATTTTGGAAAATCAAGCAAGTCGAAAGTGACAACGCTGGCTACACCGCAACGTTCAAACAGCTTAGCATAATCTGCCCAAGTCAAGTCAACACTTCAGAAAAAGCCATTTCGAAGTACATTCGCGGATTGCCTGAGTGTGTGGGTGATTTTGTCGAAGCTGCAAGACCTGCTACCATCGAAGAAACCTACCGCTTATCCGCAGAAATCAACAACAAACGACTCCTGGATGGGTTCTTCTCAAAGAATCCTGTCAAGCAAGCTTATCAAGCAATCGCCATTAATTCTTCAGACGATCCTATCGACAATTCTTCTGACGAATCTGCTGACGATTCTTCTGACGAATCTGCTGACGATTCTTCTGACGAATCAGCTGACGATTTTTCTGACGAATCTGCTGACGATTCTTCTGATGAATCTGCTGCCGATTCTTCTGACAAATCTGCCGACGGATCTTCCAACAACTCGGCCAAAGGTTCTGCAAGTGAGTCCTCAGACGAATCCTCCAACGACAACGCCTCACCGCGAGAAACCGACAAACCCAGCCGCAAACGAAAGACTTCAAGCCCGAACTCTTCAACCACCGAGCGGCCACAGCCAAAGCCTATTCAAACAGTCCCGGTGTTCCCGAAACGAGCATACACTGGAGCTCATCCTCAGTGTTACTCATGCACCTATCATCATCCAGTTGGGACTGACTGTCGCTATTGCAGTAACTGCAACCGTTACGGTCACTTTACTCGCAACTGCCGCATCGAACCGCGAACTTGAGTACAACAACAACAACTCCAGCAGAAGCCTTCAGCATCAAACATCTAGCAAGCGTAGGATACAGTTGTGATGATACGATTTTCGACGTTAATTTCTAAGTTTTGAAACTACTCTATTACTCGATGTTGCCACTATGCATAACATTAACTCTAGTTTTCGTATTCCCTTCCACACTTTAGTCGTCGCACTTAGACTAGAGTCACACACGTACTATATACTATATCACGAAATAATGTGTTTTACCCTCACTACACTCTTAGAACGAGGTACGATAAACGTGCAAGGAACGACTAATTACGGGTGCACACGGGATTATTTGGGTCAGTGCACGGAAATCGTAGTAAATTCTAAGGTGCGATAAGTGTTACAACGAAGTATGACACCGAACCACGGGATCTAAGTAGTAGGGGTCAAGCAAGGTGTGCTTTATCATACTACCAAAGTTCCGTGGAGAAAGTGTCACGTGGAGTTGAACGTTATTAGGCCTATTATACTATTGTGATTATTTTCAACACACTACACTTAATCGCAAGGCATAACAACTAAATTGCATCATCGTGAGACTTGTCGCAAGTCTGCAAATGCAGTGCAATAGCCTCACCGATGGACTCTAGGGAGTCTACCTCACAGGGTAATTGTATCGACGCGAGACTGGTCGTAAGTCTGTCGCGATCAATCTCATCGAGTACATCAACGCTCACGGTGTTGTTCGAATGAGGACCTATTCTACCCTCCTCGATAACTGTGATGCGTCGCATCAAAACGAAAAGCTTATACGAAACAAAACTCAGCTAATCGCAATCGCTTATCATGTGTATCTCGCAATCTCTATCGCTTATTATGTGAATCTATATCGCTTGCTGTGTATCGATCCATCGCTATCGCTCACCGTTATCTGAGTGTTTGTGTTAAGTTAGCACACATGACCTCGCTTCACGAGATGAAGCTCATATGGATAAAACAAGGTGTTTTAGCCATATCGGCGGACTTTCGTGGAAAAAGGCCATGTGGGGTCTAATGTAGGTAAATTCGTGGTGTTAACCAATCAAATCGAACCGCATAACTCGTGCATACCTCCATCGCTTGCAACGCAACAACTGCCGCTTATCGTAATTCGTTTATCGTCGCCGTCGTTACTAGTGTCGTGTTACGTTATTCGCTTAATCACCTATTCGCTTATCGCTTATCGCTTATCGCTCAACGCCTACCCAGACACGACACATAAATACTTTGTGTCATCAGGCTACTCGTACACGCTGCTACAACCACGTTCGCAATTCAACTCGTCAGTTTAACCTGTTCGATTCTATCTTATACTCGGTCCGACTTCCTGTCGATTGGGCCGGGTAAGCGCAAATTCTATTTGTGTCATATCGGCGCACCTGACACCGCCTCACGAAACAGAAGTAATATGGGCAAAGCATGGTGGATACGCCGCTGGTACTTCCTATATATAAGTGTTTTAAGCATATTAACAAACTTTCGTGGGAAAGTGCCAAGTGGGGCTCGGTGATCAACTACCTTTTGTACTATTAAAACTTGTTTTTATAAAAATGTTGATTTAAAACCGGTGGACAAGTGAAATTTTCTCACAACGTGGATATAACATCGAATCAGCTTAACTCCATGTCCAAGAAAAGTTTCATAAGTCCAAGTTTTTCCTTAAAGCTTTTACAACATCAAAACGAAATCCCTCTCAAGACATTGGTTCGACATCGAGTTCAGCTTGAACCCATGCCATAGGAGAGTTTTCGTAACCTCAGTTTCCATCTTCGAATTCCTTAAAAATGTTTAAAACTTAAACTCCCTTGCAACGTTGGTTAACATCGACTCCGTTGACCTCACGTTAAAAGGAAAATTTTCAAGATTTCCGTCCAAAATTCCTTTTTAATATCTAAAAACGAACGTTTCTTGTAACGTCGGTTAACGATGACTCCGTTAACCCTACGTCATGAGAAACCTTTCGAGTTCTTAAAAATCACAATCGCAACGAACTAACGAATTCTTTGAGACACGAGGTACTTTGGAATGCCAACTCGTGGGATATTACTTTTATCTTTTACGTTGCCTTCCCGCTATCGCAATCGATCTCTTTTATTCGAAACGCTCTCGCTTGTCAACTCACGGTCAAATCGCTCGCTGTATCACCACTTACGCAGGATCAACTCTCAGAGGTTTACCTGTTGGATTAATTTCGGAACGAAATTTCCTAAAGCAGGGGAGACTGTAACAACCCGCACTTTCATGCGTTGTTACTACTCGAAATACTCGTTACGCCTAGCACCAGAGATTCGGATCATAATGTAACTATATCGCATACATCGCTACTCGAAGGATAATCGCATATTTTCGAAATACATTAACACTATACTACACCATATCACATACACTAACACTCACGATTGCATTGAGTGAGGACCTATTCTACCCTCCTCGGTGGCCGTGATGTGCCGAAACGCAGACAATTAACGCTAACAAAGACTCTCGGGTGAGTGCTATAGCTCCAGTCGTCGTGACGATGATGACAATACGAGTGAGTGGTACCCCGTCAGTCACTGTGGCACAACGCACAATAACGTTCACAATGAAATCGAGAAATGACCTATACTACCCTCCTTGATGGCCGTGAAACGTCGCTAATAATCGTATACTCGAATCGAAAACCGAAAACCGAATGTTATATCGAAACTTTGGAATATGGATACGTATATACGACCTTTTTGTGATTTGATATAATAAATACATACCTATCTATACGAAACAGAGTAACAAAATCATCGCAACGCGCAACGCACAAGATCCAAATGCTGAGACACAAGACATGTCCAACCAATCGGACAAGACATGTCCAACCGATCGGACAAACATGCCAACCGATCGGACAAGACATGTCCAACCGATCGGACAGACATGCCAACCGATCGGACAGGCATGTCAGCCGATCGGACAGACATGCCAACCGATCGGACAGGCATGCCAGCCGATCGGACGAACATGCCAACCGATCGGACGGGCCATCCGATCCAGGCCAACCTGCCCTCCTTTCCTTCCTCCTTGCCTATAAATACCCCTCATTCACCTCAAACACACTTGTTGTCACTGTTGCTGCTCGACCAGACGTTCCAACCCCTTTATCTCTCGATTTCAAGTGATTCTTGTAAGTTTCCAACCTAATTCTTGTACTTCCATGATCTATATTCAATTCTACACCTGTCTACCTAATTCTTATACTCGCCAATACTTTTGTATTGACAAATATTTTAACGTATGTTGCAGGTTAGATCGCAGACTATCTCAATCAAGCTAGGGAGTCTAGAAACTCAACTAAAAATCTTGGTTGTCGGATTTGTATTGTTCAAGAGAACACAACATCTGTGATAACTTATGTGATTGTATTTGTTTATTAGTATGTGATAATGAACGCATTAAATATTGTCGCTAATAGTTGTTATGGATTCTCCTGAGCAATCTGATTCGCCTAGTGCCGCACCCCGATGATTCCGCCATCGGTTGGGGTGCGACACATCGCAAGGCATCGATGGTTTTTCCAATTTCGCTCGTTCCCGTTTAAATCGGGCCTCATGGCAACCGATACACGGGTGAAGTGGTTCCTTGCACAAAATGCATGTAAGAGAGGTGCATAATATTGTAAGATCTATCATCCTACACAAACACAAAAACACAAGCACTACGTATAAATCTGAACAAAACAAAACTGACACTATTTTTGGATTTTTTTTTATCTATTTTACTAATAACTTAACACTAAACACTTTGCGCACGCCTCCCCGGCAACGGCGCCATTTTGATGTCTGTCGTTATGGACATGCAAAAACCAACTAAACTATGTAGATATGATAAGTCGGATATCGAACCAGAGGAGGATTGTGGAAAGTGTGTAATGCTCAGTTTTGATTAACTACTATGGAAAAAGTAAAACTCAGTTGTGATTGATTATAAGAATTATCTAAATTAACAAATAAAATTGAGAAAAAGATTGAGTTGTAATAAACAATGATAAGGAAAGGTGATCACTCCAGGATTCAGATTGTGTGATTAACTAATAACTTAGTTGATTGTCATATTGGATACTATTGGTTAAACGATATAATTATCAACTATTCATGCAATGAATAATTATTCAACCAACAAAGTATAATCGGATTTAAACGTATTTATGTCTCTGTCTATCACACAGGATTCGTTTGTCAAACGAATTATAAAAACGCAAGTAAAGACCGTCTGTCACACGGTTACAATCCAAACTCAATACATAAAACAATAAACCAAATCAATAGTGTCTTACACAATCATTCACCCGAAGTGTCCACAAGAGATTTATCCGCTCATGTCGGTTGATTGATCTTTATAGCCTTCTCTATCCTCTCCTTTTTTCTTCCGTCTACTCTCGTCTTCCAAAAACTTCTATCACCGGCCCACCTTCAAGTCCACGTATGTTCTCTTTTAATCTCGGCCCAAAAGAAATTGAATTAATGTGGATTATGATAGTAACTAAAAATAATCACCCACATGGTTGTTAGCCCACTATGTCAGCACAAGTCGCCAATGTTCACGTGATGCCTCCTCTCTCTATTGATGATAATGTTGTTGACTTTTAAAATAATATTGCCACCAATATTAATTCCCTCAATCTCTTCTGTCGTCAAAGTATTTAGATGATGATGTCAGATTTCTAGGACCAAGCCCCCTCACTTATGATGATGATTACTGTTGACTTTGTGATGTGCTCTCTCTAATGTTGTCGTCCAAAAAGAATCCAACAAGCAGCCCCCTTAATTTACGTCTCAGCGGCCCAATCAAAGAAGTCGGCCCAGCCCATGTGCGGCCCAATAACAATCCTCCAAGAATCCAAGATGTGCCGCCAACTATGATGATTATGTTGATATTTATTTTTGTTCCTTCCTGCCATCGCATGTGCCTCTTGAAGTGTGTATGTGTTGTATATTTGATGTGATGATTATGTTGTTGACCTCGTGCCTCTAATTAATGTTCATGTCCCCCCAAGATCCTCATGCGCTGCCATACATAAAATACCGTAGGTTACGTACATCAAACGTAGGTTACGAAAGAAACATTCTGTTTCTTTGTCTCTTTTGCAACCGTAAGCTACAGCAATGTTCCCGTACTCTACGTTTTAGATCTGCTGCCACTTGTGAAGTATAAAGGTCAACTTCCACTTAATTATCAAAGGCCTCTAGACTTCCAACTTTTATCTTTCTCGCAACTCTAAGCTAGCATTCGGCCCGAAACCAATCCCGAACAACACCATTTACTATGTTTATTAACTTTGACCGTTCTGCTTCATCTCTAACCACTCTAACTTCACCATATTACGCGATTAACCTGTAAAACCACCAAAGCTCGTAGTTATCACATTCAAAGCACATTATCACTTAAACTACAATAAGACACGTAAAATAAGCACATTAACATTCGGGTTTCACATTCTCCATCACATCCCCACACTTAACATTGATTGTCCTCAAGCAACCATCACAAACATTACTCACCTTATTAACAAATCACCATTAAATCCCTTACCGAATTAACAATTTAAGGTCCCAAGTCATACCCGTCCCATAGACTGACACAATCGAGATTGACAATCTGACTGATAAATGATACGCATTTAAAACAATTTAAGACTTGCCTAACTAAAACTAACATGCTTATATTACTACACACATGCCACACGCCCCTCACAATGATCACTCCTCTCGGCTCAATCAAGACTAGCGTGTAATGTGCTAGTATGTAATTCGCTCAAAACCAAATATACTACTTTGCAATCATAAGCTTGAATAGCAATCATACCTCCACTGTATCAAATAACGTAGCACATATCAAAAGGACTTTTGGGTTTTGGGTTAATGGTAAAGGTAACAATGTATTTTTGGATTTTTATGTTTATATGGCGAACACAATGAATAAACCAAACCATGACAACTTATTCACAATACTACTAACACATGGGTTATTCTTCCCATTTATTTAACACGAATCTAACAATGATTTTTTTTTCTTTTTCATTCTTTTTCTCTTTTTTTTTCTTTTCAATTTTTTTAAACGCACTTGTCATTCATGGTTGGTAATCAAACAGGTCAAACAAGGTGTAACAAACGAAGGGTGAAAGGCTCAACATGGTTAACTAAGGTGGGTGAAATCAACATCAACAAATAACACAATGGAAGGGATCCTAATGCCTTTATCATTTATGTGCATACGCTAAACCACAGTCTCGGCACGTATCAAACCACACAAGTTCT
This sequence comes from Helianthus tuberosus, assembly GCA_030545235.1. Taxonomy (NCBI): domain Eukaryota; kingdom Viridiplantae; phylum Streptophyta; class Magnoliopsida; order Asterales; family Asteraceae; genus Helianthus; species Helianthus tuberosus. The sequence goes on along the minus strand of CM060423.1, from coordinate 231,690,768 downwards.
AACACAAAGTAACATATGGCCTACTCTCAGCAAATGAACATTTATTGCAAATTTAACTAACTACTAAGTAGGCTCAAATATCTCACCGAACAAAAGGAATATAGGTTACCGACACATAGCATGTGTAATTCCTAAAGCATGTTACCCATAGTTAGGCATCTCTTTTCACTATTCTCTAAAACTGTCAGAAATACTCTCATGAAACTTAAAGGGACAACCATGACTAGGGATCTAAGTTAGTTTAATATCAGTAGGAACCCTTTAGCGATTGAAAATGTTGGTTTTCATGTAGTTCAAGCATACTCGAGAAACAAAAATTTTCAAAATTTATCAATTTTAAGCAAATTCAACCCTTTCAAGCATTTAATATCAACAATCTTACCAACCCTTTTCTTGAGTTACCGCATCCCCACACTTGGGATACATTGTCCCCAATGTATGCTGCAATTTATAATCTAAACTCGAGAGATACCACCCGCAAACCATGAACGGCTAATAACTAGATGACTCAACACAAAGAAACCACTCCCGGCACAAAAAAAAAATTCACACCACCAAGTACACGAAAACAAATAAAACACAAGATAGATAAACACATGCACCTGATCAGAAAACAAGTGAGTGTCTGTGGCGGTGTAGCTGCTGCGATCTAACCGGAACATACGCCCTCATAGATTCTTTGAGATCTCACCGGGGATGTTGCCAAACATCCCCACACTTGATTCATTGCATCCGTGAAGATGGAACGTAGAAACCTGTCAAAACACAAACACACCAAAACGAGAGCAAACCAAAATACAATACAATACTCTACATCCTCGGGCTGCCTCCCGAGAGCGCTAAGTTTAAGGGTCTTCAGCCAGACCGTACCTGATATGCGCTACGGTGGTCTCAATGCACACTTACCCAAAACATTTCCAACAAATGCCCGAAAATTTACATGCCATCTCCATAAGCTTGTCAGTATAATTGGCATGTTTAGAAAGCATATCCGGGTTTCGCTAATCCACTTCACGAGATATACACCGATGTCTTGTAGCTTCACCATTTTCATCTTCTTCCTCGAACCCTCTTCCCCACACTTATTAATTGCAATGATTGATATGGGAAGAGGTTCGGTACACACATTCATCTCATAAGACTGCTCTGCCTCATCATCCTCACACACCATCTGATCCACCAGTGACTCTTCATCAGATAAAGGATTCATTGGTGTGGTATTATCCTCCACAACCTCCTCCTCCATGTGAGAATAATCTCTAATATCAACAGGTAATGGTGAGAGACGCTCTTCTATATCTATCTTCATTTTTAACTTCTGACACTTGGAAACTAGGCAGCTGATTCGATCTTCATCGAAAAGGTTAGGTGCTGATAAATACTGCTCGAGTTTGGACAAAGTCATTTCCAATATAGCAAGCTCTTTCTCCTCCTCGGTCTGATAAGTATAAACACCCTCGGGCTCAGAATATTCTTCGGGATGATACTGTCGGTATCCCTGATACGGTCTTGACATGTACGCATCCATCATTTTTATTCCAATACTCTGGATTTTCCAAATACACCGCGCACACATCTTCATAAACAGAATTATGATTACGACCGCAACGGAAACATTGTCTATCCGTCCTTGGTTCATAATAAGCATCATCGTCCCGATCCCATCCGTCAGAGTAATAATCATCCTCCACCATTGTATCAGAATCATAGAAATATGGTGGAGGGGAAGGATTACCATAGTGTAACAACTCGCACTTTCGTGCGTTGTTACTACTCGAAATACTCGTTACGCCTAGCACCAGAGATTCGGATCATAATGTAACTATATCGCATACATCGCTACTCGAAGGATAATCGCATATTTTCGAAATACATTAACACTATACTACACCATATCACATACACTAACACTCACGATTGCATTGAGTGAGGACCTATTCTACCCTCCTTGGTGGCCGTGATGTGCCGAAACGCAGACAATTAATGCTAACAAAGACTCTCGGGTGAGTGCTATAGCTCCAGTCGTCGTGACGATGATGACAATACGAGTGAGTGGTACCCCGTCAGTCACTGTGGCACAACGCACAATAACGTTCATGATGACATCGAGAAATGACCTATACTACCCTCCTTGATGGTCGTGAAACGTCGCTAATAATCGCATACTCGAATCGAAAACCGAATGTTATATCGAAACTTTGGAATATGGATACGTATATACGACCTTTTTGTGATTTGATATAATAAATACATACCTATCTATACGAAACAGAGTAACAAAATCATCGCAACGCGCAACGCACAAGATCCAAATGCTGAGACACAAGACATGTCCAACCGATCGGACAAGACATGTCCAACCGATCGGACAAACATTCCATCCGATCGGACAAGACATGTCCAACTGATCGGACAGACATGCCAACCGATCGGACAGGCATGTCAGCCGATCGGACAGACATGCCAACCGATCGGACAGGCATGTCAGCCGATCGGACGAACATGCCAACCGATCGGACGGGACATCCGATCCAGGCCAACCTGCACTCCTTTCCTTCCTCCTTGCCTATAAATACCCCTCATTCACCTCAAACACACTTGTTGTCACTGTTGCTGCTCGACCAGACGTTCCAACCCCTTTATCTCTCGATTTCAAGTGATTCTTGTAAGTTTCCAACCTAATTCTTGTACTTCCATGATCTATATTCAATTCTACACCTTTCTACCTATTAAATCTCCACTTTTAACCGTGGAATCTCTGGATTTGGGCATTCTAGGGTGATGTCACCATGAAGTTCAGTTCTTATGAACTTCAAGGGTGATGTCATCCCATGCAAGAACGACTCAGATCTGAGTGATTTCCACACGTTTTTACATAAATCTAGTCTAAATCTATGTTTTCTAATCAAGAAGTTGTGTGATTCTTAAGGATTTGAGGTGTCTTGAGGATGATGTCATCATAAGTTCACATGAACTCCAAAATGTGACCTCATTCTTACCCTAAACAGCTCGGATCTAAGTAATTTCACCTGTTTTATAATAAATCTCACCAAAATCTAAGTTACATATCCAAAGTGTGTGTGATTTCGGGTTAAACATGGGAAAAGCCATCAAGAACGACCAGATCCGATGGAACGGGGTGGTTCCCGGCCTTTAGAACGGGTCAGACTTGGTGGAATTTCAGTCGTTTAGCATGAAAGAACACCGTCTCGATCAAACCCTCGGAAAATCTCCAAATCTTTGTCGAAAACAGCTGGACAGGCTAACCGATCGGCCAGCCCAGTCGATCGGACAGGCCAGTCGATCGGACAGGCTAACCGATCGGCCAGCCCAGTCGATCGGACAGGCTAGTCGATCGAACAGCCCATCCGAACGGGCAGCCCATCCGAACGGGCCAGCCCTCAATCTAATTTTCTTTCGCTTTCGCTTATTCCGTTATTATTTTAACACGCCACCAAACACTCAGGTGATCAGTCTATAGCCAGGTTATTCTCGGACATAATCCCGCCAATCCAAACCAAATACGCACTGTGAGTATACTTGAACCCTTTTTAAATCGTACTTTGGGTGTAACATACGTTTCTAACTAATCGAACTTATTAAACGAATTATCCAATCAATCGAATTATCACTTGCGAATAACTGTTATGCATAGATATACGTGATGCTAGTTGCATATGTGCTAGGGCTTATACTCGCGACGTCCCACCACGACTAGTATAGTACTATTGCGCCCGACGGGGTCTAGTTTGCCATCGCATAATCGAGCATCGAGGACTTAGTTGGTAGTATCAGCTTTGTGAGTATATATGTCTTGTGTTACGTTTATGCATGTGGAAATTCGCTACACTTTTTAATCTATTACGCTACATATCAAACCTGTATACTCGCCAATACTTTTGTATTGACAAATATTTTAACGTATGTTGCAGGTTAGATCGCAGACTATCTCAATCAAGCTAGGGAGTCTAGAAACTCAACTAAAAATCTTGGTTGTCGGATTTGTATTGTTCAAGAGAACACAACATCTGTGATAACTTATGTGATTGTATTTGTTTATTAGTATGGGATAATGAACGCATTAAATATTGTCGCTAATAGTTGTTATGGATTCTCCTGAGCAATCTGATTCGCCTTGTGCCGCACCCCGATGATTCCGCCATCGGTTGGGATGTGACAGATTGGTATCAGAGCCATAACTATAGGGAATTAGGCAAGACTCGACCTAGTCCGGGTCGACGTCTTAGAAACGACCTAGTCTATAGTCTAGGTACCAATGGGCCGACTCGTACGAACCCAGTAGGATTTGCACGGGCCTACTTGATACTCTCATTCGAATTCGCCAAAGACTACAACATCGCGTGAACACCGCATACTACAACTTCACGCGAGGAGCCTTTCCTAAGGCTGGAATATTACTTAGCCTTTCCTAAGGCCAACACAATACACATGTTTTTACATAAATCTAGTCTAAATCTATGTTTTCTAATCAAGAAGTTGTGTGATTCTTAAGGATTTGAGGTGTCTTGAGGATGATGTCATCATAAGTTCACATGAACTCCAAAATGTGACCTCATTCTTACCCTAAACAGCTCGGATCTAAGTAATTTCACCTGTTTTATAATAAATCTCACCAAAATCTAAGTTACCTAGCCAAAGTGTGTGTGATTTCGGGTTAAACATGGGAAAAGCCATCAAGAACGACCAGATCCGATGGAACGGGGTGGTTCCCGGCCGTTAGAACGGGTCGGACTTGGTGGAATTTCAGTCGTTTAGCATGAAAGAACACCGTCTCGATCAAACCATCGGAAAATCTCCAAATCTTTGTCGAAAACAGCTGGACAGGCTAACCGATCGGCCAGCCCAGTCGATCGGACAGGCTAACCGATCGGCCAGCCCAGTCGATCGGACAGGCTAGTCAATCGAACAACCCATCTGATCGAACAGCCCATCCGATCGGACAGCCCATCCGAACGGGCCAGCCCTCAATCTAATTTTCTTTTGCTTTCGCTTATTTCGTTATTATTTTAACACGCCACCAAACACTCAGGTGATCGGTCTATAGCCAGGTTATTCACGGACATAATCCCGCCAATCCAAACCAAATACGCACTGTGAGTATACTTGAACCCTTTTTAAATCGTACTTTGGGTGTAACATACGTTTCTAACAAATCGAACTTATTAAACGAATTATCCAATCAATCGAATTATCACTTGCGAATAACTGTTATGCATTGATATACGTGATGCTAGTTGCATATGTGCTAGGGCTTATACTCGCGACGTCCCACCACGACTAGTATAGTACTCGCGACGTCCGATACCAGATACCATTTGCTAATCCCTTGGCCAAGTTGCCAACACTCCTTTACATTTATTAGTAAAAACTAAAAAGGGTATATTTGTATAACGGAATCAGCATGTTTCTGGTTTAATAAACATATCGTGCTTGTGTTTGATGTTATGATAAACAGGTTATGTTTGGTTGATCTATTTAACCCGTTAATTTAATTTACACAGGTTGACCCGTCATCCCGTATTATTAAACGGGTCGACCCATCCAGTAGTTTAACACATTTTTTAGAACTCTTCTACCGGTTTAGCTCGTCTCCTTTTTATTCTTTCACCATGCCACTTGAAAACACACGTGACTTCAACTTTCTATAACCACATCTTTCAATATCTAACAATCTAATATGGATCCCTATCTAATATATATTCTTGTTTTTCACATCTCAGTTGGAATTATATACTTTTACAATATCATTTAATAATTTGTAATATTCTACCTTATTTTTATTTCAGTTGGAATTATATACTTTTACAATATCATTTAATAAACCCAATTCAATCAAAATCAGAATTCAAACACATAAATGCAATTAAAATTCATAAAATTTGAAGTACTAATCAGCAAATCAAACCCATCAATCATCAATTGAGCTTCAAATCCAACAGTGCAAACAGAGTATCAGAATCAGGGCACAAACTATAGTAAATTACTAATCGATATTCCATTTATCAACAAACCCATAAACCCAATTGTATTTAAATCAGCGATCGAGCACATAAACGCAATTGGAATTCTTAAAATTGAGGTGATACTTACAGGATGGTTTCTCGTGTACTCTCTAAACCCTAATTTCATCCCCTCATTCTCATCACAAACCTCCTAATTTCTCCACCAATCAGTGAAACCGACACCCATGAGATGAGAGAGGAAGAGGTTTCATGAAAAGACGAAGAAGAAGATGATAAACAGAGTTGGGTTTGTGTAATTTAGGGGTGGCATCAGTTCTAGGAATAGCCAAATGACACAAATGCCCTCTGTAATCGAGTTAGAAAGACGAATATACCCTCTCAATAAACGGTCAACACTCAACACTCAACAATGCAACCACGGGGACTCAGGTGGTATGAAAAAAAAGTTAGGGGCTTAACCTGCAATTTCATGTAAATCACAAAGACGCAAATTGTACTTTAGTCGTAATATAATAACCTTAAAGTGGGAATTAAATTAAAAAAAATAGATTAACTAAATTATTTAGCTTTTCTTGCAAGGAAAATGATGTAATAAAAGTTGAAAAATTAGATTTAACAAATACGAACAGTGGTTAATTATTGAATCTTAATCCGATCAAATTAGTTAACCTCTTATGGCCACTCCTTTTTTTATCTTTTAATTGGTGGGCTTCAAGCCCATCAGGAAAGAAACCATGACTGGGCTTTGACTCAACAAAAAAGCCTAAACAAAACAGTAGCCAAGCAACTCAATATGCTCGGCCCACCAGTTAAAAATAAAAATTTATGCTTCTCTTCATTGCGTTTGACAAATTCAAAATTGCTTTTAACAATTCCAAGCGTTTCCTACTTGTCATGATTTCATGTATTTCTCAATATGTATGCATGTGTATATGCAACATATCAATCATTTATATTCAGTTTAAATTACTCAAACCCATCATCTTTTGGTTCATTATAAGCGTGGAAGTTCTCACGTTAAAACATACTATCAACATTAAATCGATTCAAATCCAGTTTTGTTACACACGTAAAATTATATCAATATTTATAAAGGGAAGATCTCATAATTAAGAAAACAGTTTAACTAAATCCTTTAGCTAGCTCGTGAATGAAATCATTTTAGAAAAAAATGAATAATTAGATTTGACAAATATGCAAATCAACTTGTTATGTATTACTATTAAGAACATTAGAACTATGATTAACTATGGGAAACTTAACTACATTAATCTAGTTTACAAACAAATTTGATTGGCCAAGTCCAAAATCCGTCTTGGGCCGTGGCCAGCCCTTTTCCTTTCCTCTTCGTGGGTGGGCTTCAGCCAAGTGGAAAAGAAACCAATACCCGCCCTCGACTCAATAAAAACCGTACCAGTTAATGATCTAAAAGAATCTGATTTTTAAGATGTTATAAAAAAGGGTAGCGGTGCAGCTTGTTGCCCGTTTACTATCTATCGCGATGTAAATTCATAACATTTAAAAAATAATAATAATAACTAAATCAACTCAAATCCCTCTTTATTGTTAACCAATTGGTGATCAAAGCATACTAACACCATGTAATAAGCAAGCCCCTCCCATTGCTGAAAAAATGGCCATGAAAAGTGGCGAAGCTTGAGATTTCTGAGCGGGGGGTCGGAAGTCATCGGACCTAAAATTATACCTAAAAAATTATAAAACCAGGGGGTCGAAAACGTATATACCTAAAATATATGAAAACTACATACTGGACACTACTGAGCGAAAAGTTCGAGGGGTCGAGCGCCCTCGGCCCCCACTATGCTACGCCCATGGCCATGAAGGTACACACCAATAATGCACAATCTCTACAGCATAAAACCATTTGTGCAATGCTGGTGGGAAAAAAAAGGTCATGAAGGTACACACCAATAATTATATCAATATTTACAAACGAAAGATCTCATATTTAAGAAAACAGTTTGACTAAATCCTTTAGCTAGCTCGTGAATGAAATCATCTTAGAAAAAAAATGCATTTTTTCAAGCCCTTTAAAAATTTGGGCATCGGGCGTCGGCACGGGTTGGCCGGCCTAAGAGCCGGCCCTGGGTTCGGTACCGATACCAGGTACCATTTGCTCATCCCTTGGCCAGGTTGCCAACACTCCTTTACATTTATTAGTAAAAACTAAAAAGGGTATATTTGTATAACGGAATCAGCATGTTTCTCGTTTAATAAACATATCGTGCTTGTGTTTGATGTTATGATAAAACAGGTTATGTTTGGTTGATCTATTTAACCCGTTAATTTAATTTACACAGGTTGACCCGTCATCCCGTATTATTAAACGGGTCGACCCATCCAATAGTTTAGCACATTTTTTAGAACTCTTCTACCGGTTTAGCTCGTCTCCTTTTTATTCTTTCACCATACCTCTTCATCTCATTTGCCAGTTGAAAACACACGTGACTTCAACTTTCTATAACCACATCTTTTAATCTCTCTCAATCTAATATGGATCCCTATCTAATATATATTCTTGTTTTTCACATCTTAGATGGAATTATAAACTTTTACAATATTATTCACTCTATAAATGAGCAACATCTTTAAGCTTTGGGTAGTTGTACCCTTGGCTTTGGGTGGTTTTCAAAAAAAATGAGAATTTTACTTTTTTACCTAATTCTTTCTATTTGTTGCAAATTTAACTTACAAAATTGATTTTGTTCACCTTAAATCCAAAACTTTTCTTCTTTTACAATTTAATCTCACAATTTTTCTACTTTTCATCTTTCGCAAATTTTTGATTTACGTTTCGTACTAAATTTTACGAGTTACCACGGAGCAACGTGCTTGCGTGGTTCCACGTTTTTACGTTTTGTTCATAATTTTGCGAGTTAACACGCCACAACGTCCATGTGTACAAAGTTTTTACGTCTATTGTTTTTCATCTTACAGGTTCGTCACAATGCGTGGGTCATTGATCAACTTAGTTATTAAAACACTATAAAGAAGCAACATATTTATGCATATATGTGTTGCAATCTTGGCTTTGGAGGTTTTCAAAGAAAAAACAGTTATGTATATGGTTGTTGTAATCTTGGCTTTGGGGGTTTTTTAAAAAAAGTTGATTTTTTTACTTTTAACCCAAAACTTTTTATCTTTTGCAATCTATACTCACAACTTTTTTTTACTTTCAACTTTGGTCCTTTATAATTTTCATTTTCCGCAAATTTTTCGCTTTATACTTCGTTCTAAATTTTGTGACTTAACACATCGCAACATGCGTCTTTGGTTTAACGTTTTTACGTTTCGTTCTAAATTTTACGAGTTAACACGACTCAGCGTACGTGTGTGGGTGAACGTTTTTACATCGTCTATTTTTTCTCCGTTTGACAAGTTCAACATAACGTGCGGGTCCTAAATCGACTTAGTTATAATTAAATAATCCCCGCCGCATTGCGGCGGGTCGTAATTCTAGTCATTTAATAATTTGTAACATTCTACCTTATTTTTATTTCAGTTGGAATTATATACTTTTACAATATCATTTAATAATTTTTAACATTCTACCTTATTATTTATATTGATATTGATATACTGATCTTTTCCAACTAATAATAAGGTTAAATTTTATTGCAATAATAAGATACAACTTTATATCTTGTTAGGGACTATTTGCAACCTTTAAAAATATTTAGATGCTATGGCATAAACCGGTGAACTTTTGGTCAAACAAGTGTAAATGAAATAAGATTAGACCAAAAACCCACTACACCACCAAACATGTAATAAAACTTCTTAGGATGGGGAAATATGTAAAAATCACTTAATAAAACAAACAAAAACCCACCGTGCACCCTAAGGACTAAAGACCAGAGACCACCCCTCACCGTCTCCGATAAATCCCTCCCCGCGGGCGTCAGCCATATCCGGTCGCTACCTCACTGTCTCTCGCTCCGTTACCGCCCACGTCAACCACCACCCACCGCCATCTATTTCCACCGTTGGAACAAAACCACCCTTTAAGAGATCAAGCCCACAACCACCATGTCACGTCCCGTAGGACCAGCTATAATGGCTAAGGGATGTATTCTCCCAGTTATCTGGTAGCTGCACAGGGGAAAACGGGTCAACAAATGGCGATGACCTACAAAATCAACCGATAGAATTCTCATCACTCTGCGTGATTATGAAACGTGCTTATGATTTTTTATTGGTTCGCCGGAAATAAGGGCGTTGGAAAAGCAAATGAGCCCCGAGATAAAGACGTCCTCTAGCTGGTGGTCCTCCCCGCCCACCCCAGGGCCGGCTCTGCTCTTAACAGTAATTTAAATATTTAAGTTATATAAAATATTTAAAGAAAAAAGGATAAAAAAGTGTTTGTGAATCAACACAGGATATCAAAAGATTGCCTGTTTAACCACCAAACCCAAATATTTTGTTACCTCTGTTATCATTGTATAAAAACTACTATAATAAACATATAAAAAAAGCAAAAGTTACCAACGAAGCACAAACAAAAATAGTCAAGAAACAAGACATTCAAGAACTTCCTATACAAATATCCATTTTATATCTCAATGGCCAAGGTAAACTCGGTCAACACATAGACCGTTTCTAAATTTAACCTGTTGGATGGTTCAAGACCCATTTACCTACCAACCCATGACCCGTTTTCTATTCCGTGACCCATTTAAACAAAATCGGTAACCGACTTGACCCGTACATGACCGGTAACATCAAAATCAAAATCAAACCCAACACCCACTGATGTTACGGGTTGTGTACGGGTCAAGTCGGTTACTAAATCTAAGTCCTCCACTTATGGGTGGTCAAATGTTGTTGACTTAAAAAAACTTGTACTTAAGACTTTGATTGTTATTAAAATGCTGATTCAATGAACATATGTGACCTTTTACTCCATTTTGCTGTATATTACACTGCTAAAATCTTTCTCAATACTGGTCTTGAAGATCCTTTAGCAATTAGCATGCCATGGGTATAAGTTCCCTGCAAGTATAGTAGTAACATATAATATATTCGGTTGGCCCACTAGTGCTTTAAAGAAGATCACAATTTACAATAATACAATTTATATAACACTAATCTAATTTTCTAGATGAAGCAAATAAGATGTCTGCAGTAAAACTAGAGTATGAGTCTACGTTCCATCAAATTAAGACTTTTCCTTTCTAGAAAATATCTTAAAGAAATGGAAGATAACCCAAATGAGCAATTTACGTAGAAATTGCCCCCTCTAATTGTACAGGGAAAGAAGTAAAAACTCGCACACGAAAGTATAAAACCAAACCTTCAGAAGCCTCTTTATGAGCAACGTTGGCATTCATTAGCCCTGCTGCAGCTTCTATTCCAGCAACACCTGAGCGTTTGTTTACTTTGATCAACTTTGGCTTCATCCACCTTTAAAGCGTTTTGATTGTCTTCATCATCATCATGGTAGCTTAGCCTAAGGGTTGGAACAAATTTCATTTGCATTTCCTAAATCCCATATCTCACTATTCAACAGGTCATCCCAATCTTCTCCATCTGTTTTCGTTCTCAATAGCCTTTACAGCCAAATCAATTAGCTCTAATAATTGAAGGTGATGAATGCAGAGTTTGATAGAACATCAGAAACAACGAAACAGTAAACTGACAGCATACAAATGAACAGTAATTTAACAACCCAGTCATATAACGTCACTAAATTTCAAATGTTCGTTTAATACAATCAGATGGGACCACAACAACATCAAATTAGGTAACCTCTACATAGTACATACTGGCGTTACAAATCATAGTCTAACTGTATCCACCGCTCAGTGAGGTTAACGAAGTCATATTTCATCGTATAGCTCTTTTACCTGTCCCAGTTTGACTATAAAGGTCAAAACAACAATTTTCCAAAATTGGAATTGATATGAATATTATTTTGATTTTCATAAAAAAAAATTAATATGTATGTAAAAACATACCTTATTTAAGGCAAGTTCATTGTGCTGTCAAATTGAAGCTCCTGCAGAATGTACATATATATATAAGTTGAACCAATAAACTGGTTACTACATACACAGATATATGAAGGGGAAGACATACACATGCAATTTGAATTACAAGCTCATGTTAAAAAGAAACAGGCATTCTACTCATAATAAGTTGGTTTAAATCCAAAGTAACCAGCAATTACGTGTTCATAAATTTGAAGTATTAATCAGCAAATCAAACCCATCAATCATCAATTGAGCTTCAAATCGAACAGTGCAAACAGAGTATCATAACAATGAGAGCACAAAAAACTAGTAAATTACTAATCGAAATTCCATTTATCAACAAACCCATAAACCCAAGTGTATCTAAGTCAGAAATCGAGCACATAAAAGCAATAGGAATTCATAAAATTGTGGTGATACTTACAGGATGCTTTCTCGTGTACTCTCTAAACCCTAATTTCATCCCCTCATTCTCATCACAAACCTCCCAATGCTTCAGTCATTCAAAACCCTAACTATTTTAGTTTCAATCAACACTTGCTATTTCTCCACCAATCAGTGAAACCAGTGGCGGACCCAGAAATTTTTCCATGGGGTGCGAAACATTTTTAAAAATTTTAGGCCCCAATGTATATAAGTAAAAAAATTGGTTCGTATCGTATCGGGTCGGTTCGAGTCGGGTCGGGTCATGTGAAATATGATTCAATCGGCTTGCGATCATAAGGATCCGAAGGAAGAGTATCCACATCAACGAATTCGGAAGATGTATCAACTTTCCTCTTAAGAAATCGTGTCATAATGTCCCTACTCATGGTTCCTATCGGCTATCACAAACAAATTGATCTATAAGTTCATGGCTCCATAACATATTACATAATGTATCAAGTATTCAAGCCCTAGAAATCAAAATGTAAATCACACTAAAAAACATCTAAACATCATATAGACCATTAAAAAAAAGGTCTGATCGTATATAACCCACCAAAAAAGAAAATATATCATCATCATCACTAACAAAATATACATATGTAACCCACCACAAAATAACATATCGAAACACAGATGTCTCCTCCCATCAAAAATTCACTTCCAGTGGCTACCGGTTCCGTCCCACCCCACCAAAAATCATCAAAAAATCAACCAAAAATCATCAAAAATAACAAAGAAACTTACCCGTGTTCGATCGGCGGTGGTATGATGGCTGATTACGGAGGTATGCAGCTGCTGTTGTCGCTGATGTTCTGATCGCTGGCATGCGTGCAGGGATGATAGAGAGCGGGAGAGAATATGCAAGGGTTTTGGGGCTTGTTTATTTTATTTTAATTTGAAATATTGTTGATTTGTTGGGTTTGTTTATTGGGCTAAGACTTGGTAGTGGGCTAGTTAAAGGTATTGGCCATTTGGGTTTAGTTATTTCGGTAATAAAAGTTATATAATTTAGATAGTGTTTTTAAAAAAATAAGAGTTTACTAAAAAAATTTTAAAATATAAATTGATAATACTTTTTACCTAAGGGGTGCGGACGAAAAATTCCAAGGGTGCAGACGGAAAAATCCAAGGGGTGCGGACGAGATTTTCGACGGAACTTAGCACTAAATTTTTTTTTCCCCGGGGGTGCGCCCGCCCACCTTGGCCTAAACTTAAGTCCGCCCATGAGTGAAACCGACACCCATGAGATGAGAGAGGAAGAGATTTCATGAAAAGATGAAGAAGAAGATGATAAACAGAGTTGGGTTTGTGTAATTTAAGGGTGGCATCAGCTCTAGGCCACTGGTATAATGACACAAATCAATAACCGGGATGAATCGGCGACGACGACACGATGGCCGGAAGTGAACTCCGTTCGTCTCCAAAAGGGGAAGAAGATTAACTGGTTTAAGTCGCCATTAATGATTAGGTTGGGCCAAGTCCAACTTGTTAAACAAAGTCACTTAAGCCCAACTTAATATTACTAGACTTTAGGGAGCTAATTAAAAACTGATTTATTTGTAATTGGGCCCCAAAAAGGTGGTTTGTAATAAAAAAAAAATTGAATAATTAGGTTTAATAACCATGCAAATCAATTGCTTATTTCAATATAACAATCATCAATTATTAAAACTTAATTATATTTAATTAGTTAAGAGAGGCCATTAACCTATGTAGTCTCTAAAGTCCAAACCTCTCGTGGCCACCCCTTTTTCTATATCTTTTCATAGGTTGGCTTCAAGCCCATCAGCAAAGAAACCATGACTAGGTTTGGGTCCGATGGAGAATGTGTAAACAAAACCAGTGCGCTAGGCCCACCAGTTAAAAATTCTAGATAAAGAAGTAAATGATATAAAGATCCCAATAAATCTCCTTTTTTTGCAAGGTGATTTATTTGAAAAGAAGATCAATATATATCCTGAAAGAAAGTGAAAAAAATGCATTAAATCAATAACTTATTTTTCCAAATAAACCATTTGTCAAGCCGTAAAATTTGGTGCCTGGATGAAAACACAAAAAAAATATTTAATTTATGTATATTGAAAGAGTCAAAAGTGTATTTAGTAAACAGGTACCAGTAGTAGTCTCTGGTGTTGATGCAGGGGATGTGAGAGACGATGGGCCTGCTGACTATAGTGGGAGCCTCTTCCATTACACCTTTCTTCAAGATTTTGGCATCCACAGGTTTCCATCCATAATTGGACGGTCTGTGATAAAAAGACATTTTAACAAGGTGAGATTCTATAGCCCAAGGTTGTTGGTAATCAAAGACATAATTGATTGAATTCAAAGAATAAGAACAAAATTAACAAATGACAAAAACTAAATTTCTGATTACTGAATCATGCTTGACAATCGTTCCCTACTTATACATATTGAACCGGCGTGAAACAATCGACGCAGCGATTGACATATACCGGTTTACTTAAATGATACCCTAAACCCCTTACATAATAAACTATAGACCTTAAACATACTTTACAATGATAACGCTTATACCTATGCCTGGCAAAATGAGCTGGTCAGATTGGGTGTAGTGACGGATCAAAATGGGTTCGGGTCAGAATGGGTGCGGGTCAGAACGGGTCATGTTAAGGAAAGGGTCATTTTGGTTTGGGTCAGATTGGGTTAATGGATTTGGGTCAAATTGGGTTCGGGTTAGAACAGTCATTTTACAGATTGATGTCTGTACCCAGCAGTAATTGAATCTCTATTCCCTACAGTGTAAAACAGGCCCGGTTATTGGGCTGAGCAGCCCGGGCGAATGCCAAGGCCCAAAATTAAAAGGTGCCCAAAATTTGAAATGTTGTATACATATATTTTATTGATGATTGGGGCTTGGGTCATTAGGGTTGGAGTGCTTCAATGGGACGGGTAAAAGAGGTGGGATATCTGGGGATAAGAGGCTTTCACTTTTGATTATATGTTTTTAAGTGAAAAAATAAGTGTCTACGGTTAAACCTTTTTTTAAATAAAGGACAAAACTAAATAACATCTTTAACTTCATAAAATACTTAATGTATTAAAAAGGAGCGCCTATTTTAATATTTTCTAACATAATATAAATTATCCCTTAATATTCAATAATTTGTTAATTTAATAGTTTAATAAATTTTGATTTTTAAATAATCAAAATAAGTAATTTTATCTTATCAATATTCTACGGTGAATATTTGAAAACAAACAAGTATTAGTGGAGCTCGACTTTATATGATGAAAATGTAATATCGCACTAACTTATGAACATACTTTTTTAGCAAATTACTTTTTGAGTCCCTGTGTTTTAGTGGTTTTAACCACTTGAGTCCAAAATCAAAAGGTTTAATGCCTTGAGTCCCTAACCGTTCATTTTATAACGTTTTGAGTCCATTTTTGTTCATTTTACAACGTTCTGGGTCCAATTTTGTTAAAAAAAAGTGGACTCAAAAGGTTAAAATTTGGACTCAAAGGGACTCAAATGGTTATAAAAAAACGTCTAGGGATTTACGGCGTTAAAATATTTTGATTTTGGACTCAAATGGTTAAAACCAATAAAACACAAGGACTCAAAAAGTAATTTACTTTTTTTTTTATGTCTGGATTATTGGCACAAGAAAGAAACCCACAAAAAATAAATCTAAGGGTAAATAACGCTTTTCGTCCTTTATGTTTATATCGAATTGCAGTGGATAGCATTTAACTTCAATAACTACAGTCACAATTCTTTATTTGGAAAACTTGTTACACCTTTCGTCCTTTAACACTAACCAAGTTAAATTTTTCAGTTAACTTTTGTCACATAAGGTTAATTTAGTCTTTTAACTTTTTAAAAATTAAAATAAATAAAACAAAAATAATTTAATCACCACCAACCCCTAATATTTACTAATAATTATTCTAAAAAAATTAAAAATAAAACACAAAAATAGGGCTGTCCAAACTGCTCGACGATCAAAGATCGCTCGACGATCGCTCGAAAAATGCTCGAAAAATGCTCGTTCGATTCCCGCTCAGTTTGTAAATGAGCCGATCGGATCGGTTCGATTCAAATTCAATCCGAGCATGAGCATAACTCCGCTCGCTCGTCGATCGCTCGGTTTCGCTCGAATTATTTTTATTAATAATTAATATATATATATATATATATAGGGGCTGGTTAACGTACAAATGCGCTTATCGTACATTACGTACGCTACAATCTCAGCCGTCAGATCATCTTCCCGCATTGAAAATCGCATGTGAAATTGAATTACCACATGCGAAATTGTTACAAAAAAACAACCTGCTATTTCATCAAAATTATCACATGCGAAATTGAATTACCACATGCGAAATTGTTACAAAAAATCAACCTTCTATTTCATCAAAATTATCACATGCGAAATTGAATTACCACATGCGAAATTGTTACAAAAAAACACCTGCTATTTCATCAAAATTATCACATGCGAAATTATTACAAAAAAAAAACAACATGCGATTTTCATTGCGGGAAGATGATCTGACGGCTGAGATTGTAGCGTACGTAATGTACGATAAGGGAATTTGTACAGTACCCTTTACCTATATATATATATATATATATATATATATATATATTATAGATTTTATAGATTAAAAACCCAATTTGTATTATGAACAAGCTTAAAGAAGAAGTTTATGGCTTTTGAACTAAAATACAATTTGTATTCGCACTTTATTTTGTGTTGTTTTTGTATTCGCACTTTATTTTGTGTTTTTTATGTATTCGCACTTTATTTTGTGTTGCTTTTGTATTCGCACTTTAAGTTAGAATTTGTTTTTGTTGAACGAAGCCTTATTATTCAATCGAGCGAAAACGACCAGCTCGCTTTTTTTTAGGATTTGATAAAAACCGAGCGAAACCGAGCCGATCGATTCCAATTCAATCCGAGCATGAGCATCACTTTTGCGATCGGTTTTACAAATTTGATCCGCTCGGATCGGATCGGTTGTAATTCAATCCGAGCATGAGCAAACCCTCGATCGGATCGGATCGGATCGTGAACACCCCTACACAAAAACCCTTAAAACATGTAGCCCTTGACCAACGTCTTCTCCATCTCTGGTGAAGCATCCCATCTACGCAGCAACTACAACCACCACAGCCAAGAACTTAATCTCCAGTGAAGCATCACCATCATTGCACCTGTGAGGGGATGGGATCGTCGAATGTTTTACCTCTCATCAACACCGCCGCCACGAACTTCATCTTCAGATTTGAGGCTTTTGGGGGTTGAAGAGGTGAGGGGATCACCAAATCTGTTACCTCTCATCAACACGGCTAAACACATCCAATGTTCCTTCATTTGTTGTTGCAGGTGTAGAAGAGAGATTGGGAGAAACAGATCTGAGATCGAAGTTATTGAGCTCGGTGATGGTGGGTTCTTCATTTGTTGTTGCAGGTATTGTGTTGCTAGTTCTTACCTTGTGAGGTATACATCAGTTGGATTCGGTGGTGACTTTATGTGTGTTTAGAGATGTGTTTGTGGTGGCTAGATCCGGTGTGTGTGTGTGGGGGGGGGGGGGGTGTTTTGTTGGATACGGTGGCTGGTGGTGGTGGGGCTCGATTCGCCGTGGTGGTAGCTGGGATACGGTGGTGGTGGCGGGGCTCAATTTGGTGGTGGTGGCTCGATTTGGTGGTGGTGGTGGCTCAATTCAGTGGTGGTTCATCTTTTTATTCTCGACGTTGCTATATAAATTTTCTCGAAAACACAGTTGTATTGGAAATATAGTTTTTTTCGTAGCACAGGCTATACTATACGAGTGCCGATAACGCGACGAACCAAACTGATTTCAACCGAACAGTATCGGTACCGGTATTTACTTACGGAACCTGTGCCGAGGTTCATTTTTATGGTTTTTGATCAATGTAAAATATGTGTCGAAATCATTTTGGGCTTATAGCAATTTTATTTTGTTGGTTTTCTCTTTCAATTGTCATAACGAGTGCCGGTACCATAATGAACCAAACCGATACTGGCCTAATTCCCGCTGCGTAGCGCGGGTAAATTTCGCTAGTTTTTGTTCATTTGCAAAAACTACGTTAAGTATAATTTTTTTTTAAATTTAATTTGGAGGCTGTAAGACTTTTAATAGTTCTAATGATCTTATTTATATCTAATACAGGAACCAGAGAAACATGTTTTTCATCTCGTCTCCGATAAATTAAATTTCGGAGCAATGAACATGTGGTTTTTACTTAATCCACCTGGCAAAGCTACAATCCACGTGGAAAACGTCGACGAATTCAAATGGCTAAACTCATCCTACTGTCCGGTTCTTCGACAACTCGAATCCGCCGCAATGAAAGAATACTATTTCAAATCAGATCATCAAACAACCGGTTCATCAAATTTAAAATACCGAAACCCGAAGTATCTTTCAATGTTGAATCACCTTCGGTTTTATCTCCCTCAAGTTTATCCTAAATTGAACAAAATTCTTTTTCTGGATGATGATATTGTGGTTCAAAAAGACTTAACGGGGTTATGGAGGGTCGATCTGAATGGGAAAGTGAACGGTGCGGTTGAAACGTGTGGGGAAAGCTTTCACCGTTTTGATAAGTATCTGAACTTCTCGAATCCTCATATTGCGAGAAATTTTGACCCGAATGCGTGTGGATGGGCTTACGGGATGAATATGTTTGATCTTGATGTGTGGAAGAAGAAGGATATAACTGGTATTTACCACAAATGGCAAAATATGGTAAGATTTTTACAGTAGTATTTTTTTTTATCTCTAGATTCTTATTACCTGTAGGCCTGTAAATGAACCGAACGTTTATGAACTGTTCGTGAACTTGTTCGATGGGAAGTTTGTTTATGTTTGCTTATATAATAAACGAACGAACATGAACACAATTTTGTGTTGATTTAATTTAAGGAAGAGTAAAGTACACGGATGGTCCCTGTGGTTAACCAAAATTTTGGATTTAGTCCTTAGCTTTTTTAAAGTACACGGATGGTCCCTGTGGTTTGCACTTTGTAACACATTTAGTCCCCAACTTTTGCCAAAAGTACACAGATGGTCCCAATACGTTGCAAATTGCAAACCACAAGCGTACTTTAAAAAACTCTGGACTAAATCCAAAATTTTGGATAACCACAGGGACCATCATGTACTTTACTCTTTAAGGAATGAACATGAACACACGTTTTGTTCGTTCATTTATGATCATGAACGTCCGTTTATGTTCGTTCATTTATGTTCGTTTCAGTTTAAATACATAAGTAGTTATATTTATATGAATATTAAACATAAAAGGAACTTTCTAGCTACTTATATAAGTATAATTAATTAGTAATTGGGTTTTCTAGTAATAAAAATGGGTTTTGCAATGGAAGTTATCGTAATTTATCACTAATTCATATAAAAACTTACTTTATGTTCGTTTATGTTTAGGTCAATTATGTTTATTTGTTTTCATTTATGTTTGTTCATTTGTGATGTTTATTGTTTGTTAAATTATGTTTGTTTATGTTCGTTTACGTTCTTGAACTGTTTGTTTAGGTTTTAAACGAACGAACATAAACAAACACTAACGTGCCCATTTTCTTGATAAATGAACATGAACAAAAAATGTGTTAGATTAAATGTTCATGTTCATGTTCGGTTAAATGTGTTGGATTAAATGCTCGTGTTCATGTTTGGTTAAAGTTAAATGAACGAACATGAACATGCTTCTCTTCGTGTTCATTAGGTTCATTTACATGCCTACATGCCTACATGCTTGTCATCAATACAATCTGGGCTCAATATATTTCATTAACTGTTAGATAATTTACTGATTGTGTTGTTATCAGAATGAAGATCGGGTTTTATGGAAGCTCGGGACGTTGCCACCTGGACTAATGACATTTTACGGGCTAACACATCCACTCGACAAGTCATGGCATGTACTCGGTCTCGGGTACAACCCGAGCATTGATAAAAGGGATATCGAGAAAGCAGCTGTGATTCACTATAACGGAAACATGAAACCGTGGCTAGAGTTGGCAATGACAAAGTACCGTTCATATTGGGTCAAATACATAAAGTTTGACCACCCGTATGTTCGGGGTTGCAAACTAGGCGAATGAGAAGATTTTTATTATCGAAAAGTCGTTCCATTCTATTCTTTGTTATAGTTCATATTGGTGTTATAGTTCCCGTGTATTTGTGTATGCAACTTGCTTGGAATAGGTGTCGACGATAATAGTTTGGATGTATCTTGTGTTGGTTTCGTTACTTTCGTAGGAGGAAGGTTTAATTGTAAAGGACTTGGATGTGTATATCTACCTTCGTTCTTCTGAAAGAATCACGTGTTCTTGTTCATTAACTAGGTTAAAACCCCGTGTATTACACGGGTTACATAAATATAATTTTATATAATATATAATAAAAATATATATTTAAAAAAAAACTCGTATATTGCATGTGTTGAATAAAATATAATGTCATATGTTAATATAAACAGTCATCAAGATTTATCTTTTAAAAATGAACATTGATGTACTATTTACTTATTATAACATTTTACTTTTTTGATTTATTGTGTTCTCCTGGGTTGCATCCTTGCAGTTCTTTCGAGTCTTTGTATTTTTCTCGTCAGAGGATGGTCTGGGGAGGTCAAAGAGTCTGGTTTTGAAAAGCGGGAGGTCGATGTCGATCCGAGGCGTTTAAAGTCATAACGGAACCTTAAATTAGTAGCAAACTAATCTAATTCGGGTCAGAATCGAAAGTCAAAGCAAAAGTCAAACTTCGCGACTTTCGGTTGCGAACCGACCCTAAAACTGGAATTAACGAGCCGAACATGTTTACACATGTTCTAATAATTATTACCAAGTTGTTTAAGTGTTGAAACATATTTTAGAACGCCTCTAAACTCGGATTATGAATATTTCAAAATCTGCTCAGTTTGACTTTTTAAGACAATAAGTTTGACCCGTCAATTGACCAAGCATACGTGATTTTCAGGAGGTGCCCTTTTGAGAGATTAAAACCTACCTAATTACGATCACGTAGCCATGTTCGTTGCGAACAATGGCTGGACTATTAAGGTCTAAACCGAAAGTCAAAGCGTTTATCGAAAACGATTGACTTTCGGTTTTAAAAGCCTAATAAACAAACAAGCAAAGAAAGGAACACTTACATGTGATCCAAGGGACTTATTAAAACTCAAAGGAAAGCTCCCAAATGCTCAGGAACCTCCAGAGGAGAGTATAGAGGGGAAAACAAGAAATGGTGTAAGTTTACAATGAAAACCAACACCTATTTATAGTTTTTGAGGATGATTTTGATCATTCCAGGTGTTTAAAGGCTTCATGGGATGGTAACAAGTGTCCCTAAACGTGTCATAAACAGCCAACAAGCCCATAGATTCGAATTAGGGGATTTGGCAGCCTTGGTGTGGACTGCAAGTAATTTTTCGGAGCTTGGAAAGTGCTTGCGGACCGTAAAGGTCAATCCATACGGTCCGTATGGGACCCTGGTCAGCAAATTTAATTTTGTTCTTTGATACTTCTAGCCCCTAAACTTCTAAACTCTCTTGTATTATCAATATTAGACATAAAGGACCTTAATGGCCAATATTAGGCACACCCGAGAGTATGACCGAACATCATAAAGCTCCCGGTTCGTCAAAAGGTCACTCAGAGGTATAAATTAACATGTTGACGCTTTTAACCCTTCTCACAAACTTTCAAACAATTCCACAAACGGTTCCTCTCGTCCAACAAGTGGCTCATTTGAGAATACGGACACCGTGTAAGGTCACTCAAAGGCGTAGTTTCAGCATGTTGACACTTTTAGTCCCTCCACATTCATAGTTTTCATTTTTGGCAAAAATAGTCCATCCCAGCCAACATTAGGCATCACTAGGATTTGGGACACGTGTCAATGCATTATTGGACATGATTTTACGAGTTGTTACAGAATTACAAACCGATGTTTTATGGATTTTGATCAGAAGGAGGATACGAGTCGATTTATGTAAAACTTACCTCGAAACGGTGCTTCAAATGGCTTGATTTTTGTTAATTGGAAGTTTAAACACCCGAATTAAAGCACCATTTTTCGTCGTTTGGGGCAGTACTTCGAGGTAAATTTTACATCAATCAACTCGTATCCTCTTTCTAAGCAAAAGCCCTAAAACATCGGTTTGTAATTCGGAAAAAAACTTAACTCCGTTAAGCTATATTTAACGCAGACTATTATCGGCCAAATGTGGACCACTTCGGATTATTATCGCCCAATAAATGAGTTGGGATTATTATCGGCCAAATTGAGAAAGTTGGAATTATTTAAATCCAATTTGCCTTCTTTTTATTGTAATTTGTCAACTGAAGTTGCTAGTATAGGGTTATCAAACAATCGTGTCGTAATAGTAGCTGTGCATTCTTGCCATCTAAATCGCAATCACCAGTTGTTACATAAATCTATTAACAACCTAGGGCAATAGTTGTGTAAACTTTACAGGTCATGTCTACTTTGTTTATCCATTATTTATAAGATATTTCCATTGCATGAATACCTTCCGAGTTACTACCAAGAGAATTAGATCTTTCTAGGATACAATGTTGTTGGGAGATTAAATTTGTGTGCATCGCAATCAAACTAAAACATAGCTGATACCCTACATTCACTGTGAGTTAGTTTGCAGCGGGATATTTAGTTAATCAATGTGTCAGGTATCACTGTTTCATAGTCAACTGAGTCACAATATGCGCAAAACAATAAACAAGAGTAGAAGAACAATTGCTATAAGCACAAGGTATTCATCAAAATCGATTGTTTCAATACATCATGTAAAACTAGTTATAAATTAAAATTGAATTTACAGATGGTTTTCTAGCTAACGCTCTAGCTATGAAGAGGGTGACATGCAAAATTTCTCTGAATTTGCATACATTAAACTATGGGGTCAAGTGATAATAATATCAATGCAGACTCGTGTATCTATATTCTTGTTGAGACGTACGGAATTGACAAGTGACAATTATGTATAACATCCTCTCAACAGATTGTCTTCGTCAAATGATAGGCTAACACGTGGCATCTCTTCTTCATTAGCGAGACTTCATCAATCTTCACTAGAGGTAACTCGCTTCAGTGGTAAGTTCCATAATCCTCATTAGTGGTAACTTGCCGTCAGAGGTAATCTCCATTAATTCTTCAACAATTATAAGTTCCAATCAGAGTTACATAACTTAGCCCAAGGGTTCCTTGAAATTAACAGCCTAAAAAACAACGAATAAATATCTAGTTAAAAAAATCCATTACTTATCCTCGTATAACTTCAAACGTAATGAAAGTTATGCCCTTTTTACCTTGAATCATTTTCCAGTCCACTGCTCTGTGTCTAGTTGCAACAAATATGATTATGCCCTTTTTAGCTTGAATCATTTTCCAGTCCACTTCTGTGTGTCTAGTTGCACCAAATACGAGTCTGCAGTCTGCTAGATCATGGATTAGCTCCGTATCCCTATCACTTAATAATAGTAATAATTATTATTATTTTTATATAAATTTAGACAAAAAGTTCTTTGGATTGATTTAATCCGATCCATTTTGAACGACTCCAACAACTACTAGTAACCATGTTGATTAGTCAAAGTTTTGGTTAAGTTAAAGAATGAGAAATTGCTAAATATTTGAGTTGCATACCACTGAGATGCAGGATAGAGTCGTGAGAGTTTTGTTCCAAGTTACATGAAGCTACTTATCATTTCTAGGTTTTCTTCGCTCACACTGTTTGCAAAATCTTTAATTTGTTTCTCATGTTTGTTGCTTCTTTGATTTCTTATTCAACCTTATCTTGAATATCAGGATGTTTCAAGAGCATGTAAATGAACCAAATAATGGGAATAGATGTAGCCTCCTTTCCACCAATTATGAAGTATTTTGGATGTGTGTTGTTGATTTGCAGAATATCTTCTTTCTTCAACTGCAATTAAAAAACTTCAAGGGTCAAACAATACACTTTGATATTAATGGCCAAACCCTTTGCTTTTCAAATTCAATATAACAAGAATGTTACAGAAACAACTTTTTCCATTGAAGATGATGTGGACCCTGTTGCATTTCTGTACCAGCTAAAAAAACCATTCTCAAAACATTATAGTAATCAATTTCGAAGTCAATTTTAATTTGTTTGACCTCAAGAGTCAAACTATACTTCATTTAATGGTTGATGTGGTTATGTCTGGTGGGTTGGACTGAAAAATTTAACTACATGGATAACGAGTCAAACGGGCAGATCCACTGTGGAGGGTAGCGCATATCCAGGGCCCATGATTTTTAGGGAGCACATTTATAAATACTATCAATATTATGGAAAAATATATATTAGGAGGGGGAACCTTATTTACATTTTACCCCAAAACTTATAAAAGAATAGGAACAACCACACAAGTGGTTCTAAAGTTATTAAAACATAATCAAAACACATGTTACTTTTTAAACACTCCTTTAGAAAAAGTTTAGACAACTATTCTAAATAGTATATGTTTTTTGTAATCACAGTTAAAACATTAATTGGCCATAAGGTCAAAAGAAAATTAAAATGTTTGTATCAGAGTCCGACACTCCAACCCGCCTCAGTTCAACCCTACTGAAAAGTCAACAATATTATTAACCCGAACCTGTTTTAACTCGTTATCCAACCCACCCATAATTTTTATGGGAAAAAAGTATAAGCTTACCAGAAATGATCTTGTCCGTCATCAAGCACTTTGACCCTTTCCTTTAACTTAGCCTCTGGTCCGATATTTGACAATTTCTTAAGACCTTCACTTTGAATATTGAATCCAACTGATTTTCATGAATAAATCCTGTGTTATATCATGAATACTAATAATCAAAACCAGTTTGTTATATTATGGGGTAGTCAAATGTTGTTGACTTAAAAGGAACTTACACTTATGTCATCGACACTTTGTCTGTTATTAGCTGATTCAGCAATTATATGCGCGAGTTTTACTGCACTTTAGGATAACAAAAGTTTTCTCTGTTCTTGAATTTGACCTGGTCAACTGTGAATGTTCCATCACCCAGAAGATCCTTTAGGATATGTTCCTGCAAAAGTTTAGTTGTAATATATAAGTTATTCACAGACTTCATATCAAGTATTAATACAATTAATCAAATTAGGTATGTTTGCTTTATCATAACTCCGCAGTAAACCCTAATTTGTATCTTCAACTTCTGAATCAGATTCAACTTTGTAATCGAGACTCCAAGTAACTTCAGCAATTCCACAAACCACACCAAAACCCTAACTAAAGTCAACTCACATCCATCGGATAAACTAGCAACCAAAAAAACAAAATTAACCGTACAATCACACAAATCAAATGATTAACAACCTAAAATCGCACCCTATCAACCTACAATAGCAAGATCAACAAAAATCACAAACAAAACAATAATAATAATTAATTGGCATGTTTAACTCATGAAAATCAAAATTAGTACACATTGTGAAATCAGTTCCAACGTATAAATTAATGTGATCATTAAAATTCAATTATAGGTTTTGAGCAACAAATCCTATTCCAACAAAAAAACACGAACATGTCTGAGAATACCAGTTTATCATATGGAAATCAGAGGGTATTTAATAAACACGCACCTGTGTTCTATTTCAATGCAGGGGATATGAGAGATTCTGGGCCAGTAGTGGGAGCCTCTTCCTTCACACCTTTCTTTCAATTTTGGGCAATCACTATATATTCTCAAACTCAAAAGTGAAGGTAACAGCGTCTCTGGTAGATCGTTCAGCATTGGGCAGTAGAAAATCTCCAGATGTTGAAGGGATGTGAGGTGTTGGAGTCCCGGTGAAACTGATTCCAGATTGTTAAATCCGAATATTACCAAAGTCGTAAGAGAAGAAGGGAAAAGGTGGGACAATCGACTAAAATTCCTCACATGGGGTTCACCATATAACATTAGGTCAACAAGGGAAGCTGGGAAATTCTGACTTCCCCATTCTGAGATGGGCTTTTTCAACCCCCCTATTCTAAGGAAACACAAATTGGGAGGCCAAAGCCCACGAGGAAAGGAAGCATCAATCATTGGACACTTTCTGATCCACATATATTTTAACATGGTGAGATTGGATAGCTGAAGGTCAGGAAATGACTCCAGATTTTCACAATTATATATCCTCCAACTGATTAGATTTGGTAGCTGCAGGTCACCAAATGCCTTCATGTTTTTGCAACTTTGTATTTCCAGATGTGTGAGATTTGGAAGCTGGAGGTTAGGAAATGACTCTATGCTTTCACAATCTGATATATACAACCTGGTGAGATTTGATAGTTGATGAAGATCAGAAAATAACTCCATGTTTTTACATTCTTTTATTGTCAAAGAGGTGAGGTGAGTGGAGTTACTCAATTGATTTATTGATTTTAGATTTCCACAAACATGTATAGTAAGTGACTTGAGATTCTGCCCTCCTCCACCTGTTGTTGTTGCTCTTGGGAAGGAGACATCTCTAACTGATCTACACATAAAGATAAGTAAACTCTCAATGCTATTTGGACAACACAAACGCTCCATACTTTCACATAACTCTATATCCAACTTCTTAAGAGATGATAAGAGGTCGCTCCCAGTGTTATCCTCATCCTCCTCTTTCTCTCCTAAACTCACCAAATTTTTACATTCAGATACCTTCAATTCCTTTAAATTTACAAGAACTTTACTTGCCTCTGTATTTGATTTCCACAGGTATCTTATTTCATT
This sequence comes from Helianthus tuberosus, assembly GCA_030545235.1. Classification (NCBI taxonomy): domain Eukaryota; kingdom Viridiplantae; phylum Streptophyta; class Magnoliopsida; order Asterales; family Asteraceae; genus Helianthus; species Helianthus tuberosus. The sequence goes on along the minus strand of CM060423.1, from coordinate 231,663,596 downwards.
ACAATGCTGTATGCTTAGTTCTTCAACCGCCCCAAGATACTCTATAACACCTCTCCACACCTCATCCGTAAGCCCTAAAATTGATTCTATTTCCAATTTAGTGTTTGATGAAGCTGATTGTGCCAGACTTCTCAGCACACTTTCGCTACATCCAGCTATTATTAAAACTCTTAGTGAAGGTATTGCTTCAAGTGAGACATCAATCAAATTGGGACAATTTCTTATTTGAAGCTTTCTAAGGCATGGAAACATTACCTCGCTATTGGTTGACCATACCTTCCAACTAGACATATCTTCAAACCTTAGAATTTCAAGTGAAGGGAAGGTAACATCAGTAGTCCTACTTAACTCCAAACTGATGACTTTAACATCATCCATTCCTTGAATCAACAATTCCTTAAGTGAAGGTAGCCGTCCAAGTGGTGGTAGAGATGTACATTTTCTACAACCATGTAGCGACACCTGAACCAATTGATGAAAAGACGGATCCCCAACCCAATTTGGAAACTCTATTCCCTTATAATACTTAACCTCAAGCATTTTCAACTTATCACTATGGGGCTTTAACTCATTGAGAATCTCCTTCTCAAGTGTTTCCCTTCCTGAAACATCATCCCATTTCAACTCTAACTTATTAATCCCTTTTAAAGATAAGTTCGCCTCTCGTGCATGCATTGAGCTTTGTACTTTGTTCAACCCCTGTATGGAAATTTCCCCATGGAGATCCTTTAATCCCTTAAGCTCAGTAATTGCAAAGCCACCGTGTTCTTCAATCATAATTTTAGTGAGAGTTTGGAGGCTTTTCAACTCACCAATCCCCAAGGGCAACTTTTTCAGACATGGAGTATCTCTCATGTCAAAATGCCTCAACTTTTTTAGCTTTGAAAAGCTTTTAGGCAACTTGGTCAAACTCTTACATCCAAAAATTATCAATGTTTCTAAATTATAAAGATTACCAACATTGTCTGGCAACTCTTTGATATCAGTTTTAGATAGATTAAGATACCTCAGGTGCTTCAAACTACCAATGGAATTTGGTACCTCACTTATACTAAAACGACTCAAACAAAGAACCCTTAATAACGGTAACTCAGGAAGTAAGTCAACCAAAATCTTGCTGGATAAGTAGAACTTGTCCCAACTTTGTTCGACCCCAACATATACCGCTAACAATGTTCTTAAACCTTTAGCTCTCTTGAAGGCCTCAAACTTGTGGTAAGCTACATATTTATCACGAATAAATGACATGTGGCGGTACTTCGACAAATCTTCCATCCGATTGTCATCCCTTGAAAAGAACTCTCCGGCAACAAATGTGGCCAAGTCATTCATCAGGTCATGCATCACAAATAATGTTTCCTTATTAGGAGCATTTTGAAAAAATGACCTTGATAACAACTCTTCAAAATATTCATTGCCAAGGCGTTCTGGTGACATGGTTGCATTTGATTTGTTCAAAAACCCTTCACCCAGCCACAATAGGACTAACTCTTCCCTATCAAACAAATAATCCTTGGGGAACAATGAGCAATATGCAAACAACCGCTTCAAATTTGCAGAAAGATCATGGTAACTTAGCCTAAGAGCGGGAACAATTGCCTTCCAATGTGCAGAAAGGTCACCATCACAATTTGAATCCCATATCTTACTATTCAACACCTCATCCCATTTTCTTCGTCTGTATGAGTTCTCAATAGCCTACCAATTGCCTTTAAAGCCAAAGGCAAACGACCACAATTTTCCACAATACGCTCACCCTTTGGTCTGAGTGTTGGGTGTGAATCAAAGTTGTCTACGCCCAATGCATGTAAAGCAAATAAAGACAAAGCATCTTCAGATGACAAAGTCTCAAGATGGTCTAGATTATCAAAACCTAGCATCTTAAGCAATTGCTCCTTGCGAGATGTCATGATTACCTTACTTCCACGAGCCCCTGAATGAAATGGGAGCACTAGGTTTTCCCAATCATTAAAGTTTTCATGCCACACATCATCTAGTACTAGTAGAAACCGTTTTTCCTTAAGTTTCTCTTTAAGAGCCACTTGAAGCTGATTTAGATCTTCAAATTCCTTGTTTTCATTGGACACAGCTTGAAAGATGGTTTTGGTTATCTTAGAGACGTCAAAATCATCAGAGACACAAACCCATGCGTGGAGTTCAAACCGACCCTTCACTTGTGTATCATTGTACAAGAATCTAGCTAGAGTGGTCTTACCAACCCCACCCATACCGACTATGGGTAAGACACTGAAGTTTTCCTTAGATGGCCCATCCTGCAACAACTTGTTGAGCAATTTCTCTTTCTCACTTTCTCGTCCAACAACTTCAGATTCTAGCAAAGATGTTTCGTTTCTTCTACTACTACTTTTGGGCCTTTCATCTTTCACAATCAAACCCAGATCAGACTTTTGTTTTTCTAGTTGTTGTAACTGGGTGGTAATACTATCTAACTTGCCATGCAAACTTTGACCTAGTGAGAATTTTGTGAAGAAGCTTGGGACCATGAGCTTTCTTACCTTGCTGATGACTGATCCTGATTCCTGTGTCAACTCACGATGCATAGCTTCGGTAGCCACATCGTCAAGTACGTCATCGATATCGTAAGCCAAATGTTGGAGACTATTCAGCCATAGTCTTACAGATTCACTGGTTATTTCCTTTTGAGAAGCATCATTAAGCAGAGCTTTAATTTGGGTCAGTGTGATCTTCAGGTCATTGAGCTTTGAATCAATCTCCTGAGAGCGAGCAAATTTATTGAAGGCTTCATCGGTTAGCTTGTCAAAGATGACATTGAGAAGAGCTTCTGCCATTGTTAACAGTGAAGAGGTAAAAACTGGAAATTGGAATAAATGAGAGTAGTTGGTTGATCTGTATGCTATGAATGTAAACAAGATCCTAGTGGAGATGATAAGGTGGGAGTGGCCTCAGTGGAGATAAGAAACGAGTGGACAGAAAGAAGGATACGTTTTGTAGACATTTGAACCAATTGTCTTGGTCAACGTACAATTTTTTAATATATTGATTATTATATGTTAATATTGTGAGATGCCAGTTGCCGACATTCAATTTTACTACTTGTACTACTGTTAGAAAACAGTTTACTATTTTTTGTGAAAAAAAAAAAGTATAAAAAGAGTAAAGTATACAGATAGTCTTTAAAGCATGAATAGTGTTATATGATGTAAAACTAAAAGAGGATGATCATTGAGTAAAACCTAAGAAAAAAAAAACACTGAAAAGAGAGATTTAATGTAACATCTTAAACTAAAAAACAAGTTATAATCTACAGAAAAATGATCATATTCAAGTAAATAAATTTAAATTCACAGTTAACACGTGAGAGGACTAGAGTACTGGTTGAGTTGTTGACAGGCTAAAACATCCATAGATTTGAGGATATCAATCCTTATTAACAATACTGGTTGTTACATACTTCAGCATTAAAAAGCACTTGCAGATTTCTTTATGGTGAATATTTGAGTTGTAGAAATACAAGAAAGGACAAGTAAACATCATACATGATATTTTCTAGTCTAAGACAAGGTTGGAGGTCTAAACAAGTTTTTGTAATTAGGACCCTTTTCGTATTATTTTTCTTAGGATCCTAACATGTGAGAATATGATAACATATTTTTTTATATGATTTCTAAAAGGCACAAAATCACACAGCTCCATTTGAAAATTCAGTAGTAGTGAGTCAACCTGGCCTGGCGAGTTTGACCCGTTACTTGACTCATACACCCATCTACCTAATTCTGAATGTCGTGGTCTCAGACTACTCTACTTAACCAAGTATACAGCTGAGCAGAAGAAAATGGACAAGACTATAAACTTCAGAAATATACGTGCTTAGCGATTTAAGATTTGTTAAAAAGTATTAATTCAATTTCAGTTGCAGCATTGATTTAATGTGTTTGAGCATGCACAAAATATGTGCAGGGACTCGTTTGGTGAAACAGAGACAAAGAAGATATGCAATATAAACTTCTAATTTCACACATACAAATGAAGACATCAGTGGGTATTTATGCCCTTACAATACGACAGTTATTTAACCGTTTTCTAACTAACATAACCACATATATGAATTTCTTTTTCATCACGTTTCAATTTTGTGGTTGACTTTTTTTATAAACAAGTTTGACTTTTATAATTGACTTCTAAAAATCCTGAATATCTTGATTATAAATCTTCCAACAGTTATAAAATTGAATTTTGGTTTTTACTTCATATTCTTAGTCAAATTGACCACCGCCACTAATCATCCCAAGCTTTCCCAAATTTTCGAGATCTAAATAACTTAATCTCTAAGATGTTATTAGTTATATCTAACTAACTCAAGTCAATTCACCTTCCTAACTCATTATAAACCAATAAACAGAGCACCCCAAGTCGTGGATGGGAGGGCGCACCTTTGGAAAAAATAATTTTTAGTGTTACTTTTGCCGGAATTACCCCTTGAAAATTTTCAACCGCCCCACTTAGAAAAAAAATATTATGAATTTAGAAAAAAATATTATGAATTCATAAAAAAAATTAAACACTGATTATTATTTAATATATAAGTATATAACACAATTTATATAATTATTCTTTAACCACTTTGTCACTTAATTAATTAACCCAATCAAAGCCCAATCTACAATCTATTTTTATTAACCCAAGCCCAAATCCAACCCAGACAAATTTGAACCAAATAAAATAACCCAAACCCATCCACCCATTCCAATTCCGAATCCCGCCCCAAAAAGAAACCCCCAGCGACTTGACGCTATTACTCACGACCGAACGGCTTTTTTTCCGGAAAAACCAAAATTCCGGCAAGACCTGTTGATACATATTATGTGGATACGGCTCGGATCGGTTCGACTCGGCTACGAAGTGAAGGCCGTAGTCAAGACATCCTCCTGTCTTGACTCGGTATGCAATTTACTTCGTAACGTTTGGTGTAAATGCAACTGCGTGTGTGCAGTTTGCATATTAGATTACATTCATGTGTTTAGGTGTTATATGTTTATGTTGTCTGTTAGTTGTTTAGCCCACCAGTGAAGAAGCCCATTGACAAGGCCCAACAACTTGAGGAAGTCTCATATGAAATCCAAGCCCAAGCCTACTCATATGGTGAAATCACTAATGGACGAAAATACCTCCTGTGTGATGAAAACACATAATGGACGAAAACACTATGGGACGAAATCAAGGGATTTCGTCCAGATCTTAGATTTCGTTGATGGGTTTTCGTCTGGGACTTGATTTCGTCATGTTGTTAGTATATATACATAGACAACAGACATAAGACAGGAAGACAGGTCTGAATAGATTTGAGAGCGAACACTGTAAACACACACACACTGAGAGTTTATAAGGATATCTTGTAAACATTGCTTTGTAACGGTTTCATACGCATTAATACAATGGAGTGTTAATCGTTGAATCTTTGTGTTTGTGTTCGTAACTTGGTTTAACTTGCCCGTTTGGATTCCGCACTCTCGGGTTTGTTGGAAAACAGGGAATAGAGGTTACTCGATCCTCCGGGTGGACCTACAATTGGTATCAGAGCATTGGCTCGATTCCTTGTTTAAACCAAGTTGATTTTCTCGTGTTTTGATAGATTTTCAAAGTGTATTTCAGTTTATGTTCTTGTTGAAAATCATTTTTCTGAAAAACTCTTTTTCAAAACCTTGAAAATCAGTATGTTTTGCTTCTTGTTTTAGTGGAAACCTTGTTATATTACATGCTTGTATGTTATTGTGGGTTTTTTATTGAAAGTTTTAGCAAAAATTGTTGTTCGGAAAATTTATCGGTCACCTGAAAACTCATCAAGTTCATCACATCCTCAAAGTGTTCTTCAAATATTATTGTGCTTGATCTTTGTTTGATGAAATATCAAAGTGTTTGTGATTAAAATATTTTAAGTTGGAATTTGTGTACACAAACCATCATTTGTAGTTGGTGAACAGTCTGATAGGTAAGGTGCTTTCGGCAAAAGAAGTCTTTGTTGTCAGAAGGATAAGATTTGATCTAGTTTGATAAATATCTAATTTGTCTTCACCTATTGTCCACGAAATCACTATACATTCACATATTGTCAACGAAATCACCTTGGGCTGGTATCAAGCATATCCAGACGAAATCACAGGTCTTATATATCATTCTGGACGAAATCAACTAATTCTAGATGAAATCACTTTTCCTGACGAAATCAGAAGTGTCAGTCAAACATCAGCGACAAAATCAGAAGTTTCTGGACGAAATCACTTTTCCTGACGAAATCAGAAGTGTCAATCAAACATCAGCGACGAAATCAGAAGTTTCTGGACGAAATCACTTTTCCTGACGAAATCACTTTTCCTGACGAAATCAGAAGTGTCAATCAAGCACTTCAGCGACGAAAACCCTTTGATTTCGTCACATATCTTTTGATATTATTAACAGAAGCTTTTTAAAACATTCTTAACTGTTTGATTTGTGTGATTTATTCAGGTATTCATCTTTACATACTCGAAATGAATCCGAATTGGTGGGGTACTCCGTCAAATGCAGAGAGCAAGTATACAAACACACGTTTATCTCCCTCATGGGCTGAATCACCTGTTCCCACATCTAATACAGAAAGCAATTATCAAAGCACCGGTTTGTCACCATCATGGGCTGAATCTCCCGCACCCGCGTCTTCGCAAGAGAATCAAATATCGACAGGTCAATGGGCGTTTGTTTCAAATCAAACTCCAAGTATTCAAAGTATACTCCTAAGCGAAAGCGAGACCGGAAGTCTAAATCGTCCACCGAAACTGATGCACATAAACGAATATCCTGGATGGGTAGATAGATTCCAGACGTATGTCAATGGGCAAAACACGGAATTATGGCTACGTTTTACTACAGATTTCGATCAAGCTCTTGAGGTTGCCGCTTCAACTGCCGCTACATTTGCAGATCTTTCGGAAGACCAGAAAAAGGCATATGATTTAGAAAAGAAAGCATATGCTATTCTGACTCAGGCGATGAGCAAGGAAATATATCATCAGTTTGTTAGCTTCAAGACGTCAAAGCGATTGTGGGATGCATTGAAGACAAGGGGTCTAGGAAATGAAAAGTCACGCCAATTGCGACATGATTTACTCAAAGAGGAGTTTGATGGTTTCACATGTATGGAAAGTGAATCCTTGGGAGACATGACAAGTCGATTCTATCATCTGCTGACTGAATTGGGTAATTATGGGGTAGTAACAACTCCAGCAGAGGTAGTCACAAAGTTTGCCGATGCATTGCCACCTCAGTGGAATAGTTTCTTGGAAATCCTGAAGTACAATGGCGCATTGGCAACGACAAACATCAATGACTTCGTTCAGCTCTTGGAGAACAAAGATCAGGAAGAAACCCTAAAGGCAAAAAGGGTTCCAGTGCGACAAAATCCTGATATGTATTATGGAACTTCTAGCACTCCTGCAAGACCAGTTTCACATGCTCCACTTCAAACAGCGTTTGTCACAAACACGGATTTATATGGCAATACGATACAAGTTCCTGTGAAGCCAGCTCCAACCACAGACTTGTATGGAAATCCATTACCACCAGCTCCACAACAGCAAGCTTGTTATGGAAGTACATCATCTGCTGGTCAGCAATCAAAGTCAAATACAGTACGGCTTGACACGTCAAACTTCTCCAAAGTTAGCGTTGAAGTAGCTAAAGATCATATGGAGATACTAAACACATTGGTGAGCTCGTATTGTGGGTTGATTGCAGGGCAGATCGGAAACATCAATCTAACTCAAGAAGATTATCAGCAGATCGATAAAGAAGAGATGGATATGATGGACATCAAATGGGCTTTTGCTAGTGCTGTTAGGGGAGCTAAAGACTTCATGGAACGGACGGGTCGAACCAGCTTGGAAAGCAAGAAAGACACCAAGTATGGGTTCGATAAGCAGTCTGTTAAATGCTTTAACTATGGCGAACGTGGTCACTTCAAGAGGGAATGCACAAAGCCAGCTCAGCATGGGAACCAGAATCCTTTCAGAGGTCAAGGCAACCAACAGAATCAGAATCAAACCAGGAATGACGATCGCACCTTGGTCCCTGCAAACAATCAAGCAGGACCATCGAACACCAATCAAGCTCTTGTGGTGCAAATAGATGAAGGTTGCGACTGGTCAATGCAATTAGGCATTGGTGATCAAGGAGGAGCAGCTTGTTTTGCTAAAGCCGCTAAGGATTTGAAGCACGCCAGTGGTGGAGAATCTTCTGCCAGTGGTGGTGAATCTTCAGATGAAGAAAGTTCTAGTTATTCAAGGAGTTCAGATGAGGAAACCTCAACCTCAGGCGATGACAATGTATCTAGTGGGAGAATCGATGAAGATATCGATGAATTGTTAGGAGAAGCTGCAGCAAGGAATGATAGAAGATCTATTCTGGTGGATCAAGCTGCTTATTCTTCTTCTTCTCTTCTTTCAGCCTTTATGGCTAATGGCAGCAGTTCATCAAGCCAGGCATGTGTCGATGAACCAAATGTTGTTAATTGTGAAAATTGTGCTAGCTTAAGTGTTAAATGTGCTGATTTTGATGCTAATATGTCTGAGTTGCAAAGCAAACATGATGCTTTAAATGCTGAATTGTTTGACTTGCAAAACAAACATGTTTCTTTAGATGCTAAGTGGTGTGATTTGCAAAGCAAACATGAGGCTTTGCAAAACAAATATGAAGTGACAAATATCCACAATCAAAAGTTGATAGTGGATCTCTCGAAATGCAAAGAGGCTAACATGTTTTATGAAAACCATGAAAAGGAATTTAAAATGGTGGTTGAAAATTTAAGAAAAGATAAAACCGAATTGACAAAAATGGTTCCAAGAAAACAAACTGACATAAACTGTTATATCAATCGTCTTGAGATCATGCAAAAAGAGTTAGCCTGTACAAAGTGTGAAAGTGAGGCGATCCGGCTTAAGCTAGACAGTTATTCTAACTCTAGATACGTGCTGGATCACATCATTGGCACACAAAAAGAGAAAAAGGATGTCACTTACATTGGATATAAGAAATGTCGACCACCTGTTAGACAAAATTATGATGCAATGCCTGATGAGGAGTTTATAACTCATTATGAAGAATCCGTTCCTTTAGACATTGAGGAATTTGCAACGGGACTTGGATATAAACCGGAAGTATCATCAGATTCGGATGTGTCAGCAGATACATTTGTAACTGCTGAACAAAATCAGGATCCTCCAATCATTGTTGAGGATACTGATTCTTCATATGATGAATCTAATGATACTGACTCAGCACAGTCAGATGCGGTAATCAAAGAAGAGGACATACCTCTCGAGAATCATATTCTGTGTGATCCTCCCGCAAAACCTGCTACGACTGTTCTGACCGAGTCCACGTCTACTTCCTCACAAGAGTCTGAGAGTGTGAATTTGCTGTACACTCTTGTTGGTGATGATAAAATCTACTCTGACAAAGATTTTCCTATTAAGAATGTTAATCAATCTTTAATTAGTAAAATTTTTGAGGATTCAACAAGTAAGTTCTTGGGAAAGACAGGATCACACATTGTGGTAACACAGTGTCCTCCGATTCCAAGAGCTGAAATTCGCAAACAAAATGGCAATCAAATATTACCAACTGAGAAAGTTCAGCAAAATCGTACCAAACCAAAAGGTAAATCATCGACTCAAGGTCAAAAGAAACAGAACCAAAAGAAGAACAAGAAAGTGAACTTTGTGAAATCGAAGGGAACAGATAAACTTGAAACATTTTCAAATAAATCTAACTTAGATCATGTCATTCAAGTTAATTCTTTGAAAAGAAACGAACCAAACAGTTCAAAACCTAGTCCCTCGGGATCACAAAGTTCATCGACAAGACAATCACATGATACTACGGGGTTTGTAGAACGTAGATCATGTTTTTCATGTGGTACATTTGGACATATTATTCGCAATTGTCCATATCTTCATAAACAAAAAGCCAAAGTTGATGATCCCCGTGACCAAATTGACCGCAAGCAATCTGTTTCATCAAAACCAGATCCCCGTCTTGTAAAAGAAAGGGAAAAGAAACAGAAACGGCAACATGTTAAGAAAATTGAAAAAGCAATCAAAACCGATGTGGTTAACAAAACATCTGTTTCTGTCAAACCAGACAATTCAAAAACTTCAGACAATCATGAAGTTAAGATTTTAAATAATAAAACTGGTAAAACAAAACAGACTTGGAAACCAAAAACGGTTACTGTATCAGGGGGAACATCACAATTTCCACAACATCGAGAAGTTCAAGTAACTTACGTTGATGAAAATGGAAGACCCAAGACCACAAAGGCTTGGGTCCCCATCTCCAACTAATCATGTGAGTACATGTGCAGGGTGTTCCAGGAGGAACTTTCAGCAGTCATTGGATTGTTGATAGTGGGGCATTCAGGCACATGACAGGCGATATGAAGCTTCTCTACGACGTTAAATCTATTAGAGGAGGTTATGTTGCTTTTGCTGGAGATAAAGGCGGATATATTACAGGAGAAGGAATGGTATCCAACGGGGTTGTAAGTTTTGACAAGATCAACTTTGTACAATAGCTTGATCACAATCTTCTCAGCGTTTCATAAATCTGTGATAAACAGTTTTCAGTACACTTTGATGCAAATGGATGTTACGTGCTGAAACCCGGCTTCAAGATTCCAAAAGAATGGATTCTCTTATCAGCTCCAAGGATAAACGATTTATAAGTCCTTGATATGAGCCAAGCTATTACAACGACTGCACAAGCAACTTGTTTCATTTCCAAAGCCACAGAAAAAGACTCAATCTCTTGGCACAGACGTATGGGTCACATTCACTTACGGAAAATGAATCATTTGGTGTCGAATGAATTAGTGAATGGTGTTCTTCTGAAAAATTTCCATCTTCAAGACGTCTGTGTTTCATGCCAAAAAGGAAAGCAAACTAAGAAGCGACATCCAACAAAGAATATCAACATGGTGGCAGTTCCTCTTGAACGTTTGCACATGGATTTGTTTGGTCCTGTCAAGCACAAAAGCATCAGGAATGATCAATACTTCCTCGTAATAACGGATGACTATTCAAGATTTTCTTGGGTGGCGTTTATGGCTCACAAGAGTGCAACTTTCGGTATTATCAAAAACTTGATCGTTCAGATTGAGAATTTGTATAAGTTGAAGGTTAGACGGATACGCAGCGACAATGGTACAGAATTTAAAAATCATGCCATGACGGAGTTTTGCACATCAAAAGGTATTCTTCACGAATTTAGTGCGGCTTATACTCCTCAACAGAACGGCGTCGCTGAACGTAAAAACCGTACATTGATCGAGACTGCTAGGACTATGTTGGTAGAGTCGCAGTTGCCCATTCCATTCTGGAGTGAAGCTGTGGCCTCCGCATGTTACACGATGAATCGAGTCCTTACAGTCAAAAGACACAACAAGACCTGCTTTGAGCTTCTTCACAAACGGAAACCAGATTTGTCATATCTTGAACCGTTTGGAGCTCCTTGCACAATGATCGATCCTAATGGAAAGTTTGGGGCAAAAGCTATTGAAGGTCACTTTCTTGGTTATGCTACCCCGAACTTAAGAGTCTGGAATCTAGAGACTAAAAGGGTTGAAGAATGGTCTGAGGTCAGAGTACAAAGGCACACATTGCCAGTCAGATGTCCTGGTCAACCATGGATGTTTGAGTACGATGACTTTTTCAATTCGATCAATGTTGAAGCAGTTGAAGAAACTGTTGCGGCAAGGATGTTTTTCGAGAGTGACAACGCAACAGATTCACCGTTGGTTCGTCCAATTATTGTCAATCAAGAACCATCTTCAGTGAACAATAATGCTCTCGACAATGAGGATTTTCATGATGCAACCGAACTGAACGAATCTTCAGAGGATGAAGAATTTCTAGATGCAGATCAAAAAGCTCCTACATCAGCTGTTCATGGTACTTCAGAGGCTACACCTCCAGTGGACGCCCCTATAACAGCTGAAGCTACTGCATCATCCTCTTCGTCAGTTCCGGGTATTGAATTAGTTGTTGATCTCAATCTCAACAATATGGGTACAAACAATTCAGTTCCAGATAATCCTGAAACAAGGATTCACAATACCCATCCTCAACAAAACATCATCGGTAATGTACAGAGTGGCATTCAAACAAGAAACATGTTGCGAAACAACAACGCAGGCTTGTATGCGTCAATTCGAGAATCTGGTCAACAAAACGATTGGTCTTTCGCGTGTTATGTCTCGCAGGAAGAGCCAAGAACTTGGAAAGAAGCTTTGAAAGATAACTCTTGGGTTGAAGCAATGCAGGAAGAACTGCAAAAATTCCAGAAACTTGGTGTCTGGAAGCTCGTAGAGAAACCTGCTGATTACAAGAAGATTGGTACCCGTTGGGTTTATAAGTGCAAAAAGGACGACCGTGGAATCGTTATTCGCAACAAAGCAAGATTGGTCGTTCAAGGTTTTCGTCAGATTGAAGGTATAGACTACAACGAAGTGTATGCACCTGTTGCACGTCTGGAAGCAATTCGGATCTTTCTGGCTTATTCCTCATTCAAAGGATTCAAGGTTTACCAGATGGACGTCAAAAGTGCATTCTTACATGGTCTAGTCAAAGAAGAGGTGTATGTTGAACAACCTCCAGGTTTTGAAGATCCTATCCATCCCGATCGGGTTTGGTTGCTGAACAAAGCTCTCTATGGTCTACATCAAGCACCTCGAGCTTGGTACGCAACCTTATCTAATTATCTGCTGGAGAATGGATTTCGCAGAGGTCTTATTGATTGCACTCTCTTCATAAAAGAACAAGATTGAGATCTTCTACTGGTTCAGGTATATGTGGATGATATTATATTTGGCTCTACTAACAATGTTATGTGTAGGGATTTCGAGCGTGTAATGCAGGATAAATTTGAGATGAGCGCTATGGGGGAGATGACTTTCTTTTTGGGCTTGCAAGTGCAACAAACGAAGTCTGGGATTTTCATCCATCAGACTAAGTATGTCCAAGACATCTTGAGCCGATTCCAGATGCCCGACACATCGCCCATTGGTACCCCACTGCAGCAAAATCACGGAATTAATCCAGACTTGAAGGGTGAACTCCTTAGCTCTTCATACTACCGCACGATGATTGGATCCCTTATGTACCTCACAGCATCAAGACCAGATATAATGTATCCAACATGCCTGCTTGCCAGATATCAAGTGAACCCGAAGGCCTCACATCTTGCAGCTGTAAAAAAGATTGTTCGTTATTTGAAGGGTTACCCAGACACTAGTCTATGGTACCCTAAGGATGATAACTTTGACTTAGTCGCTTTCGGTGATTCTGATTTTGGCGGATGCAAAATCGACGGCAAATCCACAACGGTTGGATGCCAGTTTTTAGGAAATCGCCTCGTAACATGGCAGTGCAAGAAGCAGACTTGTGTCGCTACATCAACTTGTGAAGCCGAATACATTGCTACCTCAAGTTGTTGCTCCCAAGTCATGTGGATACAACAGCAAATGTGCGATTACGGTTTTGAATTCCTAACTACTCCTATTTTAGTCGATAATTCTGCTGCCTTATCTATCACTAGAAATCCTGTGCAGCATTCAAAGACCAAACACATCGAAATTAAGTATCACTTCATACGTGATTGCTTTGATAAAAGGCTAATCGATGTTGTTAAAGTCTACACTGATGACCAACGTGCCGACCTTTTTACCAAAGCATTTGATAAATCAAGATTTGACTTTTTATTATTGGTAAACGGCATTAAGGTCAAGCAAGAGTAATCCACATCGGAAAATCGTTTTTGTAAATATTTTGTGTTTTTAAAATTATTGTAAGTTTGTTGATTTTAGGGGGAGTAATTCCAAATTTGAAAATTCAAAAACATAGAAAAATTTCAAAACCCAAAAACAATAGAAAAACAAAAATGAGTTTCCTGGCGAGCAAAAGAGAAAATGATAGTACATCAGTGGTCTGTTGAAACCTTTTTAAACTGAAAAGAAAAATGAAAAATGTTAAGCAGCTCTATATAAGATGTATCGGTAGGCTCACAATCATCTTAAAGTGTGCAGGTTGATATAAACTTAAATCGACTGAAGACCAGGTGGGAACCACTCATTGGCATATGGTCTTAGTACCGAAATTTCGTTTGAGAGATTGCCGAGGTTCTGAGATATGTGGTCTTTATACTGTTTATCATCTGGGTATCATGGTTGTTTCTTTTACCGAAACAAACGGAGACGAAGTCTAGATCTTCCATGATATCATACATACGTGTACATACTGCATACGACCTCAATAAGTGATCAACAATCACATGTCCACAAAACAAGTGATAATATATCACATTTATCCGGGAGTCAAGTTCGTCTCTTTGTTGTACGAAAGTACTGACCTGTTCACGGACTTGCTCTTGTGCCCTCATGCATCTGAAAATCAAGTTCCTCATCAATAAGTGATTCTATCACATAGGGCTTGTTTTCATCAAAATAAGTGAGTTTCTCACATTTTTATACGGTCAAACAGATGATAAATGGTATACTCACCGGTAAGATGAACTCTCGTGCATACCTTGATACGGGAATGTGTCGTGATGTGGATGAACACCGGTCGGTAAGTATAAATCATACCTTAACGTATCCCCTCACCATGATTACATATGATAAGTTGAGCTTATGTGGACAACAATACCGATAATTGTTATAGGATGCTTATCTAAAGGTTAAACAAAAAGAACAACAAGTTGTTTTGGCATGACCGTACACTGATATGATTCTCTTACCCTCGAAACTCGCAAAAAGAATGTTTGTATATATTTACTTTTCTTAGTTTCTGCAACTCTGTATATATTTATTTACTGCTTTTAGTCTTCAAGTTTGAAATATTCAAAATGCCAAAAAGATTTTAGGTGTGTTTTAATATAAACTTTATAAAAGTCAAAAAGATTTTATTTCTACTTTAGTTTTGATTAACCGCTGTTGGAACTCAAGTCTTCGTTGCCTGAAATCTGATGTAAACCAAAACGACTGAATCTTCATAAATGGTCAGAGTTTGCAAGTTTTGAAAGTTAATAACTAAAATTGAACAATTTGTTAAACTTTCAAAAATGTCGGACGGTAGTTGAACATGGTCACATATGTGTCATTTGTTTAAATGTTAACTATATTCCAAGCGGTTGTTCTCATTACGCGTTTAGCTTTCTTGTATGTGCAGATGCGACATCCAATCAGCTAAAGGCGAAGAGAACATGTTAGATGAAAAGATTCGGAATGAAGACACGACATGGAAGCACTCAAAAGATCAAGATGATCGAGTTGCCGCTGATCAATCATCAACACCACAAGGATCTCAAGTATTGAAGATCAAAAGATTCACGAGCATAATCAAAGGGTGAGTTTATTGATACACTTCCTAAATGAAAGCGGGAGTTTGTTAATACACTTTCTACGTGCAACACGTGAAGCCTTTGAAGATCCTTTCCGAGAGAATGAACATGGAGAACGAGATTACGAACCTCGCGAGCAGCATCCAATGGGGAGTTTGTTGATACATATTATGTGGATACGGCTCGGATCGGTTCGACTCGGCTACGAAGTGAAGGCCGTAGTCAAGACATCCTCCTGTCTTGACTCGGTATGCGATTTACTTCGTAACGTTTGGTGTAAATGCAACTGCGTGTGTGCAGTTTGCATATTAGATTACATTCATGTGTTTAGGTGTTATATGTTTATGTTGTCTGTTAGTTGTTTAGCCCACCAGTGAAGAAGCCCATTGACAAGGCCCAACAACTTGAGGAAGTCTCATATGAAATCCAAGCCCAAGCCCACTCATATGGTGAAATCACTAATGGACGAAAACACCTCCTGTGTGATGAAAACACATAATGGACGAAAACACTATGGGACGAAACATATCTTAGATTTCGTTGATGGGTTTTCGTCTGGGACTTGATTTCGTCATGTTGTTCGTATATATACATAGACAACAGACATAAGACAGGAAGACAAGTCTGAATAGATTTGAGAGCGAACACTGTAAACACACACACACTGAGAGTTTATAAGGATATCTTGTAAACATTGCTTTGTAACGGTTTCATACGCATTAATACAATGGAGTGTTAATCGTTGAATCTTTGTGTTTGTGTTCGTAACTTGGTTTAACTTGCCCGTTTGGATTCCGCACTCCCGGGTTTGTCGGAAAACATGGAATAGAGGTTACTCGATCCTCCGGGTGGACCTACAAGACCAATCCATATTACGCCAGATTTCTCCGATATAAAACTAGTATAGTTTCTTTATTGTTTTTTCTTTGTTCTTTTATGTGATGATTAGGAGAAAATATAGATGTATAAGGGTTTGATCTTTTTATGTTTTTTGATGTTTTTTTGGTTGTTCTAGACTTGTAGTTACATTATTTTGTTGTTTTATTTATAGCTTTATTTGTTTAAATGATTAGTTACAAGTAATCAACATTTAATACTAGGGCTTGAATGTTTGAAAATAAAATTGAAAATTATGGACTATGGTTGAACATGATTGTTTATTTTGTTTAAGTGTTTAGTGTTGTTTAATGAAATTATAGAGCGATTTATATATGATATGAACCATGAGTAAGAATGTAACGAACTTATGGAGTGTTTAATATCTCTAGATAATGTTTTTGATAGATTTCAAAAAATGAAAACCTGTAGGGCACAATTTTAAATACGTTTGTAATGATGTTTGATGTATTTTTTATGATTATATAAATTTTAGGTTGACGTTCTTTGTCTTACATGACCCAACCTTATCCGACACAATATGAACCAATTTTTTATATAGCTAGAGGCCTAAAATCTTTAAAAATTTTCCGCCCACAGGAAAAAATTCCTGGGTCCTCCAGGGGCGGACCCACCATATGGCCTAGGTGGGCGGCCGCACCTCTTGGAAAAAAAAATTAGTGCTATTTTTCGCGAAAAATCCCGACCGCACCCCTTGGAAAATTCCGCCCGCACCCCTTAGAAAAAAAATGTTAGGAATTTATATAAAAAAATAGTGAACATGGATTGAAACACGACCAAATTATGTAAACACGTTATCCCACTAATCCCTTTAATTAAACTTGTATTGATTCTTGTAACCAAACATCAAGCCCAATAAGTTAATAACAATTGAAGCCCAACCCAAATACTACTTTAATCAAACAAAATCAGTCCACAAGACAACAAACAAACCCAATTCGACTGCCACTGTGCGACTCCCATCCTCCCTCTGCCTCGCTGCCAGCGACTTCGAGACACCCAGCCCCAGTCGATGATCGCAAAATTCCGGCCACCAACGGCTTGTAATCACAAAATTCCGGCCCCACTAGACAGGTACATGTTTTGTTTTTGATTATTTTAATGTTTATGTGATTTTGTTTAAGACTCTAGAGATAATAGGATGGGTTAAAAAGGTTTAAATTTTTATGTGTTTTGAGGTATTTTTTGGGTTGTTCTAGTCTTTATATGATGGGTTTGTTGTCTCTTAATCTCTTATTGATTATATGATTCTAGTATAAGGTTTGTAATGAGTTGTTAAACACATGTAATTACTTCTTTCTATAGATGTCCATGTATCTACTATCAAACAAATTCTAAGTGTATCCCTTTTAATTTTAGCTCTAAGTTTATTCTTTACATAAAGATACATCTCATAACAATCTTTAGTGATTGTAGACCTAGATGGAACCGCAAGTAAAGGTTGAATAATTTTCATGCAATTTCGAAAACCCTTATACTTAACAAACTTAAACGGGAGCTCATCTATTATTATCCTCTCAATAATAGCTCTCCTACATGCTTGTTAATCAAATTTCCAAGCAAGCAAATTAACCTTAGATGAAGCTGATGTAGAATTACTGGGATTTGAAGAAGAATTTTCCATTTCAACAAGATCCTGCATTTTGCAAACATACCATGCTAGTTATACACTTATACATTACCAAATAATACTAGATCTAAACTCAAAAGGGGCAAATAATCAAAACAATAAATCTCTGAAAAATTTGAAGCAAAGCACAAGATCTACATACATGAACAAAACACAATAAATCTAAGAAAATCAAAACAATAAATCTGTGAAATTTCTGAAGCAAAGCACATGATCTAAACACAAGATCTACATACATGAACAATACACAATAAATTTGTGAATAATCTAAACTCTACATACATGAACAAAACACAATATCTAAACAATGAAACAAGCTGAAACTTTCAAATGATCTAAAAATATAGTTGCAATGGTAACTTTGGAAGTACCTTGTTAAAATAGTGAACCGTGATGGTGTGGCGAACGTGATGAGGGTTTCCGGCTGGGGCGTCGATGCATGATTGGGAGTGGCTGGTTCAGCGAGTTTGATGTTCTTTTGTTTTACATGACCCGACCCGAACCAAATTTTTTATTTATATATCTAGGCGCCTAAATTTTTAAAAAATATTCCGCACCCCCATGGAAAAATTCTTGGGTCCGCTACTGCCAATAAATACTTACTTTGACACTACCAGGTGCATCTCTTATACAAAACAACACAACTAGTTCAAGATCAAATATTATAAGAGAATTCGTGAATCCTCATAAGCCAAATCAGAGTTTGTTACAGAATCAAAGATGAGTAAACAACAATTTTAAAAACATACACATATTAGCACACCACTAATTTGAAACTTTCATTCAATATAATCATACACGAGCATCACAACATCAAATTAATTGCTTTGTACGAGCCATTTTAGGGTTGAAAGAGATGAAGATTGTTGGTTCTGATTTCTTGAGAAAGTGAGTGCAAGTGATTGATTTTTTTAGGGGTTTGTTGATATACTGGGTGGGGATTTGGGGGAATTATTTAGCGGTAAAGGTTGGGAATTTTGAAATGGTTTTTATTTTGAGAAAATTACGAAAATAGCCAAGAAAATGTTTGACTTATGAAAATGGCCAGCTCATGCATCCTTGGAGTAGGGCATCACAGATTACGAGAGAGCTTATTCGTCTGCAGGGCTGAATGATGCGTTCGCCAATATTCAAGTGACACGTGTCTCAATGATTGGGAATCAAAAGTAAGGACGCTTCGAAGGCGTCTACGAGACGCATCCACTGTAGCTTGCGTCTGGCTTAGTGTGATGTGCCTGGCTCAGACCTATCTCAGATGCGTCTCTCAGACTCTTCGGATGCGTCCGCCAAGGCATCACGTGTCAGGTATCGAAGGCCTCTTCAGAGTCTTCTTATGCGTCCAGAGACGCTTCCCGTGTCAGCTTTTGAAGGCGTCTCTCGCGTCTTCTTATGCGTCCAGCGACGCTTCACGTGTCAGCTATGGAAGGCGGCATGATGGTGATTACTTGTCACACCCCAACCAATGGCGGAAACATCGGGATGAGACGAACAAATCGTTCAAAAGCATCATAACACTATTGTGACAATATAATTTAAATTCAATTTCATAAATGCTAAAATGTCATACATTGTTCAAACATGACAAAACATAATTCTAATTTCAAACATAGTTTATTTTCTAGGTGAGTTTCTAGTCCACCCTAACTTGCTTCTTCATCATCTTGTCTATCAACCTGCAACATGTATTAAAATAAAATCAACAAAAAGTTGGCGAGTATACAAGTTTGATACATAGCATAGTAGAATAAAATGTTTAAATGTGCTCATATCCAACATGAATAAAATGATTACTAGTTAAGAGTATATGCTCGAAACAATGTTACTCTACATGCTCAAACCAATGTTTACGCAATTAACATAGCCTATCCCAAGAGTTTAGCGGGAGGTAAAAATAGAATAAACTTAACAATACCCAAAAGAATAGCGGGCGGGGCGTTACAACCTATAGCGCTATAATTGTTAAGGTAGGCTTGATCGAAGTTAATGAGCATATAGTCATGAAGTGTTTACATTAGCATCACATATATAACAAGAATCAAACATTTCATGTGTAATTTGGATAGAGTGTGAATAAATAAAGTTTAACGTGTTTGTGAATTTGAATATGAATACAAGTTGCACCCAAAAGTGTTTAAAATGAAAATGGGATCATGTATACTCACAGTTTCTCAAAGTTGTTCCTTTGGTAATCCCGTGAAGAGTTGGAGGTTCAAAGCTTCCTTAGAACACTTCGTGTTCTTTTAGAATTCTTAGAATTCTTGATTAAGAGAAGATTGAGAGAAGAATGGTGTGAAGAAAATGGTAGGAGAAGGTTGGTATTTATAGGTGAAGAAGGTGGTAGGTGATTGGTGGAGATAATAATAAAAAAATAAATGAAAAAGATAAATAAAAAGATAAAATAATTATAATGGAGAGTGGAGGTGGAAAAGGTGATTGAAGGAGGTGGAAAGGTGATTGAAGAAGAAAAGAGGTGGAAAAGTGTTTGGTATAATCTTTGGTATTTATTGAGTATATAATATGTAATTGAGTATATAAAAAGTATAAAAGTATAATTCAAGTATTGAGGATGTGCGTATAAGTATTTATACGTATAATTGTATCGGTTTGCGTATAAATACGTATTTAAATGATCGGTTGTGTGAATAAAAAAATATGTATAAAATATGAATTGTATTATGATTAACGCCTCGAATTGTGAGATTGAAATTAAAATACGAATGTAAGGTTTCTAAATTTAGAATACGAATACGAACATTTTTAAAATAGAAATACGAAGATACGAGGCGTTACAGTCTCCCCTACTTTAGGAAATTTCGTCCCGAAATTTATTCGAAAGAGACCATAGAATGTAATTGTAAGGATTGAATAGATGAGACTTGATCATAATGTTTGTTTAAGAAAATTGTTTTCATGAATGCATCACATAGCATATAGTTTCACATAGCATATAAAAGGTTCTATTAGTTTCACATAATCAAGGATTTCACGTAATGTAACATAGAAAATGAAAGCATCGTAAATTTAGTTCGTTCACGAGAGATTATTATTATTTGTTTTAGATTGCGGAGATAGTGTGTATCGTGTCTCCATGCTTGAAATGAAAGTACGTTCAAATATAAAGTTTAATTGAAAACGAAGAAGAGTTGGTAACTACCTTCGAGCTAAGGAAATCACCCCTAGCTCATTGATGAAGTTGAAAAGTGAGGGGAGCGAATCGTCAAGGTAAGGAAATCACTCCTATCTTGATGATAGGCTTCCATTTTTGGGAATATGAGTATTAGCATAAAATGTAGAACAATCCACATGACATACTTAATTAACAAGATTAACGTATCACTGGCATGTGAATAAACAGGTCAACCTATCGTGTACCGCAATTGAATGACTTAACATGACCTCTCGTTCACGGGTAGTGCGCTACTCCTATAGCACCACGCATAGTGCTATACATGTTAAGGTGTGGGTTAAAGGACAAGTTCATCACATAAGAATAACCCAGTAACACGAATCCAGTATAACATACTAGTATGCATGTATTAGATTGAAATGATATATCGTACAAATGTAAAACACATTAAAATTGAGATAGCATAAAAGAGATTTAACGTAAAAACGTGGATTGTCACGGAACGTGACATAAGACTATTCCAAAGTAAATCGAAGTCCTTTTCGAATTAATGAAATGTGCTTTGGCCTAATAGACAAATACTCTCATCGAGAAGCGACTAACGATATTTGTCCTTCCAGTTACTACATGTTCTTAATCGATTGGGAAAATCGAAACTTTGGCGAGATTGAAAATCGAATAGTGGGACTAGTTAACAAGATGCGAGTTTCACCTCTAACTTGATAACACCGTACCCTAGTGTGGTTGGTACTTATCAAAAGATAAGGGTCCACTAAAATATGAAGTGGAAATTTCCTTCAAGATTTGGATATCACTCCTAACATGAGGGTAGATTTCGTGTAAAATTCAAAGTATAGCTAAGTGAAAGTCATCACCAAATGTGGGAATCACCCCTATTTTGATGAGTCATTTCGATTGTGTTATAAGAGTGTCTTCAAAGCCTACAAATGTGTATTGTGTTAACCTTAGGAAAGGCATATGTATTAGAAGACCAAAGAGAATAGAGAGAAACAAATAAGATAGAAGGGAAGTAGTTTTAAACAACACATAAGGATAAAGCTCCTAAACTATAGACTAGGTAAAAGCATTCCTACTTTTCCTAATTCCCTATAGTTATGGCTCTGATACCAATCTGTCAAACCCCAACCGATGGCGGAAACATCGGGATGAGATGAACAAATCGCTCAAAAGCATCATAACACTATTGTGACAATATAATTTAAATTCAATTTCATAAATGCTAAAATGTCATACATTGTTCAAACATGACAAAACATAATTCTAATTTCAAACATAGTTTATTTTCTAGGTGAGTTTCTAGTCCACCCAAACTTGCTTCTTCATCATCTTGTCTATCAACCTGCAACATGTATTAAAATAAAATCAACAAAAAGTTGGCGAGTATACAAGTTTGATACATAGCATAGTAGAATAAAATGTTTAAATGTGCTCATATCCAACATGAATAAAATGATTACTAGTTAACAGTATATGCTCGAAACGATGTTACTCTACATGCTCAAACCAATGTTTACGCAATTAACATAGCCTATCCCAAGAGTTTAGCGGGAGGTAAAAATAGAATAAACTTAACAATACCCAAAAGAATAGCGGGCGGGGCGTTACAACCTATAGCGCTATAATTGTTAAGGTAGGCTTGATCGAAGTTAATGAGCATATAGTCATGAAGTGTTTACATTAGAATCACATATATAACAAGAATCAAACATTTCATGTGTAATTTGGATAGAGTGTGAATAAATAAAGTTTAACGTGTTTGTGAATTTGAATGTGAATAAAAGTTGCACCCAAAAGTGTTTAAAATGAAAATGGGATCATGTATACTCACAGTTTCTCAAAGTTGTTCCTTTGGTAATCCCGTGAAGAGTTGGAGGTTCAAAGCTTCCTTAGAACACTTCGTGTTCTTTTAGAATTCTTAGAATTCTTGATTAAGAGAAGATTGAGAGAAGAATGGTGTGAAGAAAATGGTAGGAGAAGGTTGGTATTTATAGGTGAAGAAGGTGGTAGGTGATTGGTGGAGATAATAATAAAAAATAAATGAAAAAGATAAATAAAAAGATAAAATATTTATAATGGAGAGTGGAAGTGGAAAAGGTGATTGAAAGACGTGGAAAAGGTGATTGAAGGATGTGGAAAAGGTGATTGGAGAAGAAAAGAGGTGGAAAAGTGTTTGGTATAATTTTTGGTATTTATTGAGTATATAAAAAGTATAAAAGTATAATTCAAGTGTTGAGGATGTGCGTATAAGTATTTATACGTATAATTGTATCGGTTTGCGTATAAATACGTATTTAAATGATCGGTTGTGTGAATAAAAAAATATGTATAAAATATGAATTATATTATGATTAACGCCTCGAATTGTGAGATTGAAATTAAAATACGAATGTAAGGTTTCTAAATTTAGAATACGAATACGAACATTTTTAAAATAGAAATACAAAGATACAAGGCGTTACACTACTCTTATGCGTCAAGAGACGCCTCACGTGTCAGTATGAGAAGGCGTCATGGTGACGCTTGGCAAGCGTCAACCGACGCGTCTGCCGCCAGTATCGAAGACCTCTTGAGACGCATTACATGCGTCGGTGACGTATGCTTATCAAAAATAGTACAATTTGACGCTTTAGAATGAATATGGACTCTTGTGAGGAGTCTTATGACGCTTTAGCGAAAAAGGCAGTTTTCTTTTTTATTTATTTTACGTATTACTCGTTTTTTGGGTTGTAGGGACCATTACTCAAAAAAAATTACAAAATTTGATCTCCAACTTTTACCATTAATATCTTCATATTTTTTTTTTCTTTTCATATGGCAGTTAGATTTGTGGTTTACTCTGGTGGCAAGTGGGAAGTCGTTGACGGGAAGCTTAAGTACGTCCTCCAAGCAGATTCACTTAGACGTGGTTTTGAAAGTTCTACTACAATTTCTTATAACACGTTTTTAAAAAATGTTAGTGAATCAACAAGTCTTCGAAACATCACACATTTATCTTACAAAATGGCTACAATTTGAGGAATGTGTTTAGTGACGGCATCAGATTCCTAGTTGAGGTAGAAAGGTCTGGTGGCAAGAAAAGCTGCTTAGAGGAGGTTGTCAAGTGTTTTCGCTCGACGATTCCATTCTTGGGTGGTTGGTTTGGCCCTTGTTCCTATAACTCGAATCCAATCCCGGTATATCCCATTTTAGTTTTACACCATTGTGAATGTTAAGCCTTTTTTACTCTCTGATTTTCTCGGCAATGAAAAATCTTCGTAAACTAAATCACACGTGTTTATGTTGACATTTAAGAGATATACAGTCAAGAAAATCAAGAGCAATGGTGATATATATGTGGATTAGACACCAAAAGATAAACACTCAAAAAATGGCTCCAATTTAAGGAATGTGTTTAGTGACGGCATCAGATTCCTAATTGATGGAGAAAGGTCTGGTGGCAAGAAAAGCTGCTTCCAGGAGGTTGCCAAGTGTTTTCGCTCGAAGATTCCATTCTTGGATTGTTGGTTTGGCCCTTGTTCTTGTAACTCGAATCCTAGCCCGGTATATCCCATTTTAGTTTTACACCATTGTGAACCTTACGCCTTTTTTACTCTCTGATCGAGGTTCTCGGCATTGAAAAATCTTGGTAAACTAAATCACACGTGTATATGTTGACATTTAAGAGGTATACAGTCAAGAAAATCAATAGCAATGGTGATATATATGCGGATTAGACACCAAAAAATAAACACTCAAAAAATGGCTACAATTTAAGGAATGTGTTTAGTGACGGCATCAGATTCCTAATTGATGGAGAAAGGTCTGGTGGCAAGAAAAGCTTCTTCTAGAAGGTTGTCAAGTTTTTTCGCTCGACGATTCCATTCTTGGGTGGTTGGTTTGGCCCTTGTTCCCGTAACTCGAATCCTATCCCGGTATATCCCATTTTAGTTTTACACCATTGTGAACCTTACGCATTTTTTACTCTCTGATTGTGGTTCTCGGCATTGAAAAATCTTCGTAAACCTAATCACACGTGTATATGTTGACATTTAAGAGATATACAGTCAAGAAAATCAAGAGCAATGGTGAGATATATGCTCATTAGACACCAAAAGATAAACACTCAAAAAATGGCTACAATTTAAGGAATATGTTTAGTGACTGCAGAAGATTCCTAATTGATGGAGAAAGGTATGGTGGCAAGAAAAGATGCTTCCAGGAGGTTGTCAAGTGTTTTCACTTGACGATCCATTCTTGGGTGGTTGGTTTGGCCCTTGTTCCTGTTACTCGAATCCTAGCCCGGTATATCCCATTTTAGTTTTACACCATTTTGAACCTTAGGCCTTTTTTACCCTCTGATCGAGGTTCTCGGCATTGAAAAAATCTTCGTAAACTAAATCACACGTGTATATGTTGACATTTAAGAGATATACAGTCAAGAAAACCGAGAGCAATGGTGATATATATGCGGATTAGACACCAAAAAGTAAACACTCAAAAAATGGCAACAATTTAAGGAATGTGTTTAGTGACGGCATCAGACTCCTAATTGATGGAGAAAGGTCTGGTGGCAAGAAAAGCTGCTTCTAGGAGGTTGTCAAGTGTTTTCGCTCGACGATTCCATTCTTGGGTGGTTGGTTTGGCCCTTGTTCCTGTAACTCGAATCCTAGCCCGGTATATCCCATTTTAGTTTTACATCATTGTGAACCATACGCCTTTTTTACTCTCTGATCGAGGTTCTCGGCATTGAAAAATCTTCGTAAACTAAATCACACGTGTATATGTTGACATTTAAGAGATATACAGTCAAGAAAATCAAGAGTAATGGTGATATATATGTGGATTAGACACCAAAAAATAAACACACAAATAATGGCTCCAATTTAAGGAATGTGTTTAGTGACGGCATAAGATTCCTAATTGATGAAGAAAGGGGTCTGGTGGCAAGAAAAGCTGCTTCCAGGAGGTTGTCAAGGGTTTTCGCTCGACGATTCCATTCTTGGGTGGTTGGTTTGGCCCTTGTTCTTGTAACTAGAATCCTAGCCAGGTATATCCCATTTTAGTTTTACCCCATTGTGAACCTTATGCCTTTTTACTCTCTGATCGAGGTTCTCGGGAGTGAAAAATCTTCGTAAACTAAATCACACATGTATATGTTGACATTTAAGAGATATACAGTCTAGAATATCAAGAGCAATGGTGATATATATGCGGATTAGACACCAAAAAATAAACACTCAAAAAATGGCTAAAATTTAAGGAATTTGTTTAGTGACGGCATCAGATTCCTAATTGATGGAGAATGGTCTGGTGGCAAGAAAAGCTGCTTCCAGGAGGTTTTCATCTGTTTTCGCTCGATGATTCCATTCTTGGGTGGTTGGTTTGGCCCTTATTCCTGTAACTTGAATCCTATCCTGGTATATCCCATTTTAGTTTTACACCATTGTGAACCTTACGCCTTTTTTACTCTCTGATCGAGGTTCTCGGTATCGAAAAATCTTCGTAAACTAAATCACACGTGTATAGGTTGAGATTTAAGAGATATACAGTCAAGAAAATCAAGAGCAATGGTAATATATATGCAGATTAGACACCAAACAATAAACAATAAAAAAATGGCTATAATTTAAGGAATGTGTTTAGTGACGGCATCAGATTCCTAGTTGAAGGAGAAAGGTCTGGTGGCAAGAAAAGCTGCTTACAGGAGGTTGTCAAGTGTTTTCGCTCGACGATTCCATTCTTGGGTGGTTGGTTTGGCCCTTGTTCCTGTAACTCGAATCCTAGCCCGGTATATCCCATTTTAGTTTTACACCATTGTGAATGTTAAGCCGTTTTTAATCTCTGATCGATGTTCTCGGCATTGAAAAATCTTCGTAAACTAAATCACACGTGTTTATGTTGACATTTAAGAGATATACAGTCAAGAAAATCAAGAGCAATGGTGATATATATGTGGATTAGACACCAAAAAATAAACACTCAAAAATGGCTACAATTTAAGGAATGTGTTTAGTGACGGCATCCGATTCCTAATTGATGGAGAAAGGACTTGTGGCAAGAAAAGCTGCTTCCAGGAGTTTGTCAAGTGTTTTCGCTCGACGTTTCCATTCTTTGGTGGTTGGTTTGGCCCATGTTCCTGTAACTCGAATCCTACCCCGGTATATCCCATTTTAGTTTTACACCATTTTGAACCTTACGCCTTTTTGACTCTATGATCGAGTTTCACGGCATTGAAAAATCTTCGTAAACTAAATCACACGTGTATATGTTGACATTTAAGAGATATACAGTCAAGAAAATCAAGAGAAATGGTGATATATATGCGGATTAGACACTGAAAAATAAACAATCAAAAATGTCTACAATTTAAGGAATGTGTTTAGTGACGGCATCAGATTCCTAATTGATGGAGAAAGGTCTGGTGGCAAGAAAAGCTGCTTCCAGGAGGTTGTCAAGTGTTTTCGCTCGACGATTCCATTCTTGAGTGGTTGGTTTGGCCCTTTTTCCTATAACTCGAATCCTAGACAGGTATATCCCATTTTAGTTTTACACAACTGTGAACCTTACGCCTTTTTTACTTTTTGATTGAGGTTCTCGACATTGAAAAATCTTCGTAAACTAAATCACACGTGTATATGTTGACATTTAAGAGATGTATAGTCAAGAAAATCAAGAGCAATGGTGATATATATGCGGATTAGACACCAAAAAATAAACACTCAAAAAATGGCTACTATTTAAGGAATGTGTTTAGTGACGGCATCAGATTCCTAATTGATGGAGAAAGGTCTGGTGGCAAGAAAAGCTGTTTCCAGGAGGTTGTCAAGTGTTTTCGCTCGACGATTCCATTCTTGGGTGGTTGGTTTGCCCCTTGTTCCTGTGACTCGAATCCTAGCCCGGTATATCCCAGTTTAGTTTTACATCATTGTGAACCTTACGCCTTTTTTACTCTCTGATCGAGGTTCTCGGCATTGAAAATCTTTGTAAACAAAATCTCACGTATATATGTTGATATTTAAGAGATATACTATCAAGAAAATCATGTGCAATGGTGATATATATGCAGATTAGACACCAAAAAATAAACAGTCAAAAAATGGCTACAATTTAAGGAATGTGTTCAGTGACGGCATCAGATTCCTAATTGATGGAGAAAGTTCTAGTGCCAAGAAAAGCTGCTTCTAGGAGGTTGTCATGTGTTTTCGCTCGACGATTCCAATTCTTGGGTGGTTGGTTTGGCCCTTGTTCCTGTAAATCGAATCCTAGCCCGGTAATTCCAATTTTAGTTTTACACCATTGTGAACCTTACGCCTTTTTTACTCTCTGATCGAGGTTCTCGGCTTTAAAAAATCTTTGTAAACTAAATCACACGTGTATATATTGACATTTAAGAGATATACAGTGAAGAAAATCAAGAGCAATGGTGTTATATATGCTGATTAGACACCAAAAAATAAACATTCAAAAAATGGCTACAATTTAAGGAATGTGTTTAGTGACGGCATCAGATTCCTAATTGATGGAGAAAGGTCTTGTGGCAAGAAAAGCTGCTTCCTGAAGGTTGTCAAGTATTTTCGCTCGAGGATTCCATTCTAGGGTGGTTGGTTTGGCCCTTGTTCCTGTAACTCGAATCCTAGCCCGGTATATCCCATTTTAGTTTTACACCATTGTGAACCTTACGCCTTTTTTACTCTCTGATCGATGTTCTCGGCATTGAAAAATCTTCGTAAACTAAATCACACGTGTTTATGTTGACATTTAAGAGATATACAATCAAGAAAATCAAGAGCAATGGTGATATATGTGGATTAGACACCAAAAAATAAACACTAAAAAAATGGCTACAATTTAAGGAATGTGTTTAGTGACGGCATCAGATTCCTAATTGATGGAGAAAGGTCTGGTGGCAAGAAAAGCTGTTTCCAGGAGGTTGTCAAGTGTTTTCGCTCGACGATTCCATTCTTGGGTGGTTGGTTTGGCCCTTGTTCCTGTGACTCGAATCCTAGCCCGGTATATCCCTGTTTAGTTTTACACCATTGTGAACCTTACGCCTTTTTTACTCTCTGATCGAGGTTCTCGGCATTAAAAAATCTTTGTAAACTAAATCACACGTGTATATGTTGACATTTAAGAGATATACAGTTAAGAAAATCAAGAGCAATGGTGATATATATGCGGATTAGACACCAAAAAATAAACATTCAAAAAATGGATACAATTTAAGGAATGTGTTTAGTGACGGCATCAGATTCCTAATTGATGGAGAAAGCTCTTGTGGCAAGAAAAGCTGCTTCCTGAAGGTTGTCAAGTATTTTCGCTTGAGGATTCCATTCTTGGGTGGTTGGTTTGGCCCTTGTTCCTGTAACTCGAATCCTAGCCCGGTATATCCCATTTTAGTTTTACACCATTGTGAACCTTATGTCTTTTTTACTCTCTGATCGAGGTCCTCGACATTGAAAAAGCTTCGTAAACTAAATCACACGTGTATATGTTTACGTATAAGGGATATACAGTCAAGAAAATCAAGAGCAATGGTGATAATATGTGGATTAGACACCAAAAAATAAACACTCAAAAAATGTTTACAATTTAAGGAATGTGTTTAATGACGGCATCAGATTCCTAATTAATGGAGAAAGGTCTGGTGGCAAGAAAAGCTGCTTCCAGGACGTTGTTAAGTGTTTTTGCTCGACGATTCCATTTTTGGGTGGTTGGTTTGGCCCTTGTTCCTGTAACTCGAATCCTAGCCCGGTATATCCCATTTTAGTTTTACACCATTGTGAACCATACGCCTTTTTTACTCTCTGATTGAGTTTCTCGGCATTGAAAAATCTTTGTAAACTAAATCACACGTGTATAGGTTGACATTTAAGAGATATACAGTCAAAAAAATAAAGAGCAATGGTGATATATATGCAGATTAGACACCAAACAATAAACAATCAAAAAATGGCTACAATTTGAGGAATGTGTTTAGTGACGGCATCAGATTCCTAGTTGATGTAGAAATGTCTGGTGGCAAGAAAAGCTGCTTACAGAAGGTTGTCAAGTGTTTTCGCTCGACGATTCCATTCTTGGGTGGTTGGTTTGGCCCTTGTTCCCATAACTCGAATCCAATCCCGGTATATCCCATTTTAGTTTTACACCATTGTGAATGTTAAGCCTTTTTACTCTCGGATTGAGGTTCTCGGCATTGAAAAATCTTCGTAAACTAAATCACACGTGTTTATGTTGACATTTAAGAGATATACAGTCGAGAAAATCAAGAGCAATGATGATATATATGTGGATTAGACACCAAAAAATAAACACTCAAAAAACGGCAACAATTTAAGGAATGCGTTTAGTGACGGCATCCGATTCCTAATTGATGGAGAAAGGACTTGTGGCAAGAAAAGCTGCTTCCAGGTGGTTGTCAAGTGTTTTCGCTCGACGTTTCCATTCTTTGGTGGTTGGTTTGGCCCATGTTCCTGTAACTCGAATCCTACCCCGGTATATCCCATTTTAGTTTTACACCATTGTGAACCTTACGCCTTTTTTACTCTCTGACTGAGGTTCTCGGCATTGAAAAATCTTTGTAAACAAAATCACACGTGTATATGTTGACATTTAAGAGATATATCGCTAGGAAAATCCAGAGCAATGGTGATATATATGGGGATTAGACACCAAAAAATAAACACTTAAAAAATGGCTACAATTTAAGGAATCTGTTTAGTGACCACATCAGATTCCTAAAAGGTCTTGTGGCAAGAATAGCTGCTTCCAGGAGGTTGTCAAGTGTTTTCGCTCGACGATTCCATTCTTGGGTGGTTGGTTTGGCCCTTGTTCCTGTAACTCGATCCTAGCCCGGTATATCCAATTTTAGTTTTACATCATTGTGAACCTTACGCCTTTTTTACTCTCTGATCGAGGTTCTCGGCATTGAAAAATCTTCATAAACTAAATCCCGCGTGTATATATTGACATTTAAGAGATATAAAGTCAAGAAAATCAAGAGCAATGGTGATATATATGCGGATTAGACACCAAAAAATTAACACTCAAAAAATGGCTACAATATAAGAAATGTGTTTAGTGACGACATCAGATTCCTAATTGATGGAGAAATGTGGGAACAAAAGCTGGTTCTAGGAGGTTGCCAAGTGTTTTCGCTCGACGATTCCATTCTTGGGTGGTTGGTTTGTCCCTTGTTCCTGTAACTTGAATCCAAGCCCGGTATATCCCTTTTTAGTTTTACACCAATGTGAACCTTACGCCTTTTTTACTCTCTGATCGAGGTTCTTGGCATTGAAAAATCTTCGTAAACTAAATCACACGAGTATATGTTGACATTTAAGAGATATACAGTCAAGAAAATCAAGAGCAATGGTGATATATATGCGGATTAGACACCAAAAAATAAACACTCAAAAATGTCTACAATTTAAGGAATGTGTTTACTGACGACATCAGATTCTTAATTGATGGAGAAAGGTCTGTTGGCAAGAAAAGCTGCTTCCAAGAGGTTGTCCAGTGTTTTCGCTCGACGATTCCATTCTAGGGTGGTTGGTTTGGCCCTTGTTCCGGTAACTCGAATCCTAGCCCGATATATCCCATTTTAGTTTTACACCATTGTGAATCTTACGCCTTTTTTACTCTCTGATCGAGGTTCTCCGCATTGAAAAATCTTCGAAAACTAAATCACGCGTGTATATGTTGACATTTAAGAGATATACAGTCAAGAAAAACAATAGCATTGGTGATATATATACGGATTAGACACCAAAAAATAAAGACTTAAAAAATGTCTACAATTTAAGGAATGTGTTTAGTGACGGCATCAGATTCCTAATTGATGGAAAAAGGTCTGGTGGCAAGAAAAGCTGCTTCCAGGAGGCTGTCAAGTGTTTTCGCTCGACGATTCAATTCTTGGGTGGTTGGTTTGGCCCTTGTTCCTGTAACACAAATCCTAGCCCGGTATATCCCATTTTAGTTTTACACCATTGTGAACCTTACGCCTTTTTTACTCTCTGATCGAGGTTCTCAGCATTGAAAAATCTTCGTAAACTAAATCAAACGTGTATATGTTGACATTTAAGAGATATACAGTCAAGAAAATCAAGAGCAATAGTGATATATATGCGGATTAGACACCAAAAAATAAGCACTCAAAAAATGGATACAATTTAAGGAATGTGTTTAGTGACGGCAACAGATTACTAATTGATGGAGAAAGGTCTAGTGGCAAGAAAAGTTGCTTACAGGAGGTTGTCAAGTGTTTTCGCTCGACGATTCCATTCTTGGGTGGTTGGTTTGGCCCTTGTTCCTGTAACTCGAATCTTAGCCCGGTATATCCCATTTTAGTTGTGAAACTTACGCCTTTTTTACTCTCTTATCGAGGTTCTCGGCATGAAAAAATCTTCGTAAACTAAATCACACGTGTATATGTTGACATTTAAGAGATATATAGTCAAGAAAATCAAGAGCAATGGTGATATATATGCGGATTAGACACCAAAAAATAAACACTCAAAAAATGGCTACTATTTAAGGAATGTGTTTAGTGACGACATCAGATTCCTAATTGATGGAGAAAGGTCTGGTGGCATGAAAAGCTGCTTCAAGGAGGGTGTCAAGTGTTTTCGCTCGACGATTCCATTCTTGGGTGGTTGGTTTGGCCTATGTTCCAGTAACTCAAATCCTAGCTCGGTATTTCCCAATTTAGTTTTACACCATTGTGAACCTTACGCCTTTTTTACTCTCTGATCGAGGTTCTCGGCATGAAAAATCTTCGTAAACTAAATCACATGTGTATATGTTGACATTTATGAGATATACAGTCAAGAATAATTAAGAGCGTTGGTGATATATATGTTGATTAGACACCAAAAAAATAAACACTTAAAAAATGACAACAATTTAAGGAATGTGTTTAGTGACGGCATCAGATTCCTAGTTGAAGGAGAAAGGTCTGGTGGCAAGAAAAGCTGCTTACAGGAGGTTGTCAAGTGTTTTCGCTCGACGATTCCATTCTTGGGTGGTTGGTTTGGCCCTTGTTCCTGTAACTCGAATCCTAGCCCGGTATATCCCATTTTAGTTTTACACCATTGTGAATGTTAAGCCGTTTTTAATCTCTGATCGATGTTCTCGGCATTGAAAAATCTTCGTAAACTAAATCACACGTGTTTATGTTGACATTTAAGAGATATACAGTCAAGAAAATCAAGAGCAATGGTGATATATATGTGGATTAGACACCAAAAAATAAACACTCAAAAATGGCTACAATTTAAGGAATGTGTTTAGTGACGGCATCCGATTCCTAATTGATGGAGAAAGGACTTGTGGCAAGAAAAGCTGCTTCCAGGAGGTTGTCAAGTGTTTTCGCTCGACGTTTCCATTCTTTGGTGGTTGGTTTGGCCCATGTTCCTGTAACTCGAATCCTACCCCGGTATATCCCATTTTAGTTTTACACCATTTTGAACCTTACGCCTTTTTTACTCTATGATCGAGTTTCACGGCATTGAAAAATCTTCGTAAACTAAATCACACGTGTATATGTTGACATTTAAGAGATATACAGTCAAGAAAATCAAGAGAAATGGTGATATATATGCGGATTAGACACTGAAAAATAAACAATCAAAAATGTCTACAATTTAAGGAATGTGTTTTGTGACGGCATCAGATTCCTAATTGATGGAGAAAGGTCTGGTGGCAAGAAAAGCTGCTTCCAGGAGGTTGTCAAGTGTTTTCGCTCGACGATTCCATTCTTGAGTGGTTGGTTTGGCCCTTTTTCCTATAACTCGAATCCTAGATAGGTATATCCCATTTTAGTTTTACACAACTGTGAACCTTACGCCTTTTTTACTTTTTGATTGAGGTTCTCGACATTGAAAAATCTTCGTAAACTAAATCACACGTGTATATGTTGACATTTAAGAGATATATAGTCAAGAAAATCAAGAGCAATGGTGATATATATGTGGATTAGACACAAAATAAACACTCAAAAAATGGCTACTATTTAAGGAATGTGTTTAGTGACGGCATCAGATTCCTAATTGATGGAGAAAGGTCTGGTGGCAAGAAAAGCTGTTTCCAGGAGGTTGTCAAGTGTTTTCGCTCGACGATTCCATTCTTGGGTGGTTGGTTTGGCCCTTGTTCCTGTGACTCGAATCCTAGCCCGGTATATCCCAGTTTAGTTTTACACCATTGTGAACCTTACGCCTTTTTTACTCTCTGATCGAGGTTCTCGGCATTGAAAAATCTTTGTAAACAAAATCTCACGTATATATGTTGATATTTAAGAGATATACTATCAAGAAAATCATGTGCAATGGTGATATATATGCAGATTAGACACCAAAAAATAAACAGTCAAAAAATGGCTACAATTTAAGGAATGTGTTCAGTGACGGCATCAGATTCCTAATTGATGGAGAAAGTTCTAGTGCCAAGAAAAGCTGCTTCTAGGAGGTTGTCATGTGTTTTCGCTCGACGATTCCAATTCTTGGGTGGTTGGTTTGGCCCTTGTTCCTGTAAATCGAATCCTAGCCCGGTAATTCCAATTTTAGTTTTACACCATTGTGAACCTTACGCCTTTTTTACTCTCTGATCGAGGTTCTCGGCTTTAAAAAATCTTTGTAAACTAAATCACACGTGTATATATTGACATTTAAGAGATATACAGTGAAGAAAATCAAGAGCAATGGTGTTATATATGCTGATTAGACACCAAAAAATAAACATTCAAAAAATGGCTACAATTTAAGGAATGTGTTTAGTGACGGCATCAGATTCCTAATTGATGGAGAAAGGTCTTGTGGCAAGAAAAGCTGCTTCCTGAAGGTTGTCAAGTATTTTCGCTCGAGGATTCCATTCTAGGGTGGTTGGTTTGGCCCTTGTTCCTGTAACTCGAATCCTAGCCCGGTATATCCCATTTTAGTTTTACACCATTGTGAACCTTATGTCTTTCTTACTCTCTGATCGAGGTCCTCGGCATTGAAAAAGCTTCGTAAACTAAATAACACGTGTATATGTTTACATATAAGAGATATACAGTCAGAAAAATCAAGAGCAATGGTGATAATTTGCGGATTAGACACCAAAAAATAAACACTCAAAAAATGTTTACAATTTAAGGAATGTGTTTAATGACGGCATCAGATTCCTAATTAATGGAGAAATGTCTGGTGGCAAGAAAAGCTGCTTCCAGGACGTTGTCAAGTGTTTTCGCTCGACGATTCCATTTTTGGGTGGTTGGTTTGGCCCTTGTTCCTGTAACTCGAATCCTAGCCCGGTATATGCCATTTTAGTTTTACACCATTGTGAACCATACGCCTTTTTTACTCTCTGATTGAGTTTCTCGGCATTGAAAAATCTTTGTAAACTAAATCACACGTGTATAGGTTGACATTTAAGAGATATACAGTAAAAAAAATCAAGAGCAATGGTGATATATATGCAGATTAGACACCAAACAATAAACAATCAAAAAATGGCTACAATTTGAGGAATGTGTTTAGTGACGGCATCAGATTCCTAGTTGATGTAGAAATGTCTGGTGGCAAGAAAAGCTGCTTACAGAAGGTTGTCAAGTGTTTTCGCTCGACGATTCCATTCTTGGGTGGTTGGTTTGGCCCTTGTTCCCATAACTCGAATCCAATCCCGGTATATCCCATTTTAGTTTTACACCATTGTGAATGTTAAGCCTTTTTACTCTCTGATTGAGGTTCTCGGCATTGAAAAATCTTCGTAAACTAAATCACACGTGTTTATGTTGACATTTAAGAGATATACAGTCGAGAAAATCAAGAGCAATGATGATATATATGTGGATTAGACACCAAAAAATAAACACTCAAAAAACGGCAACAATTTAAGGAATGCGTTTAGTGACGGCATCCGATTCCTAATTGATGGAGAAAGGACTTGTGGCAAGAAAAGCTGCTTCCAGGTGGTTGTCAAGTGTTTTCGCTCGACGTTTCCATTCTTTGGTGGTTGGTTTGGCCCATGTTCCTGTAACTCGAATCCTACCCCGGTATATCCCATTTTAGTTTTACACCATTGTGAACCTTACGCCTTTTTTACTCTATGATCGAGTTTCACGGCATTGAAAAATCTTCGTAAACTAAATCACACGTGTATATGTTGACATTTAAGAGATATACAGTCAAGAAAATCAAGAGAAATGGTGATATATATGCGGATTAGACACCAAAAAATAAACACTCAAAAAACAGCTACAATTTAAGGAATGCGTTTAGTGACGGCATCCGATTCCTAATTGATGGAGAAAGGACTTGTGGCAAGAAAAGCTGCTTCCAGGAGGTTGTCAAGTGTTTTCGCTCGACGATTCCATTCTTGAGTGGTTGGTTTGGCACTTGTTCCTATAACTCGAATCCTAGACCGGTATATCCCATTTTAGTTTTACACAACTGTGAACCTTACGCCTTTTTTACTTTTTGATTGAGGTTCTCGACATTGAAAAATCTTCGTAAACTAAATCACACGTGTATATGTTGACATTTAAGAGATATACAGTCTAGAAAATCAAGAGCAATAGTGATATATATGTGGATTAGACACCAAAAAATAAACACACAAAAAATGGCTATAATTTAATGAATGTGTTTAGTGACGGCATCAGATTTCTAATTGATGGAGAAAGGTCTGGTGGCAAGAAAAGCTGCTTCCATGAGGTTGTCAAGTGTTTTCGCTCGACAATTCCATTCTTGGGTGGTTGGTTTGGCCCTTGTTCCTGTAACTCGAATCCTAACCCGGTATATCCCATTTTAGTTTTACACCATTGTGAATGTTAAGCCGTTTTTACTCTCTGATCGATGTTCTCGGCATTGAAAAATCTTCGTAAACTAAATCACACGTGTTTATGTTGACATTTAAGAGATATACAGTCAAGAAAATCAAGAGCAATGGTGATATATGTGGATTAGACACCAAAAAATAAACACTCATAAAATGGCTACAATTTAAGGAATGTGTTTTGTGACGGCATCAGATTCCTAATTGATGGAGAAAGGTCTGGTGGCAAGAAAAGCTGTTTCCAGGAGGTTGTCAAGTGTTTTCGCTCGACGATTCCATTCTTGGGTGGTTGGTTTGGCCCTTGTTCCTGTGACTCGAATCCTAGCCCGGTATATCCCAGTTTAGTTTTACACCATTGTGAACCTTACGCCTTTTTTACTCTCTGATCGAGGTTCTCGGCATTAAAAAATCTTTGTAAACTAAATCACACGTGTATATGTTGACATTTAAGAGATATACAGTTAAGAAAATCAAGAGCAATGGTGATATATATGCGGATTAGACACCAAAAAATAAACATTCAAAAAATGGATACAATTTAAGGAATGTGTTTAGTGACGGCATCAGATTCCTAATTGATGGAGAAAGCTCTTGTGGCAAGAAAAGCTGCTTCCTGAAGGTTGTCAAGTATTTTCGCTTGAGGATTCCATTCTTGGGTGGTTGGTTTGGCCCTTGTTCCTGTAACTCGAATCCTAGCCCGGTATATCCCATTTTAGTTTTACACCATTGTGAACCTTATGTCTTTTTTACTCTCTGATCGAGGTCCTCGACATTGAAAAAGCTTCGTAAACTAAATCACACGTGTATATGTTTACGTATAAGGGATATACAGTCAAGAAAATCAAGAGCAATGGTGATAATATGTGGATTAGACACCAAAAAATAAACACTCAAAAAATGTTTACAATTTAAGGAATGTGTTTAATGACGGCATCAGATTCCTAATTAATGGAGAAAGGTCTGGTGGCAAGAAAAGCTGCTTCCAGGACGTTGTTAAGTGTTTTTGCTCGACGATTCCATTTTTGGGTGGTTGGTTTGGCCCTTGTTCCTGTAACTCGAATCCTAGCCCGGTATATCCCATTTTAGTTTTACACCATTGTGAACCATACGCCTTTTTTACTCTCTGATTGAGTTTCTCGGCATTGAAAAATCTTTGTAAACTAAATCACACGTGTATAGGTTGACATTTAAGAGATATACAGTCAAAAAAATAAAGAGCAATGGTGATATATATGCAGATTAGACACCAAACAATAAACAATCAAAAAATGGCTACAATTTGAGGAATGTGTTTAGTGACGGCATCAGATTCCTAGTTGATGTAGAAATGTCTGGTGGCAAGAAAAGCTGCTTACAGAAGGTTGTCAAGTGTTTTCGCTCGACGATTCCATTCTTGGGTGGTTGGTTTGGCCCTTGTTCCCATAACTCGAATCCAATCCCGGTATATCCCATTTTAGTTTTACACCATTGTGAATGTTAAGCCTTTTTACTCTCTGATTGAGGTTCTCGGCATTGAAAAATCTTCGTAAACTAAATCACACGTGTTTATGTTGACATTTAAGAGATATACAGTCGAGAAAATCAAGAGCAATGATGATATATATGTGGATTAGACACCAAAAAATAAACACTCAAAAAACGGCAACAATTTAAGGAATGCGTTTAGTGACGGCATCCGATTCCTAATTGATGGAGAAAGGACTTGTGGCAAGAAAAGCTGCTTCCAGGTGGTTGTCAAGTGTTTTCGCTCGACGTTTCCATTCTTTGGTGGTTGGTTTGGCCCATGTTCCTGTAACTCGAATCCTACCCCGGTATATCCCATTTTAGTTTTACACCATTGTGAACCTTACGCCTTTTTTACTCTCTGACTGAGGTTCTCGGCATTGAAAAATCTTTGTAAACAAAATCACACGTGTATATGTTGACATTTAAGAGATATATCGCTAGGAAAATCCAGAGCAATGGTGATATATATGGGGATTAGACACCAAAAAATAAACACTTAAAAAATGGCTACAATTTAAGGAATCTGTTTAGTGACCACATCAGATTCCTAAAAGGTCTTGTGGCAAGAATAGCTGCTTCCAGGAGGTTGTCAAGTGTTTTCGCTCGACGATTCCATTCTTGGGTGGTTGGTTTGGCCCTTGTTCCTGTAACTCGATCCTAGCCCGGTATATCCAATTTTAGTTTTACATCATTGTGAACCTTACGCCTTTTTTACTCTCTGATCGAGGTTCTCGGCATTGAAAAATCTTCATAAACTAAATCCCGCGTGTATATATTGACATTTAAGAGATATAAAGTCAAGAAAATCAAGAGCAATGGTGATATATATGCGGATTAGACACCAAAAAATTAACACTCAAAAAATGGCTACAATATAAGAAATGTGTTTAGTGACGACATCAGATTCCTAATTGATGGAGAAATGTGGGAACAAAAGCTGGTTCTAGGAGGTTGCCAAGTGTTTTCGCTCGACGATTCCATTCTTGGGTGGTTGGTTTGTCCCTTGTTCCTGTAACTTGAATCCAAGCCCGGTATATCCCTTTTTAGTTTTACACCAATGTGAACCTTACGCCTTTTTTACTCTCTGATCGAGGTTCTTGGCATTGAAAAATCTTCGTAAACTAAATCACACGAGTATATGTTGACATTTAAGAGATATACAGTCAAGAAAATCAAGAGCAATGGTGATATATATGCGGATTAGACACCAAAAAATAAACACTCAAAAATGTCTACAATTTAAGGAATGTGTTTACTGACGACATCAGATTCTTAATTGATGGAGAAAGGTCTGTTGGCAAGAAAAGCTGCTTCCAAGAGGTTGTCCAGTGTTTTCGCTCGACGATTCCATTCTAGGGTGGTTGGTTTGGCCCTTGTTCCGGTAACTCGAATCCTAGCCCGATATATCCCATTTTAGTTTTACACCATTGTGAATCTTACGCCTTTTTTACTCTCTGATCGAGGTTCTCCGCATTGAAAAATCTTCGAAAACTAAATCACGCGTGTATATGTTGACATTTAAGAGATATACAGTCAAAAAAACAATAGCATTGGTGATATATATACGGATTAGACACCAAAAAATAAAGACTTAAAAAATGTCTACAATTTAAGGAATGTGTTTAGTGACGGCATCAGATTCCTAATTGATGGAAAAAGGTCTGGTGGCAAGAAAAGCTGCTTCCAGGAGGCTGTCAAGTGTTTTCGCTCGACGATTCAATTCTTGGGTGGTTGGTTTGGCCCTTGTTCCTGTAACACAAATCCTAGCCCGGTATATCCCATTTTAGTTTTACACCATTGTGAACCTTACGCCTTTTTTACTCTCTGATCGAGGTTCTCAGCATTGAAAAATCTTCGTAAACTAAATCAAACGTGTATATGTTGACATTTAAGAGATATACAGTCAAGAAAATCAAGAGCAATAGTGATATATATGCGGATTAGACACCAAAAAATAAGCACTCAAAAAATGGATACAATTTAAGGAATGTGTTTAGTGACGGCAACAGATTACTAATTGATGGAGAAAGGTCTAGTGGCAAGAAAAGTTGCTTACAGGAGGTTGTCAAGTGTTTTCGCTCGACGATTCCATTCTTGGGTGGTTGGTTTGGCCCTTGTTCCTGTAACTCGAATCTTAGCCCGGTATATCCCATTTTAGTTGTGAAACTTACGCCTTTTTTACTCTCTTATCGAGGTTCTCGGCATGAAAAAATCTTCGTAAACTAAATCACACGTGTATATGTTGACATTTAAGAGATATATAGTCAAGAAAATCAAGAGCAATGGTGATATATATGCGGATTAGACACCAAAAAATAAACACTCAAAAAATGGCTACTATTTAAGGAATGTGTTTAGTGACGACATCAGATTCCTAATTGATGGAGAAAGGTCTGGTGGCATGAAAAGCTGCTTCAAGGAGGGTGTCAAGTGTTTTCGCTCGACGATTCCATTCTTGGGTGGTTGGTTTGGCCTATGTTCCAGTAACTCAAATCCTAGCTCGGTATATCCCATTTTAGTTTTACACCATTGTGAACCTTACGCCTTTTTTACTCTCTGATCGAGGTTCTCGGCATGAAAAATCTTCGTAAACTAAATCACATGTGTATATGTTGACATTTATGAGATATACAGTCAAGAATAATTAAGAGCGTTGGTGATATATATGTTGATTAGACACCAAAAAAATAAACACTTAAAAAATGACAACAATTTAAGGAATGTGTTTAGTGACGGTATCAGATTCCTAATTGATGGAGAAAGGTCTGTGACAAGAAAAGCTGCTTCCAGGAGGTTGTCAAGTGTTTTCGCTCGACGATTTCATTCTTGGGTGGTTGGTTTGGCCCTTGTTACTGTAACTCGAATCCTAGCCCGGTATATCCCATTTTTGTTTTACACCATTGTGAACCTTACGCCTTTTTTAATCTCTGATCGAGGTTCTCAGCCCGGAAAAATCTTCTTAAACTAAATCACACGTATATATGTTGACATTTTAGAGATATATTGGAATGGAAATCAAGAGCAATGGTGATATATATGCGGATTAGACACCAAAAAATAAACACTTAAAAATGGCTACAATTTAAGGAATGTGTTTAGTGACGGCATCAGATTCCTAATTGATGGAGAAAGTTCTGTTGGCAAGAAAAGTTGCTTCCAGGAGGTTGTCAAGTGTTTTCGCTCGACTATTCCATTCTTGGGTGGTTGGTTTGGCCCTTGTTACTGTAACTCGAATCCTAGCCCGTTATATCCGATTTTAGTTTTACACCATGGTGAACCTTACGCCATTTTTACTCTCTGGTCGAGGTTCTCGGCATGAAAAATCTTCGTAAACTAAATCACACGTGTATATGTTGACATTTAAGAGATATACAGTCAAGAAAATCAAGATCAATGGTGATATATATGCGGATTAGGCACCAAAAAATAAACACTTAAAAAATGGCTACAATTTAAGGAATGTGTTTAGTGATGGCATCAGATTCCGAATTGATGGAGAACGGTCTGGTGGCCTGAAAAGCTGCTTCCAGGAGGTTGTCAAGTGTTTTCGTTCGACGATTCCATTCTTGTGTGGTTGGTTTGGCCCTTTTTCCTGTAACTCGAATCCTAGCCCGGTATATCCCAATTTAGTTTTTACACCATTGTGAACCTTACACCTTTTTTAATCTCTGATCGAGGTTCTCGGCATGGAAAAAACTTCGAAAACTTAATCACACGTGTATATGTTGACATTTAGGATATAAATAGTCAAGAAAATCCAGAGCAATGGTGATATATATGCGGATTAGACACCAAAAAATAAACTCTCAAAAAATGGCTACAATTTAAGAAATGTGTTTTGTGAGGGCATCAGATTCCTAATTGATGGAGAAAGATCTAGTGGCAAGAAAAGCTGCTTCCATGAAGGTGTCAAGTGTTTTCGCTCGACGATTCCATTCTTGGGTGGTTGGTTTGGCCCTTGTTCCTGTAACTCGAATCCTAGCCCGGTATATCCCATTTTTGTTTTACACCATTGTGAACCTTACGCCTTTTTTACTCTCTGATCGAGGTTCTTGGCATTGAAAAATCTTCATAAACTAAATCACACGTTTATATGTTGACATTTAAGAGATTTACAATCAAGAAAATAAAGAGCAATGGTGATATATATGCGGATTAGACACCAAAAAATAAACACTCAAAAAATGGCTAGAATTTAACGAATATGTTTAGTGACGGCATCAGATTCCTAATTGATGGAGAAAGGTATAGTGGCAAGAAAAGCTGCTTTCAGGAGGTTGTCAAGTGTTTTCGCTCGACGAGTCCATTCTTGGGTGGTTGGTTTGGCCCTTGTTCCTGTAACTCGAATGCTAGCCCGGTATATCCCATTTTAGTTTTACACCATTGTGAACCTTAAACCTTTTTTACTCTCTGATCGAGGTTCTCGGCATTGAAAAATCTTCGTAAACTACATCACAAGTGTATATGTTGACATTTAAGAGATATACAGCCAAGAAAATCAAGAGCAATGGTGATATATATGCGGATTAGACACCAAAAAACAAACACTCAAAAAATGGC
The DNA here is from genome assembly GCA_030545235.1 of Helianthus tuberosus. Lineage (NCBI taxonomy): Eukaryota > Viridiplantae > Streptophyta > Magnoliopsida > Asterales > Asteraceae > Helianthus > Helianthus tuberosus. Next base: position 231,620,664 of record CM060423.1, on the reverse strand, counting down.
TACAATTTAAGGAATGTGTTTATTGACGGCATCAGATTCCTAATTGATGGAGAAAGGTCTTGTGGCAAGAAAAGCTGCTTCCAACAGGTTGTCAAGTGTTTTCGCTCTACGATTCCATTCTTGGGTGGTTGGTTTGGACCTTGTTCCTATAACTCGAATCCTAGCCCGGTATATCCAATTTTAGTTTTACACCATTGTGAACCTTACACCTTTTTACTCTCTGATCGAGGCTCTCGGCATTGAAAAATCTTCGAAAACTAAATCACACGTGTATGTGTTGACATTTAAGAGATATACAGTCAAGAAAATCAAGAGCAATGGTGATATATATGCGGATTAGACACCAAAAATAAACACTCAAAAATGGCTACAATTTAAGGAATGTGTTTAGTGACGGCATCAGATTCCTAATTGATAGAGAAAGTTCTGTGGAAAAAAAAGCTGCTTCCAGGAGGTTGTCAAGTGTTTTCGCTCAACGATTCCATTCTTGGGTGGTTGGTTTGGCCCTTGTTCTTGTAACTCGAATCCAAGCCCGCTATATCCCATTTTAGTCTTACCCCATTGTGAACCTTACGCCTTTTTTACTCTCTGATCGAGGTTGTCGGCACTGAAAAATCTTCGTAAACTAAATCACACGTGTATATGTTGACATTTAAGAGATATACAGTCAAGAAAATCAAGAGCAATTTTGATATATATGCGGATTAGACACCAAAAAATAAACACTCAAAAAATTTCTTCAATTTAAGGAATGTGTTTATTGACGGCATCAGATTCCTAATTGATGGAGAAAGGTCTGGTGGCAAGAAAAGCTGCTTCCAGGAGGTTGTCAAGTGTTTTCGTTTGACGATTCCATTCTTGGGTAGTTGGTTTGGCTCTTGTTCTTGTAACTCGAATCCTAGCCCGGTATATCCCATTTAAGTTTTACACCATTGTGTACCTTACGCCTTTTTTACTCTCTGATCGAGGTTCTCGGCATTGAAAAATCTTCGTAAACTAAACCACACGTGTATATGTTGACATTTAAGAGATATACAGTCAAGAAAATCAAGAGCAATGGGGATATATATGCGGATTAGACACCAAAAAATCAACACTCAAAAAATGGCTAAAATTTAAGGAATGTGTTTAGGGACGGCATCAGATTCCTAATTGATGGAGAAAGGTCTTGTGGCAAGAAAAGCTGCTTCCAGGAGGTTGTCAAGGGTTTTCGCTAGACGATTCCATTCTTGGGTGGTTGGTTTGGCCCTTCTTCCTGTAACTCGAATCCTAGCCCGGTATATCCCATTGTAGTTTTACACTATTGTGAACCTTACGCATTTTTTACTCTCTGATCGAGGTTCTCGGCATTGAAAAATGTTCGTAAAATAAACCACACGTGTATATGTTGACATTTAAGAGATATACAGTCTAGAAAATCAAGAGCAATGATGATATATATGCGGATTAGACACCAAAAAATAAACAATCAAAAAATGGGTACAATTTAAGGAATGTGTTTAGGGACGACATCAAATTCCTAATTGATGGAGAAAGGTCTTGTGGCAAGAAAAGATGCATACAGGAGGTTGTTAAGTGTTTTCGCTAGACGATTCCATTATTGGGTTGTTTGTTTGGCCCTTCTTCCTGTAACTCGAATCCTAACACAATATATCCCATTTTAGTTTTACACCATTGTGAACCTTACGCCTTTTTTACTCTCTGATCGAGGTTCTCGACATTGAAAAATCTTCGTAAACTAAATAACACGTGTATATGTTGACATTTAAGAGATATACAATCAAGAAAATCAAGAGCAATGGTGATATATATGCGGATTAGACACCAAAAAATAAACACTCAAAAAATTTCTACAATTCAAGGAATGTGTTTTGTGACGGCATCAGATTCCTAATTGATGGAGAAAGGTCTGGTGGCAAGAAAAGCTGCTTCTAGGAGGTTGTCAAGTGTTTTCGCTCGATGATTCCATTGTTGGGTGGTTGGTTTGGCCCTTGTTCCTTTAACTCGAATCCTATCCCGGTATATCCCATTTTAGTTTTACACCATTGTGAAACTTACGCCTTTTTTACTCTCTGATCGAGGTTCTCGGCATTGAAAAATCTTCGTACACTTAATCACCAGTGTATATGTTGACATTTAAGAGATATACAATCAAGAAAATTAAGAGCAATGGTGATATATAAGCGGATTATACACCAAAAAATAAACACTTAAAAAATGGCTACAATTTAAGGAATGTGTTTAGGGATGGCATCAGATTCCTAATTGATGGAAAAAAGTCTTGTGGCAAGAAAAGCTGCTTCGAGGATCTTGTCAAGTGTTTTCGCTCGACAATTCCATTCTTGGGTAGTTGGTTTGGCTCTTGTTCCTGCAACTCGAATCATTGTCCGGTATATCCCATTTTAGCTTTACACCATTGTGAACCTTACGCCTTTTTTACTCTCTGATCGAGGTTCTCGGCATTGAAAAATCTTCGTAAATTAATTCACATCTGTATATGTTGACATTTAAGAGATATACTGTCAAGAAAATCAAGAGCAATGGTGATATATATGCGGATTAGACACCAAAAAATAAATACTAAAAAAATGGCTACAATTTAAGGAATGTGTTTAGTGACGGCATCAGATTCCTAATTGATGGAGAAAGATTTTGTGGCAAGAAAAGCTGCTTCCAGGAGGTTGTTAAGTGTTTTTGCTCGACGGTTCCATTCTTGGGTGGTTGGTTTAGTCCTTGTTCCTGTAACTCGAATCCTAGCCCGGTATATCCCATTTTAGTTTTACACCATTGTGAACCTTACGCCTTTTTTACTCTCTGATCGGGGTTCTCGGCATTGAAAAATATTTGTAAACTAAATCACACGTGTATATGTTGACATTTAAGAGATATACAGTCAAGAAAATTAAGAGCAATGGTGATATATATGCGGATTAGACACCAAAAATAAACACTCAAAAAATGGCTACAATTTAAGGAATGTGTTTATTGACGGCATCAGATTCCTAATTGATGGAGAAAGGTCTTGTGGTAAGAAAAGTTGCTTCCAGTAGGTTGTCAAGTGTTTTTGCTCGACGATTCCATTCTTGGGTGGTTGGTTTGGCCCTTCTTCCTGTAACTCGAATCCTAGCCCGGTATATCTCATTTTAGTTTTACACCATTGTGAACTTTACGCCTTTTTTACTCTTTGATCGAGGTTCTCGGCATTGAAAAATTTTCGTAAACTAAATCACCCGTGTATATGTTGACCTTAATGAGATATACAGTCAAGAAAATCAAGAGAAATGGTGATATATATGCGGATTAGATACCAAAAAATAAACCCTCAAAAAATGTCTACAATTTAATGAATGTGTTTAGTGACGGTATCATATTCCTAATTGATGGAGAAAGGTCTGGTGGCAAGAAAAGCTTCTTCCAGGAGGTTGTCAAGTGTTTTCGCTCGACGATTCCATTCTTGGGTGATTGGTTTGGCCCTTGTTCCTGTAACTCGAATCCTAGCCCGGTATATCTCATTTTAGTTTTACACCATTGTGAAACTTACGCCTTTTTTATTCTCTGATCGAGGTTCTCGGCATTGAAAAATTTTCGTAAACTAAACCACACGTGTATATGTTGGCATTTAAAAGACATGAAGTCAAGAAAATCTAGAGCAATTTTCATATTGTTAAAGATTAAAGTAAGTTGTGCATTAATTAGAATTTTGGTATGATATTTGGATTAGATTTAGGAAATGGTTGCACAAAAAGTATTCGATTAATTTTTTTTTCTAGAAACTGTGAAATTGATATTTATGAATCATGATTAAATAGTTATATTCGACTAGATTTTAAATTAAACATAAATTACTTCCCATTAAAATTTCCAAAAATTTAATTACCTTAAGGCTTAATCTATACGGTGTGGGCATTAAGGGGTGGCGTAGAGCTTCTCCAACACTGGCACACCGCCCCTAGTAATGCATGGAGGTGGCGTCAGATTCTTCTTGTGGCATGGGGGAGGAGTGGTGATCTGCTGGTGGTTGTTTGGTTGTGTGTAACTTTTATTAATTTGTTTATCTTTTTAAAATAAATTAAATAAACAAATGATTGGCACGTGTTGTTTCACGCCACCTCCCACCCAGGGGCGCATCCAACCTCATGCCAAGGTGGGGCGGGCGCACCCTCGGGAAAAAAATTTAGTGTTATTATCCGACCAAAATCCCGTCCGCACCTCTTGGATTTTTTCGTCCGCACCCTTTGGATTTATTCTTCCGCACCCATTGGAATTTTTCGTCCGCACACCTTAGGTAAAAAAATATTATGGATTATATTAAAAAAATTTAGTAATGTCTGATTTTTTTTTAAAGTACCTATATTATATAAACTTATACTACCTAAACCCAAACCAAACCCATTATATAAACTTATCAATAGCCCACTAATAATCTAGCCTATTAACCCACCTAACTTAAAACTAAAACAGTTAAAATAAGCCCGAAAACCCTTCAATTCTAGGGCTTAATTGCTTGAATAGTTGAAAATTAAAATTGGAACATTAGATCACCACCACCCTCGTAGTCAAATGTGATGATTACATAAAATTGAAACATTATGTTATAGGAAACCATGATGACACATACGTTGTCCCAATGTCTTCAAAGAAAGGAGCAAGATTTGATGAATGTGGTTAAATTGGTTTCTTCCACCAAAAACCAACTTGAAAAGTTTAAGTTGGAAGGTTTTAATGAGTTCTTGGAGAAGGTTAACTCCTTTTGTGACATGTATGAACTTGAGGTGAAAAAATTGGATGATGAATACATTAACCCAAGGTGGCCAAGAAGAAAGACGAGCATCACAAATCGGCATTATTACGAGTGTGATTGCTTCAATGCGGTTCTAGATTTGCAAATTCAAGAATTTGAGAACCGTTTTAACGAGGTAACATCGGAACTACTTGTTTGTATGAGTTGTTTGAGTCCGTTTGATAATTTTAGTGCATTTTACATTCCAAATATACTAAAGCTAGCCGAGAAGTATCCATATGATTTCAATGAAGAGGAAAAACGAAGGCTTCCGATTCAACTCGGAAACTACTTTGATTTTGTGAAAAAAGATAAACAATTCGCCAACTTGGATGGTTTGTCAAGTCTTGTAAGGTTAATGGTTTCAACAAATATTCACGTAACTTATACATTGGTATATCGGTTATTGAAGCTTGTTCTCGTATTACCCGTCGCAACCGCAACCGTTGAAAGATGTTTTTCGGCAATGAAGAATGTGAAGACCGACTTGCGTAACCGGATTGTGGATGAGAATTTAAGTGATAGTTGAGTATGTTATATAGAGAAAGACATGCTTAAGAAAGTAACTTTAGATGATGTTTTGGATAGATTTCAAAAAATGAAAACCCGTATTACGACGTTTTAATTAAGTTTGTAACAAAGTTTGACGTGTTTGACAAATATATAAATTTAGTTTGATGTTCTTTTGTCTTACATGACCCGACCCGATCCGATACAACCGATTTTTTTTACTTATGTACCTAGGGGCCTAAAATTTTAAAAATGTTCCACACCCCCATGAAAAAATTCTTGGGTCTGCCACTGCTCCCACCCCGTGCTTTTTGGGGCTTGAAAGGGAAATCTCTCTCTGCTGACGTAGCTATCATGTGACACTTCATACCCCTCCACACCGAATAGCCATATAAAATAACAATACATTTGTGTAATAAAACAAAGTTTAGCACAGTAAAAGACAATAATTTTGTTCATTCTATAAAAAAACCCAATTAGAACGTGGGGTATGGGGCGGGGGTTTGGGCGTGGGTTGGGGGAAAACGCCCAAGCCACCACCCCGGGTGGGCTTGGGTTGGGGCGTGGCCCTTGGGGCTTGGGTTTCAAGCCGAGCGTGGGGTGGTCTGGCAAAGCTGACATGGCGGGCTCTCACTGGACAAACCAAACTATCCGTTGGGCTAGCCGTTGGCCAACAGCTATCTTAAAAGAAAAATATATATATTATTTTTTCACTATAAAACTCACATTTTTCTTCCATTTTTTACCACTCTTCTACCACATTTTTTATAATCATCTTCAATTCTCCTTCTACAAAACGAAAAAATGCATCCTTATAACCGTCCTTTTGACCCGAACCACCCGTATGCATTCCAAGAAGATAATCCTAGCCCACCACCCAATTGTCCAATGGCTCGTCCATTTTTGATACACTCTTCTATGCCCCATGAAGCGAGTTATGCATCGCTTCTTGGGAATCGTTTGTTTACTAACTTCCCACACTCCTATGATTCGATACCTACCCCGTTTACACAAACGCCCATTAACCTTTCACCAACCTCCATCGACCTTTCACAAAACGAAACCGTCCCCGAAACTCAACCACCCAATGATGGTCCTTCCGCATCGAAACCCATCAAAAAGAGAAGCCATAAGAAAAAACCGAGGCAGATAAAGCACTTGAAACCGTCAAACGAAAACAACTAAAATGGACCATTCCTGAAGAACTTGCATTGGCGAGGGGTTGGTTTCAACAATCTCAACATGCAACTTTAGGTATTCTTAAACTTTGTTTTTATTAATGGTTTTATATAACTTTGTAATATATTAAATTTTGTTTTTATTAAAATAGGAAATTCTCAACATCGAACCCATTTGTGGCAATCGGTTAGTAGAGTATTCCATAAAGAATTCGGAAGAGAGCTTTATCTTGAAAACGATAGCTTATACTCGAAGGGGAGCGAGATAAGCAGCCAACTTACAAAATATAGTGGTTATTTAAATAAAGCAAAGCAAAACCCAAATAGTGGTGAAACCGAAGCCGACATTGTGAGGAATGCATTGGTTCAATTCAAATCAAATGTGGGGACTGACTTCCGTTTCATGCATTGTTGGGAGATTTGTAAGTTCCATCCAAAGTGGGCGAATATCCCCAGTGGCAGCGAAAGTAACACGTCTTCCAAAAGGTCAAGGGCCTCGTCCCAAGCCCAATCTGATGCACGAGATCAAGAGTTGGAGGACCTTTTGGATGATTCGCCAAGCCCAAACCGGCCTGAGTATGGAAGAGATGCCGCAAAAAGGCGTGTTCAAAAATCAAGATCTGGTATGGCATCGCCTTCAGCTCGGAGTTCGGGCTCGCGTAGGGGAATATACAGCGATCAGTTGGAAGACATTTCATCCAAGTTAGATACATTGAACGTCTTCCAACAACAAAGGGCCGAACAACGAAGGAACAAAGAAGCTAGAGATGCCGCTAGAGATGCCCAGAGACAAAGACGGGAGGATTTGAAAATTCTATCCCAGCCGATTGATCACCTACAGGGTGACGAGTTGCAACTAGTCTTGGAGATGAGAGAAGAGATAAAAAACAAATATAAACATTAGGATTTTTTTATGTAATTTTCTTTATTTAAAAATATTAAAAAAAAATTATATTTGTTGTTTTAAAACAAACAGCCCAGCCCAGCGGGTCAGCCTAGCGAAGCCCACCAAACCCACGCCCCAAACCCCCGCCCCACCATACCGTGTTGAATGTGGGTCGCCCCATGTCTGCCCCCCCAAGCCACGTGTCAACTAATGCCCCAACCCAAGCCCCACCATACCCCACAGTCTTAACTTTGTTCTCATATATAATGTGTCACATGGTGTATAAAAAATGAAATAACTCAATAAGCAATGACTTGTATAAAGGGGAATTGACATGTAATAATCTCAACTAGACGTCATTGAGCATTGTCAGTCTCACCTTTGAATATTGCCCATGTCAGTCCCACCTTTCACTTATTTTTCCTCCACCGGTTCTCAGTTAAAAAAAACTTAACGGAGTTAAGTTTTTTTTTCGGAACTACAAGATGATGTTTTAGGGCCTTGGATTAGAACGAGGATACGAGTCGAATGATGTAAAACTTACCTTGAAATTGTGCTCCAAACGATAAAAACGGTGCTTCAATTCGGGTCTTTAAACTTCCAATTAACAAAAATCAAGTCGTTTGGAGCACCGTTTCGAGGTAAGCTTTACATCAAAGACTCGTATCCTCATTCTGATCCAAAGCCCTAATACGTCAGTTTGTAATTCAGAAGAAAAAAAAAACTTAACTTCGTAAAAACTTAACTTCGTTAAGTTTTTTCAACCGAGGACCGGTGGAGGAAAAATAGGTGAAAGGTGGGATTGTCATGGGGAATATTCAAAGGTGCACCTGACAATGACCAATGACGTCTAGTTTGAATTATTACACGTCAATTCCCCTTATATTATTATAAATTAAATTCAGTAACCAGAAATTAGACCCCGCGCTCGTTGCGGCGCGGGCAACGAATGTCGAAACATCGCCAACACGCGCTATAGCATATGACATCAAGCGAAGTTTTTAACTTCATGGTTGCTTTGTTGTTTTGACCCATAGCTGCTGCTCAACTTTTGTAGCCAACTTAGGAACTTGAGCTAGTGGAAGTTCAAGAACATTATCCTCTCCTGCAACAGTAGTTAATCCTACAATTACAATTGTTTTGTACCAATTAAACAATGCTATCATCAAGCACCATTATTTGAGTTCATTAAAAGTAAACCATAATTTTCTCAACCTTAAATTGTATATTTATATGCACTGTACAATGAGATACAATGCAGAATAAACAGACCGAAAACTAAGATCCAATTTGATAATGACCATTACGGGTCAAACATAACTATACAATAGGATAACCTATAAAGCCTATCTACATAATTTAATATGTTATTAAAGAAGGATACTTATATATGATCTCCACTTTTATACATAAGCAACTTCCATGGAATGATATTTCTTTTCTTTTCCCATTTGATATAATCACCCTCAAACATCAAGCTTTATGATAACGTAGGCGGCATCCTTCCTACACACCATGGTTGAATCGTGATATGAAAAGCAATCCCGAAAATTCCCTACATCTTTTTCACAAACAACATTTCAATACATTTTATTCTTGACACATGTATATGGATATAATCAACATACAAAAGACATATAATACTAAACTAAAAACAAATAGATTAATTAAACAAATAGCTAATGTGTACCAAATTTCATTTTTCAACGCTGAAATTTGAAATCTTCTTGCGTCGTCATTCCACATCGGAAGCTTGAATCTTCAATGAGGCTTAGCTAATTATCTATTTAATATAATGTTTAACTAAAAAGAATTAGATTAAATAACCGGCTAATTCATTCAAATTGAAAAAAATAAAACGAACATGTATTTAAGAATTCTAAATAGCTCTTTTGTAAGTCTAATTAAATGGATACCTTCGTGAATCATTTGTAGCCGCATGAGTCGCCCGGAGCCTTTCTTGGGTCTTGGTTGAATTTCCAAACCTATAATCTCGAATTTAGCCACCACCCAAAATTTATTTCCACACGTGTATGAAATGTAGAACAACTAAAAAAAGGTAGTAAAGTACAATACAACATCAGTCTTCCCACATAGCCTCGAGGCTTAGTGGCTTACGCCTCATAACGCTAACGGAAAGTGCGTCGAGGCTCGTTTCCGTTCTTTAAACCTTGTGTAAAAGTGATTTGTTTTCTAGATTTTGGGTTTTTGAAAACTTCAACCAACTTAAATAAAGAGCCAAGGCGTAGTCATGTACCTTACCAAAGTGGCACCAACACAAAAGAACAATAGATTCCTTTAGCTTATTAGAACTACATTGTAGCAACTCTCACTAAAAAGTCCTATTTAGTATTATAATTAGTCCAATAGGAAACCCTAATTGAAAAATCCAAGTGATTCTGCAGAAATCCTAAGATTTCCAGAACAATCAGAATCAGGATTAGGGCCCCTAAAACTCAGGGGGGGGTATTTTCTATTGATAATTATCTATTTAATTCGTTGTCAGAATAGAATTTTAAGAAATTGTTGACTCAGCAGGCCTAGTCTCACACGTAGCTACCCTATAAGAAGGAGGTGTCCCTTACGGACCGTAAGGGAATAGTGTTACGGTCCGTAAGCAGTTCAAAATCGGGCTATAAATACAGAACATTGGCATTCGATTTCTGGCTCTGAAACGTCGTAGAAATTCCAATTCTACGCTGAGTTATAGTCGAAATACTACAATTAACACACACAATCACTAATTACTGCTACGATACAGGGTATTAATTCAATCGCTGCTACGATTCAATGTCCGATCGATTGAAACTATCCGATAGATGTTTAAGTGCTGCTCAAATTGGGTTTATACTTTGTCATTCGTCGTGATTTCGACTTGAATGTTTGAGTGCTATTCGAAATCGGACTATACTCTATCATTCGTTGTGAATCCGCTGAATGTTTAAGTATCGCACTTTGTCATTTGTTGTGAGGGTTTGATCTCGTGAGTTATCGTAAAAGCTGTATTAAGTTATTTACCTAGTTTCGTGTGCAAATTAGGTTATTAAGCTTATCAGTAGATGCTAATTCTCAGAAGAGTTAGAATCAGGAAGCTTGTTAAATCAAGGTGAGTTCACAGACTTTCTACAAGGCACGGTCATCCTCAGTGGGTAGGATGCCACTCCACTAATTTTCGCACACATGTCTGGGAGACCGCGATACATACGAATTCTCCAGAGTGCAGAATAACGTACGTTCGTCCTGGTTAGGACAACAAAACAAAACTTCGGGATAATCTTAATCCTACGGGCTAGTAAGCCAGAGAACAGAAACCGTGAATTCACTCAACTTTGTTGTTGACTCGTTGTTACATGCCTTGCAGGTCGTTAGATCCCTAGCTTAAGGAGCTTGCACGAGGAGACGTGGTCGTTGTGGGAAAACATTTCAATTAATATTAAACTTATATTTTGTGCTTCCGCTGTAAACTCAAACTATGTTTTGACACCAATTGTATTGTGTTGGATTTTATAAAAATTACTTACATGCTTTGTTCAATATGATTGGTGGCTATGATCCTGGGCATGTCACGCCTCCAAGGCGGGGTGGGGTTTTTGGAGGGTGTGACAGAGTGGTATCGGATCCATTGGTTATAGTGAACTTGATTTTAAAATGGGAAAAATATTTTTTGATAAAACCAGACTATAACCTGTACAGTGTTCAATGATCCACAACGATGCTTCATTCCAAGTGCAAGACTCAATACTTTACGGTGTTCTATAATATTTATTTTAAGTGCTATGGGTTAAGGTTAAGTCATCCCTAAGTATTTCATGTATATAACCTTAAGAAATGTCTATTTGACAAATTGTTGATAGTATCTCTTTAAGATGAATGAAAAATTTAAAAGATTAGTACTAGTATTCTTACTTATTTGAGTAAATCTCGAGGACGAGATTTCTATAAGGAGGGGAGAATGTAGCAACTCTCACTAAAAAGTCCTATTTAGTATTATAATTAGTCCAATAGGAAACCCTAATTGAGAAATCCAAGTGATTCTGCAGAAACCCTAAGATTTCCAGAACAATCAGAATCAGGATTAGGGCCCCTAAAACTCAGGGGGGGTATTTTCTATTGATAATTATCTATTTAATTCGTTGTCAGAATTGAATTTTAAGAAATTGTTGACTCAGCAGGCCTAGTCTCACACGTAGCTACCCTATAAGAAGGAGGTGTCCCTTACGGACCGTAAGGGAATAGTGTTACGGTCCGTAAGCAGTTCAAAATCGGGCTATAAATACAGAACATTGGCATTCGATTTCTGGCTCTGAAACGTTGTAGAAATTCCAATTCTACGCTGAGTTATAGTCGAAATACTACAATTAACACACACAATCACTAATTTCTGCTACGATACAGGGTATTAATTCAATCGCTGCTACGATTCAATGTCCGATCGATTGAAACTATCCGATAGATGTTTAAGTGCTGCTCAAATTGGGTTTATACTTTGTCATTCGTCGTGATTTCGACTTGAATGTTTGAGTGCTGTTCGAAATCGGACTATACTCTGTCATTCGTTGTGAATCCGCTGAATGTTTAAGTATCGCACTTTGTCATTTGTTGTGAGGGTTTGATCTCGTGAGTTATCGTAAAAACTGTATTAAGTTATTTACCTAGTTTCGTGTGCAAATTAGGTTATTAAGCTTATCAGTAGATGCTAATTCTCAGAAGAGTTAGAATCAGGAAGCTTGTTAAATCAAGGTGAGTTCACAGACTTTCTACAAGGCACGACCATCCTCAGTGGGTAGGATGCCACTCCACTAATCTTCGCACACATGTCTGGGAGACCGCGATACATACGAATTCTCCAGAGTGCAGAATAACGTACGTTCGTCCTGGTTAGGACAACAAAACAAAACTTCGGGATAATCTTAATCCTACGGGCTAGTAAGCCAGAGAACAGAAACCGTGAATTCACTCAACTTTGTTGTTGACTCGTTGTTACATGCCTTGCAGGTCGTTAGATCCCTAGCTTAAGGAGCTTGCACGAGGAGGCGTGGTCGTTGTGGGAAAACATTTCAATTAATATTAAACTTATATTTTGTGCTTCCGCTGTAAACTCAAACTATGTTTTGACACCAATTGTATTGTGTTGGATTTTATAAAAATTACTTACATGCTTTGTTCAATATGATTGGTGGCTATGATCCTGGGCATGTCACGCCTCCAAGGCGGGGTGGGGTTTTTGGAGGGTGTGACATACATGAACCCAAATTATAAGAATATAATCTCAGAACAACATTTTTGAAGAACAACATTTGGCTAGTATGACATAAGAGTTTGATCATAAACACATAAGCCAATTTGTCATCTTGCACCAATGCACAGACACATAATTCGTGAATATATAGTCAGCTACAAATTGATTGTCATTCCATACAATGGTACCAGCAAACAATGCATCGAACTGTGTGTTTTAGCAGTATTTATTATTTATTATTCAATTGAATTAATAATTTTAAATTTTTGTATCTTATTTTTTATTCGTAGCATTTTATTATACAAAGTCAAATTTAATAACAAGTCTAACTTAATTTCATATAAAAAGAAGAACAATGCAAACATCAGCACATCGTTTGCCTGCTGTCGATGAATTAAAAGGTCCTCTTAGGAAATACAAATTTGAAACACTATGTGTTAATTTCATGACTTATTTTCTTTTAAAAAAATGAGCATTTTAACGGTCTAATAATTTGAGCACAAACGATCAAGAGACGTGGATTCATACCCAGTGATTTGTCCAATGTTGATATGAGAATCAGCTCCTAAAACTTTATTGCTCCTTATTGGTTCTGGCCAGAACTGGAACAGGGCATAAAAATGACTGTAATCCCCTTTTAAAACTCAAAAATATAGAAATGAATGCAAATTTTACTTACCTACTGCCTAAACAATCTACAACCAAAATTTGCTCCTGCAACCCATTTTGTTTCACCATAAAGTTTATTTCGGTCTTTTAGTCACCTAAAATTGTATGAGTATTAAGCATCACCTTGATGAAACGGTTTGTATATCACGTGTTTTGTTCCTGGATAGAAACTGATTTTGCACACGACAAGACAAACGATATCGAGTGAAAACAAAGCAAAAAGAATAGTTATAGTAAAAGGTACTGTATACTTACCAATTGCTGATGAAATTGGAAGAGGAAACAACCCAAGTGAAATCAGGTTGGAAAATGCTATTCAACATGCAACAAACCAAAATTAAAGCCAATAGAAAACCCTAACAAACTGCAAACGTATGAAAAGCGATACACTGCACCTGCCTCCTTTTGTTCTTCTGCGCCTTTCAACAGCAGATCGGTGGCAGGAAAGCATTCTGATCTGTCATCCTTCTCTCTCTATTCCGGAGCCGCTACACTGTTCTCTCTCTTTGAATAGTTTCGAAGAAGGCCGAGGATGAGGCGGAACCCTAAACCCCACCACCTGTCTCTCTTCTTCCGTACACCGTAAGGTCCTCTCTCTCTTCGTCTCTTACTCTTTGCGTATGAAAACCCTAACATGAGGTTTGTGGTTTCCGATCTACTGTGCCGGAACTGAGCCCTAATGGTGATCACCGGCGGTAGAACCACCGTCACGAAACAACGTCTCTACATCTTCGGCTAAACCCACCGCCATCAAACAACCGCAGAATCGATTACCCCTACTCTGCAATTTTTCTATCTACTCTGATAGAAGGATCAAGGATTTGATTTTTGATGGTATTCCCCTAAAACCATTAGTTGCTTATCTCTGACTGATGGGTAAACGTGGTATGAAAAAAGAAGAGTACAACCCATGAACCAAGAGGTACACCACACATATGCAGGGAATACCACAACAGCAGAATGTACAACCCTTGTTGCATATTAATGTTATAAATTAGAGTATACTAGATTTAATCCCGCGCGCGATGCGCTGCGGATTCCACCATAATCACCCAATAGTTTAACCCCAATACGCCTCTTATTTTTCTTTTCACACCTCTTTAACACGACAATCTTATATTTTTCCATTTATCAAATAGATAAGACTTGACATGAATATGAGAACATATTGTACACTTGAAACTGACATCGAAGCAAAGCATAGCCTAACCACCATGAGACCTACATAGAAATATGTCTTCAACTCCATTCGACCTGTTATCACATGATATATTCTTCCACTTGGGAAACAACCCACCAATACCTCGATCAGCCTCCGAAAGGGAGTATTATAGCACTTAAAAGGCCTTTCGTTTCTGCGCCGTCATAGCATCCGGCATGCTAGTAGGAACACCTCATTTTTCTGTCCAATGCCTAAACCAATGCTAATAGCAGGAGTCTAAGCGTTGGGTATGTGCTTCTTACACTGTAAACTATGATTACACCGTCATACCCTTGTGCTGTCAAATGAGCAAAACTATGTGAGTTTATTAGTGAGCTATATAAGTACACACCTGTATAAGTACATACCTAGTGTTTGGAAAAGTTGTCGTTTTGCGAATGCGTGTTCATCTTCAGTTGCAGCTGGTGTGTTGGGAATTGGAGTTGCTTGAGTCGCAGTTGAGGTGGATTTGACAGGTGGTTTGCCAACGGTATTTGTTGTTTTGGCATTTTTGTTGAAGACCCGGTTGACAATGAATTTTATGACACCTCTATTGTATTTTAAGGACAAAAGGCGTCTGATGTCAAAATGAAATGGCAAAGCGAAAGGAACATAGTAAAATTACTATGCTAGCATATTCTTTCAAAAAAATGTACAAATTGTAAAAGCAGAGGCTCTAACATGCAAGCACTAATACCAAAAGGCGTCTGTTGGGTTTTTTGAGTTTATCAAAAAATGTACAAACGATAAAAACAGAGGCACTAATACCATGCTTTAGGATAGTTGAATGAGATATAGAATCTTTTTATTTTAAGAATACAAAGGTGGATAATCATCATATTTGTATTAATATTATAAGTGGTCATGATATACTCAAAAAACCCAACATAATTCTACATATTTAGCATCACCAAAAGGATTGATAACTCCCCATGATTAGAAAACTACCTTGTTCTTGCCAACTGTGTTGCCATAAACTTATGCCGCAAAATCCGTTTTTCAGCACTATCGTACTCAAATTCGTCAAAATCGGCTTTTAGCCACAGAATTTCACTCAAATCTTCTTTTAGTATCTTTGACGAGTCAGGCACGTTGACCGACAACGACGACACCACTCCTCCCACCACCGCAGACGCCGAGTTCTTCGATAACACCTGTAGATTATAACAATAAACAATTTATATCCATCCGCAATAATTATATTTAGATAATTATGTTGTTCCTAATCCACAGAACGACATATAATGTTGATTAGACGTGGTCAAACTAACGATGTAAATGATTATATACATTTTAAAGACATGGTCAAACTAACGATGTAAACGATTATATATTATGTGCCAAGGATAGCATAGTAAATGGGTATATGGATCTTAAAATGTACATCGACTATCGAGCGTTTCAATGTAATACCTATGGTTGAATTACAACAGTACTTTGCATGACCCATCTTTAAAGATAAAAAAAAGATTCTATAAACATATTATTTTCTAAAAAGTTTCATGATCTTAGTTCTTAATCTTGACATAAAAGAAAAAGACACACCAAGACTTTAAAACGAATCAATTCAACCGCATGTGAAGTGAATTTTTTCATTGAGGCATTAAAGCAAACACCTTGCATGCATTAAAACCATAAAATTGTGTTAAAAAAACAAAGCTCACCGGGCAACTCCCATAGATCACATTTGGACAATTCTACCAACGGAATCACTTCAAGTTCGATCATTGTGCAAGGAGCTCTGAACGGTTCAAGATATGACAAATCTGGTTTCCGTTTGTGAAGAAGCTCAAAGCAGGTCTTGTTGTGTCTTTTGACTGTAAGGACTCGATCCAACGTGTAACATGCGGAGGCCACAGCTTCACTCCGGAATGGAATGGGCAACTGCGACTCTACCAACATAGTCCTAGCAGTCTCGATCAATGTACGGTTTTTACGTTCAGCGACGCCGTTCTGTTGAGGAGTATACCTTTTGATGTGCAAAACTCCGCCATGGCATGATTCTTAAATTCTGTACCATTGTCGCTGCGTATCCGTCTAACCTTCAACTTATACAAATTCTCAATCTGAATGATAAAGTTTTTGATAATACCGAAAGTTTCACTCTTGTGAGCCATAAACGCCACCCAAGAAAATCTTGAATAATCATCAGTTATCACGAGACAGTATTGATCATTCCTGATGCTTTTGTGCTTGACAGGACTGAATAAATCCATGTGCAAACGTTCAAGAGGAACTGCCACCGTGTTGATCTTCTTTGTCGGATTTCGCTTCTTAGTTTGCTTTCCTTTTTGGCATGAAACACAGACGTCTTGAACATGGAAATTTTTAAGAAGAACACCATTCACTAATTCATTTGACACCAAATGATTCATTTTCCGTAAGTGAATGTGACCCATACATCTGTGCCAAGAGATAGAGTCTTTTTCAGTGGCTTTTGTAATGAAACAAGTTGCTTGTGCAGTCGTTGTTATTGCTTGGCTCATATCAAGGACATATAAATCGTTTATCCTTGGAGCTGATAAGAGAATCCATTCTTTTGGAATCTTGAAGCCGGGTTTCAGCACGTAACATCCATTTGCATCAAAGTGTACTGAAACTGCTTATCACAGATTTGTGAAACGCTGAGAAGAATGTGATCAATTTGTTGTACAAAGTTGATCTTGTCAAAACTTACAACGCCGTTAGATACCATTCCTTCTCCTATAATATATCCGCCTTTATCTCCAGCAAAAGCAACATAACCTCCTCTAATAGATTTAACATCGTAGAGAAGCTTCATGTCGCCGGTCATGTGCCTGGATGCCCCACTATCAACAATCCAATGACTGCTGAAAGTTCCTCCTGGAACACCCTGCACATGTACTCACATGATTAGTTGGAGATGGGGACCCAAGCCTTTGTGGTCTTGGGTCTTCCATTTTCATCAACGTAAGTTACTTGAACTTCTCGATGTTGTGAAAATTCTGATGTTCCCCTGATTCAGTAACCGTTTTTGGTTTCCAGGTCTGTTTTGTTTTACCAGTTTTATTCTTTAAAATCTTAACTTCATGATTGACTGAAGTTTTTGAATTGTCTCGTTTGACAGAAACAGATGTTTTGTTAACCACATCGGTTTTGATTGCTTTTTCAATTTTCTTGACCTGTTTGCATTTCTGTTTCTTTTCCTTTTCTTTTACAAGACGGGGATCTGGTTTTGATGAAACAGATTGCTTTTGGTCATTTCAGTCGCGGGGATCATCAACTTTGGCTTTTTGTTTATGTAGATATGGAGAGTTTCGAATGATATGTCCAAATGTGCCACATGAAAAACATGATCTTCGTTCTACAAACCCCGAAGTATCATGTGATTGTCTTGTCGATGATGAACTTTGTGATCCCGAGGTACTTGGTTTTGAACTGTTTTGTTCATTTCTTTTCAAAAATTTAACTTGATTGACATGATCTAAGTTAGATTTATTGGCAAATGTTTCAAGTTTATCCGTTCCCGTTGATTTCACAAAGTTCACTTTCTTGTTCTTCTTTTGGTTCGGTTCCTTTCGACCTTGAGTCGTTGATTTACCTTTTGGTTTGGTATGATTTTGCTACTTTTTCACTGTTGGTAATTTCTGATTGCCATATTGTTTTCGAACTTCGGCCTTTGGAATCGGAGGGCATTGTGTTACCACAACATGTGAACCTGACTTTCCCAAAAACCTACGTGTCGAATCTTCAAAAACTTTACTGATTAAAGATTGATTTACATTCTTAATCGGAAAATCTTTGTCAGAATAGATTTTATCATCACTAACAAGAGTGTACAGCAAATTCACACTCTCTTACTCTTTTGCAGACGTGGACTCGACCAGAACAGTCTTAGCAGGTTTTGCGGGAGGATCACATAGAATATGATTCTCAAGAGGTATGTCCTCTTCTTTGATTACCGCATCAGACTGTGCTGAGTCAGTATCATCGGATTCATCATCTGAAGAATCAGCATCCTCAACAATGACTGGAGGATCCTGATTTTGTTCAGGAGTTGACATACTTGAAACTGTTGAAACATCCGAATCTGATGATACTTCATTTTTGTATCCAAGTCCAGTTGAAAATTCCTCATTGTCTAAAGGAACAGATTCCTCATAATAAGTTCTATTCTCCTCATCAGACATGGCATCATAATTTTGTCTAACAGGTGGTGGACATTTCTTATATCCAATGCACGTGACATCCTTTTTCTCTTTTTGTGTGTCAATGATGTGATCCAGCACATATCTAGAGTTTGAATAACTGTCTAGCTTAAGCCGGATCGCCTCACTTTCACACTTTGTACAGGCTAACTCTTTTTGCATGATCTCAAGACGATTGATATAACAGTTTATGTCAGTTTGTTTTCTTGAAACCATTTTTGTCAGTTCGGTTTTATCTTTTCTTAAATTTGCAACCACCATTTAAAACTCCTTTTCATGGTTTTCATAAAACATGTTAGCCTCTTTGCATTTCGAAAGATCCACTATCAACTTTTAATTGTGGATATATGTCACTTCATATTTGTTTTGCAAAGCCTCATGTTTGCTTTGCAAGTCACACCACTTAGCATCTAAAAAAACATGTTTGTTTTGCAAGTCAGAGAATTCAGCATTTAAAGCATCATGTTTGCTTTGCAACTCAGACATATTAGCATCCAAATCAGCACATTTAACATTTAAGCTAGCACAATTATCACAATTAACAACAGTTGGTTCATCGACACATACTGGCTTGATGAACTGCCGCCATTAGCCATAAAGGCTGAATGAAGAGAAGAAGAAGAATAAGCAGCTTGATCCACCAGAATAGATCTTCTATCATTCCCTACTGCAGCTTCTCCTAACAATTCATCAATATCTGCATCGATTCTCCCACTAGATACATCATCAGAATAACCTTCACCTGTGGTTGAGATTTTCTCATCTGAAACCAGAGCTCTCTTCATCTGAAGATTCATGTCACACCCTGATATTTCCACGTATTACCGGTGGGCCCGGTGGAGAGTATCGTGACGTAGTTGATATCATCATGGTCAAACAACACAATATTTAATATGCACAGCGGAAGCAAAAGATAGATATATTTCAACGGAATATAATTGTAATATCAAGTATCACAAACAGTTGAAAATAATCCACAGGTGGATCAAAATAAAAAGGAAACATTGTTCAACAGTTTTGACATCCAAGCTTGCGAGACTTATTATGGACGCTAGGAGAAAGCCAGCCTAGTTCGCGTAGTACCTGCACTTAACCTTTTTGGGAAAATACGTCAGTTTACACTGGTAAATACAATCAACTGACTCGTTTTTAAAAGTTTAATAAAATTGATTTGAATGCACGTGGCACAAACTTTTTATAACTTGGGATAATTATTTGAATATAATCTTGTAAAAGAATTACATGTTCCTTATGCGTTCAGTAGCCCGATCCGCAGACCGGGTTAAAGATCAATAGACACACCACATTATTTATTTAGGCATTGACGGGTGTACGCCTACACCCCGTGCTTAGGTCGTGGCCATTTCGTAAAATGATGCCAAGGATATCCGGGACATGGTCATTAACCCCCCAAAGGCTTTAAGCAAACAAAACATTTCAAAATGGAGCATATCAATGATTTAACCTCTATTCGATTAAAGATTCAATGTCCGACCAATCGGTATTTTATATACCATACCCCAAGCCCGTATAGGGAAAATAAGTTAAAAGTATTTACCTTTGCAAGTATCAATCACAAATAGCAAGTGCGTGTAGCTTTTACCGGGTCTCCTATTCTGGAACGAAGGTTTATAATAACCTATTAGAATCCTAACGGTCCTTAGTTAAGCTTAAGCTTAGACCGGTTAGTTTTAAAGGAAGATACGGTTCGAACGCGTGATTAAGTGAAGACCGGAATAGAATGTGGTTTAGACCCGACAAGTTTGAAGACTTGTATAATATGGGTAAACTAAACACATTCTGGATTTTGAGATAAAAACGACAAGGTTTGACCCGTTTCGGCTAATTTATGCAAACTAGTTACATAAACCGAACCGAACGCGCAAGAGGCGTAACGGGTAACCATGAAAGTCATTTACAGGTTTCCTAAGTTAATATGCCTTAAATAGGTTGTGATATCAATAGGATATCTTCCATTATGCCCAAAACGAGTTTAATCTTAATTTAAACCCCGTAGGGGTATTTTGGTCATTTTAAAGATTATAAAAGAGATTAAATGAAATTCTGAGATTTGGGTCTGAATACATCAGTAAAATAACTTATTTTAACAGGTCATATCAGTTGGTAATAAGTCTTATATATCAAAATGGTTTTAAACCTAAACTATGTGTTTAATACGCTTAAAAAGTTATTTTAAGCGATTTCCGGGTTATACAGGAAATCTGAGTTTTCTGAATGGGTTATAAAGTTCAAAATACTTCATTTATTATATAAAATCAGTAGCAATTGGATTGGTGTCAAAATACTATGTAGAACTCATTTTATAACCAAAAAGGGTATAATCAGTATTTACCGAATCAACGCCATAACCTTAGGTTATGAGCAGGTTAAAAATAATTAAAAATCTTTAAAAACCCCAAAATATTATATTACATCAGTGGGTAAAAGGTTTGGTGTCAAAAATTGGGTTTAGATAGGCTTTATGCTAATTGCGCCGTTTAATTAACAAAAAGCTTTTTAAATGCGCTATTGAGCATAAATCCTAATCTAGACCTCTAACTGATATTAAAATTTAGGGACATGTTTATAAATCAGTAACAAAGATTATTGTCCTCTCACATATCCAAAATTCTCGTTTTATGGTCAAAAGGGCATTATGGTCAACATTAAGCAATTAACGGAAACATGTAAACGAATCAGACAATCAACGAACCAACCACAGAGGGTTATACTATCATGTAACCTGGTCCTAAGGAATCTCTAAGGCATTTCCAAATCATACTAAATCGGGTCAGAACTGAAGTCAAAGCAAAAGTCAAAGTTTTGCGTATTTCGGTTCCGAACCGGGTCTAAACGAAAAATTGTCGGGTCGAACATGTTTAGACATGTTCTTACATTTATTACTAAGTTATATGAGTGGTAAAATATGTTACATGCCTTCTACATTGCTAATTACATGTTAATTCGAAAATTATGGTTCTGTTGACTTTTTATAAACAACTTTGACCCGATATTTGATCTAGTTAGAGCGGGAATCAGAGGGTGCCCTTTTAAGGGTTTAATGCCCACATGATTACCAACTTATAACTACCTTTGATTCGACTAAACACTGAACCATTAATGATTAATCGCTAAGTCAAACGTTAATTACGACGGTTTGACTTTTAAGCTAATAACTAAGTAAAACTCAATTAAGGAAGGTCATGGGCATTTACCAAAGGCCTAATTACGACCAGGGATGCTTGGGGACTGATCTTATGCTCCAGGAAGTTCCACAAATGCAGATGGAAGGTGTGATCAAAATGTTGCAACATGAGGGGCCTTTTATAGTGAATTTGAGGGCTAGTGATCATGACAATTCATGCTACAACTGATCATGGATCATCCACAAGTGTCCCTAAGGTCTAAAAGCATGTAGGGGTCGCCCATGGAGTGGAAAATATCTTTTTAAGTCGGTTACAAGGCTGAACAGGCTGCTGCCAGTATTTTCTGTATCTGGGGGTCGCACGCGGCCCGCGTAAGGTTCTGGTAAGCCTTACGCGGCCCGCCTGAGGCCTGCTGTCAGGTTAAAAGCTTTTTAGTTATTGCATCCTTGGCTCTTGGTCCTTCGAAAGGTCATTCCACCTTTATTTCTTGCATTATGAGCCTTTCAATTTGACTTATAAGGGCTTCAAGACTTATACCCACTTTGTTAAGTCCTTGGTTAACTTTGTTATTACCCGAAAAGTCATAAACTTCATCGTTGACGCTTTTAACCCCTCGTATACGAATCTTATCATAACTTTCTCATACGATAACGAAACTTGGTGAAATTTTTATCATGTATTCTAGTGAGAATAATTAATCGTTACAAAGCTTCGGGTTTGCTAAAAGGTCACTCAGAGGTATATCTTAAACATGTTGACACATTTAACCCCTTTAGTTTGTAATCTCTCACTTTCCTTCACAATTAGCTTCGTATGATCCATGATTCATTCGTTTAAGGGTATAAACATCGTGTAGATTTATTGTAAAGTATATTTATCCATTGTTGACATTTTGAACCCTTATATTCACATACTTTTCTTGTTTGTCAACTTTAGTCCCTCTAGAACCTTCTTTCACACGTTCAAAGCTTATGATACGTGTCAATACATTATAGGACGCGAATTTTCGAGGTGTTACATCCTCACCCCCTTAAAAGAAATCTCGACCTTGAGATTTACTGAAATAAATGAGGGTACTTTTCTTTCATTGTGGACTCAACCTCCCACGTGTACTCGGGACCTCTACGGGCATCCCATTTAACCTTTACTATTGGCACATGCTTCCTTCGAAGCTTCTTAACCTGTCGATCCTCGATCGACACAGGTTTTTCAAAAAACTTCAAGCTCTCTTCTATGTGCACATCTGTATGTGGTATGACTAGTGATTCATCAGCGAAACACTTCTTCAGATTGCAGATGTGGAATACATTGTGAATACCACTGAGCTCTTCAGGTAATTTTAACTTATAAGCAACTGATCCGACACATTCGATGACCTCGAATGGTCCTATGTATCTCGGGCTTAACTTACCTTTCTTACCAAATCGCATCACTCCCTTCCAGGGTGATACTTTGAGCAACACTTTGTCACCTACCTCGAATTTCAGAGGTTTACGCTTTAGATATGCGTAGCTTTTCTGCCTATCCCTGGCAGCTTTCAGGCGGTCACGAATCTGGACAATCTTGTCGGTCATTTCAAAGACTATCTCAGGTCCTGTCAGTTGGACATCTCCCACTTCCGCCCAACAAACGGGCGTTCTGCACTTTCTACCGTACAAGTCCTCGAAAGGCGCAGCTTTAATGCTCGAATGGTAGCTATTGTTATATGAGAACTCGATTAATGGCAGGGGGTTATCCCAACTACCACCTAAGTCAATCACGCGTGCACGAAGCATGTCTTCCAACATTTGGATTGTACGCTCACTCTGGCTGTTCATCTGAGGATGGTAAGCCGTACTAAAATTTAAGCGCGTGCCCAAAGATTGTTGGAAACTCTTCCAAAAATGTGACGTGTATCTAGTATCTCTGTCAGAGATAATAGACACTGGTACGCCATGCAGAGATACAATCTTATCTACGTACAACTGGGCTAACATGTCGGAGCTGTAGGTCTCCTTAATGGGTAGGAAATGTGCTGACTTAGTCAGTCTATCTACTATTACCCATATCGTATCATTTCCTTTCCTTGTCTTTGACAACTTGGTGATGAAATCCATCGTCACCATTTCCCACTTCCACGTGGGAAGTTCAGGTTGTTGTAGCAAACCTGACGGCTTCTGATGTTCAGCTTTGACTTGCGCACACGTTAAACAATTAGCTACAAAGGTAGCTATAGACTTCTTCAAGCCTATCCACCAAAAATTTGCTTTCAAATCCTGGTACATCTTGTCAGCTCCAGGATGAACGGAGTATTTAGAACTGTGGGCTTCCTGGAGGATGACATCTCGAAGTCCTCCAAAAACTGGAACCCATATTCGTCCATTTAACCTTAGAATTCCGTCCTTGCCAAGCGATAACTGCTCCTCAGTTACCCCTAGCTTTTCATTAGGATAGTTAGCTTCCAACACAGCTTCCTTCTGTGCAGCTAACAACCTATCATTCAAACTATTCTTTATCTCAATGCTCTTGACATTGATTCGGATGGGTTTCACCCTTTCCTTTCGACTCAAGGCATTGGCGACTACATTTGCCTTGCCAGGATGATATCTTATCTCACAATCGTAATCATTCAAGGTTTCCATCCAACGTCGTTGCCTCATGTTCAAATCCTTTTGGTTAAACAGGTGCTGGAGGCTCTTGTGATCAGAATAGATCACGCACTTGATACCGTATAAATAGTGCCTCCAAAGTTTTAGTGCAAATACAACGGCACCCAACTCCAAGTCATGGGTGGTGTAATTCTTTTCATGCACCTTTAACTGATGTGAAGCATAGGCAATAACCTTGCCTTTCTGCATAAGCACACATCCCATGCCAGTGTGTGATGCATCGCAGTAAACCACAAATTCTTCAGCACCTTCCGGCAATGTCAGTACAGGAGCATTGCTCAACTTTTGCTTCAAAATATCGAAAGATTCTTGCTGCTTGGGTCCCCAGTTGAACTTAATATCCTTCCTAGTCAAGGAAGTTAGGGGTGCAGCAATCCTTGAAAATTTTTCAATAAAGCGCCTGTAGTATCCTGCCAATCCCAAGAAACTGCGAATCTCTGTGGGCGTCTTTGGCTCTTGCCAATTCATGACAGCTTCAACCTTAGCGGGATCTACCTGGATTCCGCATTCACTAACCACATGTCCAAGAAACTGGACTTCACGAAGCCAAAATTCACACTTAGAGAATTTGGCGTAGAGCTTCGCCTGCTGAAGTAGTGAAAGAATACATCGAAGATCTTTCTCATGGTCGGCCTGATTATTTGAATAAATCAGAATGTCGTCAATGAAGACGATAATAAATTTGTCCAAGTATGGTTTGCAGACACGGTTCATGAGATCCATGAATGCAGCTGGTGCATTAGTGAGCCCAAAAGGCATCACTAGGAACTCGTAATGACCATAACGAGTCCTAAATGCAGTCTTGTGTACGTCTTCATCTCTAACCTTCAGTTGATGATAGCATGACCTTAAGTCAATCTTAGAGAAGTAACTTGCCCCTTGAAGCTAATCGAACAGGTCGTCGATTCTGGGCAAAGGATACCTATTCTTGATAGTGACCTTGTTAAGCTCACGGTAATTGATGCACAGACGCATCGATCCATCCTTCTTCTTGACAAATAAGATTGGTGCTCCCCAAGGAGACGAACTTGGTCTAATGAAACCTTTGGCTAGCAATTCATCTAGTTGTGTTCTCAATTCCTTCATCTCTGTTGGTGCCAACCTATAAGGTACTCTAGCAACAGGTGCTGCTCCAGGGATGATGTCAATTCTGAATTCTACTTGTCTATCTGGTGGTAAACCAGGTAGTTCTTCAGGAAAAACTTCAGGATATTCAGAAATGACGGGGATATCCTCAATCTTGGGTTTCGACTCATCAATAGTCACTTGTGCCATGTAGATGACACAACCCTTCTTCAAACACTTAGAGGCCTTGAGCATAGTCACTTGCTCAGGTAGTCCATACTGGGTATCTCCCTGAATGGTAAGTGACTCACCAAACGGAGTCTTGATCACTACTTGCTTCTTATTGCAGACAATCTGGGCCTGGTTATGAGATAACCAGTCCATACCCAAAACTATGTCGAAACCGGCTAATTTCAAAGGAAGTAGGGACAAAGGAAATCAGCTTTCTTTGCATGTTTAGGGCAATTTGTCTTAACGTGCCCCTTTTCGTTGCAACTGTAGCACGTTGCGTCCTTCAGTTTCTTGCACTGTAGGGTCTTATGTTCTGAAGATTTGCAAATCCCACAAGGCCTCGGCTGAGATTGGGATTTTGAGTCAAGTCTGCACCTCCCAAAGTGGTGCTTCTGATAAATCTTACACTTGGGCTTATCTCCTGATTGATGCCCATCCTTCTTAGAACCAGACCCTTTCTTGTGGTCATTGTTTCCCCTGTGCTTCTTATCTGACCGTCGTGAATTGTCATCTTCACGTTTTCGTTTCTCGGCATCCGTGTTCCTCAGCGATCTCTGCCTGACCGCGTCTAGTGTGAGGGACAAGGATATATCAGCTGCAGACCTGAATGTAGCTGGCCGAGAGGCTTTTACACTTGCCTTAATCTCTGGGGCTAAACCTCCAATGAAACGAGCTATTCTTTTGGGTTCCGGGGTCACCAGGTAAGGAACCAACCTTGACGTTGTATTAAAGCTCGTAAGGTAAGCTTGGCAATCCAGATTTTTCATTACCAATGACAGAAAATCCGACTCAATCTTTTCGACCTCGTGCTGAGGGCAGTAGTTCTCCCTGATGAGGGTAACAAATTGTTCCCATGTCATATTGTACAGTGGAATCTTCCCAGTAGCTTGAATCAACGATCTCCACCAGGCTAAGGCATCACCTTTGAACGATTGAGACACAAACTTTACCACATCCTTATCAGCGCACCCGCTGATATCAACCACGGTGTCCATCTCATCCAACCATGTCATGCAGTCTATGGCTCCTTTTTCCCCAGTGAAATCCCTGGGTTTGCAGGAAACAAAATACTTGTAGGAGCAACCCTTATCACGGGGTCCTTGATTCAGTACGATCTTTTGAGATGGAACACTTTGTTGATTTGAGGACTGACGATCGTCATCACCTTTCTTTGGTTCTTCCATCTTAGAGGGTGGCTTGCTATGCGCCTCAGAATGAGTCTTAGGCTTGGAATGTGGTGCTGATAGGGTCCTACTCCGAGTCCCGCTATATTCGTTATACTGCCGCTCTATTGCCTTTGTAACAGCATTGTCTATCAATGCTTGTAGTTCTTCACCCGTGATGTTAATTCGGGTATTACCACGATCCTCCCTAGGGTGACTGTTGATCTCATCCGAGTGAGCCATTTTGGTTTGAACTGTTACATAAGATATTGACAATAATTTATTTGGGAGTTTATTATGGAATTGCCTTTTATGGCAATTCATTAACCATGGTAAACATAGACCATATTTGGTTAATTTGTTACTCACATTTGATTTTACTATAACCTATCCTAATTATAAAACAATAACAGTATTATTAGCACAAAAGGCCTAGTCACAAGGACATTTTTAAATCATAAGCCATGATTTCAGAGAATCAAGGCATGAACGCTTGAACATAGTTCATTACCTTTCTCTGACAGGGAGTCGTAGACTACTACTGTCTTTTGTCTTATATGACAATGAGTATGGCCCGTAGGCACTACATCACTAATGGATGTTTAATATGTGATCATCTTAATTGATGATTTAAACCCATGATTTATAGATCATTAAGTTAGGTTGGGAATATTTTGAAGAATCCTTATATAAGAATGACGTGTGTGATTTTAACGAATCACGTCTGCCAGGAGCGTTAACATGTTTTCAGATGTTAACAGGGATCCGAATCTTTTAAACAGGTCTTACCATCTTGGCCAAGTCTTATAATGACATGCAAGCTAGGTTATACCTTTAAGATTCTCATTTAATATATAATAGGCAGATTATTTTCAAAAGGAATGAATTTGATTCATTTATTTCATGTATAATATATTTATGCATATAATGACAAAATGAAATTTATAAACTTAACATTCCATTAAATATTAAAGGATTACACATTGCCCTAAATGGGACTTTTAACAGAAACAATTTGCCCACGCAGGGGCTAAACCGACAACACAAGTCCACGCAGGGACCAGATACTAGAATAGATGTCCACGCAGGGACTAAAAAGACAAGTCCACGTAGGGACTAAATACACAGATAAATGTCCACGCCGGGACCTAATTGAAATAGGAAATACTACAATACATATAGGGATTTAATGATCCCTTTTCTTCTTCCCCTTTAGCAAGCTCGCTAGGCCCTTGAGGAAACCCCTGTTGTTCCTGCGTTCTTCTTGAAATTCATGCTCCACCCGACTTAGTCTTTGGAGGATTTCCTCCTGTTCCGGTGGGGAAAATCATGGTGGCTGCGATTGTTGCCGAATCGGTGGTCGTGCAGGTACTTGATACCCATGAGTTGGATATCCCATTCCCCAAGGGGTTCCATATGGTCCTTCAGGATGAAGGGCGAGGTAGTTTGATGCCACTTGGTAAGGGTCTTCAGCATAGTTATAGTTTGTGTGAGCCGGCTGCTCAAACGGGTTGTACGCTGTTGACCCAGCGTATGTAGGAATCGGGTTACCAAAACCCATTGGTGGCGGTTGTGGTGCAACTGGTGCAGAACTCACCTCTGGCACTGGGTTTGAAGGCCCACCCATCTGTGGGTCTTCATGCAGTGGCGGGTAGTGACTGCCACTTGAGTGATGGGGGGTGCTGAAGTGAAAATCCCCTCCTCGGTGGTTCTGGAGGTGCTTGATGAACTGGCGGCGGTGTGACAGCCACAAAACGTGAATCCCCAGAGGGATCATGCTGCTGCTGCTGGTGAGGTGATGAATGGTGAGAAGGTGTGAAGTACCATTCATGCTGGTTAAACCTTGCTTGGTAACTGTCCGGACCACCGTAGGGTGATCCGTGGAAGGATGAACCATCGGAGACCTCAATAGGGTGTGTGGGGGTTCCAGTCGGTGGTTCCATAGGGTCGGTGTCCTCATCCATATCCATGGCGTTATCACCAAAAAAGTGATCCTCCGGTCCCAATGGGTTAAAACCCACTGGTTCTTGAATATAGTTTGCCGGGTTAAACCGGACCTGAAAAACAGGAGTGGGGTTGCCAAAGGAATTGTGCGAAAGGGATCGCTGGAGAGGTATATATGAAGGTTGTGGGTTATCGGGCTCGTTTTCTGAATGCGGCCCAAATGAATGACGGTAAGGAGGCGTTGAGCTGTGCGAAACAGACCGTCTAGCGGGCTCCATATAGGTCCTCCAGGCTCCTTATGGATCGGCACTCATTGTAGTGGAAGGAGTTCGCCGGTGCGAAGGCCCGGCTTCGTGATCGTTGGGGGCGGTGATTGGCCCCTTGCCTCGTCCTACTCTTCTGAATCTTGGCGGCATATTAATCCTGTCAACACAAATAAACGATACAACAAGAAATATAAAGGACAAGGTTAAAATTAAAACAAATTTGGATTTGTCCTAAGTTCTTTGTCTAGACTCAAAAATTTAGGAATGTGCAATTGTGTCATTGAGATTAAACACAAAAGGCTAGTGTTTAATTCACTCAATGTTGGCTCTGATACCAACCTGTCACACCCCGATATTTCCACGTATTACCGGTGGGCCCGATGGGGAGTATCGTGACGTAGTTGATATCATCATGGTCAAACAACACAATATTTAATATGCACAGCGGAAGCAAAAGATAGATATATTTCAACTGAATATAATTGTAATATCAAGTATCACAAACAGTTGAAAATAATCCACAGGTGGATCAAAATAAAAAGGAAACATTGTTCAACAGTTTTGACATCCAAGCTTGCGAGACTTATTGTGGACGCTAGGAGAAAGCCAGCCTAGTTCGCGTAGTACCTGCACTTAACCTTTTTGGGAAAATACGTCAGTTTACACTGGTAAATACAATCAACTGACTCGTTTTTAAAATTTTAATAAAATTGATTTGAATGCACGTGGCACAAACTTTTTATAACTTGGGATAATTATTTGAATATAATCTTGTAAAAGAATTACATGTTCCTTATGCGTTCAGTAGCCTGATCCGCATACCGGGTTAAAGATCAATAAACACACCACATTATTTATTTAGGCACTGACGGGTGTACGCCTACACCCCGTGCTTAGGTCGTGGCCATTTCGTAAAATGATGCCAAGGATATCCGGGACATGGTCATTAACCCCCCAAAGGCTTTAAGCAAACTAAACATTTCAAAACGGAGCATATCAATGATTTAACCTCTATTCGATTAAAGATTCAATGTCCGACCAATCGGTATTTTATATACCATACCCCAAGCCCGTATAGGGAAAATAAGTTAAAAGTATTTACCTTTGCAAGTATCAATCACAAATAGCAAGTGTGTGTAGCTTTTACCGGGTCTCCTATTCTGGAACAAAGGTTTATAATAACCTATTAGAATCCTAACGGTCTTTAGTTAAGCTTAAGCTTAGACCGGTTAGTTTTAAAGGAAGATACGGTTCGAACGCGTGATTAAGCGAAGACCGGAATAGAATGTGGTTTAGACCCGAGAAGTTTGAATACTTGTATAATATGGGTAAACTAAACACATTCTGGATTTTGAGATAAAAACGACAAGGTTTGACCCGTTTCGGCTAATTTATGCAAACTAGTTACATAAACCGAACCGAACGCGCAAGAGGCGTAACGGGTAACCATGAGAGTCATTTACAGGTTTCCTAAGTTAATATGCCTTAAATAGGTTGTGATATCAGCAGGATATCTTCCATTATGCCCAAAACGAGTTTAATCTTAATTTAATCCCCGTAGGGGTATTTTGGTCATTTTAAAGATTATAAAAGAGATTAAATGAAATTCTGAGATTCGGGTCTGAATACATCAGTAAAATAACTTATTTTAACAGGTCATATCAGTTGGTAATAAGTCTTATATATCAAAATGGTTTTAAACCTAAACTATGTGTTTAATACGCTTAAAAAGTTATTTTAAGCGATTTCCGGGTTATACAGGAAATCTGAGTTTTCTGAACGGGTTATAAAGTTCAAAATACTTCATTTATTATATAAAATCAGTAGCAATTGGATTGGTGTCAAAATACTATGTAGAACTCATTTTATAACCAAAAAGGGTATAATCGGTATTTACCGAATCAACGCCATAACCTTAGGTTATGAGCAGGTTAAAAATAATTAAAAATCTTTAAAAAAACCAAAATATTATATTACATCAGTGGGTAAAAGGTTTGGTGTCAAAAATTGGGTTTAGATAGGCTTTATGCTAATTGCGCAGTTTAATTAACAAAAAGCTTTTTAAGTGCGCTATTGAGCATAACTCCTAATCTAGACCTCTAACTGATATGAAAATTTAGGGACATGTTTATAAATCAGTAACAAAGATTATTGTCCTCTCACATATCCAAAATTCTCGTTTTATGGTCAAAAGGGCATTATGGTCAACATTAAGCAATTAACGGAAACATGTAAAGGAATCGGACAATCAATGAACCAACCACAGAGGGTTATACTATCATGTAACCTGGTCCTAAGGAATCTCTAAGGCATTTCCAAATCATACTAGATCGGGTCAGAACTGAAGTCAAAGCAAAAGTCAAAGTTTTGCGTATTTCGGTTCCGAACCGGGTCTAAACAGAAAATTGTCGGGTCGAACATGTTTAGACATGTTCTTACATTTATTACTAAGTTATATGAGTGGTAAAATATGTTACATGCCTTCTACATTGCTAATTACATGTTAATTCGAAAATTATGGATCTGTTGACTTTTTATAAACAACTTTGACCCGACATTTGATCTAGTTAGAGCGGGAATCAGAGGGTGCCCTTTTAAGGGTTTAATGCCCACATGATTACCAACTTATAACTACCTTTGATTCGACTAAACACTGAACCATTAATGATTAATCGATAAGTCAAACGTTAATTACGACGGTTTGACTTTTAAGCTAATAACTAAGTAAAACTCAATTAAGGAAGGTCAAGGGTACTTACCAAAGGCCTAATTATGACCAGGGATGCTTGGGGACTGATCTTATACTCCAGGAAGTTCCACAAATGCAGATGGAAGGTGTGATCAAAATGTTGCAACATAAGGGGCCTTTTATAGTGAATTTGAGGGCTTGTGATCATGACAATTCATGCTACAACTGATCATGGATCATCCACAAGTGTCCCTAAGGTCTAAAAGCATGTAGGGGTCGCCCATGGAGTGGAAAATATCTTTTTAAGTCGGTTACAAGGCTGAACAGGCTGCTGCCAGTATTTTCTGTATCTGGGGGTCGCACGCGGCCCGCGTAAGGTTCTGGTAAGCCTTACGCGGCCCGCCTGAGGCCTGCTGTCAGGTTAAAAGCTTTTTAGTTATTGCATCCTTGGCTCTTGGTCCTTCGAAAGGTCATTCCACCTTTATTTCTTGCATTATGAGCCTTTCAATTTGACTTATAAGGGCTTCAAGACTTATACCCACTTTGTTAAGTCCTTGGTTAACTTTGTTATTACCCGAAAAGTCATAAACTTCATCGTTGACGCTTTTA
Source organism: Helianthus tuberosus (assembly GCA_030545235.1). NCBI lineage: Eukaryota > Viridiplantae > Streptophyta > Magnoliopsida > Asterales > Asteraceae > Helianthus > Helianthus tuberosus. The sequence continues at coordinate 231,588,271 of CM060423.1, read as the reverse complement.
ACCCCCCGTATACGAGTCTTATCATAACTTTCTCATACGATAACGAAACTTGGTGAAATTTTTATCATGTATTCTAGTGAGCATAATTAATCGTTACAAAGCTTCGGGTTTGCTAAAAGGTCACTCAGAGGTATATCTTAAACATGTTGACACATTTAACCACTGTAGTTTGTAATCTCTCACTTTCCTTCACAATTAGCTTCGTATGATCCATGATTCATTCGTTTAAGGGTATAAACATCGTGTAGGGTTATTGTAAAGTATATTTATCCATTGTTGACATTTTGAAGCCTTATATTTACATACTTTTCTTGTTTGTCACCTTTAGTCCCTCTGGAACCTTCTTTCACACGTTCAAAGCTTATGATACCTGTCAATACATTATAGGACATGAATTTTTGAGGTGTTACAATTCACCACCACTGGCGGAAGAATCTCCACCACTGGCGGAAGATTCTCCACCACTGGCGTGAAGATTCTCCACCACTGGCGTGATTCAAATCCTTAGCGGTTTCAGCAAAACAAGCTGCTCCTCCCTGATCACCAATGCCTAATTGCATTGACCAGTCATAACCTTCATCTATTTGCACCACAAGAGCCTGATTGGTGTTCGATGGTCCTGCTTGATTTTTTGCAGGGACCAAGGTGTGATTATCATTCCTGGTTTGATTCTGATTCTGTTGGTTGCCATGACCTCTGAAAGGATTCTGGTTCCCATGCTGAGCTGGCTTTGTGCATTCCCTCTTGAAGTGACCACGTTCACCACAGTTAAAGCACTTGACGGATCGCTTGTCGAATCCATACTTGGTATCTTTCTTGCTTTCCAAGCTGGTTCTACCCGTCCGTTCCATGAAGTCTTTAGCTCGCCTAACAGCACTAGCGAAAGCCCATTTGATGTCCATCATATCCATCTCTTCTTTATCGATCTGCTGATAATCTTCTTGAGTTAGATTGATGTTTCCGATCTGCCCCGCAATCAACCCACAATACGTGCTCACCAATGTGTTTAGTATCTCCATATGATCTTTAGCTACTTCAATGCTAACTTTGGAGATGACGTGTCAAGCCGTACTGTATTTTAATTTGATGGCTGACCATCAGGTGATGTGCTTCCATAACAAGCTTGTTGTTGAACAGGAAGTGGATTCCCATATAAATCAGTTGCTACGGTAGATGGCAGGTGGCTTTGCTGTTGTGGAGCTGGTTATAGAGGATTTCCATACAAGTCTGTGGTTGGAGCTGGCTTTACAGGAACTTGTATCGGATTGCCACATAAATCTGTGCTTGTGATAAACGCCGTTTGAAGTGGAGCGTGTGAAGCAGGTCTTGCAGAAGTTCTAGAAACTCCATAATACATATCAGGATTTTGTCGCACTGGAACTCTTTTTGCCTTTAGAGTTTCTTCCTGATCTTTGTTCTCCAAGAGCTGAGTGAAGTCATTGATGTTTGTAGTAGCCAATGTGCCATTGTATTTCAGGATTTCCATGAAACCATTCCATTGAGGTGGCAGTGCACTGGTAAACTTTGTGACAACCTCTGTTGGAGTTGTTTCTACCCCATAATTACTCAATTCAGTCAACAAGTGATGAAATCGACTTGTCATATCTCCCAAGGATTCATTTTCCATACATGTGAAGCCATCAAACTCCTTCTTGAGTAAATCATGTCGCAATTGGCGTGACTTTTCATTTCCTAGACCTCTTGTCTTCAATGCATCCCATAATCGCTTTGACGTCTTGAAGCTGACAAACTGATGATATATATCCTTGCTCAACGCCTGAGTCAGAATAGCATATGCTTTCTTTTCTAAATCATATGCCTTTTTTCGTCTTCTGTAAGATCTGCAAATGTCGCGGCAGTTGAAGTGGCAACCTCAAGAGCTTGATCGAAATCTGTAATAAAACATAACCACAATTCCGTGTTTTGCCCAAGGACATACGTATGGAATCTATCTACCCATCCAGGATATTCATTTATGTGCATCAGTTTCGGTGGGCGATTTAGACTTCCGGTCTCGCTTTCGCTTAGGAGTATACTTTGAATACTTGGAGTTTGATTTGAAACAAACGCCCATTGACCTGTCGACATTGGATTCGCTTGCGAAGATGTGGGTGCGGGAGATTCGGCCCATGATGGTGACAAACCCGTGCTTCTATACTTGCTTTCTGTATTAGATGTGGGTGCGGGAGATTCGGCCCATGAAGGAGATAAACCCGTGCTTCTATATTTGCTCTCTGCATTTGACGGAGTACCCCACCAATCCGGATTCATTTTGGATGTATATTGATGAAAACCTGCTTAAATCACTCAAATCAAACAGTTAAACATGATTTAAAAAGCTTCTGTTAAAATTATCACAAGTGAATGCGACGAAATCTATAGAGTGTTCGTCGAGAACTTGTGTGATGAAAACAGAGTGTTCGTCGAAGACAGATGTGATTAAATCAAGGGTTTTCGTCGAGGACCACTGTTGACGAAAATGGGAGTGTTCGTCAACATCAAGTTGGACGAAAATGGGTGATTTCGCCGAGGACTTCTTTTGACGAAGTCTTAGTGTTCATCGAGGACCCCACTTGACGAAGATATGGGGATTTCGTTGCTGGGATAATTTCTCGCTGGGATGATTTCGTTGACAAATGTGTACAGACAAAAAGATATTTTGCAAAATAAAACAAATCAAGTATTTCTGACAAGTTGGTGGCCCTAGTTTCAAAGTCACCTTACTTTCTGCTGTATCAAAGCTTCTTTTTCAACATAAAATCATCACAGTACATCATTTTCAATACACTTGCCTTTGAATATTAATAAACACACTAACACTTTAATTCAAACCACAATTTAGATCAAATAGATATAAAGCTCAAGAACAGTTTGAATACAATGAAGAACACTTTGAAGATAGACAAGAACAACTTGAATATTCTGGCCAAGTTTTCACCGGACAAATTTTCTGAAAACGATTTTTGCACAAAAGTTTAGTTAAAACCAAATATTAACATGTAAGCATGTGTTTTAACAGTGGTTTTGTAAAAACTTATAGCAAAAACAACAAGATTTTCACGATTTCATAACTGTTTTCCAGAAAAGTATGATTTTCAAACAAGAGCAAAAACTAAAAAACACTTTAAAATCTATCAAAACACAAGAAAATCGACTTGGTTTAAATAAGGAATCGAGCCAATGCTCTGATACCAATTGTAGGTCCACCCGGAGTATCGAGTAAAACCTCTATTCCTGTTTTCCGACAAACCCGAGAGTGCGGAATCCAAACGGGTAAGTTAAACCAAGTTACGAACACGTAAAACAAGAGATTCACCGATTAACACTCCAATGTATTAATCTAGAAAACGGTTACAAAGCAATTTTACAAGATGCTCTCATAAACTCTCAGTGTGTGTGTGTTTACAGTGTGTTCGCTCTGAAATCTATTCAGACTTCTCTCTAACTCTTTTTGTCTGTTTGCTGTCTTTATATAGGGAAATACATCGACGAAATCAAGTCCCACGGCGAACTCTAAGTTCGCCATACATCATCACGATGAACACAGGGTCTTCGTCACATAGTGTCTTCGTCTCACAGGGTGTTCGTCGCACAGGGGGACTTCGTCGCATGATGGGCCTGCGGCTTAGGCTTGGGCTTGGTCACAGATAGGACTTCTTCACAGATGGGCCAAACACAAACAGACAACACAATAAACATATCAATATGCATACCGCACTCACGCAATAGCATTTTCATCGAACGTTACAAAGTAACTAGCTTATCGAGTCAAGACAGGAGGATGTCTTGACTACGGCCTTCACTTCGTAGCCGAGTCGAACAAAGCCGAGCCGTATCTACATAATATGTATCAACACTTCTTACGTGCAAGAGTCATTGGGTGACGATCAACCCGTGCAAGAGTCATTGGGTGACGAGCCACCCGTGCAAGAGTCATTGGGTGACGAGACACCCGCTTACCCTGATGTTTCGTACAAAACTGATCAGGTACGAACGATATATATTTTTGTTAAATGTTATATTGCTTTCTGTTAAATTATTATACAATTGTTAATACAAAATACATTAAAATTGTTATATTTTTCAAATAGTTTAAAAATTAATTAATAAATGTTATATGGAATATTTTTATAAAATTAATTAAACCTGTTATATATTTTTAAATATTATAAAAAATACATTAAAATATTTTTTTAAATGTTAATTAAAATATCCGTTGAAGAGTTGAAGACACTCGTATTACACAAACGAGATGATTTCACCAAAATAGGCGTGAAACCCATAATTTGGTGAATGACTCTCAGTCCGCTTATTCAATTTTGCACGAAATTACACCATCAAGTTAGGAGTGAGATCCACATCTTGACGGTAAGTTTTCCAATTCAAACTCTAGTGGACCCTCGTCAAAGTGTCGGAATTAACTTTCTTGACCCGACGAATACCAACCACACTTATGGTACGAAATCTTCAAGTTAGGGGTGAAACCCGCATCTTGTCGACTAGTCCCGTTCCTCGATTTTCAATCCCGCCAAAGTTTCGATTTTTCAATCGATTAGGGACGTGTAGTAACTGGAAGGGTAAAGTACCGTTAATCGCTTCTCGACGAGAGTATTTTACCTATAGGCCAAAGCATGTTTCCCTAATTTGAAAGGACTTTCGATTCACTTTGAAACAGTCGAAGTTTCTAAACCCGAAACAATCCAATGTTTTATCAAGCCTCTCTTTTACTTTATCTCAATTTCTATGTGTTTTAATACTTGTTACCTCGCTCATTTCAAAACTGATGCACAATTCGCACGTTTCTCGCAATAAAAACAATAATAATTTGCACAATAATAAAAAAAATTGTAAAGAAAAAATAAATTCAAAATTGTTATATTTTGTAAATAGGATAAAAAATCAATTAAAATATGTTATATTTTTATAAAATTAATTAAAATGTAATGTTTTTATAAAATTAATTAAAATTGTTATATTTTTTAAGGATTTTTAAAAAAGTACATTCAAAATTGTTATATTTTTTTAAATTACTTGTTATATTTTTAGGATTTTTTATCCCGCGATGATTTGGAAAGTTGGGCAAAACGAAGGGGTTTAGCCAACGGATACATAATTGTTACTAGACGGTCCAAGGATAACCGGGTGTGGCTCCAATGTTGTCATAGCGGCGAGCATGAGAGTAAGGCCACGGTTAGGAAAACCGGCAGCAAAAAATGCGTGTGCCCTTTTATGGTGATAGGTCGTCTCGACCAGAGTCGTCGGGCTTGGCGGATAGATTATCTGAACAAAAACTTTAACGAGGCGCACAACCACGGCCCTGATGAACATCTGGAGGGTTACGCGTATGCCAGGAGGCTAACTCCTAATGAGTTTAGGCTGGTGCAAGAGCTGACAGATCAAGACATACAGCCCCATACAATCTGGAAGGCCGTAACCGAACAGAACCCTGAGAACGTATGTGTTCCGAAAGACATACACAACGCTCGCCAAAAGATTAGGGCCGTGAAGTTCGAGAAAAAACCGTCTCCCATGCAGCGACTAGAACAAATCCTCCAGGAAAAAAAGATGACCTATTACATACAGGCGGAACCTTCCACCAACGTCGTTCAGCATATATTTTTCTGTCACGACAAGTCCTTTGAAATGTGGAGGGCATTCCCGCATGTGCTTATGATCGACGCTACCTACAAGACTAACATGTACAATCTTCCATTTTTGCAAGTTGTGGGTATGACGTCGACAAACCACACCTTCTGTGTTGCGCATGCATTTCTTTCAAACGAGCAGGAGGCAACGTACGTCTGGGTCTTGGAGAGGGTCAAGTCTATGCTGCATGAGTGCATGGAGCCGCGTGTAATTCTAACGGACAGGGACCAGGCACTGATAAACGCGTGTAGAAAAATATTCTCTGGCGCACACAGATATCTCTGCAGGTTCCACATCTTACAAAATATTATGAAGCACTGCAAGGGTTCGTTTAATGGTCAAGATTAGGATGCCTTTATAAATCAGTGGAAAACAGTGTGTAATTCCGCTACCGAAGAGTTATACACATATAACGTCCTCAACCTTCAGAGACACCTTGCCAATCAACAACTTACGTGTATGTTCTCTCTAAGTAAATACATTCATACAAATTGATATATAATTTGAATATGTTTATTATTTTTCAGATGTTTTTGATTACCTATGGAATAACTGGTTAAGCATCTCCAGACAATTGTTCGTATCTGCATGGACCAATCAAACCCTGACATTCTTGCAAACTACAACAAACAGAGCTGAAGGCACACATGCTGCATTAAAGAAACAGCTTACTACACCGAGATGCAGTCTGGAATCGCTGGTGAAAAAGGTGGACACCTTGGTACTAAAGCAATATGCGCAAATAAAGAAATCCTTGGAAGAAAGCCGCACCAAGCGAATGAACAGCCACCTTCAGATTCCTATGTTTTGCAACCTGCTTCTTAAAGTTTCCATCCATGCTCTTAACCTATTGGAAAACGAGCTAACACGGAGAATAGACACGTTGCGGTCATTCGGATCAACATGTGGCTACCAGCTGTACTCGGGTGCCGGGTTGTTATGTGCCTGTCACCTGGAGAGATTGCAGAATACAGGTACTTATAGACTTATAGAAAATGTTTTGTTGTCTTAATTTAATATGATTGTCTAATGCTCTATTTTTTGTTTTGCAGACTGCGTCATTCTGCTCGAAGATATAGACATTTTCTGGAGAAAACTTGACCTGAACCCATCAAATTTTGATGAGGAAGATGTTGATGTAGACAAACAATTAGAATATGTGAAACAAAAATTGTCTACCCAACCCCCGCAAGTGAGGAAAAGCGTCGTATCGAATTTCATGGCGGTGGTAAACCCATATATGAGCGACAAAAAACCACCTGTCGTACAAGAAAACACTCGCGGGCAGCCAACTTCCAAGGTCCAACAACAAAGAAAAGAGCAAGCTGCTAGAGATAGCTCAGTTGGGCCTCCCAGACAACAAAGTAGGTGTGACCCTCCTCGACATAGCTCTTATGTACCATCGCAAGATTCCCTAATACTGTCAACGTCTGCAATGTCTCTAAAGTCTCAAAGCTCGTTAAATCGACGCGGTCGTTCAACATCTTCACGTGAAGAAGAGGCTGGCGAGGGCAACGTCTTTCCGTTAATCACTGATGAAGGAATGCTTGAATATGCGCACAGATATAAAAAAAATTCCAAAAGTGTTACACCCCTACATTTCAAGAATAAAAGATGTCAGGCCGGATGGACATTGTGGGTTTCGGGCGGCAGCTGTGGGTTTAGGGTTGGAACAAGATTACTTTGGGTATATTCGAAACCAACTAGTTGAAGAGCTAACGGGTCCGAACAAAGAAATGTGGAAGTACATCTTCGATAGTGAATTACCAGGGGACTACGACCAACAAGTAGAGAGAATAGATTTTACCGGGGTTGGAATGGCACCCAGGGAACATTGGATGGAGTTGCCTCAAGCAGCACTCCTTCTTGCCAATAGGTTTGGTGTGATTGTTCACATATTAGACATCCAAGGTTGTTCTACAGTATTTCCCTTATATGATCCAGCGTACGCACGTGACCCCCATCAGTTCGTTTCACTGTTATTTGTTAATCGTAGTCATTTCATCCACGTCAGACTTGAAGGAGACTATCCAATGCCGCCACCGAACCTTACGTGGAGTAGACGCGCGCGCCAAGAAGCTTTACGTTGGACGGAAAACTACACGGAACAGATAGCGTGGTATGATATGCTAAGGAAGCCTAACATTGACCCTACATTGCTTGTTATTGATTGATTTGTAATTTTAAAGAATAATTTATTTGTATAATGTATTCCATTTGTTTATTGCCAAATCAACGCATTATATTGATTAATTTGTAATACGAAAATACGTCAAAATACAATTAAATACGCTAAAATATGCTTAAAATACCCTAAGATACATGTAAATATGTTAAAATACCTTAAAATACCCTAAGATACATGTAAATATGTTAAAATACCTTAAAATACGATATAATGCCCTAAGGTACGCTAAAATGTTCGAAAATACGGTAAAATACGTCAAAATATAATTAAATACGCTAAAATATGCTAAAATACGTCGAAATACGCTAAAATTCGCTAAAATACCTTAAAATGCACTAAGATACATGAAAATATGTTAAAATACCTTAAAATACGATATAATGCTCTAAAGGACGCTAAAATGTTCGAAAGTACGGTAAAATACGTCAAACTACAATTAAATACGCTAAAATATACTAAAATACGCCGAAATACGCTAAAATGCGCTAAAATACCTTAAAATACCATAAGATAAATAAAAATATGTTAAAATACCTTAAAATACGATATAATGCTCTAAATTACGCTAAAATGTTCGAAAATACGGTAACATACGTCAAAATACAATTAAATACGCTAAAATATGCTAAAATACGCCGAAATACGCTAAAATGCGCTAAAATACCTTAAAATGCCCTAAGATACATGAAAATATGTTAAAATTCCTTAAAATACAATATAATGCTCTAAAGGACGCTAAAATGTTCGATAATACGGTAAAATACGTCAAAATACAATTAAATACGCTAAAATATGCTAAAATAAGCCGAAATACGCTAAAATGCGCTAAAATACCTTAAAATACACTAAGATACATGTAAATATGTTAAAATACCTTAAAATGCGATATAATGCTCTAAAGTACGCTAAAATGTTCGAAAATACGGTAAAATACGTCAAAATACAATTAAATACGCTAAAATACGCCGAAATACGCTAAAATGCGCTAAAATACTTTAAAATGCCATAAGATACATGAAAATATGTTAAAATACGTTAAAATACGATATAATGCTCTAAAGTACGCTAAAATGTTCGAAAATACGGTAAAATACGTCAAAATACAATTAAATACGCTAAAATTTGCTAAAATACGCCGAAATACGCTAAAATACCTTAAAATACCATAAGATACATGAAAATATGTTAAAATACCTTAAAATACGATATAATGCTCTAAAGTATGCCAAAATGTTTGAAAATACGGTAAAATACGTCAAAGTACAATTAAATACACAAAAATACGCAAAAATACGCTAAAATACCTTAAAATACCCTAAGATACATGAAAATATGTTAAAATACCATAATATAATATATGCTATAATGCTCTAAAATACGCAAAAATACGTGACTAATGATATTTCCACGAGTGTGTACATATAACACGGCACTATGGAGTACAAGTGGACTTCAAACAAAACAGCACGTAATCGTCAAATACTATATTCGCACGCAACCGAACGTCACCGAAACGACGTTTGTTGAAGTCATATGTCATAAAACGACAAAATATGCGAAAGTTCGTCAAAAAACGACTCGTATACGCGTCGAACCGAGGAAAACACGAAAAACCAAATCTTCAAAATATGGCATATACAATCGTATAGGACAAAGTTGTATCGTATTACACTTAAACATGCATCGTATAGATCTATACTATGCATATTATCCCTGGATTTATTTAAAAACAGGGGTATATAGGTAATTTACCACCCATCGTATAGAATGAGAAAACGATATAACCCTTAAAATACAGGGGGTTGATACGATCCAACAACAAACAAAACTAAAAATACACCCAAATACACACACATACGACGGTATACATACGGTCGTCATACGGTCGAGATTTCAAGATCGAAGACTAGTACGGTATTCATCTCCAAACCCTCATCATTTTAACGTTTTCAATTTTGCATTTTAGCCGTAGGTTTAGTGTGATTTTTGGGTTGAAAACTGGGTTTTTTTGGGGTTTTTTCATGAACTTTTGAATCGATACGATACGTATCGACCTATACGATACGTATCGATTCAAAATTTCAATTTTTTTGAAGAACTTTTGAATCGATATGATGCTTATTGGCCTATACGATATGTATCGATTCATAATTTTAGGGTTTTATTCAAGAACATATGAACTGATACGATACGTATCAGCCTATACGCATCATATCAGTTCATAATTTCAGTGTTTTTTCAATAACATTTGAACTGTCCGTATCGCGCGTAGGTCAGTAACGAGCGTCGAAACCTAAGACGTCTTAGACAGATAATAGTTATAATATACCGTTCGGGTCGTCCGTAACGCGATTAGGTCCATTTCGAGCGTCAAAACCTAAGACGTCGTAAATATATAGTTTTATTTTTTATTTTTTAGTCGAAATGTCTGTATCGCGCGTAGGTCCGTAACGAGCCTCGAAACCTAATACGTCATAGATAGATAATAGTTATAATATACCGTTCGGTTCGTCCGTAATGCAATTAGGTCCATTTCGAGCTTCGAAACCTAATACGTCGTAAATATGTAGTTTTTTTTATTGTTTAGTCGAAACGTCTGTATCGCGCGTAGGTTCGTAACGAGCCTCGAAACCTAATACGTCGTAGATTGATAATAGTTATAATATACCGTTCGGGTCGTCCGTAACGCGATTAGGTCCATTTCGAGCGTCGAAACCTAATACGTCATAAATATATAGTTTTTTTTTATTTTTTAGTCGAAACGTCCGTATCGCGCGTAGGTCCGTAACGAGCCTCGAAATCTAATACGTCGTAGATAGATAATAGTTATAATATACCGTTCGTGTCGTCCGTAACGCGATTAGGTCCATTTCGAGCGTCGAAACCTAATACGTCGTAAATATATAGTTTTTTTTTATTTTTTAGTCGAAACGTCCGTATCGCGCGTAGGTCCGTAACGAGCCTCGAAACCTAATACCTCGTAGATAGATAATAGTTATAATATACCCAGTTATAATATACCGTTCGGGTCATCCGTAATGCGATTAGGTCCATTTCGAGCGTCGAAACCTAATACGTCGTAAATATATAGTTTTTTTTAGTCGAAACGTCTGTCTCACGCGTAGGTCCGTAACGAGCCTCGAAACCTAATACATCGTAGATAGATAATAGTTATAATATACCGTTCGGGTCGTCCGTAACGCGATTAGGTCCATTTCGAGCGTCGAAACCTAAGACGTAGCAAATATATACTTTTTTTTATTTTTTAGTCAAAAAAATATTATCACGCGTAGGTCCGTAACGAGCCTCGAAACCTAATACGTCGTAGATAGATAATAGTTTTAATATATAGTTGGGGTCGTCCGGGGAGGTGGTGGTGTTATATTTTTTTTAAATTAAATAAAAATTGTTATATTTTGAAAAAAAAAGGATTAAAATTGTTTAATCATGCAGATATGTAAGTCGCTATGGGTAGAGGGAGAGGCTGGGGAGGTGGCGGTCGAGGTGGCGGTGGAGGTGGCGGTCGAGGTGGAGATGGCGGTCGAGGTGGACGTAGCCGCGCACATGGAGCGGCGGGGGCGTTGATCGGGATGGCGGTGCCTGGTGGGCGCGGCCGTGGCGCTGACCCTGGAGAGGATCCCCTGTTGGAGAATGTTTATCTGAGGTTCGAGGAGGGGAGCGAGGCTTATCACAGATGTGAAAAGTTTCGTCGTATGGAGATAGGCGGCCAATGTGCCCTCGATTGGGGAGCTATAGAAGAGGTCGCGGAGGCGGCGAGAGCCCGAGAGTTCATCGGACACGATACTCCATGGTCGAGGTATACTATTTGTTACTGTTTTTTTCTTTGCTTTTTTTATACAAAATGCATACTAACCACACTGTGTGACAGGTTGTTCGATACTTGTCACACCCCGATATTTCCACATATTACCGGTGGGCCTGGCGGGGAGTATCGTGACGTAGTTGATATCATCATAGACAATACACACAATATAAAAGCACAGCAGAAGGCTTGGTGAATAAACTATTACAAACCATAATGTCTGAGTGTCCGAGTGAAAGAATATACAGACTGGAATGTAATAAGATCCACAGGCGGATCATAAATAATACAAAGAAACAAAATAGCAGACTTCATGTATCTTAGGGATTTGCAAGATCCTCTTATACGATACCTAATAGCTCCAGCCTATTACGAGAGGTGCCTGTCAATTAATCTTTGGAAAATACGTCAGTTTACACTGGTAAATACAATTAACTGACTATTTGGAAAAGTGTTTATAAAATTGATTTGGATGCACGAGGCACAAATCATTTATAACTTAGGACAATTATTTAAATATAATCTTGTATACAGGTTTACATGTTTGTCTTACAATTGGGGCTGGTTGGAAGCCGGTCGTGATTAACCGACTCACCACTTATAGAACCCACGAAGGAGTTATCCCCAACATGTGGGTTTATATTTTAGCATTTGCATCTGTCAGGTGTATGCCTACACCCCGTGCATAGGTCGTGACCATTTTCAAATGAAATGAACCGATGATATCCAGGACACGGTCGAATTAACCCCCAAATGTTTATGTTATCAAACAAGACAGATTAAAACGGGTTATGTAAATTTATTAATCACAATCCGATTAAATGATTTCATACCCGACCAAGTGGTATTATTATAATACCATATACCAAGCCCATATAAGGGAAAATAAGTTAAAAGTATTTACCTGAGCTAATGTGAAAGATAACTCAGCAGTATAATCCTGAAGCTTCTTGATGGTACCTTCTACTGGATGCTACTAATCTGTATTAGAAGGTTTAATAACCTATTAGGATGCTAACGGGTCGTTAGTTAAGTCAAGGACTTAGACCGGCTAGCTAGAAAGAAACTTTACGGTTCTAAACGCTAGATTAAGCGGAGAACGGAATAGAATATGGTTTAGACCCGACAAGCTTGGATACTTGTATAATATGGGTAAACTAAACATATTCTGGAATTTGAAGATTTAATGATAAGGTTTAACCCGTTTCGGCTATTTTATGTAAACTAGTCACATAAACCGATCCGAACGCATAAACGCGTAACGGGAAACCAAATGAATTATATACAGGTCTTAATTGTTAATATGCTTGAAATATGTTAATACATCAGTAGGATGTTAACACATATGCCCAAAAAGTATTTAAAACCAATTTAAGTCCCCTAAGGGCATTTTGGTAATTTTAATACTTATAAAAGAGATTTTATAATAAACTGAAGTTCTGGTCTTTTGAAATCAGTAAAAATATTTAATTTAATAAGTTATATCAGTAGGGTATTGCTTATATGTGAAATTTATCATTTATAACCAATTTATGCACTGAAGGGGCATTTTGGAAATTTCACATAAGCTTTTAATGGTAAATTTTGGAAATCTAGGTTTAAAACTTTTCCTTACTGTTAAAGTATAAAATTTACTAAAAACATCAGTAGGTATCAAGTTTTATATGTTAAAAATAGTTTTAACCCATACTATGCGCTTAAAACGCGTAAAAGTCGGTTTTAAGCAATTTTCGGGTCATAATAGGAAATCTGAGTTTTTGATCAGTTTATAAAGTTCAAAATATTTTATTTATCATATAGAATCAGTAGCAAAAAGTTTGGTATCAAAATATTATGTAAAACTCATTTTATTCAAGAAAATAGTATAACCGACAATTACCGAATCAAAGGTAGAACCCTATGATATGATCAGTTTAAAAATAATTAAAAATCTTTAAAAATCCCAAAATATTATATTACATCAGTGGGTAAAAAGTTTGGTGTCAAAATTTGGGTTTAGATATGCTTTATGCTAATTATGCCGTTTAATTAATAAAAAGCTTTCTAATTACGCTATTGAGCATACCTCCTAATCTAGACCTCAAACTGATGTCAAATTTTTAGGACAAGTTTATAAATCAGTAACAAAGGTTTTTGTCCTCTCACAATTCTAAAATTCTCATTGGTGTATCAAAAGGGCGTTTATGGCATTTATAACCATATTAACGATCAAGAGCATATAATTCAAACCACTAAGAACCATGCACTATAACTCCAGAGGGTAATAATACTGAGTAATGTGGTCCTAATGGAAGCTTAAAACATGAGAAAATCAAGCTTGAACGGGTCAGAACTGAAAGTCAAAGAAAAAGTCAAGCTTTTGCGACTTTCGGTTATAAACTGACTCTAGACTGATAATTGTCGGGTTAGGACTGATATAACATGTTCTAATATTAATTACCAAGTCATTAGAAGGTAAAAATATAATTTAGAACCCCTGTTTAATTAATTTAATTCATTTTTAAACTTTCTGTCCAGTTTGACTTTTTGTCAAACTAGTTTGACCCGACAATTAACTATTCAAACGAAAGAATTACGAGGTGCCCTTTTAAGGGTTAATCACCTATCCTAATATGGTTCCATAACCACTTTCGTTTTGATCAGTGGCTGGACCATATGTGATTAATCCGAAAGTTAAAGCTAAATTACGATATGTTTGACTTTTTGGTAATTAAGCTAATTAAAATGACTAAGCAGGGATTAAGACTCTTACTAATGGTCCTTGCTATCTTTTCTACACTTGTAATCCTTCTCCTAATCCTTGCAAGCTCCAGAAGTAAGTCCCTTGAAGATTGTTGCAATTGTGAATTCATGAAGCATGAACTAGCTCTCCTTATATAGTGATTTCTAAGCTCCTAGATCATTTGCAGCTGTTAAGGGAGGCCCTAGGATCACCCCAGGTGTCCTAGTGGTTTATCAAGACCAACATACAGCCCATAGAATCGATACAATTGAGGTTAAGGCGGTTAAACAACTGAAACCTGCACCTGTCCTTCATTTTCTGCGCTAGGCACTTTTAGGCGGTCCGCGTAAGAGTCAAGTAAGGTCTTACGCGGCCGCGTAGGCCTGTTTTTCAGGTTTAAACACTTTCAAACATGGCAGCTTTAGTCCCTGGTCGTTTAAAACCTTACACCACTTCCTTTTTGACATGTAAGGCCCTTGTAGTTAATTTGTAGAGGCTCAAGGATGTATAATCAAACTTCGTTAGGCTCGGTTTCGTTAAATATCACTATAAATGCAAGTTTCATGAAGTTGACACTTTTCACCCAAAGTCTTTAAAACTTATCTAACGATCTCGAAACTACGTGAAATTTATACCACTTATTCTTGGGAGTATATTTGAATATTTCGAAGCCTCGGGTTCGTTAAAAGGTCACTCAGAGGTTAGAATTAACATGTTGACATGTTTAACCCTTGTAGTTTTGTAATCTTCCGGTTATTTTCACAAACGGCTTCTTATATCCAATTAATTACTCGTTTAAGAATATATTCTCCATGTATGGTCATTCAGAGGCTCAAGTTTGGCATGTTGACACCTTTAGTCCCTGTGGTTTCATATTTCCACTGTTTGTCAACTTTAGTCCTTCCAACTCAATCTTTCACATATCTAGAGTTTAGGACACGTGTCTTTACATAATTGGACACGTTTTTCAGGGTGTTACATCCTCACCCCCTTAAAAGAAATCTCGACCCCGAGATTTACTGGAATAAGTGAGGGTACTTCTGTCGCATAGTGGACTCAACTTCCACATATATTCGGGACCTCTGCGGGCATCCCACTTGACCTTTACTATAGGTACGTGCTTTCTTCGGAGCTTTTTAACCTGACGATCCTCGATCGATATGGGTCTTTCAACAAACTTCAGGCTTTCATCAATTTGCACGTTTTTATGAGACATAGCTAGCGATTCATCAGCTTGACATTTCTTGAGATTACAGATGTGGAACACATTATGAATTCCACTGAGCTCTTCAGGCAAGTTTAGCTTATAAGCTACACTGCCGACACATTCGACAATCTCGAATGGTCTGATATATCTAGGGCTTAGCTTGCCCTTCTTACCAAAACGCATCACACCTTTCCAGGGTGATACTTTCAGTAAGACTTTATCACCAACCTCAAACTTTAGAGGTTTTCGCCTCTTGTCAGCATAACTTTTCTGCCTATCCCTGGCAGCCTTCAGGCGATCACGAATCTGGACAATCTTGTCCGTCATTTCAAGGACTTTATCAGGTCCTGATAGCTGCGCTTCTCCTACTTATGCCCAACAAACAGGCGTTCTGCATTTCCTACCATATAATGCCTCAAAAGGCGCAGCCTGAATGCTAGTATGGTAACTATTGTTATAGGAGAATTCGATCAAGGGTAGGTGGTCATCCCAACAGGCTCCCAAATCAATAACACATGCTCGAAGCATGTCTTCCAAGGTTTGAATTGTACGCTCACTCTGTCCATCGGTCTAAGGATGGTAAACAGTACTAAAATTTAAACGAGTGCCCAAGGATTATTGGAAACTTTTCCAAAAGTAAGAGGTATATCTGGTATCTCTATCATAGATAATAGACACTGGCACTCTGTGAAGAGCTACAATCTTATCTACGTATAATTGGGCTAGCTTTTCGGAGCTATGAGTCTCTTTGATGGGTAAGAAATGTGCTGACTTAGTCAGTCTGTCAACTACAACCCATATGGTATCATTTCCGTGCCTTGTTTTAGGTAACTTGGTTATAAAGTCCATAGTTACCATTTCCCACTTCCATGTGGGAAGTTCTGGCTGTTGAAGCAGACCCGATGGTTTCTGATGCTCTGCTTTAATCTGAGCACAGGTCAAGCACTTAGCTACATGGGTGGCAATAGATTTCTTCAATCCTATCCACCAATAATTAACTTTCAAATCCTGATACATCTTGTCACCTCCAGGGTGAACTGAATATTTGGAGTTGTGAGCTTCCTGGAGGATTACATCTCGAAGTCCTCCATGAATGGGAACCCAGATTCTTCCATTCAATCTGAGAATTCCATCCTTGCCAGGTATTAATTGTTCAGCAATTACACCTAACTTTTCATCTGGAAGGTTAACTTCCAAAACAACATCTTTCTGTACAGCTAACAACCTTTCACTCAGGCTATTCTTCAGTTCAATGCTCTTAGCATTAATCCTGATAGGTTTAATTTCTCCTTTCGGCTTAGAGCATCGGTGACTACATTCACCTTGCCGGGATGGTAGCGAATTTCACAATCGTAATCATTTAAGGTCTCCATCCAGCGGCGTTACCTTATATTAAGCTCTTTTTGATTAAATAAATGTTGGAGACTTTTGTGATCTAAATAGATCACACACTTTGTTCCATACAAATAGTGTCTCCATAACTTTAGTGCGAATACAACGGCACCCAATTCTAAGTCGTGGGTGGTGTAATTCTTTTCATGCACCTTTAGTTGTCGTGATGCATAGGCAATCACCTTGCCTTTTTGCATAAGTACACACCCCATACCGGTGTGTGACGCATCCCTAGTAAACGACAAACTCTTCAATTCCTTCGGGCAATGTCAGTACCGGAGCATTGCTCAACTTCTGCTTAAGAATCTCAAAGGATTCTTGTTGTTTTGGACCCCAATCAAATTTTACATTCTTACGGGTCAAAGAAGTCAATGGTGCAGCTATTCTTAAGAAGTTCTCAATGAATCTTCTATAATATCCAGCTAAACCCAGAAAGCTGCGAATTTCTGTTGGCGTCTTCGATGCTTCCCAATTCATAATGGCTTCTATCTTGGCGGGATCTACTTGGATGCCACGTTCACTAACAACATGTCCAAGAAATTGGACTTCACGAAGCCAGAATTCGCACTTGGAGAATTTAGCATATAGCTTCTCTTGTCGAAGCAATCCTAAGATACATCGAAGATGCTTCTCGTGATCAACTTGGCTACGAGAATAGATAAGTATGTCATCTATGAAGACGATGACAAACTTATCTAAGTATGGTTTGCAGACTCTGTTCATGAGGTCCATGAATGCTGCTGGTGCATTAGTGAGCCCGAAAGGCATCACTAAAAACTCGTAATGTCCATACCTAGTCCTGAACGCCGTTTTCGGTACATCTTCAGTTCTAACCTTGAGTTGATGATACCCAGATCTTAAATCAATCTTAGAGAAGAAGCTCGCCCCTTGGAGCTGATCAAATAGGTCGTCGATCCTGGGTAAGGGATATCGATTCTTGATCGTTATCTTGTTTAGCTCACGGTAATCAACGCATAAGCGCATTGATCCATCCTTCTTTTTCACAAACAATATTGGAGCTCCCCAAGGCGAAGACCTGGGTTGTATGAAACCCTTCTTCAGTAGGTCATCCAATTGAGTCCTGGGCTCTTTCATTTCGGTAGGCGCTAGACGATAAGGAGCTCGTGCAATTGGTGCGGATCCTGGGAGAATATCTATCCTGAATTCAACTTGCCTCTCAGGAGGTAATCCGGGTAGATCATCAGGAAAGACATCAGGATACTCAGAGATAATAGGAATATCTTCAATCTTGGGCTTTGGGTCATTCACTGACACTTGTGCCATATAGATGACACATCCACTCTCCAGACACTGCGATACTTTGAGAATGGACACATTACTGGGCAGTCCATATTTTGTATCTCCTTGAATAGTGACGGACTCACCAGAAGGGGTTTTGATGATAACTAGCTTTTTGTCACAAGCAATTTGGGCTTGGTTATGCGATAACCAATCCATGCACAAAACTATATCAAAACCAGCCAATTTCATTGGCAAGAGGGATAGCGGTATAGAATGATTCTTAATGGATATGAAACATCCATCAAGAAGAGTGGAAGCTGTTTCTAAGGTACCATCAGCAAGCTCTACCTCATATTTTATGTCTAGAGTCTTAATAGGCAGATTCAGTAATTTATAAAACTTATGGTCTACAAAAGACTTATCAGCACCTGAATCAAATAAGACTTTAGCATAATTATTATTAATGAGGAAGGTACCTGTTATGATGTTCTCGTCATTCACTGCTTCCCTTGCATTCATCTGGAAAACTCTCGCATTGTTTTTCTTTGTCTCCTCGGGCTTTTTAGTATTCTTGGGGTAATTTGTCTTGATGTGCCCATTTTCATTGCAACCGTAACAAGTTGCATCCTTAATGTTTCGGCACTCAACAGACTTGTGCCCTTTCTTTTTACAAATCCCACATGGCTTGGCTTGTGGGTCTTGGTTGCACTTCCCAAAGTGCCTTTTGTTGTAGGTCTTGCATCTGGGCTTGTCATTTGACTGCCCCTTCTTAAAACTAAAGTTCCCTTTACTCTTCTTGTTAGACTGAGGGGACTTATCTTCCTCCCTTGTCCTCTTCCTATCATCAGCAGTTTTCTTTGTCCTATTCCTCACAATATCAAGAGTGAGGGACAAAGACAGGTCCACAGCAGATCTATACGTAGTAGGCTTAGAAGCCTTGACGTTTCCTTTCACTTCAGGAGCTAAACCGCCGATGAAATGCGCAATGCGTTTGGGTTCAGGAGTGACTAAATATGGTACAAGCCTCGACATCGAATTAAAGCTGGTCACATAGGATCTACAGTCCAGATCCTTCATTACCAAGGTGAGAAAATCAGTTTCATTCCTCTCAACTTCATGCTGAGGATAATAAGTGTCCTTCACCAAATCAACAAACTTGTTCCAGAAGAGGTTGTACAAAGGAACCTTTCCATTGGCTTGCACTAATGCCTTCCACCAAGTGGGGGCATCGCCCTTGAAAGATTGTGACACAAACTTTACTATATCTTCCTTGGCACATCCGCTGATGTCTATCACAGTCTCCATTTCGTCCATCCATTTCATGCAATCGATTGCTCCCTTTTCTCCTACAAAATCCCTCGGTTTACGGCAAATTACTTATAAATACAACTCTTTTTGTACTTAGGAGACTGGTTTGGCACCACTTTTTGAGACTCAGATCTTTGATTGGATGAATGCTGAGATTCATCCCTTCTTGATGCATGTGACTGTGATAAGGGTTTTGAGTGAGTTTTGGACCGAACATTACTCGGTTCCTTGAATATCTTATCTACCGCTTGAGCAACCGCGGTGTCAATCATGGCTTGCAGTTCAGCGTTAGTAAGATTTATTCTGACCTCATTATTGTTTTCTTCCCGTGGATGACTGTTTACTTCATCAGATCCAGCCATGATTTGGGTTCTATATGAAACAATAATGTTTATATTTAAATTATGCAATAAACCATCACATTGATGATTAGATGGTCATGGTATTATTAAACCATATAGACCATTTTAAGCAAATAATAATAATCATTGGGATATAATTCTTTATATTTTATTAGACAAGGGAATATAAATCACAAC
Organism: Helianthus tuberosus; assembly: GCA_030545235.1. Taxonomy (NCBI): domain Eukaryota; kingdom Viridiplantae; phylum Streptophyta; class Magnoliopsida; order Asterales; family Asteraceae; genus Helianthus; species Helianthus tuberosus. The sequence continues at coordinate 231,568,204 of CM060423.1, read as the reverse complement.
TGTCAATGTCATGAAAGACATTTTAATTTTAGCACAAGGCTCGTCTCGAAGGACATTTAGACAGCACAAGAGGCCGTGTCACGGGGACGATTAAAACTATAATCCATGATCTCCTGGATCAGTGATCTTTTAAGGGTCGAACATAGTTCATCGCCTTATTGACAAGAAGTTCATAAAGTAGAACTATCATTGTCATTATTACACCTTTGCTTGAAAGCATACATCTCAAACGGATGTTGTAGGTGTATACATCACATTGATGTTTATTAGCCATGATTCATAGAGATCATATAGGTTATGATAGTGACTTGGAAAATCCAAGTACATTTGGAAGCTTGTGTGGTTCTCGCACCGCACAATCAGGAATGTTAACATGTTTTCAGATATTAACAGGGAGTTATTTTCTTAAAAAGGTTGTACCATCATAGCCATTATTATTTTGGCTAGGTTATACCTTTAAGAATTTCTTTTGGTAGATTAATAAAATTCAAAATGATATAACATGATGATGTAATAAAATACATATTAAAATCGAAAATAACTTCATTAAATCACGAAACAAGTACAATGTTGCCCTAAACGGGACTTGAACAACACACACTGCCCACGCAGGGGCTACAGAAACAGAAAGTAAGTCCACGCAAGGACTTGGTACTGAAAATAAAATAATGTCCTCGCAGGGACATGATTAAAAGACTATACAAAACAAATTAAAATCCTACTTCTTCTTGCCTTTAATGAGGCTCGCAAGGCCCTTGAGAAAGCCATTATGTTTTTTCTTAGTTTCATCGGCTACACGCTCAACCCGGTCTAACCTCTGTAGGATCTCCTGAGTTTGCACCTGTTGGGGAGGAGGAGGTTGATGATATGATGGGTACTGATACCCTTGTATCGGATATCCAGTTGGGTAAACTGGAGGGTAAGAAGAAGGATAAAGTGCATTGTATTGAGCTGAAGTAAGGTATGGGTCATGGGCTCCATATTCCGCAGTTGTTGGATACCCTGATGGGTTATACCCAGACGAACCTGGGTATGTAGGTATCGGGTTGTCAAAACCCACTGGCGGCTGCGGTGGTGCATGAGAAACTGGCGGAGGATTGATTTCTGGCACCACGTGCGAGGGTCCACCCATTTGGGGGTCCTCGGGAATAGGAGGGTAAGAACTTGAACCTTGAAGGGATACGAACCATGGTCCCCCACGCACAGACATTCGAGCATTTCTCCTTCGCCTTGGCGGCTCGGGAGGCTGTTGAGGTGGTTCCTCAACTGGTAAAGGTGGTGGGGTAACTGCTTGAAGTTGCGGATCATTCAAAGGAGGTTGTGCAGGAGAGTTATAATATGAAGGGGTAAATTCCCATTCATACCTTGACCACCATTCCTTAAATGGATCGGGCCCTCGATACGGCGATCCTTGATACGAAGAACTGCTTGAGATAATGATAGGGTGGCCCGATGTTCCGGTTTGCATTTCAGGGTCAGGGTCGTCGTCCATTTCAATCTCCTGGGAGAAGTGATCTTGAGGTCCTAAAGGGTTAAAACCAAAAAGGTTGTTGACATATTCGTTCGTATTGAACTGTCCTGGGGAATAAATGGAATTGGAGTGAAGGGAGTGGTGAGATTGGTTCGAAAGGTGTGATTCTATAGAATGCTGGGAATGTTGGGGTTCATCAGGAATGGGTTATCCAAAGTAGGGAGGGTCGGATGGTGAGGATCCCAGCGAAACAGAATATGTCGTCGGCTCAAAGTTATGACTCCATTGGTCCCGTGAGTCAGAACTAGAGAAGGTCGCTGACGGGGTACGTCGATGGGATGGTCCTGCGTGGCCTGATGGCCCTCCTCGCGTTGGCCCCTTTCCTTTGCCTCTCACTCGTGGTGGCATTTTCCAAGAAGTTAACCTGTCAAAACAAGTAAATATAATATAAACAATAAAAGGAAAGTTAAGAATAAATCCTAGGTCATTAGCCTAGACTCGGAAGTCTAAGGAATGTGCTTATTGTGTCATTGAGATTAAACACAAAAGGTTAGCGTTTAATTCACTCAATGTTTGCTCTGATACCAACCTGTCACACCCCGATATTTCCACATATTACCGGTGGACCCGGCGGGGAGTATCGTGACGTAGTTGATATCATCATAGTCAATACACACAATATAAAAGCACAGCGGAAGGCTTGGTGAATAAACTATTACAAACCATAATGTCTGAGTGTCCAAGTGAAAGAATATATAGACTGGAATGTAATAAGATCCACATGCGGATCATACATAATACAAAGAAACAAAATAACAGACTTCAGGTACCTTAGGGATTTTCAAGATCATCTTATATGACACCTAATAGCTCTAGCCTATTACGAGAGGTACCTGTCAATTAATCTTTGGAAAATACGTCAGTTTACACTGGTAAATACAATTAACTGACTCTTTTGAAAAGTGTTTATAAAATTGGTTTGGATGCACGAGGCACAAATCATTTATAACTTGGGACAATTATTTAAATATAATCTTGTATACAGATTTACATGTTTTTCTTACAATTGGGGCCGGTTGGAAGCCGGTCGTGATTAACCGACTCACCACTTATAGAACCCACGAAGGAGTTATCCCCAACATGTGGGTTTATATTTTAGCATTTGCATCTGTCAGGTGTATGCCTACACCCCGTGCATAGGTCGTGGCCATTTTCAAATGAAATGAGCCGAGGATATCCAGGACACGGTCGAATTAACCCCCAAATGTTTATGTTATCAAACAAGACAGATTAAAACGGGTTATGTAAATTTATTAATCACAATCCGATTAAATGATTTCATACCCGGCCAAGTGGTATTATTATAATACCATATCCCAAGCCTGTATAAGGGAAAATAAGTTAAAAGTATTTACCTGAGCTAATGTGAAAGATAACTCAGTAGTATAATCCTAAAGCTTCTTGATGGTACCTTCTACTGTATGCTACTAATCTGTATTAAAAGGTTTAATAACCTATTAGGATGCTAACGGGTCTTTAGTTAAGTCAAGGACTTAGAACGGCTAGCTAGAAAGAAACTTTACGGTTCTAAACGCTAGATTAAGCGGAGACCGGAATAGAATATGGTTTAGACCCGACAAACTTGGATACTTGTATAATATGGGTAAACTAAACATATTCTGGAATTTGAAGATTTAATGATAAGGTTTAACCCGTTTCGGCTATTTTATGTAAACTAGTCACATAAACCGATCCGAACGCATAAACGCGTAACGGGTAACCAAATGAGTTATATACAGGTCTTAATTGTTAATATGCTTGAAATTTGTTAATACATCAGTAAGATGTTAACACATATGCCCAAAAAGTATTTAAAACCAATTTAAGTCCCGTAAGGGCATTTTGGTAATTTTAATACTTATAAAAGAGATTTTATAATAAACTGAAGTTCTGGTCTTTTGAAATCAGTAAAAATATTTAATTTAATAAGTTATATCAGTAGGGTATTGCTTATATGTGAAATTTATCATTTATAACCAATTTATGCACCGAAGGGGCATTAAAAAAGAAATTTATTATGTTATTTTCCTTCATACTTGCCAAGTTACATCAAAACAAAAGGTAGCCGGGCAACAAGCTGCGCCGCCACCCCTTTCTGATTTGCAAACCCTAATCTGCCAAAGACAAAACCTCGTCCCCCTGATGCTGAGCAGTTGTTGTGGATGACCCGTTGGACCCTGGTCAGGAATTGGATAGCTTCTGGCGCTAGGGGCATTTTGGTAATTTCACATAAGCTTTTAAAGGTAAATTTTGGAAATATGGGTTTAAAACGTTTGCTCACTGTTAAAGTATAGAAATTTAATAAAAACATCAGTAGGTATCAAGTCTTATATGTTAAAAATAGTTTTAACCCATACTATGCGCTTAAAACGCGTAAAAGTCGGTTTTAAGCGATTTTCGGGTCATAATAGGAAATCTGAGTTTTTGATCAGTTTTTAAGGTTCAAAATATTTTATTTATCGCATAGAATCAGTAGCAAAAAGTTTGGTATCAAAATATTATCTAAAACTCATTTTATTCAAGAAAAGGGTATAACCGACAATTACCGAATCAAAGCTAGAACCCTATGATATGATAAGTTTAAAAATAATTAAAAATCTTCAAAAATCCCAACATATTATATTACATCAGTGGGTAAAAAGTTTGGTATCAAAATTTGGGTTTAGATAGGCTTTATGCTAATTATGTCGTTTAATTAATAAAAAGCTTTCTAATTACGCTATTGAGCATAACTCCTAATCCAGACCTCAAACTGATGTCAAATTTTTAGGAAAAGTTTATAAATCAGTAACAAAGGTTTTTGTCTTCTCACAATTCTAAAAAACTCATTGGTGTGTCAAAAGGGCGTTTATGGCATTTATAAGCATATTAACGATCAAGAGCATATAATTCAAACCACTAAGAACCATGCACTATAACTCCAGAGGGTTATACTACTAAGTAATGTGGTCCTAATGGAAGCTTAAAACATGGGAGAATCAAGCTTGAACGGGTCAGAACTGAAAGTCAAAGCAAAAGTCAAGCTTTTGCGACTTTCGGTTATAAACTGACCTTAGACTGATAATTGTCGGGTTAGGACTGATATAACATGTTCTAATATTAATTACCAAGTCATTAGAATGTAAAAATATAATTTAGAACGTCTGTTTAATTAATTTAATTCATTTTTAAACTTTCTGTCCAGTTTGACTTTTTGTCAAACTAGTTTGACCCGACAATTAACTAGTCAAACGAAATAATTACGAGGTTCCCTTTTAAGGGTTAATCACCTATCCTAATATGGTTCCATAACCACTTTCGTTTTGATCAGTGGCTGGACCATATGTGATTAATCCGAAAGTTAAAGCTAAATTACGATATGTTTGACTTTTCGGTAATTAAGCTAATTAAAACGACTAAGCAGGGATTAAGACTCTTACTAATGGTCCTTGCTATTTTTTCTACACTTGTAATCCTTCTCCTAATCCTTGCAAGCTCCAGAAGTAAGTCCCTTGAAGATTGTTGCAATTGTGAGTTCATGAAGCATGAACTAGCTCTCCTTATATAGTGATTTATAAGCTCCTAGATCATTTGCAGCTGTTAAGGGAGGCCCTAGGATCACCCCAGGTGTCCTAGTGGTTTATCAAGACCAACATACAACCAATAGAATCGATACAATTGAGGTTACGGCGGTTAAACAGCTGAAACTTGCACCTGTCCTTCATTTTCTGCGCTTGGCACTTTTAGGCGGGCTGCGTAAGAGTCAGGTAAGGTCTTACGTGGGCCGCGTAGGCCTGTTTTTCAGGTTTAAACACTTTCAAACATGGCAGCTTTAGTCCCTGGTCGTTTAAAACCTTACACCACTTCCTTTTTGACATGTAAGGCCCTTGTAGTTAATTTGTAGAGGCTCAAGGATGTATAATCAAACTTCGTTAGGCTCGGTTTCGTTAAATATCACTATAAATGCAAGTTTCATGAAGTTGACACTTTTCACCCAAAGTCTTTAAAACTTATCTAACGATCTCGAAACTACGTGAAATTTATACCACTTATTCTTGGGAGTATATTTGAATATTTCGAAGCCTCGGGTTTGTTAAAAGGTCACTCAGAGGTTAAAATAAAATATTCTTAATATATCAAAGTGCTTAAATCATTAATCTTGTAATTTTTTAAACTTCCTATAAAAAAAGTCAATTGTTATAAAAATGTAGTTAACTTGTAGCAATAATCAACTAGTTTAATACCCGTCCGATGGACGGGTTACGTTAATGTTATATATATATATATATATATATGGAGAGTTCAAATGAGAAGAATTAAAAGTTAAGAATAAGAAGAATAAAGGATACAAAGGTAATTTGAATAAATCATTTAATGAGTCTATTATTTATTTTTGATATTCAAATTAATGAACTCTAACCATTTAATGAGCCTATCTTATAAAATAGTTGTGCATCCTACACAATAAAAACAATCCTGCACATGATCTTACATTTTCAACGTTTCCTACACCATTAAAACAATATTTTGGTGTAGGATACAGAAGGTGTAGGACTCAAACACTTTTAACTAATTTTGCGACACATAATAAAATATGTGTAGGACACAAAATTTTTATATAATTTTGTCACTTCTAATAAAATTTGTGTAGGAGCCAATACATTAATGATGGTGAAGGGGAAATTTATTGTTACATTAATAAGACTTGAGTAACTCTTTAAAATATTTATTAATATTCTACATCAAAATGTCTATACTACCCTTAGTAATTAAAGCATTAATTAAAAGTGGACAAAACTAATATCTTGATTCACAACCATTGATCAAAAGAATATAGGGTCTAGATTAATTAATTTTTTCTTCTTTTAAGAATATTCTTCTCAAATGAACCTCCCCCTATATATATATATATATATATATATATATATATATATATATATATATATATTAACAACATGAATGAACTTATAGGGTGGGTGGGGTTCGGCTACAAAGTCCATTTTTCTTACAAAGTGTACAAAGTCGTAAAACACCACAATTTCAGCTATAAAACACACTCAAAACCCACAAATAAGAGAGTGGAGATCACTAAAACACAATATCCAAATCCTAACATTCCATAAAAACTTCAAACACATTATTGTAGAACTATGAATATAAAACACAACATAATAATCAACATAAAACACACTAATGTTAGTCATTCGTTAATCAAAGGCTTATCATCCAAAGCACAACACAAAACCCACATATATGGCGTTTTAGTAATCTTCACTTTGTTATTTGTGGGTTTTGAGTGTGTTTTATGGCTGAAATTGTGATGTTTTATGGCTTTTTACACTTTGTAGGAAAAATAGACTTTATAGCCAACTCTCACCCTGAACTTATATTGTACACAACATGACAAACAAAAGCACAATTTTTTAATTTAGCAAATTTCACCCACAAAATGATAGAAACGGGTTAGTACCATGGGCGGCTCTTTAGGTGTGCGGGGAGGACTTCCGCACAAGGCCCGTTTTTTCGAGGTGTACAGGATTTTTTTAAAAAATTCGATATATATATATATATATATGTTATTTAAAAGAAAAATTGTGCACACATAACAAATCCAATATAGAGGCCCATTATCAAAAGGTTTGTATTTTTTATAATTTACCCAACTTAACAATAGGTTTATTGGGCCCAATCCAATACTAATATGATTAAAAAAAGAGTAAACTGCAATTTTACCCCCTGTGGTTTAAGTCAATTGGCTCTCTAACCCCTCCCTGGAAAATATTGCTATTTGCCCCCCAACATTGTTGTTATGTCGCAAGATTAACCCCCTGTTAACAATCAACGGTTGTTTGACTGTTATAGGTAAGAGTATTTTGGTAATCATACCCCATATTTATTATTATTATTATTATTATTATTATTATTATTATTATTATTATTATTATTATTATTATTATTATTATTATTATATTATTAATAGTGATTTTGATTTTTTAAATTATTGTTTCAATTTTTTTAATAATATTTTATTTGTTATATATATTGTTTATTTTTCAAATAACTTGCCGTCTATGTTTATATTTTTAACATTACAATGTAAATTTATTGGAAACGGATACTGCGCTGCTATCGTTTTAAACTTAACCAAACCGATTGCTTTTTTTCAATATTACAATATAAACTTTATTGAAAACGGATATTGTACTGCTATCATACCAAAAAAAGAACCAAAACCGACCGGATATTATATGTATCGATACCAGTATTTATTTATTTATTTATTTTTTTTGCTTTCGATAAACCAATATTTAGTTATATTGCTTTTGCTTTCGATAAACTGATATCGTATCGCTACTATACTACCTTACTCAATTGTATGGTTTATGTTTGGTAATGAATTTTGTGTCGTAACCGTAGTCAACCGAACCGAAACCGAAGGCACAACATCGGTATTGGTACCGGTACTTATTTTTATTGTTTTCACTTTCGATAAACTGACATATCCTACCGAACAACATTGTTATATATACTTATGTTCATTTTTTTGATTACCAGTTTTGATAATTTCCATTTATACAACTCTGTCTGCGATGATCAACGAATATCATTACCAGTACCATAACGATCTAAGCTGATCGATACCATTTGGACAACATCGATACCGATACCGGAACTATAACAAACCTAACCGATACCGATCGAATGCCCGCGACAACGTGGCGCTGCAACGCGCGAGGAAACAACCTAGTTATTATTATTCCATAATGCACACTATCTTCTTAATCAAATTATTCTTGTTCAAAAATGTATTTCTTGTTGCATACAAGAAGGAAGAATGAAACCATTAATGGAGGGTTTTACTCTTCTATCCCCTCTTCCTTATCACTTCCGCTTCTCCAATATCCTCTTAAATTCTCAGCTTCTTTCAGAAATTCCAAATGTTTCACTCGACACACCAACACTTGTATCAAACTTCATCCAATTCGCATATCTTCTCTACGTGCTACTGGTAACTTCTTTCTTCCTGTTGTTAAAAGATGAACCATTCATTTACTTGTTATGTCAAAGAAAGAAGAGCATTATGGAAAGAAAGCCTATATGCTCTGTAGTAGGTGACCCACTGGTTGGCTTGGCTTCAAATCAATTCATAGCCACTGTAGTCAACATTGAAACCCTAGCCACCACTTGAATTGGGGTTGTTGACCGCCGGTGCGGTGACCAGACAAACCTGTACAACAATTGTTGTTGCAAATTAGGCCGGCACTCCAACTTCTACATCATGTAATAACCCAGATCTGGAATAGGAACCATCTCACTCTGTTTCTCTCTCTAAAAACCACGTCATTGTCTCTCTCTACATACGACTACGTAGGATTTGGAACAGGAACATGTACAGATTCGCCACTGTAGGCGGCTAGGGTTAGAGTTTGGAATAGGAAGGAGGTGGTGGCGGTGGTGAGAAAGGGGAAGCAGGTGGTGGCTGAGTTAATGGTGGCAGTGGTCAGAAGAGGAGAAGGAGGTAGTGGTGGAGTTGATGGTGGCGGTGGCCAGAAGAGGAGTAGGAGGTGGTGGTGGTGATGAACTTGAGAGTATGAATCTGGGAATGAAGAATGAACTGCTGATGATTATGAACATGATGTAATGGATTTGGTTGATTCTTGATTTTTTATATAATTTTAATAAGATAGAGGCAAAAACGACTTTTCACAGGTTATTAACAGTCAAACAAACGTTGACTTGACAGAGTTGGGTGCCAGGGGGTAAGAGTGCAGCGTTTCCTATTAGTTGGGGAGGCAAATTACAATATTTTCCAGGGAGGGGGTCAGAGTGCCAATTGGCTTAAACCCCAGGGGGTAAAATTGCAGTTTACTAAAAAAAAGAAATACGTAGCAGGAAACTGGATGGACGAACAGCAGCAGGAAACTTGAACGACGATTTGGAGACTGGCGATTCAGTGTGAAACACGTTGAAGATCAGGTGAATTATATTGTTTATCGTTAAAGCATATGGACCCATTTTTCGAGCTTGAACAGGGTACATGAATTCTCAGAGACGCCACTCCGGGTTACATTAATGTAATATATATATTAACAACATGAATGAACCTATACTGTGCACTAAACAACATGACAAACAAAAACACCATTTTTTAACTATAAAAGGAAAACGAATGTCAGATAGCTGTATACAATTTGGGCCTGTTGTATGTACATGGACTGAAAACGGGAAATCAAGTGGCCATTTGCCCATGACAGATAGCTGTTGCTGTTGCTGGGCTCAAACCTGTAGCCCAAATGCAGTACATATTTTGAAAAGAAAGGAACCACAATCACGTGAGCCGGTGGCAAGTGGCAACCTTGAAGACTAGCTATATTATAGCAAAGCCTCTTAATAATTCTTGCTTTTCACATTTCATTTGGATTTGTGATGGTTCTAAAATAATATTATAGCAAAGCCTCTTAATAATTCTTAACATAATTTGATATTATTAGCTATATTAATACTAGTTTTTTCTGTTCAAGTTAAATATGTTTAACTATTAACAAATGAAGAAACAACTCTATAGGCTCATATTTAAATTTATAAATCTTAATAATCATATAACCCTTTATATATACAATTTTCTAATAACATTATTACATAACTCATTTAGTAAAATCCAATTATAAAATTATATTTACAATATATTATATGAGATAAAAATAGACATTGGTTGGGTTTCCTTACTCCGGCCAATTGAGGGATGAAACACTCAAACACCCTGTGTCCACCGTAGAATATCCCTCCCCATCATTTGATTTGATTCCAACATCGTGTGCAACATAACATAGGATCTTCAACAATGCAACCATCGGGACTCAGGTGGTATGAAAAAAAAGTTAGGGGCTTAACCTGCAATTTCATGTAAATCACAAAGACGCAAATTGTACTTTACTCGTAATATAATAACCTTAAAGTGGGAATTAAATTAAAAAAATAGATTAACTAAATTATTTAGCTTTTCTTGCAAGGAAAATAATGTAATAAAAGTTGAAAAATTAGATTTAACAAATATGAACAGTGGTTAATTATTGAATCTTAATCAGATCAAATTAGTTAACCTCTTATGGCCACTCCTTTTTTTATCTTTTAATTGGTGGGCTTCAAGCCCATCAGGAAAGAAACCATGACTGGGCTTTGACTCAACAAAAAAGCATAAACAAAACAGTAGCCAAGCAACTCAATATGCTCGGCCCCCCAGTTAAAAATGAAAATTTATGCTTCTCTTCATTGTGTTTGACAAATTCAAAATTGCTTTTAAAAATTCCAAGCGTTTCCTACTTGTCATGATTTCATGTATTTCTCAATATGTATGCATGTGTATATGCAACATATCAATCATTTATATTCAGTTTAAATTACTCAAACCCATCATCTTTTGGTTCATTATAAGCATGGAAGTTCTCACGTTAAAACATACTATCAACATTAAATCGATTCAAATCCAGTTTTGTTACACACGTTAAATTATATCAATATTTATAAAGGGAAGATCTCATAATTAAAAAAACAGTTTAACTAAATCCTTTAGCTAGCTCGTGAATGAAATCATTTTAGAAAAAAAAAATGAATAATTAGATTTGACAAATATGCAAATCAACTTGTTATGTATTACTATTAAGAACATTAGAACTATGATTAACTATGGGAAACTTAACTACATTAATCTAGTTTACAAACAAATTTGATTGGCCAAGTCCAAAATCCGTCTTGGGCCATGGCCAGCCCTTTTCCTTTCCTCTTCGTGGGTGGGCTTCAGCCAAGTGGAAAAGAAACCAATACCCGCCCTCGACTCAATAAAAACCGTACTAGTTAATGATCTAAAAGAATCTGATTTTTAAGATGTTATCAAAAAAGGTAGCGGTGCAGCTTGTTGCCCGTTTACTATCTATCGCGATGTAAATTCATAACATTTAAAAAATAATAATAATAACTAAATCAACTCAAATCCCTCTTTATTGTTAACCAATTGGTGATCAAAGCATACTAACACCATGTAATAAGCCCCTCCCATTGCTGAAAAAATGGCCATCAAAAGTGGCGAAGCTTGAGATTTCTGAGCGGGGGGTCGGAAGTCATCGGACCTAAAATTATACCTAAAAAATTATAAAACCGGGGGGTCGAAAACGTATATACCTAAAAAATTATATATGAATACTACATACTGGACACTACTGAGCGAAAAGTTCGAGGGGTCGGGCGCCCTCGGCCCCCACTATGCTACGCCCATGGCCATGAACGTACACACCAATAATGCACAATCTCTACAGCATAAAACCATTTGTGCAATGCTGGTGGGAAAAAAAAGGTCATGAAGGTACACACCAATAATTATATATCAATATTTACAAACGGTAGATCTCATATTTAAGAAAACAATTTGACTATATCCTTTAGCTAGCACGTGAATGAAATCATCTTAGAAAAAAAATGCATTTTTTCAAGCCCTTTGAAAATTTGGGCCTCGGGCGTCGGCACGGGTTAGCCGGCCCTGGGTTCGGTACCGATACCAGGTACCATTTGCTCATCTCTTGGCCAGGTTGCCAACACTCCTTTACATTTATTAGTAAAAACTAAAAAGGGTATATTTGTATAACGGAATCAGCATGTTTCTGGTTTAATATACATATCGTGCTTGTGTTTGATGTTATGATAAAACAGGTTATGTTTGGTTGATCTATTTATCCCGTTAATTTAATTTACACAGGTTGACCCGTCATCCCGTATTATTAAACGGGTTGACCCATCCAATAGTTTAACACAGTTTTTAGAACTCTTCTACCGGTTTAGCTAGTCTCCTTTTTATTCTTTCACCATACCTCTTCATCTCATTTGCCACTTGAAAACACACGTGACTTCAACTTTCTATAACCACATCTTTCAATATCTAACAATCTAATATGGATCCCTATCTAATATATATTCTTGTTTTTCACATCTAAGATGGAATTATATACTTTTACAATATCATTTAATAATTTGTAATATTCTACCTTATTTTTATTTCAGTTGGAATTATATACTTTTACAATATCATTTAATAATTTTTAACATTCTACCTTATTTTTATTATTTATATTGATATTGATATACTGATCTTTTCCAACTAATAATAAGGTTAAATTTTATTGCAATAATAAGATACAACTTTATATCTTGTTAGGGACTATTTGCAACCTTTAAAAATATTTAGATGCAATGGCATAAACCGGTGAACTTTTGGTCAAACAAGTGTAAATGAAATAAGATTAGACCAAAAACCCACTACACCACCGAACATGTAATAAAGCTTCTTAGGAGGGGGGAAATATGTAAAAATCCCTTAATAAAACAAACAAAAACCCACCGTGCACCCTAAAGACTAAAGACCAGCGACCACCCCTCACCGTCTCCGATAAATCCCTCCCCGCGGGGGTCAGCCATATCCGGTCGCTACCTCATTGTCTCTCGCTCCGTTACCGCCCACGTCAACCACCACCCACTGCCATCTATTTCCACCGTTGGAACAAAACCACCCTTTAAGAGATCAAGCCCACAACCACCATGTCACGTCCCGTAGGACCAGCTATAATGGCTAAGGGATGTATTCTCCCAGTTATCTGGTAGCTGCACAGGGGAAAACGGGTCAACAAATGGCGATGACCTACAAAATCAACCGATAGAATTCTCATCACTCTGCGTGATTATGAAACGTGCTTATGATTTTTTATTGGTTCGCCAGGAAATAAGGGCGTTGGAAAAGCAAATGAGCCCCAAGATAAAGACGTCCTCTAGCTGGTGGTCCTCCCCGCCCACCCTAGGGCCGGCTCTGCTCTTAACAGTAATTTAAATATTTAAGTTATATAAAATATTTAAAGAAAAAAGGATAAAAAAGTGTTTGTGAATCAACACATATCAAAAGATTGCCTGTTTAACCACCAAACCCAAATATTTTGTTACCTCTGTTATCATTGTATAAAAACTACTATAATAAACATATAAAAAAGCAAAAGTTACCAACGAAGCACAAACAAAAATAGTCAAGAAACAAGACATTCAAGAACTTCCTATACAAATATCCATTTTTTATCTCAATGGCCAAGGTAAACTCGGTCAACACATAGACCGTTTCTTCATTAACCCGTTGGATGGTTAAAGACTCATTTACCTACCAACCCATGACCCGTTTTCTATTCCATTACCCATTTAAACAAAACCGGTAACCGACTTGACCCGTACATGACCGGTAACATCAAAATCAAACCCAACACCCACTGATGTTACGGGTTGTGTACGGGTCAAGTCGGTTCCTAAATCTAAGTCCTCCACTTATGGGTGGTCAAATGTTGTTGACTTAAAAAAACTTACACTTGAGACTTTGATTGTTATTAAAATGCTGATTCAATGAACAAATGTGACCGCTTACTCCATTTTGCTGTATATTACACTGCTAAAATCTTTCTCAATACTGGTCTTGAAGATCCTTTAGCAATTAGCATGCCATGGGTATAAGTTCCCTGCAAGTATTGTAGTAACATATAATATATTCGGTTGGCCCACTAGTGCTTTAAAGAAGATCACAATTTACAATAATACAATTTATATAGGAAAATTGGTTTTTAATAAACCAACCTTTGCCCCATTGGTAAATAATAATCCTACCTACAGATTTGGTAATTAATAATCCTACGTTTCAATATGTTGGTACTCAATGGACCTCCGTTAGTTTTTTTTAACTGAAGTTAGTTTTTAACTTTTATTTACTACACAAACAGTCCCTGTAGTTATAATTTACTAGTTTTAAGTTTTATTTATTACACAAACAGTCCCTGTAGTTGTAAAAAAAATCATAAAAATAAAAAAAAATCTAAAAAATCAAAAAAATTCAAAAAAATCATAAAAATTCTAAAAAAATCAAAAAAATTCTAAAAAAATCAAAAAAATCATAAAAAATCATAAAAATTCAAAAAAAATCAAAAAAATTCTAAAAAAATCATAAAAAACCGTTTCGAACCGTACCGTTTCGACGCGTACCGTTTCGACCCGAACCGCTTTCGACCCGTACCGTTTCGACCCGTACCGTTTCGACGCGTACCGTTTCGACGCGTACCGTTTCGACCCGAACCGTTTTCGACCCGAACCGTTTTCGACCCGTACCGTTTCGACCCGGACCGTTTTCGACCCGGACCGTTTCGACCCGGACCGTTTCGACCCGTACCGTTTCGACCCGAACCGTTTCGACCCGTACCGTTTCGACCCGTACCGTTTTCGACCCGGACCGTTTCGACCCAGACCGTTTTCGACCCGGACCGTTTCGAAAACGGTGGTGGTGGTGGTGGTGGCGGTGCTGTGGTGGTGGTGGCGGTGCGGTGGTGGTGGTGGTGGCGGTGCTGTGGTGGTGGCGGTGCTGTGGTGGTGGTGGTGGCGGTGGCGGTGCTGTGGTGGTGGTGGCGGTGGCGGTGCGGTGGTGGTGGTGGTGGTGGTGGCGGTGCTGTGGTGGTGGTGCGGTGGTGGTGGTGGTGGCGGTGCGGTGGTGGTGGTGGTGGTGGTGGCGGTGCTGTGGTGGTGGTGGTGCTGTGGTGGTGCTGTGGTGGTGGTGGTGGCGGTGCGGTGGTGGTGGTGGTGGTGGTGGCGGTGCGGTGGTGGTGGTGGTGGTGGTGGTGGGTCGAAACGGTCCGGGTCGAAAACGGTCTGGGTCGAAACGGTCCGGGTCGAAAACGGTTCGCGTCGAAACGGTACGGGTCGAAACGGTTTTTTTTATGATTTTTTTAGAATTTTTTTGATTTGTTTAGAATTTTTATGATTTTTTGATTTTTTTAGAATTTTTATGATTTTTTTGATTTTTTAGATTTTTTTTTTATTTTTATGATTTTTTTTATAGCTACAGGGACTGTTTGTGTAATAAATAAAACTTAAAACTAGTAAATTATAACTACAGGGACTGTTTGTGTAATAAATAAAAGTTAAAAACTAACTTCAGTTAAAAAATCTAACGGAGGTCCATTGAGTACCAACATATTGAAACGTAGGATTATTAATTACCAAATCTGTAGGTAGGATTATTATTTACGAATGGGGCAAAGGTTGGTTTATATAACACTAATCTAATTTTCTAGATGAAGCAAATAAGATGTCTGCAGTAAAACTAGAGTATGAGTCTACGTTCCATCAAATTAAGACTTTTCCTTTCTAGAAAATATCTTAAAGAAATGGAAGATAACCCAAATGAGCAATTTACGTAGAAATTGCCCCCTCTAATTGTACAGGGAAAGAAGTAAAAACTCGCACACGAAAGTATAAAACCAAACCTTCAGAAGCCTCTTTATGAGCAACGTTGGCATTCATTAGCCCTGCTGCAGCTTCTATTCCAGCAACACCTGAGCGTTTGTTTACTTTGATCAACTTTGGCTTCATCCACCTTTAAAGCGTTTTGATTGTCTTCATCATCATCATGGTAGCTTAGCCTAAGGGTTGGAACAATTTCATTTGCATTTCCTAAATCCCATATCTCACTATTCAACAGGTCATCCCAATCTTCTCCATCTGTTTTCGTTCTCAATAGCCTTCCGATTGCCTTTATAGCCAAAGGCAAACCACCACATTTTTTCACAATACCATCACCTTGTGGTTTTCGTGTTGCATGTGAGTTAAAGTTACCATCACCTTGTGGGTTTAGTGCTCATTGAAGCTCCTGCAGAACGTGCAATTTTTTGCCACCAGCATCTTCTGATATTTGCTTCTTACCAGCTTTCGTCCACATACATATATATAAGTTGGACCAATAAACCGGTTAGTACATACATGAACACATATAGATATGTGAAAAGAAGACCATGAAGCCGCAATTTGAATTACAAATTCATGTAAAAAAGAAACAGGCATTCTACTCATAAGTTGGTTTAAATCCAAAGTAACAACAGTTGATGAACAAAACACAGAATGATGGGTTAAGGTAGAGATGACAATTCCAATGCACTAGTTAAGAACATGTAGACTGGGGCTATGTTTTATTTTCGAAAAGGTCAAACGGGTAATTAAATTGAAAATGGCTGGAACGGGTCAAAAGTCTTCTATGATAGCTTGGATGTAGATTTATTTTGTACACGATTACTCCATTTCAATCTCAATTTTGTGGTCCCATTTACCTTGTGAAACACGAAAATGATAACCAGAGAAAAATAAAGCACAAGAAAAATTGAGCTAACAGGAATAGAGGTGACTTTTTCTACTCATTAAGCAATCAACTCATGTTAAATTTTATATCTACAGAATCACACGCTTTGAAATTAAAGTCCCAAATGTAATCTCTATGCATTAAACCTCCAAAAATAGTTCACTATCCAACTAATATAGTTTTTGTAATCAGATTTGAGACTTGAAAACACTAATAGTTTATAAACGTATTTAAAATGTTTTGACATAAAGTATTTTTGGGTCAACCCAGTACACGACATGTTTGACCAGTACAAAGTTTACTTATTTTGACCTGTTATTCAACTTTCAAGCCGGCCAGCCAACCAACCAACCTAGTCTTGATAAGGTGGGCCCGCTCATGGATACACGTAATGGATACACAAGCGTGTCCATCTTAACCAAACCATACAATGAGCTAGATCAAAATGCATAACAGAGTTCAAGAATCCTACACAGCCAAATCAATTAGCTCTAATAATTGAAGGTGATGAATGCAGAGTTTGATAGAACATCAGAAACAACGAAACAGTAAACTGACAGCATACAAATGAACAGTAATTTAACAACCCAGTCATATAACGTCACTAAATTTCAAATGTTCGTTTAATACAATCAGATGGGACCACAACAACATCAAATTAGGTCACCTCTACATACTGGCGTTACAAATCATAGTCTAACTGTATCCACCGCTCAGTGAGGTTAACGAAGTCATATTTCATCGTATAGCTCTTTTACCTGTCCCAGTTTGACTATAAAGGTCAAAACAACAATTTTCCAAACATGAACACATACAGATATATATGAAGGGGAAGACCATGAAGCTGCAATTTGAATTACAAACTCATGTTAAAAAGAAACAGGCATTCTACTCATAATAAGTTAGTTTAAATCCAAAGTAACCAGCAATTACGTGTTCATAAATTTGAAGTATTAATCAGCAAATCAAACCCATCAATCATCAATTGAGCTTCAAATCGAACAGTGCAAACAGAGTATCATAACAATGAGAGCACAAAATATAGTAAATTACTAATCGAAATTCCAATTATCAACAAACCCATAAACCCAATCTAAATCAGCGATCGAGCACATAAACGCAATTGTATTTAAATCAGCGATCGAGCACATAAACGCAATTGGAATTCATAAAATTGAGGTGATACTTACAGGATGCTTTCTCGTGTACTCTCTAAACCCTAATTTCATCCTCTCATTCTCATCACAAACCTCCCAATCTTTCAGTCATTCATAACCCTACCTATTTAGTTTCAATCAAGAGCTGCTATTTCTCCACCAATCAGTGAAACCGACACCCATGAGATGAGAGAGGAAGAGATTTCATGAAAAGATGAAGAAGAAGAAGAAGATGATAAACAGAGTTGGGTTTGTGTAATTTAAGGGTGGCATCAGCTCTAGGCCACTGGTTTAAGTCGCATTAATGATTAGGTTGGGCCAAGTCCAACTTGTTAAACAAAGTCACTTAAACCCAACTTAATATTACTAGACTTTAGGGAGCTAATTAAAAACTGATTTATTTGTAATTGGTTTCAAACTGGCCCAAAAAGGTGGTTTGTAATAAAAAAAATTGAATAATTAGGTTTAATAACCATGCAAATCAATTGCTTATTTCAATATAACAATCATCAATTATTAAAACTTAATTATATTTAATTAGTTAAGAGAGGCCATTAACCTATGTAGTCTCTAAAGTCCAAACCTCTCGTGGCCATCCCTTTTTCTATATCTTTTCATAGGTTGGCTTCAAGCCCATCAGCAAAGAAACCATGACTAAGTTTGGGTCCGATGGAGAATGTCTAAATAAAACCAGTGCGCTAGGCCCACCAGTTAAAAATTCTAGATAAAGAAGTAAATGATATAAAGATCCCAATAAATCTCCTTTTTCTACAAGGTGATTTATTTGAAAAGAAGATCAATATATATCCTGAAAGAAAGTGAAAAAAAAGGCATTAAATCAATAACTTATTTTTCCAAATAAACCATTTGTCAAGCCGTAAAATTTGGTGCCTGGATGAAAACACAAAAAATATTTAATTTATGCATATTGAAAGAGTCAAAAGTGTATTTAGTAAACAAGTACCAGTAGTAAAACAGGCCCGGTTATTGGGCTGGGCAGCCCGGGCGAGTGCCAAGGCCCAAAATTAAAAGGTGCCCAAAATTTGAAATGTTGTATACATATATTTTATTGATGATTGGGGCTTGGGTCATTAGGGTTGGAGTGCTTCAATGGCTAAAAGAGGTGGGATATCTGGGGATGAGAGGCTTTCACTTTTGATTTTATGTTTTTAAGTGAAAAAATAAGTGTCTATGGTTAAACCTTTTTTTAAAATAAAGGACAAAACTAAATAACATCTTTAACTTCATAAAATACTTAATGTATTAAAAAGGAGCGCCTATTTTAATATTTTCTAACATAAAATAAATTATCCCTCAATATTCAATAATTTGTTAATTTAATAGTTTGATAAATTTTGATTATTAAATAATCAAAATAAGTAATTTTATCTTATCAATATTCTACGGTGAATATTTGAAAACAAACAAGTATTAGTGGAGCTAGACTTTATATGATGAAAATGTAATATCACACTAACTTATGAACATATTTTTTTAGTAAATTACTTTTTGAGTCTCTGTGTTTTAGTGATTTTAACCACTTGAGTCCAAAATCAAAAGGTTTAATGCCTTGAGTCCCTAACCGTTCATTTTATAACGTTTTGAGTCCAATTTTGTTCATTTTACAACGTTCTGGGTCCAATTTTGTTTTAAAAAAAAAGTGGACTAAAAAGGTTAAAATTTGGAAATGGTTATAAAAAAGCGTCTAGGGATTTACGGCGTTAAAATATTTTGATTTTGGACTCAAATGGTTAAAATCAATAAAACACAAGGACTCAAAAAGTAATTTACTTTTTTTTTTAATTCTGGATTATTGGCACAAGAAAGAAACCCACAAAAAAATAAATCTAAGGGTAAATAACGCTTTTCGTCCTTTATGTTTATATCGAATTGCAGTGGATAGCCTTTAACTTCAATAACTACAGTCACAATCCTTTATTTGGAAAACTTGTTACACCTTTCGTCCTTTACCACTAACCAGGTTAAATTTTTCAGTTAACTTTGGTCACATAAGGTTAATTTAGTCTTTTAACTTTAAAAGAATTTTAATAAATAAAACAAAAATAATTTAATCACCACTAACCCCTAATATTTACTAATAATTAATCTAAAAAATAAAAATAAAACACAAAAATCCTTAAAACATGTATAGCCCTTGACCAACATCTTCTCCATCTCTGGTGAAGCATCCCATCTACGCAGCAACTACAACCACCACAGCCAAGAACTTCATCTCCAGTGAAGCATCACCATCATTGCACCTGTAAGGGGATGGGATCGCCGAATGTTTTACATCTCATCAACACCGCCACCACGAACTTCATCTTCAGATTTGAGGCTTTTAGGGGTTGAAGAGGTGAGGGGATCGCCAAATATGTCACCTCTCATCAACACGACTAAACACATCCAATGTTCCTTCATTTGTTGTTGCAGGTGTAGAAGAGAGATTGGGAGAAACAGATCTGAGATCGAAGTTATTGGGCTGGGTGATGGTGGGTTCTTCATTTGTTGTTGCAGGTATTGTGTTGCTAGTTCTTACCTTGTGAGGTATACATCAGTTGGATTCGGTGGTGACTTTATGTGTTTAGAGATGTGTTTGTGGTGGCTAGATTCGGAGACGGCCTGTCGTAAAACCTTTGCTTTCTTAATTAAATTAAATTAAAATAGAAATTGAAATTGTAACAGATGTTGAATAGAAATTCATTTTAATTGAAAAACTAAAATTCAGTTAAACTTAAAAGAAAACAGTTTTATTTTGGGGAAAAAAAGCAAATAAACACAAATCAAATATTAAAATATACTAATTGAGAAAGGAACAACCAATGATCGTTTCTGTTTCGTCTGGTGAGGCAGCAACGATTCATAATTCATGCGGTTTCAATTCAGTAATCGCTCCAGCTGATCTCTCGCATATGTCAACCCGTTTGGGTTCGTAACTGTCAGCCATTGAGTGATCATTTACACACTCACCGGTTACACCATCGATCCGTTACGTTACGACCTCCGCATAACATCGAAACACCGTCGTTTAATATGTTACCAACTTTATGGTGGTCGGCGTCGCTAGTTTACCGGAAGACAGAAACACCGTCGCTTGCTATGTCACCAACTTAATGGTGGTCGGCGTCGCTAGTTTACCGGAACACAGAGATAGTGCGTAAAGGAGACGAGAATAGAGGAGAATCTGTAAGCTTCTAATATGGTGGTTTGGTGAGATTTTTCTAGTAACTAATTTTTTGTGAGAGTGACAATCTCAGATTTAGAGAGAAGAAAAAGAAAAGCTTTTGAGAAAAAGTTCTAACTAGTTCCACTTGTTTCTTTTTTCTTCTGAACCCACTAACCCGTTCCACCCGTTTATTACTAAAAAGAAATCCAAATCAACCCATGGTGATTTAAAGAAAGACCCAAAACGACCCATTTTATGCATGTGGGTCAGAATTGCCCGCTCTACTAATACCCCTTTACTCGAACAATCTTGTATCCACAGCTCGGTGAACCAAGTCATATATTTCATCTTTGCTCTTTTACTTCTCCTACTTTGACTACAATGGTCAAAACCAAAATTTTCCAAAAGAAGAACTGATATGAATACATTAAAATTTTCTAAGAAAAACTGAATATGTATGTATGTTAAAACACACCTTATTTAAGGCAAGCTCATTGAAGCTCTTGCAGAATGTGCAATTTTGCCACCAGCATCTTCTGTTAATTGCTTCTTACCAGATTTTGCCCTTACTACATATCTACAAGAAAAAGGTAGCATTTTTAGCATTTTGCCCAACTGACCATACAAAACAGGCAGCAGGGCAGTTTAGTCATACAACAAAGAATTTCAAGTAGAAGTGAAACTAATAGAGCTAAAACTGCGTATAAAAGCTTGTTGCCTTGATACCATATTATATTATCTTGTACACTAAATTTTGTCAATAACTGTGAGAATGAAGGAGGGTAGTTTCAACCCATTTACTTATGAATGTCAAGACGGGTCAGTTTGGTTTGTTTTTCACCTTTTCTATCTCAAACTGATGAGACATATATATAGGGTCATATGGCTTTAAAGTTTACAATTTATTAGTGAAGCGGGTCTTATAATGAAGATTGTTGTTTACTGTAATGTGTTTTTTTACCATTTATTTCACAATTTCTAAAAAAGAAATATAAAAATGCTTTGTGATACCACCCCTAATTTGGATTTATTAGGTTGAAAACAGAGACATATACATATAAATTGAACCAATATAAACGGGTTAGTATATACATGAACACGTATATACATATGAATTAGAAATTCATGTAAAAAAAGAAACAGGCATTCTACTTATAAGTTGGTACGAATCCAAATAAAAAAACATAAAATGCTTTAATTAAGTTAGGTTAAAGCCATCTTACATTGAACCGATGAAAATCAGAGTTGAAGTGAAACTCTGGTGGAGAAGTGAATGGACACTGTAAATACACGTTCGTCTCTCTCGGTGGTATGAATAATAATCACATAGGCTGTTATTGCTGATTAAGTTAATTGGGCCCAGTCCACCTTCTTAAACAAGCCCAACTTAATATTACTTGTACCATTTATAAAAGGTCATTTGATATCTTAAAATATCATAAATAATAAATATATATTGAACAGTCGCCGGAGAGCTCGACGAATCGGCCTTATCGGAATAGTGCGAGTGGTTCCTGACTAATCGTCGGTACTTACCTCTTCCCCTATCCTGTGTAGATCTTGATTCCATTCGCCTCAGGGACTGTTGCGGTGAGGGATAGGCGCCGGTGTGCTCGACGACGAGGATCTCATCGGAATAGAGTGTAAGGTTATCGACTAACCGTCCGGGACAACCTTTATCCCTATCCTGATCAGATTCCATTCGCCGCTGGGTCTGTCATCAGTGAGTATAATTTTCATAGCTTTCTCTCAGTCTATATACGGTTACTTGATTGCTTAGTCGGTCTGATACCGATCGCGGCTATCATTGATAGTTTAGCTAGATCGGTTCGAATCCGGTTAACCTTTTAAAGTACCGTCAACATGGCGAGAGAAGAAGGAGAGATATATGAAGGTGGAGGAAGTAGCTCCAGCAATAATGCCGGGTATAACAAGGAGAACCGACCAAGCAATGGTAATGAAGAGGAGCTGAAAGCGGAACAAGCAACAACCTTTTACGTGTCAAACATACACCCAAGGTTAACTGATGGGGAACTTTGGATGGAATGTAGGAGTTATGGGCATCTCGTCGACGCCTACATTGCCAAAAAACTGGATAAACGAGGTCTAAGGTTTGGCTTTTTAAGATTTGCAAAGGTAAAGGATGAGACAAAAATGGTTAAAGCGTTAAACCAACTCTGTTTCGATGGGTGGAAGATCAGAGCAAACGTGGCGAAATTCGTAAAGATTAACAAAAAACCAGTTCATGTGCCGAGGAAGGAATGGATCAGAAAGACAAATACTAGCGCACCACAGGAAATCCAAAAGCCAAATTTCCATGGTAATAAGGTGTCTTGGGCAGACATAGCAAGAGGGAAAAGGCCAGAACCGAAAGAAGATACAATGCTAAGATTTGCAAACGAATCGGAAGTATACAAAGAGTGGAAGAAGAAAGCGGTGGTGTGTGAATTCCATAATATAAAGCAGCTAAAAGAAGCGGATAAATGTGCAGAGGAGTTAAAATTGGACAAAGGAATAATTCGGTATATCGGTGGACTAAGTATAATAATCACGTTCAAAGAGGAGAAGGATATGGAACTGTTCGTTAATGAAAAGAAACAATAAAAGGAGAAATGGTTCTGTAAGGTCAAAATATGGGAAGGACAGATACTACCCTATCAACGTGTTGCATGGCTTATGATAAGAGGAGTTCCTATTCAGCTATAGATGAGAGAGGTGTTAAACATGATTGCGGAAAGGTACGGCAGTATAATACAATATTCGGAAGCTGACAAATATGACTTGAATCTACAGTTTGACGTAGTCGGTGTGCTGGTCGACCATGGCTTTAGTATCAAAGAAGAATTACCAGTAGAGTGGAAGAATCAGGTGTTCAAAGTATGGGTCACGGAGATGGAGGAATCATGGATACCGGGTTGCATAATAAAAAAAAGAGTGGTGATCACAGAGGCACCGGAAAACCAAGGCACAAGCAGTCACGAGACAAACGAACATTATGAAGTCCCACATAAGTCGCCGGAAAAAATGGAAGTGGATAATTCAACAGGCGAATGTTCACCGGAAAAAAAAAAAAACGGCGGAAGATGTTCCGTCTCCGGCAGGGGTAAATGAAAAGTCCAACAGGCAAGAGGAAACGGAACAGTCGGGTAGGTTCAATGGTATCGAAGATCAAATTCCCAACAATGATTCGACAGTTTACAAGGAAACATTTAATGGGAAATGTGGGTTTCCCAAGAAGGTAGGAGAAAAAAACAAAAACACTGGGGAGGATTTTATTCAAAATAGTGGGGCCTGTCCGACAAAAGGAAATGGACTACACAATAGTGGGCCAAGTTTGGGTGTACAAGATGGGCCATCCAGGGGCCAACAAAAGAAGAAGAAACGAAAAAATTTAGCTTCTGCCATAGCCCAAAAACTGAAACCCAATCCAAAAATTAATAAGGGGAAGCTTCCAGATATAAATTTAGAAGTGCCAGATCAATCAAGAATCCAACCACGTCACAAGATACCTCTGAAGGTGAAGAAAAAAGGCAAAAAAGAAGTAAGAATCCAAAAGGTTATATGTAACACCCCGTGTTTTCACGAGTGAAAGTCAAAGTCACGGTCAAAGTCAACGACCGGTTTCGCGCGACTTGACTCGTAGAAATGTTTTTATTTTATTTATATTATGTGGAGTAAATGTCGTTCATTACAATAATCGAATCAAGCTAACTGTATTTCAATCGACCCGCAACTGTGAATAATAGGAAGTAACAATGCGATAAAGTTAATCAAGCTATGCTAATCAAATCGACATCGAACTGTAACTCGAACTATGTATTTTACTTGTCATTTATACGTGTGTGTGTGTGCCTTACGTGTTACCTGTGCATGTTTACTTTATGTTATGTTGTGATAATCAAGCGAACTCAATCGAACTCGAAGTCTAACTCGAACGTAAACGAACCCGAACCCGAATTCCGAGTCGAACCATATAAGAAGTAGTTGGGACTGAAAGTAATTTGACTAGGAAACCCTATCGAATCGCTCGCAAATCGAAACCGAAGCAACATCGCACCGAACGCACCAAAGCAGGCGGCATCCGCACGGATGGCCAATCCGCACGGATTGCCAATCCGTACGGATTGCCAATCTGCACGGATGACCTATCCGCGCGGATAGCCTATCCGGGTACGTGCCATGCACACGGCTCACCCTTTCCCTTTTTGGCATCCTATAAATACACGGGTCACTCTCTAACTTTTCCACTTTTGGCAAGTGACGTCCGAACCGCACGCATTCTTCACTTTTTCTCAGACTTCTCTCAATCCAGGTAAGATCTTGCACTAATTCTTGTACATCTTCGATCACTACACAATTCTACACATTTCCATCTTTCAAATCTTCACTTTTAACCATGGAATCATCCGGATTTGAGGTATTCTCGGGTGACGTCATCATGAAGTTCTTATGAACTTCAAGCTTGACCTCATTCCACCAAGAATATCTCAGATCTGAACGATTTCCATATGATTTCACAAGAACTTCACCTAAATCTAAACTTTTCTAAGGATAAAAGAGTTGAAAGAAATAAACCCAAGTTCTCTCCTTCTTTTACCCTTAAAATCGGTATGAATCTGATCGGTTCTAGTCTCTGCTCGGTAATAGTGATGCACTAGTCCTAGATCTGGAATTCTACCCAACAGACACCTGATTTCGGGGTCAACCGGAATGACCGTTCTGAGTCGCCGACAGGCCAAGTTAGGGTGATTCCTGACCGGTTTAGTCACGCGGGTGAGAATACAATTCCAAGTGGTGGCCACGAAATCAGAACGTCTCGATAAACGACAACAGAAACCAAGAGTAGACGAACGGAACAATCAGACCAGAGGCTGTCCGCACGGACAAGCTGTGCGCACGGACTAGCCGTCCGCACGCACAGGCCATACGGACGGGTTGTCACCCGGACGAGCTACCCTTGGGACCCACTTTCCAAACAAGGTTTGAGCATCGACGAATGAGCAATCCGGACGGACGACCTCTGAATGGATTACTCTTCGGATCATGAGATACTAAGGCCTTAAAATAAATTCAAACAGTGTTCATCCGCACGGCCAAGACGTCCGCACGGACGGGCTATCCGGACGGATTGTCTCTGCCTGCGCGCACGGACTATCCGCACGGATCACCATTGTCCGCACGGACTACCATACGCACGGATTGTCGTCCGCGCGACCGGCTTGAAAGATAGAAACACTTATGTGTTTTCCAAATGCTACAACGAAAACTCCAAAGCACAAACCATCATACACAAACACATCTCACACTTAGGAAGAAACAATCCACTTGAACGTTTATCCACACAAACAACTTGTCCGTACGGATAAGCCATCCGCACGCACAACTAATCCGCACGGATTACCATCCGCACGGACAGCTCGCACGCACGGATAGCTTATCCGGATGGATCACCATCCGCACGCATCACCATCCGCACGGATAGCTCATGCGCACGGATGACTCCCTCTCACGAATAGCTGCCCCGCACGATCAGCCATCCTATCCACTCTCACTTGTACTGTTTTGCGTGTCACTTATCGTTACGTATTCGAATCTATTCCGGCTAACTGTACTCGCTGTAAAGCGCTCCCTTCAATCCACAATCACTGTGAGTATACTCGAACCCTTTTTGATTTTAGCACTTTTGGGTGTTACATACGTTACAACTATTCAAACTACAACTATCACACTACTCAAGCTATTTTAACGCTAAACCATTAATGCATGTTATACGTGGCTTATGAATGCTTGTTTGTTATGTTTACACATGGAATGTTGTCTACCTGCCTTAGTAACGATAGTACTATAGTTTGGACTCAACACCCGCTCACACGGGGGTTGTTAAGGATCTTTTACTTGCATGGATTACGGTGGTAATCATGTATTGCGAACTGCCTCGGGCAGTCAACCCGCAGTCATTGGTATCGATGGGTCTATGTCGATAACTAACGTGCTTCATTTCACTATGTGTACGTGCTGGTTATGCGTAAACGAATTCGAACTCTATATGCTATTATCAAACTTGTATGCTCACCTTTACATTTTATGTATTGACTTATTTTAACGTATGTGACAGGTGCTTAGGATGCATATGTGGTAGGGAATGGAAGCTAGAATAAAGCTTTAGAGCCTAACAAATAGTTGTCTGTAGATAACTTATTAGGGGTCTCTAGAAGCAGATAAACAATTGCTACTTATTTAAATCTGAGTTGTCGGAACATAATATATGTTTTGATGTTGTCTGTAATAACCTGTTTGACTATTTATGATACGGTATGGGACTGATGTGCGATAAAGTGTTATATATATTAGGTGTATATTTTAAGCCCTTTTTAACACTTATTTTAGTCAAGTTTTAAATTTATAAAACACGATATTTCACTAACACTAAACACACATATGGGCAAGTGCACCCATCGTTGAGTGTAGTATAGCGTTGGTAAGATACCGAGGTCGTCCAAGGACACAAGAGCTTTTAGTACCGGTTTATCCTCAACGTCTAATCAAAATAAAAAGTTTAGAAAAATGTTTTAAACTAGGAAAAATAAAAACTAACTAAAATGCTGAAAATAAAAATAAAAGAAAAACGGATAGACAAGATGAATCACTTGGTTCCGACTCGTATCTAGTATAACCTTTGATTATTTCCGCACTTTTGCACATAATTAAGAGATTATCTTAGTTATTGTAGTAGGCCCCTATTTTGAAGGTGACGTTACCCTCACCCCAGTAGTTTGAGTCAGCAAGGATACAATCCTAAAAGGGTGGATTATTGGAAGGTAATGAATTAAGTTATTAATGCAGTATTGTGGTAGGCCCCGCTTTTGGCGGTGACGTTACCCTCGGCTAAGTAGTCTGAGTCAGCAGGGATACAGTCCTAAGTAGCCGGGTTATAGTATTAATAGTAGTTAACTTATGAGGGGATCAAAGAGTTTGGACCCCCGCCATCCAATACCGTGAAGCATTGAAGGAGGTCCTACTAAATTTGACCCAGGTCCATTGCAGGACCTCTAAACGCTGAACAATGGCAAGACCTTTACCAAACCGTTCCCTTAACCCCCGACCAGGTAGCCAACATACCTCCATATAGACCGTGGAGATATGAATGGTGAAAATCCTTTATTTTATATAGACAGTAAAATAATGCCAAGACACCACGGACAAACGATAAGGAAAGATCACCTTCAACATAAGTAACTAGTTATTAAAGTCATTATTACAAAACCAAATAAAAAGTGCAAAAGATTAGAAAAATAAAGTATTATACTAGACACTTTGTCTTCACCAAGTGATGTAAGAGACTTAGGCAAACATGGCCTTGATTGTCAAGAACTCTTACGATCAATCTTGGATCCCGAGACGACTCACACACTCTACGATGGACAATGGATGATGGTGGTGGATGATGGTGTTGTGATGGTGGTGGGTGGTGGATGAGGTGTGAGAGAGGTGGTGTGCCAAGGGATGAGATGAAATGAATCCAAGCACTCCTATTTATAGGCTGAACAGAGAGCTGGACACGGCCCCGTGTCCGCTGGACACGGCCCCGTGTCTGTCTGACACTCTCTCTCCTCATTAATTGTAATTCGCAATTACAATAAATGCGCCTGCTGTACTTTCGACACGCCCCCGTGTCCGCTGAGCACGGCCCCGTGGTGGGCAATAGAAGCTTCTATAGATTTGTCTTTTCTGCTGCTTCATGGGCACGGCCCCGTGCTGGCTGAGCACGGGGCGTGTTCAGTCTCCTGTCTTCTCTGATTTGCTTTGGAAGGTGCCGTTGAGGGGTCGGGCAGTCCACTAATGTTCCTTTCCTTGTATTTATGTTGGATTTAGCTGTCTTTTTGCTTCTTTTGTGTTTTTGAGCTCATTTAATCCTGAAAATACAAAAGACAAAAACACTCTTTTTCCAATATTAGTACTTAAAAAGGGTTAGTTTTATGCCTTGTTTGATGTAATTTATATGTTGCATTTTTGCACACATCAAATACCCCCACACTTGAACTTTTGCTTGTCCTCAAGCAAAACTCTTTAATATGTGGCTTACACTCCCAAATGGAATAGGTAGAAGAGAAGGTTTTTGGGCTTGTCGTAGAGTGTCGGGATGTCCAAGATCTTTTTGGGTTTATTTTTATTTATTTACACTCCTATTCGTAATGATTTATTTAGAACTTTTCATAGGAGAAATTACTTATTTGGGCATAACATGCCTTTTTAAAATTCCATTTATATACAAGTTCACATACCTCACGGGAGAAATCACTCACACTCGGCCGAAGGTGTATTTTTAGTGAATCACTCGAGAGCGGCATGGAACTTATTCCTACCATAGGCTTGTCAGGCAATCAATCCTCCTCCTTTTTAACTTTTATACCTTTGTAAATATCAAGAGGACTTTGTGGGTTAAGGGTTAGGCTTGGGTTAAAGGTAGGTGGTTGGGAAAGTGGTTAGTGGTTAGTAGAAAAAAGGGCGAAAAGGCGTAACAAGTGTCGGTTTTCGTAGGACTTTCTATTTTTGTAACTTTTTATTTTAATGAATCTTTTATTCAAACAAAGTTATTTTTGATGACTTTGTTTGTTTATTTTCTTTTTGCTTCATCAATATCACACTTTTTTTTTTTTTTTTTTTTTACGAAAAACCGAACTTGTTACTAAAACAAAGGGTTAAAAATGAAAAAGGTTTTGGTGGGTAAAAGGTTTTAGGTTTGGGTGATGAAATGAAAAGGTTTAGGCTCAAAGGGGTTAACTAGGGGATTTTTGGGTAGGTGGTAAAAGAAAAAGAAAAATAATGGTGTAGAAATAAAAAGGGTTAGTCCTAATGCCTCCATCATTTACTTACTCGGGTTTAAGTTGATAAGGACCGGGAATGTATCGTCATGGCAAGTTCTAGAGTCGTAAGAACCAAGTGGCTATTCACACAAGAAACGAAAAATTTGAGCATTTAGTCTAAAGGTGTAAATTTGTATGCTCAATAAAGGCTCAAAACTCACTTTTGTGGGAATGGGTTTTTATGTGATCAAGTATATATAATCAAATTTTAACTAAGTTTGTCATGCCTTTTCATAATTTTCTTATGTTGGTTCTTTTTATCACTACGCTATTGGTTGTAAATTTGTAAAAATATAACCTTTTTGAGAAGTTGAATTTCCCGAGTTAAACCTAGACAAGTAAAAAAAATGAAATTTTTGAAAAAAGTTTGGGGTGATTAGCGGTTCCAATAGAGTTTTGTGTAAGGCTTGTATTTAGGACTTGCAAAATTCAAGGTTTTAGCATTCCCCCCACACTTAAATTACACATTGTCCTCAATGTGTCCCAAAAATAAATTTTTAGGTTGATTAGATGTGTAAAATAGTGTTTAAAAAGCAAAAATTTGTGTTACTGGGCACTGAACACGGCCCCGTGTTATCCGGGCACGGCCCCGTGTTCAAGTGCCAGTAACAAAATTAAAATAAGAGAGACAGAAGTCTGGACACGGGGGCGTGTTGGGTGAACACGGCCCGTGTCCAGGTACCTGAACTGGGCGTTTTTCTGCAGGTGGTTCGGCACGGGGCCGTGTTGGTTGTGCACGGCCCGTGTTGAACCTTCTGAAATGGAGAGAATTGTCGGGTTGCCTTGTTCTTGTGCATGAGTTCATTTTTCTCGTTCCCCTTTTCATCCTTTACCATCATGAGTGTGTTTTATTCCTGAAAATTAAAACTAACTAGAAAACATAAAAATTAATCTAAATTAACTAAGGATAGTTCCGTGGAATGCCTCCATGGTGCGCCACGTTTATAAGGGTCCTTGGCTAGACCCGAAGCCTGGTCATATGTTACCCAAGTGGGATGTGTTGCATCCCATGTTACACCGTCGGAGAGCGTCATCCAAGCTTGAGTCTATGACCTTCATGTAGTTGACCGGATCTTCTTCCTCTACTCGCTTTCCACATTCAAATTTTACTTCCTCATCCCCAAACTTCAATGTTAGAGTTCCGTCATTCATATCCACCAATGCTTGGACGGTGGCTAGAAATGGCCTACCGAGGATGAGAGGGACATCGGTGTCTTCTTCCATGTCTAGGATGACAAAGTCGGTTGGAAATACGAATTTGTCAACCTTGACTAGCAGATTCTCGGCAACACCTTGTGGGAATTTGACGGACCTGTCGGCGAGTTGTATGCTCATCTTTGTAGGGCTTGTTGTTCCTAGGCCGAGTCGCTTGAACATTGATG
The DNA here is from genome assembly GCA_030545235.1 of Helianthus tuberosus. Taxonomy (NCBI): domain Eukaryota; kingdom Viridiplantae; phylum Streptophyta; class Magnoliopsida; order Asterales; family Asteraceae; genus Helianthus; species Helianthus tuberosus. The sequence continues at coordinate 231,536,932 of CM060423.1, read as the reverse complement.
TGGGCATGAGGTTGATGCTAGCCCCAAGATCGGCTAAAGCGTTTCGGACGGGAGATTTTCCAATCGAACAAGGGATTGTGAAGCTCCCGGGGTCGATTTTCTTTTGTGGAAGTTTGTTGAGTACTAAAGCTGAGCATTCTTCGCCTAAGTTAACTAATTGCAATGATTCAATTTTCCTTTTGTGAGTGAGGAAATCCCTCATGAATTTTGCATATTTAGGCATTTGGGTTAGGACCTCAATAAAAGGAATATTAACATGCAATTGTTTTAGTAAACTTTCGAACTTTGCGAATTGCTCATCGGCCTTTTGACGATTTAACCTACCGGGGTACGGAATTGGAGGAGTCTTGGTGGCCTCTTGATTTGGTGTAGAAGCCTTTTCTGGCTCAGGAGGAGTCATAGGCTGGCTAGAATGGCTTCCTTCATTTGGCGGCAATGGAGCATCCTCGGGACCCACGGTTCGATTTCTTAATGTGATGAGATGTACTTGTGCCTTCGGGTTCGTTTCGGTATTACTAGGTAACGCGCCTTGTGGTCTCTCGGAGAAATTTTGAGCTAGTTGATTTAATTGTTTTTCAACGTTTTGAATGCTAGCTTGTTGATTTCTGAAATTCGATTCCAATTGTTGAAATCGATCCGAGTTTTTCTTTTCAGTGTCAGAGATGAGGCGAGATACAGTATCTTCAAGCCTTTCTCTTCCACCTTGTTGTTGAGAGAAATTTTGCGGTTGTTGAAAATTAGTTCGTTGGTTTTGTTGGTTATTACTATTGTCGGGATCTCTCCAACCAAGATTTGGGTGATTACGCCATCCTTGGTTGTAGGTACCCGTTGGAGGACCCGACGGCCTAGGTCTATTATCCATGTAGTTTACCGTTTCTGTTTGTTCATCTAATTCTTTCATACAACTCCAATTTTCATGTGACCCACCACACCCTTCACAAGCCATAACCGAGGCCACTTTTGTCATTTCTAGCTTTTTGATTTTTGAAGAGAGGGCCTCGATTTGGGCTTGTAAAGAGGTGCTTTCATCAACCTTATGGGCGCCCGGGGCAATAGATTTATTACCTCGGGGAGTGTGCCATTGAAAATTGGTTTGAGCAATTTCCTCAATTTGGTTGTATATTTCATTTGGGCGACGATTACCTAAAAGTCCCCCGGAGCTTGAATCAAGTGCTTGTCTTGTGTGTGGCAACAACCCATTGTAGAAAGTGGATACTTGTTGCCACACCGCTAGACCGTGATGAGGACACTTTCTTAGAAGCTCCTTGAACCTTTCCCAAGTTTCATATAAGGATTCCCCATCCTCTTGTGAGTATGTATTAATTTCAGTCATTAATTTAGCCGTTTTAGCAGGAGGGAAATACTTATATAGAAACTTTTGGGCAAGTTCATCCCAAGTGTTTACCGATCCAACTGGGAGGGTGTTAAGCCAAGCCTTAGCTCGGTCTTTTAGTGAAAATGGAAACATTCGAAGGCGGATGGCGTCATTTGATGCTCCATTGATCCGAAAGGTATCACATATTTCTAAGAAGTTAGTAATATGTAGATGGGGATCCTCGTCCGCAAGCCCGTGGAAGGTTGCGGAGTTTTGGAGCATTTGTATCAAATGCGGCCGAAGTTCGAAGTTATTGGCTTCGACATTCGGTGCATTGATAGCGGCGCCGAGATTACCTACGGTGGGCCGTAGGTAATCCATGAGGGTACGTTGGTCCGCCATTGGAAGTGGGTCCCCCGAAACTTTCTCTTGATTTTTGGCTTTAAGTCTTTTTCTGAGAAAGCGTTCGGGTTCTTCTAGAGGTTCTTTTATGTCTCTACTCGAACTGGAGCTCATGCACTACGTAGGAGGTTCAGACGTGGCGCCTAGGTTCCAAGTCCTGCAATAAAAACAGAAAAGAACGTTGGTCAGAATATTCACCACGGCCCCGTGCTCAGTGAACACGGCCCGTGTTCAGAGGCACAGTAATTGATTTCTGGATCCCTGTTACTGGGAGTTGGACACGACCCCGTGTTGCACCGACACGGCCCCGTGTTCAGCTCTCTGTAACTCAGAAAATAAAAACTGCCAGTGATGATGCTAGGCACGGCCCGTGTCTGACCGGGCACGGCCCGTGCTGAGCGCTGCAGAAGCTGAAAAACTAAGAAAAATCCTAAAAAAAATAAAAAGAAAAATAAAAGATGATTAGGCCGTTGATTCCTAACTTTCTTAAAATCCTTGTGACCCCGGCAACGGCGCCAAAAACTTGATGTGCGATAAAGTGTTATATATATTAGGTGTATATTTTAAGCCCTTTTTAACACTTATTTTAGCCAAGTTTTAAATTTATAAAACACGATATTTCACTAACACTAAACACACATATGGGCAAGTGCACCCATCATTGAGTGTAGTATAGCGTTGGTAAGATACCGAGGTCGTCCAAGGACACAAGAGCTTTTAGTACCGGTTTATCCTCAACGTCTAATCAAAATAAAAAGTTTAGAAAAATGTTTTAAACTAGGAAAAATAAAAACTAACTAAAATGCTGAAAATAAAAATAAAAGAAAAACGGATAGACAAGATGAATCACTTGGTTCCGACTCGTATCTAGTATAACCTTTGATTATTTCCGCACTTTTGCACATAATTAAGAGATTATCTTAGTTATTGTAGTAGGCCCCTATTTTGAAGGTGACGTTACCCTCACCCCAGTAGTTTGAGTCAGCAAGGATACAATCCTAAAAGGGTGGATTATTGGAAGATAATGAATTAAGTTATTAATGCAGTATTGTGGTAGGCCCCGCTTTTGGCGGTGACGTTACCCTCGGCTAAGTAGTCTGAGTCAGCAGGGATACAGTCCTAAGTAGCCGGGTTATAGTATTAATAGTAGTTAACTTATGAGGGGATCAAAGAGTTTGGACCCCCGCCATCCAATACCGTGAAGCATTGAAGGAGGTCCTACTAAATTTGACCCAGGTCCATTGCAGGACCTCTAAACGCTGAACAATGGCAAGACCTTTACCAAACCGTTCCCTTAACCCCCGACCAGGTAGCCAACATACCTCCATATAGACCGTGGAGATATGAATGGTGAAAATCCTTTATTTTATATAGACAGTAAAATAATGCCAAGACACCACGGACAAACGATAAGGAAAGATCACCTTCAACATAAGTAACTAGTTATTAAAGTCATTAATACAAAACCAAATAAAAAGTGCAAAAGATTAGAAATAAAAAGTATTATACTAGACACTTTGTCTTCACCAAGTAATGTAAGAGACTTAGGCAAACATGGCCTTGATTGTCAAGAACTCTTACGATCAATCTTGGATCCCGAGACGACTCACACACTCTACGATGGACAATGGATGATGGTGGTGGATGATGGTGTTGTGATGGTGGTGGGTGGTGGATGAGGTGTGAGAGAGGTGGTGTGCCAAGGGATGAGATGAAATGAATCCAAGCACTCCTATTTATAGGCTGAACAGAGAGCTGGACACGGCCCCGTGTCCGCTGGACACGGCCCCGTGTCTGTCTGACACTCTCTCTCCTCATTAATTGTAATTCGCAATTACAATAAATGCGCCTGCTGTACTTTCGACACGCCCCCGTGTCCGCTGAGCACGGCCCCGTGGTGGGCAATAGAAGCTTCTATAGATTTGTCTTTTCTGCTGCTTCATGGGCATGGCCCCGTGCTGGCTGAGCACGGGGCGTGTTCAGTCTCCTGTCTTCTCTGATTTGCTTTGGAAGGTGCCGTTGAGGGGTCGGGCAGTCCACTAATGTTCCTTTCCTTGTATTTATGTTGGATTTAGCTGTCTTTTTGCTTCTTTTGTGTTTTTGAGCTCATTTAATCCTGAAAATACAAAAGGAAGACAAAAACACTCTTTTTCCAATATTAGTACTTAAAAAGGGTTAGTTTTATGCCTTGTTTGATGTAATTTATATGTTGCATTTTGCACACATCAGGACGTATTGCTTTAATTAAATGGTAATGATAGTTGTTATGGAAACTTCTGGACAATCTGTTTCGCTCAGTGCCGCGCCCCAATGATTCCGCCATCGGTTGGGGTGTGACATTATAGATGATATTTTTTATGACGACATCGGAGGAACGGTGCCAGATGACGGTTTTCATTCCGACTGGGAGGACGAATCGCAATCTGGTGATACACTAGTACAAGATACTCAGACCAGGGAGAATAGTAGAACAATGGAATCAGTATCAGAGGAAGAAGTTGGGGAAGAAATACGGCAAACAACGAAAATCGGAACAATCGTAGGTGTCGATCTGAATGGAAAAGAAGATTTAATCAAGAAGACGATCGAAGAAGAACTGGTGGAAGCAGGTAAACAATGAATTTTGGAACATTTAATATAAAAGGTGTAGGAGGGGCGGGTAAAGCAAAGGCAGTAAGAGAGCTTTTGTCAAAATACGGGTTAAGTTTCGTAGCGGTTCAGGAAACACAGTTTAGAGAATTACCGGAAAGAGTGATAAAAAGGTTCTGGGATAATTCAGCTTTCGATTACGTTAAAGTAAACGCAGAAGGAAGATCAGGTGGATTGTTGTCAATATGGAACCCTGGGGTTTTTAAAAAAGACTCGGAAGTCGTAAACCAGAATTTCATACTAATTAGAGGAAGGTTAACAGGGGAACTGGTGGACTTAATTGTTGTTAATGTCTATGCCCCTATGGCACAGAGCAGCAGAAGACAATTGTGGAATGAGTTGCTGATGCTAAAACAGTCAATCCAAGGTCAATGGATCATCCTAGGTGACTTTAATGAGGTACGTGTCCCCGAAGATAGGTTCAATTCGCAATTTGATGTTGGGGTGCACTATGTTTTAACAATTTTATAAGGAACGCGGGGCTACAAGAGTATAACATGGGCGGGAAGAAGTACACTTTTATGTCAGGGGATGGAAAGAATCTGAGTAAAATAGATCGTGTATTAGTATGTGACGAATTTATGATTAGATGGCCAGAAGCTAAGTTGACCGCGTTAAACAGAGAAGTGTCGGATCACAGTCCTCTAGTGTTAATAACAACTGCAAACAACTTCGGACCAATCCCGTTCCGAGTTTTTAATAGTTGGTCGAGTGCACCGGGGTACGATGTTGCGGTTAAAAAAGGATTGGAAAAGAGGTGTGAGTCTAAATTCAAGGACGAACATTTGGCAGTAAAGTTTAAAGCAATAAGAGAAGAATTGAAAACATGGCGAAACCAAGAAAAAGCAAAGGAAGAGGAGATGATGGCAATAGCTACTGAAAGTGTAGAAAAACTAGAAATGGAAGCGGAAAATAGAAGCCTCACGGAACAAGAGATAGAATCTTGGCAAAGCTACAAAAGAATTATAAAAGAATGGCATAAGGCGAGAGTTAAAGATTTTATGCAGAAATCACGGGTTAAGTGGATTGAGTTGGGAGACGAAAATACGAGTTTTTTTCATGCAATAGTTAATAGTCACAAGGTACGAAACCGGGTCAACGGGTTGTGGATAGATGGCGAATGGATATCAGATGCAAATACCATTAAGGAGAAGTTTAGATCAACCTTCAAAGAGAAATTTGAAGAACCGGTATTGTCAAGACCAAGGATCGGAATGGAAGGTTTTAGTAGATTATCAGAAGGAGAAAGAAATGGCCTCATAGAACAGTTCAAAGAAGATGAAGTAAGGAATGCAATATGGGAATGTGGGGGAGATAAAGCCCCACCTGATGGGATTACGTTTTCACTTATAAAAGATTATTGGGAGTTGCCGAAGCCAGGAATAATGGATATGATGATGCAGTTTTTCAATCACGGTTCCATACACCACTCATGTAGTTCATCCTTCATAGCACTCATCCCAAAGGTAACCGACCCAATGGTCTTCTCGGACTTCCGACCTATTTCTTTAGTAGGGGTAGTCAATAAAATTATATCAAAAGTATTAGCTAATCGTTTGAAGAAAGTTATAAGTAGCATAGTCTCTAGCTCCCAGTCAGCCTTTATATCTGGAAGGAATATAATAGACGGTCCGTTGATAGTAAATGAAATTATCGGGTGGGCAAAGAAAGCTAAAAAGGAGATTTTTGTTTTTAAGGCGGACATCGAAAAGGCCTATGATACGCTAAATTGGAAATTCTTAATTTCCATTTTATCGCATATGGGATTCCCGCCAAGATGGAAGAACTGGGTAATGGGAATTTTGTTCACCGGGAGGGGATCTATCCTTGTAAATGGGGCACCAACGGGTGAATTTCAATATAAAAGAGGGCTTAGGCAAGGAGATCCACTTTCCCCCTTTCTCTTTATTATAGCGATGGAAGCGCTGCATGTAATGATGACGAGGGCTGAAATAGAAGGTATCTTCTCGGGGGTGAAACTAGCGGGGGAAAATTTAATTATAACACACTTATTATTCGCGGACGATTCGATTTTTGTTGGTGAATGGGGGGATGAAAATATCAAAAATCTGAAAAGAATTTTAAGATGTTACCACCTTGTTTCCGGTTTAAAAATAAATCTGAAAAAAAGCCAGCTCTTTGGAGTTGGAGTGGGAGAGGAAGAGGTTGTAATGAAGGCTGAAGCTCTTGGTTTCAAACCGGGTAAGTTTCCATTTACGTATTTGGGTCTAAGAGTCGGGGCAAATATGAACCGGATTCACAATTGGAAGGAAGTTATAGATACCTTTAATAGACGGCTATCGAATTGGAAAGCAAAATTATTGTCTTTTGCCGGCCGTGTCGTGTTGTTAAAAGCAGTCCTTGGAAGCCTACCGAACTATTATTTATCTTTGTATAAATGTCCAATGTCCGTCATAAAAGTATTAGAAGGTATAAGAAGAAAATTCCTATGGGGAGGGTGTAGCTCGAACAAAAAGATGAGGTGGGTTAAGTGGGAAAAAATTGTAGCAGCCAAAAAGTTTGGAGGACTCGGTGTAGGGAGTATTAGAGACTTAAATCTGGCTTTATTTGTCAAATGGTGGTGGCGACTAAAAATGGAGCCGCACCATTTATGGGTAAAAGTCATACAGGCCATCCACAAGAACAAGAGAAGAATTACTATGGTTCCATTAAAAAAAGATCTGACAGGGATATGGAAAACAATAGTAGAAACAAAGAAGGATATGACCAAAAGAGGGGTGGATATTGAAAGAAGCCTTACAAGCAAAATAGGTGTAGGTGACAAAACCTTATTCTGGATAGACACATGGCACGGAGATAAACCATTAAAGGAAATATTCCCTCTCATTTATCAACTCGCCAAAGAGAAAAGAGCAAAAGTTCAGGATAACTACACGAGACCTAATGGTGGAGTCTTATGGGATTGGGCATGGCATAAAACACCAAGTACTGATAACGAAAGACAACAGATGGAGGAATTGATGGTAATGTTGAATCAAGTGAGATTATCGGAAAGAAGTGACTATTGGGTATGGAATGGGGGAGAAAATCAGGACTTCTCGGTGAAAGTGGTAAGAAGTACTTTGGCACGGAACATAAATTTAAACGAAACAGCGGATGATTTTTTCTGGAATAATTGGGCAACACAGAAGTGCAGTATGTTCGTACGGAGAGCAATAAAAGGTAAAATTCCGACAGCAACAAAATTAAGAGAAAGAGGAGTCCCGGTTCCGAGCGGAATGTGTGGAGTGTGCAACAGTGAAGAAGAAACACCGGATCACGTCCTTGTTAAGTGCAGGGTAGCGGAAAACGTCTGGGAACAAGTCAGCAGGTGGGTTAAAATGGATACGACATCTAAACCAACCACACTTGCAGAGGTATTCAGTTCGCTGAACGATTTCAACTGGCCAAAGGCGAAGAAGAAAGCGGTACACGCAATATTTCTGTTAACAACTTGGGTTATTTGGAAAAATAGAAATGAAAAAATATTCAGATCAAGAGCCGGCGAGACATACAGAATGATCGAAGAAATTAAAGAAGAATCGTATCATTGGATGAAACAAAGATCAAAGGTGCACTTGGAATCATGGGAAAAATGGCTTTATTTCTCTTGGTGACTAGATCGTACTGTATGTAAATGTTCCTGATACTTTGTTTGTTTTCTCTCAATCTTTCTGTTTGCTTTTGTAGTATCTGGGTATTATAGCTCCTTGCTATGATTCCAGTTGGTTTGTTGTTTGATTAATAAAAGGTCCCATCTTGCTATTCAAAAAAAAAAATTTGATATCTTAAACTAGCCCACCTTAATATTACTTGTAACATTCATAAACGGTAATTTGATGATAGAGTTATTAAAACAAAAATAAAGTAAGGGATAATTAAGTTGGGTTAATCCGCTTCTTTAAAAAAAAAAACCTACATACAAACTTTTTATTTTATAAAATATAAGAATTTCGTAATAGAGTGAAATTAATAGGAAAGTTGTTACTATAAGGCTAAATGAAGTGTATTTACTATACATGAGAAAGAGAAATAGCATGTAAAAATTATGAAGACATGATGAATGAAGCAAACTCTCAAGATTGCTTATGGTGAATGTTGGGAAATCAACCAAAATAACTAAATTTGGGGATAATCATAAAAGTCAAAATCGGGCTCGAGATAAAGTGAATTTGTGTTACATCTCTCCAAGTATTTTGGATCCCGTGTTGTTGATTTGCAAAAATCTTAATAGAAAATATTCTTTCTTCAAGTATTTTGAATCCCGTGTTGTTGATTTTCAAAAATCTTAATAGAAAATATTCTTTCTTCAACTGCAATTTTTAAAAAAACAAGGGTATTGTGGTCAAACTCAATGCTTTACAAATCCAGATCAACAAGAATGTATATGTTACAAAAAGAACAACTTAATAAATGCTTCTTAGAATATTGAAGAATGGTAATCAATTTTAGTTTGTTTGACATTAAGAATCTTTAAAAGGAACTAGTTTAATACCCATTCGGTGGACGGGTTATGTTGATGTATTGTATAGTAATAACATGAATGAAAATATGAACACAAAGAAATAAAATAGAGCGTCAGATTACACAGAACTATACAAACAACATGATAAACAAAGCTAACATATATTAAGCGTACATGAAATTACACAATATGACAAACAAAAACACTATTCTTTAATTTGTAATCCAGAAAATAACATGCCTAGTATAACAGTATACAAAGTCATCTTTTAATAACTCTTATGTACTAAAAGAAGTCTCATGTCTCAAATGAGAAAAAAAAATAGTGTATGATACATGTACAAAGATTGCCCTTCCACGGCAATATAGGGGTAAGTTCACCATTTTGTGTATGGTTTGTTTTTTATGAAATCCATCTCACCTGACCATCTAATTGGTATCTTTTGCAAAGATCATGCATTTTTTTCAAATTTTTTAATTCTTTGTCATCAGATATATTCGCATCATTGAAAACAACTTCTACAATAATGTTTGTTAGTTCTTTAGCTTTTTATTTTCAGCATACTACTCAACCTGACTTGTAATGGTCTTCACATGATCACTCGTAATGTTCTTCACATGATCAAGTATTGCCATAAATAATTGGTTTTAAAGGATCACTCTTCAAGAAAAATAGCCAATCATCATACGAGCTATTGATAACATTATTGTTTTACCAACAACCAACAGACTTGTAGCAACTCCCTCACGACCCATCCATTTAGTGTGTGTTTGGTTCGCATGAATTCAATGGAATTTAAGGGAATTGGAATATAAATTTCATCTCTCAAGATGTTTTGTTCACACAATTTGTTGTAATTGGAATTTCATTTCCAATCTTCATGTGTTTGGTTGACAAAGGAATTGGAATTGAAATTCGGCATGAATTCATTCAAATTCCTTTAGCTAAAGGAATTCAAAACCCTTCCTATATGTGAAGAAACTAAAGTAAATTCATTGAAATCTTCGATCATATCGACCCGCACCATTCATATTAAAAACACGATTTGTGATTTTCAAAGACGACCCTAATTAAAAACACATCCATTCATATTACCAGCAACCACATGTAAAAAACAGAAAAGAATACAAATTCATTCTCATTCATACTGCCCGCAACCAAAATAGAGAAAGGGCAGGGGCGGAGGGCAAAAGATTCCTGCAACGAATTTTGACATTTGAATTTTGACCATTCATTCGTATTGGGCTTCAAAGAAAAGGAAATTGTTTGGGTAAATTACAGTTTTCGTCCTTTATGTTTGATTCAGATTGCAATGGATACCCTTTAACTTCAATAATTACAGTCACAATCCTTTATACACTAAACACATTACACCTTAGGTCCTTTGGCCCTAACCCAATTAAGTTTTTAGTTAACTTTGATCACATAAGGGTAATATAGTCTTTTTAGCAGTTTATTTAAAATTATTATAGTAAATAAAACAAAAATAATTTTAAAGATTAATATAGATACACACATCTATTTATGTAAACAAATTTTTCTCTTCCCCATCTCTCTTTTCCACCATCATCGTCATCTACCCCACCCACCACACCTCCAGCCACCACCAACCCATATCAGCACCCGACACCACCAACCCACTTTTCATCTTTCACTATTTTGAAACCTGCTCACAAAGAAAGTGTTATGAATTTTGACTCTTCAAAACCCACATCCCAGCAAATCAAAATCCCTAAATAAGAATCAAGAAAACAAAATGAATCTAGATTTTTTTTCGCCGTACAAAACGGATCCAATCAGATCTGTTAATCACTGTTCCGAAAAAACGTAGGTTGGTTTATTTGGCTGCAAGAAATCACAAAAAAGAGGAAGAAGGACACTAGTAGAAAAAAGTTTTTTTTTTTTTTTTTTTTTTTGCGGTGTAAACGGTTGTTTCGTGAACTACCATGACTGTTCACCTTCACCATTTGATTTAGCTACAGACCACCCAAATATTTTTTTCTTCTAGCAGAGGAAGCTGGATGGTGGTGGTTTGTCGGACGGATACATCAACTGGATTCGGTGGTGGGGCTGGATACGGTGGTGGTGGGCTGGATACGGGTGGTGGGGCTGGATACGGTGGTGGTGGTGGAGGAGATTGGTTGAAGATAGAGAAGGGGGATAGATGAGAGAGAGACAGGGTTTTATGTGTGTATGTATATAATTTATTTAAACAAATGTGTAAAATTACTGATCTACCCTCTTGTGCAAGTCACATAATCAGACCTAACTGAAAATTTTAACCTAGTAAGTGTTAAAAGACCTAAGGTGCAATGTGTTTAGTGTATAAAGGACTATGACTGTAATTATTGAAGTTAAAGAGTACCTATTACAATCCGATACAAACATAAAGGACGAAAACTGTAATTTACCCAAATTGTTTTCATCTATGGGCTAAGACCATCCCTATTCACACACAACCCAACTAAACCATTCATTAAAAACTAGACATGGTCCAAACCAACATCAAAGCCTACACGAATTTCGTTATAACCCGTAAATATTTTAACCCTCGTATTTTGTTATATTTTATTTTACATACTTATCGATTCCAAAAAAAAATTGATATTCAAAATTGATGAACTAATAAATATTTACAAAACCATTTACCGAGTTTGTAACTAATTATTAACCTATAAATAAGCAAGTTATATGTGCATAAAAGGTTGTACCTTTAGTTTTGGGAGTCTTTCAAAAAAAATTGAAATTTTCCTTTTTAACCCTGAAGGGGTATGGTCCCAAAAAGACGCGCAAACCTCCGTCAGGGTTGCGCGCGGGACCATACTCCTTATTCAACAAATTTCTTATTGGCACACCTCGCGCGGGCTACAGCACAGTCTACTTTAACCAGCGTGAGGTCTGGACAATAAGAAGTTCTAATTACAACACTTAGCATTCTGAAAGAGCATTCAGTCGCCCATACCCTGCGCGAGATAGTTACGTGCCCAGCAAGAATCGCGCAGGGCAGCAGCGCAAGGCCGTTTCAGATAGTACACAAGGTACAAGCGGCAGAAGAAAAGAGCCAATCAGCGTCCTTCTGGCCCTGCTCAATCGTGCTCCACGATCGTCTGACATGCAGGAGACAAAAAGTACTTAAGGACGCCTACATGGCACCAATCACAGGGCAGAGACAACTGCCCCACGATCTCCACTTACCTGCTGATGGGAGAAGGGCGGCCAGGCCGACGACAGTGACACGTGGCTCCAATCACATTGCGCCAACTCCAGAAAGCTCATAGAAGCCACTAACGGTCGACACCAGTGAGACAAGGAGCATATTCTCTATGTCGTCGCCTTCAGGCCCAAGGCCCATCAGCCCATATCCTCTTACACCTCTCCGGCTATAAATAGGGACCTCACCCCACAGGTTAAACATTTCATTCCCTCTACCCTCACTCTTAATACTTAATTATCTCCCCAAAGCAGTCGCTTATTCTCACGCCGGAGCCCGGTTAAGAGGGAAACCCCCACATTCCCCTCTTAACGAGTAATGGTGTTCTGTTTTGCAGGATAACCCAGTCATTAAGGAGCTCAGGAAACCATAAAGAAGATTAACCACTATGATAGGAACATAAACCAAACTGATTAACCCCTTAATTAGTTTCGTGTTTCTTCATTGGCGCCCACCGGTTTTCTACAAATCACCTTCATCTTCTATTTTCTGAGTTTTCGTTATTTTTTCTTCCTTCGATCATGGCTGGTCAAGGAATCATTCCTGAGTTTGTTGGTTTCGGAGCAAACTCTAATGCAGCGTTGGGGGAGGGTAATCAAAACGTCCAACCTCAACACATTGAAGAAATTGGCGAAATCGAAGTAACCAACACGCGCGGAAGCATCACCCGCATCACTTAAACGGTAACCCCAGGAAACAACGGCGCTGGACCTTCAAACCTAGCTCCACCTCAGAACATTTCGGTGCTACTAGGGCTACCAGAGGGCGAAACCCCAGCCTCATGTAACAACCCTCGGTAAAACCAATACCTTTATAATATTTACGACACTATAATATACTATAAAATGTCTCAATATGTCTTATATTTCACCCCGTATGTGAAAACCGAGCCCTAGTTATGTTATAGTTTATTAAACAAAATAAAAATCTGAATTATAAGCTGAGGCGGGCCGCATAAGACCTCACCTCAACTTCACGCGGGCCGTATCAAACCAGACTTTGACTTTGCTGACTTCTTAAGTTAAAGCGGGCCGCGTAATAGGTTTCATTAAGTTCATGCGGGCCGCGCGCGTTCCAACTGGTGGCGCATCCCTGAGCCGACACGTGTCGATATCGTGTCGAACCTAGTTGATGACCCAGCTAAGCTACTGAGTTGACTAGAGTCAACGCGGGCCGCGTAAGGCTTAGCCTTACCTTACGCGGGCCACCTGAAAGTCATATTTCACAACTATAAATAGCAGGCATCAGTTTACGATTTCCGTCACTCATTCACACTTCTCAATCTCGAATTCTGAAAGTATAGACATAATATTTTGGGTATTATACCCCTAATTAGCGAGGTTCTGCTTCGTTGTAAGTATTATAACCCTGGTTTCATAACAGTTACGCTGCCCGATTGATTTAGGGTTCCGTAACAACTGTCGTGGTTCTGCCCGACGTAGTTGTTGGAATGCCGTCTCGGGGAGGGTATTATTAATAATTTCAAAGTGTTATGGTACTAATCAATGTACATTTGTATAAATTATAGATTATAGCCAGGAAACCCTTACGAAAAGCCTAAGACAGCAATGTGAGTTTGTCCTCTTTTTGTTAATGTTTTTGGAATACTTTACAAAACCTTAATTATTTCACAATGTGATTAAGCGGTGATTGAGTCTTTGTAGTTCTTCAATTACTGCCGGTATTATGGGGTTTTGTATACAAAATTTATTACTACGAGTAGTAGTAAGTCTGAATGACAGTTCATTACCATTGGACGACGAGTTAGCCAATGGGTAATTTGACCATAGCCATAGATCCGGTCGAGTGGCAAATACTGAATGAGTAATTGTGTAGAAATAAACAATGTGATCGCTCTCAATACTGTTTTAATTGATAATATGTTCTTGATTAAACTGGGATTCACTCACCAGTATTTCCGACTGACAAATATTTTTAAAACGCGTTACAGGTAACACAATGTGAACAGCCAATTAGTGAAAAGCCAGCTGGAGAGCACTGAAGGCTTGGGAAAATGTGGCTATAAAAGTTACCTAATAAACGATGTTTTAAATTCAATAAGATAGGGTTTGTCCCTATAAATGTATTGTAATAAGAAACTTGGGTTTTGCCCATGTGATTATTAATATAAAAGAAGGTGGTTTTACTCTGATAAACATTTCCTAACTACGGTCCTGATGTAAATTCCGCTGCGAGACTAAACAAACTGATACCACCAAACTCTGAGATCACGTCCGCCCGTTCCCGGGGATCAGGGATCGGGGGTTGTGACACCTCATGGTACGCCAAGCAACTTGCCACCATTAATGAGGCGTATCAATCTTTGAGCGCACAGCAAGCAGTCTTAACGGCAGAACCATCCCTGGTTACACCAACAGGCCCCAGTCACGGGGCGCGCCAGATACCACCACAGCAAAACATCCAAGGAAGAACTAACAGACCTCCCCCTGCCAGAAGACTAAGCGTGCAGGACACGCGCGATACACGAGGAGAAACAGAAAGCTATTATGACTATCCGTCAACCGTCCAAAGAGGCCCAGTTCATAGCCGGCTCACGCCGCGCAACATGAACAATGAATGGGAAGATACTGACCCGAATGATCCAACCTGGCAGGACGATGAAGGATCTTCAGTCTTCAATCGTTTATAAAGGAACCATGAAAATTACAGACCACGACAGCACGTCGGGTACACCGAAGAGGCAGAGCGCGACTTTCGTCTCGCCTATCGACCAGCTGAAGCTGTGGAACATTCAAAGTTCATTCCAAAGATTGCGCTGGAGCCACTTTCAAGAGAGAAGTTACCTCCGACAGTTGGAAAGTTTAACGGACTGACTGATCCCGATGATCACGTCAGAGTTTTCACAAGCGTAGGTTGCATGGGAGGATGGAATATACCCATGTGGTGCCATCTGTTTATTCAAACCCTTACAGGGGCTGCTCGTGCCTGGTTCGACAGCCTTCCTCCGGGAAAGATTAAGTCATGGGTGGATTTCAGGACACAGTTTTTGAATTACTTCAGTCAACAGAGACGTTACCAGCACGATACAGCCGAGGTAGAGGACATCTGGCGCAGAGTTAACGAGGGTCTGGAAGATTTCATCACTCGCTTCAATAAAGAGTGCTTGGAAGTCGGTGGCGTAAGTGAGCAACTCATGCGTTGCCACTTCAAAAAAGCCATTCGCTGTGATAGTCTCATCAGAACTATCACTGGGAGAGATGGAATGCCCAAAGAATGGGATAAGCTCATGGAAACCGCAAAAATAGTCGCGCAAACTGAAGAATCACTTGCCGCAAACAAGAATTATTATGCTGAAGATCGATTTTCTAAGGGGGGCCATTCGCGCGACAACAACAGACGAAACAAAGGCAAAAACCCTGGGTGGAAAGCCAACCACTCCAGCGGTTATAGCGAACGACCACGTTATGAAGAGCGGTCTCGCTACAGAGAAGACGCGCGAGACACTATTGATCGCATTGGTTATCGGAAAGCAGTCAGGGATGACAACCGAGAAAAGCACTGGACTCCGCTCATAAAAACACCGAAAGAGGTGCTGATGACGGAGAATCATGATTTCAAGGCTCCAAGGCCTATGACAAATAAGAAGGGGCAAGACCCCAACCTGTACTGCGACTTCCACAAAGATACAGAGCACCTGACAGATGACTGTTTTAGTTTGCGTCAAGAGATTGAAAGAGCGCTAAAAAGCGGGAAGCTAAGCCACCTGGTGAAAAACGTGCGCAAAGAAACTCGACAGATCCAACGCCATGAGGAGGGGAATCACAAGAAAGTCCGACGCCTAGAAACACATATGGTCAATGGACCAAGATACAGCACAAAGGAGAAAGGCAAGCGCCCTTATGAACCCTCATGGCAAGAGCAACAGGTCATTTTCCCGTTAGTGCGCGGGGGCCCTCGCGCCACTCGACCCGTCGTCATTACCGGTATTATCGGCCATTATGAAACGGAGTATGTCTTCATTGACCCAGGAAGTACGGCCGATATCATCTACGAGCAATGTTTTAATCAGTTTGATAAGGATGATAAAGCGAGACTTGAGCCAGTTGATTATCCATTGTCTGGATTTTGCAATGAAATGGTCTTCCCGGTAGGCCAAATCAGCTTCCCCGTCACGCTCTCTGACGGGAAGCATTCAAGAACAACAAATGTAAACTTCATGGTGATGCCTCTCAAGTCGAGGCATGATGTGTTGATTGGGAGAGAAACCCAAGGCGAGCTGAACATGGTAACTTCCACGCCCCACTCAGCGATAGGTTTTCCAACCAAGACAGGGGTAGCGATTATCTATGCCAAGAAAGAAGTAATGTCGTCAGAAGAGATGCGCCCAACAAAAGCGGCGAAGGTTTCGACAACCGAGCCAGAGAAATGGTTGTTAAACCGCAAACACCCGGAGCAAATGGTGACGATAGGCCACGCAATTTCACCAAAAATCAGAACGCATCTCAAGCAACTCCTGTTCAAGAATATGGATATCTTCGCCTGGACTCCGGCCAATATGACCGGTGTCCCGCGCGACATTACCGAGCATTGTTTAAACACCTACCCCTCTGTTGAGCCGAAGGTCCAAAGAAGGAGCAGCTTAGGGGCAGACAAAACCAAAGCAATGAATGAGCAAGTATGCGAACTACTCAAAGCTGGAATCTTGCGAGAAGTACGTTATCAAAGTTGGGTCGCGAACCCAGTGATGGTGGAGAAGTCTAATGGAGGATGGCGAATGTGCGTTGATTATACCGATCTCAACAAGGCATGCCCTAAAGACTGCTACTCCTTGCCTGAGATTGACAAAAATATAGACTCTCTCACACCATACAGATGGAAATGCTTCTTAGATTGCTACAAGGGATACCATCAGGTTCAAATGAAGCTTGAAGACGAAGACAAGACAGCTTTTCGGACCGATCTCGGGATCTTTGTTATACAAAGATGCCATTCGGCCTCAAGAACGCTGGCGCCACATATCAACGCCTGATGGATAAGACATTCGCTGGAGATATTGGGAAGCATATCGAGGTTTACATCGACGATCTGGTGATCAAGAGTCCTGAAGAGGACCAAATGTTGAAAGACATCGAAAAAACATTCAACTCGTTGCGCAGCGTGAATATGAAATTGAATCCAGCCAAATGTTCTTTTGGTATGGAAGAAGGGAAATTCTTAGGCTTCATAGTCACAAATGGCGGATTTAAAGTGAATCCAGAAAAGGTCCAGGCAATAGAACGAATGCCATCACCACGAACAATCAAAAAGATGTAGAGGTTGGCAGGCCGCCTAGCCGCGCTTAATCGTTTTCTGTCAAATCACGCCGTGAAGTCATACCCTTTTATCAGCACCCTACGCAACTGTGTGAAGAAACAAGAGTTCAGGTGGACGCCTGAAGCAGAGAGCGCTTTTCAGCAGATGAAGGAGTGTTTGATCAAACTCCCTACCCTGACTGCACCGTTCGAAAAGGAACCGCTCATCTTGTACTTGTCATCATCGGACAAGGCAGTGGGATCGGTATTGCTTGTAGAAAGACATGGAGTTCAGACTCCAATCTATTACGTCAGTAGAGTGCTCATGGATCCAGAAACGAGATATTCAACGATGGAGAAACTGGTACTAGCGTTGCTGCACGCCTCCAGAAGGCTGCGCAGGTACTTCACAGGCCACGTGATCACCGTACTTACCAATTTCCACATCGGCACGATATTGCAAAAGCCAGAAACATCGGGGCGGTTAGCAAAATGGGCGATCGAGCTGGGGGCCACAACATCTTGTACAGGCCGCGCCCAGCCATCAAAGGTTAAGTTCTAGCGGACTTCATCACAGAAGTCCCAATTGATAAAATCAACGACTGCGAGATCGTCGAAGCTCCCATAAAAGACGTATCAAATGAGTTATGGATGTTGTACACTGATGGAGCCTCAAATGAAGATGGCGCAGGAGCCGGATTGCGCCTTGTGAGCCCTGAAAAGTATGAATTTACCTACGCCATCAAGTTGGATTTCAAGAATACCAACAATGAGGCGGAGTACAAGGCATTTCTGGCAGGCTTACGCCTCGCCATAAAAATGGGAGCTAAAAATCTACAAGCACACGCTGATTCACTCTTGATAGCCAGCCAAATTAACGGTATATACGATGCAAAGGGTGAAGTTATGGCCCTGTATTTAGATCAAGCGAAAGAGTTGCTTCAACAGTTCAAATCTTACAAGGTAGTCCACATCAATCGCTCCGAAAACAAACCAGTAGACGCGTTGAGCAAGCTTGCTTCAACCTCCTTTCAACATCTAGAAAAAGATGTAAGGATTGAAGTACTCAAAAATCCATCAGTCCTGCTGTGCCAGGTAAATGTGATCGAAATAGGGCAACCATCTTGGATGACCCCTATAATTCAGTATTTGCAAGAAGGGATACTACCGGAGAGCAAGGCAGAGGCAAGAAAGATTCAAAACAAAGCTCTGCATTATGAGATGAATGGTGGTATCTTATACCGCAAGTCCTTCTTGCGGCCACTGTTGCGCTGCGTGGACCCTCAAGATGCGAATTACTTGATCCGGGAAATTCACGAAGGAATCTGTGGCAACAATGTAGGACCACGCATGGTTGTCGCGAAGATTATGAACGCTGGATATTACTGGCCAGGGATGCACGTCGACGCCCTGAAGGAGCTGCGCAAGTGCGACTTCTGTCAGCGACATTCTCCAAAAACCCTGCGCCCAAAGTCATAATCGTGGCGGTTGATTATCTCATCCCTGTATCCACTGCTTGGCCTTTCCAACAGTGGGGAATTGATATGGTGGGACCCTTCCCAAACGCTCCGGGAGCCGTGAAGTTCATAATCGTGGCCGTTGATTATTTCACTAAGTGGGTGGAGGCCAAGGCTCTCGCTTCAACCACTGCAATTATGGTGCGCAAGTTTATTTGGGAGCACATCATTTGCAGATTTGGTCTTCCACTCAAAATTGTCACGGATAACGGTACTAACTTTGCTTCTGAAGACCTTCAGAAGTGGATGAAAGAGATGAAAATCGAACATACTTTTTCTTCCATTGCGCACCATCAAGGCAACGGACAAGTTGAAAGTGTGAACAAAAGTATCGTAGAGGGGATAAAAGCCCGACTGGGCACCAGGAAAAGAGGCTGGGTGGATGAGCTCCCAAGCATCATGTGCGCTCACCGAACCATGCCGAAGACTAGCACCTGCGAAACTCCTTTTAGCCTAGTATATGGCTCGGAGGCAGTTATCCCGGCGGAAGTTGGACTCCCCTCACCGCGCTTGACAGCAGTCAACACGGTTGATAATGAAGCAGAGCGCCGTCTCGATTTGGATCTACTAGAAGAAAGACGCGAGATTGCGCGTATTAAAGAAGCAAAATACGAGGCACAGCTGGAAAGGTACTACAATGCGAGAGTCTGCATTTGTACCTTCACTCCAGGAGAGTACGTCTTTCGAGACAACGAAGCTTCGAACGCTGAACGCCCAGGAAAGCTAGCACCCAAATGGGAAGGCCCATACTTGGTACATGAAGTGCTAGGAAAGGGGGCATACAAATTGCGCACCTTGGATGGACACGTCATCCCACGCACATGGAATGCGCAACAACTGCGCAAATGCTATATGTAATCGCTCTCGGCCTTGCACCTTTACTCACTGATACTGGTCATGCGCCTTTTTACTTTCCTATGTTGGCTAAACGCCCTTTATGTTACAAGCAATGTATGTTGGCCTAAGCGCCTGTTTCTCAGTTAATGAAAGCATACGACATGTTTTCTTTTATCACACTGCTTCTTGAGTTACAAATGCATGTCAAACTTTTGATTAGCACGAAAACACTCCAGTGAGTTACAAGCTCTTGAGTTATACCTTCAAGGTCCTCCACGAACAAAGCGTGAGAACGAGCAACTATACTCGCTTAAGAGCCACACTTACATTTATTCGCGCTAACTTAACCAAAGTTTCTAACAACAGTGCAATAATTGTAACATGACAGAATAAACATAAGCATCATATTTAATAAGCGCAAGCGCGCAACGATTACATAGAAACCAACGATCATTCATCTGATCCAAAACTAGTGCGACCGCGCGTATGTTATCAAAAACCTAAAAATTACAAGGCACAAAGCCTGAAAACACTATCTATTCAAAGCCATCACCATCACCATCATCGTCATCATCATGCTTGTCGCCACCACCATCACCATCGCCATCATTGCCCGCTATTCCCTCCTCATCAGATAACTCAACAGTTTCTGGGGGATCAAGAATGGTCTTCAAGCGGTGACACCAGTCATCATGCTCTAAAGCTTTTGCAACCAAGTCCATAACGGGCAATGATAAATGATTATAAGCATTTTTAGCACGAGACAGCTCAGCATTAGCTTCGTCAGTCACTGAACAATGAGTTACATCGAACTCTTGCCCAAATAGCTCCTCGACATGCTGCGCACTTTCTAGATAACCTCCCCGGTGACCAACCGCGCGGGAAGCATCTATAAGAGCAGCAACATTTTTATCTAGCTCGCCAGCATTCAAAATCGAGTTAGCCATCTACAGGGAAAGGAATAGATTAGAAGCAAGTTTTAGCAAATAAAACTAAGGCAAGAGGAAGCATACCAGAACAATCCCCCTGCCGCGCAGCCACTCATCTTCAGACGCGAGCGTATCAACGATGCCCCGAACCTCTGAATAGTTGGTTTGCGCTACGTTGAGGGCCGTTGTACTAACATTCCGCGCCTCTTTAGCCCTTTGTCTGGCTTCCTCAGCTGAGGCAGCCTTTGACTTTTCAGCCTCCAGATCGATCTCCAAGGATTCACTTTTGTCAACTTGCTCTTGCAGGCGGCGTTTCAGCTCAGCAATCTCGACATCCTTGGCAATCAAATCCTTGTCTCTACTTGACAACTACACCTTCACCTCAGCCAGTTCAACCTACAAGGGATAAGTAACTCAGTTAATTCTACTAACAAGAGCATAAATTGAAAAAAGAACTCTCGAACCTCAGCTTGCTCCTTAGCAGCTTGCGCATCCTCGACCTTCGCTGTAAGCTCAGCAACCTTGCCTTCAAGCTCAGTAATCTTATTGCGAGCCGCGAACGCTCGTTGGTTATCCTTCTCGCATATCCTCTTAAACTCAGCTTTCTCCTTTTCTAAGAGGTCTTCAGCAACGCGAAGTTTGCCCTTAAGGCCTTCACGGCCCCACTCCTCCGATTTCCTATCAGCTTCGAATTTTGCCTTCTCTTCATCAAAGGCAGCTTTCGATTTTTCGAAGTCATTAACACACCTTAATATTCGCTTACGGTACCTCTCCCAATCCTCCCTCTCTCTAACCATGGTTCGCCACTCGCGAACAATCTGATGGTTAGCAGCATGAGTGTTGGCCTCACCAACAATATAGGCGTGATACAACCCATTGTGGGTTCGCGCCCTTTGACGTTCAACCTCACCAGGAGGAATGGAATTCAGAAACCAGTCGCGGCAAGGCGCGAACTCAAGGAAAGTATCTTTTTGCTTTAAACCCCATGGCGGTTGGTGCGGGGCGTCACCACGGCTCTCTTCCGTATAAGACTTATAATAAATATCCCCCAAAGTATCCCGGGGGCCTATTAGAGAACGCGGCGGCGCGCCGTGTTTTCCAAGATCAGCCTGGCCAGCTGCAGAACCAGCACCCGCGCCTCCTGCACCAGCGGATTTATCTCGATGAGCACCAGAGCCCGATCCCTCAGCAGTAGAAGTTATTTCAACAGGCTTCTCCTTCTCCTTATTTTTCTCTCTCCCCTCTCTTGCAGCAGCCCTTTTCTCCTTCTCCTGCTCAGCTCGCCTCTTCTCCTCCTCATCAGCTTTTTTCTTCTCTTCCTCAGCCTTCTTCCGTTTGTCTTCGTCAACCTTCTTCTTACACTCCTCATCAGCTTTCTTCCTGTCTTCCTCAGACTTACTCTTCTCTGCCTCAACAGCTTTCTCCTTCTCGACCCCGACAGCCTGTTTGTCCTTATCAGACTCTACCACAGTTTTCAAGGGTTTGATGGTAACCATAGGCCTCTTCTGCGCCGGCTCTGTGGAATCTGTGAACACTACACCCTTCTCAGGGGTTTTCTTAGCCTCTACAGAGGATAAAAGTATTAAAAAGAGAAAGCAGCAAAGAGTAAGAAACTAGGAACTTACCAGGAGAGAACTTATAAAGAGAGCGCAAGTTGCTCTGCTTCCCAATCAAGGGAACTGCGCCAGCTTTCGATGCAGCAGACACACCAGTTGTGGTCTCGCTCCTACCCCTCTTCCTGATCAACTTGACATCCGGCTCATCCTCCACCTCCTCTTCATCCTTTTCTTCTTCATGCACAGTAGAGGACGGAGTCGCGCCAGTATCTGGGTTGCGAGAACCCGCGCTCCCCGAGCTTTTTGAGCCACCTGCTCCAGTTTTCTTCTCGCCTATACGCGACAAGCCTTCAAGTGAGTCACTAATTATCACGTAATCTTTCAAGTTACTCTGACGAAGGCGAAGAGTACCTTTATCAGCAGCACCAGAAGCTGCGCGGCTACTCCCGCCTTTCTTACTTGTCACCTCAGGCTCAAGGTTGATCACCTTCTTCTTCCTAGAAGGTTTCTTCTTCTTCTTCTCTTTGGGGTCGATACCCAAGTCGCGCAACACACCTGCAAAGACGTTAGACCACGAACTTAGCTCCCCATTCGAAGACCCTACAGACTCCTCGCTGGAAAGATAGAGAATCTCTTTCCTAGCGGAGGTCACAGACCGCAAGGGTCGGGGATTGGGAATACGCGCACCTTCAGTTGCAGTGGGTGGATCGGAGAAAGCATCAGCAACTGGATACATAAAATGACCCTTAATCTGGTCATACCAATACTCTTCTCCAGCCTTGAGCGGGCGCACACCCATGGACCCACCAAAGGTGGGGAAAGCGGCTTGATACAGATGCGCCTCTACACGACAAATTACATAAATAAAAACGAGTTGCGAAACAAGAAATCAAAGAAGCTAAGAAAGTTACTAACCTCTATCGTTGAACATCAAAACTGGAACGTCTGCGCTATCTACCGGCCACTGATCACTCATCCGCGCTGCTACCAAGACATTCTCACCAAACACTCGGTTTGGGGTGGCAGTAAGCTTCTGATACCAAACCTCATTCTTGGGGATCGCCAGGTCTTCCTTCAAAATTGGTTCAGACCATGCACGGAAAGCCATAGCGATTGGGATCACCTCCTCGCGAATATAAAAGAACTTTGGTTTTCAGTCATGGAAACTCTTGGGAGGGTTAAGGAGTATCTTCTTCGTTGCCCCTTGACTCGCGAACGAGTAGAAGCCCATATTTCTGATTTGTTGGTAAAAGACCCTGAATTTTTCAACAGTAGGCTCAATGTCATGAGATCAGCAGAGGAACTCGAAGTGTCGAACCCGGACCATCCCGGGAGGGCTCATCTGCGAGATATGAAACCCATAAAACTGAAGAATATGGGCCATAAAATTTGTCACCGGCAACCGGAAGTTGCCCTGATGAAAGAAATCTTCAAATAACGTGATATACCCCGGTGGTGCATCAGCGGCCGTCTGGTTCTGACCGGGGTACTTAGCATCCCATTCCGGTGGAAACTGGAAACCCCGTACTATCTGCTCAAAAAGACCCAAGTCCCACCGGAGAACGGGAACAGGACCTTCTTCACCGGGTATATCTTCACGATGTTCTTCAGCCATAAGTATCCAACGAGAAAACTTCGAAAATTCTGGAAAAAGCTTGAAGATTTGATGAAGATCTTAAAGGTCTGCAAACAGCTACCTTGAAGATATGAAGAGCACAAGAACAGACAGGAGAAGAAATAGCAATAGTAGAAGAGAAAGTGATAACTTATCACATCTCTTCGGATATATATACCCATCGCATTTAATGCGATGGGTAAACGTGCCGAAGTCGCCGCGCACGTGACCAATCAGAAGACGCCATGTAAGGCGTGAATCTCGGAGTGACGGTTACCACGCGCGCGTGGACCTCACTCTCCTGACGGAAGGCTGAAACGTCAGGGACAAGTGGATGACAACCGTGTCAGCGGTCAACTCAAGCGTCACCAACCACGACATTTTTACCAACCTGTCAGAAATTCAAATTTCGAAGTTTTTCCCGCTCAAAATCATTACAAACTTCATGTAGAAGCTATTAGGGCCACACAGTTTTAACAATAACTCAATAGCCTGCGCGCCTACACCCAAAGATAATGAACCACCTGGAGCCAAACCAGATAGCTGCGCCGTAGTAACCAATAACATATTACACGCGCGCCGTTTAACAAAGTCAAGGAAGCATTTTCTACCACCTTATTTTTCTAAGTCCAGAGTTTCAACCACTTGCCTCGCGCATGGTGCAGCACTGGACTGGGGGGACTTGAAGGGGTATGGTCACAAAAAGACGCGCAAACCTCCGTCAGGGTTGCGCGCGGGACCATACTCCTTATTCAACAAATTTCTTATTGGCACACCTCGCGCGGGCTACAGCACAGTCTACTTTAACCAGCGCGAGGTCTGGACAATAAGAAGTTCTAATTACAACACTTAGCATTCTGAAAGAGCATTCAGTCACCCATACCCTGCGCGAGATAGTTACGTGCCCAGCAAGAATCGCGCAGGGCAGCAGCGCAAGGCCGTTTCAGATAGTACACAAGGTACAAGCGGCAGAAGAAAAGAGCCAATCAGCGTCCTTCTGGCCCTGCTCAATCGTGCTCCACGATCGTCTGACATGCAGGAGACAAAAAGTACTTAAGGACGCCTACATGGCACCAATCACAGGGCAGAGACAACTGCCCCACGATCTCCACCTACCTGCTGATGGCAGAAGGGCGGCCAGGCCGACGACAGTGACACGTGGCTCCAATCACATTGCGCCAACTCCAGAAAGCTCCTAGAAGCCACTAACGGTCGACACCAGTGAGACAAGGAGCATATTCTCTATGTCGTCGCCTTCAGGCCCAAGGCCCATCAGCCCATATCCTCTTACACCTCTCCGGCTATAAATAAGGACCTCACCCCACAGGTTAAACATTCCATTCCCTCTACCCTCACTCTTAATACTTAATTATCTCCCCAAAGCAGTCGCTTATTCTCACGCCGGAGCCCGGTTAAGAGGGAAACCCCCACATTCCCCTCTTAACGAGTAACGATGTTCTGTTTTGCAGGATAACCCAGTCATTAAGGAGCTCAGTAAACCATAAAGAAGATTAACCACTATGATAGGAACATAAACCAAACTGATTAACCCCTTAATTAGTTCCGTGTTTCTTCAAACCCTAAAGTTTTAGTGTTTGACAATTTAAGTTTAAACTTCTAATCTTTGTTTCCGTTTTAACCCTAAAGTTTTAATATTTGACAATTTAACCAAAAGTTTTAATCTTTGACAATTTAAGTTTAAAATTTTTAATCTTTGTTTCCTTTTTAACCCTAAAGTTTTAATCTTTAACAATTTAAGTTTAAAGTTTTAATCTTTGGTAATTTAACCCCTTTGATTAATTTGATTTTTTACTTCTAATTCAAAGGTTTCCATCTTTTGCGATTTAACCACTTTGATTTTTTTTTGCTTATGTGTTGTAATCTTGGCTTTGGGGGTTTTAAAAAAAAAGGTTATGCATATGGTTGTTGTAACCTTGGCTTTGGGGTTTTTCAAAAAAGAAATTGATTTTTTTACTTTACACCCAAATGTATTTCATAAATTACTTTTAACCCAAAACCATTTGTTTTTTTTTTTTTACTTTTAACACAAATCTTTTTATCTTTTGCAATCTATCCTCCCAACTTTTTTTTTACTTCAACTTTGGTCCTTTATAGTTTTCATTTTCTGCAAATTTTTCGCTTTATGCTTCGTTCTAAATTTTGTGACTTAACACATTGCAACGTGCGTCCTTGGTTTAGCGTTTTTACGTTTCGTTCTAAATTTTGCGAGTTAACACGACGCAACGTGCGTGTGTGGGTGAACGTTTTTACATCGTCTATTTTTTTCCCGTTTGACAGGTTCAACATAACGTGCGCGTCCTAAATCGACTTTGTTATAACTAAAGAATCCCCACCGCATTGCAGCGGGTCGTAATTTACCTATATATTAAAAACAACATTGAATGAACAGTAAACAAAATTTAATGAGTATATAGTAATAAAAATAGAATTAAATGAATAGTAATATTACTAAGGAATGAGCCGGTATCAGGTACCGTTATCAAATTTACCAAACCGGGTATATTTTCGGTACCGGTTCGGCACCGGTATTCATCGGTTTTTACCCTCAAATGCCGGTGCCGTACCAGTACAGGTGCCGGTACCGAGCCGTACCGTACCAGCTATATTCGGTACCGGTACCCACTTTTGGGGATTTGGGTAACGGTATTTTCCGTACCGGTTGGTTCTGAGCTCATCAAATCATGTAGCAACGTAACAATGCAAGAAATTGCACCGTTTAGATTACTTTTCATACACAGTAAGTAAACTATATTTCGTTTGAATGAGGTTTTATATACAAAACAACTTATTTTGCTTTATTTTTTGTAATGAATGAATTATAACATGTAAAATTAACTTGGATATTTAGATTATTACTGAGCAAATCGCATCAAATCCTGTAATCAAACCGGTATCATATCGGTACCAAATTTACTATACCAAATCGTTACTTTCGGTTCGACACCGGTCTAGCATCATACCTGTATTTATTGATTTTTACCTTCAAATACCATACCGTATTGTACTGAGCAATATTAGGTTATTTAAAATCGTTTTTTAGGACGGAGTGACTATCCTTTTCACGACATTTTTATTTATGTTTTGATATTCGGTATCTGCTTGTCGTTACTGACACGCGTTTTGCAGTCACTGTGTCCCCGCCGCAATGTAGGACGTGTGGGGTCCTATTATTATATATTAGGTTATTTAATCGCTTTTTAGGACATAGTGACTATCCTTTTTACGACATTTTTATTTATGTTTTGATATTCGGTATCTGCTTGCCGTTACTGACACTCGTTTTGCAGTCATTGGGTCCCCGCCGCAACGCGCGGACGGAAAATCAACTAGTTTAGTGAATTTGTGTGTTTGTGTAATATATCATATTCGTTGATGAGGTTTATATTAGATGTCAGTTTCGTTGTTTTTCCTTGCAAGTTGACATGGAGATAGTATGGTGCGCTATCCGTGTCATGAGAAACTATAAAAATACTAAGTGTTATTAGGGCTGTTCAAAAAGCTCGCGACTTGCAGCTCGCTTTGATTTAGCTAGGAAAAAGCTCGCCCGATAGGGCTCGGTTAGAAAGTGAGCTTTTCTCTGCTCGGCTCGTAACGAGCCAAATTGGCTTGATTTGGCTCACTTGGTAGCTCGGCTCTGCTTAGATCGGATTATTTTACTTATAATATATTTTATATATTATAAAAAAAGATGATTATCATTTACATGTATTTAAGGGCTCATATTCTCAAGGACGGTCCTATGGTGATAAAAAAAATTATGATATCCTTGAATTTTTCTTTTAGATCCGTAATTGACATACAAAGTATTATATATACAAATTATTAAAACATAAATAACTTATGTTACAAATTACTAACAAAAATGCAATAGAAAACAAAACGAGGAAAAGGAAATGGAAACTCACAGGCCTCACTCATCTCGTTCTAGTTGAAAAATAAAAACTCAATAAAGTGTTGTAACCAGGTTTGTAAGTTGTAACTATCATTTAGAGTAAACTGTTAAAATGGTCCTTGAGGTTTGGTTACTTTTGTCACTTTAGTCAAAAACTCAAATCTTTTGATTCTGGGTCCTTGTGGTTTCAGTTTTGTTGTCATTTCATCAAAAATCAAAATCTGGTCAGATTTTTTAGTTAAAACCCAGTTTTTTTGTCTTTTTCTTCTCTTTTAATGAAGAACAAAATGGTCTTTCAACGTTTTATTATAACAAAAATAAAAAGTCTGACCATTTTGCCCTTCATTAAAAGGAAGGAAAAAGACAAAAAAACTGGATGTTAACTAAAAAACTTTGGCCAATTTTTGATTTTGAATGAAAATGGTAACAAAATTGAAACCATAGGGACCAAGATTCAAAAGCTTTGAGTTTTGAACCAAAATAGCAAAAGTGACCAAACCTCATAGACCATTTTAACAGTTTACTCTATCATTTAAAACCAACATAGGCAAACAAGTGATCATTGCACGTCAAATTAAAAATCTTTTTTTTTAACATCAACCTTTCTTCTCTATTCCTTTAAAAAAAAAATTTATTCCGACCAAGATTCCACCCTCGATCAAACCAAAGCAACTTTTTGTTGCCTACCACTGGGTTGTACCCCGGCACATCTCAAATTTAATACCTCGACATTTCGATAGTTTGTAAAAAAGTTTAGTTTATTTAATCAAACTAATTAACCATCTCTTAAATAGTATCACGAAGTAGTGAAAATTAATATATCAATAGAGTAAATTACGATTTTGGCCCATGTGGTTATATCAGTTTTACTCTTTTAGCCTAAAAAGGAATTTTGTAACATCTGAGCCCCCAACATCTTTTTTTTCTAACCCTTTTGGCCCCTAACATTAACCCCATCCATTTACTTTTAGGGGTCAAAAGAGTTAGAAAAACAAGATATTGGGGGGTAAAAAGGGTTAGAAAAAAAGACGTTGGGGGTTAAGATGTTAAAAGATTCCTTTTTGAGCTAAAAGGGTAAAAGTGATATAACCATAGGGGCCAAAATCGTAATTTACTCAATATAGTTTTATTAATTTTATTAGTGAAATAAAACTTGTGGGAACTGATTTTTCTACTTAAATTAAACTTAGTTCCGTGAGTTATAACCAACTGGGGTAGCTCAGTTGGCCACCGACACCCATATTCCAACACTTGGATCATTGGGGTCTCGGGTTCGAGACATGGCAACCCCACCTCTCTCGAACCCCAAGTGTTGGGAGGGTATTTACCGCCAGGGATCCTTGTCGGGTGGTGAACTGGGAGGGGGGACCCCCTCCGTGGTCAGGGGTACCGTGCACCTACCCTTTTTTTTAGTTCCGTGAGTTATAGGCCTATAAGTTGGGCTTAAAAATTAATGGATTCCGTGAGCTGTGGGCCTATAAGTTGGGCTTAAAAGTTAATGGAAATTGCGACCCAGCTTACTAACATGGACAGCAAAGTCTAAACTCTAAATGAAATATGTAAAGACAATCTCGTTTGACACCAGTTGTTTTCTTTCACGACTCCACGTATCAAAACCAGCCAACTAGCCACTGGGTGTGCAATATTTGACGGACTAACTCAAAAATAAACCGAACCAAATTACATACTTATATCCCAGTCCTCTCTCCTCTACATTGGTGTTGGTAATGTTTGACAGACGCCACTAGAACATCTTATTTGAAAATACATGACCTAATCTCACCAAATCCATGACTTTGCCATCTCATTTGTCACTTAAAGCACGCACACACACTTGGCTTAAACTTTGTCATATCATGTTTGAGTGAACTGATTCATACTCTTGCTTTTAACAATTCATTTGGATTTATAATGGTTTTAAAATATCCTAGCAAAGTCTTTTAATAATTCTTAACAACATAATTTGATATTAATGGTTATATTAGCCCTGGTATTTTCTGGCTAAACTAAATTATTTTTATTATTACCAAATTAAGAAACAACTCTATATAATTTGTTGATACCAGGCTCATATCTACATTTATAAATCGTAGGAAAAATTACACGTTTTGTCCTTTATCTTAATACCATTTTTCAGACGGTTCGTTAGGCGGTGTCATTTTCAACGAACTTTGACAGGTTTTGGCCTTTATAGGAAAAATCCATGCATGTTATGTCCTTTGGCCCAAATTCAGTTAGTTTTTCTTGTTAGATCTGATCATGTGGACCCTATATAAGGGTATTGTTGCCTTTTCACATCTTAGTATATAAATAAACCCTTTTTTAATAAAATATATAAAATCAACTATTCCCTTCCCACCCACTCTATTCTTTCTCTCCTAAAAACCCTGATACCTTCACTCTTTCTCTCTCTCTGTAAAAACCCACCATAAACACCACCATCCACCATGTCCTCAACCACCATCCAGCAACACAATTACCATCCAGCACCGCAACCACCATCATCAACTGCATCTCAACCATCCACCACTCTCACCAGCCTTCAAATTAAAATGTAGAGAAAGAGAGTGTGTGTGAGATAGAGAGAAAACCCAGAGTGAGACTAGAGAGACAGACAATCGGATGGAGAGAGAGATAAACCAGAGAGGGGGTGGGTTATGGTAGTCGATTTGGGGTTAGTTTTGGTCTGAAATAGGGGTTGCGGTTTCGATTGCGGTCTAAAATTGGGGGTAAGGTGGTTGTGGTGATGAACTGAAAGAAGGGGATGGTTGGAGATATAGAGAGAGAGAAGAGACAATCGAGTGGGTTGTGATAGTTGGAGAGAGAGTGGGTTGTATGGGTTGTGGTGGTCGGTGAAGGCTGAGGTGGGGTGGTTGGGGGCAGAGAAGGCTGCGGTGGTGGTGGGCAGGGTGGCGATGAAGGCTAAGGTGTGGTGGGTGGGGGTGGTGAAGGTTGTGGTGGTGTAGGAACGTGGGTTGGGTGCGGTTACATGGATCCATATTTGTTTATTTTACAGGCGACGACTAGAAGTTGTAGGGATTTCGATGACCGTTCAATTCTCCGATTAAACTCCGGTGGAGGTGGTCGTGGGTTGGAGGTGGCTGGGAGAGAGAGAGGTGAGAGGAGAGAGTTGAGTAATATAAAGAGAGATATTTATTATTTATATATATTATAAATATAAATTTTTAAACTTTAATTTTGATTTATTAATTTAGTCCTTTCAGGTGTGAAATGACAAAAATGCACTCACACGATCAGATTTAACAAAAAAAATTTGACTGCATTAGTGCTAAATGATAAGACATGCAACAATTTTCCCTATAAAGGGCAAAACCTGTCAAAATTCGTTGTAAATGACAACGCATGAAAAAGGGTATCAAGATAAAGAACAAAACTTGTAAATTTTCCAAAATCTTAATAATAATATAACCCTTTATGAATACAATTGCCTAATCCAATTATAAAATTATATATATATATATATATATATATATATATATATAGGACAAAAATCCGTTAGGAACCACCCCTTATTGCGAGAACCGTGAGAACCAATGTGAACACAACCAAAAATACCTAAAAATAGCTAAAAAACACACAATTTTTTTTTAATATTTTTATTAAAAAATCGCTACTTTTAGTAGCAAAAAAATTTTTTTTTTTAAAATTTTTTTTTTCTAATTTTTTTTTTTTTGCTACTAAAAGTAGCGATTTTAACTTAAAAAATTTTAAAAAAAAATTAGATTTTTTTTTGTTTTTTTTTGTTTTTTTATGTTTTTTGAGGGTTTAGTTTTTAGCATTTTAGCTTGGGGGTGGGGGTGGGGGTTTAGGTTTTTTTTAGGGGGGGGGGGGGGGGTGGGGCGGGGGGGGGGGTTAGGTTTTTTATTTTAGGGTGGGGGGGGTATGGGGGGGTTTAGGTTTTTTTTTTTTGGGTTAGGTTTTTTTAGGTTTTTTAGCTATTTTAGATTGTGTTCACATTGGTTCTCGCAATAAATGTGGTTCTCGCATAAACCTTACCCTATATAGGACAAATATATATATATAGGGAAGGGTTATCTTGAGAACACCCAATTTTGTGAGAACATTAGAAACAATTTTCATCCATAGATGATCCTAAATTAAGACCATGTGTAGTGGTAACACCTTATAATGCCCCCACCATGGGGCATTATCCGACATGTGGCGTCCTAGTCAGCAAGGGGGCATTATAGAAAAAGTGGCGTAGTGGGGCATTATGCCAATAACCCCCATTCAATCATTTCACAATCATTTCACAATTATTTTTTTTAATTTAAAACATAAAAAAACTTCATTAATTTAAAAATAAAATTACATTACTTGAAATAAAAATAAAAAAAAACTGAAAAAAACAGAAAATAAAAAAAAACTGAAAAAACAGAAAAAAAAACTGAAAAATAAAAAAACAGAAAATAAAAAAAAACAGAAAAAATAAAGTTAAAAAAAATAACATGATCTAGAGTCCATATTTTTCTCGAATTTTTTGTCGACGCATTTGCGCAAGGATCAACGTGTCGCCTTGGAGGTGGTCGATCGATTTGGACAAAAACTCAATGTCCTTTTCCATTTGCCTCGCCTCTTGCATCTCGTTAAACTTTTTGGTTTCGGACACTCGTTCTTGCATAATCTCCCAACGTTTGTAGCCGAGGTCGCGAATGTCTTGGAGACGACGGTTCATCTCCTCGAAATCTCCCTTTAACTCGAGATCGGAAGACGACTCGACCGTTTTTTTCCCGGTTCCCTTTCTTCTACTGGTGGGTCGGACCAACTCTTCTTGAATTCCCTCGTCAACGTCCACCGCCTCATTTAAATCAACATTGCGGGCATCCGATGTCGGAGTTGACGGGTCAACGGAGGATGATGTTTTTGACCTTTTAGCCCGACGTCTACTACTAGACGTCATTGGATTAACTACCGCCCACTTTGGACTTTTTCGTAGTAGCTCCCAACACTTATAGTACGTGAAAGGGCATTTTGTCCTCTCGAACTCCTCCAAAGTCTTCGTTAAAACCCAAACGTCACCTTCACCGCTCGGGCGATTATCGTAGTTACGTTGGAAGACTTCTTGGAACGCATGACACTTGTTGTTCATGTTGGTCCATTTGCTAGAAATGGAATCTTGGTCCCGATGTTCGCCTTGACCCCAAGTGCTAAAAAAGAGTGCACGAACCCTATCCCAAAAAACCGGGCCAGTTTGAAAGTTTGCTACAAATTAAAAAAAAAATTATAAGTTGTATGTTAAAAAATATAGTAACAAAATAAGTAAAATAATATATATATATAAAATGGTTACCGGTATCTTCGTCCTCCGAAATGTCGAGCCACGCCCGAGCCAACGTGAATTCCTCTTCCTTCGTCCACTTAATGATATTTTTTGTACGCCGTGGTGCGTCTTTTTCCTTCTTCTTGTGCGACCTTTTGCCGCGTTTCGATGGTTCTTGCACCGGTTCGGGTTGCGTCTCCCGCACGACTTCGACATCGGGTTCGGCTTCGGGTTGAGACCCGCCGGCTTCACCATAGCCGAAAGTGCGAGGCACAAACGGAGGGGCGCCACTCAAGTAAGCCGCGTACGTTAAAAAGCTCGGGTCCATGTCTTGAAGGTTATACGGGTTTTGCGGTTGAGTTGTGTTCGGGTTCGTGGGTCTTGCGGGGACACCAAAATGGGGTCGAAATGGATGCATGATTGTATAAAAATGTAGGAGAAAGTGGGTGTTTTTTTTTATAAAAAATAGAAGAAAAGTGGGAGAGAAAGAAGAAGATAAAGTGGGTTTTTTATAAAAAATGTGAGAATGTGGGGTGATATATATATAGTGGGGTAATATTTTAAAATAATAATAATAATAATAATAATAATAATAATATGACCGTTTGTTTGTCAACGGTAAAAAAGGTGGGCCCCCCTCATTTTAAGCGTTTTAATTTAAACGCCGAACGAATTTTTCCTCGAAAATAACGCCCGGTAACGCCGGGTGTAGCGGTTACCGGGGCGTTATAGGGCGTTTTTTTTGATAAATTTTGAAAAAACACGCCCCACTACGGGCGGTCTAAGGGCTAAGATTAGATTGGTTTAAATGAGAAGGAAAGCTAAATTAAAACATAAAGGGTATTATTGTCAAACCTTAAAACACAAAACCCAGTTAACCCACCATCAAATTCCTTCCCCAAATCCCCAAACAACGCAACGAGCATTTCATCTTCTCCTTCAAGAAATCGAAAATCATCATCTCCCTCAGCAATCGTCGACAACAGAAGCATCACCGTTCGCAGCCGTAAGTACCGTCGTTCGCAGCCATTAACACCGTCCAATTTGTAGCAGCCGTAAACATCGTAAGCAGTGTTCGTTTAGTCGATCTGTGTTATCTTGTTGTTAGTGTGTAACTGTGTATTGATGAAGTTGATTCGTTAATGTCTGACATGCGGTATTTTAAGCATATTGTTTGATTTGAGTTGTTAGGGTTTGGTTGTTTATGTGTTCTGGTAATGTGATATGTGTGTTAGCATATATACGTGTTTAGGTTTTTGATTTATTGTGTATACAGTATACATAGAGCGTCTTTTTGTGAGATTGATCTGATTTGAGTTGTTGTAGTTATTTCTGTTGTTTTAGTGTTGAAGGTTGTGAGATTGTGTTGTTGATTTTTAAATTTGAATGTAAGTAGGCTTTAAATATTGTTAATCGTAGGGTTATTACTTATTATGAAGATTTAAGAGGTCACAACGTTATTCTGGTGATTGTAGCTTATAGGAAAAAGATAATCATTTATTATAGTGT
The DNA here is from genome assembly GCA_030545235.1 of Helianthus tuberosus. Taxonomy (NCBI): domain Eukaryota; kingdom Viridiplantae; phylum Streptophyta; class Magnoliopsida; order Asterales; family Asteraceae; genus Helianthus; species Helianthus tuberosus. Next base: position 231,502,481 of record CM060423.1, on the reverse strand, counting down.
TTATAGGAATCAGATCAGTGAAAACTTATTTGAGTTTAAAACTAACTCTTATTCGGACCGTGTTTTGTTCTGTTTGTGGCGATGCTGTATTGAGTTAGAACTACTTACATATGGCTAGTTGTATTGTAAGGGCTTTTGTTGCATATATGTGACATCTGGTCTTGTTTGAATCGATCTGTGTTATCTTGTTGTTAGTGTGTAACTGTGTATTGATGAAGTTGTTTTTCATAAGTAATCCCAAACACCCCTTAAAATTCGATTTGTTGGTTAGAATTGTATTATTTACTAGTTTGATTTACATAATTTGTTAAGAGTTAGAATGTGATGGGCTACTAAATTCCAAATTGATTCACGCGAGTATGTGATCCACAAAGGAAGAAAATCAACCTGACCTTTAAGTTTGTTTGATCTCCTCTATTCCATAGGAAATATACATACAATATTACTTCAGAAAAATTGGTTTGGACTTTGTCAACAACCCACCCTTTAAATCATCTGAACAATGTAAAACAAACATCTACTAGACTACTACCCACTTTGTCTTCTTTTTTCAACCCACATTTTGGCTTCTGCAACAGCCCTTTCTCTTTCAAGCATCTTTACAGTTTCTTTGGGAAAATCCGATCCTTCCAAATCCCATATGCTGCAACCCCCATCATCGTTTTTAGAAGGCCTTGCAGCTTTAGGTCTCTCTTTGCTGCTGATGATGTTATGAGCTGGAGTTGTGGTCGGATCGTACCCCTGGTTTGCAAGATAAGATAACATAGTTACCACGTCAGCAATCAAAGGCCGGGCTGCAGCCTGTTCTTGAATACACCTGGATGTCACCGCTAGCGCCTGGTACAGCCCCTGCATTGGGTACCGACCTTCTAGCCGTGGGTCCACCAATGATGTGAATTTCCTTCTGTCATTGAACAAAGGTCGTGCATGCAATTACATAATTCATTATTCTCTTCATTACTCATGCCTCAAAACATACATAACTAGTTAATTTAATTACCCATGTCACCAGGTTCTGCTGTCCATGTGGTTGAGTGCTATCTATGGCTTTTCTACCCGTAATAAGCTCTAAAAAGACGACACCAAAGCTGTACACATCGGAATTGACCGTTAACTGACCAGTCATGGCATACTCAGGAGCACAGTAACCGTATGTACCCATCACCCGTGTGGAAACATGAGACTTGTCTCTAGTGGGGCCCAGTTTCGCGAGCCCAAAGTCGGACAGCTTTGGATGAAATCCCTCATCCAGCAAAATGTTTGATGATTTGAAATATTAGGATTCAATTGCTTAGGTTTTTGTGTTTGCTAGTTAGGAACTATTTGTTTGATTGATATGTGTTGTTCAGCGGACAAGTTAGTACAAAACGGAATGATGTATGATGAATTGATGATATGTCGTGCGGAATATGATATGTGTGTGCTGATGAAGCCAATTTGTTAACATTTTTGTTGTTTAGTGTTGTCTTTTTCATCAAACATTTACCACTAGTGCTATTGTAACTGCAGTTCTTGGTGTGATATATTTTATTGTTTAAATTTGGATGTGATCGTGTTGCTTTCTTGCTGAGTTAGTCTTATATTTACTGATGACTTGACTTGAATAGAGTGCTTTTGGAAGTCTTGTGGTGTTGTTATCAAAAGGTTCTAGAGGAAAAAAAGGAAGAATGACAAGTAAGCATCCTAAAACATTAATCTGGGATTTATAAAGATATATTGTAGCCAATGATATATTAATACACTATATTTCCAACTTGTAAAAGTCCACGAATATTAAGGATTAAAGCAAAAAGTTTTTCAAATACAAAAACAAATCAAGACATACTTGATGACGAGGGTTCTGAGAACAATGAAGAAACAGGCAAATAACAAAATTATTTTAAATGAAATAATTACTTGAATAACAAATTGAAAGCAAACAATAAATTTTGTCGACATTTGGTTACAGATTCTGAAGTGTCATTGAATGTGGATCGAGTTAATACACTATCAGAAATTGATGCTGAAGTGGAAAGACAATTAGGTATAACAAATGCATTTTCATAGATCATTAAACAAATAAAATAAAGTTGTGATTAAATTCTTTGATTTCAACAGAAAGTTCAAGGAATCTGAAGATGGTTTTAAGAAGACAGAGGGATGAGATGATGAAAGAAATGCTTGCAGGTTTATAATAAAACACATCATAAAGTTAGATGTTTACACATGTGCAAATAGTCCTAGTTAATATTAAATTTTTCTAATTAAGACACTTACACATGTGTAAATAAGTTGTTTACACATGTGTAAGTAACTTGTTTATACATGTTTTTAACTGCTTTCTATTGTTTTAACAGAAGCAAAAAAGGAAAAACAAATGGTGAAAAAGGTTGCTGAAAAACAGCCAGATAAACTCAAAGTTGCCACATGTGAAGGTTTGTAATATAAAAAAATATATAATAAAGTTTACACTTGGGTATAAATCATCTTGGTTAGTATTGAATTTGAGTGATTAATAAATTTACACATGTGTAAATAAGATGTTTACACATGTGTAAGTAATCTGTTTACGAATGTGTAAATCATCTTGGTTAGCATTGAATTAGAGTGATCAATCAATTGTAAGTAATCTGTTTTCGAATGTGTAAATCATCTTGGTTAGCATTGAATTAGAGTGATCAATCAATTTACATATGTTCACACATGTGTAAATAAGATGTTTACACATGTGTAAGTAATCTGTTTACGAATGTGTAAATGATCTTGGTTAGCATTGAATTAGAGTGATCAATCAATTTACACATGTTTACACATGTGTATATAAGATGTTTACACATGTGTAAGAAATCTGTTTACGAATGTGTAAGTCATCTTGGTTAGCATTGAACTTGAGTGATCAATGTGTAATTAAGATGTTTACACATGTGTATGTAAATCATCTTGGTTAGCATTGAATTAGAGTGATCCATCAATTTACACATGTTTACACATGTGTAAATAAGATGTTTACATATGTGTAAGTAATCTGTTTACGAATGTGTAAATCATCTTGGTTAGCATTGAATTAGAGTGATCAATCAATTTACACATGCGTAAGAAATCTATTTACGAATGTGTAAATCATCTTGGTTAGCATTGAATTTGAGTGATAATGTGTAAATAAGATGTTTACACATGTGTAAGTAATATGTTTAGACATGTGTAAATCATCTTGGTTAGCATTGAATTAGAGTGATCAATCAATTTACACATGTTTACACATGTGTAAATAAGATGTTTACACATGTGTAAATAATCTGTTTACGAATGTGTAAATCATCTTGTTTAGCATTGAATTAGAGTGAACAATCAATTACACATGTGTAAGAAATTTGTTTACGAATGTGTAAATCATCTTGGTTAGCATTGAATTTGAGTAATCAATGTGTAAATAAGATGTTTACACATGTGTAAATCATCTTGGTTATTAATGAATTTGAATGATTAATCAATTTACACATGTGTAAATCATCTTTGTTAGTAATGAATTTGAGTGATTAATCAATTAACACAGTAAGTAATCTAAGTTAATGATTAGTGATTAAGATGTTTATGATTCGTTTGTTCAAAATTTGATCATTACACGTGTAAATCATCTTTGTTAGTAATGAATTTGAGTGATTAATTAATTTACACAGTAAGTAATCTAAGTTAATGATTAGTGATTAAGATGTTTATGATTCGTTTGTTCAAAATTCGATCTGTAGTTGCAGATGCGCTTATGATTTGTTTCTGTGAATCGAAATATTGAATGAAACAAGTAGTTAGGTAGTTAATTGTGTTTGTTTTAATGATTTCTCTCAATGCTCGATGATTTTGGTAAACAATGTAGTTAGATCTTTAGTTGTAGAGGCGTTTATGATTTATGTCTGTGAATTGAACGTGTATTTCTGTGAATAAAACGAGTTACGAGTTTTTCTGTGAAACAAACGAGTTTATCTAAAATATGTTATTCGAGGTTGTGAATCTGATAACATACATACTATTCGGATTTGATTGTAGCTATTTATGATAAATATCTTGTTCGAAATTTGTGATTAATATTTAAGTTCAATATATTTGAATCCAGAATCATTTGTGTTTTATCTCTAATAATCAATACAGATTCCTGTCATGTAGTTTTTGTTTAATGAAAGAAGTAGTTAGGGCTTTAATTTAAGTAGTATATGATTTTTCCGAATACTCAATCTTAGATCTTTGGTTCAGATGCGTTTCTGATTTGTTTCTGTGAATCGAACGGATATTTATGTGAACCGAATAAGTTTTTCTGATTTGTCAAAGATATAAATAATAAAACTTACAAAGTCTCTTTGTTGAAACAGAAACACATGTTTGTAGCCTACCTGAAAGCAGTGGGTAATGCAAAATGGAAACAAATGAAATCTGTGGAACCTCGAAAACTGAAGCTGGATTGGGCAACAAAGAAAACCAGCATTGATTGTGGAGTATTTGTGATGAGACATATGGAGGCTTACAAGGAAAGCAGCGTAAAGAATTGGGAATGTGGCTTCAAAACGGAGAAAAGCAAGAAACATGATGCACAAATTAGCTTGCTTAGACAAAAATACGCTGCAAAGATTTTGCTTTCGAAAGCAAATCTTCACAGAGAATTTGTGATCCAGAAAACTAGTTGATATGTTGAACCGTTTGTTTTTAGGTTATCGGTCATACCAAACAACTTTCTTTGGCTATGTTGATTTGTTTTAGGTTTTTGAAACGTAGGAATCCAGTATCCCCTATTCCAGAATTCACTAAGATATTATCAGTTCTTGTGAAAAGGAATCATTTTGTTGCTGCAATTTCGTTAATTAAACAGTTTGACTTTTTAGGAGTCAACCCTATTTTGAAACACACCATTTACGTCTTCAACATTGCTATTAATTATTTCTGTCATTTAAAAAGAGTAGTCTTTTTACGAGACTATGTGTTAACGATACATTGCATCAAGCGATCAAGTTGTTTGATTGGATTGTGAAGAACGGGTTTGAACCTAGTGTGGTAAGTTACGGGACGTTGATTAATGGTCTTTGTAAATCGTGAGACATTTGTTCGGCTGTTGTTTTGCTTCAGAAGATGGAAACGTCTACTTATCCTACGAGGATTATCCAGTACCGCTGCGTTATAGACAACCTTTGCAAGCGTAAACGACTTGTTGAAGCGTTGAAGCTTTTTACAGAAATGAAAAGGAAAGGTGTGTCGCCTGATGTTGTGACGTATACTTGTTTGATTCATGGTTTATGTAGTATACACTCGTGGGATGAAGCACTTGAGTTGTTGAGTGAAACTTGAGTTGTAAAATTTGTAAATTGTTTTGGATTACTAGTATTCGAATCAGACTCTAAAAACTCGAAATTTGGATTTAGGTTTTTAATATTTAAATTTTTGATTACTTTGAGTATTCAAAATTGGAATCCCTTGAACTGCCCGCAGTTTGGAACTTTAGATATTTTTTTCCATCTAATTGCATTTGTATTCTTAAGTCTATTGGGCTGATGAGGTTCTAGGTTGGGTTGTTGGGATCAAGTTTACAACAAGTAAATATATGACTTATTAAACCGGTTTTGGTTGGTCTAAAAATTGTCAAAACCGGTTCGGGTTCAATTGGTTTGTTGACTATTTTATTACCTGTTTGATTCCGGTTCATACTGGTTTTGACAGTTTTTTTTTACAGTTCAAGGAGCGGAACCCAAACCGGTCCCAGACCTATGGTTTCAATCAGTTAGGAACTGGTTTGTGTGTCTACTAATTCGGTCGTCAGTTCCTACTCCTTTGCTCAATGCAATTACAACTCGCAGAACACTTAATATTCGGTATTTGTCTTCACTCCCTTCCCTATATAACCCAACTTTACAACCAACAACCACAATAACAAACAACCTTAATTAACATTAATCCAACAACCTTCTCTCAACCATCCATTGCAATGGCAACTACTTCAGTCTTCATGGCTACCCCCGTTGCACGTCTCACCACCACCCAACCCTCTCCTCAACTTCCCTAAAAAAACATCAACTTTTATGTCGTTAGGTGCATGTCACAAGATCAAAAACCTTCAACAGACACTTCCAAAACTCCAGCCACACCAACTTCGCCGCCAATGAACACTCCGCCTCTGCCACCACCGGCGCCAAAGGTCAGCACCAAGTTTTCCGACGTGTTGGTGTTCGAGGGGCCTGCACCGGAGAGGATTAAAGGAAGCTTGGCGATGATAGGGTTTATGTCAGCGATGGCTGTAGAGTTAACCAACAGTCAGGATGTGTTCTCTCAGATCTCACACGGTGGAGTTCCGGCATTTGTAGCAACGAGTTTGGTGTTATCGGTGGCATCGTTGGTACCGTTGTTTAAAGGGATGAGGGCGGAGTCGATGTCGAGTGGGTGAATTCAAATCTGGGTTTGTTTAGAGATGACTATTATAATATAAAACAGATTTGTACAGTTACTAATTTACCCCTTTCATTAAAACACAAGGGATAAAGATGAGTGGCTGAGATTTGTTCTCATGGTTCTCACAAAAATTGGGTGTTCTCATTTAAACCTTCCCCTATATATATATATATATATATATATATATAGGGAGAGGATCATGAGAAAACTAGATATAAATGAGAAAACCAAAAAACTAACCAAAAAAGCACTAAAAAGGAGGGGGGAGACTTTTAATGAAGGAGGGGGGGGGGGGGACTTTTAATGAAGGAGGGGTAAAATTGGAAAAAAATATATATAACTTTTCAAACATTTCCCATTTCTCCATACGTTATCATTTTAAAACAAAAATGGTACCATAAGATCACAAATTTTTGTATCTTTCATTCAAGTATATTCGAGCATATTTTTTATGACATAAAAAAAGATTTATGGTGACGTCTTGTTTTCAATACTATTATTATAGTAGTGCACATGTGCAATATAACATGTACTACAATTGCATTACATGCTTAAAATTTGCTTTTTTGAGTATAGTTTAGCTTTTAGGGTTAGTTTTTTCGGAGGTTTAGGATTAGGATTAGGTTTTTGGGTGTGGGGGGAGGGGGGGGGGGTTTAGGTTTTTGGGGGGTGGGGGTGGGGGGTTTAGGTTTTTTTCGGGTTTATGTTTAGGGTTTAGTTTTAGGTTTTCGGGAGGGTGGGGGGTTTAGGTTTTTGTGGGGTGGGGGGGGGGGGGGTTAGGCTTTTGGTGGGAGGGTGAATTTAGGTTTTTGGGGGGTGGGGGGTTTAGGTTTTTGGGGGGTGGGGGTGGGGGGGGGGGTTTAGGTTTTTTTTCGGGTTTATGTTTAGGGTTTAGTTTTAGGTTTTCGGGAGGGTGGGGGGGTGGGGGGGTTTAGGTTTTTGGGGGGTGGGGGGGGGGGGGTTAGGCTTTTGGTGGGAGGGTGAATTTAGGTTTTTGGGGGGTGGGGGTGGGGGGTTTAGGTTTTTGAGGGGTGTATGTGGAGGGGTGGGTTAAGTGGTTTAAGCTTTATGTATTAGTGCACATGTGCAGTTCAACCAAAAATATATTTTTTTTTTTGAAATTTTTTTTCCATACATAAAAAGTAGCGATTTTTATAAAAAAAAAAAATTTTGGTATGTTTTTAGGTTTTTTTGGTTAGTTTTTTGGTTTTCTCATTTAAACTAGTTTTCTCATGATCCATCCCCTATATATATATATATAGGGGAAGGTTCAAATGAAAACCACTAGTTATTGTGAAAACTCGAAAACTAATTAAAAAAGCCAAAAAAACATACCAAATTTTTTTTGCATACCAATTTTCGCAGCTTTATATATATATATATATATATATATAAATTTCATTTTTTTGTAGTACACATGTGTAATACTACACATGTGTATGTGTACTACAACAAAATTTTTTATTTTTTTTTTGAATTTTTTTTATATAAAAAAACCTGCGATTTTTTATAAAAAAATTGATTTTTTTTGTGTGTTTTTTAGGCTTTTTTTAGTTAGTTTTTGAGTTTTCACAATAAAAGTGGTTTTCATTTGAACCATCCCCTATATATATAGGGTTGAGTTCATTTCAGAATTCTAAATAACTACAGACATTTCAGAACTATTAATAAACAATCATTTTATACATAAGTTTTTGTATTTAGGATCTTTTTATCATCTATTATATGTATTTCTTTGATTACATACATGTTAAAAGTAGTTTACATATGTTTAATTGCCAAAATTATATATATGTGTCATAACTAATTACATAGATGTAAAAAAATTAGTTTACATATGTGTAACTATAAAATTACATATAAAAAATGATAAAATTACTCTTAACATGTATGTAATCGTAAAAATACACATAATAAATGATAAAATTATTCTAAACATAAAAATATATAAATAAAAAGATTGTTTATTAGGAGTTCTACAAGTTCTGTAAATATTTATGGTTCTGAAATGATCCTGGCCCTATATATATAGGGTGTGGTTCTAGAGTGAACAATAATGTATTTGCGAACTGAGTGAACAAATCTTAGCCATTGGTTTACACACGTGGATGACTAGGATTTCATCATCAAATCGTAAAATACACTAGTGTATTTCATCATCAAATACTGGCCATTGATCTACACACATGTATGATCAGGATTAGTTCGTTCAGTTCGCAAACTACACTAGTGTTCACTCTTGAAACTAATCCTATATATATATATATATATATATATAGGGTCGGGATTTAGAGAAAACGGTGAAAAGTGTGAGAACGGTGAGAACGCTTATCGATCGTCCGATCAAAACAATCTATGGACTAGATTGGCGCGGTGGCGTTTTCGTAAATAACATCAATTTTATTACGTGGACGCGCTTTATTAAGGGTAAAAGTGTCTTTTGACTTCTCCACACAAAACGCCATCTCATGAAATAAAACGCCAAAAACAAAAATCACAGACCATTCCCAGTAAAAACGCCATTATATATAAAACGCCAAACTTAATTACAGTAAAATCCCGCCTAAAAAAACCGCCAAAAAAATCCTATATATACGACATCTCAGACCTTCAATTAAAAACACACACAAAAACCCAAACGCCATATTTCATATATCCCATTCGCATTAGAAACGCCAAAAAACCCAAACATCAAATACCTTCAAACCTAAAAGGTTTTTTTGAAATTCAGTTTTGTTGTCTGTAAGATTTCGCTCAATGAAATGGACAGAAATCCTTAAGTGAGGATGTTGTCCATTTCATTTAGTAAAATGTTATTGACTAATCCTCAACTTCCATCCAATTTATAACGCCAAAACATACAAAAACATTTTTTAAGCTTTGTTGTCAATAAAGTTTAGCTGTATGGGGTGGACAACATTGTCAGTTATCTTTCTTAACCGAGGATTAACAATGTTGTCCATCTCATACAGCAAAACATTATTGATTTTAGCATGATCAAATTTTGAGGTTTAAGGTGCTCTTATTTCGTGGCGTTCTTTTTATCGGTAAAACGCCAAAAAAGTTAAAAAAATCAAACATCGTTCATTGGGAAATTCAAGATTGTTGGCTGAAGGGTCTAAACTCAATAACATTTTGCTGCATGAGATGGACAAATCTTCAGGAAAAAGATGCTGATGTCAGATGTCAGACTGGATGCTTCCAAACAGCAACACAAAAAAACTACTTGAAAAACAAAAAAACAAAATGAATCATATGAAAGTCGAACCAGCCAGTTAACATGATTCAAAAAAGAAGAAAGAGACTGGTGACAGTGAAGATTTGGAAGATCAATTGTTTATGTATTTTTTTTATTTTCCTTTTCCGTTGATTGTTATATAATAAAAACGCCTTATATAATAAAAACGCCAAAACAACCAAAATGCTTGTTTAAACGCCAAACTCCCAAACTATAATAAAATTACTTTGAAAAAGTATTATAAAAAACGAGTAAATTACAAAAATCGTCCTTTATGTATGTTACTTATTGCAAACTGTGTCCTTTGTCTTCAATAATTACAGAAAATGTACTCGATGTTTGCAAACCCTTGCAAGTTATGTCCTTTAGCCCTAACTCAATTAATTTTTGTGGTTAAATCTGACCAAATGGACCCCACATGAGGGTATTTTTGTGGTTAAATCTGACCAAATGTACCCCACATGAGAGTAAAATGACCAAAATACCCTCTTGTGGGGTCCATTTGGTCAGATTTAACCACAAAAAATTAACTGAGTTAGGGCTAAAGGACATAACTTGCAAGAGTTTGCAAACATTGAGTACGTTTTCTGTAATTATTGAGGACAAAGAACACAGTTTGTAATAAGTGACATACATAAAGGACGGTTTTTGTAATTTACTCATAAAAAACCCAAAATAAAAAATAAAAAAATAAAAAATAAAAAGTAAAAAGCAAACTTGAAAATGTAACTAGAAACAGAAAATATAAATCAGTAATACTGAAGATAGGAAAAATTTATTATATTAGAATCTAAAACGCCAAACTTGAAAGATAGGACGTGTTACAGACTTCAGAGATAAAGCTTATCAAAAACAATAATTACAAACAGTAACTGAAAAGACAAATACTTTATTATAATAATACACCGCCTAATTTAGGCGCCAAAAAGACATCCTATAAAATGATAGGACCCAACAACTTCCATTTGATCAAACAAAAAAAAAAATAAACGCCAATACTACTAAATACCACTCACTGAAAAACGCCAAAAAATAAAGATTGTTAATATGCTTTCTTGGATATTCATAATTTTTCTTCGTGAAGTTTCACTGAATGAAATATTATCAGAAGGGAGTAACTCAGAAAGATTTTGCTGTATGAGATGGACAAAAAATCAAGAAAAAGACACAGATGGCAGTCATATAGCATTTTGTATTTTTTGTTCTTGAAGAAAGTCTGGATGACGAGAAGAGATCAATGAAACTGAAGAGTGGGTTGATTATAAAGATGAAGATCAAGATAAAGAAAAAGCGAAAAACCCACTCACACGTCATAGATCTATGTCACTAAACATTCACAAAAAAAGCCAGTTCAACAGACGAGCTGGCAAAATTATCAAACCAACGGGTTTGTTAAGTTTTACATAAAACGCCATATATTTGGTGATAGTTCTAGTACTATTAAAGAAGAGAGAAACTGTTGACAGTGAAGATTGGGAAGAGAGATCCGATTAGGATTTTTAATTTATTTTCTTCGCCTGTATTTTTTTTCCTGTGGTTGAAATATAATCTAACAATAGTAAAACGCCAATATAACACAAACACCAAAATGTTTATAAAAAATAATAGAACAATGGGGCATCTTGTTTAAAACGCCTTGGAAAACACCATTCAGATAGATTTTCTGACCCCCTGGGGTTCCAATGACATACGATTTGAATAAATGCCATAAACGTCATAAACGCCAAAATGTTAATACAATGAAACCATTAAACGCCATTAAATATTGAATTTGGTTAACGCCAAAATCTTAAACCACAAAAATTAAAACAAATATTGGGAAAAGCGGAACTGGAAAAGCAGAATATGAAAGGATAAAAAAGCCCCTCCGCCCTTTTCTAAATGGCGTGACACGTGTTGGGCCAGAAAGCGTTCTCACCGTTCTCACACTTTTGAGCGTTTTCTCCTGGTCCCGTTTCTCTCTCTCTCTCTCTCTCTCTATATATATATATATATATATTATGTGAACATATCGGGCTAAAGTATGGGTTGCTTCCGGTACAAACCATATTTATCTTACAAACCGTAAGAACATATCCTAGCACTTAAAAAAAGTTAAATTAGCACATACCAAAACAATACATACATAAAAGTAACACATTTGAATTATATTAGCACATGAAAATTAATCAAGATAAATGATTTTAGCATATATTTGAATGATATCAACACTTTTCTTAATCATCACATTGAAAACAAAAGGAAGATCCAAATAAATAATCAATTGCTTGTTAGCATATTTATAGGGAACTCAATACAATTGATATTATTTAGGATATTATTTTATCATTTCTCTATAATTGGTTGGATGTCAAGTGACACTTTTTAAATGGTTCTTACAGTTTGTATGCAAAATGTGGTTTGTATTTGATACTACTCCAAGTATTGTAAGCTAGAAAGCACTAGTAGAGGTTGCCAAAATAATCTATAAATGAGCTAAAGTATTGTAAGCTAGAAAGCACTGACAGAGGTGCACAAAATAAATAATTGAAACCGTTTATTAACCAAAATTGTAATTAATTTAATAACTGATTAGTGTTTTTTAACCATAGGTTCATAACCGGTTTAAGAATTTTTAAAAGAAACCAGTCTAAATTGATTTACCAGTTAACCCGACTAAAGAAAAAACCATTTTAACTGAACCGGCTAGAGAAGAAACCTTTTTGTGCACCTCTAGACACTAGGCTGCCGGCGATATATTGGGCATCCTTCCGGCCCATTGAGAGATGAACCACACCCTTGATAAATCTTAAAGTATATATTGATACACATTCTTTTCTTTATCAAAAACACATTAATTACTTCACTTAATTAATATAAAACTTTTATTATAATTTACTCTTTTCTTTTAGAGATATTTTGTTTTTGTTGATTTACGTAAGTTACCATTATTTATTTACTTTACGTTTTTTTTTGGAAGGCTAATTTCATTAAAAAGGAACGACCCGACCCGATAATCTCCAAGACAGAGACTATCGGAACACGGGAAAGATTACATCATAGGAAAACAAAAATTACACCAATTTTTCCACTCAATCGAACCCTCCTTAAACCTGCACGTAAACCACAAATACGCCAAAGATTTGACGTCCGCAACCAAATGAGCGAAAGTAAAAACTGACCCATTAAAAACCTTGTCGTTCCTAGCCTTCCAAATCCGCCAGCAAGCGATAATAAGAATACCATACATAACTTCCTTCTTCTTCGCAGTGTACGGCAGATTATCCAATATATGTAGCACATCAGATAGCGAAAAAACGAAAAACTTTGGGATACGGCACCAAGAAGCAATAGCGTCCCACAATCCGACCGCAGTGATACACCCGGAAAACAAGTGATCTACCGACTCTTCTACTTCACCACATAATCCGCAAAAACTATTCTCGACATAAACATTACGGTGTAGGAGAGCGTCTTTGGTTGGAATTTGATTCATACTCGCCCGCTACATAAAAACATTACATTTACCCGGGATCCATTTGCACCATTGATATACCGAATTAGTGACAGCATTACCGTCCCCTTTCAGCCATTGCCGAGCATCTTTAACCGAATAGCCTTCACCTGCATCATGCTTCCAAGTCCATCGATCCTCGCGATTAGTAAGAACAACATCAGAAAGGTCCCGATGACACTGTATAAGTTCCTGTATCTCCAAGTCGGTGCTCGGATATTGTACCCAGTTCCAGCAAATCGCATGAGTCCCATCACCATCTTGCAATCGCTCCGCGACTGTACACCGTTTGTTTTGATCCAGTCGAAACAGCCTAGGATACTTAAATTTCAGCGGTTCAGTATCGAGCCATGGGTCAATCCAAAACTTAAGCTGAGTTCCATCACCCGCCACCCCTCTTATCATCGACATGAAACCTATTCCATCCACTTTAAGTTTATAGCCCACCTTAACTAATCTGGACCAAGCACCAGCAAACCGCGAGTTACATTGAACAGTTTCCCATCTTCTAGTAGAACCATGAATAGCGTCTATCACTTTCCTCCAAAGCGCATCCTTAGACATACGATATCTCCATATCCATTTCAATAAAAGCGCAAAGTTACTCTCTTCCAACTTGGATAAACCCAATCCTCCTTCTTTAACGCTCCTCGTCACCCTATCCCATGCCACCCAATGTATTTTATTCTTATCATCACCACCGCCCCATAAAAATTTTTTTATAAGCACCTCCAACTTATTAATTACCGTCGCTGGAGCCTTATACAAAGAGAAATAATACGTTGGAAGACACTCCAACACCGCCTTGATAAGGGTGATCCTCCCTGCCATTGATATCACACTAGCCTTCCATGATGATAGGCGTTTTTTAAAAATATCAACTATAGGGTCCCAATTACTTATTCGATTCATATTAGCCCCCACCGTGATGCCCAAGTATTTAAAAGGAAATGTTCCCGGTTTGCACCCCATATTGTTAGCGAACACAGCAATCTCCTCGTCACTCTTCCCAACCCCAAACAAATTAGATTTGTTCAAGTTTATTCGGAGCCCCGAGCACATATGAAAAATACGGAGAATCCGCTTCATCGCCTTTAAATTACATTGGGACCATTCGCCCACAACCAAAGCATCATCGGCATACAAAAGATGTGAAATAAACAACCCATCGCTATTCAAACGAACCCCTTGAAAAAAACCATTACCACAAGCCGACCTAATCAACGAAGATAAACCCTCCATGACAATCAAGAATAAAAACGGAGATATAGGGTCACCTTGTCTTATCCCCTTTTCACAACTGAATTCAAACGTTGGCAAGCCGTTCACAAGAACCGAGGATCTAGCCGAAGAAAGAACTCCTTCTATCCACTTGCACCATCTATCAGGAAAATTCATTTGCTTCATAACCGAGATCAAAAACCCCCAGTTAACATTATCGTAAGCTTTCTCAAAATCAATCTTCAACAAAAAAATTCCTTTCCCCATTTTTTTCGCCCAAGAGAAAATCTCGTTGATAATAAGCGGACCATCAAGAATATACCTTCCCGATAAAAAAGCCGACTGTGTCTCATGAATAATACTACCCATCACCTTTTTTAGACGATTAGCAAGAACTTTTGAAATAACTTTACTAATCGCACCAATCAAGGTAATAGGACGGTACTCGTTCAGTTCCACCGGATCTTTAACTTTTGGAATAAGCGTGATAAAAGAAGATCCCACTCCCCTCATTATTTATTTACTTTACGTAATTCATGAATTCAATTTATTAAGAGTTAATTGCTCGGATGGTCCCTGTGGTTTCATGTTTTTCACGTTTAGTCCCCACCTTTTGAAAATAGCATGTATGCTCCCTATGGTTTGTCATTTTGTTACTCGGATAGTCCCACAACATTTACTCTGGGGACTATCCGAGTAACAAAATGACAAACCATAGGGAGCATACATGCTATTTCCAAACTAACTGACATTTACTCGGGGACTATCCGAGTAACAAAATGATAAACCATAGGGAGCATACCTGCTATTTTCAAAAGG
This sequence comes from Helianthus tuberosus, assembly GCA_030545235.1. Classification (NCBI taxonomy): domain Eukaryota; kingdom Viridiplantae; phylum Streptophyta; class Magnoliopsida; order Asterales; family Asteraceae; genus Helianthus; species Helianthus tuberosus. The sequence goes on along the minus strand of CM060423.1, from coordinate 231,487,308 downwards.
TGGGGACTAAACGTGAAAAAAACTTGAAACCACAGGGACCATCCGAGCAATTAACTCATTTATTAATTTACATTTGTATGATTAAATTAGATGAGAATCATTATTCTACAAAAGATCCAGTTTGTTTGTAGGAAGTGTAGAAGGTTTTCAAACACAAGGGCATTATAGACTTGTAAATCCACTTTCAAGCAACTATAACCTTTTCATATGACAATAACTTTAAGAAAAAAATTACACCATATTAACAAGCATTTCATTATTTTTAATTTGAATAGATTATAATATTGTATAAACTAGAACTCATGTAGGTAATTTTACTATTTCATATACAATAGGTTGTTGCAATAGGTTGTGCGTTGTGGTGGCAACTCCTTAGTTGTTTATAGTTGGCAGCACGCCATGTGATGTGTTAACCATAAGCATTGTGGTTACATTGTACGATGATGACATTAGCTTGTGGTACACGCACACGACATTATGCGTGTCACAAAAGTATTTTAGTCGGGGATAAAAGAAAGTATAGTAATGTGTTATCAAGAAGAAAAGTTTGAATGGTTAAAGTTGTTAATTAATAAAAGTTAAAAGTGAATATGTAAGTTGCTTAAATACGAGACGAGAGAGTGAAGTTGTAAAAGTTTGGTGGTATTAGTGTCAAAAGTTAGGGGGGTGTCTTGGTCGGTGGCTTCTTAACACACGGTCTTCTTTTCCCTTCCCGGTTCCAGTTCCAGTTCCAATCTGCTGCAAATGTTCTTCACATCAGGTGCAATCGTTGCCCCCTATGTGGGTTTGCTTTTGATCGTAAATTTCTGCTATTTGTGACTAGGGTTTTCTTGTTCGTGTTTTTTTTTTTTTTTTTTTTTTTTTTTTTTTTTTTTTGCGATTGATTTATGAACTAGAGGGTGTTTTGTATTCAGTCCGTAGGTTTTTTTTCCGCATATGTGAAACTGGGGACGCATGTTGCGCTGTTATACATTTATTAGTTTTGTTTTTGCTTGTTTTGGAGGAGAGTTTAGCTATTGAGTTTACATGCACACCAGATGTTTGGTTTAATGCCTCAATGAAAGATGCCTCTTTTTTCATTCATGTGTATTCCCGAGCTTCTTTTGTATACTAGATCAACATTCATGTTGTAGTATCCAGTAGATCATTTTTCATGTCCAAATTGGGGATGAGTGCTAAATTAGGGTTCTTGAACCTAAAAGTCGAGGTTTTTGATTTAATTGATTCAAAGAAAAAAAAGTTTGTAAATAACAGGTTATATGGATGTTGATATATACCTAGACTCATAATTATATATGGATAAATTTCACATACCCTTGAACGAGTGACCCACTGACCCGTTTCTTTTTCAGGAAATTTATGAGCTTTTATTAACTAATTATGTTATTTGTTCATAAAAGTAGAACTTTAGTTTGATGGCTGTGTGTAGATTTGTATGTTGCATCATACGTACCATGCATGCAGATTGCTTTTGGAAATGGTCACTTAATCTGTTAATTGGACTATATCTATGTGATTCATTTGGATATTTTAGGCTGCTAATGTTCACTTTGAAAGTAGTTTAAAAAGTAGGTATGTTCTGATTTTTTATTTTCTACATCAGTTAGTTGTTAGCTGTTATTCATACAAACCCTATAGGTTCTTTTATATCCATATATTTCATTTTATTAGATTAGATTACTTTTTGCTATTTGTTTTATTAATATACGACACCTTAATTATTTTTGTGTCCTAGGTTACCTTTCTAATACTGCTATCTTTTACATGACCACTCACTCTCTGTTCGATTAGGTTAAACTGAGAGTTGTGTGTGTGTATAGGGATACCGATGGGAGTAACGGTCAAGTCATCAGTCAACATCGGATTGAAAACAGGGTACTCTGTTTTGGTCACCGTAGCAGCCGGTTTCGTCGGAATCCACATCAGCGCCGCCTTGAGATGCCGTGGTGACTACGTTTTAGGGTTAGACAATTTTAACAGTTATTACGATCCTACCCTCAAAAGGGCTCGTCAACATGTGTGGAAAAAAGTGGGATTTTCATTGTGGAAGGGGACATAAAGGACACTGGTTTGCTGAACAAACTCGTTGAGGTAGTTCATTTTACTCATGTTATTTATTTAGCTGCTCAAGCTGGTGTTAGATATGCAATGAAGAAACCCAAAATCTTATACTCATAGTAATATTGCTGGTTTTATTATTGTTCTTGAAGTATGCAAAAATGCAAATCCACAGCCTGCAATTGTTTGGGTATCTTCTAGTTCTGTTTATGGGTTGAATACAGAAGTACCCTTTTCGGAAAAAGATTTCGGAAAAAGATCGAACTGATCCTATACGCTGCAACGAAGAAAGCGGCTGAAGAAATCACTCATACGTATTATCATATTTATGGGTTGTCTTTGACGGGTTTGAGGTTCTTTACGGTTTATGGACCATGGGCTAGACCCGATATGGCTTATTTTTTCTTTAGTAAAGATATCTTGAAACGAAAATCGATTCCCATTTTTGAGTCTAGTAATCATGGGACTGTTGCACGTGATTTTACTTTTATTGATGATGTTGTAAAGGGTTGTTTAGGTGCTTTAGACGCCACTGATAAGAGTACAGGAAGTGGTGGGAAGAAATAAAGGGGTGGCTCAATTTAGGATTTTTAATTTAGGGAATACTTCGCCTGTGCCTGTTCGGAGCTTCTTAGTATTCTGGAGAAGTTGTTGAAAGTGAAAGTGAAAGCGATAAGACGTGTGATGAAGTTGCCTAGAATTGGCGATGTCCCGTTTACTCATGCGAATATTAGTTTGGCGCAAAGGGAGTTTGGCGTTGAGGAAGTTTGTTAGATGGTATGAGAAGTATTATGGTTCAGGAAAAAGAGTGATCACTGAGGCGCAATACAACACATTGATGCAAAAAGCTGTAAGCTTGTTCTTGAATTCCTGTTTCTTTTGATATATTCGCATGATTGATTTATTACTCCTGCACTTTCCGAAAACAAATTATCTTATTTTCAACTGTTGGTATATGATTATGCATCAAGTAAGGAGGAAAGAGGGATCTCACACGATGAACAAGTTTTTGTGGTCCACGGTGTCTTCTTATGAGAACTTTGTGTTCTTGTTAACTCGCGCGAATGTAATTTATTGTATCAGTATTATTGTAGGATTCATGGCTAATAGAGCAAATTTTATTTGGTTGGATTTGTATCATTTTATGGCATTCAAAAATATAGAACACATTAGTTTAAGTGTTGTGATGTTACTTGTTTAGTCTCTTGATTGAAGGTTGACTAGCTGTGTGTATGTGTTTTTTTCTTTTCTTTTTAATATAAATTTCTTGATATGAATTTGGTTTTTGTGATCTCATGATACATTTTTACATTCAGCATGACTTTATGATTTCCTTTGTTTTGTTACCTCTTTGCTAATCTTTCTTTTTATTGTAATTTGTCAACTGAAGTTGCTAGTATAGGGTTATCAAACAATCGTGTCGTAATAGTAGCTGTGCATTCTTGCCATCTAAATCGCAATCACCAGTTGTTACATAAATCTATTAACAACCTAGGGCAATAGTTGTGTAAACTTTACAGGTCATATCTACTTTATTTAGGTCATATCTACTCTATTTATCCATTATTTATAAGATATTGCAACTGCATGAATACCTTCCGAGTTACTACCAAGAGAATTAGATCTTTCTAGGATACAATGTTGTTGGGAGATTAAATTTGTGTGCATCACAATCAAGCTAAAACTTAGCTAATACCCTACATTCACTGTGAGTTACTTTGCAGCGGGATATTAGTTAATCAATGTGTCAGGTATTACTGTTTCATCGTCAACTGATTCACAATATGCGCAAAACAATAAACAAGAGTAGAAGAACAATTGCTATAAGCACAAGGTATTAATCAAAATTGATTGTTTGAATACATCATGTAAAACTAGTTATAAATTAAAATTGAATTTACAGATGGTTTTCTAGCTAACGCTCTAGCTATGAAGAGGGTGACATGCAAATTTTCTCTGAATTTGCACACATAAGTTCATGCACCGACTTCACACTCAACTGCTTGACACATTAAACTATGGGGCAAAGCGATAATAATATCAATGCAAACTCGTGTATCTATATTCTTGTTGAGACGTACGGAATTGACAAGTGAGAATTATGTATAACATCCTCTCAACAGATTGTCTTCGTCAAATGATAGGCTAACACGTGGCATCTCTTCTTCGTTAGCGAGACTTCATCGATCTTCACTAGAGGTAACTCGCTTCAGTGGTAAGTTCCCTTAATCTTCATCAGATGGTAACTTGACAATTAACATCATAGGCTAGTTCCATAATCCTCATTAGGGCATGTGTAGTCATAACGCCCCTTTGTGGGCGTTATGCGACACGTGGCGCGCCACGTCAGCGTGGGGCGTTATGCATTTTAAGTCCGTAGTCATAAAGCCCCCGTCTAATCATTACTCAATTATTAATTTCCAATTTTTTATAATTATTTTCTAACTTTATAAAATTAAAATTCATTTCATTAAATTAAAAAACATTACACTACAATTAAAAAAAAAAAAAAAACATTACACTTAAAAAAAAAAAAAAAAAAACGGTTCCACTAAAAAAAAAAAAGTTTGACTAAAAAAATAAAAAAACAACACTTCAAAGATTATATTTTTTTTCGATCCTTTCCTTTTGGGCCAACGCCATCTTCAAAGCTTTTCCGGTAAGGTGGTCGTGCGGTTTCGAGTAGAACTCAAAGTCCCGTTCCCATTGTCTATCCCGCATAATCTCCGTAACTTCGTGGTTCTCCTCCAAACGTTTATTACCGAGTTCGTGTAAATCATGAAGTCGCATGTTTATCTCCGAAAATGCGTTACTCATATCCGTTCCCATAGACATCGACGATGACTCGGGTTTTTTCGCTCGGCTTTTTCTTCCGGGCGGTCTTGGTAACTCCTCCGCCGGGTCGTCATCCGGAATATCCTCGTTCAAGTAGGTGTTTCGAGCGTCGGAGGTTGGCGTTTCGGGTTCACCCGACTCGTTTGTTTTGGACCTCTTTGATGGCCGTGTATTTCCCGAACGACCACTCGGCATAGATACGGTGGCCCATTTGGGGCTATGGCGAAGGATTTGCCAACACCTCATGTATGGGAAAGGGCCATTACCCTTCGTATACTCGACCAATGCCGCTTGCGTAATATCTTCATCGTTACTTCCACTTTTCCATCCGGCAAACGTGCGTTGGTACACGGTTTGAAAGTTTGTGCATTTCTTGTTTATATCGGTCCACTTCCCCGATATAGAGTCCGGTGGGCGGTATTCCTCATCTTTACCAATTAGCTCGAAAAAAAGTGCTCGTATTCGGCTCCAAAAAACTGTTTTATCTTGATAGTTTGCTACAAAAAAAAGATATAATTTATTAGTCTACAAACATAAAATAAATAAAAAAACAGAAAAAAAACAGAAAAATAAAAACAGAAATAAATAAAAAAACAGAAAATAAATAAAAAAACAGAAAAAAAAAAAAAAAAACAGAAAAAAAAAACAGAAAAAAAAAACAGAAAAAATTTAAAAAATATACCTATAACCGGATCCTCCGACACATCGATGAAAGCGCGGGTTAACGCATACTCCTCATCGGACTCCCACCGGATCACATTTTTTTTGGCTCGGGTGCTGGTTTCCGCTTTTTTTTTATGTGGCCGTTTTGCTTTTGCTTTTCCTTTTTGGGTCTCCGCTACTTCGGGTTGTGTTTCCGGAACGTCGGGTTCGTGTTGTGGGGAGCCGAAAGCTTGAGCCGACCCGAACGCTTGAGACGACCCCATTCCGTCGGTGTTTTGATTCGGGTTCCACCCGTAGAGATTCGGGTCCCATGATAGCGGTTGGTTCAAAAGATTCATGAACCCGGGATTTTGTTGATTGTAGTCGAGAAAACCGGAGCCGAAAGGGTTGGGTCTAGTGGGAACCGGCAACACGGGGCGAGTAGGATTACCACTTTCGTTTGGGTCCGCACTTGATCGGGGAGGAATGAAGCCACGGGTGTATGGATGCATTGTATAAAATATAAAGATTGTAAAAAAAATGGAAGATATAGAGAGAGTTTTTGAGTGTTTGTGGTAAAAAAAAATAGGAGAGGAGGTAATGATTTAAAGGAAAATTTGAAAAATAAATTTAATTTTTTTTTTTATTATAAATGACCGTTTGTAAACGGTCAAAAAATTCAAACTCTCGTTCGATAGCGCCGCTATAGCCATCGCGCTTTGTTTTTTTTTTTGGGCATAGCGCCCTTCGTCCCGGTGTTCTCGGCGCCATCTCGGCGCTATAGGGGCTTATACCGCCCCACTACGCAAGGTCTTAGTGGTAACTTGCCGTCAGAGGTAATCTCCATTAATTCTTCAACAATTATAAGTTCCAATCAGAGTTACATAACTTAGCCCAAGGGTTCCTTGAAATTAACAGCCTAAAAAACAACGAATAAATATCTAGTTAAAAAAATCCATTACTTATCCTCGTATAACTTCAAACGTAATGAAAGTTATGCCCTTTTTACCTTGAATCATTTTCCAGTCCACTGCTTTGTGTCTAGTTGCAACAAATACGATTATGCCCTTTTTAGCTTGAATCATTTTCCAGTCCACTTCTGTGTGTCTAGTTGCACCAAATACGAGTCTGCAGTCTGCTAGATCATGGATTAGCTCTGTATCCCTATCACTTAATAATAATAATAATTATTATTATTTTTATATAAATTTAGACAAAAAGTTCTTTGGATTGATTTTATCCGATCCATTTTGAACGACTCCAACAACTACTAGTAACCATGTTGATTAGTCAAAGTTTTGGTTAAGTTAAAGAATGAGAAATTGCTAAATATTTGAGTTGCATACCACTGAGATGCAGGATAGAGTCGTGAGAGTTTTGTTCCAAGTTACATGAAGCTACTTATCATTTCTAGGCTTTCATCACTCGAACTGTTTGCAAAATCTTTAACACCTGTGACTTAATTTGTTTCTTATGTTTGTTGCTTCTTCGATTTCTTATTCAACCTTATCTTGAATCTCAGGATGTTTGCAGAGCATGTAAATGGCAAATTATGGCAATAGATGTAGCCTCCTTTCCACCAATTATGAAGTATTTTGGATGTGTGTTGTTGATTTGCAGAATATCTTCTTTCTTCAACTGCAATTAAAAAACTTCAAGGGTCAAACAATACACTTTGATATTAATGGCCAAACCCATTGCTTTTCAAATTTAAGAATGTTACAGAAACAAATTTTTCCATTGAAGATGATGTGGATCCTGTTGCATTTCTGTACCAGCTAAAAAAACTATTCTTAAAACATCATAGTAATCAATTTTGAAGTCAATTTTAATTTGTTTGACCTCAAGAGTCAAACTGTACTTCATTTAATGGTTGATGTGGTTATGTCTGGTGGGTTGGACTGAAAAATTTAACTACATGGATAACGAGTCAAACGGGCAGATCCACTGTGGAGGGTAGGGCATATCCAGGGCCCATGATTTTTAGGGAGCACATTTATAAATACTATCAATATTATGGAAAAATATACTAAATATATTATTTAGGTTAAGATTTGTACCAAGTGTACGCGACCAAGGGAAGAGGACACGTGTTCTTGCCTTGAAGGGTAATTTAGTCATTTCTCATTTAAACAACTTCCCCCATTGATTTTCAAACGGGTATAGCTCTTTTATACGTTAATATTTTTTTTTTAAAATTACACCGTATTAACGAGCATTTCATTCTCTTTAATTCGAGCACCCCGTTGCTATAGTTTCCTTAAAAAAATTACAGGATTTTGAATACCCGTTAGTTCATTACGTGATTTTGAATACCCAGCACATGACTACGTGATTTTGAATACTTATTACGTGATTACACATTCAACATAAACCATTACGTGATTACACATTCAGTATAAATCCACTACGTGATTACACATTCAATATGATTAAAAAAAATATATTAATGTATGAAAAAGTTATAGCCGTTTGAAAATCAAGAGGGAAGGAGTTCAAGTGGGAAAGGACCAGAATACCCTTTTGCTATTTGTTTCTTCAATTGTTTGAATCTCATATTTACGAAAATGCCACTGGATTACTTTGAGCCATTGATCTTAAAAGATCAATGGCTTACATACTCACGTATGCTTCGTACAAGACTCGTCTTGTACAGAAGCCAACCTCTATTTATTTTATATTCAATTCAATTATATACATCAAATAAGCTATGGTGTCAACCAAATAATATGTGTGTGTAATATAATTCTGTGATATTTTGATGGGCTCAACCAAATAATGTGTGTGTAATATAAATAATATGTGTGTGTAATATAATTCTGTGATCTTTTAGGCAAAAAATATATTAGGAGGGGGAACCTTATTTACATTTTACCCCAAAACTTACAAAAGAATAGGAACAACCATACAAGTGGTTCTAACGTTATTAAAACATAATCAAAACACATGTTACTTTTTAAACACTCCTTTAGAAAAAGTTTAGACGACTATTCTAAATAGTATATTTTCTGTAATCATAGTTAAAACATTAATTGGCCATAAGGTCAAAAGAAAATTAAAATGTTTGTACCACAGTCCAACACCCCAACCCGCCTTAGTTCAACCCTACTAAAAAGTCAACAATATTATTAACCCGAACCTGTCTTGACTCGTTGTCCAACCCACCCATAATTTTTACAGGAAAAAAAGTACAAGCTTACCAGAAATGATCTTGTCCATCATCAAGCACTTTGACCCTTTCCTTTAACTTAGCCTCTGGTCTGATATTTGACAATTTCTTAAGACCTTCACTTTGAATATTGAATCCAACTGATTTTCATGAATAAATCATGTGTTATATCATGAATACTAATAATCAAAACCAGTTTGTTATAATATGGGGTAGTCAAATGTTGTTGACTTTAAAGGAACTTACACTTATGTCATCGACACTTAGTCTGTTATTAGCTCATTCAGTAATTATATGCGCGAGTTTTACTGCACTTTACTCAAGATACTTCCCCTGAAAATTCACACCTTGAGACTTTTCTCTGTTCTAGAATTTGACCTGGTCAACTGTGAATGTTCTATCACCCAGAAGATCCTTTAGGATATGTGACTGCAAAAGTTTAGTTGTAATATATAAGTTATTCAGTTCTTCACAGACTTCATATCAAGTATTAATACAATTAATCAAATTAGCTATGTTTTTTTTATCATAACTCCGCAGTAAACAAAATGCAGATCTAAACTCTGATTTGTATCTTCAACTTGTGAATCAGATTCAACTTTGTAATCGAGACTTGAAGTAACTTCAATCAAATTTCATTATCTATTACTGTAACACTTCAATCAAATTTCATTATCTATTAGTACACATTGTGAAATGAGTTCCGTACAATCACACAAATCAACTGATTAACAACCTAAAATCGAACCCTATCAACCTACAAAAGCAAGATCAACAAACAAAACAATAACAATAATAATAATAATTAATTGGCAAGTTTAACTCACGAAAGTCAAAATTAGTACACATTGTGAAATGAGTTCCAACGTATGATGCAGCTACATAATAGTTTAAACTCATGAAAACTGATTTCAACATATAAATTAATGTGATCATTAAATTCAGTTTTAGGTTTTGAGCAACAAATCCTATTCCAACAAAAAAACACGCATATGTCTGAGAATACCAGTTTATCATATGGAAATCAGAGGGTATTTAATTAACAAGTACCTGCCGTCCATGTAGATGCAGGGGATGTCCGTCGGCTGTGATGGGTTTAGAAATCCGATAGGATGTGAAGATGGTGGTACGATGTCGTTTTCGTCCAGTGATTGGGTATTCGCGGCAGGGAATCTCTTCTCGGTGACTACAGAGAAACAAGAAGAAGGTAAGGGTTATTTATTTAAACCAAACGACTAGCAATAATTTCCACGTAACAAACAATTGCTATTTAATTAACAACTACCTTTCTTTCAATTAGTAGTCTATGCAGATGCAGGGGATATGAGAGATGAGGGGTCAGTAGTGGGAGCCTCTTCCTTCACACCTTTCTTTTAATTTTCGGCATTCACCATATATACTCAAAGTCAGAAGTGAAGGTAACAGCGTCTCTGGTAGATCGTTCACCTTTGGGCAGTTGTAAATTTCAAGATGTTGAAGGGATGTGAGGTGTTGGAGCACATAGTCAATATGGTTTGTATTGTACTAACCTTAGAAGCCTTAAACTTAAAGGAGCTTTTTGGATGAAAACAACAATTTGATGAAACCATTATTCTGATAAGCTGCAATATCCCCTTCATTCACAACATAACAACCAGATACGTCATGCATCATCATCTGCGAAGCATATAAATTTTGCATATGATGGTATTATCTTATGCTAGTAGCCTAGTACACAAGAGCATATACGCAAAGGTGCAACATCTGTATTACTTCACTTTTTTATTTCCTTTTTAAGATGTAAAGTTACCCAATGTGTTCTTTTGAAACATAAAACCCATAAAATCATTTTGGTAAACAAAATTAGACTATCATTGAAAATTTGAAATAATATTTCTTTAGTTGACACACTAATTATCAATATTTTTTTTAGAAATTTAGACAGAAAGAGCTTTTGGGTTGACCCAATGTGTTCCATTTTGAACTTCTGACTCCAATAACTACTAGTACCCATGTTGATTAGTTATGAGAGATTGATAAAGATTTGAGATTGCATACCACTGGAACTGCATGAAAGAGTCTTGAGAGTTTCGTTAAAATCTGCATGAAGATACTGTATCTTTTCTAGGCTTTCTTCACTCACACTGTTTGCAAATTCCTCAACTTCTCTGACTTCAACTGCAGCCGACGGTCAAACAACCCACTTTGACATTAGTGGCCAATTAAACCCATTGCTTTTCAAATTATTTTAACAAGAATATAATCAAAACACATAACACTTAATAGACACTATTAAAAGAAAGTTAGACTACTATTATAAATAGTATATATATATTCTTTTTATAATCGTAGTTGAAACATTAACTAGAAATAAGCTTATAAGAAAATAAAAGTGTTTGCATGTCAGTCCAACAATTCAACCAGACCCGACCCATATCATCCCTACTAAAAAGTTAACCACTAGGCCTCTTTCAACTCGTTATCCACCCAACCCATAATTTTTATGGGGAAAAACTATCCTCTTACCAAAAATCATCTGGTACCTTGTGCATAAGTTCCTTTCAGTCAACCAATTTGACCCTTCCCTTTAACTTAGCCCCTGGTCTAAATTTAAAGCTTTCTTAGTTTTCCTTGTTATGTCAACATACCATTTGAGAGTCAATGAAGTTACATCATCAAAAGCATTACATATCTAAGACCTCCTTCAGTTAAACCACACATGCTGTCAATATCAATTCCCAAAGCAACTTTAAAAATCAAATCCAACATGAATAAACCCTGTGTTATATCATGAATGCCAATAGTCAAAACCAGGTCATTGTATTATGCAGTAGTCATATGTTGTTGACTGAAAGGAACTTACACTGCTAAAATCTCTCTTATCTCAATTTTTTCGTGGTCAACTGTGAATGTTCCGTCACCTAGAAGATCCTTTAGGATGTCATGGTCTTAAGTCCCTGCAAAATTTTGTTGTAATATATAAGATATTCTGTTGTTCCGCTATACAGAAGCTTCTCATCTAAGCTAACGAGGAAAATGCTTAATTTACATGTTTACCAAAATCAAATCAGCTAACGTAATTTCCATATTGAAATGTAATCATTGAACATACTCAATGCACCAAGCTGCAAAAAGGATAATGAAAATGGCTAAGATAAAAAAAAAAAAGAAAAAAAAAACGAAATTGAAGTCAACTTGAAAATAAACAGAGTAATAAACAGAATCTTACACCATACATTCTATGCAGCAATATATATATATTAGTTTAAACTTATGAAAAGTGATTACTGATTTCAACATATAAATTATTGTTATCATTCAAATTCAAGAGTAAATTGCCATTTTGAACCTCTGACTACTAGTAACCCCATGTTGATTAGTCAAAGGCCCAGTTAAATCATAGTATGAGAAATTGATAAAGATTTGAGATTGCATACCACTGGAACTGCATGATAGAGTCTTGAGAGTTTTGTTAAAATCTGCATGAAGATACTGTATCTTTTCTAGGCTTTCTTCACTCGTACTGGAACTCATCAACTACTTTGACCCTTTTACCGTAACTACTCTTGAGAGTTTTGTTAAAATTGCAACATGTGTATTACTTCTCTTTTTTATTACCTTTTTAGGATGTAAATTTTTGAAACATAAAACCCCTGAAAATATTTTAATAAACAAAATTAGATTATCATTGAAATAATACTTCTTTAAACCTAGTTATCAATAACTTTTTTTTTAATTTTTTGACAAAAAGAGCTTTGGGTTGACCCAATGAGATCCATTTTGAACCCCTTACTCCAATAAATACTAGTAACCATGTTGATTAGTCAAAGACCCGGCCAGTTAAGTCAAAGTATGAAAAATTGATAAAGATTTGAGATTGCATTCCATGGGAACTGCATGAAAGAGTCTTGAGAGTTTCGTTAAAATCTGCATTAAGATATTGTATCTTTTCTAGGCTTTCTTCACTCACACTGTTTGCAAATTCTTCAACATCTGTGACTTTGGATGTGTGTTGTTGCTATGCAGAAACCTTGATAGAATGTCTTCTTTCTTCAACTGCAGTCAAGGGTCAAACAACACAATTTGACATTAGTAGGCAAACCCATTGCTTTCAAATTAAAAATAACAAGATTATAATCATCACATTCTAAACACTATTAAAAGAAAGTTAGACGATTATTCAAAATGGTTTGTTTTTTGTAATCATAGTTAAAACATTAACTAGATATAAGGTTTAAAGAGAATTAAAGTGTTTTTCATCTCAGTCAAACAATCCAACCTGACCCCACCCGACCCATTTCAACCCTACTAAAAAGGTAACCATTTTTCAAAACCCCAGAACTATTTCGACTCGTTACCCAACCCACCAATGATTTTATGGGAGAAAAAGTATCCACTTACTAGAAATCATCTTATCCCCTGTTCATTTGTTCAGTCTTGGTCTAGATCAGCTAATAAACAAACTCATCAACCACTTTGATCTTCTTGCATTTAGCTTAGCCTCTGGTGTGATATTTAAAAATGCCTTAAATTTCCTGGTTTTGCTGATTGCTGTCAAGATCAATTCCCAAAGCAATTTTGAATGTCAAATCCAACATGCTTTCATGAATGAATCCTGTGTTACATCATTAATACCAATAATTAAAACCAGGTTGATTGAAAGGAACTTACACCGCTAAAATCTCTCTGTTCTCACGTTTGTCCCATTCAACTGTGAATGTTCCATCACCTTGAAGAACCTTTAGGAAAAAAGTATAAGCTTACCAGAAATGATCTTGTCCATCATCAAGCACTTTGACCCTTCCCTTTAACTTTGAATATTGAATCCAACTTATTTTCATGAATAAATCCTGTGTTATATCATGAATACAAATAATCAAAACCAGTTTGTTATATTATGGGGTAGTCAAATGTTGTTGGCGTAAAAGGAACTTACACTTATGTCATCGACACTTTGTCTGTTATTAGCTGATTCAGTAATTACATGCGCGAGTTTTACTGCGCTTTACTCGAGATACTTTCCCTGAAAATTGACACCTTAAGACTTTTCTCTGTTCTTGAATTTGACCTGATCAACTGTGAATGTTCCATCACCCAGAAGATCCTTTAGGATATGTTCCTGCAAAAGTTTAGTTGTAATATATAAGTTATTCAGTTCTTCACAGACTTCATATCAAGTATTAATACAACTAATCAAATTAGCTATGTATGTTTTCTTTATCATAACTCCACAGTAAACAAAATGCCTAAATTAATCAAACCAAATGCAGATCTAAACCCTAATTTGTATCTTCAAATTGTGAATCAGATTCAACTTTGTAATCGAGACTCGAAGTAACTTTAATCAAGTTTCATTATCTATTACTATAACACTTCAATAATTCCACAAACCACACCAAAACCCTAACTACAGTCAACTCACATCCATCGGATAAACTAGAAACCAAAAAACAAAATTAACCTTACAATCACACAAATCAACTGATTAACAACTTAAAATCGAACCCTATCAACCTACAAAAGCAAGATCAACAAACAAAACAAAAACAATAATAATAATAATATTAATTAATTGGCATGTTTAACTCACGAAAATCAAAATTAGTACACTTTGTGAAATCAGTTCCAACGTATAAATTAATGTGATCATTAAAATTCAATTTTAGGTGTTGAGCAACAAATCCTATTCCAACAAAAAAACACGCACATGTATGAGAATACCAGTTTATTATTGGTGTTTTAAACTAAATATAGGTATAGGGGTCGTTCTGTAATTAGTAGATAGTTAGTTTGTGTTATAATTAGATTAGTTAGTAAGTGCGAGGACCGGAAGCGACCAGTTGAAAGTTTGTAACCTACAAACTTAATCAAGGGACGCCTCTCCTGGAGACGCACCTCTTCAGAAACGGCGCCAACATCTCAAAACAAGGAAGACACGACTTTTCGCAAGGAGACACATCGATTCATGAGGAGACACAACCATTCATCGCACCTATTCGTATAGTATATATAGGGTTCATGTATGTCAATTGTATTCATCACTTTTCATTCAATATAAGCAAGTTTATTGTTCTTCGATTCTCAATTCTTTTACATTCATACCTGTGATTCGCAAGTCCGATTACCAACAGTGGTATCAGAGCACCACGTTAATCGATCCAGGAAGCAAGAAAGGAAAATCTCAGTGCAAGAAACGAAAATCTGGGTTTGCCAATTGAATCAGAGAATCAGAGAACCGGGCGACGGTGTTCGATTTCGTAAGTGCGTTTTTCTTTTGATTTAGTCGAACCACAAGAAAGGAACAATAGGGTCTTGGTTTTTCACGTTCTAAAAAAAGGTCAAAGTTGATTTTTTTTGTTTGATTCCAATTGGTTGCATCAAATTTACTTGTACTGATTCATTAAAAGAATCATAAACAAGGATCACGAGTGTCTATCTTAATTGCAAGATTGACTTTTTGCAAAGCCATATTGGAATCACAAACATAAAAAAAAGGATTGTTGTCTCAATTTTTTAAGCAAAATTCAAACGACTTTCAAAAGAAAAAGAAATCAAGTTTCTTGTACGTTGAAAAGGGGATCATTAGCATGTTTTTTTTTTTAAATAAAGCAAGTCAATTTTGAATCATAAACGACACGTATAGCAAGAAATCGAACCCGTATCGGTTCTAGCAAGTCAAACCGATTCTTGGTTCAAATAGCAAGTTCCGGATCGTTTAGTTCAAAATAGCAAGTAGCACGTCGAATCATCACGATTCAGTCTAGCAAGAAACGACCATTCTTGGTCAAAGCAAGAAAAAGCAAGTACAGCGGGTCGATCAAATTAAGTCCAATTAGCAAGTTGGTTGGATATTTTTTTTCACTCGCAATAGCAAGTTAGCAAGAATCTGATCAGCAAGTCGGTCAGAACCTGATTAGCAAGTGGGTCAGGGTACATAAAATCTGATTAGCAAGTAGGTCAGAAACGCAAGAACCTGATTAGCAAGTGGGTCAGGGTACATAAAAAAATCTGATTAGCAAGTCGGTCAGAAACGCAAGAATCTGGTTAGCAAGTTGGCCAGACGCAAGTACTAAGTAAGAAATTTGGTCTACACGGTCAAGAAAAGGATCATCCGATCACAAGCAAGATAGGCAAGAAAAGCAAGGCGAGAAAGAAAGGAGGCATGACAGAAAAAGAAGGAAGTGCATCAACGTCACTCCACGAGCAAGGGAATGTATCTCTTCAATGCCCAAAATTGAAAGAGACGAATTACACCCAATGGGCAGTTATGATGGAAACAATCTTGAAGGCATATAGTCTTTGGGAAACAGTTGTTTCAACGGAAGGGATAAATGAAAAGAAGGCGCACACAACGAAAGCACTTATCTTCCAAACGTTACCGGAAGATGTTTTGATGCAAGTTGCGCAATACGAAAAAGCAAAGGAAGTATGGGATGCAATCAAAGTTCGTTATCTCGGAGCAGATATGGTTCAGAAAGCACGTCTACAAACTTTGAGGAGCGAACTAGAAGTTTTAAAGATGGATGAGAACGAAACAGTAAGTAGTTTCGCAAGCAAGTTGAGTGGTATAAAAGCCAAATTTAAAACTCTCGGTACCACTATCAAAGACAAGAAACTCGTAAGGAAATTACTTATCTCCGTTCCGAAGAAGTTCCTACCCATCGTGGCAAATATCGAACAATATTCGGAAATAGACAAAATGCCATTTGAAGAAGCAGTGGGAAGAATAATAGCTTTTGAAGAACGTCTCAAAAGTCAAGACAAGCAAGAAGATAATAATCAAGGAGGACTCATGATGGCAAGTACAAATAATCAGTTTGAAAGTTTGCATCATGGAAAGGGCCGTGGTGTTCAAAACTATGGCAGAAGTCAAGGACAAGGATCTTTCAGAGGAGGAAGAGGACGTGGAAAAGATATGGGTCCAAGAAACCAAGACAAGAGCAAGTTCAGATGTTATGATTGTGGAGAACTTGGTCATTTTGCAAGAGATTGCACCAAGTGGAAGGAAAAGGAGAAAGACACGCAACAAGAAGCCAATCTCGCATTGGAAGAGGAACCAATGCTACTGCAAGTCAAGCAAGTTGAAGACCTTTGTTAAACTATATTTAGTTTACGGGGGAGTATTGGTGTTTTAAACTAAATATAGGTATAGGGGTCGTTCTGTAATTAGTAGATAGTTAGTTTGTGTTATAATTAGATTAGTTAGTAAGTGCGAGGACCGGAAGCGACCAGTTGAAAGTTTGTAACCTACAAACTTAATCAAGGGACGCCTCTCCTGGAGACGCACCTCTTCAGAAACGGCGCCAACATCTCAAAACAAGGAAGACACGACTTTTCGCAAGGAGACACATCGATTCATGAGGAGACACAACCATTCATCGCACCTATTCGTATAGTATATATAGGGTTCATGTATGTCAATTGTATTCATCACTTTTCATTCAATATAAGCAAGTTTATTGTTCTTCGATTCTCAATTCTTTTACATTCATACCTGTGATTCGCAAGTCCGATTACCAACATTTATCATATGGAAATCAGAGGATATGAATTAATCAACAAGTACCTGCCGTCCATGAAGATGCAGGGGATGTCGGTCGGCTGTGATGGGTTTAGAAATCCGATAGGATGTGAAGATGGTTGTATGATGTTGTTTTTCCTCCGGTGATTGGGTATTCAGGGCAGGAAATCTCTTCTCGGTGACTACAGAGAAACAAGAAGAAGGTAAGGGTTATTTATTTAAACCAAACGACTAGCAATAATTTCCACGTAACAAACAATTGCTATTTAATTAACAACTACCTTTCTTTCAATTAGAATATGTCGATGCGGGGGATATGAGAGATTCGGGCCCAGTAGTGGGAGCCTCTTCCTTCACACCTTTCTTTCAATTTTGGGCAATTATAAAATATTCTCAAACTCAAAAGTGAAGGTAACAGCGATTCTGGTAGATCGTTCACCTTTGGGCAGTTGGAAATGTCCAGATGTTGAAGGGATGTGAGGTGTTGGAGTCCCGTTGAAAGTGATTCCAGATTATATCAAAACGGTTTATCCACAGAGATGTAAGAGAAGGGAAAAGGTGGGACAATTGACTAAAATTCCTCACATCGGGTTCATCATATAACGTTAGGTGAACAAGGGAAGCTGGGAAATTCTGACTTCCCCATTCTGAGATGGGCTTTTTCAACCCCCCAATTAAAAGGAAACACAAATTGGGAGGCCAATGCCCACGAGGAAAGGAAGCATCAATCATTGGACACTTACTGATACATATACGTTTTAACATGGTGAGATTGGATAGCTGAAGGTCAGGAAATGACTCCAGATTTTCACAATCTATTGTGCTCCAATTGATTAGATTTGGTAGCTGCAGGTCACCAAATGCCTTCATGTTTTTGCAACTTCTTATGTTCAGTTCTGTGAGATTTGGCAGATGAAGGTTAGAAAATGACTGTATGCTTTCACAACCATCTATATACAACGAGGTGAGATTTGATAGCTCAAGGTCAGAAAATGACTCTATGCTTTTACAACCATCTATATCCAACGAGGTGAGATTTGATAGCTGATGAAGATCAGAAAATAACTCCATGTTTTGACAACCTCTTATTGACAAAGAGGTGAGGTGAGTTGAGTTACTCAATTGATTTATTGATTTTAGATTTTCACAGCTATCTATAGTAAGTGACTTGAGATTCTGCCCTCCTCCACCTGTTGTTGTTGCTCTTGGTAAGGAGACATCTCTAACTGAACTACACTTATAGATACATAAACTCTCAATGCTATTTGGACAACACAAACGCTCCATACTTTCACATGACCATATATCCAGCTTCCTAAGAGATGATAGGAGGTTGCCCCCAATGTTATCCTCATCCTCCTCTTTCTCTCCTAAACTCACCAAATTTTCACATCCAATGTTATCCTCATCCTCCTCTGCATCTGATTCCCATAGGTATCTTATCTCATCACAATTTTGTATGCATAGCTCTTCAACCGCCCCAAAATTCACGATGACACCTCTCCATACCTCATCCGTAAGCCCTAAAATTGATCCTATTTCCAATTTAGTGGTTGATGAAGCTGCTTGAACCAGACTTCTCAGCACACTTTCACCACATCCCTCTATCCTCAAAACTCTTAGTGAAGGTAATGCTTCAAGTGAGACATCATTCAAATCGGGACATTTGATTATTTGAAGCTCTCGAAGGCGTGGAAACATTACTTCGCTATTGGTTGACCATACCTTCCAACTAGACATATCTTCAAACCTTAGAATTTCAAGTGAAGGGAAGGTAACATCAGTACTCCTACTTAACTCCAAACTTATGACTTTAACATCATCCATTCCTTGAATCAACAACTCCTTAAGTGCAGGTAACTGCCCAAGCAGCGGTAGAGATGCACATTTTCTACAACCCCGTAGCGACACATGAACCAATTGATGAAAAGACGAATCCCCAACCCAATTCGGAAACTCTATTCCCTTATAATACTTAACCTCAAGCATTTTCAACTTATTACTACATGGCATTAACTCACTAAGAACCTCCTTCTCAATTGTTTCCCTTCCAGAACCATCATTCCATTTCAACTTTAACTTATTAATCCCTTTTAAAGATAACTTCGCCTCTCGTGCATGCATTGAGCTTTGCACTTTGTTCAACCCCTTGATGGAAATTTCCCCATGCAGATCCTTTAACCCCTTAAGCTCGGTTAGTGCAAAGCCACCGTGTCCTTCAATGATAATTTTAGTGAGAGTTTGTAGGCTTTTCAACTCACCAATCCCCAAGGGCAACTTTTTCAGACATGGAGTATCTCTCGTGTCAAAATGCCTCAACTTTTTTAGCTTTGAAAAGCTTTTAGGCAACTGGGTCAAACTCTTACATCCAAAAACTATCAATGTTTCTAAATTATAAAGATTACCAACATTGTCCGGCAACTCTTTGATATGAGTTTTAGATAGATTAAGATACCTCAGGTGCTTCAAACTACCAATGGAATTCGGTACCTCACTTATACTAAAACGACTCAAACAAAGAACCCTTAATAACGGTAACTCAGGAAGTAAGTCAACCAAAATCTTGCTGGATAAGTAGAACTCGTCCCAACTTTGATCGACCCCAACATATACCGCTAACAATGTTCTCAAACCTTTAGCTCTCTTGAAGGCCTCAAACTTGTGGTAAGCTACATATTCATCACGAATAAATGACATGTGGCGGTACTTTGCTAAATCTTCTGTCGCCATTCGATTGTCATCCCTTGAAAAGAACTCTCCAACAACAAATGTGGCCAAATCATTCATCAGGTCATGCATCACAAATAACGGTTCCTCATTTGGTGATTGTTGAAAAAATGACCTTGATAACAACTCTTCAAAATATTCAAAACCAAGGCGTTCTGGTGACTTGGCTGCATTTGATTTGTACAAAAACCCTTCGGCCAGCCACAACAGGACTAACTCTTTTTTGTCAAACAAAAAGTCCTTAGGAAACAAGGAGCAATATGCAAACAACCGCTTCAAATTTGCAGAAAGTTCATGGTAGCTTAACATAAGGGCAGGAAAAATCACCTTCCAATCTGTAGAAAGATCACCAACACTTTTTGAATCCCATATCTTACTATTCAACACCTCATCCCATTTTTCTTCATCTGTTTTACTTCTCAATAGCCTTCCAATTGCCTTTAAAGCCAAAGGCAAACGACCACACTTTTCCACAATACGCTCACCCTTTGGTCCGAGTGTTGGGTGTGAATCAAAGTTGTCTACACCCAATGCATGTAAAGCAAATAAAGACAAAGCATCTTCAGATGACAAAGTCTCAAGATGGTCTAGATTATCAAAACCTAGCATCTTAAGCAATTGCTCCTTGCGAGTTGTCATGATTACCTTACTTCCACGAGCCCCTGAATGAAATGGGAGCACTAGGTTTTCCCAATCATTAAAGTTTTCATGCCACACATCATCTAGCACTAGTAGAAACCGTTTTTCCTTAAGTTTCTCTTTAAGAGCCACTTGAAGCTGATTTAGATCAGCAAATTCCTTGTTTTCGTTGGACACAGCTTGAAAGATGGTTTTGGTTATCTTAGAGATATCAAAATCATCAGAGACACAAACCCATGCATGGAGTTCAAACCGACCCTTCACTTGTGTATGATTATACAAAAATCTAGCTAGAGTGGTCTTACCAACCCCACCCATACCGACTATGGGTAAGACACTGAAGTTTTCCTTACATGGCTCATCCTGCAACAGCTTGTTGAGCAATTTTTCTTTCTCAATCTCTCGTCCAATGACATCAGATTCTAGCAAGGAGGTTTCGTTTCCTCTATTGTTATTTTTTGGCTTTTCATTTTTCACAATCAAACCAAGATCACCCTTTTGGTTCTCTAGATGTTGTAACTTGGTGTTGATACTATCTAACTTGTGATGCAGACGTTGACTTAGTGAGAATTTTGTGCAGCAAGTTGGGACTATGAGGTTTCTTACCTTGCTGGTGATTGCCTCAGATTCCTGTGACAGCTCACGACGCATAGCTTCGGTAGCCACATCATCTAGTACATCATCGATGTCGTAAGCCAAATGTTGGAGACTGTTGAGCCATTGTTTAACAGATTTTTCAGTTATTTCCCTGTCAGAAGCATCACTAAGCAGATCTTGGATATGGGACAGTGTGTTCTGCAGTTCATTGAGCTCAGAATCAATCTTCTGAGAGCGAGCAAATTTCTTGAAGGCTTCATCGGTTAGCTTCTCAAAAATGACACTGAGGAGGGCAGAGGCAGCAGTTTCAGCCATTGTTAACAGACAGTGAAGAGGTAAACTGGAAATTGGAATGAGAATAGTTGGTGTGTAATCTGTATGCTTTGAATGTAAAGTAAACAAGACACAAGTGGAGATAAGATGGGAGTGGTCTGAGAGGAGATAAGAAATAAGCGGACAAAAAGAAGGATACAGTTTATAGACATTTCAACCAATTGTCTTGGTCAACGTACAGTTTTTTAATATATTGATTATCATATGTTTATATTGCGAGATGCCAAGTTGCCGACATTCATTTTTATTACTTGTACTGCTGTTATAAAACAGTTTACTATTTTTGCAAAAAAAAAAAAAAGTATAAAAGGAGTAATGTGAATATTTTGATATCACTAATTAATTTAGAGGATTGTATGCGTTGGAAATAAACTCTGGACGGCTTTCATGCTAGTTTATCCATTAACGTTTTATCTTTACTTTCTGGTATGACTCATTTATGGTAAAAGACAATCCAAAATCAGTTTATTCGTAACGAAATAGGTTGAAATCATTTTTAAATGCATTCGGTATATACATTGACCACTACGAAAGTCATAGGGCCCGTATAGACATTTTTACCCTCACACACCGCCCATATGATAACATCACCCGGTGTCAGGGGCGAAGTATAGTGGGTGCCAGGGGGTGCACCCGCCCACCCCAATGTTTCGGTTAGAAGTGTATAGATTTCGATTTTTCGTCCGAAAATTTTAAAATTATATAGGGTTTTAAAATTGTATATCCTAAATATTTATACACTTTGTATATAAATGATGGGTAGTTGGTAAATATACACTTTGTTTTATTTGGAACTATTATTATTTGACCCGACTTGAATCGAATAGCAAACCCGATCCGACCCGAAACATAACCATAGGAAAAAAATTTGGGTCCCATCACTTTACGCCCCCTTGAAACTTTTGATCAAGCTCCGCCACTGCCCTGTGTATATGGTGTAGGACCCATAGGAAAATAAGACATGATCATAATGGATTTTGGGTAAAAGCTGAAACTATAATATCTTTTTATATGAGTTTAAAACGGACGGGTAAACACCATATAAAAAATACAGATCGAGCACTTACAAAATCAACTTTTCTTTAAACTTCACAAAAACCACCATATAATTATCGTAATACAAAATGAAGCTAAATAACGACTACATCTTGTTTTTAGTGATTGCTGCAATTGCCATGTCAAATCCTTTTTTTTCGTATTATTTTGCATGTTCTGGACGGCAGCTATTAGAAAAAAAGAGTAGGTAGTCATTAAAAGAAATATTTTCATAATATTTGATGGATTGCATTATTACAATGACAATGGCAGTATTTTATCACATCCTATTAATAATAAGGTTAAAAATTAAAATGTATTTTACTCAGGAACCGATAAATATGTGACTCAGGTGGTACACACCCTCTAGGTGAAGTTGGAAAAAAAATGATAAATATGTGAAGTTTATGGCATTAACCACTGGGATGGTGACTCGGGTGGGGTATGTCTGCTAAGTTGATCATAAGCAAAAGCATGTCGAAGCTCATAAACATCATCCATTATCCATTATAAGTTTAATCGGAAATATATATAAGTTTTTTATATAAGATGGTAATCTCATAAGCTTAAAGCGGGATTAGGTAGCATTGTGGTCTTTTGAGTGTGAGATCCATAGATGAATAATTCATTTGAACTTAATGAATTGTGATTAGGAAACCGGTGGTTGGGTTTAGGTGGATATACCACAATCTTGGTTAATGTGTGTTTCGATTTGTTTATAATTTAATTGCATATATTTAGAACCGAAGTTTCTGATTGTGATTCCATTGCAGAGAATTTTTTTCGAGACGAAAAAACAATAAGTGTAGGGATGTGATGTGCGTGTGAAAACACGTTGTATTTTGTATACTTTGCGTTAGTAGTTTTAAGGATGTTAATATGTTTATTAGTAATGGTATACGTGCTTATTATATAAAGGGTTTTTGTGCAAAATATGGTAAAAAGAGCATACAAGCAGGAAAACGAGAGTGACGGGTCAGAATGGGACATGTAGCAGGAAAAGTTAAAGAGAGAAGCCCCCGCGCAATGAGGGGGATACCTTCATCATCTTCGCGACACGCTAGGGATGTTAACTGGTGAGTCGGTTTAAATAACCCATGCGCCACGCGAGAGAAGGCAAGGACTCTCCCGCGACGCGCGAGAGAGGTCATTTACGGGAAAGTATAAATATCGATCTAATTCGCGTTTTGAGGAGCTAATCTTTCCCAACCGTCAGAGACGAATTCAGAGGCGATTTTAGGCTATTCGGACAGTATTCTTCCATCTTTCAAGTTGTTCTTTCATGTTCGATCAATTCCCGATGACAACTGAAGCTGTGATGACTTCTATGCGCAGCTAAACGGTTGTGGTTTCCGATTGTCTTGTTTTACATTGAAACTTTTTAACTGGTAAATCTTGGCCACTTGTGTTGATTTTGTGAAATGTTTATTATATCTAAATTGTTTGTCATTTATCAAGCGTATTGGCAATTTCCTTGCATCGCTAGCGGGTTGGTAAATTGGTGGGTAATTGATATAATTAAACGGGTTATTAGGTTGTATGGTGAGTCTTAAAAACTAACCCTAATAATTAATCAAAATCATTAATTCCAATGCCATGTCTATGTGGTGTTATGAATCTGTAAACGAGTTTTTATGTTAAAACGGGCAATCGGGATTCCGGGTGGAGGTTACTTGTCTCATCTTGATCACAACTTTCTTAATTAGTTTTTGTGTTTTTTTAAATCAATTAATCAAACCCCCAATTAGATAATTTTAGTTCAGTTAAAATCTCTACACTAACCACAAATTCCCCATATATACGATATCCTACTTACGCTATCCACTTAGTTTAATTAGGTTTTTGCATGACCCTTACGACCGTCATCAAATATTCATCGAAATGTGATGAATTAATACATATTTATGAATTATGGCATGAATATCATCATGAATAGAGACACTCTTACCCTTACACACGGCCCATCACCTCGTGTATATATAGTAGGACCCTTAAGAAAATAGACTTGATCATAATGGATTTTGGTTAAAACTTGAAACTTTTATCCAGGTTTAGGTTTAAAACGGACGGTAAAACATATAAAACATACAGAGCACTTATAATAAAATTAATGAATAATGGCTCTTCTACATTCACAAAAATCACCATATAATTACCTTAATATAAAATTAAACTAAACTAGGACTGCAACCATTGTTTGTAGTGATTTCTACAAATTGTTATGGTCAAACTTTTTTTCTTTTTGTCTATTATTGTGCAGCATGATCTCGCTAGCAGCCATTATAGAAGGGGGTAGGTAGTCATTAAAAGAAACCCACTTGTATATTTACATAATATTTGATGGATTAAATTATTACAATGAGAATGGGAATATTTTGTCACGTCCTTATAATTATATACATATTATCTATATATTTATTTAATTTGTTTAATATTAATAATTGAATGAAATGAACGGTAAGTATTTAATGCTTTTTTCTTTCTTTTTTTTTAACATATTGTAACTAATGGTAACCAACCATAATGAACATAAGTGGTAACTAATCGTAACCCGTACAAGACATTGATTTTTGTCGGCTGCAAGTATAAGGCTATGTGGTATGGTGATGGTCCTCCCTTGGAGGATGATTCGCCATGTAGGATCCACGTAGGATGGGTGTGAGGATTGGGCAAAGAGGATGGAGGTATGGAAATGGGGGGATTGACCTAAAATGTATATGTATATATTGTATGTATAGGTATGTGAGAGAGGGAAAGTGATGGTTTTTGTCTTCTTGTGGATCGTCACCATCGTCCCATACTCTACGCCGAGGACGAAGCCGGGGGGGGGGGGGGGGGATGGTGTTCCCACCGGCGCCATTCCAGAATCATCCGGGGACGGTCCCCATACCCAGAAGCCTAAACAGCACTGTGTTGAATACACATTGAACCGTAATTACCTATTACAAACATGAGTAATCCACTTTAAACACAACAACAAAGCGCGACAGCCAAAACCCCTAGTACATATTAAAATTTGAAGTGAATGAACAGTAGTTATATTATATAAATCTTAAATTTTGAAGTGAATCTATACATATAATAAAAGAAACCATGTTAGGGACACATGGCGTTCTATGAGCCATTCTTAATTATTTTCTAAATATTTATTATGGAAAATCAATTATTGATAATATCAAATTTAAAATTTGTAGAAGAGATTTTAACGATAAAGACAAAGATAACTGATAATAATATATTAATTATTATAATCATATATTAATTATTAAAATCTAAAAAAATATATTAGCGTTTTAAATATTTATAAAGATAAAGATTTTATTTAATTGGTAGTTTTAATTGTTTTTATATTTTGATGATAAGGATAATTGATATTTTATTAAAATATAAGTTTTCAATACATGTTTCTAAACTTTTAACTGATAAAAGAAAATATTTTCCATGTTTACATATAACTTCCGAAGAAAATTATAATATTTAGTTTGTTAAATGTCAAAGAAAATTATAATCTTTATTTTGTTAAATGTCAAAGAACATGTAATCCGAACGTACCTATGTTTATACAAGGTAATAGTTATATTAAAAAAATTGTATAAAAACCCTATAATGTAATCTATACATATAATAAAAGAAACGATGTTAGGGACATATGACGTTCTATGAGGCATTCTTAAGAAACCATATTAGGGAGGGCGTTCTATGAGGCATTCTTAATTATTTTTCTAAATATTTATTATTGAAAGTCAATTATTGATAATATTAAATTTAAAATTTAAAGAAGAGATTTTAACGATAAAGACAAAGATAACTCATAATAATATATTAATTATTATAATCATATATTAATTATTAAAATCTAAAAAAATATATTAGCGTTTTAAATATTTATAAAGATAAAGATTTTATTTAATTGGTAGTTTTAATTGTTTTTATATTTTGATGATAAGGATAAGGATATAATCCCAAATTAAAATTAAAATATTTATTTTAATCAATTGTTTCATTAAAAGGATTTATTCAATACATGTAGAACATATATATTTTTTATACATGGTATATTTAGAATCATATTTCTAATAAAGGATCTCATTATCCCGTTTTACACTCCAATAAAATAATAATATTAAATCATAATATCCAGCTTATCTCTTGTATATTTAATATTTTTTACTAAAATATTTTTTTTCTTTTTTTTTCTGATGATTATCCAACATCAAGTAATACGTAAGTTTCTAACCTAATAATAAATAAAAAAACAAAGTGAAATGTTATAAACCATGTAATACACAACCCTCTAACCTAATAAAAAATAAAGTGATATGTTAGAATAAATAAATAGTACCTCAAAGTTCTTTTTGTTAGAAAACACATCTTGATGACTAAATGTTTTAACGGATTACATTATTCATGTAAGACATGTGTTTATTCAAATCGTGCAATACACGAGTTTTTAAAAGATGTAACTATTTTATTACTTAGTATATAAAATTATATTTATTCAACCCGTGTAATACACGGGGTTCTAACCTAGTAAAATTATATTTATATACATATTGTCTATAACTATTATTTATCAAATGTCGGTTGAATAGGAAAGTATCAACGTGTCCCCCAACAGATTTTAAAGTTTGCTTTTAGACATATTTATTTACTGGCTTTTCACTTTTGGCTCTATTTGTAAGCATTTAGAGAGTGAAAGGAAGACGGCCGGCACCAGGCACTGCGAGATGATGTTCTTTCTCACTCTTCGGCGAAGCACTGCTACGGTAGTGGCGAATGGTCGATCCAAGGTCTGACTTTAGTACCATCCTTCCGTCTTCAACCTTCGTCGCCGGAAACCTAACTTGCCGAGGCCTCTTTCCGGTGGTGTAAACATCGCCTGAAACCTCCATCATCGTGGCCCTCTGTTGCGTAAGTGATTGTTTCCAGTGGCGGCGCCGCCGCTCACCAACAACTGATTCCGTTCGAAACCCAAACCATTATCATCCTCATGCGATATGATTTGCGGAAAGATGAAGATGGCGACGGTGACGGTTTTGTGGAGGTGTTTTGTGGTTGTAGTCTTTTGTGGTGGTGGCATTATTAATGGTGGTTGTAATATGGCTGCTTTTCAACAAAAGCCAAGAAAACCATGGGTTTGCTTTATTGCCCGTAGGTTTTCTTTGAAGAACATAGATATAGCACGTGACCTGTTGTACAAAAATTGATTTTTTAATAGGTTTAAAATTTAACCGGCTACTTCAACTATTAATTTACTTTTATCAAATTTACGAAACAAGGAAATATAACTAAGACAAATCGATGTGGGCCTTTGCTAAATAACAAGTTTTCTAATAGTAATAAAAAAAAGAGTTAATTGCTCGGATGGTCCCTGTGGTTCCAAGTTTTTTCACGTTTAGTCCCCACCTTTTGAAAATAGCAGGTATGCTCCCTATGGTTTGTCATTTTGTTACTCGGATAGTCCCTGAGTAGATGTCAGTTAGTTTGAAAATAGCAGGTATGCTCCCTATGGTTTGTCATTTTGTTACTCGGGTAGTCCGCAGAGTAAATGTTGGGGGACTATCCGAGTAACAAAATGACAAACCATAGGGAGCATACATGCTATTTTCAAAAGGTGGGGACTAAACGTGAAAAAACTTGAAACCACAGGGACCATCCGAGCAATTAACTCTAAAAAAAATTGGTAACAAGTTAGCAACATAGTAGGTCATGTTGTATTATGTATTTTCATTTACTTATTTTTTGAGAAAAATGTTAGATTAATTAATAGCATGTTAACGAAATTTATGATATGAACCCATAACTTATAACTTTTAACTCAGTATAAATTCTATTGTTGAGTTCAATAATAATAATTTAATGCCAACGTGACTTAATTGTTTACTAAATTTTAAAATATGTTGTATAAAATTCCGTCTTTATTGTTTAACGAGTTTTTTTATCAGCGTCGCGATGGAGCCTACCGCCGGAACGCACGATCAATAACACTAAAAGTTTCGCTAAAATTTGTACTTAAAATTGAAAAGGTCATGTATGATTTATTTATTTATCATGACAACTTCATTTTTTGGGTTATATATTTCAATTGCTATACCGAGTGAGTGGCAGTATTAAACCGATATCATAATGAACCGAATCGCTACCGATTGAACTTCCTCCGCAACGCGGCGAGGGAATCCACTAGTATGGTTAAAACTGGAAACTTGTTTTTATTGTACAAAAAAATTATAATATCCATTGGTGATCATAAAAATAAGACGTGAATCCAAGGGGTGTAGAAACGAATAAGCAAACAAATTTGGTTTTTCTTATGGTTAATCATGTGGGTGTAATTTTTTTTTTGAACGGCAAATTTGGATCACTGACGGACCACTGGAGTATCATCGTACCACCAACGGAACCACCCGATCATATCAATCTCCAGTAGGCATAATGCCTATACAACAAATCAGGAGGAAATCCAATAAATATAGGAATAACCCCTTGTGGGAATCGAACCCAAGACCTATTGGTCTCAAAATCTCATCCCATCACTAAAATGCCACTAGGCTATAAAGCCATGGCCATCATGTGGGTGTAATAAGTATTTGCATGGGCATATAAAGGGTTGTAAATCAAAAGTTCAAAACCACTTAAATTCACCAAAATTGACTAGTGTTTTTGCAAAGTTAGAACCAATCAATCACTGATTCACGGTAGTTTTTTCGAACGGCGAACTTTTAAAAAAACGGCATACTAGCAAGATACTAGTAGTCAAAAGACAAGCATACAATCAAAAAGAGAAATTATATCACTGTCTCCACCTTAAAGCTTTAAACGGGGACCTATTTTTAATCCATAAAAATCCTAGAGGCTTAACGTCTTCCATCACTTTTGGGCATGTAACCTCTGTGCCCGAGAAAACCGCCTCGTTTCTAGTCTTCCAAATGCACCAGCAAGCTATCATAATAATCCCTTGAAAAACTTTTCCTTTCACCAAATTGATATTGCTAGAACTGAAAAGGCATAAATGAGGGTTACCTTACACCAATTTGATATTGCTTGCCAAATATACGTTGCCAAAGAACATGAAATAAGAAGATGCGAGGATGATTCAGTATCGTAGTTGCATAACCCACATAGAACCGAATCCAAATGAACATTCCTATGTGCGAGCCCCTCCCTAGTCAGTATATATACGATCCAAACTAGCTTGCCATGAAAAAATGTTAATTTTGTTAGGATGATTCACGGTAATTGACCAACACTTTTGCAAATCAGAACCAATGGACCACTTAATCATGTGGAGTAAGAAACAAGGGACCATAGAATTTTGTCAGTTGCACTAAAGTTGACCTTTGATTTTCAGATTGACCATTCATGATGATGTACATGTGTTTATAAGAATCTAGATAAAGCTCGTTAGGTTGTACGTAAAGCATCTTAGATTGTACATGAAGCTTTTTTTTCATTATATTGTTTTTAGTGTTCAAGAATTGATAAATTAGTAAAAAAAGAACTACAATTTATTACTTTATAAATACCATATGAATACCAACTTTTATGTCACATCTCGACCGCGTAAAACAACGAACCGCGACGGAAACGTCGGGGAGTGTCGTAACAGAATCATTGTTTCACAACACATGCTGATTGAAGTTTTGTTTTATTCCATTAATGGACTCATTGTTTTAATACAAACCAGATAAATACAAATAATTGTCTTTCAAGTTTTAAAGTCGCTAAGGCACGAGTCCATCCTATGTGTAGCATGCGTCAACAATCATCACAAAGTAGAACCTGAAACATATGTGAAAATAAAAAGTCAGCATAAAAATGCCTATGAGTGACATAGGTTTTGTGAATTAGATTCATGGCTTTGGATAACATAAGAAAAAGTTTTATGTTTACAAAAATTGTGACAACCCTCACTAAACCAGGTATCCGTACGACTTAATTAATAATTAATTACTGCTTAATTACTGTGCTTACTTGAAATTACTGATGAACTGCTACTTGATTTCTAATACATGCATATACCTGCATCATATTTTACTTACCGTCACTACATTATTTACATGCTGAACCTTAGTGACAAACATGATGCACAAAAAGCACAGTAGCACTATAAACGGATAACCTATTGAACATGCTGATAAAGCCAGCATCAGGCAGACACTGCCTCTAAGGCCTGTATGAGCCAGAAATATTTTACTACACTAGTGGTGAGTGTAGGGATACAAGGGTTGTAGAACTGCGTCTCTAGGAATAAGTTACAAAGACTGGATGTGCCTAAAACATGCTCTAAGCACAAAAACTCAGCACTTTAATAAACAATTCAGCATTTGGCTAACTAATAAAGTGCCAAGACATGAGGAAAATATTCCCGACACTTTGGAAGAATAAGGGTCTGTTTGGTATGGCGTAATGGAATAGACGGGTGAATGGAATGTACGAGGTAATGGAATGGACGATGTAACGGAATGGATCATTACCATTCCATGTCTTGTTTGGCTACCATGTGAGAATGAAATGAATCATTACTTTGTGTTGTTTGGTAGGAAAGAATAGACGAAGGAATAAAATCGGTGATGAGTGACGGTAGTCGGTGGTGGTGGGTGGTGATAGGTGGCAATGGTAGCGATGGTCGGAGGTGGTGGCAGTGGGTGGCGGTGGTGGGTGGTGGCGGGGGCAGAGGTAGGTGGTGGCGACGACAATGGTGGTGGGTGACGGCGACGACGACGGTGGTGGTCAGTGGTGGAGGTAGGTGGCGGCTGACGGCGAAGGCGGGGGTGGGTGGCAGTTGTGGCGCGGTGGTGTCGGGGGCGGTGAGTGGTAGCGAGTGACGGCAGGGGCGGAGGTGTGGATGGTGGGTGACGGTTGGTAGCGGCGGAGGTGGGTGACGACTGGGGTGGAGGTGGGTGGTGGCGGGAGACAGCTGGGGTGGAGGTGGGTAGTGGTGGTGGTGGTGGTGGCGGAAGTAGGTGACGACGGCGACGGTAGTCACGGTGGCAGCTATGGCAGTAATGGTGATGTAGCGCGTGAAACGGAAAAATGAAGATTACACGTTGATTCTACGAATACCCGTGCAGTTCTTCCCCAACCCCCAAATTGTAACCCCAAAGGCCACGGAATTTGAAGTGAAAAAACAGTTTTCTCAAAATTCAATTCTGAACTTCTCATTAGCTTTAGCAACATATAAATAGAGACTGAAATTCGAAACGGGCCTAAAAAAAGATAACGGGCCAAACACACGGCCTAAAACAAAAAGCCCAAAATAGTTCAAAAAACATAAAAATGCCAATAAGTAATAGAAATAAGCGTTTTTTGGTCCGGACGTTGTTTGCAGCAAGATGGAGCTCGTTCCCACGTTCGTTTCGCCTGGTCGCACGCCCAAAACGGACCCCCGTAGCCCAAGTTAGAGCCATTTTAGTGAAGCCCCTTTTGTTACGCGGTCTTGGGCCTCCAAATACAAAATAGCTTGTTCCTCCACACTTGGGCCCGCATCATTCCCCCCTGGATAGACAAAATTCGCCCTCGAATTACCAACAGGTTCATCATCAGAAGAATCTCCATAATAAGGCAACAGATGCTTCACGTTAAACACATCAGAACAACGAATGTGACTAGGCAGCTTTAGACGATATGCATTCGGATTGATCTTCTCCACGATTTCAATTGGGCCAATCTTCCTCGCTGATAAGTTGTTGTAGTCCCCAACTGTAAAACGATCTTTAGTCAAAACAGCCCAAACAAAATCACCTTCCTCGAACTCAACATGCCTACGCTTCTGATCAGCAACTTGCTTATACTTCAGATTAGCACTGGTCAAATGATCATACACAGCATTATGAACTTCATGTAAACCCTCCACAAAATCCTAAACTTTCTTTGGAACAGATCCAGAAACAGGAAGAGACATCAAATCAAGTGGTCCTCGAGGCTGAGAAGAATAAACTATCTGAAATGGGCTATATCCAGTGCTCCGATTAACAGCATGATTATGAGCAAACTCAGCTTGACACAATTTTTGATCCCATGCCTTCACATGATCACCAACCAAACACCTCAGCAAATTCCCAAGTGACCGATTAACAACTTCAGTTTGCCCATCAGTTTGAGGGTGATAAGCACTACTGAAGTTAAGTTGAGTATTCACCATCTTCCACAAGCTACGCCAAAAATGACTCAGAAATCGGGTATCCCGATCAGACACAATAGAAGAAGGTAGCCCATGCAAACGGTACACATCACGAAAAAAAAGTTGGGCTACATTAACAGCATCAGTCGTCTTCTTCCAGGGAATAAAATGGACCATCTTAGAAAACCGATCCACCATAACAAAGATGGAATCATTACCTCTCTGAGTACGAGGTAACCCCAACACGAAATCCATACTAATATCAACCCATGGCTGCGAGGGGACTGGCAAAGGCATATAGAGACCCGCATTGGTGGCCGTGCCCTTGGAAACCTGACAAATACGGCACCTCTTCACATAACGATCCACCTCTTTCCTCATAGTAGGCCAATAATAAGAAGCTTGAACCAACTGTAAAGTACGATCACGACCAACATGCCCTTCACCATGCAGCTCCTTAATAATCTTCAAACGAAGACTAGAATCAGGAATACACAGGTGATTCCCCTTGAACAGAAAACCATCATGCAAAAGAAAGTCTGACTTTTGCCCAAAAAGATAACGGGCCAAACACACGGCCTAAAACAAAAAGCCCAAAATAGTTCAAAAAACATAAAAATGCCAATAAGTAATAGAAATAAGCGTTTTTTGGTCCGGAAGTTGACCCAAACCGCCAATGGCGTTTGCAGCAAGATGGAGCTCGTTCCCACGTTCGTTTCGCCTGGTCGCACGCCCAAAACGGACCCCCGTAGCCCAAGTTAGAGCCATTTTAGTGAAGCCCCTTTTGTTACGCGGTCTTGGGCCTCCAAATACAAAATAGCTTGTTCCTCCACACTTGGGCCCGCATCAAATGGTGTCGGCCGTGAGTGAGTTATTAAAACCAATAAGAATAATAATAATAATGGTAATAATAATAATAATAATAATAATAATAATAATAATAATAATAATAATAATAATAATAATAATAATAATATATCTTTCCATTCCTTGAAGGAATGAAAAAAAACACCACCTTACCAAGGAATGAAAATTATTATATTTGGAAGGTTTACATTCCTTGTGGAATGCTCCATTCCATTACCACTTGACAACCAAACATGTTTCTTTTCATTCCAATAGAATGGATCATTCCATTCCGTCTTCTATTCCTTCATACCAAACGCTACCTAAGTTGTGTCACTAAACATGGTATTAACGACACTTTAAAGCTTGTTTAACGCTTTAACGGATTACTATCCAACCGAACAACCGGACTATACCCGGAACATGAAAATATTGTTAATAACATTACTTATCTTTTTCTGAGCCAGTTAGGGTCCCAGAATACCCTAACACCCGCAATAAAGCACAACACACTACTAACCGGGTTAATCACTTAACTAACCTAGATTAACCTAACTATTATCTAACTAATTGGTTAGAAATGAACTAGCTACCCCCCCCCCCCCTTTACGAATTCGGTCCCCAAGGAGACACCCCTTTGTACTTGCTAGATTATTATAATCTCATTTGTCTAATATCTATTAGACATAAAATCCTTTGGATAATGATCTTGAGTTTGCCTATAAGTTCCAAGTTTAGCCCACCATTACACACACTTAACAACATCACAAAACACTCTCCCTCTCCTCTCTATAAACTCTCGGCCGAACACCCCTCTACATCCATCATATTTTTCGGTTTTGATCACCTCATCTCAAGACCATACAAGCGTTAAGGATCACGTATAAGGAGGCTTGGTGCAATCGGAAGGCGAAGGACCTCACTCTATTGCTTTTATCCTCTCATTTTGCGCTTAGATTCTTCCCTAGCCTTGAGCTAGTAGTAAGTTGCTATAATCACCCTCTCAAACTATTTTGAAGTGGTTAATATGATTTGTAACGGTTAAAACTCGTAATCTTACAAAATGACACACAAAAGTTTACTAAAAATGCTTGTAATGATGGTTAAAAGCTCATATGTTGTGTAAATCTTGTAGTAATTGATTTGTGTGATTATTTGGACCCGATCTATGTGGTGGTAGCTTGGATCGTCATTTAACCCGGGTTGGTCATGACCTTGGATCATGACATAAGGTTGTTTTGGAAGTAACAAGGGTCAAAGGATGAAACTCTACCACACACGAATCATGAACTTGTGTAAAAGCGATTTAGCTTGTGAAATAGTGTTTAAAACTAGTAGATCTACGGATCTACAAGCGGTATTTTCAAAGAACCAAGTATCAAAGAAATTATGTTTTCTAAAGACGGATCTTACACTAACAAAAAAATGATTTTTAGAACACACAAGTGTGTAAACACTTGTGTAGCACAAAGTTTCGACAAAATAACTATTTTTGTAAAAGATGACGAGAAGTTGTAAAAACGGAATTTCTCTAAAAACGAGGTTTTTACAAAATCGGATGGATTTATATAGAGATCCGCTAAAAGTATTGGGATATACATCATAGTGTTGGAAAAAAAACTACAAGTTCATGAGATTCTTGCGAATTACATGTGTATTAACTAGTTTGATGCGTTGAATATTGTTTTGGTTAAATAAGAAAAATGGTTGATTTGATTTATAAAAGAAAAAGATACGCTTGAGAGCGTGGCCACCTCCAGTTACAGAGGAAATCTGGCGAAATTTTTCCAAAAACCTAACACTTAGAAATATTTTCACTATAAGTGTTAGAAATACTTTTCGACATGTTTTCAAAATATAAGTTTCATCACGACTATATTTACAAAACATCGGAGGTGGGATTTTCACAAAATAAAACTTGGTAAATATATATTTAGTATATATATGTTTCTTAACGACACTTGTCATGTGTTTATGATTATTTTGTGAAAATACTAGTATTATTTTTAGGGTAAAAATAATATATTTCGAAATTATACGAACACACATGTATTAAATCCCCCATCCTTGGGAAGGAAATTGATTACCAAGTATTTACTAAATGTAAACACGAAATAGTTGTCTAACTATTTCCCAAAAACTTAAACCATAAAGCTAAGGCACGGCCGTCCGTCTAATAGAGTTAGTACGTGTAGGTCGTCACACAGCTGCTTGATTTGGAGGTATACTTGGTAGAGACGCACCACTGTGAGTTCATGTCCCCCCCTTTCACTTAACTGTTTTCAGTTTTCTAAACTACGGGGGTGAAATACATGTTACTTTGATTACAAGTACTTTATACATGGTATGGTTAGCGTAAGGAGGTTTACTACTTAGATCATGTGAGTGGGTAGGAGCAACATGAGGCCATTAGTCCTCATGGTAGGACCGAGGGACAGGAGCGGTAGATCTATCTGGGTGTAGCGAGCCCAGCCCCAGGCCAAACTAGAAACGGACCTCGGGGTGACATTGTGCCCGACGCATAAATCTGCTAGGTTTGAGTCTCCCTACTTGCACTTCACACATATCAGTGGCCTTGCAAACCATTGGTGATCTCAATTCCCTTATTTGCTACATACCAGGATTTTTATACTTACAAAGGTTTATTTACTCACTTACACATGAACTCGCTCAACATTATTGTTGATTTTTCCAACTTACATGTATTTCAGGGAATTAAAGGATCTGGCGCGGTATGACACGTTTTCCCGCTGCACTAGTTACGAGGTCATCCGGGTTTAGGGAATGTGACTCTTTCCTGGACAAGTCACAGTCCTTAAACTATGCTTATGTTATGTTGTGTTTGTTGAACAATGTTTATGTCGTTAGGATGTGTTTCCGTTAAGACAATGTTATTGTATTTGTTTTTTTTTTAAACTTAATCGAATGGATGATCTTGCATGGTTTTATTTCATATAGCTTTGTTATGGTTAAGCTATGGTATTAAGAAGTCACACCAAATTAACCACGCTTCCGTAAAGCCAGGGTGTGACAGCTTGGTATCAGAGCTCTGATCATAGCGAACTAGGATTCCTTCTCGAGTCTAGACTATGATCACTAGGGCTCTCACGAAAACATTTTTACTGCATACCACTTAAGTCCAGATCTAAAACGTTTTTACTAACAAATGTTGAGCACATTTATTTATTATTTATAGGCTCAGTCTGGGAGGCTGAGGCTCGGTCTGGGAGGCCGAGGTAGTTGGCTAGTGGGACTAGGAGAATTGGCTAGTGGGACTAGGAGAATTTGGCTAGTGGGACTAGGGAGAGCAGTCTAGGAGACTGGGAGGCTAGTGGGACTAGGAGAATTATTTGATTGCTTACTTGGTGACTAATGTGCTTATCTGATTGTATGACTGATTATTTGTGCACATTTGTGTTTATGTTACAGACACATGGACTCGACCGGCGCTGGTGATTCAGACACCACAGGACCCAGACCTATAGTATCAGATGACCTAGAGTCTTCAGAGCACGAGGTCCACACATCCGACGTTACTAGCACAGACGAGGACGACTTTCAGCCCTTTGCTTTACCTGATGGTGCTGATGAGCTCGCTGATGGCCCTTTGGCCGGGGACCTACCGTTAGTGGAGATCCCTGCTCCTATACCCTTAGTTGTTTATCCTGCTTACGATTTGCTTCTCGACGCCGACGATGATGGCGACGTCGATCTGTTTGATGACGAGCCCTTAGAGGATGATGTTCAGGGCGAGGCCCTTCTTGCTGCTGGTGATCTCTTGATGGTCGCAGATGCTCCCACCGAGGAGTCACCCGCTCACTCTCCGGTCCCAGACTCTTTCGAGTCTGTGGCCTCCGCACCTTCACACACCCAGAGTGCACAGCACTTCTCACATGGATCAGATCCCGACCAGGCATCCTCTGATGCCCCTATTCCTAGTTTTGCTTTCGACCACGATGATGTGGAGGATTCCGATCCTGTCTTTCCCCCAGGATTCGACCCAGATCAGGATATAGAGTTTATACCCATGGATCAGCCTATGGAGGACCCAGTCGACCCAGTAGACCCAGTAGACCCAGTTGATCCCATCGACCCTGAGTTTGATTTTGAGGTGGCCTTTGATGACCCCGAGCCTGCCATGGCCCCTGAGCAGGTAGCCGCTCTAGACCCTGCGTTTGAGCACGACACAGTTCATGCTGACGCACCTATTATTGAGCCTGTCATTGCTGACCCACCTATTGATGATCACCCAGTGGATGCACCGTTGTTGGAGGGCGATCATGTCATTGCTGCTGATCATGTTGATCCCCCACTTATTGCTGATGCACTAGTTGACCCTCTTGTTGCACCACACCATGATCCTATGCCAGTTCAGTTTGATCGTGCACTTTTTGAGGCACAGATGGACCCACGAGATGAGCACGCCCAGTGTGGGTGGATTCCTGCTGATGATGAGGTTCCACCTATTCCCCCTCAGATCACTGATACCCGTCACGTTGATACCTCTTTTACTTTTCCTCGGTTTACACCTCCAGCGCGACCTGGAGAGGGTTCTTTGGCTCACCCTTTTGGACATGTACCGGTATCTATCCCTGCTATACCACCGTCTGCTACTTTTCCCCCTGTTTCTCCATTTCATGTGGCACCTTTTGATCCCACCAGTGAGCCGTTTCTCTGGACGTCACCTTCTGTTATGCCACCGACCGACTCCTACCATTCTTTCCATATGGGATATACTATTGAGGACGTTTTGATGTCGTTTGTCGCCCAGCATGAGGCACACACGCAGCGCATTCAGGAGCTTGAGAGAGCCCAGCCGCCGCCGTGTCAGTGCCAGGGTCAGACCCACTCCCCTTTGCAGCCCTCTCGACCTTTACCACCAGACTATGCTGCACGCCTTTTGGCACTTGAGCAGCAGGTTGCTTCTTGGTTGCGTACCCAGAGAGCCATGGAGGAGGACTGGCTCCATTTGCGTCGCTTGTTTTACACTCACTTTCCCCCTCCTCCATCGCCATCCGTGTAGAGCTCTTCAGTACCGTATGGGTAGACGCTGGTGAGAAGACGGCGATTGCTTTTGACTGCACAGCATTTTTGGAGACTACATTTTGATTCTGACTTTTGTTGATCATGTATATGGGATGTATTGACACTGATTTGATATAGTTTTTTGGACTAGGGCGATGTAGCCCTTAGTCGACTGATGTTGTATGACACTGTGATGTACTTGTACGCTTACTATGTGGTCTCAATATATGGCAATCGCAGTATTCTCATCATATTTGATGCTTGATTTGGTTATTTATATTCTATGACATGGGATGTTGTGTGATTGATGTTTGTGACATGGGATGTTGTGTGATTGATATGATTATAACATGAGATGTTATGTACTATTACTATCATAATAAAGCGTATGTATTATAACTTGGGATCTTTACTATGGCCTGACCGATGTAAACACATCTTTTAGAAGATGCCGCCGAAACGTCCAACGCCGATGCCTACCAATGAGGCAGAACTCCAACAAGTCATCGCTGCTGCCATCGCGCAATACGCCGCCTCGCAAGGAGGACCCAGCGGAAGCAGCTCAAACAACAATGGCAACAACAATCCACCTCATGGTAATACTAAGCCATTAAGACATACCATGACCTAATTGGATACCTATAGCAATGATGCTAATGCCGATCGTATGTTGTAACGTATGTGCAGGGTGCACTTACAAGCAGTTTCTGGACTGCAAGCCTGTCAACTTTGATGGCACAGGAGGTGCTGTCGCCTTTGTTCGTTGGGCTGAGAAAACTGAATCTGTTCTTCGCATGAGCAAATGCGCACTAGATCAGCAAGTCACCTATATCTCGGGGCTATTCTTGGATGGAGCCCTCTCTTGGTGGAATTTGCAAGTACAGACACTTGGTGAAGCTGCTGCCTATGCGCTAACCTGGACCGAACTGAAGGAACTTATGCGCAAAAAGTACTGCTCTCGCGCGGAAATCCAAAGATTGGAAACTGAGTTCTGGTATTTGAAAATGGAAGGTCCAAAGATCGCAGAATACGTTCAGAGGTTCCATGACTTATCGCATGTGGTACCCTACATGGTCACTCCGGAGTTCAAGCGGATTGAACGTTTCATTTGGGGATTAGCTCCTCAAATCATAAGCATGGTGACCTCATCCAAGCCTGCGACAATTACTGAGGCAATTGATCTGAGCGTGGCTCTCACAGAGGAGGCTATTCGCCTGAACAAGTTCGATGATGCTGAGCCTAAGAAGAAAGAGACTCACGTCGAGTCATCAGGAGGTAATAAACGGAAGTTCTTGAACTTCAAGCAGGGCGCCAGTGTGGTGGTTAAGAAAGGAGGATCAGGCACGCCAGCTCAGGTTACAGCTGGTAGTGGAAAGAAAGGAAAAGGATATATGGGCACCCAGCCCAAGTGTAATACCTGCCAACGCCACCATTCTGGCCATTGTAGTGTGAAAGTATGCGAAGCATGTGGAAAGCCGGGCCACTTGAAGGACACTTGTTGGGCCACTGCTGGCCAGGGAGGCCAGGGAGGATTCGGAAACAGAAATAACAACCGGGGTGGGAATGGAAATCGCCCACAAGGAAACAATGGAGGTAATGGGAATCGAGGCAACAATGCGAATCAAGCAGGCGCTGTAAATCATAACCAAAGGTATAATCAAGCTGGTGGAAATGGGCAGAGACCTGGATGCTTCAACTGTGGTGATCTTGGGCATTACAAGAGGAACTGCCCAGAGTTAAACCAAGCCCGTGGAAGAGTGTTTAATATTGAAGCGAGGGAGGCGCGCCCGGATCCTAATGTTGTCACTGGTACGTTCCCTGTAAACCAATGCTACGCATCCGTTTTATTTGATACTGGCGCCGATTATAGCTTCGTGTCGTTAGAATTTAAGAATATGCTTGGTTTAGCCGCTAGTAAATTAGATATTCCGTACTCAATCGAATTGGCTAATGGAAAGATAGTAGAAGCCAATGAAGTTATCAGAGGTTGTGTGATCGAATTGGGAGAGCGTGAGTTTGCTTTGGATCTACTACCAGTCCAGTTGGGAAGCTTCGACGTGGTGATAGGAATGGATTGGTTATCAGGCAACAAGGCTGAAATAGTTTGTCACGAAAAGGTCGTTCGTATCCCAACCGAATATGGCGAAACAATTGTGGTTCACGGGGAGAAGCGTGATACGCCGTTAAGAATTATCAGCTGCCTGAAAGCGCGAAAGTGTTTGCAGAAGGGATGTGTTGCCTTCCTGGCACACATTGTGGATAAGAAGGCTGCTGAGCCGAGAATAGAAGACATCCCTGTCGTGAGGGAATATCCAGAAGTCTTCCCAGAGGACTTACCTGGACTGCCACCTCAGAGACAAGTAGAGTTCCGCATTGACTTAGTTCCAGGCGCCGCGCCTGTGGCTAAGGCACCTTATAGACTTGCTCCGTCTGAGATGCAGGAACTGTCAACACAACTTCAAGAGTTGTTAGACAAGGGATTTATCCGACCAAGCTTCTCGCCTTGGGGAGCTCCAGTTCTGTTTGTCAAGAAGAAGGACGGTAGTTTTCGTATGTGTATTGACTACCGGGAGTTGAACAAGCTGACGATCAAGAATAGATACCCTCTGCCAAGGATCGATGATCTATTCGACCAACTGCAAGGTTCAAGCTTTTATTCAAAGATCGACCTTCGATCTGGATACCATCAGTTAAGGATACAAGAGGAGAGTATCCCAAAGACAGCCTTCAGAACTCGTTATGGGCACTACGAGTTCCTAGTTATGCCGTTTGGGTTAACAAACGCACCTGCAGTGTTCATGGATTTGATGAATAGAGTTTGCAAGCCGTACTTGGATGAGTTCGTGATAGTGTTCATCGATGATATCTTGATTTATTCAAAGACGAAGGCTGAGCATGAGCAACACCTAAGAGCTATTTTGGAGTTGCTGAAGAAAGAACAGTTGTATGCTAAGTTCTCTAAGTGCGAGTTTTGGCTACGAGAAGTACAATTCCTTGGGCACGTGGTAAATGGAGATGGAATCCACGTGGATCCCACCAAGATCGAAGCGATTAAGAATTGGGAAACGCCAAAGACGCCAACCGAGATTCGACAATTCTTGGGTTTGGCTGGCTATTATCGAAGATTCATTGAGGATTTTTCAAAAATCGCTCAACCATTGACGCTCCTCACGCAGAAAGATAAGAAGTTTGATTGGGAAATCAAACAGGAAGAAGCGTTCCAGATATTGAAGGACAAGCTCTGCAATGCGCCAATCTTAGCACTACCGGAAGGTACAGATGATTTTGTGGTATACTGTGACGCTTCACGTCAAGGATTGGGTTGCATGTTGATGCAACGCCAAAAGGTTATTGCTTACGCATCACGTCAATTGAAAGTGCACGAAAAGAACTATACCACACATGATTTGGAACTTGGCTCAGTGGTATTTGCATTAAAGATCTGGAGACACTACCTTTATGGTACAAAGTGTACAATT
Source organism: Helianthus tuberosus (assembly GCA_030545235.1). Taxonomy (NCBI): domain Eukaryota; kingdom Viridiplantae; phylum Streptophyta; class Magnoliopsida; order Asterales; family Asteraceae; genus Helianthus; species Helianthus tuberosus. Next base: position 231,445,303 of record CM060423.1, on the reverse strand, counting down.
TTTACAGATCACAAGAGCCTACAACACATATTCAACCAGAAGGAGCTGAATATGAGGCAAAGACGTTAGGTTGAGTTGCTGAACGATTACGACTGCGAGATAAAGTATCATCCAGGGAAGCCGAATGTGGTCGCCGATGCCCTAAGTCGAAAGGAGAGGATCAAGCCCATAAGGGTTAGGGCTTTAGAAATGATTATCCGAACCGATCTTTCCTTGCGCATTCGTGCCGCGCAGAAAGAAGCTCTCAAGGAAGGAAACCTTGAAGAAGAATATCTCCGTGGGATGGAGAAGCTACTGGTACCAAACGAGGAAGGAACGTTATGTTTTGAGAAAAGGATTTGGGTTCCTTTGTTTGGAGGTTTAAGGAAGGTTATTTTCGATGAAGCTCACAAGTCGCGGTACTCTATCCACCCTGGAGCGGATAAGATGTACCAGGATCTCAAAGATTATTATTGGTGGCCTAGGATGAAAGGCGATGTTGCTATTTATGTGAGCAAGTGTCTAACGTGTGCTAAGGTAAAAGCGGAATACCAGAAGCCTTCAGGACTTCTGCAACAACCTGAGATTCCCAAGTGGAAATGGGAACAAATCTCAATGGATTTTATTACAAAGTTGCCAAGAACGCCAAGAGGCCATGACACTATCTGGGTGATAGTTGACCGCCTAACAAAGTCCACACACTTTCTGCCAATCAAAGAGAAGGATAACACCAGTAGAAATATACATGCGAGAGATCGTCGCACGTCATGGAGTGCCTCTCTCGATCATCTCTGATAGAGATGGACGTTTCATATCAAGGATTTGGCAATCCTTCCAAGAAGCTTTTGGCTCACAATTAAATCTGAGCACTGCGTTTCATCCGCAAACTGACGGTCAAAGCGAGCGAACGATACAGACTTTGGAAGACATGCTGAGAGCGTGTGTTATGGATTTGGGCGGTAGCTGGGATAAGCATTTGCCTTTGGTCGAATTTTCATACAACAACAGCTACCACACCAGTATTGGTGCCGCGCCATTCGAAGCTCTTTACGGACGCAAGTGTCGATCACCCCTATGTTGGGCTGACGCAGGTGATAGACAGCTTGTTGGTCCCGAAATCGTCCAAGAGACGACAGACAAGATTGCACAAATTCGAAAACGCATCGAAGCAGCTCGTGAAAGACAGAAAGCCTATGCAGATCCAAACCGGAAACACTTGGAATTCCAAGTTGGAGATATGGTTTTATTGAAAGTTTCACCCTGGAAGGGTGTGGCACGCTTCGGAAAGCGTGGAAAGTTAAATCTGCGCTACATTGGTCCTTTCAGAGTTTTGGAAAGAATAGGAGTAGTAGCATACAAGCTGGACTTACCTGCTGAACTCCATTCTGTTCACGATACATTTCATGTATCCAACCTGAAGAAAAGTCCAACTCAAGATACCATTGCCATTCCCATCGACGAGATTCATGTTGACGACACGCTCCATTTCGTTGAAGAACCGGTTGAGGTTACGGATTGGAAAGTAAACAAGACCCGCCGGAGCAGTGTCAAGCTCGTCAAAGTTCGTTGGAATGCCAGACATGGTCCTGAATACACCTGGGAGCGTGAGGACCGGATGAAAGAAAAATACCCCCACCTATTTCCTAACACCCCTGCATCTACAAGCAGAACTTAAAATTTCGGGAAGAAAATTTTCTAACGGGGGGAGAATGTGACAACCCTCACTAAACCAGGTATCCGTACGACTTAATTAATAATTAATTACTGCTTAATTACTGTGCTTACTTGAAATTACTGATGAACTGCTACTTGATTTCTGATACATGCATATACCTGCATCATACTTTACTTACCGTCACTACATTATTTACATGCTGAACCTTAGTGACAAACATGATGCACAAAAAGCACAGTAGCACTATAAACGGATAACCTATTGAACATGCTGATAAAGCCAGCATCAGGCAGACACTGCCTCTAAGGCCTGTATGAGCCAGAAATATTTTACTACACTAGTGGTGAGTGTAGGGATACAAGGGTTGTAGAACTGCGTCTCTAGGAATAAGTTACAATGACTGGATGTGCCTAAAACGTGCTCTAAGCACAAAAACTCAGCACTTTAATAAACAATTCAGCATTTGGCTAACTAATAAAGTGCCAAGACATGAGGAAAATATTCCCGACACTTTGGAAGAATAAGTTGTGTCACTAAAAATGGTATTAACGACACTTTAAAGCTTGTTTAACGCTTTAACGGATTACTATCCAACCGAACAACAGGACTATACCCGGAACATGAAAATATTGTTAATAACATTACTTATCTTTTTCTAAGCCAGTTAGGGTCCCTGAATACCCTAACACCCGCAATAAAGCACAACACACTACTAACCGGGTTAATCACTTAACTAACCTGGATTAATCTAACTATTATCTAACTAATTGGTTAGAAATGAACTAGCTACCCCCCCCCCCCTTTACGAATTCGGTCCCCAAGGGGACACCCCTTTGTACTTGCTAGATTATTATAATCTCATTTGTCTAATATCTATTAGACATAAAATCCTTTGGATAATGATCTTGAGTTTGCCTATAAGTTCCAAGTTTAACCCACCATTACACACACTTAACAACATCACAAAACACTCTCCCTCTCCTCTCTATAAACTCTCGGCCGAACACCCCTCTACATCCATCATATTTTTCGGTTTTGATCACCTCATCTCAAGACCATACAAGCGTTAAGGATCACGTATAAGGAGGCTTGGTGCAATCGGAAGGCGAAGGACCTCACTCTATTGCTTTTATCCTCTCATTTTGCGCTTAGATTCTTCCCTAGCCTCGAGCTAGTAGTAAGTTGCTATAATCACCCTCTCGAACTATTTTGAAGTGGTTAATATGATTTGTAACGGTTAAAACTCGTAATCTTACAAAATGACACACAAAAGTTTACTAAAAATGCTTGTAATGATGGTTAAAAGCTCATATGTTGTGTAAATCTTGTAGTAATTGATTTGTGTGATTATTTGGACCCGATCTATGTGGTGGTAGCTTGGATCGTCATTTAACCCGGGTTGGTCATGACCTTGGATCATGACATAAGGTTGTTTTGGAAGTAACAAGGGTCAAAGGATGAAACTCTACCACACACGAATCATGAACTTGTGTAAAAGCGATTTAGCTTGTGAAATAGTGTTTAAAACTAGTAGATCTACGGATCTACAAGCGGTATTTTCAAAGAACCAAGTATCAAAGAAATTATGTTTTCTAAAGACGGATCTTACACTAACAAAAAAATGATTTTTAGAACACACAAGTGTGTAAACACTTGTGTAGCACAAAGTTTCGACAAAATAACTATTTTTGTAAAAGATGACGAGAAGTTGTAAAAACGGAATTTCTCTAAAAACGAGGTTTTTACAAAATCGGATGGATTTATATAGAGATCCGCTAAAAGTATTGGGATTTACATCATAGTGTTGGAAAAAAACTACAAGTTCATGAGATTCTTGCGAATTACATGTGTATTAACTAGTTTGATGCGTTGAATATTGTTTTGGTTAGATAAGAAAAATGGTTGATTTGATTTATTAAAGAAAATGATACGCTTGAGAGCGTGGCCACCTCCAGTTACAGAGGAAACTCTGGCGAAATTTTTCCAAAAACCTAACACTTAGAAATATTTTCACTATAAGTGTTAGAAATACTTTTCGACATGTTTTCAAAATATAAGTTTCGCCACGACTATATTTACAAAACATCGGAGGTGGGATTTTCACAAAATAAAACTTGGTAAATATATATTTAGTATATATTTTTCTTAACGACACTTGTCATGTGTTTATGATTATTTTGTGAAAATACTAGTATTATTTTTAGGGTAAAAATAATATATTTCGAAATTATATGAACACAGATGTATTAAATCCCCCATCCTTGGTAAGGAAATTGATTACCAAGTATTTACTAAATGTAAACACGAAATAGTTGTCTAACTATTTCCCAAAAACTTAAACCATAAAGCTAAGGCACGGCCGTCCGTCTAATAGAGTTAGTACGTGTAGGTCGTCACACAGCTGCTTGATTTGGAGGTATACTTGGTAGAGACGCACCACTGTGAGTTCATGTCCCCCCTTTCTCTTAACTGTTTTCAGTTTTCTAAACTACGGGGGTGAAATACATGTTACTTTGATTACAAGTACTTTATACATGGTATGGTTAGCGTAAGGAGGTTTACTACTTAGATCATGTGAGTGGGTAGGAGCAACATGAGGCCATTAGTCCTCATGGTAGGACCGAGGGACAGGAGCGGTAGATCTATTTGGGTGTAGCGAGCCCAGCCCCAGGCCAAACTAGAAACGGACCTCGGGGTGACTTTGTGCCCGACGCATAAATCTGCTAGGTTTGAGTCTCCCTACTTGCACTTCACACATATCAGTGGCCTTGCAAACCATTGGTGATCTCAATTCCCTTATTTGCTACATACCAGGATTTTTATACTTACAAAGGTTTATTTACTCACTTACACATGAACTCGCTCAACATTATTGTTGATTTTTCCAACTTACATGTATTTCAGGGAATTAAAGGATCTGGCGCGGTATGACACGTTTTCCCGCTGCACTAGTTACGAGGTCATCCGGGTTTAGGGAATGTGACTCTTTCCTGGACAAGTCACAGTCCTTAAACTATGCTTATGTTATGTTGTGTTTGTTGAACAATGTTTATGTTGTTAGGATGTGTTTCCGTTAAGACAATGTTATTGTATTTGGTTTTTTTTAAAACTTAATCGAATGGATGATTTTGCATGGTTTTATTTCATATAGCTTTGTTATGGTTAAGCTATGGTATTAAGAAGTCACACCAAATTAACCACGCTTCCGCAAAGCCAGGGTGTGACAAAAATAGCCATGAATCCTTGTAAAAAGTTTGGTTTCTAAAACACATTGCTTTGATAAAAAGGTTTGTAGTATATACAAAAATATACTTTGTTTTGAAATAATCGGTTAAATAGTATATCAAAATATACTTTAGTTTCGAAATAGTTGATTTAGTAGTATATCAAAAGTATACTTTGATTTAGGATTGAAAGCATCGGTAGTATATCAAATTATACTTTGGTTTGGAAATAGCATATTAAACTATGCTTTGGTTTTAGAAATAACGATAGCATACTATACTTTGGATTTGAAAATAGCATATCAAACTATGCTTTGGTTTGAAAATAGCATATCAAACTATGTTTTGATAGTATATCAAAATATACTTTGGTTTAGGAAATACAGAGACAATAGTATATCAAATTATACTTTAGTTTTTAAAATAATATAGCAAACTATGCTTTGGTAAACAATATCACATTGGGAGCATATCAAACTATGCTTTGGAAGTATATCAAAATATACTTAAATTGTGATTTGGTAATATATCAAACTATACTTTAGTAAAACAGTATCACGTTGGTAGCATATCAAAATATGCTTTAGTAGTATATCGAAATATACCTTAATCGTGATTTGGTAGTATATCAAACTATACTTTAGTAAACAATAGCATATCAAACTATGCTTTGGTTTTGGAAACAATATAAGATAGGTTTTTATGGCTTGATTGGAAAACATTTGTAATCCATACGTTGGTTAACATAATATCACGTTGGCAGCATATCGAAATATGCCTTAGAAGTATACCGAAATATACCATAGATCGTGATTTGGCAATACATTCAAACCTTAGTGTATCAAACTACACTTTGGTGACTATAGATTTACCACGAAGGCAAAATCTATTTGGTTTAAAACTTGGTTTCTGACATTCCATACAACAAGAATGGTGTAACACCTCGCAAAATCATGTCCAATATAATGAAGACACGTGTCATGAGCTTTAAACGTGTCATGGATTAAATATGAGGGACTAAAGTTGACAAACAAAGAATGTATGTGTGTAAAAGGATTCAAAGTGTCAACGTTTGATAAATATACCTTTCAACAACCCTACACGATGTTTATACCCTTAAACGAATGAATTATGGATCATATGAAGCCGTTTGTGGAAGAAAGTGAGAGTTTACAAACCGCAAGGGTTAAAAGTATCAACATGTTTAATTTATACCTCTGATTGACCTTTTTAGCGAACACGAAGCTTTGTCACGATTAATTATGCTCACGAGAATAAGTGATAAAAATTTCACAAGGTTTCGATATCGTATGAAGAAGTTATGCTAACATTCGTAAAGAAAGGGTTAAAAGCGTCAACATTGAAATTTAAGACTTTTCGGTGATCAAATAAATAACCGGGGACTTAACAAAGTTGGTTAATGACTTAGAGTCTTTAAAAGTCAAGTTTTGGAATTAAAACGTAATAAAAACAGGTTAAAATCAAGTTTGGAAGGACCAGGGACCTAATATGCAATTCTGGCAAACTTGTGACCGGATCTGGGGAGCCATACCGGCCGCGTAAGACCTTATGGTCTCTTACGCGGGCCGCCTAAAACCTGCCAGCTCCCAAAAACTTGGCAGATGTCTATATTAGCAGGTTACACCGACTTTAAGGCCTGATTTTTTATTCTAGGGGCTTGTTTGGTGGTTTATATTGGCCTAGGGACACATGTGATGATCAGGAATCATCTCATAGACTTGTTTGGCATGATCTTGATCAATTAAAATCCCTATATAAAGAGTCCTAGTTGCAACATTGTTGCATACACTTGAAAAATCATTCTAACTCAAATGCTGGAGTCTCCTGGAGCTCAATACCATTCCCTAAGGATCATTAGTCGTGCATAGGACCCTTGTAAGCTTCCTTAACCTCCTAAGCTCTGTTTTTATTAGTTTAATGGCCTAAAGTCAACCCATCGTAATTCAGGTTTGACTTAGTGATTAATCACTAATGGTCCAGTCAATTCTCGAATTGAAAGTAGCTTTGAGTTGGTAATTATATGGGTAATAAACCCTTCAAAGGGCACCCTCTGATTTCCACTCTAACTAGGTCAATTGTCGGGTCAAACTTGATTATAAAAAGTCAACAGAAAGTTAATTTTCAAATAAACACATGATTAACAATATAGAAGCCATGAAACCTGTTTTGTCACTTGTATAACTTAATAATTAATGTAAGAACATGTCTAAGCATGTTCAACCCGACAATTTTCAGTTTAAGCTCGGTTCGGAACCAAAAGTCGCAAAAGTAGACTTTTGCTTTGACTTTTAGTTCTGACCCAATGTAGCATGTTTTAGAAATGCCTTAGAACTCTATTAGGACCACGTTATAGGTTAGTGTAACCCTATGAGGTTATACAACTTGGTTCATTAGTTATTCGATTCATGTACATGTTTCCGTTATATGCCTAAATATTGACCATAATGCCCTTTTGACCTTAAAACGAGATTTTTGAAAATTTGAGAGGACAAAATCTTTATTACTGATTTATAAACTTGTCCTAAAAATTTGACATCAGTTTGAGGTCTAGATTAGGAGTTATGCTCAATATCGTAATTAAGAAGCTTTTTATTAATTAAACGACGTAATTAGCATAAAGCCTATCTAAACCCAAATTTTGACACCAAACTTTTTACCCACTGATGTAATATAATATTTTGGGATTTTTTAAGATTTTTAGTTATTTTTAAGCTGAGCATAACATAGGGTTCTTGCTTTAATTCGGTAATTGTCGGTTATGCCCTTTTCTTGAATAAAATGGGTTTTACATAACATATTGATACCAAACTTTTTGCTACTGATTTTATATGATAAATAAAATATTTTGAACTTTATAAACTGATCAAAAACTCAGATTTCCTATTTAAACCCGAAAATCGCTTAAAACCGACTTTTACGCGTTTTAAGCGCATAGTATGAGTTAAAACTATTTTTGGCATATGAAACTTAATACCTACTGATGTTTTAAGTAAATTTTTATAATTAAATAGTAAGCAAAAGTTTTGAACTCAGAATTCTAATTTTGACCTTTAAAGCTTATGTGAAATTACCAAAATGCCCTTACGGTGCATAGTTTGGTTATAAAAGATAAATTTCACAGATATGCAATACCCTACTGTTATGACTTATAAAAATAAATATTTTTACTGATTATATCAGACCTGAAACTCAGATTAGTATTTAAACTCTTTTATAACCTTTAAAATGACCAAAATACCCCTACGGGGCATAGTTTGAGTTTAAATCCATTTTGGGCATAATGGAAGGTATCTTACTGATATCACAACATATTTAAGGCATATTAACTTAGAAAACCTGTTCATGACTCATTTGGTTGCCCGTTACGCATTATTCGCGTTCGGTGCGGTTTATGTAACTAGTTTGCATAAATTAGCCGAAACGGGTCAAACCTTATCGTTTTTATCTCAAAATCCAGAATGTGTTTAGTTTACCCATATTATACAAGTATACAAACTTGTCAGGTCTAAACCACACTCTAATCCGGTCATCGCTTAATCGTGCGTTTTGAACCGTATATCTTCTTTTAAAACTAACCGGTCTAAGTTTAGGCTTAATTAAGACCCGTTGGGAATCTAATAGGTTATTAAAAACCTTCGTTCCAGATTAGGAGACCAGTAAAAGATACTTGCACTCGCTGATTGTGATATATACTTGCTCAGGTAAATACTTTTAACTTATTTTCCCTTATACGGGCTTGGGGTACGGTATATAATATACCGCTTGGTCGGGCATTGAATTGTTAATCATATGAAGGTTAATTTATTGAGATGACCCGTTTAATCTGTTTTGTTTGCTTAAAGCCTTTGGGGGGTTAATGACCATGTCCCGAATATCCTTGGCATCATTCATTGAAATGGCCACGACCTAAGCACGGGGTGTAGGCATACACCTGACGGTGCATATAAATAAAAATGTATAACCGTTTGTTCGAGAATAACTCATCGCGGGATTATATCATGTGGTGTGTCTATTAATCTTTAACCCGGTATTTAGCCCGGGCTACTGAACGTATAACGAACATGTAATTCTTTTACAAGTTTATATTTAAATAATTATCCCAAGTTATAAAAGATATTTTGTGCCTTGTGCATTCAAATCAATTTTCTTAAACATTTTCAAAATGAGTCGGTTAATTGTATTTACCAGTGTAAACTGACGTATTTTCCAAAAAGGCTAAGTGCATGTACTAAACAGAATAGGCTGGCTACTCCTAGCATCAATAAAGAGTCTTGCAAGCTTAGATGTTATAAATCTGCTGAACAATATTTCTTTTTAACTTTGATCCGCCTGTGGATCCTTTGCAACCGTTTTGTAATAAATGATATTACTTTCATTCGGTTTGTAATGATTTTATCTTTCGACTTCCGTTGTGTATATAAACTATGATAAATTGTCTATGATGATATCAACTACGTCACGATACTCCCCACCGGGCCCACCGGTAATACGTGGAAATATCGGGGTGTGACAAATGGGGTGTCAACCTATAGCACTATATCGTACTACCAATCGGCTTGATCATAGTTAATGAATGCATAAGTAAAAATATGAACCAACAAATAGTTTTACAAACTTTGAAAATCAGTGTTTAAGCCATGGATAATAGTTCAATTCATCAAAAGATAAGTACTATGCATGTGTAATCATATAGTTGAAATCATGAAAATAATGAATAGGCACATATGTTTCACCCCAAAACATTTGAAAACATAAAATAGGGGACTACGTACTCACTTGAGATTGCAAGTATCCTTGGTTAAGTGACCTAACAAAGCTCGGGAAATCAAGGAATCAAGTGGTACTTGTGTTGAAGAACACTTGAAGAGCTCAAGGAAGAAGAATGCTCAGATGGGAGGCCTCCACTGTAACGCCCTGCGTCCCTGAACTTTTAGCTATGGTCAATTTTAGCCCTCATACTATGTGACTCTTCACACTTTTGATTCTTGGGAATCTTTAAGCTATGATACTCGAGTCTTAGTGATATTTGATACTTAATTCTATGAAGCTAGATTCTTGATATTTAATACTATGAGACTTGATTTTTGATAATTGATACTTGGAAACTAGATTCTTGACTCTTGATACTTGGTGCTCGACTCTTGAGACTCGTGAAACTTGAGACTTGGTTGAACGAGATACTGGAGACTTGTCACTGGCGGAAACTATGAAACTTGGAAACTTTGTGTTAATGATGTAAACTAGTTATGTGATACTATTACACAATAATACGCAACGTAACGCATAATCTAACTCGCAAAACGAATCAAAGACGGAAAATGGCAAAAGGATGGGATTGACCGAGTGGCAATCCGATCGGAGGACCACTCGATCGAACAACCATCCAAACCAAATGTCACACCGCCTTAACTCATCTCTTGCACTATAAGTAGGCCTGTCACATCATTCTTCACTGATTTGACAACCTCACTCGACCAGACGCACGCCCTCTCACATTTCTTCCATTTCTCAGCGATTTCGGTATGTTTTACACTAGATTCTTGTACATCCTTGATCTACACATTATTCTCTACATGATTCTTCTTCTAAATCACACTTTTCACCGTGAAATCTCTAAGATTTGAACTCTTGAGGATGAAGTCATCATGACGGTTTGTACAAACAGTTGTGTGATGTCATTCCAGTCAGGATCTAGCTCAGATCTAAGGAATTTCATGTGTTCTTACACTGAATCTTTACTAAATCTAGACTTTTTCAACTAAAACTCATGTTTTCTTCATCTTTTCTTAAACTTTTACTTAAAACGGTGGAATCCGGGTCTAAATGGGTTGTAGACTTGATTAGTCTGGAGTCGGCTTGGAAATGGATTGTTACCGAAAAAGATGGCCGGAGTACGGATTCCAACATAAACACCGTCAAAGAACAGACACCTGAATGGACTGGGGTGGTTCCCATCCGATCAGACCGGCTGAACATTGATGTGTTTACCGTTGTCTCAATATGTACCATGCCGTCACCGTTAAACTCGAAACTTGGAAATGTTACAAGGTTGCAAAGGAGACAAGGACAACTCAATCGAATGGCACTCCGATCGGACTGCCGTCCGATCGAACTGCCATCCGATCGAAGTGACATATGCCTTACAACCTTCCATACTTAAACTATTTTGAATCAGAAACTTTGAACTTGAAACTTGAATCTCAACACTTGGATCGAGTGACCATTCGATCGAATGGCCATCCGTACGGATGATCATCTGATCGGATGGCGGTCCGTCCCATCACACATATGTCCTCCGACCGGATGATCATCCGTTCGGATGACCATCCGATCAAGTTACTGATCCTACACTTTGCACGGCTCTCGTTATTTCGTCCGACGCTTATCTATTGTACTCTAATCAGGCTAACTCTAAGAGCTCCCTTTGATCCAATAACAGTTTTACTGTTAAGAAATCACTATGAGTATACTCGATCCCTTTTTGTTTTAAACTTTTGGGATGCAACATGTATTCTATTAAACTATGAAACTTGATACTTTGGAATCCAAACACTATCCTATGTGTATATGAAACTTATGATTCTTGATTCTTGATTCTTTATGCTATGTGAACGTTTAATCCAGAGTGTGTAGTTCCGCCTTAACAATAGTAGCGCTATAAGAAGATGAACCTCCCCATTATTCTCGGGGGTATTGTTAGGAGGATAGTTTTCCTTGAGTCTTGGGAAAACACTAAAGCATCGGGACACTTGGGCTATCACTTGGACTGCGAATACTAGCATGGGTGAAACTATTTTTTATCATTTACATGATGGATATGAGTCTTTTAATCTACTATGCTATATACTCAAACTTGTATACTCGCCAATACTTTTGTATTGATACTTTAATACATGTTGTAGGCTGATAGGATGCTGATCAAGAAACAAGCTAGGTTGCTGCTAGAAACACACGCCTAGATAATCTAGAGTCTTTTGAACATTATTTGAAATGGTTGGATTTGATATTCTATGGTTGTGACAATTGATGTTTAGACAATGTTTGAATCTACTTAATCTATAATGAAACGATAATGTTATGGAATCTCATGAGCAATCTGAACGCTTAGTGCCGCACCCCGATGTTTCCGCCATCGGTTGGGGTGTGACATCCACAAAGGTGGTAGCACTCCAACTTAGAGCAATGAGAAGAAGAATGAAAGGTGCAAGTTTGAATGAGCAATGGAAGCACCTATTTATACTAATCTTGGAGCTCACCATCACTGCTACCACCACTAGCCACCCCACCATCATCAGATCTAACCACCACCACCCACCACATCCACCTGCCGCCGTCAACCTCTCCCACTGTAACCGTCACACAACCACCACTGCACCCATCACACCACCAGATTTAACCATAAAAACCCATTATTCAAATTAAAAACCCTAATATGAAAACCCACCCTGAATTATTTGCTTCGGTTCTGAGTTAATTACGCAACTCAGGATCTTTTGGATGTTGGAAACTCAGGGGTATGTGCTTGGGAGCCTCCTTGCTACTGGTCGCCTATTCCACCTCTCGAGTTAAGAGGCGAATCTTTGAAAGATTTGAGCACTATCTGAGGATTCATATCATTTGGTATTTAACTGAGCTTGATAATCACATTTTTAATGATTTAATACTCATTCTTTACATGACTACATATCATAAGGCTGGATAGTATGGGGTTAGTCCTCGGTGCGTCTAGGGCCGGCGACGGTCCACACACCGTGCCACCCCCCTCCGTCCCCGTCTTGACCGTCCGCCTCTAGCCGTTTGAGACGGTCCACAAAATGACAAAACATTGTGGGTTTCGAGGACTTTTGACCGTTTGATTAAAAAAATTTCCAATTTCAATTAATAAACGACCATTTTTTAAATTTATACCAAATTCACTCCAACTTTTATAAATACTCACCACTTTTACACCATTTTTCACACTTTTTCACCCACTACAATCTCATATCTATCTCACATTTTATAAACACTCTTCCCTTTTTATATAAACTCAACATTTTTATACCATTTTTTACCCACTACCACCCCATCTTTCTCTCAAAATTTACCATGGCTTCACATTCTTCCATTTCTTCATCTTCTTTGTCTACGTGGAAATTATGTTCCAGTTAGTTTGGAACAACAAGATTTGAACATGTTCTCTCTACGTAACGAGTACACACATCATAATCTACAAGCGGACTTGGTGGAGTACATTTGGAACAACGCTCAAAACGAACCAGACGACCACATGCAGGACGAAGACTAGTAGCTTTTTTTAATATTTATTTGAATTTTTTTTAAGTTTATGTTTTTTAATTTATTAGGATTTTTTTTTTAGTTTATGTTTTTTTTAAGTTTATGTATTGTGTTTTAATATTAATGAAAATGTTTTCTTAATTTATTTGTTAAATGTTAAAAATAGTGGAAGATTAAAAAAAAATAGTGGTGGGGTAGGATCATCCTCCCATTTCCACTAAAATTGTGGGATTGACCATCCTCCCAAGGATGGTGATGTGGCAATGACGTGGCGGATCATCCTCCCTTGAAGGATCATCCTCATACCATGTAGCCTAAGAAAACTAATTGAGCATTCCTGAAATATCTGCACGAGATATTGAAGGCAAGAAAATAGACAAGAACGTATGGAACCTGCTCAACTTTAATGCATTAGTATATTATCATGTAAAGGTAACATTAGGGGGGGGGGGGGGGGGGGGAGGATATTCCACGGTCCTCCCAACCGTTGGAGTGTATCACACTCCACAAGTTAGCTTAGCCCCATAGCTGCCTGGGGGTGAATACCCAACCGAGAGCGAAGAGCTTGGTTGTGGGATGCAGACACCAAGATTCGAACCCGGGACCTCTAGGGAGAGGGTGGGTGGGGCTGGCCAACTGGGCTACCCCAGCTGGTTGTAAAGGTAACATTAGAGTAATTATTAATCACCGAATTTTCATATCGGATTTGGGTTTTTAATTTGAAAAGGGGGTTTTCATGGTTAAATTTGATGGTAGTGGTGTGATGGCAGAAGTGGTGGTTGTGTGACGGTTGCGGTGGGAGAGGTTGGTGGTGGTTAGGTTAGGTGATGGTGGCTGGTGGTAGGAGTGGAGGTGGTGGTGAGTGTGTAAGAGATAGATGGTGAAAGAGAGAGAATTGAATAAATAGCTAAAATATCTATTTAAAATGTTTTATATAAATATAGGGGTAAAAAGACTAATTTGCCCTCACATGGGGTCCACTTGTTCATATTTTAACTATGAAAATAAACTGAGTTAGGGTTAAAGACGTAATGTGCAAGGGTTTGCAAACACTAAGTACGTTTTTTGTACGTTTTAAAGATAAAGGATATAGTTTGTATTTTAATGTCAACGTAAAGGACGATTTTTATAATTTACTCATTTGTTAATGAAGTGTATAGCCTTATTGCAAGAATAATTCCCATTTCATTCTTAATTTCTTATATCCGTGATTTACATAACTTGAATCTTCAACTACAGTACCTAACTCAATTATGATTACACCATTGCTAATTTGCTATAGAAAATAAGATAAAGACTCACACATACCTTTTGTTAATTATTATTATTACTATTGTATACTGTTGATAGACAAAGTGAATGAATAGTGACTATATTTGTTTTAAAAGTTTTTTTTATATATGTTATTTAGTGGTTTTTTATATGTGTAATGTGGTTCTTTTATATATCTTATGTAACTTGCGTTTGTTTTTTATCGATGTAATCCACGTGTCAGTATTTTTTGATCATATCAAGATTTTTTTTCTCTATGGGTTGCTGTAACGAGTGTAGACGGCATAACAAAATAAACCGATACCGATCAAATTCCCGCCTTGTTGGTATATTTTTTGTCATATCATGATTTTTTTTCTCTATTGGTTGCTATAATAAGTGTCAGTACCGTAGTTAAACAAACAGATATCCACCCACCACGCAACGCGCGGATTTAATAACACTAGTATATATAAAAAGGCATTGATCTTTGAACAAAGATATACATGTGCACTACTTCTTACTGAGAAATGACAACAAAAAAATAAGTGAATTAAAAAAGAAATAGGCAACAATCAAATGGTGTGTATGCAAAGTTTCAGCTTAATCTGCTTATTAAGTACAAAAGGAAAAACTTGCATTTTGCGAGATCCATTCGTTGTAGCTGCTTCAAAGCCTCAGTAAAGGGAAAGTTATCATCCAAGTCGAATCAAATAAATCAAACTTTTAACAATTTACCTCTAAGATAGAGGGAATGAAAGTTATTACTATAACAAATAGAAGCTAATGAACAGTAGTTTTAATATAATATATAGTTTTTTTTATAATAATAGTTATTTTCTTTACTTTTTAACTTTAATCATTTTTTTAAATATCATGGGTCGGGATAAGGTAGGTGTTAACCGGTATCGAGCCAGTACTTGTATCGAAAAAACCGGTACGGTCCTGTTCGGTCGGTACATGAAGGTAAAAACCGGCACTAGTACAGAAAATGCCAAAAGTTGGTGTCGAATTGATATTGGAAATCTTTTGGTTCGGGAAATTCAATGCTACTACCCGGTACCATTTGCTCATCCCTGATCACGGGTACCGTACGAACAACGGTATCGTACAACTTTTTTTTGTTGTTGATTTTTTTCTTCAATTTTTTATTTTTAATTTTTTTAGTTTCAGGGGTAGGGATGAACAACGGTATCGTACAACTTCATAATTCGTAGATGCTGCAATTTTTTGGTAATTTATTAAAAAATATAATTATCATTATAAATAACTTAAAGATATATTTGAAATATGGGGCAGATTTGTGGGAAGGTGTAACATATTTAATCTAACAATAAATATTGGTAAACTTAAAGATATATTATTTAAAATAAGTATTTCAAGATATGCAATACATTTTATTAGGGGGTAGGGGCGCCCTTCACTCATCACTCACTCATCACTCACAACTTCCAATAGAGCTTTTTTATCAATCTAAAAAGGATCTTAATTATTGGGGATACATGTAACAAATCTCACAAAAGTTAGGTACAAGAAATATAAAGAATTGATATTAATTTGATTTAAGAAATAATAAAAAAATTGATTAACATGAAATCTTTTGTTATAAGTTAGATTAGACGTCAAATGGCCAATGCTTAAAAAAGTTATTTTATTGTTGTGTCACCCATAGACATAGTCCGATTAAAGAAATCATTTGATTGTGCTTGAATGACTACAGACTAATATTAAGTTTGTTTATGATTGGCAAACTTGACCGTTCATTGTTTTAGTTTCATTCAGTGTTTTAATCTATACATATAATAAAAGAAACCTCTTTGGGACACGTGTCAATCAACGAGGCTATCAAAATTTGAGTTTTTAATAAATATTATTTAAGTGTGATAATATTTTTTGTTCAATATTTGAATAATTCATGGTTGTTTGTTGCCTAATGATTTAAAGATAATTTAATCCATTCAAATTTTATCTAACATCGGTGTTGCGTTTTGAATTATTTATTCAATATTAGGATAAAGGATTCAACTGACAAGCGATTGGATCGACACTTTATTTGAAGAAATCTTCATTGGAAATGAATTGTGTCAATGTGGTCAACAAAATCAATTCTCAATTTTTTTTTTCTGATTCTAATATCCTTCCTTTTGTTTAATTTATTCTACCGTATATTATGTTGATTTACTTACTCTTTATTAATTTCTCAATGGCGAACGTTATAATAACTTATAATAACTTTACTTCTAAATTACACCAAATAGATCCTAATCTATCCATGCTATTACGTTGATTCACTCTCTTTATTAATTTTTTCAATGGCGAATGTTACTTTTTGTGTTTACAGATACGTATATTGCATTCATAAGTTTCCATATCTTTTAAAAAACTTCAACATATTATTATATTAAGTATAGGTACTTGGTGTCTTTATAGATAGATATATTTTTCATATAACTAAGTTTTTTCATTAGCCATTTTGGAACAGAATGATTCCCTATAACGAAATCGTTTGTCTTTTTATGCTATAACTTTTTCTTATTATCACGAAAACCAAACTTTGTATTAATATGTTATCATTAGTTTTTTATGATACAATTTTTTTTTCTTATTTGGTACATAAAATTAGGTTTATTCAACCCGTGTAATAAATAGGGTTTTAAAAAAATAACTTTTTTTATTATTTACTATACAAAATTACATTTATTTAACTCATGTATTACACAAGTTTTTAAAGATATAATTTTTTTTTATTTGGTATATAAATTACATTTGTTAAATCCATACAATAGACGAGTTTTTTATGGATATATTATTTTTATTATTTAGTATATAAAATTACATTTAGTAAACCCGTGTAATACACGGGGTTCTAACCTAGTTTTAACTGTAATTCAAAAGGCATAAATGGCATTCATTATTTGACTTGGTTTAGTGTAAACGAACACAATTGCATAGTTATTCCATGCCTTCTTAATAACACTACGGACCCGAGCCACTGTTGACCCGTTACAAACAAGCTTTACTTGTCGTACTGGATCTAACAACTTATCGTCAACCATCTTTAGGTAACCGGTTACGTTTACAGTACAATAATTTATGCATGTGCTCTTATCCACGGTGCTAAGGACTGGTGTTATTAAGTCCGTAAGGTGACCCTTCACCCACCCACCAGATAGGGGAAACTAGATAATCATTTGAGATGGCAAGATGGTCGCATGGTTGGGTTAGGTATCGGGATTGGGTCATAATGGATATGAGTTGGATCGTAATAGAAATTTTGGTATTGTTAAAATATACTAGATCAGGTTGAGTTGACTCGAAAAACTATTTTGTCCATTTTCAAAGAAAAAAATTTGTTAATAATATAATGCATTAATCAGGAATACAAAAGGCTAAAGGTTTAGACTAGTAGTGTGAATATTTCGATATTACTAATACTAGTTGACCCATTAACCTTTTTGCCTTCAATTTCTGGTTTGACTCATTTAAGGTAAAACATAATCAATAAAAAAAATTGCTATTAACTAAACGGGTCGAAATCCATATCTATGATCTGTTTTAAAAGCATTCGGTATATACATGCATGGAAGAAGGGCAAAAAGGGTATTCAAAATTTGAAGCTTTTCTTATTCACATTTTGCCAAAAGATGACCAACACAGCCAAAAACTAAACAATGATTTCTGCAATTGTTATGACGAAAGTTTCTTTCTTTTTTAATAATATAGTGCATAGCCAAGAGGGGCTGGTAGTCACAAAAAAAAAAAAAAAAAAATTCCCATGTGTATTTTTATAATATTTGATGGATGACAATGATGAAGACAATATTTGGATATATCCTTATAAAATGGTTATATACTAGAAATTATAACTTTATACAACATGTTGTATGAGATGGCGAAAACGGTCATATGGGTCGTATCACATAGAAAAATGGTCATACATGCCGTATACGACACCAAATGACTAAATGACTGATGTGATCATTGACAAAATCATACGGCCCGGGTGACAATTTGCTCCCTATCATATAACTTGTTTGATGTGGTTCAGTTAAACAAAAATTACTGACGTTGACCACTAACAAAGTCATACAAACCAACCGTATGATGTGGTGCATTGACAATAATGCGATTGACATTGATCGCTGACAAAATCATAAGACCCGTATAAGACATTTTTTCCCTCACACACTAGTCACTACCCATATGATATCTGGTGTATATGTAGTAAGACCCTTAAGAAAATAAGACATGATCATAATGGATTTTGAGTAAAACCTGAAACTAGAAATTGTTTATCCGCGTTTAAAATGAACAGGCAAGACACATATAAAAACATACAGAGCACTTATAAAATCAGCTTTTCTTTAAACTTCACAAACATCACCATATAATTGCCGAAATACAAAATCAAACTAAACAACTACAACCGTTGTTTGTTTTGTGATTGCTGCAAACGCTATGTCAAAACTTTTTATTATTATTATTATTATTATTATTATTATTATTATTATTATTATTTTGCATGCCCTGGCCGGCAGCTATTATTATTATTATTATTATTATTATTATTATTATTATTATTATTATTATTATTATTGTTGTCTTCCTTTTTTTCCCTATCTAAACAAATAATATTAGTTGCAATTAATTTGGTAAACGTACAACTTAACAATAACATAGTACAACCAGATAGAATACTTCCAACAACATAATACAATAATACTGTAATTACCAATTTGGGTTCTGTCGATGTAGATCTCTTCCACAGAAATGTTGGTTGTAATTTGTCAAAGGTACAACTAAGCATGTACATGGTACAACTTATACTCATATAGCAACTGCAATAGCAAATGGCTTCTTTGTCTTTTTCCTTTTTTCTACAAAGCATGCACGTGATGATAGATACAACATATATTATGTATTATGTACAACCTTTTGCGACAATATACACTCTCATTAGCTAGGCAACTTAAAGTACCACAAATAGCTCCTGTGTTCACCTCATACAACATAACATATGGTTATTAATTACTTAAGTTAAATCCCAAAATTTGTATATTTTCATAATTTTTTATAGATTGCATTATTACAATGACGATGGCAGTATTTTGTCACATCCTAATAATAAGGTTAAAATTCAAAATGTATTTTTATGGTACATATTTTTATAATATCCATTGATTATTAAAAATAAAGACGCCCCAATTGGCCAATTTGTATTATATTATATCTTTAACCATACTATAACAAAGCTGCTACAAATAAACAAGTCATATAGTTCAAAAGTTGCAAAATTTATATTTTTTTAACGGATAAAGCCTTCAAATCAATTGGAGTTAAAATATCATATTGCTAGTCAAATAACACAAATTTTGTAAACCATCCCGAACAGATGAGTTAAGAGCTATAAACATGCATGACTTGTTGTACTCTTAGAGAGACCTTGCATAGCTAATCCAGGAATCATCTAGTAAACTACCCAGAGCCCCTTAAAAGGACCTCAGTTCTTAATTTCAATTTATATATAAAAAGATAGAATTTGTGAAGAGTAAATTACAAAAATGGTCTTTACGTTAACATCAGATTGCAAACTATATCCTTTATATTCAAAAATTACAAAAAATATAGTCGATGTTTACAAACCATTACACCTTACGTCCTTTGACTCTAACTCAGTTGATTTTCATAGTTAAATATGAAAAAGTGGACTTCATATGATGGCAAATTAGCCTTTTTACCCCTATATTTATATAAAACATTTTAAATATATATTTTACCTATTTATTCAATTCTATCTCTTTCTTCCACCTCTCTCACACACACTCACCATCACTGCTACCACCACTAGCCACCCCACCATCATCGGATCTAACCACCACCACCCACCACATCCACCTGCCGCCGTCAACCTCTCCCACTGCAACCGTCACACAACCACCACTGCACCCATCACACCACAAGATTTAACCATAAAAACCCATTATTCAAATTAAAAACCCAAATATGAAAACCCACCCTGAATTATTTGCTTCGGTTCTGAGTTAATTACGCAACTCAGGATCTTGTGGATGTTGGAAACTCATGGGTATGTGCTTGGGAGCCTCCTTGCTACTGGTCGATTATTCCACCTCCCGAGTTAAAAGGCGAATCTTTGAAAGATTTGAGCACTATCTGAGGATTCATATCATTTGGTATTTAACTGAGCTTGATAATCACATTTTTAATGATTTAATACTCATTTTTACATGACTACATATCATAAGGCTGGACGATATGGGGTTAGTCCTCAGTGCGTCCAGGACCGACGACGGTCCACACACCGTGCCGGCCCCCTCCATCCCCGTCTTGACCGTCCGCCTCTAGCCGTTTGAGACGGTCCACAAAATGACAAAACATTGTGGGTTTCGAGGACTTTTTGTCACACCCCCAAAAATACCACTAGTGGAAACTCCCGCGAGGCGCGTGACGTACCAGGATCTAGCCACTAATCACATTGAACCATATACATATAAGATAAAATAAAACCTTTCATTAAATGTAAATGTATAATTCAAACACCATTTAATAAAGTCAACATGTTCAGCGGAAGCATAATAGTTTGTTTAAATAAAGTGTTCAACAATGCAACATTGAGGAGCGTTCCAAATGCCACGACCCATGACCACTCCAGCTTCCCAGACAGCAAGTTCCATATCAGTGTACCTAGGGGCCTGCAAGTATGCTGAAAAAGTGTATCAGACAGGCTGGTGAGTTCCCAGTTTGCTTTAACCGTTTAATACCAAATAGTGATTTATGATTTGTTAAGTTGATAATAACTCGATACCGCAGACGGCCCTTTTTGCCCTTCTCCAATGCTCTATCAAACATTGGTCATGATTTAAAGTTATTAGTTCACGCCCGTCCTATCCAGGTACGTCCTGAGGGAGCCAAACCTAATAGCGCTATCAACTAATAACCCCGTTGCCCTACAAGCAACTAACCCGGTAGTATGATGGGACTTAGGTGATAGAGAGTGAGTGTATTATCCAACATTAACGTTTACTGAAAACCGTTGCATATCCCCTGCAAGGATATGCGTATATGAAATCCGCCTCACATCGCCTGCAAGGATGTGGGTATTTGAAAACCGCCTCATATCCCCTACAAGGATATGGGTTTACGAAAATCCGTTTATAAGTTTTGTCTGTTTGATTGTCCCCACCGGACGCATGCTTGTTTTGAGAGAAGTGAACTCACCTTGGTTTGCTCGGTATGATTTGTTAGTTATTCACACTTAAACAGTCATAGCCTATGGTATTCACGTATGCAATATCAGTTTACATTTATAAGGTTCACGTATAAATTGTAATCATTGTGTGCATTCAAACAACAGTTTCCGAATAACACATAGCAGTTATATAACTCAATCAAATCCATAGTTCATATGTATGTTTCATATGAAAATTCATGTTTCCTCAATCATGATTAACATCATTAACAGGCAGGTAATAATCATTCAGGTTTCATACACATGATAGACCACACTCTGTTGTGAACCATCCACTGGGCGGCGAAATTCCAAATGATGAAACACTAAAGTGTTTCGTCGGCATGATGGGTGACGAAATACCATGAGTTTCGTCAACAATGAAAGTGATGAAAGATCTAGTGTTTCGTCGACAGTGAGTTTCGTCAACTTGAGGGTTTCGTCGAGACCTTACAGTTTCATTCTTAACTGTTCACACGATAATCCCGTAAACACGCTCCATATTTGAAACAGATCAAATCATGTTATTTAATCAATTACAAATCATGATCATACGTAGTTCATAGCAATAGTTGTCCTTAATTCTCATGGATTAATCATAAGTAACCCTAAACATTAACCTAATACCACTACTACAACCAGGATTGTCGAACCGCATAGTGATCGTGAACAATACAAACCATCGAATTCTTGTCATGCATATTCTAGTTTCCTTGATTAACAATAACACATCAAACCCTAGTTAATAACATATAAGAGCACAGTTTCTAACAAAACCCTATGTTCCCAACAGATCCCAATCGACACATAACAATCATCACATAACAATCATCAACCATGTATCGAGCAGATCAACTCAAGTAATTACATACTAACCGGTTGTAAGATGAGACTTGGGAGCACTTCGAAGGGAACAAGGATTGCCGCCTAGTGTAAGAGAGGGGAAAGATAGTCTAGGGTTTCAAGTTTCGCTGATTGTGATTTTTTTCGTGATGTTATGCGAATAGAGTGAATATAACTGATTCATATATGGGCCTCACCTGGGCCACAAACCCATACGGCGAAAAACCCATGTTTCGTCGTGTTCAAGGTGATGAGGAAAACCCATGTTTCATCGTGTATGGTTTTTCGTCGGGTGAGATTGCATGGACTATATCTTTTTATTTTTAAATGGTTCAAAACTTTATATTCACTAACCAAACCCATAATGTAACTCATACGTAAACAAATTACAGAAACAGAGTTTGTAAACAAGTAACATGTCGTGGAAAGACCTTGAAAGTTTGGGTTGTCACATCATCCCCAACTGGAAAGAAATTTCATCCCGAAATTTGATAAGTACTCCGAAAGCAGCGAAGTGTCAAATCAGGATGACTGTGGATTATCCCCAGGTGCCACATCATCCCCAACTTGAAGGGGAATTTCATCCCGAAATTCATTAGTTACACTAGGTTTAGATTGCTTCTTTGGAAAAAGGTGAGGATACTTGAGCTTCATCTCATCCTCACGTTCCCACGTGAACCCCGGTCCACGTCTTGCGTTCCAACGAACTCTCACGATCGGAATACGGCTGTGCTTACGAACCTTGACTTCCCGGTCCATAATTTCAATTGGTTCTTCGATAACCTGCAACTTTCCGTCAACTTTGAGCTCTTGAAACGGTACTATAAGTGTCTCATCGGATAAACACTTCTTCAACTGTGAAACATGGAAAACATCATGGACGTTACCCAACTCGGCAGGTAACTCGAGTTTGTATGCCACCTTACCGATCTGTTCCAGGATTTTGAATGGCCCGATATAACGTGGATTAAGCTTGCCGCGTTTCCCAAAACGTACCACACCCTTCCAGGGTGAGACTTTTAACATAACGCGATCGCCCACAGCAAACTCCAAGGGTTTCCTACGCCTGTCAGCGTAGCTTTTCTGACGGTCACGTGCAGCCACCATACGATTTCTGATTTGCACTATCTTCTCAGAAGTTTCGAGCACAAGCTCCGGGCCTGTGATTTGGTTGTCACCCACTTCAGCCCAACAGAGAGGAGATCGACATTTCCACCCGTATAAAGCCTCGAACGGAGCTGCCTGAATACTGGTATGGTAACTGTTATTGTAAGAAAACTCCACCAAGGGCAAGTGTCTTTCCCAACCTTTACCAAAGTCGATAACATATGCTCGCAGCATGTCTTCCAATGTCTGGATGGTTCGCTCACTCTGACCATCCGTTTGAGGGTAATAGGCAGTGCTCATGTCGAGACGTGAGCCAAATGATTTGTGCTTCGCTTGCCACAGATCGGATATGAAACGCGGGTCACGATCGGAGATAATGGAGGTTGGCACCCCATGCCTGGAAACCACTTCCTTTAGATAGATACCAGCCAGCTGTGAGAACTTGTCAGTTTCTTTGATTGCGAGGAAGTGTGCAGATTTTGTGAGACGGTCAACGATCACCCATATGGTATCATTTCCGTTTTGCGTTCTAGGTAGCCCAGTGACAAAATCCATGGCGATTTGTTCCCATTTCCACATAGGTATTTCTGGTTGTTGAAGTAGGCCTGAGGGTTTCTGATACTCCACCTTGACCTTTGCACAAGTCAAGCATTTACTTACGTAAGTCGCGATGTGGGCCTTCATCTTCGGCCACCAGTACAAAACCTTGAGATCCTGATACATTTTATCCGAACCCGGATGAACAGAGTATCGGGACTTGTGCGCTTCGTCCATCACAAGTTCCCTAAGTTTGCCAAACAAAGGAATCCATACACGCTCCATGAAGTAGAGAATACCATCCAATCTCTCTACAAGTCGTTTTTCCATGCCCCTTAAGTACTCTGCTTCAATGTTTTCTTCTTTCAGTGCCTCAGTTTGTGCAGAACGGATCTGATTTGGGAGGTTTGAGTGAATGGTGAGTTGTAAGGCGCGAACAAATTTGGGCTTTGATTCCTTTCGACTAAGAGCATCAGCTACAATGTTTGCTTTACCCGGATGATATTCGATAGCACAATCGTAGTCGTTTAAGAGTTCTACCCAGCGACGCTGTCGCATATTCAATTCCTTCTGGTCGAAAATATGCTGGAGGCTCCTGTGATCGGTATAAATAGTGCATTTAGTACCGTACAAGTAATGCCTCCAGATTTTGAGTGCAAACACCACGGCCCCCAACTCTAAGTCATGAGTCGTGTAATTCTTTTCATGGACCTTCAACTGTCGAGAGGCGTAAGCTATAACTTTCTGGCGTTGCATCAACACGCAACCGAGACCTTGAATAGAGGCGTCACAATGTACTACAAAATCTTCTGTGCCCTCAGGTAAAGACAAAATCGGTGCACTGCAAATTTTTTGCTTCAGAAGCTGAAAAGCGTCTTCCTGTTTCGTTCCCCAGGTATAAACTAAACCCTTCTGTGTTAGAGCGGTGAGAGGTTGAGCGTTCTTTGAAAAAACCCTCAATAAACCTTCGATAGTACCCAGCAAGGCCAAGGAATTGTCGCACCTCCGAAGGATTCTTTGGTGCTGCCCAATTCCTGATTGAGTCAATCTTAGTAGGATCCACGTGTATCCCTATTTCGTTAACGATGTGGCCGAGGAAGTGTACTTATCTAATCCAGAAGTCACACTTAGAAAACTTCGCGTAGAGCTGCTCCTTCCTCAGGAGCTCCAAAATAAGACGCAGATGCCGTTCGTGGTCCTCCTTGCTCTTAGAATAGATCAGTATGTCGTCGATAAACACGATGACAAAATCATCAAGATATGGTTTACATACGGGGTTCATGAGATCCATGAATACCGCTGGTGCATTGGTTAACCCGAATGGCATGACCAGAAACTCGTAATGGCCATAACGCGTGCGAAAAGTTGTCTTTGGAACATTCTCTTCTCGAACTCTCATCTGATGATAGCCCGATCTTAGGTCAATCTTCGAGTAGAAGCTCGACCCTTGCAACTGGTCGAACAGGTCGTCAATGCGAGGTAAAGGATAACGATTCTTGACCGTCACCTTGTTGAGTTCGCGATAATCAATACACATGCGAAAGGATCCGACTTCTTCTTTACAAACAACACCGGGGCTCCCCAAGGCGAAGAACTAGGTCGAAAAAAGCCCTTATCCAACAGTTCTTGGAGTTGATTGGACAATTCTTGCAACTCCCCAGGTGCAAGACGATATGGTGCGCGAGCAATTGGAGCTGCTCCTGGTGTAAGATCAATTTGGAATTCCACCTAACGATGTGGGGGTAAACCTGGAAGCTCCTCGGGAAAAACGTCAGGAAACTCCCGTACGACTGGTATATCATCGATTTTCTTCTCTTCAGGTCGGGTATCAGTAACAAGAGCAAGAATAGCAGGGTAGCCCTTCCGTAAACATTTCTGGGCTTTCATGGATGAAATGATGTTGACAGTTGCACCGTTTCAATGGCCCTGGACAGATAATGTTTCCCCACTAGGGAGAGGTACACGCACGATCTTCTCCTTGCAAAGTATGCCTGCTCCGTGTTTGGACAACCAATCCATACCAACGACTATATAAAAACTACCAAGAGTGATTGGAAGAAGGTCAATGTCAAACACTTGACCTAAAAGATCGAGTTTACACCCTAAGAATACATGTGTGGCTTCTAACGACTTGCCATCTGCTAATTCCACTACATGCTTGTTCAAAAGAGACGCAGGAGTCAATCCTAGCCGACGACTGAACCCCAACGACACATAACTCCAGTCGGCACCAGAGTCAAATAACACAGAAGCAATAATACCATTAACAGAGAACGTACCAGTCACGACATTGCCATCGTTCCTTGCATCTCCTGCTCCAATTGTGAATGCTCTCCCGCGAGAGCCATTTCCGCCGTTGTTCCCATTATTATTATTCCCCCCGTTATTGTTGTTGTTCTGACGGTTACCCCCATTATTGTTGTTGGTATTCTGATTCAACTGTGGGCAATCCTTCTTGAAATGCCCTTCGCTGCCACACTCATAACATCCCCTCTTATTACCCCGATTCTGCTGGGGTTGTTGCTTCTGTTGTTGTTGCTGAGGTTGTTGCTGTTGTTGCTTGGGGTGTAGAGCTCTACAATCTTTCGCCATGTGACCCAGCTTGTCACACCTTTGACATGCTCGACTACACTGACCATAGTGATGGTAACCACACTTATTGCACTTCGGCTGTTTCCCTGCGTAACCGGAAGTCTGACTGTGGTTCTGATTCTGATTAACCGAAGACGATTGACTAAAGCTGTGGCTGTTGTTGTTATCAGGCTTCTTCTGCGATTGATTCGAGTTTGTTGCCTTATCTGCATCATTCCACTTACGCTTGTTATCAGTGGTGGGGGTGGCAGTAGTAGCTGTGACAACGGTAGTAGCAGCAATACGGGGTGGCAGCGAGCCACGCTCCACCTCCTGATCAGTGATCTTGTGAGCCAGCCTGATAATCCGTGGTAGGTTGTCGAGATTCACTGCAGTGACTAACCCCTTAACTGATGGTGCCAATCCCTTAATGTAGAGCTCAATCTTGCGAGATGGTGGTCGGGATAAATTAGGACACATGTTTGTCAGCTCGTGAGATCGTTTCGTATAAGCCTCGATCTCAGATCCTTCCATCTTCAGGTTATAGTACTCGTTTTCCAACTTTTGAATTTCATCCCGAGGGTTGTGCTCCTCCCGAATCAGCTCTTTGAAATCATCCCAAGTGGTCGCGTTTTCCATCTCGACGCCCAGCATCTACACTTGAGCATTCCACCAAGTCAGAGCACCGTCCTCCAAGGTGCCAGAAGCAAAATTCACCTTGTCCCCCTCTAGACAATTACACATTGCAAAAACGGATTCGGCTTTCTCAAACCAATGGAGCAGTCCCACGGGACCTTCAGCACCACTGAAAGTTTGGGGCTTGCAATCCATGAATGTTTTGAACGTACACAGAGGCGGATTGCTCTGGTTTTGATTTGCTTGGAGACCTACGGACGAAAGAAATTACAATACATGGGTAAGAATTGGGTACGCAACACAAGAATAGAGAATAATTGGCACATATCGTACCAGCTTGATAGGCTGCCAAAGCCTCAGCCGCATGTGTGTTAATCAGATTTGTCAACTCAGCCTGAGTCATTGCAATGTGTCCAAGTCCATGGCCTCGTCCGCTCATGATTCTATATAAGAAGATGGAACAAGTTTAAGAATCGAGTTATGGTAGGAGTCAATCCTCACGTTGACATCTACAACTACAAAGTTTACACCAAACAACAGGGCGGAACCCTTCTCACACTCGTTAAGCCTCACTGGGACTCACATGCACCTCACGTTATTATTATGTGTGTACCCACAATAATAAGGCAATTTGCATGCTTATCTCAGTGCCTCTAAACTTGCGCTAAAAGTTTCCCCCACATTCAACTAGCAAAACGAAAGGCATCGTAGGATTAATAATCACAAAAGTCAAAGAGTAGTGTCACACTATCGAATTTCAGTAAAACATGCAGCACAGGTAATCACATCATGGGATCTGGTATGTAGTTTCATGCAAATCGTGAGTTTGTGACTACTAAACAAGTAATACATTAAGTAAACAGAGGACGAACCTTGCAATCTGGAGCTGAGTGTCATGGTCGCTTCGATACTGTTTGGTTATAGTCTGGTTTTATGAAAACGTTTTAAAACCTAGTTCACTATATCCAGGCTCTGATACCAAACTGTCACACCCCCAAAAATACCACTAGCGGAAACTCACGCGAGGCGCATGACGTACCAGGATCTAGCCACTAATCACATTGAACCATATACATATAAGATAAAATAAAACCTTTCATTAAATGTAAATGTATAATTCAAACACCATTTAATAAAGTCAACATGTTCAGCGGACGCATAATAGTTTGTTTAAATAAAGTGTTCAACAATGCAACATTAAGGAGCGTTCCAAATGCCACGACCCATGACCACTCCAGCTTCCCAAACAGCAAGTTCCATATCAGTGTACCTAGGGGCCTGCAAGCATGCAGAAAAAGTTTATCAGACAGGCTGGTGAGTTCACAGTTTGCTTTAACCGTTTAATACCAAATAGTGATTTATGATTTGTTAAGTTGATAATAACTCGATACCACAGACGGCCCTTTTTGCCCTTCTCCAATGCTCTATCAAACATTGGTCAAGATTTAAAGTTATTTGTTCACGCCTGTCCTATCCAGGTACGTCCTGAGGGTGCCAAACCTAATAGCGTTATCAACTAATAACCCCGTTGCCCTACAAGCAACTAACCCGGTAGTATGATGGGACTTAGGTGATAGAGAGTGAGTGTATTATCCAACATTAACGTTTACTGAAAACCGTTGCATATCCCCTATACTTTAACTTCATTTTAGAGAGTGAGATATTTTTGAGCATGTTTCATGTTCCCTATACTTTAACTTCATTTTAGAGCCTTGAAATAGGATTAACGGGGCTTAAACGTGTCAAAAATGCACCAAAAACCATGTTTTGCACATTCAGGGACCAAAATTGACAATCTGCCATAGTTATCTTAGGAAGGGACCAAAATGAAAAATCTAAATTCCAGCTTGTTCCAGCTGTTCCCCTCATTTGCACATGGTTTTAATGAAACTAGGGGCTCCCATGGTTTCACAAAACCATGGGCACATGTGTACGAATGAGATCGAAGCTCGTTTTTCGAGGAACGATCCTAACGGTCCTAGAAATCCTATAAATACCCATGCTCCTCATTGTTGCAACTCACACAATCTGATCTATTTGCTCTAAGTTGGGGCTTAGCACCTCATACCTGAGCAAGTTGGATCTAGATTTCCATTCTTGGACCCGTTGTAAGTCCTCTTTCGTTCTTTTTCGCGTGAAAGTCAAACTGTGTTTGACTTTCTGCTTTGACCAGTTCATGGTCAACATGAAGTTCGTTTGAACTTCATAACGTGAGCATAATCATGATGGTTTTAGTCTCTTGTGACTATACCTCCTAATTACCACGTTTACTCAGTCAATTGTCGGGTCAAACTTCTTAATAAAAAGTCAAACGAGTCAGTCTTTTCAAATAAATTCATAACTAATAATACTGAAGTTATGGAACATGTTTTAACACTTAAATAACTTGGTAATTAATATAAGAACATGTTTAACCATGTTCAACCCGACGATTTTGAGTATAGGCTCGGTTCGGAACCGAAAGTCGCAAAAGTAGACTTTTGCTTTGACTTTCAGTTCTGACCCGATTTAGCTTAGTTTAGATATGCCTTAGGATTCCTGTAGGACCATATTATAGGTTAGTATAACCCTCTGAGGTTATACAACTTGGATCCTTAGTTATCCAATTCATATGCATGTTTCCGTTAAATGCTTAAATGTTGACTATTATGCCCTTTTGACCTTAAAACATGATTTTTGAAAATGTAAAAGAATAGAAACCTTAGTTACTGATTTATAAACTTGTCCCTAAAAAATTTGACATCAGTTTGAGGTCAAGATTAGGAGTTATGCTCATTAGCGTAAATGAAAAGCTTTTTATTAATTAAACGGCGTAATTTGCATATAGCCTATTTAAACCCAAATTTTGATACCAAACTTTTTACCCACTGATGTAAAATAATATTTTGGGATTTTTGAAGATTTTTATTTATTTTTAGGATGAGCATAACATAGGGTTCTAGCTTTGATTCGGTAATTGTCAGTTTTGCCCTTTTGGCCTATAAAATGAGTTTTACAAAACCTTTTGATACCAAACCATTTTCTACTGATCCTATATGACAAATAAAATATTTTAAGCCTTCTGGAATGATAAAAATATCAGCTTTTCTTACAAAACCCGGAAATCGCTTAAAACCGTCTTTTTACGCGTTTTAAACGCATAGTATGTATTAAAACTATTTTAGATATATAAGACTTGATACCTACTGATATTTTAAGTAAATTTTCATAATTAAACAGTAGGCAAAAGTTTTTAAACTTAGAATTCTAATTTTGACCTTTAAATCCTATGTGAAATTACCAAAATGCCCATTCGGTGCATCGTTGGGTTAAAAGTGATAAATTCCACACATAGGCAATACCCTACTGATATAACTTATTAAATTGAGTATTTTTACTGATTATATCAGGCCTAAACCTCAGATTAATATTTAAACTCTTTTATAACCTTTTAAATGACCAAAATACTCCTACGGGGCACAATTTGAGTTTAAATTCGTTTTGGACATAATAGAAGATATCTTGCTGATGTCACAACATATTTAAGGCATATTGACTTAGGAAACATGTTCATGACTCATTTGGTTACCCGTTACGCAATTTTCGCGTTCGGATCGGTTTATGTAACTAGTTTGCATAAATTAGCCAAAACGGGTCAAACCTTATCATTTTCATCTCAAAATCCAGAATGGGTTTAGTTTACCCATATTGAACAAGTATACAAACTTTTCGGGTCTAAATCACATTCTAATCTGGTCTTCGCATAATCTTGTGTTTGAACCGTACATCCTCCTTTAAAACTAACTGGTCTAAGCATAGGCTTAATTAAGACCCGTTAGGAATCTAATAGGTTATTAAAAACCTTTGTTCCAGAATAGGAGACCCGGTAAAAGCTACGTGCACTTGCTGTTTGTGATTAATACTTGCAAAGGTAAATACTTTTAACTTATTTTCCCTTATACGGGCTTGGGGTACGGTATATAAAAAGCCGCTTGGTCGGGCATTGAATTTTTAATTGTATGAAGGTTAAATTATTGAAATGTCCCGTTTAAATTGTTTTGTTTGCTTAAAGCCTTTGGGGGGTTAATGACCATTTCCCGGATATCCTTGGCATCATTTCAAGAAATGACCACGACCTAAGCACGAGGTGTAGGCGTACACCCAACAGTGCATATAAAAAATAAGAAGGTATAATCGCCGTTTACGGGAATAACCCGCCGCGGGACTATATCATGTGGTGTGTCTATTAATTTTTAACCCGGTGTCAATCTGGGCTACTGAACGTATAAGAAACATGTAATTCTTTTACAAGTTTATATATAAATAATTATCCCAAGTTATAAAAAGTTTTGTGCCGTGTGCATTTAAATCAATTTTCTAAAACATTTTCAAAATGAGTCAGTTAATTGTATTTACCAGTGTAAACTGACGTATTTTCCAAAAAAAAAGCTAAGTGCAGGTACTAGACGGAATAGGCTGGCTACTCCTAGCATCAATAAAGAGTCTTGCAAGCTTAGGTGTTAAAGTCTGTTGAACAATTATCTTTTAGTTGATCCGCATGTGGATCCTTTACATTCCGTTTGTAATACTTTGATATTACTTTTCATTCGGTTTGTAATGTTTATATCTTTTGCTTCCGTTGTGCATTAAATTGTGTTGTTTGACTATGACAATATCAACTACGTCACGATACCCCCACCGGGCCCACCGGTAAAATGTGGAAATATCAGGGTGTGACAGGTTGGTATCAAAGCCAACATTGAGTGAATTAAACACTAGCCTTTTGTGTTTAATCTCAATGACACAGTAGCACATTCCTTAACTTCCAAGTCTAGACTTGAACTAGGAATGATCTCATCCCTGTTATATGTATGCATTGTTTTCAATACTTCTGTATCTCCGGATCGTGTCGCCGAGCAAAGCTGCCATTGGTGGAGGCTCTCCAAATCCGAAGTTTAAGAATGTAAAGCTTCGTACTACAACTCAAATAGGCGCACGACCTGTATGAAGGAATGACCTTTTGAACCCATTAATCATATTTCAAGTTCTTTACCCAAGACTTTGGAAACTTCAAATGAGAAGCCAACATCGGAGGAGTTCGTACTTGCTGTCCTTGAAGGTCCTATTCCAAAGATAATACCTATGAAATCAAGGGACTCATATTTCTTACCTCCAAGTCTTGGAATCCCAGACTTGGAATATACCTATTCTGATCTATTTCATGATCCATATTGTTGATTACCTATTAAATCCTTGGATTCCACTCTTGCAAAGATTCCAAAATAGAAGATTTGGATTACCCACCAAAACTTTTGGTATTCATACCTCACGCAGAGAACTAAGGAGAAAATTTCTAGAAATAAAGTAAAGAAGAAACTCTTTCGTTGCTTTTCATTTCTTTATTAGTCCTTATAAGGACATATTTATCTTTCAGTCCCTTCGTGGACAACATTATTTCTTTTCAAGTCCCGTTAGGGCAATTCTGTACCTCTTTTAAAAATCATTGGAGTGTTTTATCTAAATTTCATTCATATCATTGTATATGAATATAATATATGAAATAAATTAAAATAACATTCTTTTTATAAGATCTACCATTATAATAAAATGGCAAAATCTAAAAAGGACAAGACCTAGCCCATGTGTCATTTTAAGACAAGGCCAAGATGGTAGTTCCTCAATTAGATTCAGATCCTTATTAACATCTCAATTTAGGATTGTTCCGCGTTAAATATTAAAAAGAATCTTAAGGGTAAGACCTAGCCACATGTCATTTTAGACATGGCCAAGATGGTAAAACCTATTCAAAAGATTCAAATCCTTGTTAACATCTGAAAACATGTTAACATTCCTGACAACGGTGATGCGATAAAATAACTTTTTGAAATTGATCTGCCAGTATATATATTAAAAAAAATCTTAAAGGGTATAACCTAGCTCGAATGTCAATAAAGACCTGGTTATGATGGTAAAACCTGTTTAAAAGAGATTCAGATCCTTGTTAACATCTGAAAACATGTTAACACTCCCGACAACAGTGATGCGATAAAATCACCCTTGTCATCTTTATATTAGGAATTTCCCAAACCCCTTACTTAGCCTAAATGATTAATAGGAATCATGACTATTAAACGTCGAACATGATGTATACATCAAAACATCCATTTAAGATGTATGCCTACGGGCAAAGATGTAATCATGACAAAGATAGTTTTATTTCATAACTTCCTGCCAAAAGGCAATGAACTATGAAATTTTTCCGACCCAAAGGATCATTGGTTATGTTTTAAAATTTCCCTAGTGACAAGGTCTCTGTGCCATCAAAAGTCCTTTGGGACATGCCCTTGTGCTATATATAAAATGTCGGTATGACATTGACAGTCGTGACTTATGTCCCCTGTCTAATAAATATGAAGGATTATATTCCGTTTAAACGCCAAAGATGGTTTATTTAAAAACCTAGGCCAAACATAATCAAATAAATTTAATACTATCTATTGGCCTATATGGTTTATTTGCACCAGGGCTATTTAATCATCAAACTCGACGATTCGTTATATAATTAAATAAATTATTATTACTTGGTTTGTAGCCTTCAAAGCTTCACCATGGCTGATTCCTATGAAGCCCACAATCATCCAGTTGATCAGAATAATGATGCAAGACTGAACTTAACAGGCACCGAGTTACAGGCTATGTTAGATACAGCCGTAAACAAAGCCGTGGACCGAGTATTAAAGAATCATAAGCGAAAGTGCGATAATACCCCAAGTAAGGGTTACAAAAAGGGTAAGGCCGGTTCAAACCAGTCCAAGCCAAATGAGGCGAAACCCAAATGTAAAACCCGCGGGAAGCAGCACTTCGGAAAATGTTTCCGTGAACTGACCAAGGGATGTGGCATCTATAAGGAGATGGATCACAAGACTGCATTTAGGACTCGTTATGGTCATTACGAGTTCTTAGTGATGCCTTTTGGGCTCACTAATGCACCTGCAGCATTCATGGATCTCATGAATCGCGTCTGCAAGCCTTACTTAGATAAATTTGTCATCGTCTTCATCGATAACATTCTCATTTACTCGAAGAGCCAAGCTGACCATGAGAAGCACCTCCGTTGCATTCTGAAACTGCTTCAACAAGAAAAGCTCTATGCCAAGTTTTCGAAGTGTGAATTTTGGCTTCGTGAAGTCCAATTTCTTGGACATGTCGTTAGTGAGCGTGGTATCCAAGTGGATCCCACTAAGATTGAAGCTATTATGAATTGTTAAGAGCCAAAGACGCCCACGGAGATTCGCATTTTTCTAGGACTGGCAGGATACTATAGGCGATTTATTGAAAACTTCTCAAGAATTGCAGCACCCCTGACTTTATTGACCCACAAGAATAGCAAATTTGACTGGGGGCCTAAGCAGGAAGAATCTTTTGATATCCTTAAGCAGAAGTTAAGCAATGCTCCTGTATTGACGTTGCCTAATGGAATCGAAGAATTTGTAGTATATTGTGATACATCACACACGGGTATGGGATGTGTGCTTATGCAGAAAGGCAAGGTCATTGCCTATGCTTCTCGACAGTTGAAGGTGCACGAGAAGAACTACACCACCCATGACTTGGAGTTGGGTGCCGTTGTATTTGCACTAAAACTATGGAGGCATTATTTGTATGGTACCAAGTGCATGATCTATTCTGATCACAAGAGCCTTCAACACTTGTTTAATCAGAAGGACTTAAACATGAGGCAACGACGATGGATGTTTTATATCCATTAGGAATCATTCTTTTCCGCTGTCCTTGTTTCCGTTAAAATAAAGGAACTCGATATAGTGATAGATATGGATTGGTCGTCTTGTAACCAAGCCCATATTGTGTGTGATAAGAAGCAAGTAGTTATCAAGACTCCTTATGGTGAGCCTTTGACAATTCAAGGAGACACATGGTACGGATTGCCTAAGCACTTGTTGAATTTGGTATTTAATACCAAAGCTCCGAGTATGGAAAACTCGGAAGAGACAAACAACAGTCGCGATGCTAGAGATGCGACAAATGTTAATGGTATACCAAAAGTGAACCTCAATGTTGATGGAGTTAATCTCCAAAACGGTAATTAACGCAGCTGTTAGAAAGGCTATGAGAAAAGTCATAAAAAGGTTCAAGAAGCCGAATGCTGCTTGCTCTAAAACACATGCCGCTGCTCATGAGAAGAGCTTTATTCATACTTCAAATGCGAAGAATAACCCAAACAAAATCATACATGGCAAGGAGCTCCATTCTTTTAGGATGTACTTAAAGGTACTTCGTCTCTTGGAGGTCAAGAGACTTCAAATAGTAAAAAAGGGGCCATCGATTGCAGGAAATTATTGGATGAAGTAAAAACCATTAGGTGTATCTGCAGTTATGCTGGAAAGGACACGGTGAGGTATGCATCACAGTCATTCGATGGCAATACCCTTAATTAGTGAGGACATTAATGAAGTCCACAAGAAAGATCCCCTTATACAATATCGGATGGTCCAAGTTTTAGGGACCTTATTAGAAAAACCTATTATCCGCATCAGGAAATGGAAAAAAAAATTTCTGACTCTCACCATAAAAGTTCTAGACTGTCGACGGTATGTTGCAAATTTTAATTCATTGGCTGAGATAGTGCCCTATTCCATTTACCCAAAATCTAAGCTTAATGCAATAATTATTGGTGGTTAGTAACGGCAATAAGAGGGCACGTTAAGGTTTCAAAGCCTGCTCATTATAAATCCATTATGGATCTACCTCAGCTACTCACGTTATATAGATTAAGAAATAACCAGTCAAAGCTGAGACTGCCCTAAATTTGTCAAAGATTTTGCAGCTAAGTTTAAAAGGATTAAGAATGGAGGCGTTTAACCCTCCTGATGAATTATTAGGGGCAGTTCACATTAATAATGACACCAGATAAATCCCTTATTGTGATTTTATTGCTAGGAGTTACGTTTGGTTTCAGGTGCTGCTAAGTCTCTCATAAGACCATAAGTTTAGCAAACTTTTAGAAATTCTCCCGTAAGAACCCCAGAAATTAAGTGTAAGGTAAAACTTACAGGCAAAATCATAAGAACCATTTCTTCTGTTCCTGTCAGAAACCTCCAATCGTAGAGTTCTAGAAGCATCCGCTCTCTAGATGTTGTACGTCAGCATATGTAGTTGATATCTCTTTGATCTCTATCGATTGCGAATACCAGACGGTATGACAAAAGCGCCACATGAGGATTGATGTATCTTAATAAGTTCCATAGATTGCTTCCATACCTGATCAGTATGGAGGTTTAATGCATGGAACCGCAAGGATATTCCAATGATCATATGATACTAAAGTCAGCTAATGGTATTCAAAGAAGATATCCAGAATGGAATTGTCCAAGTAAATGTCTCCGATTAAGGAATTCGTGGACTTATAACAAAAATGTGTCACTTATCTGACACAGAATGTGATAGATGAAATGGAGCCTGAGATTTGGAAAATCTCTGTAACCTCCTTGTGTCTTGATTATCTTCTCCTAGGACTACCCTTTTTATCTCCTGAAAGGCAAGTAGAGTTAAGATTTATATCCCATTATGAAATCTCCAAGACGGCTAGTACCATCATTGGAAGAATCGAAACCCTGATTAAGTTAGTTTTAAAATAGAGGTTCATATAGCCTAACTCAATATTCTGAGAATTCGGTATAGTTAATTAAGAAAGACGGTTCATTTTGCTTATGCATTGAAACCCTGATTAAGAATTGCCATCAGCTGCCCAGGATCGTCGATTTGTTCGACTAGCGGCGAGGATTAGCTATTCCTTAAGATTAGTTTTAAGCAATGGTTGGAATAACCATCTCACCTTAAAATAAGCTTTTCTATAATAGTTGTTATGTAAGTCCAATTATCAGAATCTGAAAGTTTCCTTGGAAGCAACGAATAAGATCATACAAATCCATAGTCATCTGTAAGTTGCCAGTGCTCAGCAAAAAATTAAGGATTAATGAAAATAGCAACCCAGGAATAAGATTCGACAAAAGATATCACCCTGGAAGGGTGTGCCAATTTGTTAAATATCAGGCTAGTTAAGCTATGAATATATAAAATCATTTGAGGGAATCGAATGTATCAAGATCAAATAGCTTATAAGCTAAAACCAATTTAAGGAGCTTAGCGGAGCTCGCGATGCATTACACACTAATGATTTAAGGATGTGTTTCACCAATAGGTCGAGGAGCATTATCACATAATGATATGCAGATTTATGATATGATGAGAAACCTGTATCGATTGAGGATCGACAGGTTAAGAAGCTCCAAAAAGGATACATGTACCTATTATAGAGGTCAACTTGGGAGCTTGGAGAGGCTCCAGATATGCTATAGAAGTTAAGTCCATTATGCGACAAAAAGTACTTCCAGCATTTTAGCAAATATCGAGGTCGAGATTTCTTTTAAGGGGGTGAGGATGTAGCACCTCGTAAAATCACGTCCAATGATGTATTGACACGTGTAATAAACCCTAATGAAGTCAAACATTGAAATTTAGGGACTAATTTTTTGAAAAATCGAAAACTTTGATTATGAAAGGACTGGAAGTGTTAGCATACCTAAAATAAGTTTCTAAATAACCTCTTACGATGTTTATATTCACAAATGAGCAACTTGATGATCGAGTGTAGCCGTATGCGTAATTAATTGAAAGTTTGCGCAATGAAGGGTTAAAAGCGTCAACATGTTAATTCTTACCTCTGAGTGACCTTTTAACAAACCAGGAGCTTCATGATATTTGATTACACTCTCGGGAATGCCAATTATTGGCCATCTAAGGTCTTTATGCCTATAAGTAAAGTTACGCGCAACTTTGCAAATTAGAGGGACTAAAAGTGTCAATATGTTTAATTATACCTCTGAAAGACCTTTTAGCGAACCTGAAGCATTGTGATGTTTAATAATACTCTCAAGAATGCCTAATATGGATTAGATGAGGCTTCGATGCTATTAAGCGATGATATGCGCAAGTTTGCGCATTAGAGGGACCTAAAGCGTCAACTTTTGAATCTACGCCTTTTGGTGACCATTTAAGCGATCGAGAGCGTAGAAATAATTAAACTCATGCTTGGGAATGCCCATTATGGGCCATGGAAGGCTTGGATATCAGTAAACGACAATTCGCACTGCTAAGTGCGATTAAAGGACTATATGCGTCAAACTGCAAAAGTATGCCGATTTGTATGGTAACGGACCTTCCGGAATATGACCATGAGTTAAAAATGCCCTAATTATCCTTTATAAAGCTTATATATGGGCTTAGATGTGTTTGGTGCGCAAAAATAAACTTTTAAGTCATGCAGGGACTAAAAGTGTCAAAAAGTGCACAAGTTTGCATTTTCGCGCATATCTTACATTTTGAATATATCCGGACATCCAACACTTTATGTAATCATTAAAATATTTTATTTTAGTGATTGGAATGATAAAATTCCATTCGTCGCGTAATTTGGATCGTTTTTCGCATTCGTTCGTGTTTCGTCGTAATTAACCGAACAACGCAACCGTACGACCAAACGAACTGACATCCGAGATATTTTTGAGCATGTTTCATGTTCCCTGTACTTTAACTTCATTTTAGAGCCTTGAAATGGGATTAACGGGGCTTAAACATGTCAAAAATACATCAAAAAACATGTTTTGCACATTCAGGGACCAAAATTGACAATCTGCCATAGTTATCTTAGGAAGGGACCAAAATGAAAAATCTAAATTCCAGCTTGTTCTAGCTGTTCCCCTCATTTTCACATGGTTTTAATGAAACTAGGGGCTCCCATGGTTTCACAAAAACATGGGCACATGTGTACGGATGAGATCGAAGCTCGTTTTTCGAGGAACGATCCTAACGGTCCTAGAAATCCTATAAATACCCATGCTCCTCATTGTTGCAACTCACACAATCTGATCTATTTGCTCTAAGATGGGGCTTAGCACCTCATACCTGAGCAAGTTGGATCTAGATTTCCATTCTTGGACCCGTTGTAAGTCATCTTTCGTTCTTTTTCGCGTGAAAGTCAAACCGTGTTTGACTTTCTGCTTTGACCAGTTTATGGTCAACATGAAGTTCGTTTGAACTTCATAACGTGAGCGTAATCACGATGGTTTTAGTCTCTTGTGACTATACCTCCTAATTACCACGTTTACTCAGTCAATTATCGGGTCAAACTTCTTAATAAAAAGTCAAACGAGTCAGTCTTTTCAAATAAATTCATAACTAATAATACTGAAGTTATGGAACATGTTTTAACACTTAAATAACTTGATAATTAATATAAGAGTTAATTACTGTTTTCGTCCCTGTGTTTTGTCAAAAATCACTATTTCAGTCCATTAGTTTAAAAATTGCGATTTCAGTCCCTGTGGCTTCACTTTCGTAACCATTTCAGTCATGTGATTTCACATTCGTAACCATTTCAATCCATTTATTCTGTTAGTACAGGGACTGAAATGGTTACGAGGTGGACTAAAATAGTTACGAAAGTGATACCACAGGGACTGAAATCGCAATTTTTAAAATAATGGACTGAAATAGTGATTTTTGACAAACCACAGGGACGAAAACAGTAATTAACTCTTAATATAAGAACATGTTTAACCATGTTCAACCCGACGATTTTGAGTATAGGCTCGGTTCGGAACCGAAAGTCGCAAAAGTAGACTTTTGCTTTGACTTTCAGTTCTGACCCGATTTAGCTTAGTTTAGATATGCCTTAGGATTCCTTTAGGACCATATTATAGGTTAGTATAACCCTCTGAGGTTATACAACTTGGATCCTTAGTTATCCGATTCATATGCATGTTTCCGTTAAATGCTTAAATGTTGACTATTATGCCCTTTTGACCTTAAAACATGATTTTTGAAAATGTAAAAAATAGAAACCTTAGTTACTGATTTATAAACTTTTCCCTAAACAATTTGACATCAGTTTGAGGTCTAGATTAGGAGTTATGCTCATTAGCGTAAATGAAAAGCTTTTTATTAATTAAACGGCGTAATTAGCATATAGCCTATTTAAACCCAAATTTTGATACCAAACTTTTTACCCACTGATGTAAAATAATATTTTGGGATTTCTGAAGATTTTTATTTATTTTTAGGATGAGCATAACATAGGGTTCTAGCTTTGATTCGGTAATTGTCAGTTTTGCCCTTTTGGCATATAAAATGAGTTTTACAAAACTTTTTGATACCAAACCTTTTTCTACATATCCTATATGATAAATAAAATATTTTAAGCCTTCTGGAATGGTTAAAATATCAGCTTTTCTTATAAAACCCGGAAATCGGTTAAAACCGTCTTTTTACGCGTTTTAAACGAATAGTATGTATTAAAACTATTTTAAATATAAAAGACTTGATAC
This sequence comes from Helianthus tuberosus, assembly GCA_030545235.1. NCBI lineage: Eukaryota > Viridiplantae > Streptophyta > Magnoliopsida > Asterales > Asteraceae > Helianthus > Helianthus tuberosus. Next base: position 231,404,554 of record CM060423.1, on the reverse strand, counting down.
CTACTGATATTTTAAGTAAATTTTGATAATTAAACAGTAGGCAAAAGTTTTTAAACTTAGAATTCTAATTTTGACCTTTAAAGCCTATGTGAAATTACCAAAATGCCCATTCGGTGCATAGTTGGGTTAAAAGTGATAAATTCCACACATAGGCAATACCCTACTGATATAACTTATTAAATTGAGTATTTTTACTGATTATATCAGGCCTAAACCTCATATTAATATTTAAACTCTTTTATAACCTTTTAAATGACCAAAATACCCCGACGGGGCACAATTTGAGTTTAAATTCGTTTTGGACATAATAGAAGATATCTTGCTGATGTCACAATATATTTAAGGCATATTAACTTAGGAAACATGTTCATGACTCATTTGGTTACCCGTTACGCAGTTTTCGCGTTCGGATCGGTTTATGTAACTAGTTTGCATAAATTAGCCGAAACGGGTCAAACCTTATCATTTTTATCTAAAAATCCAGAATGTGTTTAGTTTACCCATATTGAACAAGTATACAAACTTGTCGGGTCTAAATCACATTCTAATCCGGTCTTCGCGTAATCTTGCGTTTGAACCGTACATCCTCCTTTAAAACTAACCGGTCTAAGCATAGGCTTAATTAAGACCCATTAGGAATCTAATAGGTTATTAAAAACCTTTGTTCCAGACTAGGAGACCCGGTAAAAGCTACGTGCACTTGCTGTTTGTGATTAATACTTGCAAATGTAAATACTTTTAACTTATTTTCCCTTATACGGGCTTGGGGTACAATATATAAAATACCGCTTGGTCGAGAATTGAATTTTTTATTGTATGAAGGTTAAATTATTGAAATGTCCCGTTTAAATTGTTTTGTTTGCTTAAAGCCTTTGGGGGGTTAATGACCATGTCCCGGATATCCTTGGCATCATTTCAAGAAATGGCCACGAGCTAAGCACGGGGTGTAGGCGTACACCCGACAGTGCATATAAAAAATAATAAGGTATAACCGCCGGTTACGGGAATAACCCGCAGCGGGACTATATCATGTGGTGTGTCTATTAATCTTTAACCCGATGTCAATCCGGTCTACTGAACGTATAAGAAACATGTAATTCTTTTACAAGTTTATATATAAATAATTATCCCAAGTTATAAAAAGTTTTGTGCCATGTTTATTTAAATCAGTTTTCTAAAACATTTTCAAAATGAGTCAGTTAATTGTATTTACCAGTGTAAACTGACGTATTTTCCAAAAAAAAAAGCTAAGTGCATGTACTAGACGGAATAGGCTGGCTACTCCTAGCATCAATAAAGAGTCTTGCAAGCTTAGGTGTTAAAGTCTGTTGAACAATTAGCTTTTAGTTGATCCGCCTGTGGATCCTTTACATTCCGTTTGTAATACTTTGATATTACTTTTCATTCGGTTTGTAATGTTTATATCTTTTGCTTCCGCTGTGCATTAAATTGTGTTATTTGACTATGACAATATCAACTACGTCACGATACCCCTACCGGGCCCACCGGTAATACGTGGAAATATCGGGGTGTGACAATTAACAGGCAGGTAAAAATCATTCAGGTTTCATACACATGATATACCACACTCTGTTGTGAACCATCCACTGGGCGGCGAAATTCCAAATGACGAAACACTAAAGTTTTCCGTCGGCATGATGGGTGACGAAATACCATGAGTTTCGTCAACAATGAAAGTGACGAAAGATCTAGTGTTTCGTCGACAATGAGTTTCGTCGACTTGAGGGTTTCGTCGAGACCTTACAGTTTCATTCTTAACTGTTCACACGATAATCCCGTAAACACGTTTCATATTTTGAAACGGATCAAATCATGTTATTCAATCAATTACAAATAATGATCATACGTAGTTCATAGCAATAATTATCCTTAATTCTCATGGATTAATCATAAGTAACCCTAAACATTAACCTAATTGTCACACCCCGATTTCCACGTGTCACCGGTGGGCCCGGTGGGGGAGTATCGTGACGTGGTTGGCAACGTAATAGTCAAACAACACAATATTATTATGCACAGCGGAAGCAAATTTAAAATATGATACAACCGAATTTAATATTGTTTATCAATGTAACAATATCCGGAAGTTTATCCACAGAACGGATCGAAACAAAATAATATTAATGGTTCAACAGACTTCAGGCATCCTAAGCTTGCGAGACTTTTTATTGATGCTTAGGAGACAATCCAGCCAATTTCGTTTAGTACCTGCATTCAGTCTTTTTGGGAAAATACGTCAGTTTACACTGGTAAATACATTCAACTGACTCATTTTGGAAAATGATTGAAAATTGGTTTGGATGCACATGGCATAAACATTTTTATAACTCGGGAGAATTATTTAATATTATAATCTTGTGAACGAATTACATGTTACTTATGCGTTCAATAGCCCGGATCTTGTCCGGGTTAAAGATCAATAGACACACCACATCATAAGGTTATACACGGACGGTGTACGCCTACACCCCGTGCTCAGGTCGTGGCCATCTCGTAAGATGATGCCAAGGATATCCGGGACATGGTCATTAACCCCCCAAAGGCTGTAAAGTAGACAAGACTGTTTAAATGAGCCGATCAAATTATTCAACTACCCACTTAATGTGGAGATTCGATGCTCGATCAAGCGGTATGCTATATACCGTAACCCAAGCCCGTATAGGGAAAATAAGTTAAAAGTATTTACCTGAGTAAGTATTTATCACAATAAGCAAAATGCACGTAGCTTTTACTGGTCCTCCTAATCTGGAACGAAGGTTTATAATAACCTATTAGAATGCTAACGGGTCTTTTATTAAGCTTAAGCTTAGACCGGCTAGTTTCAAGATACGGTTCGTACGCACGATTAAGCGAAGACCGGATAGAATGTGATTTAGACCCGACAAGTTTGAAGACTTGTTTAATATGGGTTTATTATTCACATTCTGTATTTTGAGATAAAACCGTTAAGGTTTGACCCGTTTCGGCTAGTTTATGTAAACTTGTTACATAAACCGAACCGTACGCGTAATAAGCGTGACGGGTAGTCATGAGAGCTATATACAGGTTTCCTAAGTTAATTATGTCTCAAATATGTTGTGACATCAGTAAGGTGTCTTTCGTTATGCCCGAAATGTGTTTAGACACAAACTAGGCCCCGTAGGGGTAGTTTGGCCATTTAAAAGTTTATAAAAGAGTTTAAGTGACAACCTGAGTTACAGGTCTGATGTAATCAGCAAATATACTCAATTTTCTAAGTTATATCAGTAGGTTAAAGCATGTATGTGAAACTTATCATTTTTAACCAACTAGGCCCCGTAGGGGTATTTTGGTAATTTCACATAAGCCGAAAAGCTCAAAACTGAAGTCTGCGTTTATCAACATTTGCTTACTGTTAAAATATTATAATTTGCCTCTTATATCAGTAGGTATCAACCCGGGTATGTCCAATATGATTTTAAAACATACTATGCGTTAAAAACGCTAATTAAGGCGATTAAAGGCCATTTCCGGGTTTGATACTTAAATCTGATATTTTTATATTTCCATAAGGCTTAGAATAATTTATTTATCATATGTGATCAGTAGAAAAAGGTTTGGAGTCGTTTAGATATGTAAAACTCATTTTATGGCTCGTAAGGGCAAAACCGACAATTTCCGAATTAAGCCTACGACTATGAGTTATGCTCAGCCTAAAATTAATTAAAAATCTTTAAAAATCCCAAAATAATATATTACGTTAGTGGGTAAAATATTTGATACCAAAAAGTATGTTTAACTAGGTTATACGCTAATTACGCCATTTTATTAACATAAAGCATTAATTTTGCGATAATGAGCATAACTCTTAATCTACAAGCCAAACTGATCTCAAACTTTGCATACAAGTCTATATATCAGTAACAAAGGTTTCTACACTTTTACATTTTCATAAATCACGTTTTAAGGTAATAAGGGCATAACGGTCAACATATGAGCAATTAACGGAAACATGCATATAAATTGGATAACTAATGAACCAAGGTGTATAATCACTGAGCTCTTACGGTAAGTTCAACTTATAGGCAACTGACCTGACACGTTTGATAACCTCGAAAGGTCCTATGTATCTCGGGCTTAGCTTGCCTTTCTTACCAAATCGCATTACCCCCTTCCAGGGTGACACTTTAAGTAGGACTTTGTCACCTACTTCGAAGTGAAAATCCTTACGATTTGGATCAGCATAACTCTTCTGCCTATCCCAGGAGGCTTTGAGATTGTCACGAATCTGGACAATCTTGTCCGTCGTTTCGAACACGATCTCTGGTCCTGATAACTAGACTTCTCCAACTTCCGCCCAACAAACTGGCGATCTACACTTTCTACCGTATAATGCCTCAAAAGGCGCAGCCTTAATGCTGGTATGGTAGCTATTGTTGTAGGAGAATTCGATTAATGGTAGGTTCTTATCCCAACTACCACCCAAATCGATCGCACATGCACGTAGCATGTCTTCCAATGTTTGAATAGTACGCTCACTCTGACCGTCTGTCTGAGGATGGTAAGCCGTACTAAAGTTCAAACGTGTGCCCAAAGATTGCTGGAAGCTCTTCCAAAAATGTGACGTGTACCTAGTATCTCTATCAGAGATAATAGCTACAGGTATGCCATGTAAGGCTACAATCTTATCAACGTATAACTGGGCTAACATGTCGGAGCTATAAGTCTCCTTGATGGGTAAGAAATGTGCTGACTTAGTCAGTCTATCGACTATAACCCATATCGTATCATTGCCTTTCTTTGTCTTTGGCAACTTGGTGATGAAATCCATCGTCACCATTTCCCACTTCCACGTAGGAAGCTCAGGCTGTTGTAGCAAACCTGACGGTTTTTGATGCTCGGCCTTGACTTGCGCACATGTCAAGCATTTAGCTACATGAGTGGCTACAGACTTTTTCAAGCCTATCCACCAATAATTTGCCTTCAGATCCTGGTACATCTTATCAGCTCCAGGATGAACGGAGTATTTGGAACTATGAGCTTCCTGGAGGAGAACATCACGAAGTCCCCCATGAATTGGAACCCATATTCGTCCATTCAATCGTAAAATTCCGTCCTTGCCTAGAGTTAACTGCTCCTCAGTCACTCCTAACTTTTCATTAGGATAGTTAGCTTCCAACACAGCTTCCTTCTGTGCAGCTAACAACCTTTCCATTAAATTATTCTTTATCTCCATGCGCTTGGCATTAATTCGGATAGGTTTCATCCTTTCCTTTCGACTCAAGGCATCAGCGACTACATTCGCCTTGCCGGGATGGTACTTGATTTCACAATCATAATCATTCAAGGTCTCCATCCAACGGCGTTGCCTCATGTTTAATTCTTTCTGATTAAACAGATGCTGGAGGCTCTTGTGATCAGAATAGATCACAAACTTGATTCCATACAGATAATGCCTCCACAGTTTTAGTGCGAACACAACGGCACCCAATTCCAAGTCATGGGTGGTGTAATTCTTTTCGTGCACCTTTAACTGTCGTGATGCATAGGCAATAACCTTGCCTTTTTGCATAAGCACACACCCCATGCCAGTGTGTGATGCATCACAATAAACTACAAATTCTTCAGCGCCTTCAGGTAAGGTAAGCACAGGAGCGTTGCTCAACTTTTGTTTCAAAACATCAAAGGACTCTTGCTGCTTAGGTCCCCAAACGAACTTTACTTTCTTCTTGGTCAAGGAAGTTAGGGGTGCAGCAATCCTTGAAAAATTTTCAATGAAACGCCTGTAATATCCTGCCAATCCCAGGAAGCTACGAATCTCTGTAGGCATCTTTAGCTCTTGCCAGTTCATTACGGCTTCAACCTTAGCGGGATCCACCTGGATACCACGCTCACTAACCACGTGTCCAAGAAATTGGACTTCTCGTAGCCAAAATTCACACTTAGAGAATTTGGCATAGAGCTTCTCCTGATGTAGAAGTTTGAGAATACAACGAAGGTGTTTCTCATGGTCAGCTTGATTCTTAGAATAAATGAGAATGTCGTCGATGAAAACGATGACGAATTTATCTAAGTAAGGCTTGCAGACGCGATTAATGAGATCCATGAACGCGGCTGGTGCATTAGTGAGGCCAAAAGGCATCACTAGGAACTCGTAGTGACCGTAACGAGTCCTAAATGCAGTCTTGTGAACGTCTTCATCTTTGACCTTCAATTGATGGTAGCCTGACCTCAAATCAATCTTTGAGAAGTAACTTGCCCCTTGAAGCTGATCGAACAAATCGTCGATTCTGGGCAGAGGATACCTATTCTTGATCGTGACTTTATTAAGCTCGCGATAGTCGATGCACAGACGCATCGACCCATCCTTCTTCATGACAAACAAGATTGGCGCTCCCCAATGAGATGAACTAGGTCTAATGAAACCTTTAGCCAGCAATTCATCGAGCTGCGCCCGCAACTCCTTCATTTCTGTGGGTGCCAATCTGTATGGTGCTCTAGCAACTGGTGCGGCTCTGGGGATGATATCAATCCTGAATTCGACTTGTCTATCTGGTGGTAAACCAGGTAGATCTTCAGGAAACACTTCTGGGTATTCAGAAATGACAGGGTTGTCTTCTAACTTCGGTTTAGGCTCCTCAATAATCACTTGTGCCATGTAAATGACACACCCCTTCTTCAAACACTTGGAAGCCTTGAGCATAGTCACCTGCTCAGGCAGCCCATACTGGGTATCTCCCCGAATGGTAAGTGATTCACCAGACGGAGTCTTTATTACCACTTGTTTCTGGTTACAGACAATTTGGGCCTGGTTATGAGATAACCAGTCCATACCCAGAACTATGTCAAAACCGGCCAACTTAAAGGGAAGTAGAGACAGAGGAAAAGAATGGTTCTTAATGGATATAACACATCCATCTAACACAGTAGAGATGGTTTCTATGGTACCATCTGCTAACTCTACCTCATAGTTTGCGTTTAAGGTTTTGACAGGTAAATTCAACAATTTACAAAACTTATGATCTACGAAAGACTTATATGCGCCTGAATCAAAAAGTACTCTTGCAAAGACATCATTTACAAGGAATGTACCTGTTATGACATTATCGTCTTGCACAGCTTCTTTCGCGTCCATTCTGAAGACTCTGGCATTAGTCTTCTTAGCCTCCTCAGGCTTCTTGTTGTATTTCGGGCAGTTGGTCTTGATGTGCCCCTTTTCATTGCAACGGTAGCACGTTGCGTCTTTTATCTTTTTGCAATCCAGGGTTTTGTGATCCGTGGACTTGCAAATTCCACAAGCAAAGGGTTTTGACTGAGTCTGAGAGTTCGACTCCAGTCTGCACTTTCCATAGTGTTGTTTCTTGCAAATTTTACACTTGGGCTTTTCACCAGAATTATGCCCATCCTTCCTCGACTCCGACTCTTTCTTGTTGTCACCGCTCCCACGGTGCTTTTTGTTCGACTTTCGTGAACCATCATCTTCACACTTCCTCTTCTCGGCCTCCTTATTCCTCAGCGATCTCTGCCTGACCGCATCCAGAGTGAGGGATAAGGAAATGTCAGTTACGGACCTGAAGGTAGCTGGCCGAGAAGCTTTTACGCTTGCCTTGATCTCGGGGGCTAAACCACCAATAAAGCGAGCGATTCTTTTTGGCTCCGGGGTTACCAGGTAAGGAACCAACCGGGACAACGTATTGAAGCTTGTCAGGTAAGCTTGACAATCGAGGTTCGTCATCACCAACGATAGAAAGTCAGATTCTATCTTCTCCACCTCATGTTGAGGGCATAAATTTTCCTTGATTAGGGCAGTGAACTGATCCCACGACATATTATACAATGGGATCTTTCCGGAGGCCTCCATCAGAGATCTCCACCATGATAACGCTTCACCCTTGAAGGACTGTGACACAAACTTAACTACATCCCTTTCAGCGCACCCGCTGATATCTACCACCGTGTCCATCTCGTCCAGCCAAGTCATACAGTCGACGGCTCCTTTTTCCCCAGTAAAATCCCTGGGCTTACAAGACACGAAGTACTTATAGGAGCAACCCTTGTTACGGGGTTGATGCAGTATTAATTGCTGAGATGGGACACTTTGATGGTTGGTGGACTGACGGTCATCACCATCTTTCTTGGGTCCATTCTTTTTGGGAGGAGGCTTGCTATGAGCCTCAGAATGTGTCCTGGGCTTTGAATGTGATGCAGAGTGGGTCCTACTTCGAGTACCACTATATTCTTCATACTGCCTTTCCAAAGCCTGTGTAACAGCGCCGTCTATGATCGCTTTTAATTCAGCACCAGTTAACGTAATCTGGGCGTTCTCATTTTGCTCCACTGGATGGCTATTGATTTCATTTGATTCAGCCATTTGAATTGAACTGTTGCAGAAAACAAGGACAATATTTTATTTTGGGAGTTTATTATGGAATTACCCCTTAGGGTAACTCGTTAACCATGGTAAACAGAGACCATATTCGGTTAACTTATTAATCGTATTAAGTTAGGATTTCAATTAAAATTTATCCTAATTATAAACAATAACAATATATATTAGCACATAAGGCTTAGTCACATGGACAATTTAAATTATAAGCTATGATTTCAGAGAATCAAGACTTTTAAGGTTTGAACCTAGTTCATTACCCTTATCAGACAGGGAGTCATAGCTACCACTGTCTTTTGGCTCATATGGGAGTGAGCTGGGCCCGTAGGCATCATATTACCACGTATGGTAAAACATGATCATCTTAATTGATGATCTTAACCCATGATTCAGAGATCATATAACTGGGTTTGGAATCTTCTAAAGAATCCTTATACATATAAGAATGACATGTGATTTTAACGAATCACTTCTGCCAGGAATGCTAACATGTTTTAGGATGTTAACAGGGATTTGAATCTTTTAAACAGGTCTTACCATTTTGGCCCGGTCTTATATTTGACACGAGGCTAGGTTTCACACTTTAAGATTCTTAATTAAATAATTACATAGGCAGATCAATTTAAAAGGAATGATTTTAATTTATTTATTTCATTTATAAATTATTTATGCACAAAATGGCAAACATGAAATTCATAAAAACAACATTCCATTAATTATACATAGGTTACATGTTGCCCTAAACGGGTCTTTTTTTAAACAAACCATTACCCACGCAGGGGTTTTAAACCAGTACTTGCCCACGCAGGGGCTTTAAACAACAAACTGGTCCACGCAGGGACCTTAACAACTAAACATCATACCCACGCAGGGGTTAACGAAGAATAGACCCACGCAGGGGTCAAATCATCACACATACATACCCACGTAGGGGTTTATGGAAAGATAGGCCCACGCAGGGGCTCAAAACAAACATACAACACACATACCCACATAGGGGCTTAACAACCAAATACACCCACGCAGGGGCTTATACAGAAAATGGGAGGATTCAATGATCCTTCTTGTTCTTCCCCTTGATCAATCCTACTAATCCCTGGAAGAATGTCTGCCTCTCCCTACGGTCCCTGTGCACTTCCCGTTCCACCTGATCCAGCCTCTGAAGGAGTTCCTCATGCTCAGGTGGGGAGAACCTAGGCGGCTGCGATTGAGTCCGTATGATAGGCCTAGGTGGTATCTGGTACCCTTGTGTTGGGTACCCAACTCCCCATGGAGCTCCGTATGGTCCTTCTGGTTGCAGGGCATTGTAGTTAGCTGCCACCAAGTAGGGGTCGGCCTCTGCATACCCATAGTTGTGGTGGACTGGCGGCTCGAACGGGTTGTATGCCATGGAACCTGTATAAGCTGGGATTGGGTTGTCAAAACCCATTGGTGGCGGCTGCGGCATCGCGGGGTTGGAAGGCCCACCCATTTGCGGGTCCTCCTGATGAGGCGGGTAGTGACTGGCACTTGACTGACGTGGGGAGCTGAAATGAAAGTCTCCCGCACGTGTTGACATACGTACACCAGTTCTCCTACGCCTTGGCGGTTGAGGAGGTGCCGGTTGAACTGGTGGTGGTGGAGGTGGTGGCGTAACTGCCACAAACCGGTGATCCTCGGAGGAATCTTGATGATGCTGCTGCTGCTGCTGTTGCTGCTGCTGCTGCTGCTGAGACTGCTGCTGCTCATGAGGCGACGAGTGGTGAGAAGGTGTATAATACCACTCGTGCTGAGTGAACATGGCTTGGAAGCTGTCTGGACCACCGTAGGGTGATCCGTGGAAGGATGATCCGTCAGAGATTTCGATGGGGTGGTTCGGAGTACCACTCGCCGGCATGACCGGATCCGTATCCTCGTCCATGTCATCCGCGTGATCTCCTGAAAAATGGTCATCTGGACCCAGTGGGTTAAAACCCACGGGCTCTTGAATGTAATTGGCCGGGTTGAACCGGCCCCTGAACACTGGTGTAGGGTCACCATAGGAATGATGGGACAAAGATCTCTGCAGCGGTATGTAGGAAGGCAGAGGGTTGTTGGGCTCGTCTTCCGAATGTGGTCCGTATGAATTGTGGACCGGAGGTGTAGAGCTATGCGAAACGGATCCTCTCGCCGGCTCGAACAGGTTTCTCCTGTGCTGACGTGGATCTTCGCTCTCCGTAGCAGATGGAGCTCGTACATTGGACGGTCCAGCTTCATGGTCATTGGGGGCGGTGACTGGCCCCTTACCTCGTCCTCGTCTCCTAAAGAATCTTGGAGGCATTTTAATATTCCTGTCAATAAAGTATAAGATAACAATAACAATTATAAAATTTTAAAGGACAAAACAAAATCAGAATAAGGTGGAATTTGTCCTATGTTATATGTCTAGACTCGAAGGTTTAGAAATGTGCAATTGTGTAACTGAGATTAAACACAAAAGGTTAGTGTTTAATTCACTCAGTGTTGGCTCTGATACCAACCTGTCACACCCCGATTTCCACGTGTCACCGGTGGGCCCGGTGGGGGAGTATCGTGACGTGGTTGGCAACGTAATAGTCAAACAACACAATATTATTATGCACAGCGGAAGCAAATTTAAAATATGATACAACCGAATTTAATATTGTTTATCAATGTAACAATATCCGGAAGTTTATCCACAGAACGGATCGAAACAAAATAATATTAATGGTTCAACAGACTTCAGGCATCCTAAGCTTGCGAGACTTTTTATTGATGCTTAGGAGACAATCCAGCCAATTTCGTTTAGTACCTGCATTCAGTCTTTTTGGGAAAATACGTCAGTTTACACTGGTAAATACATTCAACTGACTCAATTTGGAAAATGATTGAAAATTGGTTTGGATGCACATGGCATAAACATTTTTATAACTTGGGAGAATTATTTAATATTATTATCTTGTGAACGAATTACATGTTACTTATGCGTTCAGTAGCCCGGATCTTGTCCGGGTTAAAGATCAATAGACACACCACATCATAGAGTTATACACGGACGGTGTACGCCTACACCCCGTGCTCAGGTCGTGGCCATCTCGTAAGATGATGCCAAGGATATCCGGGACATGGTCATTAACCCCCCAAAGGCTGTAAAGTAGACAAGACTGTTTAAACGAGCCGATCAAATTATTCAACTACCCACTTAATGTGGAGATTCGATGCTCGATCAAGCGGTATGCTATATACCGTAACCCAAGCCCGTATAGGAAAAATAAGTTAAAACTATTTACCTGAGTAAGTATTTATCACAATAAGCAAAATGCACGTAGCTTTTACTGGTCCTCCTAATCTGGAACGAAGGTTTATAATAAACTATTACAATGCTAACGGGTCTTTTATTAAGCTTAAGCTTAGACCGGCTATTTTCAAGATACGGTTCGTACGCACGATTAAGCGAAGACCGGATAGAATGTGATTTAGACCCGACAAGTTTGAAGACTTGTTTAATATGGGTTTATTATTCACATTCTGGATTTTGAGATAAAACCGTTAAGGTTTGACCCGTTTCGGCTAGTTTATGTAAACTTGTTACATAAACCGAACCGTACGCGTAATAAGCGTGACGGGTAGTCATGAGAGCTATATACAGGTTTCCTAAGTTAATTATGTCTCAAATATGTTGTGACATCAGTAAGGTGTCTTTCGTTATGCCCGAAACGTGTTTAGACACAAACTAGGCCCCGTAGGGGTAGTTTGGCCATTTAAAAGTTTATAAAAGAGTTTAAGTGACAACCTGAGTTACAGGTCTGATGTAATCAGCAAATATACTCAATTTGCTAAGTTATATCAGTAGGTTAAAGCATGTATGTGAAACTTATCATTTTTAACCAACTAGGCCCGTAGGGGTATTTTGGTAATTTCACATAAGCCGAAAAGCTCAAAACTGAAGTCTGAGTTTATCAACCTTTGCTTACTGTTAAAATATTATAATTTTCCTCTTATATCAGTAGGTATCAACCCGGGTATGTCCAATATGATTTTAAAACATACTATGCGTTAAAAACGCTAATTAAGGCGATTAAAGGCCATTTCCGGGTTCGATACTTAAATCTGATATTTTTAAATTTCCAGAAGGCTTAAAATAATTTATTTATCATATGTGATCAGTAGCAAAAGTTTTGGAGTCGTTTATGTAAAACTCATTTTATGGCCCGTAAGGGCAAAACCGACAATTACCGAATTAAGCCTACGACTATGAGTTATGCTCAGCCTAAAATTAATTAAAAATCTTTAAAAATCCCAAAATAATATATTACGTCAGTGGGTAAAAGATTTGATACCAAAAAGTATGTTTAACTAGGCTATACGCTAATTACGCCATTTTATTAACATAAAGCATTAATTTTGCGATAATGAGCATAACTCTTAATCTACAAGCCAAACTGATGTCAAACTTTGCATACAAGTCTATATATCAGTAACAAAGGTTTCTACACTTTTACATTTTCATAAATCACGTTTTAAGGTAATAAGGGCATAACGGTCAACATATGAGCAATTAACGGAAACATGCATATAAATTGGATAACTAATGAACCAAGGTGTATAATCACAGAGGGTTGTTCTAACATGTAACCTAGTCCAATTAAAGCTCTGAGGCATTTCTAAAATATGCCTAAACGGGTCAGAACTGAAAGTCAAAGTGAAAGTCAAACTATGTGACTTTCGGTTCCGAACCGGGTCTAAACAGGAAATTGTCGGGTTGAACAGGTTTAGACATGTTCTTACACTTATTACTAAGTTATAACAATAATCAAACAGGTTGTATATGTTCTAGATAGCTAATCATGCATAAATTGCAATTTAAGAATCCTGTTGACTTTTTAAGTACATGTTTGACCCGACATTTGAACTAGTTAGAGTGGTGATCAGGGGAAACCCTTTTGGGGTTTTATTACCCACATAAATACCAACTTATAACTACTTTTAATTCGAGATATGACTGAGCCATTATTTACTAATCTCGAAGTCAAACCGTAATTACGACGGTTTGACTTTTAGCTAATTAACCAAGCTAAACTCAACTAAACAAGAACTAGCAGACTTACAAGAGTCCTATGCACGAGATATGATCAGTTGAGAGAGTTCCTTAGCTCCAAAAATGCTCCAAATGATCAGATGGAAGTGTGATGAACAACATTGCACAAAGTGGCTTTATATAGTGAGATTTGTACCACAATTGGTTGACACATGTTCCTACTAGTGCCCACAACTGATCAACACTTGTTACTAGTGCCTAGGATAATTTAGGGGTCGCCCACAATGCATTAATGTCGAAAAAGGATCGGTTTTCCGCGTTTGCAGGCTGTTGTCACGCTTTTCTGCATCTAGGCTCCTGGTGCGGCCCGCATTAGTTTTAACTAATGCTGAAGCGGGCCGCCTGGCCCTCATAAATCAGATTTTTCATTTCTTTTGTTTGCAAGGTTGACCTTTGGCTCCACGAAGGGGCAACCGGGTTTATTTCTTGCATTTTGACCCCCTTACATTTACCCACAAGGTCTTTAGGACTTATACCCACTTTGCCAAGTCCCTAAACACTTCCGATTAACCCGAAAGGTCTTAACTTTCAACGTTTGCACTTTAACCCTTCGCACACGAATTTGATCATAACTTTCTCATACGTTAACGAAACTTTACGAAATTTAAACCGTGCATTCTAGTGAGCATAATTAACCGTTACAAAGCTTCGGGATTGTCAAAGGGTCACTCAGAGGTATAATTTAAACATGTTGACACATTTAGCCCCTGTAGTTTGTAATCTCTCACTTTTAGCTTCGTATGATCCATGATTTATTCGTTTGAAGGTATGAGCATCTTGTAGGGTTAATATACAATATATTTATTCACTGTTGACACTTAGAATACGTATATTCACATACTTTCCATGTTTGTCAACTTTAGTCCTTCTATAATATTTCTTTCACACGTTTAAACATTTGACACGTGTCTACACATTATAGGACGTGAATTTTCGAGGTGTTACACTAATACCACTACAACAACCAGGATTGTCGAACCGCATAGTGATCGTGAACAACATAAACCATCGAATTCTTGTCATGCATATTCTAGTTTCCTTGATTAACAATAACACATCAAACCCTAGTTAATAACATATAAGAGCACAGTTTCTAACAAAACCCTATGTTCCCAACAGATCCCAATCAACACATAACAATCATCACATAACAATCATCAACCATGTATCGAGCAGATCAAGTCAAGTAATTACATACTAACCGGTTGTAAGATGAGACTTGGGAGCACTTAGAAGGGAACAAGGATTGCCGCCGAGTCCAAGGGAGGGGAAAGATAGTCTAGGGTTTCAAGTTTCGTTGATTGTGATTTTTTTCGTGATGTTATGTGAATAGAGTGAATATAACTGATTCATATATGGGCCTCACCTGGGGCACAAGCCCATACGGCAAAAAACCCATGTTTCGTCGTGTTCAAGGTGATGACAAAAACCCATGTTTCGTCGTGCATGGTTTTTCGTCGGGTGAGATTGCATGGACTATATCTTTTTATTTTTAAATGGTTCAAAACTTTATAGTAACTAACCAAACCCGTAATGTAACTCATACGTAAACAAATTACAGAAACAGAGTTTGTAAACAAGTAACATGTCGTGGAAAGACCTTGAAAGTTCGGGTTGTCACACTTTTGACCGTTTGATTAAAAAAAATCCAATTTCAATTTAATAAACCAACAACCATTTTTTAAATTTATACCAAATTCACTCCAACTTTTATAAATACTCACCATTTTTCACACTTTTTCACCCACTACAATCCCATATCTCTCTCACATTTTATAAACACTCTTCCCTTTTTATTAAACTCAACATTTTTTATACCATTTTTTACCCACTACCACCACATCTCTCTCTCAAAATTTACCATGGCTTCACCTTCTTCCATTTCTTCATCTTCTTCGTCTACGTGGAAATTTTGTTCCAGTTAGTTTGGAACAACAAGATTTGAACATGTTCTCTCTACGTAACGAGTAAACACATCATAATCTACAAGCGGACTTGGTGGCGTACATTTGGAACAACGCTCAAAACGAACCAGACGACCACATGCAGGACGAAGACTAGTAGCTTTTTTTAATATTTATTTGGATTTTTTTAAGTTTATGTTTTTTTAATTTATTAGGATTTTTTTTTTAAGTTTATGGTTTTTTTTTAGTTTATGTTTTTTTTAAGTTTATGTATTGTGTTTTAATATTAATGAAAATATTTTTTTAATTTATTTGTTAAATGTTAAAAATAGTGGAAGATTAAAAAAAACAGTGGTGGGGTAGGATCATCTAGGATCATCCTCCCATTTCCACTAAAATTGTGGGATTGACCATCCTCCCAAGGAAGGTGATGTGGCGGATCATCCTCCCTTGAAGGATCATCCCCATACCATGTAGCCTAAGAAAACTAGTTGAGCATTCCAGAAATATCTACACGAGATATTGAAGGCAAGAAAATAGACAAGACCGTATGGAACCTGCTCAACTTTAATGCATTAGTATATTATCATGTAAAGGTAACATTAGAGTAATTATTAATCAGCTAATTTTACCGAATTTTCATATCGGATTTGGGTTTTTAATTTGAAAAGGGGGTTTTCATGGTTAAATTTGATGGTAGTGGTGTGATGGCAGCAGTGGTGGTTGTGTGACGGTTGCGGTGGGAAAGGTTGACGGTGGCAGGCGGGTGGTGGTGGTTAGGTTAGGTGATGGTGGGGGTGGCTGGTGGTAGGAGTGGAGGTGGTGGTGAGTGTGTGAGAGATAGATGGAGAAAGATAGAGAATTGAATAAATAGCTAAAATATCTATTTAAAATGTTTTATATAAATATAGGGATAAAAAGACTAATTTGCCCTCACATGGGGTCCACTTGTTCATATTTTAACTATGAAAATAAACTGAGTTAGGGTTAAAAGACGTAATGTGCAAGGGTTTGCAAACATTAAGTACGTTTTTTGTACGTTTTAAAGATAAATGATATAGTTTGTATTTTAATGTCAACGTAAAGGACGATTTTTATAATTTACTCATTTGTTAATGAAGTGTATAGCCTTATTGCAAGAATAATTCCCATTTCATTCTTAATTTATATCCGTGATTTACATAACTTGAATCTTCAACTACAGTACCTAACTCAATTATGATTACACCATTGATAATTTGCTATAGAAAATAGAGTAAACTTTTGTTTTGCTCCCTGTGGTTTGGTCATTTTAACGGTTTTGCTTTAATAGTTTAAAAATAGCCATTTTCCTCCCTGATTTTCTAACTTATCTTTATTTTCCTCCCAGCCTCTAACTCCATCAGGGAGGAAACTGACGACAAACTCAAAAGATTAGGGAGCAAACTGGCGACAAACACGAAAGATCAGGGAGGAAAATGGCTATTTTTAAACTATTGGAGCAAAACCGTTAAAATGACCAAACCACAGGGAGCAAAACGGAAGTTTACTCTAGAAAATAAGATAAAGACTCACACATACCTTTTGTTAATTTGCTATAGAAAATAGGCAACAATCAAATGGTGTGTATGCAAAGTTTCAGCTTAATCTGCTTATTAAGTACAAAAGGAAAAACTTGCATTTTGCGAGATCCATTCGTTGTAGCTGCTTCAAAGCCTCAGTAAAGGGAAAGTTATCATCCAAGTCGAATCAAATAAATCAAACTTTTAACAATTTACCTCTAAGATAGAGGGAATGAAAGTTATTACTATAACAAATAGAAGCTAATGAACAGTAGTTTTAATATAATATATAGTTTTTTTTATAATAATAGTTATTTTCTTTACTTTTTAACTTTAATCATTTTTTTAAATATCATGGGTCGGGATAAGGTAGGTGTTAACCGGTATCGAGCCAGTACTTGTATCGAAAATACCGGTACGGTCCTGTTCGGTCGGTACATGAAGGTAAAAACCGGCACTAGTACAGAAAATGCCAAAAGTTGGTGTCGAATTGATATTGGAAATCTTTTGGTTCGGGAAATTCAATGCTACTACCCGGTACCATTTGCTCATCCCTGATCACGGGTACCGTACGAACAACGGTATCGTACAACTTTTTTTTGTTGTTGATTTTTTTCTTCAATTTTTTATTTTTAATTTTTTTAGTTTCAGGGGTAGGGATGAACAACGGTATCGTACAACTTCATAATTCGTAGATGCTGCAATTTTTTGGTAATTTATTAAAAAATATAATTATCATTATAAATAACTTAAAGATATATTTGAAATATGGGGCAGATTTGTGGGAAGGTGTAACATATTTAATCTAACAATAAATATTGGTAAACTTAAAGATATATTATTTAAAATAAGTATTTCAAGATATGCAATACATTTTATTAGCGGGTAGGGGCGCCCTTCACTCATCACTCACTCATCACTCACAACTTCCAATAGAGCTTTTTTACTTGATAGTGTTTGGGGGTATTGCTATTGTTGTTGCAACAATGGAGCTCAGCAAGAACAACGGTCAACAAGCAACAACAACGTTCAAAATTTTCAAACATATAACGCGTGAAAAAGATGACGCGTTTTCAAAACCAGGGGTGGCGGTGTGCGTGATGGATCCACGCGTGGTGGAGGTGCCATCACGTGGCGCCCCGTCCCCCTTATGTGTATCTATTGTTTCCTAACTTTTTTATCAATCTAAAAAGGATCTTAATAATTGGGGATGACATACATGTAACAAATCTCACATAAGTTAGGTACAAGAAATATAAAGAATTGATATTAATTTGATTTAAGAAGTAATAAAAAAATTGATTAACATGAAATCTTTTGTTATAAGTTAGATTAGACGTCAAATGGCCAATGCTTAAAAACGTTATTTTATTGTTGTGTCACCCATAGACGTAGTCCGATTAAAGAAATCATTTGATTGTGCTTGAATGACTACAAACTAATATTAAGTTTGTTTATGATTGGCAAACTTGACCGTTCATTGTTTTAGTTTCATTCAGTGTTTTAATTTTAACTGTAATTCAAAAGGCATAAATGGCATTCATTATTTGACTTGGTTTAGTGTAAACGATCACAATTGCATAGTTATACAATGCCTACTTAATAACACTATGGACCCGAGCCACTGTTGACCCGTTACAAACAAGCTTTACTTGTCGTACTGGATCTAACAACTTATCGTCAACCATCTTTAGGTGGTTACGTTTACAGTACAATAATTTATGCATGTGCTCTTATCCACGGTGCTAAGGACTGGTGTTATTAAGTTCGTAAGGAGTCCCTTCACCCACCCACCAGATAGGGGAAACTAGATAATCATTTGAGATGGCAAGATGGTCGCATGGTTGGGTTAGGTATCGGGATTGGGTCATAATGGATATGAGTTGGATCGTAATAGAAATTTTAGTATTGTTAAAATAGACCAGATCAGGTTGAGTTGACTCGAAAAACTATTTTGTCCATTTTCAAAGAAAAAAATTGTTAATAATATAATGCATTAATCAGGAATACAAAAGGCTAAAGGTTTAGACTAGTAGTGTGAATATTTCGATATTACTAATACTAGTTGACCCATTAACCTTTTTTCCTTCAATTTCTGGTTTGACTCATTTAAGGTAAAACATAATCAATAAAAAAAATTGTTATTAACTAAACGGGTCGAAATCCATATCTATGATCCGTTTTAAAAGCATTCGGTATATACATGCATGGAAGAAGGGCAAAAAGGGTATTCAAAATTTGAAGCTTTTCTTATTCACATTTTGCCAAAAGATGACCAACACAGCCAAAAACTAAACAATGATTTCTGCAATTTTTATGACGAAAGTTTCTTTCTTTTTTAATAATATAGTGCATATTCTCGCCGGCAGCCAAGAGGAGCTGGTAGTCACAAAAAATTCCCATGTGTATTTTTATAATATCTGATGGATGACAATGACGAAGACAATATTTGGATATATCCTTATAAAATAGTTATATACTATAAATTATAACTTTATACAACATGTTGTATGAGATGACGAAAACGGTCATATGGGTCGTATAACATAGAAAAATGGTCATATATGCCGTATACGACACCAAATGAATAAATGACTGATGTGATCATTGACAAAATCATACGGCCTGGGTGACAATTTGCTCCCTATCATATAACTTGTTTGATGTGGTTCAGTTACACAAAAATGACTGACGTTGACCACTAACAAAGTCATACAAACGAACCGTATGATGTGGTGCATTGACACTAATGCGATTGATATTGACCGCTGACAAAATCATACGACCCGTATAAGACATTTTTTCCCTCACACACTAGTCACTACCCATATGATATCTGGTGTATATGTAGTAGGACCCTTAAGATAATAAGACATGATCATAATGGATTTTGAGTAAAACCTGAAACTAGAAATTGTTTATCCGCGTTTAAAATGAACAGGCAAGACAAATATAAAACATACAGAGCACTTATAAAATCAGCTTTTCTTTAAGCTTCACAAACATCACCATATAATTGCCGAAATACAAAATCAAACTAAACAACTACAACCGTTGTTTGTTTGTGATTGCTGCAAACGCTATGTCAAAACTTTATTATTATTATTATTATTATTATTATTATTATTATTATTATTATTATTATTATTTTGCATGCCCTGGCCGACAGCTATTAGAGAAAAGGAGTAGGTAGTCATTAAAGGAAACCCACTTGTATATTTTCATAATTTTTGATAGATTGCATTATTACAATGACGATGGCAGTATTTTGTCATATCCTAATAATAAGGTTAAAATTTAAAATCTATTTTTATGGTACATATTTTTATAATATCCATTGATTATTAAAAATAAAGACGCCACAATAGGCCAATTTGTATTATATTATATCTTTAACCATACTATAACAAAGCAGCTACAAATAAACACGTCATATAGTTCAAAAGTTGCAAAATTTATATTTTTTTAACGGATAAAGCCTTCAAATTAATTGGAGTTAAAATATCATATTGCTAGTCAAATAACACAAATTTTTAATAAAAAAAAATTTAACGGATAAAGCCTTCAAATTAATTGGAGTTAAAATATCATATTGCTAGTCAAATAACACAAATTTTGTAAACCAACCCGAACAGATGTGTTAAGAGCTGTAAACATGCATGACTTATTGTACTCTTAGAGTGACCTTGCATAACTGATCCAGGAATCATCTAGTAAACTACCCAGAGCTACTTAAAAGGACCTCAGTTCTTAATTTCAATTTATATATAAAAAGATAGAATTTGTTAAGAGTAAATTACAAAAATCGTCTTTACGTTAACATCAGATTGCAAACTATATCTTTTATATTCAGAAAGTACAAAAAATATCGTCGATGTTTGCAAACTATTACACGTTACATCCTTTGACTCTAACTGAGTTGATTTTCATAGTTAAATATGAACAAGTGGACTTCATATGATGGCAAATTAGCCTTTTTACCCCTATATTTATATAAAACATTTTAAATATATATTTTAGCTATTTATTCAATTCTATCTCTTTCTTCCACCTCTCTCACACACACTCACCATCACTGCTACCACCACTAGCCACCCCACCATCATCGGATCTAACCACCACCACCCACCACATCCACTTGCCGCCGTCAACCTCTCCCACTGCAACCATCACACAACCCCCACTGCACCCATCACACCACCAGATTTAACCATAAAAACCCATTATTCAAATTAAAAACCCAAATATGAAAACCCACCCTGAATTATTTGCTTCGGTTCTGAGTTAATTACGCAACTCAGGATCTTGTGGATGTTGGAAACTCAGGGGTATGTGCTTGGGAGCCTCCTTGCTACTGGTCGCCTATTCCACCTCCCGAGTTAAGAGGCGAATCTTTGAAAGATTTGAGCACTATCTAAGGATTCATATCATTTGGTATTTTACTGAGCTTGATAATAACATTTTTAATGATTTAATACTCATTCTTTACATGACTACATATCATAAGGCTGGACGGTATGGGGTTGGTCGTCGGTGCGTCCAGGCCGGCGACGGTCCACACACCGTGCCGCCCCCCTCCGTCCCCGTCTTGACCGTCCGCCTCTAGCCGTTTGAGACGGTCCACAAAATGACAAAACATTGTCGGTTTCGAGGACTTTTGACTGTTTGATTAAAAAAAATTCCAATTTCAATTAAATAAACCAACGGCCATTTTTAAAATTTATACCAAATTCACTCCAACTTTTATAAATACTCACCACTTTTACACCATTTTTCACACTTTTTCACCCACTACAATCTCATATCTCTCTCACATTTTATAAACACTTTTCCCATTTTATATAAACTCAACATTTTTTATACCATTTTTTACCCACTACCGCCCCATCTCTCTCTCAAAATTTACCATGGCTTCACCTTGTTCAATTTCTTCATCTTCTTCGTCTACGTGGAAATTATGTTCCAGTTAGTTTGGAACAACAAGATTTGAACATGTTCTCTCTACGTAACGAGTACACACATCATAATCTTCAAGCGGACTTGGTGGAGTACATTTGGAACAACGCTCAAAACCAACCAGACGACCACATGCAGGACGAAGACTAGTAGCTTTTTTTAATATTTATTTGGATTTTTTTAAGTTTTTTTTTTTTAATTTATTAGGATTTTTTTTAGTTTATATTTTTTTTAAGTTTATGTGTTGTGTTTTAATATTAATGAAAATATTTTCTTAATTTATTTGTTAAATGTTAAAAATAGTGGAAGATTAAAAAAAATAGTGGTGGGGTATGATCATCTGGGATCATCCTCCCATTTCCACTAAAATTGCGGGATTGACCATCCTCCCAAGGAAAAACTTGCATTTTGTTCGTTGTAGCTGCTTATTAAGTACAAAAGGAAAAACTTGCATTTTGTTCGTTGTAGCTGCTTCAAAGCCTCATTAAAGAGAAAGTTATCATCCAAGTCGAATCAAATAAATCAAACTTTTAACAATTTATCTCTAATATAGAGGGAATGAAAGTTATTACTATAAAAAAAATAGAAGCTAATGAACAGTAGTTTTAATATAATATATAGTTTTTTTATAATAATAGATATTTTCTTTACTTTTTAACTTTAATCATTTTTTTAATATCATGGGTAGGGATAAGCTTGGTGTCAACCGGTATCGAGCCAGTACTGGTAACGAAAATATCGGTACGGTCCTGTTCGGTCGGTACATGAAGGTAAAAACCGGTACTAGTACAGAAAACGCCAAAAGTTGGTGTCGAATTGATATTGGAAATCTTTTGGTTCGGGAAATTCAATGCTACTACCCGGTACCATTTGCTCATCCCTGATCACAGGTACCGTACGAACAACGGTATCGTACAACTTTTTTTGTTGTTGATTTTTTTCTTCAATTTTTTTTTTTTAATTTTTTTAGTTTCAGGGGTAGGGATGAACAACGGTATCGTACAACTTCATAATTCGTAGATGCTGCAATTTTTTGGTAATTTATTAAAAAATATAATTATCATTATAAATTATAAATAACTTAAAGATATATTTGAAATATGGGGCAGATTTGTGGGAAGGTGTAACATATTTAATCTAACAATAAATATTGGTAAACTTAAAGATATATTATTTAAAATAAGCATTTCAAGATATGCATTAAATTTTATTAGGGGGGTAGGGGCGCCCTTCACTCATCACTCACAACTTCCAATAGAGCTTTTTTACTTGATAGTGTTTGGGGGTATTGCTATTGTTGTTGCAACAATGGAGCTCAGCAAGAACAACGGTCAACAAGCAACAACAACGTTCAAAATTTTCAAACATATAACGCGTGAAAAAGATGACGCGTTTTAAGTTTGATGCGTTTTCAAAACCAGGGGTGGCGGTGTGCGTGATGGAAATCCACGTGTGGTGGAGGTGCCATCACGTGGCGCCCCGTCCCCCTTATGTGTATCTATTGTTTCCTAACTTTTTTATCAATCTAAAAAGGAGCTTAATTATTGGGGATGACATACATGTAACAAATCTCACATAAGTTAGGTACAAGAAATATAAAGAAGTGATATTAATTTGATTTAAGAAATATTAAAAAAATTGATTAACATGAAATCTTTTGTTATAAGTTAGATTAGACGTAAAATGGCCAATGGTTAAAAAAGTTATTTTATTGTTGTGTCACCCATAGACATAGTCCGATTAAAGAAATCATTTGATTGTGCTTGAATGACTACAAACTAATATTAAGTTTGTTTATGATTGGCAAACTTGACCGTTCATTGTTTTAGTTTCATTCAGTGTTTTAATTTTTAACTGTAATTCAAAAGGCATAAATGGCATTCATTATTTGACTTGGTTTAGTGTAAACGAACACAATTGCATAGTTATACAATGCCTACTTAATAACACTACGGACCCGAGCCACTGTTGACCCGTTACAAACAAGCTTTACTTGTCGTACTGGACCTAACAACTTATCGTCAACCATCTTTAGGTGGTTACGTTTACGGTACAATAATTTATGCATGTGCTCTTATCCACGGTGCTAAGGACTGGTGTTATTAAGTCCGTAAGGTGTCCCTTCACCCACCCACCAGATAGGGGAAACTAGATAATCATTTGAGATGGCAAGATGGTCGCATGGTTGGGTTAGGTATCGGGATTGGGTCATAATGGATATGAGTTGGATCGTAATAGAAATTTTGGTATTGTTAAAATAGACCAGCTCAGGTTGAGTTGACTCGAAAAACTATTTTGTCCATTTTCAAAGAAAAAAATTGTTAATAATATAATGCATTAATCAGGAATACAAAAGGCTAAAGGTTTAGACTAGTAGTGTGAATATTTCGATATTACTAATACTAGTTGACCCATTAACCCTTTTGCCTTCAATTTCTGGTTTGACTCATTTAAGGTAAAACATAATCAATAAAAAAAATTTGTTATTAACTAAACGGGTCGAAATCCATATCTATGATCCGTTTTAAAAGCATTCGGTATATACATGCATGGAAGAAGGGCAAAAAGGGTATTCAAAATTTGAAGCTTTTCTTATTCACATTTTGTCAAAAGATGACCAACACAGCCAAAAACTAAACAATGATTTCTGCAATTGTTATGACGAAAGTTTCTTTCTTTTTTAATAATATAGTGCATGTTATCGCCGGCAGCCAAGGGGAGCTGGTAGTCACAAAAAAAAATTCCCATGTGTATTTTTATAATGTTTGATGGATGACAATGATGAAGACAATATTTGGATATATCCTTATAAAATGGTTATATACTATAAATTAGAACTTTATACAACATGTTGTATGAGATGGCGAAAACGGTCATATGGGTCGTATCACATAGAAAAATGGTCATACATGCCGTATACGACACCAAATGACTAAATGACTGATGTGATCATTGACAAAATCATACGGCCCGGATGACAATTTGCTCCCTATCATATAACTTGTTTAATGTGGTTCAGTTACACAAAAGTGACTGACGTTGACCACTAACAAAGTCATACAAACCAACCGTATGATGTGGTGCATTGACAATAATGCGATTG
Source organism: Helianthus tuberosus (assembly GCA_030545235.1). Lineage (NCBI taxonomy): Eukaryota > Viridiplantae > Streptophyta > Magnoliopsida > Asterales > Asteraceae > Helianthus > Helianthus tuberosus. The sequence continues at coordinate 231,379,608 of CM060423.1, read as the reverse complement.
ACATTGACCGCTGACAAAATCATAAGACCCGTACATTTTCACTACCCATATGATATCTGGTGTATATGTAGTAGGATCCTTAAGAAAATAAGACATGATCATAATGGATTTTGAGTAAAACCTGAAACTAGAAATTGTTTATCCGCGTTTAAAATGAACAGGCAAGACACATATAAAACATACAGAGCACTTATAAAATCAGCTTTTCTTTAAACTTCACAAACATCACCATATAATTGCCGAAATACAAAATCAAACTAAACAACTACAACCGTTGTTTGTTTGTGATTGCTGCAAACGCTATGTCAAAACTTTATTATTATTATTATTATTATTATTATTATTATTATTATTATTATTATTATTATTATTATTATTATTATTATTATTTTGCATGCCCTGGCCGGCAGCTATTAGAGAAAAGGAGTAGGTAGTCATTAAAGGAAACTCACTTGTATATTTTCATAATTTTTGATAGATTTCATTATTACAATGACGATGACAGTATTTTGTCACATCCTAATAATAAGGTTAAAATTTAAAATGTATTTATATGGTACATATTTTTATAATATCCATTGATTATTAAAAATAAAGACGCCCCAATAGGCCAATTTATATACTATTATTTTGTAACATATGTATGCAGTTAGAAGCTGTACATCTCGCTTAAATGATGCTTTATGCTTTAGTTGTTTGTATGGTTAGTCTAGGTGATTGTACATTGATATTTACATTAATATAAATTGTATACTATTATTTTGTAACATAAGTATGCAGCTAGGAGTTGTACATCTAGCTTAAACGATGCTTTATGCTTTAGTTGTTTGTATGGTTAGTCTAGGTGATTGTACATTGATATTTACATAATATAAAGAGTAAATTGCCAAAATCGTCCCTGAGGTTTGGGCATGCTTGCCATTTTCATCCAAAACAACTTTTTTGTATCATATAGTCCTTCATTTTTTGGGATTTTTTTGCCATTTTCATCAAAACGTCTAACTTTTTTGCTAAAATCCTCCCTGAGATTTGAGAATTTTTACAACAAGTTGAGGCATTGGGTGTTGTACCCCATGTTTTGGGGTTTTTTTTAAAAAAATGATGTTTCACTTTAAACCCAAAACTACTTGATTTTGTAGTTTTAACACAAAAGTTTTTAGTTTTTTCAATTTAACCTCACAACCTTTTTACTTTCAATTTTGATCCCCTTATGTTTTTCATATTTTGCAAAATTTTCATTTTGCGTTTAGATCTAAATTTTGCGACTTAACACGGCACAATGTGTGTGTGTGGTTCAACGATTTTATGTTTTGATATACGCTTCGTTCTAAATTTTGCGAGTTAACATGGGGTAACGTACATGTGTGGTTCAGTGTGTTTACGTCGTCTATTTTTTCCCATTTAATAAGTTCGTCACAACACGCGAGTCCTAAATCGAGTTAGTTGTTACTTTCTATGTTTTATATGTCGGTCTAATTTTTCCACGTTAAGACACCGCAACTTCAATGTTGGTGGTCGTTGGCTATAGTGTGGCATTGGTGCTATTTGTCACGGTTTTACGCCCCCGCCGCAACGCGGTGAGCTTAATACGATAGGTTATTTATATGGATACAAGTCATGTAACGTGGTCATTTTGATACCATTAATTGCATTGAGCTTATTTGGTGAATTACTTATTTGTATAAGATAGTAATACATACTTAACCGACAAAAACATCTTGAACACGTTGTAAATGTCAATCTGATCAACAGCATGTCAATTTCGTTGGCCGCGGCGCAACGCGCGCGGGTGAATCTTCTAGTTTGTATTATATTATATCTTTAACCATACTATAACAAAGCAACTACAAATAAACACGTCATATAGTTCAAAAGTTGCAAAATTTATATTTTTTTAACGGATAAAGCCTTCAAATCAATTGGAGTTAAAATATCATATTGCTAGTCAAATAACACAAATTTTGTAAACCATCCCGAACAGATGTGTTAAGAGCTATAAACATGCATGACTTATTGTACTCTTAGAGAGACCTTGCATAGCTGATCCAGGAATCATCTAGTAAACTACCCAGAGCCACTTAAAAGGACCTTAGTTCTTAATTTTAATTTATATATAAAAAGATAGAATTTGTTAAGAGTAAATTACAAAAATCGTCTTTACGTTAACATCAGATTGCAAACTATATCCTTTATATTCAAAAAGTACAAAAAATATAGTCGATGTTTACAAACCATTACACGTTATGTCCTTTGACTCTAACTCAGTTGATTTCCATAGTTAAATATGAACAAGTGGACTTCATATGATGGCAAATTAGCCTTTTTACCCCTATATTTATATAAAACATTTTAAATATATATTTTAGCTATTTATTCAATTCTATCTCTTTCTTCCACCTCTCTCACACACACTCACCATCACTGCTTGTAAGTCCCAAAATGTCACACCCCGATTTCCACGTGTCACCGGTGGGCCCGGTGGGGGAGTATCGTGACGTGGTTGGCAACGTAATAGTCAAACAACACAATATAATAATGCACAGCGGAAGCAAATTTAAAAATAAGATACAACCGAATTTATTTATTGTAATCAAAGTCACAATATCCGGTGTTTATCCACAGAACGGATCGAAACAAAATAATATTTATAGTTCAACAGACTTCTGGCATCCTAAGCTCGCGAGACTTTTTATTGATGCTTAAGAGACAATCCAGCCAATTTCGCTTAGTACCTGCATTCAGTCTTTTTGGGAAAATACGTCAGTTTACACTGGTAAATACATTCAACTGACTCATTTTATAAAATGATAAAAAAATTGGTTTGGATGCACATGGCATAAACATTTTTATTAACTTGGGAGAATTATTTAATATTATAATCTTGTGAACGATTTACATGTTACTTATGCGTTCAGTAGCCCGGACGTATCCGGGTTAAAGATCAATAGACACACCACTTTAAGTGAGTTATACACGGGAGTACGCCTACACCCCGTGCTCAGGTCGTGGCTATCTCGTAAGATAATGCCGAGGATATCCGGGACACGGTCATTAACCCCCCAAAGGCTGTAAAGTAAACACATCTGTTTAAAACGAGCCGATCAAATTATTCAATTAACCACCCAACGATGGAAGATTTGATGCCCGATCAAGCGGTACGCTATGTACCGTAACCCAAGCCCGTATAGGGAAATAAGTTAAAAGTATTTACCTTTGCAAGTATAAATCCTTAATCGAATAAATTGCAGATAGCTTTTACTGGTTCTCCTAATCTGGAACGAAGGTTTAATATAACCTATTAGAATACTAACGGGCCTTTAATTAAGCTTAAGCTTAGACCGGTCAGTTTTAATGATACGGTTCGTACGCACGATTAAGCGAAGACCGGATAGAATGTGATTTAGACCCGACAAGTGTGAGGACTTGTTTAATATGGGTTTACTATTCACACTCTGGATTTTGAGATAAAAATGATATCGTTTGACCCGTTTCGGCTAGTTTATGCAAACTAGTTACATAAACCGAACCGAACGCGTATAATGCATAACGGGTAACCGAAAGGGTCGCGAACAGGTTTCCTAAGTTAATACGCTTTAAATATGTTGTGATATCATCATGATATCTTCCATAATGCCCATAATGAGTTAAATCCCTAAATATGCCTCGTAGGGGTATTTCGGTCATTTTAAGGGTTATAAAAGAGATTTATAATACTTCTGAGATACGGGTCTGATTTAATCAGCAAAATTATTAATTTTAACAGACCACAACAGTTGGTGAAGAGTCTCATTTCCCAAAATGGTTTTAAACCCAAATTATGCGTTTAATACGCGTATGAAGCCGTTTTAAGCGACGTACGGTTTAAAATACCATTCTGAGTTTTCTGATCAGCAAAATAGGCTTAAAACACTCTATTTATTATTTTAAATCAGTGGCAATTGGATTGGTATCAAACGGATTCGTAAAACTCGTTTTATGGCCTAAAAGGGCATATTCGGTATTAACCGAATCAATGCGATAAGCCTAGCTTAAGATCAGTTTAAAAATAATTAAAAATCTTCAAAAATCTCAAAATATTATTTAACATCAGTGGGTAAAAGTTTTGGTACCGAAAATCGGGTTTAGATAGGCTATGCGCTAATCGCGCCGTTTAATTAATAAAAAGCTTATTATTTACGCTAATGCGCATATCTCCTAATCTAGACCTCCGATTGACGTGAAAATTTACGTACATGTTTAATAATCAGTAACTAAGATTATTGTACTTCCACATTTTCAAAATTCTCGTTGTATGGTCATAAGGGCATTACGGTCCAATTTAAGCGATTAACGGAAACGTGTGCATGCATCGGATAATCAACGAAACAAGTACAGAGACTTATACTAACATGCAACCCTACTCTAATGAAGCACTAAGGCATCTTCGAATCTAACTAAAACGGGTCAGAACCGAAGTCAAAGCAAAAGTCAAGGTTTTGCGACTTTCGGTTCCGAACCGGGTTTAAACAGAAATTTTGTTGGTGCATACATCTGTCGTCTTCGTCTTGTATCGAGTCTCGGGTACGGTGCGGATCTAAACAAGGCATGATGTCATCATCCTTGATGATGACATCACACGAGTTACATCACAAGTGACATCACATTACTTCATCACGTGAAATAGTGCTTGCATACTCAATTCAGATTGTTAATTCACAAAAGACAAAACAGTTTCTAATTCCACATGGGGTGTCGCTTGAAGACAATTATTAAAGGTTTCGCTTCAAGTCAATGATGAAAATTTCGCTTCAAAGGAAAGATTGAGATTTCGCTTGTATCTTGAAGCGAAATCATGTTTCTTATATATAGGCTAGTTGAGGTTCAGATGTAATAGTTCGAAACTTTTTCAGAGATTCTTCCGGTAAGCCACGAAGTGCTGCCGAAGTGTTGTTAGGACTGTAATCGCATTCGTTATCAATACAACAACAGTTTAAAGTGAAATCTCGCTGAATTGAACTCGGTTTGTTCGTTTCCGCCGCTCAAACCGAGATAAACTCTTCTGAACGACTCGTTCGGGTCCGCAAACGATCCTACAATTGGTATCAGAGCACAGGAGGAAGAGTTCATACCAATTCAGCCACGTTTTCTGATTTTCTACACCTTCTTTCAAAATTAATCAACTTTTTACGGTTCAACTCGGTTCAAACTTTCACATATTGTGCGAAAATACATTTTAACAAACCCTTGAAAGTTTCAGAATCTAATTCGATCATTTACACATTCAATCAGATCAAAAACAGACCGAAAATGATGATGTCATGCTGGTTCGCTTGAGTTTACTTGATAATTTCATTTGAGTTTGAAGCGAAATAGAAGTTTTCGCTTGAAATATTCTGATTAAAATTGAAAAGCTGAAGCGAAATTGAAGGTGTCGCTTGAAATATTTTGATTTAGCCTGAAAAAGTTGAAACGAAATCGCTTGAAAAACTGTTAGGGTATCGCTTGAAATCATATCGTATTGTGTGTAATATTAAAAGAGGTCACAGTTAATTGATAAATGGAATCATGTGTGAATGGAATCATGTGTTGTGTGAATTAACGTGTTGATTGACAGATCATTAATGAACTTGCATGTTAAAATGTGTAACATGATAATCGAGATAGTCATCATGTGGTATGTGTCAGATTACATGTGATTGCATGTATTGTTTAATCAATTAAAGTCACAAAAGTTTGTTCAAAGTATGTTTGTGTCAGTTTGTTTGTGGTTATCGTAATTTTTTTTAGTCCTTTCACAAATTGTCGTTTTAGTAGAACTCTCATCCCAAGAAGCTATACTTGTTACATATGTTAGTGTAGTTTTAGTTTTGTGTGATTTTATCAGGATAATGGACTTTGAGGTCAAATAGAATCAATTGAAAATTGTGAGTGTGTCAGCCCAACTTTATCGATAATATCAGTTTGCTTGTAAAGTAGGTATGTGTTGTGATGTTGACTACACGTGATATGATAATTCGTTGCATGTTAAACATGTAAGTGTGTCAGTCATATACAGATTTCATGTGATTATATTTGTCGGCACATGTAATTGTTTCGAGATCTAATATTGATAATTGTTGTTAGTCATATAAAAACGGCCTAGTCAGTAATCAGTAATCAGGTCACAAGGTTTGGAGTTTAGTCGGTTTGCACGGTTTGATCAGTACGTGTGTCAGTCAGGTCGTTTTGCGTGGTCGAGTCGCGTGATAAAGTCCAGTTCATACGATTTGGAGTTCAAAGATTTCGAAGGGTCAGGTCAATTGAATTCGAACCGGGTCATTCTGTCCGCACAGTTGGTCAACATTCAGTTCGCACAGAAAATTCACAAGTTCGAGTACCAGTTTTATTCAGTTAATTGATAAACGGTTAAACTGATTGTGGTTTGTTTGTTTGTTTATTTGTTAGGTAATCGACAAGTATTTTACAAGGCGATACAGCTCATTTGAAAATCCGAAACATGGAGAACGAGTTCTACAATGCTTTTGCTAGTCCAGTTACAGTTACTCAGAGTGCTTTGCATGAAAATGAAACCGGGACGTCTCAGAAACCACCAAAACTCATGGATATTGATGATTACAATGGATGGTCCGAAAGGTTTGGAAATTGGGTTGAGGCGTATCACTTGGATGCGTGGGAACACACTGAAGAGCCGTATGTTAAACCCACAAAGGACAATGTTGTGAATGGTACTCCGTTGACACTTAGAGAAATGAGTACTGTAGATAAAAAGAAATATCGAGATGAGAAATTGATGGTGAGTCTGCTTCAGCAAGCAATAAAAGAAGATATTTTGATACTGCTTCAACATGATGGAACTTCATATTCGATATGGAAAGAGTTGGAAGCAAAGTTTACTGGAAGTGACGATATGCTCAGGAATAAGATGTCTCTCATGAAAAAGGAATTTGACTTATTTCGGGGATTGAAAAATGAGAGTGTCAAGCAATTAATTGATAGATATTGTAACTTGGTGAGAAATATGACGAAACTTGGTGTTAAGAAAGATACTGATGAATTGATTGAAAAACTTGCAGATGCGCTACCATATGAAACATGGGGAACATTTCTGATGATGCTGCGGTCAAACAAAACAGATTATAAGAACATGACACTGGGAGATTTTATCAAGCATCTGGAAGCTCAGGAGATGGAGCAGAGGAAGATTGCTAGGATGAAGAATTATGATGGAGAACAAGATATCAGTTTGTATTACAAAGGTGGTGTCAACGAAAAATCAAATTTTTCTCCAAAAATTGAAACTGCTTACAGTGTGAATGATTCTTCTGAAAAGAAATCATCCCAGGGATCAAGCAGCACTAGATTTTCATCATTTGATCCAAACATTTCAGCAACAAAGAACGGAAGAAAACTTCAGTGCAATATTGTTCTAAGTCTTGAAAATGATCAAGATTATACTGAAGAGGTTGCTAAAAATCAAATGTCTTTGTTGGGAATGGTGTTGGAATCATATAGTAGTTTTGTGGCCGGAAAGATCGGTAATCCAATGCTCACGAAAGAGGATTACGATCAAATCGATGCTGAGGAAATGGAATTAATGGATATTAAATGGTGCATGGCCAGTGTAATGAGAAGAGCTGAGAAGTTTAAACAAATCACGGGGAGAAATGATTTTCTTGATGCAAGTGTTTCAAACTTAGGCTTTGATAAGTCCAAAGTTACATGTTTTCGTTGCAGGGAAAAGGGGCATTTCAAGAGAGAGTGCAAAAATCGTGAAGCTACTGGAGCTCAGAATCCTTTTGGAAACAACGATTATCACAAAAAGGCGATTTATCATCAAATCACACCACCAGCACTGCATCAGGCACAAACTGCACATGGAATGATGCAGATTAAAGATTCAAAGAAAGCTTGTCTGGGAAATGATGGTGGATTCAGTTGGGATAAATATGTTCCAACAAATAGCAAATTGTGTTTGGCAGATCAAGACAATGAAAAATTAGCTGAAGGTTTCAGTTGGGACAATTTTTGCTCAGATCAAGAATTTATGGCCAAAGAGATGTCCAAAGACACTTCAAATGCTAAAGCTTTCTTTGCAAATGCTTATGATTTGAAATGTGCAGAAAGGTGCAGAAAAGTCATGGAAGCAGCTGAAGAAAGACGAAGAAAGAACAAAGAAGAGGAAGAAGAAGAAAAAAGATTAAAAGCTGAAGCTAAAGCTGAGAAAAAGAGAAGAGCTGAATTTTTACAATCAAACAGAACAGTCAAAGAAGTTCCTGAATTTGAGATCAAAGTTGATGCAGAACCTATCAAAGATCCTGAAAAGTGCATGAATTGTGATTCTTTAATCAAGCAAAACAATGAATTGCTGCACAACATAAACAGATTGAAAGAATCATATGATACAATGAACAGAGAAATCAACAAGTATACTGATTCAAACGGTGAACAAGCTGAAGCTATGAATACTTTGAAGATAGCTTATCTGAGACAGCTTGATACGGCAAACTATAACATTAAGAAATGTGCAGATCTAGAGCTTGAGTTGGCAACACAAAAGATAGAGACCGAGAAAGTTAAAAAGTTATTAAACAGTTACTCATGTTCTTCTTTTGTTGTTGACAGGATTTATCCTGTAGTGGAGAATTTGAAGACATTTGAAGAAATGAAAATGTCTGAAGAAGAGAAAACTGTGACAAAAGATGAAGTGAAGACTTCTGGTAAGAAACCAAGTGTGGTCTACACTAGATGTCCGCCCCCAGTCGAAAATGGATTTTTACCTCGAAATCCAAATTCCGAAAGAGTCGAAAAGGCAATGAACTTACAATGGGAGTCTGGGCCGTCGTATAACTTGCCAGAAAATATTGATTTCACGTACACGTCGTCCGATACTGATCATGAGTCAAAGTTGATAAAAAGTGTGGTCGATCAGGTGTTAGATAAAGATGATTGTGAGGAGTTAAAACTGGAGTCCAAATTCAAGTCAAAGTCTGAGTTCAATACATCAAAGTCAACAGTCACAAAGGACAAACGGTTTTACGATAAAAAGTTTTTGATATCAAAATCTAATTTGAATGATGAATCATTTAAAGTGGCATATACTTTGAAAGATTCTGACAAATTATATTCTGATGAAGATTTTCCATTAAGAGGTGTTAAAACTGAATTGATCAAAAAGGTTTTCAAATTAACAGAAATTAATATTTTTGAAATGAAAGATTTAAATCTTACTGATAAACCTAAAAAATACACCTCAAGAGTTCAACAAAGATTAAACAAGAAAAGGGGTTACAGTTCTGGTTCTGGTTTTCAAAAGAAGCCAAACCAAAGCCGTAATTTCAAAAGGAATGGTCTAGGTTTTATACCACCGAGAAATTATAAAAATGAAAAATTTTCTAAACAAAAAACTGTGTTTGTTTCAGGAAATACTTTAGATGATGAGAAAGAGCAAGCATTCAGAAAGCAGACAAATCAGGAATTCCTTGTCAAGAAGCAAGAAGAGTTGAAGAAAAATGCTGTGCCAAAGAAGATAGAAACTAGAACCTGTTTTCAGTGCAAGATTGCTGGTCATGTTGCTAAGAATTGTCCGAAAACATTTAAACCAAAACAGGAAGTATCTGGTAAACTGAAAGAGAAAGTTGTTGAGAAAACTGAACTTTCAACCCGAAAGTTCACAGGCTTTGAAAATTCAATCTTTGAGAAGGGAGAATGTTCAAAGAATGTGGTTAAAAGAAAAGAAAATCTGATAAATCAAAAATGGGTTGTTAAGGGTTCAGGAAACAGTTCTGGTGATGAATCTGATTCCACAAAATCAGAGGAGCCAAAAGTTGTTAAAGAAAAGGTTGAAAAATCAGTTTCAAAAGTGGATGATGTGAATTTTCCACCTTTGAGTGCTGAAAATTTTAAAAAGAAAGTTGGGAAAGTTGAAATTTCAAATCAATTTTATTCTGACAAGAAGAAATTTGATGTTGATAAAGCTTTCAACGGAACAGTGAAACACATTTTTGGCAAAATGATCAATGGTAAGGCCAAAAGTGTTAAAGAATTTTACGCTGCCAAAAGAGGAGGTCACAGGTTAGTTGAAAGAAAAGATGATGAAGAGGTTGTTACACCCAAAGAAGGTCAGGCTTGGGTGGATATATTTTTCAAAGAGTAAAAACCTGACTTGCCGGAGATCCCAAGTTGGTAATCGTGGATCATGAATCGGCATCATTCTTATGTTGTTTGTTTGAAAATTGAAAATTTTTGAGAATTTTTGCAGGAATTGCCGGAACTCCCAGGTTTGTAAGCGAGGAGTAGGAATCGGCACCTTGAGAATTCAACTAACAGATGATGTTTGGTTGACAATGTTTGATTGGATTGATCTTAAAAGTGGTAAATCAGGGACATTAAGTTGTATCTGTTTTACTACATATGATTGGTAAAACAATGTGATGATTTGATCCCCAATTTTACAAGTGATAAAATCAACAAAACTTATTTTCCGGAAAAACCATTTGATTAAAACAAACTTAAGTGTTTTGAAATCATAATGAGAAAATAGTTTGTTGTGAGGGGGAGTTCTGATTGTTTATGCCAAGTGAATGGCGAATTGAAGCAATTCGATATTGGTTGTCATTTTATTGTATAGTTTGTTTTCAAATTTCCTAAAATGTGTTTGCATTTTAGGGGGAGTAAGAATTTTTAGAAAATCCAAAAACATTAGAAAATTTGAAAAAGACAAAAACATGATAAAATTTAAAAATGAGTTTTTGTTGCATATAAGAGGAAATGATAGTACATCAGTGGACTGTCACAACATGCTAAAGAAATGTAATGTAAAAATGTGATAAACGATCTCACTGATGATGTGTCAGTAGGTTTTTGCACATTTAGTAGATTGTGACGAGATATAAACCTAAATTTCAAACTTGCTTGTTCTGTGGGTTAACACAAACTTGGATATATAGGTAACCCCTGAAATCTTGTTTGAAAGGTCCCTTATTCTGAGATACTAGGTCTTTATACTCAGTGATATCTGGGGTATTATCCCGGGACTTCTGCTGAAAGAAATTTCTGACCTAGTCCCCGGATAATGCTTTCTGCAAATGCTTGAAACATAGCATCGCCCTCAGCAAGCTGATGAAACAATAAAATTGATAGTCGCTGCTGTTGAAATGCAAAAGATCCTCTAAAGGGGACTCACCAAAAGTCGAAGCCGTCATCTCTCTGCGTATCGAAAGATCGACCTGAGCTCTCACGGCCCTCGTACTATAATTTATTCCCCTGACAGATATCATCTGTGGTATACTCACCTGTAAGACTGAATATTGGGATCTGGATACGGGAGTATATTCAAGTAGTGGGACACACGGATAAGTTCAAGTGCTTAAAACATTAATATCGTATCTCGGATCAATTGAACTTTGTGTGAAAATTTAAGTGGACCAGTATACTGACAATCTAGGTGAATTGTTTAGAGCTTAAAATGAAATGAAGCTTAACGGTGTTGGTGATTTGTCTCAGAAACTGATATGATCCTCTTGCACGAACTCACAAAAATATTGTTTGTAAATATTTCATTTTCTGCATTTCTATTTCAGTCAAAAATCCAAAAAGATTTTAGTGTGTTTTAGCATAAAGTTTGAAAAATTTAAAAAGATTTTCGACAACTGGTGTTGAAGAGCTGATTTTCAAAATTCCAAGTGCTAAACATGATGAACAAATGGTTTGGGTAAAAGTGTTTGAAGAGTGTTGAAATGAAATGAGAAAAGTTTTGAAATATAAATGTTATTCCTGCAAGTGGTAAATTAGTCTTGAAAATCTTATCTACAAAATGGTTATCAGAAAATTTATTTTTGGGTAGAGTTTTTGCAGGTTAGCCAGGTTCTGAAACCTGAGAGTGATGAAGTGCCAGGTTACGATCTAAGAACCTGTGGAAAATGAATTCCAGACTACGATCTCAGCAGATTGAGAGGGGGAGTCTGAAGACATCAAAACTCGTAAACATTTGAGAGAGAGGAGTTTGTTGATGTTAAAGATAGAGAATGAGGATTCTTGCAATGACAAATACTTCAGAGAAAGATCAAAGACTGATAAAGACTGAAGATGCAAAGACTCGACACTTAAGACTCGTCAACATCTGAGGGGGAGTCTGTTGGTGCATACATCTGTCGTCTTCGTCTTGTATCGAGTCTCGGGTACGGTGCGGATCTAAACAAGGCATGATGTCATCATCCTTGATGATGACATCACACGAGTTACATCACAAGTGACATCACATTACTACATCACGTGAAATAGTGCTTGCATACTCAATTCAGATTGTTAATTCACAAAAGACAAAACAGTTTCTAATTCCACATGGGGTGTCGCTTGAAGACAATTATTAAAGGTTTCGCTTCAAGTCAATGATGAAAATTTCGCTTCAAAGGAAAGATTGAGATTTCGCTTGTATCTTGAAGCGAAATCATGTTTCTTATATATAGGCTAGTTGAGGTTCAGTTGTAATAGTTCGAAACTTTTTCAGAGATTCTTCCGGTAAGCCACGAAGTGCTGCCGAAGTGTTGTTAGGACTGTAATCGCATTCGTTATCAATACAACAACAGTTTAAAGTGAAATCTCGCTGAATTGAACTCGGTTTGTTCGTTTCCGCCGCTCAAACCGAGATAAACTCTTCTGAACGACTCGTTCGGGTCCGCAAACGATCCTACAAATTTGTCGAGTCGGGCAAGCGTAGACGAGTTTTTATACTTATTACCATGTTATATTAAGGTTAAAACAGGTTACACACCTTTCGGATCATTAATTGTGCATTAAATCGCATTTTGTATTTCTGTTGACTTTTTCGGTCAACGTTTGACCCGACAAACGACCTAGTTAGGTCTGGAATTGGTACTTGCCCTTATAAGGGTTTAATACCCATGTAATTACCTATCTAACGGTACTTTTAATTTGACATACGAGTGAGCTATCGATACTTAATCACGAAGTCAACCGTTAAGCACGATATATTGACTTTTAAGCTAATTATAAAGCTAGAATTAATTTAGAAGGGTTAGGCAACTTACTAGATGATTAATGGTTGCTTAGGAAGGCCTTTGATCAGCTTGGATGTTCCACAAATGAGCAGAAGTGAAATGAGGATGGAATGATCAAAGGGTTGCAACTTAGTTGGGTTTTATAGTGTTCATGGCACCATGAATTGATGACAACAAAGTCTAGGACATCCCACAATCGATTAACATCTGTAACTAGTGTTTAGGGATGTCTAGGGGCCATGCACATGCAAGAGAAACCGGCTAAAGGGGTCACAAATGCGCACAACAGCCAACAGCAGGTATTCTGGTCGCTGGGCACCCCTCGCGTAGCGCGAGGGCCCGTCGCGCGACGCGACGCCCTCTGCAGATCTGTCTTGTGATTTTGTTTGTTGGTGTTTCGAAAGGGCAAGTGGTATAAACGAATGGTGGGCATTATTTTCTCATTTAGGGGCCTCCATTATGGGTCTTTTACTGTTGGATACCCTACCATTTGTGTTTGTTTGCTTTGTATTAAAAAACAAGACCCGAAAACAAAGGGTTTCCGTTCCTTTTTCATCGTAGGAGTCCTACCATTTAATTTTAAATCATTCCAAGTAATAATTCCCTGAACTTGAATATGTACAAGGTGTTTTTAACATAAATTGAGTCTTGGGATTTATAACGAGGTCGTTTAGAGGTGCAAAAGTTAACATAACGACACGGTTAAATCCTGTCAATCATTTTTAATAATTCCGAGTCTACAAAGCGTTTTGTCACACGTGACACGTGTCGTTACTTTATTGAACACGAAATTCTGAGGTGTTACACAAAACAACACAATCGGATATCAAACACTAATCAAAGCGCGGAATACTGAGAAAAGTGTAGAAGAACAAGAACAAACAATCGATTGATTAATCAAGGTACACACGGTTTCTAGAGAACCGTCTGGTACACTTGACAAGAATTCGAAAATACTAAGGAACCTCTCAAAATTGTCTAACCTCATAATGAACTAGGTTCACCCTATTTATAGTTACATAGGGTGACCTAGTTACAGACTGGGCCGGGCCCACATGCACAAGATTACTAACCAAACAAGCCCAAATCACCTAATTAGCCCACATGGCATATTCCATTACTATCTAACCCACTACAAGGCTAAGCCCAATAGCCTATAATTATGTTTGATAAAGATAAGCGTAAACCTAAGCCCAATAGCCTATAATTATGTTTGATAAAGATAAGCGTAAACCTACCCAATTATAGGGCCTTACAATATCCCCCTAGGTTTATGCTGTCTTTATCAAACATAATTATAGGCTATTGGGCTTAGCCTTGTAGTGGGTTAGATAGTAATGGAATAAGCCATGTGGGCTAATTTGGTGATTTGGGCTTGTTTGGTTAGTAATATTATGCATGTGGGCCTGGCCCAGTCTGTAACTAGGTCACCCTATGTAACTATAAATAGGGTGAACCTAGTTCATTATGAGGTTAGACAATTTTGAGAGGTTCCTTAGTATTTTCGAATTCTTGTCAAGTGTACCAGACGGTTCTCTAGAAACCGTGTGTACCTTGGTTAATCAATCGATTGTTTGTTCTTGTTCTTCTACACTTTTCTCAGTATTCCGCGCTTTGATTAGTGTTTGATATCCGATTGTGTTGTTTTGGGACTTACAATTGGTATCAGAGCCTAAGTAGTCTCACGAAGGCTCGGTTCGTTGGATATCATTTGAAGAACAAGAAAATTGTTTTCAGATTCGAAGAACACGAAGAACAGGCTTGAAGATTTGAAGAACCTCTCTAAAATGTCTAACCTCATAATGAACTAGGTTCACCCTATTTATAGTTACATGGGGTGACCTAGTTATAGACTGGGCCAGGCCCACATGCACAATATAATTAACTAAATAAGCCCAAATCACTAATTAGCCCACATGGCTTATTCAAATATTGTCTAACCCACTACAAGGCTAAGCCCAATAGCCTATAATTGTATTTGATAAAGATAAGCGTAAACCTACCCAATTATAGGGCCTTACAATATCCCCCTAGGTTTTTATATAAAATATTAAAAATTAAACAAAAAAAAGGGGGGATATCTTGAGATATCAGTAAATAGAGAAAATGAGAAAATACAAAAACATTCGAAAAACAGAAAAAATCAAAAAATATTTTGTTGCATATATGGGAAATGAAATAATTTCACAATGTGGATTAAGGCTGACTCATATAAGACCAATATTGAAACGGTCCGACTCTTGAGGGATATGTTGGTAGGCTTTATCCTGATGGCTAGATTCTTTGACTGGTACTGCGTAGAACACTAATATTAATATATGACCTCAAGAAAGAACGTCACTTGGAATTAGGACATGGTTATTTGAATGCGTGTGTGACGTCCCGATACACACAATTTCGTTCTAGTTCTCAAATCTTTTCTGACCAACTCGTGTATCTCCTCTGTTTTGCGTGAGCAAAGAGCTGGAGGTGATAGGCAACGTCAGCTTCTGCTGCATCCAGATACATGCTGACCTAGCTGTACGTTGTCGCGCTATAGATCAATTACACCCGAAAGAGGCCCTCTAGTGCCCAAAAGAAACCAAAAAAAAACCTATATCAAACTGAGAAAACTCATTTGATCTGTATATTATATCCATCTCTGCAAATGATCTATTCTTTTCTCTCCTTAATCCAGTCCCAGTCAAGATTTCCGAATTCTAGAACGGGCTTGTGAAATATGTGGTAGGGAAACTGTGACACCTGGGTCACTGCGACCATCAAACAACTGCCAAGCCAATGAAATATTGTATTTCATACTTGGGATCTGTATAAATATGTGTATCTTTTGCACATATCAATTCTTGTTTGATTTCAAGCTCTAAATCGCTTTCTGGAAGGTTATACGCGCACTGATGCGTAGATATAACCAGTTTAATACAACGAACGCTCCGGAATAGTGAAATAGGCTTAACATACCTTAAATAACCTTTACTTAACTTAGAAATAAGTTTTGAAGGCTTTGGTATGGCAAAATCAAGTTAAATCGCTTACAGGGACTAAAGTTGACAAACTGCGAAAGTATGCCAATTTGAACTGTAACAGACATTCCGGAACATGGACATAAGTTAAACATACCATAAATATCCTTTAAATAGCTTAGAAATAGGCTTTGAGGGGTTCGGTGTGCTAAAATAAACTTTTGGGCCATTGAGGGACTAAAAGCGTCAAAAAGTGCACAAGTTTGCACTTTCGCGCATAACTTACGTTCTGACTACATTCGGACATCCAAAAATTTATGTAAACATTATAATATTATGCTTTAGTGTTTGGTTTGTCAAAAATCCATTCGTCGCGTCATTTGGATCGTTTTTCGCGCTTATGCGCATTCCGTCGTAATTAGCCGAACATCGCGATCGTACGACCAAACGAACCAACACCCGGCATATTTTTGAGCATGCTTCATGTCCACAATGTTTAGGCATCATTTTAGGGCCTTAACGTTGGCTTAACAGGCCTTAAACGTGTTGGAAATGGCTTAAACACATAACAGGGACTGAAACTATCATTTAGTAAACTTGTTTCTGATCAGACAAGGCCAGGCGGCCCGCGTAAGTTTTGTGTGTATCTTTACGTGGCCCGCGTCAGGCTCCCAGATCAGAAACATCAGCTTAACAGCCTGTTTCCAGCTGTCGTGCACTCCCAAACCCTTTTCCACCTGTTGATTCCTTATGGTGGGAGGCCAAATGAGGCACCACAACTTTCCAACAAGTGTACGGATTAGATTCGATCACGGTTTTCAAGAAACGATCCTAACGGTGGTCCTAATCCTATAAATACCCACCTTATGTTTCACTCATTCCTCACAAATCTGATCAAAAGACTCTAAGTTGAAGCCATTGCTTCATACCTGGGTTATTTGATCAAGATTAGCTTTTGGGGACCCTTTGTAAGTGTTCCTTTCTTTCTTTTATCGCTTTTCGAGTCCGGAAGTCAAACTTTGTTTGACTTTCTGCATTGACCAGTTTATGGTCAATGCGAAGTTCGTTTGAACTTCATAACGTGATTGTAATCACGATGGTTATAGTCCCTAGTGGCTATGCCTACTGATTACCACGTTATCTAGGCTCAGTGACGAGTCGTAGTTTCGGCCAAAATGTGCCTTTACGCGTATTTTGTAACCAAACTACTCTAGGATATCAAAACCGTTTCTTTTGATATCAAAACCTATCTTGTTAAACATGTTTTGACATGTTTAGCTCATCACTTTTAGTTTTGTGCTTGTCTAGGGTCGTAAAGGTAAGCGATCTAATCAATCGCTTATACTTTCGAACCCGACCCATTTGGTCGATCATTAAGATCCGACCAAACATATTAGGTGACCTTATGGTCACGACGTTTAGGTAGTTGTATGATAGGTAGTGTATATGCCTTAGGTAAATTACCAGAATACCCTTTTCGTGTATAATTGGTAATTAAGCTTATGTAACCTAAAATTTTGTCACATAACTGATTATATAACATGATTAAACATGTATAGGCATATAATACTTGTCATAGGACTAGTTAGACGTCTCGAACGCGCTTTGCGCACACGACGCGTTAAAGTAGCATAAGCTATCTTAATGGGTCGCGATGGGTCGAAAGCACTTAGGTTAGGTTTCATTGTATTATGTAGGCTTTGTTAAACCATATTACATGAGTTCCCTTACTCATTTGGTTTACGAGCCCTCATTCTATCCGTTCCTCCGATTTAGGTCCGTTTATTGATGTAGATACCTATATTAGGTGCCGTTTGATATTCGTAACCTTCTAGCTTTGCTTGGTGGATATCTAAAGTCTATTGAGCAATCTCAAGTGAGTACATAGACCCCTCTTTTACTGTTTTTCAAACTGTTTTGGGGTGAAACACATGTGCCTACTTGTTACTTTCATGTTTCCATGTTTTCATATCACATACTGGCTATGTTCATTAGTACACTATTAGTGCATCGTTTTACATTACATTTTATACTATGTATGTCCATTGTGTGCATACTTAGTACATTGTTTTACATTACATTTTGTTGCATATGTCCATCCAGCATATGAACACATTATATTACATTTTGAACCGTTTGTAACTATTTGACTATATGAACCGTTGTAACCTTTAACTATGTGAACCGTCGTAACCATTTGATTATATGAACCGTTTGAAACTGTTGAACCGTGTGAACCATTTGTATCTGTTGACATGATTTACATTTGACAATAGACCTTCGACTATACATAAACATTTCTACAATTGTTAAACATTACATCTTGGTGGTTTGGTTTGAGTAAGTGATTTAAGTAACGAGGCGTGTGTAATATGATACAAGCATGGTGGATACGCCACTGGTACTTCCTATATATAAGTGTTTGTATGGTATTACATATCGTAGCGTTATTTGAATCATTTCAATTTGAGACATATAACATTTTATACAAATAACATACTTTTCACAAGACATTGTTTTACAAACAACTTATCTTATACAAACTCATTTTACATGGTTATTCATTTAACCATACATTATTCTCTCATTTATACATATCATCTGAACTTATTGTTTTTCAAACGATTTACGAAACAAATCAATTTACAAGGTTCATGACTAAACTTTATTAAACATTTTCTTAAACTTACAAGTCATGAATCCTATTTTCACAAAACCTATGTATCTCACAGGCATTTTTATGCTGACGTACCTATTTTCACATGTGTTTTTTCAGGAGTTGATGCATAGGACTTATCGAGACATACTTAGGCGGACCTGTGCCTTAGTGACTTAAAACGAGACAAGAACTAGTTAATTTTTGTTATGTACTCTTTGTTTCTTGTTTAAAACAATGTAACTCTCTTGTTTGATTAATAAAACGAAACTTCAATTGCCATGGATTTGAAACAATTAATTCTGTTACAACACTCCCCGATGTTTCCGCCACGTTTTGTTGTCCTACGTGGTCGGGGTGTGACAGAAACTGCATGTATGATAGTGTGTTCTGATTAAAATTCCAGGATTCGATTGTGATTGAATTGAGTGTTCATATAAATTAAATTGAAAAACATGATAAATCAGTTACATACCGTCACTTGAAAAAGGCCTAGGGAGATAAGTTTAAGTGGACAAATATAATGGTAATCGCTCGGATCACCCAAAGTAAATTAGTGTTGATAAGTGTAGTCTGGCCTGAAACACTGTGATTTGATCCCATTGCAAATTGTAATTGTATTTTAGTTTCTTTGTTTATTTGTGTTTCAGTTTATATCATTAAATTTAGAAATAAAATCAAAAATCCAAAAAATAAAGTGTTTATTTGTTTTATTAAAAATTTAACCGTTCTTGAAGATTTGATTGATCACCATAAATTGAATAAAATTTGAATTGTGAAATCCGAGTACAAATACTTGGATGTACTGAGTGTTCACGTGGTATTTCCCTCTGCTGCACAAAATTGTTTGCTTATGAATTTCTGAGTATGTGCGGAATTTAATGTTAAATCAAGAAACAGGGGTTGTTGAAGATTGAGATGTTGTTGGTTGCTGACAAAGCTTGAAGCATAAGAATAGCAAGATGTACCTGAGTCAGAAGAACCAGATACAAGTCATCATCTGACAGTGATAGTGCATTTGAAGAAGTACCTGTGAACCTGCTTGAAATTGAAGACATTGACAAAGAAAAGAGTTGCTGAGAATCCTCCGCTTGCATTCTTTTCAACAAGTTTTTCAAGCAAAGCTGATCGTGTTTAAGAAGAACAAAGAGCCCAAGTTTGAAGATTAAGAGATGAAGTATCTTCCCACAGAGACATGATATTGACAACAGTTTGATAAAGACAGCATAAACCTAGGGGGATATTGTAAGGCCCTATAATTGGGTAGGTTTACGCTTATCTTTATCAAACACAATTATAGGCTATTGGGCTTAGCCTTGTAGTGGGTTAGACAATATTTGAATAAGCCATGTGGGCTAATTAGTGATTTGGGCTTATTTAGTTAATTATATTGTGCATGTGGGCCTGGCCCAGTCTATAACTAGGTCACCCCATGTAACTATAAATAGGGTGAACCTAGTTCATTATGAGGTTAGACATTTTAGAGAGGTTCTTCAATATTTTTGATTTCTGAGTTGGTGTACCAGACGGTTCTCTAGAAACCGTGTGCACTTTGATCTCTATTCAATCATTCAAGTTCTTGTTCTTATCACTTTCATCAGTATTCCACACTCGTGATTGTGATTTTGATATCCGGTTGATAGTTACTGGACTTACAGTCCTACCACCACTAGCCACCCCACCATCATCAGATCTAACCACCCACCACATCCACCTGCCGCCGTCAACCTCTCCCACTGCAACCATCACACAACCACCACTGCACCCATCACACCACCAGATTTAACCATAAAAACCCATTATTCAAACTAAAAACCCAAATATGAAAACCTATCCTGAATTATTTGCTTCGGTTCTGAGTTAATTGCGCAACTCAGGATCTTGTGGATGTTGGAAACTCAGGGGTATGTGCTTGGGAGCCTCCTTGCTATTGGTCGCCTATTCCACCTCCCGAGTTAAGAGGCGAATCTTTGAAAGATTTGAGCACTATCTGAGGATTCATATCATTTGGTATTTAACTGAGCTTGATAATCACATTTTTAATGATTTAATACTCATTCTTTACATGACTACATATCATAAGGCTAGACAATATGGGGTTAGTCCTCGGTGCGTCTAGGGTCGGCGACGATCCACACACCGTGCCGCCCCCCTCCGTCCCCGTCTTGACCGTCCGCCTCTAGCCGTTTGAGACGGTCCACAAAATGACAAAACATTGTGGGTTTCGAGGACTTTTGACCGTTTGATTAAAAAAATTCCAATTTCAATTAATAAACGGCCATTTTTTAAATTTATACAAAATTCACTCCAACTTTTATAAATACTCACCACTTCTACACCATTTTTCACACTTTTTCACCCACTACAATCTCATATCTCTCTCACATTTTATAAACACTCTTCCCTTTTTATATAAACGCAACATATTTATACCATTTTTTACCCACTACCACCCCATCTCTCTCTCAAAATTTATCATGGCTTCACCTTCTTCCATTTCTTCATCTTCTTTGTCTACGTGGAAATTATGTTCCAGTTAGTTTGGAACAACAAGATTTGAACATGTTCTCTCTACGTAACGAGTACACACATCATAATCTACAAGCGGACTTGGTGGAGTACATTTGGAACAACGCTCAAAACGAACCAGACGACCACATGCAGGACGAAGACTAGTAGCTTTTTTTAATATTTATTTGGATTTTTTAAGTTTATGTTTTTTTAATTTATTAGGATTTTTTTTAAGTTTATGTTTTTTTTTTAAGTTTATGTATTGTGTTTTAATATTAATGAAAATATTTTCTTAATTTATTTGTTAAATGTTAAAAATAGTGGAAGATTAAAAAAAAATAGTGGTGGGGTAGGATCATCCTCCCATTTCCACTAAAATTGTGGGATTGACCATCCTCCCAAGGATGGTGATGTGGCGATGACGTGACGGATCATCCTCCCTTGAAGGATCATTCCCATACCATGTAGCCTAAGAAAACTAGTTGAGCATTCCAGAAATATCTGCACCAGATATTGAAGGCAAGAAAATAGACAAGAACGTATGGAACCTGCTCAACTTTAATGCATTAGTATAATATCATGTAAAGGTAACATTAGGGGGGGGGGGGGGGATATTCCACGGTCCTCCCAACCGTTGGAGTGATCACACTCCACAAGCTAGCTTAGCCCCATAGCTGTCTGGGGGTGAATACCCAACCGAGAGCAAAGAGCTTGGCTGTGGGATGCAGACACCAAGATTCGAACCCAGGACCTCTAGGGAGAGGGTGGGTGGGGCTGGCCAACTGGCCTACCCCAGCTGGTTGTAAAGGTAACATTAGAGTAATTATTAATCAGCTAATTTTACCGAATTTTCATATCGGATTTGGGTTTTTAATTTGAAAAGGGGGTTTTCATGGTTAAATTTGATGGTAGTGGTGTGATGGCAGAAGTGATGGTTGTGTGACGGTTGAGGTGGGAGAGGTTGACGGTGGCAGGCGGGTGGTGGTTGTTAGGTTTGGTGATGGTGGGGGTGGCTGGTGGTAGGAGTGGAGGTGGTGGTGAGTGTGTGAGAGATAGATGGAGAAAGAGAGAGAATTGAATAAATAGCTAAAATATCTATTTAAAATGTTTTATATAAATATAGGGGTAAAAAGACTAATTTGCCCTCACATGGGGTCCACTTGTTCATATTTTAACTATGAAAATAAACTGAGTTAGGGTCAAAAGACGTAATGTGCAAGGGTTTGCAAACATTAAGTACGTTTTTGTACGTTTTAAAGATAAAGGATATAGTTTGTATTTTAATGTCAACGTATTCGACGATTTTTGTAATTTACTCACTTGTTAATGAAGTGTATAACCTTATTGCAAGAATAATTCCCATTTCATTCTTAATTTCTTATATCCGTGATTTACATAACTTGAATCTTCAACTACAGTACTAACTCAGTTATGATTACACCATTGCTAATTTGCTATAGAAAATAAGATAAAGACTCACACATACCTTTTGTTAATTACTATTATTACTATTGTATATTGTATACTATTGATAGACAAAGTGAATGAATAGTAACTATATTTGTTTTAAAGGTTTTTTTATATATGTTATTTAGTGATTTTTTATATGTGTTATGTGGTTCTTTTATATATCTTATGTAACTAGCGTTTGTTTTTGATCGATGTAATTCACGTGTCAGTATTTTTTGATCATATCAAGATTTTTTTCTCTCTGAGTTGCTGTAACGAGTGTAGGCGGCATAACAAAATAAACCGATACCGATCAAATTCCCGCCGTATTGGTTTATTTTTGGTCATATCATGATTTTTTTTCTCTATTGGTTGCTATAATAAGTGTCAGTACCGTAGTTAAACGAACAGATATCCACCCACCGCGCAACGCGCTGATTTAATAACACTAGTATATATAAAAAGGCATTGATCTTTGAACAAAGATATACATGTGCACTACTTCTTACTGAGAAATGACAACAAAAAAATAAGTGAATTAAAAAAGAAATAGGCAACAATCAAATGGTGTGTATGCAAAGTTTCAGCTTATTCTGCTTATTAAGTACAAAAGGAAAAACTTGCATTTTGCGAGATCCATTCGTTGTAGCTGCTTCAAAGCCTCATTAAAGAGAAAGTTATCATCCAAGTCGAATCAAATAAATCAAACTTTTAACAATTTACCTCTAAGATAGAGGGAATGAAAGTTATTACTAGTTATTATTATTATTATATATATTAATACAAAGTCATCATGAATAGTGTTTTAAAATTATTTTAATATTATTTATTTTTAACATTTAATTATTTTATTAATATTTTTAATTGATTTTGCATGTTTTTTTTTCCTTTTATAACTATTAAGATACGGATTTATATATAATTTTAGTATGTCGTTGCGACGTGCCTAAATTTTCTCTCTATTGATACGTTTTTTTTTTTTTCCTGAAACTGAGTTGTGAGTGGTAAAGCTTAAGTAATCGAAGCACAAATGTATATGTTATCAAACCTAACTCACATTTAGTTTTTTTTTACATATAAATTTACATTTCTTTTTTTCATTATTCTAATAGTATAGTGTAATACTTTATAAAGTTCTGAATATGTGCAACATGTTTATTTTTGTCTTCGTTCCGCTAAAAGTTTTGTTCAAAATCAAACGGATCAATATAATTGATTTTTATTTGTTCTTTACCGTCATCAACCGAACAAATGATTTTTATTTGTTCTTTACTGTGATCAACGGAACAATTGATTTTTATTTGTTCTTTACCGTGATCAGCTGAATAGAAACTATACGAAACTTGGATAGAGGTATATAGTATCTTTTTATAATATAAGCTATAGCGGGCATGAATACCGTACCGGTACCTTGACGAACTGAACTTATACTGTTTGTTCTTTACCATGACGAATTGAACTAATACTGTGCGAACAACTTAGATGGTAGTATAGAGTTTTTTTTAATATCGTAAACTATAGCGAGTATTTGTACCACGCCAATTCCAATCGAACAACATCAGTACCTGTATCGATGCCATTGGAATGAATACTTATATTCATTTCGGAAGACACTACTGATATTTGTTTTATGGTTTTCGATTTATGTAAAATATACGTCGATATCCTTTTGGGCATATAATGACTTTATTTTTGGGTTTTACCTTTCGATTGCTATAACGAGTGCCAGTATCGTACCGATATGTTGTTCAGTCGGTTTCAGTTCAGTTTGGTACGATAGCATCACCCGCCGCAAAGCGCGGGGGAACCTCACTAGTTACTATAATAAATAGAAGCTAATGAACAGTAGTTTTAATATAATATATAGTTCTTTTATAATAATAGTTATTTTCTTTACTTTTTAACTTTAATCATTTTTTTAATATCATGGGTTGGGATAAGCTTGGTGTCAACCGGTATCGAGCCAGTACTTGTATCGAAAATACCGGTACGGTACTGTTCGGTCGGTACATGAAGGTTAAAACCGGCACTATTATAGAAAACGCCAAAAGTTGGTGTCGAATTGATATTGGAAATTTTTTGGTTCGGGAAATTCAATGCTACTACCCGGTACCATTTGCTCATACCTGATCACGGGTACCATACGAACAACGGTATCGTACAACTTTTTTTTGTTGTTGATGTTTTTCTTCAATTTCTTATTTTTAATTTTTTTAGTTTCAGGGGTATGGATGAGCTCGGTGCCAACCGATACAGAATCTGCACTGATACCGAAAATACCAGTTACGGTACCAGTGTATGAAAGTAAAAAACGGTAGTGAACCAGTACCAGGAACGCTAAAAGTCGGTACCGAATTGGTACTTAAGATCTTTCGGTTCGCCAAATTTGGCACCGGTACCCAGAACCATTTGCTCATCTTTGACCATGGGTTTCATACAACTAACATCGTTACCATACAACTTTTTTGGTTGATTTTCTTTCGGTTATCTTTTAGTCTTTTTATTCTACATTTTTTTATTCTTGTCAGCAGTTCCGTTCGCAACGCGCCTGTAGTGATTTCAAAACACATGTAAACACAGACTAGATAACAAAAGAAATTCACCACGTTACGGCGAATTTATTTAAACCTAGTTTGCTATAGAAAATAAGATAAAGACTCACACATACCTTTTATCAAGACTCACACATACAATTTAACTCAATTGCTCACCCTAATTGTTCAAGATTTCCGTTTAAGAAGAATAACATAAAACTTTTGGAGTTCGAGCACTAGACCTTCAACACAATTTTGAGCCTATTAACCCAATACTTAATGACAAAGTTGTATGGTGGGCTTGGTCTGATCCACTTTGAAATGCATTTAGCTCGACCCTTAGCATTATGCGACCCAACATCTTTTTGCACCAAGACTTTATAATAGCAATTGCAGACTAGAATTTATAGCAGCAGTTGTGGAAAACGAATGCATGAGATTAGGATATTTATATGAATCTTGTTGAGTAGTAGCTAAAAACATCATGATTGACCCCTGACAAAAAGATATGCCAAAAAACGTTTCCTTGAGAAACACCTGATGCCTTCAAAAGACTAGATTCTGAGATGTTAACACTTCATAAAAATGCAACCCTTACTAAAAGATGTGCCAAAAGCTTTTCCTTGAGATACGCCTGACTTCTGTGACGAACATGAGGATAAACAGAACAAAAGAACAAAAATTTCGCCAAGAGTCTCACGTCCACAGGTTGTGTTGTGTTTGGGTCTGTTTATCACCCATATGAAATAAATCTCCGTTATATCGTCCACACATTTGTGAACAGAAGTAGCTTTATTTTCTAATCTTCTTTCATTTCGCAGTAGCCAAATTTTCCATAAAAAAGCAAGGAAAATGACATGAGTGAGTTTCTTCCTTGCACCCGATATTTTTTTGTTCCTCTAACACCTCCAGCATGCCTCTTACTGCTGATATATTTGCCATCACCGGGATTTTAAACCATGTGCAAATCGACCACCACACCATATTTGCGTACAAACAAGAGACAAGTAAGTGGTCTGGATCCTCATTATGAATTCCACAGTTAGTGCACAACAAGGAATGCAGGGTGATTCCTCTAGCCTGTAAAGAGAGAAGGGTCGCTATTTTTCCTTACACTGCTCTCCAGGTGAAGTAACGAACGTTAGGTGGCACCCAATTATTCCATCTATATTTACAAGTTAACCTTATACTGTCCCAAGAGCCTCTTCCATGACCCTTCTAATAAGATTCGTCAAAAACAAAACACCTTTATTATTCACCGAATTCCAAGAATCACATGTTGGTTTTAATAAACTGCGCCTTCTCAGCATCATTCCATTGCTAATTTGCTATAGAAAATACGGTAAGGGCATGTTTGGCTAAGCTTATTTAACACATATGAAGAGAAGCCATGAAGCTGCAATTTGAAGTACAAATGCATCTAACGAAACAATGTTGATGAAGATTAATATTCATTTGGTTTTTCTTTGTAACTTAACTCACAGCTTCTAAATAAAGAAACATAAAATGCTTTGCATACAGACTTCTAAGGTTCAAAAATCAAAACAGAGACACACAGATACATACACCTCAGTGTGTGTCAGTGAAGAGAAGACCTTGAAGCTGCAATTAGAATTACAAATTCATGTGAAAAAGAAACAGACATTCTATTCTACTTTGAATCCAAGAAACCCGTAGTAACACAGACAGACAGTAGTATTTATTTAGGTTAAATTATTAATTAAGCAGTTCAGTTGTTCAAAGATAAATGATTCACGTTTTGAGTCACATAGGCTGCTTTAATTGGGCCCAGTCCACCTTCTTAAACAAGCCCAACTTAATATTACTTGTGACATGTATAAAAGGTCATTTGATATCTTAAACTAGTCACGTAAGCAAAACTTAATATTACCTGTAACATTCATAAAAGGTCATTTGATAATAGAGTCATTAAAATAAAAATTAAGTAAGGGATAATTAAGTTGGGTTAATCCACTTCTTTTTTTAAAAAAACTTTTAGTTTTAAAAAAATATAAGAATTTCGTAATAGAGTGAAATTAATAGAAAAGTTGTTACTATAAGGCTAAATGAAGTGTATTTACTATACATGAGAATGAGAAATAGCATGTAAAAATTATGAAGACAGGATGAATGAAGCAAACTCTCAAGATTGCTTATGGTGAATGTTGGGAACGAAATGGAAACAAAATCAACCAACATAACTAAATTTGGGGATAATCATAAAGTCAAAATCGGGCTCCAGATATAGTGAATTTGCATTACATCTCTCCAAGTATTTTCGAATAGAGCCTAAATTTTTTATCTCAAACATGGGCAAAAAAATTGTGATTTTCAGAGACGGCCCTGATTAAAAACACATCCATTCATATTACCAGCAACCACATGTAAAAAACAGAAAAGAATACAAATTCATTCTCATTCATATTGCCCGCAACCAAAATAGAGAAAGGGCAGGGGCAGATGGCAAAAGGTTCCTGCAACGAATTTTGACTTTTGAATTTTGACCATTCATTCGTATTGGACTTCAAAGAAAAGGAAATTGTTTTCATCTATGGGCTAAGACCATCCCTATTCACACCCAACCCAACCAAACTATTCATTAAAAACTAGACACGGTCCAAACCAACATCAAAGCCTACACGAATTTCGTTATAAGTTATAACCCGTATATATTTTTACCCTCATATTTTGTTTTATTTTATTTTACATACTTATCGATTCCAAAAAAATGATATTCAAAATTGACGAACTAATACGTATTTACAAAATCATTTACCGAGTTTGTAACTAATTGAAAAATAAAAACTCAATAAAGTGTTGTAACCAGGATTGTAAGTTGTAAGAGCATCCACAATAAGACTCATTAAAAACACCTAAAAACATGTCAAATCATCACCCAATACAAAAAACACATAAAAACATTGCCACATCATCACCACCTTTTACATTTAATTTTAATTACCTATCTTTTTCTTTCAATAAAATATTTAAGAATCCTATAAATTATTTTGATGGATAAAATTAAAAAAATTTAAAATTTGAATATTTTAATTTATTTTTAGTTATCAGTTTTTTACTTTAATATTTAAAGGTTTTTTTTTTTTAATTTATCACCCAACCCCCACCCTTTGGCCCCACCACTTGACAACATGCATCTCAAATATGCATTCTTCAACAAATATGCATCTCAATTACATTGGGAAAAAATGATACCCACAATAGGAACAAATGGATGAGGTGGTCAAATGGCAAAAAACAACCCAAAAAAATGAGCTATTGGGGATGGTCTAACTATCATTTAAAATCAACATAGGTAAACAAGTGATCACTGCACGTCAAATTAAAATTATTTTTTTAAACATCAATCTTTCTTCTCTACTCCTGAATAACACCGCTTAACTTCTCTACTCCTAAATAACACCACTTAATTACTCCGACCAAGATTCCTCCCTCGGTCAAACCAAAGCAACTTTTTGTTGCCTACCACTGGGTTGTACCCCGACACATCTCAAATTTAATACCTCGACATTTCTTTAGTTTGTAAAAAAGTTTAGTTTATTTAATCAAACTAATTAACCATCTCTTAAATAGTAACACGAAGTAGTGAAAATTAATATATCAATATAGCTTTATTAATTTTATTAGTGAAATACAACTTGTGGGAACTGATTTTTCTACTTAGCTTAAACTTAGTTCCGTGAGATGTGGGCCTATAAGTTGGGCTTAAAAATTAATGGATTCCGTGAGATGTTGGCCCATAAGCTAGGCTTAAAAATTAATGGAAATTGCGACCCAACTTACAAACATGGACAGCAAAAGTCTAAACTCTAAATGAAATATGTAAAGACCATCCCATTCGACACCGGTTGTTTTCTTTCACGACTCCACGTATCAAAACCAGCCAACTAGCCACTGGGTGTGCAATATTTGACGGACTAACTCAAAAGTAAACCGAACCAAATTACATACTTATATCCCACTCCTCTCTCCTCTACATCGGTGTCAGTAATGTTTGACAAACACCACTAGAACATCTTATATGAAAATGTATGACCTAATCTCACCAAATCCATGACTTTGTCATCTCATTTGTCGATCACTTAAAGCACGCACACACACTTGGCTTAAACTTTGTCATCACATGTGTGAGTGAACTGATTTATATTCTTTCTTTTAACAATTCATTTGGATTTATAATGGTTATAAAAATATCCTAGCAATGTCTTTTAATAATTCTTAACTACATAATTTGATATTATTGGTTATATTAGTACTGGTGTTTTCTGACACGTTTTGTCCTTTATTATAATACCATTTTTCAGGCGGTGTCATTTTCAACGAATTTTGACAGGTTTTGGCCTTTATAGGAAAAATCCATGCATGTTACTTCCTTTGGCCATAATCCAGTTAGTTTTTCTTGTTAAATCTAATCATGTGGACCCCATATAACGGGGTTATGGTGTCCTCAACCACCATCCAGCAACATAATTACCATCCAGCACCGCAACCACCATCATCAACTGCATCTCAACCATCCACCACTCTCATCAGCCTTCAAATTAAAATTTAGAGAGAGAGATTGTGTGTGAGATAGAGAGATAAACCGAGAGTGAGACTAGAGAGAGAGAGAGACAGTCGGATGGAGAGAGAGATAAACCTGAGAAGGGGTGGGTTATGGTGGCCGATTTGGGGTTAGAGTTCCGATTTGGGGTTAGTTTTGGTTTGAAATAGGGGTTACGATTTCGAATGCGGTTTGAAATTGGGGGTAAGGTGGTTGTAGTGATGAACTGAAAGAAGGGGATGGCCAGAGAGAGAGAGAATAGACAATCGAGTGGGTTGTGATGGTTGGAGAGAGAGAGTGGGTTGTGGTGGCCGGTGAAGGCTAAGGTGGGGTGGTTGGGGCGGAGAAGGCTGAGGTGGTAGTGGGCAAGGTGGCGATGAAGGCTAAGGTGTGGTGGGTGGGGGCGGTGAAGGTTGTGGTGGTAGGAGGTGGTGGCGTGGGAACGTTGGTTGAGTGCATTTACATGGATCCATATTTGTTTATTTTACAGGCGACCACTAGAAGTTGTATGGATTTCTAAGGTCGTTCAATTCTCCGATTAAACTCCGGTGGAGGTGGTCATGGGTTAGGGGTGGCTGGGGAGAGAGAGAGGGAGGTGAGAGGGGAGAGATAAGTAATATATGGATAGATATTTGTTATTTGTATATATTATAAATATAAATTTTTAAACTTTAATTTTTATTTAGTAATTTAAATATTTTAACTAAATATTTTAATTTTTGATTTATTAATTTAGTCCTTTTAGGTGAAATGACAAAAATGCCCTTACACGATCAGAGTTAACAAAAAAAAATTGATTGTGTTAGTGCTAAATGACAAGAAATGCAACAACTTTTCCTATAAGCAGAACCTATCAAAATTCGTTGAAAAGGACAACGCCTGAAAAGGGGTATCAAGATAAAGAACCAAACTTGTATTTTTTCCAAAATCTAAATAATAATATAACCCTTTATGAATACAATTGCCTAATAATCCAATTATAAAATTATATATATATATATATATATATATATATAGAATCACGCTAAAATGAGAACTACCTCGAGTTGTAAGAACCGTGAGAACTACACCGTACGGGGCGAGGTGGACCAAAATTTTTTTTTCACAAACGTAGATGCGTGTATTATAAACACATTTGTAAAAAAATAAAAAAAAAAAGTTTTTGCGCACCACAAGTGTGTGTTTACGGGTACCGTAAATTTTCCGGTAGGATTTATGGTACCCGTAAACACAAACTTGTGGTGCTCAAAACTACACACACGGCATTTTTTTTTTTGAATTTTTTTTACAAATGTGTTTATAATACACGCATCTACGTTTCTGAAAAAAAAATTTGGTCCACCTCGCCCCGTACGGTGTAGTTCTCACGGTTCTTACAACTCGAGGTGGTTCTCATTTTAGCGGTATATATATATTATGTGATCATATCGGGCAAAAGTATTGTAAGCTAGAAAGCACTAATAGATGTAGAGGTGCACAAAATAACGGTAAAATAACTGAAACCGTTCATTAACTGAAATTGTAATTGGTTAATAACTTATTAGTGTTTTTTAGCCATAGGTTCGTAACCGGTTTGAGAATTTTTAAAAGAAACCGGTCTTAATTGATTTACCAGTTAACCAAAAAAATAAGAAAAAACCGGCCATAGGAATAACCAAAAAAATGTGAAAAAAAAAACGGTTAAAGAAAAAATGAGATAAGCCTGCTTGTTCGATTAACCGAACCGACTAGAGAAAAAACCATTTTAACCGAACCAGCTAGAGAAGAAACCATTTTGTGCACCTTTGCACCTCTAGACACTAGGCTTCCGGCAAGTTATTGGGCATCCTCCCGGCCCATTGAGGGATGAAACACACCCTTTATAAATCTTAAAGTATATATTGATACAAATTCTTTTCTTTATCAAAAACACATTAATTACTTCACTTAATTAATATAAAACTTTTAGAGTAAACTGCCATTTTGGTCCCTGTGGTTTGGGCAGTTTTACCATTTTAGTACAAATCTCGAACTTTTTAAATCTGGGTCCCTGTGGTTTTACTTTTATTGCCATTTTAGTCCAAAAATAAAAAACCCTCATTTTTTGTTGTTTCAACATGCCTATTTTGTCTTTTTGTGCAGGGTCATTTTGGTCATTTGGAATTATTATACAATTATTATAATACAATAAATACCATCATCTTCTTCTTCAGACCAACTTCTTCTTCACTCCAGACCATCATCTTCTCCACCCCCACTGCACCACCACCATCCCCACCGCACCACCACCATCCCCACCGTCGGCGGCACCTGCAACCACCCGTCACAACCTAACCACCTGCAATGACCCGTCACACACAGCGGCGCCTTTCAGATCTATGGTTTGGGCTACAATCGGAGATGCTTTGTGATTTCTTGAGTCCTCACAGAGTGAAAACTAACACAACAAACTCGAAAACACACCGGAAACATATGATTTTGCATCAAAACAACCGCATCCGATACAAAAACTGTCAAAAGATAAAACCCTAAAATCCTTTATCAGCCGCACACCCTTTCTCCCTCATCTGATCAGAACCAACCGGTCGTCGGAGCGCCCCCCCCCCCCCCCCCGGCGTCATGCAGAACCACCTCCACCATCTTCAACCTCCAGTAGCCTAATAAATTATGATTTTATTATAATTTACTTTTTTTTTTCTTTTAGAGATATTTTGTTTTTGTCGATTTACTTAAGTTACCATTATTTATTTACGTTACGTAATTCATCATTTCAATTTATCAATGAGTAAATTGTCAAAATCGTCCCTCAGGTTTAGGTATGTTTGTCAGTTTCATCCAAAATAACTTTTCTGTACCATATTGTCCTTCACTTTTGAGACTTTTTGTCATTTTCATCCAAACATCTAATTTGCTTTGTTTTTTCTATCATACATTTGGATGAAAATGGCAAAAAATCCCAAAACTCAAGGACGATTTTGGCAAAAAAGTTAGACGTTTTGATGAAAATGGCAAAAAGTCTCAAAAGTGAAGGGCAATATGGTCCAAAAAAGTTGTTTTGGATGAATCCGACAAAAATGCCCAAACCTCAGGGACGATTTTGGCAATTTGTATGATTAAATTTGATGGGGATCATTATTGTACAGAAGATCCAGTTTGTATGAAGTGTAGAAGGTTTTCAAAGACAAGGGCATTATAGATTTGTAAATCCACTTTCGAACAGGTATAACTTTTTCATATGATAATAACTTTAAGAAAAAAAAATTACACCATATTAACAAGCATTTCATTATTTTTAATTTGAATAGATTATAATAGTGTATAAACTAGAACTCATGTAGGTAATTTTACCATTTCATATACACTAGGTTGTTGCAACAGGCCGTGCGTTGTAGTGGCAACTCCTTAGTTGTTTATAGTTGACAGCACGTTATGTGATGTGTTAACCATATGAAAACGAATGTTTCAACGTATCCAATCTAACTGAGTGTAACATATATGAGCATTGTGGTTACATTGTACGATGATGACATTAGTTTGTGGTACCCGCACGCGACATTACACGTTGTATACTTTTTACACACGTTATGTGCGTAGCATTAACATCATTAACGTAAAAAAAGTGTGTGTCGGTCATTGCGGGGTAAAGTCATAAAAATATTTTAGACAGGGATAAAAGAAAGTATAGTCATGTGTTATCAAGGAGTGGGTTAAAGTTGTTAATTGTCAAAAGCTAAAAGTGAATATGTAACTTGCTTAAAGACGAGACGAGAGAGTGAAGTTGTAAAAGTTTGGTTGTATTATTGTGGAAGTTTGGGGGAGTTTTGTTTATATGTTAAAAAATGTTTGAAGGTGTTTATGTCCTATGTCAAAAGTTAGGGGGGTGTCTTGGTCGGTGACACACAGTCTTCTTTTCCCTTCCCTGTTCCAGTTCCAGGTGAGTTTAGTAATTAGTATAGATGAGAAAAACACTGCTGGAATGGAGGAGAGATTCAGTTGATTCATCCTTCTAATCTGCTGCAAATGTTCTTCACATTAGGTGCATGCGTTTTAGTTCTAGTTCTAGTTGCTGTTTTAATTTCAATCGTTGCCCCCTTTGTGGGTTTGCTTTTGATCGTAAATTTCTGCTATTTCTTGTTCGTGTTTTTTTTTGTTTTTTTTTGCGATTGATTTATGAACTAGAGGGTGTTTTGTGTTCAGTTCGTAGGTTTTTTTTTTCCGCAGATGTGAAATTGGGGACGTTTGTTGTACATTTATTAGTTTTGTTTTTGCTTGTTTTGGAAGAGAATTTTAGGTATTGAGTTTACATGCACACCAGGTGTTTGGTTTAATGCCTCAATGAAAGATGCGTCTTTTTTCATTCATGTGTATTCCCTAGCTTCTTTTGTATACTGGATCGACATTCATGTTGTAGTATCCAGTAGATCATTTTTCATGTCCAAATTGGGGATGAGTGCTAAATTAGGGTTCTTGAACCTAAAAGTCGAGGTTTTTGATTTAATTGATTCAAAGAAAAAAAAAGTTTGTAAATAACAAGTTATATGGATGTTGATATATACCTAGACTCATATTTATATATGGATAAATTTCACATACCCTTGAACGAGTGACCCACTGACCCGTTTCTTTTTCAGGAAAGTTTATGAGCTTTTATTAACTAATTCTGTTATTTGTTCATAAAAGTAGAACTTTAGTTTGATGGCTGTGTGTAGATTTGTATGTTGCATCATACGTACCATGCATGCAGATTGCTTTTGGAAATGGTCACTTAATCTGTTAATTGGACTATATCTATGTGATTCATTTGGATATTTTAGGCTGCTAATGTTCACTTTGAAAGTAGTTTAAAAAGTAGGTATGTTCTGATTTTTTATTTTCTACATCAGTTAGCTGTTAGCTGTTATTCATACAAACCCTATAGGTTCTTTTATATCCATATTTCATTTTATTAGATTAGATTACTTTTTGCTATTTGTTTTATTAATATACAACACCTTAATTATTTTTGTGTCCTAGGTTACCTTTCTAATACTGCTATCTTTTACATGACCACTCACTCTCTGTTCGATTAGGTTAAACTGAGAGTTGTGTGTGTGTATAGGGATACCGATGGGAGTAACGGTCAAGTCATCAGTCAACATCGGATTGAAAACAGGGTACTCTGTTTTGGTCACCGTAGCAGCCGGTTTCGTCGGAATCCACATCAGCGCCGCCTTGAGATGCCGTGGTGACTACGTTTTAGGGTTAGACAATTTTAACAGTTATTACGATCCTACCCTCAAAAGGGCTCGTCAACATGTGTGGAAAAAAAGTGGGATTTTCATTGTGGAAGGGGACATAAAGGACACCGGTTTGCTGAACAAACTCTTTGAGGTAGTTCATTTTACTCATGTTATTTATTTAGCTGCTCAAGCTGGTGTTAGATATGCAATGAAGAAACCCAAAATCTTATACTCATAGTAATATTGCTGGTTTTATTATTGTTCTTGAAGTATGCAAAAATGCAAATCCACAGCCTGCAATTGTTTGGGTATCTTCTAGTTCTGTTTATGGGTTGAATACAGAAGTACCCTTTTCGGAAAAAGATTTCGGAAAAAGATCGAACTGATCCTATACGCTGCAACGAAGAAAGCGGGTGAAGAAATCGCTCATACGTATAATCATATTTATGGGTTGTCTTTGACGGGTTTGAGGTTCTTTACGGTTTATGGACCATGGGGTAGACCCGATATGGCTTATTTTTTCTTTAGTAAAGATATCTTGAAACGAAAATCGATTCCCATTTTTGAGTCTAGTAATCATGGGACTGTTGCGCGTGATTTTACTTTTATTGATGATGTTGTAAAGGGTTGTTTAGGTGCTTTAGACGCCACTAAAAAGAGTACAGGAAGTGGTGGGAAGAAAAAATGGGGTGGCTCAGTTTAGGATTTTTAATTTAGGGAATACTTCGCCTGTGCCTGTTTCGGAGCTTGTTAGTATTCTGGAGAAGTTGTTGAAAGTGAAAGTGAAAGCGATAAGACGTGTGATGAAGTTGCCTAGAATTGGTGATGTCCCGTTTACTCATGCGAATATTAGTTTGGCGCAAAGGGAGTTTGGCGTTGAGGAAGTTTGTTAGATGGTATGAGAAGTATTATGGTTCAGGAAAAAGAGTGATCACTGAGGCGCAATACAACACATTGATGCAGAAAGTTGTAAGCTTGTTCTTGAGAACCTTGATGCAGAAAGTTGTAAGAGTGATCACTGAGGCGCAACTCACACGATGAACAAGTTTTTGTGGTCCACGGTGTCTTCTTATGAGAACCTTGTGTTCTTGTTAACTCGCACGAATGTAATTTATTGTATCAGTATTATTGTAGGATTCATGGCTAATAGAGCAAATTTTATTTGGTTGGATTTGTATCATTTTATGGTATTCAAAAATATAGAACACATTAGTTTAAGTGTTGTGATGTTACTTGTTTAGTTTCTTGATTGAAGGTTGACTTGCTGTGTGTATGTGTTTTTTTCTTTTCTTTTTATTATAAATTTCTTGATATGAGTTTGGTTTTTGTGATCTCATGATACATTTTTACATTCAGCATGACTTTATGATTTCCTTTGTTTTGTTACCTCTTTACTAATCTTTCTTTTTATTGTAATTTGTCAACTAAAGTTGCTAGTATAGGGTTATCAAACAATCGTGTCGTAATAGTAGCTGTGCATTCTTGCCATCTAAATCACAATCACCAGTTGTTACATAAATCTATTAACAACCTAGGGCAATAGTTGTGTAAACTTTACAGGTCATGTCCACTTTATTTATCCATTATTTATAAGATATTGCACCTGCATGAATACCTTCCGAGTTACTACCAAGAGAATTAGATCTTTCAAGGATACAATGTTGTTGGGAGATTAAATTTGTGTGCATCACAATCAAGCTAAAACTTAGCTAATACCCTACATTCATTGTGAGTTAGTTAATCAATGTGTCAAATATTACTGTTTCATCATCAACTGATTCACAATATGCGCAACACAATAAACAAGAGTAGAAGAACAATTGCTATAAGCACAAGGTATTAATCAAAATTGATTGTTTGAATACATCATGTAAAACTAGTTATAAATTAAAATTGAATTTACAGATGGTTTTCTAGCTAACGCTCTAGCTATGAAGAGGGTGACATGCAAATTTTCTCTGAATTTGCACACATAAGTTCATGCACCGACTTGTCACACCCCAACCGATGGCGGAATCATCGGGGCGCGGCACTGAGCGAAACAGATTGTCCAGAAGTTTCCATAACAACTATCATTACCATTTAATTAAAGCAATACGTCCCATACCGTATCTTAAATAGTCAAACAAGTTATTACAGATAACATCAAAACAAATATTCTGTTCCGACAACTCAGATTTAATTATAACTAGTTTATTCGTTGGTTTCTAGACTCCAGTTCCTAGCTTCAAGTTCATCACAGCCCGAGAAGCATATAAACAACCTAGGCACCTGTCACATACGTTAAAATAAAGTCAATACATAAAATGTAAAGGTGAGCATACAAGTTTGATAATAGCATATAGAGTTCGAATTCGTTTACGCATAACCAGCACGTACACATAGTGAAATGAAGCACGTTAGTTATCGACATAGATCCATCGATACCAATGACTGCGGGTTGACTGCCCGAGGCAGTTCGCAATACATGATTACCACCGTAATCCATGCAAGTAAAAGATCCTTAACAACCCCCGTGTGAACGGGTGCTGAGTCCAAACTATAGTACTATCGTTGCTAAGGCAGGTAGACAGCATTCCATGTGTAAACATAACAAACAAGCATTCATAAGCCACGTATAACATGCATTAATGGTTTAGCGTTAAAATAGCTTGAGTAGTGTGATAGTTGTAGTTTGAATAGTTGTAACGTATATAACACCCAAAAGTGCTAAAGCAAAAAGGGTTCGAGTATACTCACAGCGATTATGGATTGAAGGGAGCGCTTTACAGCGAGTACGGTCAGCCTGAATAGATTTGATAACATAACGATAAGTGGCGCGTAAAACAGTACAAAGTGAGAGTGGGTAGGATAACTGATCGTGCGGGGCAGTTATCAGTGAGAGGAAGACATCCGTGCGCATGAACTATCCGTACGGATGGTGATGCGTGCGGATGGTGATCCATCCGGATAAGCTATCCGTGCGTACGAGTTGTCCTTGCGGATGGTAATCCATCCGGATAAGCTATCCGTGCGTACGAGCTGTCCGTGCGGATGGTAATCCGTGCGGATCAGTTGTGCGTGCGGATGGCTTATCCGTACGGATAAGTTGCTTGTACGGATAAACGTTCAAGTGGATTGTTTCTTCCTAAGTGTGTGATGTGTTTGTGTATGATGGCTTGTGCTTTGGAGTTTTCGTTGTAGCATTTAGAAAGCACATAAGTGTTTCTACCTTTCAAGCCGGTCGCACGGACGTCGATCCGTGCGGATGGTAGTCCGTGCGGGCAGTGGTAATCCGTGCGGACAGCCTGTAAGCGCGGGTAGAGTCAATCCGTCCGGATACCCTGTCCGTGCGTATGACTTGGCCGTGCGGATGACCATTGTTTGAATTTTAGTTGAAGGCCTTAGTATCTCATGATCCGAAGAGTAATCCTTTCAGAGGTCGTCCGTCCGGATTGTTCATTCGTCGATACTCAAACCTTGTTTGGAAAGTGGGTCCCAAGGGTAGCTCGTCCGGGTGGCAACCCGTCCGGATGACCTGTGCGTGCGGATGGTAATCCGTGCGCGCAGCTTGTCCGTGCGGACATCTTGTCCGTGCGGACAACTGTAACACCTTGAAAATTCACGTCCTATAATGTATTGACACGTGTCATAAGCTTGAACGTGTGAAATTATAATTAGAGGGACTAAAGTTGACGAACATGAAAAGTATGTGTATATACGAGTTCAAAATGTCAACAGTGAATAATTATACTTTATAATAACCCTACATAATGTTCATACCATCAAACGAATAAATCATGGATCATACGAAGCTAAAAGTGAGAGATTACAAACTACAGGGGTTAAATGTGTCAACATGTTTAAGTTATACCTCTGAGTGACCTTTTGACAAACCCGAAGCTCTGTAACGATTAATTATGCTCACTAGAATGCACGATATAAATTTCATAAAGTTTCGTTATCGTATGAGAAAGTTATGATCAAATTCGTGTACAAGGGGGTTAAAGCGTCAAACTGCTAAAGTATGCCGATTCGTATGTTATCGGACCTCCCGGAATATGA
The DNA here is from genome assembly GCA_030545235.1 of Helianthus tuberosus. Classification (NCBI taxonomy): domain Eukaryota; kingdom Viridiplantae; phylum Streptophyta; class Magnoliopsida; order Asterales; family Asteraceae; genus Helianthus; species Helianthus tuberosus. The sequence continues at coordinate 231,340,700 of CM060423.1, read as the reverse complement.
CCATGAGTCAAACATACCCTATTCATACTTCTCATAGCTTAGATATAGGCTTTGAGGTGTTTGGTGCGCAAGAATAAACTTTTATGTCCTGCAGGGACTAAAAGTGTCAAAAAGCGCACAAGTTTGCGTTTACGCGCATATCTCGCATTCTGTATATCCCCGGACACCCAAAAATTTATGTAAGCACTAAAATATTTTATTTTAGTGTTCTTCATAAGAAAAATCCATTCGTCGCGTCATTTGGATCGTTTTTCGCGCTTGTGCGCATTCCGTCGTAATTAACCGAACATCGCGATCGTACAGCCAAACGAACCGACATCCGAGATATTTTTGAGCACATTTTAGGTTCCCTATACTTTAACTTCATTTTAGAGCTTTGAAATGGGGTTAACGGGCCTTAAACGTGTCGAAAATGGACTGAATGCATGACAGGGACTAAAATGGTAAATCTGCCAAACTTTGCCCTACGATAAGTAGCCATATTTGCCCTACGATGCGTAGGGCATCTGCAGACCAGGTTCATTGTTTTTAACAGCCTGTTTGCAGCTGATTAAACCACAACCACATACTCACACTTGTCTAGTCAGCTGATAAGAACCCATTTTTAGTTACCACAACTTTGCAACACATGTACGGGTTGGATTAAGGCACGATATTCGACAAACGATCCTAATGGTGGACCTTTTACTATAAATACCCATCCACCCTCAACCCCAAAACCCACAAATCTGATCAAGAAGGCTCTAAGTTGAAACCTTTGTTTCATACCTGAGCTATTTTGATCGAGATTAGCTTTCGGGGACCCTTCGTAAGTATTCTTTCGTTCTTTTATTGCTTTACGAGTCCGAAAGTCAAACTTTGTTTGACTTTCTGCATTGACCAGTTTATGGTCGATGCGAAGTTCGTTTGAACTTCATAACGTGAGCGTGATCACGAAGGTTATAGTCCCTAGTGACTATACCTACTGATTACCACGTTATCTAGGCTCAGTGACGAGCCGTAGTTTCGGCCAGAATACGTATTCTTGCGTATTTTGTAACCAAACTACTTATGGGTATCAAAACCATTTGTTTTGATACCAAACTTGTTTTCTAACTTAGTTAAGCATGTTTCAACATGCTTAGCTCGTCACTTTTAGTTTAGTGCTTATATAGGGTCGTAAAGGTAAGCGATCTAAACAATCGCTTATACTTTCGAACCCGACCCGTTTGGTCGATCATTAGGATCCGACCAAACACATTAAGTGACCTTATGGTCACATCGTTTGAGTAGTTGTATGACAGGTAGTATATATGCCTTAGGTAAATGACCAAAATACCCCTACGGGGCTTAAATTGAGATTAAACTCGTTTTGGGCATAATGGAAGGTATCCTACTGATACCACAACATATTTAAGGCATATTAACTAAGGAAACCTGTAAATGACTCTTATGGATACCCGTTACGCTTATTACGCGTTCGGTTAGGTTTATGTAACAAGTTTACATAAATTAGCCGAAACGGGTCAAACCTTATCGGTTTTATCTCAAAATTCAGAGTGTGTATGAAATACCCATATAACGCAAGTCTTCAAACTTGTCGGGTCTAAAACACATTCTATTCCGGTCTTCGCTTAATCATGCGTTTGAACCGTATATTCCCTTAAGACTAACCGGTCTAAGCTTAGGCTAAATTAAAGACCCGTTAGCATCCTAATTGATTATTTATACCATCATTCCAGACTAGAGCATTCCGGTAAATGGTACCTACGCTTACTTAAGTGAATACGACTGAGTTATTAGATTCTTGCTATTTAAGACAGGAGCTAGCTCAGGTAAATACTCTTAACTTATTTTCCCTATACGGGCTTGGGATACGGTACTATAAAAGTACCGCTTGGTCGGGTATGTAGACATTTAAATCGGATTGTGATTAATGTATTACATAACTCGTTTTATTCTGTATTATTTGATGTATGGCCCTTGGGGGTTAATGACCATGTCCCGGATATCATTGGCATCATTTTACGAAATGGCCACGACCTAAGCATGGGGTGTAGGCATACACCTGACAGCTGCATTATGTAAAAACTGGTAATCCACTCTGAGGTATCATCCTTGTGGGCATTATACCGGAACTGGTAATCCACTTAGAGGATGATAGCCCGTGGGCATTATACCTGTGGCGTGTCAGTTAATCTAGTCCGGCCCTACAAACCGGCCCTAACGGACGACAAATAAGTAAAACTGTATACAAGATTATATACAAATAATTTTTCCAAGTATAAAGGATTAATCTTGCCTCTGTGCATTTTAATCAAATTATAAAAGATATTTTGTGCCACGTGCACCCTAACCAATTTTCTTAAACTCTTTTCAAATGAGTCGGTTGAGTGTATTTACCAGTGAAAACTGACGTATTTTCCAAAAGGGTTAAGTGACAGGTACTGAACGTAATTGGCTGGAAGCTCAGGGCGCTAATAAGGAATCTTGCAAGTTCTAGGCGTCTAAAGTCTGTTGAACAAATGATATGTTTTAAGATCCGCCTGTGGATCCTTTACTTTCCGTTGTAATACATTGATATTACGATACATTCGGATTGTAATATATTTATCTTTTGCTTCCGCTGTGCATTTCTATATTGTGTTGTTTGACTATTACGTTGCCAACCACGTCACGATACTCCCCGCCGGGCCCACCAGCGACACGTGTGGAAGTTGGGGTGTGACAGGTTGGTATCAGAGCCAACACTGAGTGAATTAAACACTAGCCTTTTGTGTTTAATCTCAGTTACACAATTGCACATATCTAAACTTCTGAGTCTAGACTTAACTTAGGAATATTCTAAATCCTAATCTAAGAACTTTTTACTTCCAAATTTTTATTGGATACGTCGCTAAGCGAAGAAGCCGTAATAGGAGTTCTCCACACCCGGAGCCTTGAAATGCTGAGCTTCGTACCGCGGCTAGAATGAAACGAGCATACAAGGAGAAAGCATTCAGAAATAAAATGAAGAAGAAACTCCTTTTACTGAAGATCGTTTCCTTAATAGTCCTCATATGGACATAATTATCTTTCAGTCCCTACGAGGACAACATTATTCCTTTCAAGTCCCGCTTAGGGCAGCTTTATACTTTTATTTTTATATAGTGAAATGATTAAGTTTAAACTTTCATTCTAAACAAGAAATATTAAATAAAAGGAGAATAACATTTCCTTTTTTTGCAAGATCTACCATTATAATAAAATGGCAAAATCTAAAAGGGCAAGACCTAGCCTCGTGTCATATTAAGACCCGGCCAAGATGGTAGTTCCATAATTAGATTCAGATCCATATTAACACCTCAATTTAAAAATTGTTCTGCGTTAATTAAATTAAGAATCTTAAGTGTGAAACCTAGCCTTCGGGTCAATTATAAGACCAGGCCAAGATGGTAAGACCTGTTAAAAAGATTCAAACCATTAATTAAGAATCTTAAGTGTGAAACCTAGCCTTCGGGTCAATTATAAGACCGGGCCAAGATGGTAAGACCTGTTTAAAAGATTCAAATCCCTGTTAACATCTTTAAACATGTTAACACTCCTGACAGATGTGATTCATTTAAAAATCACACACGTTATTATTATATAAGGATCTTTCTAAAGATTCCTAACCCAGTTTAATGATCTCTGAATCCTGGGTTTACATCATCAATTAAGATGATCATATTTTAACCATACGTGGTAATATAGTGCCTACGGGCCTTGCTCATTTCTACATGAGCCAAAATACAGTGGTAGCTATGACTCCCTGTCAGATAAAGGTAATGAACTAGGTTCAACCCTCAAATGCTTTGATTCTCTGAAATCCTAGCATATAATTTATAATTGTCCTTGTGACTAGGCCTATTGTGCCAATATACTTTCATGCTTTGATTCTCTGAAATCATAAGCTTATAATTTATAAATGTTCATGTGACCAGGCCATTGGGTGCCACTAATAAAAATGTTAATATTTTATAATTAGGATAAATTATAATAGAAATCCTAAACCTATATGATTAATAAATTAACCAAATATGATCTCTGGTTACCATGGTTAATGAATTTTCCCTAATGGGCAATTCCGTAATAAACATCCCTTAGAAGGGAAGTGCCTACGGGCTATAGTTGATGTCCTCTGAGACTAAAGACAGTGATAGCCTATAGCTCCCTGTCAGGTAAAGGTAATGAACTTTGATTCAAACCTTAATGCCGCGATTCTCTGAAATCATGGCTTATAAATTAAACTTGTCTACGCGACTAGGCCATTTGTGCTATTATTAACTTATAAATTAGGATTATGATAAAAATCCTGAATAAAATAAATATCCTTCCTTCCCTGTCGGTATGCATTTTAAAAAGAATCTTAAAGGTGAAACCTAGCCTACGCGGCCAAGATGGTGAAACCTACTCAAGGGATTCAGATCCTTGTTAACACTTAAGAACGTGTTAGCACTCTTGACAAATATGATTCGAGAAAATCACCACAGTCATCCTTATATTGGATTCTTCCAATTCCCTTATCTAGCCTAGGAATCATGGCTTATATCACCCTATAAAATGATCATATTATAAACATCCGTTAGTGATGAAGTGCCTACGGGCTAAACTTGTTGTCCGATAAGACAACGACAGTGGTGGTCTTTGACCTCCTGTCTAAAATATTGGACTATGTCCAAACATAATAGTCTATATGATCAATGCGATCATGACTAATATCATCTAATACGATGATTATATTATTTAACATCCTTTAGTGATGTTATGCCTACGGGCTATAATAAATGGTCCATTTGAGACATTGACATTTTGATCTTTATGATTCCTTGTTTAAGGTGGTGAGCTATGCTCAAGCCAAATAGTCAATATGATTAATAAAATAATGACTTATATCATCTAATACGATGAACCTATTATAAACATCCATTAGTGATGTTTCGCCTACGGGCCATGTTATATTGTCCATTGTGACACAAACATTGTGATCTCTACGATCCCCTATTTAAGGTAGCGAGCTGTGCTCAAGCCTAATAGTTTATATGATCAATGCGATCATGACTAAAATCATCAGTACGATGATTAAAATTTAAACATCCCCAAAGATGTTTTGCCTAAGGGCTATATTATATTGTTAAATTAAGTCAAGGCAATTGCAATCTTTTGTGATTCTTTGCCCAAGGGGGTGAGCTACGCTCAAATCCCATAGTCCATGTGATCATTGCGATCCTGACTAGTATCATCAGTATGATGATCATAAATTCATAATATTGGCATCCCTAGTGATGAAATGCCTACGGGCTATACTATACTCTATTGCCGATAAGACAAAACAAGGGTGATCTTTATGATCCCCTATTCAAAATGGTGGGATTATACCCAAACCTAATAGTCAATATGATTGAGGTGATCATGACTAATATCATTAGATACTATAATTATATATAGACATCCATTAGTGATGTTAATTGGTTTACCTTTCTGTTAAGTGAATCGCCTTTCAAGACGATGACAGTTGTAGTCTATGACTCCCTGTCCAAATGTGAAGAACTATGTTCAAGCCTTAAGACTCCTGATCTAATAAGATTGCAGCCTATGAATTGACGTCCTTGTGACAAATCCACAAGTTATATTCAAGTCACCCATAACAAGCCTCCGGGCTATAATTCGTCGTTCGTAACAAGTTAACATACTAAATGTTAACATCGCTGGTGACAGGCCTTAGTGCCATATCCTATAACGTCCTAGAGACAAGGCCATTTGTGCCGCATCTGAATGTCATTACGACAAGGCCTTCGCGCCATATGATTACTTATGACCTCATGACTAGACTTTATGCCATATCTTTCTACGTCTCTCGCGACAGGCTTCTACGCCATATATGTATATATATAACCAAAGTCATGTAAGGCTAGCCTTTGAGCTATTTATAATCCTCCTTGTGACAAAGACAATTGTGACATTATGGTCCCTTGTCAAGCAGGTATTGGACTTACTCCAAACCTTGAATGCCATTGATGGTCCTTTTGTGACCTAGGCTAAATATAATGGATATACATTCAAATAATATTCATTAGGAATGTTCAGAACAGAATAGCCCATACGGTTTATGAATGCCGTGGCTAATCTAAGTCAGGTCATCAGGATGATGACTAATAATTGTTAAATTTTGGTGATTGGTACCAAGTTTCAAGTATGGAAAACTTGAATGAGGTAGACGACAGTCGCAATACTATTAAGGCGACGAAAGTTAATAAAGCTACAAACGTAAATCTCAATATTAATGGAGTTAATCTCCAAGCTGTGGTTGACGCAGCAGTTGGAAGGACCAAAGCAGTGTGACATCTGCAAAGGAACGGGTCATCATTTTCCCATGAATGTAGGGACATAAAGAATGCAGTCTGTCACGACTGTGGTGAGTAAGGCCGCATCAGAACTAGATACCATAAAGCTGCCAAAGAAGGTGCAGCTAAGCCTGGAAAGGCTAAGAAAGGAAAACGCCTGAACTCACCTGATGAATGCCAAGAGGCAGTTCACGATGTCATCAAGTACATTCCTTATCATTTACCAATGATAATTTCTGCTAAGTGTCCTGATTTAATACAGGCAATAATAAATCTTCATAAACCATAAGCTTAGCAAACTTTTATATTATCCGTAAGGTATAACTTACCAAGGAACCCATAGTAACCGATTCTTCTAAGTATCGGCAAGGGATCCTTCTGGAAAATCTAAGAGTACTCTTTCTTCGAATAGAGTACGACAATATATATTACTTTATTTTATTATTTTCTCATTGTTTTCTATCGACTGCGAATGCCAAACTATGTTTGATAAAAGTGCCATATGAGGATTGGCGTATCCTAGTGTGTCCCAAAGATTGCTTCCATGCCTGATCAGTATGGAGGTTTAATGTGTGGAACCCCTGAGATATCCCAATGGTCATATTGTACCAAAGTCGACTAGTAGTATTCAAAGAAGATATCCAGTATGGAAATTATCCAAGTAAATGTTTCCGATTAAGGAATTCGTGGACTAGTAACATAAGTGTGTCACTTAATTGACACAAGCAATGATGGATAAATTGGAGCCTGAGATTTGTAAAATCTCTGTAACCTCCTAGTACCTTAATTATCTTCTCCTAAGATTACCCTGTTTACCCTGAGGGGCATGTAGGGTTAAGGTTTATATCCCATTTAAGGCTGTATTATTATGAAATCTCCAAGACGGCTAGCACCATCATTGGAAGAATCGAAACCCTGATTAACTAAGTTTTAAAATAGAGGGTTCATATAGCCTAACTCAATATCCTGAGAATTCGGTATAGTTAATTATGAAAGACAGTTCTTTTTGCTTATGCATTTTTACCGCAACCCTAATTAGGCAACAATTAAGAATTTGCCATCAACTGCCCTGGATCGTCGATTTGTTCGACTAGCTGTAAGGATTAACTATTTCTTAAAAATTGTTGAGCAGTGGTTGGGATAACCATCTCACCTTAAGATAAGCTTTCCTATAATAGTTGATATATAAGTATCAAGGCTACTCATTTGGAGACCTTGTATAAATGGAATGTTAAAACATCTATTGTTAGGACAATAGATTGGTAAGTCCAATTATCAGGATCTGAAAGTTGCATTGGAAACAACAAATAAGATCACGCAAATTCATAATCATCTGTAAGATGCCAGAATTCGGCAGAAAATCAAGGATGAATGAAAATAGCAAACCTCCTAAATTCTTGATTTAGGAATAAGGTTCAACAAGAGATATCACCCTGAAAGGGTGTGTCAAATCTGTTAAATTATCAGGCTAGTTAAGCTCTGAATATATATAGAATCATTCGAAGGAAATCGAATGTATCAAGATCAGGTAGCTTATAAGCCAAAACCTATTTAAGGAGCTTGGCGGAGCTCGCAATACATTACACACTAGTGACTGAAAGGTGTGTTTCGCCAATAAGTCAAGAAGCCCTATCACATAATGTTATGCAAATTTATGATGTGATGAGCATCCTGTATCGATTAAGGATCGACAGGTTAAGAAGCTCCAAAAAGGATATATGTACCTAATATAGGAGTCACTTTAGGAGCTTGGAAAGACTCCAGATATGTTATGGAAGTTAAGTCCATTATGCGACAAAAAGTACTTCCATCATTTTAGCAAATCTCGAGGTCGAGATTTCTTTTAAGGGGGTGAGGATGTAACACCTCGAAAATTCACGTCCTATAATGTATTGACACGTGTCATAAGCTTGAACGTGTGAAATTATAATTAGAGGGACTAAAGTTGACGAACATGAAAAGTATGTGTATATACGAGTTCAAAATGTCAACAGTGAATAATTATACTTTATAATAACCCTACATATTGTTCATACCATCAAACGAATAAATCATGGATCATACGAAGCTAAAAGTGAGAGATTACAAACTACAGGGGTTAAATGTGTCAACATGTTTAAGTTATACCTCTGAGTGACCTTTTGACAAACCCGAAGCTCTGTAACGATTAATTATGCTCACTAGAATGCATGATATAAATTTCATAAAGTTTCGTTATCGTATGAGAAAGTTATGATCAAATTCGTGTACAAGGGGGTTAAAGCGTCAAACTGCTAAAGTATGCCGATTCGTATGTTATCGGACCTCCCGGAATATGACCATGAGTCAAACATACCCTATTCATACTTCTCATAGCTTAGATATAGGCTTTGAGGTGTTTGGTGCGCAAGAATAAACTTTTATGTCCTGCAGGGACTAAAAGTGTCAAAAAGCGCACAAGTTTGCGTTTACGCGCATATCTCGCATTCTGTATATCCCCGGACACCCAAAAATTTATGTAAGCACTAAAATATTTTATTTTAGTGTTCGGCATAAGAAAAATCCATTCGTCGCGTCATTTGGATCGTTTTTCGCGCTTGTGCGCATTCCGTCGTAATTAACCGAACATCGCGATCGTACGGCCAAACAAACCGACATCCGAGATATTTTTGAGCACATTTTAGGTTCCCTATACTTTAAATTCATTTTAGAGCTTTGAAATGGGGTTAACGGGCCTTAAACGTGTCGAAAATGGACTGAATGCATGACAGGGACTAAAATGGTAAATCTTCCAAACTTTGCCCTACGATGCATAGCCATATTTGCCCTACGATGCATAGGGCATCTGCAGACCAGGTTCATTGTTTTTAACAGCCTGTTTGCAGCTGATTAAACCACAACCACATACTCACACTTGTCTAGTCAGCTGATAAGAACCCATTTTTAGTTACCACAACTTTGCAACACATGTACGGGTTGGATTAAGGCACGATATTCGACAAACGATCCTAACGGTGGACCTTTTACTATAAATACCCATCCACCCTCAACCCCAAAACCCACAAATCTGATCAAGAAGGCTCTAAGTTGAAACCTTTGTTTCATACCTGAGCTATTTTGATCGAGATTAGCTTTCGGGGACCCTTCGTAAGTATTCTTTCGTTCTTTTATTGCTTTACGAGTCCGAAAGTCAAACTTTGTTTGACTTTCTGCATTGACCAGTTTATGGTCGATGCGAAGTTCGTTTGAACTTCATAACGTGAGCGTGATCACGAAGGTTATAGTCCCTAGTGACTATACCTACTGATTACCACGTTATCTAGGCTCAGTGACGAGCCGTAGTTTCGGCCAGAATACGTATTCTTGCGTATTTTGTAACCAAACTACTTATGGGTATCAAAACCGTTTGTTTTGATACCAAACTTGTTTTCTAACTTAGTTAAGCATGTTTCAACATGCTTAGCTCGTCACTTTTAGTTTAGTGCTTATATAGGGTCGTAAAGGTAAGCGATCTAAACAATCGCTTATACTTTCGAACCCGACCCATTTGGTCGATCATTAGGATCCGACCAAACACATTAAGTGACCTTATGGTCACATCGTTCGAGTAGTTGTATGACAGGTAGTATATATGCCTTAGGTAAATGACCAAAATACCCCTACGGGGCTTAAATTGAGATTAAACTCGTTTTGGGCATAATGGAAGGTATCCTACTGATACCACAACATATTTAAGGCATATTAACTAAGGAAACCTGTAAATGACTCTTATGGATACCCGTTACGCTTATTACGCGTTCGGTTAGGTTTATGTAACAAGTTTACATAAATTAGCCGAAACGGGTCAAACCTTATCGGTTTTATCTCAAAATTCAGAGTGTGTATGAAATACCCATATAACACGAGTCTTCAAACTTGTCGGGTCTAAAACACATTCTATTCCGGTCTTCGCTTAATCATGCGTTTGAACCGTATATTCCCTTAAGACTAACCGGTCTAAGCTTAGGCTAAATTAAAGACCCGTTAGCATCCTAATTGATTATTTATACCATCATTCCAGACTAGAGCATTCCGGTAAATGGTACCTACGCTTACTTAAGTGAATACGACTGAGTTATTAGATTCTTGCTATTTAAGACAGGAGCTAGCTCAGGTAAATACTCTTAACTTATTTTCCCTATACGGGCTTGGGATACGGTACTATAAAAGTACCGCTTGGTCGGGTATGTAGACATTTAAATCGGATTGTGATTAATGTATTACATAACTCGTTTTATTCTGTATTATTTGATGTATGGCCCTTGGGGGTTAATGACCATGTCCCGGATATCATTGGCATCATTTTACGAAATGGCCACGACCTAAGCACGGGGTGTAGGCATACACCTGACAGCTGCATTATGTAAAAACTGGTAATCCACTCCGAGGTATCATCCTTGTGGGCATTATACCGGAACTGGTAATCCACTTAGAGGATGATAGCCCGTGGGCATTATACCTGTGGCGTGTCAGTTAATCTAGTCCGGCCCTACAAACCGGCCCTAACGGATGACAAATAAGTAAAACTGTATACAAGATTATATACAAATAATTTTTCCAAGTATAAAGGATTAATCTTGCCTCTGTGCATTTTAATCAAATTATAAAAGATATTTTGTGCCACGTGCACCCAAACCAATTTTCTTAAACTCTTTTCAAATGAGTCGGTTGAGTGTATTTACCAGTGAAAACTGACGTATTTTCCAAAAGGGTTAAGTGACAGGTACTGAACGTAATTGGCTGGAAGCTCAGGGCGCTAATAAGGAATCTTGCAAGTTCTAGGCGTCTAAAGTCTGTTGAACAAATGATATGTTTTAAGATCCGCCTGTGGATCCTTTACTTTCCGTTGTAATACATTGATATTACGATACATTCGGATTGTAATATATTTATCTTTTGCTTTCGCTGTGCATTTCTATATTGTGTTGTTTGACTATTACGTTGCCAACCACGTCACGATACTCCCCGCCGGGCCCACCGGCGACACGTGTGGAAGTTGGGGTGTGACAACAACTGGTCCGTGCGGACAGTCTCTGGTCTGATTGTTCCGTCCGTCTACTCTTGGTTTCTGTTGTCGTTTATCGAGACGTTCTGATTACGTGGCAACCACTTGGAATTGTATTCTCACCCGCGTGACTAGACCGGTCAGGAACCACCCTAACTCGGCCTGTCGGCGACTCAGAACGGTCATTCCGGTTGACCCCGAAATCAGTTGTCTGTGGGTAGAATTCCATATCTAGAACTAGTGTGTCACTATTATCGAGTAGTGACTAGAATTGATTAGATTCGTACCGATTCTAAGGGTAAAAGAAGGAGAAAGCTTAGGTTTATTTCTTTCAACTCTTTTATCCTTAGAAAAGTTTAGATTTAGGTGAAGTTATGGTGAAATCTTGTGGAAATCGTTTAGATCTGAGTTATTCTTGGTGGAATGAGGTCAAGCTTGAAGTTCATAAGAACTTCATGATGACGTCACCCGAGAATACCTCAAATCCGGATGATTTCATGGTTAAAAGTGAAGATTTGAAAGATGGAAATGTGTAGAATTGTGTAGTGATCAAGAACGTACAAGAATTAGTGCAAGATATTACCTGGATTGAGAGAAATCTGAGGAAAAGTGAAGAATGTGTGTGGTTCGGACGTCACTTGCCAAAAGTGGAAAAGTTGGAGAGTGACCCGTGTATTTATAGGATGCCAAAAAGGGAAAAGGGCGAGCCGTGCGCATGGCACGTACCCGGATAGGCTATCCGCACGGATGGATCATCCGTGCGGATTGGCCATCCGTGCGGATGCCGCCTGCTTTGGTGCGTTCGGTGCGATGTTGCTTCGGTTTCGATTTGCGAGCGATTCGATAGGGTTTCCTAGTCAAATTACTTTCAGTCCCAACTACTTCTTATACGGTTCGACTCGGAGTTCGGGTTCGGGTTCGCTTGCATTCGAGTTAGATTTCGAGTTCGATTGAGTTCGCTTGATTGTCATAACAAAACATAAAATAAAATAAACATGCACAGGTAACACGTAAGGCACACACACACGTATAATCAACAAGTAAAATACACAGTTCGAGTTTGATTCGATGTCGATTTGATTAGCATAGCTTGATTAACTTTATCGCATTGTTACTTCCTATGATTCACAGTCGTAGGTCGATTGAAATACGATTATCACGAGTCGATTATTGCAATGTACGACACTTACTCAACATAATATAAATAACATAAAAACATTTCTACGAGTCAAGTCGCGCGAAATCGGTCGTTGACTTTGACCTTGACTTTGACTTTCACTCGTGAAAACACGGGGTGTTACAGCCTCCCCTTGTTTAGGGAATTTCGTCCCGAAATTAAGCCGAAAGCTGTAACTAGGTCGTGGATCACGTGTTAAAAAGTGTCAGATCTTAATTCAAAGCCGTTTGGGAGAAATCTTAATTTTTTTTAAAAAGATGTTGAATGTTGCTGTTGATGTTCACCGCACGCATGACATATCCGTGCGGATAACATATACGTATTGACTATTGTTGACTACGAATCATGCGGAGTCAAATCGGTCCTAACAAGTGGTATCTGAGCAGGTGCTCGATTGCTCAGATCAAACACACTAGAATTCACTACAATCGTGATTCTATTGATTACTGAAAACATCGTACCAAAATACTAGAATCACTTTGCCACTTTCTTTCTCTACTTTCTCTCTCTAAGATTATATCTCTAATTAAACAACTGTGGATACTTTGCCTTCATGTCGCTTTCGAGTTCCCAAGTGAACTCCGCGCCTCGTTTGCCTTCCCATCGGACTTTCACAATAGGAATGCGTGAGCGCCTGAGTTCTTTGGTTTGGCGATCCATGATTTCGACAGGCTTTTCCACGAAGTGTAATGTTTCGTTCACTTGTAGATCATCTAGAGGAACATGTAGATCGTGGTCGGCGATGCACTTTCGGAGGTTTGACACGTGGAAAGTCGGATGGACATTGCTAAGTTCCTCCGGTAATTCGAGTCTGTAGGCGACTTTTCCAATCCTTTCCAGAATCTTAAAAGGTCCCACATATCGAGGCGCGAGCTTCCCCTTTTTTCCGAATCGGACTACACCCTTCCAAGGTGATACCTTTAGGAGTACGTAGTCACCAACGCCATATTCACGGGGCTTGCGCTTTTTATCGGCGTAAACTTTCTGTCGATCCCGAGCTTTCGCTAGGTTGTCTCGAATTTGGAAAATTTTGTCTGTCGTTTCTTGTAGCAGCTCCGGGCCGGTTAGTTGCGAGTGACCGATCTCATGCCACACAATAGGCGATCGACATCTTCTTCCGTATAAGGCCTCGAAAGGTGCCATCTGGATGCTAGCCTGGTAGCTGTTGTTATACGAGAATTCGACTAACGGAAGATGTTTATCCCAATTACCACCGAAATCTAGAACACATGAACGGAGCATGTCTTCAAGTGTACGAATCGTTCTTTCAGTCTGACCGTCGGTTTGTGGGTGGAACGCAGTACTTAGATTAAGCGTTGTACCGAGTGCCGTTTGAAATGTTTCCCACAATCGTGAAGTAAACCGAGCATCACGATCAGAGATGATGTCACGAGGCGTCCCATGTCGACAAATGATCTCGTCGGTGTAGATTCGGGCTAATCGTTCTACCTTGTAGTCTCTCGTATTGGTAGAAAGTGAGCTGATTTGGTCAAACGGTCAATAACAACCCAAATGTTGTCGTGACCTGATGACGTGGTTGGAAGCTTGGTTACGAAATCCATAGCTATACTCTCCCACTTCCACATGGGGATTGAGGGTTGTTCGAGTAAGCCAGAGGGTCTTTGATGTTCAGCCTTGATCCTAGCACAGGTTAGGCATTTTCCGACGTAGAGAGCGATATCCCGTTTCATACCCGGCCACCAGTATCTATAGCGAAGATCATGGTACATTTTGTCAGCACCGGGATGGATAGAGTATCGGGATTTGTGGGCTTCATCCATGATAATCTGTCGTAAGTTGGTTCGCTTGGGGATCCAAATCTTGTCTAGGAAGTGGAATATCCCATTCGATTTGCTCACAAGTTGGGCTCCATCGTGGTAGATTCTTTCTTTCTTCAAAGTGCGTTCGTTGAAACATGCATGCTGGGCGTCGCGAATGAGAGCTTCGAGGTTGTGCTGGGCTTGAACATTACGAGTGCTAAGCAGATAGCTCCGTCTGCTAAGCGCGTCGGCAACAACATTTGCCTTGCCTGGGTGATAACGAATCTCACAGTCGTAATCGTTGAGAAGTTCTACCCATCGGCGTTGACGCATATTTAGTTCTCTCTGATTAAAGATGTGTTGTAGGCTCTTATGATCGGTAAAGATCGTACACTTTGTACCATACAGGTAGTGTCGCCAAATCTTTAATGCAAAAACAACTGCGCCTAGCTCGAGATCGTGGGTTGTATAGTTCTTCTCGTGGATTTTGAGCTGACGAGTTGCGTAAGCTATGACCTTGTCCCGTTGCATCAGGACACAACCGAGACCAAGGTTGGAAGCATCACAGTAGACAATGAAATTATCGTTTCCGTCGGGTAGTGCGAGAACAGGAGCATTGCAAAGCATGTGTTTGAGGGTTCGAAAGGCAGTCTCTTGTTTGGTTCCCCAGACAAAAGGCTGGTCCTTATGAGTGAGAGAGGTAAGTGGTACAGCAATCTTCGAGAATCCTTCGATAAATCGTCGATAATAGCCCGCTAGTCCGAGAAAAGAGCGGACTTCAGACGGGTTCTTAGGCGTAACCCAGCTCTTAACAGCTTCAATCTTCGCAGGATCGACGTGAATGCCTTGACTATTTACGATGTGACCCAGAAACTGAACCTCCCCCAACCAAAACTCGCATTTGGAGAATTTTGCGTAGAGTTGGTTCCCCTGGAGTAACTCGAGAACCAGACGTAGATGTTGCGCGTGTTCAGCTCTCGTTTTGGAATAGATCAAGACATCGTCGATGAACACGATGACGAAACGGTCGAGATATGGTTTACACACTCGATTCATCAGATCCATGAAAACTGCTGATGCGTTTGTTAGGCCAAAAGGCATGACAACGAATTCGTAATGGCCGTAACGAGTACGAAACGCGGTTTTGGGTATATCCTCCTCTTGTATACACAGCTGATGATATCCTGAACGTAGATCGATCTTCGAGAAACACGTAGCGCCTTGTAGCTGGTCAAACAAATCGTCGATTCGAGGCAGAGGATAGCGGTTCTTGATAGTCAACTTATTCAATTCCCGGTAGTCGATGCACATCCGGAACGACCCGTCCTTCTTTTTGACGAAAAGGACAGGTGCGCCCCAAGGAGAGGTGCTCGGGCGAATAAAGCCTTTTTTAAGCAATTCCTGGAGTTGGGTTGAGAGTTCGCGCATTTCGGACGGCACGAGTCGATAAGGAGCTCTGGCGATAGGATTAGCTCCAGGAATGAGATCAATGTGAAAATCAATATCGCGCTTTGGAGGTAGTCCGGGAAGATCCTCTGGAAAGACTTGAGGGAATTCTCGAACCACAGGAACGTCTTTTACTTCCTTCTTCTCTTTCTTTTCCTTCTCCGCTGCTACAATGTTGGCCAAGAAAGCTCTGTACTCCTTGCGGAGGTACTTGCTAGCTTGGAGGCATGACATAAGCTTGAGTCCCTTTGAAGTAGTATCACCATATACGCACAATGAATCACCGTTTGCGAGCGAAAAACGAATCATTTTGTCGAAGCACACAACTTCGGCATGGTTTTCGCGAAGAAAGTCCATGCCTACTATGACGTCGAAACTTCCGAGTTGCATCAGAATGAGATCGATTGAGAAGAGGTGGATGTTGAGCTCGAGAGTGCAATCACGAATAACAGAGTTTACAGCGACGGTTCTTCCGGTAGCGACTTCAACATTGAATGCAGAGGAGAGTCGAGAACGTTTATGACTAAGGAGTTTCTCAAATTCGATCGACACAAAGCAATTATCGGCTCCAGTATCAAACAAACATGAAGCATAAATACCATTCACAAGGAACGTACCATTGACCACGTTGTTGTCGGCCTGGGCTTGACGCACATTGAGATTGAAGGTTCTGGCGCGTGCTGCCTGTTGTTGTTGTTGCTGCTGTGGCGGCTGCTGTTGCGGTTCTTGTTTCACTACCCTGTTCGGGCACATGTTGGCGAAATGGTTCGGGTCGCCACACGTGAAGCATGCTCTGGCTTTGACTGCGGGTGCCGGAAGAGCTTGTTGACCCTGTGGGGCAGCGAGTAGAGCTTGATCGGCAGGAGCTTGACGGATACGGCAGTTGGCTGTAAAGTGGCCGTACACGTTGCAATGAGCACAGAAGCGGCATTGAATAGCAGTCCGGTGATGATAGGTGCAAGTAGGGCAAAGTGGGTGTGGCCCAGTATATGCACGCTTTGCAGGCGGTGCATTGGCCACAGGCGCCGCTACTTGACGCTGTTGGGCAGGTACAGCTTGGATCGGTGCAGCAGTAATGGCACAGTTCTTGTTGGTGGAGCTGTTCTTTCTCTTGTTCTTTCTCTTGTTGCTTGACGAGGTGGTTTCAGCAGTTGGTGCAGCAGTGGTGGCTTGATGTAGATGCTTGGAGGTCTTATCCCACACCCCAGCCTTAACCCTTTTGTCGTTGATTTCAGCGGCTAGCAGATAGGTTTCCTCGATCGTGGTAGTCTTAGCCGCTTGCACAAAATCAGCAACGCAGTCGGGCAAAGCTCGGATGTACTTCTTAATGGTCATATCAGGAGTCTTGACCTGGTCGGGACAGATAATGCTGAGCTGTTTGAAGCGAGCAGTAAGGCCAGCATTGTCTCCATCCTTCTGATGTATGTGCCAAAATTCATCTTCAAGCTTTTGGCGCTCGTGAGGAGGGCAGAATTCCTCTAGCATGACTTCCTTGAGCTCATCCCACGACAAACCGTAAGCTGCATCATTCCATCTCTTGTTCCTCTCGGCCGTCCACCAGTCCAAAGCACGGGACTGAAAGACGCCGGTAGCGTTCAGAGTTCGAAGGTCATCAGGGCAACCACTTTGTCGCAGAGTAACCTCGATAGAGTCAAACCAGTGGAATAGCGCAGTAGGACCTCCTTCGCCTGTGAATTCTTTCGGCCCACATGACTTGAATTGCTTAAAACTGAAAGGTCTCGTGGCAGCTTTAGGACCTTCAGTCCTCGATTCCTCGGATGATTTGCTGGCGTTCTCGTAGGCATCACTCACAGCTTTTGCCACACTTTTCACGATAATAGAGGCAAGACGTTTGTCCCTCCTTTCCCGACGAGAAAGAGTCGTATGGCGGGATCCTGACGACATTGTCTGCAATAGACATCGCCACGGAACTCAACACCTGTATTCGAATCTCGCCTCACACGTTTATTACTACTAAAGCTCAGTAACACGTACCATGTAAACGTATATATAGTCACAAAATCACAGAATTGCACAAATCACATAAACACATAGAGCACATAATCACAACACTCCTAAACACGTAAGCACAATAGCAAGAACACATATATCTTAGTTACTAGGGGTAGTCAGAAAACAGAAACCTAGTATTTAGAGTGTGCGAGTGTTCGAAAGTAGCGTAGTGCGAGCGGTTTGTTAATGATGTGTCGTGTGAGTTTTGTGTTTGTAGCAGAAGCAATAGGGTTGGGTCGGAACCAATAGTACCTCAAAACATTAACAATTAACAGAGAAACACATAAAATCTTCATAAAGGTCGATAAATCAAAAGTAGATTGTCTGCGGCTAATAGACTTCGACTGACCAAAGTGGCTCGACTGTTCGCAAGGATCCTGCACAATTACCTCCAGGACTATGCCTTTGCCTCGATTCTTGGGCGTTGGCGCAATTCCCATTGGTTATATTGCGTCTTTAGACCGTTGGAGTCCATCGAAACTTTGGTGGGAATTTTGTATAAAAGCAGGACGAGTCGTCAAGGTTAGGGTTTCACCCCTATCTTGCAACTTCCGTCCTTGTTTCTGATAAAAATTGAGGAGATTATTCATCAAAATATGGATTTCACTCCTAATTTGGTATGATTCTCCTCGTTTGTAGCTAAAACGCAAACTGATTAGGTAACTTTAGTCGAGAGTTTGCGGTTTTCACACCTATTCTTGGCCTCATTACCTGTTCACAACTTGAAAATTCGAGTGTAGTGATAGAGAAGAGTGAGTGATAGTGGCGAGTTTACGCATACGCGTGAGTTGGTCTGTTGGTTCTTAACTATAGACTAGGTCTCTAAGACTTCGACTCGGACTAGGTCGAGTCTTGCCTAATTCCCTATAGTTATGGCTCTGATACCAATTTGTCACACCCCAACCGATGGCGGAATCATCGGGGCGCGGCACTGAGCGAAACAGATTGTCCAGAAGTTTCCATAACAACTATCATTACCATTTAATTAAAGCAATACGTCCCATACCGTATCTTAAATAGTCAAACAAGTTATTACAGATAACATCAAAACAAATATTCTGTTCCGACAACTCAGATTTAATTATAACTAGTTTATTCGTTGGTTTCTAGACTCCAGTTCCTAGCTTCAAGTTCATCACAGCCCGAGAAGCATATAAACAACCTAGGCACCTGCCACATACGTTAAAATAAAGTCAATACATAAAATGTAAAGGTGAGCATACAAGTTTGATAATAGCATATAGAGTTCGAATTCGTTTACGCATAACCAGCACGTTAGTTATCGACATAGATCCATCGATACCAATGACTGCGGGTTGACTGCCCGAGGCAGTTCGCAATACATGATTACCACCGTAATCCATGCAAGTAAAAGATCCTTAACAACCCCCGTGTGAACGGGTGCTGAGTCCAAACTATAGTACTATCGTTGCTAAGGCAGGTAGACAACATTCCATGTGTAAACATAACAAACAAGCATTCATAAGCCACGTATAACATGCATTAATGGTTTAGCGTTAAAATAGCTTGAGTAGTGTGATAGTTGTAGTTTGAATAGTTGTAACGTATGTAACACCCAAAAGTGCTAAAGCAAAAAGGGTTCGAGTATACTCACAACGATTATGGATTGAAGGGAGCGCTTTACAGCGAGTACGGTTAGCCTGAATAGATTTGATAACATAACGATAAGTGGCGCGTAAAACAGTACAAAGTGAGAGTGGGTAGGATAACTGATCGTGCGGGGCAGTTATCCGTGAGAGGAAGTCATCCGTGCGCATGAACTATCCGTACGGATGGTGATGCGTGCGGATGGTGATCCATCCGGATAAGCTATCCGTGAGTACGAGTTGTCCATGCGGATGGTAATCCATCAGGATAAGCTATCCGTGCGTACGAGCTGTCCGTGCGGATGGTAATCCGTGCGGATCAGTTGTGCGTGCGGATGGCTTATCCGTACGGATAAGTTGCTTGTACGGATAAACGTTCAAGTGGATTGTTTCTTCCTAAGTGTGTGATGTGTTTGTGTATGATGGCTTGTGCTTTGGAGTTTTCGTTGTAGCATTTAGAAAGCACATAAGTGTTTCTACCTTTCAAGCCGGTCGCGCGGACGTCGATCCGTGCAGATGGTAGTCCGTGCGGGCAGTGGTAATCCGTGCGGACAGCCTGTACGCGCGGGCAGAGTCAATCCGTCCGGATATCCTGTCCGTGCGTATGACTTGGCCGTGCGGATGACCATTATTTGAATTTTAGTTGAAGGCCTTAGTATCTCATGATCCGAAGAGTAATCCTTTCAGAGGTCGTCCGTCCGGATTGTTCATTCGTCGATACTCAAACCTTGTTTGGAAAGTGGGTCCCAAGGGTAGCTCGTCCGGGTGGCAACCCGTCCGGATGACCTGTGCGTGCGGATGGTAATCCGTGCGCGCAACTTGTCCGTGCGGACAGCTTGTCCGTGCGGACAGTCTCTGGTCTGATTGTTCCGTTCGTCTACTCTTGGTTTCTGTTGTCGTTTATCGAGACGTTCTGATTACGTGGCAACCACTTGGAATTGTATTCTCACCCGCGTGACTAGACCGGTCAGGAACCACCCTAACTCGGCCTGTCAGGGACTCAGAACGGTCATTCCGGTTGACCCCGAAATCAGTTGTCTGTGGGTAGAATTCCAGATCTAGAACTAGTGCGTCACTATTATCGAGTAGTGACTAGAATCGATCAGATTCGTACCGATTCTAAGGGTAAAAGAAGGAGAGAACTTAGGTTTATTTCTTTCAACTCTTTTATCCTTAGAAAACTTTAGATTTAGGTGAAGTTATGGTGAAATCTTGTGGAAATCGTTTAGATCTGAGTTATTCTTGGTGGAATGAGGTCAAGCTTGAAGTTCATAAGAACTTCATGATGACGTCACCCGAGAATACCTCAAATCCGGATGATTTCATGGTTAAAAGTGAAGATTTGAAAGATGGTAATGTGTAGAATTGTGTAGTGATCAAGAACGTACAAGAATTAGTGCAAGATATTACCTGAATTGAGAGAAATCTGAGGAAAAGTGAAGAATGCGTGTGGTTCGGACGTCACTTGCCAAAAGTGGAAAAGTTGGAGAGTGACCCGTGTATTTATAGGATGCCAAAAAGGGAAAAGGGCGAGCCGTGCGCATGGCACGTACCCGGATAGGCTATCCGCGCGGATGGATCATCCGTGCGGATTGGCCATCCGTGCGGATGCCGCCTGCTTTGGTGCGTTCGGTGCGATGTTGCTTCGGTTTCGATTTGCGAGCGATTCGATAGGGTTTCCTAGTCAAATTACTTTCAGTCCCAACTACTTCTTATACGGTTCGACTCGGAGTTCGGGTTCGGGTTCGCTTGCATTCGAGTTAGATTTCGAGTTCGATTGAGTTCGCTTGATTGTCATAACATAACATAAAATAAAATAAACATGCACAGGTAACACGTAAGGCACACACACACGTATAATCAACAAGTAAAATACACAGTTCGAGTTTAATTCGATGTCGATTTGATTAGCATAGCTTGATTAACTTTATCACATTGTTACTTCCTATGATTCACAGTCGTAGGTCGATTGAAATACGATTATCACGAGTCGATTATTGCAATGTACGACACTTACTCCACATAATATAAATAACATAAAAACATTTCTACGAGTCAAGTCGCGCGAAATCGGTCGTTGACTTTGACCTTGACTTTGACTTTCACTCGTGAAAACACGGGGTGTTACACGACTTCACACTCAACTGCTTGACACATTAAACTATGGGGCCAAGTGATAATAATATCAATGCAAACTCGTGTATCTATATTCTTGTTGAGACGTACGGAATTGACAAGTGAGAATTATGTATAACATCCTCTCAACAGATTGTCTTCGTCAAATGATAGGCTAACACGTGGCATCTCTTCTTCATTAGCGAGACTTCGTCAATCTTCACTAGAGGTAACTCGCTTCAGTGGTAAGATCCCTTAATCTTCATCAGATGGTAACTTGACAATTGACATCATAGGCTAGTTCCATAATCCTCATTAGTGGTAACTTGCCGTTAGAGGTAATCTCCATTAATTCTTCATCAGTTATAAGTTCCAATCTGAGTTACGTAACTTAGCCCAAGGGGTCCTTGAAATTAACAGCCTAAAAAACGAATAAATGTCTCGTTAAAAAAAATCCAACCGTTTTTTTACAAACAAGCGAAATTAATTAAAAATGCTTAATTGGGGAAAACCTTGACTTCAAAATCGGAGCTCTAGATGACGAAATTGGGTCCCTGAGAGTTGGGAAAACCCACCTATAGCATTTGTCCACGCGTGTGGCTTGTTGAGACATTTATGTCCATTACTTATCCTCGTATAGCTTCAAACGTAATGAAAGTCATGCCCTTTTTAGCTTGAATCAATTTCCAGTCCGCTTCTTGTGTCTAGTTGCAACAAATACGATTATGCCCTTTTTAGCTTGAATCACTTTCCAGTCCACTTCTGAGTGTCTAGTTGCACCACATACGATCATGGATTAGCTCCGTATCCCTATCACTTAATAATAATAATTATTATTATTTTTATATAAATTTAGACAAAAAGTTCTTTGGATTGATCCAATCCGATCCATTTTGAACGACTCCAACAACTACTAGTAACCATGTTGATTAGTCAAAGGCTTGGTTAAGTTAAAGAATGAGAAATTGCTAAATATTTGAGTTGCATACCACTGAGATGCAGGATAGAGCCGTGAGAGTTTTGTTCCAAGTTACATGAAGCTACTTATCATTTCTCATGTTTGTTGCTTCTTTGATTTCTTATTCAACATTATCTTGAATCTCAGGATGTTTGCAGAGCATGTAAATAAACCAAATTATGGAAATAGATGTAACCTCCTTTCCACCAATTATGATGTATTTTGGATGTGTGTTGTTGATTTGCAGAATATCTTCTTTCTTCAACTGCAATTAAAAAACTTCAAGGGTCAAACAATACACTTTGATATTAATGGCCAAACCCATTGCTTTCCAAATTCAATATAACAAGAATGTTACAGAAACAACTTTTTCCATTGAAGATGATGTGGATCCTGTTGCATTTCTGTACCAGCTAAAAAAACTATTCTCAAAACATCATAGTAATCAATTTTGAAGTCAATTTTAGTTTGTTTGACCTCAAGAGTCAAACTGTACTTCATTTAATGGTTGATGTGGTTATGTCTGGTGGGTTGGACTGAAAAATTTAACTACATGGATAACGGAGTCAAATGGGCAGATCCACCGTGGAGGGTAGGGCATATCCCAGGGCCCATGATTTTTAGGGAGCAAATTTATATAGCAATACTATCAATATTATGGAAAACAACAATTTGATGAAACCATTTTTCTGATAAGCTGCAATATCGCCTTCATTCACAACATAACCACCAGATACATCATGCATCATCATCTGCGAAGCATATAAATTTTGCATATACGCAAAGTTGCAACATCTGTATTACTTCACTTTTTTATTTCCTTTTTAAGATGTAAAGTTACCCAATGTGTTTTATGAAACATAAAACCCTTAAAATCATTTTGGTAAACAAAATTAGACTATCATTGAAATAATCTTTCTTTAGTTGACACGCTAATCATCAATGTTTTTTTAGAAATTTAGACAGAAAGAGCTTTTGGGTTGACCCAATGTGTTCCATTTTGAACTTCTGACCCAATGAGAGATTGATAAAGATTTGAGATTGCATACCACTGGAACTGCATGAAAGAGTCTTGAGAGTTTCGTTAAAATCTGCATGAAGATACTGTATCTTTTCTAGGCTTTCTTCACTCACACTGTTTGCAAATTCCCCAACATCTGTGACTTTGGATGTGTGTTGTTGATATGCAGAAACCTTGCAAATTCTTTCTTCAACTGCAGTCAACGGTCAAACAACCCACTTTGACATTAGCGGCCAATTAAACCCATTGCTTTTCAAATTATTTTAACAAGAATATAATCAAAACACATAACACTTACTAGACACTATTAAAAGAAAGTTAGACTACTATTATAAATAGTATATATATATATATTCTTTTTATAATCGTAGTTGAAACATTAACTAGAAATAAGCTTATAAGAAAATAAAAGTGTTTGCATGTCAGTCCAACAATTCAACCTGACCCGACCCATATCACCCCTACTAAAAAGTTAACCACTAGCGACCTCTTTCAACTTGTTATCCACCCAACCCATAATTTTTATAGGAAAAGACTATCCTCTTACCAAAAATCATCTGGTACCTTGTGCATAAGTTCCTTTCAGTCAACTTCCCTTTAACTTAGCCTCTGGTCTAATATTTAAAGCTTTATTAGTTTTCCTTGTTATGTCAACATACCGTTTGAGAGTCAATGCAGTTACATCATCAAAAGCATTACATATCTAAGACCTCCTTCAGTTAAACCACACATGCTGTCAATATCAATTCCCAAAGCAACTTTAAAAATCAAATCCAACATGAATAAACCCTGTGTTATATCATGAATGCCAATAGTCAAAACCAGGTCATTGTATTATGCAGTAGTCATATGTTTTTTTTGACTGAAAGGAACTTACACTGCTAAAATCTCTCTTATCTCAATTTTTTCCTGGTCAACTGTGAATGTTCCATCACCTAGAAGATCCTTTAGGATGTCATGGTCTTAAGTCCCTGCAAAATTTTGTTGTAATATATTAGATATTCTGTTGTTCCGCTATACAGAAGCTTCTGATCTAAGCTAACGAGGAAAATGCTTAATTTACATGTTTAACAAAATCAAATCAGCTAACGTAATTTCCGAATCATTGAACATACTCAATGCATCAAGCTGCAAAAAGGATAATGAAAATGGCTAAGATTAAAAAAAAAAAAAAAAAAAAAAAAAAAAACCGAAATTGAAAGTCAACTTGAAAATAAACAGAGTAATAAACAGAATCTTACACCATACATTCTATGCAGCGATATATATATATTAGTTTAAACTTATGAAAAGTGATTACTGATTTCAACATATAAATTATTGTTATCATTAAAATTCAAGAGTAAATTGCCATTTTGAACCTCTGACTACTAGTAACCCCATGTTGATTAGTCAAAGGCCCTGCAGTTAAATCAAAGTATGAGTAAATTACCCCCTGCCCTCAGCTAATCCACTCATAAGCTAATCCAAACATTTTTTTTTTAAAAACAACTTATTAACTTATTGGCACCCCATAAGCTAATCCAAACTTTTTTTATAAAAACTACTTTTTAAAAAGTCATAAGTCAATAACTCAAAATAATGTTTGTTGCTTCTTTGATTTCTTATTCAACCTTATCTTGAATCTCAGGATGTTTCAAGAGCATGTAAATGAACCAAATAATGGAAATAGATGTAGCCTACTTTCCACCAATTATGAAGTATTTTGGATGTGTGTTGTTGATTTGCAGAATATCTTCTTTCTTCAACTGCAATTAAAAAACTTCAAGGGTCAAACAATACACTTTGATATTAATGGCCAAACCCATTGCTTTTCAAATTCAAGAATGTTACAGAAACAACTTTTTCCATTGAAGATGATGTGGATCCTGTTGCATTTTTGTACCAGCTATAAAAACTATTCTCAAAACATCAAAGTAATCAATTTTGAAGTCAATTTTAATTTGTTTGACCTCAAGAGTCAAACTGTACTTCATTTAATGGTTGATGTGGTTATGTCTGGTGGGTTGGACTGAAAAATTTAACTACATGGATAACGAGTCAGACGGGCAGATCCACTGTGGAGGGTAGGGCGTGGAGGGTAGGGCATATACAGGGCCCATGATTTTTAGGGAGCACATTTATAAATACTATCAATATTATGGAAAAATATACAAAATATATTATTTAAGTTAAGATTTGTATCAAGTGTACGCGACCAAGGGAAGAGGACACGTGTTCTTGCCTTGAAGGGTAATTTAGTCATTTCTCATTTAAACAACTTCCCCCATTGATTTTCAAACGGATATAATTCTTTTATACGTTAATATTTTTTTAAACAAATTACACCGTATTAACGAGCATTTCATTCTCTTTAATTCGAGCACCCCGTTGCTATAGTTTCCATAAAAAATTATAGGATTTTGAATACCCGTTAGTTCATTACGTGATTTTGAATACCCAGCACATGACTACGTGACTGTAAGAAGACCGGTGAATCTAGAACCGAAGACGAAGCTTTATTTGAACACAAAACTGAAAAAAAATGGAAACGCAAAACGAACAAAGACCGGACAGGGCGGCAGTGGCAGCACGCCGCCCTGTCTAGCGTTTTTCTCAAGTGGTGACGGCTAGGGTTTGTATATTTGTGTGTGGCGCGGCGGAAACGGTATAGAGCCTAGGTTGGCTCTGATACCATATAAGATTATTAAAGACTGAATGATTATTATTGAATGAGTAGGTTACAATATATAGGGATTACGAGTAACCCTAGAAACCTAACCGAGCCCGTGGGCCCATAGTCTAATAAACATAAACCATTACGTGATTACACATTCAGTATAAATCCACTACGTGATTACACGCTCAATATGATTAAAAAAAATATTAACCTATGAAAAAGTTATAGCCATTTGAAATCAAGGGGGAAGGAGTTCAAGTGGGAAAGGACCAGAATACCCTTTTGCTATTTGTTTCTTCAATTGTTTGAATCTCATATTTACGAAAATGCCACTGGATTACTTTGAGCCATTGATCTTAAAAGATCAATGGCTTACATACTCACGTATGCTTCGTACAAGACTCGTCTTGTATAGAAGCCAACCTCTATTTATTTTATATTCAATTCAATTATATACAACGAATAAGCTATGGTCTCAACCAAATAATATGTGTGTGTAATATAATTCTGTGATATTTTGATGGGCTCAACAAAATAATGTGTGTGTAATATAAATAATATGTGTGTGTAATATAATTCTGTGATCTTTTAGGCAAAAAATATATTAGGAGGGGGAACCTTATTTACATTTTACCCCAAAACTTACAAAAGAATAGGAACAACCATACAAGTGGTTCTAAAGTTATTAAAACATAATCAAAACACATGTTACTTTTTAAACACTCCTTTAGGAAAAGCTTAGACAACTATTCTAAATAGTATATTTTCTGTAATCATAGTTAAAACATTAATTGGCCATAAAGTCAAAAGAAAACTAAAATGTTTGTACCAGAGTCCAACACTCCAACCCGCCTCAGTTCAACCCCACTAAAAAGTCAACAATATTATTAACCCGAACCTGTTTTGACTCGTTATCCAACCCATCCATAATTTTTATGGGAAAAAGTATAAGCTTACCAGAAATGATCTTGTCCATCATCAAGCACTTTGACCCTTTCCTTTAACTTAGCCTCTGGTCCGATATTTGACAATTTCTTAAGACCTTCACTTTGAATATTGAATCCAACTGATTTTCATGAATAAATCCTGTGTTATATCATGAATACTAATAATCAAAACCAGTTTGTTATATTATGGGGTAGTCAAATGCTGTTGACTTAAAAGGAACTTACACTTATGCCATCGACACTTTGTCTGTTATTAGCTGATTCAGTAATTATATGCGCGAGTTTTACTGCACTTTACTCAAGATACTTTCCCTGAAAATTCACACCTTGAGACTTTTCTCTGTTCTTGAATTTGACCTGGTCAACTGTGAATGTTCCATCACCCAGAAGATCCTTTAGGATATGTTCCTGCAAAAGTTTAGTTGTAATATATAAGTTATTCACAGACTTCATATCAAGTATTAATACAATTAATCAAATTAGCTATGTATGTTTTCTTTATCATAACTCCACAGTAAACAAAATGCCTAAATAAATCAAATCAAATGCAGATCTAAACCCTAATTTGTATCTTCAACTTGTGAATCAGATTCAACTTTGTAATCGAGACTCGAAGTAACTTCAATCAAATTTCATTATCTATTACTATAACACTTCAATAATTCCACAAACCACACCAAAACCCTAACTAAAGTCAACTCACATCCATCGCATAAACTAGCAACCAAAAAAAGAAAATTAAGCGTACAATCACACAAATCAACTGATTAACAGCTTAAAATTGCACCCTATCAACCTACAAAAGAAAGATCAATAAAACTCACAAACAAAACAATTAATAACAATAATAATTCATTGACAAGTTTAATTCACGAAAGTTAAAATTAGTACACATTGTGAAATGAGTTCCAACGTATGATGCAGCTACATAATAGTTTAAACTCATGAAAAGTGATAACTGATTTCAACATATAAATTAATGTCATCATTAAAATTCAATTTTAGGTGTTGAGCAACAAATCCTATTCCAACAAAAAAAACAGGCACATGTATGAGAATACCAGTTGATCATATGGAAATCAGAGGGTATGAATTAATAAACAAGTACCTGCCGTCCATGTAGATGCAGGGGATGTCGGTCGGCTGTGATGGGTTTAGAAATCCGATAGGATGTGAAGATGGTGGTACGATGTCGTTTTCCCCCAGTGATTGGGTATTCGCGGCAGGGAATCTCTTCTGGGTGACTACAGAGAAACAAGAAGAAGGTAAGGGTTATTTAATTTAAAACAAACGACTAGCAATAATTTCCACGTAACAAACAATTGCTATTTAATTAACAACTACCTTTCTTTCAATTAGTCGTCTATTTGGATGTAGGGGATATGAGAGATTCGGGGCCAGTAGTGGGAGCCTCTTCCTTCACACCTTTCTTTCAATTTTGGGCATCCAACAATTTTCAAACCCAAAAGTGAAGGTAACAGCGTCTCTGGTAGATCGTTCACCTTTGGGCAGTAGGAAATGTCAAGATGTTGAAGGGATGTGAGGTGTTGTAGTCCCGTTGAAATGGATTCCAGATTATCAAATCTAGTTATGTCCAGATATGTAAGAGAAGAAGGGAAAAGGTGGGACAATTGACTAAAATTCCTCACATCAGGTTCATTATATAAAGATAGCTCAACAAGTGAAGCAGGGAAGTTCTGATTGCCCCATTCTGAGATGGGCTTTTTCAACTCCCCTGTTACAAGGCTAACCAATTTGGGAGGCCAAAGCCCACGAGGAAAGGAAGCATCAATCATTGGACAACTGCCGATAATCATATCTTTTAACATGGTGAGATTGGATAGCTGAAGGTCAGGAAATGACTCCAGATTTTCACAACATTGTATCCACCATCTGATTAGATTTGGCACCTGCAGGTCACCAAATGCCTTCATGTTTTTGCAACTATATATGCTCAGTTCTGTGAGATTTGGAAGCTGGAGGTTAGGAAATGACTCTATGCTTTCACAACCTTCTATTGTCAACCTGGTGAGGTTTGATAGCTCAAGGTCAGAAAATGACCCTATGCTTTTACAACCTGATATATTCAACGAGGTGAGATTTGATAGCTGATGAAGATCAGAAAATAACTCCATGTTTTGACAACCACTTATTGACAAAGAGGTGAGGTGAGTGGAGTTACTCAATTGATTTATTGATTTTAGATTTCCACAATCCCATATAGTAAGTGACTTGAGATTCTGCCCTCCTCCACCTGTTGTTGTTGCTCTTGGGAAGGAGACATCTCTAACTGAACCACACCTTTCGATAACTAAACTCTCAATGCTATTTGGACAACACAAACGCTCCATACTTTCACATGACCGTATCTCCAACTTCCTAAGGGATGATAGGAGGTTGCTCCCAATGTTATCCTCATCTTTCTCTCCTAAACTCACCAATTTTTTACATTTCCTTACCTTCAATTCCTTTAAATTTGTAAGAACTTTACTTGCCTCTGCATCTGATTCCCACAGGTATCTTATTTCATCACACTTTCGTATGCACAGCTCTTCAACCGCCCAGAAATTCACTATGACACATCTCCACACCTCATCCGTAAGCCCTAAAATTGATTTTATTTCCAATTTAGTGGTTGATGAAGCTGCTTGAACCAGACTTCTCAGCACACTTTCACCACATCCCTCTATCTCCAAAACTCTTAGCGAAGGTAATGCTTCAAGTGAGACATCAATCAAATCGGGACATTTGATTATTTGAAGCTCTCGAAGGCGTGGAAACATTACTTCGCTATTGGTTGACCAAACCTCCCAACTAGACATATCTTCAAACCTTAGAATTTCAAGTGAAGGGAAGGTAACATCAGTACTCCTACTTAACTCCAAACTGATGACTTTAACATCATCCATTCCTTGAATCAACAACTCCTTAAGTGAAGGTAGCTGCCCAAATGGCGGTAGAGAAGTACATTTTTTACAACCACGTATAGACACATGAACCAACTCACGAAAAGAGGGATCCCCGACCCAACCTGGAAACTCTACTCCCCCGTAATACTCAACTCCAAAATGTTTCAACGTATCAGTGTGTGGCTTGAGCTCAGTGAGAACCTCCTTCTCAAGTGTTCCTCTCTGAGAACCATCATCCCATTTCAGCTTTAACTTAGTCAGCCTTTTTTGAGATAAGTTCGCCTCCCTTGCATGCATTGGGATTTGCACTTTGTGCAATCCTTCAATGGAAAGTTCCCCACGTAAACTCTCTAATCCCTTAAGCTTGGTTATTGCAAAGTCACCGTCTCCTCCAACGATGACCTTGGGGAGAGTTTGTAGGTTTCTTAACTCACCAATTCCCAAGGGTAACTTCTTCAAATACGGAGTATTCCCGATGTCAAAATGCCTCAACTTTTTTAGCTTTAGGAAGCTTTTAGGCAATGTAGTTAAGCTATTACAACCAAAAACGATCAATGTTTGTAAATTATAAAGATTACCAACATTCTCTGGTAACTTTGAAATTCTTGTTTCAGACAAATTAAGATACCTCAAGTGGTTCAAACTACAGATGGCATCCGGTACCTCACTAATGTTAAAACGCCTCAAAGAAAGAACCCGTAACAGTGGTAGTTGAGGAAGTAAGTCAACCAAAATTTTATTGGATATGTAAAACATGTTCCAGCTTTGTTCTACCCCAACATATACAGCTAACAGTGTTCTCAAACTTCTTGCTCTTTGAAATGCCTCAAACTTCTGGAAACCTACATTGTCCTCACGCATAAATGACATATGTCGGTACTTGGCTAAAGCTTCCACTGTCATCTCCGTCTGATTTTCAAACCTTAAAAAATATTCTCCAGCAACAAATGCGGCCAAATCGTTCATGAGATCATGCATCACAAAAAACGATTCACCATTAGGTGCGGGTTGGAAAAAGGACCTTGATAGTAATTTCTCAAAATATTCATGACCCAACCGTTCTGGTGACTTGTCTGCAGTTGACTCGTACAGATACCCTTCATCATAATAATTTCTCAAAATATTCATGACCCAAGTGTTTCATGCGAATCAAAGTTATCTGCATCTAATGCATGTAGAGCTAATAAAGACAAAGCATCTTCATGCGACAAACTCTCGAGATTGTCGACATGATTAAAACCTATCTTTTTAAGCAGATCCTGCTGGCGAGTTGTCATGATTACCCTACTTCCAGCAGCCCCAGAATGAAATGGGCGCACTAGTATTTCCCAATCATCATAGTTTTGATTCCACACATCATCAAGTACTAGTAGAAATCGTTTGTCCTTAAATTGCTCTCTAAGAGCAATTTGAAGCTGATTTACATCTTTAAACTGTTTGTTTTCTGTAGCCACACATTCAAAGATGGTTTCACTTATTTTGAATACATCACACTCATCCGAAACACAAACCCAAGCCATGAGTTCAAAGTGATCCTTCACCCGCGTATCGTTATACAATATTCTAGCCAGAGTGGTCTTTCCCACTCCACCCAAACCAACTATGGGTAAGATGCTAAAGTTTTCCTTAGATGATTCGCCTACTAACAGCTGGTCGAGCAATCTCTTTTTCTCACCTTCTCTCCCAACAACATCAGATTCTAGCAAAGAGGTTTCGTTTCTTCTATTAGTATTAATTTTTGGCTTTTCACCTTTCACAATCAAACCAGGATTTTGTTTTTCTAGATATTGTAACCGGGTGGTAATACTGTCTAACTTGGGACTCAACCTATGACTTAGTGAGAAGTTTGTGCAGCAAGTTGGGATGAGCTTTCTTACCATGCTGGTGCTTGCTTCTGATTCCGGGGTCAGCTCACGATGCATAGCTTCGGTAGCCACCTCGTCAAGTACATCGTCGATATCGTAAGCCAGATGTTGGAGACTATTGAGCCATAGTCTGACAGATTCATCAGTAATTTCCTTGTGAGAGGCATCATTAAGCAGAGCTTGGATCTGGGACAACGTGCTCCCCAATTGCTTGAGCTCTGAGTGGATATTCTGAGAGCGAGCATATTTCTTGAAGGCTTCATCGGCTAGCTTCTCAAAAATGACATTGACGAGGGCAGCAGCAGCAGCTTCAGCCATTGTTAACTAACAGTGAAGATGTAAACTGGAATTGGAATGAGAGTAGTTTTTGGTTTGTATGGTATGAATGTAGGTAAATAAGATGAGTGGAGAGAAGATGGGAGTGGTCGGTCTGATTGGAGACAAGAATGAGTGGAGATAAGAAAGAACATTCTTTTTAGTCATTCAACCAATTATGTTAATATTCCTTTTCATAATAGAGTAATTGATTATTATTATTATTATTCATATGAACGTGTATCACTTTATATTAAGTTGTCGACACTAATTGCTTTTAATTGTTTTGCTTTTAGTAAAGAAGGATGCTTTTGCATAGTGGGCAATTATTTTAAGTTCTATGATGTACAGTTGCCGACATTCATTTTTACTAATTACTACTTGTGTTGCTGTTATAAATAGTTTACTATCTATTTTTTTTACTCTCAACTGTTTTTGTATCTCTTCGTGACATTAATAGGCAGCAGAAAGAAAAATGGGTTACTTTACCTGTCAAAATCCTTTACTCAAATGCTTGTATGGAGTTGAAAGTTGTCAGACAATAC
The DNA here is from genome assembly GCA_030545235.1 of Helianthus tuberosus. Classification (NCBI taxonomy): domain Eukaryota; kingdom Viridiplantae; phylum Streptophyta; class Magnoliopsida; order Asterales; family Asteraceae; genus Helianthus; species Helianthus tuberosus. The sequence goes on along the minus strand of CM060423.1, from coordinate 231,307,999 downwards.
AGGTTGTTACATAAATTAAAGATCGCCTGCAGATTTCTATGAGCCTTCGCAATGCATTGTCGATACAATTATCAGCAGCATCATCACATTAATGTCATGACAGAGAGAGGCAACAGGGATCGTCGTTGGATGATGTGACATCCATCACCGGAGAGACTCATGGTTTTGAGGGTGTAACGGACTTGAATTCAAGCTGCAATGAAGATATATGATTTGAGAAAAAATGAGCAAAAAGTTGTGTTATATAACCTGTTTATGGTTGTTAGTTATTTTTTTCTTAATTGACTTTTTTTTAATCCAAAACCCAGAGCCCTTAGTTTCAAGTCAGAGATTAATTTGACATTTACTTGATCATTGTTACTAGAAAACAAAATAATACGTTTTTAAATGTTTATTAATCAAAATATATAGATTTGATTGGCATATAATTGAAAAGTTGTTGTAATAAAACTGATTTATTATAATAAGTTTTTACAAGAATCTCAGCAATTTTTAACGAGCAAATATGAGAGTTTGCAATTGAATTTTCTAAATATGGAACGCTACAACAAAAACAAAGGGCAAATATTAAACATGGTACATAAAAATTGCATTTCCTAATGATAGAAACCAAACACTTTCTATCACATTAATAAGATTAAAAGTTAGTTTTAGCAAAATATAAGTAACCCTTATCATCCATTGATAGTTACTCATTTGCAATATACTTATTTAACAATTCACGTTTGTTTTTATTTTTTTATTCCACAATCTAACTCGTCAATTTTGTTAATGTGGCATTCCACATCATCAACCACTTGGTAAGTGTGCATTTAGACTACATGGTATGGGGGTCGTCCCCCTACCGTCTTGGTCCGGCGCCGGGCCAAACACCCCCCCGCCCGCTGTCTTCGTCCTCTCCGTCACTTTTGAGACGATGGAGCCGCTCCACAAGAAGACAAAAACCAGCCTTCTCCCTCTCTCACACACCTATACATACAATATATACATATACATTTTAGGTCCATCCCCTCATTTCCATACCTCCATCCTCTTTGCCCCATCCTCACACCCAACCTACGTGGCGGATCTTCCTCCAAGGGAGGACCATCACCATACCGCATATCCTAACAATCTACATCACCAACCATGCCGACATTTTTTTTTTTATTTTTTTTCTTAAACCATGTGTAGTGGTTTGGGTGAATAAAGTCCCTGCCTTTGGGCGTTTTCCGCCATGTGGCAGTACAGTCAGCAAGGGCATTATTGGGCGTTTTTTTCTAAAATGGGCGTTTTTTTCTAAAAGAAAAAATTCTTTTAATAGAATTAAAAGCTATTCAAGAAAAAATTGCTCTCTTCGACGAAAGTCTAGACATAACTGTTAATTCAAAACAGGATTCCGAAAGGATACAATCTGAATCTATTCCTTTACAAACAGCTAAAGGTAAAGAAAAATCAAGTCCGTTGATTCCTGTTGCTTTGGAAAAAAGCAATTATAAAGTAAATGAAGAACTAAAATCTTCATCTAGCCCAGTAGCAAACGGCTCTGGTAAAGGCACATCAAATCCGTTGATGGCTGACAGTTTGCCAAAAACTTAACAGGACTCTCTTAGACCAAGTTACTCCCAAGTTACACAGATTCCAGAAAAGCATTATTAAGGGTTATTAGATTTTATCACCCACAACTATTGGCTATTGGCCGCTGTCACCCCCAACTATCACTTTGACGCCCGTCACCCCCAACTTAACACTTAGTGTGTTCTGTCACCATGTCGTTAACTGATCACTAACTTTTGATCATGTTACAACACTTTTTAGGGTGTCATAGGGATCTTGGGAAGGTTTTAGGGATCTTAGGACACCCCTAAAAGTATAGTAACCGGATCAAAAGTTAGTGATCTGGTGACAGAACACACTAAGTGTTAAGTTGGGGGTGGCAGACGTCAAAGTGATAGTTAGAGGTGGCAGCGGCCAATAGCCAATAGTTAAGGGTGATAAAGTCCAATAACCCTTCAAGATTTTATGTTATTTTCGATGGTGAACACAGAGGAATTTATGAAGACTGGTCTATAGTCAAAGGGTATGTTGAAAAAACTAACTACCCCTTCAAGAAATTTGGGTCATTATTTCAAGCCCAACAAGAAGCTACCCGATATTCAGAAAAATTCGGGAAAAGAGAAATACCTTTAAAGGTAACCATTTTTCCTGAGCCATTGAAGCCCAAGAAAAAAAGAAAGAATCATTGAATTCAATAACACTTTCTCAAAATCAACAATAAAAGAAGAGAAAGAAGAAGATATTATATCTTTGGACGAATTCAGAAGAATTTGGTCTAAAACAAGAGCTCTTAGTCAAGATGATTTCGAGTTTGAGCATGTATACACAGAAGATAAGGCTACTAAAAGTCTTTTAGTCTTTTGTCCAGGCGCAAGTCCAGAACTTGTTTCACTAGCATTTTCTGCTGGTCTAATAAAGTTCATATACCCATCTCCAAATTTGCTTGAAATCAGCATGTTCCCAAAAGAAAGCTATTAAAAACTTTCGAAAGAAGATTGCTGCATCAAAAGACGCAAACATCTTCATAAAGTGTAACTCTACACTTCCAGATTGGTACCAAGGAGCTTCTTCTCAAAGTTACCATCATATAGAAATCGGGCTCGCGAAAGCAAGAACCGTCAACCCCTCAAAAGTTATGAATGAAGAGCAAGAAGATCTCGAAAATTGGGTCGAAATAAGGGTTAAAGGATTCTTAAAAATCCTAAATAATCTTCAAAATATTAAAGTAAAAAGCTTTAATAAAGTGAATTATTGCAGCAACCACTGCATCATCACAGGTTACAGTGGAACTCCACTACCAAAGCATGAGAAGGAAGCTTTAGAAAAAATGGAGCAACGCATTATCTTCAACAAAGTTGATGTGAGTCCTACTACCAAACAAAGACTCTGCAAAATAATGCAAAGAGCACAGAAAAGCCATCAGTGCATGAGCTATAAAGAATCTTCCACCGAAGAAAATTCTGACAAAAGTGGTCCCTTTATTAAAAACACCTACTTTTCAGATGAAGACACGCAAGAGCTGGACCCAACACATGGGTTTGTCGACCAAAAAACGTCATGCATGACGAACACTTAAGGCTATTTTAGTCCTTTTGTAAAATTCACTTCTGCTATATAAAGAAGTCGAATTCATTAGTTTAGATATCCCCTATCCTATCTCCTATCCCCTGCTCGAATCCTAATTCCTCTCAACAACTCTCAACCACCCTCACTTTTCTTTTCTTTCGTTGATCATTCGAATGATCACATTTTACTTTCTAGTTATGTGTGCTAGGATGGAGTAGAACTCCTTTAAGGAGTTGATGTAAATATCAAGAAGTTCTCCTTCAGGAGAACAGTTATGAAATAAAAACTCCTTTGTAACCCCCTATCTTATTTTCTATCATAAAAGTTTTTATTCTGTAAAACCTGGAGTCCTGGAGCCCGTTGAAGTACCGCTTAGGCAGGAGGCCGTTAGGGAAATTAAGGGTTGGATTGGTCCCTTGCAGAAGAAATAGAAACTTTCAAGTGGTAGAAAATACAAGAAGAAAAAGGTATAGATTTTATTTCAAACTGTTAAATTACTTCAAGATTGATATTTTATATCTCTCCTTAAAATCATAAAAAGAATTTTAATTCAACACAAAAAACTAAGATTTTGATTAAATCAAAAAATGATGTTTACAAACAAACATAAAAAGAAATCGATTAACAACTATCGAAACAAATGATTTTTCATTCTAAAAAATTTAGTCAAAATATGACTACAAAAAATAATGAATTTTGTAAATTCAAATGATTAATTCCACAATTAAACAATTTCAAAATTGTTTATGTTAGTCAACAATTGTCGACTAATAATTCGAAAAATTTATATTCGACGAATAATTCTTTTGAATTTTATATTCAAAATACTATGCATCTTTAGAATTTTATATTCAAAGTACTGTGCATCTTTTGAATTTTATATTCAAAGTACTGTGCATCTTCTTCATTTAATCGATCGATTAAATTACAAAAGAAAAGAAATGAGTCTTAACCAGACCACAAAAATTCTAAAGGACTTAATGAACCCTTTAGTTGAATTTGTCACAAATTCAGAAGTACCTCCGCAAGTTTTTTTCTAAAATGGGTGTAATGGGGATGTGAGCATTATATTAAAAAGGGGTGTTAAACAATTAAATAAAAAAAATCCAAAAAATGGTATTGGGCAAGCATAGGAAAGAATGCATGTGATTGACCAAACAATTGGACGTTTGGCGTGGTTTAAAAAACGCCGGGGGGCTTTTTTTGAAAAAAAAAACACTAGAAAATGCTCGTGGGGGTGGGGGTGGGGGTGGGGGTGGGGCATGATTGGGCGTGTTTTGGGAAAAAAAAAAAGTGGGCAAAAACGCCCCAGTACGCATGGTCTTATGTGAAGTCGAGTCATAATCACTTTACATTTTTGTCACGTCTAGGTGAAAAGAAAAAATAAAATAATCAAAGCAATAGATGCAAATCCATTAATGTAAACAATATCCGCATAAAAAAACTTTGAAATCTTCCGTTTGTTGAAGACTTGCTTTGATTTCTACTAATTTAATTCAGGTTACCTCTCTCCATGTTCTTGGTCCTTTTGGTCAACATATTTTAACAATTCTTTTGTAAGGAGTATGTATATATAGTTAGGGTTGAGCATTTGGTACTAGGAAACGGTACCGTACCGTTAAGTTCAGTACCGGTATCCATTTTTCGATACCGGTACCGACATTTACCGGTAAATCAACCAAAATAGGTACCGTACCGGTATATTCAGTACCGGTGCCTATTTTCCCCTTTTTACCGTACCACACTCATCCCTATGTATAGCTGTTAGCCACATAATGACTTGGTTAGTACTTTTTAATATTAAAAACTGAATGAAAATTAAAACAATGTATAGTTTATAGTCATTCAAGCACAATAAAACAATTTCTTTTAATCGGACTATGGGTGACACAACAATAAACAACTTTTCTTGTGTTAATCCAAGAAAATTAATCCAAGTATGCATATTGAAAGAGTCAAAACTCAAAAGTGTATTAAGTAAACAAGTACCATTAGTAGTCTCTTGTGTTAATTGATGCAGGGGATACGAGAGATGATGGGCCTGCAGACTATAGTGAGAGCCTCTTCCATTACACCTTTCTTCTGGATTTCATCATCCACGGGTTTCTATCCATACGTGGACTGTCTACGATAAAAATACATTTTAACAAGGTGAGATTCAATTGTGTTAATCAACGACACAATTGATTGAATTGAAAGAATAAGAACAAAATTAACAAATGATTTGATGTTTGACAATCGTTCCATACTTATACATAGTGAACCTGCGTGAAACAATCGACGCAGCGATTGAGAGATACCGATTTACTTAAATGACACCCTAAACCCCTTGCATAATAAACTATACAATTTACACCTTAAACATACTTTACAAAAATAACACTTATACCTATGCCTGGCAAAATGAGCGGGTCGGATTGGGTGTAGTGACGGGTCAAATCGGGTTCGGGTCAGAATGGTGCGGGTCAAAACGGGTCATGTTAAGGAAAGGGTCATTTGGGTTCAAGTCAGATTCGGTTCGGGTCAGAACGGGTCATTTGACAGATTGATCTCTGCACCCAGCAGTAATAGAATCTCTATTCCCTACGGTAAAATCTTTGCTTTCTTAACTAAAACAGAAATTGAAATTGTAACAGATGTTGAACAGATATTTATTTTAATTGAAAAACTAAACTTCAGTTAAACTTAAAAGAAAACAGTTTTATTTTGGGAAAAAAAAGCAAATAAACACAAATCAAATATTCAAACATACTAATTGAGAAAAGAACAACCAATGATCGTTTCTGTTTCTTCTGGTGAGGCAGCAACGATTCATAATTCATGCGGTTTCAATTCAATAATCGCTCCACCTGATCTCTCGCATATGTCAACCAGTTCGGGTTTGTAACTGTCAGCCATTGAGTGATCATTTACACACTCACCGGTTACACAATCGATCCGTTACGTTACGACCTCCGCATAACATCGAAACACCGTCGTTTAATATGTTACTAACTTTATGATGGTCGGCGTCGCTAGTTTACCGGAAGACAGAAACACCGTCGTTTGCTATGTCACCAACTTAATGGTGGTCGGCGTCGCTAGTTTACCGGAACACAGAGATAGTGCGTAAAGGAGACGAGAGTAGAGGAGAATCTGTAAGCTTCTAATATGGTGGTTTGGTGAGATTTTTCTAAGAACTAATTTTGTGTGAGAGTGACGATCTCAGATTTAGAGAGAAGAAAAAGAAAAGCTTTTGACAAAAAAACCCTAGATTTTTTCTAACTAGTTCCACCTGTTTGTTTTTTTCTTCTGAACCCACTAACCCGTTCCACCCGTTTGTTTCTTTTTAATTCCAAACCCAATTTGACCTGTAAAATCTTTCTGTATTTTAGGGTGACCCAGCCAGACCCATTGATTACTAAAAAGAAACCCAAATCAACCCATGGTGATTTAAAAAAAAAAACCCAAAACGACCCATTTTATGCATGTGGGTCAGAATTGCCCGCTCTAATAATACCCCTTTACTCGAACAGGCTGGGTGAACCAAGTCATATATTTCATCTTTGCTCTTTTACCTCTCCTACTTTGACTATAATGGTCAAAACCAAAATTTTCCAAAATAAGAACCGACAAGAATACATTAAAATTTTCTAAGAAAAACTTAATATGTATGTATGTTAAAACACACCTTATTTAAGGCAAGCTCATTGAAGCTCCTGCAGAATGTGCAATTTTGCCACCAGCATCTTCTGTTAATTGCTTCTTACCAGATTTTGCCCTTATTACATATCTACATGAAAAAGGTAGGATTTTTAGCATTTAGCCCAACTGACCATACAAAACAAGCAGCAGGGCAGTTTAGTCATACAACAAAGAATTTCAAGTAGAAGTGAAACTAAGAGAACTAAAATTGCATATAAGAGCGTGTTGCCTTGATACCATATTATATCATCTTGTACACAAAATTTCGTCCGAAACTTGTGAATGTCAAGATGGGTCGATTTGGTTTGTTTTTTCACTTTGTCTATCTCAAACTGATAGGATATATAAGGGCATATGGCTTTAAAGTTTTAACTTTATTATGAATGATTTATAATAATTAGTGATTTGACATCACTGGGATAGTCAGTTTACCACTTAGAGTAGTAACCAATTGACTTATCAAACATTGAGTAACCTATCTTTCTATTCGTTTATTCTAATTTCAGTGAAGCGGGTCTTATAACGAGCATCTATATTCCATCATCTTAATAGCAAAAACAACAATGTTGATGAAGATTGCTGTTTACAGTAATGTGTTTTTTTTTAAAGTTACTTCACAGCTTTGTCATAGTACCCCCAATATGGATTGATTAGGTTGAAAACAGATACATACACATACATACATACATACGTATAAATTGAACCAATAAACCGGTTAGTACATACATGAACACATATAGATATGTGACCATGACGCTGTAAAGAAATTGAAGAACAAATTCATGTAAAGAAACAGGCATTATACAAATAAGCGATAGTACTACATGAACAAAATACACAATCACATTTAATCAGCATTGTTTAGTGGCCTCTATAAATAGTTAAAATCAATATGTAAAACCAGCAGAAACACTTGATGAACAAAATAGAGAACGACATTTAATTAAGTTAGGTTAAAGCGAACTTACATTGAATAAATAAAAATCTGATCCTGAAGTGAATGAAAACTGTAATTACAAGTAAGTCTCTCTACTCTTCATCAACGCCGTTTCGATTTCGTTGGAAGTAGTTGTTGTGATGCTGAAAGCAATTCGATGAAACGGAAGGAACCTATGAAGCTCGAAGATCGAAAATTTATTCGTTTAGGTTTATTATGTTCGTCTGAATCGGCAACGGTGGCAGGGTGGCCGGAAGTGAACTCCGTTTGTCTCCAAAAGGGGAACTGGTATGAGTCGCATAGGGCAATTAATGATTAGGTTGGGCCAACTTGTTAAACAAAGTCACTTAAACCCAACTTAAAATTACCAGGGTCTAGGGAGGTGGAAAAAACTGCTTTTTTTGTAATTGGTTTCAAACTGGCCTGAGAAGGCAGGTTGTAATCGGTTTTGGAATCTATACTTTGAGACCGGTTAAACCGAACCAAATTGGTTAAACCCATTTTTGGAACTAATCTTTTTCCCCCTCAAAAAAACCAATTCCAAGAGGAGTTGGTTTTGACTTTTGTTGACTCAAATCTGAACCGGTTTGGAAAAAAAAAACATATGAAAATAAAGTAAGGGATAACGGCGGTATGGCGACCGGAAGTGGACTCCATTTGTCTCAAAAGGAGGGAGAAGATTTTAAGTGGTTTTGAGTCACATAGGCCATTGCTGATTAAGTTGGCCCAAGTCCAGCTTCTTAAACAAGTCAATTAAGCCCAACTTAATATTACCAGGGTTACGGAAGTGATAAAACTGGTTTGGGAACCGGAGCATGTTTGTAATTTGAAACCGGGACCGGTTTTGAACAAACCCACACAAATGGGTTGTAATCGGTGTGTGAACATATACTTCGAACAGTCAAACCCGAACCAAACTAGTTAAAATCCAATTTTGAAATTGATTTTTACAGCTTAAAAAGGCAGTTTCAACCAAAGCCGGTTTTGACTCTTGTTAACTCAAACCATTAACAAGTTTAACGAAATAATCACTTTAAAGTGGGTAATTAATACAAGAAAACAATTTAACTAAATTAGTTAAGGTTTTAAGGTGAGAAAATCATGTAATAAAACAAAGAATAATAAGTATACAGAGGTCTAACTATTGAAACTTAATCATATCGTATTAGTATACAGAGGCCTAATTTCAAACCATTCGTGGCTACCCATTTTTCTTTATCTTTCCATGGGTGGGCTTCAAGCCCATCAGCAAAGAAACCAATACTACATTTTGGCCCAATAAAGAAGCCTAAACAAAACCACAGCCAAGTTGCACGGCCCACCAGTTAAAAATGAAAATTCCCTGTTTCTTTACCTTTTATTCATCAGATTCAAAACCATCATTAACGATTCAAAGCTTTTTTAACATGATCTAAACAATTAGATATATCAGTCAGTTATATTCAAATTAAAACAACTCAAATGCAACTTCATTTTAATTGTGAACCTCCATTAAAACCTAAACGGAATGGTTTCTATGTATCACTAATGAGTAGATTCATTACAAGTTGATGGATGCATAACTAAAAAGTAGCTCGACATCATAACAACCAACTTACATAATCTCATATAACATAACTAAACTGAAAAGTTTCATTCAATATGTCACACCCCGATATTTCCACGTATTACCGGTGGGCCCGGTGGGGAGTATCGTGACGTGGTTGGTAACATTACGGTCAAACAACACAATATTTAATATGCACAGCGGAAGCAAAAGATAGATATATTTCAACCGAATATAATTGTAATATCAAGTATCACAAACAGTTGAAAATAATCCACATGTGGATCAAAATAAAATGGAAACATTGTTCAATAGTTTGACATCCAAGCTTGCGAGACTTATTGTGGACGCTAGGAGAAAGCCAGCCTAGTTCGCGTAGTACCTGCACTTAACCTTTTTGGGAAAATACGTCAGTTTACACTGGTAAATACAATCAACCGACTCATTTGAAAAGGTTTAATAAAATTGATTTGAATGCACGTGGCACAAACTTTTTATAACTTGGGATAATTATTTGAATATAATCTTGTAAAAGAATTACATGTTTCTTATGCGTTCAGTAGCCCGATCCGCAGACCGGGTTAAAGATCAATAGACACACCACATTATTTATTTTGGCACTGACGGGTGTACGCCTACACCCCGTGCTTAGGTCGTGGCCATTTCGTAAAATGATGCCAAGGATATCCGGGACATGGTCATTAAACCCCCAAAGGCTTTAAGCAAACAAAACATTTCAAAACGGAACATATCAATGATTTAACCTCTATTCGATTAAAGATTCAATGTCCGACCAAGCGGTATTTTATATACCATACCCCAAGCCCGTATAGGGAAAATAAGTTAAAAGTATTTACCTGAGCTAAATATAATATTCAATCCCAGTCGTATCAAATCAGCAAGTTGTAACACCCTGAAAACGGATTTGGTAATCAAACTCCGTTAATACTAAAAGACGGGCAACGTACCGTTAATAGTAAAAATAACCCGGTAAATATTTGGATTTAAATAAGAAATCCTAATATTTTATACGAACGAATCAAAGTTTTAAGGAATTAAGTTTATAAGAGCCTGAGTTAACGGGACTTAAAATAAAACGGGTTATAACTCCCGGAACCCACTAAATAACTGTTAAGATCGGAGGCTCTCCTGATTGTGCTTGTTTGTGCAATTGTTTGTATAAATGAATATGAAAACATGTAAAATGCAGCGGAAATGAATAACAAACTTTGTAAACACAATTAAGGAAGAAAATAGTTTAGATAAACAAATGTTTTTCATCAGTCGAAAGATTACAAAGTAATTCAAAAGATTACAAGCATGCTTACAAACTAAGCTCCCCCTCAGCCTGATATCCCAAGGTTGGATTGCACAAGATGAAAGGATTGAATTGAGGAGAAGAACTCACTCAAAACGAATCAAATGTAACAGTACAGAGTACTGTTCCATTTATAGACAATCCAAACCGCTGAGGCAGCTCAGCTGACGTCACCATGAAAGCGACGTCTAACAGCCTAACAACTTGTATCTACTGTCTTATACAAACACTGCTAATCTTAACAACTGACTATACATGAAACAGATGATATACTAAACTACTGCTCTCTCTAATCATCAGTGCTTTCCTCAAGGTTGATCAGTCCTTGATTGGGCAGTGCTTTGTCATCAGCAGTTTGTACCAGCAGTGCTTAGTTTCCAGCAGTCTTCTAGGCTTCATCAGTAGTTAGGCAGAACAGCAGCAGTTGTATTCGGGCAGTGGATATAAAATCATCAGCTGTTATAATCACTGTCAAGGGAGAAGACTTAGTGTAAACTGCTGCTTATTGTGAATCCACTGTCATGATCTGGTTTTGGCTTTCATTATCTGTTCCTCTGGTAGGGTTCAATCCCAACAATAACTAGGAATATCAACCTAGTTAGTCTAGTGTTTTAAAAATAATGAGGAACTTGATGTAGTAACCTTTATAAACTTGGGTAAAGTTGAGGGACTAAAATGGTTAAAGTGAGAAAATGGGTTTTATTAATTAAAATTAAAAACACCAAAACACACACCTTTGTGTGTGTTCTGGTCGTACAAAACACAGGAGTCAAGAAGAGCTCTCAAGCTCAAACCCTAAAACACAGAAATTCATCAAATTGAAGGAGCAAATCAAGCCCGAATCGAAATCCAAGCATAGATTAATGATCCCCATTGCAAGGAGATCATAAGGTATGTAAAATTTGACAAAAATTCTCTACTTGAAATTCTCATGAATTTAGAGAACTTGAAATCTGATGATGCATGTATGAATTGTAGATGAATTAGGAACATTAAAATGTCTAGGAGTAAACCCTAGACAAGTACATGTTGAAATTATGCTAATTCTAGTGAAATCCCTGGTCACCATTGTAGGTGACTAGTGGGTTATGTAGAACTTGATAAACACTAGGAAATTTGGGGTTGTTCTAGTGTAATTTGACATATGTAAAGTTATTTCAGAATTGTAAAGACAAATAATTGTGTTAAATAGTTGATTGATGAAAATTCGGGTTATATGACAAGTTATGAGCTTGTTAATGAATTATGTAAAGTTATACCCGTTAGGTGTTCGCTAAAATGCCTAAATGAACAATAAATGTTGAAAATCGGATAAAAACGCATGTTTGATGGATATGGCAAATTGTGCGTTAAGACTTATAAAAAGGGTTCTAAACGGATTGTGAATTGAACTCTCTTGGCGAGGAATCCGGATCGTCAAGTGGACAAGCCGGTGGAAATACGTGTTTGAAAAGGATGCTTAAAAGGTACGCAACTACGGTTCCGTTACATTATGCTTGATTTCATATTTTCGTTAGTAGACTTTAAATTAGCATAATACATGAAATTGGCATTTAGTGGAAGTGACGAAGATCACTAGGAAAATAAACGGGTCAAAAGGTGAAATTATCACCCTTTGACAATATCGACTAATGGTTTGTCGAGTTACATGTTTATAGGAATAAATATCAAATGGATACGCACACCGCTATTGCTTAGCGGCTACTAAGTCAAGGTATTGAAACGGGTCAATATATTGATCCGAGCCAGGTATGTATAATGATTCAATTCATCATGTAGAACTTGAGGTTTTCTAAGAGTTAAACAAGGTCAAATTGGATATTTGGTTATCTTAAAGATAAACCGAATAATTCAAGTTATAATTGTAGTGTTTTAGAAACATAATGGCTTCTAAACAACGTCATAGTTAAAAGATCGAAATTTTGGGTCAAACAAGTATCTGAAAGTCCTTTGTCGTAAAAGAAGGACCAAAATTGACCAAAATGCCCTTGTAGGTTAAATTGAACAAACAACCCTTAAAGGTTGTTTGGAAACGAGTTTCATGATTAAATAAATACTTAGAATAAGTGTAGAAGTTGAAAGATGTAATACGTTAGTCAAATAGCTCTATTTGAGTCTTGCCGTAAAATTACAATCCGAAGGGTAAAACTCGGAACATATAGATATACACATTGAAATCCAACACACAAAGAGTTGTAGTTGAAGATTACTTGATAAGAAATGTAGGAATAAGATGCTAGAAATGAATGAAAGCGATTTCAAGCTTTAAAGTGCTTAAATACCCTTAACGGGTCAAAATAAGCATATGAGCGAAAACGGGTTTAAATTGTGTAATAAACCTATGATTAGAACCTAATATAGTAGGTAACATTAATTTGAAGAAGTGTATGAGATATAGGAATCAAATAAATACGTTTGTTTGATAAAATGCATAAACGGGTTAAAATTCGGTAAAAAGGTAACGAGTCGAAGGCTTAGAAGTCTCAAAATTTCTTATGTTGGATGTAGGATTTTAACTCCATGAGATGGAGGATTAAATTACGGGAACGTAGGAAAAAGAATCGGGTAAAACGGATCAATAACGAAGAAGTTATGGCCGTTTCCGTGAAATCGGGTTGAGCTGGGAATGTACAGCAACAGCTAAAGGCACCAGGCTGTGAAAACAGGGGCTTAGCGTGACACCTAGGCCCTTGGCGTCACGTGAAGCCCCCTAACTCCGAAAATTTTCAAAATTTTGTCATGTTAGCCCCTGTACTTGTTTGAACTTAATATTTGACTATCAAAACTAACTTTAAGTTGGTTTTGATCATAGGTGAATGCCAAGAGTGCCCGGATGAAGATCAAGCGACGAGCAAGAACCGAACACGATCACGAAATAAGCTTCCGCACTATGTATCGTTATTATGTTAAACGACGAACGTACACATGATATGTTGTATACTTTTAAATTGTAAAAAGTTTTAATCAACCCGTAATTTCCAATGCATATGTAATCTTAATTACATGATTGTTTTTCGTAAATGATACGTTAAACCTTAATTTATAAGAACGGGTGTTACACAAGTACAGATAGCTTACCGGGTCTCCTATTCTGGAACGAAGGTTATAATAACCTATTAGAATCCTAACGGGTCTTTAATTAAGCCTAAACTTAGACCGGTTAGTTTTAAATAAAGATACGGTTCAAACGCACGATTAAGCGAAGACCGGAGTAGAATGTGATTTAGAACCTACAAGTTTGAAGACTTGTATAATATGGGTAATCTAACCACATTCTGGATTTTGAGATAAAAACGATAAGGTTTGACCCGTTTCGGCTAATTTATGCAAACTAGTTATATAAACCGAACCGAACGCGCAATAAGCGTAACGGGTAACCATAAGAGTCACTTACAGGTTTCCTAAGTTAATATGCCTTAAATATGTTGTGATATCAGTAGGATACCTTCCATTATGCCCATAACGAGTTTAATCTTAATTTAAGCCCCGTAGGGGTATTTTGGTCATTTTAAAGATTATAAAAGAGATTAATTATAATTCTGAGACTCGGGTCTGAAATAATCAGTAGAACAACTTACTTTAACAGGTTATATCATTTGGTAATAAGTCTTTTATGACAAAATGGTTTAAAACCCAAACTATGCGTTTAATACGCTTAAAAAGCCATTTTAAGCGATTTCCGGGTTGTACAGGAAATCTGAGTTTTTTGATCAGGTTATAAAGTTCAAAATACTTCATTTATTATATAAAATCAGTAGCAATTGGATTGGTGTTAAAATACTATGTAGAACTCATTTTATAACCAAAAAGGGCATAATCGGTATTTACCGAATTAACGCCATAACTCTAGGTTATGAGCAGGTTAAAAATAATTAAAAATCTTCAAAAATCCCAAAATATTATATTACATCAGTGGGTAAAAAGTTTGGTGTCAAAAATTGGGTTTAGATAGGCTTTATGCTAATGACGCCGTTTAATTACTAAAAAGCGTTCTAATTACGTCATTGAGCATAACTCCTAATCTAGACCTCAAACTGATGTGAAAATTTAGGTACATGTTTATAAATCAGTAATAAAGATTATTGTCCTCTCACATTTCCAAAATTCTCGTTTTATGGTCAAAAGGGCATTTTGGTCAACATTAAGCAATTAACGGAAACGTGTAAACGAATCGAGCAATCAACGAACCAAACACAGGGGGTTACACTATCATGTAACCCAGTCCTAATGAAGCTCTAAGGCATTTCTAATCTCTACTAAAACGGGTCAGAACTGAAGTCAAAGCAAAAGTCAAAGTTTTGCGACTTTCGGTTCCGAACCGGGTCTTAACAGAAAATTGTCGGATCAAACAAGCTTAGACCAGTTCTTATACTTATTACCAAGTTATATGAGTGATAAAATAGGTTACACGACTTCTACATTGCTAATTACGTGTTAATTTGCAAACTAAGCTTCTGTTGACTTTTTAATACAAACTTTGACCCGACGAATGATCTAGTTAGAGCGGGAATCAAAGGGTGCCCTTTTAAGGGTTTAATGGCCACATAATTACCAACTTATAATTACCTTCAATTAGACTAATCACTGGACCATTAATGATTAATCGCTAAATCAAATGTAAATTACGATGGTTTGACTTTTAAGCTAATAACTAAGTAAAACTCAATTAAGGAAGGTCAAGGGTACTTACCAAAGTCCTATGCACTATTAGAGATGCTTGGGAACTGATCTTATACTCCAGGAAGCTCCACAAATGCAGATGGAAGGTGTGATCAAAATGTTGCAACACGAGGGCCTTTTATAGTGCTTTCGATCTCATTAGATCATGACAACAAATGCTACCACTGATCATGGATCATCCACAAGTGTCCCTAGGGCCTAGGAACTGTTAGGGGTCGCCCATGGATGTGAAAATGTCACACCCCGGATTTCCACGTGTCACCGGTGGGCCCGGTGGGGAGTATCGTGACGTGGTTGGCAACATAATAGTCAAACAACACAATATTTAATATGCACAGCGGAAGCAATTTGAAAGATATAATTCAACCGAATAAAATATTGTAATATCATGTATCACAACAGTCGATTGTTTGTCCACAGACGGATCGAAAATAAAACGGAAACAATAGTTCAACAGACTTTAGGCATCTTAAGCTTGCGAGACTTCTATTGATGCTAAGGAGAAATCCCAGCCAATTACGCTTAGTACCTGCATTTAATTTTTTTGGGAAAATACGTCAGTTTAAAATTGATTTTGGAAAAATGATTAAAAATTGATTTGGATGCACGTGGCATAAACATTTTATAACTTGGGAGAATTATTTAAATATATAATCTTGTGAACGAATTACATGTTCCTTATGCGTTCAGTAGCCCGGATCGTGTCCGGGTTAAAGATCAATAGACACACCACATTATTCTTTTGTGCACTGACGGGTGTACGCCTACACCCCGCGCTTAAGTGTGGCCATTTCGTAAAATGATGCCAAGGATATCCGGGACATGGTCATTAACCCCCCAAAGGCTTTAAGTAAACAAGACTGTTTAAACGAGCCGATCAAATTATTCAATTAACCACCCAACGATGGAAGATTTGATGCCCGATCAAGCGGTATTCTATATACCGTAACCCAAGCCCGTATAGGGAAAATAAGTTAAAAGTATTTACCTGAGCAATGTAATAATCACAATAAGCAAAATGCAAGTAGCTTTTACTGGTCTCCTATTCTGGAACAAAGGTTTATAATAACCTATTAGAATCCTAACGGGTCTTTAGTTAAGCTTAAGCTTAGACCGGTTAGTTTTAAAGATACGGTTCGTACGCATGATTAAGCGAAGACCGGATGGAATGTGATTTAGACCCGACAAGTTCGGAGACTTGCTTAATATGGGTTTTTCATACACATTCTGGATTTTGAGATAAAACCGATAAGGTTTGACCCGTTTAGGCTAATTTATGTAAACTAGTTACATAAACCGAACCGAATGCGTAATAAGCGTAACGGGTATTCATATGAGCCATTCATAGGTTTCCTAAGTTAATATGCTTCAAATATGTTGTGACATCAGTAAGAGGTCTTTTATTATGCCCGAAACGAAATTAAACACAAACTATGCCTCGTAGGGGTAGTTTGGTCATTTTCAATGTTATAAAAGAGTTTAAGTATTTACCTGAGTTACAGGTCTAATATAATCAGCAAAAATACTTATTTTACTAAGTTATAACAGTAGGGTAAAGTATATATGTGAAATTTATCAATTATAACCAAATTATGCACCATAGGGGCATTTTGGTAATTTCACATAAGCCGTAAAGCTCAAAACAGAAGTCTGAGTTAAACAACTTTTGCTTACTGTCAAAATATTATAATTTACCTAAAATATCAGTAGGTATCAACCCTTGTATGTTTAAAATGGTTTTAGTACATACTATGAGTTAAAAACGCTTATTAAGGCGATTAGAAGCCATTTCCGGGTTTGATACATAAAGCTGATATTTTTATTATTCCAAAAGGCTTAAAATAATTTATTTATCATTTAAGATCAGTAGCAAAAGGTTTGGAGTCGATTAGATATGTAAAACTCATTTTATGGCCCGTAAGGGCAAAACCGACAATTACCGGATTAAGCCTATGACTATAAGTTATGATCAGCCTAAAATTAATTAAAAATCTTCAAAAATCCCAAAATAATATATTACATCAGTAGGTAATAAGTTTGATATCAAAAAGTAGGCTTAACTAGGCTATACGCTAATTACGCCGTTTAATTAACATAAAGCTTCTTAATTACGCTAATGAGCATAACTCTCAATCTACACCTCAAACTGATGTCAAACTTTGCATACAAGTTTATATTTCAGTAATTAAGGTTTCTACTCTTTTACATTTTCAAAAATCACGTTTTAAGGTGAAAAGGGCATAATGGTCAACATATGAGCAATTAACGGAATCATGCGTATTAATTGGTTAACTAATGAACCATGGTGTATAATCACAGAGGGTTATACTAGCATGTAACCTGGTCTAAATGAAGCTCTTAGGTATTTCTAAATCATACCAAAACGGGTCCGAACTGAAGTCAAAGCAAAAGTCAAAGCTTTGCGACTTTCGATTCCGAACCGAGTCTAAACAGTAAATTGTCGGGTTGAACATGTTTAGACATGTTCTTACACTAATTACCAAGTTATATTTATGATCAAACAGGTTGTATGTGTTCTACATTGCTAATCATGCATAAATTTGAAAATAAGTATCCTGTTGACTTTTTAATAATAAGTTTGACCCGACATTTGACCTAGTTAGAGTGGGAATCAGGGGGAACCCTTTTAAGGGTTTATTACCCACATAATTACCAACTTATAACTACTTTTGATTCGACTAATCACTGGACCATTAGTGATTAATCTTAAAGTCAACCGTTAATTATGACGGTTTGACTTTTAAGCTATAACTAAGCAAAAACTTAACTAAGGAAGGATTAGCAAACTTACTGAAGTCCTATGCACGAAACGTGAAGCTTAGAGAGAAGTCCTTAGCTCCAGAAATGCTCCAATGTGCAGATGGAAGGTGTGAAGCATTGGTTGCAACTCATGGCCCTTTTATAGTGAATTTTTCACCATAGATTGTTGACAAATAAGTCTACTACTGACCATAACTCATCCACAAGTGTCCCTAGATGTTTAGGGGGTTGTTTAGGGGTCAAGAAAGATGTGGAAAATAGGTTAAAGTCGATTGCAAAGGCTATGGCAGACAAGGCTCCTACAAAATCATAGCAGGTTGTTCAGATAGGGCCGTTGCGTAGCGCGACGGCAAGGTGTTGAGTGCTCGCGCTACGCGAGCCTATGTGATCTTGCCAAAACAATTTCCATCAATTGCAGTTTTGGTCCCTGGTCCTTCTAAAGGTCGCTTTCACGTCTTGTTTTGCACTATGAGCCCTCTAAATTGACTTATAAGGGCTTTAAGACATTTACCCACTTTGTTTAGTCCTCGGTTAACTTTATTGTTACCCGAAAAGTCCTAAACTTCAACGTTGACGCTTTTAACCCCTTGTATACGATTTTGATCATAACTTTCTCATACGATAACGAAACTTTATGAAATTTATATCGTGTATTCTAGTGAGCATAATTTACCATTACAAAGCTTCGGGTTTGTCAAAAGGTCACTCAGAGGTATAACTTAAACATGTTGACCCATTTAACCCCTGCAGTTTGTAATCTCTCACTTTCTTTCATATTTAGCTTCGTATGATCCATGATTTATTCGTTTGAAGGTATGAGCATCATGTAGGGTTAATGTACAATATATTTATTCACTGTTGACACTTAGAACTCGTATATTCACCAACTTTTCATGATTGTCAACTTTAATCCTTCTATAACATTCTTTCACACGTTCAAACATATGACACGTGTCAACACATTATAGGACGTGAATTTTTGAGGTGTTACATCCTCACCCCCTTAAAAGATATCTCGACCTCGAGATTTACTTAAATAAATAAGGGTACTTTTCTTTCATCGTGGACTCAACCTCCCATGTATACTCGGGACCTCTACGGGCATCCCATTTGACCTTTACAATAGGTACATGCTTCCTTCGAAGCTTCTTAACCTGTCGATCTTCAATCGACAACGGTTTTTCCACAAATTTCAAGCTCTCATCTATATGCACATCTGTATGTGGTATTACCAGTGATTCATCAGCGAAGCACTTCTTCAGATTGCAGATGTGGAACACATTGTGAATTCCACTGAGCTCTTCAGGTAAGTTTAACTTATAGGCAACTGACCCGACACGTTCGATAACCTCGAAAGGTCCTATGTATCTCGGGCTTAGCTTGCCTTTCTTACCAAATCGCATCACCCCCTTCCAGGGTAATACTTTAAGCAATACTTTGTCACCTACTTTGAAGTGAACAGATTTACGCTTTGGATCAGCATAACTTTTCTGCCTATCTCGAGCAGCTTTGAGACGGTCACGAATTTGGACAATCTTGTCCGTCGTTTCAAAGACTATCTCTGGTCCTGATAATTGGACATCTCCAACTTCCGCCCAACAAACAGGCGTTCTACACTTTCTACCGTATAAGGCCTCGAAAGGCGCAGCCTTTATGCTGGTGTGGTAGCTATTGCTGTAGGAGAACTCGATTAACGGTAGGTGTTTATCCCAACTACCACCCAGGTCAATCACACATGCACGAAGCATGTCTTCCAACGTTTGAATAGTACGCTCACTCTGGCCGTCCGTCTGAGGATGGTAAGCCGTACTAAAATTCAAACGCGTGCCCAAAGATTGCTGGAAACTCTTCCAAAAATGTGACGTGTATCTAGTATCTCTGTCAGAGATAATAGACACAGGTATGCCATGTAAGGCTACAATCTTATCCACAAACAACTGGGCTAACATGTCAGAGCTGTAAGTCTCCTTAATGGGCAGGAAATGTGCTGACTTAGTCAGTCTGTCTACGATCACCCAAATGGTGTCATTTCCTTTCCTTGTCTTAGGTAACTTGGTGATAAAATCCATAGTTACCATCTCCCATTTCCAAGTGGGAAGTTCAGGCTGTTGTAGCAAACCTGACGGTTTCTGATGCTCGGCTTTGACTTGCGCACAAGTCAAGCATTTAGCTACATAGGTGGCTACAGACTTCTTCAAGCCTATCCACCAATAATTTGCCCTTAGATCCTGGTACATCTTATCAGCTCCAGGATGAACGGAGTATTTGGAACTATGGGCTTCCTGGAGGATGACATCTCGAAGTCCTCCATAAATTGGAACCCATATTCGTCCATTTAATCTTAGAATTCCGTCTTTGCCAAGAGATAACTGCTCCTCAGTTACTCCTAGCTTTTCATTTGGATAGTTAGCTTCCAACACAACTTCCTTCTGTGCAGCTAACAACCTTTCAGTCAAGCAGTTCTTTATCTCCATGCGCTTGGCATTGATTCGGATGGGTTTCACCCTTTCCTTTCGGCTCAAGGCATCAGCGACTACATTCGCCTTGCCGGGATGATATCTGATTTCACAATCATAATCATTTAAAGTCTCCATCCAACGGCGTTGCCTCATATTTAAATCCTTCTGATTAAACAGGTGCTAGAGGCTCTTGTGATCAGAATAGATCACACATTTGATACCATACAAATAATGCCTCCACAGTTTTAGTGCGAATACAACGGCACCCAACTCCAAGTCGTGGGTGGTGTAATTCTTTTCATGCACTTTCAACTGTCGTGATGCATAGGCAATAACTTTGCCTTTCTGCATAAGCACACACCCCATGCCAGTGTGCGATGCATCACAGTAAACCACAAAATCTTCTATTCCATCTGGCAATGTCAAAACAGGAGCGTTGCTCAACTTCTGCTTTAGGATATCAAAGGACTCTTGCTGCTTAGGGCCCCAAATGAACTTTACTTTCTTCTTAGTCAAGGAAGTTAGGGGTGAAGCAATCCTTGAAAAATTTTCAATGAAACGCCTGTAATATCCTGCCAATCCCAGGAAGCTACGAATCTCTGTAGGCGTCTTTGGCTCTTTCCAGTTCATAACTGCTTCTACCTTAGCGGGATCCACTTGGATACCACGCTCACTGACCACGTGTCCAAGGAATTAGACTTCTCGAAGCCAAAATTCACATTTAGAGAATTTGGCATAGAGTTTCTCATGATGTAGAAGTTTGAGAATACAGCGAAGGTGTTTCTCATGGTCAGCTTGGTTCTTCGAGTAGATAAGAATGTCGTCGATGAAAATGATGACGAATTTATCTAAGTAAGGCTTGCAAACGCGATTCATGAGGTCCATGAACGCGACAGGTGCATTAGTGAGCCCAAAAGGCATCACTAGGAACTCGTAATGACCATAACGAGTCCTAAATGCAGTTTTATGTACGTCTTCATCTCTGACCTTCAGTTGGTGGTAGCCTGACCTCAAGTCAATCTTTGAGAAATAACTTGCCCCTTGCAATTGATCAAACAAATCGTCGATCCTGGGCAATGGGTATCTATTCTTGATCGTGACCTTATTAAGATCACGATAATCGATGCACAGACGCATCGATCCATCCTTCTTCTTGACAAACAACACTGGTGCTCCCCAAGGAGACGAACTAGGTTTAATGAAACCTTTAGCTAGCAATTCATCCAATTGCGTTCTTAATTCCTTCATCTCCGTTCGCGCCAACCTGTAAGGTGCTCTAGCAACTGGAGCTGCTCCAGGGATGATATCAATCCTGAATTCCACTTGCCTATCTGGTGGCAAACCAGGTAGTTCTTCCGGAAAAACTTCAGGGTATTCAGAAATGACGGGGATGTCTTCTATCTTCGGTTTAGGCTCATCAATAATCACTTGTGCCATGTAGATGACACAACCCTTCTTTAAACACTTTGAAGCCTTGAGCATAGTCACTTGCTCAGGCAGCCCATACTGGGTATCACCCCGAATGGTAAGTGATTCACCAGAAAGAGTCTTAATCACCACTTGCTTTCTGTTGCAGACGATTTGGGCCTGGTTATGAGATAACCAGTCCATACCCAAAACTATGTCAAAACCGTCCAACTTAAATGGAAGTAGGGACAGAGGAAAAGAGTGGTTCTTAATGGATATAACACATCCATCTAACACAGTAGAGACGGTTTCTAGGGTGCCATCTGCTAACTCCACCTCATAATTCACACCTAAGGTTTTGACAGGTAATTTCAACAATTCACAAAATTTATGATCTACGAAAGACTTATCAGCGCCTGAATCAAAGAGTACTCTTGCATAGACATCATTTACAAGGAAAGTACCTGTAATCACATTGTCGTCTAGAACCGCTTCCTTTGCGTCCATTCTGAAGACTCTAGCATTTGTCTTCTTGGCCTCTTCAGGCTTCTTGGCGTATTTAGGGCAGTTGGTTTTAATGTGCCCCTTTTCATTGCAACTGTAGCAAGTTGCATCCTTCAGCTTTTTGCAATCCAAGGTCTTGTGGTCCTTGGACTTGCATATACCACAAGCATAGGTTTTTGACTGAGTCTGCGAGTTCGACTCGAGTCTGCACTTTCCAAAGTGCTGTTTCTTGCAAATCTTGCATTTGGGCTTCTCACCAGACTGATGCCCATCTTTCCTTGACTCAGACCCCTCTTGTTGTCACCGTTCCCACGGTGCTTCTTGCTCGACCTCCGTGAACTATCATCTTCACGTTTTCTCTTCTCAGCATCCTTATTCCTCAGCGATCTTTGCCTGACCGCATCCAAAGTGAGGGACAAAGATATGTCAGCTACAGATCTAAAAGTAGCTGGCCGAGAAGCCTTCATGCTTGCCTTAATTTCTGGGGCTAAACCACCGATAAAACGAGCTATTCTTTTTGGTTCCGGGGTTACCAGATACGGAACCAACCGGGACATTGTGTTGAAGCTCGTGAGGTAAGCTTGACAGTCAAGGTTTGTCATCACCAATGATAGAAAATCAGACTCTATCTTCTCCACCTCATGCTGAGGGCAGTAATTTTCCCTGATAAGGGCAACAAATTGTTCCCAAGACATGTTGTACAATGGGATTTTCCCGGTGGCTTGAATCAGTGATCTCCACCAGGCTAAAGCTTCGCCTTTAAAAGATTGCGACACAAACTTGACTATATCCCTCTCAGCGCATCCGCTGATATCCACAACTGTGTCCATCTTGTCTAACCACGTCATGCAGTCAATGGCTCCCTTTTCCCCAGTAAAATCTATGGGCTTGCACGAGACAAAGTATTTATAGGAGCAACCCTTATTGCTGGGTCCTTGATTTAGTACTATCTGTTGAGATGGAGCACTGTGGTGGTTTGAGGAGAGTTGTGAGAACCGTTTTTCCGTCTTTATAAAATTGCTTACAAGAGTAATTTAAAGACTTCAAAATAACAAACTTAATACATAATTTAACAAAATTTGGGCATGACCCGTCCATAAAACGAGCATACCCCTGTTTTAAACATAATTAGACTAGATACAATTCTACGATTCATTCGACAAAATACTACTAAGAACCAATACAACAAATTTTGGACCAAAAACATTTGAAGCTAGCGGAAGCGTTTGGTATGACATAACATGAACACGCGCTCGCTCCGATTCTCCAAGTCGCCTGAATTGAGGATTCACCTACATTCAACAACAAAGCTTTAAAAAGTTAGTCATTATATTTATTTGCTTATAAAACCGTCACTTTAGTTCCATTCGTGTATGTACTTTCATTTCTCTCACGCATTCGATTACCCAATTAAATGGGTATGACATATATTTTCATACAACTAACCCATTAGTAGATGATGACGACCAAACATAAAATGTTGTATAAACTAAAACGTCCATAGCATATTCTAACCGCATAAGTTACTTCAACCCGATTATCCTTTCAACATTCAACCGTTTCATTATTATATCAACACTTCGAAAGTCCGACATTCATAAACCTGCACTTTCAAACATACTCAATAATAACTTGGTTAGCAAACCCGTAATCTCAACATATTCAAGTACTACATCTTCGTAAAAGGACGTCAACCATTTAAATGCATCTAATTAAATTACATTCCAAACCCAAGGGCATTATTAGTAACAATAATTCTCGAATGCCTCTAAATCATGCATTCACACATACTTGCACACATACATACTTACAATTATACACATCTACATACCTAATATACATTCAATCATACCTACAAGCATGTATTCATACCTACGTGTTCCGTACGCATTCTTGTATACCATTTACATGTAATACATGTCCAACTTCATTACATACATCTATCATACTCTTATATAAATTACATGAGGCTTAGACTTGGGTTTACAACTTATAATCGTCAAGGAAACACTCGAAATCATGTTTGGGAGGCCCATCGTAGTCCACGGATAATATACTGAAGCCTACGATGCATAAATCACATAAATAATATTTTTGACAGAACCTTCACCCGGCCGTGTCAGCTCACCACCCGGCCGTGTCAACTCTGCACTTTTCCTAGCCATTAATTCTTACCGAAACGGACATAACTCTCTCATTTTTCATCCGTTTTGCGTCACGTTTCTTCCTACATGATTGTAAATTAATATTCTATCATGTGAGCTTGAAATCCAACATCCGAGTTAAGGAATTTCTTAACTTATACGTGTTCGGCTTGTTATTCATCTACGAACTATTCGACCCGTTCGTGCATTTATCAAAATAATCTATTGATTTGACCTCAACTTCATATGAACTTAATAATTTAAACATTATATTACTTAAACAACTAAGAAGTGATTACGGAAATCACTTACTTAATACTACTCATTTGATAACATCTTCAATAACAAATTTCAACATAACCTTTAACGATTATCATACAATTAATTTCATTACTATTAAAGATTGAGTCCGGGAGTTTACTTACCTCGTGCGTCCGAGTCCAAGCATAGCTTCCGTGTTTATCCTTGGCCCGTTGCCCTTCCATGCTTGTGTCCATGTTAATATGACTTCTATCCGTACATGTCATCACATTCATCATAACATGATTAGCATACATGAGCATACATACCCTTTAATGAAGGTTTCTTGCCATATCATCTTATCAAACTAATTTCCCACTTGTAATCCATTCAAAACACATTCCTTACACAAATTTATTATCTAATACATCATCATCACATTCTACATACATTTATTTATTATTAGCATATAGTCTCACCTATCATTTTCTCCTAAGCATTTCATCAAACACTTGGTGTGCGTATCATTAACAAAGCATAAGGTACAAGTGTTTTATTCATATTTTCCCTAGTAGCCTTCACAACTCTTCTTATCAATCAAAATCACATCATAAAATCATCCTATAATCATGGTAATTCATCAATTATCTTCACACTGAAACTTTCATCTATCACAACTACTCAATTTATAGAATTACAAGATCACCACATCACTAGGTTAAATGGGTTCTACTTCAAACTTTCAATATAAACGAATTCAGACATAGAACATCTTCCAAATGATAATTCTAAAGCATATACAAGCTTAATTTCATACTAATTCACAGATTGATCAAAAACCATAATCACTAAATAGCATCAATTCACAAAATCTGACTTACCCTATGTAGGAAACTCTTAGATAGTTGAGAATTCGCTCACATGCATTCGAATTAGGGCCAGAAACTCATTCAATTGCTTGTGATTTGAGGAGCTAGGGCAAGAAGAAGGGTTTTTCCCTTCCTGGTCGTTCCCCCTGCGTCGCCCCCACACTCCACCCATATAAAATCCTTTAATTTCTTATTTATTTGCTAATTTTACACATTCAGTCCCTTGGGATTAATCATGTTATAATTCTAGTACAATTTTACTAACATTCTAAACTTCCTTGTTTATTGTAACCTAATAAGTTTTATTTAAAACCTTTAAACATTCAAATAGTCTAATATTAGATT
Organism: Helianthus tuberosus; assembly: GCA_030545235.1. NCBI lineage: Eukaryota > Viridiplantae > Streptophyta > Magnoliopsida > Asterales > Asteraceae > Helianthus > Helianthus tuberosus. The sequence goes on along the minus strand of CM060423.1, from coordinate 231,281,983 downwards.
TTAGGGTGTTACAAGAGTCTATCATCATCTTTCTTGGGTTCATCCTTCTTGGAAGGTGGCTTTGAATGCGGCGTAGATAGGGTCCTACTCCGAGTCCCACTATACTCTTCGTACTGCCGTTCCAATGCCTTTGTAACTGCGTCGTCTACCAACGCTTTCAATTCAGCACCCGTTAGATGAATTCGGGCGTTATCAATATTCTCCACTGGATGGCTATTAATTTCGTCTGAGTTAGCCATTTTAATTGAACTGTTACAGAAAACAAGGACAATAGTTTATTTGGGAGTTTATTATGGAATTGCCCCTTAGGGTAATTCATTAACCATGGTAAACAGAGACCATATTTGGTTAATTTATTAATCATATTTATTTAGGATTTCTATTATAATTTATCCTAATTATAAAACAATAACAGTTTTATTTGTGTCACAAAAAGGCCTAGTCACAAGGACATTTATAAATTATAAGCTATGATTTCAGAGAATCAAAGCGTGAAGGTTTGAACCTAGTTCATTACCTTTATCTGACAGGGAGTCATCGCTACCACTGTCTTTTGGCTCATATGGAAATGAGCAGGGCCCGTAGGCGCTATATTACCACGTATGGTCAAAATATGATCATCTCAATTGATGACCTAAACCCATGATTCAGAGATCATTAAATTGGGTTAGGAATCTTTTGAAGAATCCAATAATAAGAATGCCGTGTGTGATTTTAATGAATCACGTCTGCCAGGAGCGTTAACATGTTTACAGATGTTAACATGGATTTGAATCTTTTAAACAAGTCTTACCATCATGGCCAGGTCTTCATAATGACACTCAGGCTAGGTTTCACACTTAAGATTCTTATTCAATATTTAAATAGGCAGATTATTATTAAAAGGAATGATTTTGATTTATTTATTTTATGTAATATATTTATGCAGATAATAGCAAAAATGAAATTTATAAACTTACATTCCGTTAATTTATTAAAAGGTTACACGTCGCCCTAAACGGGACTTTTTAAATAAACAAACTTACCCACGCAGGGGCTTAACAACAAACATCATAATAGTTCACGCAGGGACTTACACAAATAACATAATAGTCCACGCAAGGACTTAAACAATAACATACCCTCGTAGGGGTTAACAGAAAGATAGACCCACGCAGGGGTCAAAACAAACAAGCATACCCACGCAGGGGTTTATACAGTAAGACTGGCCCACGCAGGGGCTCAACAACAATTGGAAGGATTTAGTGGTCCTTCTTGCTCTTCCCTTTGATCAAGCTTGTCAATCCTTGGAAGAAGCTTTGTCTCTCCCTGCGGTCGTGGTGAAAGTCCCGCTCAACCTGATCCAGTCTCTAAAGAATTTCCTCCCGTTCTGGGGGAGAAAATCATGGCAAGTGCGATTGCGTCCGAATGATAGGTCTGGCCGGTATCTGGTACCCATGAGTTGGGTACCCTATTCCCCATGGGTCTCCATACGGTCCTTGGGTGTTATAGTTAGCCGCTACCAAGTATGGGTCGGCTTCAGCGTAGTTGTAGTTGGTGTGCACCGGCTGCTCAAACGGGTTATACGCCATGGAACCCGTGTATGCCAGAATTGGGTTATCAAAACCCATCGGTGGTGGTTGCGGTGCAACTGGGTGCGAAGGTCCACCCATCTGTGGGTCTTCCTAAAGTGGCGGGTAATGGCTGCCACTTGATTGGCGTGGGGAGCTAAAATGGAAATCCCCCGCTCGCGCAGAGATACGTGCGCCTGTCCTCCTACGCCTCGGCGGTTGTGGAGGTGCCGGTTGAACTGGTGGCGGTGGAGGTGGTGGCGTGACTGCCACAAATCGTGAATCCACAGAGGGATCCTGCTGCTGTTGCGGTTGCTGCTGAGGGGGTGAATGGCGAGGAGGTGTATAATACCATTCGTGCCGGGTAAACATAGCTTGAAAGCTGTCTGGACCACCGTAGGGTGATCCGTGGAAAGAAGATCTGTCGGAGATCTCGATGGGATGGTTTGGTGTACCGCTTGCTGGCTCGACGGGATCCGTGTCCTCGTCCATGTCCATAGCGTTGTCTCCCGAGAAGTGGTCCTCCGGTCCCAATGGGTTAAAACCCACTGGTTCTTCTATAAAATTTTCCGGGTTAAACCGGCCCCTAAAACTTGGTGTAGGGTCACCAAAAGAATTATGCGATAAAGATCGCTGTAAAGGTATGTAGGAGGGTTGAGGGTTGTTGGGCTCATACTCCGGCTGTGGCCTATAAGGGTTATGAACAGGAGGTGTTGAACTGTGCGAAACCGACCGTCTAGCCGGTTCAAAGAGGTTCCTCCGGTTCTATCAGGGATCATCACTCTCGGTGGTGGAAGGAGCTCGCACATGCGAAGGTCCTGCCTCGTTGTCATTGGGGGCGGTGATTGGCCCCTTTCCTCGTCCTCTTCTTCGGAAGAATCTTGGCGGCATTTTTAATCCTGTCAATACAACATGAGATAACGACAAGAATATATATAAAATGAAGGACAAACAAAAACCAAACAAGGTCGAATTCGTCCTATGTTATTTGTCTAGACTCGAAAGTTTTTGAAATGTGCAATTGTGTAACTGAGATTAAACACAAAAGGCTAGTGTTTAATTCACTCAGTGTTGGCTCTGATACCAACCTGTCACACCCTGGATTTCCACGTGTCACCGGTGGGCCCGGTGGGGAGTATCGTGACGTGGTTGGCAACATAATAGTCAAACAACACAATATTTAATATGCACAGCGGAAGCAATTTGAAAGATATAATTCAACCGAATAAAATATTGTAATATCATGTATCACAACAGTCGATTGTTTATCCACAGACGGATCAAAAATAAAATGGAAACAATAGTTCAACAGACTTTAGGCATCTTAAGCTTGCGAGACTTCTATTGATGCTAAGGAGAAATCCCAGCCAATTACGCTTAGTACCTGCATTTAATCTTTTTGGGAAAATACGTCAGTTTACACTGGTAAATACAATCAACTGACTCATTTTGGAAAAATGATTAAAAATTGATTTGGATGCACGTGGCATAAACATTTTATAACTTGGGAGAATTATTTAAATATATAATCTTGTGAACAAATTACATGTTCCTTATGCGTTCAGTAGCCCGGATCGTGTCCGGGTTAAAGATCAATAGACACACCACATTATTCTTTTGTGCACTGACGGGTGTACGCCTACACCCCGCGCTTAAGTCGTGGCCATTTCGTAAAATGATGCCAAGGAAATCCGGGACATGGTCATTAACCCCCCAAAGGCTTTAAGTAAACAAGACTGTTTAAACGAGCCGATCAAATTATTCAATTAACCACCCAACGATGGAAGATTTGATGCCCGATCAAGCGGTATTCTATATACCGTAACCGAAGCCCGTATAGGGAAAATAAGTTAAAAGTATTTACCTGAGCAACGTAATAATCACAATAAGCAAAATGCAAGTAGCTTTTACTGGTCTCCTATTCTGGAACAAAGGTTTATAATAACCTATTAGAATCCTAACGGGTCTTTAGTTAAGCTTAAGCTTAGACCGGTTAGTTTTAAAGATACGGTTCGTACGCATGATTAAGCGAAGACCGGATGGAATGTGATTTAGACCCGACAAGTTTGGAGACTTGCTTAATATGGGTATTTCATACACATTCTGGATTTTGAGATAAAACCGATAAGGTTTGACCCGTTTAGGCTAATTTATGTAAACTAGTTACATAAACCGAACCGAACGCGTAATAACCGTAACGGGTATTCATATGATCCATTTACAGGTTTCCTAAGTTAATATGCTTCAAATATGTTGTGACATCAGTAAGAGGTCTTTTATTATGCCCGAAACGAAATTAAACACAAACTATGCCTCGTAGGGGTAGTTTGGTCATTTTCAATGTTATAAAAGAGTTTAAGTATTTACCTGAGTTACAGGTCTGATATAATCAGCAAAAATACTTATTTTACTAAGTTATAACATTAGGGTAAAGTATATATGTGAAATTTATCAATTATAACCAAACTATGCACCGTAGGGGCATTTTGGTAATTTCACATAAGCCGTAAAGCTCAAAACTGAATTCTGAGTTAAACAACTTTTGCTTACTGTCAAAATATTATAATTTACCTAAAATATTAGTAGGTATCAACCCTTGTATGTTTAAAATGGTTTTAGTACATACTATGCGTTAAAAACGCTTAATAAGGCGATTAGAAGCCATTTCCGGGTTTGATACATAAAGCTGATATTTTTATTATTCCAGAAGGCTTAAAATAATTTATTTATCATTTAAGATCAGTAGAAAAAGGTTTGGAGTCGATTAGATATGTAAAACTCATTTTATGGCCCGTTAGGGCAAAACCGACAATTACCGGATTAAGCCTATGACTATAAGTTATGCTCAACCTAAAATTAATTAAAAATCTTCAAAAATCCCAAAATAATATATTACATCAGTAGGTAATAAGTTTGATATCAAAAAGTAGGCTTAAATAGGCTATACGCTAATTACGCCGTTTAATTAACATAAAGCTTCTTAATTACGCTAATGAGCATAACTCTCAATCTACACCTCAAACTGATGTCAAACTTTGCATACAAGTTTATATATCAGTAATTAAGGTTTCTACTCTTTTACATTTTCAAAAATCACGTTTTAAGGTGAAAAGGGCATAATGGTCAACATATGAGCAATTAATGGAATCATGCGTATTAATTGGTTAACTAATGAACCATGGTGTATAATCACAGAGGGTTATACTAGCATGTAACCTGGTCTAAATGAAGCTCTTAGGTATTTCTAAATCATACCAAAACGGGTCAAAACTGAAGTCAAAGCAAAAGTCAAAGCTTTGCGACTTTCGGTTCCGAACCGGGTCTAAACAGTAAATTGTCGGGTTGAACATGTTTAGACATGTTCTTACACTAATTACCAAGTTATATTTATGATCAAACAGGTTGTATGTGTTCTACATTGCTAATCATGCATAAATTTGAAAATAAGTATCCTGTTGACTTTTTAATAATAAGTTTGACCCGACATTTGACCTAGTTAGAGTGGGAATCAGAGGGAACCCTTTTAAGGGTTTATTACCCACATAATTACCAACTTATAACTACTTTTGATTCGACTAATCACTGGACCATTAGTGATTAATCTTAAAGTCAACCGTTAATTACGACGGTTTGACTTTTAAGCTATAACTAAGAAAAAACTTAACTAAGGAAGGATTAGCAAACTTACTGAAGTCCTATGCACGAAATATGAAGCTTAGAGAGAAGTCCTTAGCTCCAGAAATGCTCCAATGTGCAGATGGAAGGTGTGAAGCATTGGTTGCAACTCATGGCCCTTTTATAGTGAATTTTTCACCATAGATTGTTGACAAATAAGTCTACTACTGACCATAACTCATCCACAAGTGTCCCTAGATGTTTAGGGGTTGTTTAGGGGTCAAGAAAGATGTGGAAAATCGGTTAAAGTCTATTGCAAAGGCTATGGCAGACAAGGCTCCTACAAATCGTAGCAGGCTGTTTAGATAGGGTCGTCGCGTAGCGCGACGGCAAGGTGTTGAGTGCTCGCGCTACGCGAGCCTATGTGATCTTGCCAAAACAATTTCCATCAATTGCAGTTTTTGTCCCTGGTCCTTCTAAAGGTCGCTTTCACGTCTTGTTTTGCACTATGAGCCCTCTAAATTGACTTATAAGGGCTTTAAGACATTTACCTACTTTGTTTAGTCCTCGGTTAACTTTATTATTACCCGAAAAGTCCTAAACTTCAACGTTGACGCTTTTAACCCCTTGTATACAATTTTGATCATAACTTTCTCATACGATAACGAAACTTTATGAAATTTATATCGTGTATTCTAGTGAGCATAATTTACCGTTACAAAGCTTCGGGTTTGTCAAAAGGTCACTCAGAGGTATAACTTAAACATGTTGACACATTTAACCCCTGCAGTTTGTAATCTCTCACTTTCTTTCATATTTAGCTTCGTATGATCCATGATTTATTTGTTTGAAGGTATGAGCATCATGTAGGGTTAATGTACAATATATTTATTCACTGTTGACACTTAGAACTCGTATATTCACATACTTTTCATGATTGTCAACTTTAATCCTTCTATAACATTCTTTCACACGTACAAACATATGACACGTGTCAACACATTATAGGACGTGAATTTTCGAGGTGTTACAGAAAATATCTTTTTAAGTCGGTTAAACGTTCATAACAGACAACTGTCAACATTCTGGTCGCCGTACATGCCTTACGGACCGTAAGGCTTGACCTTTACGGTCCGTAAGCCCTTTCCAGGAGGCAAAAACTTTTAACCTTTCAAGCTTTGAAAGGGCAACTAATATATTACGATTTTGGGCCATTATTTTCAGTATGGGGCTTCATTATCATGTCTTGAACAGTTATGCACCCTACCATTATGTAATGTTGTCTTGGATTTTAACATAAAGCCATAAACGGAGGTTTGTCGTGCATTTCTTTATAGGATTCCACTCTTGCAACTATGAATCAATTATTGTTAGTATTCACCGGATGTGAATATATCAGATGTTTATAATATACATTAGGGTCTTGGGATTTATAATGAGGTCGTTCAGAGGTATTAATTAACATGACGACACTTTTAAATCCTGCCATACATCTTTAACGAGATCCAGGTTTATAACACTTTTTGTCTTACATGACACGTGTCGTTATTTTATTGAACATGAAATTTCGAGGTGTTACATCCTCACCCCCTTAAAATAAATCTCGACCTCGAGATTTACTGAAATAAATGAGGGTACTTTTCTTTCATTGTGGACTCTACCTCCCACGTGTACTCGGGACCTCTACGGGCATCCCATTTTACCTTTACAATAGGCACATGCTTCCTTCGAAGCTTCTTAACCTGTCGATCCTCGATCGACACAGGTTTTTCAACAAACTTCAAGCTCTCTTCTATGTGCACATCTGTATGTGGTATGACTAGTGATTCATCAGCGAAACACTTCTTCAGATTGCAGATGTGGAATACATTATGAATACCACTGAGTTCTTCAGGTAAGTTTAACTTATAAGCAACTGATCCGACATATTCGATGACCTCGAATGGTCCTATGTATCTCGGGCTTAACTTACCTTTCTTACCAAATCGCATCACTCCCTTCCAGGGTGATACTTTAAGCAACACTTTATCACCTACCTTGAATTTCAGAGGTTTACGCTTTAGATCCGCGTAGCTTTTCTGCCTATCCATGACAGCTTTCAAGCGGTCACGAATCTAGACAATCTTGTCTGTCGTTTCAAAGACTATTTCAGGTCCTGACAATTGGACATCTCCAACTTCCGCCCAACAAACGGGCGTTCTGCATTTCCTACCATACAATGCCTCAAAAGGCGCAACCTTAATGCTGGTATGATAGCTATTGTTATACGAGAACTCGATTAATGGCAGGTGGTTATCCCAACTACCACCTAAGTCAATCACACATGCTCGAAGCATGTCTTCCAAAGTTTGGATTGTACGCTCACTTTTCCCATCCGTCTGAGGGTGGTAAGCCGTACTAAAATTTAAGCGCGTGCCCAAAGATTGTTGGAAACTTTTCCAAAAATGTGACGTGTATCTAGTATCTCTGTCAGAGATAATAGACACAGGCACGCCATGTAGAGACACAATCTTATCTACGTACAATTGGGCTAACATGTCGGAGCTATAGGTCTCCTTGATGGGTAGGAAATGTGCTGACTTAGTCAGTCTATCTACTATCACCCATATCGTATCATTTCCTTTCCTTGTCTTCGGCAACTTGGTGATGAAATCCATCGTTACCATTTCCCACTTCCATGTGGGAAGTTCAGGCTGTTGTAGCAAACCTGACGGCTTCTGGTGTTCAGCTTTGACTTGCGCACATGTCAAACATTTAGCTACATAGGTAGCTATAGACTTCTTCAAGCCTATCCACCAAAAATTTACCTTCAGATCCTGGTACATTTTATCAGCTCCAGGATGGACGGAGTATTTAGAACTGTGGGCTTCCTGGAGGATAACATCTCGAAGTCCTCCATAAACTGGAACCCATATTCGTCCATTCAATCTCAGGATTCCGTCCTTGCCCTGAGATAACTGTTCTTCGGTTACTCCTAGCTTTTCATTAGGATAGTTAGCTTCCAGCACAACTTCCTTCTGCGCAGCTAACAACCTTTCATTCACACTATTCTTTATCTCAATGCTCTTTGCATTGATTTTTATAGGCTTTACCTTCTCCTTTCGACTCAAGGCATCGGCGACAACATTCGCCTTGCCAGGATGGTATCTTATCTCACAATCATAATCATTCAAAGTTTCCATCCAACGTCGTTGCCTCATGTTCAAATCCTTCTGATTGAACAGATGTTGCAGGCTCTTGTGGTCAGAATAGATCACACACTTGATTCCATACAAGTAGTGTCTCCACAGTTTTAGCGCAAATACAACGGCACCCAACTCCAAGTCATGGGTGGTGTAATTCTTTTCATGCACCTTTAACTGACGTGAAGCATAGGCAATAACTTTGCCTTTCTGCATAAGCACACACCCCATGCCGGTGTGTGATGCATCATAGTAAACCACGAATTCTTCAATTCCATCAGGCAATGTCAACATAGGTGCATTTCTTAGCTTCTGCTTAAGGATATCAAAGGATTCCTGTTGCTTAGGACCCCAGTTAAACTTAATATCCTTCCTAGTCAAAGAAGTTAGGGGTGCAGTAATCCTTGAAAATTTTTCAATAAAACGCCTGTAATATCCTGCCAATCCCAAGAAGCTGCGAATTTCTGTGGGCGTCTTTGGCTCTTGCCAATTCATGACAGCTTCAACCTTAGAGGGATCTACTTGGATTCCGCGTTCGCTAACCACATGTCCAAGAAATTGGACTTCACGAAGCCAAAATTCACACTTCGAGAATTTGGCGTAGAGCTTCTCCTGATGAAGCAGTGAAAGAATGCATCTAAGATGTTTCTCATGGTCGGCCTGATTCTTTGAATAAATCAGAATGTCGTCAATGAAGACGATAACAAATTTGTCCAAGTAAGGCTTGCAGACGCGATTCATGATATCCATGAATGCGGTAGGTGCATTAGTGAGCCCAAAAGGCATCACCAGGAACTCGTAATGACCATAACGAGTCCTAAATGCAGTCTTGTTTACGTCTTCATCTCTAACCTTTAGTTGATGATGGCCTGACCTTAAGTCACTCTTAGAGAAGTAACTTGCCCCTTGAAGTTGATCGAACAGATCGTCGATCCTGGGCAATGGATACCTTAAATAAAAATCATCTAAACTCACTATCCCCTCAACGCTCTCTCTCTCTCTCTCTACATTCCTGAATTATCAACAACATCAGCCATCAACTATCATAACTGACACCATCGTTTTTTGCAAACCACCGCCGCCCCCACCCTTTAAACCCTAGATCCTAAGTCATCGGAGATAAAGAACTTGAAATGGAAGATATCGGCGGTGGTTATCCTAAGCTGCCGGAGATAAAGAACTTGAAATTGAAGAGTCCGGCGAGGCATTTCTGACGAGAGTTAGGGTTAGGGTATTGAGATTGGTGAAGAGGTAAGAAGTTGAAGAGAGAGAGAGAGAGAGAGAAGTGGTCTGGACAGGATGATTGAGAGAGATGATAACTGAGAAGAGACAGAGGAGATGGAGCGGAGGAGGTCGCCGGAGAAGACGGTGTTTCCGGCGGAGGAGACGAAGAGAGAAGAGAGGGAGGTGTGGTAAGAGAGGAAGAGGAGAGAGAGAGAGTAGGGATGGGTGGTTAGGTGAGAGACGGAAGGAGAGGGAGGAGAGATATTTATATTTGATTTTATTTTATTTTTTTATTTATACTATAAATAATTAAGTAGAAAGACTAAATTGCCCTTAAGTGAATAAATTTAACTGAAAATTTTAACCTTGTTAGTGCTAAAGGACGAAAGATGTACTGAGTTTTCCAAATAAAGGATTGTGACTGTAATTATTAAAGTTAAAGGCTATCCATTGCAATGCAATACGATACAAACATAAAGGACTAAAAGTGTAATTTACCCTTTTTTATATTTGTTGATATGAATTTGGTTTTTGTGATCCCTTGAGGATAATTTTTCTGTTTGTTTAGCTTTTATTGGGGCTCTTAATGGTTGAGATATCTTACTAGTTCAACACTTAATGGTTCAGACTGTTTGTTTCGCGAATGGTTAAACATTATACCGAGTCTGAATGGTTAAGACCTCTAATCTAAATTGATCAGACATTTGTCTCTAAACGGTTAAACATTATACTGGCTATTAAGGATTCAAACCTCTTACTGGTTCATCATTTAGTGATTCAATACATCATGTAAAAATAGTCACAAATTACAATTGAAATTACAGATGATTTCCTGTGAAGTTTGCACACATAAGTTCATGCACCGAATTCACATTCAACTACCTGGCACAATAAGCTATGGGGTTGAAGTGATAATAAATTGAATGAAGACTCGTATTTTTGTTGTATAATGTTGAGGTGTACGAAATTGACAAGTGAAATTACGTATAACATCCTCTCCAAAGATTGTCTTCGTCGCTAACACGTGGCATGTCTTCTTAATTAGCGAGACTTCATCGAACCTCACTAGAGGTGACTTGCTTCAGTGGTAAGTCCCTTTAATCTTCATCAGATAGTAACTTAACATCATAGGCTAGTTCCATAATCCTCATTAATGGTAACTTGCCATTAGAGGCAAAATTCTGTTAATTCCAATAAGAGGTATGTAACTTAGACCATGAACGACAAGTGCCATCAGACGCACCTTGTAACCGCTCCAAGGGTTCCTTGAAATTATCAGCCTAAAAAACAATGAATAAATATCTAGTTAAAGAATTCAGCCAATTTTTAAAACAGACGAAATTAATTAAAACTGCTAAAATTGTGGAAAACCTTGACTTCGAAATTGGAGCTCTAGATGTCGAAATTGGGTGTCGACAGTCGGGAAAACCCACCTATAGCATTTGTCCAAGCATGTGGCTTGTTGAGACGTGTAAGTATATGATGCATCCTGTAAGTATATGATGCATCCTGGAAGCGACAGACTGCCCTAAAGGCTACGCGGGGCGTGACAGATAGAGGATTAGGCTGCACCCGGTGCTGCCACGTGTCGGGTGGTGTGTCGAGGCTACGAGTGCTGACTGGTCATAGCTAGGCCCTACCCCTAGGTCACGGGCCGCGTAAGACCTCCCTTGAGTCTTCGCGGGCCGCGAGGGACTGCGAGATCAGCCCTATATAATGGGAGCTCAGGCCTTCAATCCCAGTCGCTCACACACTTTCTTTCTCTCGAATTTCTATATAGTCAAAGTGCTTTTCGGGTATAATACCCCCCTAAATAACGAAGTTCTGCCCCGTTGTAAGTATTATAACCCCGGTTACGTATTAGATACGCTGCCCGATTGATCCAGGGTTCCGTAACGGCTGTCGTGGTTCTGCCCGACGTAGTCGTTGGAATGCCGTCTCGGGGAAGGTATTACTAATTTAAATATTGGGTTATTATACTAACGCATGTGCATTTTTGTAATTAATAGATAATCACCAGAAAATCCTTAAGGAAAACCCTAAGACAGCAATGTGAGTAATCACCTTTTTGTAAACTGTTTTTACAAACTTTTAAATAATTGACAATGTGATTAGCAGTGATTGAGTCTTTGTAGTTCTTCAATTATTGCCGGTATGTTGGGGTTTTGTATACAAAATGTGGAACACGTTACCATTGGACAAAGAATTAGCCAATGTGTAATATGACCCACCAGTCAGGATTGACAGTACTGAATGAGTAATTGTGTAGAAATAAACATTGTAATCGCTCTCATTACTGTGAAAAGATAAAACTCTTCTTGATTAAACTGGGCTTCACTCACCAGTATTTCCCACTGACTAAATGTTTTAAACGTGTTTCAGGTAACAACATGTGAAAGCCAAATAGAAACCAGCTGGACAGCACTGAAGGCTTGGAAAAAGTGGCTATAAAAGTTACCTGAATAAAGAGATGTTTTTATTAAATAAAATAGGGTTTATCCCTATGAAAATATGTGTACTGAAAACTTGGGAACTTCCCATGTGTTTAATATTATAAAAGTGTGGTATTTACTCTGATAAAATATTTCCTAACTACGTTCCTGATGTAATTTCCGCTCCCAAAATAATAAACACCGATACCACTAAATATAGTCTCGTGGCCGCCCGTTCCTGGGACAGATAGGGGACGGGGGTTGCGACAAGTATAAAAAATAATTTTACATTAGAGAAACAGAAATTTAACATGTAATTTATATAGACAAAATTTTCAAATAATGAATTCTTTAACAAAACTGAGAATTGCATCAGCTCTTTTTGGATCAACAATCTCAATCCCATGAAACCCTACATCATCAAATCTTGCTTCAACCACAACCCCTTGCATTACTATCATTTGCACAAGTTCTTGTTGCCTATCAATCAATGGGTCCCCTCCAAAACCTATAACCAAACACCTCCCTAACTTCTCCATCTTTTTCTTTACTTGTTGATCCGCTAACGGGTTACAAAATCTATGATCTCGATCTGTACCATTCGGCAACGCAAGCTCCCACAATAGATCAATCATCGGGAATGGAAACAATAAATCCGCAGCCATTTTTAGCTCTGATCTCGTCCGTTTTTTGCCCCCGATAAAGGGCTCACATAGTATGATTTCAGCTATCGTTAATGGCGATATATCCTGATATTAGAGAGAATATATTAGTCAGGGTTTATTGTAACAATATATAATTTGATTAAGTTTTACTTGTAACTACCCGTTAACATACAAATAGGTCAAGTTGGGTCACGTTGTATCTCTAGTAGGTTTAATGAGTTAAGCTAAAGATTTTTTTTTGAACAACGAACTATAAAGGAAAGTAGAAAACAGGCCAAACAACGAGTTGAGTCATATGACACGTATTCAACTATTCAAATGCTAAACTTTTGGGTAGTTAAAGAGTTTATTTAGTAAAATTTATCATGAACAATTATTTATTCATAGAAATTAAAAGAATGGATAAAGAAAAGTATGTTTGGGTCACCCCAAGTCCACTGGCTCTTTTTTATCCACACTAAAAATTGTTAGTTTTGACTAAGGGTGCAAACGAGCAGTTTAACTTAGGGTAAAGCAGGTTTATTGGATTTTAATAATCCTAAGTTTCACTTGTTGGCCGATAATAATCTCAACTTTAAAAATTCTCTCCAATAATCCCAACTTGTAAAAGTTTGGCCGCTATTGATCATTTTCTAACAGAAAAAATGGATGAAGTTAACCCAGTGGACTAAAATGGCAACGGTGAAACCTTTTTGGACCCACATACGAAAAATGAAACCTTTGGACTAAACTGGCAAATTGGCTCAAACCACAGGGACTAAAATGGCATTTAACTCTTAAGTACTTATCATACTACAATAGAAATTCACAAAAAGAAAAGTGTTGGCATGTTGGTCCTACTTTATCCATTTACCTATGCAGTTAATGCGGTTAAAAGGATGTCGGTCAAAGACCGATATTTGAGATATAGGTTATTACGGTGGGATATCGGTAATTTTAATATCATGCAGAATTTATATATATATATATATATATATATATAGGGGAAGGTTAACGTACATTACGGCTTAACGTACATCACGTACGACAGGTAATTACGCACGTTCATTTTAAAATCACGCACGTTATAACTCAAAAATCCAAAATCACGCATGTTGAAACACAATAATCACGCATATTGAAAACATTAATCACGCATGTTATATAACAAATCACGCACGTTGTTGTACGTGAAGTACGTTAAGCCGTAATGTACGATATACTTTCTATATATATATATATATATATATATATAGGGAGCCGCTAAAATGAAAACCACCTCCAGTTGTAGGAACCGCGAGAACCACTCTCAACCAATCAGATTATGCCAACTAAAAGGGTATTTTAGTCTTTTCCTCCAAATGTCAAATCCTCACTCTCTCTCTCCATTTAATGCTTGTCTCTCTCCTCATCCCCCTCTCTCTATTTAATGTTTCTCTTTCTTCTAAAGAAATCCAGATCTTTCATTTGCAAAACCCTTCTCTTTCATCTAAAAATTCAAAATCCAAACTCCATCTCTCCTTTCAATCTCTCTGCATCCAAATGACCACCGCCATATCCACCCCCTAACCCTAAAATCAGATGCTTCAGTTCGTCTTTGGGTTTAATCAGACCACCACATCTCAAACGCAAAAAAACTGGGTAGTTCAAGGGTTTTGCAGATGTGGGGTGGAGGTGTACGGTGGTGGTCGTGGAGGTGTGGGGGTGGGGGTGGGGGTGGGGGTGGGGGTGTACGGTGGTACGATGTGGAGGTGTGGGGTTCAATAGTAGTAGGTACCCTTTTCCTCTCAAAATCATTATTTGTTTTTTGTATTTTCTATCTCAATTTCATCTGGTAAGAGTTTTGACTATTGAAGTCTTTGTTCAAACTATTATTTTGAATTTTTTGTAACAAGTCTTTCTTGGAAATAACCAGAACACTTAAAAAGTCAATAATCAAGTTTAGAATAATTTGTGAGGTAGATAAGAATATTAGTGAATTGATATGAATCTAACAATAGTAATGTTACTCCCTTATATTGCCACCATCTTTCTACTGTTAAGAATATGTACTTCATTAGACACCATAGCTGTGAACAAAAATATCATAGATGGCGAGACCATCGTTTCGGAGAAAGAAAAGTTTGAGTTGGGTTTCTTTAGCCCAGGTAGTTCGAAGCATCGATACCTGCGCACCGTAACAGTGGTGGCCGCCCCCGGCTGTCGTCCGCCGTCTGCAAATCTGGTGGATGTTGTTGTTTCTCTCTCTATTGTGGGTTTGATTCTGTTTGGGGGTTTGATTTGTGTTATTGATGTTGGGGGTTGTTTTGTGTTATTTGATTTCTGTGGGTTTTTTGTGTGTTTTTGAATGATGTTCATGTTGAATCTGGGTTTGAATGATGTTCATGTTGAATCTGGGTTTGAATGATGTTCATGTTCCTTCTGGGTTTGAATGATGTTCATGTTCCTTTTGAATGTTTAAACCGGTTGAATCTGGTGGCTTTTTGAATCGGCGGTGATGATGCAAAAAAAAGGACAATGGCGCGGCAAGGATGGTGGAGGGTAGGTTTTTGAACCCGTAACCCCACTTTGCAGCCTCTGATGTTCGGAAAATCTGAGCCAAAACTTCTTTTTTTTTTCCAGAATCCACTCGTTCTTTTTTATTTTTGTTTGTTGGGTTTTTTATATTTTTTTTGAGGCGTCGATGATGATAGCAAACTATCTGAGACACCTACCGAGTAACGATTTTCTGGGTGCGTTCGTTTTTGTGTAAAAAAGTTTTTGTAAAAGAAAAAAAACTTAAACCGTAAACTTTTTAAAGTAAACCGTAAACTTTTTTACGTAAAACGTAAAACGTAAAAAGTTTTACGTAAAACGTAAAAAGTTTTACGTAAAACGTAAAAAGTTTTACGTAAAACGTAAAACGTAAAAAGTTTTACGTAAAACGTAAAACGTAAAACTTTTTACGTAAAACTTTTTACGTAAAACGTAAAACTTTTTACGTAAAAACGTAAAACGTAAAATGTAAAAATTTTAACGTAAAACGTAAAAAGTTTTACGTAAAATGTAAAATGTTTTACGTAAAATGTAAAACGTAAAAAGTTTTACGTAAAACATAAAAACGTAAAACGTAAAAATTTTAACGTAAAACGTAAAAAACCGACGCGTAAAACGTAGAAAAACGTTAACGTAAGAAACCGGCGCGTAAAACGTAAAAAACGTTAACGTAAAAACGGCGCGTTGAAAAAACAACGCGTGAAAAAGCCGGGCGTAAAACGGGTCGTAAAAACGGGTCGTAAAAAACGGGGTCCTAAAACGGCGTGAAAAACGGAGCGTAAAATCGGTCGTAAAAAACGAGCGTAAAAAACGGGTCGTAAAAAAACGCACGTAAATTTTTTTATCAAAAAATCTGATTTCAATATGTTTGTTTAATAAAAAAAAACTGATTTTAGAAAAAAAAACATTTAATGCAATAGGGACAAAAATGTATTAAAAAACTATAAAACTAATAAGACAAAAAAAAAAATTACTTAAATACCCTTTTTGATTAAAATATTAAAGACATAATAAGCCAAAAATCTTTTAATAATAATATTAACTACTTTTAATCTCATCCATCCATCTAGTTGATCTAAGGGCTAAAAAGTGGTTCCCATGGTTCTTACAACTAGAGGTGGTTTTCATTTTAGCGATCCCCTATATATATATATATATATATATATATATGGGAGGGTTTAAATGAGAACGCTAAATATCGCGAGAACCGTGAAAACGAATGAAAAACTGCAAAAACTTGGTCAAAAACATTTCAAATTCAAAAATTCTTTTTACACTTATCATTATTATTCTAATACAATGTTAGATATTTATTTAACACATTTAAATTTACATGTATTTGTAAATATTGAAAATTTACACATGTGTAAGTTTTCTCATTTACACATGTGTAAATTTGTTGTATTTAACAAATTTACACATGTGTAAAAAAATCTAATAAGAGTGATTTTGAGAGAATAAATGAATTATATGATTTTGTAAATTCTTTTTTTAATGTTGTATCTTAATTACAATGATGTTTGTATTAAAAAAATGGTTTTGATTGGTTTTCTCATTCGTTCTCACGGTTCTCGCAATATTTAGCGTTCTTAAGATAACCCTTCCCTATATATATATATATATATATATATAGATTGCAATTTAACATTAACAATTTAGTATACTCTCCTACCATTAACCTTTTACAACTTGCAAAACACTAACAATTGTCGCAAGTAGGAACTCGTTAAGACTTGAAACACTAATAGCCGCAATAAGAAGAAATGTACTGATATGGGGAAAATCGGTGATGTATCGGTCAATATCACCGATAATACCAGTGCCGATATATCGGTGATATACTGATATATCACCAATATTAACTGCATAGCAACGCACCTGACCCCCTATTTTGCCATCTATAGTACAATTTTAAGTGTGTTTTGTTGATGAAAATATTCTTAGTGTTGCGGAGAAAATCAAAGCTATGGGTCAACTACTGTCTAAAGCTAAAGAACAGCTATATGATTGTAAGTTAGTCACGGGGAAGCTGAGAGCTATGTTACAGTCAGCAGATGAACAAGTTCGTAGCTTTAAGAAACAGAGCATGTTTTTGAGTCAAATCGCTGCCAAAACAATCCCAAACGGTATTCATTGCTTATCCATGCGCCTAACAATCGATTATTATCTTCTTCCGTTGGAGAAACGCGTATTCCCAAGGAGGGAGAATCTTGAGAATCCAGATCTCTATCATTATGCTCTGTTCTCTGATAATGTCTTGGCTGCATCGGTGGTTGTGAATTCGACTATCAAGAATGCTAAGGTATTTTAGTTTAAATTAAGGGTTGATATTGATTACAAATAAAACTCATATAATTAATAATTAATACTATCAAGTTTGGGTATTTTAGTAATTTAGTCATTTCCCATAAAATACTAATTCCACCAAGTTTTTTAAACTAAAATAACTTTTATATGTTTCATTAATTTTGGAAAAAAATTATACCATAAAATCAAGTATTTTTTTATCTTTAATGTGAGTAACATATTGCTATACTTTTTTTTATTTATAAAAATGACTTTTTAAAAAGTTACAAAAAGATGTTTTATAGTTGTGCTAGTTACGTAGTTGGAATGTGCTAATATGAAAATGTATTGTGTTAATTTTAAATCTATACGTATGTTCTTATTTTATTATGTAATTCTTATGTGTTGTTATTTTTTTTTTCCTTTTGTGTTGTTCTTGGGAGCCTATTTATAAATAAATTTGTTTTCTACCAGCTATATAATAGTATGTGTTATTTACAAAATTAAAACAAAAATATGATTGTGCTAGTATGTAACAGTATGTGTTGTTTATAAAATAAAAAAAAATGAAATTGTGCTAATTATGTAATAATTATGAAATTGGGCTAGCATGTGTTTATAAAATTAAAAAAAAATTGTGCTAGTATGTAATAGTATGTCTTGTTTATAAAATAAAAAAATGAAATTGTGCTAGTATAGAACAATATGTGTTGTTTATAAAATTAAAAAAAATGAAATTGTGCTAGTTATGTAGTAATATCTGTTGTTATTTTTTTCCTTTTGTGTTGTTATTGGGAGCCTATTTAGAAATAAATTCGTTGGAATGTCGTATTTTTATTGTGCTAATGTTGTTTTGTTGGTGTTACCGTCGGATGCCCAGACGGTGGTGTTAAGAGAGTGCTAATGTCGTTATTTGATTGTGCTAATGTCGTTTATTGATTGTGCTAATATCGTTATTTGATTGTGCTAATGTCGTTTTTTTATTGTGCTAATGTCGTTGATAATGGAAGTTACTTTTTTGATTGAAACGAGAATGTTGATAATGTGGATGGTCTTACGTTCTGCTAATGTTGTTTTTTGATTGTGCTAAGGTCGTTGATAATGGAAGTTCCTTTTTTATTGAAACGAGAGTGCTAATAATGGAAGTTTATTTTTGATTGTGCTAATGTTGTTTATGTGGGTGTGCTTATGTTTTTTGTATTGGTGGTTCCTGCAGGTTGATTTGATCTGAATATGTTACAAAAATTCAAATTTTGGTTTGAATTAATCTACATGGATTTAGGGATATTTTGATAATTAATTTTAATTAGTTATAAATAAATTGGGTCAAAATGTCTAAATTACCCCTAAACTATTTTTTAATTGAATAACACTTGTCATTTATGTATTGGTTCTTATGGTTCTTACAAACATAAGAGTTTGTATTTGATCCCATGCCTTTTAGTGAATAATACTTTTCAAATTTTACTTAAAGTTGAAGGTAATAATGAAGAAATTTTCTTTTCTAAATAATAACCAAGTTTAATAATATTAACCAAGTTTAATAATTGTTCAATTTCAGTCAAACAACAAAAAATAATCACTAAATAATAATATAGATTCACACCAAGACATACTGATACATAACACTTCCTAAACTTTGTATATTTGTGTGTCGTTAAAAAATATTAAAAAAAAACTACGTGTAACATGTATGTATATTTTTTCTAGTTTTTTTTTTCTTAAATTGATTATTCTATATGTTTACTTATTAAACAAATTTCTTGTTATACACCCAAAGATAATAAAATTCCTATTCCTATATCTAAATACAACTAAATATTTAAACGTGAAATATAAATTTATGAATGATCGAATTCGTTTACTTAAAACGAAGCATGAACCTTTGACGAAGCATATTATTTTAAAATTTTAAAAACATATTTTGCAGAAGTGACGTATTACTTACGCCCGATTGGGAAAAAAATTAATTTATTTTAGGGGTGTAATAAATACACCCAACATATTTTTTTAACTGTATTTTTTTAGAATTATTTGCAACTGTAAAAAAAAATTAAAAGATACATGGAAACTTGTAAAGTGTAGTGAGAAATTATTACTTTATGGAAACTTGAGAAGTTGACTTGTGAGAAAAAAGTAAAAAAAAGGAAAAATGTTATTTAATAAACCAACCTTTAACCAGTTGGTAAATAATAATCCAACCTACAGAATTGGTATGTAATAATCCTACCTATCAACATGTTGGTACTCAATGAACTTCTGTTAATTTTTTTTAACTGAAGTTAGTTTTTAAGTTTTATTTATTACACAAACAGTCCCTGTAGTTATAAGTTACTAGTTTTAAGTTTTATTTATTACACAAACAATCCATGTAGTTATAAAAAAATCATAAAAATCCTAAAAAATCAAAAAAAATTTAAAAATTCTAAAAAAATCATAAAAAATCAAAAATATTCTAAAAAATCATAAAAATTCTAAAAAAATCAAAAAAATCTTAAAAAATCAAAAAAATCTTAAAAAATCAAAAAAATTATAAAAAATCAAAAAAATAAAAAAAATCTAAAAAATCAAAAATATTCTAAAAAATAAAAAAAATTATGATAAACTTAATAATCAATCTCCGTCACCTCCGTCGCTTGGTTTTCAATCGCCGCCACCTCCATCGGTTAATAAGCAATCGCCGCCACCTCCGTCGGTTAATCAGCAATCGCCGCCGCCTCCGTCACATGTTCCGGTTTCTGTAACTACTCCTCCGGCGACAGTTACCGCTGCTCCGCCGCAAGCGGTTAAGGTGTCTCCAGGTCCGACGAATTCTTCTTAATCTTCACCGTTACAGATCCCGTTCTCCTCCGTACCTGATCCTAACGCACCTAATCCACCGGAAACCTCTCTTCGGCCACCGCACCTCCGTCGGTTAATAATCAATCGCTGCCACCTCCGTCCGTTCTCATGTTCCGGTTTCTGTAGTATTTCTCGGCGGCAGTTACGGCGGCTCCGTCGCAGGCGGTTACGGTGGCTCCAGGTCCGATGAATTTTTTTTAGTTTACTCCGTTTTCACGTGCACTATTTGAATTGGTTTCAGATTTTTTTTATTATTAATTTTGAATTTTGATGATGGAGGTTTAAGGATTTGACTTTGAAATGTGATTGAAAAATCTATATATTATAAGATTCGTTGTCTGAATATTGTTGATATGAAAGGATGCCTTACTTAGGAATCATCACCTTTTTTTTACGGAAACTTGAATTTTGAATTTTTTAGTTTTTATAATTTTTTTTAGAATTTTTAAAATTTTTTAGAATTTTTTAGAATTTTGATTTTTTAGAATTTTTATGATTTTTTAGAATTTTTTTGATTTTTTAGAATTTTTATGATTTTTTAGAAATTTTTTGATTTTTTTAGAATTTTTTTGATTTTTTATAATTTTTTTGATTTTTTAAGATTTTTTTATTTTTTTTTAATTTTTATGATTTTTTAGAATTTTTTTTGATTTTTTAGGATTTTTATGATTTTTTTTATAACTACAGGGACTGTTTGTGTAATAAATAAAACTTAAAAACTAACTTCAGTTAAAAAAAATTAACAGAAGTTCATTGAGTACCAACATGTTGATAGGTAGGATTATTATATACCAATTCTCTAGGTTGGATTATTATTTACCAACTGGTTAAAGGTTGGTTTATTAAATACCAATTTTCCTAAAAAAAAAAGTTGACTTTAAGGTGTATTTAACACAACCCTATATTTATGTATCCTTTTTTCTTTTGAGTAAAATGCCATTTCGTCCCGAGGTTTCGTGATTCGTCCAAATGTTTGTTTTTTCGCATCTGGATCTAAAAGGTTTGAAATCTTGCCATTCTCATCCGGCTTGTTAACTCTATCCATTTTTCTTCATTAAGTCAGAGATATCTTTATCTTTTTTTCTCCGTTAAGGATATTTTGAATACTTGTACATTATGCAAAATGCTTGTACATAAAGTAAAAAAGACCGAATTGCTCTTTAAGTTAACAAAAAAGACGGAAATACCCTTGACTTAACGGAGAAAAATGGACAGAGTTAACGAGCCGGATGAAAATGACAAGATTTCAAACCTTTTAAATCTAGATTTGGAAAAACAAACATTTGGACGAAAGTCGCTAAACTGGCCAAACCTCAGGGACAAAAATGGCATTTTACTCTTTTTTTTATTTATAAGCTTCATATATCATTGGCATACGTTTCAACCTAACAATGGGTTGTCGTGTCTATAAACCAGTACAAATATTTGCAACATCAGTACTTGTTTTTACAATTAATCTTGATTCTTGAACGTTCTGTCAAACATAAATACTTTGCAGATTGTGAACGGTACTATTTTGATTGCCTATAGTCCAAGTAAGCATTAAGCATATGTAAAAACATGCCTTTTGTGTATGAACCAGGTTGCATTGACTTGCAAGTTTTGTGAATAGAGTTCACTTTGATTGGTCACTTGGCTTTATCTTGAGGTTTTTTTTTTTTTTTTTTTTTTGAGTTATCCCCTTATACTATTAATAATATATGCTTTTAACCCATTTAATTTGTATTTATTATGATTTTCTTCAATAACTCGCGTTCGTTAATTTGAAAAAAAACTCAATACAATTGTGTTCATCTTTTTATTCTCGACATTGCTATATAAATTTTCTCGAAAAAACAATTGTATTCGAAATATAGTTTTTTCCGTAGCACAGGCTATACTATACGAGTGCCGATAACGCGACAAACCAAACTGATTTCATCCGAACAGTATCGGTACCGGTATTTACTTACATAACCAGTGCCGATATTCATTTTTATGGTTTTTGATCAATGTAAAATACGTGTCGAAATCATTTTGGGCTTATAGCAATTTTATTTTTTTGGTTTTCTTTTTCGGTTGTCATAACGAGTGCCGGTACCGTAATGAACCAAACTGATACTGGCCTAATTCCCGCTGCGTAGCGCGGGTAAATTTGATAGTTTTTTTTTTCATTTTCAAAAACTACGTTAAGTATAATTTTTTTAAATTTAATTTGGAGGCTGTAAGATTTTTAATGGTTCTAATGAACTTATTTATATCTAATACAGGAACCAGAGAAACATGTTTTTCATCTCGTCTCCGATAAATTAAATTTCGGAGCAATGAACATGTGGTTTTTACTTAATCCACCTGGCAAAGCTACAATCCACGTGGAAAACGTCGACGAATTCAAACGGCTAAACTCATCCTACTGTCCGGTTCTTCGACAACTCGAATCCGCCGCAATGAAAGAATACTATTTCAAATCAGATCATCAAACAACCGGTTCATCAAATTTAAAATACCGAAACCCGAAGTATCTTTCAATGTTGAATCACCTTCGGTTTTATCTCCCTCAAGTTTATCCCAAATTGAACAAAATTCTTTTTCTGGATGATGATATTGTGGTTCAAAAAGACTTAACGGGGTTATGGAAGGTCGATCTGAATGGGAAAGTGAACGGTGCGGTGAAACGTGTGGGGAAAGCTTTCACCGTTTTGATAAGTATTTGAATTTCTCGAATCCTCATATTGCGAGAAATTTTGACCCGAATGCGTGTGGATGGGCTTACGGGATGAATATGTTTGATCTTGATGTGTGGAAGAAGAAGGATATAACTGGTATTTACCACAAATGGCAAAATATGGTAAGATTTTTACAGTAGTAATTTTTTTTTATCTCTAGATTCTTATTAAATGTAGGCCTGTAAATGAACCAAACGTTTATGAACTGTTCGTGAACTTGTTCGACGGGAAGTTCGTTTATGTTTGTTTATATATAAACGAACGAACATGAACACAATTTTGTGTTGATTTAATTTAAGGAAGAGTAAAGTACACGGATGGTCGCTGTGGTTAACCAAAATTTTGGATTTAGTCCCTAGCTTTTTTAAAGTACACGGATGGTCCATGTGGTTTGCGCTTTGTAACACATTTAGTCCCCAAGTCCCAACTTTTGCCAAAAGTACACGGATGGTCCCAATACGTTGCAAATTGCAAACCACAAGGACCGTCTGTGTACTTTAAAAAACTTTGGACTAAATCCGAAATTTTGGATAACCACAGGGACCATCCATGTACTTTGCTCTTGAAGGAATGAACATGAACACACGTTTTGTTCGTTCATTTTTCGTTTCAATTTAAATACGTAAGTAGTTATATTTATATGAATATTAAACATAAAAGGAACTTTCTAACTACTTATATAAGTATAATTAATTAGTAATTGGGTTTTCTAGTACTAAAAATGGATTTTGCAATGGGAGTTATCGTAATTTATCACTAATTCATATAAAAACTTACTTTATGTTCGTTTATGTTTAGTCAATTATGTTTATTTGTTTTCATTTATGTTTGTTTATTGTTTGTTAAATTATGTTTGTTTATGTTCGTTTACGTTCTTGAACTGTTTGTTTAGGTTTTAAACGAACGAACATAAACAAACACGAACATGCCCATTTTCTTGATAAACGAACATGAATAAAAAATGTGTTAGATTAAATGTTCATGTTCATGTTCGGTTATATGTGTTGGATTAAATGCTCGTGTTCATGTTCGGTTAAAGTTAAATGAACGAACATGATAAATGCTTCTCTTCGTGTTCGTTAGGTTCATTTACAATCTGGGCACAATATATTTCATTAACTGTTAGATAATTTACTGATTGTGTTGTTACCAGAATGAAGATCGGGTTTTATGGAAGCTCGGGACGTTGCCACCTGGACTAATGACATTTTACGGGCTAACACATCCACTCGACAAGTCATGGCATGTACTCGGTCTCGGGTACAACCCGAGCATTGATAAAAGGGATATCGAGAAAGCAGCTGTGATTCACTATAACGGAAACATGAAACCGTGGCTAGAGTTGGCAATGACAAAGTACCGTTCATATTGGGTCAAATACATAAAGTTTGACCACCCGTATGTTCGGGGTTGCAAACTAGGCGAATGAGAAGATTTTTATTATCGAAAAGTCATTCCATTCTATTCTTTGTTATAGTTCATATTGGTGTTATAGTTCCCGTGTATTTGTGTATGCAACTTGCTTGGAATAGGTGT
The DNA here is from genome assembly GCA_030545235.1 of Helianthus tuberosus. Classification (NCBI taxonomy): domain Eukaryota; kingdom Viridiplantae; phylum Streptophyta; class Magnoliopsida; order Asterales; family Asteraceae; genus Helianthus; species Helianthus tuberosus. The sequence continues at coordinate 231,257,433 of CM060423.1, read as the reverse complement.
CGAAGATAATAGTTTGGATGTATCTTGTGTTGGTTTCGTTACTTTCGTAGGAGGAAGGTTTAATTGTAAAGGACTTGGATGTGTATATCTACCTTCGTTCTTCTGAAAGAATCACGTGTTCTTTTTGTTTGTGTTCATTCATTTCTTACGTATGGCCTGCGCTTCTTCTGATTCTTTTGTTCGTGTTCTTTCGGGTTGCATCCTTGCAGTTCTTTCGAGTCTGTATTTTTCTCGTCAGAGGATGGTCTGGGGAGGTCAACGAGTTTGGTTTTGAAAAGCCGGAGGTCGACGTCGATCCGAGGCGTTTAAATTCATAACGGAACCAGTAAATCAGTAGCAAACTAATCTAATTCGGGTCAGAATCGAAAGTCAAAGCAGAAGTCAAATTTCACGACTTTCGGTTGCGAACCGACCCTAAAACTGGAATTAACGAGCCGAACATGTTTACACATGTTCTAATAATTATTACCAAGTTTTTTAAGTGTTAAAACATATTTTAGAACACCTTTAAACTCAGATTATGAATATTTCAAAATCTGCTCAGTTTGACTTTTTAAGACAATAAGTTTGACCCGTCAATTGACCAAGCATACGTGATTTTCAGGAGGTGCCCTTTTTAGGGATTAACACCTACCTAATTACGATCACGTAGCCATGTTCGTTGCGAACAATGGCTGGACCATTAAGGTCTAAACCAAAAGTCAAAGCGTTTATCGAAAAAGCTTGACTTTCGACTTTAAAAGCCTAATAAACGAACAAGCAAAGAAAGGAACACTTACATGTGATCCAAGGGTCTGATTAAAACTTAAAGGAAAGCTCCCAAATGCTCAGGAACTTTCGGAGGAGAGTATAGAAAGGAAAACAAGAAATGGTGCATGTTTACAATGAAAACCAACACCTATTTATAGTTTTTTAGGATGATTTTGATCATTCCAGGTGTTTAGAGGCTTCATGGGATGGTAACAAGTGTTCCTAAACGTGTCATAAACAGCCAACAAGCCCATAGATTCGAATTAGGGGATTTGGCAGCCTTGATGTGGACTGCAAGTAATTTTTCGGAGCTGGGCAAGTGCTTGCGGACCGTAAAGGTCAATCCATACAGTCCGTATGGGACCCTGGTCAGCAAATTTAATTTTGTTCTTTGACACTTCTAGCCCCTAAACTTCCAAACTCTCATGTATTATCAATATTAGGCATAAAAGCCCTTAATGGTCAATATTAGGCACACCCGAGAGTATGACCGAACATCATAAAGCTCCCGGTTCGTCAAAGGGTCAATCAGATGTAACACCCCGAAAACGGGCTTGGTAATTAAACTCTGTTAATACTAAAAGACGGGTAACGTACCGTTATTAGTAAAAATAACCCGGCAAATATTTGGATTTAAATAAGAAACGGGTTTTAACTCCCGGAACTCACTAAGTTAACTAGGTAAAATTAACCTAGTTAGTAATGGGTAATTAAATAATAAACTATGAGTTATAGTTTCATTTATGAATCTCTAAACATGAGGGACTAATATGGACAAGTGGGAAACTTGTTTTATGAAAACAAAACAAAAAAAAAATATAAAATACACACACACGCTTTGTGTGCGTGTTCTGAACGACCAGTAGAAGCTCCATGGGAGCTCAAACCCTAACTTCAACAAATCAACAAAATTGAAGGTCAAATCTAGCCCGAATCGGATGCATGAACACGTATTAATGATCACCTAGTCGTGAGGATCACAAGGTATGTTGAAATTTATGATTTAGTGATACTTTGAGATTATGATGAACAATCATAATCGAAATTCTGGAATGAATATTGAATCAATGAGTGTTATTGTGATTATATCTTGGTTTAGAAACAAACCCTAGTAAAGAATTTGATGAATTGTTGTCAAAACTAGGGATTTGGTAATTACCCTATTATGTGTTAAATGGGTTTTATGAAAATATGATGAACACTTGAAAAGTGATGGTAAATCTGAGAAAAATTGATGTTATGATGCAAGATTTGATATTGTTCATGAGTGCTAGACATAAGGGTTTGATTTAATGATTGAAACTTGGTTAAAAATATTAGCCATGAACTAAATAGAAGAGGTATAAAAATCATGCCCATATGGTGCTCGTTAAAATGCCCAAGTGAATCGTGTTGTCTACTAGTTTGTATGTAGAGCTTGATTTGATGATTTCATGAGTAGTGGGTTTATGACAAATCTTTGATTTGTATGAAATTAAACATGATGGTGTATGAGAATCACCAAATAGGACTTGAATATATGTTAATTTTAGTTCTAGTTCTTAAATTGACAAAGATGATAAAATTAGGATTCATATGATGACTTCTTGAAATAGATGATGTTTTTGACATCTCTTAGCCTACAATCACTGTGTTATAGGTTTCTAACCATTACCAAGAGTTTAATAAGGGTTTTAGCCATGGAAATGGGTTGCATTTGATGGTTTGGTTCGAATTTAAAATGACCCTAAACATGATTTCCGCAGCTTTTTATATGGATTTCGACTAATCTTAAAAAAATCATATAAAATCAACCGTTTATCCGATTTGGGTGTTCTATACCTTTTCGGAAAGCTTATGAAGTAAATTTTTACTGTTTTCAATCATAAGAAACAAATATGGTTGTTAAATAGGCCAAAAGAATGAATTAAACCGCTGTTCAAAACCTTGAAAGCTGTTTGAAAAATGAAAATATAGTTGCTGTGCTGATTTTATAAAAATCATATAAAATCATAGAAAATTCGTTAGAAGGTGTACCTTATATGCTTGCGAAGGTATTGAAGTTTTCTACGATCCATCTTTGAACATGTTAATCTAGTTCGGACTTTGAATGGGTCATAATGGTCAATTACAGCAGCTGTATAGAAAATCGCTGCACATTAATAATGTCATTATTAATCCGGAAAAAGACATATGATTGCGTATACTTGATTTAGTCGTGAAGTATTTATTGTTAGGAACAAATAACACTTTATGTGACATGTTTAAAGTGTTCAAAATCACTTACTAACTAGTTCGTAGTTCGTATAAGTAACTTGACTAACGGGTCAAACGGTTAGTGAATGGAAAGAGTTATGAAAAAAAAAATATATAGTTGTTGAATAAATAGCATACTTTGATGAATAAGTGTGTGAATCCATAAGGTGTGGTGGTCATGTTAATGTTGACTAATCTAATCATCTTGTGGACATGATATGGTAGTTTGACTCTGACAAGCTAGATAGGAGCTTGGAAATGAACGGGTCAAATGGATACAAGTTCAAGTATGAAGCTCGCAAGGATGCAAGGTAAGTAAAGCTTACACCCCCTTTTTTTATGGATACGTATTTGCTTTATAGATTATAAACACGACCAAGGTTATATCCAAAATATGGGTTCCGACACGAAATGATACGGGTCGGGACGAATCAAATGATAAAAAAAAAGAAGTATGTTTAATGGCAAAAGGGGCGAAATGGGTTAAATAATGAAATGGAAAATAAATACCATTCAATTATAAGTGCAAAATGTTTGGTCATTTAGACTAAACGGGTCAAATGGTAATGTTAACACCATTTGACGAATAATGACTAATAAGTGCTTGTCGAGTCCGATGCTCACAGGGTAAAACGGATTATGGAATTTGCGTTGCTATGAATCAGTAAATTATTAAGGCAAGGTATTAAAACGTGTCAATACTTTGACCCGAGCTAGGTACGCGTAAAGTGGCGGAGTATAAGTAGACATATTAACGTGGAAATGTGATGTGTGGAAAGAGAAGAGCGAGATTTGAACTTAAATGTTTAAATCTCCTAAACGGGTCAAAATGAATTATGCGCATAGCTTGGGCATTGGTCGCATAATTCATAAAAGTTATGTTCACGAGTTAAAGATTTTTGAGTTAACAAGTAGTCCAAGGTTCTATGATGATTTAAAAATGATTTAGAAACAAGTCGTTTAATAGATTATGAAACGGGTCGAATAATTGTATAAGAGATTTATAAGCCGTTAGCTTATAAATCAGCATCGTTACAAACCTTAGTGTTGATTACATAGGAGGCTGCATTACGGTCAATACGAAATAAAAATCGCGTAAAACAGATGTGTGCTTTGAAAGTTATGCATGTTTATGTAAAAAAAAATGCAGGTTGCAGAAACAAACCTGCTGGAAAATGGTGACCCTCGCGCCACGCGAAGGACCAAGATGGTTGGGGCGCGACACGCGACCACGGTCGCGGCACGCGACAGAATTAGGGAACCCTGTCGCGGTACGCGACAGGGGTACAACTTGCAGATTTTGTTTGTTTCACTTATTTGGCTCAAAGTACTTGAAGAAACATGTTACATAATTATCAAAACTAACGTTTGTGTTGGTTTTGATTACAGGTAAATGATATATGCTAACCGGATGAAGATCAAGCACCTAACAAGAACCGAACACACGATAAATGAAGCTTCCGCATTTGAGTTTAAACCTTGTTATCAAAAGTGAACTATGTAAACAATTGTTACTTTCTTTTGAATGTTTTAATCATGTATGAATGATAACTTATAAAAGTTTTTGAAAGGTCGCATTTTCATGTAAAATGCGTAGTTTATTAATATAATCTTGATAAATTATGACGGGTCTTACAAGTTGGTAATCAGAGCTCATGGTTAAAGAGTAAAGTGTGTTCGGTTCGAGGCTTGATCGCAAATCCAGTAAGTACATGTATATTAATGGTTTGGTATGTATTGAAATGTTGTGAACAACACATAGGGTTATCGTGTGATACACGTTACCTCAATTAAATGATAAATATAGTTGACAAAATTGCGCGCGTTGACGCGTATAGTAGAAAAGCCTTGTATTATAATACGGGCGATTATTGAAGTTAATATTACTAATTCTTGTAAATGTTTTAATTGAAGGACACTCGCATCTGAAGATAGCGAGAGCTTAACAAATTGCGGATATGATGATGGAACGGTTCGAGATGTGACAAGAAGAGCATACTCATCAAGGACCTAAATCGCGTAACGATCGCAAATAAGTAATGGCAAGGAATGCCCGTCGGAGCAAGCATTATCAGGTGCACATTTTAAACTTATAGTACAAACAGTAATATGCAACAAATACATAGTGAATGACAGTTGCATATAGAATATGAAACTTGGAAAACCTGGATAGGTTACCTATCCAGGATGACGTTTCCAAGAGAAATTCAGTAGAGAATATGTATTATTCACAAATTGTGAATAACAAGACAATAACAGAATTCAGTTTATATAGAAACTTGGACGAGAGTGATCATCCAAGTAAGTATTCTCAATATAAATCCTATTGAGAAAAGTAATGATCACATCAACGAATGTGAATAAATGTTTATAAAAAGGGACATTTTACATGTTCAAGGATAAACGACTAAAACTAATAATTGTTAACTAACAATTAAATAAAGTTTTACCAAATGAAATCATAAATATGGAAATAATTTGAGGAGTTACTTACATGGGACGTGATGTGGTAATTATAATAAGGTCACGCGTACCATGTGTTGATCGCTTACTCTGGCCAAGTAAGTAGTGAACATATGATAGCATGAGCTTCTTATAATGAGCGCAGTTATGTCCGATGTAGTAAGGTTAAGATGAATGAAAATTTAAAGGATCCTTAGGGTCAAGAAATCTTATGGGCATACTCGTATAAATGGTTTTCGCGGGAACCATAAAAACGATGTATGGCGCACATAGAAATAAATGACCCAAGGAAATTCGTGACATAAGTCATTTTGGACGAAACAACCATGGTAGACAAAAAGGGCATTGTAAAACCAAAGTATAAATGACCCGCGGGGTCATAGAAACAAAGGTATTGCCCACATGAAAAAAAAAAACGATCAAAAACCATGGTAGACAAAAAGGGCATTGTAAAACCAAAGTATAAATGACCCGCGGGGTCATAGAAACAAAGGTATTGCCCACATGGGGAAAACGATCAAAGTCGTTGACTTTGGTCGTAGTAAAGAAATGATGATGATGATAATCATCATTCATAGTTTATAAGACTGTCAAGGATGGTCAAATAAAGAATAAAGGTTTGGTTGAATAAAAGCGATGGATTTCGCTAAGACAACCAAACAAATTAAAACGAAATCTTAATGTATACCGGAATGCTTGCACTAATAATGACTTCGGTAAAGTACCCGGTTGATGGGTAAGGATTTAAACACATGCGTAAACCGAGAAACGGGAACACGAATTTAAAGTCAAAAGACTCGGATTATGAGTTATGACTGAAAGACCATAAAATTTCGCAAACAGAAATTTTGATAATTATATTCAACTATTTTGAGGTTGAACGGGTTGAATAAAGTATAATGCTTGATGGCATAAGTAAGCGCAAGCCGGATAACGGTAAGCTTGAGACAAACCGATGCTTAATTAACGTGAGAAGTCATAGAGTCAGAAGAATTATCCGAAAGAAAACGATTGTAGACACGAACTACAGTCAAAGTTAACGGATTTCAAGCATGAAAACAAATGATTTTCAAACATAAAAAGAGTGCTTTGACACCAAATATATATTTTAATAAAGACACGAGTAAAAAGAATGATCTACGGGATCATCATAACCTTCGGGTTATAAACAGTGTAAAGGTCTACGGGACCAAAATGACCTACGGGTCATGAATAAAAAAAAAAAGAGGAAAAAGGATCATAAAGGACTCGCCTTAAAGAGGTGAGAGCCTAAAGAAATAGCCTACGAGGCTAAGTGAATGAACCTATGGGTTATCTAGACATAGCGAGGGAACTAGTTATGATTCCCCGCGTAAAATGAGAACGAAAAAGAATAAATTATGGGTTGTCAATTTCCTTAATATGAGTAATTGACATAGTTAAAAGGAAAAACGTTAAACTAAAATTCAGTTTTAGTAAGAAACAACGTTTTAACAAATATGAATACTATAAGACGAATTTGGAAATAACAAATATCAAAGAGTATGGGTCTTAACATCGATAGGTGCAAGACGATATATTCGAAAAATTGGTATTTTCGAAAATGAAAGGTTGATATAAATTAAACATGACGTGACACGATCACGGTCAAGAAATGCAATGTGAAGTGGAATCACATTATAACCAAGTGAGCGGTAAAAAGCAACTGGACTAATAAGTCTAGTTAGTGAGACCGGTTAAGGTCATTTAAGTAAGATGGTTGCTTGTAAGCGGTGGATTCGGTATAACTGAACCGAATAAATGAATTTGAAAACAAAAGAAATTATTGCTAAAAGTGAAATATTTCACTAAAGACCTTTAAACGGGTCAAGGTAACAGATTCACCAAGAGTTCGATAATATATAAAGGCGATGGAAATCGCTAAGTTGACTAAACTAGTAGAAATAACAGAATTATCTTATTTCAAGGCACATTATGTCGTATGAGGTACGTAGAGGTTCTGTAACCAAAAAGATATTACCATAATTTTTCTGGTAATACTAACAATTGGTTAAAGTATGAATAATGCTTAAGAGATTACTCAGGTCAAACGCATTGAGTTTAGAACTCAATGTACTATGTAAGCAAGGTTTCGAGGACGAAACCTCTTTAAGGGGGGTAGACTTGTAACACCCCGAAAACGGGTTTGGTAATTAAACTCTGTTAATACTAAAAGACGGGTAACGTACCGTTATTAGTAAAAATAACCCGGCAAATATTTGGATTTAAATAAGAAACGGGTTTTAACTCCCGGACCCACTAAGTTAACTAGGTAAAATTAACCTAGTTAGTAATGGGTAATTAAATAATAAACTATGAGTTATAGTTTCATTTATGAATCTCTAAACATGAGGGACTAATATGGACAAGTGGGAAACTTGTTTTATTAAAACAAAACAAAAAAAAATATAAAATACACACACACGCTTTGTGTGCGTGTTCTGAACGACCAGGAGAAGCTCCATGGGAGCTCAAACCCTAACTTCAACAAATCAACAAAATTGAAGGTCAAATCTAGCCCGAATCGGATGCATGAACACGTATTAATGATCACCTAGTCGTGGGGATCACAAGGTATGTTGAAATTTATGATTTAGTGATACTTTGAGATTATGATGAACAATCATAATCGAAATTCTGGAATGAATATTGAATCAATGAGTGTTATTGTGATTATATCTTGGTTTAGAAACAAACCCTAGTAGAGAATTTGATGAATTGTTGTCAAAACTAGGGATTTGGTAATTACCCTATTATGTGTTAAATGGGTTTTATGAAAATATGATGAACACTTGAAAAGTGATGGTAAATCTGAGAAAAATTGATGTTATGATGCAAGATTTGATATTGTTCATGAGTGCTAGACATAAGGGTTTGATTTAATGATTGAAACTTGGTTAAAAATATTAGCCATGAACTAAATAGAAGAGGTATAAAAATCATGCCCATATGGTGCTCGTTAAAATGCCCAAGTGAATCGTGTTGTCTACTAGTTTGTATGTAGAGCTTGATTTGATGATTTCATGAGTAGTGGGTTTATGACAAATCTTTGATTTGTATGAAATTAAACATGATGGTGTATGAGAATCACCAAATAGGACTTGAATATATGTTAATTTTAGTTCTAGTTCTTAAATTGACAAAGATGATAAAATTAGGATTCATATGATGACTTCTTGAAATAGATGATGTTTTTGACATCTCTTAGCCTACAATCACTGTGTTATAGGTTTCTAACCATTACCAAGAGTTTAATAAGGGTTTTAGCCATGGAAATGGGTTGCATTTGATGGTTTGGTTCGAATTTAAAATGACCCTAAACATGATTTCCGCAGCTTTTTATATGGATTTCGACTAATCTTAAAAAAATCATATAAAATCAACCGTTTATCCGATTTGGGTGTTCTATACCTTTTCGGAAAGCTTATGAAGTAAATTTTTACTGTTTTCAATCATAAGAAACAAATGTGGTTGTTAAATAGGCCAAAAGAATGAATTAAACCGCTGTTCAAAACCTTGAAAGCTGTTTGAAAAATGAAAATATAGTTGCTGTGCTGATTTTATAAAAATCATATAAAATCATAGAAAATTCGTTAGAAGGTGTACCTTATATGCTTGCGAAGGTATTGAAGTTTTCTACGATCCATCTTTGAACATGTTAATCTAGTTCGGACTTTGAATGGGTCATAATGGTCAATTACAGCAGCTGTATAGAAAATCGCTACACATTAATAATGTCATTATTAATCCAGAAAAAGACATATGATTGCGTATACTTGATTTAGTCATGAAGTATTTATTGTTAGGAACAAATAACACTTTATGTGACATGTTTAAAGTGTTCAAAATCACTTACTAACTAGTTCGTAGTTCGTATAAGTAACTTGACTAACGGGTCAAACGGTTAGTGAATGGAAAGAGTTATGAAAAAAAAAATATATAGTTGTTGAATAAATAGCATACTTTGATGAATAAGTGTGTGAATCCATACGGTGTGGTGGTCATGTTAATGTTGACTAATCTAATCATCTTGTGGACATGATATGGTAGTTTGACTCTGACAAGCTAGATAGGAGCTTGGAAATGAACGGGTCAAATGGATACAAGTTCAAGTATGAAGCTCGCAAGGATGCAAGGTAAGTAAAGCTTACACCCCCTTTTTTTATGGATACGTATTTGCTTTATAGATTATAAACACGACCAAGGTTATATCCAAAATATGGGTTCCGACACGAAATGATACGGGTCGGGACGAATAAAATGATAAAAAAAAAGAAGTATGTTTAATGGCAAAAGGGGCGAAATGGGTTAAATAATGAAATGGAAAATAAATACCATTCAATTATAAGTGCAAAATGTTTGGTCATTTAGACTAAACGGGTCAAATGGTAATGTTAACACCATTTGACGAATAATGACTAATAAGTGCTTGTCGAGTCCGATGCTCACGGGGTAAAACGGATTATGGAATTTGAGTTGCTATGAATCAGTAAATTATTAAGGCAATGTATTAAAACGGGTCAATACTTTGACCCGAGCCAGGTACGCGTAAATTGGCGGAGTATAAGTAGACATATTAACGTGGAAATGTGATGTGTGGAAAGAGAAGAGCGAGATTTGAACTTAAATGTTTAAATCTCCTAAACGGGTCAAAATGAATTATGCGCATAGCTTGGGCATTGGTCCCATAATTCATAAAAGTTATGTTCACGAGTTAAAGATTTTTGAGTTAACAAGTAGTCCAAGGTTCTATGATGATTTAAAAATGATTTAGAAACAAGTCGTTTAATAGATTATGAAACGGGTCGAATAATTGTATAAGAGATTTATAAGCCGTTAGCTTATAAATCAGCATCGTTACAAACCTTAGTGTAGATTACATAGGAGGCTGCATTACGGTCAATACGAAATAAAAATCGCGTAAAACAGATGTGTCGTTTGAAAGTTATGCATGTTTATGTAAAAAAAAAAATGCAGGTTGCAGAAACAAACCTGCTGGAAAATGGTGACCCTCGCGCCACGCGAAGGACCAAGATGATTGGGGCGCGACACGCGACCACGGTCGCGGCACGCGACAGAATTAGGGAACCCTGTCGCGGTACGCGACAGGGGTACAACTTGCAGATTTTGTTTGTTTCACTTATTTGGCTCAAAGTACTTGAAGAAACATGTTACATAATTATCAAAACTAACGTTTGTGTTGGTTTTGATTACAGGTAAATGATATATGCTAACCGGATGAAGATCAAGCGCCTAACAAGAACCGAACACACGATAAATGAAGCTTCCGCATTTGAGTTTAAACCTTGTTATCAAAAGTGAACTATGTAAACAATTGTTACTTTCTTTTGAATGTTTTAATCATGTATGAATGATAACTTATAAAAGTTTTTGAAAGGTCGCATTTTCATGTAAAATGCGTAGTTTATTAATATAATCTTGATAAATTATGACGGGTCTTACATCAGATGTATAAATTAACATGTTGACGCTTTTAACCCTTCTTCTCACAAACTTTCAAACAATTCCACAAACGGTTCCTCTCGTCCAACAAGTGGCTCATTTGAGAATACGGACACCGTGTAAGGTCTCTCAGAGGCATAGTTTCAGCATGTTGACACTTTTAGTCCCTCCACATTCATAATTTTCACTTTTGACAAAAATAGTCCCTCCTAGCCAACATTAGGCATCATTAGGATTTGGGACACGTGTCAATGCATTATTGAACACGATTTTACGAGGTGTTACAGAATTACAAACCGATGTTTTATGGATTTTGATCAGAAGGAGGATACGAGTCGATTTATGTAAAACTTACCTTGAAACGGTGCTTCAAACGGCTTGATTTTTGTTAATTTGAAGTTTAAACACCCGAATTAAAGCACCGTTTTCGTCATTTGGGGCAGTATTTCGAGGTAAATTTTACATCAATTAACTCGTATCCTCGTTCTAAGCAAAAGCCCTAAAACATCTGTTTGTAATTCGGGAAAAAACTTAACTCCGTTAAGCTATACTTAACGCAGACTATTATCGGCCAAATGTGGACCACTTCGGATTATTATCGCCCAGTAACTGAGTTGAGATTATTATCGGCAAAATTGAGAAAGTTGGAATTATATAAATCCAATTTGACTTCTTTTTATTGTAATTTGTCAACTGAAGTTGCTAGTATAGGTTTATCAAACAATCGTGTCGTAATAGTAGCTGTGCATTCTTGCCATCTAAATCGCAATCATCGGTTGTTACATAAATCTATTAACAACCTAGGGCAATAGTTGTGTAAACTTTACACGTCATGCCTACTTTGTTTATCCATTATTTATAAGATATTGCCACTGCATGAATACCTTCCGAGTTACTACCAAGAGAATTAGATCTTTCTAGGATACAATGTTGTTGAGAGATTAAATTTGTGTGCATCGCAATCAAGCTAAAACTTAGCTAATACCCTACATTCACTGTGAGTTAGTTTGCAGCGGGATATTAGTTAATCAATGTGTAAGGTATCACTGTTTCATCGTCAACTGATTCACAATATGCACAAAACAATAAACAAGAGTAGAAGAACAATTGCTATAAGCACAAGGTATTAATCAAAATCGACTGTTTCAATACATCATGTAAAACTAGTTATAAATTAAAATTGAATTTACAGATGGTTTTCTAGCTAACGCTCTAGCTATGAAGAGGGTGACATGCAAATTTTCTCTGAATTTGCACACATTAAACTATGGGGTCAAGTGATAATAATATCAATGCAGACTCGTGTATCTATATTCTTGTTGAAACGTACGGAATTGACAAGTGACAATTATGTATAACATCCTCTCAACAGATTGTCTTCGTCAAATGATAGGCTAACACGTGGCATCTCTTCTTCATTAGCGAGACTTCATCAATCTTCACTAGAGGTAACTCGCTTCAGTGGTAAGTTCCATAATCCTCATTAGTGGTAACTTGCCGTCAGAGGTAATCTCCATTAATTCTTCAACAATTATAAGTTCCAATCAGAGTTACATAACTTAGCCCAAGGGTTCCTTGAAATTTGGTCACAGTGTCGCCAGCTGTTGGTTACTTACAAGCAATGTTGTAGAAGGCGCTAGTCGGGCGGTGAGGTACCGCCTAGGGATTAATCGGGATTAATCAGGATTAATCGGGATTAATCGGAATGGGATTTTTATATGTATTTTTTCAAAATTATATATATATATACCCAATAATATAAAAATAATACTTCAAAATTCACATAAATACTTCAAGTTTCAGATAGTATGGTTCGATTTTGACCGATTTTGACCAATTTTGACCGCCTAGGACCGATTTTGACCGATTTTGACCGATTAATATAGTCCGATTAATCCGATTTTTGACCGCCTAGGACCGCCTAGGTACTGCCTAGGACCGACTTTGACCATGGCCGATTAATTGACCGCCTAGCTCGAAATTAGTCAGTAGGTGACCGCCTAGCGCCTAGGCGCCGATTAATCGGCCGCCTAGGCCGATTTCTGCAACCATGCTTACAAGTTACACCCTAATCCCATGTTAAAACATTAGTAATATTATGAAACTATTCTTATATTTTTTTTCCTAGGTATTAAATCATTTAAAAATTATTTTGTTATTTTAAATTTTTGTGAATGTCAACTTTTTTATATTAAGTTAATTAAATGAAACAAATATGAAATTTGATTTTATTTAGTGTTTTTTTTTCATGTTTAACCGAAGTATAATATAATGGTAATTATAAAAAAAAAAAAATCACTAAAGATAACGAAATTACATAACTATTTCATTTAGGTAATTAAACTTATACAATTATGAAAAATATCATTACATGGAAACAATAATTAAACTCAAATGCAGTTTGTAGCTAGTTTAAGAAAATATAGGTGATCACTTTGTTAGAAAAATAATAAAACTTGGTTATAAATAAAAAAGTTTGAATTTTAATTGATTTAAACCAATTTTAGCATGTTGTAGTGACTCGCACCCCACTCATCAACGAACAGAGAGGGTTTGGAGTTTTATTATAATTTGTTTACTTTATTTAGTTTTAACTTGCATGCTGCAATTAGTGATATTAATCGAATACGTTACCGTGTAATAAAGACTTGAGTTTACACCTACAAAATCCTTAAAAGTAATGATAAAAAGTCTTTAATATTAATACATAACATATTGCGTAACTAACCTTCTTCATTCAAGGTTTATGAAAAGACTTTATTATCCGTCGCCTACAACTAGATGGTCAAAATCATATTAATTTTATATAAAAATCTTAAACTTTATATATTAACATCTAACAAATTATCTTCCTGATGAGTCACCGAACCCTCTTGACCCTGTCTTGTTTCGCTTATGTCTTCTATTTTCAATTATTTGTAGGATATGTAATTTCAAAAGTTGTATATGTTGAGATGGAGTCTTAACAACACACCGAGTAAATCCATTACTTATCCTCGTATAACGTCAAACGTAATGAAAGTTATGCCCTTTTTACCTTGAATCATTTTCCAGTCCACTGCTTTGTGTCTAGTTGCAACAAATACGATTATGCCCTTTTTAGCTTGAATCATTTTCCAGTCCACTTCTGTGTGTCTAGTTGCACCAAATACGAGTCTGCAATCTGCTAGATCATGGATTAGCTCCGTATCCCTATCACTTAATAATAATAATAATAATAATAATTATTTTTATATAAATTTAGACAAAAAGTTCTTTGGATTGATTTAATCCGATCCATTTTGAACGACTCCAACAACTACTAGTAACCATGTTGATTAGTCAAAGTTTTGGTTAAGTTAAAGAATGAGAAATTGCTAAGGTGGTGTTTGTTTTTTGGCCAGAAGCACTTCTGGCCACTTATGTCTGCGTCGCGCAGACGCGCGCGGACGTTTCATGTCTGCAGCTTGTTTGTTTTCTCGCAGACCTTTCATTAAAAAAGGTCTGCGAGACCTCTTCTTGGCACAGACATTGACCCAAGTCTTCTTGGCACAGAGGTTTCACTACGTCAAAAATGGCTTACGGCCACATAAAAAGAGTGTGACCATACGCCTTTCGCCACACTTTTTTTTCCAGCTCAAGTGTGACCAAAGGTCGAGTCATCGTAGGCATCATACGGCCACATTCACTTATGTGTGGCCATAACAACTTAAACTGTGGCTAAAAGGTTTTGTTGAAATCAATCATCTTGTCAAATAAGTGTGGCTAAACGGGTAGCAACGGCCACATGAATTTACTATAAGTGTGGCCATTTCTATTATACAGTCACCAATAAGTTTGTTTTAGCCACATTAATTTTAAAAAAACTATGACAAAAAAAGTTGTTGTAATCAAGCATATGGTCCATTAAGTGTGGCTAAATGGTGTCATTGTCACATGAATTTATTGTAAGTGTGGCCATCTGTATTATATAGCCACATGAATTCACTATAAGTGTTGCCATTTCTATTATATAGTCACTAAATAATTTGTTTTAGCCACATAAATTTTAAAGAACTGTGGCAAAAAGGTTGTTGTAATTAACAAAATGGTCCATTAAGTGTGACTAAATGGTATCGATGGCCACATGAATTTATTTTAAGTGTGGCCGTTTCTATTATATAGTCACATGAGTTTACCATAAGTGTGTCTGTTTCTATTATTTAGTCACTAAAAAGTTTGTTTTGGCCATATGAATTTTAAAAAATTGTGACAAAAAGGTTGTTGTAATTAAGAAAATGGCCCATTATGTGTGACAAAATGGTATCAACAGTCACACGAATTTACTGTAAGTGTGGTCGTTTCTATTTTATAGTCACATATATTGTTGTGGCTATGTGACCATTTTCGTGTAATTAACAAATTTATTTTCAATTTTTGGTAGAATTAAAACAATAGCAAAGATGAACAAACCTAAAAAACAAAATTAATAATATTAACAATAATAAACCAAAATCCATACATAAGTTGTCAATTTGAATACTAAATACATAAACTTGCATCAATCCAAGTAGCACTTGCAACAACAGCACTTTTTGTCTCAACATACATCACTCCTGAAAGCACTTGCAACGTAACATTCTCTCATTCCTTGAAAAACTCTTCCCATTTTCATTTTGGCCATTAGCTGGCCCTTTTGTCTTAGCCAATCAAAACCCCTTCACAAAACAAAGTCCCACACTTCATCATAAGACATAAGTTATTCCAAAAAGACAATATTAATATATACAATAGTAACAAGAAATGCATCCATACATGTTTTATCTGCATGCGGGTCGATTGGGTCCTTGCCAAGTAAAATGACATTAGACTGACCTGTATCAAATTCATCACATACAACATCAGTTTCAGAATAAACATAGGTAACAAAATACACGGTTGGTAAACGGGTCAAAATGAGTAACATTTGGTTGACCTGCCAACATTTGTTTATCCATTTTCTATAGATTTCATTCATAACTAGTGCAATATACTTGATTACATAAACTAAAATAAGATCTAGTTTGATTCAATAAATCAACTTAGAAGATTGCGAATGACTTACACAATCTGGGAGATATTGCAATTCGGGTGAAAGTGTAAGATCAGTGTCTCCTGCAGCAAATGATCTTAAGAAACACAACTCTGAAACTATATGTCGTCCTTTTCAGAAAATTCCCCCTGATGACATAATAGGGTTGGATAACCTCTACATATGACGAAAACATGAACACATATCATTAAATTGTAATCGAAAAAACTTTAGTAATTCATTGGGGTCATTCATTTTATTTATATGTTAGAACTCTTACTATGTTTCAGCAAAAGCGGTGCTAAGATAAGCTTGATCCTCAGCGAAGAAAATGTTGATGGCTTTAATATCTCTATGAACAATCCTAATGTGTGATCTTCATGCAAGTACTGCAAACCCCGAGCAATACCCAAAATAATTTGGAACCAAGTCTTCCGGCATGTTTATAGTGCCTATGAGAAGATCAAAAAAACAAACACAAATCTAATTAGATTTTTGAAATAGAGTTTAAGGTATATATACCACGAATTATACAACCTAAACTCCGATTTTTTCATGTATACAAGTACCCTTTGAGGTCCCTCATAGCAGAAACCAAAAAGGCAAACTAGGTTCTTGCGTTGTATGCTTGCGATTATCCTCACCTCTGCAAGGAACTCTGCCTCTCCTTGATGTGATTTCTTGAAAGATAGTTTCTTTATAGCTACCAGCCTCCCATCTTGTAATTTACACTATAAAATACACATCAATTCAAGTAATGAATCAAATTATGAATTGTTATATAGTGTTAACTTCATGGAACCACCTTACAGAGAGGTGGCTCAACCCTTACAGGGGCCTAAGACAAAATACAAATCAAGGCCCTTTCCAACTAAGGCGTCTAGTATAATTTTTTTTCCTTTTCGAATGACCCGATTTGTATTTTCAACTTCAATTCTACACGAAATTGATATAATAACTAATAGGCAAATTGGATTTAAATAATCTCAACTCACTGTTATTGGCTAATAATAATCCCAACTCATTTAATCACCAATAATAATCCGAACTATTCACTTTTGTTTGTAAAATACTCCCAGTTAAAAAAACACTAACTAGGTTAAAAAATTGCTGATGTGGCTTGCCACGTCACCTGCCACATCAGTTGCCACGTAATCGAAAAATGCCACGTAGACTGCCACATCAGCTGCCATGTCATCGAAAAATGCTACGTAGACTGCCACATCAGCTGCCATGTCATCAAAAAATGCCACATCAACTGCCACATCATATGACACATCAGCTAAAAGGGCCACATCAGATGCCACATCAACAATTTTTTAACCTAGTTAGTGTTTTTTTAACTGGGAGTATTTTACAAACAAAAGTGAATAGTTCGGATTATTATTGGTGATTAAATGAGTTGGGATTATTCTTAAAAAAAATTAAACTAAAACAGCAAATTCAAACTCTAAATTTAATAACTAATAACTAACAACAGGCTTCAATTTGGTTTAACACTTTTAACACTTTATTTTTTACGTCATAACTTCAAGGCTTCAAGCAACAATAAAGCTGGTTTAAGGATATCATTTAAGTTAAACAAAGGAGTTAGATAAAGCAAATTCATACAAACATAAAACAAATCAGACACGCAATTATAGAACCATGCTTATCACTTAATAGATTTTTACAAGATTTACATTATTAACTGATCGTATCAACAAAAATACCAATTTCGCTTATCATCTTTCAATTGGTCTAACATAATAGACGACAATAAACAACTTATAACTTATAAACCAATATTCAATGCCCCAATGTTTTACAACAGAAATATCATTAATTCAACAATTGCTTAAATAGAAGGAAATCCTATGTAACTGAAATAAACGTGCATGATGGATACTTCCTAGATAATGGGATCATGGATGGAAATGCAAAGGTATCACGGAGATACTGGGTCACTAATAAAACATAAACAATTTATAGGAAAATAAGTTGAGATAATTGTTTGACTCCTCCATATCAGTTGCTCGGTCAAACTGCAAAGTGGGTCACCGTATGGGTCAGCATGGTTTTAAAAATCGGTTGAGGCGTGCGCCTCGAGGCAAAACGGCCAAAAACGATTCTGAGGCGCGCCTCAGGGTGTTTATACTCTATGTGCGCCTCAGATGGGCTGATGCGCTAAAAAGGCTGCACCTCAGGTGCGCCTCAGGGGTTTTTGATATTTGTTTTTGATGTTTTTGAGTTTTTGTGTCAGTTTCAAGCAATTTATGTCTTTTTATGTGTGTTTTTTATTATTTTGATGAATTTGATGATGAATTTAGTTAGTATTACTATTTTTATAAGATATATAATACTTATATTTATTTTTGAACTCCGCCTCGGGCCTACGACTCGGTTCGCCTCGAGGCTTACGCCTCGTGAGGCGAAGGGAAAATGCCTCAAAACTCGTTTCCGTTTTTTTAAACCTTGTGGGTCGGCAACCGCTTGTTTATCAGGTCATAGTGGATCCGTATCATATTGAGAATTGAATATTGTCATAGACCAAATGATATTCATATTCAACTGTCATTTTCAAAATAAGGTGCTTATTTTTGTTTGAATATGTGAGAATAATGAGGTGCTAGAAATGATGCAGGTATACTATGCCTCTAATCAGGGGCGGATGTACTTGAAGCCCAGGAGGGTCCTAGGCAACCCCTGAACTTCTTAAATGCAGTATATTTTTGTTCTAAAAATGGCGAAAATCAATATAGGCACCTAATTAGATTTTATATTAGGAAACCATGCAATTCTTTATTGGCACTCAACTCCTTAATATTTTATTCTAACCCACTGACTTTTGACTATGTCAATTCTTACTTTGATTTTGCATATGGGAAGTGTTTGAATTGAAATCAAAATTTATAGATTAGCTTTTGTTCACTTAATCACTAAAAAAGGGATTATATTTATAAGTTTTACATTAAGATTACCTTCTAGCTTTACAACTTTTTGGCTTAATATCACCTAACTTATTATTGATTGATAATAAATTGTAGACCCGTTATGACCAAACCTGTTGACCTGTCATGACGTGACGCTATCTAACCTAATCTATTTTTTGCACCCCTTGACAAAAATTTATGGATTCACCACTACCTCTAATGGAGTAACGGGTCAAAATGGGTCAAGGAGCCAAAGTCTATAATCTATAGGAATAATGGAATTTAATAATCCCAACTTTCACCAGTTGGCCGGAAACGGACCCAACTTCAAAAATAGCCACTGGCGGTCCCAACTTTTGACATTTTGTAAAACATTGGACCCTTGCTAACACCGTCCAAGGGATGTTAGTGGTGACCGCCAGTGGTCCAATGTTTGAAGTTGGGACCACCCTCTCCTCCTCTCCCAGCAAGGGTCCAATGTTTTACAAAATGTCAAAAGTTGGGACCGCCAGTGGCTATTTTTGAAGTTGGGTCCGTTGTCGGCCAACTGGTGAAAGTTGGGATTATTAAATTCCATTATTCCATAATCTATATATAATGCATAAACCTCATAAAACATGATATTCATATTCAACAGTCATTATAAAACATGAGTTTCCGCACGGGACGGGTTTTGAATCAAACCGTTTCGTTCTGAACCGTTTCGACGTGAACCGTTTCGACCCGTAACGTTTCGAATCGAACTGCTTCGACCCGAACCGTGTCAAATCGAACCGCTTCGACCCGAACTGTTTCGAATCAAACCGCTTCGACCCGAACTAGTAGCAGCAGCATATCAGTTTTTAGTAGCAGCAGCAACATTACAACTCAATCATATAATACTTGAGGTTAATGTAACATCCCGATCCTAAATTTTTAGTAGCATCAGCATATCAGTTTTGTATTTGAATTAGAATTAGAATTATGATTCATGTAAGCAGCAACAGATTTTCGTTTGGTTATTTTGGCTTAACATTTTTTATTTAAGTTGTAGTCTTCAATGCAGTGCCCCCAAAATAGTTAGTAACAGAAATGGGAATTTGGTGTTCGGATGAGGGGCCACACTGTATGGTTAGTAGTTTAAAACCACAGTGCAACGTTAGATTGGAATGAACAGAGCTATAGAAGGTTCAGATTACCATGTGTGTGTTTTTACCAAGATGTTTATAAACATGTTTATTTGTCTAAGAAAATGTAGATATTTCAGATTACCATGTAAGAATTGTATGAATGTTTTATGAAAGATGTGATGTACAGTTATGTAGCAAAATTATGTCTTTTGGAAGTGAATATGGTTAGATGTAAAGAGTGTTTCAAGTGACACCAGTTAATGTATGTTTTCTATTTCAACGCGAACCGTTTCGACCCGTGTTGTTTTGACGGAACCGTTTATAACAGAAATGATTTGACGGGAATCTTTTCGACCCGAATTTTTTCGACGCGAACGGTTTCAACCCGTACTGTTCCCACCCGAACTGCTTTAACGGGTCAATGTAATCAATCAAACTTCTACATAACCTAAAATTCAGCTTGAAATTTTCACCTAATCAACTAACTAGAACTAAAATTAACAACAACGAGCATTATGAATCACTACAAATCTGAAACTAACTACAAATTTTCACCTAATTAGCTAACTAGAACTAAAATTAACAAAAACCGATCATAACGAATCACTACAAATCAACAATCAAACACATGCACTTCAGGATGAATGTCATAGTTTTCACGAATCTGTGGAGTTTTATGAACAAAGTTTAAATCTTGAAGCATTTTCAGTTTATTATATCCACACATAAAAAACATGAAGTTGCAGATTACTGTTGCTTACAGGGTCTGAATAAACAACCACAAACGCTTTTTGAATAAATGCGAAGAAAATAGGGTTCTTGCCCTTACCTTAATCAGAGGGGAGATTAGATGGATTCAATGGAGATGCTTCGTGTCTGGTTTCTTTCTCTCTTTATCGTAATGGGAAAACAACAAGCTGATTAAACAAAAACAAAAAGATAAGAGGGGGTATTAGTACGAGATCTGGGTATGAATTCTAGGGGGGGGGGGGGGGGGGGAATTCATTTAGGGTTAAAGGAAAATAGGGGGAAAACTAAAAATGAACATGTTTTAGGAGGGAGAGACAAGAGAAAGGAGTGGGAAATTAGAATTTTTTTTGGAAGTGGTGGGATACGAAAATTAAAGTTATATTTTTTCATATATTATACAAAATAATAATAATAAAAAATTATATTTATGTTACGTTTGAAAGATTTGTGTTGTGTATGAAAATTATGTAACAAATATGAACCCGAACACGACCCGACCGAATTTAAGTTATACAATCTTATGTTAATTTCTCTTTTAATTTATAATTATAGCATAAATACACAACCAAATTATTTTATAACATAAAACGTATTGTAAAAATATATAATATAATATAATATAATATAAATGGGTTAAACGAGTCAACCCGATAACCCGACCGGTTTGACCTGAACCGGACCTATTGAGTTGAATGGGTCCACGAGTTTAACCTGAAACTGACCCAAACCCGTTTAGACTAAATTCAAACCCGTGAACTCCGTGTTAGGTTCGTGTTATTTTTCGGGCCGTGTTAGAATTTACACTCTACTCACTAGAGCATTCTAACAACTAATTCACCTTTATTGGCCCTGGTTAATCGTCATTTAGGTCAACAGCCTTAACTGACCTTCATTGGGCGTAATTGACCATCATTGAGCTTAACAACCCTAACTGGCCTTCATTAGGCCTAATTGACCTTTATTAAGCCCAACTAAATATTATTGAAGCTAGCTGACAATCATCAGACCTAGTTGACGTTCATTGGGCCTAATTGACCATCATTGAGCTCAAAAATCGTAATTAACCATCATTTGGCCTAAATGACCATCATTGGGTCTATTTGATCACCATTCGGCTTAATTGGCCATCACTGAGCCTCAACAACTCTAATTGACCTTCATTGAACCTAGTTTACTATCATTGGGCCAAATTGACCATCATTGAGCTTAACGACCCTAACTAGCCTTCATTAGGCCTAATTGACCTTTATTAAGCTCAACTAACTATCATTGAAGCTAACTAACAATCATTAGACCTAGTTGACCTTCATTGGGCCTAATGGGCCATCATTGAGCTCGAAACCCGTAATTAACCATCATTTGGCCTAAATGAGCAACATTGGGTCTATTTGATCACCACTAGGCTTAATTAGCCATCACTGAGCCTCATCAACTCTAACTGGCCTTCATTGAACCTAGTTTACCATCGTTGGGTCTAATTGACCGTCATTGGGCCTAATTGACAATCATTAAGCTCAACAACCCTAACTGACCTTCATTAGACCAGACCTAATTGACCTTTAAGAACCTAAATAACCATCATTGGGCCTAAATGACGGGTTATATTTAACCGGTTATACCGATTAACCGAACCACTTATTGAAATTAACTGATTTATACAACTCTATGACATACTAGTGTCCATTGTGATTCAATAAGGCCCAATATCGTCCATTAAGCCATATATGACTTTTTGTTGTAAGATTTTTGTATCATCATCATACTCAGTAAATCCCACCAATAGGAAAGCTAAGGTAGGAAATTTGTCACACCCCGACCCGCAGCGGACAAGGTGATCGGGGCATGATTGGTTGATACAAAGCTCAAGACATACTATTTAAAAGTCCAATATTTATTAATTTCCCATTTAAAAGACAATCCAAGTAATACATAATCCAATTAAACCAAAATGTTTATAAATTAGTTATTTATATGTAATAATTTTTCTTAATAATTTGTTATTTATCTATGATTAGATTTAAAAATTTAATTATATATAAAAAGAAAAAGAATTAATTGTTATAGATTATATAAAAAAGGAAAATGATTTATATATATGTTTACATGAATTAAACTTGACAGAAAGAATAGCAAAATTTAAGAGCAAAATAAAGGAATTAAAATTTAAAAAAAAAATCACCCCAAACCAGGTATAAACAAGGATCGAACCTGTGACCTTAATTTTGTGTGCACCCGTCCCTTCCACTAGGACAAATGTCTAAACTAATGGAATATTGGATTTTAATTCCTTTTATATTGAATCTTGTGAACTTCATTAACTGACCATATTCAATGTCTCTCAATAATTCCTTCCCATCTCCTTAGATGACATCGGCAGTTCAGTGTTCCAAATTGAAGGCCACCTGAATCCTTCAGGTAATGAACTTCATCTCCTTCAACAGCCGCGGCTGCTGCGTTTTCTGTTCTACGTTAAGCCATGATGCCCAACCTAACACATTTGTATAAATATTTGGTGCCAATGACTGCTTTTAATGACAATCCACCAACACTCACCAGCTCTTTGTTTAACCAAATTTTTGTTAATGACAAAAACGTATTTTACTACAACGGTGGCTCTGTGTGATGCTCATTTATATGTCAAACTTGATGATGTACAATATAGGTAATATGTTTTTAATAAATATATAACAATGAGACCATTACATATATGTAAACCGTTCGTCATTTTTCAAAAAATAAAATGTTAAATGCAGGTACACAGTGAAATATCTCAGCAAAATTTGACCCATCAAATTTACTTCTTGTTTTAGCCATTACAAATCCCAACTGACCGGTACCGTTTCGACTTGAACCGTTACGACGTGAATCGTTTCGACCCGAACCATTTCGACGCGAACCGTTTCAACGCGAACAGTTACTACGTTAACCGTTTGAGTAGCAGTAGCATATCAGTTTTTTATTTGAACTAGAAGTATGATTTATGTAAGCAGCAACAGATTTTCGTTTGGTCATTTTGGCTTAACATTTTTTATTTAAGTTGTAGTCTTCAATGCAGTGCCCCCAAAATAGTTTGTAACAGAAATGGGAATTGGGTGTTCGGATGAGGGGCCACACTGTATAGTTATGGGTCTAAATGGGTTCGGGTAATAATATAGCATTTTAAAGTGAAACGGGTCAAACACGCCAAAATGTAATGAATTAATATTTGTAAGGGACAAATATAGCGAATTAAGTTTTATTGGGTAATACATGTACATATCAAACAATCTGCAAACACAACAGAAATGGTTCGAAAGGTATATATTGCTGGCAAATTGGTTGTTATCCCTCCCTTCTGGTCATAGTCCGTATGTCAGACCCACACATCTTCAGGTTCCTACGAATCTATTTTCAAATTTCGTGATATTTTGAATTTCTTGATATTTTTGAATTTCGATATCGGTTTGCAACTGATCCTCAACAGACCGATCTTTTAAACCAAACCTGTTTCGGTCGACTGGTTATCACAGTTGATAAAGATAAAAAATGGTTTCAGTTTACTTTAGAGCTGATTCAAGATGGCAATTCTACAGACCAACTTGGACATGATCTTGACTGGATGGACAACCCTTGTCACCCAACTTCCACTTGATTTGTGCTTTTGTCAATCTTCCAGCCTTGCGAGCCCACTGGTGGTAGGTGGCTCAGAGACGGCATTATGTTGGGCTGCATCAATGTCCCAGGTACATATTAGTCAAAGATATAGTAGCAATGGTTATTATTATATTTGTGTGTTGCTCAATTCCATCATACTTTTTTTTTTGAACGACAACCAACTCTTTATATATATAAAGAATTCAGCAAGAAGCTGGGAAACAACAACTAAACGGAAACAAACACAAGCAGAAAAGGAAAAAAGTAATCAATCAAGCAATCATGTCGGAAGTACCACATTTTCTTTAAACATGTTCTGCTTTTCTTAGTTTCCCCGTACCCATTGGAGTACTTAAGTCTCTCGTACTGTGTCCAAGGGTATGCCCACGTATCTGGTTTAATAGCAGCAGCAGACTTGAAATTACATAAAAAAAATTGTATACTCTCCTATTGTCCTTTTCGAATCCACCCATTTCATTTCCCTAAAATCAACTTCAATAGACTCATTCACATCTCCTGATGCATTCACAACATAAAGGTTGTTACCTTGTGACTAGAAACTTATAGATAGTTTTGTCAACAGAGGCAATATAAGCAACTAACCTAAACACCTTGTTAGTAGAAAATTGCGAGGAGAAAGAAAAGAAATGTAAACATTTTCCCAACATCAGTTAAGGTGGTGTAAACACCTTGTGACTAGAAACTTATAGATAGTTTTTCAACAGAGGCAGTATAAGCAATTAAGTTAAACTAAATTCCAACTGAAAACAACAAATTTAGACTCAAATCAAATCATCATACCAAATTTACCAATTAATTTTTTAGCTAAATGATTCTATCATATTCAGCAAATTAATCAATGAGAAACAACATATTTCAGATTCTTTTCAAACAAAATAAGCATCATACACATTCATCTATTAATCAATGAGAACATATCATTTAGGAAAATTGGTTTTTAATAAACCAACCTTTGCCCCATTGGTAAATAATAATGCTACCTACAGATTTGGTAATTAATAATCATACGTTTCAATATGTTGGTACTCAATAGACCTCCGTTAGTTTTTTTTAACTGAAGTTAGTTTTTAACTTTTATTTATCACACAAAAAGTCCCTGTAGTTATAATTTACTAGTTTTAAGTTTTATTTATTACACAAACAGTCCCTATAGTTATAAAAAAAATCATAAAAATAAAAAAAAATCTAAAAAATCAAAAAAATTCAAAAAAATCATAAAGATTCTAAAAAAATCAAAAAAATTCTAAAAAAATCTAAAAAATCATAAAAATTCTAAAAAAATCTAAAAAAATCAAAAAAAATCATAAAAAAACCGTTTCGACCCGTACCGTTTCGACGCGAACCGTTTTCGACCCGGACCGTTTCGACCCAGACCGTTTGCGACCCGGACCGTTTCGACCCGTACCGTTTCGACTCGTACCGTTTCGACCCGAACCGTTTTCGACCCGTACCGTTTCTACCCGTACCGTTTCGACGCGTACCGTTTCGACCCGTACCGTTTCGACCCGAACCGTTTTCGACGCGTACCGTTTCGACCCGTACCATTTCGACGCGTACCGTTTCGACCCGAACCGTTTTCGACCCGTACCGTTTTGACCCGTACCGTTTCGACACGTACCAGTTTTGCCACCGCCACCACCACCACCACCGCCACCACCACCACCACCACCACCGCACCGCCACCACCACCACCACCACCACCGCCACCGCCACCACCACCACAACCGCCACCACCACCGCCACCACCGCCACCACCGCCACCACCACCGCCACCACCGCCACCACCGCCACCACCACCGCCACCGCCACCGCCACCACCACCGCCACCACCACCACCACCGCACCGCCACCACCACCACCACTGCACCACCACCACCACCACCGTTTTCGAAACGGTCCGGGTCGAAAACGGTCTGGGTCGAAACGGTCCGGGTCGAAAACGGTTCGGGCCGAAACGGTACGCGTCGAAACGGTCCGGGTCGAAAACGGTTCGGGTCGAAACGGTACGCGTCGAAACGGTACGGGTCGAAACGGTACGGGTCGAAAACGGTTCGGGTCGAAACGGTACGCGTCGAAACGGTACGGGTCGAAACGGTACGCGTCGAAACGGTACGGGTCGAAACGGTACGCGTCGAAACGGTCCGGGTCGAAAACGGTCTGGGTCGAAACGGTCCGGGTCGAAAACGGTTCGCGTCGAAACGGTACGGGTCGAAACGGTTTTTTATGATTTTTTTGATTTTTTTAGATTTTTTTAGAATTTTTATGATTTTTTTGATTTTTTTAGAATTTTTTAGAATTTTTTGAATTTTTTAGATTTTTTAGATTTTTTTTTTATTTTTATGATTTTTTTTATAACTATAGGGACTGTTTGTGTAATAAATAAAACTTAAAACTAGTAAATTATAACTACAGGGACTGTTTGTGTAATAAATAAAAGTTAAAAACTAACTTCAGTTAAAAAAAACTAACGGAGGTCCATTGAGTACCAACATGTTGAAACGTAGGATTATTAATTACCAAATCTGTAGGTAGCATTATTATTTACCAATGGGGCAAAGGTTGGTTTATTAAAAACCAATTTTCCTAATTGTTAATTTCTTTTCGCATCCAAAAAACAAAAAGCACTGAATACACTGTGCAATTGGAACTAAGACCGTGGGGTATGGTGGGGCTTGGGTTGGGGGCATGAGTTGACACGTGGAGTTCGAGCCCCCCCACCGGTGAGTGACGTGTCCGTGGGGTATGGCGGGGCTTGGGTTGGGGCGTGGCTTGGCAGTTTATTTAAAAAAAAAATTACAAAAAATTAAAAAATACACACAACATTAAAAAAAAGCCTAAAATTTTATTAAATTCTTAAAAATTACATAATTCCTAAAAATTACAAAAAAAAAAAAAAAAACTAAAAACGATTACAAAATAAAAAAAAACCTAGAGCGTTAGGTAAATTTCAAAAAGCACGAGCTTGTCGAACGGCCTTCGCTCCTTGCCCCGAAACTCAATGTTTGCCACCGCCACCCGGTCCTCGTGGCTTAAGTCACCGCTCGGAACGGCTTCGTAGTAGGCCTTGAAACGATCAAGATTCGGCCGTAGCTCGCGCCATTTATGTTGGCACGCATTTAAGTTGTGCCGGTCGTGTCCGACGTTATGTCGGTAGCTTGCAAAGGCTTCCGGCCAATATCATGTTTGACCGGGTTGTCGCCCCTTCATTGCGTCAACGACGCTTGTGACGAGAGCTAGCTCTTCTTCGTGGGTCCAAGAGGCCATCGATCAAGTGGGTTGGGGTAGCGGGTTCGATCAAGTGGGTTTTGGTTGGGGTAGCGGTGGACAGTAGCGTTGGACAGCGATGGTTTGGGATGGGGTAGCCGGTGGGGTTGGGGTTATATTTATAGTGATGTTGACTGTTGGGGTTGGGGTGACCGCTTGGCTTGGCCAAACGGTTCAATTTTAAATTTTAAATGTCCCGCTATGACATGGCCAACAAAGCGAATAGGAGCCGGCCACATAGGATCGCTAGCCCGCCCCACGCCCGGCTTCAAACTCCCGCCCCTTGGGCCACGCCCCAACCCAAGCCCACCCGGGGTGGTGGCTTGGGCGTTTTCAGCCAACCCACGCCCCATACCCCACAGTCTAACTATAGATCCCAAAAGCAGAAAAAGATCTAGGCAGAAATATAACACTACTTTTAGCACTCATTTCCCATTTAACACACTTATAGTTCCTTTCATGTCCTTCAAAAATTCATAGTTTTAAATCACAAGATACGAAATTATGAAACTAACCAACTGTTTTTAACTGGAAATTATTAATATTGTTCCTATATGATGTCCCGGTTAATGTCATAAGAAAAGAATATAAAAGACTTCTATAACAACATACTGACCCAAACAACATTTTTTGGGTGTGGGTACAAACTTCTGTACGGAGAGAAACTAAACGAAATATTGAGTCAGGTACTCATGCTCATAACCGTTATAATCAAGGTATAGCCTCTCCCCTTTAGCTATATCATGAGTAATAGCCAGAAGGTTCCGGCATACTCCATTTACATCATATCGAACGCATTTAACGTTCTTTCTCTTCTTGGATTCACTTTTCCCTGATTCACTGAAATATATTATAATGATTATACCAAAGAAAGAAGATTTACAATTAGAAAATGTGTAACTGTTGTTATCATTAAAAAGCTAAAAATATAGACTACAAAACTTGCTGCAGACTTAAACAAAAATATTATAATGATTTAAAGAAGAATAATCACAAACATATAGTTCTAAGTGTCGGTCAACTGGTCAAGAGCTAAACATCATCAATAAACAACATTATATATATAGACTACAAAACTTGCAGCAGACTTAAACAAATAAAATCATATCAATAGTGGTTCAAATCAAGCCCTAATTTTCAAACATCAAAGTAATTCAACCATTCACAGCCGAATCAAACATTATTATCAGAAAATTAAAAACCAACAAAACCACATACGAAAATCATCAGTTTGCTAAAAGAACAGGGATAACCAAGACTTACCTTCAGTCCAACGATGCTCCAGCTAGCACTCTCAGTTGCAGCAAAACTGTGGACGCAGGTGATGGATTAGGGTTATAAGATTAAAAATCGATATTATAAAGTATACGCAGTGAAGGTGAATGTAAGGAAGCAGGTCATGGATTAGGGTTTCAATTGGGAGTGGAGGATGGTTGGTCACATGAAGGAATTAATGTGTGACCATAAACGGGTAATTGTCGTATGTTTTGTTTTGTCGTCATTGTTCATAATTTTTAGCCACACATAAAAAAAATTAAGTGACTAATAAACAATATGCTTTGATCACACAAACTTTATTAAGTGGCCATATAAATTAGCCTTTAACCACATTTTTAAAAAGTATTATGGTCGTATATCATATTTGGTCACACTTTTTTCTAATGTGGCTAATATATGTCACAGTTTTTCTTTAAAGTATGGCTAAAAATTTCGAATTGATGTGTTTTTGGTCACATGAATAAAAAATCTAATAAATACTATAACCGTTGGTCACATTTAGCCATATTTTTTCTAGTGTGGCTAGTAATGTCACATTTTTCTGTTTACGTGTAGCTAAAGGTTTTAAGTTGTTATAGAATGATCACATGAAAAATAAAATATGTGACAAAAAGTGTTTCCAATGACCATTAGCCACACATTTATTTAAATGTGTGACTGGCCGGTTTTGAAAAAAATGTGGCTAAAGCCCATTTTTGACGTAGTGTTTACCTCTTCTGGCACAGACCATCCCCGCCACCACCTCCACCACCACATCTCCGCCACCACCGCCACCCCCACGTTCACCCATCTCCTCCACCCGACACCCCCAATCACCTCCACCATCAAAATCGCCGTCATCATCTGTTATCATCATCATCAAACATCATCGTCATCATCTCCATCGACCAGAAACCCCCAAATCGTCATCATCTTCATCGACCAGAAACCCCCAATCTCTCCTCGTACTCTCTCTCTCTCTGGATCTCGCGCTCTCTCTCTCTCTGAAGATGGTGAAATTAGGGTTTCGGTACCCCCAAATCGTCATCATCTGCATCGATCAGAAACCCCCAAACCCCCAAATCGAAACCCTAATTTCTTGGTCACGGCGGCTGAAGTGGTGCGGTGGTGGTGGTTGAACGACGAACTGACGAAGGCGGTGGTGGTGGT
The DNA here is from genome assembly GCA_030545235.1 of Helianthus tuberosus. Classification (NCBI taxonomy): domain Eukaryota; kingdom Viridiplantae; phylum Streptophyta; class Magnoliopsida; order Asterales; family Asteraceae; genus Helianthus; species Helianthus tuberosus. The sequence continues at coordinate 231,227,359 of CM060423.1, read as the reverse complement.
TGAACGACGAACTGACGAAGGCGGTGGTGGTGGTTGAACGACGAAGATGATGGCGGTGGTGTCACGGCGGAGGTGGTGCGGTGGTGGTGGTGCTATGGGCGGTGGTAGTCGGCAGATTGTAGAGAGAGAGAGTAGAGAGAGAGAGTTGAGGTCAGATGTGTGTGTGTTGTGTGTGTGTGTGAAAAGTGGTTTTGTAGAAGAAAAAAAAAAAAACAAACCCTCTTCTCCTTGCAGACTGCAGACATTTGGTCCACCTCTTCTCCTGCAGATGCCTGCAGATGTGGTCCGCAGACTGCAGACCTTTTCCCGCAGAAAAAACAAACAGCACCTAAATATTTGAGTTGCATACCACTGAGATGCAGGATAGAGTCGTGAGAGTTTTGTTACAAGTTACATGAAGCTACTTATCATTTCTAGGCTTTCTTCACTCGAACTGTTTGCAAAATCTTTAACACCTGTGACTTAATTTGTTTCTTATATTTGTTGCTTCTTCGATTTCTTATTCAACCTTATCTTGAATCTCAGGATGTTTGCAGAGCATGTAAATGAACCAAATTATGGCAATAGATGTAGCCTCCTTTCCACCAATTATGAAGTATTTTGGATGTGTGTTGTTGATTTGCAGAATATCTTCTTTCTTCAACTGCAATTAAAAAACTTCAAGGGTCAAACAATACACTTTGATATTAATGGCCAAACCCATTGCTTTTCAAATTTAAGAATGTTACAGAAACAAATTTTTCCATTGAAGATGATGTGGATCCTGTTGCATTTCTGTACCAGCTAAAAAAACTATTCTCAAAACATCATAGTAATCAATTTTGAAGTCAATTTTAATTTGTTTGACCTCAAGAGTCAAACTGTACTTCATTTAATGGTTGATATGGTTATGTCTGGTGGGTTGGACTGAAAAATTTAACTAAATGAATAACGAGTCAAACGGGCAGATCCACTGTGGAGGGTAGGGCATATCCAGGGCCCATGATTTTTAGGGAGCACATTTATAAATACTATCAATATTATGGAAAAATATACTAAATATATTATTTAGGTTAAGATTTGTACCAAGTGTACGCGACCAAGGGAAGAGGCCACGTGTTCTTGCCTTGAAGGGTAATTTAGTCATTTCTCATTTAAACAACTTCCCCCATTGATTTTCAAACGGGTATAACTCTTTTATACGTTAATATTTTTTTTAAAAAAATTACACCGTATTAACGAGCATTTCATTCTCTTTAATTCGAGCACCCCGTTGCTATAGTTTCCTTAAAAAAATTACAGGATTTTGAATACCCGTTAGTTCATTACGTGATTTTGAATACCCAGCACATGACTACGTGATTTTGAATACTTATTACGTGATTACACATTCAACATAAACCATTACGTGATTACACATTCAGTATAAATCCACTACGTGATTACACATTCAATATGATTAAAAAAAATATATTAATGTATGAAAAAGTTATAGCCGTTTGAAAATCAAGGGGGAAGGAGTTCAAGTGGGAAAGGACCAGAATACCCTTTTGCTATTTGTTTCTTCAATTGTTTGAATCTCATATTTACGAAAATGCCACTGGATTACTTTGAGCCATTGATCTTAAAAGATCAATGGCTTACATACTCACGTATGCTTCGTACAAGACTCGTCTTGTATAGAAGCCAACCTCTATTTATTTTATATTCAATTCAATTATATACAACACATAAGCTATGGTCTCAACCAAATAATATGTGTGTGTAATATAATTCTGTGATATTTTGATGGGCTCAACCAAATAATGTGTGTGTAATATAAATAATATGTGTGTAATATAATTCTGTGATCTTTTAGGCAAAAAATATATTAGGAGGGGGAACCTTATTTACATTTTACCCCAAAACTTACAAAAGAATAGGAACAACCATACAAGTGGTTCTAAAGTTATTAAAACATAATCAAAACACATGTTACTTTTTAAACACTCCTTCAGAAAAAAATTAGACGACTATTCTAAATAGTATATTTTCTGTAATAATAGTTAAAACATTAATTGGCCATAAGGTCAAAAGAAAATTAAAATGTTTGTACCAGAGTCCAACACTCCAAGCCGCCTCAGTTCAACCCTACTAAAAACGTCAACAATATTATTAACCCGAACCTATTTTGACTCGTTATCCAACCCACCCATAATTTTTATGGGAAAAAACTCAAAAAAGTATAAGCTTACCAGAAATGATGTTGTCCATCATCAAGCACTTTGACCCTTTCCTTTAACTTAGCCTCTGGTCCGATATTTGACAATTTCTTAAGACCTTCACTTTGAATATTGAATCCAACTGATTTTCATGAATAAATCCTGTGTTATATCATGAATACTAATAATCAAAACCAGCTTGTTATATTATGGGGTAGTCAAATGCTGTTGACTTAAAAGGAACTTACACTTATGTCATCGACACTTTGTCTGTTATTAGCTGATTCAGTAATTATACGCGCGAGTTTTACTGCACTTTACTCAAGATACTTTCCCTTAAAATTCAGACCTTGAGACTTTTCTCTGTTCTTGAATTTGACCTGGTCAACTGTGAATGTTCCATCACCCAGAAGATCCTTTAGGATATGATCCTGCAAATATTATATATAAGTTATTCAGTTCTTCACAGACTTCATATCAAGTATTAATACAATTAATCAAATTTCATTATCTATTACTATAACACTTCAATAATTCCACAAACCACACCAAAACCCTAACTAAAGTCAAAATTAGTACACATTGTGAAATGAGTTCCAACGTATGATGCAGCTACATAATAGTTTAAACTCATGAAAAGTGATAACTGGTTTCAACTTATAAATTAATGTGATCATTAAAATTCAATTTTAGGTTTTGAGCAACAAATCCTATTCCAACAAAAAAACACGCATATGTCTGAGAATACCAGTTTATCATATGGAAATCAGAGGGTATGAATTAATACAAGTACCTGCCGTCCATGTAGATGCAGGGGATTGGGTATTCGCGGCAGGGAATCTCTTCTCGGTGACTACAGAGAAACAAGAAGAAGGTAAGGGTTATTTATTTAAACCAAACGACTAGCAATAATTTCCACGTAACAAACAATTGCTATTTAATCAACAACTACCTTTCTTTCAATTAGTCTATTATTTCGATTTTGGGGATGTGAGAGATTCGGGGCCAGTAGTGGGAGCCTCTTCCTTCACACCTTTCTTTCAATTTTGGGCAACGCAATATACTCAAACTCAAAAGTGAAGGTAACAGCGTCTCTGGTAGATCGTTCACCTTTGGACATGTGTTAATGTACAGATGTTGAAGGGATGTGAGGTGTTGGAGTCCCGTTGAAAGTGATTCCAGATTACCAAGACAGTATATTTCCAGAGATGTAAGAGAAGAAGGGAAAAGGTGGGACAATTGACTGAAATTCCTCACATCAGGTTCATTAATTAATCTTAGGTGAACAAGGGAAGGTGGGAAATTCTGATAGCCCCATTCTGAGATGGGCTTTTTCAACCCCCCTATTGTCAGGATACACAAATTGGGAGGCCAAAGCCCACGAGGAAAGGAAGCATCAATCATTGGACAACTGAAGATAGTCATATATTTTAACATGGTGAGATTGGATAGCTGAAGGTCAGGAAATGACTCCAGATTTTTACAACTCCATATGCTCCAATGAATTAGATTTGGTAGCTGCAGGTCACCAAATGCCTTCATGTTTTTGCAATATCTTATATCCAGATCTGTGAGATTTGGCAGATGGAGGTTAGGAAATGACTCTATGCTTTCACAACCTTCTATTGTCAACCTGGTGAGGTTTGATACCTCAAGGTCAGAAAATGACTCTATGCTTTTACAACCATTTATTTCCAACCTGGTGAGATTTGAAAGTTGATGAAGATCAGAAAATAACTCCATGTTTCTACATTCACTTATTGACAAAGAGGTGAGGTGAGTGGAGTTACTCAATTGATTTATTGATTTTACATTTCCACAACCCCATATATCTATAGTAAGTGACTTGAGATTCTGCCCTCCTCCACCTGTTGTTGCTCTTGGGCAGGACACATGCCTAAGTGAATCACAGCGTCTGATGTCTAAACTCTCAATGCTATTTGGACAACACAAACGCTCCATACTTTCACATGACCCTATATACAACATCCTAAGAGATGATAGGAGGTTGGCCCCATTGTTATCCTCATCCTCCTCTTTCTCTCCTAAACTCACCAAATTTTTACATCCAGATACCTTCAATTTCTTTAAATTTACAAGAACTTCACTTGCCTCTGCATCTGATTCCCATAGGTATCTTATCTCATCACATTTTTCTATGCATAGCTCTTCAATTGCCCCAAAATTCACTATGACACCTCTCCACACCTCATCCGTAAGCCCTAAAATTGATTCTATTTCCAATTTAGTGTCTGATGAAGCTGATTGTGCCAGACTTCTCAGCACACTTTCTCTACATCCAGCTATTATTAAAACTCTTAGTGAAGGTATTGCTTCAAGTAAGACATCAATCAAATTGGGACAATTTCTTATTTGAAGCTTTCTAAGGCATGGAAACATTACCTCGCTATTGGTTGACCATACCTTCCAACTAGACATATCTTCAAACCTTAGAATTTCAAGTGAAGGGAAGGTAACATCAGTAGTCCTACTTAACTCCAAACTGATGACTTTAACATCATCCATTCCTTGAATCAACAACTCCTTAAGTGAAGGTAGCCGTCCAAGTGGTGGTAGAGATGTACATTTTCTACAACCATGTAGCGACACCTGAACCAATTGATGAAAAGACGGATCCCCAACCCAATTTGGAAACTCTATTCCCTTATAATACTTAACCTCAAGCATTTTCAACTTATCACTATGGGGCTTTAACTCATTGAGAATCTCCTTCTCAAGTGTTTCCCTTCCTGAAACATCATCCCATTTCAACTCTAACTTATTAATCCCTTTTAAAGATAAGTTCGCCTCTCGTGCATGCATTGAGCTTTGTACTTTGTTCAACCCCTCTATGGAAATTTCCCCATGGAGATCCTTTAATCCCTTAATCTCAGTAATTGCAAAGCCATTGTTTCCTTCAATGATAATTTTAGTGAGAGTTTGTAGGCTTTTCAACTCACCAATCCCCAAGGGCAACTTTTCCAGACATGGAGTATCTCTCATGTCAAAATGCCTCAACTTTTTTAGCTTTGAAAAGCTTTTAGGCAACTTGGTCAAACTCTTACATCCAAAAACTATCAATGTTTCTAAATTATAAAGATTACCAACATTGTCCGGCAACTCTTTGATATCAGTTTTAGATAGATTAAGATACCTCAGGTGCTTCAAACTACCAATGGAATTCGGTACCTCACTTATACTAAAACGACTCAAACTAAGAACCCTTAATAACGGTAACTCAGGAAGTAAGTCAACCAAAATCTTGCTTGATAAGTAGAACTTGTCCCACCAATATTGATCCACCCCAACATATACCGCTAACAATGTTCTCAAACCTTTAGCTCTCTTGAAGGCCTCAAACTTGTGGTAAGCTACATATCTATCACGAATAAATGACATGTGGCGGTACTTTGCTAAATCTTCGGTCGCCATCCGATTGTCATCCCTTGAAAAGAACTCTCTGGCAACAAATGTGGCCAAATCATTCATCAGGTCATGCATCACAAATAACGGTTCCTCATTTGGTGATTGTTGAAAAAATGACCTTGATAACAACTCTTCAAAATATTCATAACCAAGGCGTTCTGGTGACTTGGCTGCATTTGATTTGTACAAAAACCCTTCGGCCAGCCACAACAGGACTAACTCTTTTTTGTCAAACAAAAAGTCCTTAGGAAACAAGGAGCAATATGCAAACAACCGCTTCAAATTTGCAGAAAGTTCATGGTAGCTTAACATAAGGGCAGGAAAAATCACCTTCCAATCTGCAGAAAGATCACCAACACTTTTTGAATCCCATATCTTACTATTCAACACCTCATCCCATTTTTCTTCATCTGTATGAGTTCTTAATAGCCTACCAATTGCCTTTAAAGCCAAAGGCAAACGGCCACACTTTTCCACAATACGCTCACCCTTTGGTCTGAGTGTTGGGTGTGAAACAAAGTTGTCTACGCCCAATGCATGTAAAGCAAATAAAGACAAAGCATCTTCAGATGACAAAGTCTCAAGACGGTCTAGATTATCAAAACCTAGCATCTTAAGCAATTGCTCCTTGCGAGATGTCATGATTACCTTACTTCCACGAGCCCCTGAATGAAATGGGAGCACTAGGTTTTCCCAATCGTTAAAGTTTTCACTCCACACATCATCTAGTACTAGTAGAAACCGTTTTTCCTTAAGTTTCTCTTTAAGAGCCACTTGAAGCTGATTTAGATCAGCAAATTCCTTGTTTTCGTTGGACACAGCTTGAAAGACGGTTTTGGTTATCTTAGAGACATCAAAATCATCAGAGACACAAACCCATGCGTGGAGTTCAAACCGATCCTTCACTTGTGTATCATTATACAAAAATCTAGCTAGAGTGGTCTTACCAACCCCACCCATACCGACTATGGGTAAGATACTGAAGTTTTCCTTACATGGCTCATCCTGCAACAGCTTGTTGAGCAATTTTTCTTTCTCATTTTCTCGTCCAATGACATCAGATTCTAGCAAGGAGGTTTCGTTTCCTCTATTGTTATTTTTTGGCTTTTCATCTTTCACAATCAAACCTAGCTCAGCATTTGCCTTATATAGTTGTTGTAACTGGGTGGTAATACTGTCTAACTTGGGACTCAGCCTATGACTTAGTGAGAACTTTGTGCAGCAAGTTGGGATGAGTTTTCTTACCATGCTGGTGCTTGCTTCTGATTCCGGGGTCAGCTCACGATGCATAGCTTCAGTAGCCACTTCATCAAGTACGTCATCGATATCGTAAGCCAGATGTTGGAGACTATTGAGCCATAGTCTGACAGATTCATCAGTTATTTCCCTGTGAGAGGCATCATTAAGCAGAGCTTGGATCTGGGACAACGTGCTCTCCAATTGCTTGAGCTCCGAGTGGATATTCTGGGAACGAGCATATTTCTTGAAGGCTTCATCGGCTAGCTTCTCAAAAATGACTTTGACGAGTGCAGCAGCAGCAGCAGCAGCTTCAGCCATTGTTAGCTAACAGTGAAGAGGTTTACTGGAAAATGGTATGGTATGGTATGAGAGTGGTTGGTCTGGTCTGTATGCTATGAATGTTAACAAGATCAAAGTGAAGATAAGAAAGAAAGGAGTGTTGTGTTGTGATTGGAGATAAGAAATGAGTGGACATAAAGAAAGAAAGGGTTAGTTTTTTAGACATGTGAACCAAATGTCTTGGTCAACACTTTTTAATATATTGTACTAGGGGTGGTTCCAAGTATTAATTCATATTGTTAGTCTTTCGGCACCAACTCTGAATTTGTAGAAGGCTAACAGTTGACGGATCGAAAGAATCATAGATGAAAAGAATGGCTAGGAAACACGTTTCAAGGAGCAGCTTTTGCTTAGGTGACTAAGCGTTAGCAATAAGGCTTATCTAAATGTACCCCCATCTTACTAGTTATTACCCCCTCCCCCCTTTGTAAGAGAGAAAAAAATAGTGCGCCCCACCCGTAAGTATGTGAGAGGAGAAGGGGTACATTTAGTAGCATCTTGTTTTATAAAATTCATAATGTGGGCGGATTTGGTCAGCGAGATGCAGAAATAATACTTCAAGTTCTATTACGTGAATAAAAAAATTTCTTATTTTTGGCACAAATATTATTTTCTTGTTCCTAAAACAAAACAATTTAAGAAGGTTCAGTCATCTGAAATAAATTTCTCAAATGAAGAACATGAACATTAAAATTAACTGAGACTACACTATGCATCCAACCTCCTAAATTATTCTATTTAAAGATTTATTATATTAAACTTTTAAAAAGGGACAAATAAGCACATGCGAGTCAACCCAGCCCAGCGAGTCTGACCCATTACCTGACTCGTCCACCATCTACCTAATTCTGAATGTCGTGTCTCAGACTACTCTACTTAACCAAGTACATAGCTAAGCAGAAGAAAATGGACAAGACTAGGGCTGTAAACGAACCGAACGAACACGAACAAGGCCTTGTTCGTGTTCGTTCGTTAAGGAAATAAATGTGTTCACGAACGGTTCATGAATACTTACCGAACGAGATTTTATGTTCGTGTTCGTTCATTAAGGAAATGAGCGTGTTCGCGAACGGTTCATGAACACAAACAAACACAAATAAATTTGGTGAACGCGATGAAGGATAAAGATAGATGGCCCAGAGAGTAGCACTCAAACTTGAATCCCTTATTGTGGAACGGATGTCGATCATATTCGCCGATGTCAATAGTGAGAAATGAAAGGGAAATGATTTATAAACAAGGTGAAAGTGGGTTTCCTAGTTTAATTGTTAGGGTAATAAAATAAATAAAAGTTTAATAATATAAAAAGTACAAATAAAGTATAAAAAAGTACAAAGATCTTCAATTAAAACACAAACATACGAACATAAACGAACGCAACTCAACGAATGTTCATAAACATGTTCACGAACACGTTCACGAACACCTTACCGAACGTTCACGAACACAATCGAACGAACGAGACCTCTGTTCATGTTCGTTCATTTAACTAATCGAACGGAATTTCTTGTTCATGTTCGTTCGTTTATTAAACGAACGAACATAAACGAACTTCCCGCCGAACGGTTCACGAACTGTTCGCTGAACGTTCGGTTCGTTTACAGCCCTAGACAAGACTATAAACTTCATAATATACGTGCTTAGCGTTTTGAGATTTGTTAAAAGCACTAATTCATTTTAAGTTGCTACATTGATATAACGTGTTGTGGTTATTTGTTTCTTCAGGCAAACCTGTTGATAACTCTAAGGACTATGTAAATCACAGGGCCGGCTCGAAGGGTGTGCGAGATGGGCGACGGCTCAGGGCCCAAACCCATCGGGGGCCCAATTTTTTTTTTGTATTAGTTTTACACTGTAAAGTTAGAATATATACGTAATGAATCGGAAAAATACCATCCTGAAGCACTTGGTTTGGTAGTTTGAAAGTCACTTTAATAATAAGAATACACCGGTTCTAATCCTAACGTCCTCAGTTTTGTTTTGTTTTTTTTTTCTTATCTATTTATTAAATGCAAATGTCATTAATTGTCTAATTTTGTCAAGTTACATAAATTGACATGTGTTGATTCAAATGACATTAATTCATTTTCATATATTAAATTTTTTATATATATTCTTTTTAAAAATATATATTTAAGGGGCCGTATTTTCTATTCGCACAGAGCCTATGGAACATTTTTTGAGAGACGGCCCTATAAATCTGCATTATGGTTTCATTATAAATAGAACAACTTTTGGGCTCCCGTAAGTAATTTATCTAAATCGATCTGTACGGCTTGGTTAAAAAAAGGGTTATATATGTCAACTTATCATTAATGAAACAGGTCAAACAAGTCAACCTATGACAACTCAAACTTAAATTGTCACCCATGCTTTTAGAGCTGCTATTTACCTTTGTTACTATAAGGCTGTTACTATAAGCTATCGGATCTCCTAGACAAAACATTAGTAAGTCAAAGCGTACAGTCATAAAAAAAATCATTCATTAAAAAGAACATCATGTCAACTGAATAATGTTTGGTACATTTTCATTTGCTACAACAGCCCAACAAGAGAGAAACCAAGACTGTGTTCCGGTCAACAAAGAAACCCATAACAAAATCAAAGCCCTGCAGTACGCCCCACCGGTTATAAAATTGAAAACATTTTTTTTTTTGAAAGGTAAAATTGAAAACATTTAATTGAGAAGAAAAAGAATAAATGGTACAATTGTAAAACATTAAATAATTTTTCTCCCATTTCATTCATTATTATCTTTGACTAATTAGTCATAAAGACTATCATCCTTCATACTAATTTTTTTTGCCTACTCACATCGAAATTTATCCTACACATATTGAGATTTATCATACACAATTTGTAATTCATCCTACACTCTAAATAATTCTTTTTTCTTTGAAAACATATATATTTTGAAATTAAATTACAAATTTAATGTAGTTAGTTATTAACGTGAAAGACTACAAATTAATAATATGTGTAATTTATCGATATACCCTTACACTAATACTAATATTAAATAGAAATATTAAATGAAGCAAAATGAAACTTTCTTATTGGCTGAAATTTCTTCTTTTTTTTCTTCTTACAAAAAATTTCTTCTCATTTGAATCTTACACTTGACTCATATATAAGAAAGTGGGTTGAAATTGCCATTTATGCATACAACAGTATTTGATTTTCTTAATACTTAACTATATAATTGTTGGCATGCATTAAAAGGTGTTTCTTATCAATATACTTATTTTCTTTGTTCAATAGGGTCATGGAACAACGAAACATTGCCCTCACCTTCTGTCCAACACCATATAAACCAATTGCTAAATCCGTAAATGCAACAACCACAAGGATATTATGCAAATCTCTAACCCACCACAAAGTAGCAATAGTCCTCACCCTAGAGGTTACCATGGCCCTCAAGGTGTCGGTTTTCCTAGCCCATAAACTCACTTCACCGGTGGTTTAGGGCAATACGGCTACCCTAGTCCCCATTTCACCAACAGCCCAGATCGTGGTTCAGGGCTCGGGTACTCTAGTCCTAGACCCAACTTCAAGAATAGCCCCAATCATGGCTCGGTCAAGCAGGGTATCCTAGCTCATGTCCTAATCAAGGCAGAGGGTATGGGAACATCATGACCACAGGTTTAACTTCTAGGAGAGGGAGAGGAGGTGGGCCAGGATAGAGTGGAAGACAAGGACGGGGCCATAATCATGTATCGGCAGAAGACTGACTCGATCTTTTCTATAACAAGTTATTGGTGGAAGACCCTTGGAAGTTTCAAAAAAGGATTTAAAAATAAGAAGTGTAAGAAACCATTAGTGACAAATGTTCAAAAAGGATTCAAGTGGGAACGGTAATTTTGTAAAATAGAATAAAAAGATTATGCACATGCAAGTCACATGTTATTTCCCCCTCATTTTTTAAACGTCCGTAACTTTTTTATACGTCATTTGTCTTTTTTAAAAAAATTATACCATTAAATCAAGTGTTTTTTTATCTTTAGTATGAGTACCCTATTGTTATATTTTAAAAAAAAATTGAAAACCCAATTGCGTATTACACAATGAACATAACATAAAACACAATGAGAAAACCCAGTTGCGTATTACACAATTGACATAACGTAAAACACAATGAGTATCAAACTAAAAACACAATTGAAAATAGACCAAAAAACAATCGATGACAACAGATAAAAGACATAGTGGACAGCAGACTAAGCACAACGAGTATCAAATAAAATGACATCAGATAAAAGACACAGTGGACATTAGACTAAAACACAATGGACAATAGACTAAAACACAATGAACAACTGATTAAAACACAATGCGCAAAAAAAATGTACAATAAATTAAAACACAATCGATAACATAATAAACACAATGACTAGAACCTATAAAACAATGTATAGAAAACCCAAATATAACACTATCTTCATTGTGTTATGGGTTCTGATAAAAACGCAAGGGTAAATTACTTTTTGAGTCCTTGTGTTTTATGGGTTTTAACTACTTGAGTCCAAAAGCAAAAAGTTTAACGACCTGAGCCCCCATAAGCATTTTCTTTAACCATTTGAGTCCAAATTTCTTACTCCATCCACCAAGTCTGTTAACTATGAGGGTAGTTTGGTCATTTACACACAAAGTGCAAGTCTTATATGCACATAAGTACAAGGAACAAGTCTTTAATGCATAAACCTTTAACATATAATATATATATATATATAAACACCACCGCCCCACTGCCACCACCACCGCCGCCGCCCCACTGCCACCACCACCGCCACCCCACTGGCCACTGCCCTGAGTCCCTGTAGTTAATACCCTAAAAACACCCAATTCCATCAAATCAAAATTTTCTTCCATCATCTAATTAGGGCTACAAACTGTTATATTTTCCAAAAATAAACTTACTGGAAGCGTCAATGGCGCGTTTACTTCCTCTGTTAACATCTCACACCAGAATCTTACTGAAAGCCATGTGGGCTGCACCTACCATGTAGTGATCGTACATTTAATCGCCATTTTTCATGAGTCTTTGTGTGTAATCACGGGTATAACCCGTACATGGTTCCCAAATAAAGAAGCTCGTGTGCTCTCTCGTCGAGGTTTCTTTTCCTGCAAATATCGATTAAACAGTTACAAAACGGCCTTCGTGCTTCACGCTTCGACTTCTGTTTCATTTAGTATCTCCTTGAACTCATCTTTTACTTTCTGAAACGCGGTTTCCTTTTCTTCTAATAGTTTCACGAACGAAACCAATCTCGGGTTTGCTTCTTGTAAGCAACCGATTACTTTATCCAAATCGTCAACACTTTCACAATAAGATACAACCGAAAGCAAACAACCACACAACCGATCATCAGGGCGAATACCCTTTCTAAGAGACGTCTCGAAAACCATTACCAAGTCATTTATCCGTTTAGCCCGACCCAAACATTTGATCAAACTATCGGGTTTACAGTTATCGGATACCTTCATATCGTCAAACAACTTTTCAGCTTCTTATTGTAAACCAAGATCAGCACACATTATAACAACCCTCCAAAATTATTTTCGACACCCCTAATATATTTAGAATGTCCCTATACGTCTTAAATTAACCCCGTATACGATTTTTGCCCTAAATACCTTTAATTTCATAAAAATAAAATAAAACAATTTCTGATCATTGCTCGTGGGCTGCGAAGACCATGGTAGTCTTCTACGCGACAGCTAGGAGATCAGGCGGAAACCCTAGCGTGCCACGTGTCGGCTTCGTGGCAAGTCTACCCGGTGATTGGTTAAGGCTAGGGCCTATGTACCCTATGTTGCGGGCCGTAAAGGCTAAGCCTTCGGCTTACGCGGGGCGCGAGAAAGGGTCTGATCAGCCCTATAAATTGAGTCGACGAGCACAGTTCACAAATCATTCAGTCTTTCAATCTCTCTCTCAAATTTCTGCATAATATACATAATTTCCGGGCATAATACCCCCCCCCTAAATAATAAAGTTCTGCCTCGTTGTAAGTATCATAACCCCCGGTTACGTATTAGATACGCTGCCCGATTTATCTAGGGTTCCGTAACGGCTGTCGTGGTTCCGCCCGACGTAGTCGTTGGAATTCTGTCTCGGGGAGGGTATTACTAATGTAAATATTGGGTTATTATACTAACACATGTGCATTGTGTAATTAATAGATAATCACCAGGAAATTACAAAGGAAAACCCTAAGATAGCAATGTGAGTAATCTCCTTTTTGTGAACCTTTTTGCAAACTGTTTTTACAAAACCTCAAATGTTTTACATTATATTAAACAGTGATTGAGTATTTGTATTCTACAATTATCGTCGGTATGTTGGGGTTTTGTATACAAAATTTGTTACTACACTGTGAGTAGTAACATGACCACAAGTCGGGTTGACAGTTCGTGGGTGGTAATTAATGTAGATGGAAACAAATATAATTGTGAGATCGCCCTCAATACTGTAAAAAGGTTTTACCTGTCTTGATTAAACTGGGATTCACTCACCAGTATTTTCCACTGACAAAATGTTTTTAAACGCGTTTCAGGTAACAAGATGTGAAAGCCAAATAGAAGCCAGCTTGACAGCACTGAAGGCTTGGAAAAGTGGCTATAAATGTTACCTAAATAAAGAGATGTTTTTATTTAAATAAAATAGGGTTTATCCCTGTAAAATATGTGTACTGGAAACTTGGGATTTTCCCATGTGTTTAATATTATAAAAGTGTGGTATTTTACTCTGATAAAATATTTCCTAACTACGGTCCGGATGTAAATTCCGCTGCCAAATTGATAAACACCGATACCGTTCCCGGGTAAATATGGGACGGGGGTTGCGACAGAAGGTGGTATCAGAGCCAAGCCACTGATTCAGCCACAGAAGTGTTCTGCTGACACCAAAATATTATTCAATATGTTAGGAAATTATTTACGGAACTACGTGCATATCTGTATATTATTGTTGTGTGTTATTTGACTATCTGTTAGTTTAGAGTATGAGCGACCAAGGACCTTCAGACGCTTACCGCCAGTTGTCCAGCTTACCTAAGGACGAAGGCACCTCTTCATAGCCTACCCTCTCAGGGTATTCGGCTGACAACGAAGATGGGATTTTCGTGTTCAAGGCACAATCTGAAGAGCCATTCCCTCCTAAGAAGAGAGGATGGTTCAGCAGAGGAGCTCATGAACGTAGAAAGAGGATGAAAAAGTTACAGCAATATCGAGCTTTAGCAGCCGCTAAGAGATAAATGAATGCTCACACTCAGGATATGCTCAATAGGTGTCTAGCAAATTTTCATATCTTGGCAACTACAGCTGCAGACCCTAATCTAGAGCAACTCATAGCACCCCAGCCATTACCATTGTTTCCCACACAACCAATGGAAATTGAAGCCAACCCAGAAAACCAAAGCCCAGCACTAGCTTTTGACCAAGCCGAAATACCTAGAATACCAGCACCCCATCCCTCTGACCCAGATTATAACCCATGGTTTGACGACCATAGGGATTACCAACAACGCTACCCAATACCAGACGAACCCATGCCAAACCTAGCAGCTTACCCAGACCTGGACCCTCTAGACCCCTATTATGATAACGACCAGTACATCAGGGAGATTCTAGAAAATCCTTACCCTTACGAAGAACCCATGCCCCAATTCCCAAACCCAATACCAGCACCCGCACCACCCATGAGCACTGAAAATGTGCAAGAACTCTGAACCTTTGGTGAGGAGATTTTAGAAGGAAGTGAGAGGATGAGACAAATAGGGGAACGACTCGTCTGGAAATATGACGAGCGTAATATGGACTTTTGGATGAACCCCTATCAGTAGTAGTAATAATACTAATAATGAACCTGATGTGAGGAATTTTGGATGTCTGTTGTTGATTTGCAGAATATCTTCTTTCTTCAACTGCAATTAAAAAACTTCAAGGGTCAAACAATACACTTTGATATTAATGGCCAAACCCAATGCTTTTCAAATTCAATATAACAAGAATGTTACAGAAACAACTTTTTCCATTGAAGATGATGTGGATCCTGTAGCATTTCTGTACCAGCTAAAAAAACTATTCTCAAAACATTATAGTAATCAATTTTGAAGTCAATTTTAATTTGTTTGACCTCAAGAGTCAAACTGTACTTCATTTAATGGTTGATGTGGTTATGTCTGGTGGGTTGGACTGAAAAATTATATATTAACGTATGAAAAAAGTTATAGCCGTTTGAAAATCAAGGGGGAAGGAGTTCAAGTGGGAAAGGCCAGAATACCCTTTTGCTATTTGTTTCTTCAATTGTTTGAATCTCGGGGAGGGTATCATTAATATTTTCAAAGGGTTATGATACTAACCTATGTACATTGTATAAATTATAGATTATTCCCAGGAAACCCTTACGCGAAGTCTAAGATAGCAATGTGAGTTTATCCTCTTTTTGTTAACCTTTTTGTAATGTTTTACAAAACCTTAAATGTTTTACAATGTGATTAAGCAGTGATTGAGTCTTTGTAGTTCTTCAATTACTGCCGGTATGTTGGGGTTTTGTATACAAAATTTACTACCTTGTGAGTAGTAAGTCGGGGATGACAGTACGTTACCATTGGACAACGAGTTAGCCAATGCGTAATATGACCCACAAGTCATGATTGACAGTACTGAATGAGTAATTGTGTAGAAATAAACAATGTGATCGTTCTCAATACTGTTTTAATTGATAAAATGTTTCTTGATTAAACTGGGATTCACTCACCAGTATTTCCCGCTGACAAATGTTTTTAAAACATGTTTCAGGTAACAAAATGTGACAGCCAATTAGTAAAAAGCCAGCTGGAGAGCACTGAAGGTTTGGGAAAAATGTGGCTATAAAAGTTACCTAAAAGATGATGTTTTAAATTCAATAAAATAGGGTTTATCCCTATAAATGTATTGTAATAAGAAACTTGGGTTTTACCCATGTGATTATTAATATCAAA
The DNA here is from genome assembly GCA_030545235.1 of Helianthus tuberosus. Lineage (NCBI taxonomy): Eukaryota > Viridiplantae > Streptophyta > Magnoliopsida > Asterales > Asteraceae > Helianthus > Helianthus tuberosus. The sequence goes on along the minus strand of CM060423.1, from coordinate 231,211,194 downwards.
TGAGGTGGTTTTACTCTGATAAACATTTCCTAACTATGGTCCTGATGTAAATTCCGCTGCCAAATTAATCAACTGATACCACCAAACTCTGAGCTTGCGTCCGCCCGTTCCCGGGACAGATAAGGGATCGGGGTTGCGACGTATTTGGACTTAATCCGTTTTTAATGAAACTTGGTTCAAAATGTAGATAAGATTATTCTCGTTCTAATGACATATTTATTGTTTTATAAAACGTCATATTTTAGAAGTTATGAGTGCCAAATAAATGAAGCAGCCGAATTAATTATAATACATAAATAATAAAATAATAATTATTATTATATATATCAAAAGACATCAGTGGTTTGCGCCAGGGAACTTTGTGACTTTAGGTTTTCGCCACCATAGTTGAGTTTCTTTATTGTCCCTCTGCATCTTACATACCCCATCTCACTTTAACAGAAACACATACAAACGGATCAGATTAGAGAGAGAATGAGAGAAATAAAGTAACCGACAAGCTACGGCGACCTAATCAAGCGCTTCAGTCATTCCAATCTAGAGCTTAGGTGACGAATGTTTGGTTTGTGGTGCAGTAATGGTGCGATGGTGTCCACTCCATAGATTAATGGTTTTATAGGGCTTATCGAATGACGAACGATGGTAGTGGCAAAGAGCAGCTGGTCATACCTAGCGACTAGGGTTCTGTCGTCTTCCTGGTTGTCTTCTTACTTATAGGTGATGTTCTTTAATGTTACTTCGATTTTTTAATTTTATGGGTTTCCTTTAATATAACTAATATTCGATTTCTGAAATTGTCGATTGTATGTTGCGTGTGCTTTGTGTCGTGAATACGTTGTTTTACAACATGCTATCAGAAGATTGTTGCTTTTAATTTTTTGATGATGGACTAAAGGAATTTATAAAATGAGTTTGTGATATGAAAATATTCTGTTGTGTAAAGGAGTAAAGGAATTTATAAAATGAGTTTATTGAATAGTTGGGGAATGTTGAATTGATGAACGACTGCAAGCAAACATTACTTAATACACTGTGAAGAACATATGTAGACTATCATTTTAGTTCTCCATGTTGGTTGTAGTACGGACTTTTTTTTTGCATCCTTTATCCACTAAAACACCTATTACATTGGCTGCTAAAATGAGTTTTAATCATACATATTATGATATATGTAGGTAAGGTTGACTACTACATTAATACACAACATCACTAACCCACATCATATGGCAATTTGTATGTGAATCAAGTGTTTAAACAATATGCCACTTTAACTGCTATAATATGGTCATATAAGTCTGGAACAAGTTTTTATAAAAGTTTGGATAACAATTTTTATAAAAGTTTGAAACAGGGTATTTGAGTTAGAGTGATTTAGAACATTTGTAGTGATTTCTTCCAATGGTTCATTCAACTGATTTGTTGTGGTAGTGATGTACACGCGTTTGTGTGTTATGACAAGATTTTAGTGATGGGTCCAACCTGGTTTGGGACCGGTTTTGATGTGTAGGAGTAGTGACCTTAATTGTAAAGTGGCAATTTAAGAATCTACAATGGAAGCCATATTTGTATACCTGTCGACTGTTGTAGTTAAATGAAATTGAGGGATTGTGACTATCAAAACAAAGTTAGTAATGTAGTAGAGAAATTGAAGGTGAAATTTTCAAAATGTTATCTTTGTTTTTAATAATGAAGTGCTATGCCTGCTACCACAATATTTGCTTCTAATGATATGATAGAATTCATGTGAAAGCAAAAAGTGTATAGAATGATGATCAAACCCCATCACTGTTATAGGTTACTACTGTTATAAGTTACTCTTATGTTTCAAGATTTTTAAAATATATAGTATCCCAATTTGAGTTGTTTATTTGCAAAAATAAGTTTTAAATTTCTGCAATTAATTTGTTATTCCACTTAATTAACTAAGGATCCTATCACACATGTGTAATCAAACAGGTATTTTTTTTTGTTTTGTTAAAACTGATTGGCCCGTTAACTTTTCTTTTGTGTCGGTTGGTTTAACCAGCAAAACCATTTTTTTTTTTTTTGAATCTTTATAAAAAACAAGAAGCATCAACCACTTGCAATAAATATGTAGAAACTAACCGCTTTATATTTTGAATAGGGACGTAATGTATTATGCAGCTCAGTTAAGCATTCATAAACGCTCATTTTCGGAGACTTTAACAATCCAATGATGTTAGCATAATAAAGCATACTTTGTCCGCTGCAACGCGGCGGGACCATCCTAGTTAACATTAATTCATATGTGTATACGTGTCCTGGAAAGGAAAAAAAAAAGGATTTTGAATTAAATATGTTGAACGTGTCTTGTGTATAGACATGGAGGAATCAAAAGCCTCCAAGTAATAACTTCCACATTCATTATAAATAGAAAGCAAGAGCAGACTTTAACTTTGCTACCATCTCTCTAGCTATCGCCTCCCCTTCTCTAAATTTTTATTATTTTTATTTTTTATTTTCATCTACACTAATAATAAAGCCCTGCCCCGTTTTAAGTGTTTTAACCCTTGATCATTGATACCATGTCCGATTGATCTGGAGCCCCATAACGCATGTCAAGGCTCTGCCCGACTAAGTTCGTTGGGGTTCTGTCTCGTGACGTAGGGATAAAGTTGAATTTAGGTTACTATACTTAACACGAGTGCATTATATATTTTATTAAATAGCTCAGGAGTTACACCCAAGATTATACCAGGAGGCTTTCTAGTTGAACCCTAAAGTTACAAAGTGAGTCCATTCTCTTTTCTCACAGTTTGTGAGTCATTCTCTTTTTTTATCACCTTTTTTATGATAGAGTTATATTTAAAATTACTTTCCAAAATCCTAAATATTTATCAGTTATACTTACAGTGATTAAGTTTATGTATTCTGTAATAATTACCGGTATGGGAGGTTTTACACATTACTTGACCCTGTTACTATTGGTCAAAAAGTTAGCCAATAGTAGCATGACCACAAGCACGGGGGAGGATTGTGCCCCAGTAGCCATAGCCTATAACTAATATTATTTTTATATTAAATCATTAATAAATTTAATATATGATTAAAATAAATCTAAATGGTGTGATATAAAATAGAGCTTTATTAATTATTATTAAAATATATATGAAAGAAAATATTTTTAATAAACCTAAATTACTATTAAGTATATGTTCTATTTTATTTGAGAAATTGAGGATCAACTAATTTTATTGGTATTTATGTTTATTTTTTTGTCAAGGTTAAGGATGATACACAACTAAGAATTTGATAGGTATAAATATAATGGTTATCGACTCTTAGGATAACTATTATTATGTTCAACTCAAACAAAAATGATTATAATTATCTACTTAAATATTATATTTTATTGTAGCATTACTTTTTTTAGGATTAAGGAGAATTTTAAATTTTGACCTTTTATGGTTTACTGTGCTAAATCCATGGAAAATGGACATTATTGAAGGACCAGTCAATAAATGTATACCATAAAAAAATATGTCAAATATAATATATTCTACTATACTAAACTTATAATTTTAAATCTTAGTCCGGGTAATATATTAAATAATCATATCATAATTATTTAATAGGTTATATTTAATAAAGTTATAGTCACCAGTTTGACAGAAAATGATATATTTCATTTTCTGGGTAAATTTGCTTTGTGCCACAGACAATATATTTGACAAAGTGATATAATGAGTTTTATAGTATATATACTTTATATACACTAGTAGTTCAGAGTCACTAGTTAAGAGAATGATCAACAGTGATATGACTAGAAATATGACCAGAGTCACTAGTTGAGAGAATGATCAACAGTGATATGACCAGAGTCACTAGTTGAGAGAATGATCAACAGTGATATGACCAGAGTTACTAGTTGAAAGAACGATCAACAGTGATACGACCCCACTCACTAGATGAAAGAATGATCAACAGTGATTTGACCACCGTCACAGGAATCGCCTAGTGACAGATACATTGAATAATAGTAAAACATAATTACTTGATAAATTCACTATTGGACGAAAGTGAGTCAATGAGTGGTATGACCACTGTCACATCGGAACTGCCACCATGTGACAAATACTGATTGAGTTGGGTAAATATAAATAAATATAAAAACCTTGATGCTGTAAAGTATAACAATATATTTTATAAAAATGGAATGAACTCGCCAGTATTTATTACTGATAAAATGTTTTCAAAACGTGTTTCAGATAATTTGCTGTAAAGATAATAGAAGCCAGCGCACTGAAGGCTTAAATAAAGTGGCTATAAATACCTGAATAAAAGAAGAAATTATGTTTTATTTATTTGGGTTTATCCCTATAAAAGCAATTGAATTGAATATGGGTTTGAGCCCATTTATTTAATATTAAAAGTTGGTGTTTTTATAAACTTTGAAATTATTTCCTAACTACGATCTTGATGAAAAAATTTTCCGCTGCGTAATTAATAAACACCGGTACCATCTGACTGGTTCACGGCTCCCGTTCCCAGGGTGGGGTCGGGGGCTGTGACACATGTCATGTTAATCGGCATTGTAAACCACTCCCTCCTTATGTTAAGGAGTATTAAATGGGTTATTTGTTAGACATGAAACGCCCAACTTTTCACATTCGACTAATAACATAAAGTTCATACAATTTTACAAAAATCTCGGCATGACCCGTTTGTAATAAGAACTTACCCCTTGTTTTAACAACATAATTTAAAATTAGGTCCTACGACACTTTTCAAAATATGTTAAGGTTATGACCAACAAGGTCCATCATAAGTACTTTATCCAAGTACCCAAAAGAGTTAAAAACCAAACTAGTTACAAACATCCTAACCATAAGCCTTACATTTACTTAACAAAAGCTATTTTGACCCCTTTTACAAAAGACAACATTAATCGGAAGCGTGTGACGGGCGATGTGGTGTGTGTTCGGTCCGAGCTCGCCGCGATTAAGCATGGTATTTACCTATCATTCATAACAACAAAACATTGTTAGTTCGTAATACATAACAATTGAAATCCTTTAATTCCGTATCATTATTCGACCCGTTAACATAACACATTACTTTACTAACATTATCACCTTCATTTGGAAACATTCATCATACCACTTTTCGATTCATTTATAATGAACCGCTACGTACCATATCTTTCACTATACTTACATTATTTGACCCGTTATGAACAAGTCAAATTCTCAAACATTCCAACATTCATTCTACTTATCATTCTAACCCATTAGGCGGGTTATTTAAAATTTACTTCAAACATTATCTTTTGGACATTTCTCCATATAATCTCTTTGCATCTATTCAATTATGAATCATAAAGGAAATTTACACTAAATTCATAGTACTAAATATTATCATTCATAAATCTACAAGTAGATTACATAAAGTTCATTTGAACTTACCTCGATCTTGAGATGGTTGTGACTTCGGGTGACTTGCGCCTTCTTCTTTCTTCGTGCCTATATGTCATAACTTTATACACTTAGCTTTCATTACTTCTCACAATTCATATTGTTCTTTATGAGATCTACTAATCACATACATCATTACCATAAACACGTTACATTAACTCACCAAGTATTTATGTAAAACCATGACCTAACCGACTTAGGCATCTCATCGAATACATTATGTTCATACAAATTAAAGAGCATAAAGTACAAGTTCTTAAAGCATGCTTTTCTCCCTAGTTCACCCATTGATTAACACAAGCATCCCTAATTCCACATTTTACCATACTAACTAATAACATATAGTTGTAGCATCAATTATTTATCAACATATTGTTTCAATCACACATACCATACTAGTTTGCATATAAAGTTTCAAGATTTCTAGTCATCCTAAAACATGCATATGGGTTTTACTTCAAATCATCCTTGTGTACAATTTCAAGCATGATTACAACTCCCATATGTTACTACATCTCGTGTTCATACCCAATTTCATATAAAATTCGCTGATTACACATATCACACTTCATCAACTATCATTAAAACACTAGATTTGACTTACTTGATACTTATAACACTTAGGGGATCATGATTCCTAGCTCATGCATTGAAATCTCAGCCTTTTACTCCTTCAATTTTGTGGGGAATTGAAGAACTAGGGTTATGAAGGAGAAGTTCCCCCTGGCTTCTCTCTCTCGATCGAACATACACCCACACACACATACTGGGCTTTTTTTTTTTTTGAGTTAGGTGTTTTAATCTCACATTTTCATTTAACCCCCCTCATCTTGTTAGAATATAACACTTTCTTTTTATTTATATAATTCTCTAGTAAACATCCATGCAAACATAAGGCTTTTTTTAAGTTTACTAATATTTATAAAACCTTAATGATGGTAAAAATTATGTTTACCATTTCTTTTCATAAAATTTTCTGCGGATAAAATATTAGAACGTGTCATACGAAATTCGGGGTGTTACAAGTCTACCCCCTTTAAGATGGTTTCATCCCCGAAACCAGAATAAAACTGAATAACTCTCAGTAGAGCTCCCGCATTTCATCCTCCGCTTCCCACGTAAGTTCTGATCCCTTTCGGTGTTGCCATTGGACCAACATTTGTCGAATGGACTTGTTGTGGAGTTGCTTCACCTTAGAATCTTTTATTGCCACGGGCTTTTCCACATAATTTAACCTTTTGTCAACTTCAATGTCATCCAAGGGAACGTATGCCGTTTCATCCGCAAGGCACTTCCGTAGTTACGACACGTGAAAAGTGTTATGGATCCCATCCAACGCAGGTGGCAATTCTAATTGATATGCCACCACCCCGACCTGAGCGAGTATTTTGAATGGTCCAATGTATCGAGGGCCTAGTTTTCCGCGTTTACGAAAACGAATTATCCCTTTCCATGGAGAGACCTTTAATAAGACATAATCTCCCACTTGGAACTCGATTGGTCGCCTTCGCCGATCCGCCTAAGACTTTTGTCTATCTTGCGCTGCTTTTATTCTTGATCTAACCATATCAATCTTCTCGTTCGTTTCGGCTACGACATCCTTTGACGCGAGTTCGCGTTGACCCACTTCCCCCCCAAACAAACCGGGGTTCTGCATTTCCTTCCATAGAGCATTTCGTAAGGGGCCATTTTTATGATGTTATGATAACTACTATTATATGAAAACTCTACCAAAGGTAGATGATCATCCCAGCTTCCTCCGAAATCCATAACACACGCCCTTAGCATATCAACTAACGTTTGGATAGTTCATTCCGACTGACCATCGGTTTGTGGATGGTAGGCGGTGCTTATATGTAAATGGGTTCCCAATTCTTCGTGAAATTTCCTCCAGTAACGAGATGTGAACAGGGTATCTCGGTCGGACACTATAGACACCGGAACCCCATGTCTAGATATAATCTCATTTGTATAAACTTCTGCCATCTTTTCCGAATTATAGGTTTCCCGGATGGGTAAGAAATGTGCACTTTTGGTTAGTCGGTCAACGACTACCCATATGGCATCGTGCCCCTTCCTTGTTCTAGGAAGTTTAGTCACCAAATCCATTGTTACATGCTCCCACTTCCACATCGGTATCTCCAATGGTTGCAACTTTCCATACGGCCTTTGGTGTTCGGCTTTTACTTGAGAACACGTCAAACATCTAGCAACATACTTGACAATGTCTCTTTTCATTCCCTGCCACCAATAATTCATCCTCAAGTCTCGATACATCTTTGTAGCTCTCGGATGAACGGAGTACCGAGACTTGTAAGCCTCATTCAATAGTAATTCTTTCACATCACATTCCCGAGGTATCCAGATTTGGTCATACCTCATTTTCATACCCTTTGCATTCTCTTTCAATTCATGAATAAATCCTTTCGTCCTTTCTTTCTTTGAGTCGTCGGCATTTAAAGATTTTGTTTGAGCTTCTCGAATTTTATCAAGGAGTTTAGGTGTGACTACCATCTTCATAGATCTTACCCGAATCGGGGGCGGGTACTCCTTTCGACTTAGAGCGTCCGCCACTACATTAGCCTTCCCGGGATGGTAATGAATGTCACAATCGTAATCCTTAATGAGTTCCAACCATCTTCGTTGCCTCATATTAAGATCTTTCTGCTCGAAAAAATATTTGAGGCTTTTATGATCCGAGTAAATAGTACATTTCACCCCATATATCTTCAAGGAAAACACGACTACCGCCAATTCTAGATCATGAGTTGGGTAATTGTTTTCATGCTGCTTGAGTTGTCTTGAAGCATAAGCAACGACTTTACCCCTTTTCATTAACACGCAACCTAAACCTTGGTGGGAGGCGTCGGTATACACTACCAAATCATCCGTTCCATCCGGTAATGTCAACAACGGAGAGTTTTAGAGCTTTTCCTTCAAAGTCTGAAACGCCTTCTCTTGTTCTTTGCCACAAATAAACTTTTCACTCTTCTTTGTTAATTTCGTCATGGGCGAGGCTATCTTGGAGAAATCCTGGATAAATCTTCTGTAATACCCAGCCAAGCCTAGAAAACTTTTTATTTCGCTTGGATTTTTCGGGGGTACCCAATTCATTACCGCATCTACTTTGGACGGGTCCACATGGACACCATCCGCGTCGATTACATGACCCAAAAATTGTACCTCTCTAAGCCAAAAGGCACACTTTGAAAACTTTGCATATAAATTTTCCTTGCGAAGTGTTTCCAATACATCACGTAAGTGGGAAGCATGCTCTGCTTCACTACGGGAGTATATTAGTATATCATCAATAAAAACGATTACATACTTATCAAGCGTAGGCCGGCACACCTGATTCATTAAATCCATAAACGCAGCTGGTGCGTTCGTTAGCCCAAAGGACATTACTAAAAGCTCGTAATGTCCGTACCGCGTCCGAAACGCAGTCTTCGACACATCCTCTTCTCGTACACGCAGTTGGTGATAACCCGACCGCAAATCGATTTTCAAAAACCAACTTGCCCCTTGAAGCTGGTCAAATAGGTCATCAATTCGGGGCAACAGGTAACGATTCTTCACTGTTAACTTGTACAACTCTCGGTAGTCGATGCACATTCGCATCGAACCATCTTTCTTCTTCACGAATAATACCCATGGTGAAACACTTGGTTTAATAAAACCCTTTTCGAGTAACTCTTGAAGTTGCGTCATCAATTCTTTTATTTCGGTCGGGGCTAACCGATAAGGGGCTTTAGCTACCGGCTTTGCACCCGGGTTAAGCTCTATCTTGAATTCTACTTCCCGCTCGGGCGGAAGCCCCGGTAAATCTTCCGAAAACACATACGGATATTCATTCACTACATTCACATCTTCAAGCTTTGGAACACCTCGATTGGTGTCGATCACATAAGATAGGTATGCCTTATCGGTTAGCCCCGACCGAAGTGAAAGTTTGGATAGTTTTCGTTATATTTAGTTTTGTTTTTCGTTAGAATATGTATACTATTGATCAAATCGTGTTTCGCAGGTCTTGATGTTTAAATTTGCTGGAAAGTGAGTAAAACGAGTTAAAATATTGAAAAGTCAAGTCTTGGAGCATGTTGGAAAGGTCGGGGAGTTGAAATAGAGTTAAAGAGCTGAAAAATCACTCTCTGGTACCCCATCACCCACTAAGCAAGTCTGTGGCACCCGGCGAGAGACTGAAGGTAGTACATGAGAAAAAAACAAGGTGGCACCCCGCCACCCATTCCCTGATCTTGTGGCGCCCCGCTAGAAGGCTGTAGCTGGCAATTATTACGAATTTAATAAGGGTTTGTCATGGAAAGTCATATATAATCATCTTAAACTTGAAGAAACCCTAGTTCACGAACTAGGGACATCTTGGGCAACTTGTTAAGCATTCTTAGAGCAATTTTGGAGTTCTCAAAGCATAGGAATCATCGATACGAGTTCGGGGAAGAAGACTTGAAGATCTAATCGGGTTTTCTAGTTCTTTATTCTTAACTTTTCTTACGAAACTTGTTATGATGAATTCGTGTTTAGACATCTTTGATTTGTTTTCACGTTTTAACATGCTTGGCTAAATTTATAAACCACCTAGACTTGATGAATGGATTAATACGAAGTTTTTACCGGTTTTGTTAATTGCATGATTATTATGGATTAATTGTGATTTGTAAAGAGTTTGGTTTAATGATTTGATGTATATGCATGCTTTGAGTTGGTTTATTGTTATTATTTGCTTCATATGATTCTTAGTGACGGTCTATATCACAACATAGAGTCATATTAGGGTCTAGGATTTCGGTGAGTGTCTATATCACGTAAGAAAACCTTAACTCTTTAGGGATAATCGGCCGATAACCCCTAGAAGTAATTGGTAATAATTTGCTAAGTCTTAGTGTTCTACTAGTCCTAATACCTGGAAAGTGAGGGGCTATTGGTAGGTCTTACCCGGCGAATTGCTTTAGATTGTCCTTGGAAAAGGTCGTGTCTTGGTTTACCTGTCGGTTTTATTAGTCTATCAAGTCAAGTTAATTAATTCAAACTACCCTAGGTCTATGATTGGAAAAGAGTAGGTCAACATTAGGGTACTTACACAATAATTAGACAACTGGAAAGGCGTCTAATAGCCGGTAGGATTAACAGCCTAGGTAGTTCCACAGGTTTCTCCTTGAGAAGGGTCGAGGGGCTTAGTTGGTTCTTAATAGGTTTAGTACTTTAAGATCCCGGTTCCATAATTCACGCATTTAACTTAATCGGTAAGTCTTTAAAAACAATCCAGGATTCTTGTCTAGGTGGTCTCGTTCTCCATATAAGAAAAGCCTTTAGTCTTCATTCGTACTTAGTCTAGCTTTAGTTAATTTAGTTGTTTAATATAGATTTCCTTAGTTTTTCCGTAACCCCCCCCCCCCCAAAACAAATAAACATTTAAGTCGTGTTTGTCAGTGTCTATTAGAGTCTAGTTTACGTGATACATAGAGTCTCGTGGTTCGATATCCGGAATTCCTAGGGTATACTACATTGATCGGTACACTTGTCGATTGTGTGGTTTTAGGTCGAGTCTAGAATTTAAGCTTTTTAGTGTCTAGCTTAGAGAGTCTAACTTAGTTAATTTTTATAGTCTGTTTAGCACACATCAAGTTTTTAGCGCCGTTGCCGGGGACTCTTGGCAGTTGCGTTCATTAGCTTTGATAGATTTAATTGATATATACGTGCTACGTGTTTGTTTTGTTTGGAGTCTTTGTCTTTTATTTTTTATTTTGAGTCGTAGTCACTAGTGTCTTTTTCTCTTGTATTCAGGTTTTTGCTTGTAGTGGATGCCACATCTGCGCTCGCACGGACCGCCGAAGCTGCTAGCCACCGAGTCATCGTCTCGATTGAGCCAAGGCCCACAGGTTAGTTCTTCATCCTCTTCTCGTTTCCCCAATTTGGTTCCACCCCGTTACCCACCCCACCTCCTACACCACCACATTCGCCAAACCATTCACCTAAAACCTCACCTAAGGTTTCTCCGCCCGATAGACCTACTTCTAGCACCTCTGGCGTCCCAAAAAACTTAGAACACATGGCCAACGCTAGGCAAATCATCCATCAGCAGGCCACTCAGAATTTCACCGGCCTTGCTTCACCCATCACCGTTCCACCCATAGTTAGCGAGAACTCATGGCAGATTCCATCTTATGCCATGCAGGCCATCACAAACACCATTCAGTTCCACGGCCGTGAGGACGAGGACGCCCCGGCCCACATTAACCGTTTCTCTCGCATCCTAGCTACTTTTTGCCTTCACGGTGCCCCTAGTGATGCTACTTACCTACAGCTTTTCCCATTTTCACTAGCCGGCCGTGCGGCTACTTGGTTGGACTCTCAACCAGCCGGTACCTTTACCATTTGGGCGGGGCTTCGTCAAGTCTTTTTGAACAAGTATTTCCCGCCCGCTAAAGCCTCACGTCTTAGAGACCAAATCCACTCCTTTCGCATGGAGCCCGACGAGCCTTACTACCTTGCTTGGGAGAGTTTCCAAAACCTTTGTGCTCGTTGCTCCCAACATGGTCTTTCCGATTGGGCCCTATGTGAGAAATTCTATAACGGTCTCAACCAAGAGACTCGTGATCGTTTCGATACTAATGCGGGAGGTCACATGATGGGTATTCTCACTGTAGCCGAGTGTTTAGAGCGTTTCGAGGCATTTTCTCAGTCTCAGTCTCAATCGCGATCCGATCAGCGGTATCAAAGTGGTAATTCTAATACCACTACTAGTACACCCGCCCGAGGGGTGAACCATGTCACCATGGATCCTAGTTTATCCACTGTTTTGGAAAACATGTTTAGGGAACTTAAGGAGATCAAAGCTAAGGTAGACAAGTGTGAGTTTTGCCGAGGGGGTCACGATACGAGTGCGTGTCCGTTGCTAGTTGGTGAGGAGCAAGTTGATTTCGTAGAAGGAGGTTTCGGTAGAGGTCAACCTAGCGGGTTTAATAATAATAATAACTTTGAGTCGGGTTGGCGAAATAATAATAATAATAGTAACTTTAATAATAATAACAATTTTCGCTCAAATGGACCCCCTGGTTTTCAAATAGGTCAAAACCCAAATAGGGGTCAAGGTTCATTCTTTGGTGGGGTTCAAATGGGCAGGTCAAGGATGGGGGGTCAAGTAGTCAGGTTCAAACAGGTCAGGGTTCAAGTTATGATCTAGGGGGTAGTCTAGAAAGAATGGAAGCAATGACGAGTCAATTAATTGTTAAGGACCAAACCACCCAAAAGAAACTTAGCGAACATGACCTTATGCTTAAGAATCACCAAGCTGCTTTCCAAGACCTTCAAAGGGTTGTAGGTGATATGTCTAGGAAGTTAGAGGAGAGATTACCCGGTCAGTTTGTGGGTAACACCCAACCTAACCCAAATGCTCATGTAAAGGCCATTACTACTCGTAGTGGCAAAACCGTAGGGAACCCTAGTGTTGAAGAGAGAGTGATTGAGGAAGATGAAGAGATTGTAGATGAGGAGATAGAGATGGAGGCTCCCCGCAAAGTGCAAAAGAGGCTAAGCCCAGCAAGTACCGCACAGCCCGAGGAGTCTCAAAGTGAGAAGAAAGTTGAGAAAACGCCAATAGACGTTAGACCTTCACCTTTAGTAGACCATTCGTATATCCTGTTTCCCTCACGTCTTAAGAACCAAAAATACTAAAGGGAATACGGGCAATTCTTAGACATCTTCAAGCAATTGAAGATTAATCTTCCGTTTATCGAGACACTCCAATCGATGCCTAAATACGCGAAATTCTTGAAAGATCTTCTTAGGAACAAAGAGAAGTTATGAGAGTTGTCGAACGTTCCATTGCATGGAGGGTGTTCCGCCGTTGTGTTAAATAAGCTTCCCGAAAAGCTTACCGATCCCGGTATTTTCACTATTCCTTATCTATTCGGTAGCAATACAAACACTAGAGCTTTAGCCGACTTAGGAGCTAGCATCAATTTGATGCCCTTTTCTCTCTACGAGAAGCTAGACCTAGGAGAGCTTGCACCTACCCGAATGACATTATCTTTAGTCGATCGGTCCGTGAAACACCCGAGGGGCATAGTTGAGAATTTGCTTGTTAAGGTTGACAAGTTCGTTTTTCCGGCCGATTTCGTCATTCTCGATATGGAAGCCGATGAAAACGTACCGTTAATTTTAGGACGCCCGTTCTTGAACACCGCTAAAGCTCTCATAGATGTCTTTTTAGGCACCATCACACTTAGAGCGGGCGAGGAATCGGTAGTTTTTAAGGTTATGAATTCGAGAGGGTCAAGTGATAAAGTGGAGGCGGTATCGTTAGTAGGGGAGTGTGAGAAGGATGAGAGAGATGAGGAGAAGGTGGTGAGTGGTCCGAGTCTAGAAAAAGTAATAGGACTCAAGTGTGGGGACCCACCTGATAGGAGAGTGGAGGAATTAGAAGCGAGAATGGTGCGTTTAGAATCTAAGCTAGAGATACTAAGCAAAGCTCAGTTTGGGGAGAGATTTCGATATGACGAGTCTAGATTCAAACCGCCAGATGAGGAGTTGAGAGGTTATGAGAGAGAGAAGGGTGTTTGGGTTGATTCGGGCAATAAGTATAATGGTGCTACAGCCCGTGAGTGTATGTTTGGAGGTGAGCTGCATCTCTATGATCCCCCATAAGTATGTGAGAAGTTGTTACTCATTTGTAGAGTCTGTACCGTTTGTATCTTCATTTATTTTTTGTAATTTTTATTAGCTAACGGTCATTTTTGTTAGTTTTTTTGGTTCTTCGTTTGTGTCTTGAGTCGTTTGCAGGAATGCATCACCGAGGATTTGCAGGAAGTTGTGAGAGAAATAAGGTTCCAGGTAAGTTTTACACTTAGAAAAAAATTTAAGGTTGAACTTTGATGGGTTTGGGAAAAAACATAAAAATTTTTCTAAGGTAGCAAGAATTTTAGACACTATCTGCAGATGTGCCCACTGGCGGGCCGCCACCAACTCCACAGTTTTGTCGCCCGGGCCAGAACGTAACAAGGGTTACGTAGTTGTTTTTTTTACGCCCTGGCGGGCCGCCACCCTTTTTTAGAAACCTCTCGCTGCCGCCAGCACGAATGGGATGTTTTCGGAGTACTTTCATTCGGTGGCGGGCCGCCACCCACCTCAGACTTTTCTGGTGGGCCTCCAGAACGTGTAACTGCAGCCAAAACACATTAAAGCCCAAAATATCCCACTGCCGACCTAACTTTCTTCTTCACATCGCCGGCCACCCCTTACCTCACCATTTACACCGCCAAACGACCATGATTATCCCAAAATTCATCATCATTACCTCTATAATCTAAACCTACATCGATTTCCCCACCCGACAACCATTATTCGTCAACCTCTATTCTCTTTTAACCTAACCTTCTCCCTCTACACCCACTGATACCCACCGAAAACCTCCATTAACACCTCACCATTTCACAAACGACCATCACACACCCGATTCTCATCACAAGGCCGCCATATTTCACTGTTAAATCAGGACTTCACTTGGGGATTCAAGCTCAACTGAAAATACTTCTAACTTTTCTTGTTTCTCTCAAGTCCAAGGTATGCTTCTTGTAAATTTTTGTATTATGAATCAACTTATTTCAGTTTTTTTTTTGCTTAGTTTAGTTTTAGTCTAGGGTTAAGTTTTGGGTGAATGTGGTGTCTTGCTAAGATTAGAGGATGTTTGAGGTTGCGGTTGGGTTCGGTTTGGGTGTTTAAGCAGAATATAAGTTGCGGATGGTTCGGGTTGGGGGTTGATTGCAATGTTCATCATAATTTGGGTTAGGGTGTGCTAACATTGAGTGTGGGGATTCGGTTTGGTGAATTTTTGACATAAAAATCAGATTTATTCACTGTTTTAACCCGTTTCGCTAATGCAATATACAATTTTTTCAACTTTACATCGGTTAGCAATCAATGTTGGTTTGGATTATGGTTTTGTTTCGGGATGTTGATGATTGTCGGGTTGGATTTGAACTTGATTTGCTGAATTTTGATTGGTTTATAGTACATTGACGCATATGATTTCAAACTTGCAACTTCGAATCGAAAACTTTCGCAAAGAATGAAACCTCCTTTAACTAGGCGGAATTGTTCAATGCTAAAATTTGTTTTAAATTAATACATGGTTGAATTTAAGCAAGTTTGGATGTCAATGTCGGTTTGGTAGGCACGTGGGTTTACTTGAGGGCAAGTAAAGTGCCAGGAGAAGGTATAGTTTGTAATTTGTGTAGTTGCGTCTACGTTTGATCGAGTCTAGTATTGGTTATTTTAGGGTCTTTGGTGTCGTTTTAATTGTTTTTTAGTCTTCTTAGTGTCTTATTGCGTCTTTTGCTCACTATATTATTGATACCACTCGCCCGTACTCAATCTCCATTCGGGCGAGGTTTGGCTTATGCTTAAAAATGGATTGCAAAATGTCGCTTTAACATCACTTTGTCTTTAAACTACGGCCGCGAACGAAATACTATACGGACATTGTTTTTGTATATATTACCCTTTTTGTTAAAAAAAAAGATATTTCAAAAATAAAAAAATGAAAAAATTCTAAAATACCAAAAATAGTTTGTGACTAATATTATGTTTGCTTCGTATTGCCATTCTTGAATTGTTTTGCAGAATATCAGGTGCAGGAACTTCAAGTCGGGCCAACAGGAAATGAGGCCCAGATACTCGCCCAAGGCAGGGCCCAGTGGGACACAGGCGGGTGATGAGGTGTTGGATGATGTGGAGTAGAGCGAGGATGCAGCGAGGATGACAGTTTATATCTTTTGTTTATTTTGATCTTTATGCGGTTTTTAATCTTCGTCTATTGGTTTGTACTTAAATACGTTAAACAGGTTGGTTGGGATTTTGGGGATGGTTGACGCTTGGTTGTTGGATGTTTGCACTAACACTTAGTACCTTATATATTATCTTTTGCTAGTGTTTAGTGTTTGCGTGATTAGGTTGGTATTCTTAGCCGCTTTCGTTCGAGTGTCTGAGGTTAGGAGTTGTTTGCTGAGCACGTATCGAATTGGAGGGCTTATGTGGAAACCACTGGCACTTTGACAGTCTCACATACTCAGCTAAGTCGTTTCCCTTTTTGTTGTTGTATTTTTTTTATTTATTTCGTTATCGTTTCTAGTTTCTTAGGTAGTGTTGAGTCGTATTTCTGTTCTTGCATTAGGGACAATGCAATCTTTAAGTGTGGGGATGGGATACTTGTAAATAATCGAGTCTTAAATATGAAAAACACAAAAAAAATTAAAGAGTTAATTACTGTTTTCGTCCCTGAGGTTTGTCAAAAATAACGGTTTCAGTCCATTAGTTTAAAAATTGCGATTTCAGTCCATTAGTTTCATTTTCGTAACCATTTCAGTCCACTAACTTAACTCCATCCATTTATTTTGTTAACTTTGGGGTGAAATTACCAAATTACCCCTGCTAACTTAACAAATTGTAATAAAAAATTCTAAAAAATCTAAAAATCTAAAAATCAAAAAAATTCCAAAAAATTCAAAAAATTCCAAAAAATTCAAAAAAACCTAAATATAAAAAAAAATTAAAAATCATAAAAATACTAAAAAATCCAAAAAAAATTCTAAAAAATCCAAAATGTTTCATTAAATGTTTCGAACCCGAACCGTTTCGAGCTAAACCGTTTCGACGCGAACCGTTTCGAGCTGAACCGTTTCGACGCGAACCGTTTCGACCCGTACCGTTTCGAGCCAAACCGTTTCGACGCGAACCGTTTCGACGCGAACCGTTTCGACGCGAACCGTTTCGACCCGTACCGTTTCGACCCGAACCGCCGTTTCGAGCCGATCCGTTTCGACCCGTACCGTATCGAGCCGAACCGTTTCGACGCGAACCGTTTCGACCCGTACCGTTTCGACGCGAACCGTTTCGACGCGAACCGTTTCGACCCGTACCGTTTCGAGCCGAACCGTTTCGACGGTGTTCGGATTGGTTCAGGTCGAAACGGTACGGGTCGAAACGGTTCGCGTCGAAACGGTTCGGGTCGAAACGGTACGGGTCGAAACGGTTCGCGTCGAAACGGTTCGCGTCGAAACGGTTCGCGTCGAAACGGTACGGGTCGAAACGGTTCGCGTCGAAACGATACGGGTCGAAACGGTTCAGCTCGAAACGGTACGGGTCGAAACGGTTCGCGTCGAAACGGTTCAGCTCGAAACGGTACGGGTCGAAACGGTTCGCGTCGAAACGGTACGGGTCGAAACGGTTCGGCTCGAGACGGTACGTGTCGAAACGGTTCGCCTCGAGACGGTTCGCGTCGAAACGGTTCAGCCTCGAGACGGTACGGGTCGAAACGGTTCGCGTCGAAACGGTTCGCGTCGAAACGGTACGGGTCGAAACGGTTCGCGTCGAAACGGTTCGCGTCGAAACGGTTCGCGTCGAAACGGTACGGGTCGAAACGGTTCGCGTCGAAACGGTTCGCGTCGAAACGGTTCGGGTCGAAACGGTACGGGTCGAAACGATTCGCGTCGAAACGTTTCGGCTCGAAACGGTACGGGTCAAAACGGTTCGCGTCGAAATGGTTCTGCTCGAAACGGTTCGGGTTCGAAACATTTAATGAAACATTTAGAATTTTTTTGGATTTTTTAGAATTTTTATGATTTTTTAAAATTTTTTTGATTTTTAGATTTTTTTGAATTTTTTGGAATTTTTTTTATTTTTTTGAATTTTTTTGAATTTTTAGATTTTTTAGAATTTTATTATTACAATTTGTTACGTTAGCAGGGGTAATTTGGTAATTTCACCCCAAAGTTAACAAAATAAATGGATGGAGTTAAGTTAGTGGACTGAAATGGTTACGAAAATGAAATTAATGGACTGAAATCGCAATTTTTAAACTAATGGACTGAAACCGTTATTTTTGACAAACCTCAGGGACGAAAACAGTAATTAACTCAAAATTAAAAAATCAAAATACAAAAAAATTAGAAAATTTTGAAAAAAAAAAATTGAAAAATCAGAAAATGTCTTTCGATATGAGAAGTTTGCATTTTTAAACGGAAAATGATAGAAAAGATGAATTTTTGATCGGGGTCGAATAATAATAATAAGAGATTAAAATAAATCGAGTTTGCGTCTAGTTAGGGATATGTGGATAGGCCCGGGTTTGGTTTTAAGTCCCTTTGAGTTAATATACCTTAATTGTCGGTTTGCTAGTGGGTTTTCATCTGGGAAATATGAGAAATCAAAACTGCCAATAAGAGTATAAGGGGCACCGTTATAAGTTAAACTGTTAGAGTTTGTGATCTTGCGAAAAAAAATATAGAAAAAAATGATGAGCTAGAAAGTAAATGAAAGTAGCGCATTTCAATGTAGTATGGGTTGGGGATAGTGACTTTACAACCGGATTACTGCTAGAATGTGTGAAATCGACCTTGCAAATAAAATAAAAAAAAAGTACCGAAGCCTAAGTAGTCCGAGTTGGGGATAGAGACTCTACAGCCGGATTGCCTCTTGGTTAGGGAAAGCAACGTCTACGCTCATTAGAATGAAAATAAAAGAAAGAAAAAAAAAGTGAAAAAAAATGGAAAAAGAAAAAATCTGATTGTAAACTCTCTTGGTTTTGATATAAGATGGTTGGGAATTGGTCCAGTGATCGTTCCTTTAGTCCTATAAGCTTGAGGTGGGAGTAGGTGGACCGTAGATTCTAGCGTGAGGCCCTAGGTAGATTGACCGCACTTAAATTAAAATCACATGATAAGGGCTTAGGACCGGACTTGGGTTTAAGGGAACAAGTATATTCGCAATCGCGGCTAACGCAAGTTCTGGTTTTAATAAAATATACGTATGCTTTTGACCCGAGTGATTATTCGTCTCTGATTCCGTTGCATAATTCTTTTTCGAGGACGAAAAAAGAGTATGTGTGGGGATGTTTGATGTATTGCAAAATACATCTTTTATTCGTGTACAGTTTGTATAGTTTTCGTTATATTTAGTTTTGTTTTTCGTTAGAATATGCATACTATTGATCAAATCGTGTTTCGCAGGTCTTGATGTTTAAATTTGCTGGAAACCGAGTAAAACGAGTTAAAATATTGAAAAGTCAAGTCTTGGAGCATGTTGGAAAGGTCGGGGAGTTGAAATAGAGTTAAAGAGCTGAAAAATCACTCTCTGGTACCCCATCACCCACTAAGCAAGTCTGTGGCACCCGGCGAGAGACTCAAGGTAGTACATGAGAAAAAAACAAGGTGGCACCCCGCCACCCATTCCCTGATCCTGTGGCGCCCCGCCA
The DNA here is from genome assembly GCA_030545235.1 of Helianthus tuberosus. NCBI lineage: Eukaryota > Viridiplantae > Streptophyta > Magnoliopsida > Asterales > Asteraceae > Helianthus > Helianthus tuberosus. Next base: position 231,191,493 of record CM060423.1, on the reverse strand, counting down.
GAAGGTTGTAGCTGGCAATTATTACGAATTTAATAAGGGTTTGTCATGGAAAGTCATATATAATCATCTTAAACTTGAAGAAACCCTAGTTCACGAACTAGGGACATCTTGGGCAACTTGTTAAGCATTCTTGGAGCAATTTTGGAGTTCTCAAAGCATAGGAATCATCGATACGAGTTCGGGGAAGAAGACTTGAAGATCTAATCGGGTTTTCTAGTTCTTTATTCTTAACTTTTCTTACGAAACTTGTTATGATGAATTCGTGTTTAGACATCTTTGATTTGTTTTCATGTTTTAACATGCTTGGCTAAATTTATAAACCACCTAGACTTGATGAATGGATTAATACGAAGTTTTTACCAGTTTTGTTAATTGCATGATTATTATGGATTAATTGTGATTTGTAAAGAGTTTGGTTTAATGATTTGATGTATATGCATGCTTTGAGTTGGTTTATTGTTATTAGTTGCTTCATATGATTCTTAGTGATGGTCTATATCACAACATAGAGTCATATTAGGGTCTAGGATTTCGGTGAGTGTCTATATCACGTAAGAAAACCTTAACTCTTTAGGGATAATCGGCCGATAACCCCTAGAAGTAATTGGTAATAATTTGCTAAGTCTTAGTGTTCTACTAGTCCTAATACCTGGAAAGTGAGGGGCTATTGGTAGGTCTTACCCGGCGAATTGCTTTAGATTGTCCTTGGAAAAGGTCGTGTCTTGGTTTACATGTCGGTTTTATTAGTCTATCAAGTCAAGTTAATTAATTCAAACTACCCTAGGTCTATGATTGGAAAAGAGTAGGTCAACATTAGGGTACTTACACAATAATTAGACAACTGGAAAGGCGTCTAATAACCGGTAGGATTAACAGCCTAGGTAGTTCCACAGGTTTCTCCTTGAGAAGGGTCGAGGGGCTTAATTGGTTCTTAATAGGTTTAGTACTTTAAGATCCCGGTTCCATAATTCACGCATTTAACTTAATCGGTAAGTCTTTAAAAACAATCCAGGATTCTTGTCTAGGTGGTCTCGTTCTCCATATAAGAAAAGCCTTTAGTCTTCATTTGTATTTAGTCTAGCTTTAGTTAATTTAGTAGTTTAATATAGATTTCCTTAGTTTTTCCGTAACCCCCCCCCCCCCCCCAAAAAAAAAATAAACATTTAAGCCGTGTCTGTTAGCGACTATCAGAGTCTAGTTTACGTGATACATAGAGTCTCGTGGTTCGATATCCGGACTTCCTAGTGTATACTACATTGATCGGTACACTTGCAGATTGTGTGGTTTTAGGTCGAGTCTAGAATTTAAGCTTTTTAGTGTCTAGCTTAGAGAGTCTAACTTAGTTAATTTTTATAGTCTGTTTAGCACACATCACTTAATTTCCCAAATCAAATAATTCACTCCAAACAGTTAGCACACAAAAACATTTAGCCGAGACCTAACACAAACACCTATATACATCAAATACATATCCAAACTTATCTGTGCTTATCCTAAAACACATTTAAATCCTATTTTATTCAAAATTCACAGAATAACATGAGAATCATGGTCCTTGTTCTTACGGCTCTAAACCAGTATACACATTCAGACAATCAGACAGTTAACAAAAGCAACTTACCAATTTCATTTTGGTCATTATAAAAATCATGCTATACAGTTAGATACATGTTCATAGATTTGTTCAGCTATACATATCAGTCCCTACGTTGACACAACAAGCAACTTCTACTAATCTGAATTGGACTCATAATCACTTTCATTTTTTTTAAATCAAACAACTAAAATAGATCTCAGACAACAAGATTTTCTATTACTGATTCATGACCAAATCATCTAACACTACACAGTTGACAAATATGTATTTCGATTCATATTTCAAATCACCAATCAACAAATGTGTACAAATCAGAATCACAAGACTATTATTAGACCAAGAACCACAAAAAGCATATAAACACAACCTATGAATACTGACCAATCGATTCACGGGTCGAACGGGCTCTCTGCTGCCGTCACCGTTTCCGTCGCCGGCGTTACTAGTTCGTCGGAGGCCACAGCCGAACATCGTCATCACCTCAGCTGCTGCCCCCTTCATTTATGTCCCTTCAGTCCCGAGCCACCACCACCACTGCAGCCGCCAAAATGTCTCCGACCCACAACCATGTCATGAAGTGTATGTGTCCGATGCAGGGTAATGGCGTGTAGATAGGTGGGTGTGGGGGTGTGAGAGGGTCGCCGGAGTCCTCTGATTGCACACGAGGTGTGCGGCTGTGAGAGAGTGAAAGGGAGAAGAGGAGTGGGTCGGGTTTTGTGTGTGAGCTCGCCAGAAAAGAAGGGAAGTGCTGGAGAGGAGCTGGTCGGAGAACAAAGGGCGTCGGAGATCGCCGGAATCTGGTTCCGATCGTCGGACTCGGGAGAGGAGATAGAGGGGTGTCTGGTGTTGTGCGGCTGCACATCTTTGTAGGGTTTTTGGTTTTGAGAGCAAATGAGAGGGGGTGGGGGTTTAAGTGTATATTGTAGTCTAGGGTTTTAGGTTTAAATAAGTTGGGTTGGGCCTAGCCCAAGTGCGAATCCGTTTAAATAACTACGCGTCTGCTCAAACAACTGGCCCGGTTTTTAATAATACTATAACGGTAATCCAATTCATTATTTTAATAAATAATAATAATAATAATAATTAAGCGCACGTTTTTACCAAACTACCCTTCTCTTGACAACGAGAGTACGGGTTGTCACATTCTCCCCATGTTACTGGAATTTCGTCCTCGAAATTTAGCAAAAGTTAAACGGTATGCTCTATATGTATACCTAGACTCCATTACCGTACGTAGATACATGTAGTTTCACGAAAGTCCACAGAACAAACATGTAAGCCACATAGCACATACAGTCACATAGCACGAAAAATCACATAGCATTAGATTCACAGAGTTGTGCGTATTTCACATAGTATAGAATTTCACAAAATTAATTATAACATCCAAGAAATGTACAGGAAAACCCTAAGTGCCACATTATCCCCAAATTCGAAGAAATTTCATCCCAAAATTTAGCGCGCCGCCACTGACCAGCTAGTATGTTTAAATGTTTTCGCATGGTGTCACATCATTCCCCCGTTGGTTGGAATTTCATCCCAAAATTCTATTGTAGCCTCAGCGCTGGAAGTTTTGCTTGTGAACAACTGGGGATACCTGCGCATTATCTGGCTTTCCCGTTCATAGGTAAACTCTGAGCCACGGCGCGAGTTCCAACGAACTCGAACAATAGGTTACCACGTTTGAGGGTTATGGTCTCCACCGGTTCCTCAATGAAGTTGTAGAGTTGGGTCTATTAACTAACATCGAAAATTAAACCAAAACATGAAAAGGTATTCCTCCCAGGAATAGCAGTTTGAAAAGTATTCCCCACCGGGGATAACAGTTTGTGTGTCCATCCGTATTCGGATGATAAGCGGTGCTCATGACTAATTGTGAATTAAAGGGTTTGTGCATAGCCTGCCACAACTCGGACGCAAAACGTGGGACTTGATCAAAGATAATAGAGGTCGGCACCCTGTGCCTAGCAACTGCTTCTTAACAAGTAGACGGCTGCAAGTTTCGAAAACCTGCCATTTTCCTTGCTCACAAGGAAGTGCGCAAACTTGGTTAAACGATTTATGATTCCACAAATGGGCCCTGAGGTCGTGATACATCTTGTCAGAGTCGGGATGTACCATGTACACTTGTATGTTTCGCCCATCACAAGCTCTCAGAGGTTCCCGTAAGATAGAACCCAGATACATTCCATAGAGTAGGGAGCGCCTTTGAGTTCGAGCGGCTTTTTCATGCCCCGCATGGACTCGACCAAAGAATTTTCCGCTTTCAGAGTTTCTACTAGAGCGTTTCAAGTTTAATCGGGAGGTTCGAAGGAATAGTAAACTGTAACACACTTACATGCTTAGGTTTAGTCTCTAGTTAACCCAGTCCGGATGACGCCTGATCGCGCACTCGCGATCGTTTAGGAGTTCGACCCCGTTGGTGCTGTCGCATGTTCAAGGACTGTGCTGGAGACTCTCGTGATAGGTGTAAATCGGGCAGTTGGTACCGTACGAGAAATGTCTCCACATTTTGAGAAAAGCGGACCTTGCGACGTCAAAAGTCGCGCGTTGAAAACTTAGCGTAAAGCAGTTTGTGTCGCAGGGATTCTAGGTTTAAGCGTAGGAGTCGTTCGGATCCATACTGGTTCTCGGAGTAGGTTCAAGTGTCGTCAAAGGAAACAGGTGTCGAAATTTGACAGGATGGGATAAATTCGAACGTCGTGACTAGGTGTTGATCGTATCGAGTTCGAAGAACAGTGCTTGCGATACCTTTTTCCTCCAGGGTATTCCTTGGCTCGTTGCTCCAACGAGTAACGTTCGTAGAAAGTAATTCGTCCAAACGGAGGTTTGTGCAGAATAGAATAGGATAAAAAAATCATAGAATTCATGAAGCATAACACGAGTAGCGAGGATATGCAAGAAGGGTAGTCGCATTCGATGCGTTCAACTTGGGATAAAACATAAAGGCTTTGGGATCGGCAATAAGGATTTATCTAATGTCGATGAGGTAGCTGGTCGTACACAAGTTGTACGTGATTAGAATAAAGAACATCACTTGCCGATAAGGAGTGTTACGCCGATGTGGTTAGCACAATAAGAAGTAGCTAGAGAGGGATGGTCGTCGTGTAGATTTGTAGGTTTTAGGATTTACTGATACGTCTGGCAGGATGCGATTTCTCGAATCGGTAGGAAATCAGGTTCGAGTGGATTGTTCTAGTAGTGCGAACGAGTTCAAAGTAGCGCTTGCGTCGTCGAGGGGTTTCGAGGTGAAACTGCGAAAACAGGTTTTCGAGAAAATATGATTGAAGTAGCACGTTGCTGAATTTCAAGGGCTAAAAAGTCTGTCGACTGAAGGTCGAGTTTCTTGAATTCACCAAACTAAAGAGAGATCTGGTCAAGGCTTCTATATGAAGAAACGGGGATGTCGTGATGAAGAAACGCCAGAAGTGAGGATACCGCCCTAAGCAATAATTGATGGTCCGTACGAAAGCTAGCGAAAGAATTCACAGGATCAGAAAAGTCATCAAAGAATAACAACTCTGGCAAAAGAAGGATAAGGTAAGCATCTAGGTCACCGTGCTCGTCGGTGGGTTGTCTGGTTTGTGTCTTCGTCGTGTCACGCCTCCACATATGTCGATTTCTAAGAAAGATATCAATTTGCGGGGTTTTGGGGCGTGCTGAGGTGTAAGGTTGAACTAGAATAAGGTTTCACCATGTAAGGAGGAATGTGGGGAACTAGCTTCGTGATCGATGAGAATGCGATACGATCGTTGGTACTGCAATGAGGAGCATACACCGCGCAGGCTTCGTGTGTGTGAGGCGTGTAATCAGAAATCCGAAAAGTGTAGGCTTACTAAAGTGCTTCAAGAATCCAGGTTATCGGGCGGATGAGGGAATAAGTCCCACCACTTAAGTTGGGAAAAGAAATGCATGAGTAAGAAGGATGCGAATAACGTCGTCGTTCCTTCTAACATCACATGATATAGGGATGGCTCCCCTTCGTCGATTCGTTCTCGTATCTTCTCTGAGTGGTCCGTAGCAGGCCTCCTGTAAGCATGTATATCGTGTAAACGTTTCCCGCGTCGATTCGTCATAGTCCAGGGACGACATTAGGAAATATGTGGGCGAGGACTTAGAATAACTGGTTCCTTGCCCTAAGTATGTCATGGTTTTGAATCAAAGTTAGGAGAATCCGCTCCTGCTTAGCGTACATCAGGTTTGCGTGGTTTTCGTACATCAAAGTTAGTGGTTTTCGTACATCAGCTACATATTTACGCTCATATGCTACGCATATACATACACATTTACACATATACTTGTGCACAAGTAAATGCCGATGACCATAATTACCATGTGAGTACCTGAATCTGACGAACCTTGCAATCCGGAGTGTGGTGTCGTTGTGGTTTTCATTAAAGAACGGTTATAGTCTGGTTTTCATATGAAAATATTTTACATCTTGAAAATATTTTATATCTTAAACCTAGTTCACTATAACCAATGGCTCTGATACCAATCTGTCACACCCTCAAAATCCACAATCGGAGTGCTACCGCGAGGCGTGTGACTAACCAGGATCCAGCCACTAATTATTTTGAACCGTTTAGTTATTAATACAAATAATGGTATAATTAGCGACCAATTTAAATTTTTCAAAACATAGTTTAAGTTTGCAGCGGAAAGGAAAGTAGAACATATCGTAATTTAAAACCACAAGTTTATTAGTTATGAACTTACAAACCACTCACTCCAGCCGATTGCAATGCCATTCCTAAACTGTATCGAGCAACCTGCAAAGCATGCAGTAGGGTGTCAACACAAAGTTGGCGAGTTCACGAGTTGTCCAGTTTTAGTTTTCGAAAACGTAAGTTGTTTAGATAAAGCATTTATAATCACGTTATGTGGAGCTACCCCATCTGAAAGCTTACTAAACTGGCGATACCGAAACTGTTGACGAAAAGTTGTTGTGCCCCAAGTCAATGTCTATCATCATTGACCAAGATGCAAGGTCTACTAGTTCACGCCCAATCCCCCCGGTCACGGTGTGAGGTTGTCAAACCTAATAGCGCTATCAACTAATAACCCGTTCGCCCCGGCGATTAATAGATATTGTAAGCAGGGACTTTTCATGATAGAGATTCGTTTAGCTTTGCTAGTTGTGATTTATGAATAATATCCAAACGTATCTCCCCCGGAGATAGTCATTTAAAAGTACCCATTCGTATTTTCCCCCGGAAATATTAGTTTGAAAGTATTCTTTCCCAAGATGGCAGTTTGGCCGTGTCCCTCCCTGGGACGCATGCTTTTAGTGTGTGAACTCACCTTGGTTTGCTCGGCAGGCAATTTACTTGTGTTATGTTGGTCTACCATACCCTATTATGGTTATTAATATTTATTAGGTTCGAATGCAAGTAGTGTCACATATAATTCTACACGAAATCTAACACATAGCATGCATGTTATACTAGCACCCTATACGTTATTGGGCCAGTCCTATCATATGAGCAGTTAAACAGTTAACAGTAACACACAGTCCAAAACATGACATCACATTATGTGGCCCAATAACGAATTTAAGTAGCCCAGTAGAAACCAGATAGTCTCGACTCGAGACTATGAGGTCTCGAGTCGCAACCACTGGATTCTAAGTCGCAATAACTCGATCTCGGGTTGTGCATTTCTGAGTCGCAACATTGAGGTCTCGAGTCAGGCTTGAGTCGAGATCATGAGATCTCGAGTCTCAACCGTGCCGATCTCGAGTCCTTACATGTGAAGTGCCTGGTTTCGAGTTGTCAACACAACGGTCTCGAGTCGCAACCGTAAGGTCTCGACTCGCAAACTATGGAGATGCTTCTAGAATTTTCATATCAGTACTACCCAATCAGATTTCACAAGCATGTACTATCCAATCAAATTTCATTAACTTGTTTTATTCTACCGTACACTACCAAATTGGATCAAAACAGCATAATTCAAATATTCATGGCATCTTCAAGTAGTTCATCATTATGTAAGCAGTTTATAAAAATCAATCAAAGTATATATTTCTTTAGTGTATATGACTTGTTCAAAAGGGTTTAACAATTAAATATTCAACCACAAGAGATTAACATAGAGTTTTCATTAAATCCGTTTGTCTTTGTCAATCCATATCCAATCAAAACAGGTTATATATATCATTGATACTTAATTTCCCAAATCAAATAATTCACTCCAAACAGTTAGCACACAAAAACATTTAGCCGAGACCTAACACAAACACCTATATACATCAAATACATATCCAAACTTATCTGTGCTTATCCTAAAACACATTTAAATCCTATTTTATTCAAAATTCACAGAATAACATGAGAATCATGGTCCTTATTCTTACGGCTCTAAACTAGTATACACATTCAGACAATCAGAAAGTTAACAAAAGCAACTTACCAATTTCATTTTAGTCATTATAAAAATCACGCTATGTTTTGATCTTGATATTTTGCCTTTTTCGATGGGTTTGTGTTGGTAGGCTTCTCCACCACCCTTTTCTCTCCCCGTTCAACCTGTCTTCTTAACTCGATCTCCCTATCTCTTGCCCAGTCGATTAATTCATTCAACGTTGCACACTTGGAGGGATTTGTGAACTCCCGATATTCAGCCTTTAACATAGCATGATAACGTATGATTTTCAACCTCTCAGTCCCCGCTATCTCCCCACAAAATTTTTCCTTGTCGAGGAACTTATTCGTTATTTCATCAATCGTTTCATCTTTTTGTCGAAGACCTAAGAAGTCTTCTTGAATCTTATCAATTGCGGATTGTGGGCTATGATATTTCAGAAATGGCTCCTTGAACTCTTGCCATGTTAACGTTTGTACTTTGTCATCCCCCAATTCCTTCAAATGTGCGTCCCACCAATCCTTTGCTTGGAGTTGTAGGAGGCCCGTAGCAAACATCACTTGATGTTTTAAGGGTGTTTAAGGGCCATTCTTGTCACAAAATCATATTTTAAGATAAATCTAAGTACGAGGAGTATAAACCAAGTGAAATTTATTGTATGAGCGTCAAAGTCAAGTGCCGTTCTCCTTCAAAACACGTTTTGAGCATAAGTTTAGTTTAATTGCAAGTTTAGCACATAGTTTCCAAGGATAATGATTAAACACCAATTGATTCACCAATTCGAGCATACGAGCATATATAAAGTGTGTACAACATATTTGTAACAAAATAAGAGTTTCATTAATGATTCAAGTCTCGGTTTTACAACGATTACAAAGAAGGAACGATTACAAGAATACAAAGTTTCCAAAAATAGAAATACGAACAATACTTTTTATAAATGGAAAGTACAAAAGAGCTGGGTGTTACATTATTATAGAAGGTTTATTCAAGATTTTTCTAGAATAGCCATTCCCTTAACTAAGCTAACCTGTAAATCTGTTAAGTTTGAATGGGGAGTAAAACAAGAAGAAGCCTTTAGAATCCTTAAGCATAGATTAACCCATACACCCATACTAGCGTTACCAGAAGGAACTGAAGACTTTGTAGTCTATTGTGATGCTTCTAAGTTAGGTCATGGATGTGTGTTAATGCAATGTCAAAAGGTTATAGCCTATGCATCTAGACAACTTAAGAATCATGAAGAGAATTATCCAACCCATGATCTAGAATTAGGAGCTATAATTTTTGGTCTTAAGATTTGGAGACATTACCTTTATGGTAGTGAGTTTACCATATTCACTGATCATAAGAGCTTAAGGTATGTTTTTAAACAAAAGGAGTTGAATATGAGACAAAGACGTTGGATGGAATTGCTTAGTGATTATGATTGTGATATCCAGTATCATGAAGGAAAAGCAAATGTAGTGGCAGATGCTTTAAGCCGAAAGTATCATGAAAAGCCAAAAAGGGTACGTTCTCTTAAATTAAATCTGCAAGTAGATTTAAATGACCAAATAAGAGAAGTACAAGAATCAGTGATCAAGGAAGATACTGAAAAGCTAAAAGGTATGCTAAAAGAATTAGAACAAGGAACATATGGAATTTGGAGATTCCATGAAAAGAGAATGTGGATATCTAAATTAGGAAACCTACGTCATCGTATATTAGAAGAAGCTCATAAGTCCAAATACACGATGCATCCAGGAAATGATAAAATGTACCAGGATTTAAGAAAAAAATTCTGATGGATAGGAATGAAGAAGGACATAGCAGCCTATGTTTCTAAATGTTTAACTTGCTCACAAGTCAAAACTGAACATCAGAAACCCTCAGGTTTGTTACAGCCATTAGAAATGCCGGTGTGGAAATGGGAACTAATAACAATGGATTTTGTTACTAAATTACCCAAAACAAAGAAAGGTAATGATACAATCTGGGTGATTGTAGATAGGCTAACCAAGTCAGCTCATTTTCTACCAATGAAAGAAACTTTTAGTATGGAACAATTAGCTAAATTGTATGTAAATGAAATCGTTTCTTTACATGGTATACCTTTATCAATTGTTTCTGATAGGGATAGCCGATTTACCTCTCATTTTTGGTCAACTTTCCAAAAGGCAATGGGAACCAAGTTAAAACTAAGCACAGCTTATCATTCTCAAACGGACGGACAAAGCGAAAGGACAATTCAGACAATGGAGGACATGCTTAGAGCTTGTGTAATTGATTTCGGAGGTAATTGGGATGATCACTTACCTTTAATAGAATTTTCTTTTAATAATAGTTATCACACAAGTATCAACGCTGCACCATTCGAAGCACTTTATGGACGAAAGTGCCGAACCCCAGTCTGTTGGGCAGAAATTGGGGAAAATAAACTATCTGGACCTGAGATAGTACAAGAAACAACCGAAAAGATTATTCAAGTCAAGGAACGACTAAAAGCAGCACGTGATCGATAGAAGAGCTATGCCGATAACCGACGCAAGCCATTAGAATTTCAAGTAGGAGATAAAGTATTGTTGAAAGTCTCTCCTTGGAAAGGAGTGGTAAGATTTATAAAAAGGGGAAAACTAAGTCCCAGGTATATTGGACCTTTTAAGATTATCAAAAGAATAGGACATGTAGCCTATCAGCTACAATTACCAGAGGAAATGGCAGGAATACATGATGTATGTCATGTATCTAATCTCAAGAAATGCTTAGCTGATGAATCGCTAATAGTACCTCTTAAGGATATAGAGGTAAATGAACAACTCAAGTTTGTGGAAAGACCTCTACAGATTGAAGACAGGAAAGTCAAGAACCTCAAACATAAAAGACTAGTTCTGGTCAAAGTGAAATGGGACTCCAAAAGAGGACCGGAGTACACATGGGAACTTGAATCAGAGATGCAAAAGAAATATCCGCACTTATTCCAGTAGATCTCGAGGACAAGCTCTAAATTAAGGTGGGGAGGATGTAACAACCCTCAGTAAATCCAACACCCTTATAATTTTTCTGACACCCTAATATATTTTAGAGTGTCCCAGTATGTCCCAAAATACACCCCATATGTGAAAACGGACCTCAAATATATTAAATAAATAAATTAAAAATCTGAAATATAGGTTGAGGCAGGCCGCTTGAGACCACCCCATTAGTTCACGCGGGCCGCGAGTGTCCTGAATGGTGGCGCAGCCCTGGGCCGCCACGTGGCCCAACACCCGGCTAAGCTAGTTGTTGAATCAGCTAAGCTATGCGTTGACCCAGCCTTGACGCGGGCCGCATAGACTTTTGTCTACCTTTACGCGGGGCGAGACAAACCCAGGATCAGCAACTATAAATAGAACGCATCGGATTTCATTTCAATTCGTTCACTTTCTTTCTCAATCTCGACTTTCTGAAGTTATAAGCATAATACGCGGGTATTATACCCCCTAATTAGCGAGGTTCTGCTCCGTTGTAAGTATTATAACCCCAGTTTCAAAATAGATACGCTGCCCGATTGATTTAGGGTTCCGTAACAACTGTCGTGGTTCTGCCCGACGTAGTTCTTAGAATGCCATCTCGGGGAGGGTATCATTAATATTTTCAAAGGGTTATGATACTAACCTATGTACATTGTATAAATTATAGATTATTCCCAGGAAACCCTTACGCGAAGTCTAAGATAGCAATGTGAGTTTATCCTCTTTTTGTTAACCTTTTTGTAATGTTTTACAAAACCTTAAATGTTTTACAATGTGATTAAGCAGTGATTGAGTCTTTGTAGTTCTTCAATTACTGCCGGTATGTTGGGGTTTTGTATACAAAATTTACTACCTTGTGAGTAGTAAGTCGGGGATGACAGTACGTTACCATTGGACAACGAGTTAGCCAATGCGTAATATGACCCACAAGTCATGATTGACAGTACTGAATGAGTAATTGTGTAGAAATAAACAATGTGATCGTTCTCAATACTGTTTTAATTGATAAAATGTTTCTTGATTAAACTGGGATTCACTCACCAGTATTTCCCGCTGACAAATGTTTTTAAAACATGTTTCAGGTAACAAAATGTGACAGCCAATTAGTAAAAAGCCAGCTGGAGAGCACTGAAGGTTTGGGAAAAATGTGGCTATAAAAGTTACCTAAAAGATGATGTTTTAAATTCAATAAAATAGGGTTTATCCCTATAAATGTATTGTAATAAGAAACTTGGGTTTTACCCATGTGATTATTAATATCAAATAAGGTGGTTTTACTCTGATAAACATTTCCTAACCATGGTCCTGATGTAAATTCCGCTGCCAAATTAATCAACTGATACCACCAAACTCTGAGCTTGCGTCCGCCCGTTCCCGGGACAGATAAGAGATCGGGGGTTGCGACGTATTTGGACTTAATCCGTTTTTAATGAAACTTGGTTCAAAATGTAGATAAGATTATTCTAGTTCTAATGACATATTTATTGTTTTATAAAACGTCATATTTTAGAAGTTATGAGTGCCAAATAAATGAAGCAGCTGAATTAATTATAATACATAAATAATAAAATAATAATTATTATTATATATATCAAAAGACATCAGTGGTTTGCGCCAGGGAACTTTGTGACTTTAGGTTTTCGCCACCATAGTTGAGTTTCTTTATTGTCCCTCTGCATCTTACATACCCCATCTCACTTTAACAGAAACACATACAAACGGATCAGATTAGAGAGAGAATGAGAGAAATAAAGTAACCGACAAGCTACGGCGACCTAATCAAGCGCTTCAGTCATTCCAATCTAGAGCTTAGGTGACGAATGTTTGGTTTGTGGTGCAGTAATGGTGCGATGGTGTCCACTCCATAGATTAATGGTTTTATAGGGCTTATCGAATGACGAACGACGGTAGTGGCAAAGAGCAGCTGGTCATACCTAGCGACTAGGGTTCTGTCGTCTTCCTGGTTGTCTTCTTACTTATAGGTGATGTTCTTTAATGTTACTTCGATTTTTTAATTTTATGGGTTTCCTTTAATATAACTAATATTCGATTTCTGAAATTGTCGATTGTATGTTGCGTGTGCTTTGTGTCGTGAATACGTTGGTTTACAACATGCTATCAGAAGATTGTTGCTTTTAATTTTTTGATGATGGACTAAAGGAATTTATAAAATGAGTTTGTGATATGAAAATATTCTGTTGTGTAAAGGAGTAAAGGAATTTATAAAATGAGTTTATTGAATAGTTGGGGAATGTTGAATTGATGAACGACTGCAAGCAAACATTACTTAATACACTGTGAAGAACATATGTAGACTATCATTTTAGTTCTCCATGTTGGTTGTAGTAAGGACTTTTTTTTGCATCCTTTATCCACTAAAACACCTATTACATTGGCTGCTAAAATGAGTTTTAGTCAAACATATTATGATATATGTAGGTAAGGTTGACTACTACATTAATACACAACATCACTAACCCACATCATATGGCAATTTGTATGTGAATCAAGTGTTTAAACAATATGCCACTTTAACTGCTATAATATGGTCATATAAGTCTGGAACAAGTTTTTATAAAAGTTTGGATAACAATTTTTATAAAAGTTTGAAACAGGGTATTTGAGTTAGAGTGATTTAGAACATTTGTAGTGATTTCTTCCAATGGTTCATTCAACTGATTTGTTGTGGTAGTGATGTACGCGCCTTTGTGTGTTATGACAAGATTTTAGTGATGGGTCCAACCTGGTTTGGGACCGGTTTTGATGTGTAGGAGTAGTGACCTTAATTGTAAAGTGGCAATTTAAGAATCTACAATGGAAGCCATATTTGTATACCTGTCGACTGTTGTAGTTAAATGAAATTGAGGGATTGTGACTATCAAAACAAAGTTAGTAATGTAGTAGAGAAATTGAAGGTGAAATTTTCAAAATGTTATCTTTGTTTTTAATAATGAAGTGCTATGCCTGCTACCACAATATTTGCTTCTAATGATATGATAGAATTCATGTGAAAGCAAAAAGTGTATAGAATGATGATCAAACCCCATCACTGTTATAGGTTACTACTGTTATAAGTTACTCTTATGTTTCAAGATTTTTAAAATATATAGTATCCCAATTTGAGTTGTTTATTTGCAAAAATAAGTTTTAAATTTCTGCAATTAATTTGTTATTCCACTTAATTAACTAAGGATCCTATCACACATGTGTAATCAAACAGGTATTTTTTTTTGTTTTGTTAAAACTGATTGGCCCGTTAACTTTTCTTTTGTGTCGGTTGGTTTAACCAGCAAAACCATTTTTTTTTTTTGAATCTTTATAAAAAACAAGAAGCATCAACCACTTGCAATAAATATGTAGAAACTAACCGCTTTATATTTTGAATAGGGACGTAATGTATTATGCAGCTCAGTTAAGCATTCATAAACGCTCATTTTCGGAGACTTTAACAATCCAATGATGTTAGCATAATAAAGCATACTTTGTCCGCTGCAACGCGGCGGGACCATCCTAGTTAACATTAATTCATATGTGTATACATGTCCTGGAAAGGAAAAAAAAGGATTTTGAATTAAATATGTTGAACGTGTCTTGTGTATAGACATGGAGGAATCAAAAGCCTCCAAGTAATAACTTCCACATTCATTATAAATAGAAAGCAAGAGCAGACTTTAACTTTGCTACCATCTCTCTAGCTATCGCCTCCCCTTCTCTAAATTTTTATTATTTTTATTTTTTATTTTCACCTACACTAATAATAAAGCCCTGCCCCGTTTTAAGTGTTTTAACCCTTGATCATTGATACCATGTCCGATTGATCTGGAGCCCCATAACGCATGTCAAGGCTCTGCCCGACTAAGTTCGTTGGGGTTCTGTCTCGTGACGTAGGGATAAAGTTGAATTTAGGTTACTATACTTAACACGAGTGCATTATATATTTTTTTAAATAGCTCAGGAGTTACACCCAAGATTATACCAGGAGGCTTTCTAGTTGAACCCTAAAGTTACAAAGTGAGTCCATTCTCTTTTCTCACAGTTTGTGAGTCATTCTCTTTTTTATCACCTTTTTTATGATAGAGTTATATTTAAAATTACTTTCCAAAATCCTAAATATTTATCAGTTATATTTACAGTGATTAAGTTTATGTATTCTGCAATAACTACCGGTATGGGAGGTTTTACACATTACTTGACCCTCGTTACTATTGGTCAAAAAGTTAGCCAATAGTAGCATGACCACAAGCACGGGGGAGGATTGTGCCCCAGTAGCCATAGCCTATAACTAATATTATTTTTATATTAAATCATTAATAAATTTAATATATGATTAAAATAAATCTAAATGGTGTGATATAAAATAGAGCTTTATTAATTATTATTAAAATATATATGAAAGAAAATATTTTTAATAAACCTAAATTACTATTAAGTATATGTTCTATTTTATTTGAGAAATTGAGGATCAACTAATTTTATTGGTATTTATGTTTATTTTTTTGTCAAGGTTAAGGATGATACACAACTAAGAATTTGATAGGTATAAATATAATGGTTATCGACTCTTAGGATAACTATTATTATGTTCAACTCAAACAAAAATGATTATAATTATCTACTTAAATATTATATTTTATTGTAGCATTACTTTTTTTAGGATTAAGGAGAATTTTAAATTTTGACCTTTTATGGTTTACTGTGCTAAATCCATGGAAAATGGACATTATTGAAGGACCAGTCAATAAATGTATACCATAAAAAAATATGTCAAATATAATATATTCTACTATACTAAACTTATAATTTTAAATCTTAGTCCGGGTAATATATTAAATAATCATATCATAATTATTTAATAGGTTATATTTAATAAAGTTATAGTCACCAGTTTGACAGAAAATGATATATTTCATTTTCTGGGTAAATTTGCTTTGTGCCACAGACAATATATTTGACAAAGTGATATAATGAGTTTTATAGTATATATACTTTATATACACTAGTAGTTCAGAGTCACTAGTTGAGAGAATGATCAACAGTGATATGACTAGAAATATGACCAGAGTCACTAGTTGAGAGAATGATCAACAGTGATATGACCAGAGTCACTAGTTGAGAGAATGATCAACAGTGATATGACCAGAGTCACTAGTTGAAAGAACGATCAACAGTGATACGACCCCACTCACTAGTTGAAAGAATGATCAACAGTGATTTGACCACCGTCACAGGAATCGCCTAGTGACAGATACATTGAATAATAGTAAAACATAATTACTTGATAAATTCACTATTGGACGAAAGTGAGTCAATGAGTGATATGACCACTGTCACATCGGAACTGCCACCATGTGACAAATACTGATTGAGTTGGGTAAATATAAATAAATATAAAAACCTTGATGCTGTAAAGTATAACAATATATTTTATAAAAATGGAATGAACTCGCCAGTATTTATTACTGATAAAATGTTTTCAAAACGTGTTTCAGATAATTTGCTGTAAAGATAATAGAAGCCAGCGCACTGAAGGCTTAAATAAAGTGGCTATAAATACCTGAATAAAAGAAGAAATTATGTTTTATTTATTTGGGTTTATCCCTATAAAAGCAATTGAATTGAATATGGGTTTGAGCCCATTTATTTAATATTAAAAGTTGGTGTTTTTATAAACTTTGAAATTATTTCCTAACTACGATCTTGATGAAAAAATTTTCCGCTGCGTAATTAATAAACACCGGTACCATCTGACTGGTTCACGGCTCCCGTTCCCAGGGTGGGGTCGGGGGCTGTGACACATGTCATGTTAATCGGCATTGTAAACCACTCCCTCCTTATGTTAAGGAGTATTAAATGGGTTATTTGTTAGACATGAAACGCCCAACTTTTCACATTCGACTAATAACATAAAGTTCATACAATTTTACAAAAATCTCGGCATGACCCGTTTGTAATAAGAACTTACCCCTTGTTTTAACAACATAATTTAAAATTAGGTCCTACGACACTTTTCAAAATATGTTAAGGTTATGACCAACAAGGTCCATCATAAGTACTTTATCCAAGTACCCAAAAGAGTTAAAAACCAAACTAGTTACAAACATCCTAACCATAAGCCTTACATTTACTTAACAAAAGCTATTTTGACCCCTTTTACAAAAGACAACATTAATCGGAAGCGTGTGACGGGCGATGTGGTGTGTGTTCGGTCCGAGCTCGCCGCGATTAAGCATGGGATTTACCTATCATTCATAACAACAAAACATTGTTAGTTCGTAATACATAACAATTGAAATCCTTTAATTCCGTATCATTATTCGACCCGTTAACATAACACATTACTTTACTAACATTATCACCTTCATTTGGAAACATTCATCATACCACTTTTCGATTCATTTATAATGAACCGCTACGTACCATATCTTTCACTATACTTACATTATTTGACCCGTTATGAACAAGTCAAATTCTCAAACATTCCAACATTCATTCTACTTATCATTCTAACCCATTAGGCGGCTTATTTAAAATTTACTTCAAACATTATCTTTTGGACATTTCTCCATATAATCTCTTTGCATCTATTCAATTATGAATCATAAAGGAAATTTACACTAAATTCATAGTACTAAATATTATCATTCATAAATCTACAAGTAGATTACATAAAGTTCATTTGAACTTACCTCGATCTTGAGATGGTTGTGACTTCGGGTGACTTGCGCCTTCTTCTTTCTTTGTGCCTATATGTCATAACTTTATACACTTAGCTTTCATTACTTCTCACAATTCATATTGTTCTTTATGAGATCTACTAATCACATACATCATTACCATAAACACGTTACATTAACTCACCAAGTATTCATGTAAAACCATGACCTAACCGACTTAGGCATCTCATCGAATACATTATGTTCATACAAATTAAAGAGCATAAAGTACAAGTTCTTAAAGCATGCTTTTCTCCCTAGTTCACCCATTGATTAACACAAGCATCCCTAATTCCACATTTTACCATACTAACTAATAACATATAGTTGTAGCATCAATTATTTATCAACATATTGTTTCAATCACACATACCATACTAGTTTGCATATAAAGTTTCAAGATTTCTAGTCATCCTAAAACATGCATATGGGTTTTACTTCAAATCATCCTTGTGTACAATTTCAAGCATGATTACAACTCCCATATGTTACTACATCTCGTGTTCATACCCAATTTCATATAAAATTCGCTGATTACACATATCACACTTCATCAACTATCATTAAAACACTAGATTTGACTTACTTGATACTTATAACACTTAGGGGATCATGATTCCTAGCTCATGCATTGAAATCTCAGCCTTTTACTCCTTCAATTTTGTGGGGAATTGAAGAACTAGGGTTATGAAGGAGAAGTTCCCCCTGGCTTCTCTCTCTCGATCGAACATACACCCACACACATACTGGGCTTTTTTTTTGTTTTTTGAGTTAGGTGTTTTAATCTCACATTTTCATTTAACCCCCCTCATCTTTTTAGAACATAACACTTTCTTTTTATTTATATAATTCTCTAGTAAACATCCATGCAAACATAAGGCTTTTTTTAAGTTTACTAATATTTATAAAACCTTAATGATGGTAAAAATTATGTTTACCATTTCTTTTCATAAAATTTTCTGCGGATAAAATATTAGAACGTGTCATACGAAATTCGGGGTGTTACAAGTCTACCCCCTTTAAGATGGTTTCATCCCCGAAACCAGAATAAAACCGAATAACTCTCAGTAGAGCTCCCGCATTTCATCCTCCGCTTCCCACGTAAGTTCTGATCCCTTTCGGTGTTGCCATTGGACCAACATTTGTCGAATGGACTTGTTGTGGAGTTGCTTCACCTTAGAATCTTTTATTGCCACGGGCTTTTCCACATAATTTAACCTTTTGTCAACTTCAATGTCATCCAAGGGAACGTATGCCGTTTCATCCGCAAGGCACTTCCGTAGTTGCGACACGTGAAAAGTGTTATGGATCCCATCCAACGCAGGTGGCAATTCTAATTGATATGCCACCACCCCGACCTGAGCGAGTATTTTGAATGGTCCAATGTATCGAGGGCCTAGTTTTTCGCGTTTACGAAAACGAATTATCCCTTTCCATGGAGAGACCTTTAATAAGACATAATCTCCCACTTGGAACTCGATTGGTCGCCTTCGCCGATCCGCATAAGACTTTTGTCTATCTTGCGCTGCTTTTATTCTTGATCTAACCATATCAATCTTCTCGTTCGTTTCGGCTACGACATCCTTTGACGCGAGTTCGCGTTGACCCACTTCCCCCCAAACAAACCGGGGTTCTGCATTTCCTTCCACAGAGCATTTCGTAAGGGGCCATTTTTATGTTGTTATGATAACTACTATTATATGAAAACTCTACCAAAGGTAGATGATCATCCCAGCTTCCTCCGAAATCCATAACACACGCCCTTAGCATATCAACTAACGTTTGGATAGTTCATTCCGACTGACCATCGGTTTGTGGATGGTAGGCGGTGCTTATATGTAAATGGGTTCCCAATTCTTCGTGAAATTTCCTCCAGTAACGAGATGTGAACAGGGTATCTCGGTCGGACACTATAGACACCGGAACCCCATGTCTAGATATAATCTCATTTGTATAAACTTCTGCCATCTTTTCCGAATTATAGGTTTCCCGGATGGGTAAGAAATGTGCACTTTTGGTTAGTCGGTCAACGACTACCCATATGGCATCGTGCCCCTTCCTTGTTCTAGGAAGTTTAGTCACCAAATCCATTGTTACATGCTCCCACTTCCACACCGGTATCTCCAATGGTTGCAACTTTCCATACGGCCTTTGGTGTTCGGCTTTTACTTGAGAACACGTCAAACATCTAGCAACATACTTGACAATGTCTCTTTTCATTCCCTGCCACCAATAATTCATCCTCAAGTCTCGATACATCTTTGTAGCTCTCGGATGAACGGAGTACCGAGACTTGTAAGCCTCATTCAATAGTAATTCTTTCACATCACATTCCCGAGGTATCCAGATTCGGTCATACCTCATTTTCATACCCTTTGCATTCTCTTTCAATTCATGAATAAATCCTTTCGTCCTTTCTTTCTTTGAGTCGTCGGCATTTAAAGATTTTGTTTGAGCTTCTCGAATTTTATCAAGGAGTTTAGGTGTGACTACCATCTTCATAGATCTTACCCGAATCGGGGGCGGGTACTCCTTTCGACTTAGAGCGTCCGCCACTACATTAGCCTTCCCGGGATGGTAATGAATGTCACAATCGTAATCCTTAATGAGTTCCAACCATCTTCGTTGCCTCATATTAAGATCTTTCTGCTCGAAAAAATATTTAAGGCTTTTATGATCCGAGTAAATAGTACATTTCACCCCATATATCTTCAAGGAAAACACGACTACCGCCAATTCTAGATCATGAGTTGGGTAATTGTTTTCATGCTGCTTGAGTTGTCTTGAAGCATAAGCAACGACTTTACCCCTTTTCATTAACACGCAACCTAAACCTTGGTGGGAGGCGTCGGTATACACTACCAAATCATGTGTTCCATCCGGTAATGTCAACAACGGAGAGTTTTAGAGCTTTTCCTTCAAAGTCTGAAACGCCTTCTCTTGTTCTTTGCCACAAATAAACTTTTCACTCTTCTTTGTTAATTTCGTCATGGGCGAGGCTATGTTGGAGAAATCCAGGATCAATCTTCTGTAATACCCAGCCAAGCCTAGAAAACTTTTTATTTCGCTTGGATTTTTCGGGGGTACCCAATTCATTACCGCATCTACTTTGGACGGGTCCACATGGACACCATCCACGTCGATTACATGACCCAAAAATTGTACCTCTCTAAGCCAAAAGGCACACTTTGAAAACTTTGCATATAAATTTTCCTTGCGAAGTGTTTCCAATACATCACGTAAGTGGGAAGCATGCTCTGCTTCACTTCGGGAGTATATTAGTATATCATCAATAAAAACGATTACATACTTATCAAGCGTAGGCCGGCACACCCGATTCATTAAATCCATAAACGCAGCTGGTGCGTTCGTTAGCCCAAAGGACATTACTAAAAACTCGTAATGTCCGTACCGCGTCCGAAACGCAGTCGTCGACACATCCTCTTCTCGTACACGCAGTTGGTGATAACCCGACCGCAAATCGATTTTCAAAAACCAACTTGCCCCTTGAAGCTGGTCAAATAGGTCATCAATTCGGGGCAACAGGTAACGATTCTTCACTGTTAACTTGTACAACTCTCGGTAGTCGATGCACATTCGCATCGAACCATCTTTCTTCTTCATGAATAATACCCATGGTGAAACACTTGGTTTAATAAAACCCTTTTCGAGTAACTCTTGAAGTTGCGTCATCAATTCTTTTATTTCGGTCGGGGCTAACCGATAAGGGGTTTTAGCTACCGGCTTTGCACCCGGGTTAAGCTCTATCTTGAATTCTACTTCCCGCTCGGGCGGAAGCCCCGGTAAATCTTCCGGAAACACATCCGGATATTCGTTCACTACATTCACATCTTCAAGCTTTGGAACACCTCGATTGGTGTCGATCACATAAGATAGGTATGCCTTATCGGTTAGCCCCGACCGAAATGAAAGTTTGGATAGTTTTCGTTATATTTAGTTTTGTTTTTCGTTAGAATATGTATACTATTGATCAAATCGTGTTTCGCAGGTCTTGATGTTTAAATTTGCTGGAAAGTGAGTAAAACGAGTTAAAATATTGAAAAGTCAAGTCTTGGAGCATGTTGGAAAGGTCGGGGAGTTGAAATAGAGTTAAAGAGCTGAAAAATCACTCTCTGGTACCCCATCACCCACTAAGCAAGTCTGTGGCACCCGGCGAGAGACTGAAGGTAGTACATGAGAAAAAAACAAGGTGTCACCCCGCCACCCATTCCCTGATCCTGTGGCGCCCCGCTAGAAGGCTGTAGCTGGCAATTATTACGAATTTAATAAGGGTTTGTCATGGAAAGTCATATATAATCATCTTAAACTTGAAGAAACCCTAGTTCACGAACTAGGGACATCTTGGGCAACTTGTTAAGCATTCTTGGAGCAATTTTGGAGTTCTCAAAGCATAGGAATCATCGATACGAGTTCGGGGAAGAAGACTTGAAGATCTAATCGGGTTTTCTAGTTCTTTATTCTTAACTTTTCTTACGAAACTTGTTATGATTAATTCGTGTTTAGACATCTTTGATTTGTTTTCACGTTTTAACATGCTTGGCTAAATTTATAAACCACCTAGACTTGATGAATGGATTAATACGAAGTTTTTACCAGTTTTGTTAATTGCATGATTATTATGGATTAATTGTGATTTGTAAAGAGTTTGGTTTAATGATTTGATGTATATGCATGCTTTGAGTTGGTTTATTGTTATTATTTGCTTCATATGATTCTTAGTGACGGTCTATATCACAACATAGAGTCATATTAGGGTCTAGGATTTCGGTGAGTGTCTATATCACGTAAGAAAACCTTAACTCTTTAGGGATAATCGGCCGATAACCCCTAGAAGTAATTGGTAATAATTTGCTAAGTCTTAGTGTTCTACTAGTCCTAATACCTTGAAAGTGAGGGGCTATTGGTAGGTCTTACCCGGTGAATTGCTTTAGATTGTCCTTGGAAAAGGTCGTGTCTTGGTTTACCTGTCGGTTTTATTAGTCTATCAAGTCAAGTTAATTAATTCAAACTACCCTAGGTCTATGATTGGAAAAGAGTAGGTCAACATTAGGGTACTTACACAATAATTAGACAACTGGAAAGGCGTCTAATAACCGGTAGGATTAACAGCCTAGGTAGTTCCACAGGTTTCTCCTTGAGAAGGGTCGAGGGGCTTAGTTGGTTCTTAATAGGTTTAGTACTTTAAGATCCTGGTTCCATAATTCACGCATTTAACTTAATCGGTAAGTCTTTAAAACCAATCCAGGATTCTTGTCTAGGTGGTCTCGTTCTCCATATAAGAAAAGCCTTTAGTCTTCATTCGTACTTAGTCTTGCTTTAGTTAATTTAGTTGTTTAATATAGATTTCCTTAGTTTTTCCGTAACCCCCCCCCCCCCAAAACAAATAAACATTTAAGTCATGTCTGTCAGTGTCTATTAGAGTCTAGTTTACGTGATACATAGAGTCTCGTGGTTCGATATCCGGACTTCCTAGGGTATACTACATTGATCGGTACACTTGCCGATTGTGTGGTTTTAGGTCGAGTCTAGATTTTAAGCTTTTTAGTGTCTAGCTTAGAGAGTCTAATTAGTTAATTTTTATAGTCTGTTTAGCACACATCAAGTTTTTGGCGCCGTTGCCGGGGACTCTTGGCAGTTGCGTTCATTAGCTTTGATAGATTTAATTGATATATACGTGCTACGTGTTTGTTTTGTTTGGATTCTTTGTCTTTTATTTTTTATTTTGAGTCGTAGTCACTAGTGTCTTTTTCTCTTGTATTCAGGTTTTTGCTTGTAGTGGATGCCACATCTGCGCTCGCATGGACCGCCGAAGCTGCCAGCCACCGAGTCATCGTCTCGATTGAGCCAAGGCCCACAGGTTAGTTCTTCATCCTCTTCTTGTTTCCCCAATTTGGTTCCACCCTGTTACCCACCCCACCTCCTACACCACCACATTCGCCAAACCATTCACCTAAAACCTCACCTAAGGTTTCTCCGCCCGATAGACCTACTTCTAGCACCTCTAGCGTCCCAAAAAACTTAGAACACATGGCCAACGCTAGGCAAATCGTCCATCAGCAGGCCACTCAGAATTTCACCGGCCTTGCTTCACCCATCACCGTTCCACCCATAGTTAGCGAGAACTCATGGCAGATTCCATCTTATGCCATGCAGGCCATCACAAACACCATTCAGTTCCACGGCCGTGAGGACGAGGACGCCCCGGCCCACATTAACCGTTTCTCTCGCATCCTAGCTACTTTTTGCCTTCACGGTGCCCCTAGTGATGCTACTTACCTACAGCTTTTCCCATTTTCACTAGCCGGCCGTGCGGCAACTTGGTTGGACTCTCAACCAGCCGGTACCTTTACCACTTGGGCGGGGCTTCGTCAAGTCTTTTTGAACAAGTGTTTCCCGCCCGCTAAAGCCTCACGTCTTAGAGACCAAATCCACTCCTTTCGCATGGAGCCCGACGAGCCTTACTACCTTGCTTGGGAGAGTTTCCAAAACCTTTGTGCTCGTTGCTCCCAACATGGTCTTTCCGATTGGGCCCTATGTGAGAAATTCTATAACGGTCTCAACCAAGAGACTCGTGATCGTTTCGATACTAATGCGGAAGGTCACATGATGGGTATTCTCACTGTAGCCGAGTGTTTAGAGCGTTTCGAGGCATTTTCTCAGTCTCAGTCTCAATCGCGATCCGATCAGCGGTATCAAAGTGGTAATTCTAATACCACTACTAGTACACCCGCCCGAGGGGTGAACCATGTCACCATGGACCCTAGTTTATCCACTGTTTTGGAAAACATGTCTAGGGAACTTAAGGAGATCAAAGCTAAGGAAGACAAGTGTGAGTTTTGCCGAGGGGGTCACGATACGAGTGCGTGTCCGTTGCTAGTTGGTGAGGAGCAAGTTGATTTCATAGAAGGAGGTTTCGGTAGAGGTCAACCTAGCGGGTTTAATAATAATAATAACTTTGAGTCGGGTTGGCGAAATAATAATAATAATAGTAACTTTAATAATAATAACGATTTTCGCTCAAATGGACCCCTTGGTTTTCAAATAGGTCAAAACCCAAATAGGGGTCAAGGTTCATTCTTTGGTGGGGTTCAAATGGGCAGGTCAAGGATGGGGGGTCAAGTAGTCAGGTTCAAACAGGTCAGGGTTCAAGTTATGATCTAGGGGGTAGTCTAGAAAGAATGGAAGCAATGACGAGTCAATTAATTGTTAAGGACCAAACCACCCAAAAGAAACTTAGCGAACATGACCTTATGCTTAAGAATCACCAAGCTGCTTTCCAAGACCTTCAAAGGGTTGTAGGTGATATGTCTAGGAAGTTAGAGGAGAGATTACCCGGTCAGTTTGTGGGTAACACCCAACCTAACCCAAATGCTCATGTAAAGGCCATTACTACTCGTAGTGGCAAAACCGTAGGGAACCCTAGTGTTGAAGAGAGAGTGATTGAGGAAGATGAAGAGATTGTAGATGAGGAGATAGAGATGGAGGCTCCCCGCAAAGTGCAAAAGAGGCTAAGCCCAGCAAGTACCGCACAGCCCGAGGAGTCTCAAAGTGAGAAGAAAGTTGAGAAAACGCCAATAGACGTTAGACCTTCACCTTTAGTAGACCATTCGTATATCCTGTTTCCCTCACGTCTTAAGAACCAAAAATACTAAAGGGAATACGGGCAATTCTTAGACATCTTCAAGCAATTGAAGATTAATCTTCCGTTTATCGAGACACTCCAATCGATGCCTAAATACGCGAAATTCTTGAAAGATCTTCTTAGGAACAAAGAGAAGTTATGAGAGTTGTCGAACGTTCCATTGCATGGAGGGTGTTCCGCCGTTGTGTTAAATAAGCTTCCCGAAAAGCTTACCGATCCCGGTATTTTCACTATTCCTTATCTATTCGGTAGCAATACAAACACTAGAGCTTTAGCCGACTTAGGAGCTAGCATCAATTTGATGCCCTTTTCTCTCTACGAGAAGCTAGACCTAGGAGAGCTTGCACCTACCCGAATGACATTATCTTTAGTCGATCGGTCCGTGAAACACCCGAGGGGCATAGTTGAGAATTTGCTTGTTAAGGTTGACAAGTTCGTTTTTCCGGCCGATTTCGTCATTCTCGATATGGAAGCCCATGAAAACGTACCGTTAATTTTAGGACGCCCGTTCTTGAACACCGCTAAAGCTCTCATAGATGTCTTTTTAGGCACCATCACACTTAGAGCGGGCGAGGAATCGGTAGTTTTTAAGGTTATGAATTCGAGAGGGTCAAGTGATAAAGTGGAGGCGGTATCGTTAGTAGGGGAGTGTGAGAAGGATGAGAGAGATGAGGAGAAGGTGGTGAGTGGTCCGAGTCTAGAAAAAGTAATAGGACTCAAGTGTGGGGACCCACCTGATAGGAGAGTGGAGGAATTAGAAGTGAGAATGGTGCGTTTAGAATCTAAGCTAGAGATACTAAGCAAAGCTCAGTTTGGGGAGAGATTTCGATATGACGAGTCTAGATTCAAACCGCTAGATGAGGAGTTCAGAGGTTATGAGAGAGATAAGGGTGTTTGGGTTGATTCGGGCAATAAGTATAATGGTGCTACAGCCCGTGAGTGTATGTTTGGAGGTGAGCTGCATCTCTATGATCCCCCATAAGTATGTGAGAAGTTGTTACTCATTTGTAGAGTCTGTACCGTTTGTATCTTCATTTATTTTTTGTAATTTTTATTAGCTAACGGTCATTTTTGTTAGTTTTTTTGGTTCTTCGTTTGTGTCTTGAGTCGTTTGCAGGAATGCATCACCGAGGATTTGTAGGAAGTTGCGAGAGAAATAAGGTTCCAGGTAAGTTTTACACTTAGAAAAAAATTTAAGGTTGAACTTTGATGGGTTTGGGAAAAAACATAAAAAATTTTCTAAGGTAGCAAGAATTTTAGACACTATCTGCAGATGTGCCCACTGGCGGGCCGCCACCAACTCCACAGTTTTGTCGCCCGGGCCAGAACGTAACAAGGGTTACGTAGTTGTTTTTTTTACGCCCTGGCGGGCCGCCACCCTTTTTTAGAAATCTCTCGCTGCCGCCAGCACGAATGGGATGTTTTCGGAGTACTTTCATTCGGTGGCGGGCCGCCACCCACCTCAGACTTTTCTGGTGGGCCGCCAGAACGTGTAACTGTAGCCAAAACACATTAAAGCCCAAAATATCCCACTGCCGACCTAACTTTCTTCTTCACATCGCCGGCCACCCCTTACCTCGCCATTTACACCGCCAAACGACCATGATTATCCCAAAATTCATCATCATTACCTCTATAATCTAAACCTACATCGATTTCCCCACCCGACAACCATTATTCGTCAACCTCTATTCTCTTTTAACCTAACCTTCTCCCTCTACACCCACTGATACCCACCGAAAACCTCCATTAACACCTCACCATTTCACAAACGACCATCACACACCCGATTCTCATCACGAGGCCGCCATATTTCACTGTTAAATCAGGACTTCACTTGGGGATTCATGCTCAACCGAAAATACTTCTAACTTTTCTTGTTTCTCTCAAGTCCAAGGTATGCTTCTTGTAAATTTTTGTATTATGAATCAACTTATTTCAGTTTTTTTTTGCTTAGTTTAGTTTTAGTCTAGGGTTAAGTTTTGGGTGAATGTGGTGTCTTGCTAAGATTAGAGGATGTTTGAGGTTGCGGTTGGGTTCGGTTTGGGTGTTTAAGCAGAATATAAGTTGCGGATGGTTCAGGTTGGGGGTTGATTGCAATGTTCATCATAATTTGGGTTAGGGTGTGCTAACATTGAGTGTGGGGATTCGGTTTGGTGAATTTTTGACATAAAAATCAGATTTATTCACTGTTTTAACCCGTTTCGCTAATGCAATATACAATTTTTTCAACTTTACATCGGTTAGCAATCAATGTTGGTTTGGATTATGGTTTTGTTTCGGGATGTTGATGATTGTCGGGTTGGATTTGAACTTGATTTGCTGAATTTTGATTGGTTTATAGTACATTGACGCATATGATTTCAAACTTGCAACTTTGAATCGGAAACTTTCGCAAAGCATGAAACCTCCTTTAACTAGGCGGAATTGTTCAATGCTAAAATTTGTTTTAAATTAATACATGGTTGAATTTAAGCAAGTTTGGATGTCAATGTCGGTTTGGTAGGCACGTGGGTTTACTTGAGGGCAAGTAAAGTGCCAGGAGAAGGTATAGTTTGTAATTTGTGTAGTTGCGTCTACGTTTGATCGAGTCTAGTATTGGTTATTTTAGGGTCTTTGGTGTCGTTTTAATTGTTTTTTAGTCTTCTTAGTGTCTTATTGCGTCTTTTGCTCACTTTATTATTGATACCACTCGCCCGTACTCAATCTCCATTCGGGCGAGGTTTGGCTTATGCTTAAAAATGGATTGCAAAATGTCGCTTTAACATCACTTTGTCTTTAAACTACGGCAGCGAACGAAATACTATACGGACATTGTTTTTGTATATATTACCCTTTTTGTTAAAAAAAAGATATTTCAAAAATAAAAAAAATGAAAAAATTCTAAAATACCAAAAATAGTTTGTGACTAATATTCTGTTTGCTTCGTATTGCCATTCTTGAATTGTTTTGCAGAATGTCAGGTGCAGGAACTTCAAGTCGGGCCAACAGGAAATGAGGCCCAGATACTCGCCCAAGGCAGGGCCCAGTGGGACACAGGCGGGTGATGAGGTGTTGGATGATGTGGAGTAGAGCGAGGATGCAGCGAGGATGACAGTTTATATCTTTTGTTTATTTTGATCTTTATGCGGTTTTTAATCTTCGTCTATTGGTTTGTACTTAAATACGTTAAACAGGTTGGTTGGGATTTTGGGGATGGTTGACGCTTGGTTGTTGATGTTTGCACTAACACTTAGTACCTTATATATTATCTTTTGCTAGTGTTTAGTGTTTGCGTGATTAGGTTGGTATTCTTAGCCGCTTTCGTTCGAGTGTCTGAGGTTAGGAGTAGGGATGGCAATTGGACCCGAACCCGATGGGTAAACCCGAAACCCGAATCATTTGGGACGGGTTTGGGTCTAGTAATCGGGTTTGGGACCGGGTTTGGGATTAGTTTTATTTTTTTTCGCGGGTTTGGGACGGGTTTGGGATTTGATGATATACTCGTTAACCCGACCCGATTACCCGATAAAGTATACCCGTTTACCCGACCCATTTACCCGAAAGATATACCCGTTTACCCCATATTCTTTCTATATTTTTTATATATAAATATACATTTTCTTTTTATAATTATGGAAACTTAAAAGTCACCCCATTACCCCAAAATCTCAATATCTCAATCCCCGTAAATATTTTTATTTCCTAATGACTTTTTAGTTTCCAAAATCTCATTCTTAGCTTACTCACGGTTACACTTACACAAGACTTTTGGAATTCTCACTTCTTCCTTTCTCTCATTCACTCCATCCGGTCTCTTTGTAAACATGTAAGTTCTAAAGGATGTTTTTAAACGTCTTAAGCAACGAGATACACAGTATAACAGTTTGCCATCAGAGAAAGATTGGGAGTTGGCTTCTAATATTTGTCAAAAGTTGAAGGTATTTTATGAAGTAACTGAGTTGTTTTCTGGAACAAAATATCCCACAGCAAATATATTTTTTAAATCTGTGTATGAAATAAAATTTTCTTTGGACATGTGGAGTCGGGATAATGAGAAAGTGATAAAGGATATGGCCAATAAGATGATTTCAAAGTATGATAAGTATTGGTCAGTTGTTCATGGGTTTATGGGAGTAGCGGCCATTCTAGATCCCCGTTACAAGTTGAAAATTATGAAGTATTCTTTTCCGAAATTGTATGGATCTAAAGAAGGTGCAGAGGCTGAAGTTGAGAAGCATAAAAAATTCATTTATGAATTGTTTGAAGACTATAAAACAACAGGTTATGAGAATGTAAGGAACCATGAATCT
This sequence comes from Helianthus tuberosus, assembly GCA_030545235.1. Classification (NCBI taxonomy): domain Eukaryota; kingdom Viridiplantae; phylum Streptophyta; class Magnoliopsida; order Asterales; family Asteraceae; genus Helianthus; species Helianthus tuberosus. Next base: position 231,161,869 of record CM060423.1, on the reverse strand, counting down.
AGTAGGCCAACTTCAAATAATGACAAGAGTCATAGTGGATTGTTTGATGACTACTCATCATATGTCGCTGAGGAGAATACATCAGGTATGCTTTTATTAACCACATCTTGTTTCCATTTAATATAGTTCCACTTGTTTCCATTTAATATAGTTGCACATAAAACTTATATTTGAATGTCATAGGAGGTATCTTATTAGAGCTTGACCATTATCTTGAAGAGAAAGTATGTCCACCAGACATGGATCTTGATATACTAGCTTGGTGGAAAACAAACGGTTTGAAGTACCCTATGCTCCAAAGAATAGCCCGAGATGTATTAGCAATCCCTATAACAACTGTTGCCTCTGAGTCTTCCTTTAGTACAAGTGGTAGATTGGTAAGCCCTCATCGTAGTCGTCTTCATCCAAGCACATTGGAAGCGTTGATGTGTGCTCAAAGTTGGTTGTTAAATGAGATAAGAGGTAACCACATTTGCTTACTTTTATAAATTTATTTTTATATATTAATCGTGTTTATTTTTTCATATACATAGCAACTTGTTCAAAAGAAACCGAAGCATATTGTCAAACAATTGAGCATGACTATGACGATAGTGACGAGGTAAGTATACATTTTATGTTCCAAATTTATTGTGTTTATTATGTTATTTTAGTTATGAAAAATTTGATGGTGTATTCTTATATTTGTTTAACTATAGGAAAACAATTTGAAGGAATGAGGGTGCAAACATGACTACAAGTCTACATGGTGTTCACGAATGGGCGAATGACATACACTTTCTTTTTTGTAATCATTTGGTGTAACTTTTTTGAAACATCAACATTGTCCTCTTGTACTAACAATCGTGAAACATCGACTTTGCATTATTTTTGTCATCTATGAATTTGAATTTTTTTGTTTACATTGAGGTATTTTATTTTATATACTTTGCCATTGATTGATATATTTTCATAATGATAATGCTTTAGTAGTTACCCGACGGGTTTAGGTCGTGTGTACCCAACGGGTAATTTTTTAGGTTAATGGGTTTACCCGAAACCCGTGGGTATACCCGATACCCGATGGGTATTTACCCGATAGAAACCCGACGGGTTTTGGGACGGGTTTGGGATAGGTTTATCTAATCGGGTTCGGGTTTGGGATTACCTAAACCCGTCCCAAACCCGACCCATTGCCATCCCTAGTTAGGAGTTGTTTGCTGAGCGCGTATCGAATTGGAGGGCTTATGTGGAAACCACTGGCACTTTGACAGTCTCACATACTCAGCTAAGTCGTTTCCCTTTTTGTTGTTGTATTTTTTTTATTTATTTCGTTATCGTTTCTAGTTTCTTAGGTAGTGTTGAGTCGTATTTCTGTTCTTGCATTAGGGACAATGCAATCTTTAAGTGTGGGGATGGGATACATGTAAATAATCGAGTCTTAAATATGAAAAACACAAAAAAAATTAAAGAGTTAATTACTGTTTTCGTCCCTGAGGTTTGTCAAAAATAACGGTTTCAGTCCATTAGTTTAAAAATTGCGATTTCAGTCCATTAGTTTCATTTTCGTAACCATTTCAGTCCACTAACTTAACTCCATCCATTTATTTTGTTAACTTTGGGGTGAAATTACCAAATTACCCCTGCTAACTTAACAAATTGTAATAAAAAATTCTAAAAAATCTAAAAATCTAAAAATCAAAAAAATTCCAAAAAATTCCAAAAAATTCAAAAAAACCTAAATATAAAAAAAAAATTAAAAATCATAAAAATACTAAAAAATCCAAAAAAAATTCTAAAAAATCCAAAATGTTTCATTAAATGTTTCGAACCCGAACCGTTTCGAGCTAAACCGTTTCGACGCGAACCGTTTCGAGCTGAACCGTTTCGACGCGAACCGTTTCGACCCGTACCGTTTCGAGCCGAACCGTTTCGACGCGAACCGTTTCGACCCGTACCGTTTCGACGCGAACCGTTTCGACGCGAACCGTTTCGACGCGAACCGTTTCGACCCGTACCGTTTCGACCCGAACCGTTTCGACGCGAACCGCCGTTTCGAGCCGATCCGTTTCGACCCGTACCGTATCGAGCCGAACCGTTTCGACGCGAACCGTTTCGACCCGTACCGTTTTGACGCGAACCGTTTCGACGCGAACCGTTTCGACGCGAACCGTTTCGACCCGTACCGTTTCGAGCCGAACCGTTTCGACGGTGTTCGGATTGGTTCAGCTCGAAACGGTACGGGTCGAAACGGTTCGCGTCGAAACGGTTCGGCTCGAAACGGTACGGGTCGAAACGGTTCGCGTCGAAACGGTTCGCGTCGAAACGGTACGGGTCGAAACGGTTCGCGTCGAAACGGTACGGGTCGAAACGGTTCAGCTCGAAACGGTACGGGTCGAAACGGTTCGCGTCGAAACGGTTCAGCTCGAAACGGTACGGGTCGAAACGGTTCGCGTCGAAACGGTACGGGTCGAAACGGTTCGGCTCGAGACGGTTCGCGTCGAAACGGTTCAGCCCGAAACGGTACGGGTCGAAACGGTTCGCGTCGAAACGGTACGGGTCGAAACGGTTCAGCTCGAAACGGTACGGGTCGAAACGGTTCGCGTCGAAACGGTTCAGCTCGAAACGGTACGGGTCGAAACGGTTCGCGTCGAAACGGTTCGGCTCGAAACGGTACGGGTCGAAACGGTTCGCGTTGAAACGGTTCGCGTCGAAACGGTACGGGTCGAAACGGTTCGCGTCGAAACGGTACGGGTCGAAACGGTTCAGCTCGAAACGGTACGGGTCGAAACGGTTCGCGTCGAAACGGTTCAGCTCGAAACGGTACGGGTCGAAACGGTTCGCGTCGAAACGGTACGGGTCGAAACGGTTCGCGTCGAAACGGTACGGGTCGAAACGGTTCGCGTCGAAACGGTTCAGCTCGAAACGGTACGGGTCGAAACCGTTCGCGTCGAAACGGTTCGCGTCGAAACGGTTCGCGTCGAAACGGTACGGGTCGAAACGGTTCGCGTCGAAACGGTTCTGCTCGAAACGGTTCGGGTTCGAAACATTTAATGAAACATTTAGAAGTTTTTTGGATTTTTTAGAATTTTTATGATTTTTTAAAAAATTTTTGATTTTTAGATTTTTTTGAATTTTTTGGAATTTTTTTTATTTTTTTGAATTTTTAGATTTTTTAGAATTTTATTATTACAATTTGTTAAGTTAGCAGTGGTAATTTGGTAATTTCACCCCAAAGTTAACAAAATAAATGGATGGAGTTAAGTTAGTGGACTGAAATGGTTACGAAAATGAAACTAATGGACTGAAATCGCAATTTTTAAACTAATGGACTGAAACCGTTATTTTTGACAAACCTCAGGGACGAAAACAGTAATTAACTCAAAATTAAAAAATCAAAAATACAAAAAATTAGAAAATTTTGAAAAAAAAAATTGAAAAATCAGAAAATGTCTTTCGATATGAGAAGTTTGCATTTTTAAACGGAAAATGATAGAAAAGATGAATTTTTGCTCGGGGTCGAATAATAATAATAAGAGATTAAAATAAATCGAGTTTGCGTCTAGTTAGGGATATGTGGATAGGCCCGGGTTTGGTTTTAAGTCCCTTTGAGTTAATATACCTTAATTGTCGGTCTGCTAGTGGGTTTTCATCTGGGAAATATGAGAAATCAAAACTGCCAATAAGAGTATAAGGGGCACCGTTATAAGTTAAACTGTTAGAGTTTGTGATCTTGCGAAAAAAAATATAGAAAAAAAATGATGAGCTAGAAAGTAAATGAAAGTCGCGCATTTCGATGTAGTATGGGTTGGGGATAGTGACTTTACAACCGGATTACCGCTAGAATGTTTGAAATCGACCTTGCAAATAAAATAAAAAAAAAGTACCGAAGCCTAAGTAGTCCGAGTTGGGGATAGCGACTCTACAGCCGGATTGCCTCTTGGTTAGGGAAAGCAACGTCTACGCTCATTAGCATGAAAAAAAAAAGAAAAAAAAAGTGAAAAAAAATGGAAAAAGAAAAAATCTGATTGTAAACTCTCTTGGTTTTGATATAAGACGGTTGGGAATTGGTCCAGTGATCGTTCCTTTAGTCCTATAAGCTTGAGGTGGGAGTAGGTGGACCGTAGATTCTAGCGTGAGGCCCTAGGTAGATTGACCGCACTTAAATTAAAATCACATGATAAGGGCTTAGGACCAGACTTGGGTTTAAGGGGACAAGTATATTCGCAATCGCGGCTAACGCAAGTTCTGGTTTTAATAAAATATACGTATGCTTTTGACCCGAGTGATTATTCGTCTCTGATTCCGTTGCATAATTCTTTTTCGAGGATGAAAAAAGAGTAAGTGTGGGGATGTTTGATGTATTGCAAAATACATCTTTTATTCGTGTACAGTTTGTATAGTTTTCGTTATATTTAGTTTTGTTTTTCGTTAGAATATGCATACTATTGATCAAATCGTGTTTCGCAGGTCTTGATGTTTAAATTTGCTGGAAACCGAGTAAAACGAGTTAAAATATTGAAAAGTCAAGTCTTGGAGCATGTTGGAAAGGTCGGGGAGTTGAAATAGAGTTAAAGAGCTGAAAAATCACTCTCTGGTACCCCATCACCCACTAAGCAAGTCTGTGGCACCCGGAGAGAGACTGAAGGTAGTACATGAGAAAAAAACAAGGTGGCACCCCGCCACCCATTCCCTGATCTTGTGGCGCCCCGCCAGAAGGTTGTAGCTGGCAATTATTACGAATTTAATAAGGGTTTGTCATGGAAAGTCATATATAATCATCTTAAACTTGAAGAAACCCTAGTTCACGAACTAGGGACATCTTGGGCAACTTGTTAACCATTCTTGGAGCAATTTTGGAGTTCTCAAAGCATAGGAATCATCGATACGAGTTCGGGGAAGAAGACTTGAAGATCTAATCGGGTTTTCTAGTTCTTTATTCTTAACTTTTCTTACGAAACTTGTTATGATGAATTCGTGTTTAGACATCTTTGATTTGTTTTCATGTTTTAACATGCTTGGCTAAATTTATAAACCACCTAGACTTGATGAATGGATTAATACGAAGTTTTTACCAGTTTTGTTAATTGCATGATTATTATGGATTAATTGTGATTTGTAAAGAGTTTGGTTTAATGATTTGATGTATATGCATGCTTTGAGTTGGTTTATTGTTATTAGTTGCTTCATATGATTCTTAGTGACGGTCTATATCACAACATAGAGTCATATTAGGGTCTAGGATTTCGGTGAGTGTCTATATCACGTAAGAAAACCTTAACTCTTTAGGGATAATCGTCCGATAACCCCTAGAAGTAATTGGTAATAATTTGCTAAGTCTTAGTGTTCTACTAGTCCTAATACCTGGAAAGTGAGGGGCTATTGGTAGGTCTTACCCGGCGAATTGCTTTAGATTGTCCTTGGAAAAGGTCGTGTCTTGGTTTACATGTCGGTTTTATTAGTCTATCAAGTCAAGTTAATTAATTCAAACTACCCTAGGTCTATGATTGGAAAAGAGTAGGTCAACATTAGGGTACTTACACAATAATTAGACAACTGGAAAGGCGTCTAATAACCGGTAGGATTAACAGCCTAGGTAGTTCCACAGGTTTCTCCTTGAGAAGGGTCGAGGGGCTTAATTGGTTCTTAATAGGTTTAGTACTTTAAGATCCCGGTTCCATAATTCACGCATTTAACTTAATCGGTAAGTCTTTAAAAACAATCCAGGATTCTTGTCTAGGTGGTCTCGTTCTCCATATAAGAAAAGCCTTTAGTCTTCATTTGTATTTAGTCTAGCTTTAGTTAATTTAGTAGTTTAATATAGATTTCCTTAGTTTTTCCGTAACCCCCCCCCCCCCCCCAAAAAAAAAAAAAAAAACATTTAAGTCGTGTCTGTTAGCGACTATTAGAGTCTAGTTTACGTGATACATAGAGTCTCGTGGTTCGATATCCGGACTTCCTAGTGTATACTACATTGATCGGTACACTTGCAGATTGTGTGGTTTTAGGTCGAGTCTAGAATTTAAGCTTTTTAGTGTCTAGCTTAGAGAGTCTAACTTAGTTAATTTTTATAGTCTGTTTAGCACACATCACTTAATTTCCCAAATCAAATAATTCACTCCAAACAGTTAGCACACAAAAACATTTAGCCGAGACCTAACACAAACACCTATATACATCAAATACATATCCAAACTTATCTGTGCTTATCCTAAAACACATTTAAATCCTATTTTATTCAAAATTCACAGAATAACATGAGAATCATGGTCCTTGTTCTTACGGCTCTAAACCAGTATACACATTCAGACAATCAGACAGTTAACAAAAGCAACTTACCAATTTCATTTTGGTCATTATAAAAATCATGCTATACAGTTAGATACATGTTCATAGATTTGTTCAGCTATACATATCAGTCCCTACGTTGACACAACAAGCAACTTCTACAAATCTGAATTGGACTCATAATCACTTTCATTTTTTTTTAAATCAAACAACTAAAATAGATCTCAGACAACAAGATTTTCTATTACTGATTCATGACCACATCATCTAACACTACACAGTTGACAAATATGTATTTCGATTCATATTTCAAATCACCAATCAACAAATGTGTACAAATCAGAATCACAAGACTATTATTAGACCAAGAACCACAAAAAGCATATAAACACAACCTATGAATACTGACCAATCGATTCACGGGTCGAACGGGCTCTCTGCTGCCGTCACCGTTTCCGTCGCCGGCGTTACTAGTTCGTCGGAGGCCACAGCCGAACATCGTCATCACCTCAGCTGCTGCCCCCTTCATTTATGTCCCTTCAGTCCCGAGCCACCACCACCACTGCAGCCGCCAAAATGTCTCCGACCCACAACCATGTCATGAAGTGTATGTGTCCGATGCAGGGTAATGGCGTGTAGATAGGTGGGTGTGGGGGTGTGAGAGGGTCGCCGGAGTCCTCTGATTGCACACGAGGTGTGCGGCTGTGAGAGAGTGAAAGGGAGAAGAGGAGTGGGTCGGGTTTTGTGTGTGAGCTCGCCAGAAAAGAAGGGAAGTGCTGGAGAGGAGCTGGTCAGAGAACAAAGGGCGTCGGAGATCGCCGGAATCTGGTTCCGATCGTCGGACTCGGGAGAGGAGATAGAGGGGTGTCTGGTGTTGTGCGGCTGCATATCTTTGTAGGGTTTTTGGTTTTGAGAGCAAATGAGAGGGGGTGGGGGTTTAAGTGTATATTGTAGTCTAGGGTTTTAGGTTTAAATAAGTTGGGTTGGGCCTAGCCCAAGTGCGAATCCGTTTAAATAACTACGCGTCTGCTCAAACAACTGGCCCGGTTTTTAATAATACTATAACGGTAATCCAATTCATTATTTTAATAAATAATAATAATAATAATAATAATAATAATTAAGCGCACGTTTTTACCAAACTACCCTTCTCTTGACAACGAGAGTACAGGTTGTCACATTCTCCCCATGTTACTGGAATTTCGTCCTCGAAATTTAGCAAAGGTTAAACGGTACGCTCTATATGTATACCTAGACTCCATTACCGTACGTAGATACATGCAGTTTCACGAAAGTCCACAGAACAAACATGTAAGCCACATAGCACATACAGTCACATAGCACGAAAAATCACATAGCATTAGATTCACAGAGTTGTGCGTATTTCACATAGTATAGAATTTCACAAAATTAATTATAACATCCAAGAAATGTACAGGAAAACCCTAAGTGCCACATTATCCCCAAATTCAAAGAAATTTCATCCCAAAATTTAGCGCGCCGCCACTGACCAGCTAGTATGTTTAAATGTTTTCGCATGGTGTCACATCATTCCCCCGTTGGTTGGAATTTCGTCCCAAAATTCTATTGTAGCCTCAGCGCTGGAAGTTTTGCTTGTGAACAACTGGGGATACCTGCGCATTATCTGGCTTTCCCGTTCATAGGTAAACTCTGAGCCACGGCGCGAGTTCCAACGAACTCGAACAATAGGTTACCACGTTTGAGGGTTATGGTCTCCACCGGTTCCTCAATGAAGTTGTAGAGTTGGGTCTATTAACTAACATCGAAAATTAAACCAAAACATGAAAAGGTATTCCTCCCAGGAATAGCAGTTTGAAAAGTATTCCTCACCGGGGATAACAGTTTGTGTGTCCATCCGTATTCGGATGATAAGCGGTGCTCATGACTAATTGTGAATTAAAGGGTTTGTGCATAGCCTGCCACAACTCGGACGCAAAACGTGGGACTCGATCAAAGATAATAGAGGTTGGCACCCTATACCTAGCAACTGCTTCTTAACAAGTAGACGGCTGCAAGTTTCGAAAACCTGCCATTTTCCTTGCTCACAAGGAAGTGCGCAAACTTGGTTAAACGATTTATGATACCTCAAATGGGCCCTGAGGTCGTGATACATCTTGTCAGAGTCGGGATGTACCATGTACACTTGTATGTTTCGCCCATCACAAGCTCTCAGAGGTTCCCGTAAGATAGAACCCAGATACATTCCATAGAGTAGGGAGCGCCTTTGAGTTCGAGCGGCTTTTTCATGCCCCGCATGGACTCGACCAAAGAATTTTCCGCTTTCAGAGTTTCTACTAGAGCGTTTCAAGTTTAATCGGGAGGTTCGAAGGAATAGTAAACTATAACACACTTACATGCTTAGGTTTAGTCTCTAGTTAACCCAGTCCGGATGATGCCTGATCGCGCACTCGCGATCGTTTAGGAGTTCGACCCCGTTGGTGCTGTCGCATGTTCAAGGACTGTGCTGGAGACTCTCGTGATAGGTGTAAATCGGGCAGTTGGTACCGTACGAGAAATGTCTCCACATTTTGAGAAAAGCGGACCCTGCGACGTCAAAAGTCGCGCGTTGAAAACTTAGCGTAAAGCAGTTTGTGTCGCAGGGATTCTAGGTTTAAGCGTAGGAGTCGTTCGGATCCATACTGGTTCTCGGAGTAGGTTCAAGTGTCGTCAAAGGAAACAGGTGTCGAAATTTGACAGGATGGGATAAATTCGAACGTCGTGACTAGGTGTTGATCGTATCGAGTTCGAAGAACAGTGCTTGCGATACCTTTTTCCTCCAGGGTATTCCTTGGCTCGTTGCTCCAACGAGTAACGTTCGTAGAAAGTAATTCGTCCAAACGGAGGTTTGTGCAGAATAGAATAGGATAAAAAAATCATAGAATTCGTGAAGCATAACACGAGTAGCGAGGATATGCAAGAAGGGTAGTCGCATTCGATGCGTTCAACTTGGGACAAAACATAAAGGCTTTGGGATCGACAATAAGGATTTATCTAATGTCGATGAGGTAGCTGGTCGTACACAAGTTGTACGTGATTAGAATAAAGAACATCACTTGCCGATAAGGAGTGTTACGCCGATGTGGTTAGCACAATAAGAAGTAGCTAGAGAGGGATGGTCGTCGTGTAGATTTGTAGGTTTTAGGATTTACTGATACGTCTGGCAGGATGCGATTTCTCGAATCGGTAGGAAATCAGGTTCGAGTGGATTGTTCTAGTAGTGCGAACGAGTTCAAAGTAGCGCTTGCGTCGTCGAGGGGTTTCGAGGTGAAACTGCGAAAACAGGTTTTCGAGAAAATATGATTGAAGTAGCACGTTGCTGAATTTCAAGGGCTTAAAAGTCTGTCGACTGAAGGTCGAGTTTCTTGAATTCACCAAACTAAAGAGAGATCTGGTCAAAGCTTCTATATGAAGAAACGGGGATGTCGTGATGAAGAAACGCCGGAAGTGAGGATACCGCCCTAAGCAATAATTGATGGTCCGTACGAAAGCTAGCGAAAGAATTCACAGGATCAGAAAAGTCATCAAAGAATAACAACTCTGGCAAAAGAAGGATAAGGTAAGCATCTAGGTCACCGTGCTCATCGGTGGATTGTCTGGTTTGTGTCTTCGTCGTGTCACGCCTCCATATATGTCGATTTGTAAGAAAGATATCAATTTGCGGGGTTTTGGGGCGTGCTGAGGTGTAAGGTTGAACTGGAATAAGGTTTCACCATGTAAGGAGGAATGTGGGGAACTAGCTTCGTGATCGATGAGAATGCGATACGATCGTTGGTACTGCAATGAGGAGCATACACCGCGCAGGTTTCGTGTGTGTGAGGCGTGTAATCAGAAATCCGAAAAGTGTAGGCTTACTAAAGTGCTTCAAGAATCCAGGTTATCGGGCGGATGAGGGAATAAGTCCCACCACTTAAGTTGGGAAAAGAAATGTGTGAGTAAGATGGATGCGAATAACGTCGTCGTTCCTTCTAACATCACATGATATAGGGATGGCTCCCCTTCGTCGATTCATTCTCGTATCTTCTCTGAGTGGTCCGTAGCAGGCCTCCTGTAAGCATGTATATCGTGTAAACGTTTCCCGCGTCGATTCGTCATAGTCCAGGGACGACATTAGGAAATATGTGGGCGAGGACTTGGAATAACTGGTTCCTTGCCCTAAGTATGTCATGGTTTTGAATCAAAGTTAGGAGAATCCACTCCTGCTTAGCGTACATCAGGTTTGCGTGGTTTTCGTACATCAAAGTTAGTGGTTTTCGTACATCAGCTACATATTTACGCTCATATGCTACGCATATACATACACATTTACACATATATTTTGTGCACAAGTAAATGCCGATGACCATAATTACCATGTGAGTACCTGAATCTGACGAACCTTGCAATCCGGAGTGTGGTGTCGTTGTGGTTTTCATTAAAGAACGGTTATAGTCTGGTTTTCATATGAAAATATTTTACATCTTGAAAATATTTTATATCTTAAACCTAGTTCACTATAACCAATGGCTCTGATACCAATCTGTCACACCCTCAAAATCCACAATCGGAGTGCTACCGCGAGGCGTGTGACTAACCAGGATCCAGCCACTAATTATTTTGAACCGTTTAGTTATTAATACAAATAATGGTATAATTAGCGACCAATTTAAATTTTTCAAAACATAGTTTAAGTTTGCAGCGGAAAGGAAAGTAGAACATATCGTAATTTAAAACCACAAGTTTATTAGTTATGAACTTACAAACCACGCACTCCAGCCGATTGCAATGCCATTCCTAAACTGTATCGAGCAACCTGCAAAGCATGCAGTAGGGTGTCAACACAAAGTTGGCGAGTTCACGAGTTGTCCAGTTTTAGTTTTCGAAAACGTAAGTTGTTTAGATAAAGCATTTATAATCACGTTATGTGGAGCTACCCCATCTGAAAGCTTACTAAACTGGCGATACCGAAACTGTTGACGAAAAGTTGTTGTGCCCCAAGTCAATGTCTATCATCATTGACCAAGATGCAAGGTCTACTAGTTCACGCCCGATCCCCCCGGTCACGGTGTGAGGTTGTCAAACCTAATAGCGCTATCAACTAATAACCTGTTCGCCCCGGCGATTAATAGATATTGTAAGCAGGGACTTTTCATGATAGAGATTCATTTAGCTTTGCTAGTTGTGATTTATGAATAATATCCAAACGTATCTCCCCCGGAGATAGTCATTTAAAAGTACCCATTCGTATTTTCCCCCGAAAATATTAGTTCGAAAGTATTCTTTCCCAAGATGGCAGTTTGGCCATGTCCCTCCCTAGGACGCATGCTTTTAGTGTGTGAACTCACCTTGGTTTGCTCGACAGGCAATTTACTTGTGTTATGTTGGTCTGCCATACCCTATTATGGTTATTAATATTTATTAGGTTCGAATGCAAGTAGTGTCACATATAATTCTACACGAAATCTAACACATAGCATGCATGTTATACTAGCACCCTATACGTTATTGGGCCAGTCCTATCATATGAGCAGTTAAACAGTTAACAGTAACACACAGTCCAAAACATGACATCACATTATGTGGCCCAATAACGAATTTAAGTAGCCCAGTAGAAACCAGATAGTCTCGACTCGAGACTATGAGGTCTCGAGTCGCAACCACTGGATTCTAAGTCGCAACAACTCGATCTCGGGTTGTGCATTTCTGAGTCGCAACATTGAGGTCTCGAGTCAGGCTTGAGTCGAGATCATGAGATCTCGAGTCTCAACCGTGCCGATCTCGAGTCCTTACATGTTAAGTGCCTGGTTTCGAGTTGTCAACACAACGGTCTCGAGTCGCAACCGTAAGGTCTCGACTCGCAAACTATGGAGATGCTTCTAGAATTTTCATATCAGTACTACCCAATCAGATTTCACAAGCATGTACTATCCAATCAAATTTCATTAACTTGTTTTATTCTACCGTACACTACCAAATTGGATCAAAACAGCATAATTCAAATATTCATGGCATCTTCAAGTAGTTCATCATTATGTAAGCAGTTTATAAAAATCAATCAAAGTATATATTTCTTTAGTGTATATGACTTGTTCAAAAGGGTTTAACAATTAAATATTCAACCACAAGAGATTAACATAGAGTTTTCATTAAATCCGTTTGTCTTTGTCAATCCACATCCTATCAAAACAGGTTATATATATCATTGATACTTAATTTCCCAAATCAAATAATTCACTCCAAACAGTTAGCACACAAAAACATTTAGCCGAGACCTAACACAAACACCTATATACATCAAATACATATCCAAACTTATCTGTGCTTATCCTAAAACACATTTAAATCCTATTTTATTCAAAATTTACATAATAACATGAGAATCCTGGTCCTTATTCTTACGGCTCTAAACTAGTATACACATTCAGACAATCAGACAGTTAACAAAAGCAACTTACCAATTTCATTTTGGTCATTATAAAAATCACGCTATGTTTTGATCTTGATATTTTGCCTTTTTCGATGGGTTTGTGTTGGTAGGCTTCTCCACCACCCTTTTCTCTCCCCGTTCAACCTGCCTTCTTAACTCGATCTCCCTATCTCTTGCCCAGTCGATTAATTCATTCAACGTTGCACACTTGGAGGGATTTGTGAACTCCCGATATTCAGCCTTTAACATAGCATGATAACGTATGATTTTCAACCTCTCAGTCCCCGCTATCTCCCCACAAAATTTTTCCTTGTCGAGGAACTTATTCGTTATTTCATCAATCGTTTCATCTTTTTGTCGAAGACCTAAGAAGTCTTCTTGAATCTTATCAATTGCGGATTGTGGGCTATGATATTTCAGAAATGGCTCCTTGAACTCTTGCCATGTTAACGTTTGTACTTTGTCATCCCCCAATTCCTTCAAATGTGCGTCCCACCAATCCTTTGCTTGGAGTTGTAGGAGGCCCGTAGCAAACATCACTTGATCCTCCACTTCACATCTACTTCTTACAAACACGGCCTCGGTGCTTGAAATCCATCTTTGACAGGCTATCAGATCGATTTCCCCTTTATATGGTAAGGGGTTACATGCCATAAATTCCTTATACGTGCACCTTCGAGTGTTTTTCTTTGTTTGCAATTCATTGATCATTTTCTTTAGCTCTTCAACTTGGGACATCACTAATTTGTTGACTACTTCCAACACTTGACTTTCAACTTCTTGAGCTAGCCGAGGAATGCTAGCCTCTATTACCTTCCCTACTTCTTCCAGAATTCTTTCGTTTATTGCTTCATGTTGAGCCGCTATATCATCATTCACGTTTACATTATCCGCCATCTACATAAAGCATTTATCTCATTCATTAGATTTTTTTTTCTTTTCATGCATCTCTTCATCATATTGGAACTCATGTTAGCATATTACATTCACTTTATAATGCATACTTTATACATCATCGTCCTTGACGATCATACCGTATCGTGTAGATCATAATCTTTGATCACAACGATTTACATTCTCATCCTTTCATAAATATACATTCCTTCCCTCATCTTTCTTAATATCAAATTTATCTTAACATTGTTTATAAGGCTTTAGAAATTGGTTAGAACGAGTTCCCTATACTTAGAGACCTAAACCACATTTAAAAACTTTAAATGTTAGTATTATAAGTGTAAAAAGTTGTTAAATATCATAATTTACCTCATACACCATCAAACAACAACATATAACAATTTTATCAATCCTGTCGTAGGCAACGGTCTATAGACCGTAGCTTACGGTCCATTAATAATCAACAAAACAGCCCCTCCAGTACCATAGCCTATGGCTGAACCGTAGGTTACGCTGCAGCCCAGTTACAAATTTTCCGGTTTAATCCTTTTTACGAAAACGGCCGTAACTTTCAAACCGTTTATCCGTTTTACCTCCCGTTTCTTCCTACATGATCGTAAATTAACATTCTATCATGTGAACTTGAAATTTAACATCCGGGTTAAGGAAATTCTTAACTTATACGTTTTCGGCTTACTATTTTTTACGAAAACGGCCGTAACTTTCAAACCATTTATCTGTTTTACTTGATTCTTTTTCCTACAGGTCCGTAATTCAAACACGGACCCACTTAACATCGTTATTTACCTTAAATCTCAGTTTCAAAACAATAACCTATAAATTGCTTTTCATTTCTAACTATAAACGTATCAACTTTATTATTTACTACTTGAATAGCGCCGCGGAACGAACACACCTTCATACGAGCTTTTGGTTTGAGTTCAAGCATCTTACTCTAATACTTGAATCTCTCAAACCTGGGCTCTGATACCAACTTGAAACGCCCAACTTTTCACATTCGACTAATAACATAAAGTTCATACAATTTTACAAAAATTTCGGCATGACCGGTTTGTAATAAGAACTTACCCCCTGTTTTAACAACATAATTTAAAATTAGGTCCTACGACACTTTTCAAAATATGTTAAGGTTATGACCAACAAGGTCCATCATAAGTACTTTATCCAACTACCCAAAAGAGTTAAAAACCAAACTAGTTACAAACATCCTAACCATAAGCCTTACATTTACTTAACAAAAGCTATTTTGACCCCATTTACAAAAGACAACATTAATCGGAAGCGTGTGACGGGCGATGTGGTGTGTGTGTTCGGTCCGAGCGCACCGCGATTAAGCATGGGATTTACCTATCATTCATAACAACAAAACATTGTTAGTTCGTAATACATAACAATTGAAATCCTTTAATTCCGTATCATTATTCGACCCGTTAACATAACACATTACTTTACTAATATTATCACCTTCATTCGGAATCATTCATCATACCACTTTCCGATTCATTTATAATGAACCGCTACGTACCATATCTTTCATTATACTTACATTATTTGACCCGTTATGAACAAGTCAAATTCTCAAACATTCCAACATTCATTCTACTTATCATTCCAACCCATTAGGCGGGTTATTTCAAATTTACTTCAAACATTATCCTTTGGACATTTCTCCATATAATCTCTTTGCATCTATTCAATTATAAATCATAAAGGAAATTTACACTAAATTCATAGTACTAAATATTATCATTCATAAATCTACACGTAGAGTACATAAAGTTCATTTGAACTTACCGCGATCTTGAGATGTTTGTGACTTCGGGTGACTTGCTCCTTCTTCTTTCTTCGTGCCTATATGTCATAACTTTATACACTTAGCTTTCATTACTTCTCACAATTCATGTTGTTCTTTATGAGATCTACTAATCACATACATCATTACCATAACCACGTTACATTAACTCACCAAGTATTCATGTAAAACCATGACCTAACCGCCTTAGGCATTTCATCGAATACATTATGTGCATACAAATTAATGAGCATAAAGTACAAGTTCTTAAAGCATGCTTTTCTACCTAGTTCACCCATTGATTAACACAAGCATCCCTAATTCCACATTTTACCATACTAATTAATAACATATAGTTGTAGCATCAATTATTTATCAACATATTGTTTCAATCACACATACCATACTAGTTTGCATATCAAGTTTCAAGATTTCTAGTCATCCTAAAACATGCATATGGGTTTTACTTCAAATCATCCTTGTGTACAATTTCAAGCATGATTACAACTCCCATATGTTACTACATCTCGTGTTCATACCCAATTTCATATAAAATTCGTTGATTACACATATCACACTTCATCAACTATCATTAAAACACTAGATTTGACTTACTTGATACTTATAACACTTAGGGGATCATGATTCCTAGCTCATGCATTGATATCTCAGCCTTTTACTCCTTCAATTTTGTGGGGAATTGAAGAACTAGGGTTATGAAGGAGAAGTTCCCCCTGGCTTCTCTCTCTCGATCGAACATACACCCGCACACACATACTGGGCTTTTTTTTTGAGTTAGGTGTTTTAATATCACATTTTCATTTAACCCCCCTCATCTTTTTAGAACATAACACTTTCTTTTTATTTATATAATTCTCTAGTAAACATCCATGCAAACATAAGGCTTTTTTTAAGTTTACTAATATTTATAAAACCTTAATGATGGTAAAAAGTATGTTTACCATTTCTTTTCTTAAAATTTTCTGCGGATAAAATATTAGAACGTGTCATACGAAATTCGGGGTGTTGCAAGACAAAATTGCAGAAATCAACCTTTATGTTATACTCAAACTGCACTTCATACCTTTCACCATGAAATCGGCATAATCAAAAGCAACTCCAAAATCATCTTGATATTCGAAAAGCAGCTCCAAAATCACTCGAATGGAGATTGAGTACGGGTGGTACGATTCAAACCTGCATAATAAAAAACAAACAAAAACCAAAGCAATACCGACTCTAAAAAAAACGACTCAAAAACTACTAACTTCGACTCATAGTACAAAATAAACGACTCAATACAAACTCTACAATACCTCCCCACACCTGAACTTAATCAGGAGGTTTCTCTTTGATCTGAACCCGGTCTAACCCATTTAATTCCACCCGGTCGTCATAAACATTTAAAAATTTTGCAGTGGAATTATAAAATGATTTTAAATATTTAACCGGGTTGAAACACCAAAATTTGAACTTACCTTGCAGGAGCCGCTGAAACACGATCCCAGGTATTCTTCTCATTGCCTCCTCCCGTGGTTTTAAGTTTTTACTCGCATTCGTTATCAGTACCACGGGCCAGCTGTGGTGGTCTTCCTCTTCCACCACCACTTCTTCTTTTTTGATGTCCGTCATTGGGTTTGCTGCAAGTAAATCTTCTAAATATGCAAGGTCCCCCTCCGGATCAAACGTACCTACTTCTACATCTACCGGAAAACCCTCCAACTCATCCGCAAATTCTCTCTCCCAAAGCAGATCATCTTCACTTTCCTCATCCTCTTCATCTGATAAATCCCACATTGGTTCGGTGGGATAAGTCTCATCATCAGAGATATCTACGTCAATAGGATCACCTGCCATTGAGAGAGTAGAAAGAGCAGAACAAGGTAGAGAGAATAAAAGAAAACTAACTAAAAAAATTATTACACAACTACGACTCAATATACAAAATATACAAGTAGCACAGATATGTTAGATAAGATCAATCAAAGAAATTAACGCAATTCCAAGAGTCCCCGGCAACGGCGCCAAAAACTTGATGTGCTAAGAGTGGTCTAATTAAATTAACTAATAAAACCCTAAACTAGACTCTCTAAGTTTTAAATTTATAAGTAAGACTCTCTAATCTAGACCACACAACCGGCAAGTGTACCGGTCAATGCAATATAGCCTAAGTAAGTCCGAGTATCGAACCCATGAGACTCTCTAATTACATTAACTAGACTCTATCTAGACCTAGACTCTATCTAGACCTAGACTGACACAGACTCTAACTGTTTTTATGTTTAAGGGGGGTTTTCTAAAAATCCTAAATTTGCAATAAAATTAAATACTAATTAACTAAATAACCAAGACGCGACTTAGACGAAGATTGAGACCAGAGATGACGAATAACTACCTAGGCTAGAATCCTATTTAACTAGAAATGGATTTCTATTCGAAACTAAAGTGGTATGGAACCGGGATCTTTGTGTGCTAAACCCTAAGAAATCCCTACTAAGACCTCCCGACCATTCTCAGGAAGAAACCTGTGAGACTCTACAGGGCTGTTATGACTACCGGTTGGTTAGACTTCCTCTCAGTCCTCTAACTTCTTTAAAAGTGCCTTAATCCGACAATCTACCTTTCAGCACGAAAGTCTAAGGCAACTATAGATTTTAATTTAGTTTAATAGACACGAATAAGATTAGGGAACTAACACCGATTTCTCTCAAAACCTAATCCTAGCTATATATCAAACTGAGACCTATTAATAACCTCGAGCCTCTTAGCGACAAGATTAGCAGAATATCAAGTTCTAAATATATTTTATTTACCGTTTCTAGGGCTATTGGCCAATTCACCCAAAGACTACCCGAACCCGCAAAGACTCGAACAATCAACACAAACCTATCCTATGAAAGACATTCACCAAGGTTCATGTGAAACGAATAAACAATCAATAATCAAAACTAGATACGCATATGCACTAAGTTAAAGATTCCAAAGTTTTTTACTCTTTAAGAAAAACCCATACACACGATAATAAACGAAAAGAAATCCAAACTTTATTAAATATTCATCTTAACCTAGGTAGTTTGGGCGTTTAGCCAAGAATCATAGTTTTAAAAATAATAAAACAAAGTTTCAAACAAGAATTCATCGATATCAAACAGGAAAAATAGAAAACTAAAGAAATCGAGTAGCAAAACCCGTTAATCCCTTGCTCTCCAAGCTTCCCGCTCGATCCCGACGATTCCGTAACTTGATCCTATGTAAAACAACTCTCCCAGTCGTCCAAGAATACCTCTCTTCGTGCGTCTGTGATTTCGGTTCAGCGTGATGTTGTGTTCTGATGTGCGGCTCCCTCTCCAAATAAATATATTCGAGCCTCTAAATTCAGCAGTAGCCCTCATAAATATATTAATTGGCCATGTGTTGCAGAAATTGTAATTGGGCCTGGTCCATCCGTTTATCCAACAGCCAACAAAAACAAACAATAAAACTTGCAAAGCTCATCGATGGCATTTGTGGTAATACTTTGAATTCATTAAGGGCTTTTTGGGTATTTCACATCTAAAACAATCTCAAGCCTTTTCTTTACTTTTGTCGTGACATCCTAACTTCAACAGTAACATCATGGCAACCCACTAATATTTGAGATTTATTTGTTACTTTCCACTTTGTGCCTCAAATAATATATTGTATCCTTTTTTTTAATGATAACTAGTAAGATTTCTTTCGCGCTTCGCGACGAGAGTTTGGTCGGTATCTGTTCGTTTCGTTAATACTTGTACTCACAATAGCCTATAGTGATCAAAAGAGAAAACCTTACATCATTCGAAAACAGAAAACAAAAAATGAATATCGATACCGGGACCTATGTTGTTCAGTTAATATCGATTCGATTGGTTTGCGTTCTATGTTTATTTATTTTTTTCAACATTGCGATATAATTTTTTTTTTTGATAACGAATATTGTGCCGCAATCATACCAAACCGAATCGGAACCGACTAAACAACATCTGTATCAGTACCAACATTTACTTATTTTCATTTTCTTTCTGATTAATTGACACCGTATTGCTACAATATTGTACCCAACCGAGGAACATCATTTTCGGTTTAGGAGTTTATTTATATATTTTTTTCTTTCTATAAACTGACATCGTATTGCTACCCTACCATGCCGAACGTCAATAACGTTACCAGTACCGTGACACTCTAAACCGATCGGTGTCGTACGAACAACATAGATGCTAGTACCGGTGTTTGTTTTTATCGTTTTCTGCCATGTAAAACATGTATTGATTTCTATACGAAGTGTATGTATCTTTTTGGTACAGTAACGAACTGAACCGAACCGATTTTGATCTAGTGCACACGGTAACATACCATCATAACGCGTGGGCATATAACTTGAAATGTTAAAAAAATAAATAAACATACATACAGATTTTTTTTGTTAAACTTAACACTAAAAAGAAAACTAAATAATCAATAAAATATTACTAATAAAAAATAAAAATACTTAAAACTTATCTATTACTATTTACTAGTGGGAAACCCGCGCGTTGCGGCGGAGTCAACACTTCTCCCGTTTCTTTAAGACACCAACCCACATTGATCCATTTCTTTGAAGTTGTCGACCCGTTTTGACCCAAAAATATATGAGATGGAATTTTAATTGACCCATTTTGACCCATTGAGTGAAAATATCTTACCCAAACCAACCCATATAATTTAAAAAGCAACCCAAAGTGACCCACTTGTATTTGATCCTAATCCTTTAAGTAATATTGTTCATGTGCATCATCTACCAAGGCCAAGATTGAAAGTGAAACTTGCATGGTATGATAAAGTAGTTGAAACTTTTTGTACAAGAACAAGTAACATCCCAGTTAACATGACACCAAAACACTGTACCAATGCTGTTTAAAAAATGCGGCAATGGTCCTAGGTCTGGATTAGAAGGTTCAACATCAATCCGCATCACAGGTCCGAAAGAGAAAATAACTATTTGTTGTTACCCAACCAATCCAACTGAACAAAGTGAAGAGCAATAGTAACAACCCAATCAAATATATACAATCAAGAATAATGTGGTATGCTTGAAGGCTTGATGCTATATAATATGCATTTGCATGACTGTAGGCAACACAAGAAAAACAGTGTTTAATAACTAATCTCAATGGCTCTCAAATGACCTAAAATATCATAAACTTAATATCCAGTATTTTACTACTGAATCAATTACCCATTCAAAAGATGAAACACATATTACACAAATCATATCTTCTCAAAACCAAAACATCATGTCTGCAACTCAAAACAAACATCAAAAGTAACACCAAAATGAGAGTAAAAACTGAACCATTGCAATGATGATGACAAGCCAACCGAAATCAACGCAACCTCCTAGCCTCTCTCTCGGACTCGAGCAAACTAAGAACATCACCCTCTCGGACTGGTCCTTTCACGTTCCTCATGATGAAACGGTTCTGGTCATCAAGAAACTTCACTCTCACCTGTGTAACCAGCTGCCCTCTCGACCAGGTCCTACCCATTACCTTCATAAACAAGATGTTCCCAAGTAGGCCTTTTTATGCCTTTGACTCTTTGGTTAATACTAACCAATAAGTCAACATTGTTTCTGGTATACTACATATCAAATGTAAAATGTTAACTACCCAAATTGTCTGAGCCTCCCAAATTGCATTTTATTTTAATCCAACTAACTCCTTAGTCCTTTGGTAATAAAATGTTAACTATTAAGCTTAAAAATTATTACTAAAACAAATGTTATATTCTCGCTTCATTGTAACAGTTTTGAGAGATGGCTTATAGACTAAATTGAATCCCAACAAATCACAAAGCTATTCTCCGACTCTTTGCATCATCAGGTAAGGATGGTGCTGATTGATTGTTACAAGTGACTATAGGTTAGGGGTGCTAAACAGGTCGGGTTCGCGGGTTGACGGGTCCAACCCGACCCGAACCCGAAAATTTTATATGAACCCGAACCCGAAAATCTTGTCAAACATATGAACCCGAAGACGAACCAAATATTAACGGGTTGACCCGAACACGACCCGTTTAACCCGAATCTTCAAACTTTTAATTTTTTTTCTTTTTGCAAATTAATATACTTAAATTGAAATTTTACTAAAAAAACACAAATGCGTATAATACAATTGCATTTTAATTATAAAACTTTATGTCAATCTCTCTTTTTAAGTTATAATTATGCATAAAATAAACCAAATTAATTTATAACATAAACGTATCGTAAAAACGTAAAAGATAATGTGAATGGGGTTAAACGGGTCAACCCGTCAACCTGACCAGGTTGACCCGAACCCGACCCGTTTAGTTAAACGGGCGGGTTCAACCCGAAACTAACCCGAACCCGTTTAAGGCTAAACCTAAACCCGTGAATTCCGTGTTAGGTTCATGTCGTGTTTTCGGGTCGTGTCAGAAATTCACACCCCTACTATAGGTAGCTATAAAAGCCTTTGTAACAGTAACACTACTCTGATGCCGTAACTACACCTCCAGCCATTCCATAGCATACAGATTACTGATTTATTTTTGAGCTTATCATTTTGCACGCACGTTTTTTTAAAGAAACAAGGTCCGAATTATTACCATTTTAACTTACCTGAGTTGTACTCATGGGGCCGAAGTTGCTTTGACCGCGCGAAACGTCGGCACAGACAAGCTCTCGATCATGTTCTACGACACTGCACCTTGGATAGTAGTAATCAGAACAATCGTCGCCCCAGGCATTTCAGTAAATGTAGGTACCAATTTAGCCGCAGGAGGAGCAGCAGCAGCAAAAGCTACCTGCAGCAGCTTCCACATCAGCTGCAGTAATCCTCAACCTTATGCTGTTTCGCCAATACAATAACTGAATTAATAACAGAAGGTTCATATCACTTCACTTTCTCCAAACTGTCATCCCACTTCAGATTTCCTTAAATCTGTATTCTTAATGCATTAAAAAACTATAAATAACAACATATGCCTAACCGGATTCAACGCATAACCAAGAGAGATTTCTTAGACAAGAAATAACAAACTCTCATATTTTAATATATCATTCTTTTGGGATAATTTAAATTCTACAATACAACCCTTAACTGTTATGCTACATTTCAATTTGTGATGCAGTGACTCAATGGCAGACAACTTAAAGATCTCTCATATAGAAGTAGAAGCTTCACCAATAGCCATCGAAGTTATTCGTTGTTATCTACTATTCGACAAATATGTAAGATACACACTTCAACTTTTATATCACAGTAAGTTTCATAATTTTTACACATTTTTATATCAAGGAGGTGCCATTCAAGCTTTTTTAAACCAAGACCATGAAGAATACCTACCAAACTTACTAAATAATTATTTACACGTGAGATTCTTTGCCGTTCAAAAAAAAAAAAAAAAAAAAAGAAGATGTGTTGTAATCACCTGGAGGCATATAGAAGCATTGCATTTTTTGCACTGCAAGTTCAACAAAACATAAAATAGAAGAATAATAATACCAGCAACATGTATTCATTTAACAAAAAATGATCTCCACAGAGAAAGAAATTGGCGAAAGAGAGGTCTATTATGTTTGTATAGCTTCTTGTAAAGAAAGAGAGAATCAGTCGGCAAAAGCTTGAGTGTGAACAAAAATATATATGAAAGAACAGGAAACACTTTACAGTTTCCATTATTAAAAACCCTCATTATAAGGTTCTTTGAATGTCGTAACTGCAAGACATTGAAAATGCCAAATCTGCAGACATTGCCGATAAAAAGAAAACACAGGAATCCTCACAAGATCCACGTTAAAAGGACACTGGATCGATTCATATGTATTTAACTATAGCTATAGGATTTTGCACATGCAACAGAAGCATTATATGCCTTGATTGTTTAACGAATTCATTATCTCGGTCCGATGAGTGCCTATACACAACAAAGATGTCAAAACGCAAAACTAACCTCTCTCATATTTAAAACTTCCAAGGCATCTACTTTTGACCATTCATTTCACTTTTCCATGAAACATAAGCCCCATATGTAGTGTACGCCAATTTAGCATTCATTTCGGAGCCTATAAACAATACATAATCCCCTAATTCAATAACTTAATTACAAATGAATCATACCGTTGGTCAGCTTCAGTGCCCAGCTTCACTTTCTCTCCATTTTGATTCTCCAATTGGATGCAACAAATAGAATTATCAACACTCGTAATACCAGGGGAAGAAATTAACAAATAACATACCGTAGACATATAATCATATGAAAAAAAGGGAAACATAAGAGACACAAAAGAATCAAAATTCACATACCTTGAACGATTAATATTAATCAAATCTACAAAAGCCAATACACACTCCAAACAATCAAAATCAAATTAATATTAATAGAGAAATAAAAAAAAAAACAAATTGAAGCACTTAGGGTTAGGGGTTACCTGTTTCTGAATCTTTGTGGGTGGATCTCAAATCAACTCTAATCATTGTTTTCACCTTGCCAAATCATCAAACTGCAAATGAGTACCCAGTTCCATGATGGGTTCGATGTTAAATAGTTGCTAGTATGAAACGTATCTGGGAATTCAATTGGTGTATTGAATCAGGTATGAATACAATTGATGGAGGAAATAGGAAAGAACTGAATTCGTTTGTGGCTGTAGAGATTCAATCATAAAGGTAGAAACGATTTAGGGAATTCAATTGCTGGTATGATGGTGGCTGTCGATTCAGGTGAAGAAATGAAGAAACTGATGATGGTGGCTATCGATTGTAAGGAGAGAAGGATAAAATGGGAAGAAAAATGTAAAAATATAGGTTTTATTTAAGCCTTTTGGTCTGCCATCTTAAAAATTAGGGGTTAAATTACTTTTGTGTCCATTGGAAATGTATTATATAGTTATATAGATATAGATTATTAAGAATAGCACATAAATATTAAAAAAATGTTATTTACTGTTCATCACAAGTTTAGTATAATATAATATAATATAATACTAGGGATATTTCCCCGCGCGATGCGGCGGGAAATCGGCCAGTATCAGTTGGTTTCCTGACGGTATCTATCAGATACTGACATTTGGTTTAAAGTCATGTTTTTTTTTTTGGAATAATGGAATTTAATAATCCCAACTTTCACCAGTTGGCCGGCAACGGACCCAGCTTTAAAAATAGCCACTGGCGGTCCTAACTTTTGACATTTTGTAAAACATTGGACCCCGTGTATTAGAAACCGACTATTTTACCCTAAAATTATCTATAAGAGATAGCTGTCGGGTCGGGTCGGATCATGTAAAACCAGTAAACATAAAATTATAGATAATTTTAGGGTAAAATAGTCGGTTTCTAATACACAGGGTCCAATGTTTTACAAAATGTCAAAAGTTGGGACCGCCAGTGGCTATTTTTAAAGTTGGGTCCGTTGCCGGCCAACTGGTGCAAGTTGGGATTATTAAATTCCATTATTCCTTTTTTTTTCAACAAAGTTCATACATGCACACCGAAAAAAATATATTAAACAAAGTCGCGTAGTCATCTTTTAAAATAAAAAGATAATGAACGCAAGTTATTGGAGGAAAAATCAAATTAAATAAAAGAGTTAACTGCCATTTTCGTCTCCGTCGTTTGTCCAGTTATACCAGTTTAGACCAAATTTCAGATTCGTACCATTTTCGTCCATGACATTCTTAAAATATGTCAGTTCCGTCCAAAAAAACTAAGGTTGAATCGAGTAATTGAACAAACCATAGGGACGAGAATGACAGTTAACTCATGCTTTCTTGGATGGAACTGACATGTTTTAAGAATGTAAGGGACAGAACTGGTACAAATCTGAAATTTGGTCTGAACTGACATAATTGGACCAACTACAGGGACGAAAATGGCAGTTAACTCTAAATAAAAACAAAATGGGTTAGAATTGTATATTGTTTAATGTATAATGGGTGAAACTGGAACATAATTATTTTATATAATATCTTAAAAACTGATGTTACTATTCATTAGGGTTCGAATTTTATATATTTTGTGCGCGATGTGGTGGGAATTCGCCCGTTACTGGTTTGGTTCGTAACACTATCACTACTATACTGACTTTCAGTTTAAAGTCAATTATATGCACAAATAAATGTGTTTTACATTGAAAAAAAAACGAATACCGTTACTGGTTCTGATAATAACAACAGCGATACCAATGTCGATAGAGAATAGAAAATGAATATCGATATTAGATCCGATAATAACAAAAAATAGCAGAACCGATGCGGGTATCAGTTCCGTTCACCACTAAACTTTGTTAAATAAAACTCTTTTTCTCAACAAAATCTATACAAACACGTCGATAAAAAAATATGAAATACAATCACATATTTAGCTAGAAAGAATAATGAACGTGAGTTATAGGATAATTAATTAAATTAATTAAAAACGTATATAATTTAATATATGTAAAATCGGAAATTAAAAGAAAAAATATAATAACATAAAATTTTATTTTACTATTCATCACAGGTTTCGATTAATATGTATAATGTATAATGATATTGGTAGCCTTTTCGTCCGTGTATATCCTCAATTCAGAAAATAGCTGCAATTATACTTTGATCCTTGGCGCCCTACTCTACTCAACTGGCTGATTATTTTCTTATTACTCGTTTTCGCTTCATTTGCATCCGGACCTGACAAAACACAAAATAATATATAACAACATTAAAAACTCAAAAGAATAAAATAAAAACTATACAATAATTATACATCTTACACGGGATAAATATGTGTATTTTACCCCACTTCAACAACACATAATTCGTTCGCGAAATTTGGAAAGAAATCGGCTACCGGTTCCATCGTTCTAACTCCGACGAATCAGTAGGTTGCTATGTTCTTGTGGTTTACAGGTTGTTTGCGGCTGCTGAGAATGATAAAGTAACAGTTGGTGTGTCGTTGAATGTTGTAGCTAAATGTTGTTGATTAGTCATAGTTGCAAGTGTTAATGTTCAGGTGTTTGAGAAGAAATAAAGTTTATAAGCGATAGATTGAATGTGTTGCTGTTGTGGATGATGACTAAAAAAATAATTAAAATGACTAAAAGGCCCTCATATGCGTTGCACGTGAGGTGACTTAACCAAGAATATTAACAGAGTTTGTGTTAAAGGTTGAACCTGTAGCAAAACATGGACATAAAGGTTGGTTTTTGCCGATTTTATAGTGAAAGGTATGAAATGCAGTTTGGGTATAACATAAAGGTTGATTTCTGCAATTTCATCTATTTGTTAACATGTTAACCGGATGTTAAAATATTGAATTAACTAATCTTTTATTTTTTAAACAAAAAACCACTAAAAATAGGGTTAGATGAAAGTTGATGAGATTACACCATTTCTATGGAGTAAGATATAGTGAAATGGGGGAAAATTGGTGATATGTCATTTAGGTGAAGTTAAGGAGGGTTAAAATATACCCCAAGGCCTAACAACTAAATCTTGACCAATCGCGCTATCTTTTATTGAACGGCATATTACGTCGGTACGACTTGTCTCAGATTAGTATGAGAATATCCTCAACACTCACCACTTTAAGAGAGGGATTACAAATTTACAATCAGGGGGTGCAAAAGAGCAGAGCTGCTCGAGAAAAAGCTCGCAACGAGCCAAAGCTCGAGCCGAGCCTAAATAAAACTCGTTTATTTATCGAGCCCGAGCTCGAGCCTGACATGTGAAGCTCGTCGAGCCTTAGTGTACTATTAGTTTTTATTAATATTTAATAACATTTAACTCTTATTTAAAGTTGTCTAGTAAACGAGCCGAGCCGAGCTTATTTAAACTTGTTTACAAGCTGAGCCCGAACCTAAAAATAAGCCTTTTAATATTTAATAACATTTACCACTTATCAAACTCACGAGCCTAAACGAGTCTATTATTTTATTTAATATACTAATCAATAGATGATAAGCGAGTCGAGCTCAAGAAACTAGCAATGAGCCGAGCTCGAGCTGTTATAAGTTAATTGAGCTCGAGCTCAGGCTCAGCTTGGCTCGTTAGCATCCATTAACAATGCAACTCCTTAATATCGTTAGATAAATAAGTTAATCTTAGTTTTGTAAGACATGCATCATAAATCACAAATCAGTGAATAACTGAAACCAAATCATATCAAATCAAAATGTTGAATGCCTGATGTAACTGTCAAAAGTTTGAAACCAATCGGATCATAATTTTCCAAATTGGTCACATGCAAAAACGTTGCCTAATAACATGATATAACTTCAAAAACCATAAAGCCGTTCAAAAAAAAAACTTCAAAAACCATAATAACCAATAACCATTAAACTTCCCAAATCATAGATTAATTAACCACTAATCTCCATAAAAAACAGTAGATCATAAACATCAAAACAGACAATATCAAATCATAAATTAACAAACAAACTACCACAATTAACCATTAACCAAAAACAGACGAAATCATACCAGAAACCCCCACCGTAACTAGGGCTAGAAACATCACCGAAGCTTTAACTCCGCCGCTCGAATTATTATTATCATTATTCCCCATATCCGCATCCGGGCTATCAGCGTTAAACGCGTGAATTATCCACACTGATACGAACCTAATCGTAATCAAATGATCCAAAGAAAATAGATAGAAGCTTGAGAGAATTGATAGACTTTTGGAAGAGATTCAACTTATCATTTTTCATTCATAAAATAAAATGGAGATACAAACTCGTTTAAATAAGACTTAATAATTGTAACCATCCAACCCACTACTCCCACTAAGTCACTAACCCACTATGCAGTAAGATAAATAAATAAAACAAGTAACTAATATGCTAGATTCTAGCAACTGACACACATTTCATTTTTGTGCATGGTGTCTCATGAGTAAATATATATGTGGATGAGGTACACATCACACACCTGAATCAAGCGAACTTTCCGGCGACTTAACCAGAGCAGATTCCGGCGAGTGAGGCAAAAAACCTGCCGGAATTAGAACATGATCGATTTTGAAGATGCTTAACGGCACCTTATCGAGAAGCGTGCTTTCGACGCGTGAATTGTCCACACCTGAATCAAGCGTAACAGAATCACCGTTGGTTCGGACTGTTAGATCAAACTTCTGAACCTGATTTGTGGCCAGAGTTCCGATTGGATCCTTCACAGTCAACAAACTGCCTTTAGGAACATAAACCGGAAGTGCATGATACAACAACAGCGAAATGAGATCGTTATTCGATAAGTTTTTAAAATCTGGTAAGGATGCGGCGTTAAACGCCGCATCCGACGGTGCAAACACCGTGAGGCCTCTCGGCTCGGTCGTTTCATAGATCTATAACACTCCGGTGTCTGAAATTAATTTTGCAAATGTTTTGCACCCTGTCTTTTCCAACAAGCTACTGATGTTTACATCCAACGGCTGAGATTGGTTTAGAACGCCTGGCGCGATGATGGGAGATGTGATTTCGATGATTGAGATGTTGTATGGAATTTGCTTCACGGATCGGGAAAATAGAACGTTCAGTTTGGATCCGGAACCACCGGATCCGAATCCAACCTTGTCTGCAACAGTAGAGTAATCGAATCACAAACGCACATGTTATAAAAAGTTGATCTCAAACCATCCTCATGAATAGTAGTGTAATTTAATCTAATCACTTAACAGAAAATTAATCGAATCACAAATGTACATGTTATAAAACGTTAATCTCAAACCGTTCTCATGAATTGTAATGTAGTTTAATCTAATAACTTAACAGAAAATTAATCGAATCACAAACGTACATGTTATAAAAAGTTAATCTCAAGGTGTTCTTTTGAATAGTAGTGTAATTTAATCTAATAACTTACGTTTTCTAATTAGATAACTAAAAAATTACTAAATACGTAGTCATTTTAATCTATTTTTTTTTCCAACATCCGATTATCATTTTCCAACATTACGATCCAAATCCGACCATTAATCCAATCACAAACAAAAATTAAACGAGAAAAATTTACTAAAAACATAGTTTGCAAATCAATATAATTTCTAGGCTTTCTTCACTCATACCGTTTGCAAATTCTACAACATTTGTGACATTGTTTCTCATTTTTGTTGTTTTTTTGATTTCTGTTGCAACCTTGTCTTGAATCTCAGTAATGTAACAAGAATGTTAAAAAAAACTCAAGAAGCTTGATAGATTTTCTTCTTTCTTTGACTGCAAATTTAAAAATTCAAGGGTCAAACTACACTCTTTGACATTAGTGGCCAAACCCGTTGCTTTTCAAATTAAATATAACAAGAATATAAAAACAACTACTTTTTTCCATTAAAGATGATGCGGTACCAATTTGTAAATCAACTAGGTTTTACCCTGCCGCGTTGCGGCTGCCTAACACACAAATTCATAACAAAACATCAATAAAAACAAAACCAGATCTAATTAGCACACAACTGTTCGACAAAATGCCTCAAAGAACTAAACACACAATATCACAACAAAGATCTAGTTCAACAAAAGAAGCTCCGTATAAATCACTTACTTGTGTAATGACCTCTGGCAAAGTTGTTAGCAGCATCTTCCTTTACGCTAATGAGCTGCTCAGGATGAAATAGCTGGCGGTAAGTACCAGTTCTCACCTCATCGACGACAGTAGGTTCCAGATCTACAAACACCGCACACGGCACATGATTTTCGGCATCGGTCTCACTGAAAAACGTGTTGAAAGCATCATGGCCGCCTCCAACAGTCTTGTCACCAGGCACTTGTCCATCAGGCTACAACAATTTCACAAAAATCTACATCAAACACTGTATGAAATGAAATCATGTTCATATTCGAATTCTGCTTCTTTACCAAATCATGAATCCACCAAAAGTAGAAGTTGCTTGTTACCATAATGTCTAAGTTTAAAACATTAAATCAGTGATTACATGTACAGCAAGTTAACCAAAATGATACCAGTCAAGCAAAAGACTAACTGTTTATATCCTAAAACTACTTTTATACTAACCATTAAAGTTACCAAAAACACAGCAGCCTTGTATATATTCACCAGAAAACATCAGCCTAGATATAGCCTTGGTTGGCTGGGTCATCACCTTTTCCCTTCTTCCCGGTTCTTGAATTTTATCTGAAAATTTCAACAAAAACTATCAAGTATTAAGCATTCTATCAATATAACTGATACAAACCCCAAAATAATCGAGAAAACAAATATTACCTTGTAGTTAGAGAGTTTAACGTACCAGTCTGGGGTGCGGGTGTTGAGAGATCGCCGACAATCAGAGAGAACAAAGAACCCTCTACAGTTTCCTGTATTAAAAACCTCATTATTGGGATCTTTTAAGCAACATGGTATCACTTGAACTTCAATCGCCATTCAAGAGTCGCAATTATAAAGTCTCAAAACTTCTTAATACTGATGATGGCGATTAGTTGGAGACTTGGAGCATGGGTGAAATCCCTAAATTTTAAAAGACGATGGTTGAAAGGGGGATGAAATTAGCCAAGAGGCACAAAAATAGATTCAATATTATCAAATATACACAGCAATTGCATCAGTAAACAACCTCATATTTATATTCAATAACATCAATCAAATTCAAAGTAGTATAAATCAAAACAACGATGTATATAATTCGATTAGCAATCTTACATGCTATAATCATCAAACCTATCATACTCTCCATAAAACTTAACAATAACAATAAATTAAACACAACTTATATCTAACCAAAACTCCTTCTGAACAACACCCCTAAATAAAAAATAAAAGCTTAAAACGAACTTGTCACCATTCCATATCGGCATATCTCAGCCTATCAGATCACCGCCGCACTCCACCACCGCTGCCCCTCCGTTGCCGCCACCGTCTCCGCCGCCACCCTCCGCCTGCTACTCATTCTCATGACACCCTCCAACCGCCGCCCTCTTTACCAATCGTCGCCTCCCTTCGTCGACCGGCCGCTCTCTTCAATAGCATTCCACCTCCCTTCTCCATGTTTGCTCACATAAGGCGCCAATTCAAGATCTTAATTAGAGTTGTAGGGAGGAAAGAGGATGGAGGATATTGGAGGTGTGGATGAGGCTAGGGTTCCGATTCCAGAAGAAAGAGGGAAAATAAGTGATCTAAATTTTGAAACGAAAGTGATGATTAAGATCGAATTGATCAGGTCGAATAGGGTTTTGTGTTGGCTTCAAAGACTAACGGCCGTGACCGTGAACTCACTGTTCCTTACTGTTCATCAGTTATGTTTCAAATTAATACATATATATGAATTTCACCTTATTACCAGCGCTCAAAAGGTACATGGCAAGCAATTTCACTGCCCGTGGAGGCATTTTTATATAACAAACTGATAACACACATTTCTTTTCATCTAACAGAATACACTACTATATCAATCCCTACAGCACAACAGTGTGCAAAAGTAGATATAATAAGTCAACAACATCCTAAAACTTCGCCCTATTACACGTAAATTATCTATTTCCTAGAGATATTCAACTTTCTAGGGCAACACATCCACATACCTAGCATCCATACCACTCACACATTCACAGATCTGAAAAAAACAAAAAACCTAAAACGAAGAAATAACATTTTACCTTATTATCAGTGCTCAAAAGGTACATAGCGAGCAACTTCACAGCCTGTAGAGGCGTAGCCGCAGACGAATCGACCTCGTTAATCACAAGCTGTTTGTTGAAGATCCAAAACAAAAAATTAGAGATCAAATCACATCAAATCAACTCAGCAATTACAACTGATGAACGATGAAATCAAATGAATAACTTACTTGATAGCTTCCGAGAGCAATGTAGGATCTGTAAATGAGGCAATCGCGTTCGATCGCATCCTCTTCGGAGAGGTTTTGAACATCGCAGCTGTTGATTGCTGCTTGAAATGCTCCGATGTAGAAGTTGTTTCTCAGTGCGAATAACAGATCTGGTGCTCCTGCCATTGTTAGGTTAGATCTAGGTCGGTGGTGTTAACAGATCCGGAGAGATGATGATACGCGAG
Source organism: Helianthus tuberosus (assembly GCA_030545235.1). Taxonomy (NCBI): domain Eukaryota; kingdom Viridiplantae; phylum Streptophyta; class Magnoliopsida; order Asterales; family Asteraceae; genus Helianthus; species Helianthus tuberosus. Next base: position 231,129,457 of record CM060423.1, on the reverse strand, counting down.
TTGTAGGAGATGAGTTGTGTAGAATCTTCCCAGATGATAGTGATGCTTATGCCTAGGTCTTTTCAAACTGAGGGGAAAATTGTAGGAGGCAGGAGTGGCAAATGAAAAAATCGAAGAGGTTGGTGGTCAATTTGAAAAGGCAAAAAAAAGACCTGGCGCACTGTAGCACTGCTACAGTGAATTGGAGTTGTTATTTAATATATATAATAATATAATAATTTGTTTGACATCAAGAGTCAAACTGTACTTCACATTTTGTGGATGCGACAATTTTAACCCATTTATATATAATACAAGGGTTCATGTGGTTATCTCAAATGGATCAAATAGTATTTTGAAAAAGTATACTTAAAATGTGTTATTATCAAAAGCAGGTTGTTATATGATACTGGGGGGCTGATTCTAAACACACCCCCTCCCTCCTGAATATACCCTCCTTGTGAGAGGTAAACTAGAGGATAATGAAAGAAACTCAATTGAAGAAAGAAACTCAAAATGGGATTACTAAAAATGAATCATTGAAGAAAGAAACTCAATTCAAGAAATTGCAAAAAGGATAATGAAATTGGCTATGAAGAAAATAGCATATCCATTTAGGCTAGAGGGTATGGAGAGCCATATCACATGAGGATGGGCCGCCACGTAGGCGTCACATCACCATCTCATGAAGGATGGGACTCCTTGCATTTTGAGGGGGGTGGAGGATGGCCCTACCCCACCAAATTATTTTATAATTTTCTAATTTTTTTTTGTTAACTTAATAAAAACTTCATAAAAATAAAAAAAAACAACATAAAACAACATAATTAAATTCATTTCATAACATAAAAAAAATTACATTTCCTAAAAATTAAAATTACTAATCCTAGAAACGGTAAACATAAAAACGAAAAAAAAAATAACGATACGATTAAAAAAGTAAACAACCTACAACCGCCATTTTTTCTTAACCTCCTCTTTCATCATCCGATAAACCTCGCGTTCATCCTCTGGAACCGAGTCAAGATCCAACCTCATAATCCTAAAAAATATGGAGAGTTTTTTTATAAAAGTGGAAGAGAATGGGAGAAGTATTGAGAAAATGGTATAAAAATGGATGAGATAAGGGTATTTATTTAAAGGTAAAAAGGTTTTTTTTTTATTAAAATATAGCAGTTGTAACGGCTACATGTTTCAAATCAAGGTCCGTCGAGCCCGGCTGGTGGGTGACGGAAAGGACTAGCCGACCCTATGGGGGGCGGTGTGGGGGACCGGCACCGGGCCAAGCCGTGCCTCAGCCGGCCCCCATACCGTCTGGTCTTAGCCCCCTCTGATTCGAACGGCTTCTTGAGTTTATCAAACCGAAAGTCAAGGTGATATAAATATTAGAGTAAGAAAATACTAAAAGAAAAATCATATTTAGTTGTGTCAAAATTCACTTCCATCCACTTAACCCTTTGAGTGGCAATAAACAGTAAAAACTGATTTCAACATATTCGGTTTCTTTTTCCATATCACTTAACTATTGTTAGAATTAATTAAAATTCAGTGTGTCAAAATGGAGTTCCATCCACTTAACCCGATTATTAAGAATAAAACAAATTAAGTTTATAACAAAAATTAGAATTATTAAGTTATAACAAATATTCAATATTAAGATCTGTAGTTTAAACTCAGTTGTGTCAAAATGGAGTTCCATCCACTTGACCGGTACGGTTCGGTTTGGTACCGGTATTTGAGGGTAAAAACCGGTAAATACCGGTACCATACCGAACCGGTATCGAAAATATCAAAAGTCGATACCGAAAATGTACCCAGTTCGGTAAATTCGGTACCGGTACTGGTTCGGTACCGGTACCGGGTACCATTTGCTGATCCCTTGGCCAGGTTGCCAACACTCATTTACATTTATTAGTAAAAACTAGAAAGGGTATATTTGTATAACGGAATCGGCATGTTTCTGGTTTAATAAACAACTCGTGCTTGTGTTTGATGTTATGATAACACCGGTTATGTTCGGTTAATCTATTTAACCCGTTAATTAATTACACAGTTTGACCCGTCATCCCATTTATTTAAACAAGTCAACCCATCGAATAGTTTAACACATTTTTTAGAACTTTTCGACCGGTTTAGCTCGTCTCCTTTTTATTCTTTCACCATACCTCTTCATCTCATTTGCCACTTGAAAACACACGTGACTTCAACTTTCTATAACCACATCTTTCAATATCTAACAATCTAATATATATGGGTAAATTAAACTTTTCGTCCTTTTTGTTTGTACCGGATTGCAACGGATAACCTTTAACTTCAATGATTACAGTCACAATCCTTTATTTGGAAAAATCGTCACATCTTTCATCCTTTAGCACTAACAAAGTTAAAAACTTTAGTTAAGTCTATTTATATAAGGGCACTTTGGTCTTTTTATCAATCTAATTAAAATATTTTATAAATAAAACAAAATAAAAAACTTATAAAAATATATACAATAATAATCTCATCTCTCTCTAGAAACTCAGTGCCTCTCCCTCAGCTCTCTCTCTCTCTCTACAAATCGAGTTACCGGAAGGAGAAAATGGAGGAATTAGGGCTAACGGAGGAGGTACGACTGTAATGCAACTTCTTTAGAGAAATTTAGTTAAAGAAATATTACTATATATTAACAATTTCCGTAGATTAGCAAACTGATTGGTCCAATCTACTTTTTTTTGTTTTATTTCTTTATTTCAATCTCAGTTTCTTCCTGCCAAAAAGCTACGTTCTCAGCTAGTTATATCATATTTCCCATTCATTTTGGTATTTAGCTGCAAAACATTTCCTCCTTCAGATGCAAGCAGGAGATGGTGTAATTGTTACGAATCGCTAGGACTGCACAAATATTTTGAAGTTTGGAACCCTAATTTAGGATGGAGGGTGAAAGAGGGGGTTATAAGGTGGGAGGAATCAGGGGTAAAATGCCCTCACGTGCTAAGCATATGATTAGAGTTAACTGAAATTTTTAACCTGGTTTAGGGTAAAGGACGAAACATGCAACGAGTTTTCAAAATAAAGGATTGTGACTGTAATTATTGAAGTTAAAAGCTATCCGTTGCAATCTGGTACAAACATAAAGGACGAAAAATGTAATTTACCCAATATATATTCTTGTTTTTCACATCTCAGTTGGAATTATATACTTTTACGATATCATTTAATAATTTTTAACACTCTACCTTATTTTTATTTCAGTTGGAATTATATACTTTACAATATCATTTAATAATTGGGTAAATTACACTTTTCGTCCTTTATGTATGTATCAGATTGCAATTGTTGACCTTTAACTTCAATAATTACAGTCACGGTCCTTTATTTGGAAAACCCATTACATCATAGATCCTTTAGCACAAACCACGTTAAAATTTTCAGTTAAGTATGACATATGGGTTGCACATGAGGGTATGTTAGTAATTTTACTAACATATCTAAAATATATTTAAGCAAATAAACAAAAATAGAATTAAAAAAATAAAACAATTAATTGAAGAATATAAAATAGCCCAAACACAAATCTCCATTTCTTTTTCTCTTCGTCATCATCCCTTTCGATTCTACTGTTTTTTTTTTTCACAATTTACAATCACTATACTATAGTATATGTATATCCCAAATCTTGGTCACACTCAAATCTTGGTCAATAAATTGTATCTTGGTCACACTCCAGCAACTCAACCCTGCAATGCTCCAGTTCAAGCCTCAAGATCATTTAATTTGATGGCCTCTCTTTAGATCTGTGTAAGTATATCTCAGATCTGTTACATCGAGAAGGTTGTGATTTTCGTTGGGGGTGGTGGTGGCTGTTGGAGCGGGTGATGGTGGTTGTCGAAGATGATGTTTCTTGCCGGTGATGGTGGTTTTGTCGTGACGGTTGTGTTTGTTGTTACGGAGATTGAGGTGGGGTGGTGGTTTCCCGAGAGAGAAAGAGAAGAGAGTTGTGAGAAGAGACGTGACACCGACGGCATTGTGGGGTGGCGCTGTCGCCGTAGCTCCGCCACGAGGGTGGTGGTGGCCGGCCATTTTCTAGAGAGTGACATTAGAGAGAAGAAAAGGGGATAAGGGTTTGCTTGTGTGAGGCTCTGATAGGGGTGAGCAAAAGGAAAAACCCGACCCGACCATTACCTGACCCGACCCGAGAACCGATCAAACATAAAATATAGAACCGATTCACTACCCTAAATATAGGGTCGGTCCGGTCCATAGGTCCAAGTCGGGTTTTACCATGAAAAGAACCGATAACCGACCCGACCCGACCCTATTCTATATGAAAAATTGGAACCGATCTAAATACCTAGGTACTTGGGTTCGGGTCGAGTTGGGTATATTTTCGGTTCGGTTCTCGGTTATTTTCGGTCCGGACCTAAACTTGCTCACCCCTAGGCTCTGAATATGACTGAAGAAAAAAGATATTTTATATATAGAAGTAAAATTACTAAAATACCTTATGTACAACCCATATGTCATACTTAACAGAAAATTGTAACCTGGTTTGTGTTAAAGGACCTAGGGTGTAATGGGTTTTCTAAATAAAGGACCGTGGCTGTAATTATTGAAGTTAAAGGTCAACCATTGCAATCTGATACAAACATAAAGGACGAAAAGTGTAATTTACCCCTAATAATTTTTAACATTCTACCTTATTTTTATTATTTATATTGATACTAGGTTATCACCCGGGACTGCTTCCCGGGTAGTTTAATTTTATTAGTTAATAAACATGTATTTTTATTAAAATGTACATATTATCTCATCAAACTTTTACACGACATTGAATAATTGTTATTGTTAATACAATAATAAATTAAAAAATGTCTTCATTTATGTTAACAATAACAACTTAAGTAAATACTATCATTCATAAATGCATACACGGTCCGGTAATTTTATCACCCAAGATTGCTTCCCGGACAGGAAAATTTAAATTACATTAATAATTTAATAATAAATATATATATATATATATAATTAATGCAAATAAAATGGCATATTACATAAATTACTAAAAAAGTGGATTGTATCATTAGGTATGAAGGTTTCTTTATAAGTTGTGTAAAAAAAAAAGGAATAATGGAATTTAATAATCCCAACTTTCACCAGTTGGCCGGCAACGGACCCATCTTTAAAAATAGCCACTGGCGGTCCCAACTTTTGACATTTTGTAAAACATTGGACCCCGTGTATTAGAAACCGACTATTTTACCCTAAAATTATCTATAAGAGATAGCTGTCGGGTCGGGTCTGATCATGTAAAACCAGTAAACATAAAATTATAGATAATTTTAGGGTTAAAAAGTCGGTTTCTAATACACGGGGTCCAATGTTTTACAAAATGTCAAAAGTTGGGACCGCCAGTGGCTATTTTTAAAGGTGGGTCCGTTGCCGGCCAACTGGTGAAAGTTGGGATTATTAAATTCCATTATTCCAAAAAAAAATCAAGAAATAAGACAAATAATTTTACATTTACAATTTAATTTACTGAAAGTAACATGAGCTCGGTCCGGTTGGTATAGCACGCCCCGCCGCATCCAACGTTGTAGATGCAAGTCCTCTTTGATTTAACAAACATCTGAAATTTAATATCCTTGAAGTCACTTCATAAATAATAAACAAAGTGACAACGACTATTTAATTGCTGATTACAAAAACCACAACTAAGAACACCAACCAATAAGGCAATTCTATCTTAAGTTCTTAGCTTTTCATTAACTACCACATATCGAATAGCACCAACCCATCTACTTATAAACATGTGTAATTGGAGTTATGTTAGATCTCTAACAGTTACCTTCAATTACAAACTTGACACTGTCAACTCGATCTTGCCATTAAATGAAGTCCTTTTAGGTGTGATTTATAATGAAGAATTGGAGTCTATAGCAGCATATGCATATTCTTCTTGGCATATAAACGAACTCATGCATTTATAAACCAGTTTGAAGCCTGTTTCATTCGACTTATAAAGATTTTCAATATGATTAGTTATAATGAAATGTCACGTTCTGTATTTTTGAGCTACACTTGATCTAAGCATGAGCACTGATTAGCTTCTTCAACTATTCTACCTATTGAAAATAAAAAAAATGGTTATTTTATATTATAAAAATTGAAGACGTCATGAACATGACAAAAAATATTGGACGAAAAGGAATTGTCACACACGTCATCAATTTTTTACTGGTTTTTCCTATCTTGAAATCTCGTCCCAATCCTCTGGCCGTCTATTATCCACATACAATTCACCAATAATCAATAATAATATGGTAACTAAAAAACACCCCATAGGGTATCTAATAATATAGGTCACCCTTCACTGTTTTATATACGTAGTGATAAAAGAACTTTTAGTTTTTTAATATGAATTAAATGAAAAAGATAAAAATAAAACACCAGCAACGAAGGGGAAGGCCATCTAACCCAATCCCAAGGCATATCAAGTAGGCGAGTGGCGTCACTTGACCCATTTGACATGTTCAATAGAAATTACGCACTTGACCCGTTCAATAAATATTACACATTTTTATTGTGACTTCTTACCCATTTCATGTTTTCAATAAAAATTACCCACTTGACCTCTTCAACAGAAAGCTTGCAGGTAACAAAACCAAATTCACAACTATTATCATGCTCATCATGTTCAGTATATACCTTCATCAAATTAAGTGGCAACTATTACTCAGTATATACCTTCATCAGCATCCCAAACCATCTTCATCTTGGTCATTAGTGGCCCTACCATCTTCATGTGGTTTGGTTGGATCAATAACCATACATGCTGTAAATTATAGCAGGAAACAATCAATTTAAGACAATACTTACTTGGTTCAGTAATTGTTAACATCCAGGGTCATTAATACATGAAAACAAAGCAGTACGGTTCATTTTATATTATGAACCCATAGAAAAAAAAGGATACAACAGAAAAAAAAAAAAAAACTTTTTATAGCAGAAAAATTGAACTTTTTAGTACCATGACTAACTAATAACAACTAAAACACATTTCTTTTTTTTTTTTAAATAGCAACTTTTTTTCTACTTCAATTTCTAGATGATTCTTAATTAATATAACCTCCTTTTCTTCATATCAAGGCACAAGAAATGCAAAACAAAAACATTCATTTCTTAACAAAACCTGGCAGCAAGCATGAATATGCATATAGAAATATCAGTTCTGATTTATTTCGGCTATTTAACGATAAAGCGAGCATTCGACTATTAGGTCATGTCAAAATTCAACTATACACCAACTGCAAAACACTACCTTTTCCCTGTGGCACAGCAGTTCCAAAACTCGTACTCCAACGGCATAGCCCGCATCCTCCAATCTCATCAAACATAATTTTACAACATCCATGAAAGTAGGTATTAGATATGAATTCCAGTATTACGCATTGAACACTCATTAATTCATATCAAAGATTCCACGGGTCATTTTATAAGACATCAACAACCTTAACAATACCCGTTATCAATCGACCACCAACATCTTTCTATTCGTCACCTAATATAATGTTCAGTGAATCTACTCATCTAAAATGAAGTATAAAAATGACTTCAACAGAACCTTGCAAGTAGGACAGAGCTGAGACCAATTTCCAGTCCAATTAGCTGAGTTGTTCAGATCAATTTTCACCAAAGGACCCTGCATAGAATTTATTTGTATGGTCACACGTCGTGTACGTATTTTTGTTGTGAAATACAACACAACCACCCTTTAAACCCCCAATCATCCACCAACGAATCCAGTAAAGAAAACTTCAATAAAAGCCGTAAATCATAATCAAGTAAGAAACGTCGGAAACAACCAAAAAAATCCGACTATATGCAAAATCAAACAAAGAGCATACCATGAAAAATTCTATAGAATGAAGAAACGGTTCATCAAATATAACTTATCTCCGCCGCTGTCTACAAATCTATGGCATGAACAGATAGATTCGTTTTTCATTTCTGTAGTGATTGACCAACATCTAATTGATCCTTAATCAGTGGTGAAGATGGCGATGATTGATCTAGAAGAAAGAGGAAAGGGAGGCTAGGGTTTAGAATGGGGATTACCTGGAAGGTTTAGAATGGGGATTACCTGGAAGTGAATAACCTTGATTTTGGAATCCTTTGTTAAGCCATTCACACAAGCGATTCAGAGAGAATGAGATGCAGGTAGAAGAAGAAGAAGCGTATGATAGTTCAAGATTTCAAGGAAAGCATATGGTAGAAGCTTCAAGCCAAAGGAAGGAAGAGGGAGGCTAGGGTTTCGTGTGAAGCAGTGAAGGAAAAGATTGAGCGACATGAATTTAGGTTTTTTAGATGAATTATATACCCGGGTCATAACACGGGTCGGATCACATTAAAACGGGGATCCGCGTTCAATGTTAATACCCATCCAGTTTCCCGCCAAAACCAAATCTAAGAAGCCCAAATATTGCGACACGTGTCCCAAATTTTTTTTATTTATTATATATAATAGATTGATATACTGATCTTTTCCAACTAATAATAAGGTTATATTTTATGGGTGTTTGGGATTCCTTCTTAAAAGTGACTTATTAACTTATATAAGTCATAAGTGAGAAGTTAGAAATTCTAACTTCTCAAAAATGACTTCTCAGCACACAAAATCTTCTAAAATAAGTTAACCCAAACACTCAAAAAACAACTTATTAACTTTTATAAGTCATAAGTTGCCCCAAAATAAGCTAACCCAAACACCCCTTTTATTGCAATAATAAGATACAACTTTATATCTTGTTAGAGACTATTTGCAACCTTTAAAAATATTTGGATGCAATGGCATAAGCCGGTGAACTTTTGGTCAAACAAGTGTAAATTTATCAGAATAAAATATATATTTTCAGTATACACAACTTGTCCAATTGGTTTAATCTAAAACTTCATATTCTTACTTCGATAGTTAATTTAAAACATCATAAATAAAACAATATATCAAATGAAATAAGATTAGACCAACAACCTACCCATGATTCATCTTTAATAAAACAAACAAAAACCCACCATGCACCCTAAAGACTAAAGAGCAGCGACCACCCCTCACCGTCTCCGAGAAATCCGATAAATCCCTCCCCTCAGGCGTCAGCCATATCCGGTCGCTACCTCACTGTCTCTCGCTCCGTTACCGCCCATGTCAACCACCACCCACCGTCATCTATTTCCACCGTTGGAACAAAACCACCCTTTAAGAGATCAAGCGCACAACGACCATGTCACGTCCCGTAGGACCAGCTATAATGGCTAAGGGGTGTATTCTCCCAGTTAGTTATCTGGTAGCTGCACAGGGGAAAACGGGTCAACAAATGGCGATGACCTACAAAATCAATAGATAGAATTCTCATCACTCTGCGTGATTATGAAACCTGCTTATGATTTTTATTTGTTCGCCGGAAATAAGGGCGTTGGAAAAGCAAATGAGCCCCGAGATAAAGACATCCCCTGGCTGGTGGTCCTCCCCGGCCCCCGCCCACCCCAGGGCCGGCTCTGCTCTTAACAGTAATTTAAATATTTAAGTTATATAAAATATTTAAAGAAAAAAGGATAAAAAAGTGTTTGTGAATCAACACAGGATATCAAAAGATTGCCTGTTTAACCACCAAACCAAAATATTTTGTTACCTCTGTTATCATTGTATAAAAACTACTATAATAAACATACAAAAAAGCAAAAGTTACCAACGAAGCACAAACAAAAACAGTCAAGAAACAAGACATTCAAGAACTTCCTATACAAATATCCATTTTTTATCTCAATGGCCAAGGTAAACTCGGTCAACACATAGACCGTTTCTTCATTAACCCGTTGGATGGTTAAAGACTCATTTACCTACCAACCCATGACCCGTTTTCTATTCCATGACCCATTTAAACAAAACCGGTAACCGACTTGACCCGTACATGACCGGTAACATCAAAATCAAACCCAACACCCACTGATGTTACGGGTTGTGTACGGGCCAAGTCGGTTCCTAAATCTAAGTCCTCCACTTATGGGTGGTCAAATGTTGTTGACTTAAAAAAACTTACACTTGAGACTTTGATTGTTATTAAAATGCTGATTCAATGAACATATGTGACCGCTTACTCCATTTTGCTGTATATTACACTGCTAAAATCTTTCTCAATACTGGTCTTGAAGATCCTTTAGCAATTAGCATGCCATGGGTATAAGTTCCCTGCAAGTATAGTAGAAACATATAATATATTCGGTTGGCCCACTAGTGATTTAAAGAAGATCACAATTTACAATAATACAATTTATATAACACTAATCTAATTTTCTAGATGAAGCAAATAAGATGTCTGCAGTAAAACTAGAGTATGAGTCTACGTTCCATCAAATTAAGACTTTTCCTTTCTAGAAAATATCTTAAAGAAATGGAAGATAACCCAAATGAGCAATTTACGTAGAAATTGCCCCCTCTAATTGTACACGAAAGTATAAAACCAAACCTTCAGAAGCCTCTTTATGAGCAACGTTGGCATTCATTAGCCCTGCTGCAGCTTCTATTCCAGCAACACCTGAGCGTTTGTTTACTTTGATCAACTTTGGCTTCATCCACCTTTAAAGCGTTTTGATTGTCTTCATCATCATCATGGTAGCTTAGCCTAAAGGTTGGAACAATTTCATTTGCATTTCCTAAATCTCATATCTCACTATTCAACAGGTCAACCCAATCTTCTCCATCTGTTTTCGTTCTCAATAGCCTTTCGATTGCCTTTATAGCCAAAGGCAAACCACCACATTTTTTCACAATACCATCACCTTGTGGTTTTCGTGTTGCATGTGAGTTAAAGTTACCATCACCTTGTGGCTTTAGTGCTCATTGAAGCTCCTGCAGAACGTGCAATTTTGCCACCAGCATCTTCTGATATTTGCTTCTTACCAGCTTTTGCCTGACTCCTACCCCCAAATCAGATTTATTAGGTTGAAAACAGAGACATACACATACATATATATAAGTTGGACCAATAAACCGGTTAGTACATACATGAACACATATAGATATGTGAAAAGAAGACCATGAAGCCGCAATTTGAATTACAAATTCATGTAAAAAAGAAACAGGCATTCTACTCATAAGTTGGTTTAAATCCAAAGTAACCAGTAACAACAGTTGATGAACAAAACACAGAATGATGGGTTAAGGTAGAGATGACAATTCCAATGCACTACTTAAGAACATGTAGACTGGGGCTATGTTTTATTTTCGAAAAGGTCAAAAGGGGTAATTAAATTGAAAATGGCTGGAACGGGTCAAAAGTCTTATATGATAGCTTGGATGTAGATTTATTTTGTACACAATTACTCCATTTCAATCTCAATTTTGTGGTCCCATTTACCTTGTGAAACACGAAAATGATAACCAGAGAAAAATAAAGCACAAGAAAAATTGAGCTAACAGGAATAGAGGTGACTTTTTCTACTCATTAAGCAATCAACTCATGTTAAATTTTATATCTACAGAATCACACGCTTTGAAATTAAAGTCCCAAATGTAATCTCTATGCATTAATTAAACCTCCAAAAATAGTTCACTATCCAACTAATATAGTTTTTGTAATCAGATTTGAGACTTGAAAACACTAATAGTTTATAAACGTATTTAAAATGTTTTGACATAAAGTATTTTTGGGTCAACCCAGTACACGACATGTTTGACCAGTACAAAGTTTACTTATTTTGACCTGTTATTCAACTTTCAAGCTGGCCAGCCAACCAACCAACCTAGTCTTGATAAGGTGGGCCCGCTCATGGATACACGTAATGGATACACAAGCGTGTCCATCTTAACCAAACCATACAATGAGCTAGATCAAAATGCATAACAGAGTTCAAGTATCCTAGACTGCCAAATCAATTAGCTCTAATAATTGAAGGTGATGAATGCAGAGTTTGATAGAACATCAGAAACAACGAAACAGTAAACTGACAGCATACAAATGAACAGTAATTTAACAACCCAGTCATATAACGTCACTAAATTTCAAATGTTCGTTTAATACAATCAGATGGGACCACAACAACATCAAATTAGGTCACCTCTACATACTGGCGTTACAAATCATAGTCTAACTGTATCCACCACTCAGTGAGGTTAACGAAGTCATATTTCATCGTATAGCTCTTTTACCTGTCCCAGTTTGACTATAAAGGTCAAAACAACAATTTTCCGAAAATTGGAATTGATATGAATATATTTTGATTTTCATAAAAAAAAAATTAATATGTATGTAAAAACATACCTTATTTAAGGCAAGTTCATTGTGCCGTCGAATTGAAGCTCCTGCAGAATGTGCAATTTTGACACCAGCATCTTCTGATGATTGCTTCATACCAGCTTTCGTCCTTACTCCATATCTATCTACAAAGAATTTCAAGTTGAAGTGAAACTAATAGAACTAAAATTGCATAAAAAAGCCTGTTGCCTTGATACCATATTATATTATCTTGTACACAAAATTTCGTCAGAAACTGTGAGAATGAAGGAGGGCAATTTCAGCCCATTTACTTATGAATGTCAAGATGGGTCGATTTGGTTTGTTTTCCACTTTTTCTATCTCAAACTGATCGGATATATAGGGGCATATGGCTTTAAAGTTTACACTTTATTAGTGAAGCGGGTCATATAATGAGCATCTATATCCGGTCGTCTTAATAGCATAAACAGAATGTTGATGAAGATTGCTGTTTACCGTAATGTGTATTTTTTACCATTTAATTCACAGCTTGTAAACAAAGAAATATAAAAATGGTTTGCATAGGGACTAATAAGAGCTGTCATTTGAATCACATATTCATGTAAAATGAAAAGCTACCCCATTAGTCTATGTAGAAGACCATATTAGTCCCTATACTATAGTACTTTGTCTAAAAAATACTACCCCCAAATCGGATTTATTAGGTTGAAAATAGATGACATACACATACATACATACATATATATAAGTTGAACCAATAAACTGGTTACTATATACACAGATATATGAAGGGGAAGACATACACATGCAATTTGAATTACAAACTCATGTTAAAAAGAAACAGGCATTCTACTCATAATAAGTTAGTTTAAATCCAAAGTAACCAGCAATTACGTGTTCATAAATTTGAAGTATTAATCAGCAAATCAAACCCATCAATCATCAATTGAGCTTCAAATCGAACAGTGCAAACAGAGTATCATAACAATGAGAGCACAAAATATAGAAGTCACTTAAGCCCAACTTAATATTACTAGATTTTAGGGAGCTAATTAAAAACTGATTTATTTGTAATTGGTTTCAAACTGGCCCAAAAAGGTGGTTTGTAATAAAAAAATTGAATAATTAGGTTTAATAACCATGCAAATCAATTGCTTATTTCAATATAACAATCATCAATTATTAAAACTTAATTATATTTAATTAGTTAAGAGAGGCCATTAACCTATGTAGTCTCTAAAGTCCAAATCTCTTGTGGCCACCCCTTTTTCTATATCTTTTCATAGGTTGGCTTCAAGCCCATCAGCAAAGAAACCATGACTAGGTTTGGGTCCGATGGAGAATGTCTAAACAAAACCAGTGCGCTAGGCCCACCAGTTAAAAATTCTAGATAAAGAAGTAAATGATATAAAGATCCCAATAAATCTCCTTTTTCTGCAAGGTGATTTATTTGAAAAGAAGATCAATATATATCCTGAAAGAAAGTTAAAAAAAATGCATTAAATCAATAACTTATTTTTCCAAATAAACCATTTGTCAAGCCGTAAAATTTGGTGCCCGGATGAAAACACAAAAAAAATATTTAATTTATGCATATTAAAAGAGTCAAAAGTGTATTTGATAAACAAGTACCAGTAGTAGTCTCTGGTGTTGATACAGGGGATATGAGAGACGATGGGCCTGCTGACTATAGTGGGAGCCTCTTCCATTACACCTTTCTTCAAGATTTTGGCATCCACAGGTTTCCATCCATAATAGAACGGTCTATGATAAAAAGACATTTTAACAAGGTGAGATTCTATAGCCCAAGGTTGTTGGTAATCAAAGACACAATTGATTGAATTCAAAGAATAAGAACAAAATTAACAAATGACACAAACTAAATTTCTGATTACTGAATCATGCTTGACAATCGTTCCCTACTTATACATATTGAACCGGCGTGAAACAATCGACGCAGCGATTGAGATATACCGGTTTACTTAAATGACACCCTAAACCCCTTACATAATAAACTATAGACCTTAAACATACTTTACAATGATAACGCTTATACCTATGCCTGGCAAAATGAGCAGGTCAGATTGGGTGTAGTGACGGATCAAAATGGGTTCGGGTCAGAATGGGTGCGGGTCAGAACGGGTCATGTTAAGGAAAGGGTCATTTTGGTTTGGGTCAGATTGGGTTAATGGATTTGGGTCAGATTGGGTTCGGGTTAGAACGGTCATTTTACAGATTGATGTCTGCACCCAGCAGTAATAGAATCTCTATTCCCTACAGTGTAAAACAGGCCCGGTTATTGAGCTGGGCAGCCGGGGCGAATGCCAAGGCCCAAAATTAAAAGGTGCCCAAAATTTGAAATGTTGTATACATATATTTTATTGATGATTGGGGCTTGGGTCATTAGGGTTGGAGTGCTTCAATGGGACGGCTAAAAGAGGTGGGATATCTGGGGATGAGAGGCTTTCACTTTTGATTATATGTTTTTAAGTGAAAAAATAAGTGTCTACGGTTAAACCGTTTTTTAAAATAAAGGACAAAACTAAATAACATCTTTAACTTCATAAAATACTTAATGTATTAAAAAGGAGCGCCTATTTTAATATTTTCTAACATAAAATAAATTATCCCTCAATATTCAATAATTTGTTAATTTAATAGTTTAATAATTTTGATTATTAAATAATCAAAATAAGTAATTTTATCTTATCAATATATTTTTCGGTGAATATTTGAAAACAAACAAGTATTAGTGGAGCTAGACTTTATATGATGAAAATGTAATATCTTATGAACATATTTTTTTTAGTAAATTACTTTTTGAGTCCCTGTGTTTTAGTAGTTTTAACCACTTTGGTCCAAAATCAAAAGGTTTAACGCCTTGAGTCTCTAACTGTTTATTTTATAACGTTTTGAGTCCAATTTTGTTCATTTTACAACGTTTTTGGTCCAATTTTGTTAAAAAAAAAGTGGACTCAAAAGGTTAAAATTTGGACTCAAAGGGACTCAAATGTTTATAAAAAAGCGTCTAGGGATTTACGGCGTTAAAATATTTTGATTTTTGACTCAAATGGTTAAAACCAATAAAATAAAAGGACTCAAAAAGTAATTTACTCTTTTTTTAAATTCTGGATTATTGGCACAAGAAAGAAACCCAAAAAAATTAATCTAAGGGTAAATTACGCTTTTCGTCCTTTATGTTTGTATCGAATTGCAGTGGATAGCCTTTAACTTCAATAACTACAGTCACAATCCTTTATTTGGAAAACTTGTTACACTTTTCGTCCTTTACCACTAACCAGGTTAAATTTTTCAGTTAACTTTAGTCACATAAGGTTAGTTTAGTCTTTTAACTTTAAAAGAATTTTAATAAATAAAACAAAAATAATTTAATCACCACCAACCCCTAATATTTATTAATAATTAATCTAAAAAATAAAAATAAAACACAAAAATCCTTAAAACATGTATAGCCCTTGACCAACATCTTCTCCATCTCTGGTGAAGCATCCCATCTACGCAGCAACTACAACCACCACAGCCAAGAACTTCATCTCCAGTGAAGCATCACCATCATTGCACCTGTGAGGGGATGGGATCGCCGAATGTTTCTCAGCAACCCTTAGGTTGTGACTTCTTTATTTTCTCTCGACTTTTGCTAATAATCCTATTTCTCTTCTTAGTGGTAAATGGTTTCTCAGACTGTGCTTTACGAACAAATATTCCTTCCTCAATATCTGCTGAGTACCCTGAGGGATTTGGTCGAAAGGAGGTTCCTGTATCTTTTGGTGAACTATCTAGTTGACGATAGATGTCCGAAATTCTTTGCTTACCCATACTGTAGACTAACAAATAGTCAAATAATATAAAACACATAATCACATAAGTTATTTCCTAACACAGAATTTAAAATTTAAGTGTCAGCAGAACACTTCTTTGGCTTGAACCAGTGGCTAGGCTCTGATACCACCTTCTGTCACAACCCCCGATCCCTGATCCCCGGGAACGGGCGGACGTGATCACAGATTTTGGTGGTATCAGTTTATTAAGTCTCGCAGCGGAATTTACATCAGAATCGTAGTTAGGAAATGTTTATCAGAGTAAAACCACCATATTTGATATTAATAAACACATGGGCAAAACCCAAGTTTCTTATTACAATACATTTATAGGGACAAACCCTATTTTATTGAATTTAAAACACCGTTTATTAGGTAACTTTTATAGCCACATTTTCCCAAGCCTTCAGTGCTCTCCAGCTGGCTTTCATTAATTGGCTGTTCACATTGTGTTACCTGTAACGCGTTTTAAAAACATTTGTCAGTCGGAAATACTGGTGAGTGAATCCCAGTTTAATCAAGAAACATTTTATCAATTAAAACAGTATTGAGAGCGATTACAATGTTTATGTCTACACAATTACTCATTCAGTACTTGCCACTCGACCGGATCTATGGCTATGGTCAAATTACCCATTGGCTAACTCGTCGTCCAATGATAATGAATTGTCATATTGACATACTACTCGCAAGTAGTAAATTTTGTATACAAAACCCCATAATACCGGCAGTAATTGAAGAACTACAAAGACTCAATCACCGCTTAATCACATTTGTAAACAATTAAGGTTTTGTAAAGTATTCCAAAAACATTTAACAAAAAGAGGATAACTCACTTTGCTATTATAGGGCTTTCCTTTGTGACTTCCTGGTTATAATCTAATTAAATAAACAATGTATTCGTGTTAGTATAATAACCCATTTTAACATTAGTAATACCCTCCCCGAGACGGCATTCCAACGACTACGTCGGGCAAAACCACGACAGTCATTACGGAATCCTAGATCAATCGGGCAGCGTATCTAATACGTATCCAGGGGTTATAATACTTACAACGGAGCAGAACCTCGCTAATTAGGGGTATAATACCCGAGTATAATAACTCTAATTCAGAATTTTGAGAGTGAGAATGAATTGTGAACGAATTGAAATGGACAGCCGATGCCTCCTTTATATAGTGCTGATACTGAATTCTCTCGCGGCCCGCGTAACATGAGAGCAGGGCTTACGCGGCCCGCGTTGACTCCGGGTCAACGTGTAGCTTGGCTGAGTCGATGTGTAGGCTTGACGGGTGTTGTGCCACGTGGCGGCACCAGGCTGCGCCACAATTCAGGGCACTCGCGGCCCGCCTGGACTTAAGAAATCAAAGGAGTCTGGTTCTAGCTTTCATACGGCCCGCGTAAGGGTTTGGGGTGGGCTCTCGCGGCCCGCCTCAGCCCTAGATTTAAACTTTTATATTTTATTTAAAGACTATATTGTATCACGGGCTCGGTTTTTACATACGGGGTGTATTTAAAAACATATTGGGGTATTCTAAATATATTAGGGGTGTCAGAAATATTTTGGAGGGTTGATATATCTTGGGTAAAATTCCTGGGTTATTTGATAAAATATATAGTGCACTCACATTAAGTATGGTAACCCAATTCCACTTTATCCCTACGTCACTAGACAGAACCCCAACGAATTTAGGCAGAGCCTTGACATACGTTACGGAGCCCTACGTCACTTGGACAGGGTATCAGTGATCAGGGGCTACAATACTTAAAATGGAGCAGCACCATATTATTATTATAACTAAAATATAAAAATTTTTAGAGAGAGAGAGAGAGGGATTTCGTGAGAGTCTGAAAGAAATGGACAGCTTCTCTTGAAACTCATGCTTCCATTTATAGTTGTAAATGGAACTTGGAGTGTACGCTTCCTTTTCCACATATAGCTTTGAATTAAATTCCTACTATGTACTATTCTTTATTTTAATTGAATGAAATATTAAATTCTTTTATTATATCATACGTAAGTTATGATATGGTATTATTATTATTATTATTATTATTATTATTATTATTATTATTATTATTATTATTATTATTATTATTATTAATTACTTACATTATTACTTTTTGAATTATTTTATTATTTTAAATAATATATATTATAATTAATTAACTATTATACTTTTTTGGCGCTTATAACTTTAAAAATATAACGTTTTATATAATAATAAATATGCCATTTAGAATGAGAATAATTTTATCTACATTTGGGTTTAAGTTTCATTAAAAACGGAGTAAGTTCAAATATAAAGTATTTTTTTTTATAATTTAATTATTAAATGGTTCCTACACTTGCCAAAACACCTTATATTTTTATTGGTCAACTTACCCCTGATGCATCATTTTAATAACATAAGTTTTTATATATATAAATAAAATTTTTAGGGTTGTTACATTCTCTCCACCTTATTTTAAATCTCGTCCTCGAGATTCCCTAAAATATAGATAAATATTTTTAGGTAGTCTAGTTTCTAGGTATATTCTGGTTCTTGTTGTGAACTTCACTTTGACCAGAACTATTCTCTATGTTTTGAGATTCTTATCCTTGACCGAAATATGTTTTGTATTTTAACACAGCTTTTAGTTACAGGTTTCCTAATGCGTTAATAATTGCAAGGGAATTCTTATACTTTTGATGGCGTTCCAACTTATAGAGTTCCTGTTGTTTATCTTGTCGCACGAATTTCGAGACGGGTGATCAAACGAAATAATGTTTGATATCGGAATTATAGACGTATACGAGAGATTCCTAATAAATAAGTCTAAACTTATCATTGACACACTTGTTCATGATTTATTCCTAATTGTCAATCAATATGGTCTTTGGATTTCCTCATAGACATACATGTCTATATAATCATAGATTTCACATACACCATTTATAAGGTCAGTGTATTTAACAGATTCATATTTCCAAAACAGGTCAGACATCAGGTCATAGCACTATTTAGGGAATTCCATTATCATGACATATACCCCATCTCACCCGGTCTTGCCGGAGAGGTAACCCCATCTCACCCGGTCTCGCCGGAGAGGTAACCCCATCTCACCCGGACAAGCTGGAGAGTCTACCGCACCATGCCCAGTTTTACCGGAGAGGTAATTATCATGATATTTCCCATAAATAGACTTCTCTCAAATCAGGATTTTGAAAGCACATCGTTTATCATAGTTTGCATCAAGAAATAAGGAAATCAGTATTCTCATGTTAGATAATATTCTAGAACCGAGTAGTATCAATAAACAAGAAATAACAGTGGCCAGTTGTTATCGCTTATTTATCATACAGGCACTGTTCTAGTCATCATCCTCACAGGATACCAATAACTATCACACTTTATCTATGCAAGTAATTGGCTTATCTCAAAGCTTTATACTAAGGCATTCTTCTTAGATTCAAGTCTAAATATTGTCCTGGTTGTTACCAGTGAATATCAATATCCCAACTCTTTTCATTTAAGCATAGATATTATTATGGTTGTGGTTTTCTTTTGGTTAGAGAATGGAGTTTCAAATATATCATGGTCTACATTAATACTATAGCTAGGTTCAATGTAATAAGTATGCTTACAGCTAACTCTATTTATGCATATAAAATCTTAGATCCCATTACAAGGAATATTTCATTAAGACAGATGGCATTTTAAAACATAGTAGGTTTCATGGTTTAAACTTCATATTTGAATTACCAATGACATTTTCTTTTATGCTTATCTTACAGAAGATATTATATTGGGTATATTCTCAAGAAATTCTATTGGGTATAGGCATATGTGTATAAAATTTCAAATCTCTAGTTAATATTAAACTTACATATATAAAATAATAACTATACATTCGATGGTACCAATCATCAAGCTTATTTCCATGACTTTATTTTATCCTTTTATAAAGGTAGAAAATAAATTTCTATCAAATATAATATTTTGGAATTTAAAAGTTTAGGGAATTAACTTACTAAAAATATAAGCTTTCTGAATTCATGGGAATAAATTTATTTATTTATTTATTATTATTATTTTTTTTAACTAGTTGGTTGAATCATATTGTTTCAAAATATCAAAACTTAACTCTCACCTTTATTGTATATTATATTATTTATTCAAAGAAGTAAATAATACAAAGTTTTGACGTTTCAAAAATTGATTCTAATTATATTTGAGTAATATATTAGAATATATATGTATATCCCATACAATATTAATAGTAATTACAATATTAAGATTGTAATATGAATTTTAAATAAAGTTATATAAGGGACAAAAGTACCAAACACACATTTAAGTCAACTATTCTTATGTGAGGCATCCATTTTTAATTCTAGTGTGATAAAAATGAATGTTTAGGAACATTTTGACGTGCCAGGTAAAATAAATAATTAGATACTAAATTATTGATTTAAGTAGGATAAGAAAAGATGTTTTCACTGTTGCAATATCCATACTTTTAAAAATTTAATTATCTAATCTTTTACCATAAGTAAATGTGCAAGGATCAAAAATATAAAGTATATTATTTTCGTAGAGTATAATATACTTATACTTATGAGAAAATAGGATTTGTATACATATTCTAGTAAAAAAAAATATCTGATAGCCTTGTTACATTTTAATAAACCCGCGATGGACTTATAACATAAGTGCATATACTATTCTGTATACTATATTATACTTATTAGAATTTATTACACCATGATATTTTATTAAAATTTTAGATATAAAATATATCTGTTACTCACTGTACTATCTTATAGTAAAATATACTATTCATATATCATTGTAAAATGTTTTATTATTATACTAATAGTATAAAAGGTACGAATGAACTCAAATATTATGAGATATAAAAAAATGTATTTGACTTACTGTACGAGTCGAATATAAAAAAAAATTTATATTAGATTTTAGATATCAACTTATTTTTCCAACCGAAAACCGTGTAGGATAGATACCCATATGTACTAGTGGATTTCTATATTTTGGTCAAACTTTAACACCTGTTTGAAAAATGAATATTTTCCTCAAATATTTTAAAGATACCCCAAAGATGTACTACAAAATTAATTTAAGTTTGAACGAATAAATTATTTTGAGAAAGAACATCTTAATAAAATAATTAATATATGGTTTTAGGCAAACCAACAAACCATGTGCTAATATACAAACCAAAATTAAAAATTTCGCAACTACTTAGAGTAAGTTTAACATCCAATTTATCAATTTCACTCATTTACTAATATTGTATTATTCAACTATTATATATCACTCAGCTGACTCGAATATTTTTCTTTATAATTTAGGATACACAATCCTATAACTAATATGGCTGGTTAATCTTAAAATCTTATATTAATTATTTTCAGGCATAAGATCTATTCTAAACATACCTTAATATTAAAGATTTATAGAAATGCTTTCAACTTTTAATTAGGTCTTTCTACGTAGTCCAACCAACCCAAATCTCTAAAAATTTTAAATGATTTTATTAAATCATGAATACCCGTCATATTCATTTAACTATCTATTTTATCGCTAATTATTTCAATGAAAACTTTTACAAGTGATCCCAACCTCAGTTAATTTATAAAACTATGAAAGTATGAAATCTTATGGTCAGAAGGATAAAATGGAGTGGTAAATTGGTACACCTGGGTTTCAAAACTTACTTTGGTTAGATTTACTAAAGAAATCTTTTTAAATTTTATAAATTTAAAAATCCTTTCGGTTAATTTAATAGCTTCGGTTTTATTTATTGGAATATAAATTATTTTGAAACAATATTATTAAAACCACAAAGCTTTATACCATATATTTCAATATGTATTTGAATCCAAAGTAAATAATTGGTTCCAAAAAGAGAGTCATAACTATGACTGTTTTGTTAATAATTAACTTAGTTTGATGTATATTATGATTTTAATTGAGTAGGTTGTATTAATCATCACAGACAATTTCTAGCACAAACATTTGGGTACAATCATAAAATAGATTGATTAAAAACGGCAAACATTGCGACTTATATATATATATTTATTACAAACTACAACTGGAATTCAAAATATACTAGTGATTATGCATCCATAACTTATTTTAGTCTATCTAAGCTATAGAAGTGTTATGCTCAACATGCCTTTATGTAAAGTTTATTCTATCTCCTGTCTCTACTAAGTTGTTATCTAATGGCAAAGTTCCTTTAAAGTTTCTAGCTCATAGGTGGCATGGGTGCTGGTACTGGTTTGGCCGTTCGACTATTTAATATACGTTAGCATTTACTGCTGTAGTGGCTAACATATGGAGATTTACCCATTGTCCATCTAATTCATCTTCCCACGGTAGGTTATTGCCTATTTCCTGAGTTTGTGTATTTATTTCCTGATTAATTATCGCTCCCTTAGGTTGTGACTTCTTTATTTTCTCTCGACTTTTGCTAATAATCCTATTTCTCTTCTTAGTGGTAAATGGTTTCTCAGACTGTGCTTTACGAACAAATATTCCTTCCTCAATATCTGCTGAGTACCCTGAGGGATTTGGTCGAAAGGAGGTTCCTGTATCTTTTGGTGAACTATCTAGTTGACGATAGATGTCCGAAATTCTTTGCTTACCCATACTGTAGACTAACAAATAGTCAAATAATATAAAACACATAATCACATAAGTTATTTCCTAACACAGAATTTAAAATTTAAGTGTCAGCAGAACACTTCTTTGGCTTGAACCAGTGGCTAGGCTCTGATACCACCTTCTGTCACAACCCCCGATCCCTGATCCCCGGGAACGGGCGGACGTGATCACAGATTTTGGTGGTATCAGTTTATTAAGTCTCGCAGCGGAATTTACATCAGAATCGTAGTTAGGAAATGTTTATCAGAGTAAAACCACCATATTTGATATTAATAAACACATGGGCAAAACCCAAGTTTCTTATTACAATACATTTATAGGGACAAACCCTATTTTATTGAATTTAAAACACCGTTTATTAGGTAACTTTTATAGCCACATTTTCCCAAGCCTTCAGTGCTCTCCAGCTGGCTTTCATTAATTGGCTGTTCACATTGTGTTACCTGTAACGCGTTTTAAAAACATTTGTCAGTCGGAAATACTGGTGAGTGAATCCCAGTTTAATCAAGAAACATTTTATCAATTAAAACAGTATTGAGAGCGATTACAATGTTTATGTCTACACAATTACTCATTCAGTACTTGCCACTCGACCGGATCTATGGCTATGGTCAAATTACCCATTGGCTAACTCGTCGTCCAATGATAATGAATTGTCATATTGACATACTACTCGCAAGTAGTAAATTTTGTATACAAAACCCCATAATACCGGCAGTAATTGAAGAACTACAAAGACTCAATCACCGCTTAATCACATTTGTAAACAATTAAGGTTTTGTAAAGTATTCCAAAAACATTTAACAAAAAGAGGATAACTCACTTTGCTATTATAGGGCTTTCCTTTGTGACTTCCTGGTTATAATCTAATTAAATAAACAATGTATTCGTGTTAGTATAATAACCCATTTTAACATTAGTAATACCCTCCCCGAGACGGCATTCCAACGACTACGTCGGGCAAAACCACGACAGTCATTACGGAATCCTAGATCAATCGGGCAGCGTATCTAATACGTATCCAGGGGTTATAATACTTACAACGGAGCAGAACCTCGCTAATTAGGGGTATAATACCCGAGTATAATAACTCTAATTCAGAATTTTGAGAGTGAGAATGAATTGTGAACGAATTGAAATGGACAGCCGATGCCTCCTTTATATAGTGCTGATACTGAATTCTCTCGCGGCCCGCGTAACATGAGAGCAGGGCTTACGCGGCCCGCGTTGACTCCGGGTCAACGTGTAGCTTGGCTGAGTCGATGTGTAGGCTTGACGGGTGTTGTGCCACGTGGCGGCACCAGGCTGCGCCACAATTCAGGGCACTCGCGGCCCGCGTCAACTTAACATATGGTGTACGCGGCCCGCCTGGACTTAAGAAATCAAAGGAGTCTGGTTCTAGCTTTCATACGGCCCGCGTAAGGGTTTGGGGTGGGCTCTCGCGGCCCGCCTCAGCCCTAGATTTAAACTTTTATATTTTATTTAAAGACTATATTGTATCACGGGCTCGGTTTTTACATACGGGGTGTATTTAAAAACATATTGGGGTATTCTAAATATATTAGGGGTGTCAGAAATATTTTGGAGGGTTGATATATCTTGGGTAAAATTCCTGGGTTATTTGATAAAATATATAGTGCACTCACATTAAGTATGGTAACCCAATTCCACTTTATCCCTACGTCACTAGACAGAACCCCAACGAATTTAGGCAGAGCCTTGACATACGTTACGGAGCCCTACGTCACTTGGACAGGGTATCAGTGATCAGGGGCTACAATACTTAAAATGGAGCAGCACCATATTATTATTATAACTAAAATATAAACATTTTAAGAGAGAGAGAGAGGGATTTCGTGAGAGTCTGAAAGAAATGGACAGCTTCTCTTGAAACTCATGCTTCCATTTATAGTTGTAAATGGAACTTGGAGTGTACGCTTCCTTTTCCACATATAGCTTTGAATTAAATTCCTACTATGTACTATTCTTTATTTTAATTGAATGAAATATTAAATTCTTTTATTATATCATACGTAAGTTATGATATGGTATTATTATTATTATTATTATTATTATTATTATTATTATTAATTACTTACATTATTACTTTTTGAATTATTTTATTATTTTAAATAATATATATTATAATTAATTAACTATTATACTTATTTGGCGCTTATAACTTTAAAAATATAACGTTTTATATAATAATAAATATGCCATTTAGAATGAGAATAATTTTATCTACATTTGGGTCTAAGTTTCATTAAAAACGGAGTAAGTTCAAATATAAAGTATTTTTTTTTATAATTTAATTATTAAATGGTTCCTACACTTGCCAAAACACCTTATATTTTTATTGGTCAACTTACCCCTGATGCATCATTTTAATAACATAAGTTTTTATATATATAAATAAAATTTTTAGGGTTGTTACAGACATCAAGTGGGCTTTCGCTAGTGCTGTATGGCGAGCAAAGGACTTCATGGAAAGGACTGGTCAAACCAGCTTGGAAAGCAAGAAAGACACCAAGTATGGGTTCGATAAGCATTCTGTTAAGTGCTTTAATTGTGGTGAACGTGGCCATTTCAAGCGTGAATGTACGAAGCCAGCTCAACATGGGAACCAGAATCCTTAAGAGGTCAAGGCAACCAGGCGAATCAGAATCAAGCCAGGAATGACGATCGCACCTTGGTTCCTGCAAACAATCAAGCAGGACCATCGAACACCAATCAAGCTCTTGTGGTGCAAATAGATGAAGGTTGCGACTGGTCAATGCAATTAGGCATTGGTGATCAGGGTGGAGCAGCTTGTTTTGCTGAAGCTGCTAAGGATTTGAAGCACGCCAGTGGTGGAGAATCTTCCGCCAGTGGTGGTGAATCTTCAGATGAAGAGAGTTCTGGTTATTCAAGGAGTTCTGATGAGGAAATCTCAACCTCAGGTGAAGATTATTCTGATGATGTATCTAGTGGTAGAATCGATGCAGATATTGATGAATTGTTATGAGAAGCTACAGCAAGGAATGATAGAAGATCTATTCTGGTGGATCAAGCTGCTTATTCTTCTTCTTCTCTTCATTCAGCCTTTATGGCTAATGGCGGCAGTTCATCAAGCTAGGTATGTGTCGATGAACCAACTGTTGTTAATTGTGATAATTATGCTAGCTTATGTGTTAAATGTGCTGATTTGGATGATAATATGTCTGAGTTGCAAAGCAAACATGATGCTTTAAATGCTGAATTGTTTGACTTGCAAAACAAACATGTTTCGTTAGATGCTAAGTGGTGTGATTTGCAAAGCAAACATGAGGCTTTGCGAAACAAATATGAAGTGACAAATATCCACAATCAAAAGTTGATAGTGGATCTTTCGAAATGCAAAGAGGCTAACATGTTTTATGAAAACCATGAAAAGGAATTTAAAACGGTGGTTGCAAATTTAAGAAAAGATAAAACCGAACTGAAAAAATTGGTTTCAAGAAAACAAACTGACATAAACTGTTATATCAATCGTCTTGAGATCATGCAAAAAGATTTAGCCTGTACAAAGTGTGAAAGTGAGGCGATCCGGCTTAAGCTAGACAGTTATTCACACTCTAGATACGTGTTGGATCACATCATTGACACACAAAAAGAGAAAAAGGATGTCACGTGCATTGGATATAAGAAATGTCCACCACCTGTTAGACAAAATTTTGATGCCATGCCTGATGAGGAGAATAGAACTCATTACGAGGAATCTGTTCTTTTAGACATTGAGGAATTTGCAACGGGACTTGGATACAAACCGGAAGTACCATCAGATTCGGATGTGTCAGCAGATACAAGTGTGTTTTCTGCTGAACAAAATCAGGATCCTCCGGTCATTGTTGAGGATGCTGATTCTTCAGATGATGAATCCGATGAAACTGACTCAGCACAGTCTGATGCGGTAATCAAAGAAGTGGACATACCTCTTGAGAATCATATTCTATGTGATCCTCCCGCAAAACCTGCTAAGACTGTTCTGGTCGAGTTCACGTCTGTAAAAGAGTCTGAGAGTGTGAATTTGCTGTACACTCTTGTTGGTGATGATAAAATCTACTCCGACAAAGATTTTCCTATTAAGAATGTTAATCAATCTTTAATAAGGAAAATTTTTGAGGATTCAACAAGTAAGTTTTTGGGAAAGACAGGATCACACGTTGTGGTAACACAGTGTCCTCCTATCCCAAAGGCTGAAGTTCGAAAACAATGTGGCAATCAGAAATTACCAATAGTGAAAAAGCAGCAAAATCGCACCAAACCAAAAGGTAAATCACCGACTCAAGGTCAAAAGAAACAGACCCAGAAAAAGGACAAGAAGGTGAACTTTGTGAAATCAAAGGGAACGGATAAAATTGACACATTTGAAAACAAATCTAACCTAGATTTTGTTAATCAAGCGAAAATTTTGAAAAGAAATGAACAAAAGAGTTCAAAACCAAGTACCTCGGGATCACAAAGTTCATCATCAACAAGACAATCACATGATACTACGGGGTTTGTAGAACGAAGATCCTGTTTTTCATGTGGCACATTTGGACATATTATTCGCAATTGTCCATATCTTCATAAACAAAAAGCCAAAGTTGATGATCCCTGTGACCAAATTGACCGCAAGCGATCTGTTTCATCAAAACCAGATCCCCGTCTTGTAAAAGAAAGGGAAAAGAAACAGAAACGGCAACAGGTTAAGAAAATTGAAAAAGCAATCAAAACCGGTGTGGTTAACAAAACATCTGTTTCTGTCAAACCAGACAATTCAAAAACTTCAGACAAACATGAAGTTAAGATTTTAAATAATAAAATTGGTAAAACAAAATAGACTTGGAAACCAAAAACGGTTACTGTATCAGGGGGAACATCCCAATTTCCACAACATCGTGAAGTTCAAGTAACTTACGTTGATGAAAATGGAAGACCCAAGACCACAAAGGCTTGGGTCCCCATCTCCAACTAATCATGTGAGTACATGTGCAGGGTGTTCCAGGAGGAACTTTCAGCAGTCATTGGATTGTTGATAGTGGGGCATCCAGGCACATGACAGGCGACATGAAGCTTCTCTACGACGTTAAATCTATTAGAGGAGGTTATGTTTCTTTTGCTGGAGATAAAGGCGGTTATATTACGGGAGAAGGAATGGTATCTAACGGGGTTGTAAGTTTTGACAAGATCAACTTCATACAACAATTTGATCACAATCTTCTCAGCGTTTCACAAATCTGTGATAAACAGTTTTCAGTACACTTTGATGCAAATGGATGTTACGTGCTGAAACCCGGCTTCAAGATTCCAAAAGAATGGATTCTCTTATCAGCTCCAAGGATAAACGATTTATATGTCCTTGATATGAGCCAAGCAATAACAACGACTGCACAAGCAACTTGTTTTATTACCAAAGCCACTGAAAAAGACTCAATCTCTTGGCACAGACGTATGGGTCACATTCACTTACGGAAAATGAATCATTTGGTGTCGAATGAATTAGTGAATGGTGTTCTTCTTAAAAATTTCTATCTTCAAGACGTCTGTGTTTCATGCCAAAAAGGAAAGCAAACTAAGAAGCGACATCCGACAAAGAAGATCAACATGGTGGCAGTTCCTCTTGAATGTTTACACATGGATTTGTTCGGTCCTGTCAAACACAAAAGCATCAGGAATGATCAATACTGCCTCGTAATAACTGATGATTATTCAAGATTTTCTTAGGTGGCGTATATGGCTCACAAGAGTGAAACTTTCGGTATCATCAAAAACTTGATCATTCAAATTGAGAATTTGTATAAGTTGAAGGTTAGGCGGATACGGAGCGACAATGGTACGGAATTTAAAAATCATGCTATGGCGGAGTTTTGCACATCAAAAGGTATTCTTCACGAATTTAGTGCGGCTTATACTCCTCAACAGAACGGCGTCGCTGAACGTAAGAACCGTACATTGATCGAGACTGCTAGGACTATGTTGGTAGAATCGCAGTTGCCCATTCCATTCTGGAGTGAAGTTGTGGCCTCTACATGTTACACGATGAATCGAGTCCTTACAATCAAAAAACACAACAAGACCTGCTTCGAGCTTCTTCACAAATGGAAACCAGATTTGTCATATCTTGAACCGTTTGGAGCTACTTGCACAATTATCGATCCTAATGGAAAGTTTGGGGCAAAAGCTATTGAAGGTCACTTTCTTGGTTATGCCACCCCGAACTTAAGAGTCTGGAATCTAGAGACAAAAAGGGTTGAAGAATGGTCTGAAGTCAGAGTACAAAGGCACACATTGCCAGTCAAATGTCCTGGTTAACCTTGGATGTTTGACTACGATGACTTTTTCAATTCGATCAATGTTGAAGCAGTTGAAGAAAATGCTGCGACAAGGATGTTTTTCGAGAGTGACAACGCAACAGATTCACCGTTGGTTCGTCCAATTGTTGTCAATCAAGAGCCATCTTCAGTGAATAATAATGCTCTCGACAATGAGGATTTTCATGATGCAACCAAACTGAATGAATCTTCAGAGGATGAAGAATTTCTAGATGCAGATCAAGAAGCTCCTACATCAGCTGTTCATGGTACTTTAGAGGCTACACCTCCAGTGGACGCCCCTAAAATAGCTGAAGCTACTGCATCATCCTTTTCGTCAGTTTCGGGTATTGAATTGGTTGTTGATCTAAATCTCAACAATCTGGGTACAAATATTCCAGTTCAAGATAACCCAGAAACACGGATTCACAATACCCATCCTCAACAAAACATCATCGGTAATGTACAGAGTGGCATTCAAACAAGAAACATGTTGCGAAATAAGAACAACGCAGGCTTGTATGCGGTGATTCGAGAATCTGGTCAACAAAACGATTGGTCTTTCGCGTGTTATGTCTCACAGGAAGAGCCAAGAACTTGGAAAGACGCTTTGAAAGATAACTCTTGGGTTGAAGCAATGCAGGAAGAACTGCAACAATTCCAGAAACTTGGTGTCTGGAAGCTCGTAGAGAAACCTGCTGGTTATAAGAAGATTGGTACCCGTTCGGTGTATTAGTGCAAAAAGGACGACCGTGGAATCGTTATTCGAAACAAAGCAAGATTGGTCGTTCAAGGTTTTCGTCAGATTGAAGGTATAGACTACAACGAAGTGTATGCACCTGTTGCACGTCTGGAAGCAATTCGGATCTTTCTAGCCTATGCATCCTTCAAGGGATTCAAGGTTTACCAGATGGACGTCAAAAGTGCTTTCTTACATGGTCTAGTCGAAGAAGAGGTGTATGTTGAACAGCCTCCAGGTTTTGAAGATCCTATCCATCCCGATCGGGTTTGGTTGCTGAACAAAGCTCTCTATGGTCTACATCAAGCACCGCGAGCTTGGTACGCAACATTATCTAATTATCTGCTGGAGAATGGATTTCGCAGAGGTCTTATCGATTGCACTCTCTTCATAAAAGAACAAGATGGAGATCTTCTACTGGTTCAGGTATATGTGGATGATATTATATTTGGTTCTACTAACAATGTTATGTGTAGGGATTTCGAGCGTGTAATGCAGGATAAATTCGAGATGAGCGCTATGGGGGAGATGACTTTCTTTTTGGGCTTGCAAGTGCAACAAACGAAGTCTGGAATTTTCATCCATCAGACTAAGTATGTTCAAGACATCTTGAGCCGATTCCAGATGTCCGACACATCGCCCATTGGTACCCCACTGCAGCAAAATCACAGAATCAATCGAGACTTGAAGGGTGAACTCGTTAGCTCTTCATACTACCGCGCGATGATTGGATCCCTTATGTACCTCATAGCATCAAGACCAGATATAATGTATCCAACATGCCTGTTAGCCAGATATCAAGTGAACCCGAAGGCCTCACATCTTGCAGCTGTAAAAAGGATTTTTCGTTATTTGAAGGGTTGCCCAGACACCGGTCTATGGTACCCTAAGGATGATAACTTTGATTTAGTCGCTTTCAGTGATTCTGATTTTGGCGGATGCAAAATCGACGGCAAATCCACAACAGCTGGATGCCAGTTTTTAGGAAATCGCCTCGTAACATGGCAGTGCAAGAAGCAGACTTGGGTCGCTACATCAACTTGTGAAGCTGAATACATTGCTGCCTCAAGTTGTTGCTCCCAAGTCCTGTGGATACAACAGCAAATGCGTGATTACGGTTTTGAATTCCTAACTACTCCTATTTTAGTCGATAATTCTGCTGCCTTATCTATCACTAGAAATCCTATGCAGCATTCAAAGACCAAACACATCGAAATTAAATATCACTTCATATGTGATTGCTTTGATAAAAGGCTTATCGATGTTGTTAAAGTCCACACTGATGACCAACGTGCCGACCTTTTTACCAAAGCATTTGATAAATCAATATTTGACTTTTTATTATTGGTAAACGGCATTAAGGTCAAGCAAGAGTAATCCGCATCGGAAAATCGTTTTTGTAAATATCTTTGTGTTTTTAAATTATTGTAAGTTTGTTGATTTTAGGGGGAGTAATCCAAAATTTGAAAAATTCAAAAACATCAAAAAAATTTCAAAACGCAAAAACAATAGAAAAATAAAAATGAGTTTCCTGGCGAGAAAAAGAGAAATTGATAGTACATCAGTGGTCTGTCCAAACCTTTTTAAACTGAAATGCAAAATGAAAAATGTTAAGCAGCTCTATATAAGATGTATCGGTAGGCTCACAATCATTTTAAAGTGTGCAGGGTGATATAAATCTTAAATCGACTGAAGACCAGGTGGGAACCACTCATTGGCATATGGTCTTAGTACCGAAATTTCGTTTGATAGATTGCCGAGGTTCTGAGATATGTGGTATTTATGTTGTTTATCATCTGGGTATCATGGTTGTTTCTTTTACCGAAAAACAAACGGAGACGAAGTCTAGATCTTCCATGATATCATACATACGTGTACATATTGCATACGACCTCAATAAGTGATAAACAATCACATGTCCAAACAAAATAAGTGATAATATATCACAGATTCATCCGGGAGTCAAGTTCGTCTCTTTGCTGTACGAAAGTACTGACCTGTTCACGGACTTGCTCCTGTGCCCCTCATGCATCTGAAAATCAAGTTCCTCATCAATAAGTGATTCTATCACATAGGGCTTGTTTTCATCAAAATAAGTGAGTATCTCACATTTTCATATACGTCAAAACAGATGATAAATGGTATACTCACCAGTAAGATGAATCCTCGTACATACCTTGACACGTGAATGTGTCATGTGTGGATGAACACCGGTCGGTAAGTATAAATCATACCTTAACGTATCCACTCGCCATGATTACATTTGATAAGTTGAGCTTATGTGGATAACAATACCGATAATTGTTATAGGATGCTTATCTATATGTTAACAAAATGAACAACAAGAGCGTTTTGGCGTGACCGTACACTGATATGATTCTCTTACCCTCGAAACTCGCAAAAAGAATGTTTGTATATATTTACTTTTCTTAGTTTCTGCAACTCTGTATATATTTATTTACTGCTTTCAGTCTTTAAGTTTGAAATATTCAAAATACCAAAAAGATTTTAGGTGTGTTTTAATATAAACTTTATAAAAGTCAAAAAGATTTTATTTCTGCTTTAGTTTTGATTAACCGATGTTGGAACTCAAGTCTTCGTTGCCTGAAATCTGATTGAAAACCAAAACGACTGAATCTTCATAAACGGTCAGAGTTTGCAAGCTTTGAAAGTTAATAATCAAAATTGAAAAATCTGTTAGTCGGACGGTAGTTGAATGAGAATTGATCTCATATGTGTCGTTTGTTTATGATAACTATATTCCAAGCAGTTGTCCTCATTACGCGTTTAGATTTCTTGCATGTGCAGATGCTAAAGGCGAAGAGAATGTGTTCGATGACTAGCTTCGGAATGAAGACACGACATGAAGGTACTCAAATGATAAAGATGATCGAGTTGCCGCAGTCAACACCACAAGGATCTAAAGAATTGAAGATCAAAAGATTCACGAGCATAACTCAAAGGAGAGCTTATCTTAAAGGGAAGTTTGTTTACACACTTCCTAAAAGAAAAAGGGAGTTTGTTGATACACTTTCTACTTACGTCAAGTGAAGACTTTAAAGATCCCCCGGCATGCAAGATATGGAAGACGAACCATCACGAGTAGCGTCCAAGGGGGAGTTTGTTGATACACTTTATGTGGACGCGACTCGACTCGACTCGGTTCGACTTGATTTGGTTCGGCTCGGTTAGGTTCGGCTCAAGCCCGACGTCACGACATTCCTCCGTCGTGCGCCCCAGAGTTCGACACGCGAAGCACGGAGAGCCGCGGACCAATTCCCGCTGACACATCATCATGACATCATCATGATGATGTCATGATGATGTCACATGTTGACTAAGCTTAGAAATCTGAATTTTGTGATCCATGTTTACGTAAAGAGTGCATTGGGCCATTCAATTTGATGATCAGCTTTTGATTGGGCTTGCATGTGGGCCGAATCCTATATCTCATAATGCATGTCGACGAAACCTTGAAGGTTTTCGTCGACTTTGAAGTTTCGTCATATGTTTCATCGACAACAACAGGTTTCGTCGCTGCCACATTTCGTTTCGTCGATGCTGTGTTGCTGGGCCTATATAAACAGAACTGTTAGAACAGAGAGAACACACACATGAGAGAACCAGAGATAGTTTACAGAGAGTATTTTGTAAACATTGTATTGTAACCGTTTCAAAGCATTAATACATAGTGTGTTAATCGTTGAGTCTCGTGTTTATCATTTACGTGTTCGAACTTGGTTTAACTTACCCGTTAGGATTTCGCACTCTCGGGTTTGTCGGAAAACAGGGAATACGTTATACTCGATCCTCCGGGTTGACATACATGGTTGGTTCAGAAACTCAACAAGAGAAGCAACTAAAAAAATACAATTGATTACTCGGTCGAATAATGGCCAATAATCCGTTCATAATCGTCGACGACGTCACTGGGGTTTTTTCTCTTCCAGTTACCAGGCCTATCATCTCCGTCTACGTTTGGTTTCCTCAACGAAGAACCATCAGCCATTATCAGCCATTTTTCCTTTGGTTTCTAGTTGATTTTGAGGGTGAGGGTTTTGAATTGATTCCTGCGCTCAAGTTTCAACTCGAGTGAAATATTTGTTGGAATTTGTGGATCAACAGAAATAATGGGTAAAAATTGGTAAAAAATGGTTTATTCTCTTTAATCTAGTAGAACGATCCTTGTAACCATCAACCGTTCAA
Source organism: Helianthus tuberosus (assembly GCA_030545235.1). NCBI lineage: Eukaryota > Viridiplantae > Streptophyta > Magnoliopsida > Asterales > Asteraceae > Helianthus > Helianthus tuberosus. The sequence continues at coordinate 231,095,452 of CM060423.1, read as the reverse complement.
GTTGATATAGGAGAGTTGATGCAATTTTCCAAGCATTTTATCGTGTGTTGTAATTTTAATGAAGCAATGAAGATTGAATATGCAAACCGCATCTGTCTTCTGTTATGATTCGAAACATTCCGAATAACTAGCAGAACCCGACACGTCTTCTGTGATGATTCGAAACATTCCGAATAACTAGCAGAACCCGACAATCACAAGTTGTTGATCTTTGGGTGGTGATTTACTCCCGAACAAACCATGCCCACCTTGACCAGAATAGATAAGCGTATCACTCGATCCACTTACATTCGAATAACGTTGAGAATTCACAACGCTTATGGCCAGATTCTTTCCTTCAATCTTGGCAAAATCAATGCCTGCTTGTTTTATTATCACGAAAGTACTGAACAACCGAGATAACAGCTCCGGTATTTATCACCAACTCATCTTTAGTAGTGTTTGTTTGAGAACCTGATTCAGATACACAACGGTCTCTTTGCTTCGTCCACTAGAACTATTTGTGTATGCATTCTTTTGGTAGTTAACAATGCTAATTAGAAAAAAATCTGTAAAATTATTCATATCGATTGCTATAACAGGATGGATGTGACACACATAGATAGATAAGCTGTCACAGTTGTCAAGACTGTTTGTCGGGTTTCCAATGCTCACACAGGGTGATAAACAACGCTGATACACGTAACATCTAGTTATATTCATATTTATACAATGCCTGCCTCAACTGAGATAACGGACATCCATCAAGCTCAAAAAGAAAACTTGTGTTTCCCATAGTCACAAAAGATTGCGGTTTGTATTTCGCATAGCCACCGTTTCCGTAGTAAAAAACGGTTGGGTTTGCACATTCAATCTTCAATACTTCATTAAAATACCAGTAGAAGAACCCGACACGTCTTCATGTAACGGAGAATGTTCTAGAAATTGAAGGAAAAGGAAAAGATTTGTTGAAATCGAATTTGACAACTATGACAGCTTATTAAAAGTAGCAATCACCTCCAATCATTTCCTGGTCAAATCACACACTATAAAGTTTAAAGTTATCGTGTGTTGTAGTTTGGAAAGATGACCGAACAGAGATCTGAATAACAAACTGTGGAGAACTTGTTTGTGTCGGGTTCTTCTGCTAGTTACTCGATCAACGGACTGATCGGTAACGTTACTCTACTTGTGCTCCGATTTAAGCGGCGTGTTCCGATCAATGTTGTTAAAGATGATGAAGAGTTTAGAAACCCTAGAACGATGGTGTTTTTACTGGAAAAAACGTGATATTTGAAAAAACATCCTTATATACGGGCCGTATACAGTTATACGGCCCGTATACATTTGGTAACATAAAAACCTACCAAATTAATTCCATTGAGCCGTATACGTTTTCCAAATCGTAGAAACGCGTATACGGCTTGTATAACTATATACGGGCCGTATATAGTAAAATAAAAAAAAAACATTCTCTGCGCATTTTCCTATTCAAAAACATTCTATAGGGGCCGTATAAGTGTATACGGCCCGTATACAATAGGGGATGTGAAAATAAGATATAGGGGATGTGGGAACAACTAAACAAGACACCCCTTGTTTATTGATGTTCTTGGTCCTCTTGGTCAACATATTTTAACAATTCTTTTGTTTGGGAGTAGGTAAAGTGTAGGTATATATAGTTGTCACCCAGCTACATAACAACAAATTGGTTTGTACTTTTTTTTATTTAATTTCATGGATTATATTTATAGGGTAAAGCTCTTGTACAAATAATCTTAACATACTAAACATACAAATTGAAGGAAAACTCAAAAAGACAAGGTGGCATTTTTGTAATTATCAATAACTATCAAAGTTACTTTACAAATATACCTAAAAAAACCTAACCACTCCCCCCCCCCCCCCCCCAAAAAAAAAACCTAAACCCCCCACCCCCCAAAAACCTAAAAAAAACCTAACCCCCCCCCCCCCAAAACCTAAAAAAACCTAACCCCCCCCACCCCCCCCCCCCCAAAAAAAAAAACCTAACCCCCCCCCCCCCCCCACCCAAGCTAAAATGCTAAAAACTAAACCCCCAAAAAACCTAAAAAAAAAATTATTTTATTTTTTTAACATTTTTATTAAAAAATCGCTACTTTTAGTAGCAGCAAAAAAAAATTTTTTTTTTTTTTTTTTTTTTTTTGCTAACGAAATGCAGCGATTTTTTAATAAAAATGTTAAAAAAAAAATTGTGTTTTTTAGGTATTTTTGGTTGTAACTTTGATAGTTGGTGGTAATTACAAAAATGCCACCTTGTCTTTTTGGGTTTTCCTTCAATTTGTATGTTTAGGATGTTAAGATTATTTGTATTTGATCTTTTGCCTATATTTATAATTAAAGTCAAGTTATCAATGGTTAAAGAAATCGTTTTTTTTAAACGGAAACTTCCATTAAAACGAACCAAAGAGGTCAACCACAGTTAACAAGAAACTAACATGGAGATGCTACAAAACACAGAAAGAAATCATTTTATTACTGTGTTACACCCATGGTCCGATGAAAGAAATTGTTTATTGAGCTTGAATGAAAATAAACTAATATGAAGTTTGTATGACTAGAAAACTTGACCATTCATTTTATTGATTTAATTTAGTGTAAACGAACACAATAGTATAGTTATACCTCCCCCTTGATATATATATTACAAAGGTAACCAATTTGAAAGGCCAATGCCCACTAGGAAACAAAGCAGCAACGCTTGAACAATGTGTGATTTACCGATGTTTTAACAATGTGAGATATGATAGCTGAATTCTCAAATCGGTGACCGGTTGGACGTCATGAGATGACTCAATAAGTTAACAATGATATATACATAGGTAGGCAGGTAAGGTGATTGACGTTGCTCTATTAAATGATGATTTCAGGTAGGCTCATCCTTTGGTTGAATATAAGTGAGAGCAATAATGGTATTAAAATCTCCATTAATAATCATTTATGACACTACCTAATATATAAAATATTCTTAATATATCAAAGTGCTTAAATCGTTAATTTTGTAATTTTATTTAAACATCCTATATAAAAAAGTCCATTGTTATAAAATGTAGTTAACTTAACCAACGTGTATAATTATACTCCTCCTAATCTCCTATACCTGATACAATTGGGCCTACATGGGCTAAAAACGGGAAATTAAGTGGCCATTCGCCTATGATAGATAGTTGTTGTTGGGCTCAAACCAGCAGCCCAAATGCAGTACATATTTTTAAAAACAATCACAGTGGGCCGGTTGCAATTGTACAAACAGTAAGGTGGGTGCGTTCGAACCACCACTTTTCCCCATAATCACGCTCCCAAAAAGTAATTTATGCCTCCGTTTTAGTTGCTGTTTTGATTTCAATCGTTGCCCCCTTTGTGGGTTTGTTTTTTATTGTAAATTTCTGCTATTTGTGACTAGTGTTTTCTTGTTCTGTGTTTTTTTGCGGTTGATTTATGAACTAGAGGGTTTTTACGCAGATGTGAAATTGGGAATGTATGTTGCGCTCTTGTATGCTTGTTGGTTTTGTTTTTGCTTGTTTTGGAAGGGATTTTAGCTATTGAGTTTGCATGCACACCAGGTGTTTGGTTTAATGCCTCAATGAAAGATGCCTCTTTTTGTTACAGTTTTTGAAATGACTTTGTTTTCAGTGTGTAACTATGTGGCGTTTTGGAGCGGATCTCGGGCTGTTAATTTGTTTAGAACATCAGATGATGGCATTGGGTATTTTGTTCTATTCATATCTAAATCATAGATGTAATTGAACACTTGGTAAAATGAATTAGTTAAGCTGGCTTCTTATTTGAGAACCCATATAAAGAAATTAGCAATAACTCGATAACAAATAGGCTTACATCATGTATATCTGAATAAATTAGAATATTTCTTGGTCAAAACATTATCCCTTTGACCCGTTTTAACCAAACCATTTCTGGCCTCCACTGGTGTATGGCCACTTTTTGTTTGTTTAACAAGTGTAATTCAGAAAAAATTTCAGTTATCTAAAGATGAATTTTTTATATATATAAATTCAGTTGTGGGTTTATAGAACATGCATGCTTGCCATTTCACTCTGTCTAAGCTCTTATAAGTTAATATTTTTGTAGTTTATAATTTATGCATCATTTTGATAGACAATACATTCTTGCTGAATTTTTCAACTTGTTTTACTGCTTTCATGCAATTGGTTCAATCGACTTCATTTTTTTCTTCATGACTTAGTGTGTATGTAGTGTCGATTTTTAATAAAATCAGAAAATTGATCATGTGTATTCCTTAGCTTCTTTTGTAAACTAGATCGACATTCATGTCGTAGTATCCAGTAGATCGTTTTTCATGCCTAAATTGGGGATGAGTACTAAATTAGGGTTCTTGAACCTAAAAGTCGAGGTTTTCCATTTAATTGATTCAAAGAAAAAGAAGTTTGTAAATAACAGGTTATATGGATGTTGATATATACCTAGACTCATATTTATATATGTATAAATTTCGCATACCCTTGAACGAGTGACCCACTAACCTGTTTCTTTTTCAGGAAAGTTTATGAGCGTTTATTAACTAATTATGTTATTTGTTCATAAAGTAGAACTTTAGTTTGATGGCTGTGTATAGCTTTGTATGTTGCATCATAATGTACTATGCAGATTGCTATTGAAAATGGTCTGACTATATCTTTGGGATTCCTTTGGATCTTTTAGGCTGCTAATGCTCATTTAGTTGTTAGATTACTTTTTACTATTTATTTTATTAATATAAAACGGCTTAATAATTTTGTGTCCTAGGTTACATTTCTAATATCGCTAGCTTTTACATGACCGCTCACTCTCTGTGTGTATAGGGATCTGGATGGGGAAAATGGTCAATTCATCAGCCAACATCCGATCGAAAACAGGGTACTCTGTTTTGGTCACTGGAGCAGCTAGTTTCGTCGGAACCCACATCAGCGCCATCTTGAAAAGCCATGATGACTGCGTTTTAGGGTTAGACAATTTTAACAATTATTACGACACCGTTTTGCTGAACAAACTCTTTGACGTTGTACATTTTACTCATACGCAATGCAATTGCCGGTTTTGTTAATGTTCTTGAAGTATGCAAAAATGCAAATTCACAGCCTGCAATTGTTTGGGCATCTTCTAGTTCAGTTTATGGGTGAAATACAAAGGTACCCTTTTCGGAAAAAGACCGAACTGATCAACCCACGAGTCTATACATCGCAACGAAGAAAGCGGGAGAAGAAATCGCAAATATGTATAATCATATTTACGGGTTGTCTTTAATGGGTTTGAGGTTCTTTACGGTTTATGGACCGTGGGGTAGACCGGACATGGCTGACTTTTTCTTCACTAAAGATATCTTGAAACGAAAACCGATTCCCATTTTTGAGTCAGGTAATCACTGGACCATTGCGTGTGATTTTACGTATATTGATGATGTTGTAGAGGGTTGTTTAGGTGCTTTAGACACTACTGAAAAGAGTACAGGAAGTGGTGGGAAGAAAAAAAGGGGCTGCACAGCTTAGAATTTTCAAATTTAGGGAATATTTCGCCTGTACCTGTTTCGGATCTTGTTAGTATTTTGGAGAAGTTATTGAAGGTGAAAGCGAAACGACGTGTGATGAACTTGCCTTGAAATGGTGATGTCCCGTCATTCATGCGAATATTAGTTTGGTGCAAAGGGAGTTTGGGTATAAACCGATGACAGATCTTCAAACGGGGTTGAAGAAGTTTGTTAGATGGTACCAGAAGTATTATGGTACCAGAAGAGTGATCATTGATGCGAAAAGCGGTAAACTTGTTCTTGAATTTTTGTCCCTTTTGATATACTCAGCATGACTTTTTTGTTAAATTTGCACTTTTTGAAAACAAGTGGTTGGTATATGATGTTGCATCAAGTAAGGAGGAAATGGAGATCTCACACGGTGAACAAGTTTTTGGGGTCCATCGGGGTCTTCATTTGAGAACTTTGTGTTCCTGTTAACTCGCGCAAATGTAATTTATTGTAGTAGCATTATTGTAGGATTCGTGACTAATAGAGCAACATTTATTTGGTTGGACTTTTGTATCATTTCCTGGCATTTAAATTATTAGAACACATTAGTTTAAATGTTATCATGTTTTATTTTGTAATTTCTTGATTGGAGTTTGACTTTCTCTATTTTTTTATAGGGTAAATTACATTTTTCGTCCTTTATGTTTGTACCGAATTACAATAGATGCCCTTTAACTTTAATAATTACAGTCACAATCCTTTATTTGTAAAACTCATTACACTCTACGTCCTTTGACCATAACCCAGTTAATTTTTCTAGTTAAATCAAGTCACATGCATCTCACATGAGGGCAAATTAGTCCTTTCACCCAAAAGCACCCCTGCCACCACTACCCACCACTGTCTCTCTCTACCCACAACTCCCACTTCTACGAGAACCCACCCTCACCACCACAACTACCACTTCTACCAAAACCCACCCTCACCACATCAGAATCTTCGTGTTTATCAGAAGCCATTAACAATTCAAACCAAAGAAATATAATAAACTGGTTGGATAGCGGTGCATTATCATTATTAAGCAAATATATTTCATTACTAGATCATTATTAAGCAAATATATTTCATTAAGCAAATATAAATGTTAACAGAAACATTCATCTGTAACAAAATCCGAAAGTTGAAGCTTACAATGGGTTGAGAAAATTCGTAATTTAGATGTATACATTACTATTACTAATAAATTGAAATCCCCATTACTGATGCATACATCGGTGTCTCTATTTCTGCAATTCCCATTTTAAGCGAGACGAACCCAATCAAATTAACCCCAACTATCAAACTTCTGATGCGAATTTCCGGCCAACACTAACTCGAAACCTGCAACTCTACACAAACAACTCTCTGTCTCTCTCTCTCTACATTCCTGAATCCTTAAATAAAAATCATCTAAACTCACTATCCCCTCAACTCTCTATCTCTCTCTCTACATTCCTGAATTATCAACAACACCAGCCATCAACCATCATCACTGTCACCATCGTTTTTTGCAAACCACCGCTGCCCCCCCCCCCACCCTTTAAACCCTAGATCCTAAGCCATCGGAGATAAAGAACTTGAAATGGAAGATATCGGCGGTGGTTATCCTAAGCCGCCGGAGATAAATAACTTGAAATTGAAGAGTCTGGCGAGGCATTTCTGACGAGAGTTAGGGTTAGGGTTTTGAGATTGGTGAAGAGGTAAGAAGTTGAAGAAAGAGAAGTGGTCTGGACAGGATGATTGAGAGATATGATAACTGAGAAGAGACAGCGGAGATGGAGCGGAGGAGGTCGCCGGAGAAGACGGTGTTTCCGGCGGAGGAGACGGAGAGAGAAGAGAGAGAAGTGTGGTAAGAGAGGAAGAGGAGAGAGAGGGTAGGGATGGGTGGTTAGGTGAGAGACGGAAGGAGAGGGAGGAGAGATATTTATATTTGATTTTGTTTTTTTTTATTTATACTATAAATAATTAAGTAGAAAGACTAAACTGCCCTTAAGTGAATAAATTTAACTGAAAATTTTAACCTTGTTAGTGCTAAAGGACGAAAGATGTAATGAGTTTTCCAAATAAAGGATTGTGACTGTAATTATTGAAGTTAAAGGCTATCCATTGCAATACGATACAAACATAAAGGACGAAAAGTGTAATTTACCCTTTTTTATATTTGTTGATATGAATTTGGTTTTTGTGATCCCTTGAGGATAATTTTTCTGTTTGTTTAGCTTTTATTGGGGCTCTTAATGGTTGAGATATCTTACTAGTTCAACACTTAATGGTTTAGATTGTTTGTTTCGCGAATGGTTAAACATTATACCGAGTCTGAATGGTTAAGACCTCTAATCTAAATTGATCATACATTTGTTTCTGAACGGTTAAACATTATACTGGCTCTTAATGATTCAAACCTCTTATTGGTTCATCACTTAATGATTCAATACATCATGTAAAAATAGTCACAAATTACAATTGAAATTACAGATGATTTCCTGTGAAGTTTGCACACATAAGTTCATGCACCGAATTCACATTCAACTACTTGGCACAATAAGTTATGGGGTTGAAGTCATAATAAATTGAATGAAGACTCGTATTTTTGTTGTATAATGTTGAGGTGTACGAAATTGACAAGTGAAAATTACGTATAACATCCTCTCCAAAGATTGTCTTCGTCGCTAACATGTGGCATCTCTTCTTAATTAGCGAGACTTCATCGAACCTCACTAGAGGTGACTTGCTTCAGTGGTAAGTTCCTTTAATCTTCATCAGATGGTAACTTGACATCACAGGCTAGTTCCATAATCCTCATTAATGGTAACTTGCCATTAGAGGCAAAATTCCATTAATTCCAATAAGAGGTATGTAACTTAGACCATGAACGACAAGTGCCACCAGACTCAACTTGTAACCGCTCCAAGGGTTCCTTGAAATTATCAGCCTAAAAAACAATGAATAAATATCTAGTTAAAGAATCCAGCCAATTTTTAAAACAGACGAAATTAATTAAAACTGCTAAAATTGTGGAAAATCTTGACTTCGAAATTGGAGCTCTAGATGTCGAAATTGGGTGCCGACAATCGGGAAAACCCACCTATAGCATTTGTCCAAGCATGTGGCTTGTTGAGACGTGTAAGTATATGATGCATCCTGAAAGTGATAAGATGTATCGGGACTTAAGAAAGAATTTCTGGTGGATATGAATGAAAAAGGATGTAGCAGCATATGTTCCAAAGTGTCTAACTTGTTCACAAGTTAAAGCTGAACATCAGAAACCCTCAGGTTTATTGCAACAATTAGAAATGCTAGTTTGGAAATGGGAATTGATAACAATGGACTTTGTTACTAAATTACCCAAAACAAGAAAAGGTAATGATACAATCTGGGTGATTGTAGACAGGCTAACTCAGTCAGTTCATTTCCTACCAATGAAGGAAACTTTCAGTATGGATCAATTAGCTAAACTGTATGTAAATGAAATAGTTTCATTACATGGAATTCCTTTATCAATTGTTTCTGACAGAGATAGTCGTTTTACCTCTCATTTTTGGACAAGTTTCCAAAAAGCGATGGGAACCAAGTTGAATCTAAGCACAGCTTATCATCCTCAAACTGATGGACAAAGTGAAAGGACAATTCAGACGATGGAGGACATGCTTAGAGCTTGTGTAATTGATTTTGGAGGTAATTGGGACGATCATTTACAATTGATAGAATTTTCTTATAATAACAACTATCATACCAGTATCAATGTTGCACCATTCGAAGCACTTTATGGACGAAAGTGCCAAACCCCGGTCTTTTGGGCAGAAATTGGAAAAAAGCAACTATCCGGACCTGAGATAGTACAAGAAACAACCTACAAAATCATTCAAGTCCAGGGACGACTGAAAGCAGCACGTGATCAACAAAAGAGTTATGCTGATAACAGGCGAAAGCCATTGGAATTTCAGGTAGGAGATAAAGTATTATTAAAAGTCTCTCCTTGGAAAGGAGTGGTAAGATTCATAAAAAGGGGAAAGCTAAGTCCCATGTATGTTGGACCTTTTGAGATTATTAAAAGAATAGGACATGTAGCCTATCAGCTACAACTGCCAGAGGAAATGGCAGGAATACATGATGTATTTCATGTATCTAATCTCAAGAAATGCTTAGCCGATGAATCCCTGGTAGTACCTCTTAAAGATATAGAGGTAAATGAGCAATTAAAATTTGTGGAAAGACCTCTACAGATTGAAGACAGGAAAGTCAAGAATCTCAAACACAAGAGATTAGTTCTGGTCAAAGTGAAATGGGACTCCAAAAGAGGACCAGAATACACATGGGAGCTTGAATCAGCGATGCAAAGGAAATATCCACACTGATTTCAGTAGACCTTGAGGACGAGTTCTAAAACAAGGTGGGGAGGATATAACAACCCTCCTAAATAATTTTCGACAACCCTAATATAATTAAACTATCCCTATATGTCTTAAAACACACCCCGTATATGAAAACCGAGCCCAAAATACCATATATAATTAAAAATAAAATAAAAATAAGAAAAATGAGTCTGTCGCGGGCCGCGACAGACTGCCCTAAAGGCTACGCGGGGCGCGACAGATAGAGGATTAGGCTGCACCCGGTGCTGCCACGTGTCGGGTGGTGTGTCGAGGCTACGAGTGCTGACTGGTCATAGCTAGGCCCTACCCCCTAGGTCACGGGCCGCGTAAGACCTCCCTTGAGTCTTCGCGGGCCGCGAGGGACTGCGAGATCAGCCCTATATAATGGGAGCTCAGGCCTTCAATCCCAGTCGCTCACACACTTTCTTTCTCTCGAATTTCTATATAGTCTAAGTGCTTTTTGGGTATAATACCCCCTAAATAACGAAGTTCTACCCCGTTGTAAGTATTATAACCTCGGTTACGTATTAGATACGCTGCCCGATTGATCCAGGGTTCCGTAACGGCTGTCGTGGTTCTGCCCGACATAGTTGTTGGAATGCCGTCTCGGGGAGGGTATTAATAATGTAATGTCACACCCCGATATTTCCATGTATTACCGGTGGGCCCGGTGGGGAGTATCATGACGTAGTTGATATCATCATAGTCAAACAACACGATATATATAAATGCACAGCGGAAGCAAAAGATAAATATATTACAATCCGAATATAAAGTAATATCAAAGTATTACAACGGAAAGTAAAGGATCCACAGGCGGATCAAATAAAAGGAAAAACTGTTCAACAGACTTTAGACGCCTAGAACTTGCAAGATTCCTTATTAACGCCCTGAGCTTCCAGCCAATTACGTTCAGTACCTGTCACTTAACCTTTTTGGAAAATACGTCAGTTTACACTAGTAAATACAATTAACCGACTCGTTTTAAAAGAGTTTGAAAATTGATTTGAATGCACCAGCCACAAAAATATATTTTATAACTTGGGACAATTATATAAAAATCTTGTATACAGATTTACATGTTCGTTGTACGTTCAGGGCCCGATGTGGAAACCGAGTTAAGATTAACAGACACGCCACAAGTATAGGCCCACAAGAGAGTGAGATACCGTTTCCCTTATGCATTGTCAGGTGTATGCCTACACCTCGTGCATAAGACGTGGCCATTTTATAATACAATGATGTCAAGGATATCCGGGACATGCTCATTAACCCCTAAAGGCTTTTATTTCAAACAATACAGATTAAAGCGGGTTACCTCAATAATTTAATCACAATACGACTACACATTCAATACCCGACCAAGCGGTATTATTATAATACCGTATCCCAAGCCCGTATAGGGAAAATAAGTTAAAAGTATTTACCTGAGCTAGCAATGCAATTTATACTCAACCGTATATTCTAATCAGCAAGCACAAGTACTTCTACTGGGGCTCTTAATCTGGAACGAAGGTTTTATTAACCTATTAGATTTCTAACGGGTCTTATTTAAGTTGTAACTTAGACCGGTTAGTTTTAAGGAAAGGTTTACGGTTCATTACGCATGATTAAGCGAAGACCGGAATAGAATGTGATTTAGACCCGAAAAGTTTGGAGACTTGTATAATATGGGTATACTAAACACATTCTGGATTTTGAGGCAAAAATGATAAGGTTTGACCCGTTTTGGTCAATTTATGCAAACTAGTTACATAAACCGATCCGGACGTGAAATATGCGTAACGGGTAACCATAAGAGTCATATACATGTTTCCTAAGTTAATATGCCTTAAACATGTTGTGATATCAGTAAGATGCCTTCCGTTATGCCCAAAACGAATTTAAAACCAATTTATGCCCCGTAGGGGTATTTTGGTCATTTTAAAAGGTTATAAAAGAGGTTTAATATGAATCTGAGTCTCAGATCTGATTTAATCAGTAAAAATACTTACTTTAATAAGTTATATCAGTAGGGTATTACACATATGTGAATTTTATCATTTATAAGCAAACTATGCATCGAAGGGGCATTTTGGTAATTTCACATAAGGTTTAAAGGTCAAATTTGGAAACCTGAGTTTAAAACTTTTGCTTACTATTAAAGTACATAGATTTACTAAAAATATGAGTAGGTATCAAGTATTATATATTTAAAATAGTTTCTATACATACTATGCGCTTAAAACGCGTGAAAAGACGATTTTAAGCGATCTCCGGGTTTTTAAAGAAAAGCTGATATCTTAATCATCCCAGAAGGCTTAAAATATTTTACTTATCATATAAAATCAGTTGCAAAAGGTTTTGGGGTCAAAAGGGCACAATGGTCAACATTTAAGCATATAACGGAAACATGCAATGAATATGATAACTAAGGATCCAAGTTGTATAACCTCAGAGGGTTACACTAACCTATAACCTGGTCCTAAAGGAATCCTAAGGCATATCTAAACTAAGCTAAATCAGGTCAGAACTGAAAGTCAAAGCAAAAGTCAACTTTTGCGACTTTAGGTCCCAAACCGAGCATATACTTAGAATTGTCGGGTTGAACATGCTTAGACATGTTCAACTAATAATTACCAAGTTATTAAAGTGAGAAAACTGATTTTTATGACTTCCATATTAATGGTTATGAATTTTATTTAAAACAAACCCGTTTGACTTTTATTTGACCCGACAATTAAATTAAGTAAACGTGGTAATTAGGAGGTGCCCTTTTTGAGGGTTTAACACCTACTAATTACGGTCACGTAGCCATGTTCATTACGAACAATGTCTCAACCGTTTAAAAGTCAAAGCGTTCATCAAAACTCTTGACTTTTCAGCTATAACGCTAGAAATTTAAACTAAGCACGAAAGGACACTTACAAAGGGTCCAAGCAAGGAGGGTTGATCCTAAATTCTCAGGTATGAAGAGCAAGGTCTCCAACTTAGAGAATTCAAGATCAAGGTGTGAGTTTGGGGGAAAGTTAAGGTGGGTATTTATAGGATTTCTATGACTGTTAGGATCGTTTCTCGTAATCCGTGATTTAATCTCATCCCTACACTTGTTGGTAACCCCATGTGTATCATATTGCCCCCCCATGATCAGGAACAAACAAGTGGAATTGAGTTGTGAGTGGGTAACAGCTGTTAACAGGCTGTTAAACAAATTTCTGCTGTCTGACAATGGCTTACGGACCGTATGGAGAGGGTCTTACGGTCCGTAAGGTATCAACTTTCACAAAATGTCAGTTTTGGTCCCTGTTATGCATTAAAGCCATTTCCGACACGTTTAAGGCCCGTTAAGCCATCTTTAAGGCTCTAAAATGATGCCTAAACATTGTGGACATGAAACATGCTCAAAAATATGCCGGATGTCGGTTCGTTGGGTCGTACGATCGCGATGTTCGCTTAATTACGAAGGAATGCGCATAAGCGCGAAAAACAATCCAATTTGAGCGACGGATGGATTTTTCTTATGCCAAACACTAAAATAAAATATTTTAGTGCTTACATAAATTTTTGGGTGTCCGGAGATATACAGAACGGAAGATATGCGCGAAAATGCAAACTTGTGCACTTTTTGACACTTTTATTCCCTGGTGGACTTGAAAGTTTATTTTTGCGTACCAAACACCTCTAAACCTATATCCAAGCTATATAACGAATAAATAGGGTATGTTTAACTCATGGTCATATTTCGGAAGGTCCGATAACATACGAATCGACATATTTTTGCAGTTTGACGCTTTAGGTCCCTCCATTGCGCAAACTTGCACATCTCATCATTTAATAGCATTGAAGCCTTATCTAAACCATATTAGGCATTCTTGAAAGTATTATTAAACATGATAATGCCTCGGGCTCGATAAAAGGTCTTTCAGAGGTATAATTAAACATATTGACACTTTTAGTTCCTTATACTTGCAAGGTTGCGCGTAACTTCACTTTTGGGCATAAAAACCTTGGGTGGCCAATGATTGGCAATCCCGAGAGTATAATCAAACATCATGAGGCTCTCGGTTTGTTAAAAGGTCACTCAGAGGTAAGAATTAACATGTTGATGCTTTTAACCCTTTAATGCGCAAACTTTCAATTAATTACGCACACGGCTACACTTGATCAACAAGTGGCTCGTTTGTGAATATAAACTGTAAAAGGTTATTTAGAAACTTATTTTAAGTATACAAACACTTCCAGTCCTTTCATAATCAAGGTTTTAGATTTTTCAAAAAATTAGTCCCTTGAATTCAATGTCTGACTTCATTAGGGTTTATTACACGTGTCAATACATTATTGGACGTGATTTTACGAGGTGTTACATCCTCACCCCCTTAAAAGAAATCTCGACCTCGAGATTTGCTAAGATGTTGGAAGTACTTTTTGTCGCATAATGGACTTAACCTCTATAGCATATCTGGAGCTTTTCCAAGCTCCCAAGTTAACCTTTACAATGGGTACATGTATCCTTTTGGAGCTTCTTCAACTGCCGATCATTAATCGACATAGGTTGCTCATTATATCATAAATCTGCATATCATTATGTGATAGTGCTTCTTGACTTATTGGCGAAACACATCCTTCAGTCACTAGTGTGCAATGTATTGCGAGTTCCGCCAAGCTCCTTAAATAGGTTTTAGCTTATAAGCTACTTGATCTTGATACATTCGATTTCCTTCGAATGATTCTATATATTTAGAGATTAACTAGCCTGATAATTTAACAAATTTGGCACACCCTTCCCGGGTGATATCCTTTGTTGAACCTTATTCCTTAACAAGAAATTAGGAGGTTTGCTATTTTCAGTAATCCTTGATTTTATGTCGAATACTGGCATCTTACAGATGATTACGAATTCGAATGATCTTATTTGTTGTTTTCCAATGCAACTTTCAGATCCTGATAATTGGACTTACCAATCTATCGTCCTAACAATAGATGTTTAGCATGCCATCTATACAAGGTCTCCAAAGGAGCAGTATTGATGTTTATATAACAACTATTATAGAAAAGCTTATCTTAAGGTGAGATGGTTACTCCAACCACTGCTTAACTAATGTTAAATAATAGCTAATCCTTACAGTTAGTCGGACAAATCGACGATCCTGGGCAGCTGATGGCGATTCTTAATCGTTGCCTAATTAGGGTTGCGGTAACAATGCATAAGCAAAATGAACCGTCTTTCATAATTACTATACCGAATTCTCAGGATATTGAGTTAGGCTATATGAACCCTCTATTTTAAAACTTAGTTAATCAGGGTTTGGTTTCTCCAGTGATGGTACTAGCCGTCTTGGAGATTTCATAATATTACAGCCCTTAATGGAATATAATTCTTAACTCTACTTATCTCTTAGGAGGTAAACAGGGTAATCTTTGCAGGAGGTAATCAAGACACACGGAGGTTACAGAGATTTTCCAAATCTCAGGCTCCAGTTCATCCACCATTGCTTGTGCCAAATTAGTGACACATTTATGTTACAATTCCATGAATTCCCTAATCGGGAACATTTACTTGAACAATTCTATTTTTAGATATCTTCTTTGAATACCATTAGCTGACTTTAATACGGTATGACCATTGGAATATCTTTGTGGTTCCATGCATTAAACCTCCATACTGATCAGGCATGGAAGCAATTGATGTGTGCTAAAGCGGTTGAATAAAAACTTGTAAAAATGGTTAAATAAAGACTGACTCAAAAACTGAACTTTTGGACATGCTTTGGCCTAATAGGTATCGGTACTCTCATTGGGATTGTCCCCAGGTAGGAAACGGGTCCTTATAATTGGATTTGTACGAATGCCAGGCCTAGACAGGAGTTCCCAATTTAACGATACTTAACCCTTCCAGTTACTACATGTCCGGCACGAAAACGCATTTTTACAAATTTAATAAAAAGACAAACTTTTAAAAACAACTTAAACTAGACACTCTAAGCTTTAAATTTATACTTAGACTCGATCTTAAAACTAAACCACACAACCGGCAGTGTACCGATCAGTATAGTATAGTTAAAGTAAGTCCGGATGTCGAACCCACAGGACACTGTTGAATTACGTTAAATAGTTTATTTATACTAAAAATTACACAAGAGTAAATATTTTTGTATTTTTTTGATTAAAGGGGGGGTTTTGCTTTGAAAAGTAAATTACTTGAAAATTAATTAATAAAAGTGAACTAAAACAGTTTATGACAAAGATTTAATAATAATATAGGACTATCGAGGTTAGAATCCCACTTGTTAATAACATGCTTTCTACCGGGTAATTGTGTGATATGAAACCGGGATCTTTAGATATTAAACCTTTAAAGACGACGTAGGATTCCTAATCATTCTCGGGAAGTCAACTATGTGACTTTAAAGGTTTATTTTAATTACCGATTTACTAGACTTCTTTATAGTTATCTAGTGTTCTTAGTTAAGTGCTTGGAAAGACTGACTTCCTCACGGTTGTAAATCTAAAGCAATTTAAGAAAACTTAATTTGGTTTAATAGACAAATTAGCGACAATTTAGCTAAAACCTGGTTTCTCACAAAACACAATCTTAGCAATACACTAAACTCGATCTATTAATATTTTTATACCTTACAGCGTTAAAAATAGTAGAACATTAAAACCGGATTAATTCTTGATCATTAGTTCTATGGTTTATTTCACAATCCACCATAAGATTACCCAACCCGTTTAGGACTTGAATATCGACATAATTCTTTTTATGAAAATACATTCACAGTATTCTCATGTTAGATAATATTCTAGAACCGAGTAGTATCAATAAACAAGAAATAACAGTGGCCAGTTGTTATCGCTTATTTATCATACAGGCACTGTTCTAGTCATCATAAATAGACTTCTCTCAAATCAGGATTTTGAAAGCACATCGTTTATCATAGTTTGCATCAAGAAATAAGGAAATCAGTATTCTCATGTTAGATAATATTCTAGAACCGAGTAGTATCAATAAACAAGAAATAACAGTGGCCAGTTGTTATCGCTTATTTATCATACAGGCACTGTTCTAGTCATCATCCTCACAGGATACCAATAACTATCACACTTTATCTATGCAAGTAATTGGCTTATCTCAAAGCTTTATACTAAGGCATTCTTCTTAGATTCAAGTCTAAATATTGTCCTGGTTGTTACCAGTGAATATCAATATCCCAACTCTTTTCATTTAAGCATAGATATTATTATGGTTGTGGTTTTCTTTTGGTTAGAGAATGGAGTTTCAAATATATCATGGTCTACATTAATACTATAGCTAGGTTCAATGTAATAAGTATGCTTACAGCTAACTCTATTTATGCATATAAAATCTTAGATCCCATTACAAGGAATATTTCATTAAGACAGATGGCATTTTAAAACATAGTAGGTTTCATGGTTTAAACTTCATATTTGAATTACCAATGACATTTTCTTTTATGCTTATCTTACAGAAGATATTATATTGGGTATATTCTCAAGAAATTCTATTGGGTATAGGCATATGTGTATAAAATTTCAAATCTCTAGTTAATATTAAACTTACATATATAAAATAATAACTATACATTCGATGGTACCAATCATCAAGCTTATTTCCATGACTTTATTTTATCCTTTTATAAAGGTAGAAAATAAATTTCTATCAAATATAATATTTTGGAATTTAAAAGTTTAGGGAATTAACTTACTAAAAATATAAGCTTTCTGAATTCATGGGAATAAATTTATTTATTTATTTATTATTATTATTTTTTTTAACTAGTTGGTTGAATCATATTGTTTCAAAATATCAAAACTTAACTCTCACCTTTATTGTATATTATATTATTTATTCAAAGAAGTAAATAATACAAAGTTTTGACGTTTCAAAAATTGATTCTAATTATATTTGAGTAATATATTAGAATATATATGTATATCCCATACAATATTAATAGTAATTACAATATTAAGATTGTAATATGAATTTTAAATAAAGTTATATAAGGGACAAAAGTACCAAACACACATTTAAGTCAACTATTCTTATGTGAGGCATCCATTTTTAATTCTAGTGTGATAAAAATGAATGTTTAGGAACATTTTGACGTGCCAGGTAAAATAAATAATTAGATACTAAATTATTGATTTAAGTAGGATAAGAAAAGATGTTTTCACTGTTGCAATATCCATACTTTTAAAAATTTAATTATCTAATCTTTTACCATAAGTAAATGTGCAAGGATCAAAAATATAAAGTATATTATTTTCGTAGAGTATAATATACTTATACTTATGAGAAAATAGGATTTGTATACATATTCTAGTAAAAAAAAATATCTGATAGCCTTGTTACATTTTAATAAACCCGCGATGGACTTATAACATAAGTGCATATACTATTCTGTATACTATATTATACTTATTAGAATTTATTACACCATGATATTTTATTAAAATTTTAGATATAAAATATATCTGTTACTCACTGTACTATCTTATAGTAAAATATACTATTCATATATCATTGTAAAATGTTTTATTATTATACTAATAGTATAAAAGGTACGAATGAACTCAAATATTATGAGATATAAAAAATGTATTTGACTTACTGTACGAGTCGAATATAAAAAAAAATTTATATTAGATTTTAGATATCAACTTATTTTTCCAACCGAAAACCGTGTAGGATAGATACCCATATGTACTAGTGGATTTCTATATTTTGGTCAAACTTTAACACCTGTTTGAAAAATGAATATTTTCCTCAAATATTTTAAAGATACTCCAAAGATGTACTACAAAATTAATTTAAGTTTGAACGAATAAATTATTTTGAGAAAGAACATCTTAATAAAATAATTAATATATGGTTTTAGGCAAACCAACAAACCATGTGCTAATATACAAACCAAAATTAAAAATTTCGCAACTACTTAGAGTAAGTTTAACATCCAATTTATCAATTTCACTCATTTACTAATATTGTATTATTCAACTATTATATATCAGTCAGCTGACTCGAATATTTTTCTTTATAATTTAGGATACACAATCCTATAACTAATATGGCTGGTTAATCTTAAAATCTTATATTAATTATTTTCAGGCATAAGATCTATTCTAAACATACCTTAATATTAAAGATTTATAGAAATGCTTTCAACTTTTAATTAGGTCTTTCTACGTAGTCCAACCAACCCAAATCTCTAAAAATTTTAAATGATTTTATTAAATCATGAATACCCATCATATTCATTTAACTATCTATTTTATCGCTAATTATTTCAATGAAAACTTTTACAAGTGATCCCAACCTCAGTTAATTTATAAAACTATGAAAGTATGAAATCTTATGGTCAGAAGGATAAAATGGAGTGGTAAATTGGTACACCTGGGTTTCAAAACTTACTTTGGTTAGATTTACTAAAGAAATCTTTTTAAATTTTATAAATTTAAAAATCCTTTCGGTTAATTTAATAGCTTCGGTTTTATTTATTGGAATATAAATTATTTTGAAACAATATTATTAAAACCACAAAGCTTTATACCATATATTTCAATATGTATTTGAATCCAAAGTAAATAATTGGTTCCAAAAAGAGAGTCATAACTATGACTGTTTTGTTAATAATTAACTTAGTTTGATGTATATTATGATTTTAATTGAGTAGGTTGTATTAATCATCACAGACAATTTCTAGCACAAACATTTGGGTACAATCATAAAATAGATTGATTAAAAACGGCAAACATTGCGACTTATATATATATATTTATTACAAACTACAACTGGAATTCAAAATATACTAGTGATTATGCATCCATAACTTATTTTAGTCTATCTAAGTTATAGAAGTGTTATGCTCAACATGCCTTTATGTAAAGTTTATTCTATCTCCTGTCTCTACTAAGTTGTTATCTAATGGCAAAGTTCCTTTAAAGTTTCTAGCTCATAGGTGGCATGGGTGCTGGTACTGGTTTGGCCGTTCGACTATTTAATATACGTTAGCATTTACTGCTGTAGTGGCTAACATATGGAGATTTACCCATTGTCCATCTAATTCATCTTCCCACGGTAGGTTATTGCCTATTTCCTGAGTTTGTGTATTTATTTCCTGATTAATTATCGCTCCCTTAGGTTGTGACTTCTTTATTTTCTCTCGACTTTTGCTAATAATCCTATTTCTCTTCTTAGTGGTAAATGGTTTCTCAGACTGTGCTTTACGAACAAATATTCCTTCCTCAATATCTGCTGAGTACCCTGAGGGATTTGGTCGAAAGGAGGTTCCTGTATCTTTTGGTGAACTATCTAGTTGACAATAGATGTCCGAAATTCTTTGCTTACCCATACTGTAGACTAACAAATAGTCAAATAATATAAAACACATAATCACATAAGTTATTTCCTAACACAGAATTTAAAATTTAAGTGTCAGCAGAACACTTCTTTGGCTTGAACCAGTGGCTAGGCTCTGATACCACCTTCTGTCACAACCCCCGATCCCTGATCCCCGGGAACGGGCGGACGTGATCACAGATTTTGGTGGTATCAGTTTATTAAGTCTCGCAGCGGAATTTACATCAGAATCGTAGTTAGGAAATGTTTATCAGAGTAAAACCACCATATTTGATATTAATAAACACATGGGCAAAACCCAAGTTTCTTATTACAATACATTTATAGGGACAAACCCTATTTTATTGAATTTAAAACACCGTTTATTAGGTAACTTTTATAGCCACATTTTCCCAAGCCTTCAGTGCTCTCCAGCTGG
This sequence comes from Helianthus tuberosus, assembly GCA_030545235.1. Lineage (NCBI taxonomy): Eukaryota > Viridiplantae > Streptophyta > Magnoliopsida > Asterales > Asteraceae > Helianthus > Helianthus tuberosus. The sequence continues at coordinate 231,074,771 of CM060423.1, read as the reverse complement.
CTTTCATTAATTGGCTGTTCACATTGTGTTACCTGTAACGCGTTTTAAAAACATTTGTCAGTCGGAAATACTGGTGAGTGAATCCCAGTTTAATCAAGAAACATTTTATCAATTAAAACAGTATTGAGAGCGATTACAATGTTTATGTCTACACAATTACTCATTCAGTACTTGCCACTCGACCGGATCTATGGCTATGGTCAAATTACCCATTGGCTAACTCGTCGTCCAATGATAATGAATTGTCATATTGACATACTACTCGCAAGTAGTAAATTTTGTATACAAAACCCCATAATACCGGCAGTAATTGAAGAACTACAAAGACTCAATCACCGCTTAATCACATTTGTAAACAATTAAGGTTTTGTAAAGTATTCCAAAAACATTTAACAAAAAGAGGATAACTCACTTTGCTATTATAGGGCTTTCCTTTGTGACTTCCTGGTTATAATCTAATTAAATAAACAATGTATTCGTGTTAGTATAATAACCCATTTTAACATTAGTAATACCCTCCCCGAGACGGCATTCCAACGACTACGTCGGGCAAAACCACGACAGTCATTACGGAATCCTAGATCAATCGGGCAGCGTATCTAATACGTATCCAGGGGTTATAATACTTACAACGGAGCAGAACCTCGCTAATTAGGGGTATAATACCCGAGTATAATAACTCTAATTCAGAATTTTGAGAGTGAGAATGAATTGTGAACGAATTGAAATGGACAGCCGATGCCTCCTTTATATAGTGCTGATACTGAATTCTCTCGCGGCCCGCGTAACATGAGAGCAGGGCTTACGCGGCCCGCGTTGACTCCGGGTCAACGTGTAGCTTGGCTGAGTCGATGTGTAGGCCTGACGGGTGTTGTGCCACGTGGCGGCACCAGGCTGCGCCACAATTCAGGGCACTCGCGGCCCGCGTCAACTTAACATATGGTGTACGCGGCCCGCCTGGACTTAAGAAATCAAAGGAGTCTGGTTCTAGCTTTCATACGGCCCGCGTAAGGGTTTGGGGTGGGCTCTCGCGGCCCGCCTCAGCCCTAGATTTAAACTTTTATATTTTATTTAAAGACTATATTGTATCACGGGCTCGGTTTTTACATACGGGGTGTATTTAAAAACATATTGGGGTATTCTAAATATATTAGGGGTGTCAGAAATATTTTGGAGGGTTGATATATCTTGGGTAAAATTCCTGGGTTATTTGATAAAATATATAGTGCACTCACATTAAGTATGGTAACCCAATTCCACTTTATCCCTACGTCACTAGACAGAACCCCAACGAATTTAGGCAGAGCCTTGACATACGTTACGGAGCCCTACGTCACTTGGACAGGGTATCAGTGATCAGGGGCTACAATACTTAAAATGGAGCAGCACCATATTATTATTATAACTAAAATATAAAAATTTTAAGAGAGAGAGAGAGGGATTTCGTGAGAGTCTGAAAGAAATGGACAGCTTCTCTTGAAACTCATGCTTCCATTTATAGTTGTAAATGGAACTTGGAGTGTACGCTTCCTTTTCCACATATAGCTTTGAATTAAATTCCTACTATGTACTATTCTTTATTTTAATTGAATGAAATATTAAATTCTTTTATTATATCATACGTAAGTTATGATATGGTATTATTATTATTATTATTATTATTAATTACTTACATTATTACTTTTTGAATTATTTTATTATTTTAAATAATATATATTATAATTAATTAACTATTATACTTATTTGGCGCTTATAACTTTAAAAATATAACGTTTTATATAATAATAAATATGCCATTTAGAATGAGAATAATTTTATCTACATTTGGGTCTAAGTTTCATTAAAAACGGAGTAAGTTCAAATATAAAGTATTTTTTTTTTATAATTTAATTATTAAATGGTTCCTACACTTGCCAAAACACCTTATATTTTTATTGGTCAACTTACCCCTGATGCATCATTTTAATAACATAAGTTTTTATATATATAAATAAAATTTTTAGGGTTGTTACAGACATCAAGTGGGCTTTCGCTAGTGCTGTATGGCGAGCAAAGGACTTCATGGAAAGGACTGGTCAAACCAGCTTGGAAAGCAAGAAAGACACCAAGTATGGGTTCGATAAGCATTCTGTTAAGTGCTTTAATTGTGGTGAACGTGGCCATTTCAAGCGTGAATGTACGAAGCCAGCTCAACATGGGAACCAGAATCCTTAAGAGGTCAAGGCAACCAGGCGAATCAGAATCAAGCCAGGAATGACGATCGCACCTTGGTTCCTGCAAACAATCAAGCAGGACCATCGAACACCAATCAAGCTCTTGTGGTGCAAATAGATGAAGGTTGCGACTGGTCAATGCAATTAGGCATTGGTGATCAGGGTGGAGCAGCTTGTTTTGCTGAAGCTGCTAAGGATTTGAAGCACGCCAGTGGTGGAGAATCTTCCGCCAGTGGTGGTGAATCTTCAGATGAAGAGAGTTCTGGTTATTCAAGGAGTTCTGATGAGGAAATCTCAACCTCAGGTGAAGATTATTCTGATGATGTATCTAGTGGTAGAATCGATGCAGATATTGATGAATTGTTATGAGAAGCTACAGCAAGGAATGATAGAAGATCTATTCTGGTGGATCAAGCTGCTTATTCTTCTTCTTCTCTTCATTCAGCCTTTATGGCTAATGGCGGCAGTTCATCAAGCTAGGTATGTGTCGATGAACCAACTGTTGTTAATTGTGATAATTATGCTAGCTTATGTGTTAAATGTGCTGATTTGGATGATAATATGTCTGAGTTGCAAAGCAAACATGATGCTTTAAATGCTGAATTGTTTGACTTGCAAAACAAACATGTTTCGTTAGATGCTAAGTGGTGTGATTTGCAAAGCAAACATGAGGCTTTGCGAAACAAATATGAAGTGACAAATATCCACAATCAAAAGTTGATAGTGGATCTTTCGAAATGCAAAGAGGCTAACATGTTTTATGAAAACCATGAAAAGGAATTTAAAACGGTGGTTGCAAATTTAAGAAAAGATAAAACCGAACTGAAAAAATTGGTTTCAAGAAAACAAACTGACATAAACTGTTATATCAATCGTCTTGAGATCATGCAAAAAGATTTAGCCTGTACAAAGTGTGAAAGTGAGGCGATCCGGCTTAAGCTAGACAGTTATTCACACTCTAGATACGTGTTGGATCACATCATTGACACACAAAAAGAGAAAAAGGATGTCACGTGCATTGGATATAAGAAATGTCCACCACCTGTTAGACAAAATTTTGATGCCATGCCTGATGAGGAGAATAGAACTCATTATGAGGAATCTGTTCTTTTAGACATTGAGGAATTTGCAACGGGACTTGGATACAAACCGGAAGTACCATCAGATTCGGATGTGTCAGCAGATACAAGTGTGTTTTCTGCTGAACAAAATCAGGATCCTCCGGTCATTGTTGAGGATGCTGATTCTTCAGATGATGAATCCGATGAAACTGACTCAGCACAGTCTGATGCGGTAATCAAAGAAGTGGACATACCTCTTGAGAATCATATTCTATGTGATCCTCCCGCAAAACCTGCTAAGACTGTTCTGGTCGAGTTCACGTCTGTAAAAGAGTCTGAGAGTGTGAATTTGCTGTACACTCTTGTTGGTGATGATAAAATCTACTCTGACAAAGATTTTCCTATTAAGAATGTTAATCAATCTTTAATAAGGAAAATTTTTGAGGATTCAACAAGTAAGTTTTTGGGAAAGACAGGATCACACGTTGTGGTAACACAGTGTCCTCCTATCCCAAAGGCTGAAGTTCGAAAACAATGTGGCAATCAGAAATTACCAATAGTGAAAAAGCAGCAAAATCGCACCAAACCAAAAGGTAAATCACCGACTCAAGGTCAAAAGAAACAGACCCAGAAAAAGGACAAGAAGGTGAACTTTGTGAAATCAAAGGGAACGGATAAAATATACACATTTGAAAACAAATCTAACCTAGATTTTGTTAATCAAGCGAAAATTTTGAAAAGAAATGAACAAAAGAGTTCAAAACCAAGTACCTCGGGATCACAAAGTTCATCATCAACAAGACAATCACATGATACTACGGGGTTTGTAGAACGAAGATCCTGTTTTTCATGTGGCACATTTGGACATATTATTCGCAATTGTCCATATCTTCATAAACAAAAAGCCAAAGTTGATGATCCCTGTGACCAAATTGACCGCAAGCGATCTGTTTCATCAAAACCAGATCCCCGTCTTGTAAAAGAAAGGGAAAAGAAACAGAAACGGCAACAGGTTAAGAAAATTGAAAAAGCAATCAAAACCGGTGTGGTTAACAAAACATCTGTTTCTGTCAAACCAGACAATTCAAAAACTTCAGACAAACATGAAGTTAAGATTTTAAATAATAAAATTGGTAAAACAAAATAGACTTGGAAACCAAAAACGGTTACTGTATCAGGGGGAACATCCCAATTTCCACAACATCGTGAAGTTCAAGTAACTTACGTTGATGAAAATGGAAGACCCAAGACCACAAAGGCTTGGGTCCCCATCTCCAACTAATCATGTGAGTACATGTGCAGGGTGTTCCAGGAGGAACTTTCAGCAGTCATTGGATTGTTGATAGTGGGGCATCCAGGCACATGACAGGCGACATGAAGCTTCTCTACGACGTTAAATCTATTAGAGGAGGTTATGTTTCTTTTGCTGGAGATAAAGGCGGTTATATTACGGGAGAAGGAATGGTATCTAACGGGGTTGTAAGTTTTGACAAGATCAACTTCATACAACAATTTGATCACAATCTTCTCAGCGTTTCACAAATCTGTGATAAACAGTTTTCAGTACACTTTGATGCAAATGGATGTTACGTGCTGAAACCCGGCTTCAAGATTCCAAAAGAATGGATTCTCTTATCAGCTCCAAGGATAAACGATTTATATGTCCTTGATATGAGCCAAGCAATAACAACGACTGCACAAGCAACTTGTTTTATTACCAAAGCCACTGAAAAAGACTCAATCTCTTGGCACAGACGTATGGGTCACATTCACTTACGGAAAATGAATCATTTGGTGTCGAATGAATTAGTGAATGGTGTTCTTCTTAAAAATTTCTATCTTCAAGACGTCTGTGTTTCATGCCAAAAAGGAAAGCAAACTAAGAAGCGACATCCGACAAAGAAGATCAACATGGTGGCAGTTCCTCTTGAATGTTTACACATGGATTTGTTCGGTCCTGTCAAACACAAAAGCATCAGGAATGATCAATACTGCCTCGTAATAACTGATGATTATTCAAGATTTTCTTAGGTGGCGTATATGGCTCACAAGAGTGAAACTTTCGGTATCATCAAAAACTTGATCATTCAAATTGAGAATTTGTATAAGTTGAAGGTTAGGCGGATACGGAGCGACAATGGTACGGAATTTAAAAATCATGCTATGGCGGAGTTTTGCACATCAAAAGGTATTCTTCACGAATTTAGTGCGGCTTATACTCCTCAACAGAACGGCGTCGCTGAACGTAAGAACCGTACATTGATCGAGACTGCTAGGACTATGTTGGTAGAATCGCAGTTGCCCATTCCATTCTGGAGTGAAGTTGTGGCCTCTACATGTTACACGATGAATCGAGTCCTTACAATCAAAAAACACAACAAGACCTGCTTCGAGCTTCTTCACAAATGGAAACCAGATTTGTCATATCTTGAACCGTTTGGAGCTACTTGCACAATTATCGATCCTAATGGAAAGTTTGGGGCAAAAGCTATTGAAGGTCACTTTCTTGGTTATGCCACCCCGAACTTAAGAGTCTGGAATCTAGAGACAAAAAGGGTTGAAGAATGGTCTGAAGTCAGAGTACAAAGGCACACATTGCCAGTCAAATGTCCTGGTTAACCTTGGATGTTTGACTACGATGACTTTTTCAATTCGATCAATGTTGAAGCAGTTGAAGAAAATGCTGCGACAAGGATGTTTTTCGAGAGTGACAACGCAACAGATTCACCGTTGGTTCGTCCAATTGTTGTCAATCAAGAGCCATCTTCAGTGAACAATAATGCTCTCGACAATGAGGATTTTCATGATGCAACCAAACTGAATGAATCTTCAGAGGATGAAGAATTTCTAGATGCAGATCAAGAAGCTCCTACATCAGCTGTTCATGGTACTTTAGAGGCTACACCTCCAGTGGACGCCCCTAAAACAGCTGAAGCTACTGCATCATCCTTTTCGTCAGTTTCGGGTATTGAATTGGTTGTTGATCTAAATCTCAACAATCTGGGTACAAATATTCCAGTTCAAGATAACCCAGAAACACGGATTCACAATACCCATCCTCAACAAAACATCATCGGTAATGTACAGAGTGGCATTCAAACAAGAAACATGTTGCGAAATAAGAACAACGCAGGCTTGTATGCGGTGATTCGAGAATCTGGTCAACAAAACGATTGGTCTTTCGCGTGTTATGTCTCACAGGAAGAGCCAAGAACTTGGAAAGACGCTTTGAAAGATAACTCTTGGGTTGAAGCAATGCAGGAAGAACTGCAACAATTCCAGAAACTTGGTGTCTGGAAGCTCGTAGAGAAACCTGCTGGTTATAAGAAGATTGGTACCCGTTCGGTGTATAAGTGCAAAAAGGACGACCGTGGAATCGTTATTCGAAACAAAGCAAGATTGGTCGTTCAAGGTTTTCGTCAGATTGAAGGTATAGACTACAACGAAGTGTATGCACCTGTTGCACGTCTGGAAGCAATTCGGATCTTTCTAGCCTATGCATCCTTCAAGGGATTCAAGGTTTACCAGATGGACGTCAAAAGTGCTTTCTTACATGGTCTAGTCGAAGAAGAGGTGTATGTTGAACAGCCTCCAGGTTTTGAAGATCCTATCCATCCCGATCGGGTTTGGTTGCTGAACAAAGCTCTCTATGGTCTACATCAAGCACCGCGAGCTTGGTACGCAACATTATCTAATTATCTGCTGGAGAATGGATTTCGCAGAGGTCTTATCGATTGCACTCTCTTCATAAAAGAAAAAGATGGAGATCTTCTACTGGTTCAGGTATATGTGGATGATATTATATTTGGTTCTACTAACAATGTTATGTGTAGGGATTTCGAGCGTGTAATGCAGGATAAATTCGAGATGAGCGCTATGGGGGAGATGACTTTCTTTTTGGGCTTGCAAGTGCAACAAACGAAGTCTGGAATTTTCATCCATCAGACTAAGTATGTTCAAGACATCTTGAGCCGATTCCAGATGTCCGACACATCGCCCATTGGTACCCCACTGCAGCAAAATCACAGAATCAATCGAGACTTGAAGGGTGAACTCGTTAGCTCTTCATACTACCGCGCGATGATTGGATCCCTTATGTACCTCATAGCATCAAGACCAGATATAATGTATCCAACATGCCTGTTAGCCAGATATCAAGTGAACCCGAAGGCCTCACATCTTGCAGCTGTAAAAAGGATTTTTCGTTATTTGAAGGGTTGCCCAGACACCGGTCTATGGTACCCTAAGGATGATAACTTTGATTTAGTCGCTTTCAGTGATTCTGATTTTGGCGGATGCAAAATCGACGGCAAATCCACAACAGCTGGATGCCAGTTTTTAGGAAATCGCCTCGTAACATGGCAGTGCAAGAAGCAGACTTGGGTCGCTACATCAACTTGTGAAGCTGAATACATTGCTGCCTCAAGTTGTTGCTCCCAAGTCCTGTGGATACAACAGCAAATGCGTGATTACGGTTTTGAATTCCTAACTACTCCTATTTTAGTCGATAATTCTGCTGCCTTATCTATCACTAGAAATCCTATGCAGCATTCAAAGACCAAACACATCGAAATTAAATATCACTTCATATGTGATTGCTTTGATAAAAGGCTTATCGATGTTGTTAAAGTCCACACTGATGACCAACGTGCCGACCTTTTTACCAAAGCATTTGATAAATCAATATTTGACTTTTTATTATTGGTAAACGGCATTAAGGTCAAGCAAGAGTAATCCGCATCGGAAAATCGTTTTTGTAAATATCTTTGTGTTTTTAAATTATTGTAAGTTTGTTGATTTTAGGGGGAGTAATCCAAAATTTGAAAAATTCAAAAACATCAAAAAAATTTCAAAACGCAAAAACAATAGAAAAATAAAAATGAGTTTCCTGGCGAGAAAAAGAGAAATTGATAGTACATCAGTGGTCTGTCCAAACCTTTTTAAACTGAAATGCAAAATGAAAAATGTTAAGCAGCTCTATATAAGATGTATCGGTAGGCTCACAATCATTTTAAAGTGTGCAGGGTGATATAAATCTTAAATCGACTGAAGACCAGGTGGGAACCACTCATTGGCATATGGTCTTAGTACCGAAATTTCGTTTGATAGATTGCCGAGGTTCTGAGATATGTGGTATTTATGTTGTTTATCATCTGGGTATCATGGTTGTTTCTTTTACCGAAAAACAAACGGAGACGAAGTCTAGATCTTCCATGATATCATACATACGTGTACATATTGCATACGACCTCAATAAGTGATAAACAATCACATGTCCAAACAAAATAAGTGATAATATATCACAGATTCATCCGGGAGTCAAGTTCGTCTCTTTGCTGTACGAAAGTACTGACCTGTTCACGGACTTGCTCCTGTGCCCCTCATGCATCTGAAAATCAAGTTCCTCATCAATAAGTGATTCTATCACATAGGGCTTGTTTTCATCAAAATAAGTGAGTATCTCACATTTTCATATACGTCAAAACAGATGATAAATGGTATACTCACCAGTAAGATGAATCCTCGTACATACCTTGACACGTGAATGTGTCATGTGTGGATGAACACCGGTCGGTAAGTATAAATCATACCTTAACGTATCCCCTCGCCATGATTACATCTGATAAGTTGAGCTTATGTGGATAACAATACCGATAATTGTTATAGGATGCTTATCTATATGTTAACAAAATGAACAACAAGAGCGTTTTGGCGTGACCGTACACTGATATGATTCTCTTACCCTCGAAACTCGCAAAAAGAATGTTTGTATATATTTACTTTTCTTAGTTTCTGCAACTCTGTATATATTTATTTATTGCTTTCAGTCTTTAAGTTTGAAATATTCAAAATACCAAAAAGATTTTAGGTGTGTTTTAATATAAACTTTATAAAAGTCAAAAAGATTTTATTTCTGCTTTAGTTTTGATTAACCGATGTTGGAACTCAAGTCTTCGTTGCCTGAAATCTGATTGAAAACCAAAACGACTGAATCTTCATAAATGGTCAGAGTTTGCAAGCTTTGAAAGTTAATAATCAAAATTGAAAAATCTGTTAGTCGGACGGTAGTTGAATGAGAATTGATCTCATATGTGTCGTTTGTTTATGATAACTATATTCCAAGCAGTTGTCCTCATTACGCGTTTAGATTTCTTGCATGTGCAGATGCTAAAGGCGAAGAGAATGTGTTCGATGACTAGCTTCGGAATGAAGACACGACATGAAGGTACTCAAATGATAAAGATGATCGAGTTGCCGCAGTCAACACCACAAGGATCTAAAGAATTGAAGATCAAAAGATTCACGAGCATAACTCAAAGGAGAGCTTATCTTAAAGGGAAGTTTGTTTACACACTTCCTAAAAGAAAAAGGGAGTTTGTTGATACACTTTCTACTTACGTCAAGTGAAGACTTTAAAGATCCCCCGGCATGCAAGATATGGAAGACGAACCATCACGAGTAGCGTCCAAGGGGGAGTTTGTTGATACACTTTATGTGGACGCGACTCGACTCGACTCGGTTCGACTTGATTTGGTTCGGCTCGGTTAGGTTTGGCTCAAGCCCGACGTCACGACATTCCTCCGTCGTGCGCCCCAGAGTTCGACACGCGAAGCACGGAGAGCCGCGGACCAATTCCCGCTGACACATCATCATGACATCATCATGATGATGTCATGATGATGTCACATGTTGACTAAGCTTAGAAATCTGAATTTTGTGATCCATGTTTACGTAAAGAGTGCATTGGGCCATTCAATTTGATGATCAGCTTTTGATTGGGCTTGCATGTGGGCCGAATCCTATATCTCATAATGCATGTCGACGAAACCTTGAAGGTTTTCGTCGACTTTGAAGTTTCGTCATATGTTTCATCGACAACAACAGGTTTCGTCGCTGCCACATTTCGTTTCGTCGATGCTGTGTTGCTGGGCCTATATAAACAGAACTGTTAGAACAGAGAGAACACACACATGAGAGAACCAGAGATAGTTTACAGAGAGTATTTTGTAAACATTGTATTGTAACCGTTTCAAAGCATTAATACATAGTGTGTTAATCGTTGAGTCTCGTGTTTATCATTTACGTGTTCGAACTTGGTTTAACTTACCCGTTAGGATTTCGCACTCTCGGGTTTGTCGGAAAACAGGGAATACGTTATACTCGATCCTCCGGGTTGACATACATGGTTGGTTCAGAAACTCAACAAGAGAAGCAACTAAAAAAATACAATTGATTACTCGGTCGAATAATGGCCAATAATCCGTTCATAATCGTCGACGACGTCACTGGGGTTTTTTCTCTTCCAGTTACCAGGCCTATCATCTCCGTCTACGTTTGGTTTCCTCAACGAAGAACCATCAGCCATTATCAGCCATTTTTCCTTTGGTTTCTAGTTGATTTTGAGGGTGAGGGTTTTGAATTGATTCCTGCGCTCAAGTTTCAACTCGAGTGAAATATTTGTTGGAATTTGTGGATCAACAGAAATAATGGGTAAAAATTGGTAAAAAATGGTTTATTCTCTTTAATCTAGTAGAACGATCCTTGTAACCATCAACCGTTCAAGTTGATATAGGAGAGTTGATGCAATTTTCCAAGCATTTTATCGTGTGTTGTAATTTTAATGAAGCAATGAAGATTGAATATGCAAACCGCATCTGTCTTCTGTTATGATTCGAAACATTCCGAATAACTAGCAGAACCCGACACGTCTTCTGTGATGATTCGAAACATTCCGAATAACTAGCAGAACCCGACAATCACAAGTTGTTGATCTTTGGGTGGTGATTTACTCCCGAACAAACCATGCCCACCTTGACCAGAATAGATAAGCGTATCACTCGATCCACTTACATTCGAATAACGTTGAGAATTCACAACGCTTATGGCCAGATTCTTTCCTTCAATCTTGGCAAAATCAATGCCTGCTTGTTTTATTATCACGAAAGTACTGAACAACCGAGATAACAGCTCCGGTATTTATCACCAACTCATCTTTAGTAGTGTTTGTTTGAGAACCTGATTCAGATACACAACGGTCTCTTTGCTTCGTCCACTAGAACTATTTGTGTATGCATTCTTTTGGTAGTTAACAATGCTAATTAGAAAAAAATCTGTAAAATTATTCATATCGATTGCTATAACAGGATGGATGTGACACACATAGATAGATAAGCTGTCACAGTTGTCAAGACTGTTTGTCGGGTTTCCAATGCTCACACAGGGTGATAAACAACGCTGATACACGTAACATCTAGTTATATTCATATTTATACAATGCCTGCCTCAACTGAGATAACGGACATCCATCAAGCTCAAAAAGAAAACTTGTGTTTCCCATAGTCACAAAAGATTGCGGTTTGTATTTCGCATAGCCACCGTTTCCGTAGTAAAAAACGGTTGGGTTTGCACATTCAATCTTCAATACTTCATTAAAATACCAGTAGAAGAACCCGACACGTCTTCATGTAACGGAGAATGTTCTAGAAATTGAAGGAAAAGGAAAAGATTTGTTGAAATCGAATTTGACAACTATGACAGCTTATTAAAAGTAGCAATCACCTCCAATCATTTCCTGGTCAAATCACACACTATAAAGTTTAAAGTTATCGTGTGTTGTAGTTTGGAAAGATGACCGAACAGAGATCTGAATAACAAACTGTGGAGAACTTGTTTGTGTCGGGTTCTTCTGCTAGTTACTCGATCAACGGACTGATCGGTAACGTTACTCTACTTGTGCTCCGATTTAAGCGGCGTGTTCCGATCAATGTTGTTAAAGATGATGAAGAGTTTAGAAACCCTAGAACGATGGTGTTTTTACTGGAAAAAACGTGATATTTGAAAAAACATCCTTATATACGGGCCGTATACAGTTATACGGCCCGTATACATTTGGTAACATAAAAACCTACCAAATTAATTCCATTGAGCCGTATACGTTTTCCAAATCGTAGAAACGTGTATACGGCTTGTATAACTATATACGGGCCGTATATAGTAAAATAAAAAAAAACATTCTCTGCGCATTTTCCTATTCAAAAACATTCTATAGGGGCCGTATAAGTGTATACGGCCCGTATACAATAGGGGATGTGAAAATAAGATATAGGGGATGTGGGAACAACTAAACAAGACACCCCTTGTTTATTGATGTTCTTGGTCCTCTTGGTCAACATATTTTAACAATTCTTTTGTTTGGGAGTAGGTAAAGTGTAGGTATATATAGTTGTCACCCAGCTACATAACAACAAATTGGTTTGTACTTTTTTTTATTTAATTTCATGGATTATATTTATAGGGTAAAGCTCTTGTACAAATAATCTTAACATACTAAACATACAAATTGAAGGAAAACTCAAAAAGACAAGGTGGCATTTTTGTAATTATCAATAACTATCAAAGTTACTTTACAAATATACCTAAAAAAACCTAACCACTCCCCCCCCCCCCCAAAAAAAAAACCTAAACCCCCCACCCCCCAAAAACCTAAAAAAAACCTAACCCCCCCCCCCCCCAAAAAAACCTAAAAAAACCTAACCCCCCCCCCACCCCCCCCCCCCAAAAAACCTAAAAAAAAACCTAACCCCCCCCCCACCCCCCAAAAACCTAAAAAAACCTAACCCCCCCCCCCCCCCAAAAAAAACCTAAAAAAAACCTAACCCCCCCCCCCACCCAAGCTAAAATGCTAAAAACTAAACCCCCAAAAAACCTAAAAAAATAAAAAAAAAATTATTTTATTTTTTTAACATTTTTTATTAAAAAATCGCTACTTTTAGTAGCAGCAAAAAAAAATTTTTTTTTTTTTTTTTTTTTTGCTAACGAAATGCAGCGATTTTTTAATAAAAATGTTAAAAAAAAAATGTGTTTTTTTAGGTATTTTTGGTTGTAACTTTGATAGTTGGTGGTAATTACAAAAATGCCACCTTGTCTTTTTGGGTTTTCCTTCAATTTGTATGTTTAGTATGTTAAGATTATTTGTATTTGATCTTTTGCCTATATTTATAATTAAAGTCAAGTTATCAATGGTTAAAGAAATCGTTTTTTTTAAACGGAAACTTCCATTAAAACGAACCAAAGAGGTCAACCACAGTTAACAAGAAACTAACATGGAGATGCTACAAAACACAGAAAGAAATCATTTTATTACTGTGTTACACCCATGGTCCGATGAAAGAAATTGTTTATTGAGCTTGAATGAAAATAAACTAATATGAAGTTTGTATGACTAGAAAACTTGACCATTCATTTTATTGATTTAATTTAGTGTAAACGAACACAATAGTATAGTTATACCTCCCCCTTGATATATATATTACAAAGGTAACCAATTTGAAAGGCCAATGCCCACTAGGAAACAAAGCAGCAACGCTTGAACAATGTGTGATTTACCGATGTTTTAACAATGTGAGATATGATAGCTGAATTCTCAAATCGGTGACCGGTTGGACGTCATGAGATGACTCAATAAGTTAACAATGATATATACATAGGTAGGCAGGTAAGGTGATTGACGTTGCTCTATTAAATGATGATTTCAGGTAGGCTCATCCTTTGGTTGAATATAAGTGAGAGCAATAATGGTATTAAAATCTCCATTAATAATCATTTATGACACTACCTAATATATAAAATATTCTTAATATATCAAAGTGCTTAAATCGTTAATTTTGTAATTTTATTTAAACATCCTATATAAAAAAGTCCATTGTTATAAAATGTAGTTAACTTAACCAACGTGTATAATTATACTCCTCCTAATCTCCTATACCTGATACAATTGGGCCTACATGGGCTAAAAACGGGAAATTAAGTGGCCATTCGCCTATGATAGATAGTTGTTGTTGGGCTCAAACCAGCAGCCCAAATGCAGTACATATTTTTAAAAACAATCACAGTGGGCCGGTTGCAATTGTACAAACAGTAAGGTGGGTGCGTTCGAACCACCACTTTTCCCCATAATCACGCTCCCAAAAAGTAATTTATGCCTCCGTTTTAGTTGCTGTTTTGATTTCAATCGTTGCCCCCTTTGTGGGTTTGTTTTTTATTGTAAATTTCTGCTATTTGTGACTAGTGTTTTCTTGTTCTGTGTTTTTTTGCGGTTGATTTATGAACTAGAGGGTTTTTACGCAGATGTGAAATTGGGAATGTATGTTGCGCTCTTGTATGCTTGTTGGTTTTGTTTTTGCTTGTTTTGGAAGGGATTTTAGCTATTGAGTTTGCATGCACACCAGGTGTTTGGTTTAATGCCTCAATGAAAGATGCCTCTTTTTGTTACAGTTTTTGAAATGACTTTGTTTTCAGTGTGTAACTATGTGGCGTTTTGGAGCGGATCTCGGGCTGTTAATTTGTTTAGAACATCAGATGATGGCATTGGGTATTTTGTTCTATTCATATCTAAATCATAGATGTAATTGAACACTTGGTAAAATGAATTAGTTAAGCTGGCTTCTTATTTGAGAACCCATATAAAGAAATTAGCAATAACTCGATAACAAATAGGCTTACATCATGTATATCTGAATAAATTAGAATATTTCTTGGTCAAAACATTATCCCTTTGACCCGTTTTAACCAAACCATTTCTGGCCTCCACTGGTGTATGGCCACTTTTTGTTTGTTTAACAAGTGTAATTCAGAAAAAATTTCAGTTATCTAAAGATGAATTTTTTATATATATAAATTCAGTTGTGGGTTTATAGAACATGCATGCTTGCCATTTCACTCTGTCTAAGCTCTTATAAGTTAATATTTTTGTAGTTTATAATTTATGCATCATTTTGATAGACAATACATTCTTGCTGAATTTTTCAACTTGTTTTACTGCTTTCATGCAATTGGTTCAATCGACTTCATTTTTTTCTTCATGACTTAGTGTGTATGTAGTGTCGATTTTTAATAAAATCAGAAAATTGATCATGTGTATTCCTTAGCTTCTTTTGTAAACTAGATCGACATTCATGTCGTAGTATCCAGTAGATCGTTTTTCATGCCTAAATTGGGGATGAGTACTAAATTAGGGTTCTTGAACCTAAAAGTCGAGGTTTTCCATTTAATTGATTCAAAGAAAAAGAAGTTTGTAAATAACAGGTTATATGGATGTTGATATATACCTAGACTCATATTTATATATGTATAAATTTCGCATACCCTTGAACGAGTGACCCACTAACCTGTTTCTTTTTCAGGAAAGTTTATGAGCGTTTATTAACTAATTATGTTATTTGTTCATAAAGTAGAACTTTAGTTTGATGGCTGTGTATAGCTTTGTATGTTGCATCATAATGTACTATGCAGATTGCTATTGAAAATGGTCTGACTATATCTTTGGGATTCCTTTGGATCTTTTAGGCTGCTAATGCTCATTTAGTTGTTAGATTACTTTTTACTATTTATTTTATTAATATAAAACGGCTTAATAATTTTGTGTCCTAGGTTACATTTCTAATATCGCTAGCTTTTACATGACCGCTCACTCTCTGTGTGTATAGGGATCTGGATGGGGAAAATGGTCAATTCATCAGCCAACATCCGATCGAAAACAGGGTACTCTGTTTTGGTCACTGGAGCAGCTAGTTTCGTCGGAACCCACATCAGCGCCATCTTGAAAAGCCATGATGACTGCGTTTTAGGGTTAGACAATTTTAACAATTATTACGACACCGTTTTGCTGAACAAACTCTTTGACGTTGTACATTTTACTCATACGCAATGCAATTGCCGGTTTTGTTAATGTTCTTGAAGTATGCAAAAATGCAAATTCACAGCCTGCAATTGTTTGGGCATCTTCTAGTTCAGTTTATGGGTGAAATACAAAGGTACCCTTTTCGGAAAAAGACCGAACTGATCAACCCACGAGTCTATACATCGCAACGAAGAAAGCGGGAGAAGAAATCGCAAATATGTATAATCATATTTACGGGTTGTCTTTAATGGGTTTGAGGTTCTTTACGGTTTATGGACCGTGGGGTAGACCGGACATGGCTGACTTTTTCTTCACTAAAGATATCTTGAAACGAAAACCGATTCCCATTTTTGAGTCAGGTAATCACTGGACCATTGCGTGTGATTTTACGTATATTGATGATGTTGTAGAGGGTTGTTTAGGTGCTTTAGACACTACTGAAAAGAGTACAGGAAGTGGTGGGAAGAAAAAAAGGGGCTGCACAGCTTAGAATTTTCAAATTTAGGGAATATTTCGCCTGTACCTGTTTCGGATCTTGTTAGTATTTTGGAGAAGTTATTGAAGGTGAAAGCGAAACGACGTGTGATGAACTTGCCTTGAAATGGTGATGTCCCGTCATTCATGCGAATATTAGTTTGGTGCAAAGGGAGTTTGGGTATAAACCGATGACAGATCTTCAAACGGGGTTGAAGAAGTTTGTTAGATGGTACCAGAAGTATTATGGTACCAGAAGAGTGATCATTGATGCGAAAAGCGGTAAACTTGTTCTTGAATTTTTGTCCCTTTTGATATACTCAGCATGACTTTTTTGTTAAATTTGCACTTTTTGAAAACAAGTGGTTGGTATATGATGTTGCATCAAGTAAGGAGGAAATGGAGATCTCACACGGTGAACAAGTTTTTGGGGTCCATCGGGGTCTTCATTTGAGAACTTTGTGTTCCTGTTAACTCGCGCAAATGTAATTTATTGTAGTAGCATTATTGTAGGATTCGTGACTAATAGAGCAACATTTATTTGGTTGGACTTTTGTATCATTTCCTGGCATTTAAATTATTAGAACACATTAGTTTAAATGTTATCATGTTTTATTTTGTAATTTCTTGATTGGAGTTTGACTTTCTCTATTTTTTTATAGGGTAAATTACATTTTTCGTCCTTTATGTTTGTACCGAATTACAATAGATGCCCTTTAACTTTAATAATTACAGTCACAATCCTTTATTTGTAAAACTCATTACACTCTACGTCCTTTGACCATAACCCAGTTAATTTTTCTAGTTAAATCAAGTCACATGCATCTCACATGAGGGCAAATTAGTCCTTTCACCCAAAAGCACCCCTGCCACCACTACCCACCACTGTCTCTCTCTACCCACAACTCCCACTTCTACGAGAACCCACCCTCACCACCACAACTACCACTTCTACCAAAACCCACCCTCACCACATCAGAATCTTCGTGTTTATCAGAAGCCATTAACAATTCAAACCAAAGAAATATAATAAACTGGTTGGATAGCGGTGCATTATCATTATTAAGCAAATATATTTCATTACTAGATCATTATTAAGCAAATATATTTCATTAAGCAAATATAAATGTTAACAGAAACATTCATCTGTAACAAAATCCGAAAGTTGAAGCTTACAATGGGTTGAGAAAATTCGTAATTTAGATGTATACATTACTATTACTAATAAATTGAAATCCCCATTACTGATGCATACATCGGTGTCTCTATTTCTGCAATTCCCATTTTAAGCGAGACGAACCCAATCAAATTAACCCCAACTATCAAACTTCTGATGCGAATTTCCGGCCAACACTAACTCGAAACCTGCAACTCTACACAAACAACTCTCTGTCTCTCTCTCTCTACATTCCTGAATCCTTAAATAAAAATCATCTAAACTCACTATCCCCTCAACTCTCTATCTCTCTCTCTACATTCCTGAATTATCAACAACACCAGCCATCAACCATCATCACTGTCACCATCGTTTTTTGCAAACCACCGCTGCCCCCCCCCCACCCTTTAAACCCTAGATCCTAAGCCATCGGAGATAAAGAACTTGAAATGGAAGATATCGGCGGTGGTTATCCTAAGCCGCCGGAGATAAATAACTTGAAATTGAAGAGTCTGGCGAGGCATTTCTGACGAGAGTTAGGGTTAGGGTTTTGAGATTGGTGAAGAGGTAAGAAGTTGAAGAAAGAGAAGTGGTCTGGACAGGATGATTGAGAGATATGATAACTGAGAAGAGACAGCGGAGATGGAGCGGAGGAGGTCGCCGGAGAAGACGGTGTTTCCGGCGGAGGAGACGGAGAGAGAAGAGAGAGAAGTGTGGTAAGAGAGGAAGAGGAGAGAGAGGGTAGGGATGGGTGGTTAGGTGAGAGACGGAAGGAGAGGGAGGAGAGATATTTATATTTGATTTTGTTTTTTTTTTATTTATACTATAAATAATTAAGTAGAAAGACTAAACTGCCCTTAAGTGAATAAATTTAACTGAAAATTTTAACCTTGTTAGTGCTAAAGGACGAAAGATGTAATGAGTTTTCCAAATAAAGGATTGTGACTGTAATTATTGAAGTTAAAGGCTATCCATTGCAATACGATACAAACATAAAGGACGAAAAGTGTAATTTACCCTTTTTTATATTTGTTGATATGAATTTGGTTTTTGTGATCCCTTGAGGATAATTTTTCTGTTTGTTTAGCTTTTATTGGGGCTCTTAATGGTTGAGATATCTTACTAGTTCAACACTTAATGGTTTAGATTGTTTGTTTCGCGAATGGTTAAACATTATACCGAGTCTGAATGGTTAAGACCTCTAATCTAAATTGATCATACATTTGTTTCTGAACGGTTAAACATTATACTGGCTCTTAATGATTCAAACCTCTTATTGGTTCATCACTTAATGATTCAATACATCATGTAAAAATAGTCACAAATTACAATTGAAATTACAGATGATTTCCTGTGAAGTTTGCACACATAAGTTCATGCACCGAATTCACATTCAACTACTTGGCACAATAAGTTATGGGGTTGAAGTCATAATAAATTGAATGAAGACTCGTATTTTTGTTGTATAATGTTGAGGTGTACGAAATTGACAAGTGAAAATTACGTATAACATCCTCTCCAAAGATTGTCTTCGTCGCTAACATGTGGCATCTCTTCTTAATTAGCGAGACTTCATCGAACCTCACTAGAGGTGACTTGCTTCAGTGGTAAGTTCCTTTAATCTTCATCAGATGGTAACTTGACATCACAGGCTAGTTCCATAATCCTCATTAATGGTAACTTGCCATTAGAGGCAAAATTCCATTAATTCCAATAAGAGGTATGTAACTTAGACCATGAACGACAAGTGCCACCAGACTCAACTTGTAACCGCTCCAAGGGTTCCTTGAAATTATCAGCCTAAAAAACAATGAATAAATATCTAGTTAAAGAATCCAGCCAATTTTTAAAACAGACGAAATTAATTAAAACTGCTAAAATTGTGGAAAATCTTGACTTCGAAATTGGAGCTCTAGATGTCGAAATTGGGTGCCGACAATCGGGAAAACCCACCTATAGCATTTGTCCAAGCATGTGGCTTGTTGAGACGTGTAAGTATATGATGCATCCTGAAAGTGATAAGATGTATCGGGACTTAAGAAAGAATTTCTGGTGGATAGGAATGAAAAAGGATGTAGCAGCATATGTTCCAAAGTGTCTAACTTGTTCACAAGTTAAAGCTGAACATCAGAAACCCTCAGGTTTATTGCAACAATTAGAAATGCTAGTTTGGAAATGGGAATTGATAACAATGGACTTTGTTACTAAATTACCCAAAACAAGAAAAGGTAATGATACAATCTGGGTGATTGTAGACAGGCTAACTCAGTCAGTTCATTTCCTACCAATGAAGGAAACTTTCAGTATGGATCAATTAGCTAAACTGTATGTAAATGAAATAGTTTCATTACATGGAATTCCTTTATCAATTGTTTCTGACAGAGATAGTCGTTTTACCTCTCATTTTTGGACAAGTTTCCAAAAAGCGATGGGAACCAAGTTGAATCTAAGCACAACTTATCATCCTCAAACTGATGGACAAAGTGAAAGGACAATTCAGACGATGGAGGACATGCTTAGAGCTTGTGTAATTGATTTTGGAGGTAATTGGGACGATCATTTACAATTGATAGAATTTTCTTATAATAACAACTATCATACCAGTATCAATGTTGCACCATTCGAAGCACTTTATGGACGAAAGTGCCAAACCCCAGTCTTTTGGGCAGAAATTGGAAAAAAGCAACTATCCGGACCTGAGATAGTACAAGAAACAACCTACAAAATCATTCAAGTCCAGGGACGACTGAAAGCAGCACGTGATTAACAAAAGAGTTATGCTGATAACAGGCGAAAGCCATTAGAATTTCAGGTAGGAGATAAAGTATTATTAAAAGTCTCTCCTTGGAAAGGAGTGGTAAGATTCATAAAAAGGGGAAAGCTAAGTCCCATGTATGTTGGACCTTTTGAGATTATTAAAAGAATAGGACATGTAGCCTATCAGCTACAACTGCCAGAGGAAATGGCAGGAATACATGATGTATTTCATGTATCTAATCTCAAGAAATGCTTAGCCGATGAATCCCTGGTAGTACCTCTTAAAGATATAGAGGTAAATGAGCAATTAAAATTTGTGGAAAGACCTCTACAGATTGAAGACAGGAAAGTCAAGAATCTCAAACACAAGAGATTAGTTCTGGTCAAAGTGAAATGGGACTCCAAAAGAGGACCAGAATACACATGGGAGCTTGAATCAGCGATGCAAAGGAAATATCCACACTGATTTCAGTAGACCTTGAGGACGAGTTCTAAAACAAGGTGGGGAGGATATAACAACCCTCCTAAATAATTTTCGACAACCCTAATATAATTAAACTATCCCTATATGTCTTAAAACACACCCCGTATATGAAAACCGAGCCCAAAATACCATATATAATTAAAAATAAAATAAAAATAAGAAAAATGAGTCTGTCGCGGGCCGCGACAGACTGCCCTAAAGGCTACGCGGGGCGCGACAGATAGAGGATTAGGCTGCACCCGGTGCTGCCACGTGTCGGGTGGTGTGTCGAGGCTACGAGTGCTGACTGGTCATAGCTAGGCCCTACCCCCTAGGTCACGGGCCGCGTAAGACCTCCCTTGAGTCTTCGCGGGCCGCGAGGGACTGCGAGATCAGCCCTATATAATGGGAGCTCAGGCCTTCAATCCCAGTCGCTCACACACTTTCTTTCTCTCGAATTTCTATATAGTCTAAGTGCTTTTTGGGTATAATACCCCCTAAATAACGAAGTTCTACCCCGTTGTAAGTATTATAACCTCGGTTACGTATTAGATACGCTGCCCGATTGATCCAGGGTTCCGTAACGGCTGTCGTGGTTCTGCCCGACATAGTTGTTGGAATGCCGTCTCGGGGAGGGTATTAATAATGTAATGTCACACCCCGATATTTCCATGTATTACCGGTGGGCCCGGTGGGGAGTATCATGACGTAGTTGATATCATCATAGTCAAACAACACGATATATATAAATGCACAGCGGAAGCAAAAGATAAATATATTACAATCCGAATATAAAGTAATATCAAAGTATTACAACGGAAAGTAAAGGATCCACAGGCGGATCAAATAAAAGGAAAAACTGTTCAACAGACTTTAGACGCCTAGAACTTGCAAGATTCCTTATTAACGCCCTGAGCTTCCAGCCAATTACGTTCAGTACCTGTCACTTAACCTTTTTGGAAAATACGTCAGTTTACACTAGTAAATACAATTAACCGACTCGTTTTAAAAGAGTTTGAAAATTGATTTGAATGCACCAGCCACAAAAATATATTTTATAACTTGGGACAATTATATAAAAATCTTGTATACAGATTTACATGTTCGTTGTACGTTCAGGGCCCGATGTGGAAACCGAGTTAAGATTAACAGACACGCCACAAGTATAGGCCCACAAGAGAGTGAGATACCGTTTCCCTTATGCATTGTCAGGTGTATGCCTACACCTCGTGCATAAGACGTGGCCATTTTATAATACAATGATGTCAAGGATATCCGGGACATGCTCATTAACCCCTAAAGGCTTTTATTTCAAACAATACAGATTAAAGCGGGTTACCTCAATAATTTAATCACAATACGACTACACATTCAATACCCGACCAAGCGGTATTATTATAATACCGTATCCCAAGCCCGTATAGGGAAAATAAGTTAAAAGTATTTACCTGAGCTAGCAATGCAATTTATACTCAACCGTATATTCTAATCAGCAAGCACAAGTACTTCTACTGGGGCTCTTAATCTGGAACGAAGGTTTTATTAACCTATTAGATTTCTAACGGGTCTTATTTAAGTTGTAACTTAGACCGGTTAGTTTTAAGGAAAGGTTTACGGTTCATTACGCATGATTAAGCGAAGACCGGAATAGAATGTGATTTAGACCCGAAAAGTTTGGAGACTTGTATAATATGGGTATACTAAACACATTCTGGATTTTGAGGCAAAAATGATAAGGTTTGACCCGTTTTGGTCAATTTATGCAAACTAGTTACATAAACCGATCCGGACGTGAAATATGCGTAACGGGTAACCATAAGAGTCATATACATGTTTCCTAAGTTAATATGCCTTAAACATGTTGTGATATCAGTAAGATGCCTTCCGTTATGCCCAAAACGAATTTAAAACCAATTTATGCCCCGTAGGGGTATTTTGGTCATTTTAAAAGGTTATAAAAGAGGTTTAATATGAATCTGAGTCTCAGATCTGATTTAATCAGTAAAATACTTACTTTAATAAGTTATATCAGTAGGGTATTACACATATGTGAATTTTATCATTTATAAGCAAACTATGCATCGAAGGGGCATTTTGGTAATTTCACATAAGGTTTAAAGGTCAAATTTGGAAACCTGAGTTTAAAACTTTTGCTTACTATTAAAGTACATAGATTTACTAAAAATATGAGTAGGTATCAAGTATTATATATTTAAAATAGTTTCTATACATACTATGCGCTTAAAACGCGTGAAAAGACGATTTTAAGCGATCTCCGGGTTTTTAAAGAAAAGCTGATATCTTAATCATCCCAGAAGGCTTAAAATATTTTACTTATCATATAAAATCAGTTGCAAAAGGTTTTGGGGTCAAAAGGGCACAATGGTCAACATTTAAGCATATAACGGAAACATGCAATGAATATGATAACTAAGGATCCAAGTTGTATAACCTCAGAGGGTTACACTAACCTATAACCTGGTCCTAAAGGAATCCTAAGGCATATCTAAACTAAGCTAAATCAGGTCAGAACTGAAAGTCAAAGCAAAAGTCAACTTTTGCGACTTTAGGTCCCAAACCGAGCATATACTTAGAATTGTCGGGTTGAACATGCTTAGACATGTTCAACTAATAATTACCAAGTTATTAAAGTGAGAAAACTGATTTTTATGACTTCCATATTAATGGTTATGAATTTTATTTAAAACAAACCCGTTTGACTTTTATTTGACCCGACAATTAAATTAAGTAAACGTGGTAATTAGGAGGTGCCCTTTTTGAGGGTTTAACACCTACTAATTACGGTCACGTAGCCATGTTCATTACGAACAATGTCTCAACCGTTTAAAAGTCAAAGCGTTCATCAAAACTCTTGACTTTTCAGCTATAACGCTAGAAATTTAAACTAAGCACGAAAGGACACTTACAAAGGGTCCAAGCAAGGAGGGTTGATCCTAAATTCTCAGGTATGAAGAGCAAGGTCTCCAACTTAGAGAATTCAAGATCAAGGTGTGAGTTTGGGGGAAAGTTAAGGTGGGTATTTATAGGATTTCTATGACTGTTAGGATCGTTTCTCGTAATCCGTGATTTAATCTCATCCCTACACTTGTTGGTAACCCCATGTGTATCATATTGCCCCCCCATGATCAGGAACAAACAAGTGGAATTGAGTTGTGAGTGGGTAACAGCTGTTAACAGGCTGTTAAACAAATTTCTGCTGTCTGACAATGGCTTACGGACCGTATGGAGAGGGTCTTACGGTCCGTAAGGTATCAACTTTCACAAAATGTCAGTTTTGGTCCCTGTTATGCATTAAAGCCATTTCCGACACGTTTAAGGCCCGTTAAGCCATCTTTAAGGCTCTAAAATGATGCCTAAACATTGTGGACATGAAACATGCTCAAAAATATGCCGGATGTCGGTTCGTTGGGTCGTACGATCGCGATGTTCGCTTAATTACGAAGGAATGCGCATAAGCGCGAAAAACAATCCAATTTGAGCGACGGATGGATTTTTCTTATGCCAAACACTAAAATAAAATATTTTAGTGCTTACATAAATTTTTGGGTGTCCGGAGATATACAGAACGGAAGATATGCGCGAAAATGCAAACTTGTGCACTTTTTGACACTTTTATTCCCTGGTGGACTTGAAAGTTTATTTTTGCGTACCAAACACCTCTAAACCTATATCCAAGCTATATAACGAATAAATAGGGTATGTTTAACTCATGGTCATATTTCGGAAGGTCCGATAACATACGAATCGACATATTTTTGCAGTTTGACGCTTTAGGTCCCTCCATTGCGCAAACTTGCACATCTCATCATTTAATAGCATTGAAGCCTTATCTAAACCATATTAGGCATTCTTGAAAGTATTATTAAACATGATAATGCCTCGGGCTCGATAAAAGGTCTTTCAGAGGTATAATTAAACATATTGACACTTTTAGTTCCTTATACTTGCAAGGTTGCGCGTAACTTCACTTTTGGGCATAAAAACCTTGGGTGGCCAATGATTGGCAATCCCGAGAGTATAATCAAACATCATGAGGCTCTCGGTTTGTTAAAAGGTCACTCAGAGGTAAGAATTAACATGTTGATGCTTTTAACCCTTTAATGCGCAAACTTTCAATTAATTACGCACACGGCTACACTTGATCAACAAGTGGCTCGTTTGTGAATATAAACTGTAAAAGGTTATTTAGAAACTTATTTTAAGTATACAAACACTTCCAGTCCTTTCATAATCAAGGTTTTAGATTTTTCAAAAAATTAGTCCCTTGAATTCAATGTCTGACTTCATTAGGGTTTATTACACGTGTCAATACATTATTGGACGTGATTTTACGAGGTGTTACATCCTCACCCCCTTAAAAGAAATCTCGACCTCGAGATTTGCTAAGATGTTGGAAGTACTTTTTGTCGCATAATGGACTTAACCTCTATAGCATATCTGGAGCTTTTCCAAGCTCCCAAGTTAACCTTTACAATGGGTACATGTATCCTTTTGGAGCTTCTTCAACTGCCGATCATTAATCGACATAGGTTGCTCATTATATCATAAATCTGCATATCATTATGTGATAGTGCTTCTTGACTTATTGGCGAAACACATCCTTCAGTCACTAGTGTGCAATGTATTGCGAGTTCCGCCAAGCTCCTTAAATAGGTTTTAGCTTATAAGCTACTTGATCTTGATACATTCGATTTCATTCGAATGATTCTATATATTCAGAGATTAACTAGCCTGATAATTTAACAAATTTGGCACACCCTTCCCGGGTGATATCCTTTGTTGAACCTTATTCCTTAACAAGAAATTAGGAGGTTTGCTATTTTCAGTAATCCTTGATTTTATGTCGAATACTGGCATCTTACAGATGATTACGAATTCGAATGATCTTATTTGTTGTTTTCCAATGCAACTTTCAGATCCTGATAATTGGACTTACCAATCTATCGTCCTAACAATAGATGTTTAGCATGCCATCTATACAAGGTCTCCAAAGGAGCAGTATTGATGTTTATATAACAACTATTATAGAAAAGCTTATCTTAAGGTGAGATGGTTACTCCAACCACTGCTTAACTAATGTTAAATAATAGCTAATCCTTACAGTTAGTCGGACAAATCGACGATCCTGGGCAGCTGATGGCGATTCTTAATCGTTGCCTAATTAGGGTTGCGGTAACAATGCATAAGCAAAATGAACCGTCTTTCATAATTACTATACCGAATTCTCAGGATATTGAGTTAGGCTATATGAACCCTCTATTTTAAAACTTAGTTAATCAGGGTTTGGTTTCTCCAGTGATGGTACTAGCCGTCTTGGAGATTTCATAATATTACAGCCCTTAATGGAATATAATTCTTAACTCTACTTATCTCTTAGGAGGTAAACAGGGTAATCTTTGCAGGAGGTAATCAAGACACACGGAGGTTACAGAGATTTTCCAAATCTCAGGCTCCAGTTCATCCACCATTGCTTGTGCCAAATTAGTGACACATTTATGTTACAATTCCATGAATTCCCTAATCGGGAACATTTACTTGAACAATTCTATTTTTAGATATCTTCTTTGAATACCATTAGCTGACTTTAATACGGTATGACCATTGGAATATCTTTGTGGTTCCATGCATTAAACCTCCATACTGATCAGGCATGGAAGCAATTGATGTGTGCTAAAGCGGTTGAATAAAAACTTGTAAAAATGGTTAAATAAAGACTGACTCAAAAACTGAACTTTTGGACATGCTTTGGCCTAATAGGTATCGGTACTCTCATTGGGATTGTCCCCAGGTAGGAAACGGGTCCTTATAATTGGATTTGTACGAATGCCAGGCCTAGACAGGAGTTCCCAATTTAACGATACTTAACCCTTCCAGTTACTACATGTCCGGCACGAAAACGCATTTTTACAAATTTAATAAAAAGACAAACTTTTAAAAACAACTTAAACTAGACACTCTAAGCTTTAAATTTATACTTAGACTCGATCTTAAAACTAAACCACACAACCGGCAGTGTACCGATCAGTATAGTATAGTTAAAGTAAGTCCGGATGTCGAACCCACAGGACACTGTTGAATTACGTTAAATAGTTTATTTATACTAAAAATTACACAAGAGTAAATATTTTTGTATTTTTTTGATTAAAGGGGGGGTTTTGCTTTGAAAAGTAAATTACTTGAAAATTAATTAATAAAAGTGAACTAAAACAGTTTACGACAAAGATTTAATAATAATATAGGACTATCGAGGTTAGAATCCCACTTGTTAATAACATGCTTTCTACCGGGTAATTGTGTGATATGAAACCGGGATCTTTAGATATTAAACCTTTAAAGACGACGTAGGATTCCTAATCATTCTCGGGAAGTCAACTATGTGACTTTAAAGGTTTATTTTAATTACCGATTTACTAGACTTCTTTATAGTTATCTAGTGTTCTTAGTTAAGTGCTTGGAAAGACTGACTTCCTCACGGTTGTAAATCTAAAGCAATTTAAGAAAACTTAATTTGGTTTAATAGACAAATTAGCGACAATTTAGCTAAAACCTGGTTTCTCACAAAACACAATCTTAGCAATACACTAAACTCGATCTATTAATATTTTTATACCTTACAGCGTTAAAAATAGTAGAACATTAAAACCGGATTAATTCTTGATCATTAGTTCTATGGTTTATTTCACAATCCACCATAAGATTACCCAACCCGTTTAGGACTTGAATATCGACATAATTCTTTTTATGAAAATACATTCACCGGAATTTATGTGAAACAAATGATCAAAGTGTAAACCAAGTTAAAATATGCATAAACACCAAAACATATAACTTAAATTATTTACTTAACAAGAACAAACCATAATCACACAATACCCGGTAAAAATTACATATTAACAAGTGTTCATCATAACCTAGATAGTTTCAAAGTTTAGCTACAAATAATATTAAACATTACAACTGGACAAAATCTGAAAGTAATTGAAAACATTATACAAGACGAGATAAAAACTGAAAAGCGAATAATTACCGAACCCTGACCGCTTAGGACTCGAACCGAAAGCTTCCTCGACTCCCGAGAAGCTCCAAGGCGCTCCAACTTCACTTCACTTACTTGGATTCGACTGATAGCAGCCTTAGAAGTGTGTTGTCGAAGTATTTGAGGTGTGTTTTCGAAATGAGAATTGAGCGCCTTTTATAGGTGAATTTGAGAAAATTAAATAAAAATATATTTATTTTATTATTATTCTAGCCACCTCCTTTTGAAAATTAGATAGATTATTTTATTTTTTTGTTTTCCTTTCATTTGGCCTAACCGTGAAGTTTCCTTAATTATTATTATTATTATTATTATTATTATTATTATTATTATTATTATTATTTTGCTTTTCATCTAATCCATGACAAAGAACTTTTTGCTTTTTATATTTTATCTATTTTTTTCTTTTATTTAATTTATTTATTTATTTAGATTATATAATTTATATTGTCATTTTATACATAGAGATAGCGGGCTCGGACCACTCAACGAAAATAGCTGCAATTTCAATTCGGTCACTAGCATCCTTCTCTGTCCAACTGGCTGCTTATTCCTTTATTGCTCGTTTTCGTCAATTGCATCATGACCTGGCAAAACACAAAATAAAATAAAATAAAACAAACTAAAAACTAAAAAAAACAAATAAAGATCATACAATAATTATACATTTTACACGGGACAAATATGTGTATTTTACTACACATCAAATATCCCCACACTTAACCTTTTTTCGTCCCTGAAAAAGAATTATACAAAACGGAATCATAGACGGAATAATCATTCGAGAACAAAAGCTTAGTTAATTTATTAAAATCGAAACTTGTGTTAGCCGCGATTGCAAGTATATTGATCCTCTTAAACCCAACCCGGTTCCAAGCCCTTATCATACAATTTTAGTTCAAGTGTGGTCAATCCACCTAGGGTCTCACGCTAAGAATTACAAATCCACCTAATCCCGGCTCAAGCTCATAGGATAAAAGGAACAACCACTGGGTTATTTCCTAACCGTTTTATACCAAGATCAAGAGAGTTTAAAATCAAATCTTAACTTTTTCTCATCATTTTTTTTTCTTTACGAGCTTAGACTTTGCTTGTACCTAACCCAGAGGCATTCCGGCTGTAGAGTCGCTATCCCCAACTCGGATTACAATAGGCGTCAGCACTTTTTCGCAATTTTGATTTCACACAATCTAGAGGTATTCCGGCTGTAGAGTCGCTATCCCCAACCACAGATTACATAGACTTGCGCTACTTTTCTTTAGTTTCTAGCTCTTTTATTATTATTTTTTATTTTTTATTTTTTTTTCAACAAGATATGACAAAAAACTCTAATGATCTTAGCTTATAACAGCATCCCTTATACTATTATTGGTGGTTTCAATTTCTCCACTCTCCCTAAATGAGAACCCATTAGTAGACCGACAATTAGGTATATTTTAATTCAAAGGAACCCAGAACCGAATTGAGCCTACCCGCACATCCCAAACTAGACACAAGCACCATTATTTTATTATGATATTATTATTATTTGAACCTGAACAAAAATCCGTCTTTTTCTATCATTTTCCGCTTTTTTTAGTTGCAAACTTCTTATTTCAAAAGACATTTTCTAATTTTTTTAATTTTTTTTTAATTTTTTTTTTGTATTTTTCAAATTTTTATGACTCAAGACTTTGCTAACTAAACACTAAACGATAGTTTCCCATCCCCACACTTAACTCTGCATTGTCCTCAATGTAGGTTGGAAACCGACTCAAACACTAAGATAATTAAGAAATAAAATACTAAAGACAAATTGGAAAGGACTTAGCTGGTTATGATGACAATCTGTGCCAGCTATGCATGTTCCTAATCCAAACTTGAATACGACCATATAGCATTTCCTTCGCGGTCGCGTTTTACACCTTGGCTGCTTTTCCACAAGATTTCAGTTCTGAGATTTCCACCTGAATGAGTACGGGCGGTTTAAACAAACCTGCACATGACACAGCAAACAAACCTAGGCGTAAAGCTGATACAGAAATAAAATATATATATTATTATTATTATTTTTATTATTATTTTATTTATTTATTTTTTTTACTTTTTTATTTTTTTTACAAACTTACGACTAAAAATTATTTACAAACCAATGGATTTTTGTAATGTCTGTTTATCAAGACCGGTTTTTTCGAAAATGTGTGTTAAGTCTTCCTCAATCCGATAGTGTACATAACTCCCAACTCTAATGGACCGTTCGGCATTGAGCCTAATAGCGCCCACCCTCATTAGTTGTATGTACTCATATTGGGATTCAGTTGGACTTCGTTTACATTTCCCTGTGTGCGCCCAGTTTCCACATCCCATGCATTTTCCATAACGTTTTGCTCTTCTTTTCATTGCACTTTTGGATGTTCCACAAAATGATGGGGTTTGGTCTTTTCGATGCCATTCTTTCCTTACCTCAGCGCTTAGGAGAAAGATTTTCTCCTTAAGTTCTACAGGTAACCCTGGTTTTGCAAATTGTAAACAACAAAGGAAATTGAAATCGAAAGGATGCATTTTAAATCTAAATCACATGCTTGGAGATGTTGTTGAATTTGTTAGCAGTTCCGAAATCACCCGAATGGAGATTGAGTACGGGTGGTACTATTTACACCTGCATACGCAAAAACAAGCAAAAATCCAAGTAGTACCGAAAAAGTAAAATGACTCAAAAACTATTAATTTAGACTCCTAAACAGTGATTCAAAACATAAAACTAGCTATCTACCCTAATCTTGAGTCTTCACTCAAGATCCTAAACGTTGGTGATTGGTGGGACATCGAGACGAGTTGCTTCCGTCTCGGTGGTGTTTATTGGTCCCCCTAGGTAATGTTTCAACCTATGTCCATTCACCTTCCAAGTGCTTCCGTCTGCTTCGTTCTTCAACTCAATTGTCCCGTGTGGAAAAACTTCGTTCACAACATACGGTCCTGTCCACTTTGATTTCAGCTTTCCTGCAAACAGTTTTAAACGTGAATTGTACAGAAGCACTTTATCACCTGTTTTGAATTCCTTCAACCCCTTAAGCTTCCTGTCATGCAACGCCTTTGTCTTTTCCTTGATATTCCAAGATCGTTCATACGCGGCGTCCCTCAAGGCTTCCAATTCATGAATTTGGAAGTAACGTCTCTTGGCGGCCTCCGTTAAGTCAAGATTAACAGTTTTGAGAGCCCAAAGTGCTCGGTGCTCTAACTCAACGGGAAGATGGCAAGCCTTGCCATAGACAATCATGAATGGTGTAGTGCCCAAGGGTGTTTTGTAGGCAGTTCGAAATGCCCACAATGCATCGTCAAGCTTGTCTGACCAATCTTTCCTGCTTTTTCCTACAGTTTTCTCTAGGATTCGTTTCACTCCTCGATTCGCATTCTCGACTTGCCCACTAGTTTGGGGGTGGTAGGCGGTGGAAAAACGATGAGTGACACTGTAGCGAGCCAATGTCTTTTCCATGATTGTGTTGCATAAATGAGTGCCACGGTCGCTTATAAGAGCACGAGGAGTACCGAATCGCGTGAAGAGTTTCTTGAGGAATTTAACCACTACTCGGGCATCGTTTGTGGGAAGAGCTTGTGCCTCCACCCACTTTGAAACGTAGTCTATCGCCACAAGTATGTATCGATTTCCTCTAGATGAGGGGAATGGTCCCATGAAGTCTATGCCCCAGACATCGAAGATTTCAACAATTTGAATTGGTTTTGGGGGCATCTCATCCTTGGATGAGATATTGCCAGTACGTTGGCAACGATCACAGGTTTTTACAAACTCTATCGCATCTTTCACTACCGAAGGCCAATAAAAACCACAATCGAAGACTTTTTGTGCGGTAGTGTGTGGACCATGGTGGCCTCCTGTTAATCCTTCATGCACATGCCTCAGAATCCCTAAACCTTCTTCCTTACTCACACATCTTCTCAGAATCCTGTCTCCTCCTATCCTGAAAAGATAGGGGTCATCCCAAATGTACCTCCTCGCATCCCGAAGGAACTTCTTCTTCTGTTGGGTGGTCATACCTTTCAACACCACCCCTTTTGCCAGGTAATTTGCCAGATCTGTGAACCATGGCATACCCTCCTTCTCAGCTGCAATGAAATCTATATGCTCATGAGGGAATTTATCACCAATTGCTTCCTCTCGAATCTCTTCTCTCTCAGGATCCTCCAATCGTGATAAGTGATCTGCTACTGAGTTTTCTGCTCCCTTCTTGTCTTTGATTTCTATATCGAACTCGGAAAGGAGTAGAATCCACCGTATGAGACGGGGTTTTGCGTCTTTCTTTTTGAAAAGATAACGCAAGGCTGCATGGTCAGTGAAAACGATGGTTTTGGATAGAACGAGATATGAACGAAACTTGTCAAATGCGAATACTACGGCGAGAAGCTCTTTTTCAGTGGTGGTATAATTTTCTTGTGCATCATTAAGAGTTTTGCTCGCGTAATAGATCGGATGAAAGTGCTTTTCGATTCTTTGACCCAAAACTGCTCCTACAGCATAATCACTAGCATCGCACATGAGCTCAAAAGGTAAGCTCCAGTCGGGTGAAATAAGAATGGGTGCACTTACAAGTTTTTCCTTCAAAAAGTCAAAGGCTTTCAGGCATTCCTCGTCAAAGACAAAGGGTACATCCTTTTCAAGGAGTCGTGTTATGGGACGCGTGATCTTTGAAAAATCCTTAATGAAACGTCTGTAAAAGCCTGCATGACCAAGAAAACTGCGAACAGACTTTACATTTGTCAGTGGAGGCAACCTACTGATGGTATCTATCTTTGCTTTATCAACCTCTATACCGGCTCTTGAAATTTTGTGTCCTAACACAATTCCTTCTGTCACCATGAAGTGACACGTTTCCCAATTAAGCATTAACTTTGTTTCAATACATCTCTTCATCATCTCCTCAAGATTTGCTAAACACTGATCAAAAGAGTCGCCATAAACCAAAAAAACGTCCATGAACACCTCCATGGACCTCTCAATCATGTCTTGAAAGATAGCAACCATACACCGTTGAAAAGTCGCCGGTGCATTACATAATCCAAAAGGCATGCGTCGGTACGCATATGTGCCGTATGGACAAGTGAAAGTGGTTTTCTCTTGGTCCTCCGGTGCGATTGGAATTTGGAAGTAGCCGGAAAATCCATCAAGAAAACAGTAGAACTGCTGGCCTGCAAGGCGTTCGAGCGTTTGATCGATTAACGGGAGTGGAAAGTGGTCTTTCCGAGTGGCATCGTTAAGCTTGCGGTAATCGATACACACTCGCCAACTGGTGACTGTACGGGAAGGTATAAGCTCATTTTTCTCATTTATGACAACGGTCATTCCTCCTTTCTTAGGAACGACTTGAGTCGGACTAACCCACGCGGAATCAGAAATAGGATAAATTAGCCCGGCTCCAATCAACTTTATTACCTCTTTCCTAACCACCTCTTTCATGTTAGGATTTAAACGCCTTTGAGGTTGCACTATTGGTTTGAATTCATCCTCCATGAGAATCCTGTGTGTGCAAAAAGTGGGACTAATTCCCTTGATATCGGACAACTTTCATGCTATGGCATCTTTGTGCTCTCGTAGCACCTCAATCAACTTTCTCTTCTCTTCCTCCGTCAACTTAGATGATATGATGACGGGCAAACTGGACTCCTCTCCAAAGAAAACGTATTCTAGGTCGGAAGGAAGGACTTTGAGCTCTAGAGGTGGCTCTATAGGTTTGCTCTCATTCTCTTCCTTGATCTCACACAGCTCCAATGATTCCGGAATCGGCTCCGGATCGTCTTCTTCTATCTCAATCTCTTCCTCTTCTTCATTCTCATTTTCTCCAACTAGATCGGCTCCACTAACGTAATTAAAACAATGATCAACGCATGAGATGAAGGAATCTAGAAAGTAGGCGGAATGACATGGACCATCATAATCATCAGCACCACTGGGATATTGCATGGCTCTTTCTATCTCGAATGTGACAATCTCGTCACCTGCACGAAGTGAGATTTTACCGTCGAAAACATCAATGACTTCCTTAGCGGTTCGAAGGAATGGACGGCCTAAAATGATTGGAACTTTTTCATCAGCCTCCATGTCAAGGACAACGAAGTCAACGGGGAATACAAATTTATCGACTTTGACTAACAGGTTTTCTACAATCCCCCGAGGATATTTTATCGAACGATCAGCCAATGACAATGACATGCGTGTGGGTGTAAGTTCGCCTAAACCTAGCCTCTCATAGAGTGAAAATGGCATCAAATTAATACTCGCACCTAAATCGGCTAATGCATGAGCGGGAGCAATGGTACCTCCGAAAAAACACGGAATGGTGAATGTGCCTGGATCGGTTAATTTCTCAGGTAGCTTATTCAAGACTACCGCTGAACAACCTCCTGTCAATGGGATGTTTGAAAACTCACCTAACCTATCTTTTCTCTTAAGAAGGTCCTTGAGAAATTTGGCATATTTAGGCATGGTCTGAAGTGCTTCGATGAACGGAAGATTTATCTTTAGCTGCTTAAAGATCTCTAGAAAGTGGCCATATTCCTTAGCATATTGTTGTTGCTTAAGTCGAGCTGGATATGGGACACTCGAATGATCAACCGAAGGGGATGGCTTAACTCCTACTGGCTGATTTTCTGCCTTCTCTTCAACTTGAGGCTCTCTGGTTTGTGCGGTACTTGCTGGATCTAATTTCTCTTGCACCTTACCAGGAGTTTCCATTACAATTTCTTCATCTACCTCATCCTCTTTCTCTTTCTCAACTCTCTCTCTTACTACTTCTCCCAAACTCTTTCCACTACGGGTCGTAATAGCTTTAGCTGAATGATTTGCGGGATTCGTGAAAGTATTTCCCGAAAACTGACCAGGTGGATGCTCCTGCAACTGTTTAGCAATTCCACCTACTGTCCTTTGAAGATCAAGAAGTGTGGATTGCTGACTTTTGAGCTGAAGTTCGTGACTTTTATTAATCTGCTCCTGAGTTTTAGCGAAATCAGTGAGAGATTTCTGTGTCGCTTGATTTTGTGTCATCATTGCCTGATTTTGTGTCATCATCTGAGCGAACATCTCCTCCATCCTACTCATACTACCATCTGGAGCCTTCCCACTACCTTGACTCTCCTGAGTCGAATTACCAAATTGATTCCCTTGACCTGGATTACTATTAGAATAGAAACCTGGCCCTCGACTTTGATACTGACCGGAAGAAAATCCAGGAGGATTTCCAGACGAGTGGTAATTACTACGCCAATTAGAGTTGTTATTGAATGAGTTGGTGTTGAATGGGTTGGTGGGACCTCGGTTTTGACCTGCTATAAACTCAACTTGTTCTAGGGTAAGTGTTGGACAATGTCCAGTATCATGCCCTCCTCTGCATAGTTCACATCTATCGACTTTCTTCTTGATCTCGTTAAGCTCTCTTGTAAAATTCTTCTCCATCCGATCCAGAACAGCAGCTACCGATGAATCCAAGCCAACTTGGTTCACCCCTCGAGTGGTCGAAGAGGTGTTAGTCACAGGAATAGATTTCCTGCTGGCAGCGCTATAATCCATATCAGAATGGGCAAAACTCTCGAAAAGGTCGTTACACTCAGTGGGTGTTTTCTTTCCCATAAGCTGTCCTCCAGCCGAAGTGTCAAACCGGGCTTTGATTTCTGGGGTGAGACCATTGTAGATTTCTCTACAAGTGCCCATTCTGACAATCCGTGCTGTGAACAACGAGCAAGTAAGGTTTGAAATCTCTCCCAGGCAAGATGATAAGGTTCATCAGGTTCCATCCGGAATGAATGAATCTGATCGCGAAGTCGGGATGCCTTGGCTGGTGGGTAATACTTAGCTAAGAAGGCATCTCGAAGACCTGCCTAGGTGGTGAAAGTTCCTGCTGGCTGCGAATCGAACCAAATGGCTGCGCGTCCAGCGAGAGAAAATGGAAAGACCTGAAGGAAACGGGCTTCAAGGTTCACTCCCTCGATAGAATAGGTGGTGCAAAGACGGGTGATACGGTTTATGTGAGCGGGTGCATCCTCATCGTCACGGCCATGGAATTGGCAAGAGTTAGTGATAGCCGTCATGATGTAGGATGGGATTTGCCAAGATCTTTCATTGGTGATTGCGGGAAGAGCGATGGGTGAAGCTTCACCGGTGAAACCGGTTGTGGCTTGTTGGTAAACAGTGCGGTTAGCCATTTGTGCTTTGGTTTCTGGACTCGGAGAACGTGAAGTTTCGAAAGAATTGGTCTCTGTGGTTGTTTCAGATTCAAAGTGAGGATTTTCAAAAACTTGGTATCCACTTGTGTTACTTGATTCTCCTTCTTGATTGTTTGATTGTCGGCTGAACAGAAGTTCAGGATCGTCACGTGGCTCGTATTCAGGTGGTCCTCGGGATCTCGTATGTCGCATAAACTAAGGAAACTTTAACTAGGAATTGGAAATAAACAAGTAAACGAAATCTAACTAAGGATTAACTAAAAACTGAAAATAAAAATTGCAATAAAAATATAAAACAAACTGATGGATTTTAGACTCAAATAAAAAAAATAGATATATAAACAAACTAATTAACGCAATTGCAAAGTAGTTCCCCGGCAACGGCGCCAAAAACTTTGATGTGTGCTAAAGCGGTTGAATAAAAACTTGTAAAAATGGTTAAATAAAGACTGACTCAAAAACTGAACTTTTGGACATGCTTTGGCCTAATAGGTATCGGTACTCTCATTGGGATTGTCCCCAGGTAGGCAACGGGTCCTTATAATTAGATTTGTACGAATGCCAGGCCTAGACAGGAGTTCCCAATTTAACGATACTTAACCCTTCCAGTTACTACATGTCCGGCACCAAAACGCATTTTTACAAATTTAATAAAAAGACAAACTTTTAAAAACAACTTAAACTAGACACTCTAAGCTTTAAATTTATACTTAGACTCGATCTTAAAACTAAACCACACAACCGGCAGTGTACCGATCAGTATAGTATAGTTAAAGTAAGTCCGGATGTCGAACCCACAGGACACTGTTGAATTACGTTAAATAGTTTATTTATACTAAAAATTACACAAGAGTAAATATTTTTGTATTTTTTTGATTAAAGGGGGGGTTTTGCTTTGAAAAGTAAATTACTTGAAAATTAATTAATAAAAGTGAACTAAAACAGTTTACGACAAAGATTTAATAATAATATAGGACTATCGAGGTTAGAATCCCACTTGTTAATAACATGCTTTCTACCGGGTAATTGTGTGATATGAAACCGGGATCTTTAGATATTAAACCTTTAAAGACGACGTAGGATTCCTAATCATTCTCGGGAAGTCAACTATGTGACTTTAAAGGTTTATTTTAATTACC
The DNA here is from genome assembly GCA_030545235.1 of Helianthus tuberosus. NCBI lineage: Eukaryota > Viridiplantae > Streptophyta > Magnoliopsida > Asterales > Asteraceae > Helianthus > Helianthus tuberosus. The sequence goes on along the minus strand of CM060423.1, from coordinate 231,037,564 downwards.
GATTTACTAGACTTCTTTACAGTTATCTAGTGTTCTTAGTTAAGTGCTTGGAAAGACTGACTTCCTCACGGTTGTAAATCTAAAGCAATTTAAGAAAACTTAATTTGGTTTAATAGACAAATTAGCGACAATTTAGCTAAAACCTGGTTTCTCACAAAACACAATCTTAGCAATACACTAAACTCGATCTATTAATATTTTTATACCTTACAGCGTTAAAAATAGTAGAACATTAAAACCGGATTAATTCTTGATCATTAGTTCTATGGTTTATTTCACAATCCACCATAAGATTACCCAACCCGTTTAGGACTTGAATATCGACATAATTCTTTTTATGAAAATACATTCACCGGAATTTATGTGAAACAAATGATCAAAGTGTAAACCAAGTTAAAATATGCATAAACACCAAAACATATAACTTAAATTATTTACTTAACAAGAACAAACCATAATCACACAATACCCGGTAAAAATTACATATTAACAAGTGTTCATCATAACCTAGATAGTTTCAAAGTTTAGCTACAAATAATATTAAACATTACAACTGGACAAAATATGAAAGTAATTGAAAACATTATACAAGACGAGATAAAAACTGAAAAGCGAATAATTACCGAACCCTGATCGCTTAGGACTCGAACCGAAAGCTTCCACGACTCCCGAGAAGCTCCAAGGCGCTCCAACTTCACTTCACTTGCTTGGATTCGACTGATAGCAGCCTTAGAAGTGTGTTGTCGAAGTATTTGAGGTGTGTTTTCGAAATGAGAATTGAGCGCCTTTTATAGGTGAATTTGAGAAAATTAAATAAAAATATATTTATTTTATTATTATTCTAGCCACCTCCTTTTGAAAATTAGATAGATTATTTTATTTTTTTGTTTTCCTTTCATTTGGCCTAACCGTGAAGTTTCCTTAATTATTATTATTATTATTATTATTATTATTATTATTATTATTATTATTTTGCTTTTCATCTAATCCATGACAAAGAACTTTTTGCTTTTTATATTTTATCTATTTTTTTCTTTTATTTAATTTATTTATTTATTTAGATTATATAATTTATATTGTCATTTTATACATAGAGATAGCGGGCTCGGACCACTTAACGAAAATAGCTGCAATTTCAATTCGGTCACTAGCATCCTTCTCTGTCCAACTGGCTGCTTATCCCTTTATTGCTCGTTTTCGCTCAATTGCATCAGGACCTGGCAAAACACAAAATAAAATAAAACAAACTAAAAACTAAAAAAAACAAATAAAAATCATACAATAATTATACATTTTACACGGGACAAATATGTGTATTTTACTACACATCAGCAATCTATGGAACAAATCAAGATACACCAATCCTCATATGGCGCTTTTGTCGTACCATCTGGTATTCGCAATCAATAGAGATCAAGAGATATCAATTACTTATGATGATGCACTTCATCTGGAGAGAGGGTACACTAGAATTTCATGACTGAAGATTTTTGACAGGAGCAGAAGAAATGGTTCTTATGATCTTTGCCTGTAAGTTTTTACCTTACACTTAATATCTAGGGTTATCATGGAAGACTTTAAGAGTTTGTTATACCCACCATATATGAAGGATTGATTTGTATCCGAATTAAAGCAGAACTCTTAGCGTTCATTCTACTTCATATTTTATGCTTAAGGTTCTAATAGGCAGATTTAATAACTTACAAAATTTATTCCACAAATGACTTATCTGCACCTGCATCAAACAATACCCTTGCATATACATCATGGATAAGGAAGTACCGGTTATAACATTGTCATCTTGTATGGCCTCTTCTGCATCCATCTGGGAGGCTTTAGCGTCAGCCTTCTTATCTCCTTCAAGCTTCTTAGCATACTTTGGGCAATTGGATTTGATATGCCCTTTCTCGTTACAGTTGTAACAAGTCGCATCTCCTATCTTCGGGCATTCCAATGTTTTATGCTCACTAGATTTGCATATCCCACAAGCCCTTGGCTGTGATTGGGATTTTGATTCGAACCTGCATTTCCCATAATGGTGCTTCTTGCAGGTCTTGCATACAGGGATCTGGCTAGACTTTTGTTTGTTCTTCTTTTTAGAGCTCTCGGAGTTATCTTCCTCCATTTTCCTTTTTAGTCCACCTTTTACATTAGAGGCCTGAACGAGATCCTCCTTATGAGTGAGGAAATGTGGTACTAGATAAAATTTGGAGCGAGTAGCATGGGGGTCTTTGAACTTTTTTCACAGCCTTCTTCACAGCTTTTCCAACAGCTGCGTCTATCATAGTCTGAAGAACCACTTTGGAAATTTTAAGGTTCACAATTGTAGTATCATTATCATGTGTCGCATCATCCATAACACGATCAACGGTTGTCTTATCCGAGTTTATCATACTCGATATTTGGTTCCTAACACCAAATAAAACAATTAGTTGCAATCCAACAACCGCTATTCATCATCCTGATGACCTAATATACTAACCATGGTATCGTTAAACCATACAGGCTAATATAGTACGAACATTCTCTATGAATGTCCTGTAGATATGTATATATATATATATATCAATTATACTTAGCCTAGGCCATAGAAGACCATTAATGGCAATTAAGGTTTGGACCTAGTCCATCACCTTTTTGACAGGGGATCAATTGTCACATCTGTCTTGATCATATTGATGATTTTAGATAGCTTGAAAGCTTGACATTAGGATATCAGAAAAGAGTGATTCCTAATAGACATAAAATATCAATCTAAGGTTTGTTGGAGCATTTTCTATAGTATCATCGGCCAATTTCTACCTCGCATTAAATGACTAGAGTCCTAATCAGGCGGAGACAACAGTTCTCACATTTATCGTTCATTATAGAATCATATGTGCCAGCATCAAATAAATTTCTGCATAAACTGCTTGATAAGGAAAGGTACCTGCTATATAATTATCATTCTGCACCATCTCCTGGGCGTTCATCTGGAAGACTCATGCGTTTGTTTTATTGGCCTCTTCGGGCTTCTTCTGATTCCTAGGGAAGTTGGTCTTGATATGCCCCTTCTCGTTGCAACCATAACAGGTTGCGTCTTTCAACTTTTTGCAATCCAAGGTTTTATGTTCCTTAGACTTGCAAATCCCACAAGGTAGAGGCTAAGATTCAAATCTGCATTTCCCGAGATGGTATTTCCTACAGGTTTCATACCTGGTCTTCTCACCCGACTGCTGGATGTCTTTCTTAAACCCGGAACTCTTCTTATCCTCAGAGTTCCTCTTTGTCTTCCTATCGGAGCGATGAGAATTTTCATCCTCCCTTTTATGCTTTCCATCTTCAGAGGCTTTGGCAGCCTTGTTTCTGACCACATCGAGTGTGAGAGATAGCGACAGATCTGCCGCTGACCTGAATGTAGTAGGTCTCGATGCTGATGTGTGTAAAATGCAACATATAAATTACATCAAATAAGGCATAAAACTAACCATTTTTAAGTACTAATATTGGAAAAAGAGTGTTTTTGTCTTCCTTTTGTATTTTCAGGATTAAATGAGCTCAAGAACACAAAAGAAGCAAAAAGACATCTAAATCCAACATAAATACAAGAAAAGGAACATAAGTGGATTGCCCGACCCCTCAACGGCATCTTCCCAAGCAAAATAGAGAAGGCAGAAGACTGAACACGCCCCGTGCTCAGCCAGCACGGGGCCGTGCCCAAGAAGCAGCAGAAAAGACAAATCTATAGAAGCTTTTATTGCCCACCACGGGTCGTGTCCAGCGGACACGGGGGCGTGTCGAAAGTACTGCAGGCGCATTAATTGTAATTGCGAATTACAATTAATGAAGAGAGAGGGTGTCAGACGGGCACGGGGCCGTGTCCAGCAGACACGGGGCCGTGCCCAGCCTTCTGTTCAGCCTATAAATAGGAGTGATTGGTTTCATTTCAACTCATTCCTTGGCACTCCACCTCTCTCACACTTCATCCACCACCCACCACCATCACAACACCATCATCCACCACCACCATCCATTGTCCATCGTAGAGTGTGTGTGAGTCGTCTCGGGATCCAAGATTGATCGTAAGAGTTCTTGACAATCAAGGCCATGTTTGCCTAAGTCTCTTACATCACTTGGTGAAGACAAAGTGTCTAGTATAATACTTTTTATTTCTAATCTTTTGCACTTTTTATTTGGTTTTGTATTAATGACTTTAATAACTAGTTACTTATGTTGAAGGTGATCTTTCCTTATCGTTTGTCCGTGGTGTCTTGGCATTATTTTACTGTCTATATAAAATAAAAGATTTTCACCATTCATATCTCCACGGTCTATATGGAGGTATGTTGGCTACCTGGTCGGGGGTTAAGGGAACGGTTTGGTAAAGGTCTTGCCATTGTTCAGCGTTTAGAGGTCCTGCAATGGACCTGGGTCAAATTTAGTAGGACCTCCTTCAATACTTCACGGTATTGGATGGCGGGGGTCCAAACTCTTTGATCCCCTCATAAGTTAACTACTATTAATACTATAACCCGGCTATTTAGGACTGTATCCCTGCTGACTCAGACTACTTAGTCGAGGGTAACGTCACCGCCAAAAGCGGGGCCTACCATAATACTGCATTAATAACTTAATTCATTATCTTCCAATAATCCACCCTTTTAGGATTGTATCCTTGCTGACTCAAACTACTGGGGTGAGGGTAACGTCACCTTCAAAAGAGGGGCCTACTACAATAACTAAGATAATCTCTTAATTATGTGCAAAAGTGCGGAAATAATCAAAGGTTATACTAGATACGAGTCGGAACCAAGTGATTCATCTTGTCTATCTGTTTTTACTTTTTATTTTATTTTCAGCATTTTAGTTAGTTTTTATTTTTCTTAGTTTAAAAACATTTTTCTAAACTTTTGATTTGATTAGACGTTGAGGATAAACCGGTATTAAAAGCTCTTGTGTCCTTGGACGACCTCGGTATCTTACCAACGCTATACTACGCTCAACGATGGGTGCACTTGCCCATATGTGTGTTTAGTGTTAGTAAAATATCGTGTTTTATAAATTTAAATTTGGCTAAAATAAGTGTTAAAAAGGGCTTAAAATATACACCTAATATATATAACACTTTATCGCACATCAAGTTTTTGGCGCCGTTGCTGGGGACACAAGGATTTTAAGAAAGTTAGGAATCAACGGCCTAATCATCTTTTATTTTTCTTTTTAATTTTTTAGGATTTTCTTAGTTTTTCAGCTTCTGCAGAGCTCAGCACGGGCCGTGCCCGGTCAGACACGGGCCGTGCCCAGCATCATCACTGGCAGTTTTTATTTTCTGAGTTACAGAGAGCTGAACACGGGGCCGTGTCGGTGCAACACGGGGTCATGTCCAATTCCCAGTAACTGGGATACAGAAAACGATTACTGCACTTCTGACCACGGGCCATGTTCACTGAGCACGGGGCCGTGGTGAACATTCTGACCAGCGTTCTTTTTTGTTTTGTTGCAGGACTTGGAACCCAGGCGCCACATTTGAACCTCCTACGTAGTGCATGAGCTCCAGTTCTAGTAGAGACATAAATGAACCCTTAGAAGAACCCGAGCGCTTTCTCAGAAAAAAACTTAAAGCTAAAAATCAAGAGAAAGCTTCGAGGGACCCACTTCCAATGGCGGACCAACGTACCCTCATGGATTACCTACGGCCTACCGTAGGCAATCTCGGCGCCGCTATCAATGCACCGAATGTCGAGGCCAACAACTTCGAACTTCGGCCGCATTTGATACAAATGCTCCAAAACTCCGCAACCTTCCACGGGCTTGCGGACGAGGATCCCCATCTACATATTACTAACTTCTTAGAAATATGTGATACCTTTCGGATCAATGGAGCATCAAATGACGCCATCCGCCTTCGAATGTTTCCATTTTCACTAAAAGATCGAGCTAAGGCTTGGCTTAACACCCTCCCAGTTGGATCGGTAAACACTTGGGATGAACTTGCTCAAAAGTTTCTATATAAGTATTTCCCCCTGCTAAAACGGCTAAATTAATGACTGAAATTAATACATACTCACAAGAGGATGGGGAATCCTTATATGAAACTTGGGAAAGGTTCAAGGAGCTTCTAAGAAAGTGTCCTCATCATGGTCTAGCGGTGTGGCAACAAGTATCCACTTTCTACAATGGGTTGTTGCCACACACAAGACAAACACTTGACTCAAGCTCCGGGGGACTCTTAGGTAATCGTCGCCCAAATGAAATATATAACCAAATTGAGGAAATTGCTCAAACCAATTTTCAATGGCACACCCCCCGAGGTAATAAATCTATTGCCCCGGGCGCCCATAAGGTTGATGAAAGCACCTCTTTACAAGCCCAAATCGAGGCCCTCTCTTCAAAAATCAAAAAGCTAGAAATGACAAAAACGGCCTCGGTTATGGCTTGTGAAGGGTGTGGTGGGTCACATGAAAATTGGAGTTGTATGAAAGAGTTAGATGAACAAGCAGAAACGGTAAACTACATTGATAATAGACCTAGGCCGTCGGGTCCTCCAACGGGTACCTACAACCAAGGATGGCGTAACCACCCAAATCTTGGTTGGAGAGATCCCGGCAATAGTAGTAACCAACAAAATCAACGAACTAATTTTCAACAACCACAAAATTTCTCTCAACAACAAGGTGGAAGAGAAAGGCTTGAAGATACTGTATCTCGCCTGATCTTTGACACTGAAAAGAAAAACTCGGATCGATTTCAACAATTGGAATCGAATTTCAGAAATCAACAAGCTAGCATTCAAAACGTTGAAAAACAATTAAATCAACTAGCTCAAAATTTCTCCGAGAGACCACAAGGCGCGTTACCTAGTAATACCGAAACAAACCCGAAGGCACAAGTACATCTCATCACATTAAGAAATCGAACCGTGGGTCCCGAGGATGCTCCATTGCCGCCAAATGAAAGAAGCCATTCTGTGACTCCTCCTGCGCCAGAAAAGGCTTCTATACCAACTCAAGAGCCCACCAAAACTCCTCCAATTCCGTACCCCGGTAGGTTAAATCGTCAAAAGACCGATGAGCAATTCGCAAAGTTCGAAAGTTTACTAAAACAATGGCATGTTAATATTCCTTTTATTGAGGTCCTAACCCAAATGCCTAAATATGCAAAATTCATGAGAGATTTCCTCACTCATAAAAGGAAAATTGAATCATTGCAATTAGTTAACTTAGGCGAAGAATGCTCAGCTTTAGTACTCAACAAACTTCCACAAAAGAAAATCGACCCCGGGAGCTTCACAATCCCTTGCTCGATTGGGAAGTCCCCCGTCCGAAATGCTTTAGCCGATCTTGGGGCTAGCATCAACCTCATGCCCACATCAATGTTCAAGCGACTTGGCCTAGGAACAACAAGCCCTACAAAGATGAGCATACAACTTGCCGACAGGTCCGTCAAATTCCCACAAGGTGTCGCTGAAAATCTGCTAGTCAAGGTTGACAAATTTGTCTTTCCAACCGACTTTGTCATCCTAGACATGGAAGAAGACACCGATGTCCCTCTCATCCTTGGGAGGCCATTTCTAGCCACCGCCCAAGCATTGGTGGATATGAATGACGGAACTCTAACATTGAAGTTTGGGGATGAGGAAGTAAAATTTGAATGTGGAAAGCGAGTGGAGGAAGAAGATCCGGTCAACTACATGAAGGTCATAGACTCAAGCTTGGATGACGCTCTCCGACGGTGTAACATGGGATGCAATACATCCCACTTGGGTAACATATGACCAGGTTTTGGGTCTAGCCAAGGACCCTTATAAACGTGGCGCGCCATGGAGGCATTCCACGGAACTATCCTTAGTTTAATTTAGATTAATTTTTATGTTTTCTAGTTAGTTTAATTTTCAGGAATAAAACACACTCATGGTGGAAAAGGATGAAAAGGGGAACGAGAAAAATGAACTCATGCACAAGAACAAGGCAACCCGACAATTCTCTCCATTACAGAAGGTTCAACACGGGCCGTGCCCAACCAACACGGCCCCGTGCTGAACCACCTGCAGAAAAACGCCCAGTTCAGGTAACTGGACACGGGCCGTGTTCACCCAACACGCCCCCGTGTCCAGACTTCTGTTTCTCTTATTTTAATTTTGTTACTGGCACTTGAACACGGGGCCGTGCCCGGACAACACGGGGCCGTGTTCAACGCCCAGTAACAGAAAATTTTTGCTTTTTACACCATTTTACACATCTAATCAACCTAAAAATTTATTTTTGGGACACATTGAGGACAATGTGTAATTTAAGTGTGGGGGGATGCTAAAACCTTGAATCTTGCAAGTCCTAAATACAAGCCTTACACAAAACTCTATTGGAACCGCTAATCACCCCAAAATTTTTTCAAAAATTTCATTTTTTTTGTCTAGGTTTAACTCGGGAAATTCAAGTTCTCAAAAAGGTTATATTTTTACGAATTTACAACCGATAGCGTAGTGATAAAAAGAACCAACATAAGAAAATTATGAAAAGGCATGACAAACTTAGTTAAAATTTGATTATATATACTTGATCACATAAAAACCCATTCCCACAAAAGTGAGTTTTGAGCCTTTATTGAGCATACAAATTTACATCTTTAGACTAAATGCTCATTTTTCGTTTCTTGTGTGAATAGCCGCTTGGTTCTTACAACTCTAGAACTTGCCATGACGATACATTCCCGGTCCTTATCAACTTAAACCCGAGTAAGTAAATGATGGAGGCATTAGGACTAACCCTTTTTATTCTACACCATTATTTTTCTTTTTTTTACCACCTACCCAAAAATCCCCCTAGTTAGCCCCTTTGAGCCTAAACCTTTTCATTTCATCACCCAAACCAAAAAAAAAAAAACCTTTTACCCACCAAAACCTTTTTCATTTTTAACCCTTTGTTTTAGTAACAACTTCGGTTTTTCGTATGATCAAAAAAAAAATGTGTTGATGATGAAGCAAAAAGAAAATAAACAAACAAGTTCATCAAAAATAACTTTGTTTGAATAAAAGCTTCATCAAAATAAAGAGTAAAAAAAAAATTTAGAAAGTCTTACGAAAACCGACACTTGTTACGCTTTTCGCCCTTTTTCTACTAACCACTAACCACTATCCCAACCACCTACCTTTAACCCAAGCCTAACCCTTAACCCACAAAGTCCTCTTGATATTTACAAAGGTATAAAAGTTAAAAAGGAGGAGGATTGATTGCTTGGCAAGCTTATGGTAGGAATAAGTTCCATGCCGCTCTCGAGTGATTCACTAAAAATACACCTTCGGCCGAGTGTGAGTGATTTCTCCCGTGAGGTATGTGAACTTGTATATAAATGGAATTTAAAAAAAAAATGCATGTTATGCCCAAATAAGTAATTTCTCCTATGAAACGTTCTAAATAAATCATTACGAATAGGATTGTAAATAAATAAAAATAAAACCCAAAAAGATCTTGGACATCCCGACACTCTACGACAAGCCCAAAACCTTCTCTTCTACCTATTCCATTTGGGAGTGTAAGCCACATATTAAAGAGTTTTGCTTGAGGACAAGCAAAAGTTCAAGTGTGGGGGTATTTGATGTGTGTAAAATGCAACATATAAATTACATCAAATAAGGCATAAAACTAACCCTTTTTAAGTACTGATATTGGAAAAAGAGTGTTTTTGTCTTCCTTTTGTATTTTCAGGATTAAATGAGCTCAAGAACACAAATGAAGCAAAAAGACATCTAAATCCAACATAAATACAAGAAAAGGAACATAAGTGGATTGCCCGACCCCTCAACGGCATCTTCCCAAGCAAAATAGAGAAGCCAGAAGACTGAACACGCCCCGTGCTCAGCCAGCACGGGGTCGTGCCCAAGAAGCAGCAGAAAAGACAAATCTATAGAAGCTTTTATTGCCCACCACGGGCCGTGTCCAGCGGACACGGGGGCGTGTCGAAAGTACGGCAGGCGCATTAATTGTAATTGCGAATTACAATTAATGAAGAGAGAGGGTGTCAGACGGGCACGGGGCCGTGTCCAGCGGACACGGGGCCGTGCCCAGCCTTCTGTTCAGCCTATAAATAGGAGTGCTTGGTTTCATTTCAACTCATTCCTTGGCACTCCACCTCTCTCACACTTCATCCACCACCCACCACCATCACACCACCATCATCCATTGTCCATCGTAGAGTGTGTGTGAGTCGTCTCGGGATCCAAGATTGATCGTAAGAGTTCTTGACAATCAAGGCCATGTTTGCCTAAGTCTCTTACATCACTTGGTGAAGACAAAGTGTCTAGTATAATACTTTTTATTTCTAATCTTTTGCACTTTTTATTTGGTTTTGTATTAATGACTTTAATAACTAGTTACTTATGTTGAAGGTGATCTTTCCTTATCGTTTATCCGTGGTGTCTTGGCATTATTTTACTGTCTATATAAAATAAAAGATTTTCACCATTCATATCTCCACGGTCTATATGGAGGTATGTTGGCTACCTGGTCAGGGGTTAAGGGAACGGTTTGGTAAAGGTCTTGCCATTGTTCAGCGTTTAGAGGTCCTGCAATGGACCTGGGTCAAATTTAGTAGGACCTCCTTCAATACTTCACGGTATTGGATGGCGGGGGTCCAAACTCTTTGATCCCCTCATAAGTTAACTACTATTAATACTATAACCCGGCTATTTAGGACTGTATCCCTGCTGACTCAGACTACTTAGTCGAGGGTAACGTCACCGCCAAAAGCGGGGCCTACCATAATACTGCATTAATAACTTAATTCATTATCTTCCAATAATCCACCCTTTTAGGATTGTATCCTTGCTGACTCAAACTACTGGGGTGAGGGTAACGTCACCTTCAAAAGAGGGGCCTACTACAATAACTAAGATAATCTCTTAATTATGTGCAAAAGTGCGGAAATAATCAAATGTTATACTAGATACGAGTCGGAACCAAGTGATTCATCTTGTCTATCTGTTTTTACTTTTTATTTTATTTTCAGCATTTTAGTTAGTTTTTATTTTTCTTAGTTTAAAAACATTTTTCTAAACTTTTGATTTGATTAGACGTTGAGGATAAACCGGTATTAAAAGCTCTTGTGTCCTTGGACGACCTCGGTATCTTACCAATGCTATACTACGCTCAATGATGGGTGCACTTGCCCATATGTGTGTTTAGTGTTAGTAAAATATCGTGTTTTATAAATTTAAAACTTGGCTAAAATAAGTGTTAAAAAGGGCTTAAAATATACACCTAATATATATAACACTTTATCGCACATCAATGCTTTCACACTTGCCTTTATTTCTGGGGCTAGACCCCCAATAAAGCGAGCTATTCGCTTTGGTTCCGGTGTGATCAAGTAAGGAACCAATCGAGACATGGTATTGAAACTTGTAAGGTATGCTTGACAATCTAAGTTCTCCATGACTAATGTCAAGAATTCAGTCTCAATTTTCTCAACTTCATGTTGAGGACAATAATTTTCTTTGATAAGACCAACGAACTGTTCCCAAGTCATGTTGTACAAAGGGATCTTCCCTGTAGCTTGGATCAGTGACCTCCACCAAGCTAGAGCTTCTCCTTTAAAAGATTGTGAAACAAACTTCACAATGTCTTGCTCTACACATCCACTGATGTCAACAACGGTGTCCATCTCATTGAGCCATGTCATGCAATCGATGGCCCCTTTTTCTCCTGTAAAGTCTCTGGGCTTGCAGGAGATAAAATATTTATATGAGCAGGTCTTAACTGGTGCCTCTTGATGAAGCACCACATGTCTAGACGGAACACTCCTTTGATTTGACGAGTTATGAACATCGTCCTCCTTCGACTCGTGTGATTTGGAAGGGGGCTTACTACGAGCCACAGATAGAGTCTTAGAGTGTGTACCACTTGATTCATCATACTGTCTATCGAGAGCTCGTGTAACAGCATTATCTATTAATGCCTGCAGTTCCGCACCAGTTATATTAACTCTGGTAGCATCATTATTCTCCCTCGGGTGGCTGTTGACCTCATCCGATCCAGCCATGTAGTTTGATGGCTACATAAATATTGACGATGATTCATTCAGAGGTTATTATGGGTTCATCATTTTTTTGATGATTCATCAACCATGGTAATATAAACCATATTGGTTAATTTGTTAGTTATATTTAATTAGTATTTTCATTATACTTTATCCTAGTTATAAAACATTAAGGATATTAAAGTGGCACAAAAGGCCTAGTCACAAGGACAGTTTTAAATTTACAAGCCATGATTTCAGAGAATCGAGGCATTAAGGTTTGAACATATTTCATTACCTTTTCTTGACAGAGCGTCAAAGACGTCAACTGTTTTTCGTCCCATAGGACAATAAGTATGGCCCGTAGGCATTTCATCACTTATGGATGTTTATAATATGATCATCTTCATTTGATGATTTTTAAGCCATGATTTCTACATCACAAGGCTAGACAAGGGGTTGGAATTTCCCATTATAAAATGACAAGTGTGATTTATCGCATCACTGTTGTCAGGAGTGTTAACATGTTTTTAGATGTTAACAAGGATCTGAATCTCTTTTAAACAGGTTATTACCATCATAGCTAGGTCCTTAATGACATACAAGCTAGGTTTTACCCTTTAAGGTTCTTTCAATATATATATTGGTAGATCAATTATGAAAAGGAATAATAATTTGATTTATATCATATATTATATTCATAAAAATGATAAAAATGGAATTTAGATAAAATATTCAATTGATTTTTAAAAGGAGTATATAATTGCCCTAAACGGGACTTGAAAGGAATGATGTTGTCCATGAAGGGTCTGAAAATAAGTATGCCCTTATAAGGACTTACTGAGGAAACGAACTTCAGCAAAAGGAGTTTTCTTCTTTACTTTACTTCTGAATGCTTTCTCCTTGGTTGCACGTTGCACCCTAGCCGCGGTACGAAGCTCGGCAATTCAAGGCTCCGGATGTGGAGAAATTCCATTACGGCTTCTTTGATTGGAGACAAATTCAAAATATATAAATTCGGAAGCAATAGTTTTTAGATTAGGGTTGAGAGTATTCCTACGTTAAGTCTAGACTCAGAAGGTCAAGGAATGTGCTACTGTGTCATTGAGATTAAACACTAAGGGCTAGTGTTTAATTCACTCAATGTTGGCTCTGGTACCAACCTGTCACACCCCTATATTTCCATGTATTACCGATGGGCCCGGTGGGGAGTATCATGACGTAGTTGATATCATCATAGTCAAACAACACAATATATATAAATGCACAGCGGAAGCAAAAGATAAATATATTACAATCCGAATATAAAGTAATATCAAAGTATTACAACGGAAAGTAAAGGATCCACAGGCGGATCAAATAAAAGGAAAAACTGTTCAACAGACTTTAGACGCCTAGAACTTGCAAGATTCCTTATTAACGCCCTGAGCTTCCAGCCAATTACGTTCAGTACCTGTCACTTAACCTTTTTGGAAAATACGTCAGTTTACACTAGTAAATACAATTAACCGACTCATTTTAAAAGAGTTTGAAAATTGATTTGAATGCACCAGGCACAAAAATATCATTTATAACTTGGGACAATTATATAAAAATCTTGTATACAGATTTACATGTTCGTTGTACGTTCAGGGCCCGATGTGGACACCGAGTCAAGATTAACAGACACGCCACAAGTATAGGCCCACAAGAGAGTGAGATACTGTTTCCCTTATGCACTGTCAGGTGTATGCCTACACCTCGTGCATAAGACGTGGCCATTTTATAATACAATGATGTCAAGGATATCCGGGACATGGTCATTAACCCCTAAAGGCTTTTATTTCAAACAATACAGATTAAAGCAGGTTACCTCAATAATTTAATCACAATATGACTAAACATTCAATACCCAACCAAGCGGTATTATTATAATACCGTATCCCAAGCCCGTATATGGAAAATAAGTTAAAAGTATTTACCTGAGCTAGCAATGGAATTTATACTCAGCCGTATATTCTAATCAGCAAGCACAAGTACTTCTACTGGGGCTCTTAATCTGGAATGAAGGTTTTATTAACCTATTAGATTTCTAACGGGTCTTATTTAAGTTGTATCTTAGACCGGTTAGTTTTAAGGAAAGGTTTACGGTTCATTACACATGATTAAGCGAAGAACGGAATAGAATGTGATTTAGACCCGACAAGTTTGGAGACTTATATAATATGGGTATACTAAACACATTTTGGATTTTGAGGCAAAAATGATAAAGTTTGACCCGTTTTGGTCAATTTATGCAAACTAGTTACATAAACTGACCCGAACGCGAAATATGCGTAACGGGTAACCATAAGAGTCATATACATGTTTCCTAAGTTAATATGCCTTAAACATGTTGTGATATCAGTAAGATGCCTTCCGTTATGCCCAAAACGAATTTAAAACCAATTTATGCCCCGTAGGGGTATTTTGGTCATTTTAAAAGGTTATAAAAGAGGTTTAATATGAATCTGAGTCTCAGATCTGATTTAATCAGTAAAAATACTTACTTTAATAAGTTATATCAGTAGGGTATTACACATATGTGAATTTTATCATTTATAACCAAACTATGCATCGAAGGGGCATTTTGGTAATTTCACATAAGGTTTAAAGGTCAAATTTGGAAACCTGAGTTTAAAACTTTTGCTTACTGTTAAAGTACATAGATTTACTAAAAATATCAGTAGGTATCAAGTATTATATATTTAAAATAGTTTTTATACATACTATGCGCTTAAAACGCGTGAAAAGGCGATTTTAAGCGATCTCCGGGTTTTTAAAGAAAAGCTGGTATCTTTATCATCCCAGAAGGCTTAAAATATTTTACTTATCATATAAAATCAGTTGCAATTGGTTTTGGGGTCAAAAGGGCACAATGGTCAACATTTAAGCATATAACGGAAACATGCAATGAATAGGATAACTAAGGATCCAAGTTGTATAACCTCAGAGGGTTACACTAACCTATAACCTGGTCCTAAAGGAATCCTAAGGCATATCTAAACTAAGCTAAATCGGGTCAGAACTAAAACTCAAAGAAAAAGTCAACTTTTGCGACTTTCGGTCCCAAACCGAGCCTATACTTAGAATTGTCGGGTTGAACATGCTTAGACATGTTCAACTAATAATTACCAAGTTATTAAAGTGAGAAAACTAATTTTTATGACTTCCATATTAATGGTTATGAATTTTATTTAAAACAAACCCGTTTGACTTTTATTTGACCCGACAATTAAACTAAGTAAACGTGGTAATTAGGAGGTGCCCTTTTTGAGGGTTTAACACCTACTAATTACGGTCACGTAGCCATGTTCATTACGAACAATGGCTCAACCGTTTAAAAGTCAAAGCGTTCATCAAAACGCTTGACTTTTCGGCTATAACGCTAGAAATTTAAACTAAGCACGAAAGGACACTTACAAAGGGTCCAAGCAAGGAGGGTTGATCCTAAATTCTCAGGTATGAAGAGCAAGGTCTCCAACTTAGAGAATTCAAGATCAAGGTGTGAGTTTGGGGGAAAGTTAAGGTGGGTATTTATAGGATTTCTATGATCGTTAGGATCGTTTCTCGTAATCCGTTATTTAATCTCATCCCTACACTTGTTGGTAACCCCATGTGTATCATATTGGCCCCCCATGATCAGGAACAAACAAGTGGAATTGAGTTGTGAGTGGGTAACAGCTGTTAACAGGCTGTTAAACAAATTTCTGCTGTCCGACAATGGCTTACGGACCGTATGGAGAGGGTCTTACGGTCCGTAAGGTATCAACTTTCACAAAATGTCAGTTTTGGTCCCTGTTATGCATTAAAGCCATTTCCGACACGTTTAAGGCTCGTTAAGCCATCTTTAAGGCTCTAAAATGATGTCTAAACATTTTGGACATGAAACATGCTCAAAAATATGCCGGATGTCGGTTCGTTGGGTCGTACGATCGCGATGTTCGCTTAATTACGACGGAATGCGCATAAGCGTGAAAAACGATCCAATTTGAGCGACGGATGGATTTTTCTTATGCCAAACACTAAAATAAAATATTTTAGTGCTTACATAAATTTTTGGGTGTCCGGAGATATACAGAACGGAAGATATGCGCGAAAATGTAAACTTGTGCACTTTTTGACACTTTTAGTCCCTGGTGGACTTGAAAGTTTATTTTTGCGCACCAAACACCTCTAAACCTATATCCAAGCTATATAAAGAATAAATAGGGTATGTTTAACTCATGGTTATATTTCGGAAGGTCCGATAACATACGAATCGACATATTTTTGCAGTTTGACGCTTTAGGTCCCTCCATTGCGCAATCTTGCACATCTCATCATTTAATAGCATTGAAGCCTTATCTAAACCATATTAGGCATTCTTGAAAGTATTATTAAACATGATAATTCCTCGGGCTCGATAAAAGGTCTTTCAGAGGTATAATTAAACACATTGACACTTTTAGTCCCTTATACTTGCAAGGTTGCGCGTAACTTCACTTTTGGGCATAAAAACCTTGGGTGGCCAATGATTGGCAATCCCGAGAGTATAATCAAACATCATGAGGCTCTCAGTTTGTTAAAAGGTCACTCAGAGGTAAGAATGAACATGTTGACGCTTTTAACCCTTTAATGCGCAAACTTTCAATTAATTACGCACACGGCTACACTTGATCAACAAGTGGCTCGTTTGTGAATATAAACCGTAAAAGGTTATTTAGAAACTTATTTTAAGTATACAAACACTTCCAGTCCTTTCATAATCAAGGTTTTAGATTTTTTCAAAAAATTAGTCCCTTGAATTCAATGTCTGACTTCATTAGGGTTTATTACACGTGTCAATACATCATTGGACGTGATTTTACGAGGTGTTACATGTAAATATTGGGTTATTATACTAACGCATGTGCATTTGTGTAATTAATAGATAATCACCAGGAAATCCTTAAGGAAAACCCTAAGACAGCAATGTGAGTAATCTCCTTTTTGTAAACTGTTTTTACAAACTCTTAAATAATTGACAATGTGATTAGCAGTGATTGAGTCTTTGTAGTTCTTCAATTACTGCCGGTATTTTGGGGTTTTGTATACAAAGTGTGGAACACGTTACCATTGGACAAAGAGTTAGCCATGTGTAATATGACCCACCAGTCAGGATTGACAGTACTGAATGAGTAATTGTGTAGAAATAAACATTGTAATCGCTCTCAATACTGTGAAAAGATAAAACTCTTCTTGATTAAACTGGGATTCACTCACCAGTATTTCCCACTGACTAAATGTTTTAAACGCGTTTCAGGTAACAAAATGTGAAAGCCAAATAGAAGCCAGCTGGACAGCACTGAAGGCTTGGAAAAAAGTGGCTATAAAAGTTACGTGAATAAAGAGATGTTTTTATCCCTATGAAAATATGTGTACTGAAAACTTGAGAATTTCCCATGTGTTTAATATTATAAAAGTGTGGTATTTACTCTGATAAAATATTTCCTAACTACAGTCCTGATGTAATTTTCGTTGCCAAAATAATAAACATCGATACCACTAAATCTAGTCTCGCGGCCGCTCGTTCCCGGGACAGATAGGGGACGGGGGTTGCGACAAGTATAAAAAATAATTTTACATTAGAGAAACAGAAATTTAACATGTAATTTACATAGACAAAATTTTCAAATAATGAATTCTTTAACAAAACTGAGAATTGCATCAGCTCTTTTTGGATCAACAATCTCAATCCCATGAAACTCTACATCATCAAATCTTGCTCCAACCATAACCCCTTGCATCACTATCATTTGCACAAGTTCTTGTTGCCTATCAATCAATGGGTCCCCTCCAAAACCTATAACCAAACACCTCCCTAACTTCTCCATCTTTTTCTTTACTTGTTGATCCGCTAACGGGTTGCAAAATCTATGATCTCGATCCGTACCATTTGGCAACGCAAGCTCCCACAATAGATCAATCATCGGCAATGGAAACAACAAATCCGCATCCATTTTTAGCTCTGATCTCGTCCGTTTTTTGCCCCCAATAAAGGGCTCACGTAGTATGATTCTAGCTATCGTTAATGGCGATATATCCTGATATTAGAGAGAATATATTAGTCAGGGTTTATTGTAACAGTATATAATTTGATTAAGTTTTACTTGTAACTACCCGTTAACATATAAATAGGTCAAGTTGGGTCACGTAGTATCTCTAGTAGGTTTAATGAGTTAAGCTAAAGATTTTTTTTTGAACAACGAACTATAAAGGAAAGTAGAAAACAGGCCAAACAACGAGTTGAGTCATATGACACGTATTCAACTATTCAAATGCTAAACTTTTGTGTAGTTAAAGAGTTTATTTAGTAAAATTTATCATGAACAATTATTTATTCATAGAAATTAAAAGAATGGATAAAGAAAAGTATGTTTGGGTCACCCCAAGTCCATTGGCTCTTTTTTATCCACACTAAAAATTGTTAGTTTTGACTAAGGGTGCAAACGAGAAGTTTAACTTAGGGTAAAACATGTTTATTGGATTTTAATAATCATAAGTTTCACCTGTTGGCCGATAATAATCTCAACTTTAAAAATTCTCTCCAATAATCCCAACTTGTAAAAGTTTGGCCGCTATTGATCATTTTCTAACAGAAAAATGGATGAAGTTAACCTAGTGAACTAAAATGGCAACGGTGAAACATTTTTGGACCCACATACGAAAAATGAAACATTTGGACTAAACTGGTAAATTGGCCCAAACCACAGGGACTAAAATGGCATTTAACTCTTAAGTATTTATCATACTACAATAGAAATTGACAAAAAGAAAAGTGTTGGCATGTTGGTCCTACTTTATCCATTTTGACCATTTACCTATACAGTTAATGCGGTTAAAAGGATGTCGGTCAAAGACCGATATTTGAGATATAGGTTATTGCGGTGGGATATCGGTAATTTTAATATCATGCAGAATATATATATATATATATATATATATATATATATATATATATATATATATATATATAGTGGAGAGTTCAAATGAGAAGAAACTTTATCTAAGAAGAAAAAAGAAGAAATTTCAACCAATAAAAATGCTTCATTTTACTTCATTTAATATAAGTATTTAATATTACTATAAGGGTAATATGGTAAACCAACAAATATCATTAATTAGTAGTATTCCTCTTTAATAGCTAACTACAATAAAAGTTGTAACTTATCTTCAAAATATATATTTTTTCAAAAAAATAAAATAAAATAATTTAGAGTGTAGGATAAATTATAATGTGTAATATGATAAATTACGGGTTGTGTAGGATAAATTTCAGCATGTGTAGGGTAAATTTCGAAAGGTGTAGCATAACTTTTGATGTGTGTAGTCAAAAAAACATTAGTGTGAAGGATGATAGTTTTTATGACTAATTAATTAGTCAAAGATAATAATAAATGAGATAAAAGAAAAACTATTTAATGTTTTACAATAATACCCTTTGTTCTTTTTCTTCTCAATTAAATTTTCTTCTCAAATAACCTTCCCCTATATATATATATATATATATATATATATAGGGGTCCGCTAAAATGAAAACCACCTCCAGTTGTAAGAACCATGGGAACTACACCGTACGGGGCGAGTTGGACCAAATTTTTTTTCATAAACGTAGATGCGTGTATTATAAACACATTTGTAAAAAAAATTCAAAAAAAAAAAATGTCGTGTGTGTAGTTTTGTTTGTGTTTACGGGTACCGTAAATTTTAAACCATTGTGGTGCTCAAAACTACACACACGACATTTTTTTTTTTGAATTTTTTTTACAAATGTGTTTATAATACACTCATCTACGTTTATGAAAAAAAAATTTGGTCCACCTCGCCCCGTACGGTGTAGTTCTCATGGTTCTTACAACAAGAGGTGGTTTTCATTTTAGCGGTCCCCTATATATATATATATATATATATATATATATATATATTAGAGGATTTAAATGAGAACGCTAAATATCGCGAGAACCCTGAGAACGAATGAAAAAAACCGCAAAAACTTGGTCAAAAACATTTCAAATTCAAAAATTCTTTTTACACTTATCATTATTATTCTAATACAATGTTAGATATTTATTTAACACATTTAAATTTACTTGTATTTGTAAATATTGAAAATTTACACATGTGTAAGGTTTCTCATTTACACATGTGTAAATTTGTTGTATTTAACAAATTTACACATGTGTAAAAAATCTAATAAGAGTGATTTTGAGAGAATAAATGAATTATTTGATGTTGTAAATTCTTTTTTTAATGTTATATCTTAATTACAATGAGGTTTGTATTAAAAAAATTGGTTTTGATTTGTTTTCTCATTCGTTCTCACGGTTCTCGCAATATTTAGCGTTCTCAAGATAACCCTTCCCTATATATAGATAGATTGCAATTTAACACTAACAATTTAGTATACTCTCCTACAATTAACCTTTTACAACTTGCAAAACACTAACAATTGTAGCAAGTAGGAACTCATTAAGACTTGAAACACTAATAGCCGCAATAAGAAGAAAGGTACTGATATGGGGAAAACCGGTGATGTATCGGTCAATATCACCGATAATACCATTGCCGATATATCGGTGATATACTGATATATCACCAATATTAACTGCATAGCAACCCACCTGACCCCCTATTTTGCCATCTATAGCACAATTTTAAGTGTGTTTTGTTGATGAAAATATTCTTAGTGTTGCGGAGAAAATCAAAGCTATGGGTCAACTATTGTCTAAAGCTAAAGAACAACTATATGATTGTAAGTTAGTCACGGGGAAGCTGAGAGCTATGCTACAGTCAGCAGATGAACAAGTTCGTAGCTTGAAGAAATAGAGCATGTTTTTGAGTCAAATCGCTGCCAAAACAATCCCAAACGGTATTCTTTGCTTATCCATGCGCCTAACAATCGATTATTATCTTCTTCCGTTGGAGAAACGCGTATTCCCAAGGAGGGAGAATCTTGAGAATCCAGATCTCTATCATTATGCTCTGTTCTCTGATAATGTCTTGGCTGCATCGGTGGTTGTGAATTCGACTATCAAGAATGCTAAGGTATATATATATTTATGTATCCTTTTTTCTTTGGAGTAAAATGCCATTTCGTCCCTGAGGTTTGGCCATTTTTGCGACTTTCGTCCAAAGGTTTGTTTTTTCGCATCTGGATCTAAAAGGTTTGAAATCTTGCCATTTTTATCCGACTTGTTAACTCCACCCATTTTTCTTGGTTAAGTCAGAGGTAACTTTATCTTTTTTTTTTTCTTCCGTTAAGGGTATTTTGAATACTTGTACATCATGCAAAATGCTTGTACATAAAGTGAAAAAGACCGAATTTCTCTTTAAGTTAACAAAAAAGACGGAAATACTTCTGACTTAACGGAGAAAAATGGATAGAGTTAACGAGCCTGATGAAAATGACAAGCTTTCAAACCTTTTGAATCCAGATTTGGAAAAACAAACCTTTGGACGAAAGTCGCTAAACTGGCCAAACCTCAGGGGCAAAATTGGCATTTTAGTCTTTTTCTTAATTTATAAGCATCATATATCATGGCATACGTTGTGTTTACGCATAACAATAAACTGTTTCAACCTAACAATGGGTTGTCGTCTATAAACCCGTACAAAGATTTGCAATATCAGTTACTTGTTTTTACAATTAATATGATGGGTAAATTACATTTTTCGTCCTTTATGTTTGTGACGGGTTGCAATGGATGACCTTTAACTTCAATAATTACAGTTACAATACTTTATTTAGAAAACTTATTACACATTTCGTCCTTTAAGACTAACCAGGTTAAAAATTTAAGTTAAATCCATTCACTTAAGGGTATCATGGTCATTTCATGCTTTTATTTAATTTTTTCTTAATAAATAAAAAAAAATCTATTATATATAATAAATGAAAGTTTTTTTGGGCGACGTGAAGTGAAGTGACGAGGGGCTACAATTTTTTGTTTTCCCGCCCAATTCACATCCGCTCATTTCATTCTGATTTCTAATTAGGGTTTCTGGGTCTCCTCACAAATCTCGCCCCCATCTGTTTTCTCTCTCTTTCCTTTGCCTATTCAAGAAGATGAAGGCGATTCAAGCCGATTGGATCATGTGGTACCGACGCCGATATGTAACGTCTTCATGTACTCGTATTTCATTCAATCGCATTTCGTTCAACAACACTAGAAGCATCAATCAATCGAATTTTATTCAATCGGTACCGTCTCTCATTCAATCTGTATCATTAAGTTTGTAATTGTTCTTTTCTTAATTTGCTTCTACAATTAATTTGCTCGAGGTGTTTGTTCTGTTGTATTTGTGTATCCGTTGGAGAAAGTAATTCAAATCCATTGGGTATATGATTAACCCTAAACCCCTGTTTGTAAAAACCCTAAGTCTCAAAATCGATCATTAAATCGTACTTCTTTGCTTCAATAATTTATGATTTCAAAGTGTTGTGATGAAATCCTTCCTCTGATTGAATCATCTACCATCAACTCTTATAATCGTCAGGTATTTACTCTTCTATCTCTAAATTTTAATGGTGTTTTTAGTTAGCTCTTTGTTAGTTGTTCTTTCATATCTCTATTAGTCATGGGTATTTGATTTTTCACTTATAATCAACTCATCATCTTTTTGTTAGATTAATGTTTTTTTTTTATAATTGTCTTAAAGTAATTTGGTTGTTAGATTTGTTTTAATTTTTATATTATTCCAGTATATATTAAGTATTTGATTTTTCACATATAATCAACTCATCATGTGGTTTATTTTGAAACTACATTGAACAAAATGATAGTTTCGAACAAATATTATAGTCTGATTCTATGTGTGATCTCGGTTTTTCGTTTGACTAGATTAAAACTCCGAGAAAGATGAGGTTGTGAAATAAATGTGTACTCCAGCCTGGTTGGGTAAGTCGATCAAAGTGCATGCTTTTTACGTGTTTGTTTGACCCACAAAATATTATCTGAATGTTAATTTTTTTATATCCTCTTCAATTTCAATTCCTTCATGTAGTTTAATTAATGTCTGCAAGCAGCAGTTGAAGAAAGAAGCATCATTTAAAACTGAAGCTCATTAACAATATTAATGACTTGACAACACAAGTAAGTTGTTACGGTTTGATATTGATCGATATTTTCAAAATTTGTGTGTTGTGAATATGCTTAATATAACTTCGTTTGCAAGTATGAGATTTTTTTTACCAAATTGTGAAATTGTTAATGAAAACAAAGCTATTGTAGTTGACATTTATATTCCAAAGTTACTCATTCTTGTGAAGTATGTACGTCATACCTTTTTTTATTATCTAACTTAGACATGATCAAAGTTATTCAGGATGTTGATCACTGAGAGCAGCTGGACAACTTTCAAGAGGTATTTATGATAAAATATCAGTTGACTTTGACAACTTGCAAGAGATATTTCTGAATAAGACTGCTTTAAAATAAGAAAAAAACTTTTGTAGGTTAACCGAATCCAAAAGCTAAGGAAAAAAATCTGCACTTGAACCCACTGATGCAGTGGATGTCTACTTCAAATAGTCTTGAGAATCAAATGAATATACAAACGATGGTGTTTATGAATAATTATTGTGTAAAAAAACTTTATTTAACCTTGATTTTTCAAGTCATTTCTTCTATTATTTTTCAAGTCATGAACAAAAAGTTTATTTCAACTTTACTTAATAGATTTTGTATATTAGAAGCATCCGCCTTCTCATAAGTTGAAAAATGATTTCTTTGTTCTCTATCCTCGAGGATCTTTCTAATGCAGCTTGCACTATGCTTTCTTTCTAACTCTTCATATTTCCGCTAGCTTTATGACATGTTCTGATTTTTGTCTAAGGTGGTAGAGGGGGCTTTTGATGGCGGTTGGAGGAGGAAGTGAGAGGTGCTCCTGATGGCCTCAAAAATATTGCTCACATATAAAAAATGGTAAGTCTTTTTTTTCTATATACGCATGTTTTGATGTTTCAAGTTATGGGTTTTTAATTGTTTTTAAAAGTTAACGAATGAAAGTTATAAGTATAATTTTAAACTCCCTTCTATTCTTGAATGGTGGATCATCCTTGATTCTGACATGCTTGAATGGTGGAGCAAAGCTACTCGAAAAAAAGAATGTAAAAGATTTTGATCAAATCATAACCATCAAAGGGGTTCTATTCGAGTATTCCGATGTCAATTGTTATAATCATATTTCTTATTTTCTAATTAAACAAAAGTGGCATTTTTGACTCCTAGAGCTGCTGGTCATGAAGTATCTTTGATCCGAACTCTAAACGACAATGTGGCTGTGGGGGGTCCTTTATGACAACATGTAGCACGGAAGCTGCAAAGGCTTGTGGCGGTTCTAAAATGTACTCACAACACACTAAGGTTATGTCTAACCTAAGAGCATCATAGTCGTTGTATAGTTTATGTCTCAAGCCATTAGTCACTGATGTAGCTTAATCATGGTAAGAATACTTGCGTTGATATATGAGAAATCATATGGGTGAAACATTATTCGGAACTAAGTGTGTAAAATGGGGCACGTTTTCAGATTGGCAGGTCCATCTTGGCATGAACAATGAATACTTATGGACGACAATATTTGGGTGACATTTAAACCATGGTGTGATTTCGATATTACCGAAATTTCTAAAAATATGGCAGGTTACTATTTTTTAAGTTTAATAGTGATGATGGGAATGGGATGAACGAGTTCTTAGAGAATGGGATATTGATGGTTGCGCCTATTGCCCAATGCTGGTCCATTGATAGATGGTTTAAATTATGAGAGATGGTTAAAGGCTGAGGAGAGAACAACTGAGCTTATAAGTTGCATTCGACCGAATTCGGCTTCGGCAGAACGTAAGAATGTTGTTGCTGATTATGTACAACGACTTATTATGAAGTATTTTCCGCATAAGGTGGTCCCTTTTTCGTTGTTTATTATTTTTAATATTTTCTTGAAAATAAGATTTAAAACTTTTTTTTCTTTGCTTTTAGATTTTCGTGATGACAAGGGATATTTAGCCGATCATATGTGCTCTAATGTTAACGTATTTGCCCAGGTATTAGATTCACCTCCTCATTGTTTGTTAGTCGAGTGAAGTAGTTTAGTAGTGGTTCAAACAAACATGGGTTTAGGTCCTTTAGGAGATAATGTGCTTTATGGTTGTTCTATTTGTTGTCTACACATTTAAAGTTTGCTATTAATGAAAGAGTAAACTGCCATTTTGGTCCCTGTGGTTTGGTCACTTTTGCCATTTTAGTCCAAAACTCAAACCTTTTGCATCTGGGTCCCTGTGGTTTCAGTTTTATTGCCATTTTGGTCCAAAAATGAAATCAGGTCATATTTGTCTTAAAAAATCCTGCTATTTTGTCCTTTTTCGCAGGGGCAAAATGGTCATTTCTTTTTAATAAATAAATACCAGATTTTATAAGACAAATATGACCTGATTTGCCCCTAAGGAAAAGGACAAAATTGCAGGGTTTTATAAGACAAATATGACCTGATTTCATTTTTGGACCGAAATGGCAATAAAACTGAAACCACAAGGACCTAGATGCAAAATGTTTGAGTTTTGGACTAAAGTGACAAAAGTGACCAAACCTCAGGGACCAAAATGACAGTTTACTCTTAATGAAAAGGTGCTCTAAGTTGTAAATCAAAGTCTTCTGTTTGTGAGTTATTTGTGTGTGATTGAAGCTTAAACCCCAAAAGAACTAGACTTTGTTATACATAATAGAATATGAAATGCTTTTTTGTTGTTGATATTGTGGTTTAGCTTGGATGAAGAACTGGCCTTTGTGAAATATGTTTTGCTATTGATTTTGTGGCAAATGATGAGTTAATTTGTGTGTAGTATCATTTACTATTTGATATTGGACACATTTCTTTTCCGACCTATTTTAATGGAAACATGCTAAATCTTTCTGTGATCCGATGACATTAGGAAATTGAAAACTTTAGGATTGCTTAATAATTACAACAAAGGTTAAGGGGTATCATGGATGTTGTATATTTGAAGGAAAGTGTGTTGTACAAGGGAGAATAGATTATAGAATTGAGCATTTCTAGATTGATAAAATAAATCATGCCAAATTTTGTAGCTCCATGTGTACAATCTTATAGGTTGTTTTCTTTTTACTATTTATACAAAGTGACTCCACAGAGGAAAGTAAGATTGATTTTGAAAATTCTTACATAGAACTTCATACTCAAATACAGAGGGCACAACCTTTCATGACAAGATTGAAAGTTAAAGAGAGCTCAAAATCTCAATAGTAATCAATATTTTTTTTTAATCTTCATCATCAAATCTCCACTACTTTACAACTAACTTTTGAATTAAACTCGATTTTCTTTTGATAACTGATTATTAGAATGTGAAAGCAGTTGTTATACTGCAATTGAGGTTGTTCTTCTACCTCCATGGCGAAAGGAAGTTATGAAAGACAAGGCGTAAAAGCTCTGGTTGCTCGATCATATAATTATTATGCTCTAAATTTTATATCATTCTATAAATTTAATTTGGGGTCTTGACTATATGATCAAGATGGAATTAATGGGGTGTCTGGATGTGTGTTTTGGTAAGACAAAGTTATTAGGTGTGGCGGCTGGGTTACTTAATGGTTACGGCGTAGGAGATTTTGGAGTTGGTTTGTCAATTTTCCGGTGGCCAGTTTTATTTTCAAGGATTTGTGTATAAATGTTAGCTGCGTTTGATAATAGTTTGATGATTTAGTGCTTTTGTTGCTGGCTGGTTTGAGTTTTGTATGAATCTATGTACAACCGTGGCGGTGTACGTTTCCATTGGTGGTGTGGCATGGCATTTCAGAAACCTCTACTAACAAACAGTCGAATCTATAATGGGCCACTTGGAGTAGTTTTAATGTTAATAGTCTTGGGTGGTAGTGATCTGTTTGTATCTAGGAGTTTGGTGTAGATATTTCTGGTTGTAAGCCAGCATTTGGCTGGCCTTATCTTTTTAAATTAATGAATTTGTTGCCCGTTCAAATTAAAAAAAAAATAATTCGAACGTAACAGCCAAAGTTAAATAAGCTCGTAAGAAAGCGAAATAAGATGACTTTAGAAGTCAAATATTGATGAGCAGACAAAAACTGTGATTTCGGTTTGAAAAGTGTGTAAATGAGTAGATCAGTAACAAAGGGAGGGAATACATCACAAGCTTGAGAATATTGGTTAGCTTGACCTTAATAGTCTTACACTAACTCACCAACTAACCTTGATAAAAGTTTTGGCCATTTTGTTTCGTTATTTATGTTTTGGGATAACTGTCCAGTTGAAGTTGATGTCACTTGTCCAACTACAAAATGTTTAATTTATTTAGGCCTCAACCATAGATTTATGAGTTGTATTGTTCTTTTTTGTATTCCTTTTATTTATACATTTGAGTATGCATTAAACATAAATAGTTTTTAATACAAGTAACTTTCTTGAACCCGGGAAGCAATCCCGGGTGATAACCTAGTTATATATAAAAAACATATCAATCCCTGTTCCTAACCCTCCTACTCCACCATACCCACCACCATCACCTCTCTCTCGGATGCGCTATCCTCGACGCCGCCCTCGGCGGCGGCATCCCATCCAACTCCATCACTGAACTCGTCTCTGAAAGCTGCGGCAAAATCCAACTCTCTCTTCAACTCCTCTTCACCGCCCAGCTTCCCCATGGCCTCAACGGCTCCTCCCTCTACGTTTACTCTGAGTTCCCCTTCCCCTACCACCGCTTTGCCCAACTCCTTCACTCTATTCGGTCCTCTCACCCGTGACTGTCACACTGAACACCACCTGCTCGACATATTGCTTCAGTTGGAATCTCGGCTTAAACATCCAAAGGAGACCCGGTTGGATATTAAACTGATTGTTACTGATTCAATTGCTGCTTTGTGAACGATATATTTTGATTGCCTATAATCCAAGCAAGCATCAAGCATATGTCAAAACATGGCTTTTGTATGGGCGAGGTTGCATTGACTTGCAAGTTTTGTGAATAGAGTTCACTTTGATTGGTCACTTGGCTTTATTTTGAGGGTTTTTTTTTTTTTTTTTTTTAATTTTGAGTTTTCCCCTTATACTATTAATAATATACGCTTTGAACACATTTAATTTGTATTTATTATGATTTTCTTCAATAACTCGCGTTCGTTAATTTAAAAAAAAACTGAATACAATTGTGTTCATCTTTTTATTCTCGACATTGCTATATAAATTTTCTTGAAAAAACAGTTGTATTCGAAATATAGTTTTTTTTCGTAGCACAGGCTATACTATACGAGTGCCGATAACGCGACGAACCAAACTGATTTCAACCGAACAGTATCGGTACCGGTATTTACTTATGGAACCGGTGCCGATATTCATTTTTATGGTTTTTGATCAATGTAAAATACGTGTAGAAATCATTTTGGGCTTATAACAATTTTATTTTTTTGGTTTTCTCTTTCGGTTGTCATAATGAGTGCCGGTAACGTAATGAACCAAACCGATACTGTCCTAATTCCCGCTGAGTAGCGCGGGTAAATTTCGCTAGTTTTTGTTCATTTGCAAAAACTACGTTAGGTATAATTTTTTTTTAAATTTAATTTGGAGGCTGTAAGACTTTTAATGGTTCTAATGATCTTATTTATATCTAATACAGGAACCAGAGAAACATGTTTTTCATCTCGTCTCCGATAAATTAAATTTCGGAGCAATGAACATGTGGTTTTTACTTAATCCACCTGGCAAGGCTACAATCCATGTGGAAAATGTCGACGAATTCAAATGGCTAAACTCATCCTACTGTCCGGTTCTTCGACAACTCGAATCCGCCGCAATGAAAGAATACTATTTCAAATCAGACCATCAAACAACCGGTTCATCAAATTTAAAATACCAAAACCCGAAGTATCTTTCAATGTTGAATCACCTTCGGTTTTATCTCCCTCAAGTTTAACCCAAATTGAACAAAATTCTTTTTCTGGATGATGACATTGTGGTTCAAAAAGACTTAACGGGGTTATGGAAGGTCGATCTGAATGGGAAAGTGAACGGTGCGGTTGAAACGTGTGGAGAAAGCTTTCACCGTTTTGATAAGTATTTGAATTTCTCGAATCCTCATATTGCGAGAAATTTTGACCCGAATGCGTGTGGATGGGCTTACGGGATGAATATGTTTGATCTTGATGTGTGGAAGAAGAAGGATATAACTGGTATTTACCACAAATGGCAAAATATGGTAAGCTTTTTACAGTAGTAGTTTTTTTTAATCTCTAGATTGGTATTACATGTAGGCCTGTAAATGAACTGAACGTTTATGAATTGTTCGTGAACTTGTTCAACGGGAAGTTCGTTATGTTTGTTTATATATAAACGAACCAACATGAACACAATTTTGTGTTGATTTAATTTAAGGAAGAGTAAAGTACACGGATGGTCCCTGTGGTTAACCAAAATTTTGGATTTAGTCCCTAGCTTTTTTAAAGTACACGAATGGTCCCTGTGGTTTGCACTTTGTAACACATTTAGTCCCCAACTTTTGCCAAAAGTACATGGATGGTCCCAATACGTTACAAATTGCAAACCACAAGGACCGTCTGTGTACTTTAAAAAACTTTGGACTAAATCCGAAATTTTGGATAACCACAGGGACCATCCATGTACTTTGCTCTTGAAGGAATGAACATGAACACACGTTTTGTTTGTTCATTTTTCGTTTCAATTTAAATACGTAAGTAGTTATATTTATATGAATATTAAACATAAAAGGAACTTTCTAACTACTTATATAAGTATAATTAATTAGTAATTGGGTTTTCTAGTAATAAAAATGGATTTTGCAATGGGAGTTATCGTAATTTATCACCAATTCATATAAAAACTTACTTTATGTTCGTTTATGTTTAGTCAGTTATGTTTATTTGTTTTCATTTATGTTTGTTTATTGTTTGTTAAATTATGTTTGTTTATGTTCGTTTACGTTCTTGAACTGTTTGTTTAGGTTTTAAACGAACGAACATAAACAAACACGAACATGCCCGTTTTCTTGATAAACGAACATGAATAAAAAATGTGTTAGATTAAATGTTCATGTTCGGTTAAATGTGATGGATTAAATGCTCGTGTTCATGTTCGGTTAAAGTTAAATGAACGAACATGATAAATGCTTCTCTTCGTGTTCGTTAGGTTCATTTACAATCTGGGCACAATATATTTCATTAACTGTTAGATAATTTACTGATTGTGTTGTTATCAGAATGAAGATCGGGTTTTATGGAAGCTCGGGACGTTGCCACCTGGACTAATGACATTTTACGGGCTAACACATCCACTCGACAAGTCATGGCATGTACTCGGTCTCGGGTACAACCCGAGCATTGATAAAAGGGATATCGAGAAAGCAGCTGTGATTCACTATAACGGAAACATGAAACCGTGGCTAGAGTTGGCAATGACAAAGTACCGTTCATATTGGGTCAAATACATAAAGTTTGACCACCCGTATGTTCGGGGTTGCAAACTAGGCGAATGAGAAGATTTTTATTATTGAAAAGTCATTCCATTCTATTCTTTGTTATAGTTCATATTGGTGTTATAGTTCCCGTGTATTTGTGTATGCAAGTTGCTTGGAATAGGTGTCGACGATAATAGTTTGGATGTATCTTGTGTTGGTTTCGTTACTTTCGTATGAGGAAGGTTTAATTGTAAAGGACTTGGATGTGTATATCTACCTTCGTTCTTCTGAAAGAATCACGTGTTCTTTTTGTTTATGTTCATTAACTAGGTTAAAACCCTATGTATTACACGGGTTACATAAATATAATTTTATATAATATATGATAAAAATATATATTTAAAAAAAAACTCGTATATTGCATGTATTGAATAAAATATAATGTCATATGTTAATACAAACAGTCATCCAGATTTATCTTTTAAAAATGAATATTGATGTACTATTTACTTATTATAACATTTTACTTTTTTGATTTATTTTGTATAAATGTAATTTTATATAGCCGATTGCCCTTATAGTTCACAGAATTACATATAAAATGACCGAATTGTCATTTTCGTTAACAGAAAAAATGGATGAAGTTAACCCAGTGGACTAAAATGGAAACGCTGAAACCTCTGTGGACCCACATGCAAAATGAAACATTTGGACTAAACTGACAAAATGGCCCAAACTACAAGTACTAAAATGGCATTTAACTCAAAAAGATATATCTTTAAAAAAACTCATATATTGCACGTGTTTAATAAAATATAATGTCATATGCTAACACATATAGTCGTCAAGATTTATTTTTTAAAAATGAACTTGAATGTACTATTTACTTATTATAACATGTTACTTTGTAAAATATGTATTCTTAACTAATTTTTTGTTTAACATTATTATTATTTAATATGATCATAATAAAAATAAGCGTTTATATTCTTATCTAATTTTTTGTTTAAACTTATTATTATTATTATTATTAGAGTAAATTGCCAAAATCATCCCTGAGGTTTGGGTATCTTTGCAATTTTCATCGAAAACAACTTTTTTTTTGTACCATATAGTCCTTTACTTTTGGGATTTTTTATCATTTTCATCCAAACGTCTGATTTTTTTTTTTTTTTTTTTTTGTTAAAATCGTCCCTGAGATTTGAGATTTTTTTTTTCATTTTCATCCAAATGTTTGATAGAAAAAATAAAGCAAGATGTTTGGATGAAAATGACAAAAAATCCCAAAAGTGAAGGACTATATTGTACAAAAAAAATGTTTTGGATGAAAATGACAAACATGCCCAAATCTCAGGTACGATTTTGGCAATTTACTCGTATTATTATTATTTAATATGATAATAATAAAAACAAATGTTTATCCTTATCTAAATATTTATTCTTATCTAAAATTTTTGTTAAAAATTATTATTATTATTATTATTATTATTATTATTATTATTATTATTATTATTATTATTATTATTTAATATGAGAGATAAAAGGAAAAGGCAAATTGGAAATAAATAATCCCAACTCACTGTTATTGGCCAATAATAATCCCAACTCATTTAATCACCAATAATAATCCGAACTATTCACTTTTGTTTGTAAAATACTCCCACGTTAAAAGAACACTAACTAGGTTAAAATATTGCTGATGTGGCTTAACATGTGTGGACTGTCGTGGCTGGTTAACATCTTACCTGTGTATAAAATGATTATCAGCCTCATTTGCACACACAATCGCACTCTCCTTCAAAATCCTAATTCTACAAATTGGGCAAATTCAGTCGATTGTGTATGCAAATGAGGCTGATAATCATTTTATACACAGGTAAGATGTTAACCAGCCACGTCAGTCCACACATGTTAAGCCACATCAACAATATTTTAACCTAGTTAGTGTTTTTTTAACGTGGGAGTATTTTACAAACAAAAGTGAATAGTTTGGATTATTATTGGTGATTAAATGAGTTGGAATTATTATTGGCCAATAACAGTGAGTTGGGATTATTTATTTCCAATTTGCCAAAGGAAAATAAGGTGAGAAAGCACCAGGAAGTGACACGTGTCCAAAAAATTTTATTTATTAGTATAGAAAGATTTCTCATACGTATAGCCTGCGATTCTTCTGATTCTTTTGTTTGTGTTCTCCTGGGTTGCATCCTTGCAGTTCTTTCGAGTCTTTGTATTTTTCTCGTCAGAGGATGGTCTGGGGAGGTCAAAGAGTCTGGTTTTGAAAAGCGGGAGGTCGACGTCGATCCGAGGCGTTTAAAGTCATAACGGAACCTTAAATCAGTAGCAAACTAATCTAATTCGGGTCAGAATCGAAAGTCAAAGCAAAAGTCAAACTTCGCGACTCTAAGTTGCGAACCGACCCTAAAACTGGAATTAACGAGCCGAACATGTTTACACATGTTCTAATAATTATTACCAAGTTGTTTAAGTGTTGAAACATATTTTAGAACACCTCTAAACTCAGATTATGAATATTTCAAAATCTGCTCAGTTTGACTTTTTAAGACAATAAGTTTGACCCGTCAATTGACCAAGCATACGTGATTTTCAGGAGGTGCCCTTTTGAGGGATTAAAACCTACCTAATTACGATCACGTAGCCATGTTCGTTGCTAACAATGGCTGGACCATTAAGGTCTAAACCGAAAGTCAAAGCGTTTATCGAAAACGATTTACTTTCGGTTTTAAAAGCCTAATAAACAAACAAGCAAAGAAAGGAACACTTACATGTGATCCAAGGGACTTATTAAAACTCAAAGGAAAGCTCCCAAATGCTCAGGAACCTCCAGAGGAGAGTATAGAAGGGAAAACAAGAAATGGTGCAAGTTTACAATGAAAACCAACACCTATTTATAGTTTTTGAGGATGATTTTGATCATTCCAGGTGTTTAAAGGCTTCATGGGATGGTAACAAGTGTCCCTAAACGTGTCATAAGCAGCCAATAAGCCCATAGATTCGAATTAGGGGATTTGGCAGCCTTGGTGTGAACTACAAGTAATTTTTCGGAGCTTGGCAAGTGCTTGCGGACCGTAAAGGTCAATCCATACGGTCCGTATGGGACCTTGGTCAGCAAATTTAATTTTGTTCTTTGACACTTCTAGCCCCTAAACTTCTAAACTCTCTTGTATTATCAATATTAGGCATAAAGTGTAACGCCCTAACACGTTTTAACCGAAAGTCGCAGCGGAAATACGAACTTTAAAAATTTTCTTTCATTATATTCATTCTTTCACTTAAATACATTAATCCCTTTTTATAAATTAATTAAAAACTAACATACTTATATAAAATTAAGTGACCACATTCACACCCACGTACAATCCACGCGTTGACTCGATCTTCAACCGCGTACACTTCTTGATGAAACATCCAAAAACCTGTACAACCTGCAGTCACCACATTCAATCACATCATTAGCAACCGGTGACATAATACAAAATCTTAACACATGTATAATAAGGCGTCAACATATCATGCTTTCTCTTATACTAGCCATTTCATCCATCCATTCGATCACTCGCATCGGATAGCGGAGTCAACCTTCACTTCCATTGTTAAGATGCCTATACTTCACATTAGTTCTCAATAGAAACACGGTTAGTATCATTAGCTTCCCTTTCTTATCCAAACTTAATCGAATCTCTCTCTTAACCACTTCCGACTCATTTCCACTAAAACATACCTTAGTAACAACATCGATTCATATCTTCTTACATTACATTAAATAAATTACCGTATATCATAAATACATTACCAAACAAAAGGGTAAGTTCGGAGTTCACTTACCTTACGCGTCCGTATTTGCATTCGCTTACTTGAGTCTTCTTGTCCCGTTAGCCTTCCACGCTCTCATCCATCTTGACATGATTCCTATACTTTCATGTCATTACATTTACGTCCTTATTAGCATACATGATTATTCATATGAATGATCATATCAAGTTCATATCTCACATATGTATTTCATTAGTTGATTCAAACAAGCACATAGCATACTCAACATCATCATAACATAACCTTCACATATTATTGTCATTTGGACATTTTATCAAACACGTGGTGTGCGTACTACTTCCTAGGCACCATGTACAACTAGTTTAAGCATAATCTTCCAAGTTCATTCATATTTCATCAAATCTTCTTACTAATCAACAAGTATCATTAACACATAAACATCAAACATATCAACACCATATTTCTTTCAATTCATCTAACAATAGTTCATCATAACACAACATAATTTATGAATATTTAACAAGAATTGGACATGATGAACACCCATGTCATCTTAATCACCCAACTAGTGGGTTTACATCCTTAAACATCAAATTTGTCAAAATTATGCATAACACATGTTCCCTATGATGATGTTAACACATAATCATATAATTTCGTGGATTGGTCATAACCCACTTCTTACAATATCATCAAATCTTAAATTACAACTTACCACATGTTTGCTAGGGTTAGATTATCAAGAAAACGAGTTCATGCATCGGATTTGAGACTAATCTCCTTGTCAATTTGAAGCTTTCTTGTGAACTAGGGTTTACACCCATTCTTTCTTCCTCCTGCTCGATCTCACGCACACACACCCAGTGTGTGTGAGATTCTTGTTTTAATTAAACTCATATTCAATTTTGGCAATCTTAGTCCCTCATGTTCTCTCTCTTATTTATAATTGGCACAACTCTTATTCTCTAATTGTTTCTACCATACTTTTAACTAGGATAAATAACCTAGTTATTTATTTCTTGATGTGCCATATCATAACATTTAACGAATATAAACATTCGGGTTTTGGGGTGTTACATAAAGGCCCTTAATGGCCAATATTAGGCACACCCGAGAGTATGACCGAACATCATAAAGCTCCCGGTTCGTCAAAAGGTCACTCAAAGGTATAAATTAACATGTTGACGCTTTTAACCCTTCTCACAAACTTTCAAACAATTCCACAAACGGTTCCTCTCGTCCAACAAGTGGCTCATTTGAGAATACGGACACCATGTAAGGTCACTCAAAGGCATAGTTTCAGCATGTTGACACTTTTAGTCCCTCCACATTCATAGTTTTCATTTTTGGCAAAAATAGTCCCTCCTAGCCAACATTAGGCATCACTAGGATTTGGGACACGTGTCAATGCATTATTGGACACGATTTTACGAGTTGTTACAGAATTACAAATCGATGTTTTATGGATTTTGATCAAAAGGAGGATACGAGTCGATTTATGTAAAACTTACCTCGAAACGGTGCTTCAAATGGCTTGATTTTTGTTAATTGGAAGTTTAAACACCCGAATTAAAGCACCATTTTTCGTCGTTTGGGGTAGTATTTCGAGGTAAATTTTACATCAATCAACTCGTATCCTCGTTCTAAGCAAAAGCCCTAAAACATCGGTTTGTAATTCGGAAAAAAACTTAACTCCGTTAAGCTATATTTAACGCAGACTATTATCGGCCAAATGTGGACCACTTCGGATTATTATCGCTCAATAACTGAGTTGGGATTATTATTGGCCAAATTGAGAAAGTTGGAATTATTTAAACCCAATTTGCCTTCTTTTTATTGTAATTTGTCAACTGAAGTTGCTAGTATAGGGTTATCAAACAATCGTGTCGTAATAGTAGCTGTGCATTCTTGCCATCTAAATCGCAATCACCAGTTGTTACATAAATCTATTAACAACCTAGGGCAATAGTTGTGTAAACTTTACAGGTCATGTCTACTTTGTTTATCCATTATTTATAAGATATTGCCACTGCATGAATACCTTCCGAGTTACTACCAAGAGAATTAGATCTTTCTAGGATACAATGTTGTTGGGAGATTAAATTTGTGTGCATCGCAATCAAACTAAAACATAGATGATACCCTACATTCACTGTGAGTTAGTTTGCAGCGGGATATTTAGTTAATCAACGTGTCAGGTATCACTCTTTCATAGTCAACTGATTCACAATATGCGCAAAACAATAAACAAGAGTAGAAGAACAATTGCTATAAGCACAAGGTATTCATCAAAATCGATTGTTTCAATACATCATGTAAAACTAGTTATAAATTAAAATTGAATTTACAGATGGTTTTCTAGCTAACGCTCTAGCTATGAAGAGGGTGACATGCAAAATTTCTCTGAATTTGCATACATTAAACTATGGGGTCGAGTGATAATAATATCAATGCAGACTCGTGTATCTATATTCTTGTTGAGACGTACGGAATTGACAAGTGACAATTATGTATAACATCCTCTCAACAGATTGTCTTCGTCAAATGATAGGCTAACACGTGGCATCTCTTCTTCATTAGCGAGACTTCATCAATCTTCACTAGAGGTAACTCGCTTTAGTGGTAAGTTCCATAATCCTCATTAGTGGTAACTTGCCGTCAGCGGTAATCTCCATTAATTCTTCAACAATTATAAGTTCCAATCATAGTTACATAACTTAGCCCAAGGGTTCCTTGAAATTAACAGCCTAAAAAACAACGAATAAATGTCTAGTTAAAAAAATCCATTACTTATCCTCGTATAACTTCAAACGTAATGAAAGTTATGCCCTTTTTACCTTGAATCATTTTCCAGTCCACTTCTCTGTGTCTAGTTGCAACAATACGATTATGCCCTTTTTAGCTTGAATCATTTTCCAGACCACTTCTGTGTGTCTAGTTGCACCAAATACGAGTCTGCAGTCTGCTAGATCATGGATTAGCTCCGTTGTGTCTAGTTGCAACAATACGATTATGCCCTTTTTAGCTTGAATCATTTTCCAGACCACTTCTGTGTGTCTAGTTGCACCAAATACGAGTCTGCAGTCTGCTAGATCATGGATTAGCTCCGTATCCCTATCACTTAATAATAATAATAATAATAATAATAATAATAATAATAATAATAAGGTAGAGGATCCTGTAAAAAGTGCTCAAAGTGCTCAAAGTGTATTATAACACTATATATAATACTATATAACACCATATAAACACCGTATAACAATATGTAAGACCATATAATACCATATAACACTATGTAACACTATATATCATTATATAACAAATATAACACTATAGGTTGTCTGATAGCATGTCTATGATAGATGTATAGTGTTATATTTGTTATATAATGTTAGATAGTGTTACATAGTGTTATATGGTATTATATGGTGTTACATATTGTTATACGGTGTTTATATGGTGTTATATAGTACTATATATAGTGTTATAATACACTTCTCACACTTTAGGCCCTAATAATAATAATAATAATAATAAAAATAATAATAATAATAATAATAATAATAATAATAATAATAATAATAATAATTATTATTATTATTATTATTATTATTTTTATATAAATTTAGACAAAAAGTTCTTTGGATTGATCCAATCCGATCCATTTTGAACGACTCCAACAACTACTAGTAACCATGTTGATTAGTCAAAGGCTTGGTTAAGTTAAAGAATGAGAAATTGCTGAATATTTGAGTTGCATACCACTGAGATGCAGGATAGACTCGCGAGAGTTTTGTTCCAAGTTACATGAAGCTTATCTTGAATTTGTTTCTCATGTTTGTTGCTTCTTTGATTTCTTATTCAACCTTATCTTGAATCTCAGGATGTTTCAAGAGCATGTAAATGAACCAAATAATGGAAATAGATGTAGCCTCCTTTCCACCAATTATGAAGTATTTTGGATGTGTGTCGTTGATTT
The DNA here is from genome assembly GCA_030545235.1 of Helianthus tuberosus. Classification (NCBI taxonomy): domain Eukaryota; kingdom Viridiplantae; phylum Streptophyta; class Magnoliopsida; order Asterales; family Asteraceae; genus Helianthus; species Helianthus tuberosus. Next base: position 230,999,327 of record CM060423.1, on the reverse strand, counting down.
GCAGAATATCTTCTTTCTTCAACTGCAATTAAAAAACTTCAAGGGTCAAACAATACACTTTGATATTAATGGTCAAACCCATCGCTTTTCAAATTCAATATACCAAGAATGTTAGAGAAACAACTTTTTCCATTGAAGATGATGTGGATCCTGTTGCACTTCTGAACCAGCTAAAAAAACTATTCTCAAAACATTATAGTAATCAATTTTGAAGTCAATTTTAATTTGTTTGACCTCAAGAGTCAAACTGTACTTCATTTAATGGTTGATGTGGTTATGTCTGGTGGGTTGGACTGAAAAATTTAACTACATGGATAACGAGTCAAATGGGCAGATCCACCGTGGAGGGTCGGGCATATCCAAACACATGTTACTTTTTAAACACTCCTTTAGAAAAAAAAAATATATATTAGGAGGGGGAACCTTATTTGTATTTTACCCCAAAACTTACAAAAGAATAGGAATAACCATACAAGTGGTTCTAAAGTTATTAAAACATAATCAAAACACATGTTACTTTTTAAACACTCCTTTAGAAAAAGTTTAGACGACTATTCTAAATAGTATATTTTCTGTAATCATAGTTAAAACATTAATTGGCCATAAGGTCAAAAGAAAATCAAAATGTTTGTATCATAGTCCAACACTCAACCCGCCTGAGTTCAACCCTACTAAAAAGTCAACAATATTATTAACCCGAACCTATTTTGACTCGTTATCCAACCCACCCATAAATTTTTATGGGAAAAAAGTATAAGCTTACCAGAAATGATCTTGTCCATCATCAAGCACTTTGACCCTTTCCTTTAACTTAGCCTCTGGTCCGATATTTGACAATTTCTTAAGACCTTCACTTTGAATATTGAATCCAACTGATTTTCATGAATAAATCCTGTGTTATATCATGAATATTAATAATCAAAACCAGTTTGTTATATTATGGGGTAGTCAAATGTTGTTGTCTTGAAAGGAACTTACACTTATGTCATCGACACTTTGTCTGTTATTAGCTGATTCAGTAACTATATGCGCGAGTTTTACTGCACTTTACTCGAGATACTTTCCCTGAAAATTGACACCTTGAGACTTTTCTCTGTTCTTGAATTTGACCTGGTCAACTGTGAATGTTCCATCACCCAGAAGATCCTTTCGGATATGATCCTGCAAAAGTTTAGTTGTAATATATAAGTAATTCAGTTCTTCACAGACTTCATATTAAGTATTAATACAATTAATCAAATTAGCTATGTATGTTTTCTTTATCATAACTCCACAGTAAACAAAATGCCTAAATTAATCAAACCAAATGCAGATCTAAACCCTAATTTGTATCTTCAACTTGTGAATCAGATTCAACTTTGTAATCGAGACTCGAAGTAACTTCAATCAAATTTCATTATCTATTACTATAACACTTCAATCATTCCACAAACCACACCAAAACCCTAACTAAAGTCAACTCACATCCATAGGATAAACAAAATTAACCGTACAATCACACAAATCAACTGATTAACAGCTTAAAATTGCACCCTATCAACCTACAAAAGCAAGATCAACAAAAATCACAAACAAAACAATAACAATAACAATAACAATAATAATAATAATAATTAATTGGCATGTTTAACTCACGAAAATCAAAATTAGTACACATTGTGAAATCAGTTCCAACGTATAAATTAATGTGATCATTAAAATTCAAGTTTAGGTGTTGAGCAACAAATCCTATTCCAACAAAAAAACACGCACATGTATGAGAATACCAGTTTATCATATGGAAATCAGAGGGTATTTAATAAACAAGTACCTGCCGTCCATGTAGATGCAGGGGATGTCCGTCGGCTGTGATGGGTTTAGAAATCCGATAGGATGTGAAGATGGTGGTACGATGTCGTTTTCCCCCAGTGATTGGGTATTTGCGGCAGGGAATCTCTTCTCGGTGACTACAGAGAAACAAGAAGAAGGTAAGGGTTATTTCCACGTAAGAAACAATTGCTATTTAATTAACAACTACCTTTCTTTCAATTAGTCGTCTATGTAGATGCAGGGGATATGAGAGATGAGTGGCCAGTAGTGGGAGCCTTTTCCTTCACACCTTTCTTTCAATTTTGGGCAATCATCATATATTGTCAAACTCAAAAGTGAAGGTAACAGCGTCTCTGGTAGATCGTTCACCTTTGGACAATCGTCAATGACCAGATGTTGAAGGGATGTGAGGTGTTGGAGTCCCGTTGAAAGTGATTCCAGATTATCAAATCCAGTTATGTACAGAGACGTAAGAGAAGAAGGGAAAAGGTGGGACAATTGACTAAAATTCCTCACATTGGGTTCATCAAATAATGTTAGTTCAACAAGGGAAGCTGGGAAATTCTGATTGCCCCATTCTGAGATGGGCTTTTTCAACCCCCCTGTTTCAAGGAGACACAAATTGGGAGGCCAAAGCCCACGAGGAAAGGAAGCATCAATCATTGGACACTTTCTAATTCTTAGATCTTTTAACATGGTGAGATTGGATAGCTGACGATCAGGAAATGACTCCAGATTTTCACAATCTTCTAACCACCAACTGATTAGATTTGGTAGCTGCAGGTCACCAAATGCCCTCATGTTTTTGCAACGTGCTATGGCCAGATGTGTGAGATTTGGCAGATGGAGGTTAGGAAATGACTCTATGCTTTCACAACCTAATATATACAACGATGTCGTTTCCCCCAGTGATTGGGTATTTGCGGCAGGGAATCTCTTCTCGGTGACTACAGAGAAACAAGAAGAAGGTAAGGGTTATTTCCACGTAAGAAACAATTGCTATTTAATTAACAACTACCTTTCTTTCAATTAGTCGTCTATGTCGATGCAGGGGATATGAGAGATGAGTGGCCAGTAGTGGGAGCCTCTTCCTTCACACCTTTCTTTCAATTTTGGGCAACTCCATATTCTCAAACTCAAAAGTGAAGGTAACAGCGTCTCTGGTAGATCGTTCACCTTTGGGCAGCTGTGAATGGTGAGATGTTGAAGGGATGTGAGGTGTTGTAGTCCCGTTGAAAGTGATTCCAGATTATCAAATTTTCTTATGTACAGAGATGTAAGAGAAGAAGGGAAAAGTTGGGACAGTTGACTATAATTCCTCACATCAGGTTCATTAATTAATCTTAGGTCAACAAGGGAAGCTGGGAAATTCTGACTTCCCCATTCTGAGATGGGCTTTTTCAACCCCCCTATTCTAAGGAAACACAAATTGGGAGGCCAAAGCCCACGAGGAAAGGAAGCATCAATCATTGGACAACTGCTGATATCCATCTGTTTTAACATGGTGAGATTGGATAGCTGAAGGTCAGGAAATGACTCCAGATTTTCACAATCTTCTAACCACCAACTGATTAGATTTGGTAGCTGCAGGTCACCAAATGCCCTCATGTTTTTGCAACGTACTATGGCCAGATGTGTGAGATTTGGCAGATGGAGGTTAGGAAATGACTCTATGCTTTCACAACCTATTATATACAACTTGGTGAGCTTTGATAGCTCAAGGTCAGAAAATGACTCTATGCTTTTACAACCTTGTATGTCCAACGAGGTGAGATTTGATAGCTGATGAAGATCAGAAAATAACTCCATGTTTTCACAATTGTATATGGTCAAAGAGGTGAGGTGAGTGGAGTTACTCAATTGATTTATTGATTTTAGATTTTCACAAAAACTTATATATATAGTAAGTGACTTGAGATTCTGCCCTCCTCCACCTGTTGTTGTTGCTCTTGGGAAGGAGACATCTCTAACTGAACTACACCATCTGATGTCTAAACTCTCAATGCTATTGGGACAACACAAGCGCTCCATACTTTCACATGACTGTATCTCCAACTTCCTAAGGGATGATAGGACGTCGCTCCCAGTGTTATCCTCATCCTCCTCTTTCTCTCCTAAACTCACCAATTTTTTACAATCCCTTACCTTCAATTCCTTTAAATTTACAAGAACTTTACTTGCCTCTACATCTGATTCCCATAGGTATCTTATCTCGTTACAATGATCCATGCATAGTTCTTCAACCGCCCCAAAATTCACTATGACACCTCTCCACACCTCATCCGTAAGCCCTAAAATTGATTCTATTTTCAATTTAGCTGTTGATGAAGCTGCTCGAACCAGACTTTTCAGCACACTTTCATAGCATCCAACTATTGTTAGTACTCTTAGTGAAGGTAATGATTCAAGTGAGATGTCAATCAAATTTGGACAATTTTTTATTCGAAGCTCTCGAAGGCATGGAAACATTGGCTCGCTATTGGTCGACCATACCTCCCAACTCGACATATCTTCAAATCCTAGAATTTCAAGTGAACAGGAGGCAACACCAATAGTCCTAACTAACTCTGTGCCTATGACTTTAACCTCATCCATGCCTTGAATCAACAACTCCTTAAGTGAAGGTAGCTGCCCAAATGGCGGTAGAGAAGTACATTTTTTACAACCACGTATAGACACATGAACCAACTCACGAAAAGAGGGATCCCCGACCCAACCTGGAAACTCTACTCCCCCGTAATACTCAACTCCAAAATGTTTCAACGTATCAGTGTGTGGCTTGAGCTCAGTGAGAACCTCCTTCTCAAGTGTTCCTCTTTGAGAACCATCAGTGAGAACCTCCTTCTCAAGTGTTCCTCTCTGAGAACCATCATCCCATTTCAGCTTTAACTTAGTCAGCCTTTTTTGAGATAGGTTTGCCTCCCTTGCATGCATTGGGATTTGCACTTTGTGCAATCCTTCAATGGAAAGTTCCCCACGTAAACTCTCTAATCCCTTAAGCTTGATTATTGCAAAGTCACCGTCTCCTCCAACGATGACCTTGGGGAGAGTTTGTAGGTTTTTTAACTCACCAATCCCCGAGGGCAACTTCTTCAAAAGTGGAGTATCCCTGATGTCAAAATGCCTCAACTTTTTGAGCTTTTGGAAGCTTTTAGGCAATGTACTCAAGCTCTTACAACCAAAAACGATCAATGTTTGTAAATTGTAAAGATTACCAACATTCTCTGGTAACTTTGAGATATTTGTTCGAGACAAATTAAGATACCTCAAGTGGTCCAAACTACAAATGGAATCCGGTACCTCACTTATGTCAAAACGGCTCAAAGAAAGAACCCGTAACAGTGTTAGCTGAGGAAGTAAGTCAACCAAAATTTTATTGGATATATAAAACTTGTTCCAGCCTTGTTCTACCCCAGCATATACAGCTAACAGTGTTCTCAAACTTCTTGCTCTTGGAAATGCCTCAAACTTCTGGAAACCTACATACTCCTCACGCCTAAATGACATATGTCGGTACTTGGCTAAAGCTTCCACTGTCATCTCCGTCTGATTTTCAAACCTTAAAAAATATTCTCCAGCAACAAATGCGGCCAAATCGTTCATGAGATCATGCATCACAAAAAACGATTCACCATTAGGTGCGGGTTGAAAAAAGGACCTTGATAGTAATTTCTCAAAATATTCATGACCCAACCGTTCTGGTGACTTGTCTGCAGTTGACTCGTACAGATACCCTTCAGCTATCCATAATAATATCAACTCCTCCTTGTCAAACATAAAGTCCTTTGGGAACAAAGAGCAGTATGCAAACAAGCGCTTCAAATCAGCAGAAAGATCATTGTAGCTTAGCCTTAGGGCTGGAACAATTGCATCAGCATTTTCTAAATCCCATATCTTACTTTTCAACACGTCATCCCATTCTTCTCCCTCGGTTTTTGTTCTGAGTAACCTTCCAATTGCCTTTAAAGCTAAAGGCAAACCACCACACTTTTTCACGATACCTTTAGCTTGTGGTTTAAGTGTTTCATGCGAATCAAAGTTATCTGCATCTAATGCATGTAGAGCTAATAAAGACAAAGCATCTTCATCCGACAAATTCTCGAGATTGTCGACATTATTAAGACCTATCTTTTTAAGCAGATCCTGCTGGCGAGTTGTCATGATTACCCTACTTCCAGCAGCCCCAGAATGAAATGGACGCACTAGTATTTCCCAATCATCATAGTTTTGATTCCACACATCATCAAGTACTAGTAGAAATCGTTTGTCCTTAAATTGCTCTTATCTCTAAGAGCAATTTGAAGCTGATTTTCATCTTTAAACTGTTTGTTTTCTGTAGCCACACATTCAAAGATGGTTTCACTTATTTTGAATACATCACACTCATCGGAAACACAAACCCAAGCCATGAGTTCAAAGTGATCCTTCACCCACGTATCGTTATACAATATTCTAGCCAGAGTGGTCTTTCCCACTCCACCCAAACCAACTATGGGTAAGATGCTAAAGTTTTCCTTAGATGATTCACCTACTAACAGCTGGTTGAGCAATTTCTTTGTCTCAACTTCTCTTCCAACAACATCAGATTCTAGCAAAGAGGTTTCGTTTCTTCTATTAGTATTAATTTTTGGCTTTTCACCTTTCACAATCAAACCAGGATTTTGTTTTTCTAGATGTTGTAACCGGGTGGTAGTTCTGTCTAACTTGGGACTCAGCCTATGACTTAGTGAGAAGTTTGTGCAGCAAGCTGGGACGATGAGGTCTCTTACCTTGATGGTGATTGCTCCCGATTCCTGGGTCAGCTCACGACGCATAGCTTCCGTAGCCACATCATCTAGTACGTCATCGATGTCGTAAGCCAAATGTTGGAGACTGTTGAGCCATTGTTTAACAGATTTTTCGGTTATTTCTTTCTCAGAAGCATCACTAAGCAGATCTTGGATATGGGACAGTGTGCTCTGCAGTTCATTGAGATCAGAATCAATCTTCTGAGAGCGAGCATATTTCTTGAAGGCTTCATCGGCTAGCTTCTGAAAAATGACTTTGACGAGGGCAGCAGCAGCGGCTTCAGCCATTGTTAAGTAACAGTGAAGAGGTTTACTGGGAATTGGTATGGTATGAGAGTGGTTGGTCTGGTCTGTATGCTATGAATGTTAACAAAAGATCAAAGTGAAGATAAGAAAGAAAGAAAGGAGTGTTGTGTTTGTGATTGGAGATAAGAAATGAGTGGACAGGAAGAAAGGGGTAGGCGCTGTTTGTTTGGCACTTAATAGCCTCTTATTACTTCAATGTCTGACTGGGTCAGATTTCAGATTGTTTGTTTCATGCCTCTTAACACTTACCCAACCTCTTATTACCCTCTGACCGGGTCATACATTGTGTGAAGTCTGACTGATAACTGAATGAACATTAGACTTCAATATCCCTCACATCACCCCACAACAACCCTTCAAATCCTTATCATCACCGATAACACAGAAATCGTCATCAATCGCAAGAAAAAGGAGGAGATGAAAGAAGACGGGGAGGAGTTTTACCGGTGAAATTCGTCGGAGGAGCCTCAAACCACCACCGTCGCCTCCACTGTCGCCGCCGTGAGCGGCGGTGCCGCTGCCGTGCTTCCCTTTCCTTCTCACTCCGTCACTCTGTCTCACTTTCTCTCCTGTTCTTCGAGATGGGGGTGTGTCAGAGCAACAGTTACCATCACTTTCTCTCCTGTGGCTTCGAACCCGCTGTCCGGTGACTGTGGCCGGACCGGTGATCTCTCTCTCTCTCTCTTCTTCCTGCTTCGAACCCGCTGTCCGGTGACTGTGGCCGGACCGGATGACGGTTATGACGAATCTGAACCAGATTTACGATGGTGATGAAGGATCCAAACAACATCGACAATCGTGAAGGAGATATTGTCAAGAACATAGATGAAAGTGCTTACCTATGTTATTATTTTGATGATGGTGAACGGGATAAAAAAGTAGATTTGAGAGGAAGACATAAGAGAGAGGGTAGAAGAAAAGGTTACAGGAAATTGTGGTTTAACTCACCAACCAATCAATTAGATTTTTAGTTTTGTTGAGAGGGATAATGTGCATGTTTGGCTTAGCTTATTTTCAACTTATTGAAAAGGACTTTTGGCAAAAAAAAATCAGGATTTCCTGACTTTTGGAAACTTCAAAGGACTTTTGCCTTCAAAAGGCCTTCAAAAGGAAAGCCAAACACTTTGGAAAAGTCCTTTTTCCTTTCAAAAGTCCTTTTTTTCTCAAAATAAGGAACCCCAAACATGCCCAAAAATGTCATTTTACACAGTCATTCAGATGTGCAACCAAACAGCACTTTACTGGTTCAGCACTTACGCACTTACTGGTTCAGAGCCTCTTACCCATTCAGACCTTTTATTCATTCAGCACTTATTGGTTCAGATGTTGCCAAACAGCCCCGTAGTTTTTTAGACATGTGAACCAAAATGTCTTGTACAAGGGGTAGTTCCCTCTACTAAATGAGCCAGCACATTTTTGTTACGCTTTATTGATTATACAATTATATTTTGAGATGCTTCGTTTTTATTGCTTGTGGCCTTGTGTTTCTGTTAGAAAGCAGTTGTCAATATGGAATAGCCCAGTTGGTCAGGGGGTTTTCCACTAAGTGGTTTCCTTCTGGGGAGGTCTCAGGTTCGATTCCTACTAAGTGCAAAATTATGTAGATATGGGAGAACACCTCTGGGAGGGATTCGAACTTGGGGTGAGGGGTTTAAACAACATATGTTGGCCCTTTGAAGTCAGCTGAAAATCCAGTTGATGAGGAATAAATTGAAAAGATAGATTTAAGGTAACATCTTAGGCCATCCTTAGTCGCAGCTCATATGGTGCCACCATCCCCCATAGAGCCCTATGGCGCCCCGGAATACCGCCCCGCCCAGCGTTATGAGAGGGGGGGGTTATGGAGCATGGCGTGATATGCATAGCGCCGTGAACTTTTGTTTCTCTCTCTCACACATATATATACATACATACATATCTATAATTTCTCTCACACACATGAATATGCATACATGTTATATAGCCCCATTTCCACTACACACTCAAGTTATATACCCCCCCCCCCCCCTTTTACATATTTCACCACTTGTCGTATAACCCCTTATAATGCCTTACCACTTGTCACACATGCTCTTAAAGTAAAAAAAGAAAGTTATCTTCTGAAAGTATGATGATCAGGCTACAAAAAAGAGCACATTCAAACCAATAAATATAAAATTACTATTTAACATGTGAGACTTGAGATATTTTTGAACTTGACTATAGTATTGGTTGGCGGCCTAAAACACTAAACATCTTATGTATCACAAAGTGTAATTTTTGGGCTATTCTAGTTTATTCATATTGTTAGTCTTTGGGCACCAACTCTGAATTTGTAGAAGATTAAGGGGTTGTTTGGTAACTTTTGAATGATTAAGTGCTGAACAAGTAAGCGGTCTGAACCAGTAAGATGTTTGAACCATTAAGAGTTAGTACAATAATTAACCGTTCAGAGGCAAATGTCTGACCAATTCAGATTAGAGTTCTTAACCATTCAGACTCAATATAATGCTTAACCATTCAGAGGCAAATGTCTGAACCATCCAAACATTTACTCGCGAAACAAACAATCTGAACCATTAAGTGCTGAACCAGTAAGATGTCTGATTCAGAGGCAAACAAACAGCCCCTAACAGTTGGCGTATCGCAAGAATCATAGATGAAAAGAATGGCTAGGAAACACGGTTCAAGGAGCAGCTTTTGCTTAGGTGACTAAGCTTTAGCAATAAGGTTTATCCAAATGCACCCCCTTCTTACTAGTTATTAGCCCCCCCCCCCCCTTGTAAGAGTGAAAAATAGCGAGCCCCACCCGTAAGTATGTGAGGAGGGGGATACATTTAGTAGCACCTTGTTTTATAAAATTCATAATGTGGGCGGATTTGGTCAGCGAGATGCAGAAATAATACTTCAAGTTCTATTACGTGAATAAGACATATTGTTCTTATTTTTGGCACAAATATTATTCTTTTGTTCCTAAAACAAAACAATTTAAGAAGGTTCAGTTATCTGAAATAAATTTCTGAACCTGCAGATTTATTGACATAACGGCTTAAAATTATGAAGAACATGAAAATTAAAATTAACTGAGACTACACAATGCATCCAGCCTCCTAAATTATTCTATTTAAAGATTTATTATATTAAACTTTTAAAAAGGGACAAATAAGCACATGCGAGTCAACCCAGCCTAGCGAGTCTGAACCATTACCTGACTCATCCACCCATCTACCTAATTCTGAATGTCGTGTCTCAGACTACTCTACTTAACCAAGTATATAGATGTAACCAAGTATATAGCTGAGCAGAAGAAAATGGACAAGACTATAAACTTCAGAAATATACGTGCTTAACGAGCAATTGGTTGGACCACTCAATTTATAAAAGTGTGTTCTTGACTTACTTGCCTATGTGTTGGGCTTACCGTTAAAGCCACAAGCCCACAAAGCTAAAAGTCTATTTGGTTTTTAAAACACTGGTTAGTGGTTACAACAACTGACAACATGCAAGAGTCTATTTAATTTGATTACATATTTATGTTTGTAGGTCCGGCTAGGGGAGGATCTAGTCGCCTAATCCTTGTGTACAAACCAGCCCGGTTGTGCGGAATCCAACCGAGATAGCAAACCGAGATAGAACACGTAAAAACACAACACGCAAAGTTCACCGATTAACACCTCTGTATTAATACGTATGAATGGTCCGGTTACAAAGCAATGTTTACAAATCTGTTCTGTAAACTCTCTCTAAGTGTGTGTGTGTTCAGTGTGCTCTCTATCTGTCTGTGTCTCTTATCTGAACTGAACACAACACACGGGTATTTATACCCGACACAGCATGTCTGGTCGAAGGATCAGACAGACAGGTCGAACGATCATCTATCGACCAGAAACAGCTCGAACGATCCATAGATACCTCGAAGGATGATATCCTTCGAGGTCCATCTGTCGGAGGTTATCTTTCGAGCTCATCATCGAAGGATATAAGCAATCCTTCGATGACTCATCCTTCGACCCAACATATTACAAACATTTTCAAACTGTTTGGCCAAGTCAAACCAGGAGGATGGTTGACTTGGTCAAACTTACATCAAAGACATCGTTTAGTATACAGACAAAGTACAGACACAAGTGCACCAACAAACTCCCCCTTGGCTGTAGCTTTGTCTCGATCTTCATTCTTGTAGATCTTCGTGTCTTCAAGTCTTTGACGTCTTTTCAAGTCTTCAATGTCGGAGGATCTTCAAAGTCTTCACGTCTTGAAAGCAGAAAGTGTACCAACAAACTCCCCGTTTCATGTAGGAAGTGTGTTGACAAACTCCCCCTTAACATAAGCTCTCCCTTGAGTTATGCTCGTGAAAGTATTGATCTTTATGAAGTGAGATCCTTGTGGTGTTGATGATGGCCAGCGGCAACTCGATCATCTTTGTCTTTTGAGTGCCTTCACGTCGTGTCTTTATTCCGAAACTTGTCATCGACCATGTTCTCCTAGCCTTTAGAATCTGCACATGCAAGAAATCTAAACGCGTAATGAGAACAACCGCTTGGAATATCATAAGCAAACAACACACATGTGACCATTGTTCAAACAAACACCGTCCGACAGTTTGAAAGTTTAGTGTATTTTATCAATTTCAATTTTAACTTTCAAAACTTTGCAAATTTCGATCGTTTATGAAGATTTAGTCATTTTCGGTTTTCGTTCAGGTTTCAGGTAACGAAGACTCGAGCTCCAACATCGTACGATCGAAAATAAAATAGAAATAAAATCTTTTTGGCTTTTATAAAGTTTATATTAAAACACAGATTTTAGGTGTGTTTTTTTTTTTAATATTTCAAATGTAAAGACTGAAAGCAGTAAATAAATATATACAAAGATGCAGAAACTGAAAGCATTAAATAAATATTTACAGACATTCTTTTTGTGAGTTTCGAGGGTAAGAGAATCATATCAGTGTACGGTCATGCCAAAACGCTCTTGTTGTTCAATTAGTTATCATTAAGATAAGCATCCTATAACGATTATCGGTATTGTTGTCCACATAAGCTCAACTTATCAGATGTAATCATGGCGAGGGGATACGTTAAGGTATGATTTATACTTATCGACCGGTGTTCATCCACATCACGACACATTCCCGTATCAAGGTATGCAGGAGGGTTCATCTTACCGGTGAGTATACCGATTATCATCTGTTTGACCGTATATGATGTGAGATTCTCACTTATTTTGTTTGAAAACAAGCCCTATGTGATATAATCACTTATTGATGAGGAACTTGATTTTCAATGCATGAGGGCACAGGAGCAAGTCCGTGAACAGGTCAGTACTTTCGTACAGCAGAGAGACGAACTTGACTCCCGGATAAATGTGATATATTATCACTTATTTTGTTTGGACATGTGATTGTTGATCACTTATTGAGGTCGAATGCAGTATGTACACGTATGTATAGTATCATGGAAGATCTAGACTTGCGTCCCCGTTATTTTTCGGTAAAAGATACAACCATGATACCCAGATGATAAGCAGCATAAAGACCGAATATCTCAGAACCTCGGCAATCTCTCAAACGAAATTTCGGTACCAAGACCATATGCCAATGAATGGTTCCCACCCAGTCTTCAGTCGATTTAAGTTTATATCACCCTGCACACTTTAAAATGATTGTGAGCCTACCGATACATCTTATATAGAGCTGCTTATCGTTTTTCATTTAAGGTTTAAAGAGGTTTAGACAGACCACTGATGTACTATCATTTTCTCTTTTTCTCGCCAGGAAACTCATTTTTGCTTTTCTATTGTTTTTGTGTTTTGAAATTTTTCGATGTTTTTGGATTTTCAAATTTGGAATTACTCCCCCTAAAATCAACAAACTAAGATAAATTTAAAACACAAAGGTATTTACGAAAATGATTTTCCGATGTTGGTTTTACTCTTGCTTGACCTTAATGCCGTTTACCAATAATAAATAGTCAAATCTTGATTTGTCAAAAGCTTTGGTAAAAAGGTCGGCACGTTGGTCATCGGTGTGGACGTAAGCAACATCGATTAGCCTTTTCTCAAAGCAATCACGTATGAAGTGATACTTAATTTCGATTTGCTTAGTCTTTGAATGCTGCACAGGATTTCTAGTGATCTGTAAGGCAGCAGAATTATCAACGTAAATAGGAGTAGTTAGGAATTCAAAACCGTAGTCGCGCATTTGTTGTTGGATCCATAGGACTTGGGAGCAACAACTTGAGGCAGCAATGTATTCAGCTTCGCATGTTGATGTAGCGACGCACGTCTGCTTCTTGCATTGCCATGTGACTAGGCGATTTCCCAAAAACTGACATCCAGCCGTTGTGGATTTGCCGTCGATTTTGCATCCGCCAAAATCAGAATCACTGAATGCGATCAAGTCAAAGTTATTATCCCTAGGGTACCATAGACCGGTGTCAGGGTAACCCTTCAAATAACGAAAAATCCTTTTTACAGCTGCAAGATGTGAGGCCTTCGGGTTGACTTGATATCTGGCAAGCAGGCACGTTGGGTACATTATATCTGGTCTTGATGCTGTGAGGTACATAAGAGATCCGATCATCGCGCGGTAGTATGAGGGGCTAACAGCTTCACCCTTCAAGTCTGGATTAATTCCGTGATTTTGCGGTAATGGGGTACCGATGGGCGTTGCATCAGACATCTGGAACCGGCTCAAGATGTCACCAACATATTTAGTCTGATGGATGAATATCCCAGACTCAGTTTCTTGCACTTGTAGGCCCAAAAAGAAAGTCATTTCCCCCATAGCACTCATCTCGAATTTATCCTGCATAATGCGCTCGAAATTCCTACACAACACATCATTAGTAGAACCAAATATAATATCATCAACGTATACCTGTACCAGTAGAAGATCTCCATCTTGTTCTTTGATGAAAAGAGTACAATCGATAAGACCTCTGCGAAATCCATTCTCCAGCAGATAATTAGATAAGGTTGCATACCAAGCTCGCGGTGCTTGATGAAGACCATAGAGAGCTTTGTTGAGCAACCAAACCCGATCGGGATGGATAGGATCTTCAAAACCTGGAGGCTGTTCGACGTACACCTCTTCTTCCACCACACCATGTAAGAATGCACTTTTCACGTCCATCTGGTATACCTTGAAACCTTTGAATGAGGCATAAGCCAGAAAGATTCGAATTGCTTCTAGACGTGCAACAGGTGCATATACTTCGTTGTAGTCGATCCCTTCTATCTGACGAAAACCTTGAACGACTAGCCTTGCTTTGTTCCGAATAACGACTCCACGGTCATCCTTTTTGCATTTAAACACCCAACGGGTACCAATCTTCTTGTAACCAGCAGGTTTCTCTACGAGTTTCCAGACACCAAGCTTCTGGAATTGTTGCAGTTCTTCCTGCATTGCTTCAACCCAAGAGCTATCTTTCAAAGCATCTTTCCAAGTTCTTGGTTCTTCCTGTGAGACATAACACGCGAAAGACCAATCATTTTGTTGACCAGATTCTCGGATAGTTGCATACAAGCCTGCATTGTTGTTGTTTCGCAACATGTTTCTTGTTTGAACGCCACTTTGTACATTTCCGATGATGTTTTGTTGAGGATGGGTATTATGAATCCTTGTTTCTGGATTATCTTGAACTGGAATATTTGTACCCAGATTGTTGAGATTGAGATCAACAATCAGTTCAAGGCCCGGAATTGACGAAGAGGATGATGCAGTAGCTTCAGCTGTTCTAGGGACATCCACTGGAGGTGTACCTTCTGAAGTACCATGTACTGCTGTTGTAGGTCCTTGATCTGCATCGAGAAATTCGTCATCCTCTGAAGATTCGTTCAATTCGGTAGCATCTTGAAAATCCTCATTGTCGAGAGCATTATTGTTCACTGAAGATGGTTCTTGATTGACAATAATGGGACGAACCAACGGTGAATCTGTTGCGTTGTCGCTCTCGAAAAACATCCTTGCCGCAGCATTTTCTTCAACTGCTTCAACATTGATCGAATTGAAAAAGTCATCGTACTCAAACATCCAAGGCTGACCAGGATTTCTAACTGGCAAAGTGTGCCTTTGTACTCTGACTTCAGACCATTCCTCGACCCTTTTAGTCTCTAGATTCCAGACTCTTAAGTTCGGGGTGGAATACCCAAGAAAGTATCCCTCAATAGCTCTTGCCCCAAACTTTCCATTAGGATCGATTATTGTGCACGGAGCTCCAAACGGTTCAAGATATGACAAATCTGGTTTCCGTTTGTTAAGAAGCTCAAAGCAGGTCTTGTTGTGCCTTTTGACTGTAAGGACTCGGTTCAACGTGTAACATGCAGAGGACACAGCTTCAGTCCAGAATGGAATGGGCAGCTGCGACTCTACCAACATAGTCCTAGCAGTCTCGATCAATGTGCGGTTCTTACGTTCAGCGACACCATTCTGTTGAGGAGTGTAGGCTGCACTAAATTCGTGAAGAATACCTTTTGAAGTGCAAAACTCCGCCATGGCATGATTTTTGAATTCAGTACCATTGTCGCTACGTATCCGCCTAACCTTCAAGTTATACAAATTCTCAATCTGAATGATCAAATTTTTGATAATACCGAAGGTTTCACTCTTGTGTGCCATGAACGCCACCCAAGAAAATCTTGAATAATCATCAGTAATCACGAGGCAATATTGATCATTCCTAATACTTTTGTGCTTGACAGGACCGAACAAATCCATGTGCAAACGCTCAAGAGGAACAGCCACCGTGTTGACTTTCTTTGTAGGGTGTCGCTTCTTCGTTTGTTTTCCTTTCTGGCACGAAACACAGACGTCTTGAAGATGAAAGTTTTTAAGAGGAACACCATTCACCAATTCATTTGACACCAAATGATTCATTTTGCATAAGTGAATGTGACCCATTCGTCTGTGCCAAGAGATTGTGTCTTTTTCTGTGGCTTTGGAAACGAAACAAGTTGCTTGTGCAGACGTTGTGATAGCTTGGCTCATATCAAGGACATACAGATCATTTATCCTTGGAGCCGACAAGAGAATCCATTCTTTTGGAATTTTGAAGCCGGGTTTCAGCACATAACATCCATTTGCATCAAAGTGTACTGAGAACTGCTTATCACAAATTTGAGAAACACTAAGAAGATTGTGATCAAGTTGTTGTACGAAGTTGATTTTATCAAAGCTAACAACCCCGTTGGAAATCATTCCTTCACCCGTAATATATCCGCCTTTATATCCAGCAAAAGCAACATAACCTCCTCTAATAGATTTGACGTCGTAGAGAAGCTTCATGTCGCCTGTCATGTGCCTGGATGCCCCACTATCAACAATCCAATGACTACTGATAGTTCCTCCTGGAACACCCTGCACATGAACTCAAATGATTAGTTGGAGATGGGGACCCAAGCCATTGTGGTCTTGGGTCTTCCATTTTCATCAACAACAATAACTTCTATTCTTTGATGATTCGAAAATTGTGATGGTCCCCCTGATTCAGTAACCGTTTTTGGTTTCCAGGTCTGTTGAGTTTTACCAGTTTGATTGTTTGAAAGTTTAGCTTCACGATTGTTTGAAGTTTTTGAAAACTTTGAATTTTCTGGTTTAACTGAAACAGATGGTTTGTGAACCACATCGGTTTTAATTGCCTTTTCAATTTTCTTGACCTGTTGGCGTTTCTGTTTCTTTTCCCTTTCTTTTACAGGTCGGGGATCTTGTTTTACAGAAACAGATCGCTTGCGATCAGTTTGGTCACGGGGATCATCAACCTTTGCTTTCAACTTATGAAGATACGGGCAATTTCGAATGATATGCCCGATTGTACCACATTCAAAACATGATCTTCGTTCAACAAACCCCGAAGAATCATGTGATCGTCTTGCCGATGATGAACTTTGTGATCCCGAGGTACTAAGTTTTGAACTATTTGGTTCATTCCTTTTCATCACTGTTACTTTCTTGACAAAATCTAAGTTAGATTGATTTGCAAACTTTTCAATCTTGTCCGTTCCCTTAGATTTCACAAAGTTCACATTCTTCTTCTTCTTCTGATTCGGCTTCTTTTGACTTTGAGTCGGTGTCTTACCTTTTGATTTGGTATGATTTTGCTGTTTTTGCACTGTTGGTAATTTCTGATTTCCATATTGTTTTCTAACTTCAGCTTTTGGGATAGGAGGGCACTGTGTTACCACAACGTGTGATCCTTTCTTACCCAAAAACTTACTTGTTGAATTTTCAAAGACTTTACTGATTAAGGATTGATTAACATTCTTAATAGGAAAATCTTTGTCTGAATAAATTTTATTATCACCAACAAGAGTGTACAGCAAATCCACACTCTCCGACTCTTTCTCAGACGAGGACTCAATTGCAACAGTCTTAGCGGGTTTTGCAGGAGGATCACACAGAATATGATTCTCGAGAGGTATGTCCTCTTCCTTTATCACCGCATCAGACTTTGCTGAATCAGTATCATCGGATTCATCATCAGAAGAATCAGTATCCTCAATCACAACTGGAGGATCCTGATTCGGTTCAGCAGTTACAAATGTATCTGCTGACACATCTGAATCTGACGATACTTCTTTCTTGTATCCGAGTCCTGTAGCAAATTCATTAACATCTAGAGGAACAGATGGTTCAAAGTGAGTTCTATATTCCTCATCAGGCAGTGCATCGTAATTGTGTCTGACAGGTGGTGGACATTGCTTATAACCTATGCATGTGACATCCTTTTTCTCTTTCTGAACATCAATGATGTGATCCAACACATAGCTAGAGCTCAAATAACTATCTAACTTGAGTCGGATCGCCTCACTTTCGGTTTTAACACAAGCCATTTCTTTTTGCATTACCTCAAGACGAGTTATATACAAATTGATGTCAGTTTGTTTTCTGGAAACCATTTTAGTCAGCTCTGTTTTATCTTTCTTTAAAGTTTCAATCATCGATTTAAATTCCTTTTCATGGTTTTCATAAAACATATTGGCTTCAGTGCACTTTGAAAGATCAACGGTCAATTTCTGATTGTGAATGAATGTCACATCATATTTCTCTTGCAAAGCCTCGTGTTTGCTTTGCAATTCACACCACTTATCATTCACTAGAACATGTTTGTCTTGCAAGTCAAACAAACTAGCTTGTAAAGCATCATGTTTGCCTTGCAACTCAGACATGCTTGTCTCTAAATCAGCACATTTAACACGCAAACTACCACAGTTATCACAACTAACAGAAGTGGGTTCATCGACACATACCTGACTTGATGAACAGTCGACATTAGCCATAAAGGCTGAATGGAGAGAAGACGAAGAATAAGCAGCTTGATCCACCAAAATAGATCTTCTTTGAATTCCTGCTGCAGCTTCTTCCAATAGTTCATCAATATCTGCATTAACTGATGCAGTTGATGTGTCATCTTCCTGATCATTGCCTGAAGCGGAGGACTCTTCATCTGAACTTCCACTGTAACCGGAGCTGTCTTCATCTTCAGAAGATTCAACACCATTGGTGGAAGATTCTCCACCACTGGCGTGCTTAAGATCATTAACCACTTCAGCAAAACACGCTGTTCCATCTGGAGCATCATTATTCAGCTGAATTGACCAATCACAACCTTCATCTACTTGAACCACAAGTGCCTGGTTGGCATTTGATGGTCCTGCTTGACTCTGGTTGTTAACAGGCACCAATGTGCGCTCGTTGTTCCTTCCTTGGTTCTGATTTGCCCTGTTGCCTTGACCTCTGAAAGGATTTTGGTTCCCATGTTGAGATGGCCTCGTACATTCACGCTTGAAATGACCACGTTCACCACAATTGAAACACTTGACAGCTTGCTTATCAAACCCATACTTGGTGTCTTTCTTGCTTTCCAAGCTGGTTCTGCCAGTTCTTTCCATGAAATCCTTTGCTCGCCTAACAGCACTGGCAAAAGCCCACTTGATATCCATCATCTCCATCTCCTCTTTATCGATCTGCTGATAGTCTTCTTGAGTCAGATTAATGTTGCCAATCTGACCTTCCACTAATCCACAGTATGCGCTCACCAAAGTGTTTAGCAGCTCCATGTGTTCCTTTGCTACTTCCACACTGACTTTAGAAAAGCTTGAGGTGTCGAGCCGTACTGTATTTGGCTTTGATTGTTGACCAGCAGATGATGTACTTCCATAACATGCTTGCTGTTGAGGAGGAAGTGGATTCCCGTACATGTCTGTTGGTCCAGTAGATTGAGGTAATGGATTTCCAAACATATCAGTTGGTCTGAGAGGTCGTTGGCTTTGCTGTTGTGGTGCTGGTTGAGGAACTGGATCAAGCGGATTTCCATACATGTCTGTTCGAGCAGGCTTGACCGGAACTTGGATAGTATTGCCAAACATGTCAGTAGTAGACACAAACGCTGTTTGAATTGGAGCGTGTGAAGAAGGTTTTGCAGAAGTGCTAGAAGATCCATAATACATTTCTGGATTTTGTGGCACGGCAACTCTTTTCGCCTTGAGAGTTTCTTCCTGATTCTTGTTTTCCAGGATTTGAACAAAGTCATTGAAACTCGTTGTAGCTAAAGTACCATTGTACTTCATGATTTCCAAGAAAGTATTCCATTGAGGTGGCAACGCATCTGCAAACTTTTTCACAATCTCTGCTGGAGTTACAACAACCTCAAAATTTGACAATTCAGTCAGCAGATGATTAAATCGACTCGTCAAGTCTCCTAAAGACTCATTTTCCATACAAGTAAAAACATCAAACTCTTTCTTTAGCAGTTCTTTTCTCAATTGACGTGTCGCTTCATTTCCTACGCCTCTTGTCTTCAACGCGTCCCACAACCTCTTCGTTGTCTTGTAACTGACGAATTGATGATATATATCTTTACTTAAGGCCTGAGTAAGAATGGCATATGCCTTCTTTTCCAAATCATAGACCTTTTTCTGATCTTCCGTAAGATCTGCAAACGTAGCAGCAGATGATGCAGCAACCTCTATTGTTTGATCGAAATCTGTGATGAACCGCAACCACAACTCTATATTCTGACCAAGAACGTATGTATGAAATCTATCAATCCATCCTGGATATTCGTATAGATGCATCAACTTTGGAGGTCGATTCAAACTTCCCGTTTCACTCTCGCTTAAGAGAATGCTTTGAATACTTGGAGTTTGATTTGATACGAATGCCCATTGACCGGTAGACATTGCATTAGCTTGAGAAGATACCGATGCGGAAGATGACGGAGCACCAAAATACATATCTGTATTTACCAAAGTACCCCATCTTGGATTCATTTTTGATCAAGAACCAGCCGAAGGATACCTGTTCGAAAGACTCGAAAAACACAAACTTGTTAAACTTAAACAGACTGAGGATCGAAAGATCAACACCTGTTCGAAGGATCAACAGTGTTCGAAAGATCACTGTTGAATTTCGAACAATGTTTTCGAAAGATTCTCCAAACGAAGGATCCTTATCTTTCGAAAAAGAACTGTAGACCGAAAGATGAACACTGTTGAGTGTCGAACAATGATTTCGAAAGACTCCCCAATCGAAGGATCCTTGTCTTTCGAAAAAGAGCAGTAGACCGAAAGATGTATGTTTCGAAAATATTCCTTGGAACGAAAGATAAGTCTCAGACTTCGAAGGATGCTCGAAGGATGACTATCTATCGAACCTCCTTTGATCGAAAGATGATCTTTCGACTTCGAAGGATATCTTTCGAACAGCTCTGACACAGTTGACAAAGGGTGACAGGTTGGTGAAAAAGTTGACGGGTTGGTAGAAACTTTCGGCAGAAAGTATGTTCAGACCATATCTTCTGAACATGCAGGTTTCACCAAACAGGTAAGGTTCCAAATATTTTAATCAGTTTACTCTTATCAATGCACAAACAAGTTTAATATTCAAATTTTTAAGATCAAAGAGTGTATTTTTATGAAGAACACTATGAAGACTTCAAGAACACCACCCAGAAAAATAAGAATTTCGGTGAACCGAAACTCTCCGAACACACAATTTTGCTAAAATGTTTAACAAAAACCAACAACTAACATGTAAACATGAAAAATAACAAGGTTTTTATAAGAACAAACAGCAAAAACAACAAGATTAAACCCGATTTTAACAAGTTTTTCCAGAAAAATATAAACTTCAAACACCCGGAAAACACCCGAAAACACTCGGTTTTAACAAGGAGAAGAGCCAAGGCTCTGATACCATTTGTAGGTCCGGCTAGGGGAGGATCTAGTCGCCTAATCCTTGTGTACAAACCAGCCCGGTTGTGCGGAATCCAACCGAGATAGCAAACCGAGATAGAACACGTAAAAACACAACACGCAAAGTTCACCGATTAACACCTCTGTATTAATACGTATGAATGGTCCGGTTACAAAGCAATGTTTACAAATCTGTTCTGTAAACTCTCTCTAAGTGTGTGTGTGTGTTCAGTGTGCTCTCTATCTGTCTGTGTCTCTTATCTGAACTGAACATAACACACGGGTATTTATACCCGACACAGCATGTCTGGTCGAAGGATCAGACAGACAGGTCGAACGATCATCTATCGACCAGAAACAGCTCGAACGATCCATAGATACCTCGAAGGATGATATCCTTCGAGGTCCATCTGTCGGAGGTTATCTTTCGAGCTCATCATCGAAGGATATAAGCAATCCTTCGATGACTCATCCTTCGACCCAACATATTACAAACATTTTCAAATTGTTTGGCCAAGTCAAACCAGGAGGATGGTTGACTTGGTCAAACTTACATCAAAGACATCGTTTAGTATACAGACAAAGTACAGACACAAGTGCACCAACAATGTTATTTTTTAATGAATTATACTTTTATTTATCTTAACTATTTCAAAAACGTTGTTACATAGATTATATGGGTTAAGTTATTTTACAAAGACTCCTAATTGTAAGAAGTGTAAAAAGGATTTACAGAGTGACAAGTATCCAATAACCTAAAACCTAAACCCACTACACCACCACCCAAAATCTAAACACCCACCCCACCACCACCCAAAAACCTAACCCCCCCCCCCCCTTAAAAAAAAAAACCTAACACCCCCCACCCCACCCCCCAAAAACCTAAAAAACATACCCCCCCCAAACCTAAAAAAAACATACACACCCACCACCACCAAAAAACCTAACCCCCCCCCCCCCCAAACCCCCTCTCGACAAAAAAAAAATTGCGTGGGTGATTGGGGGGGGGTTAGCTTTTTGGGTGGTGGTGGGTGTTTAGAAATTTTTTTTTAATGGGTTTTTTTAAAAGTCTTTGTACCCTTCTTACAATAAGGACCCTTTGTATTTGATCCTAATCCTAGATTATAAGGTATGCTTTCATACTGTTGTCTAAATCTCAAATAAACGTTTGATGATATGTAATTATCTATTTATATCTATTAATAGACCAAGTTAAATGGATAGGGGTTTATTTAACTTAGGGGCTGTTTGGCAACAGCTGAATGGTTAAGTGCTGAATCAGTAAGAGATCTGAACCATTAAGTGTTGAACCAGTAAGAGCTCTGAACCATTAAGAGCCTGTATAATGTTTAACCATTCAGAGGCAAATATCTGACCAATTCAGATTAGAGGTCTTAACCATTCAGACTTTGTATAAATCTTAACCATTCAGAGGCAAATGTCTGAACCATTCAGACATCTGCTCGTGAAACAAACAGACTGAATCATTAAGTGCTGAACCAGTAAGAGGTCTGAACCATTAAAAGCCTCATTAAGAGGTAAACAAACAGCCCCTTGGTTGGTTTAACTAATAGACTAAACAATACATCTCTTCTTTTCCTCAGTCCAAGAGTACACCACACAACACCATGAGAGAGAGATCAAGACCCATAGTGAATTTTGACATGGGTGGCGATGACAATAGCGAACTCATTGCAGAGAAACAGAAGTTGATGTCTGTTGTTTAACTTATAAAAGAGTAACGTATTAAACATGATCAGAAAATTTTACTTATAAAATAACAATAAGTTTTTGTAATAAAACAAAGTTTAGCACTGTAGAAGTCAATAATTTTATTCATTCTATAAAAAAACCCACTTAACCTAGTTCTGATATATAAAAGTTTCTGAAAATGTCTGTAATACACATAAATATAAAAAAATTGAAATAAAGTAATGACTTGTTACCTTTAAATAAACTAGAATTTTGGACCCGTGCGTTGCACCGGGACCACTAAACCAAAAAAAAATAGATGTGAAAACGTTGAACAACACATGTACGATGCGGCACATTAACCTGTGCATTGCAGCGTGTTGAAACGTGAAATATCAAAGCCGAAACGTAAACACTACAGTAGAAAAGAATAACTAAGCCGAAACATAATAGAACTCACGTAAAAAGTAAATAAGAAAAAAACAAAAAACTTTAATGACTTGTTCGTATATGCTTAGGCTGGAGGGTGTGGGGGCGCCACCCCCGCCAAGTCAGCCACTATAGCGCCCCTAAGGGTTCCATCACCACACCCTCCATTTTAAGAGGGGGGCGCCATGGGTGAGGCGCTAGCATGGTAACGAGCTTTCTAATGTGTTCAGGTGGGGCCCACAACATGTCAACCAATCAAATTTTTTTTTTTAGTTTTGTTTAATAGGGGGCTCCATCCACACCCTTCAAATTAAAGGGGGCTCCATTGCTGACGTGACTACGTGGCCTGATAAAGCCCCTAGAGGGCTCCAACCACACCCTCTAGCCTTAGATGACCAATACATCATTATGCGCAACTCCGTTTTAAGTGAAGCTTACATCGAAATGTATATTTGTAAAAAGTTAATGGGATTAAAATGTATAATATACATAATATAAGATGTGAAAATAAAAATTAAGAAAAAGAAAATTTATAGTTAATATTTCTTTTTATATAGTAAAAAATACTTAGACCATGTGTAGTGGTACACATGAATAATGTCCCCACTCTTGGGTGTTTTGCGCCATGTGGCAGTCCAGTCAGCAATGAGGTATTATAGGATGTTTTTTCTAAAAACAGTGTAGTGGGGATGTGAGCATTGTGGGACACTATGTTAAAAGGGGTGTAATAGAATTAAATAAAAAAAAGGGTTATTGGATTTTATCACCCCCAACTATCGGTCTTTGGCCGTTGCCACCCTTAACTAACACTTTGACACCTGGCACCCTCCACTTGACTTTTAGTTTGTGCTAGCACCACTCAGTTAAATCTTTACTAACTGGGTTTGTTTCTTATCCTACGTGGCACAGAGTTTATGAGTTGGACATGATTATGTGGCGAATGATGTGTCACTCTGCCACCCTGCCCCACCCCCTCCCTCCACACCTCCACCTTTCTTCCCTCTCTTATCTCAAACATACAGATCCATTCAATGTGTATTCAATCTAAAAAATCAGATTTTTGTTTGTTTCTCTCTATACAGATCCATTCAATGCGTACTCAATCTAAAAAAATCAGATTTTTGCTTGTTTGTCTCTGGAAGCCCCTTTGTCTCCGGCAAATCATAGCCGCCCCTTGGTCTCAAGCGAAGTGCAGTTAATAAAATTTTGTCGCACGTCTCTCTTACCAAATATAAACCATTTGTCGCCATCACCGTCTCTTTGCCATCCTCCGGTGACAACGAACAAATGCCGGAAAAATATGTCGCGATGGTAGAGATGAAGTCTCTGGTTGCATCTGACATCAGAGCCGGAGTACGAGGATCCGTCATCGCCAATTAATGATTTGGAGGTTGCTAGAGATGAGTTTGTGAGGCCGGCTTACAGATCTGCATCGGCGTTGGCGACGGTGGTTCCTTTGACGGAGTTTTGTATTTATCGCCAGTGATGGGGTTATTGTACGCTATTTGTGTAACCGAAACCCAAACAAGCTCTTCCTGCAACTACGATTTAAGCAAGGCGAACCCATAAATTATCCTTGCAAACCCAAAAACACCCATGGAAGAACCCTTTGGCGACCTTAATTATGTAGTCTTCAAGGCTGTATCTCTTCATGGAGACTAAGACATAGATTATCAAGCTTCATTACATTGGGATCAGTAAATATTGCAATTTTTGGAGATGCGTTTGGCAACATTAACATTGGGAGATAAACTCAGTAAATATTGCAATTTTCGGACATGTGTTTGGCAATATTAGGGTTGTACAACACATGAGAGAGAGTGAGCGAGAAACACAAGGTTTTATGGACTAGATCGCCATGTCATGCGTTTGGCAACATTAACATTGGGAGATAAACTCAGTAAATATTGCAATTTTCGGACATGTGTTTGGCAATATTAGGGTTGTACAACACATGAGAGAGAGTGAGCGAGAAACACAAGGTTTTATGGACTAGATCGCCATGTCATATGGTCCACGTAGGCCAGTGTGGTAGAGTGACACATCATTAGCCACGTAATCATGTCCAACTCATCAACTCTGTGTCACGTAGGATAAGAAACAAACCCAGTTAGTAAAGATTTAACTGAGTGGTGCCAGCACAAACTAAAAGTCAAGTTGGGGGTGCCGGGTGTCAAAGTGTTAGTTGGGGGTGGCAACGGCCAAAGGCCGATAGTTGGGGGTGATTAAATCCAATAACCCTAAAAAAAAACCATCAAAAAATGTTATTGGACAAAGATTGGGAAGGTGTGTGGTGATTGGCCAAAAAAAATTGAAGGAAAACGTGGATTTAAAAACGCCTGGGACCAAAAATTTGAAAAAATCCGCCTAAGGGGCGGGTAAGGGGCGTGTTTGGGCCCTTTTTTTTTGGGAAAACGCCAAAAAAACCCCTCTACGAGTGTTCTTATAAAGATGAGCCACTTATTGAATGCTTTGGGTTGTGAATGGTTAAACCTTGCTACATAATCCAATCAACACAAACTAAAAATTTAATAGTAGAATGTGAGGAGGGATCAAATTTAATAATTAACTAGTACTAAGGGGTACATTGCAAATGTTGAACATATTAGTCCGAGCATTATGTCCGAGTTTTTTTTAAATAACCATATGAAAACGTTTCAATTGAACTCAATGTTACCAATATAGTATTACGGTTAGATCAAAACGTAAAGTAAATCTTATACCGTATAATGATAACGTATTATACCTTTTTTCACAGTTGAGTTAGCTCTATGTGTTAATCTCACGTGCTCAGCATTGCCTACCTCTTCTAGTGTGTGAGGCCGTCAGATGCCAGGGGTCAGGGTGTCGTGTAATACACCTTTTGCCAACTATTCAAATTGAAAGCTGTGGTGAAAATAGCTTTTTAGCTATATTTACAACTAACCTTTAGTGGATTTAAAGAAGTTAAAAATATTATCTATACTATATATATATATATATATATATATATATATATATTAGAACAGTGACGTCTTTAAGATTTCATGTACATTGTTCGAGCTCGAAAAAATGTGTCATTCGAAATGTTTTATTATTCTTACACTTAAAAATCACGTTCGAGCTCGAAAAAATATGTCATTGGAAATGTTTTATTATTATTTTATTACTATAAAGAAGCAGCAAATATAGGCATCAAGAGTTGTAACCTGTGCTTAGGGAATTTTTCAAAAAAAAAAACATATTTTTTACTTTTAACCCAAAAGGTTTTTTACCTTTTCCATTTTAACCCTACGTAATTTGTTTTTCTAACTTTAACCAAAAACTTTTCATTATTTGCAAATTAACTTCACAACGTTTGTCACTTATACTTTTTATCTTTCGCAAATTTTCGTTTTACGTATAGTTCTAAATTTTTCGAGTTAATACGACGCAACGTGCATGTGTGGTTCAACGTTTTTACCTCTATTTTTCCATGTTTGACAGGTTCGTCGCAACACTCATATCCTAGGTCGAGTCAGTGTTGGTGGTCGATGACTGTTGTGTTTTTTGAAATAGAGTAAATTTTTGGCCCCTAACGTCTTTTTTTCTAACCCTTTTGGCCCCTAACACTCCCCTAACATTTAATGGATGGGGTTAGTGTTAGGGGCCAAAATGGTTAGAAAAAAAAACGTTAGGGGCTCAAATGTTAAAAAATTCTTTTTTGGGCTAAAAGGGTAAAAGTGATATAACCACAGGGGCAAAGTCGTAATTTACTCTTTGAAATATAAAATTACATTTATTCAACCCGTGTAATAAACGAGGTTTTTAAAGATATATATATTTTTTTTTATTTTGTATATAAAATTACATTTATTTAACCCGTGTATTACACAAGGTTCTAACCTAGTTATTATATAAACCATTTAAATCAAAATCAAAAACTAAACAATATAATGAAACACATGTCAGACATTCATGCATTCATGCAACAAAAAAACCATCTAATGTCATCTACGTATTTAACAAGTGTGAACACCCATTTTAGACAAATTCATTCAACTAGTTTTTTTACTGTCGCCGCGTTGCGGCGAACGTCTTTTCTTGTTTAGTCTGTGTTTACATGTGTTTTGAAATCACTACAAATGCGTTGCGCAAGGAACCGTTGACATGACAAGAATAAAAAGAATATATATAAAAAAACACTAAAAGATGACCAAAAGAAAATCAATAAAAAAAGTTGTATGGTAATGATGTTCGTATGAAACCTGTGGTCAGGGATGAGCAAATGATACTGGGTAGCGGTACCGAATTTCCCGAACCAAAGATCTTAAGTACCAATTCAGTACGACTTTTGGCGTTCCTGGTACCGGTTTTTACCTTCATATACCGGTACCATAACTGGTATCTTTGATACCAGTACCGATTCGATGTTGGTTGGCACCGAGCTCATCCCTACCCGTGAAACTAAAAAAAGAAATCATTAAACGTCGAAGAAAATCAACAAAAAAAGTTGCACGATATCGTTGTTCGTACGGTACCGTGATCAGGGATGAGCAAAAGGTACCGGGTAGCCGTACCAAATTTCCCGAACTAAAAGATTTTCAAAATCAATTCGATACCGACTTTTGGCGTTTTCTGTACCAGATTGGTGTCGGTTTTTACCTTCATGTACCGATAACTGTACCGGTATTTTCGATACCAGTACCGGTTGACACAAACTTATCAAACTTAATTTTGGGGTATGGTGGGGCGGGGGTTTGGGGCAAGGGTTGTCACGTGGACTTCGAGGGGCACCGCTGGTGAGTGACGTGTTGGGTCGGTATGGCGGGGCGTGGCTAGCCCGCGTGGGTTGGCCAGTGTTATAAAAATTAAAAAAAAGTTTAAAATTAAAAAATACACACAAAATTAAAAAAAAAAGTCTAAAACTATTATTAAAATTTCCTAAAAATTACAAAATCCTACAAAAAAAAGGATTACAAAATTAAAAAAAAAAAGCCTAATTAAGCGTTAGCTAGATTTCGAACAGGGCGAACTTGTGAAACGGCTTCCGCTCCTTGCCCCGGAACTCGATGTTGGTCACCGCCACCCGGTGTTCGTGACTTATATCACCGACCGGGACGATGTCGTATAGGAGTTGGGTGAACCGTTTGGCCTTATTTTTTAAATTTTAAACTTAGCCGCTATAGCCTAGCCAACCAGCCAATGAGAGCCGGCAACGGAAGACCGCTAGGCATGCCCAACGCCGGGGCTGAAACTCCCGCCCTAGGGGCCACGCCAAAACCCAAGCCCACCCAGGGTGGTGACTTGGCCGTTTGTGCCCAACCCACGCCCCATACCCCATAGTCTTAGTCTTTTTTTTAGGTGAAGACAAAAACTTTTGGCACTGTTCATTACATTCAATTATGTGTAATATGTGTAATGTAATGTAATTATATTATACTACATATTAAAAATTGAAGTCTTTGAACAGTAATTTGAACAGTAACAGGGTGTTTTGGGAATTTCACCCCCCTGTTCCTCCATGGTCTCTTTCTTCTTAGGCAATACACCCAAACAAATGGAGAGATATGCGAGAGCGGCCAGAGATATGGGTTAAAGCGATGCCGGGTCAGTCATTTAGGGTTCCGGGCGAGGGGTTCAGCAAGAGAGTGGGTGTATTCCGGCGAGGTTGCGGCAACCATCTTGGCATGGAGAATATAGTGACGATGTTCGTTTCTTTGATTTCGCCCAGTGGCTCAATCGGAGCGTCAGACGGCGGCGATTTACTGCAGATCGTTTTCTTTTGAGGAACATGATGATTCAGTCGAACACCACCGTCGGATTCGAGAATAAGCAGGTAATACCTTACATACTTCGGTTATGAGTTTTCTGTAGCCATGATGTGGTTTTTCAACTGAGGGGTGACGATGATGATGACGACGATGAATTAGGCCTTTTCCAGTCCATGATGATGACTTGAACAGAATCTGAGATGAAATCGACGAAGATGATGCAAGATTCATCTGAGATAAACAAAATGATGAATGGACGGGGTGGTGATGATGATGGGGGAACCCCTCACATGAACCCTAATGTTTATGCCTGTGATAAACAAAATAAGGTAGCGGTTCTTTGTTTATATGGTGATGCTTTGTTTGATCAATTTTTTTTGGTGGTCGTTGCCTTTGACTGGCTTACGTGGACAGTTGTGGCCTGTGTGTGTGACCTAAAAACACACTTTTCGTTGTATATTCCAATGGAAATCCATAAATATACATTGCGTTTCTGGGCTGTTGATTAGCTCGGTGATAATGAATATTACTGAATAATGATCGTGACGAGATAGGGTTGTTGCTTGGCTCAATGATGATGAAGCATGCTCATCTGAGAGAAACTGATGTCTACATGTTGGCCTGTCAATTGGGTTGGTGATGAGAGTTTGCTATCGTTGGTTACTAATATAAGATATAAATCTTAAAATAAAGTTATCAAAGTTAGACAGTGTTTAGAGGATGTGATGATGCAAAAATTTGCGTGTTAGTTGGTTAGGCGTGGCAAGTATTATTACTTTCAGCCACAACGGGTAACCAATTCTGAGCCTAAATGATTTATGGTCATATTTTGTGAAGCCGCGAGGATTGATGCTGCCGATTTGGCTAATTTTTCATACATGAAGGGTTCATGTGCATGGGCTCTATATCTATGTTTCAGCATAGGAATACTTCATGATGATGCCAGCCCTTGGTAACTTATAGACACATATCAAAAGAGGTGTTTGTATCTTAATTCTGAAAGTCTAATTATGCAGTAAGGGCTGGGAACCACCTGAATGAAGATGGACTATCCATTGAGCCTACATGGTAATCTATAATTTTGGTATTCTAGCAATAAACGTGTGTTTAATTTAGCCAATGAAAAAATAGGATTATTATTATTTATACAGTGAAACATTGACATCAGTCTTTGAATGTGCAGTTATTGTTCGGGTTGGGATCGGGTCATGTGTTCATGTTTGCTCCATTTTTAACATGTATTGTATATTACACACCTACGGTAGGGTTATATTTTCAGCAAAACCCGCACTTGGAAGTTACAACTTGCAAGTGATACAAGAGTAAATTATTATGTCATCTTTATTTATTTTACAATACTAACTCGTCATTCGTTACAATCCATAACCTATGCAGTTAATGCGGAAAAATATCGGTTATCGGTCAAGGACCGAGATATGAGATATCGTTTATCGCGGTGAGATATCGGTGAGATATCGGTAATTTCTAATATCATGCATAAATATATATATTTATATTTATATTCATATCTAGAGCCTATATATATACTAGAAGTCTAATATCATGCATAAATATATATATATTTCTCAAAATGTGGTAAATACTTTGTCCCACATCGGTGTGGGGACAAAGTGGGTGGGTGTTTATAAGGTAAAGCATTTACTACTCCATTGTAGCTTTATGACATGTTTTACCACAAGTCCTACCCGCGCGCAGGGGGGTGCAAAAAATGGGTTTCTGAGCTGGAATTTGGTTGAACTCGTGCGTGCCCGCGCATCCTGCGGACACGAATGCAGCTCCGAAACCCCAGGGGTCCGCGTGAGGTCGTTTTTTGCTGCTGTGGAGTGACTTTTTTTTTTTTTTATTTAACTTAATTGGGCCAAGATTAGGCAGGTTATAAAAAAATAAGTGAAATTGGGCCCAATCGATATTCTCGGCGAGATGACCGAGATGAAACTTACAAAATATCGGCGCTTTCTCGGTAATTATCGCCGATATTCTCGGAGCCGAGATAAAAACCGATATTTTAAACCGATAACTTGCTGGAGGACCGATAACCGAGATCTCGCCGAGATTGACTGCATAGTCCATAACTCCCAACTGTTATAAACTTTTTTTTTCTTTTTTGGTTAGGTGTTCGTTTCGAATCTCCAAGGAAACTTAAATGTAGGCTCAACACAATACAGGTTATTGGTAGGTGTTTTCTATCGAAGCTCCAAGGAAACTTAATTTAGGTTCAACACAATACTTACAGGTTATTTTGTCAGTTCTTTCTTTCATTCTTTTACCTTTTTATTACATATGTATTCTTGCGAGGGCACACAATGTACCTGCATCCATATTGCGTTGAATCATATACAAAAATAAAAAATGTTCAGGTCCACTTGAAAGTTGGGCTGCAAGCACAACTGGATTTACAGATACAATTACAGGCTAAAGAACTATGTGCAGGTTATTAATATGAAAAAGGTACCAGTTTCTAGCCATTTTCATATCAATGGGTCGATTTGGGTTATGTATGACATTTTTAAATAGCTAAAAATAATTTTAAAAAAAAGTTGAACACAAGGAAACACATCAGGTCAAAAGTCTTGAAAGTGTATTCTAATCCATAATACCTCTTAAATCATTGTATTCAAAGTTTTAGTCTATTATCTAAAAAAAGTTAGCTTTAGACTCAGATCTGACACTGATAACAACATTAAATTAACCAAATTCGACCTTTTATAACCTGAACCAAGATTTTTTTTTCGAGTTTTGACCCATTAACCGACCTATACAAAATTTTATTTGCTGAAGTTTGAGAAAAAAAATGAACATATGAAATGGGGAGCACAACAGCATTGATGTCCCAGTGCCTTTTGCAATGGCCGTGCGGGTTTACTGCGTGTTATATAAAGATCATATCTTAGTAATGTTTGAATTCCTTCTTGGTTTTTAACTACGCATGAAGTAGGCTCTGCCAAATTTCACACCCAATGACTTCACTTGATTGCCTATATGCAGGTTGCCACTTTTAAGCAAAGCAATGCAAGTCCTCTAAATTTGCAAAACATGTCTTGCTACAAGTTGCTATCGTGGATGTTAGGTGTATAGAAAGATTATCTTGGTTGCCTTATAAGATTTAAGTCTTACCTATCTATTGTTTTCATTTTTCTTGATGCACCGGATGAAATAATTAAAAGGAAACACGTCGTGCTACCGCCGCAACGCGGCGGGTTGAATCCCACTAGTAATATTAATTTACGAAAACTGTGCTTTTTTCACATAAAATAATAAGGTATGTTAATTTTTTTATATTGTTACTTGTTACCCATAAATTATTTAGAAAGATGTGTGGATTTAGTTACTCTTTAGTTAACTTTTGAATATCCAATTTGTTTAATCCATTTAATTTAGTTAATTTCTGTAAAGTCACGGAGTGTACTCTAACATTTAAGGTGTTAATGGTGACACGACATGTTAATCGGCATTGTAAACTACTTCCTCCTTATGTTAAGGAGTATTAAATGGGTTATTTGTTAACATATGTTAACCGGATGTTAAGATATTGAATTAACTAATCTTTTATTTTTTAAACAAAAAACCACTAAAAATAGGGTTAGACGAAAGTTGATGAGATTAAACCATTTCTATAGAGTAAGGTATAGTGAAATGGGGGAAAATAAGTGATGTCATTTAGGTGAAGTTAAAAAGGGTTAAAGTATACCCAAGGCCTAACAACTAAATCTTGACTAATCACTCTATCTTTCATTGAACGGCATATTACGTCGGCACGACTTGTCTCAGATTAGTATGAGAATATCCTCATTCCTCAACACTCACCACTTTAAGAGAGGGATTGCATATTTACAATTAGGGGGTGCAAAAGAGCAGAGCTGCTTGAGAAAAAAAGCTCGAAACGAGCCGAATCTTATCGAGCCCAAGCTCGAGCCGAGCCTAAATAAAACTCGTTTATTTATCGAGCCCGAGCTCGAGCCTGACATGTGAAGCTCGTCGAGCCTTAGTGTATTATTAGCTTTTGTTAATATTTAATAACATTTAACTCTTATTTAAAGTTGTCTAGTAAACGAGCCGAGCCAATCTTCTTTAAACTTGTTTACGAGCCCAGCCCGAACCTAAAAAATAAGCCTTTTAATATTTAATAACATTTACCACTTATCAAACTCACGAGCCTAAACGAGTCTATTATTTTTATTTAATATACTAATCAATAGATAATAAGCGAGTCAAGCTCGTGAAACTAGCAATGAGCCGAGCTCAAGCTGTTATAAGTTAATTGAGCTCGAGCTCAGGCTCGGTTTGGCTCGTTAGCACCCATTAACAATGCAACTCCTTAATATTGTTAGATAAATAAGTTAATCTTAGTTTTGTATGACATGCATCATAAATTCAAATCAAAATGTTGAATGTCTGATGTAACTGTCAAAAGTTTGAAACCGATCGGATCATAATTTTCCAAATTGGTCACATGCAACAACGTTACATAATAATAACATGATATAACTTCAAAAACCATAATAATAACCATTAAACTTCCCAAATCATAGTCTAATTAACCACTAATCTCCATATAAAAAAACAGTAGATCATAAACATCAAAACAGACAAAATCAAATCATAAATTAACAAACAAATTACCACAATTAACCATTAACCAAAAACAGACGAAATCATACCAGAAAACGCCACCGTAACTAGGGCTAGAAACATCACCGAAGCTTTAACTCCGCCGCTCGAATTATTATTATCATTATTCCCCGTATCCGCATTCGGACTATCCGCCGGAGCGGGTCCAGCTCCTGGAGACGATGACGTCGGCGACACCGACACCGACACCGGAGGAGATTTCACAGGCGAATTTCTCGCCACCGGTGCCGGAGACGCCGCAACCGGTCCATGAACCGGAGCCTGAATCGGAGTTGAAACAGGAGCGGTAACCGGCACGACCGGCGCCGGCGCGAACTTTCCGGCGACTTAACCGGAGCAGATTCCGGCGAGTGAGGCAAAAAACCTGCCGGAATTAGAACATGATCGATTTTGAAGATGCTTAACGGCACCTTATCGAGAAGCGTGCTTTCGACGCGCGAATTATCCACACCGGAATCAAGCGTAACAGAATCACCGTTGGTTCGAACCGTTAGATCAAACTTCTGAACCTGATTTGTGGCCAGAGTTCCCATTGGATCCTTCACAGTTAACAAACTACCTTTAGGAACATAAACCGGAAGTGCATGATACAACAACAGCGAAATGAGATCGTTATTCGATAAGTTTTTAAAATCTGGTAAGGATGCAACGTTAAACGCTGCATCCGACGGTGCAAACACCGTGAGGCCTCTTGGCTCGGTTGTTTCATAGATCTGTAACACTCCGGTCTCTGAAATTAATTTTGCAAATGTTTTGCACCTTGACTTTTCCAACAAGCTACTGATGTTTACATCCAACGGCTGAGATCGGTTTAGAATGCCTGGCGCGATGATTGGAGATGTGATTTCGATCACTGAGATGTTGTAGGGAATTTGCTTCACGGATCGGGAAAATAGAGCGTTGAGTTTGGATCCGGAACCACCGGATCCAAATCCAACCTTGCCTGCAACAGTAGAGTAATTGAATCACAAACGTACATGTTATAAAAAGTTGATCTCAAACCGTCCTCATGAATAGTAGTGTAATTTAATCTAATAACTTAGCAGAAAATTAATCGAATCACAAATGTACATGTTATAAAACGTTAATCTCAAACCGTTCTCATGAATTGTAGTGTAGTTTAATCTAATAACTTAACAGAAAATTAATCGAATGAAAACGTACATGTTATAAAAAGTTAATCTCAAGGTGTTCTCTTGAATAGTAGTGTAATTTAATCTAATAACTTACGTTTTCTAATTAGATAACTAAAAAATTACTAAATACGTAGTCATTTTAATCTCAAACCGTTCTCATGAATTGTAGTGTAGTTTAATCTAATAACTTAACAGAAAATTAATCGAATGACAAACGTACATGTTATAAAAAGTTAATCTCAAGGTGTTCTCTTGAATAGTAGTGTAATTTAATCTAATAACTTACGTTTTCTAATTAGATAACTAAAAAATTACTAAATACGTAGTCATTTTAATCTATTTTTTTTTCCCAACATCCGATTATCATTTTCCAACATTACGATCCAAATCCGACCATTAATCCAATCACAAACAAAAATTAAACGAGAAAATTTTACTAAAAACATAGTTTGCAAATCAATATAATTTCTAGGCTTTCTTCACTCATACCGTTTGCAAATTCTACAACATTTGTGACATTGTTTCTCATTTTTGTTGTTTTTTTTTTTTTTTTTTATTTCTGTTGCAACCTTGTCTTGAATCTCAGTAATGTAACAAGAATGTTAAAAAAAACTCAAGAAGCTTGATAGATTTTCTTCTTTCTTTGACTGCAAATTTAAAAATTCAAGGGTCAAACAACACTCTTTGACATTAGTGGCCAAACCCGTTGCTTTTCAAATTAAATATAACAAGAATATAAAAACAACAACTTTTTTCCATTAAAGATGATGCGGTACCAATTTGTAAATCAATATAATTTGTTTGACATCAAGAGTCAAACTGTACTTCACATTTTGTAGATGCAACAATTTCAACCCATTTATATATAATACAAGGGTTCATGTGGTTATCTCAAATGGATCAAATAGTATTTTGAAAAAGTATACTTAAAATGTGTTATTTGTATACTTTTAAAGTATACACATGCATGCTGTCAAAATCAATTCCAAAAGCATCTTAATTAATCCTCTGTTATATCATGAATAGGAATAATCAAAAGCAGGTTGTTATATGATAATGGGGTGGTCCAATGTTGTAGAATGAAAGGAACTTACGCTTATGCCATTGACAGTTTGATTATTATTTGCTGATCCAGTCACTATATGCCCGAGATTTACACCATTTTCCTCAAGATTACACTGCCAAAATCTCTCGTTCATGGTTAGAGGGTCCTGCAAAACATAGTTGTATAATATATAAGATATTCGATTTGATTATTCCACTAAAGTGAGACTTGTGATCTAAGATAATGAGAAAGATACTTGATTTATGTGTTTTACAATCAAATGGAATGAAATTGAAAGGCCAAGTTTTTAATGGGATTAGTAAAAATGAATCATTGAAGAAAGAAACTCAATTCAAGAAATTGCAAAAAGGATAATGAAATTGGCTATGAAGAGAATAGCATATCCATTTAGACTAGAGGGTATGGAGAGCCAGATCCCATGAGGATGGGCCGCCACGTAGGCGCCACATCACCATCTCATGGATGATGGGACTCCTTGCATTTTGAGGGGGGTGGAGGATGGCCCTACCCCACCTAATTATTTTATAATTTTCTAACTTTTTTTTTGTTAACTTAATAAAAACTTCATAAAAATAAAAAAAAAACAACATAAAACAACATAATTAAATTCATTTCATAACATAAAAAAAATTACATTTCCTAAAAATTAAAATTACTAATCCTAGAAACGGTAAACATAAAAACGAAAAAAAAAATAACGATACGATTAAAAAAGTAAACAACCTACGACGTCCATTTTTTCTTAACCTCCTCTTTCATCCTCCGATAAACCTCGCGTTCATCCTCCGGAACCGAGTCGAGATCCAACCTCATAATCCTAAAAAATATGGAGAGTTTTTTTATAAAAGTGGAAGAGAATGGGAGAAGTATTGAGAAAATGGTATAAAAATGGATAAGATAAGGGTATTTATTTAAAGGTAAAAAGGTTTTTTCTTATTAAAATATAGCAATTGTAACGGCTACATGTTTCAAATCAAGGCCCGTCGAGCCCGGCTGGTGGGTGACGGAAAGGACTAGCCGACCCTATGGGGGGGCGGTGTGGGGGACCGGCGCCGGGCCAAGCCGTGCCTCAGCCGGCCCCCATACCGTCTGGTCTTAGCCCCCTCTGATTCGAACGGCTTCTTGAGTTTATCAAACCGAAAGTCAAGGTGATATAAATATTAGAGTAAGAAAATACTAAAAGAAAAATCATATTTAGTTGTGTCAAAATTCACTTCCATCCACTTAACCCTTTGAGTGGCAATAAACAGTAAAAACTGATTTCAACATATTCGGTTTCTTTTTCCATATCACTTAACTATTGTTGGAATTAATTAAAATTCAGTGTGTCAAAATGGAGTTCCATCCACTTAACCCGATTATTAAGAATAAAACAAATTAAGTTTATAACAAAAATTAGAATTATTAAGTTATAACAAAAATTCAATATTAAGATCTGTAGTTTAAACTCAGTTGTGTCAAAATGGAGTTCCATCCACTTGACCGGTACGGTTCGGTTTGGTACCGGTATTTGAGGGTAAAAACCGGTAAATACCGGTACCATACCGGACCGGTACCGAACCGGTATCGAAAATGTCAAAAGTCGATACCGAAAATGTATCCAGTTCGGTAAATTCGGTACCGGTACTGGTTCGGTACCGGTACCGGGTACCATTTGCTGATCCCTTGGCCAGGTTGCCAACACTCATTTACATTTATTAGTAAAAACTAGAAAGGGTATATTTGTATAACGGAATCTGCATGTTTCTGGTTTAATAAACAACTCGTGCTTGTGTTTGATGTTATGATAACACCGGTTATGTTCGGTTAATCTATTTAACCCGTTAATTAATTACACAGTTTGACCCGTCATCCCATTTATTTAAACAAGTCAACCCATCGAATAGTTTAACACATTTTTTAGAACTTTTCGACCGGTTTAGCTCGTCTCCTTTTTATTCTTTCACCATACCTCTTCATCTCATTTGCCACTTGAAAACACACGTGACTTCAACTTTCTATAACCACATCTTTCAATATCTAACAATCTAATATATATGGGTAAATTACACTTTTCGTCCTTTATGTTTATATCGGATTGCAACGGATAGCCTTTAACTTCAATAATTACAGTCACAATCCTTTATTTGAAAAAATCGTCACATCTTTCATCCTTTAGCACTAACAAAGTTAAAAACTTTAGTTAAGTCTATTTATATAAGGGCACTTTGGTCTTTTTATCAATCTAATTAAAATATTTTATAAATAAAACAAAATAAAAAACTTATAAAAATATATACAATAATAATCTCATCTCTCTCTAGAAACTCAGTGCCTCTCCCTCAGCTCTCTCTCTCTCTACAAATCGAGCTACCGGAAGGAGAAAATGGAGGAATTAGGGCTAACGGAGGAGGTACGACTGTAATGCAACTTCTTTAGAGAAATTTAGTTAAAGAAATATTACTATATATTAACAATTTCCGTAGATTAGCAAACTGATTGGTCCAATCTACTTTTTTTTGTTTTATTTCTTTATTTCAATCTCAGTTTCTTCCTGCCAAAAAGCTACGTTCTCAGCTAGTTATATCATATTTCCCATTCATTTTGGTATTTAGTTGCAAAACATTTCCTCCTTCAGATGCAAGCAGGAGATGGTGTAATTGTTACGGATCGCTAGGACTGCACAAATCGCCAAAAAGCTAGCCATATCGACATCGTTTGAAGATCTACTTGGGCGTCGGGTACAGAAACACCGCTACGCCGTACGGCGCCGAGAAAGGTTTTCGGGTAAGATTTGTGTGTGTTTAATTGTGATTGTTGTCGTTCAGTGGTAGTGGGACTTGGTGGGCAGATTTGATGGTTGTGGTTGTTGGGATACGGTGGTGGTGGTGGTGCTTGGATAGCAGGTTTGAAGTTTGGAACCCTAATTTAGGATGGAGGGTGAAAGAGGGGTTATAAGATGGGAGGAATCAGGGGTAAAATACCCTCACGTGCTAAGCATATGATTAGAGTTAACTGAAATTTTTAACCTGGTTTGGGTTAAAGGACGAAACATGCAACGAGTTTTCAAAATAAAGGATTGTGACTGTAATTATTGAAGTTAAAGGCTATCCGTTGCAATCCGGTACAAACATAAAGGACGAAAAGTGTAATTTACCCGATATATATTCTTGTTTTTCACATCTCAGTTGGAATTATATACTTTTACGATATCATTTAATAATTTTTAACACTCTACCTTATTTTTATTTCAGTTGGAATTATATACTTTACAATATCATTTAATAATTTTTAACATTCTACCTTATTTTTATTATTTATATTGATATTGATATACTGATCTTTTCCAACTAATTATAAGGTTATATTTTATTGCAATAATAAGATACAACTTTATATCTTGTTAGAGACTATTTGCAACCTTTAAAAATATTTGGATGCAATGGCATAAGCCGGTGAACTTTTGGTCAAACAAGTGTAAATTTATCAGAATAAAATATATATTTTCAGTATACACAACTTGTCCAATTGGTTTAATCTAAAACTTCATATTCTTACTTCGATAGTTAATTTAAAACATCATAAATAAAACAATATATCAAATGAAATAAGATTAGACCAACAACCCACCCATGATTCATCTTTAATAAAACAAACAAAAACCCACCATGCACCCTAAAGACTAAAGAACAGCGACCACCCCTCACCGTCTTCGAGAAATCCGATAAATCCCTCCCCTCGGGCGTCTGCCATATCCGGTCGCTACCTCACTGTATCTCGCTCCGTTACCGCCCATGTCAACCACCACCCACCGTCATCTATTTCCACCGTTGGAACAAAACCACCCTTTAAGAGATCAAGCGCACAACGACCATGTCACGTCCCGTAGGACCAGCTATAATGGCTAAGGGGTGTATTCTCCCAGTTATCTTATCTATCTGGTAGCTGCACAGGGGAAAACGGGTCAACAAATGGCGATGACCTACAAAATCAATCGATAGAATTCTCATCACTCTGCGTGATTATGAAACCTGCTTATGATTTTTATTTGTTCGGCGTTGGAAAAGCAAATGAGCCCCGAGATAAAGACATCCCCTGGCTGGTGGTCCTCCCCGGCCCCCGCCCACCCCAGGGTCGGCTCTGCTCTTAACAGTAATTTAAATATTTAAGTTATATAAAATATTACTATCTATCTTAAAGTACAAAGTCGGTGGTGGTTGCCACATCACAGCCACCGACTTTCCTTTTATATAAACAATATTTGAGTATAAAGCATCAAAACTAGATTCTGCTATGGTGGTTGCTGCGTATTAAGCTAAACAGGAGGTCCAGAGTTCGACCCTGAATCAATTTTTTTCCTCAACTGGATTTTTAATATCATGTGATTCCTCCTTTTCTTTAATCTTTCTTTTTCACAACCGTCTGGTGTTTTAATACTATGTGATTCCTCCCCTTTTTCTCAAATGAACTTTTCATTTTATATCATGATACTCGCATGTTACTTTGATTTATTAAAATTAATTACTTATATATAGTTTAAGATTTATATACTAGATTTTAAAAATAAAAGTTGGTCCTTACGCTTTTTAAATTAACATCTACACCCCCTATTCTTTAAGTTAAACATTTACTTCAAATTTTTGGTAATTGATAACTTTGATTTGTCAACCTTTTCTATTTATAAGTTGACGTCTCATTTTCTTTGGAATTGCTTTTACGATTTTAGACCGCAGTGTGTCATACATTACAATACTTTTTTTTATCTATGTCTAACCATGTTAATGTCTAAATTACTTTTACGATTCTACACGGTTGTTGAAAATACTGTTGCAACTTTACACCGCAATGACTGAGACATACCCTTTTTAATTTATTTCAAATGATGTTAATGTCATAAACGTACTGTGTAATAAAGTACAAAAACGCGTAATGTTACGTGCGGGTATTACACGTTAATGTCATCATCGTACACTGTAAGAGCAATGCTTATATAGGTTGCACCGAGTTAGATCGGATACGTCATACGACGTGTTTTCATATGGCTAACACATTACATAACGTGCCGTCAGCTATAAACAACTAAGGTGCCGCACCTTAACGAGTGGCGTATGCCAGTTTTGACGTACCTGTTGGTTTAAATTCACGTTTCAACGTAAACATCTCACGTTTTGACATAAACTTTTTCCTGAAATGAGTTTGGTCAAATATAATACGTTTTTTTACTTATTTTTGTACGTTCGTAAACTGTGTTCGAAAGCGAGTGGGTTAAATATAACACTTTTTTCATTCGATGGCGACCTTTTTTTTCGAAAACAAGCCGGGTCAAATATACCGTGTAAAAATATGTTTTTATAGTTATTTTAACTTTCGACGCCGCCGCAACGCGCGGCGGGTCAAAATCTTAGTTTAAAGAAAAAAGGATAAAAAAATGTTTGTGAATCAACACAGGATATCAAAAGATTGCCTGTTTAACCACCAAACCCAAATATTTTGTTACCTCTGTTATCATTGTATAAAAACTACTATAATAAACATATAAAAAAGCAAAAGTTACCAACGAAGCACAAACAAAAATAGTCAAGAAACAAGACATTCAAGAACTTCCTATACAAATATCCATTTTTTATCTCAATGGCCAAGGTAAACTCGGTCAACACATAGACCGTTTCTTCATTAACCCGCTGGATGGTTAAAGACTCATTTACCTACCAACCCATGACCCGTTTTCTATTCCATGACCCATTTAAACAAAACCGGTAACCGACTTGACCCGTACATGACCGGTAACATCAAAATCAAACCCAACACCCACTGATGTTACGGGTTGTGTACGGGTCAAGTCGGTTACTAAATCTAAGTCCTCCACTTATGGGTGGTCAAATGTCGTTGACTTAAAAAAACTTATACTTAAGACTTTGATTGTTATTAAAATGCTGATTCAATGAACATATGTGACCTTTTACTCCATTTTGCTGTATATTACACTGCTAAAATCTTTCTCAATACTGGTCTTGAAGATCCTTTAGCAATTAGCATGCCATGGGTATAAGTTCCCTGCAAGTATAGCAGTAAACATATAACATATTCGGTTGGCCCACTAGTGCTTTAAAGAAGATCACAATTTACAATAATACAATTTATATAACACTAATCTAATTTTCTAGATGAAGCAAATAAGATGTCTGCAGTAAAACTAGAGTATGAGTCTACGTTCCATCAAATTAAGACTTTTCCTTTCTAGAAAATATCTTAAAGAAATGGAAGATAACCCAAATGAGCAATTTACGTAGAAATTGCCCCCTCTAATTGTACAGGGAAAGAAGTAAAAACTCGCACACGAAAGTATAAAACCAAACCTTCAGAAGCCTCTTTATGAGCAACGTTGGCATTCATTAGCCCTGCTGCAGCTTCTATTCCAACAACACCTGAGCGTTTGTTTACTTTGATCAACTTTGGCTTCATCCACCTTTAAAGCGTTTTGATTGTCTTCATCATCATCATGGTAGCTTAGCCTAAGGGTTGGAACAATTTCATTTGCATTTCCTAAATCCCATATACTATTCAACAGGTCATCCCAATCTTCTCCATCTGTTTTCGTTCTCAATAGCCTTTCGATTGCCTTTATAGCCAAAGGCAAACCACCACATTTTTTCACAATACCATCATCACCTTGTGGTTTTCGTGTTGCATGTGAGTTAAAGTTACCATCACCTTGTGGCTTTAGTGCTCATTGAAGCTCCTGCAGAACGTGCAATTTTGCCACCAGCATCTTCTGATATTTGCTTCTTACCAGCTTTTGCCCTGACTCCTACCCCCAAATCAGATTTATTAGGTTGAAAACAGAGACATACACATACATATATATAAGTTGGACCAATAAACCGGTTAGTACATACATGAACACATATAGATATGTGAAAAGAAGACCATGAAGCCGCAATTTGAATTACAAATTCATGTAAAAAAGAAACAGGCATTCTACTCATAAGTTGGTTTAAATCCAAAGTAACCAGTAACAACAGTTGATGAACAAAACACAGAATGATGGGTTAAGGTAGAGATGACAATTCCAATGCACTACTTAAGAACATGTAGACTGGGGCTATGTTTTATTTTCGAAAAGGTCAAACGGGTAATTAAATTGAAAATGGCTGGAACGGGTCAAAAGTCTTCTATGATAACAGGAATAGAGGTGACTTTTTCTACTCATTAAGCAATCAATTCATGTTAAATTTTATATCTACAGAATCACACGCTTTGAAATTAAAGTCCCAAATGTAATCTCTATGCATTAAACCTACAAAAATAGTTCACTATCCAACTAATATAGTTTTTGTAATCAGATTTGAGACTTGAAAACACTAATAGTTTATAAACGTATTTAAAATGTTTTGACATAAAGTATTTTTGGGTCAACCCAGTACACGACATGTTTGACCAGTACAAAGTTTATTTATTTTGACCTGTTATTCAACTTTCAAGCCGGCCAGCCAACCAACCAACCTAGTCTTGATAAGGTGGGCCCGCTCATGGATACACGTAATGGATACACAAGCGTGTCCATCTTAACCAAACCATACAATGAGCTAGATCAAAATGCATAACAGAGTTCAAGAATCCTACACAGCCAAATCAATTAGCTCTAATAATTGAAGGTGATGAATGCAGAGTTTGATAGAACATCAGAAACAACGAAACAGTAAACTGACAGCATACAAATGAACAGTAATTTAACAACCCAGTCATATAACGTCACTAAATTTCAAATGTTCGTTTAATACAATCAGATGGGACCACAACAACATCAAATTAGGTAACCTCTACATACTGGCGTTACAAATTATAGTCTAACTGTATCCACCGCTCAGTGAGGTTAACGAAGTCATATTTCATCGTATAGCTCTTTTACCTGTCCCAGTTTGACTATAAAGGTCAAAACAACAATTTTCCAAAATTGGAATTGATATGAATATATTTTGATTTTCATAAAAAAAAAAATTGCCGGTCCCATGTAACCAATGTCCAACTTCCGGCAAACCCATAAACCTAATTCAATCAAAATCAGAACCCATCAATCAGCAATTGAGCTTCAAATCGAACAGTGCAAACAGAGTATCATAACAATGAGAGCACAAAAAATAGTAAATTACTAATCGAAATTCCAATTATCAACAAACCC
Source organism: Helianthus tuberosus (assembly GCA_030545235.1). Classification (NCBI taxonomy): domain Eukaryota; kingdom Viridiplantae; phylum Streptophyta; class Magnoliopsida; order Asterales; family Asteraceae; genus Helianthus; species Helianthus tuberosus. The sequence continues at coordinate 230,955,390 of CM060423.1, read as the reverse complement.
ATAAACCCAATCTAAATCAGCGATCGAGCACATAAACGCAATTGTATTTAAATCAGCGATCGAGCACATAAACGCAATTGGAATTCATAAAATTGAGGTGATACTTACAGGATGGTTTCTCGTGTACTCTCTAAACCCTAATTTCATCCTCTCATTCTCATCACAAACCTCCCAATGCTTCAGTCATTCATAACCCTACCTATTTAGTTTCAATCAAGAGCTGCTATTTCTCCACCAATCAGTGAAACCGACACCCATGAGATGAGAGAGGAAGAGGTTTCATGAAAAGATGAAGAAGAAGAAGAAGAAGATGATAAACAGAGTTGGGTTTGTGTAATTTAAGGGTGGCATCAGCTCTAGGCCACTGGTATAATGACACAAATCAATAACCGGAAGTGAACTCCGCTCGTCTCCAAAACGGGAAGAAGATTAACTGGTTTAAGTCGCATTAATGATTAGGTTGGGCCAAGTCCAACTTGTTAAACAAAGTCACTTAAGCCCAACTTAATATTACTAGACTTTTGGGAGCTAATTAAAAACTGATTTATTTGTAATTGGTTTCAAACTGGCCCAAAAAGGTGGTTTGTAATAAATTTTTTTTTGAATAATTAGGTTTAATAACCATGCAAATCAATTGCTTATTTCAATATAACAATCATCAATTATTAAAACTTAATTATATTTAATTAGTTAAGAGAGGCCATTAACCTATGTAGTCTCTAAAGTCCAAACCTCTCGTGGCCATCCCTTTTTCTATATCTTTTCATAGGTTGGCTTCAAGCCCATCAGCAAAGAAACCATGACTAAGTTTGGGTCCGATGGAGAATGTCTAAATAAAACCAGTGCGCTAGGCCCACCAGTTAAAAATTCTAGATAAAGAAGTAAATGATATAAAGATCCCAATAAATCTCCTTTTTCTACAAGGTGATTTATTTGAAAAGAAGATCAATATATATCCTGAAAGAAAGTGAAAAAAAAGGCATTAAATCAATAGCTTATTTTTCCAAATAAACCATTTGTCAAGCCTAAAATTTAATGACTGGATGAAAACACAAAAAAAAAATATTTAATATATGCATATTGAAAGAGTCAAAAGTGTATTTAGTAAACAAGTACCAGTAGTAATAGTCTCTGGCGTTGATGCAGGGGATATGAGAGACGATGGGCCTGCTGACTATAGTGTGAGCCTCTTCCATTACACCTTTCTTCAAGATTTTGGCATCCACAGGTTTCCATCCATAATTGGACGGTCTATGATAAAAAGACATTTTAACAAGGTGAGATTCTATAGCCCAAAGTTGTTGGTAATCAAAGACACAATTGATTGAATTCAAAGAATAAGAACAAAATTAACAAATGACACAAACTAAATTTTTGATTACTGAATCATGCTTGACAATCGTTACCTACTTATACATATTGAACCGGCGTGAAACAATCGACGCAGCGATTGAGATATACCGGTTTACTTAAATGACACCCTAAACCCTTTACATAATAAACTATAGACCTTAAACATACTTTACAATGATAACGCTTATACCTATGCTTGGCAAAATGAGCGGGTCAGATTGGGTGTAGTGACGGATCAAAATGGGTTCGGGTCAGAATGGGTGCGGGTCAGAACGGGTCATGTTAAGGAAAGGGTCATTTTGGTTTGGGTCAGATTGGGTTAATGGATTTGGGTCAGATTGGGTTCGGGTTAGAACGGTCATTTTACAGATTGATGTCTGCACCCAGCAGTAATAGAATCTCTATTCCCTACAGTGTAAAACAGGCCCGGTTATTGGGCTGGGCAGCCCGGGCGAATGCCAAGGCCCAAAATTAAAAGGTGCCCAAAATTTGAAATGTTGTATACATATATTTTATTGATGATTGGGGCTTGGGTCATTAGGGTTGGAGTGCTTCAATGGGACAGCTAAAAGAGGTGTGATATCTGGGGATGAGAGGCTTTCACTTTTGATTATATGTTTTTAAGTGAAAAAATAAGTGTCTACGGTTAAACCTTTTTTTTAAAATAAAGGACAAAACTAAATAACATCTTTAACTTCATAAAATACTTATTGTATTAAAAAGGAGCGTCTGTTTTAATATTTTCTAACATAAAATAAATTATCCCTCAATATTCAATAATTTGTTAATTTAATAGTTTAATAAATTTTTATTATTAAATAATCAAAATAAGTAATTTTATCTTATCAATATTCTACGGTGAATATTTGAAAACAAACAAGTATTAGTGTATCTAGACTTTATATGATGAAAATGTAATATCGCACTAACTTATGAACATATTTTTTTTAGCAAATTACTTTTTGAGTCCATGTGTTTTAGTGGTTTTAACCACTTGAGTCCATAATCAAAAGGTTTAATGCCTTGAGTCCCTAATCGTTCATTTTATAACGTTTTGAGTCCAATTTTGTTCATTTTACAACGTTCTGGGTCCAATTTTGTTAAAAAAAAAAAGTGGACTCAAAAGGTTAAAATTTGGACTCAAATGGTTATAAAAAAGCGTCTAGGGATTTACGGCGTTAAAATATTTTGATTTTGGACTCAAATGGTTAAAACCAATAAAACACAAGGACTCAAAAAAGTAATTTACTTTTAATTCTGGATTATTGGCACAAGAAAGAAACCCACAAAAAAATAAATCTAAGGGTAAATAACGCTTTTCGTTCTTTATGTTTATATCGAATTGCAGTGGATAGTCTTTAACTTCAATAACTACAGTCACAATCCTTTATTTGGAAAACTTGTTACACCTTTCGTCCTTTACCACTAACCAGGTTAAATTTTTCAGTTAACTTTGGTCACATAAGGTTAATTTAGTCTTTTAACTTTAAAAGAATTTTAATAAATAAAACAAAAATAATTTAATCATCACAAACCCCTAATATTTACTAATAATTAATCTAAAAAATAAAAATAAAACACAAAAATCCTTAAAACATGTATAGCCCTTGACCAACATCTTCCCCATCTCTGGTGAAGCATCCCATCTACGCAGCAACTATAACCACCACAGCCAAGAACTTCATTTCTAGTGAAGCATCACCATCATTGCACCTGTGAGGGGATGAGATCGCCGAATGTTTTACATCTCATCAACACCGCCACCACGAACTTCATCTTCAGATTTGAGGCTTTTGGGGGTTGAAGAGGTGAGGGGATCGCCAAATATGTCACCTCTTATCAACATGACTAAACACATCCAATGTTCCTTCATTTGTTGTTGCAGGTGTAGAAGAGAGATTGGGTGTAGTGATGGATCAAAATAGGTTCGGGTCAGAATGGGTGCGGGTCAGAACGGGTCATGTTAAGAAAATGGTCAGATTGGGTTTAGATCAGAATGGGTTTGGGTCAGATTGGGTTCGGGTTAGAACTGTCATTTTGCAGATTGATATCTACACCCAGCAGTAATAAAATCTCTATTCCCTACCGTAAAACAGGCCCGGTTATTGGGCTGGGCAACTGCCAAGGCCCAAAACTAAAAGGGGCCCAAAATTTGAAATGTTGTATACATATATTTTATTGATGATTGGGGCTTGGGTCATTAGGGTTGGAGTGCTTCAATGGGACGTCTAAAAGAGGTGGGATATCTGGGGATGAGAGGCTTTCACTTTTGATTATATGTTTTTAAGTGAAAAAATAAGTGCCTATGGTTAAACTTTTTTTTTTAAATAAAGGACAAAACTGAATAAGATCTTTAACTTCATAAAATACTTAATGTATTAAAAAGGAGCACCTATTTTAATATTTTCTAACATAAAATAAATTATCCCTCAATATTCAATAATTTGTTAATTTAATAGTTTAATAATTTTGATTATTAAATAATCAAAATAAGCAATTTTATCTTATCAATATTCTTCGGTGAATATTTGAAAACAAACAAGTATTAGTGGAGCTAGACTTTATATGATGAAAATGTAATATCTTATGAACATATTTTTTTAGTAAATTACTTTTTGAGTCCCTGTGTTTTAGCGGTTTTAACCACTTGGGTCCAAAATCAAAATGTTTAACGCCTTGAGTCTCTAACCGTTCATTTTATAACGTTTTAAGTCCAATTTTGTTCATTTTACAACGTTTTGGGTCCAATTTTGTTAAAAAAAGTGGACTCAAAAGGTTAAAATTTGGACTCAAATGGACTCAAATGTTTATAAAAAAAGTGTCTAGGGATTTACGGCGTTAAAATATTTTGATTTTTTACTCAAATGGTTAAAACAATAAAATACAAGGACTCAAAAAGTAATCTCCTTTTTTTAAATTCTGGATTATTGGCACAAGAAAGAAACCCAAAAAAAAATCTAAGGGTAAATTACGCTTTTCGTCCTTTATGTTTGTATCGACTTGCAGTGGATAGTCTTTAACTTCAATAACTACAGTAACAATCCTTTATTTGGAAAACTTGTTACACCTTTCGTCCTTTACCGCTAACCAGGTTAAATTTTTCAGTTAACTTTAGTCACATAAGGTTAATTTAGTCTTTTAACTTTAAAAGAATTTTAATTAATAAAACAAAAATAATGTAATCACCACCAACCCCTAATATTTACTAATAATTAATCTAAAAAATAAAAATAAAACACAAAAATCCTTAAAACATGTATAGCCCTTGACCAACATCTTCTCCATCTCTGGTGAAGCATCCCATCCAAGGCCGTCTATCAGGGGGTGCAGGAGGTGCCTGCGATCAAGGCCCAAATCAATACAGGGCCCGAAATTTTTTTACATATATATATATATATTTATTCAAAAAAATTATGGATGTTTGTATAAATAAGAGCCTGCTAAAAGACCCAAAGTTTTATAAATAAGGGTCTGTTTAAAAGTTTTAAAAAAATGGTCCAATTAACAAGCCCAAGTGACTAGTCTAAACAAAAACAAAGGCCTGCTAGATCAGAGAAATGAAACAAAACATCGCACTGTCGCACGCAATATAATATATCGCACAGGGAATTGAGACGATGGAAAATGGAAACAAAACGTCGATCATCATTCGATCAGATTAGAGAATTTTGCGATTTCGCAGTGATTCAAACTTTCAGTGATTTAGTCGCAGCACGGCAGCAGTGAGGAGATTTGGGAATAGGGCCCAAATTTGTTTTATCTATTTTATAACAATTATCGTAGTATTATAGGTTTTTAGTATTTATATATTTGATTGAATGATTGATAAGTTTATATTATATGAAGATTTGCGAATAGGGCCCAAATTTTTTATCTCGAACAGGGCCAATTTTTTTTTTTTTTGTGATTTTCGAAGACTGCCCTGATCCCATCTACGCAGCAACTACAACCACCACAGCCAAGAACTTCATTTCCAGTGAAGCATCACCATCATTGCACCTGTGAGGGGATGGGATCGCCGAATGTTTTACATCTCATAAACACCGCCACCACGAACTTCATCTTCAGATTTGAGGCTTTTGGGGGTTGAAGAGGTGAGGGGATCGCCAAATATGTCACCTCTCATCAACACGACTAAACACATCCAATGTTCCTTCATTTGTTGTTGCAGGTGTAGAAGAGAGATTGGGAGAAACGTATCTGAGATCGAAGTTATTGGGCTCGGTGATGGTGGGTTCTTCATTTGTTGTTGCAGGTATTGTGTTGCTACTTCTTACCTTGTGAGGTATACATCAGTTGGATTCGGTGGTGACTTTATGTGTGTTTAAAGATGTGTTTGTGGTGGCTATATCCGGTGGTGGTGGGGGTTTGTTGGATACGGTGGTGGTGGCGGGGCTCAATTCGGTGGTGGTGGCTCGATTTGGTGGTAGCGGGGTCAATTCGGTGGTGGTGGCTCGATTTGGTGGTGGTGGTGGCTGGATTTGATGGTGGTGAGGTTGGTTGAAGAGATGGGGGTAACTGAGAGGGGCAAGGTTGAATGTTTATATTATATAATTTTTTTTAAATGCATAAGTAAAATTACCGACCTACCATCATGTGCAAGTCACATGATCAGACATAACTTAAATTTTTAACCTGGTTAGCGGTGAAGGACCGAAGGTGTAACAAGTTTTTCAAATAAATGATTGTGACTGTAATTATTGAAGTTAAAGGTTATCCATTATAATTTGATACAAACATAAAGGACGAAAAGTTTAATTTACCCTACATCTAAATATTTTTTCACAATTTCACACAAACCAATGAACCATACAAGGTTAATATATAAATTGATTGCTGAATGTTATCATCTTTCTAAAAACGCTAAAAGAGCCGTACGATTCGCTCAAATAAGTTTGATTATTTTGTTACACTACTTTTATTTTGTTTATTTTACAACAATTATCGGCGTATTGTGATTTCATGATATATAATTGATAGGTTTATATTACAAGTAGTGGACCCAATTTTTTTTCTCGTCGTCCAAGGCCCAAATTCTTTTTATAATTCTCGGAGACAGCCTGCCGTAAAACCTTTGCTTTCTTAATTAAAATAGAAATTGAAATTGTAACAGATGTTGAATAGAAATTCATTTTAATTGAAAAACTAAAATTCAGTTAAACTTAAAAGGAAACAGTTTTATTTTGGGAAAAAAAAGCAAATAAACACAAATCAAATATTAAAATATACTAATTGAGAAATGAACAACCAATGATCGTTTCTGTTTCGTCTGGTGAGGCAGCAACGATTCATAATTCATGCGGTTTCAATTCAGTAATCGCTCCAGCTGATCTCTCGCATATGTCAACCTGTTTGGGTTCGTAACTGTCAGCCATTGAGTGATCATTTACACACTCACCGGTTACACCATCGATCCGTTACGTTACGACCTCTGCATAACATCGAAAAACCGTCGTTTAATATGTTACCAACTTTATGGTGGTCGGCGTCGCTAGTTTACCGGAAGACAGAAACACCGTCGTTTGCTATGTCACCAACTTAATGGTGGTCGGCGTCGCTAGTTTACCGAAACACAGAGATAGTGCGTAAAGGAGACGAGAGTAGAGGAGAATCTGTAAGCTTCTAATATGGTGGTTTGGTGAGATTTTTCTAAGAACTAATTTTGTGTGAGAGTGACGATCTCAGATTTAGAGAGAAGAAAAAGAAAAGCTTTTGAGAAAAAGTTCTAACTAGTTCCACCTGTTTCTTTTTTCTTCTGAACCCACTAACCCATTCCACCCGTTTGTTTCTTTTTAATTCCAAACCCAATTTGACCCGTAAATTCTTTCTGTATTTTAGGGTGACCCAGCCAGACCCATTGATTACTAAAAAGAAACCCAAATCAACCCATGGTGATTTAAAGAAAGACCCAAAACGACCCATTTTATGCATGTGGGTCAGAATTGCCCGCTCTACTAATACCCCTTTACTCGAACAATCTTGTATCCACAGCTGGGTGAACCAAGTCATATATTTATCTTTGCTCTTTTACCTCTCCTACTTTGACTATAATGGTCAAAACCAAAATTTTCCAAAATAAGAACTGACATGAATACATTAAAATTTTCTAAGAAAAACTGAATATGTATGTATGTTAAAACACACCTTATTTAAGGCAAGCTCATTGAAGCTCCTGCAGAATGTGCAATTTTGCCACCAGCATCTTCTATTAATTGCTTCTTACCAGATTTTGCCCTTATTACATATCTACATGAAAAAGGTAGGATTTTTAGCATTTTGCCCAACTGACCATACAAAACAAGCAGCAGGGCAGTTTAGTCATACAACAAAGAATTTCAAGTAGAAGTGAAACTAAGAGAACTAAAATTGCATATAAGAGCTTGTTGCCTTGATACCATATTATATTATCTTGTACACAAAATTTCATCCGAAACTTGTTGTGAATGTCAAGATGGGTCGATTTGGTTTGTTTTTTCACTTGTCTATCTCAAACTGATAGGATATATAAGGGCATATAGCTTTAAATTTTTAACTTTATTATGAATGATTTATAATAATTAGTGATTTGACATCACTGGGATAGTCAGTTTACCACTTAGAGTAACCAATTGACTTATCAAACATTGAGTAACCTAACTTTCTATTTGTTTATTTTAGTTTCAGTGAAGCGGGTCTTATAACGAGCATCTATATTCCATCATCTTAATAGCAAAAACAACAATGTTGATGAAGATTGATGTTTACAGTAATGTGTTTTTTTTTAAAGTTACTTCACAGCTTTGTCATACTACCCCCAATATGGATTGATTAGGTTGAAAACAAACAGAGACATACACATACATACATACGTATAAATTGAACCAATAAACCGGTTAGTGGCCTCTATAAATAGTTAAAATCAATAAGTAAAACCAGAAACACTTGATGAACAAAATAGAGAACGACATTTAATTAAGTTAGGTTAAAGCGAACTTACATTGAAACGGAAGGAACCTATGAAACTCGAAGATCGAATATTTATTCGTTTAGGTTTATTATGTTCGTCTGAATCGGCAACGGCGGCAGGGTGGCCGGAAGTGAACTCCGTTCGTCTCCAAAAGGGGAACTGGTATGAGTCGCATAGGGCAATTAGTGATTAGGTTGGGCCAAGTCCAATTTGTTAAACAAACTCACTTAAACCCAACTTAATATTACTAGGGTATGGAGAGGTGGAAAAAACTGCTTTCTTTGTAATTGGTTTTAAACTGGCCTGAAAAGACGGGTTGTAATCGGTTTTGGAATATATACTTTGACACTGGTTAAACCGAACCAAATTGGTTAAACCCATTTTCGGAACCAATCTTTTTCCCCCCTCAAAAACCAATTCCAAGAGAAGCTGGTTTTGACTTTTGTTGACTCAAATCTGAACCGGTTTTTTTTTTTTTTTAATAAAAAAAACATATGAAAATAAAGTAAGGGATAACGGCGGCATGGTGACCGGAAGTGGACTCCATTTGTCTCAGAAGGAGGGAGAAGATTTCAATTGGTTTTGAGTCACATAGGCCATTGCTGATTAAGTTGGGTCAAGTCCAGCTTCTTAAACAAGTCAATTAAGCCCAACTTAATATTACCAGGGTTACGGAAGTGAAAAACTGGTTTGGGAACCGGAGCATGTTTGTAATTCGGAACCGGGACTGGTATTGAAACTAGTTTTGAACAGAGCCACACAAATGGGTTGTAATCGGTGTGTGAACATATACTTCGAACAGTCAAACCTGAACCGAACTAGTTAAAACCCAATTTTGAAATTGATTTTTACAACTTAAAAAGCCAGTTTCAACCAAAGCCGGTTTTGACTCTTGTTAACTCAAACTATTAACAAGTTTATTGAAATAATCACTTTAAAGTGGGAAATTAATACAAGAAAACAATTTAACTAAATTAGTTAAGGTTTTATGGTGAGAAAAATCATGTAATAAAACAAAGAATAATAAGTATACAGAGGTCTAACTATTGAAACTTAATCATTTCGTATTAGTATACAGAGGCCTAATTTCAAACCCTTCGTGGCGACCCCTTTTTCTTTATCTTTCCATGGGTGGGCTTCAAGCCCATCAGCAAAGAAACCAAGACTACATTTTGGCCCAATAAAGAAGCCTAAACAAAACCACAGCCAAGTTGCACGGCCCACTAGTTAAAAATGAAAATTCCCTACGTCTTTACCTTTTATTCATCAGATTCAAAACCATAAGCTTTTTTAACATGATCTAAACAATTAGATATATCAATCAGTTATATTCAAATTAAAACAACTCAAATGCATTGTTAAAGCACCGGATCGATGACGAACATCAAACATTGCACTTGATTCAAGACATGAAGAACACGAACAGGGTAGATGAAGAAGAAGATGCAAGACAAACTCATTCATTTCAATACAATCATCACAGATTACATACCAAACGAGTATATATCATCCTCTACAAGCTGGTTTAGATCACAAAGATCTAAACCCTAGCTTTCTCTCACTAACACATAGTCTCTCTATCTAGAATTCACACCAGGAGAATAAGTTGGGAGAGGAGCACAAAGCTTCTAGAGTTTGCCCTAATCTACACAATACACACATATATATAGGCTAGGGACTAAACCCGGACAAAACACATTGTCCGGGATACAAAACAATACAATAATCCGAAACACTAGAAAGTCGTCCGGAATGCCTTCAGCAATTCTGATAATCTTCATTATCGTTGACTTTAACTCGGACTTCTGCTTTGGTTGACACAGAACTGATAAGCGACAGTTACCCGGCAGGAACTGCACTTACAAATTGTTATGTAAAATTCATTTTATAAGCGAAAAGGGTAAAATCGATAATTACCGAATTAAGGTAATAACCCTATGTTAAGATCAGTTTAAAAATAATTAAAAATATTCAAAAATCCCAAAATATTATATTACATCAGTGGGTAAAAGGTTTGGTGTCAAAAATTGGGTTTAGATAGGCTTTACGCTAATTGTGTCGTTTAACTCATAAAAAGCGTTCTAATTACGCTATTAAGCATAACTCCTAATCTAGACCTCCAACTGATGTGAAAATTTTGGGACATGTTTATAAATCAGTAACAAAGATTATTGTCCTCTCATATTTCCAAAATTCTCGTTTTATGGTCAAAAGGGCATTATGGTCAACATTAAGCAATTAACGGAAACGTGTAAACGAATCGGGCAATCAACGAACCAATCACAGAGGGTTATACCAACATGTAACCTGGTCCTAAGGAAGCTCTAAGGCATTTCTAAACCCATCTAAATCGGGTCAGAACTGAAGTCAAAACAAAAGTCAAAGTTTTGCGACTTTCGGTTCCGAACCGAGCCTAAACAGATAATTGTCGGATCGAACAAGCTTAGACCAGTTCTTATACTAATTACCAAGTTATATGAGTGATAAAATAGGTTACACGCCTTCTACATTGCTAATCATGTGTTAATTCGAAAATCATATTTCTGTTGACTTTTTATAGCAAACTTTGACCCGACATATGATCTAGTTAAGGCGGGAATCAGTGGATGCCCCTTTAAGGGTTTATTGCCCACATAATTACCAACTTATAACTACCTTTGATTTGGCTAAACACTGAACCATTAGTGATTTATCGTTAAGTCAAACCTTAATTACGACGGTTTGACTTTTAAGCTAATAACTAAGTAAAACACGATTAAGGAAGGTTAAGGATACTTACCAAGGTCCAATGCACGACTAATGATGCTTAGGGAGTGGCCTTGAGCTCCAGAAATGATCAGAGTATGGAATGAATGATCAAAAGTTGCAACTTAGTGCTCTATTTATATGGGTTTTAATCTCCCATGATCGTGCCAAGCAAGTCTAGGAAGGAACCAAGATGCATACAAGTGTCCCCCTAAGCCTAAAAACAAGCTTGAGTAGCCCATGGTATTGAAAACAAGCACTTTGAGTCGGTTAAACGGGCTGGACAGACACCTGTCCATGTTTTCTGCATCTGGGAGGCTGAGGCGCCCCGCGTAAGACCTTGGGCAAGTCTTACGCGCCCCGCCTGAGGCCTGGCTTCAGGTTAACAAGTTTTTTATTATTGCATTTTTGGCCCCCGGTCCTCCTAAAAGTTGTTTTGGCTTTATTTCTTGCATTATGAGCCCTTTAAATTGACTTATAAGGACAAGACTTATACCAACTTTGTTAAGTCCTTGGTTAACTTTTGATTACCCGAAAAGTCATAAATTTCATCGTTGACGCTTTTAACCCCTCGCATACGAATTTTATCATAATTTTCTCATACGATAACGAAACTTGGTGACATTTTTATCATGTATTATAGTGAGCATAATTAATTGTTACAAAGCTTCGGGTTTGCTAAAAGGTCACTCAGAGGTATACTTTAAACATGTTGACACATTTAACCCCTGTAGTTTGTAATCTCTCACTTTCTTTCACAATTAGCTTCGTATGATCCATGATTTATTCGTTTAAGGGTATAAACATCATGTAGGGTTATTGTAAAGTATATTTATCCATTGTTGACATTTTGAACCCTTATATACACATACTTTCTTTGTTTGTCAACTTTAGCCCTTCTAGAGTATTCTTTTACACGTTTAAAGTTTATGACACGTGTCAATACATTATTGGACATGAATTTTCGAGGTGTCACATCCTCACCCCCTTAAAAGAAATCTCGACCTCAAGATTTACTGAAACAAATGAGAGTACTTTTCTTTCATAGTGGATTCCACCTCCCACGTATACTCGGGACCTCTACGGGCATCCCATTTCACCTTTACGATCGGTACGTGCTTCCTTCGAAGCTTCTTAACCCGTCGATCCTCAATCGACAAAGGTTTTTCAACAAACTTTAAGCTCTCGTTAATGTGCACATCCGTATGTGGTATGACTAGTGATTCATCAGCTAGACATCTCTTCAGATTGCAGATGTGGAATACATTATGAATACCACTGAGCTCTTCAGGTAAGTTTAATTTATAAACAACTGATCCGACATATTCGATGACCTCGAATGGTCCTATGTACCTCGGGCTTAACTTGCCTTTCTTACCAAATCGCATTACCCCTTTCCAGGGTGATACTTTAAGTAGAACTTTATCACCTACCTCGAATCTCATAGGTTTACGCTTTAAATCTGCGTAGCTTTTCTGCCTATCCCTGGCAGCTTTCAGGCGGTCACGAATCTGGACAATCTTGTCTGTCGTTTCAAAGACTATTTCAGGTCCTGTCAGTTGGGCATCTCCAACTTCCGCCCAACAAACGGGCGTTCTGCACTTTCTACCGTACAAGGCTTCGAAGGGCGCGACCTTAATGCTCGTATGGTAGCTATTGTTATAGGAGAGCACGATCAATGGCAGGTGGTTATCCCAACTACCACCTAAGTCAATCACACATGCACGAAGCACGTCTTCCAAAGTTTGGATGGTACGCTCACTCTGTTCGTCCGTCTGAGGATGGTAAGCCGTACTAAAATTTAAGCGCGTGCCCAAAGATTGTTGGAAACTTTTCCAAAAATGTGACGTGTATCTAGTATCTCTGTCAGAGATAATAGACACTGGTACGCCATGTAGAGATGCAATCTTATCCACGTACAATTGGGCTAACATGTCGGAGCTATAGGTCTCCTTAATGGGTAGGAAATGTGCTGACTTAGTCAGTCTATCTACGGTCACCCATATAGTATCATTTCCTTTCTTTGTCTTTGGCAACTTAGTGATAAAATCCATAGTTACCATTTCCCATTTCCAAGTGGGAAGTTCAGGCTGTTGTAGCAAACCTGACGGCTTCTGATGTTCAGCTTTGACTTGCGCACACGTCAAACATTTAGCTACATAGGTGGCTACAGATTTCTTCAAACCTATCCACCAGTAATTTGCCTTTAGATCCTGGTACATCTTATCAGCTCCAGGATGAACGGAATATTTAGAACTATGGGCTTCCTGGAGGATAACATCCCGAAGTCCTCCGTAAACTGGAACCCATATTCGTCCATTTAACCTTCGGATTTCCGTCCTTGCCATAGGATAACTGTTCTTCAGTCACTCCTAACTTTTCATCAGGGTAGTTAGCTTCCAATACAGCTTCCTTTTGCGCAGCTAACAACCTTTCATTCAAACTATTCTTTATCTCAATGCTCTTGGCATTGATTCTTATAGGCTTTATTCTTTCCTTTCTACTCAAGGCATCGGCGACTACATTCGCCTTGCCGGGATGGTATCTTATCTCACAGTCATAATCATTCAAAGTTTCCATCCAACGTCGTTGCCTTATGTTCAATTCCTTTTGGTTAAACAGGTGTTGGAGGCTCTTGTGATCAGAATAGATCACACACTTGATACCATATAAATAGTGCCTCCATAGCTTTAGTGCAAACACAACGGCACCCAATTCCAAGTCATGGGTGGTGTAATTCTTTTCATGCACCTTTAACAGACGTGAAGCATAGGCAATAACCTTGCCTTTCTGCATAAGCACACACCCCATGCAGTGTGTGATGCGTCGCAGTAGACCACGAATTCTTCTATACCTTCAGGGAATGTCAAAACAGGAGCATTGCTCAACTTTTGTTTGAGAATATCGAAGGATTCCTGCTGCTTAGGACCCCAATCGAACTTTACATTCTTACGAGTCAATGAAGTTAGGGGTGCAACAATTCTTGAAAAATTCTCAATAAAACGCCTGTAGTATCCTGCCAATCCCAAGAAGCTGCGAATCTCTGTGGGCGTCTTCGGCTCTTGCCAATTCATGATGGCTTCGATCTTAGCGGGATCCACCTGGATACCTCGCTCACTTACCATATGTCCAAGAAATTGGACTTCTCGAAGCCAAAATTCACACTTAGAGAATTTGGCGTAGAGCTTTTCTCGTTGAAGCAGTTTCAGAATGCAACGGAGGTGCTTCTCATGGTCAGCTTGATTCTTCGAGTAAATAAGAATATCATCGATGAAGACGATGACAAATTAATCCAAGTAGGGCTTGCAGACGCGGTTCATGAGATCCATGAATGTGGCTGGTGCATTAGTGAGTCCAAAAGGCATCACTAAGAACTCGTAGTGACCATAAAGAGTCCTAAATGCAGTCTTATGTACATCTTCATCCTTGACCTTCAGTTGATGATATCCCGACCTTAAGTCGATCTTGGAAAAATAACTTGCTCCTTGAAGCTGATCGAACAAGTCGTCGATCCTGGGTAATGGATACCGATTCTTGATAGTAACTTTGTTAAGTTCCCTATAATCGATGCACAGACGCATCGACCCATCCTTTTTCTTCACAAACAGGATTGGCGCTCCCCAAGGGGATGAGCTAGGCCTAATAAATCCTTTGGCTAGCAAATCATCCAACTGAGTTCTCAATTCCTTCATCTCAGTCGGTGCCAATCGGTAAGGTGCTCTTGCAACTGGTGCAGCACCAGGAATGATATTGATCTTGAACTCCACTTGTCTATCTGGGGGTAAACCAGGTAGTTCTTCAGGGAATACATCTGGATATTCTGAGATAATAGGTATGTCTTCGATCTTAGGCTTTGGTTCATCAATAGTTACTTGCGCCATGTAGATAACACAACCCTTCGCCAAACACCTTGATGCCTTGAGCATGGACACTTGCTCAGGCATTCCGTACTTAGTATCTCCTTGGATTGTCAAAGGCTCGTCATGAGGAGTTCTGACAACTACTTGCTTCTTAGCACAAACGATCTGGGCTTGGTTGTGAGACAACCAATCCATGCCTAAAGCGATGTCGAAACCGCTAACTTCAAAGGAAGTAGGGACAATGGAAAAGAATGGTTCCTAATGGATATGAAACATCCATCTAACACGGTTGACGCGGTTTCTAAGGTACCATCAGCTAATTCCACCTCATATTTCACACTTAGGGTTTTAACAGGTAAATTCAGCAATTTGCAAAACTTATTATCTACAAATGATTTATCAGCTCCTAAATCAAATAGCACTCTCGCATTAACATTATTTATGAGGAAGGTACCTGTGATCACATTGTCGTCCTAAACAGCTTCCTTTGCATCCATCCTGAAGACCCTAGCATTGGTCTTTTTACCTTCTTCTGGTTTCTTGGCATATTTTGGGCAGTTGGACTTGATATGCCCCTTTTCATTGCAGCTGTAGCACGTAGCATCCTTGATTTTCTTACAGTCTAAGGTCTTATGCTCAGAAGACTTGCAAATCCCACAAGCTCTAGGCTGTGACTGGGATTTCGACTCGAGTCTGCACCTCCCAAAATGGGGCTTCTTACAAACCTTACACTTGGGCTTATCTCCATATTGATGCCCATCCTTCTTAGATCCAGACCCTTTCTTGTGGTCATTGTTTCCCCTGTGCTTCTTGTCTGACTGTCGTGAATTGTCATCTTCACGCTTCCTTTTCTCGGCATCCGTGTTCCTCAGCAATCTCTGCCTGACCGCGTCCAGTGTGAGGGACATGGATATATCAGCTGCAGACCTGAATGTAGCTGGCCGAGAGGCTTTTACACTTGCTTAATTTCTGGGGCTAAACCCCCAATGAAACGAGCTATTCTTTTGGGTTCCGGGGTCACAAGATAAGGAACCAGCCTTGACATTGTATTAAAGCTCGTAAGGTAAGCTTGGCAATCCAGATTTTTCATTACCAATGACAGAAAATCTAACTCAATCTTTTCAACCTCATGCTGAGGACAGTAGTTCTCCTTGATGAGGGTAACAAATTGTTCCCATGTCATATTGTATAGTGGAAGCTTCCCAGTAGCTTGAATCAATGATCTCCACCAGGCTAAGGCCTTACCTTTGAACGATTGAGATACAAACTTTACTACATCCTTATCAGCGCACCGGCTGATATCAACCACGGTATCCATTTCATCTAACCATGTCATGCAGTCAACCGCTCCTTTCTCCCCAATAAAGTCTCTGGGTTTGCATGAGACGAAGTATTTATATGTACAGGACTTACCACGCGGTTCTTGCTTAAGCTCGATCTT
Source organism: Helianthus tuberosus (assembly GCA_030545235.1). Classification (NCBI taxonomy): domain Eukaryota; kingdom Viridiplantae; phylum Streptophyta; class Magnoliopsida; order Asterales; family Asteraceae; genus Helianthus; species Helianthus tuberosus. The sequence continues at coordinate 230,939,045 of CM060423.1, read as the reverse complement.
CTTTGATGGGACACTTTGCTGATTTGAGGACTGACGATCGTCATCGTCTTTCTTTGGCTCTTCCTTCTTGGAGGGTGGCTTGCTGTGAGCCTCAGAATGAGTCTTAGGCTTGGAGTGGGGTACTGATTGGGTTCTGCTTCGAGTACCGCTCGACTCACTATACTGCCTATCCAAGGCTCTTGTAACAGCATTGTCGATAAATGCTTGGAGCTCTGCACCCGCTATGTTAATTCGGGTATTATCATGATTCTCCCGTGGGTGACTGTTGATCTCATCCGAATCAGCCATGTAGTTTGAACTGTTACATAAAATATTGACAACAATTCATTTGGGGGTTTATTATGGAATTGTCTTTTATGGTAATTCATTAACCATGGTAAACATAGACCATATTTGGTTAATTTGTTAATCATGTCTATTTAGGATTTTTATTATAATTCATCCTAATTATAAAACAATAACAGTATTATTATTGGCACAAAAGGCTTAGCCACAAGGACATTCTTAAATCATAAGCCATGACTTCAGAGAATCAAGGCATTTAGGTTTGAACGTAGTTCATTACCTTTCTTTGATAGGGAGTCGTAGACTACTACCGTCTTTTGTCTTATTTGACATTTATTATGGCCCGTAGGCACTACATCACTAATGGACATTTAATATATGATCACCTTAATTGGTGATTTAAACCCATGATTTACAGATCGTCAGGTTAGGATAGGAATCTTTTGAAGTATTCCTATTATAAGAATGACGTGTGTGATTTTAACGAATCACATCTGCCAGGAGCGTTAACATATTTTTAGATGTTAACAGGGATTTGAATCTTTTTAAACAGGTCTTACCATCTTGGCCAGGTCTTATAATGACATGCAGGCTAGGTTATACCTTTAAGATTCTTATTTAATATTTAAATAGGCAGATTATTTTTAAAAGGAATGATTTTTGATTTATTTATTTCATGTATAATATATTTATTGCATATAAATGACAAAAATGAAAATTTTTAAATTTAACATTCCATTAAACATCAGAAGGATTACACTTTGCCCTAAACGGGACTTTTAACAGAGACAACTTGCCCACGCAGGGGCTAAACTGAAATACAAGTCCTCACAGGGACTGATTACTAAGATAGATGTCCACGCAGGGACTAAAAAGACAAGTCCACGCAGGGACTAAATATATACATAAATGTCCACGCAGAGACTTAATTGAAATAAGGAAGTACAACAATACAAATAGGGATTCAATGATCCCTCTTCTTCTTTCCCTTTAACAAGCTTGCTAGGCCCTTGAGGAATCCCCGGTTGTTCCTACGCTCTTCCTGAAAGTCTCGTTCCACCCTGCTTAGTCTTTGGAGGATTTCATCCTGTTCCGGTGGGGAAAACCGTGGTGGCTGCGGCTGAATCAGAGGTCTAGCAGGTATTTGATACCCATGAGTTGGGTATCCCACTCCCCAAAGGGCTCTATACGGTCCTTCAGGATGAAGGGCGTTGTAGTTGGCCGCTACTAAGTATGGGTCGGCTTCAGCGTAATTATAGTTGGTGTGAGCCGGCTGTTCAAACAGATTATACGCCGTTGAACCGGCGTATGTGGGAATTGGATTGCCAAATCCCAATGGTGGCGGTGGTGGCGCAACTAGTGCAGAATTCACCTCAGAAACTGGATTTGAAGGCCCACCCATTTGCGGGTCTTCATGCAATGGCGGATAGTGACTGCCACTTGAGTGTTGTGGGGTGCTAAAGTGAAAACCCCTTTCTTGCACGGACATTCGTGCGCCTGTTCTTCTGCGCCTTGGTGGTTCCGGAGGCGCTTGTTGTACTGGCGGCGGTGGTGGCGGTGGTGTGACTGCCACGAAGCGCGAATCCTCGGAGGGATCCTGCTGCTGCTGCTGCTCGTGAGGCGATGAATGGTGAGAGGGTATAAAGTACCACTCATACTGGTTAAATCTTGCCTGGTAGCTGTCTGGGCCATGGTAAGGTGATCCATGGAAGGATGACCCATCCGAAATCTCGATGGGATGAGTAGGTGTCCCAGAAGGTGATTCAACAGGATCCGTGTCTTCATCTATATCCATTCCCTGAGCTTCGGGGAAATGGTCTTCAGGGCCCAATGGGTTGAAACCCACTGGTTCTTGAATGTAGTTTTCCGGGTTGAACCGGCCCTGGAAAACAGGAGTGGGGTCGCCAAAGGAATGGTGCGACAAGGATCGCTGCAACGGCAAAAAGGAATGTCGTGAGTCTTCGGGCTCGTTCTCTGACTGCGGCCCAAAGGAGTGACGGTATGAAGGCGTTGAGCTATGCGAGATAGATCGTCTAGCGGGCTCCACATAGGTCCTCCAATTTCCTTGAGGATCGGCGCTCATTGTAGTAGAAGGAGCTCACCAGTGAGATGGCCCGGCCTCGTGATCGTTGGGGGCGCTGATTGGCCCCTTACCTCTTCCTCCTCTTCGGAATCTTGGTGGCATATTTCCTGTCAAAACAAAAGAAGGAAAACAACAAAGAAATATAAAGGAAAAAGTTAGAATTAAAACAATTTGGATTAGTCCTAAGTTTTTTGTCTAGACTCGAAAATTTAGGGATGTGCAATTGTGTAACTGAGATTAAACACAAAAGGCTAGTGTTTAATTCACTCAGTGTTGGCTCTGATACCAACCTGTCACACCCCGATATTTCCACGTATTACCGGTGGGCCCGATGGGGAGTATCGTGACGTAGTTGATATCATTATAGTCAAACAACACAATATTTAAATGCATAGCGGAAGCAAAAGATAGATTCATTTCAACTTTAATAAATTGTAATATTAAGCATCACAAGTAGTTGAAACAGATCCACAGGCGGATCAAAATCAAAAGGAAACATTGTTCAACAGTTTTATGACATCCAAGCTTGCGAGACTTATTGCGGATGCTAGGAGAAAGCCAGCCTAGTTCGAGTAGTACCTGCACTTAACCTTTTTGGGAAAATTCGTCAGTTTACACTGGTAAATACAATTAACTGACACATTTGGAAAAGTTTAATAAAGATTGATTTGAATGCACGTGGCACAAAACACTTTATAACTTGGGATAATTATTTGAATATAATACTTGTAAAAGAATTACATGTTTCTTATGCGTTCAGTAGCCCGGTTCATGCCGGGTTAAAGATCAATAGACACACCACATTATTTATTTAGGCACTGACGGGTGTACGCCTACACCCCGTGCTTAGGTCGTGGCCATTTTTTAAAATGATGCCAAGGATATCCGGGACATGGTCATTAACCCCCCAAAGGATTTAAGCAAACATAACAATTTAAACGGGTCATTTCAATGAATTAACCATCATACGATTAAAGATTCAATGCCCGACCAAGCGGTATTTTATATACCGTACCCCAAGCCCGTATAAGGGAAAATAAGTTAAAAGTATTTACCTTTGCAAGTAATATTCACAACAAGCAAGTGCACGTAGCTTTTACCGGGTCTCCTATTCTAGAACGAAGGTTTATAATAACCTATTAGAATCCTAACAGGTCTTTAATTAAGCCTAAGCTAAGACCGGTTAGTTTTGAAGGAAAATACGGTTCGAACGCATGATTAAGCGAATACCGGAATAGAATATGATTTAGACCCGACAAGTTTGAAGACTTGTATAATATGGGTAAACTAAACACATTCTGGATTTTGAGATAAAAATGAAAAGGTTCGACACGTTTCGGCTAATTTATGCAAACTAGTTACATAAACCGAACCGAACGCGAATAACGCATAACGGGTAACCGAATGAGTCACGAACAGGTCTCCTAAGTTAATATGCTTTAAATATGTTGTGATATCAGTAGGATACCTTCCATTATGCCCAAAACGAGTTTAATCTCAAATTAAGCCCCGTAGGGGTATTTTGGTTATTTTAAAGATTATAAAAGAGATTAATTATAATTCTGGGATTCGGGTCTGAAATAATCAGTAAAACAACTTAATTTAATAGGTTACATCAGTTGGTGATAAGTCTTATATGACAAAATGGTTTTAAACCCATACTATGTGTTTAATACGCGTAAAAAGCCGTTTTAAGCGATTTCCGGGTTATAACGGAAATCTGAGTTTCATGATCAGTTTACAAAGTTCAAAATACTTCATTTATCATATAAAATCAGTGGTCAAAGTTTTGGTATCAAATTGTTATGTAAAACTCATTTTATAAGCGAAAAGGGTAAAATCAGTAATTACCGAATTAAGGTAATAACCCTATGTTAAGATCAGTTTAAAAATAATTAAAAATCTTCAAAAATCCCAAAATATTATATTACATCAGTGGGTAAAAGGTTTGGTGTCAAAAATTGGGTTTAGATAGGCTTTACGCTAATTGTGTCGTTTAACTCATAAAAAGCGTTCTAATTACGCTATTAAGCATAACTCCTAATCTAGACCTCCAACTGATGTGAAAATTTAGGGACAAGTTTATAAATTAGTAACAAAGATTATTGTCCTCTCATATTTCCAAAATTCTCGTTTTATGGTCAAAAGGGCATTATGGTCAACATTAAGCAATTAACGGAAACGTGTAAACGAATCGGGCAATCAACGAACCAATCACAGAGGGTTATACCAACATGTAACCTGGTCCTAAGGAAGCTCTAAGGCATTTCTAAACCCATCTAAATCGGGTCAGAACTGAAGTCAAAGCAAAAGTCAAAGGTTTGCGACTTTCGGTTCCGAACCGAGCCTAAACAGAAAATTGTCGGATCGAACAAGCTTAGACCAGTTCTTATACTAATTACCAAGTTATATGAGTGATAAAATAGGTTACACGCCTTCTACATTGCTAATCATGTGTTAATTCGAAAATCATATTTCTGTTGACTTTTTATAGCAAACTTTGACTCGACAATTGATCTAGTTAAGGCGGGAATCAGTGGATGCCCCTTTAAGGGTTTATTGCCCACATAATTACCAACGTATAGCTACCTTTGATTTGGCTAAACACTGAACCATTAGTGATTTATCGTTAAATCAAACCTTAATTACGACGGTTTCACTTTTAAGCTAATAACTATGTTAAAGCACCGGATCGATGACGAACATCAAACATTGCACTTGATTCAAGACATGAAGAACAAGAACAGGGTAGATGAAGAAGAAGATGCAAGACAAACTCATTCATTTCAATACAATCATCACAGATTACATACCAAACGAGTATATATCATCCTCTACAAGCTGGTTTAGATCATAAAGATCTAAACCCTAGCTTTCTCTCACTAACACATAGTCTCTCTCTCTAGAATTCACACCAGGAGAATAAGTTGGGAGAGGAGCACAAAGCTTCTAGAGTTTTATCTTCATTCGCCTTTGCCCTAATCCTATACAACACATATATATAGACTAGGGACAAAACTCAGACAAAAACCAAACCCCTGACCAAAGTTCTAGACCAAAACTTGGACAAATTGTCCAAGGATAAACCTTGGACTAAGTTCCAAGATATGTACAATAAAGACCCTAACAATTGGAAGGCATGCACTTTTCACCCAAGGTGCATTAACAAACTCCCCCTTGATCAGTGCATGGTCTTCATGTGGTCTAGAATTCTTCATTATCGTTGACTTTAACTTGGACTTCTGCTTTGGTTGACCAGAACTGATAAGCGACAGTTACCCGGCAGGAACTGCACTTACAGTCTCCCCCTTAACTGTTGCATCAGTTCTGTGTGGCATCGATAATCTTCAATCACCGGATACTGCACTTAGAGACTCTCCCTTGACTGATGATATCATGCCTGCTTTCAACTTTAGCTGAGACTTGATCTTTTAGGTAGAGCACAGCGATCTTCAACCCTTCTAATTAAAGACTTGCTGACGATCACTTAAGGTTGCTTTGAGAAACCCGAAGAATCCAACATCGAACACTGTAGATCCTCCCCCTCAAACTACTCCCGAATCAAGTTAACGCGAAACAACCTACAACTACATGTAGGAATATCGCTCGATACATTAATCTTCAAACCTAACCAACAGCAGAAAGAAACATTGGATTTCCAATGCCCAGCCTTGAACACTTCAAATTTCGCAAAGACATGAAGCTCAGTTCGATAAGTTAATAACAAACTGAACTTTGTAAAAGTACATCCACCATCTTGACCAGAGTCTTCAACCGAGTGTCTGAAATCATTTCATCTCGAATCTTCAAGATCCAATCTCGTATCTTCACGAATCCACCAATTACCCGATGACTTTTGTCTCCAATCTCCCCCTCAATGTAAGAACCCCTATTTCGAGAATCCGATCAGTCACCAACTTGGAAGAGAGATCAAGAAGACTAATCATCTCTACTCTAACCGGCATACGATAAAGGCATGACCTTCAACTACTTGCCAAACGAGCAATTTGCTTCATCACGTCAACACTTGATTGAACCTCGAACAAACTTGACAAAACTCAATCATACACTAGCTCTAACTTGCTTCATGTTATAAACCCTTCGCCACCGGTAAGATTAACACTAAGTTAATCTCAAGGATAGTAAACATGAACGTGTTTCGATGTAGCACCACGAGCTTTTCGTTTACAAAGAAAACAGGAATTTCAAAATTTTTACTCCCCCTTTTTCTTTGTAAACAATACAAAATTCCAAGCAAGTCGTATTCTCTTCGCACCACAAATCAACGAGCCAAACAACTGTCCGTTATAAAGTTCGTTCAAACAAACCGATTTCAACGAATTCGCAGCCGCGCCAACACCAATCGGCTCGGCTGAGCCGTCGTTAACATCTCGTAGCCGCTTAACCGAAAGCTCCTCAAGTGAATAACTGTATTCAAGCAGCGCGTTGATCCCTTTCGCTCCAAACATACAAGTCTCCACCGACCGTAAACACTGCTCCCTCGTCTCCTCTCGCTGGCTCCTCGTCGAAGACCTTGACTGTTGGTGGCATACTAGTGTTTGACAGGTCGGAGTCCTTAGAAAACTCGGACAAACTCATAAACAAATCCCCGGACACTTTGATAATGCAAACTTCGGTACTGAACGGAAGGTCAAACCGAGCTTAGAAACTCGGATCTTAAAATTCGGACTGAACAAAGGTCGGAAACTCGGACATATCCTTTGACCTTTCAAAACACGGAGAACAGATCCTCAGAACAGAACCTCGGAACAGATCCTCAGAACAGAACCTCGGACCTGACACTTAAAACTCGGACTGCAAAGGTACTTGAAAACTCGGACATTTTGATACTCAAAAGAAACTGTTACACAGTTTAAAAAAAAAAAAAAAAAACGCGGACAAACAGATTTGATTCTCACATAACTCGGAACAAGGAGAAAATCAGAGACACGCACAAAACTCTCAAGACTCGGAGCCTGTTTTAAAAATCGGAGACTGTTTTTAGATCAGAACTCGGAACAACCAAACTTCAAAACTCGGACCAGTTTGACTGTTTAAACTCAAAAACTCGGACAATAGTTACATGTGATAGACCTCGGAAAAGCAGAGTTTACATCAATACTCGGAACCTCTTAAAACTCGGAGTTGGAGATATCTAGCTGTAAAACTCGGACTTGGAATAAATAAAACACTCAGAACAAACAGTCGGAACAAACAGTTGTAAGGACAAACCTCGGAGTGTTAACTTGTTTCAAAACTCGGACATTATGATACTCGGACAACAAAAAGTAAAGAAAACTCGGACAAAACTCAGACATTTAAATGAAAATTCGGACAAGCTGAAGCTCAGAAGAAACAAGTCTCCGGACTATCTCCCTGGTGTGACTTCACACTAGTTCACCAAAACCCCGGAAACAACAATCACAGAGTTTTAAAACTCAGACAAGTTTAACACTAAGAAAAACTCAGACAGAGCAATTTTTGGATCAAACCTCATATCTGCAACAACTTGGAGAACAAAACAACTACGAACAGTTTCATTTTCTTCAACTTTTCTGCAAAATCTTCAAGTCTTCAAGATGTTTGGCGGAAACAAACATCAAATCAAGAGCAATGGTGATTCAGAAGGCGGTTAGACCATTCTGAATCGGTAACCATGCTCTGATACCACTGTTAAAGCACCGGATCGATGACGAACATCAAACATTGCACTTGATTCAAGACATGAAGAACAATCATAAGATGAACAAGATGTAGAAGATGAATCTCTTTATTGATGAATCAGTCATCACATATTACATACCAAACGAGTATACATCATCCTCTACAAGCTGGTTTAGATCACAAAGATCTAAACCCTAGCTTTCTCTCACTAACACATAGTCTCTCTCTCTAGAATTCACACCAGGAGAATAAGTTGGGAGAGGAGCACAAAGCTTCTAGAGTTTTATCTTCGTTCGCCTTTGCCCTAATCCTATACAACACATATATATAGACTAGGGACAAAACTCAGACAAAAACCAAACCCCTGACCAAAGTTCTAGACCAAAACTTGGACAAATTGTCCAAGGATAAACCTTGGACTAAGTTCCAAGATATGTACAATAAAGACCCTAACAATTGGAAGGCATGCACTTTTCACCCAAGGTGCATTAACAAACTCCCCCTTGATCAGTGCATGGTCTTCATGTGGTCTAGAATTCTTCATTATCGTTGACTTTAACTTGGACTTCTGCTTTGGTTGACCAGAACTGATAAGCGACAGTTACCCGGCAGGAACTGCACTTACAAACTAAGTAAAACACTATTAAGGAAGGTTAAGGATACTTACCAAGGTCCAATGCACGACTAATGATGCTTAGGGAGTGGCCTTGAGCTCCAGAAATGATCAGAGTATGGAATGAATGATCAAAAGTTGCAACTTAGTGCTCTATTTATATGGGTTTTAATCTCCCATGATCATGCCAAGCAAGTCTAGGATGGAACCAAGATGCATACAAGTGTCCCCCTAAGCCTAAAAACAAGCTTGAGCAGCCCATGGTATTGAAAACAAGCACTTTGAGTCGGTTAAACGGTCCCCCTAAAAGTTGTTTTGGCTTTATTTCTTGCATTATGAACCCTTTAAATTGACTAATAAGGACTTCAAGACTTATACCAACTTTGTTAAGTCCTTGGTTAACTTTTGATTACCCGAAAAGTCATAAATTTCATCGTTGACGCTTTTAACCCCTCACATACGAATTTTATCATAATTTTCTCATACGATAACGAAACTTGGTGACATTTTTATCATGCATTCTAGTGAGCATAATTAATTGTTACAAAGCTTCGGGTTTGCTAAAAGGTCACTCAGAGGTATACTTTAAACATGTTGACATATTTAACCCCTGTAGTTTGTAATCTCTCACTTTCTTTCACAATTAGCTTCGTATGATCCATGATTTATTCGTTTAAGGGTATAAACATCATGTAGGGTTATTGTAAAGTATATTTATCCATTGCTGACATTTTGAACCCTTATATACACATACTTTCCTTGTTTGTCAACTTTAGCCCTTCTAGAGTATTCTTTTACACGTTTAAAGTTTATGACACGTGTCAATACATTATTGGACATGAATTTTCAAGGTGTCACACCATTAATGATTAGGTTGGGCCAAGTCCAACTTGTTAAACAAAGTCACTTAAGGGTGTTCGGTGTGGTAACGGCAAAGGGGGCGGCAAAGGGGTTTGCCGCGCGGCAAACAGCGCCGCCAACCCTTTGCCGCGGCGGTGAGACAATGGGTGCGGGGAGTGAATGCCGACGCGGGGAGAAAAGAGCGAGGGAGGGTATGAGAGAGAGAGAGAGGGGTGTGTGTGGTGGGGTCCATGCCATCTCTCAACCAATCACACCTTTTTCTTTTTTTTTTCTAAAGAAAAAAGTTTACCACTTCACCAAGTGTTTAAACCATTGCCAACACTTTTCACCAAAGTTTAAACACTTTTCACTGATTGACGTGGCGCACTCTGATTAGTTGATTTTTTAGTTTGCCACTCCAAATTGTTTAACCACTCCTTACACCCTAAGCCCAACTTAATATTACTAGAGTCTAGGGAGCTAATTTAAAACTGATTTCTTTGTAATTGGTTTCAAACGGGCTCGAAAAAGTGGTCTGTAATCAGTTTTGGAATATATACTTTGAGACTAGTTAAACCTGAGCCAAATTGATTAAACCTACTTTTGAAACCAATCTTTTTCCCCTAAAAAACCACTTCCAAGAGAAATTGGTTTTGACTTTTGTTGACTCAAACCTGAACTGGTTTGGAAAAAAAAACATACTAAAATAAAGTAAGGGATAACGGCGGTTTGGTGGCCGAAAGTGAACTCCATTCGTTTCCGTTTCCAAAGGGGGAGAAGATTTAAGTGGTTTGAGTCACATAGGCCATTGCTGATAAGTTGGGCCGAGTCCAGCTTCATAAACAAGTCATTTGAGCCCTGCTTAATATTACTAGGGTTAAGGAAGTGAAAAAAAGAAAACTGGTTAATAAGAGCATGTTTGTAATTCGGAACCAGGACCGATATTGAAATTGGTTCTGAATCGACCCAAGCATATGGGTTGTAATTGGTGTGGGAACATATACATCGAATTGTCAAACCCAAACCAAACTAGTTAAAACCCAATTTTGAAACTGTTTTTTTTTCCGCCTAAAAAGCCGGTTCGAAACAAAGTTGGTTTTGACCCCTTGTTGACTCAAACCATTAACAAGTTTATTTTATTGAAATAATAACTTTAAACTGGGAAATAAATACAAGCAAACAAATTAACTAAATTAGTTAGGTTTTATGGTGAAAAAAAAACCATGTAATAAAAAATGAATAATTAAATTTAATACCCATACAAATCAATTGCTTGTTTCAATATAACAATCATTAATTATTGAAACTTAATCATATTTATTATTTATTAATTAGTTTATATTGGAAATTAACCTATGCAGTCCCCAAAGTCCAAATCCCTCATGACCACCCTTTTTTTATCTTTTAATAGGTGGGCTTCAAGCCCATCAGCAAAGAAACCATAACTAGGTTTGGGCCCAATGAAGAATGCAGTCCCCAAAGTCCAAATCCCTCATGGCCACCCTTTTTTTTATCTTTTAATAGGTGGGCTTCAAGCCCATCAGCAAAGAAACCATAACTAGGTTTGGGCCCAATGAAGAATGCCTAAACAAAACCACAGCCTAGCTGCTCAGCCCACTAGTTAAAAATAAAAATTCTTTGTTTCTTTTCATGATCTAAACAATTAAATATATATTAATCAATTATATTCAAATTAAACAACTCAAATGCATATTCATTTTCATTATAGACCTCGAAGTTTTGACGTAAACCTAAACGGAATAGTGATCAAAACATATTAACTAACTACTCAACTACTCGACTTTCTATGTATTACTAAGGAGTACCTTCAAAAGACGTTGATGGATGCATAGTTTGATAGAAGATCAAATACAACGCCGACATCATAACAAAGAACTTACATAATATCATTTAACAGGACTAAACTGAAAACTTTCATTCAATATGAGTCAATAAGAATTATAAGAGCATAATTACACAGTTCAGATCTACCTACTAGCGTTACAGATCTATAAACTCTAAGCCCTCTCACTACAAATCCTACGTGCAAGCTGGATATCCTTAGGCATGATCATTTACTCTTTTAGCACTGAACTGCACACAGATTAGAGTCCTCAATGGGTCCAACAAGGTATGCTTCAGCTGCCTCCTGGAGAGCAGCCGCTGCAGAGCATCTGTTTTGAAAACCTTAGCGATTTCTCTCACTATCCTCTCAAACAGAATCTCTTGATCAAAAGCTCAGTGCTCTCTTCTGGTACTTCATGACCTGTCGCAACATGACAGTTGAAGGCCCAACACAAGCCCAAAGTAAGAGTAACAACCCCGCACAGGTTGTCATCAAAGTCAAAATCCGGGCTCGAAATAAGTGAATTCGGATTATGTCTCTCTTAGTATGTTGGATGTGTCTTGTTGATTTGCAGAAACCCTGATAGAATGTCTTCTTTCTTCAACTGCAATTTTAAAAATTCAAGGGTCAAACAATTTTTGGTCAAACACATTGCTTTGCAAGTTCAAATTAACAAGAATGCTAAAAAAACAACTTTTTCCATTTGAGTTATGGTCAAAATACTGAAGAATAGTAATCATTTTGAATCCAACATACCTTAACATAACTTTTGTCATCGGTCTTAAACATTGGCTGGGTCAGATGTATAAACCTTGTTGCGGAAAGGACTAATCAATCTGTAAGATCATATTTATAGAACAAAAAAAGTAATTATTATTCAAATGTAATTTATTTGAAAAGGAGACATATAGATTCTCAAAACAAGTAATATACCAACACTCTGATCTTTTCAAAGGATGCACATGTTTTATTCATATTGTCATGTGATTCTAGAAATTTATTGGTAAAACCGGGCAGATTGTTTAAACTAGGAATCCAAGTTACAGGCATATGAAGCTCATGATCATATGCTAATGAATTCAATAAACCAACATCTGAAATCTGCCCTTTCTGACAAAAATATATTTTATGATCATCAGTTTACTTTTGTATCTAGTCAAATGACAAAAATACCCTTCACATCCAAGTTTCACTCTCGAGCCGGGGGTCTCACTGGAAGCAGCCTCTCTATTCCTACGGGGTAGAGGTAAGGCTGTCTACATCTTACCCTCCTCAGACCCTACCTTTGTTTTGCTATTGGTGGGATTTACTGAGTATGATGATGATGATGATGATCCAAGTTTCACTCTAATGACATAACTTGAATGTTGACTGTTTAACTCGACCACATCCAACTTTATACATGATCTCAACTAGAAGAAAATGGTTAATACGGGTTGTACTGTATTAACCTTATTATTTTGGTAAAAATAACGGAGTATCATTGAAACGATGAAACTTTTGTTGACACAATATTTATTAATTTTTTGAAACAGTTTTAGACAAAAAGAGCTTTGGGACGACGCAACCCATTCGATTTTAAATTGACAGATGTACACCTATACTACATTCTATAGATGAAATAGTTTATGTTGGGCTTAGTAAATTCCTTAATTGTAAACCAGTTGGGCTTCCAACACTAAAACAGCACAGTTACTTTTTAACATTTTTCCACAACAAATTAAAAAATAAATAAACTCAAAGCGATGGATGGTTTCAAAATGTAGCAATACTTGAAGGTCTTTAGGTAATTACACTTTAAATTTGGACCAAACCAGTAACAAAATAATATAAACTTTGAAATCTTCCGTTTGTTGAAGACTTGCTTTGAATCCACAACTAACTCTAAAACTGAGGTGCAGACGACTTCTCTGGTCAATGGAATCGTGCAGTGTATGTATATATTCTCTGGTCAATGGAAGAGTCAACTCAGAGAAGAGAAAGACTAAAAGCTATGCGATTGGAAGTTTCAAAGGAGGATGCAACTCATAATAAAGATCATTCAGCTGTTAGTCTCGCAATCCCGTTACTTGAATCCACAACTAACTCTGAAACTGAGGTGCAGACGACTTCTCGAAGCTTTAGTTATTACACCAACCCAATGGCTGCGTATTCTGGCGACAAGCAGAAGAGCCAGGTCAGCCCTCAGATATCACAGAATATTTCATCCACTCCAAGTAATACCATATGACCTTATTGTGATCACATAGTTTTGAATTTCTTATGTGTGCTAATTCGTTGGTGTTGTATATATATTCTTGATTTCACCATGTGAACGTGAAAGTTTACATCTCTGCGTGACTTGTTGGGGCTTAAACGGATAATCATTGAATATGTGTTTAGTTAATTGACCTTTTAAGATGATTGGATTGGAGGCAAATAACTTTTGAGAGATTGTCACTAAACAAGTATTATAAATTGTGAATTGATGCTATGTTTTTATATATGTAGCAATATGAATATCAAATGGGTGATCATGTTGTACAAGTCTAAACGGATCAGTTTTACTAACCATTTTACAAATTATATTACTGCAGTAATATTCTTAATTTTTGAGTGATTGACTTAGGAGGTTTTATGAATTACAAATACACTTTGAGCAACTTTCAGCTTGTTTGACCCGTTCCCTTTTAAGCCATCTAAAAAAACATTATTTTACTCATTCATAACTGGAATTGACCCAATCAGTAAATGGATTGAAATTGCCACTTCTTATGCATACAACAGTAGTTTGATTTTCTTTATATTCCTTTTCTTATGTTTTCGGCAAGCATTAAATTGCCTTTCTTATTAATTTACATAATTATTTTTTGGTTCAACAGGTTTGCAGACCAATGAAACGTTTCTCACCTTCCCTACAACCCCATATAAACCAATCGCCAAATCCGCAAATGCAACAACCACAGGGATATTATGCAAGTTCTAATCATGCTTATTCATCTAACCCACCACAAAGTTGCCCTTTACTGAACCCGAGTTGGAGGGGCAATAGTCCTCACCCTAGAGGTTACTATAGCCCACCAGGTGTCGGTTTTCCTAGCCCGCAAACCCACTTCACCAGTGGTCCAAGATATGGGAGAGGGAGAAGCCGTGGGTCAGGACAGGGTGGAGGGCGAGGGCGGGGCCATAATCAAGTATCGGCAGAAGAACAACGGCCCGATTGTTTATTCAACAAGTCAATGTTGGAAGACCCTTGGAAGTTACTAGAACCAGTAATTTGGAAGTCACTCAAAAAGCAGTGGCTTCCACCTTCTCTTAATGCGAAAAAACCTAGGGTTTCAGAATCTCAAAGACAGTCTAGTTCACAACCTAGCCTTGCTGAAATATTGGTTGCATCTTTTAACGAAGCTGCAAAGGATGTACCTGATGCGGAATGATTTTTCTAAGGTTTTGTTTGGATTTGTTTATGGAGGATGACGTGATATGCAGACTTTGAATTACAAATCATAGTCTAGGCCCTCTCACCACGGATCCTACGTGCAAGCTAGATATCCTTAGGCTTGATCGTTACTTGTTTAGCATGAATCACGCACAGATTAGTGTCCACGCTTCAGCAGCCTCCTGGAGAGCAGCTACAGCGGAGCTCGGAAATCATAAATCTGTTTTGAAATCCTGTGAGCGATTTCTCTCAGGAGCCTCTGGAACCGAAGTTTCATAAGCTCAGTACTCTTCTGATACTTCTGGTATCTCTCTAGGCCTGAATCTTTGTGGCTTCTTTACACCTCAGGTGACGTAGCAGACTTCCATAATAGTCATTTTTCCACATTATATCTGTGTGTACCTTCCTGTTGAATATAAAGTTTTAGATGAATCTTTCTACACAACCATTTTGTACCCTTACAATACGACAGTTATTTAACTGTTCATAAGACAAAGAAAATATGCAATATAAACTTCTAACTTCACACATACAAATGAAGACATCGGTGGGTATTTATACCCTTACAATACGACAGTTATTTAACTGTTTTCTAACTAACAAATAACTGATTTTTTTTTAATCACGTTTTAGTTCTGCAGTTGACTTTTTTTATGAACAAGTTTGACTTATATAATTGACTTCTAAAAATCCTGAATTTCTTGATTATAAATCTTCCAACAGTTATTGAAATTTTGGTTTTTACTTCATATTCTGTCAAATTGACCACCGGCATTAACGATCCCAAGCTTTTCCAATTTTTCATGATCTAAAAAACTTAACCTCTAAGATGTTCTTCGGTTATATCTCACTAAATCAACTCAATTCAGCTTCCTAATTCATTATAAACGAGTAAATACTTACTTTGAAACTGACAAATGCATCTCTTATACAAATATAATAAGAGAATTCAAGAACCCTCAAAAGCAAGTCAGAGTTTGTTACAAAATCAAAGACGAGTAAACAGCAATTTGACAGCATATACAAATTAGCACCACTAATTTAATATTTTCAATCAATATAAATAGAAAGAACCATAACTTAAGTGGGTTGTGTTATTAAATTCAACTATTAGTTTTAACATCCCACCAATTTGGGCCAACCATTCTAACCTCTAGTTACGATAATTCAGTACTCTTCACTATTTTTTCTAATAATATATTATTCACTCTCTATTTTGATATAATAATAATAATAATAATAATAATAATAATAATAATAATAATAATAATAATAATAATAATTTGATATTCTAACCCTAGTTAAATATTTTTTTTTGATGATCGGTCATATAATATGTGTCAACTTAAATTTTAAATTTCAAGAAAGTCCATTTGATAATATATCATGTTATGGAAATAAGTGAGTTTCAAATGAGACATCAACATGTATTGTGTGTGAGTTTACTATTTACATATATGTTAGGGGTTGTTTGGCAACTTCTGAATAGTTAAGTGTTGAACCAGTAAAAGGTCTAACCTATTAAGAGCCAGTATAATATTTAACCGTTTAGAGGAAAATGTCTGACCAATTTAGATTAGAGGTATTAACCATTCAGAGTTAGCATAATGTTTAACCATTCAGAGGCAATTCTCTTAACCATTCAGACATCTGCTCGTGAAACAAACAATCTGAACCATTAAGTGCTGAACAAGAGGTCTGAAATATTTTTTAAATATTTTTTTGATGATCGGTCATCTAATATGTGTCAACTTAAATTTTAAATGGCCTGGTCTATTCGCACACGGCCTTAGTCTATTTGCACACTCGAAGCGCCCCGCTTTGGCCATAGCGGGGCGCTTTGGCCAAGGTCAACAGACAAGGACTGTCTGCAAAAAGACAAAAAGTGTTGGCTGGAAGTTGTGTTGTTTTTTTTTTGAAATAGGTGGGATGTGGGTTAGTTTGGTAGTGTTTTTTGAAGGAAAAAATTGTATTTGAGTTTTATAATACGTTGTTTTATAATTACGTTTTTTTACGTCATTATTTTTATAGAACGTATATAATATAAGTGCGTCTTTATAAACTGTTAACCTAGTTTATTTTGTTAAATTAAACGAACACGTTAAATAAATTGTACCGAAAGCCATAAGAATTAAACGTAAACAATCCAAAACCAACGTGATGTAAATATATATCAGTTTGTACATACAAAACAAAAAGGTACAACTGACTACATAATACATAACAAAACACTATACAAACAAACTAAGGTACTAATCCTCGTGCGGTGGGGACGGTGGGAGGGGAAGTGGAGGCAACCCAGCGAACTCTCGTAGAGAAACGAGCGTCTCGATGATCCAGTCCTGGCGTGCGGCCTGGCGTCTGAGGCGCCGGTCGAAGTCCCGAGCCACCTCACGCGCTACCGGAGGCAGGTCAGCGTAAACGTGCTGCGGGTACTGTGGCGGCTCAGGAGCTGGCTGAACTGGTGGTACCGGGATCTCCTCGATATGCTCCTCCTGAGCCGGATCCTCTAATACAGGCTGAGCCTGAGCCTGAGGCTCCTCCTGAGCCTGAGCCTCAGCCTGAGGCTCCTCCTGAGCCTGAGCCTCAGCCTGAGGCTGGCCCGGGAACTGATCGAGTCCCAGAGCCTGTAGCTGAGCCTGCCGAGCGGCCGCCTGCTCAGCAGGAGGGGCCAACACTCCAGGCCTCAACTCAATAACAACCGGGATGACCTCCGGCACCGGCTCCGGCTGCCAAATCAGCCCGTCTTGGCCCCTAAACCTCAGACCAACATCAAAGCGACGGGTGATCTGCATGCTAGAAACTGACGCGCGGCCCAACCTGGTAGACGGGACCGGATCGGACAGCACCGGATCTCCCTCGGGCACGATCCCGAGCGAGCGTGCGATGGCGGTGATGTATGAGCCAGTGTGCACCCACCCGCGGAGCTGCCGGTGGTATGCTGTGGCAAAGTAATCTGCCAGGCTGGCTGCTAGATCGCAGGGCTGTCGTCGCAGTAGACAGTATAGAAAGAAAAGGTCACTGAGGTTGACCTTCTCCCTGCTGTTTTCCCACGGCACGATAGTTGACGCGATAACATGGTGAAGGTATCGGAACAAGGGGTCTTTGATGGTGGTGGCCTTTTGCCAGGATCTCCCAAAGGGAACCCTGGAAATGGCCCTCCAGAAACTGATAAGCGTCTGCCTGTCCATCATCGTAACTGCCTGCGTATATAAATCAGTATCGAGCTCGGCCTCTGTGTACAAACCTGTATAAACAAATAATATTAAATAAACAAATAATAATAATAAACAAATAATATTAAATAAACAAATAATAATAATAAACAAATAATATTAAATAAACAAATAATAATAATAAACAAATAATATTAAATAAACAAATAACATTAAATAAACAAATAATAATAATAAACAAATAATATTAAATAAACAAATAACATTAAATAAACAAATGATATTAAATATAATAATAATAAATAATATTATTTAAACAAACCTGTATGGACAGCAAACTGCCGCACACTCATCTCAAACTCCTGACCGGCGAGACGGAATGTAACCTCGTGGACAGGAAAATCCGGGTCCTCCACGTAATCCGCCGGATGCGGCGCGTATGTAAACGTGGAAAGAAACTCCCACGTCAGCTCAGGGTACGAGTCCTCCATCGCTAACTCAAATAGGCGCGATCAAGGAGTATCTAGTCCAACTATCTCACGCGCCCGCGCGGCCTCTCCCACGGTCTCCAGCAGGCTCCAATCTATCCCTACATGCTCCCCAAGGGGGATGGTGCGCAACCTCGCGCATCTCCCCCTCGCCCGTGACCCCGGCGGAAACTGCAGGTACGGACATGCCGGCTCTCCCTCCTCGCCCACATCTACCTCAGCCTCCATATGCTCAATCTCGTCATCGGAGGAATTCATCCCTGCACGTTGAATATTAAATATAAAATAATAAACAAATAATATTATTTATAAAATTTTAAATAATAAACAAATAATATTAAATATTAAACAAATAATATTAAACAAATAATTAAAAAAAAAATTAAAATGAACCAAAGCGCCGCGCTTTGGCCTCGGCGCGGCGCTTTAGTTCTTCGTTTTGAAGAACAGCCCCCAAAGATCGATCATACCGCCCAAATCAAACAAAATTCAAACAAAATGAAACACATAACTTGAACCAAAACGTTGATGTGTGTGTAAATCGTACCTTTTAGCGATTGAAACCTTGAAAACGTTGATGTGTGTGTAAATCGCACCTTAATGTGTGTGTGTGTGTGTGGGTTGAAATGGGGGAGAAGGCTGCCCCGCTTCAGCTAAAGCGAGGGTTCAAAGCGCCCCGCTTTGGCCATAGCGGGGCGCTTAGGGGTCAAAACGCCGCGTTATGCTCATAGCGGGGCGCTTTTCAAAGAAGCTCCTTTTCACCTGAGGGGGTGTTGGATCGATCTTTTGTTTCAATTTTTCAAATTCCGCGTCTACATCGATATCCTCTATGTTTGTCTTTGCAGGCTTGAAGTTAAGCTTCTTCCAGAACACGTCTATGTGTGTGATCCGGAGTTGCTGACCTGTGGATGAAAACAAATTAGGTGGCAAAATCATAACGAGAAAGGTCAAAGATATTAATTACCTTTATTTTCCAACTTTTCCAAACGACAGGCACATGGCAAACCACAGCTGGTAAAAAGTTGGCAACCACAGCTTGCACCGTAGGCTCTCAACCCGTCTTCCTTACGTTTTAGTTCCCTACTCAAAAGCTCAATCGCATATATTGAAACCTTTCTGAGAATATATGCAAGCATGGGCTGCTTCTTGTGGTGCGTCATCACTTTTCGGAGGCTTGTTTCAAAGCTTGTACTAATCTCGGTGTATTGTCTATCAACAACATGATCAACATACAGTACAAGTTTATCCAGTGTGTTGTGATGACTTGGAAAGTGACTTTTTAGTGTTGCATGCATGCCCTCAACCCTGTTGGTCGTAGTTTGGTGAAAGTTGATAGTTTTGTTAATCCAGCATGATACAAACTTTTCACGGTACGGATCCAACCAGGATTTCTTCATATAATCAAAAACCTCTAAAATTAAAAAAAAAACGTAAATACTCAGTTTTTGTTATTATATAAAATTTGAACATAATTATGTAAGAAATACCTACGTTCACGGTCATCTTCTTTCAGCTGTGCTTCAAGGTTTTCCAAGTTATAACTGTATATTTCCTCGGTCGTAGACTCGCACAATAACCAAAAACTACGTACGAATTCTTTCCAATCCGTGTCAGAGAATTTCTTCTTGCTGTTCTTATTAATATTTTGTTGAATATGGAACCGACAAAGATACTTATGCGCTTTTGGAAAAACTTGTTCACACGCGTTCATCAGCGCAAAATCCCTGTCTGTTAAAATCACGCGCGGTTCCATACATCCTACCAGCATAGACTTGATCCTCTGCAACACCCATAGGTAGTTCTCTGACTTCTCAGCGGAAATTACCGCACAAGCAGCCGTAAACGATTTGTTTGTCGACGTCATGCCTACGACCTGAACAAATGGCAGGTTGTACATGTTCGTTTTGTAGGTGGCGTCAATAATTAGCACATGCGGGAAGGCACACCACATCTTGAATGATCTTTCGTGAACAAAGAAGACATCTTCAACTTCGTTTGATATCTCATTCGTGCGCATGTAATAAGTGTAATTTTTTTCGAGAAGAATGCTTTCAAGTTTTTGCATCGGAGACTTACCGACATTTTTTTCGGCGTTGATCTTCTGAACAGCGTTGTGTATATCTTTCGGAATAAGCTTTCTAGCCGGATTGTTTTTTGTCAGCGTTCGCCAGATACTTTGGTTGGGAATGTCTTGCTCTGCCAGCTCCTTAACCAGTTTTGTATCCTCCGAAGAAAGCCTTCTCGCATACGCGTGACCCTCTAAGTTTTCAATAGGAGTGTGGTTATGCTTCGCCTTCGTCACCTCGATCCTCCAAACACTTCCGGATGATTCCGAAAACCCGATCATCTCGAACGGGCAGCCTATTTTCTTGCTACCCGTTTTCCTCTGTGTAGCTATACTCTTATGCTCCCCACCAAAAGTACATTGAAACCAAATCTTGTAATTCTCTCCTCTTTTATTCGACCTCTTAGTCACAATGAGGTAACCGTTGTCTTTTGCCGTGTCTTGTACCCAACGCACCAACTCTTTACGTGACGAAAAGGTCTGCGTCGTATCAAACGAAAACGTAACCGGGTAACAGCCTTCCTCGTCAACAGACACATCCCCCGGCTCACCATCGTCACCGAGGTCCGAATATACTTGATGTTCAAAGTTGTGCTCACCACCGTAACCGAAATTCGAATAACCTTGTAAGCTCTGTTGACAACCGTAACTGTCGTTTGGACCACACTCCTGCTGTACAAAGCTGTACTCGCCACCGTAACCGAAATTCAAATAACCTTGTTGTGCGTAAGGGTCCTCCACAGGGGTATTCAAATCCAGCGTCACCGTGTTATCACGATAACGAATGCCAGATACAACCTCTGCCTCCCTCAAGTTGGACGAGACCGGTTTCTCATACGAGTCAGAAATAGCGGTCCCCTCGTAAGAATCAGGAACAACTGTCTCGTCAGAATATTGACCGAAAATATAGTTGTTTAACCACGACATCGTTTTTTCAAGAGATGTAACTAATACAGCAAAACCGCGCGTTATTTTGAGAAGAAACACAACGGATCTGAAATGAAGGCAAAATGTATATCGAAGACAATGTGTGTGATCGAAATGTGTGTCTCACAGGTTGCTTTTAAAAGGGGAAAAGGGTGAAATTTGGGGTCGAAGCGCCGCGCTATGGCCAAAGCGCGGCGCTTAGGGTTAACGACAAAACATCATGATTAGCTTTATGTCTGTCAAACAGTGTCGAATGTTTCAAACGTCAATCGAAGCACGTATTGTCGATCGAAGCGCCGCGCTTTGGCCATAGCGCGGCGCTTTGGGGTGTGAAAATAATTTTGGGCGTGTGCAGCTAGCATGACCCTTTTAAATTTCAAGAAAGTCTATTTGATGATATATCATGTTATGGAAATAAGTGAGTTTCAACTGAGACATCAACATGTGTTGTGTGTGAGTTTGCTATTTACGTCTTTTATTGTTTACACATAGGGGTGAACAATTATTTGGGTAGGATAAAAAAAAACCAACAACCGACCCGAAGAAAGCTCGAAACCGAATCCAACGCTATCGGTTTAGTTCAGATTTTAGCAAATTTTGGTTTCGGTCTCGGTCTCGGGTTCAGATCATTTTAGCAAATTTCCGTATCGGTTCAGATTTTAGAAAATTTTGGTTTCAGTCTCGGGTTGGGTTTTGGGCTGAAAAACTCACATGAGCCACGAACCGACCCGAAGAAAGATGGTTCGTAGAGGGGCTAGAGAATTGATGTACGTTTTCTTTGATTTGATCTTGATAACCAGTTTCGTTCATCTTTCTTGTGCTACCATATTATTACGAACCTGATAAACTCGTATGCCTTAGTTTTCTTGCATTCTTCAGTGGCGGCTAGTAAGTGAAAGAAGACCCTAGCACTATATGCCGAGAGTTATAGCATTTTAAAAGCCGAAATTAGCAAGATACAACTCTCATAGAGTAAGGTATAAGTTGTTAAAGCTAGGGCTGTAAACGAACCGAACGTTTAGCGAATAGTTCGTGAACCGTTCGGCAGGAAGTTCGTTTATGTTCATTCGATTAGCTTAACGAACGAACACGAACAAAAAATTTCGTTCGGTTAGCTTAGCGAACGAACATGAACATATGTCTCGTTCGATCGACTGCGTTCATGAACATTAGGTAATATGTTCGGTTACGTTCGTCCGTGTTCGTTTGATTATATTAAAAAATAATAAATAATAAACATTTTATCTAAACATATTGAAAACTTGAAACCCTGTTTTTTTCTAAGTTAGCTAAAATTTGGACATGCTAAGACATTTTTGGGATAATTATGTCTAAGTTAGTTAAAGTTGATTCATCGTTTGGTGGTGTATTAGACTTCTTGTGTTTTGATTTATCATTTGATGGTTGTATTTAACTACTTATATCCAATGTTTAAGGATAACAATATTTTTATTTTTTTATTTTCAAGTTAAATGTTCGTTTGCGTTCTTTTTCATTTGTTTGCGTTCGTTTGTGTTCGAGACCAGTGTTCATGAACTGTTCGTGAACAACTAAATTTCCTTAACGAACGAACATTAACATAAACTTATGTTCGGTATGCGTTCGTGAACAGTTCGCGAACATGTTAATTTCCTTAACGAACGAACACGAGCATGGCCGTGTTCGTGTCCGTTCGGTTCGTTTACAGCCCTAGTTAAAGCTCTTTGTTGTGGGTTTTGAATATTATGGTGATATGAAAGCAGAAAATATAAAAAATACTAAAATAAAATATTCTTAATATATCAAAGTGCTTAAATCATTAATCTTGTAATTTTTTAAACTTCCTATAAAAAAAGTCAATTGTTATAAAAATGTAGTTAACTTGTAGCAATAATCAACTAGTTTAACACCCGTCCGATGGACGGGTTACGTTAATGTTATATATATATATATATATATATATATATATATTAACAACATGAATGAACTTATAGGGTGGGGTTCGGCTACAAAGTCCATTTTTCCTACAAAGTGTACAAAGTCATAAAACACCACAATTTCAGCTATAAAACACACTCAAAACCCACAAATAAGAGAGTGAAGATCACTAAAACACAATATCCAAATCCTAACATTCCATAAAAACTTCAAACACATTATTGTAGAACTATGAATATAAAACACAGCATAATAATCAACATAAAACACACTAATGTTAGTCATTCGTTAATCAAAGGCTTATCATCCAAACCACAACACAAAACCCACATATATGGCGTTTTAGTAATCTTCACTTTGTTATTTGTGGGTTTTGAGTGTGTTTTATGGCTGAAATTGTGATGTTTTATGACTTTTTACACTTTGTAGGAAAAATATACTTTGTAGCCAACTCTCACCCTGAACATGACAAACAAAAGCACAATTTTTTAATTTAGCAAATTTCACCCACAAAATGATAGAAACGGGTTAGTACCATGGGCGGCTCTTTAGGTGTGCGGGGAGGACTTCCGCACAAGGCCCGTTTTTTCGAGGGGCACGGGATTTTTTTAAAAAATTCGATATATATATGTTATTTAAAAGAAAAATTGTACACACATAACAAATCCAATATAGAGGCCCATTATAAAAAGGTTTGTATTTTTTTATAATTTACCCAACTTAACAATAGGTTTATTGGGCCCAATCCAATACTAATATGATTAAAAAAAAGAGTAAACTACAATTTTACCCCCTGTGGTTTAAGTCAATTGGCACTCTGACCCCTCCCTGGAAAATATTGCTATTTGCCCCCCAACATTGTTGGTATGTCGCAAGATTACCCCCTGTTAACAGTCAACGGTTGTTTGACTGTTATAGGTAAGGGTATTTTGGTAATCATACCCCATATTTATATTTATTATTATTATTATTATTCCATAATGCACACTATCTTCTTAATCAAATTATTCTTGTTCAAAAATGTATTTCTTGTTGCACACAGGAAGGAAGAATGAAACCATTAATGGAGGGTTTTACTCTTCTATCCTCTCTTCCTTATCACTTCCGCTTCTCCAATATCCTCTTAAATTCTCAGCTTCTTTCAGAAATTCCAAATGTTTCACTCGGCGCACCAACACTTGTATCAAACTTCATCCAATTCGCATATCTTCTCTACGTGCTACTGGTAACTTCTTTCTTCCTGTTGTTAAAAGATGAACCATTCATTTACTTGTTATGTCAAAGAAAGAAGAGCATTATGGAAAGAAAGCCTATATGCTCTGTAGTAGGTGACCCACTGGTTGGCTTGGCTTCAAATCAATTCATAGCCACTGTAGTCAACATTGAAACCCTAGCCATCGCTTGAATTGGGGTTGTTGACCGCCGGTGCGGTGACCGGACAAACCTGTACAACAATTGTTGTTGCAAATTAGGCCGGCACTCCAACTTCTACATCATCTAATAACCCAGATCTGGAATAGGAACCATCTCACCCTGTTTCTCTCTCTAAAAACCCCGTCATTGTCTCTCTCTACAAACTACGACCGCGTAGGGTTTGGAACAGGAACAGGTACAGATTCACCACTGTAGGTGGCTAGGGTTAGAGTTTGGAATAGGAAGGAGGTGGTGGTTGAGTTGATGGTGGCGGTGGTGAGAAAGGGGAAGCAGGTGGTGGCTGAGTTGATGGTGGCGGTGGTCAGAAGAGGAGAAGGAGGTGGTGGTAGAGTTGATGGTGGCGGTGGCCAGAAGAGGAGAAGGAGGTGGTGGTGGTGATGAACTTGAGAGTATGAATCTGGGAATGAAGAATGAACTGCTGATGATGATGAACATGATGTAATGGATTTGGTTGATTCTTGATTTTTTATATAATTTTAATAAGATAGGGGCAAAAACGACTTTTCACAGGTTATTAACAGTCAAACAAACGTTGACTTGACAGAGTTGGGTGCCAGGGGGTAAGAGTTCAGCGTTTCCCATTAGTTGGGGAGGCAAATTGCAATATTTTCCAGGGAGGGGTCAGAGTGCCAATTGGCTTAAACCCCAGGGGGTAAAATTGTAGTTTACTAAAAAAAAGAAAAAGAAATACGTAGCAGGAAACTGGATGGACGAACAGCAGCAGGAAACTTGAACGACGATTTGGAGACTGGCGATTCAGTGTGAAACATGTTGAAGATCAGGTGAATTATATTGTTTATCGTTAAAGCATATGGACCCATTTTTTCGAGCTTGAACAGGGTACATGAATTCTCAGAGACGCCACTCCGGGTTACATTAATGTAATATATATTAACATGAATGAACCTATATTGTGCACTAAACAACATTACAAACAAAAACACCATTTTTTAACTATAAAAGGAAAACGAATGTCAGATAGCTGTATACAATTTGGGCCTGTTGTACTGTTGCTGGGCTTAAACCTGCAGCCCAAATGCAGTACATATTTTGAAAAGAAAGGAACCACAATCACGTGGGCCGGTGGCAAGTGGCAACCTTGAAGACTAGCTATATTATAGCAAAGCCTCTTAATAATTCTTGCTTTTCACATTTCATTTGGATTTGTAATTTGTAATGGTTCTAAAATAATATTATAGCAAAGCCTCTTAATAATTCTTAACATAATTTGATATTATTAGCTATATTAATACTAGTTTTTTCTGTTCAAGTTAAATATGTTTAACTATTAACAAATGAAGAAACAACTCTATAGGCTCATATTTAAATTTATAAATCTTAATAATCATATAACCCTTTATATATACAATTTTCTAATAACATTATTACATAACTCATTTAGTAAAATCCAATTATAAAATTATATTTACAAAATATTATATGATCATAAATCTAATTATAAAATTATATTTACAATATATTATATGAGATAAAAATAGACATTGGTTGGGTTTCCTCCCTCGGGCCAATTGAGGGATGAAACACTCAAACACCCTGTGTCCACCGTAGAATATCCCCTTCATTTGATTTGATTCCAACATCGTGTGCAACATAACATAGGATCTTCTACATACCTTCTCTCTGTTCCAGATGAGTTTATTACAGAGGAGAAAAACACAGCTGGGCTGGAGGAGAGATTCAGTTGATTGATCCTTCTAATCTGTTGCAATTGTTCTTCACATCAGGTGCGTTCGAACCACCATAATCACTGTCCCAAAAAGTCATTTATACCTCCGTTTTAGTTACTGTTTTGATTTTAATCTTTGCCCCCTTTGTGGGTTTGTTTTTAATCGTAAATTTCTCCTATTGATGAAGATTGCTGTTTACTGTGATGTGTATTTTTTACCATTTAATTCAGAGCTTGTAAATAAAGAAATATAAAAATGCTTTGCATAGGGACTAATAAGAGCTGTCATTTGAATCACATATTCATGTAAAATGAAATACTACCCCATTAGTCTATGCAGTAGAACACCATACTACAGACTCATGTAAAAAAGAAACAGGCATTCTACACATAATAAGTTAGTTTAAATCCAAAGTAACAACAGTTGATGAACAAAACACAGAGTGACAATTAAGTAAGTTAGGTTAAATAAAGTTACATTGAATCAATTAAAATCATGAACACGAAACCATAAAATTGTGGGTTCCCATGTAATAAATGTCCAACTTCCGGCAAACCCATAAACCCAATTCAATCAAAATCAGAATTCAAACACATAAATGCAATTAAAACTCATAAAATTGAAGTACTAATCAGCAAATCAAACCCATCAATCATCAATTGAGCTTCAATATAAAGAGTGCAAACAGAGTATCAGAATAATCAGGGCACAAAATATAGTAAATTACTAATCGAAATTCCATTTATCAACAAACCCATAAACCCAGTTGTATCTAAATCAGAAATCAAGCACATAAAAGCAATTGGAATTCATAAAATTGAGGTGATACTTGACCCGTACATGACCGGTTGGATGGTTCAAGACCCATTTACCTACCAACCCATGACCCGTTTTCTATTCCGTGACCCATTTAAACAAAATCGGTAACCGACTTGACCCGTACATGACCGGTAACATCAAAATAAAACCCAACACCCACTGATGTTACGGGTTGTGTACGGGTCAAATCGGTTACTAAATCTAAGTCCTCCACTTATGGGTGGTCAAATGTTGTTGACTTAAAAAAACTTATACTTAAGACTTTGATTGTTATTAAAATGCTGATTCAATGAACAAATGTGACCGCTTACTCCATTTTGCTGTATATTACACTGCTAAAATCTTTCTCAATACTGGTCTTGAAGATCCTTTAGCAATTAGCACGCCATGGGTATAAGTTCCCTGCAAGTATAGTAGTAACATATAATATATTCGGTTGGCCCACTAGTGCTTTAAGAAGATCACAAATTTACAATAATACAATTTATATAACACTAATCTAATTTTCTAGATGAAGCAAATAAGATGTCTGCAGTAAAACTAGAGTATGAGTCTACGTTCCATCAAATTAAGACTTTTGCTTTCTAGAAAATATCTTAAAGAAATGGAAGATAACCCAAATGAGCAATTTACGTAGAAATTGCCCCCTCTAATTGTACAGGGAAAGAAGTAAAAACTCGCACACGAAAGTATAAAACCAAACCTTCAGAAGCCTCTTTATGAGCAAGGTTGACATTCATTAGCCCTGCTGCAGTTTCTATTCCAGCAGCACCTGTGCGTTTGTTTACTTTGATCAACTTTGGCTTCATCCACCTTTAAAGCGTTTTGATTGTCTTCATCATCATCATGGTAGCTTAGCCTAAGGGTTGGAACAATTTCATTTGCATTTCCTAAATCCCATATCTCACTATTCAACAGGTCATCCCAATCTTCTCCATCTGTTTTTGTTCTCAATAGCCTTTCGATTGCCTTTATAGCCAAAGGCAAACCACCACATTTTTTCACAATACCATCACCTTGTGGTTTTCGTGTTGCATGTGAGTTAAAGTTACCATCACCTTGTGGGTTTAGTGCTCATTGAAGCTCCTGCAGAACGTGCAATTTTGCCACCAGCATCTTCTGATGTTTGCTTCTTACCAGCTTTTGCCCTGACTCCTACCCCCAAGTCAGATTTATTAGGTTGAAAACAGAGACATACACATACATATATATAAGTTGGACCAATAAACCGGTTAGTACATACATGAACACATATAGATATGTGAAAAGAAGACCATGAAGCCGCAATTTGAATTACAAATTCATGTAAAAAAGAAACAGGCATTCTACTCATAAGTTGGTTTAAATCCAAAGTAACCAGTAACAACAGTTGATGAACAAAACACAGAATGATGGGTTAAGGTAGAGATGACAATTCCAATGCACTACTTAAGAACATGTAGACTGGGGCTATGTTTTATTTTCGAAAAGGTCAAACGGGTAATTAAATTGAAAATGGCTGGAACGGGTCAAAAGTCTTCTATGATAGCTTGGATGTAGATTTATTTTGTACACGATTACTCCATTTCAATCTCAATTTTGTGGTCCCATTTACCTTGTGAAACACGAAAATGATAACCAGAGAAAAATAAAGCACAAGAAAAATTGAGCTAACAGGAATAGAGGTGACTTTTTCTACTCATTAAGCAATCAACTCATGTTAAATTTTATATCTACAGAATCACACGCTTTGAAATTAAAGTCCCAAATGTAATCTCTATGCAATAAACCTCCAAAAATAGTTCACTATCCAACTAATATAGTTTTTGTAATCAGATTTGAGACTTGAAAACACTAATAGTTTATAAACGTATTTAAAATGTTTTGACATAAAGTATTTTTGGGTCAACCCAGTACACGACATGTTTGACCAGTACAAAGTTTACTTATTTTGACCTGTTATTCAACTTTCAAGCCGGCCAGCCAACCAACCAACCTAGTCTTGATAAGGTGGGCCCGCTCATGGATACACGTAATGGATACACAAGCGTGTCCATCTTAACCAAACCATACAATGAGCTAGATCAAAATGCATAACAGAGTTCAAGAATCCTACACAGCCAAATCAATTAGCTCTAATAATTGAAGGTGATGAATGCAGAGTTTGATAGAACATCAGAAACAACGAAACAGTAAACTGACAGCATACAGATGAACAGTAATTTAACAACCCAGTCATATAACGTCACTAAATTTCAAATGTTCGTTTAATACAATCAGATGGGACCACAACAACATCAAATTAGGTCACCGCTCAGTGAGGTTAACGAAGTCATATTTCATCGTATAGCTCTTTTACCTGTCCCAGTTTGACTATAAAGGTCAAAACAACAATTTTCCAAAATTGGAATTGATATGAATATATTTTGATTTTCATAAAAAAAAATTAATATGTATGTAAAAACATACCTTATTTAAGGCAAGTTCATTGTGCCGTCGAATTGAAGCTCCTGCAGAATGTGCAATTTTGACACCAGCATCTTCTGATGATTGCTTCTTACCAGCTTTCGTCCTTGCTCCATATCTATCTACAAAGAATTTCAAGTTGAAGTGAAACTAATAGAACTAAAATTGCATAAAAAAGCCTGTTGCCTTGATACCATATTATATTATCTTGTACACAAAATTTCGTCAGAAACTGTGAGAATGAAGGAGGGCAATTTCAACCCATTTACTTATGAATGTCAAGATGGGTCGATTTGGTTTGTTTTCCACTTTTTCTATCTCAAACTGATCTGATACATAGGGGCATATGGCTTTAAAGTTTACACTTTATTAGTGAAGCGGGTCATATAATGAGCATCTTTATTCCGTCGTCTTAATAGCATAAATAGAATGTTGAAGAAGATTGCTGTTTACTGTAATGTGTATTTTTTACCATTTAATTCACAGCTTGTAAATAAAGAAATATAAAAATGGTTTGCATAGGGAATAATAAGAGCTGTCATTTGAATCACATATTCATGTAAAATGAAAAGCTACCCCATTAGTCTATGTAGAAGACCATATTAGTCCCTATACTATAGTACTTTGTCTAAAAAAGTACTACCCCCAAATTGGATTTATTAGGTTGAAAAAAGAGACATACACATACATACATACATACATACATACATACATACATACATACATACATACATACATACATACATACATACATACATACATACATATATATAAGTTGAACCAATAAACTGGTTACTACATACACAGATATATGAAGGGGAAGACATACACATGCAATTTGAATTACAAACTCATGTTAAAAAGAAACAGGCATTCTACTCATAATAAGTTAGTTTAAATCCAAAGTAACCAGCAATTACGTGTTCATAAATTTGAAGTATTAATCAGAAAATCGAACAGTGCAAACAGAGTATCATAACAATGAGCACATAAACGCAATTGTATTTAAATCAGCGATCGAGCACATAAAAGCAATTGGAATTCATAAAATTGAGGTGATACTTACAGGATGCGTGTGTGGATGGTTTCTCGTGTACTCTCTAAACCCTAATTTCATCCTCTCATTCTCATCACAAACCTCCCAATCTTTCAGTCATTCATAACCCTACCTATTTAGTTTCAATCAAGAGCTGCTATTTCTCCACCAATCAGTGAAACCGACACCCATGAGATGAGAGAGGAAGAGATTTCATGAAAAGATGATGAAGAAGATGATAAACAGAGTTGGGTTTGTGTAATTTAAGGGTGGCATCAGCTCTAGGCCACTGGTATAATGACACAAATCAATAACCGGGATGAATCGGCGACGACGACACGATGGCCGGAAGTGAACTCCAAAACGGGAAGAAGATTAACTGGTTTAAGTCCAAAACGGAAGCCATTTTGCTGTATATTACATTGCTAAAATCTTTCTAAATACTACTGTTGAAGATCCTTTAGCATGCCATGGGTATAAGTTCCCTGCAAGTTTAGTAGTAACATATAAGATATTCGGTTGGTCCACTAGTGCTTTAAAGAAGATCACAATTTACAATAATAAAATTTATATACCACTGATCTAATTTTCTAGATGAAGCAATTAAGATGTCTGCAGTAAAACTAGAGTATGAGTCTACGTTCCTCCAAATTAACACTTTTCCTTTCTAGAAAATATCTTAAAGAAATGGAAGATAGCCCAAATGACCAATTTATATAACACTAATCTAATTTTCTAGATGAAGCAAATAAGATGTCTGCAGTAAAACTAGAGTATGAGTCTACGTTCCATCAAATTAAGACTTTTCCTTTCTAGAAAATATCTTAAAGAAATGGAAGATAACCCAAATGAGCAATTTACGTAGAAATTGCCCCCTCTAATTGTACAGGGAAAGAAGTAAAAACACGCACACGAAAGTATAAAACCAAACCTTCAGAAGCCTCTTTATGAGCAACGTTGGCATTCATTAGCCCTGCTACAGCTTCTATTCCAGCAGCACCTGTGCGTTTGTTTACTTTGAACAACATTGGCTTCATCCACCTTTAAAGCGTTTCGATTGTCCTCATCATCATCATGGTTTCTTAGCCTAAGGGTTGGAACAATTTCATATGCATTTCCTAAATCCCATATCTCACTATTCAACGGGTCATCCCAATCTTCTCCATCTATTTTCGTTCTCAATAGCCTTCCGATTGCCTTTATAGCCAAAGGCAAACCACCACATTTTTTCACAATACCATCACCTTGTAGTTTTAGTGCTCATTGAAGCTCCTGCAAAATGTGCAATTTTGCCACCCACGTCTTCTGATATTTGCTTCTTACCAGCTTTTACCCTGACCACTACCCCCAAATCGGATTTATTAGGTTGAAAACAGAGACATACACACACATATATATAGGTTGAACCAATAAACCGGTTAGTACATACATGAACACATACAGATATGTGAAAAGAAGACCATGAAGCCGCAATTTGAATTACAAACTCATGTAAAAAAAGAAACAGGCATTCTGCTCATAAGTTAGTTTGAATCCAAAGTAACCAGTAACAACAGTTGATGAACAAAACACAGAATGACAATTAAGTAAGTTAGGTTAAGCAAAGTTACATTGAATCCATGAAAATCATGAACAAGAAACCCTAAAATTGTCAGTTCCCATGTAACCCAATTCAATCAAAATCAGAATTCAAACACATAAATGCAATTAACATTCATAAAATCAAACCCATCAATCAGCAATTGAGCTTCAAATCGAACAGTGCAAACAGAGTATCAGAATCAGGGCACAAAAAATAGTAAATTACTAATCGAAATTCCATTTATCAACAAACCCATAAACCCAATTGTATCTAAATCAGAAATCAAGCACATAAACGCAATTGGAATTCATAAAATACAGGATGCGTGTGTGTATGCTTTCTCGTGTACTCTCTAAACCCTAAACTCATCCTCTCATTCTCATCACAAACTTCCCAATGCTTCAGTCATGCATAACCCTACCTCTTTAGTTTCAATCAACACTTGCTATTTCTCCACCAATTATTGAAACCGACACCCATGAGATGAGAGAGGAAGAGATTTCATGAAAAGATGAAGAAGAAGATGATAAACAGAGTTGGGTTTGTGTAATTTAAGGGTGGCATCAGCTCTAGGCCACTGGTATAATGACACAAATCAATAACCGGGATGAATCGGCGACGACGACACGATGGATCCAAAACGGGAAGAAGATTAACTGGTTTAAGTCGCCATTAATGATTAGGTTGGGCCAAGTCCAACTTGTTAAACAAAGTCACTTAAGCCCAACTTAATATTACTAGACTTTAGGGAGCTAATTAAAAACTGATTTATTTGTAATTGGTTTCAAACGGGCCCAAAAAGGTGGTTTGTAATAAAAAAAAATTGAATAATTAGGTTTAATAACCATGCAAATCAATTGCTTATTTCAATATAACAATCATCAATTATTAAAACTTAATTATATTTAATTAGTTAAGAGAGGCCATTAACCTATGTAGTCTCTAAAGTCCAAACCTCTCGTGGCCACCCCTTTTTCTATATCTTTTCATAGGTTGGCTTCAAGCCCATCAGCAAAGAAACCATGACTAGGTTTGGGTCCGATGGAGAATGTCTAAACAAAACCAGTGCGCTAGGCCCACCAGTTAAAAATTCTAGATAAAGAAGTAAATGATATAAAGATCCCAATAAATCTCCTTCTTTTTCTGCAAGGTGATTTATTTGAAAAGAAGATCAATATATATCCTGAAAGAAAGTGAAAAAAAAAGGCATTAAATCAATAACTTGTTTTTCCAAATAAACCATTTGTCAAGCCGTAAAATTTGGTGCCGGGATGAAAACACAAAAAAAATATTTAATTTATGCATATTGAAAGAGTCAAAAGTGTATTTAGTAAACAGGTACCAGTAGTAGTAGTAGTCTCTGGTGTTGATGCAGGGGATATGAGAGACTATGGGCCTGTTGACTATAGTGGGAGCCTCTTCCATTACACCTTTCTTCAAGATTTTGGCATCCACAGGTTTCCATCCATAATTGGACGGTCTATGATAAAAAGACATTTTAACAAAGTGAGATTCTATAGCCCAAAGTTGTTGGTAATCAAAGACACAATTGATTGAATTCAAAGAATAAGAACAAAATTAACAAATGACACAAACTAAATTTCTGATTACTGAATCATGCTTGACAATCGTTCCCTACTTATACATATTGAACTGGCGTGAAACAATCGACGCAGCGATTGAGATATACCGGTTTACTTAAATGACACCCTAAACCCCTTATATAATAAACTATAGACCTTAAACATACTTTACAATGATAACGCTTATACCTATGCCTGGAAAAATGAGCGGGTCAGATTGAGTGTAGTGACAGATCAAAATGGGTTCGGGTCAGAATGGGTGCTGGTCAGAACGGGTCATGTTAAGGAAAGGGTCATTTTGGTTTGGGTCAGATTGGGTTAATGGATTTGGGTTAGATTGGGTTCGGGTTAGAACGGTCATTTTACAGATTGATGTCTGCACCCAGCAGTAATAGAATCTCTATTCCCTACAGTGTAAAACAGGCCCGGTTATTGGGCTGGGCAGCCCGGGCGAATGCCAAGGCCCAAAATTAAAAGGTGCCCAAAATTTGAAATGTTGTATACATATATTTTATTGATGATTGGGGCTTGGGTCATTAGGGTTGGAGTGCTTCAATGGGACGGCTAAAAGAGGTGGGATATCTGGGGATGAGAGGCTTTCACTTTTGATTATATGTTTTTAAGTGAAAAAATAAGTGTCTACGGTTAAACCTTTTTTTAAAATAAAGGACAAAACTAAATAACATCTTTAACTTCATAAAATACTTATTGTATTAAAAAGGAGCGTCTGTTTTAATATTTTCTAACATAAAATAAATTATCCCTCAATATTCAATAATTTGTTAATTTAATAGTTTAATAAATTTTAATTATTAAATAATCAAAATAAATAAGTAATTTTATCTTATCAATATTCTACGGTGAATATTTGAAAACAAACAAGTATTAGTGTATCTAGACTTTATATGATGAAAATGTAATATCGCACTAACTTATGAACATATTTTTTTAGCAAATTACTTTTTGAGTCCCTGTGTTTTAGTGGTTTTTAACCACTTGAGTCCATAATCAAAAGGTTTAATGCCTTGAGTCCCTAACCGTTCATTTTATAACGTTTTGAGTCCAATTTTGTTCATTTTACAACGTTCTGGGTCCAATTTTGTTAAAAAAAAAATTGGACTCAAAAGGTTAAAATTTGGACTCAAAGGGACTCAAATGGTTATAAAAAGCGTCTAGGGATTTAAGGTGTTAAAATATTTTGATTTTGGACTCAAATGGTTAAAACCAATAAAACACAAGGACTCAAAAAAGTAATTTACTTTTAATTCTGGATTATTGGCACAAGAAAGAAACCCACAAAAAAATAAATCTAAGGGTAAATAACGCTTTTCGTCCTTTATGTTTATATCGAATTGCAGTGGATAGTCTTTAACTTCAATAACTACAGTCACAATCCTTTATTTGGAAAACTTGTTACACCTTTCGTCCTTTACCACTAACCAGGTTAAATTTTTCAGTTAACTTTGGTCACATAAGGTTAATTTAGTCTTTTAACTTTAAAAGAATTTTAATAAATAAAACAAAAATAATTTAATCACCACAAACCCCTAATATTTACTAATAATTAATCTAAAAAATAAAAATAAAACACAAAAATCCTTAAAACATGTATAGCCCTTGACCAACATCTTCTCCATCTCTAGTGAAGCATCCCATCTACGCAGCAACTACAACCACCACAGCCAAGAACTTCATTTCCAGTGAAGCATCACCATCATTGCACCTGTGAGGGGATGGGATCGCCGAATGTTTTACATCTCATCAACACCGCCACCACGAACTTCATCTTCAGATTTGAGGCTTTTGGGGGTTGAAGAGGTGAGGGGATCGCCAAATATGTCACCTCTCATCAACATGACTAAACACATCCAATGTTCCTTCATTTGTTGTTGCAGGTGTAGAAGAGAGATTGGGTGTAGTGATGGATCAAAATGGGTTCGGGTCAGAATGGGTGCGGGTCAGAACGGGTCATGTTAAGGAAAGGGTCATTTTGGTTTGGGTCAGATTGGGTTTAGATCAGAATGGGTTTGGGTCAGATTGGGTTCGGGTTAGAACGATCATTTTACAGATTGATGTCTACACCCAGCAGTAATAGAATCTCTATTCCCTACCGTAAAACAGGCCCGGTTATTGGGCTGGGCAACTGCCAAGGCCCAAAACTAAAAGGGGCCCAAAATTTGAAATGTTGTATACATATATTTTATTGATGATTGGGGCTTGGGTCATTAGGGTTGGAGTGCTTCAATGGGACGTCTAAAAGAGGTGGGATATCTGGGGATGAGAGGCTTTCACTTTTGATTATATGTTTTTAAGTGAAAAAATAAGTGCCTATGGTTAAACTTTTTTTTTTAAATAAAGGACAAAACTGAATAAGATCTTTAACTTCATAAAATACTTAATGTATTAAAAAGGAGCACCTATTTTAATATTTTCTAACATAAAATAAATTATCCCTCAATATTCAATAATTTGTTAATTTAATAGTTTAATAATTTTGATTATTAAATAATCAAAATAAGTAATTTTATCTTATCAATATTCTTAAGTGAATATTTGAAAACAAACAAGTATTAGTGGAGCTAGACTTTATATGATGAAAATGTAATATCTTATGAACATATTTTTTTTTAGTAAATTACTTTTTGAGTCCCTGTGTTTTAGCGGTTTTAACCACTTGGGTCCAAAATCAAAAGGTTTAACGCCTTGAGTCTCTAACCGTTCATTTTATAACGTTTTAAGTCCAATTTTGTTCATTTTACAACGTTTTGGGTCCAATTTTGTTAAAAAGAGTGGACTCAAAAGGTTAAAATTTGGATTCAAATGTACTCAAATGTTTATAAAAAAAGCGTCTAGGGATTTACGGCGTTAAAATATTTTGATTTTTTACTTAAAATGGTTAAAACAATAAAATACAAGGACTCAAAAAGTAATCTACTTTTTTTAAATTCTGGATTATTGGCACAAGAAAGAAACCCAAAAAAAAAAAAAATCTAAGGGTAAATTACGCTTTTCGTCCTTTATGTTTGTATCGACTTGCAGCGGATAGTCTTTAACTTTAATAACTACAGTCACAATCCTTTATTTGGAAAACTTGTTACACCTTTCGTCCTTTACCACTAACCAGGTTAAATTTTTCAGTTAACTTTAGTCACATAAGGTTAATTTAGTCTTTTAACTTTAAAAGAATTTTAATAAATAAAACACAAATAATTTAATCACCACCAACCCCTAATATTTACTAATAATTAATCTAAAAAATAAAAATAAAACACAAAAATACTTAAAACATCTATAGCCCTTGACCAACATCTTCTCCATCTCTGGTGAAGCATCCCATCCAAGGCCGTCTATCAGGGGGTGCAGGAGGTGCCTGCGATCAGGGCCCAAATCAATACAGGGCCCGAATTTTTTTTTACATTTATATATATATATTCAAAAAAATTATGGATGTTTGTATAAATAAGAGCCTGCTAAAAGACCCAAAGTTTTATAAATAAGGGTCTGTTTAAAAGTTTTTAAAAAATGGTCCAATTAACAAGCCCAAGTGACTAGTCTAAACAAAAACAACGGCCTGCTAGATCAGAGAAAGGAAACAAAACATCGCACTGTCGCAGACAGTATAATATATCGCACAGGGAATTGAGACGATGGAAAATGGAAACAAATCGTCGATCATCATTCGATCAGATTAGAGAATTTTGCGATTTCGCAGTGATTCAAACTTTCAGTGATTCAGTCGCAGCACGACAGCAGTGAGGAGATTTGGGAATAGGGCCCAAATTTGTTTTATCTATTTCATAACAATTATCGTAGTATTATAGGTTTTTAGTATTTATATATTTGATTGAATGATTGATAAGTTTATATTATATGAAGATTTGCGAATAGGGCCCAAATTTTTTATCTCGAACAGGGCCAATTTTTTTTTTTTTTTTTTTTTTTGTGATTTTCGAAGACTGCCCTGATCCCATCTACGCAGCAACTACAACCACCATAGCCAAGAACTTCATTTCCAGTGAAGCATCACCATCATTGCACCTGTGAGGGGATGGGATCGCCGAATGTTTTACATCTCATCAACACCGCCACCACGAACTTCATCTTCAGATTTGAGGCTTTTGGGGGTTGAAGAGGTGAGGGGATCGCCAAATATGTCACCTCTCATCAACACGACTAAACACATCCAATGTTCCTTCATTTGTTGTTGCAGGTGTAGAAGAGAGATTGGGAGAAACAGATCTGAGATCGAAGTTATTGGGCTCGGTGATGGTGGGTTCTTCATTTGTTGTTGCATGTATTGTGTTGCTACTTCTTACCTTGTGAGGTATACATCAGTTGGATTCGGTGGTGACTTTATGTGTGTTTAGAGATGTGTTTGCGGTGGCTATATCCGATGGTGGTGGGGGTTTGTTGGATATGGTGGTGGTGGCGGGGCTCAATTCGGTGGTGGTGGCTCGATTTGGTGGTGGTGGTGGCTGGATTTGATGGCGGTGAGGTTGGTTGAAGAGATGGGGGTAACTGAGAGGGGACAAGGTTGAATGTTTATATTATATAATTTTTTTAAATAAATAAGTAAAATTACCGATCTACCATCATGTGCAAGTCACATGATCAGACATAACTTAAATTTTTAACCTGGTTAGCGGTGAAGGACCGAAGGTGTAACAAGTTTTTCAAATAAATGATTGTGACTGTAATTATTGAAGTTAAAGGTTATCCATTACAATTTGATACTAACATAAAGGACGAAAAGTTTAATTTACCCTAAATCTAAATATTTTTTCACAATTTC
The DNA here is from genome assembly GCA_030545235.1 of Helianthus tuberosus. NCBI lineage: Eukaryota > Viridiplantae > Streptophyta > Magnoliopsida > Asterales > Asteraceae > Helianthus > Helianthus tuberosus. The sequence continues at coordinate 230,900,344 of CM060423.1, read as the reverse complement.
ACACAAACCAATGAACCATACAAGGTTAATATATAAATTGATTGTTGAATATTATCATCTTTCTAAAAACGCTAAAAGAGCCGTACGATTCACTCAAATAAGTTTGATTATTTTGTTACACTACTTTTATTTTGTTTATTTTACAACAATTATCGGTGTATTGTGATTTCATGATATATAATTGATAGGTTTATATTACAAGTAGTGGACCCAATTTTTTTTCTCGTCGTCCGAGGCCCAAATTCTTTTTATAATTCTCGGAGACGGCCTGCCGTAAAACCTTTGCTTTCTTAATTAAATTAAAATAGAAATTGAAATTGTAACAGATGTTGAATAGAAATTCATTTTAATTGAAAAACTAAAATTCAATTAAACTTAAAAGAAAACAGTTTTATTTTGGGGAAAAAAAAGCAAATAAACACAAATCAAATATTAAAATATACTAATTGAGAAACGAACAACCAATGATCGTTTCTGTTTCGTCTGGTGAGGCAGCAACGATTCATAATTCATGCGGTTTCAATTCAGTAATCGCTCCAGCTGATCTCTCGCATATGTCAACCCGTTTGGGTTCGTAACTGTCAGCCATTGAGTGATCATTTACACACTCACCGGTTACACCATCGATCCGTTACGTTACGACCTCCGCATAACATCGAAACACCGTCGTTTAATATGTTACCAATTTTATGGTGGTCGGCGTCGCTAGTTTACCGGAACACAGAGATGGTGCGTAAAGGAGACGAGAGTAGAGGAGAATCTGTAAGCTTCTAATATGGTGGTTTGGTGAGATTTTTCTAAGAACTAATTTTGTGTGAGAGTGACGATCTCAGATCAACAAGAATGTATATGTTACAAAAAGAAAAACTTAATAAATACTTCTTAGAATATTGAAGAATGGTAATCAATTTTAGTTTGTTTGACATTAAGAATCTTTAAAAGGAACTAGTTTAATACCCATTCGGTGGACGGGTTATGTTGATGTATTGTATAGTAATAACATGAATGAAAATATGAACACAAAGAAATAAAATAGAGCGTCAAATTACACAGAACTATACAAACAACGTGATAAACAAAGCTAACATATATTAAGCGTACATGAAATTACACAATATGACAAACAAAAACACTATTCTTTAATTTGTAATCCAGAAAACAACATGCCTAGTATAACAGTATACAAAGTCATCTTTTAATAACTCTTATGTACTAAAAGAAGTCTCATGTCTCAAATGAGGAAAAAAAAAACTAGTGTATGATACATGTACAAAGATTGCCCTTCCACGGCAATATAGGGGTAAGTTCACCATTTTGTGTATGGTTTGTTTTTTATGAAATCGATATCACCTGACCATCTAATTTGTATCTTTTGCAAAGATCATGCATTTTTTTCAAATTTTTTAATTCTTTGTCATCAGATATATTCACATCATTGAAAACAACTTCTACAATAATGTTTGCTAGTTCATTAAGCTTTTTTTATTTTCAGCATACTACTCAACCTGACTCGTAATGGTCTTCACATGATCACTCGTAATGTTCTTCACATGATCAAGTATTGCCATAAATAATTGGTTTTAAGGGATCACTCTTCAAGAAAAATAGCCAATCATCATACGAGCTATTGATAACGTTATTGTTTTACCAACAACCAACAGACTTGTAGCAACTCCCTCACGACCCATCCATTTAGTGTGCGTTTGGTTCGCAGGAATTCAATGGAATTTAAGGGAATTGGAATCTAAATTTCATCTCTCAAGATGTTTTGTTTACACAATTTGTTGTAATTGGAATTTCATTTCCAATTTTCATGTGTTTGGTTGACAAGGGAATTGGAATTGAAATTCGGCATGAATTCATTCAAATTCCTTTAGCTAAAGGAATTCAAAACCCTTCCTATATGTGAAGAAACTAAAGTAAATTCATTGAAATCTTCGATCATATCGACCCGCACCATTCATATTAAAAACACAAGTTGTGATTTTCAAAGACGACCCTAATTAAAAACACATCCATTCATATTACCAGCAACCACATGTAAAAAACAGAAAAGAATACAAATTCATTCTCATTCATATTGCCCGCAACCAAAATAGAGAAAGGGCAGGGGCGGAGGGCAAAAGGTTCCTGCAACGAATTTTGACATTTGAATTTTGACCATTCATTCGTATTGGGCTTCAAAGAAAAGGAAATTGTTTGGGTAAATTACAGTTTTCATCCTTTATGTTTGATTCAGATTGCAATGGATACCCTTTAACTTCAATAATTACAGTCACAATCCTTTATTGAAGTTAAAGGGTATCTATTGCAATCCGATACAAACATAAAGGACGAAAACTGTAATTTACCCAAATTGTTTTTATCTATGGGCTAAGACCATCCCTATTCACACACAACCCAACTAAACTATTCATTAAAAACGAGACATGGTCCAAACCAACATCAAAGCCTACACGAATTTCGTTATAACCCGTAAATATTTTAACCCTCATATTTTGTTTTATTTTATTTTACATACTTATCGATTCCAAAAAAAATTGATATTCAAAATTGATGAACTAATAAATATTTACAAAACCATTTACCGAGTTTGTAACTAATTATTATTAACCTATAAATAAGCAAGTTATATGTGCATAAAAGGTTGTACGTTTAGTTTTGGGAGTCTTTCAAAAAAAATGAAATTTTCCTTTTTAACCCTAAAGTTTTAGTGTTTGACAATTTAAGTTTAAACTTCTAATCTTTGTTTCCTTTTTAACCCTAAAGTTTTAATATTTGACAATTTAACCTAAAGTTTTAATCTTTGACAATTTAAGTTTAAAATTTTTAATCTTTGTTTCCTTTTTAACCCTAAAGTTTTAATCTTCGACAATTTAAGTTTAAAGTTTTAATCTTTGGTAATTTAACCCCTTTGATTAATTAGATTTTTTACTTCTAATTCAAAAGTTTTCATCTTTTGTGATTTAACCACTTTGATTTTTTTTTGCTTGTGTGTTGTAATCTTGGCTTTGGAGGTTTAAAAAAAAAGGTTATGCATATGGTTGTTGTAACCTTGGCTTTGGGGGTTTTTCAAAAAAGAAATTGATTTTTTTACTTTACACCCAAATGTATTTCATAAATTACTTTTAACACAAAACCATTTGTTTTTTTTTTTTTACTTTTAACACAAATCTTTTTATCTTTTGCAATCTATCCTCACAACTTTTTTTTTTTACTTTCAACTTTGGTCCTTTATAGTTTTCATTTTCTGCAAATTTTTCGCTTTATGCTTCGCTCTAAATTTTGTGACTTAACACATTGCAACGTGCGTCTTTGGTTTAGCGTTTTTACGTTTCGTTCTAAATTTTGCGAGTTAACACGACGCAACGTGCGTGTGTGGGTGAACGTTTTTACATCGTCTATTTTTTTCCCGTTTGACAGGTTCAACACAACGTGCGCGTCCTAAATCAACTTTGTTATAACTAAAGAATCCCCGCCGCATTGCGACGGGTTGTAATTCTAGTTGAAAAATAAAAACTCAATAAAGTGTTGTAACCAGGTTTGTAAGTTGTAACTATCATTTAGAGTAAACTGCCAAAATGGTCCCTGAGGTTTGGTTAGTTTTGTCACTTTAGTCAAAAACTCAAATCTTTTGATTCTGGGTCCTTGTGGTTTCAGTTTTGTTGTCATTTCATCCAAAATCAAAATCTGGTCAGATTTTTAGTTAACACCCAGTTTTTTTGTCTTTTTCTTATCTTTTAATGAAGAACAAAATGGTCTTTCAACGTTTTATTATAACAAAAATAAAAAAGTCTGACCGTTTTGCCCTTCATTAAAAGGAAGGAAAAAGACAAAAAAAACTGAATGTTAACTAAAAAACTTTGACCAATTTTTGATTTTGAATGAAAATGGCAACAAAATTGAAACCATAGGGACCAAGATTCAAAAGCTTTGAGTTTTGAACCAAAATAGCAAAAGTGACCAAACCTCAGAGACCATTTTGACAGTTTACTCTACCATTTAAAACCAACACAGGCAAACAAGTGATCATTGCACGTCAAATTAAAATTCTTTTTTTTAAACATCAACCTTTCTTCTCTATTCCTTTTAAAAAAAATATTCCGACCAAGTTTCCACCCTCGGTCAAACCAAAGCAACTTTTTGTTGCCTACCACTGGGTTGTACCCCGGCACATCTCAAATTTAATACCTCGACATTTCGTTAGTTTGTAAAAAAGTTTAGTTTATTTAATCAAACTAATTAACCATCTCTTAAATAGTATCACGAAGTAGTGAAAATTAATATATCAATAGAGTAAATTACGATTTTGGCCCATGTGGTTATATCAATTTTACTCTTGTAGCCCAAAAAGGAATTTTGTAACATCTGAGCCCCAACATCTTTTTTTTTCTAACCCATTTGGCCCCTAACACTAACCCCATCCATTTACTTTTGGGGGTCAAAAGAGTTAGAAAAACAAGATATTGGGGGGTAAAAAGGGTTAGAAAAAAAGACGTTGGGGGCTCAGATGTTAAAAGATTCCTTTTTGAGCTAAAAGGGTAAAAGTGATATAACTATAGGGGCCAAAATCGTAATTTACTCAATATAGTTTTATTAATTTTATTAGTGAAATAAAACTTGTGGGAACTGATTTTTCTACTTAGCTTAAACTTAGTTCCGTGAGTTATAACCAACTGGGGTAGCTCAGTTGGCCACCGACACCCATATTCCAACACTTGGATCGTTGGGGTCTCGGGTTCGAGACGTGGCAACCCCACCTCTCTCGAACCCCAAGTGTTGGGAGGGTATTTACCGCCAGGGATCCTTGTCGGGTGGTGAACTGGGAGGGGGGATCCCCTCCGCGGTCAGGGGTACCGTGCACCTATCCTTTTTTTTAGTTCCGTGAGTTATGGGCCTATAAGTTGGGCTTAAAAATTAATGGATTCCGTGAGCTGTGGGCCTATAAGTTGGGCTTAAAAGTTAATGGAAATTGCGACCTAGCTTACTAACATGGACAACAAAAGTCTAAACTCTAAGTGAAATATGTAAAGACAATCTCGTTTGACACCGGTTGTTTTCTTTCACGACTCCACGTATCAAAACCAGCCAACTAGCCACTGGGTGTGCAATATTTGACGGACTAACTCAAAAATAAACCGAACCAAATTACATACTTATATCCCAGTCCTCTCTCCTCTACATTGGTGTTCGTAATGTTTGACAGACGCCACTAGAACATCTTATTTGAAAATACATGACCTATTCTCACCAAATCCATGACTTTGCCATCTCATTTGTCACTTAAAGCTCACACACGTGGCTTAAACTTTGTCATCTCATGTTTGAGTGAACTGATTTATACTCTTGCTTTTAACAATTCATTTGGATTTATAATGGTTTTAAAATATCCTAGCAAAGTCTTTTAATAATTCTTAACTACATAATTTGATATTATTGGTTATATTAGCACTGGTGTTTTCTGGCTAAACTAAATTATTTTTATTATTACCAAATTAAGAAACAACTCTATATAATTTGTTGATTTTTCAGACGGTTCGTTAGGCGGTGTCATTTTCAACGAACTTTGATAGGTTTTGGCCTTTATAGGAAAAATCCATGCATGTTACGTCCTTTGGCCCAAATTCAGTTAGTTTTTCTTGTTAGATCTGATCATGTGGACCCCATATAAGGGTATTGTTGCCTTTTCACATCTTAGTATATAAATAAACCCTTTTTTAATAAAATATATAAAATCAACTCTTCCCTTCCCACCCACTCTATTCTTTCTCTCCTAAAAACCCTCATACCTTCACTCTTTCTCTCTATAAAAACCCACCATAAACACCAACATCCACCATGCCCTCAACCACCATCCAGCATCACAATTACCATCCAGCACCGCAACCACTATCATCAACTGCATCTCAACCATCCACCACTCTCATCATCCTTCAAATTAAAATGTAGAGAAAGAGAGTGTGTGTGAGATAGAGAGAACCCAGAGTGAGACTAGAGGGACAGACAATCGGATGGAGAGATAGATAAACCAGAGAGGGGGTGGGTTATGGTAGTCGATTTGGGGTTAGTTTTGGTCTGAAATAGGGGTTGCGGTTTCGATTGCGGTCTAAAATTGGGGGTAAGGTGGTTGTGGTGATGAACTGAAAGAAGGGGATGGTCGGAGAGATATATATATAGAGAGAGAGAGAGAGAGAGAGAAGAGACAATTGAGTGGGTTGTGATAGTTGGAGAGAGAGTGGGTTGTGTGGGTTGTGGTGGCCGGTGAAGGCTGAGGTGGGGTGGTTGGGGGCAAAGAAGGCTGAGGTGGTGGTGGGCAGGGTGGCGATGAAGGCTAAGGTGTGGTGGGTGGGGGTAGATGTGTACAAATCGGTTAATCGGTTATTAAAAACCGGTTTAAAAAAACCGGTTTTTTCACCCAAACTAAAAACCGGTTTTTTTATAACCGGTTCCGGTTACTAACCGGTTTTTGAGGTCCAAAACAATAACCGGTATAACCGGTTGGGACCGGTTTTTCCCAAAAAAACCGGTTTTTTAATAACCAGTTCGGTTAATAACCGGTTTTTGAAGTCAAGAATAGTAACCGGTATAAAAACCGGCGGTTAAAAAAACCTGTTAAAAAAAAACGGTTATAAAAAAACCGGTTAAAAAAAAAACAGTTTCGGTTTTTTTTTTCCGGTTTCGGTTCTAAAACCAGTTTTTTTGTACACCTCTAGGTGGGGGTGGTGAAGGTTGTGGTGGTGTAGGAACGTGGGTTGAGTGCGGTTACATGGATCCATATTTGTTTATTTTACAGGCGACGACTAGAAGTTGTAGGGATTTCGATGGCCGTTCAATTCTCCGGTTAAACCTGGTGGAGGTGGTCGTGGGTTGGGGGTGGCTGGGAGAGAGAGAGGTGAGAAGAGAGAGTTGAGTAATATAAAGAGAGATATTTATTATTTATATATATTATAAATATAAATTTTTAAACTTTAATTTTGATTTATTAATTTAAATATTTTAACTAAATATTTTAATTTTTGATTTATTAATTTAGTCCTTTCAGGTGTGAAATGACAAAAATGCACTCACACGATCAGATTTAACAAAAAAAAATTGACTGCATTAGTGCTAAATGATAAGACATGCAACAATTTTCCCTATAAAAGGCAAAACCTGTCAAAATTCGTTGTAAATGACAACGCCTGAAAAAGGGTATCAAGATAAAGAACAAAACTTGTAAATTTTCCAAAATCGTAATAATAATATAACCCTTTATGAATACAATTGCCTAATCCAATTATAAAATTATATATATATATATATATATATATATAGGGTAAGGTTCATGCGAGAACCACCTTTATTGCGAGAACCAATGTGAACACAACCTAAAATAGCTCAAAAAACCTACCCCCCCCAAGCTAAAATGCTAAAAACTAAACCCCAAAAAAACCTAAAAAAATAAAAAAAAAAACTAAATTTTTTTTAATATTTTTTATGTTAAAATCGCTACTTTTAGTAGCAAAAAAAAAATATATTTTTTTAAAAAAAGTTTTTTTTTTGCTACTAAAAGTAGTGATTTTTTATAAAAAATATTAAAAAAAAAATTGTGTGTGTTTTTAGCTATTTTTAGGCATTTTTGGTTGTGTTCACAATAGTGCTCGCGGTTCTCGCAATAAAGGGTGGTTCCTAACGGATCTTTGTCCTATATATATATATATATATATATATATATATATGATTGAGTTCATTTCAGAATTCTAAATAACTACAGACATTTCAGAACTCTTAATAAACAATCATTTTATACATAAATTTTTGTATTTAGGATCTTTTTATCATCTATTATATGTATTTCTTTGATTACATACATGTTAAAAGTAGTTTACATATGTTTAATTGCCAAAATTATATATATGTGTCATCACTAATTACATATATGTAAAAAAAAATAGTTTACATATGTGTAATTATAAAATTACATATAAAAAATGATAAAAGTACTCTTAACATGTATGTAATCGTAAAAATACGCATAATAAATGATAAAATAATTCTAAACATAAAAATATATAAATAAAAAGATTGTTTATTAGGAGTTCTACGAGTTCTGTAAATATTTATGGTTCTGAAATGATCCTGGCCTTATATATATAGGGTGTGGTTCTAGAGTGAACACTAATGTATTTGCGAACTGAGTGAACAAATCTTGGCCATTGGTTTACACACGTGGATAACTAGGATTTCATCATCAAATCGTAAAATACACTTGTAACAATCCCAAAATTTTTATAAATTATATAAAAACTTATGTTATTAAAAGAATGCATCATTGGTAAGTTGACCAATGGAAACTAGTAGTTTACCCGTCCGCGGTCCGGGTATATATGATTAACACCATCCAAACTCACTACATATTTTAATATCACAATGACTTCTTATCCAACTATTAAGAACATCAATAATTGTGTCTATATTTAAGATAACGATGACTTTTTATTCGATTGCGATTAGTAACTACAACTGTTCTTGTATTGTCATACATCGAATTGTCATACATACTAACGTAAAATCTTACCTCGAATTCGCATAATTTAAAATATTTAAGTAATTATTTGTAAATTGATTAACGTAGCAATTGCTAACACCATTAAATGAAGATAGATGAGATCTATCAAAGTTAGTAATCTTCATTATGTTATTTGTGGGGTTTTTTTTTTTTTTTGTGTTTTATGGTTGACATTACCATGTTTTATTCCTTTTTACACTTTTTAGGAAATTTGTACTTTGTAGCCAACTCCTAACCTATATATACCTGAATACCCCATGTAAATAATAACCGCTCAACTTGACTACCTTCTGAAAAAATTAGGAGTTAGTGAGGGTTGAGGGAGGTTATTTATTTATCAAGAAAGAAAAGTTTTATTAACCATTAATACAACCGTTGATGTTATTAGTTTTGTACGGCCAAGATCAATCGCATACCTTTATATAGCAATATAAAGAAACTCCCATTACCCACGGAACTGCATTTGTTTTTTTTTTTTCAATTGCTTCCTTTTTTGTCGGAAGTGTCTTAGGTGGAGAATGTGGGCAGAAAATCATGGGGGGAACTTACTAATTTGCAGTTTTTTATTTAATTTTATAGTTATTTTGTTAGATCGTGGAATGTTATCTCCTATTTATTAGGCTGACCATGTCAAAGTGTCAACCTGAACTATCTTTAGGAGAAAATTGCTTCAATTAAGAAATAACTGTTACATATTCAAAAACACAATGTCTTCAAAAACACAATGTTAAATTGTATGTATTTAATTATGTGTTACTAAAATACATAAATAACCGTCAAGAACGTATTAAAAACACAATGTCTTCAAAAACACAATGTTAAATTGTATGTATATTATGTGTAACTAAATTACATAAATATTGAGTTATGACTTTTCTAACACAATGATTTATAATACTGCAGCTTATAGGTCATGGGATAACATTCGAACACATTTTAATGAATTAATAATGGTTAAACAAAATTGATACATCCCGTGTTTTATTTGTTAAAAAGGTAATATCTATTAAGAGATCGAATTAACGGTTGTTTCTTAATATATAATTTAAGTTTTTCTTTCAGGTGTTGCATGCTGCAACTTAAATTGATCCTATGCGTGCTGCAACTCAAATTCATCGTGACACAAATATTAATATACCTTTAAAATAAACATTATATATTACTATGTTACATGTTTAATTAAAATTAATGATTTTTAGTGGAAAATTAGTTTTACTTTTTTATTGGTGCCAGATGATACAATAAAAAATGAATAATTGGATTTAGTAACGAATTTTATGTTGCCTGTATTTTACGGCTGAGATTTAATCTGAGAAATAACTGCCAAGATTGGGACAGGTTCTTAAGATTAAGATTAAGATTAAGAACATCCAAACTATGTGTACATTTAAGATTATCATAACTTCTTATCCAACTGGGATTAGTAGGTGCAACAGTGGTTTAATTGTCGTACCTGTTAACTCAAGTTTTGTTATTTAGTTAACGCAATTTAACATCTTTGCTTCGTTATTTGTAAGTTGATTAACGTAGGAGTTGCTATCACCATAAAATTAACAAAAAAAGATATATACATATTACATGTCTATGATAATTGTGAACATATAGGATTTTCTTATAAGTTTATTGCAATACATAAATGATCGTTATAGTTATGACTTTATATGAATTGCTAGCAATAAATTAAGTAGTTATGCCATACGTTATATTATTATGCGAAAGATTAAATACAAATACCTTTAACGTACGAACTGAAGGTTTTGCTGACAATACTGTTTGTATGAGAACTTTTCCCCTAATAACAAAATAATTTTTTTTTTTGTGGAGTTCTTATAGGTCCATGTAATTGTAAAGGACCAAAAGTATTTTTGTTGTCATACCATGGTTTATTTAATATTGTTTTATGTCTTTCGTATATGATATATCAATAAATTCCTATTTATTCTAAGATCAAATTATATATTACTTTGTGGTTCAGCTTTGCTATGTAATTAGCCTGCAAAGTCAAATCACATTCAGTTAAAGGTGGCAATTTCGACCATTTACTTATGAATTGGGATAACAAAACCAGAAATGAACCATATATCTTACCATCTTATCATCACCTTCTTGACACGCAATTCCAATCGCACCTTGTGCAACAGCAGGAAGAATGTCATTAATAGGAAGAATGGAAGACACATGTTCAGTCATGTTTAACCATTTTAGTCCAGCTAATGCGAATAACGTTGCTACATCAACAAAATGGTTGAAAGTGCAGTTGGTTATTCTGAATGTCGTTAAAAATATGTGGATATTGAGAAGCGGAAGTCAGAGCACCTGGAACGTGTTGTATAAGTAATTCCTAGATCTGAAAAAATTACCCGTTGGATGCAGTCCCGCAAACTTCGGACAGAAAACTGTTTAGACGTCTCTAGGCTCCGCTCCCACATGTATCCAATTATAACCAATCATGTCCGATTCACAACATTTACCAAATACAAAAACTAACTGGTATCATGAATAATGGATATGGTGGTTACCTTAATAGCCAGGCGAGAAGCGTTAGAAAGACACTCTGTTGCTGATGCATTCTGCATATGCACAAACTGTCTGCAATTGTACATGTTATATAATTATATTAGTAGAAAAAAGGCAATTCGAACTTCAACTTAAAACAATAAAACTCCTCTTCGAGCACTCAATGGCGAGTAAAGAATCGATACATACACAAAAAGAAATACCTCCTCAACAACTTTTTCCATCAGCCATTCTGATATGTTAGTAATATCCACTGTTAGTAGTATCCACGGTTATGATATGTTAGTAATATCCACTGTTATGTAGTAATATCAGTTGATAGCTAGTAAGCAGTGGATAGTTAGTAAAGGGGGGTTATCAGTGGATAGTTAGTACATCAGTGGATAGCTAGTAAGCAGTGGATAGTTAGTAAAGGGGGTTATCCACTGTTTGGCCAACTGTTAGTAGTATCCACTGTTATGATATGTTAGTAATATCCACGGTTATGTAGTAATATCAGTGGATAGCTAGTAAGCAGTGGATAGTTAGTAAAGGGGGGTTATCAGTGGATAGTACATCAGTGGATAGCTAGTAAGCAGTGGATAGTTAGTAAAGGGGGTTATCCACTGTTTGGCCAACTGTTAGTAGTATCCACTGTTATGATATGTTAGTAATATCCACTGTTATGTAGTAATATCAGTGGATAGCTAGTAAGCAGTGGATATTTAGTAAAGGGGGTTATCCACTGTTTGGCCAACTTTTTGCTTTGCTATGTAAAAAAATGCTATGTAACACATTCATATTCAAGAGGCACTTGCAGATTTAAGCAGGTCGCCTAAAGATTAAATCCATACCTTCTACCATAGTCTTATAGAGTGATCACAGCGTGAGGTGACTAAAACATTATCATTTATATGTGCCTCATTCCGAAAGTTGGTTAGTTGTTCACTGCATGATTTAGGCAGAAAACTACCTTGAGATGTGTTATGAATGAAGGAGGAAGGAAGCACATAGTTAGCCAACTTTAGTAGACCATCTACAAACATGAGTTTTCTAGTCTACAAAAAAGATTCAAAAAATTATTATTAACATATTAGAATTTTTGAACTTGTTCTCAGTCGAGTGTTGAAATACTCAGTTTCAGTTAATCTTAAACTTTATATTGGAAGCAGCTTATTTTAAACAGTAGATAAAAATATCAACATTATTCTTCGTCCATACTACAAACACTAAAAAAATAGTTTATTTGATTTTAAAAACGTGATAGAGTAGACAAGAATCTATTTAAATCCTTCCATGGCAGGAAAACTATATAACACACAATTAGGGGTGACCTATTTTAGGGTAACTAAAAGAAGCCCAACAAACCAGCCTAACCAGCCCCAAAACGCTAGAAACCTTACCCGAATTTATAGTAATCAAATGTGCATCGGTTCTGAACTTTAAAAGTCTTGGGTCTCGAGCCAGTCCTCAGTGTTTACTCAAGTAAAACCAATTTCTTAAACACAGACCCAAGGTTAAACCAAAACTCAATAAAATTACTGGACCAATACAAATTACCTAGTTTAATTAATAAAAAGATAATAGAATTGCACCAGCCAAGAACAATCAAACAGTTGCAGAACAAAGAAAACATGTAATTAATTACTTCATACCCTTTTCTGGAAGGTAGATTATAAAATTATTATTATACATGATCCTTGTAAACTTGGGTTCCGAACCCCTCTGTAAACAAAGTTCTAGCTTTTAGTGGATCCACTTTCGAATTGAATCAAATATAAGTTACATATACATCATACCAAGGTAAGTTGCCTTGAGGTTCTGCATAACTACTCCCCAGTCATTGATAAACATGAAGACATTGAGTAATTAAGTATAAAGATGCTTTGGTCAACTTGTTTTGACCTGTTACCCGACCCGAAAACCCTCCCATATTGCCTTGTCTTGAGTAAGTTACCAGTAGTATACTGTAACACCTCGAAAATTTACGTCCTATAAGGTGTTGACACGTGTCATAACCTTTGAACGTTGATGACTGTCGTCAGAGTCAATCAAAAACCTAATTAAACTACGTAGATAGCGTAAGTAGGGTATCGTATCCACGGAGAATATGTGGTTAGTGTTTAACTAGAGAATTATTATATATTAAAGAAAAGCAACTCCCACCCAGATTCCCGATTGCAAGTTTAACACAAAAACCCGTTTACAGATTCATAACACCACATAGACATGGCCTCGGAATTAATGAATTTGATTAATTATTAGGGATAGTTTTTAAGATTCACCATACAACCTAATAGCCCATTTATTTATATCAACTACCCACCAATTTACCAACCCGCTAACGATGCAAGTATATCGCCAATACGCTTGATAAACGACAAATAATTCAAATATAAAAAATGTTTACCAAGAATTCAACACAAGTGGTCAAGCTTTACCAGTTAAAAAGAATCCGCAAACAAAGTTTAATGAAAAACAAAATAATCGTTCATCCAAGCAGAAGCCACAAGCAAAAAGATAAAGGTAATGTCCTCCAAGTTTCAGATTCTAGGTTTACACAAAACTTAATTTAATCATTAATTGGACACCACATAGACATGGTGCTGAAAAGTCGGTTAATTTAAGTGGTAATCAAAAATAGGTCTTTGTCATCAGATCTTTTACAGTTCAATTACCCTGTTTACTAGTGTGAGTCAACCTACTCTATGTCACCCAACGAGCTACGAAGTTTTGTCATCAACCGAGCAAGTTGTAAAGTAAGAACTCAAAACAAATAAAAATAGTTCAAAGAAACCAACACATCAAATTGTTTAAACAACGTTGTCAATGTCAAAAACAAATCCAATCATGAATAAAATTAAGAAAAGTATCAAACCCTATGAACCGTTCACTTGGAGAAAACCACCTAATCGCTCATGCCTTAAACCGTGTACAGCCGCCAAAAGGCGGCTGCCTTCCGTGCGTCCCCTCTGTTCCAAAGTCAGCCGTCTCCCAATCAATTCTTTTCTTTCCTAAAAGTTGCGACACCTCTTTTATTCCTCAAGTCAAAGCCACCACCGACCTCTACTCTATTTCTTCAAGGCCTCTTTAAATCTCAGCCCAAAGATCTCGATCATAATAATGGCCCATTTCCAAATAATTAAATATACGGCTCCACTTCTTTTTGTTTGTTGTAATCCATCTATTTGATTGGTTTTGTAAAAAAAAACCAAACCTTTTAACTCCTTGATTCTTTTTCTCGAAAACCACTGACAAAAATTCAAGACATGAATTATATATTAATTGCAACATCATCATTATATTCAAACTTAATTATTTAAGTCAACAACAATATATATGAAAATATAGCAAGAGTCTTGATTATTAGTCACACATTTTTAGCTCGTTTTAACTATAACCCCACCTAATACAAAAACAAATCAATGCAACATCTCTTATACTAATGTCAATGCATTTTTACGAAAATTAATATTCAATGACGTGTACCTAAAATGCATTTAAAACCTGAACCGGAGGTCTAAGGCGGGCCGCGTAAGATCATGAAGATCTTTACGCGGGCCGCGTGCGATGCCCGGTTGCAGAAAAAAACAGGCAGGTGTCTGTCCAGCCTTGTAACCGACTCAAAATGCCATTTTGGCATACCATGGGCGTCCTAAACTGGTTTATAGGCTCTAGGGGGCACTTGTATGCATCTGATGACAATCCTAGACATGCATGGCACCATCTTGAGCAACCGTGAAAACTATATAAAGCTCCATTATTTTGTAAGTTTGATCATTCATGCACAACTTCAACTTCTGATCATTCTGGAGCTAAAGGCCATCTTCTAAGCTTTCCTAATCGTTCATTAGACACTTGTAAGTATGCTTAACCTTCCTTAATCGCGTTTTGCTTAGTTTATAGCTTAAAAGTCAAACCGTCGTAATTACGGTTTGACTTAATGATTAATCGCTAATGGACCAGCGAATAGGCAAACTTAAGGTAGTTATAGGTTGGTAATTATGTGAGCTTTAAACCCTTAAAAGGGCACCCACTGATTCCCATCCTAACTAGGTCATTTGTCGAGTCAAAGATGTTTAGAAAAAGTCAACAGAAATGTAATATTCGATTTAACGCATGATTAACATTGTAGAAGGTGTGTAACCTATTTTATCATACATATAACCTGATAATAAGTATAAAAACTTGTCTAAGCTTGTTTGATTCGACAACTTTTTGTTTAAGATCGATTCGGAACCGAAAGGTGCATAGTTTGACTTTCTGCTTTGACTTCGGTTCTGACCCGGTTTTGATAGGTTTAGACATGCCTTAAAGTTCCATTAGGACCTAGTTACATAGTTGTATAACCCTCTGCGTTTATACCACTTAAATCCCTAATTGTCCGATGTTTCCGTTAAGTGCTTAAATATTGACCATAATGCCCTTATGACCATACAACGAGAATTTTGGAAATGTGAAAGTACAATAATCTTTGTTACTGATTATAAAACATGTCCGTAAATTTTCACATCAGTTGGAGGTCTAGATTAGGAGTTATGCTTAATGACGTAATAAGAACGCTTCTTAGTAATTAAACGGCGTCATTAGCGTAAAGCCTATCTAAACCCAACTTTTGACACCAAACCTTTTACCCACTGATGTAATATAATATTTTGGGATTTTTGAAGATTTTTAATTATTTTGAAACTGATCATAAGCTAGGATTAGTGCCGTGATTCGGTAAATACCGAATATACCCTTTTAGGCCATAAAATGAGTTTTACAAATCCTTTTGACACAAATCCAATTGCTACTGATTTTAAATAATAAATGAAGTGTTTTGAACCTGTTTAACTGATGAGAAAACTCAGATTCCTATTTTAACCCGTAAATCGCTTAAAATGACGTTATACGCGTATTAAACGCATAGTAAGGGTTTAAAAACATTTTGTCACATAAGACTTATTACCAACAGAGGTAACCTGTAAAAATAAATTATTTTTATGAATTATTCAGACCCGGATTACAGAAGCTTAATTAATCCCTTTTATAATCTTTAAAATGACCAAAATACCCCTACGGGGCTTAATTTGAGATTAAACTCGTTTTGGGCATAATGGAAGGTATCCTACTGATATCACAACATATTTAAGGCATGTTAACTTAGGAAACCTGTTTAGGACTCTTATGGTTAACCGTTACGCTTCATAACGCGTTCGGTTCGGTTTATGTAACTAGTTTGCATAAATTAGCCAAAACGGGTCAAACCTTATCGGTTTTGTCTCAAAATCCAGAATGTGTTTAGTTTACCCATATTAAACAAGTCTTCGAACTTTTCGGGTCTAAATCACCTTCTATTCCGGTCTTCGCTTAATCATGCGTTCGAACAGTATATTCCTTTAAAACTAACCGGTCTAAGTTTAGACTTAATCAAAGACCCGTTAGGATTCTAATAGGTTATTATAAACCTTCGTTCCAGATTAGGAGAACCAGTAAAAGATACTTGCACTCGCTGATTGTGATTTATACTTGCTCATGTAAATACTTTTAACTTCTTTTCCCTATACGGGCTTGGGGTACGGTATATAAAATACCGCTTGGTAGGGCATTGAATCTTTAATTGTATGATGGTTAAAGTATTGAGATGTCTCGTTTAGATTGTTTTCTTTGCTTAAAGCCTTTGGGGGGTTAATGACCATGTCCCGGATATCCCTGGCATCATTTTACGAAATGGCCACGACCTAAGCACGGGGCGTAGGCGTACGCCCGTCGGTGTCTCATATACATAATGTGGTGTGTCTATTGATCTTTAACCCGGCTCGAACCGGGCTACTGAACGCATAAGAAACATGTAAATCCTTTACAAGTATTATATTCAAATAATTATCCCAAGTTATAAAATATTATTTGTGCCTTGTGCCTTAAATTCATTTTCTGAAACTCTTTTCAAAATGAGTCGGTTGATTGTATTTACCAGTGTAAACTGACGTATTTTCTCAAAAAGGTTAAGTGCAGGTACTACGTGTAATAGGCTGGCTTCTCTCCTAGCATCCACAATAAGTCTCGCAAGCTTGGATGTCATAGACTGTTGAACATTGTTTCCTTTTATTTTGACCTACCTGTGGATTTATATTCAACTACTTGTGATACTTAATATTACAATATTTTTTGGTTGAAATGAATCTATACTTTGCTTCCGCTGTGCATTTAAATATTGTGTTGTTTGACTATTATGTTACCAACCACGTCACGATACTCCCCTACCGGGCCCACCGGTAATACGTGGAAATCCGGGGTGTGACAGGTTGGTATCAGAGCCAACATTGAGTGAATTAAACACTAGCCTTTTTGTGTTTAATCTCAATGACACAATTGCACATTCCTAAATCTTAGAGTCTAGACAAAGAACTTAGGAATAATCCAAAATGTTTTTATTTTTAATTTTAACTTTGTCCTTTATTTTTCCTTGTTGTTACCTTTGTTTATATAGACAGGTTAACAATGCCACCAAGATTCAGGCGAGGAGGACGAGGAAAAGGGCCGATCAGCGCCCCTAACGACCACGAGGCAGGGCCTTCGCACCGGCGAACTTCTTCTTCTACAAGGAGTGCCGATCCGCGAGAACCTTGGAGGACTTATGAGGAGCCTGCGAGACAATGTACGTCGTATAGCTCAACGCCTCCATATCACCACTCCTTTGGGCCTCAGTCCGAGAATGAGCCCGACAACCCGCAACCTGCATACATACCCTTACAGCGATCCTTATCGCACAATTCCTTCGGCGAACCTACTCCTGTCTTTCGGGGCCAGTTTAACCCGGCGGACTACCTACCAGAACAAGGGGGCTTTAACCCACTAGGACCGGAGGATAACTTTTCCGGTGATCAAGCGATGGACATGGACGAGGACACAGATCCCGTCGAGCCTACAACAGGAACCCCGAACCATCCTGTTGAGATCTCTGATGGTTCGTCTTTTCACGGATCACCATACCAAGGTCCGGATAGTCATCAAGCATGGTTCGACCGGTGTGAGTGGTACTTTACACCATCTCACCATTCATCGCCTCACCAGCAGCAGCAGCAGCAACAGCAACAGCAAGATCCCTCTGGGGATCCACGTTTTGTGGCAGTCACGCCACCGCCTCCACCGCCGCCAGTTCATCCAGCACCTCCAGAACCACCAAGACGTAGGAGGACTGGCACACAGATGTCAGCACGAGGAGGGGATTTTCATTTCAGCACCCCTCAACACTCTAGTGGCAGCCACTACCCGCCTCTATATGAAGACCCACAAATGGGTGGACCTTCAGTTCCAGTATCAGAGGTGAATTCGGCACCTATTGCACCGTCACCATCGGTTTTTGGCAACCCTATCCCTGCTTATACTGCTCCAGCATCATACAATCCATTCGGACCGCCAGCATACCATACCTATAACTATGCTGAGGATCCTTACCAAGTGGCATCAAACTACCTTGCCCATAATAATCCTGAGGGACCCTATGGCACCCCTTAGGGAATGGGACACCCAGCTCGTGGGTATCAAGTACCTGCTCAGCCACCACTACAGTACCAGCCACCACGGTTTTCCCCACCAGAGCAGGAGGATCTCCGTCAAAGATTGGGCAAAGTTGAGCGAGACCTCCAGAGAGAGCGTAGGAAGAATCAGGGATTCATGAGTGGCTTGGCAAGTTTGCTGAAGGGAAAGAAGAAACGGGATCGTTAAATCCCAATATGTATTATTGTATTTCCTTGTTAAATCAAGTCCCTGCGTGGACATTTAATTATATGTGTATATAGTCCCTGCGTGGACATCTATCTTTGTACTTAGTCCCTGCGTGGACATTTATTTTTGTAAACAGTCCCTGCGAGGACTTGTATTATCAGTATAGCTCCTGCGTGGGCGAGTGTTTCTGTGAAAAGTCCCGTTTAGGGCAAAAGTGTACTACTTTTAAATTTTAATGAAATGTTAAGTTAAAATTTTATTTCTGTCATCTATGCATTTATATTTTATACATGAGATAAGCGAAATAAAATCATTCCTTTTAAAAAAATGATCTGCCTATTAAATATTAAATAAAGATCTTAAAGGTAAAACCTAGCCTACATGTCATTATAAGACTTGCCCAAGATGGTAAGACCTGTATAAAAGATTCCAATTCCAGTTAACCATCTGAAAACATGTTAACGCTCCTGGCATATGTGATTCGTTAAAATCACACACGTCATTCTTATTATAGGATTCTTCAAAAGATTCCTAACCTAACTTAGTGATCTCTGAATCATGGGTTTAAATTATCAATTAAGATGATCCTATTTTGACCATACCCTGGTAATACAATGCCTACGGGCCTTGCTCATTTCTACATGAGCGAAAAGACAGTGGTAGCTATGACTCCCTGTCCGAAAAAGGTAATGAACTATGTTCAAACTTTAAAAGCCTTGATTCTCTGAAATCATAGCTTATGATTTAAAATGTCCTTGTGATTAAGCCTTTTGTGCTATAAATAAAACTATTACTGTTTTATAATTAGGATAAATTATAATAGAAATCCTAAATAAAAGTGAGTAATAAAATTAACCATATATGGTCTACGTTTACCACGGTTAATAAATTGCCATAAAATACAATTCTATAATAAACTCACCAATAAGTTGTTGTCAATATGTAACAGTTCAAGCTACATGGCCGACTCAAACGAGATCAACAGTCACCCAGGGAGAGAGCATGATAATGCCCGAGTAAATGTAGCAGGTGCAGAATTACAGGCAATGTTAGATAATGCCGTTAATCGAGCTATGGATAGACAGCTCCATGAATCCGGTGGTACCCATACAAGGACCCAATCTGCACCACACTCTAGAACACCCTCCAGGACCCATGATGCGTGCGAAGTGTTATATATATTAGGTGTATATTTTAAGCCCCTTTAACACTTATTTTAGCCAAGTTTTAAATTTATAAAACACGATATTTTACTAACACTAAACACACATATGGGCAAGTGCACCCATCGTGAGAGTAGTATAGCGTTGGTAAGATACCGAGGTCGTCCAAGGACACAAGAGCATTTAGTACCGGTTTATCCTCAACGTCTAGTCAAAATAAAAAGTTTGGAAAAAATGTTTTAAACTAAGAAAAATAAAAACTAACTAAAATGCTGAAAATAAAAAAATAAAAGAAAAACAGATAGACAAGATGAATCACTTGGTTCCGACTCGTATCTAGTATAACCTTTGATTATTTCCGCACTTTTGCACATAGTTAAGAGATTATCTTAGTTATTGTAGTAGGCCCCTCTTTTGAAGGTGACGTTACCCTCACCCCAGTAGTTTGAGTCAGCAAGGATACAATCCTAAAAGGGTGGATTATTGGAAGATAATGAATTAAGTTATTAATGCAAATTATGGTAGGCCCCGCTTTTGGCGGTGACGTTACCCTCGACTAAGTAGTCTGAGTCAGCAGGGATACAGTCCTAAATAGCCGGGTTATAGTATCAATCGTAGTTAACTTATGAGGGGATCAAAGAGTTTGGACCCCCGCCATCCAATACCGTGAAGCATTGAAGGAGGTCCTACTAAATTTGACCCAGGTCCATTGCAGGACCTCTAAACGCTGAACAATGGCAAGACCTTTACCAAACCGTTCCCTTAACCCCCGACCAGGTAGCCAACATACCTCCATATAGACCGTGGAGATATGAATGGTGAAAATCTTTTATTTTATATAGACAGTAAAATAATGCCAAGACACCACGGACAAACGATAAGGAAAGATCACCTTCAACATAAGCAACTAGTTATTAAAGTCATTAATACAAAACCAAATAAAAAGTGCAAAAAATTAGAAATAAAAAGTATTATACTAGACACTTTGTCTTCACCAAGTGATGTAAGAGACTTAGGCAAACTTGGCCTTGATTGTCAAGAACTCTTACGATCAATCTTGGATCCCGAGACGACTCACACACTCTACGATGGACAATGGATGATGGTGGTGGATGATGGTGTTGTGATGGTGGTGGGTGGTGGGTGGTGGATGAAGTGTGAGAGAGGTGGTGTGCCAAGGGATGAGTTGAAATGAAACCAAGCACTCCTATTTATAGGCTGAACAGAAGGCTGGGCACGGCCCCGTGTCTGCTGGACACGGCCCCGTGCCTGTCTGACACTCTCTCTCTTCATTAATTGTAATTCGCAATTACAATTAATGCGCCTGCTGTACTTTCGCCACGCCCCCGTGTTCACTGGGCACGGCCCGTGGTGGGCAATAGAAGCTTCTATAGGTTTGTCTTTTCTACTGCTTCTTGGGCACGGCCCCGTGCTGGCTGAGTACGGGGCGTGTTCAGTCTTCTGTCTTCTCTATTTTGCTTGGGAAGATGCCGTTGAGGGGTCGGGCAGTCCACTTATGTTCCTTTTCTTGTATTTATGTTAGATTTAGCTGTCTTTTTGCTTCTTTTGTGAATTTGAGCTCATTTAATCCTGAAAATACAAAAGGAAGACAAAAACACTCTTTTTCCAACATTAGTACTTAAAAAGGGTTAGTTTTATGCCGTATTTGATGTAATTTATATGTTGCATTTTGCACACATCAAATACCCCCACACTTGAACTTTTGATTGTCCTCAAGCAAAACTCTTTAATATGTGGCTTACACTCCCAAATGGAATGGGTAGAAGAGAAGGTTTTGGCTTGTCGTAGAGTGTTGGGAATCCAAGATCTTTTTGGGTTTTATTTTTATCTATTTACAATCCTATTCGTAATGATTTATTTAGAACGTTTCATAGGAGAAATTACTTATTTGGGCATAACACGCCTTTTTAAAATTCCATTTATATACAAGTTCACATACCTCACGGGAGAAATCACTCACACTCGGCCGAAGGTGTATTTTTAGTGAATCACTCGAGAGCGGCATGGAACTTATTCCTACCATAAGCTTGCCAAGCAATCAATCCTCCTCCTTTTTAACTTTTATACCTTTGTAAATATCAAGAGGACTTTGCGGGTGAAGGGTTAGGCTTGGGTTAAAGGTAGGTGGTTGGGTTAGTGGTTAGTGGTTAGTAGAAAAAGGGTGAAAAAGCGTAACAAGTGTCGGTTTTCGTAGGATTTTCTATTTTTGTAACTTTTTATTCTGATGAAGCTTTTATGCAAACAAAGTTATTTTTGATGAACTTGTTTGTTTATTTTCTTTTGCTTCATCATCAACACAAATTGTTATAGTATTTTTGATGAAGCTTTTATGCAAAAACCGAACTTGTTACTAAAACAAAGGGTTAAAAATGAAAAAGGTTTTGGTGGGTGAAAGGGTGTTGGGTTATGAAACGAAAAGGTTTAGGCTCAAAGGGGCTAACTAGGGGGATTTTGGGTAGGTGGTAAAAAAAAAAGAAAAATAAATGGTGTAGAAGAAAAAAGGTTAGTCCTAATGCCTCCATCATTTACTTACTCGGGTTTAAGTTGATAAGGACCGGGAATGTATCGTCATGGCAAGTTCTAGAGTCGTAAGAACCAAGCGGCTATTCACACAAGAAACGAAAAATGAGCATTTAGTCTAATGATATGTAATTGTATGCTCAATAAAGGCTCAAAACTCACTTTTGTGGGAATGGGTTTTTATGTGATCAGGTATATATAATCAAATTTTAACTAAGTTTGCTATGCCTTTTCATAATTTTCTTATGTTGGTTCTTTTTATCACGACACTATCGGTTGTAAATTCGTAAAAATATAACCTTTTTTAAGAACTTGAATTTCCCGAGTTAAACCTAGACAAGTAAAAAAAAATGAAATTTTTGAAAAATTTTTTGGGGTGATTAGCGGTTCCAATAGAGTTTTGTGTAAGGCTTGTATTTAGGACTTGCAAAATTTCAAGGTTTTAGCATCCCCCCACACTTAAATTACACATTGTCCTCAATGTGTCCCAAAAAATAAATTTTTAGGTTGATTAGATGTGTAAAATGGTGTTAAAAGCAAAAGTTTATGTTACTGGCAGTCTGGACACGGCCCCGTGGGGACCGGACACGGCCCCATGTTCAGGTGCCAGTAACAAAAATTAAAGAAAAGAAACAGAAGCCTGGACACGGGGGCGTGTCTGGTGAACACGGCCCGTGTCCAGTTACCTGAACTGGGCGTTTTTCTGCAGGGGGTTCAGCACGGGGCCGTGTTGGTTGGGCACGGCCCGTATTGAACCTTCTGTAATAGAGAGAATTGTCGGGTTGCCTTGTTCTTGTGCATGAAGTCATTTTTCTCGTTCCCCTTTTCATTCCTTACAACCATGAGTGTGTTTTATTCATTATGAACCATCCAAACTTTAAAAACCATCATTTCATTGCATCATAGAGAGTCCTTACATAGTCCTAAATTTAAACTAGATATGAAAATAAAGAAATATTAAACCATGGAGTTCTAGCCTCTACTTTATTTTAATTAGCAAAATTTCCAAGAAGCTACTAATCTTGGTTAGACAAGGCCTTTTAGAACTCCTTCTTCCGGGTGCGGCTTTCCTCATACGTCGGCGAGCCACTCCTCCACCTCCCTTGGAAGGAGAAACGACGGCTCATTGGCATTAGTTTGAGGAGTTTCGATTTCCACCGGGATCTCTTGTTGGTGTTCCAAGGGAGGTTCCGCTGGCAAATCTTCCCACCCGGTAGGGTTGTTAATTTCGAGTGCCAGGTTCCAATCCTGTTGAGGGAGGACTGGTTCCATCGGGGGTGCTACAAGAATATTTAACCTCTGGTGCAAGAGGTTAATTTCTTGGAAGCTGTGTTCGAGTCCCACCGTAAGATCATTAATACGGTCGATTAGGACCTCCTCTACTGATGTCATTTCGTCGAGAGCCTCCCTTAATGCTATCACATAGTGCACAAGTGTAGCTTCAACGGAGGGCCTCTTTCCTCTTCGGCTGTTTGATGAATGCACGGAAGATGTTTCGCTGTTTTCACTCGACATCCTACGAAAAAAAAACTGAAAAATAGTTTATTTGATGAAACAGTGACCGGACACGGCCCCGTGCTCAATGAGCACGACCCCGTGTTCATCTTTCTGCAGAATTTTGGAGCAAGGAAACTTGAAATTTTAAGTTATTTTCTGAACTTGTGAAGTCTTTTTAGACATTAATAACTTAAAACAATGTTACATAACATATTTTTACCAAGATTCCTTGAACAAAACTCATTAATCCCTACCACAAAGTTGGAAGAATTCAAACTTTTAATGGTAGTTCTTGGAGAAAGATGGAGAAGAAGGAAATGGCTAGAAGAGGAAAGGACAAGATGGGTTGTTGGAACCTTCTTTTAGACTTACCTAGGATAGTTGAGAGAAGATTCCTTCAAATCTCTGTCCCAAGTTGGTCCAAATGTGCAGAATTCTTGGCTGCATTTATAGAAAACGACAGCATCCTGGACACGGCCCCGTGTGCAGGTGGAGTTCTGACACAGCTTGTCCGTATTCTGACGTACTGATCAGAAGGGAATCTTTTGGTGAACACGGGGCGTGTTGGCTGGACACGGCCCCGTGTCGAGGGACTGTTTTATGAAGTTGTCTAGATTTTTAAGGAACTCACTAGCATCGGGTGGCTCCTGATTGGTTGGAACAACCCCAAAGTGCCTTAGATACCTTAATTGTCCTAGACTAAGGCGAGAACGCAAGAGGTTGTCGGTGAGGGTAATTCCTATTTTCATTCTAGGTGGACAAGTCCAACCCTTTCCCGGGCTCTCGTTAAAGAAGGTGTATGCCGAATCGCTCAGGTCTATGTATGCACCGAACGAAGTCGATGGGGAGTCCTTCACGGCACAATCGGCACAGGGACGACTATCGTCCACGTCTTTGCTAGGTATGAAGGTATTTTTGGGAGCAACGAGGTTGTCGGAATGCGGTTCCAACATTTCTTCATGGTCATTGTCTTGGGGCGGATCAATAAAATCCTCCCTAAGCTCTTTTAACCAATTCAGAATTAGCTCTTCTAGTTGAAATAGCTCGTCAAGGAGCATTTCTCCTAGAATATCTGGCTGGGCGCATTCGAGGGAGAAATAGTGCTTATTTTTACTTTCGCCCCTCTTAAGGTTATAAGGAATCGGTGGGTCTATGTAGTGGGGCCTATAATTTAGAAAGTAACATTCTAATTCTTTATGTTCGCCTCCACATAATTGACACCACGTACCATAAGAGTGCCGAAAGTAAAAACAATTACTATCACTCATGTTTATGTCAGAAATTACCAACCGCCGGGATCTAACGGTTCTGTTTTCAGTAAGTGAATCTTGGGCACGGGGGCGTGTTGAGTGAGCACGGCCCCGTGTTCAGCTTACTGTCTGACTTAAAACAGGATTGCCAGTTCCAATGATTTAGCACGGGGGCGTGTTCAGCAGGCACGACCCGTGCTGACCTCTGCAGAAGCTGAAAAACCAAGAAAATCCTAAAAAATAAAAAAGAAAAAATAAAAATGATTAGGCCGTTGATTCCTAACTTTCTTAAAATCCTTGTGTCCCCGGCAACGGCGCCAAAAAAAACTTGATGCGTGCGAAGTGTTATATATATTAGGTGTATATTTTAAGCCCCTTTAAAACTTATTTTAGCCAAGTTTTAAATTTATAAAACACGATATTTTACTAACACTAAACACACATATGGGCAAGTGCACCCATCGTGAGCGTAGTATAGCGTTGGTAAGATACCGAGGTCGTCCAAGGACACAAGAGCTTTTAGTACCGGTTTATCCTCAACGTCTAATCAAAATAAAAAGTTTGGAAAAAATGTTTTAAACTAAGAAAAATAAAAACTAACTAAAATGCTGAAAATAAAAAAATAAAAGAAAAACAGATAGACAAGATGAATCACTTGGTTCCGACTCGTATCTAGTATAACCTTTGATTATTTCCGCACTTTTGCACATAGTTAAGAGATTATCTTAGTTATTGTAGTAGGCCCCTCTTTTGAAGGTGACGTTACCCTCACCCCAGTAGTTTGAGTCAGCAAGGATACAATCCTAAAAGGGTGGATTATTGGAAGATAATGAATTAAGTTATTAATGCAAATTATGGTAGGCCCCGCTTTTGGCGGTGACGTTACCCTCGACTAAGTAGTCTGAGTCAGCAGGGATACAGTCCTAAATAGCCGGGTTATAGTATTAATAGTAGTTAACTTATGAGGGGATCAAAGAGTTTGGACCCCCGCCATCCAATACCATGAAGCATTGAAGGAGGTCCTACTAAATTTGACCCAGGTCCATTGCAGGACCTCTAAACGCTGAACAATGGCAAGACCTTTACCAAACCGTTCCCTTAACCCCCGACCAGGTAGCCAACATACCTCCATATAGACCGTGGAGATATGAATGGTGAAAATCTTTTATTTTATATAGACAGTAAAATAATGCCAAGACACCATGGACAAACGATAAGGAGAGATCACCTTCAACATAAGCAACTAGTTATTAAAGTCATTAATACAAAACCAAATAAAAAGTGCAAAAGATTAGAAATAAAAAGTATTATACTAGACACTTTGTCTTCACCAAGTGATGTAAGAGACTAAGGCAAACATGGCCTTGATTGTCAAGAACTCTTACGATCAATCTTGGATCCCGAGACGACTCACACACTCTACGATGGACAATGGATGATGGTGTTGTGATGGTGGTGGGTGGTGGATGAAGTGTGAGAGAGGTGGTGTGCCAAGGGATGAGTTGAAATGAAACCAAGCACTCCTATTTATAGGCTGAACAGAAGGCTGGGCACGGCCCCGTGTCTGCTGGACACGGCCCCGTGCCTGTCTGACACTCTCTCTCTTCATTAATTGTAATTCGCAATTACAATTAATGCGCCTGCTGTACTTTCGCCACGCCCCCGTGTTCACTGGGCACGGCCCGTGGTGGGCAATAGAAGCTTCTATAGGTTTGTCTTTTCTGCTGCTTCTTGGGCACGGCCCCGTGCTGGCTGAGCACGGGGCGTGTTCAGTCTTCTGTCTTCTGTCTTCTGTCTTCTCTATTTTGCTTGGGAAGATGCCGTTGAGGGGTCGGGCAGTCCACTTATGTTCCTTTTCTTGTATTTATGTTAGATTTAGCTGTCTTTTTGCTTCTTTTGTGAATTTGAGCTCATTTAATCCTGAAAATACAAAAGGAAGACAAAAACACTCTTTTTCCAACATTAGTACTTAAAAAGGGTTAGTTTTATGCCTTATTTAATGTAATTTATATGTTGCATTTTGCACACATCAACCCACACTGCCCACAACAGTAATTCTCACCACTCGTCAAACCGAAGGAGTGTTCCATCCCAAAGAGTCGTATTGAATCAAGAACCCCGTAATAAGGGTTGCTCCTATAAGTACTTCGTTTCGTGCAAACCCAGGGACTTCACTGGGGAAAAAGGAGCTGTTGATTGCATGACTTGGTTGGACGAGATGGATACGGTAGTGGATATCAGTGGTTGCGATAATAGGGATATTGTGAAATTTGTGTCTCAGTCTTTCAAGGGAGAAGCATTAGCTTGGTGGAGATCTTTGATCCAAGCTACGGGGAAAATCCCGTTGTTTAATATGACCTGGGAAGAGTTCATGTTGCTGATCAAGGAAAACTACTGCCCTCAGCATGAGGTTGAGAAAATTGAAGCTGACTTCTTGTCACTGGTCATGAGAAACCTAGACTGTCAGGCCTACCTTACCAGTTTCAACACTTTGTCAAGATTGGTTCCATATTTGGTAACCCCGGAACCCAAACGTATAGCTCGTTTTATCGGGGGTTTGGCCCCGGAGATCAAGGCAAGTGTGAAAGCCTCCAGACCAACTACTTTTCGGTCTGTAGCAGACATATCATTGTCTCTTACCTTGGATGCGGTCAGGCTGAAATCGCAGAGGAACACCGATACCGAAAAGAGGAAGCGTGAGGATGACAACTCTCGACGTTCAGACAAGAAGCATAAGGGAAACAATGACCACAAGAAGGGGTCAGAATTTAGGAAGGATGGTCAGCAGTCGGGTGAAAAACCCAGATGTAAAATCTGCAAGAGACAACACTTTGGGAAGTGCAGGTATGAATCGAATTCGCATTCACAATCGAAAACTTTTGCATGTGGGTTATGCAAGTCCAAGGAACACAAGACCTTGGATTGCAAGAAGATGAAGGATGCGACCTGCTACGGTTGCAATGAAAAAGGGCACATCAAGACCAATTGCCCAAAATACGCCAAGAAGCCTGAAGAGGCCAAGAAGACCAATGCTAGGGTCTTCAGGATGGATGCTAAGGAAGCCGTCCAGGACGACAATGTGATAACAGGTACCTTCCTCGTAAATGATGTTTACGCGAGAGTGTTATTTGATTCAGGCGCTGATAAGTCGTTCGTAGATAATAAGTTTTGTGAATTATTGAAATTACTTGTTAAGACCTTAAGGGTGAAGTATGAGGTGGAACTAGCAGATGGCACTTTAGAAACCGCCTCAACCATATTAGATGGATGTTTCATATCCATTAAAAACCACTCTTTTCCTTTGTCCCTACTTCCTTTAAAACTAGCCGGTTTTGACATAGTTTTGGGCATGGACTGGTTATCTCATAACCAGGCCCAGATTGTCTGCAATAAGAAGCAAGTGATGATCAAGACTCCTTCTGGTGAATCACTTACTATCCAGGGAGATACCCAGTATGGGCTGCCTGAGCAAATGTCTATAATCAAGGACTCTAAGTGTTTGAAGAAGGGTTGTGTCATGTACATGGCACAAGTGATTATAGATGAGCCGAAGCCCAAGATTAGGGATATCCCTGTCGTTTCTGAATACCCTGAGGTTTTTCCTGAAGAACTACCTGGTGTGCCACCAGATAGACAAGTAGAATTCAGAATTTACATTATTCCTGGATCAGCACCGGTAACAAGGGCGCCTTATAGATTGGCACCAACTGAGATGAAGGAATTGAGAACGCAGCTAGATGATTTGCTAGCCAAAGGTTTCATCAAACCTAGTTCGTCTCCTTGGGGAGCACCGATTTTATTTGTCAAGAAGAAGGATGGGTCGATGCGTCTGTGCATCGACTACCGTGAGCTTAATAAGGTCACTATCAAGAATAGATATCATTTGCCCAGAATCGACGATTTGTTCGATCAGTTGCAAGGGGCAAGCTATTTCTCGAAGATTGACTTGAGGTCAGGCTACCATCAATTGAAGGTTAGAGATGAAGACGTGCACAAAACAGCATTTAGGACTCGTTATGGTCATTACGAGTTCCTGGTGATGCCTTTTGGGCTCAGTAATGCACCGGCCGCGTTCATGGATCTCATGAATCGCGTTTGCAAGCCGCACTTAGATAAATTCGTCATCGTTTTCATCAATGATATCCTTATCTACTCAAAGAACCAAGCTGACCACAAGAAACATCTTCATTGCATTCTAGAACTACTTCATAAAGAAAAGCTCTATGCCAAGTTCTCGAAGTGTGAATTCTGGCTTCGAGAAGTCCAATTTCTTGGACATGTTGTTAGTGAGCTTGGTATCCAAGTAGATCCCGCTAAAGTTGAAGCGGTCATGAATTGGCAAGAGCCAAAGACGCCTACAGAGATTCGTAGCTTCCTAGGTTTGGCAGGATACTATAGGCGATTCATTGAAAACTTCTCAAGGATTGCTGCACCCCTGACTTCGCTGACACGTAAGAAGATTAAGTTTGACTGGGGTCCTAAGCAGCAGGAATCCTTCGATATTCTGAAACAAAAGTTGAGCAATGCTCCAGTACTGACATTGCCGGATGGAATCGAGGAGTTTGTAGTTTATTGTGATGCATCGCACACCGGGATGGGATGTGTGCTTATGCAGAAAGGCAAAGTCATTGCCTATGCTTCACGCCAGTTAAAGGTGCACGAAAAGAATTACACCACCCATGACTTGGAGTTGGGTGCCGTTGTATTCGCACTAAAACTGTGGAGGCACTATTTATATGGAATCAAATGTGTGATCTATTCTGATCACAAGAGCCTTCAACATCTGTTCAATCAGAAGGACTTGAACATGAGGCAACGCCGTTGGATGGAAACTCTTAATTATTACGATTATGAAATAAGATACCATCCCGGCAAGGCGAATGTAGTCGCCGATGCCTTGAGTCAGAAGGAAAGGGTGAAACACATCCGAATCAATGCCGAGAGCATTGAGGTAAGGAATAGCTTGAATGAAAGGTTGTTAGCTGCACAGAAGGAACCTGTGTTGGAAGCTAACTATCCTAACGAAAAACTAGGAGTAACTGAGGAGCAGTTATCTCTTAGCAAGGACGGAATTCTGAGATTGAATGGATGAATATGGGTTCCAAGTTATGGAGGATATCCTCCAGGAAGCCCATAGCTCTAAATATTCCGTTCATCCTGGAGCTGATAAAATGTACCAGGATCTAAGGGCAAACTATTGGTGGATAGGCTTGAAGAAGTCTGTAGCTACCTATGTAGCTAAATGCTTGACGTGTGCGCAAGTCAAAGCAGAACATCAGAAACCGTAAGGTTTGCCACAACAGCCTGAACTCCCCACTTGGAAGTGGGAAATGGTAACTATGGATTTTATCACCAAGTTACCTAAGACAAGGAAAGGAAATGACACCATTTGGGTGATCGTTGACAGACTGACTAAGTCAGCACATTTCCTACCCATTAAGGAGACATACAGCTCCGACATGTTAGCCCAGTTGTACGTGGATAAGATTGTAGCTTTACATGGCATACCTGTGTCTATTATTTCTGATCAAGATACTAGATACACGTCACATTTTTGGAAAAGTTTCCAACAATCTTTGGGCACGCGTTTGAATTTTAGTACGGCTTACCATCCTCAGACGGACGGTCAGAGTGAGCGTACTATTCAAACGTTGGAAGACATGCTTCGTGCATGTGTGATTGACTTGGGTGGTAGTTGGGATAACCAACTGCTGTTAATCGAGTTCTCCTACAACAATAGCTACCATACCAGCATTAAGGCTGCGCCTTTCGAGGCCTTATACGGTAGAAAGTGTAGAACGCCCGTTTGTTGGGCAGAAGTTGGAGATGTCCAATTATCAGGACCAGAGATAGTCTTTGAAACAACGGACAAGATTGTCCAGATTCGTGACCGTCTCAAAGCTGCCCGTGATAGGCAGAAGAGTTACGCAGATCCAAAGCGTAAATCTATGAAATTTGAAGTTGGTGACAAAGTCTTACTTAAAGTATCACCCTGGAAGGGAGTGATGCGTTTTGGTAAGAAAGGTAAGTTAAGCCCGAGATATATAGGACCATTCGAGATCATCGAATGTGTTGGGTTAGTGGCTTACAAGTTAAACTTACCTGAAGAGCTCAGTGGTATTCATAATGTATTCCACATCTGCAATCTGAAGAAGTGTTTCGCTGATGAATCACTGGTTATACCACATACGGATGTGCATATAGATGAGAGCTTGAAATTTGTGGAAAAACCCATGTTGATTGAGGATCGACAGGTTAAGAAGCTTCGAAGGAAGCATGTACCGATTGTAAAGGTCAAATGGGATGCCCGTAGAGGTCCCGAGTATACGTGGGAGGTTGAGTCCACAATGAAAGAAAAGTACCCTTATCTATTTCAGTAAATCTCGAGGTCGAGATTTCTTTTAAGGGGGTGAGGATGTAACACCTCGAAAATTTACGTCCTATAAGGTGTTGACACGTGTCATAACCTTTGAACGTGTGAATGAATACTTACGAGGGACTAAAGTTGACAAACAATGAAACTATGTAAATATAAGGGTTTAAAATGTCAACAATGAATAAATATACTTTACAATAACCCTACATGATGTTAATAACCTTAAACGAATAAATCACGGATCATACGTAGCTAATTGTGAAAGAAAGTGAGAGATTATAAACTACAGGGGTTAAATGTGTCAACATGTTTAAGATATACCTCTGAGTGACCTTTTAGCAAACTCGAAGCTTTGTAACGGTTAATTATGCTCATGAGAATATGTGATAGAAATTTCACAAAGTTTCGTTAACGTATGAGAAAATTATGATAAAATTCTTGTGTGAGGGTTAGAATCGTCAACATTGAAAATTAGGGCTTTTCGGGTGATCACAAAGTTACCCGAGGACTTGACAAAGATGGTATAAGCCTTAAAGCCCCTAAATGTTAATTTTAAAGCCTTATAATGCAAGAATACAAGTGAAAGCGATGTTTAGGAGGACCAGGGACTAAAAATGCAATAAAGGAAAGTTTAAAACCTGAACCAGAGGTCTAAGGCGGGCCGCGTGCGATGCCCAGTTGCAGAAAAAACAGGCAGGTGTCTGTCCAGCCTTGTAACCGAATCAAAATGCCATTTTGGCATACCATGGGCGTCCTAAACTGGTTTATAGGCTCTAGGGGGCACTTGTATGCATCTGATGACAATCCTAGACATGCATGGCACCATCTTGAGGAACCGTGAAAACTATATAAAGCTCCATTATTTTGTAAGTTTGATCATTCATGCACAACTTCAACTTCTGATCATTCTGGAGCTAAAGGCCATCTTCTAAGCTTTCCTAATCGTTCATTAGACACTTGTAAGTATGCTTAACCTTCCTTAATCGCGTTTTGCTTAGTTTATAGCTTAAAAGTCAAACCGTCGTAATTACGGTTTGACTTAATGATTAATCGCTAATGGACCAGCGAATAGGCAAACTTAAGGTAGTTATAGGTTGGTAATTATGTGGGCTTTAAACCCTTAAAAGGGCACCCACTGATTCCCATCCTAACTAGGTCATTTGTCGAGTCAAAGATGTTTAGAAAAAGTCAACAGAAATGTAATATTCGATTTAACGCATGATTAACATTGTAGAAGGTGTGTAACCTATTTTATCATACATATAACCTGATAATAAGTATAAAAACTTGTCTAAGCTTGTTTGATTCGACAACTTTCTGTTTAAGATCGATTCGGAACCGGAAGGCGCATAGTTTGACTTTCTGCTTTGACTTCGGTTCTGACCCGGTTTTGATAGGTTTAGACATGCCTTAAAGTTCCATTAGGACCTATTTACATAGTTGTATAACCCTCTGCGTTTATACCACTTAAATCCCTAATTGTCCGACGTTTCCGTTAAGTGCTTAAATATTGACCATAATGCCCTTATGACCATACAACGAGAATTTTGGAAATGTGAAAGTACAATAATCTTTGTTACTGATTATAAAACATGTCCCTAAATTTTCACATCAGTTGGAGGTCTAGATTAGGAGTTATGCTTAATGACGTAATAAGAACGCTTCTTAGTAATTAAACGGCGTCATTAGCGTAAAGCCTATCTAAACCCAACTTTTGACACCAAACCTTTTACCCACTGATGTAATATAATATTTTGGGATTTTTGAAGATTTTTAATTATTTTGAAACTGATCATAAGCTAGGATTAGTGCCGTGATTCGGTAAATACCGAATATACCCTTTTAGGCCATAAAATGAGTTTTACAAATCCTTTTGACACAAATCCAATTGCTACTGATTTTAAATAATAAATGAAGTGTTTTGAACCTGTTTAACTGATCAGAAAACTCAGATTCCTATTTTAACCCGTAAATCGCCCAAAAAGACGTTATACGCGTATTAAACGCATAGTAAGGGTTTAAAAACATTTTGTCACATAAGACTTATTACCAACAGAGGTAACCTGTTAAAATAAATTATTTTTATGACTTATTCAGACCCGGATCACAGAAGCTTAATTAATCCCTTTTATAATCTTTAAAATGACCAGAATACCCCTAGGGGGCTTAATTTGAGATTAAACTCGTTTT
Source organism: Helianthus tuberosus (assembly GCA_030545235.1). NCBI lineage: Eukaryota > Viridiplantae > Streptophyta > Magnoliopsida > Asterales > Asteraceae > Helianthus > Helianthus tuberosus. The sequence continues at coordinate 230,866,573 of CM060423.1, read as the reverse complement.
GGGCATAGTGGAAGGTATCCTACTGATATCACAACATATTTAAGGCATGTTAACTTAGGAAACCTGTTTAGGACTCTTATGGTTAACCGTTACGCTTCATAACGCGTTCGGTTCGGTTTATGTAACTAGTTTGCATAAATTAGCCAAAACGGGTCAAACCTTATCGGTTTTGTCTCAAAATCCAGAATGTGTTTAGTTTACCCATATTAAACAAGTCTTCAAACTTGTCGGGTGTAAATCACCTTCTATTCCGGTCTTCGCTTAATCATGCGTTCGAACCGTATATTCCTTTAAAACTAACCGGTCTAAGTTTAGACTTAATCAAAGACCCGTTAGGATTCTAATAGATTATTATAAACCTTCGTTCCAGATTAGGAGAACCAGTAAAAGATACTTGCACTCGCTGATTGTGATTTATACTTGCTCAGGTAAATACTTTTAACTTATTTTCCCTATACGGGCTTGGGGTACGGTATATAAAATACCACTTGGTCGGGCATTGAATCTTTAATTGTATGATGGTTAAAGTATTGAGATGTCTCGTTTAGATTGTTTTGTTTGCTTAAAGCCTTTGGGGGGTTAATGACCATGTCCCGGATATCCCTGACATCATTTTACGAAATGGTCACGACCTAAGCACGGGGCGTAGGCGTACGCCCGTCGGTGTCTCATATACATAATGTGGTGTGTCTATTGATCTTTAACCCGGCTCGAACCGGGCTACTGAACGCATAAGAAACATGTAAATCCTTTACAAGTATTATATTCAAATAATTATCCCAAGTTATAAAATATTATTTGTGCCTTGTGCCTTAAATTCATTTTCTTAAACTCTTTTCAAAATGAGTCGGTTGATTGTATTTACCAGTGTAAACTGACGTATTTTCTCAAAAAGGTTAAGTGCAGGTACTACGCATAATAGGCTGGCTTTTCTCCTAGCATCCACAATAAGTCTCGCAAGCTTGGATGTCATAGACTGTTGAACATTGTTTCCTTTTATTTTGACCTACCTGTGGATTTATATTCAACTACTTGTGATACTTAATATTACAATATTGTTTGGTTGAAATGAATCTATACTTTGCTTCCGCTGTGCATTTAAATATTGTGTTGTTTGACTATTATGTTACCAACCACGTCACGATACTCCCCTACCGGGCCCACCGGTAATACGTGGAAATCCGGGGTGTGACAGTATACCCTGCACCTTTCGACTTTTGTAGGAGGCAAGAATCTTGAAGCAATGAAGACTTGCCAATCTGATGACTTTCTTGCTTGTTGTATGATCTTCCAAGCTCTGTCACAAAGAAAGAAACCGAGAAAGGAGGCAAGTATAATTTGTACCAGTGCAGCAATCATCTGATATGACATTGATGTACATTATGTCATATTTATACCAAAAGGGTACAACCTTAAAAGTAATTTTACTTGCAAAGTTTGAAAAACAAAGTGACTTTTTAAACTTGAATCTAAAAAATAACTACTAATCATATACACTAAAATGAAAAATAAGATGCCATGTTAACATCTTTGAAAAATAGCAAAAAGGATAACTCGCTAATAACCGTAATATGTATAAGAGACTTCCTTTTCACCATAACCATTTACATTACCTATTCAGCGATGTTATGAAATGTATAATAATACCTTTTGGTGATGGCATTACCTACTGCATATATCACAAAATCCATAAAAAAAACTTTTAGAAAGATCATTCAGTGTTTTTTAACACTAACTCTATAATTCAATTATAAGAACCTAAGAGCAGTTACACCCATTTCATACGTCGCACATCCAGCAAAAAATACTCAATTTCATTGATTAATTTGCTTCCCAAACTCCAAAAAATCACGTTATACCCTTCTCAATCACCAAAACCCCACAAAAAAATCCAGTCTTTTTTAAATTCAATTGTAGGGTTGTTTTGTTATAAAATAGATGTGAGTGCAATCAGCCATAAAAAGAGATGAATTGGAGGCAACTGATCAAACACCTTAAATGTTTACTCTCAAATCCCTATAAATTTGGCTTTCCACCTTCAGCGCCCTTCATTTTGCTTTTGGGATTAAGAGTACCTGTAGTGGGGCGTTATATGCCCCAAAAATCCAAACATAACGCCCAATAGCGTCTGGAACACCACGACAAGGGGCTTTATGGGGGAAGAAAATGGTGGGGGCGGTATGGTGATAGCGCCGGTATGAGGGGAGTTTCAAATCTTTCACCAATAAAAAATAGTTAAAGTTTTTTAATTAATTAATAAAAATGAAAATTAATAATTAGGTAATTATGGGTACGGGCTTTATGACTACGAGCTCTAGTGATATAACGTCCCATAAAACCTCTATGTGACGTGGCACGACACGTGTCGTATAACGCCCACTCGAAGGCTTTAGACTATAGGGTATGGGGCGGGGGTTTGGGCGTGGGTTGGAGAGAAACACCCAAGTCACCACCCCGGGTGGGCTTGGGTTTGGGCGTGGCCCCTTGGGCGGGAGTTTAAGGCCGGGCGTGGGGCATGCTAGTGATCCTATGTGGCCGGCTCTTATTGGCTTGTTGGCTAGGGCATAGCGGACCATTTTAAATTTAAAAAAAATGACGTGGCTTGGCCACGCCACGCCAGCCCAGCCACGCCCACCATACCCCTATGAAACTTGGGTTTGTGTATTGAGTGCCCCATATCCACGTGTCAACCCATGCTCCAAACCCCCACCCCACCATACCCCACGGTGTTGTGACTACGAATGTCCTATCAACACACATTTTTGTGCTACGTGACCTTCCTTTTTTAACGCCTACAATTTTTGGCCTTTGTTAACTCCCAAAACTAATGTTCCCGAAACCTTATATTTGACTTTAAAATAAATGGTAAATCTTTCAAACTCACTCTCCTTTTTTATCTAACAAACAGCGGATGCTTCACACTTGTTTAAAACTAAAAACAGAGATTAAAAAAATAGAGTAAAATGCTTAAATGGTCCCTGAGTTTAGGCCACTTTTGCAACTTTAATTCAAAAATGAAACCTTTTGTACCTGGGTCTCTAAGGTTTCATTTTTGCTATCATTTTCATCCAATTGACAAACTGTGTTATAATTTTCTGTTAACTTATCTTATTTTTTTCGTTTTCGTCATTTAATTAAAATATATTATGGCATAATATGACAAATTATACCCTTAAATTAAATGAGGAAACCGATAAAAAGGGAGAAGTTAACAAAAAATTTTAACTCAATTTGCTAATTGGATTAAAATAGCAACAAAAATGAAACATCGGGGACCTAGATACAAAAAATTATATTTTTAGATTAAAGCGTCAATTGTACCTAAACTCATGGACCATTTTGACATTTTACTCAAAAAAAAAAGTATGCGTTCAATACATAAACAATTTGATGTGGAGAACTACAAAAACCACGTAGATACGCCACTTTTCGTCATGCATAGAGTGGACGGTGGGATAGATGGGTATCACGTTGTTAAGTCTGATTTCATATCTTCTTTTGATTTTGTTATATGATATGATATTTTTAATAAACACGTTAGAAATTAAACGGTTAAAATGATTTAAAATTAATTTTCACACAATTCATGTATCTTATCGAATAATAAAACTCATTAGAAAACGGTTATTACGTCGGAAGGACTCAAAATGTGTAATCAAGTCACATGTTTTCAGTTTTAGAACATGCAGTTGAAATGGTTTGTGCATGAATATTGCATTCATTTACATCGCTTTTGAATGTTCATAGATAAATATGTGTGTGCTCTTCATAATATATAAAGTTAAAAGACGTTCTCGTTTCAAAAGACATAAAATATATAATATTTATTCTTTTAAGCCTTGATACCCACCTAATGCATACATACATATATTTTTTTTTTTTTGAACGACCAACAAAGCAAATAATTTATTAATAAGCCAACCGAACTAACCAAATTGTTAGCTCGATACTTTACACCAGCAAAACATCACAACAGAATACAAAAAACAGACAAGTACATTATACACCCAGACCTTCTAAATCGAATTTTAGCCACCTATCCCATGTTAGGTCCGAGGGTTTAGATCGATTCTTGATCCACAAATAAGCAAGGGCCTTTATCTCTTCCATAACCCTCCCAAAATAAGCTTGCTTCTGCTGGAAAATGATGTTGTTCCGACATAGCCATATACACCAGATTGACGTTTGTACTACCAAATAGACTGCCTTCTTCCACTTCCTCGACCCGCTAATATACCAGTGGGCTTGAACCAGATCTTTGGCTGAAAAAGAAAACAAAGAAATGCCTTTGCACCACGACATAACTGCATCCCATACCTTTTGAGCGAAATTACACGAGATAAATAAATGATCGACTGATTCATCTTCAACACCACAAAAAACGCAGCGGGTCGATTCAATATACACGTTTCTTCTAACCAATTCCAATTTTGTTGGAACCCAGTTTTTGGCCACCCTCCAAGCTAGAAAGTTTACTTTGATAGGCGACCACATATTCCATTCAAATATAAAGCCATTGTCAAGTACGCTCGAACTTCTCAGCTTTGTTCTTATACTTTTTACTGTGAACATGCCTGAAGTATCGAGCATCCACTCCCACTTATCTTCCGAAGCAGTCATCTCCACAGAACTCAACATCTCAAACAGCCTATTAATTTCCAGCATCTCTGCAGGGGTTAGAGGCCTTCTGTTCCAATGAAAGCATATTAACAAAAGCATACATATTAGCTTTTTTTTTTTTTTAGAACAGCAGCAATCTTTATTACTAAAGAAAGATCGAGACAGCTAGAAGCTGAAACCCAAAAACAAAACAAGAAACACAACAAACGACGACAAACAACTTACAAAATTACATCACGAATGTTAAACTCTTTCCACCTATCCCAATTGATCTTATTATACCTCGATCTATTAGTCATCCAGATGTATGTCATTTCTTTAATAAGATCCGCTGTTCTTTCCGAAGCCAGTGATATGTTATTGAATTCCACATCATTTCTGGATTTCCAAATAAACCAAAGCGTTGTACTAAGAATCACACCCACCATCTTTTTCCAGCCTTTCGATCCATTCATCTCCTCCACAGTTTTAAGCACATCCACAATCTTCCATTCATCTTTAGGCATTGGGAATTTAATCCATAAAAAGACTAACGACCACACAACTCTCGAAGCTGGGCATACCACCAAAATATGATCAGCCGATGATTCCTCTCCACCACATCTCCTGCAGTTTTGATTTTCTAGCAACACTCCCCTTTTCGCCAGTTCATGTTTACTTGCAATTCTATTCTGAATTGCACGCCACACAAAATAATTTATTTTGAGAGGAACCCAGTTATTCCAAAATATATTTGAAATATTAACTTCCATCGACTCGCCTCCTATAAATTTGGCCCTAACTTCCGGCGTAAAAAAACCACCAGCTGGTTGCTCACCCCAGTACCATTTATCCTCTGTATGTCTGATTTGGATCGAAGAAAGTTTTTTACCCAAACTATTAAATTGTTCCCATTCTTCATCCGAATTTGGACTTCTTTTCCAATCCCATTCCCATATAGGCCCCATATCATTATTTGAGAAACATTCACCCACCTTTGCCCATTTATTCACAGCAATAGCGAACAAAGCCTGGTATATCTCCCGAAAAGATCCACCTTCAGCCCAGTTATCAATCCAAAATAAAACTTTATTACCATTACCCATTTTCACCTTCAATTCATCTTTAACACTAACATTAGCAGCCTCCAGTTCCTTTTGCACCGCCCCAATGTCCTTCCATAAACCCACAAACCTAGTGTTACACGGAACCAAATTGTAAACTCTAGGTCTATAATGAATCGCCTGAACTGTCGACGCCCATAATGTCTCCGGATTGCTTTTAAACTTCCACCACCATTTTAGAAGTAAGGCCAAGTTTGTACTCCTGATATCTCCTATGCCCAACCCCCCTTTATCTTTTGGTTTCACCAACTTTTTCCAAGCTACCCATTTAATTTTACCCCTCCCTCCCTTGCTCCCCCAAACGAATTCTCTCCTTATGCTTTCCAGTTTCTTTAAAATGCTGATAGGAGCTTTAAAAATCGAAAGATAATAATTTGGTACAGCTCCGAGAACGGCTTTAGCTAAAGTAACTCTACCGGCGAACGAAAGGCACTTCGCTTTCCAAGCCGAAAGCTTAGAATTGAACTTATCCACCATGGGTTTCCAAGCATTAAACCTTTTCATATTGTTACCAATCGGAACTCCCAAGAACGAGAAAGGAAGTTTTCCCATTTTACAATTTATAGTCGACGCCATATTTAAAACAACCTCCTCCTCAATCCCTACACCAAATAAACAACTTTTGGCAAGATTAACTTTAAGCCCTGAGCATAAATAAAAACACCTAAGAATCCGGTTCAAGTTTATAATATTCTCCTCCGACCAAACTCCTAAAAAAACCACATCATCTGCATAACAAAGATGCGAGATGGAAGGGCCTTCGTTTGGAAGTTTGACCCCTTTAAAAATACCCCTATCGATAGCCTTATTCATCACCACGTCAAGAGCTTGAAGAGCAAGCACAAATAAAAACGGTGAAATCGGATCTCCCTGGCGTAGCCCTTTATGTAACTGGAACTCCGAGGACGGAGATCCATTAACTAACACCGATGCCCGACCCGATCTAAGACACGCTCCTATCCATTTTCTCCACTTGAACGGAAATTTCATCGCCTTGAGACACTCAAACAAAAACCCCCAATTGACAGAATCATAAGCTTTTTCAAAGTCTACCTTAAAAATAAAAATCTTCTTTTTTTTCACCTTTGCCCATGATATCACCTCACTCACTATCATAGGGCCGTCAAAAATTGACCGCCCTTCTACAAAAGCCAATTGAACCGGGGCTACCAAATGGTTTAAAACCGGTTTAATCCGATTTGCTAAAATTTTTGTCATAACTTTATACAGAACTCCAATCAAAGAAATCGGTCTAAATTCCTTCACATACCTAGGATCTTGGACTTTAGGTATCAGAGTTATGAACGAGGAATTACACCCTCTACTAATCTCTCCTGTAGAATGAAAACGGTTCATCACAGCTTCAAAGAACGGCTCCAATACACACCAGAACTTTCTGATGAATTTAAAAGTAAATCCATCTGGCCCCAGAGCCCGATCCCCACCACATCCCCAAACAGCCTCCTTAATCTCCTTTTTAGAAAAATTAACGAGAGAAGAAACTTGATTATTTGACAACTGTTGAAAACCATCCCTCCCCATTTTCGGTCGGACCCTACAATACTCAGCAAATTTCTTTTTAAACTCTCTTAGAATACCATCTTTAATCTCCATTGGATCCGAAGTATCCCTGCCTTCCAAATTCAAAGAAGAAATCCTGTTTCTGGCCGCTTTGAACTTCACATAGTTATGGAAAAACTTGGAGTTTTCATCTCCAAGTTTTGCCCAATTGAACTTCGCCTTTTGCATCCAGTCCTTCAACCTTTGTTTTTCCATTGCGATCATTTTACCTCTAAACCTGGCCCGCTTGTCTTTTTCAACTTTTCTAAGCGGCCTTAAAACTGCCAGGTGCTCCAATTCTTTTATGACTCTAGTAGCTTCACCAAAACACTTTTCCTCTTCCATTTTACTGTTGACCAGCCACTGTTTTATATTTTCTTTCAGCTTCTTAAACAACCCAGCAACTGCAACATCCACCTCAACTCCAGTTGTTGGATTAAAGTTCACAACCGTATCCTTAACCGTATCCCAAATTCCAGGTTTCTCTAGCCAACTATTATAAAACCTGAATGGGATAGGACCATAATCCAGCGAAGAACACTGAAGTAATAACGGAGAATGATCCGACAACAATCTATAAAGAGCACTGAATCTAGCATGCGGCCACATAGACATAAATCTATCACAAACCAGAGCTCTATCAATTTTGCTCAGACTTGTACCGTCTTCAGGCATAAACGTAAACTGATCGCCTCCCATTGAATACTCAATTAAACCCGCCTCTCTAATAAAATCATTAAAAATAGATGCACCTAAGTTGTCGAATTTCGAGTAAAGCCGATCCTGTTCACATCTCACTTCATTGAAATCCCCAATGAAGACCCAAGCACCCTCCTTTCTGTACCGAACCTCCAATAAATCCCTCCATACCTCCCTTCTTCTCATAGCGTCATTAGGGGCATAAATGTTAACAACATTTACCACTCCACGCTCGGTTCCAATTATGTTCCCAGAGGTGACCAAAAACTGATCATGACACTCAACTTCAGTAACATCAAAAACCGACTTCGCCCAAACCGTAAACAAACCACCAGATCTACCTCTAGCATCGACTGAAGCCCAATTAAACTCTCTACGCCCCCAAAATCTATTAATTAAGCTAACTTGTAGATTCGACATCTGGGTTTCCTGAATACACAAAACATCCACCTTATTTTCACGAACCAATCGGCTGACCCAAGAGGCTTTTTTCAAGTCTCCCTGCCCCCCGTATATTTGCCGAAATAATATTCATTGCAGACTCACTTGACCCGTTTCACCCCTAACCAACTCTTCAACCTGCTTCTCCATTCCTTCAACCCTCATATCCAATTTTGACCCCAACATGACTGTTTCCCTTGCTTCAACTTCAACTAAACATTGTGCATCCATCACTTCCCGCTCCATCGCATCTTCATCCCCACCCTCCAACGCCACATCATTCAGATCAGGAACCGCCCCTTCCATATTCGTCTGACTATTTTCTGCCATCGAAGTCTGATTAACAGTTATACCTTCGCTACCCACTTTTCGTTTCTTAGCGGTTACCTCTACTTCACCTACCTCCAGTCTCACTGCCTCGCCTTTTTTTCTTTTATTACCTGATAACCCACTTTTCCAGATAATCTCTCGAAGATTGAACGGATCACTTTCCTGAGAGCTGAATTGTGGGTGAGCTTGTTTCCTCTTATAAAATTTAAACTTGGACGGCCCTTTATTCCCTTTCAATCGGGCCACCTTCCCATGGGCTCCCAAAACGCCTTCTTTTAATTTAATACCCTGGGCCTCAAAATTAGTCCTATCCTTAGTCTCAAAGTCAATTCGCGAATCCCGAAAAACATCATCCTCTGTCACAACATCTTCCGTACTGGCAAAGCCTGCATCTTCCCAACCCGCAAAACAATTCGTAGCTTGAAAAGGTTCCGACTCGTCCCGGTATGAAGCTTCATCAAGCTCATTACTTTGTTGTCGGGTCGTTTTTTCTACTAACAACTCCTCTGCTTCTACTGAACGGCTACCTTCCATAACCTGATCCACTACACCCAATCTTTGGTTCCCACCACTGTTAATCGACGGCTTGAAATTATGTTCCTCTACTACCCAAACTTCAAACATTTTACCATTGATTTCTAGAGTTATCAACTCCTCTATTGCTACGCCCTTATCCATTATGATACCTATCTTTACTTCCTCAAAATTTCGCCCAAGTAAATCTACCTCAACTGGTTGTACCACTCTTCCAAAAGCCTCCGCGATAGTATTGAACGTCAAACAATCCCAAAAGGGTAACTGTACTCCCCTAATTTTAATCCAAGCCACCCTTTGAAATATTATATCCTGACCCTCCCATCTGACCAACTTGAAGAACAATTCAGCCTTTTCCTTTTCAAACATTTCTAACTGTTCCACTGAACGGAAAGTTAACAGAACCCTGAGTCCTCCCAATAACCTAATCATGATATCCTCCCAACCACCTTCTTGAATAACACGCACTGCCTCTTCAAAAGACTTAATTTCCATCCCCTCCCCAATCAGCGACTTCGTCACCCAAGGTTTTATATATTCCACCATTGGCCTGTTCAACACTACCTTTTTTCTACCCTTCTCCTCCGCCACTTTCCCAGTCACTATCTCCCTGAACGACACACCTGCCTCGGATACTGTCTTGACTCTAGTTGATTGTGAGACTGGGATCTCATCATCACGTCCTGCCCCCATCAGTGTTACATTGGAATCTACATGTTTACTACTAGGACAATTTTCCCCTCCCGTCAGACCTATCTTCTCACTGTTTCTGCCGCCTTCCTTATTAAACTTCGATACGTTCACCCCCAACACCGCTCCGTCTATCTTCGTATTTGCTAACTCCAACAACCAGTCTTTTGTTTGGACGATATTTGCTAGCCTGATAAACCCGAACCGATTCCCTCTCGCATCCTTTTTTTCGGGAACATACGCATCCGTTAAATTAGGGTAACGTTGAAACGCATCCCACAATCTGTCTGTATCACACGACTCTGGTAGATTAGAGATGAAGAAAGTAGTTTCCTTCTTCCTATCTTCCGCCCTTCGTCTTTGTCTCGCTTCCCACTTCTTTTGTCTTCTACTTTTAAACTCTGCCCAATCACCATCCCTATTGTAAGCTGAAGACCTGTCTTGCTCCTGCTTCTTTATTCTCCTTAGATCATCTAGATGATCAAGGTTGTCTCCCCTTGACGAATTGTTCTTCGGTCTCCAAATCGATCTTCCTCCTTTTTCCGGCGGCGGCATATTAGGGTTTTTTTTGTAAGTATATATTCGCGCATACATATTAGCTAGCTACACAAAAGCATATTAACAATCATTTGTCACAAAAGCATTCCCAAAACTACACAACTTGAAGAAAAAATATCACTTGAACGAATCAAAATACAATGTTTAAAAAACAGAGATTACTGCAGAAAACATAAACTAAACCCGTCTGAAAATTGGTTGATATGGACTTTACCACAACCAGAAACTAAAACAATATTTCGTTAGAATCCGAATTAGCGACGACTGTACACGCTACAAGAACTTGTTAATATGTCACTAAAACCAACTCTTACACTTCACTGCCAGAATCCATCACAATTGTTAGCCTTTGAGAACTCACTGCAACACAACACAACACAACACAAATAAAAAACGCGGTTAGTCATGAAAGGTACAAGCTTTAATGCATAACGTTATACAACACGACTATGCAAAATACCTGAAGGGTTCGTCACCGGTGTGTTTAACCGCACCCGATGTGCTGCGGTAAATCAAGTTGTTGAGCATTACCGATTTCTCGACACATAACATATCAGCTAGCTTTCGGTGCAACTCTTCATATGAATGAAAGGCAGCCAGATCAAGAGTCCGGCCCACGTCTTCGGACTCCATGAAAACCTTTCAATGCCCGGTCTCATGCCCGAATTCGGAACTTAGGTCCTTGAACCATGGACCAGCTTCATCGGATGAGCTCTCCACTGGACCATTTTGAACCACCACGGAACCATCAGACTGGTTGGCCACTGTGTCCCCAGAACTGCTATTGGAAAGTTGTTGTTCGGTGAATATCGGCTGACCAAACAACAAAAAAGGTCGGTTTTTTCTCGCTTTTCAAGCTGGCTTTTGAGTTACTAACATTCCCGATTGTTAGCAAACAGGAAGCGTTTTCGTTTTCGAACTTGTTTGCTTGGGCTTCTTGGGATATTCACATGGATCTTGGAGGAAATCGTGGTAATCCTAATGGAAAAGATTGGATGTTGTTGAAGTGTTGTTGCGGATGAGGATGATGATCATATCCAAACTGCCTGGCTCCCTGAATGCTTGCGGGAATGTGGCTTGTGATCATCGGTGGCAATGATAGGATGGGGAAATCCGGTGGTTGGATCCCTAACTTCTTTCTTGGAGGCGAAAATGGCGATAGATGAATCGATGGCACATTCGACACCAATTCAACTAACCACAGGCTGACCCGTTTCACATTTTGTAGCAAATCGGGTTCGTCCCACGCTACCTGTAACCAGAAACAAAAAATCGTATCAAACTAACATTTCAAAAACTAACTTATCCCACTTGTAAAAGGGTATAAAGATTGTACCTGGAGTAGCCTACAAGGCGAATTCGGCCAACGAAACTGATCTTCGACATCGACCGAAGAAATCGTGCCCATGAACCAAATAATTTTGCTTGATGATCAAACTCGCTGATCAAATAATTTATATATCATTGACTTGTAAAATAGCAGTACACTAAATTTGAGAATTTCAGTAGATGTGGTTATTAAAAAAGGCTTACTCTTTCTTCACAGGAGCAACTTTTTGCTTTGCTGTCATAATGTGCAGGAGTCTGCCTTGAAAAATCGAATTGTCAAGCTCTTCTAGTGCCCTGTACAGATCAGCTTTATATTACAAATGATGTCATGAAACTTATAGGCATGGCATATAAGCACAAATTCATGCTTTTGAAACAAGGGGAAAGCTAAGAGAGAGAGTAATATTAACTATACCATTCTTGTTAATTATATCAAGCAAAACTGTTCGAGACTTTGTTCTCAGGAGTGCATCTAGGATCATAGAAAGGTCTCTATTGCTGAAACAGTTACATTTGTCGCTTTCGTGTTCACTTTTTTTTTTCAAATATATTTATTCAACATCATTATAATCTCAAAATAACCTTTGAATTCCTTCCCCATTGCCACCATTAGCAGTTAAGCATAAAAGTGTCAGCCCTTCCAAGCATCCTTCAAGACAAACATACGTCAAAAATCAAACAGATTTAAAATTTTACATAAACATACGTCAAAAATCGTTTCGATGATGCCATATGCACCAGAAAGAAGTAATAACAATGGCTTTTACAGCCTTTTTCCTCTTAAACTATACTTTAAAATCTAAAAAAAAGCACAAACCTTGCTATCATTTACGCAGATTTTAAATGGAGGGTACATGAGGGTGCTCATGTTTTTCTTCCTTTTGCATAGATCTGCAAAGACACTTCCATTTTTCATTCAAGAAATAGTGAAACCAAAGGCCTCTGTTAATCCAGGAACTCGGCCCACTTCCAGTGTCATGAAAATCCATCTGCAACCCATAAAAATATATATGTAGACTTTTATGATGATGTGAAAACCGAAGTAGAGATTTGGAAAGATATGACAGGGAGTATTCATCATGTTTCATTGTGGTATACTTCCAAGCATCTTTACTACAGCAGTACAGCCACTTCGTGTTTCCGAATGACAATAACCACTGAGAAGAAGCACAATCATAACCGCTAAGAATGTTAATTGTCGTTGAAATCACCATGTATGATTTCAGAATGGTGATTGTAAGCAACAGAAGATAAAACGGAAAGTATGAGAACGCAGCAACCGATCAATAAATGAACTTCTATCAAAAACACTGAAAAACCCCAATCTGTAACAGAAATCAACCTAGATAGCCATTGGAGAAGAAGACGACTTCTGAATCTTACTCACCAGTCTCATTGGGTACACCGGAATCTCTTTTCCCGCGGACAACTCCGCCTCTGGTCCGACAATTTCCATTGGTGCTCTCAAACAACATGAACAGCGAATTCTGTAATCAAAATAATCACACACAATTAAACAAAAAAAACACACCCGCATGAACAGAAAAACAAATATAAAAACAATAACCTAATCAAAATAAAGAAAAAAAAAACCTTACAAATCAAAAACATTAAACAACAGTTGCATACGATTCTCCACACAAACCTCTGTTGCTAACCCCAACTAACTAACAACCTTTGTTGCTAACCCCTGTTAACTAACAACCTCTGTTGCTGATCCACTGTTAGCTAACCACCGCTAATCCACTGTTATTAACAACCTCTGTTGTTCATCCACAGTTGATGGATCCACTGGTTTCTAACAACATCTCCATCCACTGTTGTTCATCCACTGTTGATGGATCCACTGATTTCTAACAACCTCTGTTGCTGATCCACTGTTAGCTAACCACCGCTAATCCACTGTTATTAACAACCTCTGTTGTTCATCCACTGTTGATGGATCCACTGATTTCTAACAACATCTCCATCCACTGCCATTTAAACCACTGATCATTTACCCGCATCACTCACCTTCCCGGAATTCCCAAACACGCTAACCGCAGCATTCCACCAGGAACAATTCGAATCGACAAACCCCCTTCCGAAACCCCTCTTCGCCCTCCGAATCCCCACACAAAAATCGCCATTATCCGCCCTCAAAAACACGATCGAATCACCCGCCACCAACTTCTTCTGGTTGACAAAATTACTCCAATCAGTTGTCAAGAGATGCCGGCGAGGCGTACCCCGGTAAATATGCTGGAACTTCCACAACTTCCCGTGAACATCCTTAGCCACTATGTTCTAAACTGGCGGCTCCGCCGTGTAATCACCATTTATGCTCTTTTTGAAGTGTTTCCGAAGCTTCATCTTTCGGCTTTTGAACTTTGACATCTGGGTTTTTATTCTCTTGACGATTTAGCTTTTTCCCATTGCTCAACTGACCAGACAATGCACTTCTTTCTTTGACCTTACTGGTTACGTTGTGTCGATAATTCAACGTGTCATTAGAACTGACTATCCATCTGACATGTTTAATATGTAGCTCAGATAGAGACATACCAATAAACAAAACAAAGATAAGATGAACTGACATGTTTAATAAGAAAATTATTTTCTAATTAGTAGTACCTGGATGTCGATGTCAATAACTTTCATCTTGTGAGTGACTCTAGAAAGATTATCCATAGTTGATCTTCAATCAGCCAGACATTCAGAATCGCCCACATCTTGTCTTCGAATTTGGCTTGTGAGTTCATGTAATCGTGAACTTTATTCTCAATCTGCAACAAACCCACATCAAGAAATTTATTAAAACAGTAAATTAACAAAATTAATTGTGACTGTTTTGACAACACAAATCAAGAATACTCAACAAAACTAACCCGGATTTGTGACTTTTTTTTGACAGTCCACATCAAGAAAACAGAGGGTTAAGGATTCTACAAATTGCTGTAAACTGAGATTTTGTTCATCAGTCAAATTCATCTCAAATTTCCTGATAATCAAGATGTCAATCAGAAAACATCACCATTTATTACTCAAACAAACGAATCGCCAAGTCTAATTACCAAGAACCCTATATGCAGAATTAAGATAAATGAATTCCAAACATAATCAGAAGGAGATTTAACTTACCCATGTACGATAATGAAGCCATACGATGGCCTTTTGATCTCCTTTTCGCTCCCAGAACCGTTAGCCAGCAAGATCAGTATCCACCCTTGTTGCTCCATACTACACACATGAGATGAATAATAAAAACACAATATTAGTTCATGTAGTACCAAGATATTGAAGTTGATGGTTATAATATAGGATCCAACAATTCTCAAAATGGTATTAAAAAACACAATGAAATGCTATTGAAAAAACACAATGAAATACTATTAAAAAAACACAATGAAATTGATCAAACACCTGATAGGCAACCACTTTCTTAGACAATTTTGACCCGTTTAAGAGGCAGCTTTGACCCTGAATTTGAAATAAACACAAAATCAAATTTAACTTCAAAACACAATATATGAAATAACACATATAAAATGGGAAGCAATTAATCAAACACCAGGTTGGCAGTTTGAATAGATATTCACGGAAGTGAGCGAGAATTCAACTGAGTGGTGAGCGAGAATTCACGGTTGCTTCAATGGTAGAAACTATCAATTTCCACCACGAGCCCTCCGGATTTTACCCCCCAAGAGTTGTATGTGAAATTGTGAACCCTAAATTCTAAAGCGAAGTTACCAAAAAAATACGAAACTGACAGTACCTGAGGTTGAGATTTCGCTTCTAGGGTTTCCTCATGTGAAGAAGCAGCGAAGTCAAGTGGGAAGCAGTATCGGTTGATTGGTTGAGGTTGAGATTCATCAGCAATTTGTTTCATCTTGTTGATCTTGATATGGGTTTATTGATTTGGAATCAGAGAAATTTTAGAGAGAGGAAGAAGATGTTTGAAAATGGAGGAAGCGAGTTTATATGTTTAATTTTAGGGGCAACGGTTGAGGGAGCGTACCACGTAGCGAGAAAAATGGAGAAAACACTGGAAACTTAACTGGCGTTGAAAAAAAAACTGCCAAATTTTTTGGGTTTGAACGGATGAGATTCAATCTTGAAGATAACCGCCTGAATTATTACGGTCAGGATCTTCTAAAAAAAACGGTTATGCCCCTGTTGACCAGCGGTTTCTTAGCGGCGAACGATATATTAATAATATGAGGTATTTTGGGCAAGCGTAGGAACCATTTAATAATTAAATTATAAAAATACATTATATTTGAACCTACTCTGTTTTTAATGAAACTTGGTTCAAAATGTAGATAAAAATATTCTTGTTCTAATGGCATATTTATTATTTTATAAAACGTCGTACTTTAAAAGTTATAAGCGCCAAAAGAGTAAAGCAGTTAAATTAATTATAATATATAATAATAAAATAATAATAATAATAAAACTAACATATGTACATATATGGTGGTTTCGTGGGCAATAAAAGAAATCAAACAATGCATTAATTTTATTTGTATACGTGCATGAATAAGGCTTATTCTACGTGTCTAAACTTTGAAAAGAAGGCATTGAATTTTTCTTATTCAATAAGATTCAAACTAGTATATATATAGATAATTAGAACACCTAAAATGGCACACACTTTTTCTTCCCCTCGATCTCCAGCCATCGGTTTTTATATTTTAACTCACCCCTAAATAATCACAAAGCCATACCCCGTTTTAAGTATTATAGCCCCTGATCACTGATACCCTGTCCAAATGACGTAGGGCCCCGTAACGTATGTCAAGGCTCTGCCTAAATTCGTTGGGGTTCTGTCTCGTGACGTAAGGATAAAGTGGAATTGGGTTACTATACTGTAAGTACACTATATATTCTGTTAAATAATCCAGGAGTTGTACCAAGATATATCAACCCACCAAAATATTTCTGACACCTCTAATATATTTAGAATACCCCTATATGTTTTTAAATACACCCCGTATGTGAAAACCGAGCCCGAAATACAATATAGCATTGAAAAAAATAATTAAAAACAAGAAATATTAAGTTGAGGCGGGCCGCGTAGGACCCACCCCAACCATTACGCGGGCGGTATGAGGGTTGAAACCTGATCTTGTTAATTTCTTTAGCTTAGGCGGGCCGCGTAAGCCAACCCAGTTAGTTAACGCGGGCCGCGAGAGGTTCAGAATGGTGGCGCAGCCCGGTGATGACACGTGTCATCGTCGTGGCGGGTCTAGGCGATGATAAGGACAAGCTATACGTTGACCTAGGGTCAACGCGGGGCACGTAAGCCCTGCTCTCATGTTACGCGGGCCGCGAGAGAGTCCAGTATCAGCACTATATAAAGGAGCCATCGGGTTCAACTAGAATTCGCTCACAATTCGTTTCTCAATCTTAATTTCTTAATAGAAGGCATAATACTCGGGTATTATACCCCCTAATTAGCGAGGTTCTGCTCCGTTGTAAGTATTATAACCCCTGTTTCATAATAGAGACGCTGCCCGATTGATTTAGGGTTCCGTAACAACTGTCGTGGTTCTGCCCGACGTAGTTGTTGGAATACCGTCTCAGGGAGGGTATCATTAATATTATCAAAAGGGTTATTATACTAACCTATGTACAATTGTGTAAATTATAGATAAATCCCAGGAAACCCTTACGCGAAGTCTAAGATAGCAATGTGAGTTTATCCTCTTTTTGTTAATCTTTTTGGAATGTTTTACAAAACCTTAATTGTTTTACAATGCGATTAAGCAGTGATTGAGTCTTTGTAGTTCTTCAATTACTGCAAGTATTATGGGGTTTTGTATACAAAATTTATTACTTACGAGTAGTAAGTCGGAATGACAGTACGTTACCATTGGACAACGAGTTAGCCAATGTGTAATATGACCCACAAGTCAAGGATTGACAGTACTGAATGAGTAATTGTGTAGAAATAAACAATGTGATCGCTCTCAATACTGTGTTAATTGATAAAATGTTTCTTGATTAAACTTGGATTCACTCACCAGTATTTCCTGCTGATAAAATATTTTTAAAACATGTTTCAGGTAACACAATGTGAAAGCCAACTGGGAAAAAGCCAGCTCGAGAGCACTGAAGGCTTGGAAAATAAGTGGCTATAAAAGTTACCTAATAAACGATGTTTTAAACTCAATAAAAGAGGGTTTAACCCTATGTTGTAATAAGAAACTTGGGTTGTACCCATGTGATTATTAATATCAAATAAGGTGGTTTTACTCTGATAAAATATTTCATAACTACGGTCCTGATGTAATTTCCGCTGCCAAATTAATAACTGATACCACCACAAACGAATGTTCTACGCCGCCCGTTCCCGGGACAGATAAGGGGGCGGGGGTTGTGACAGAAGGTGGTATCAGAGCCTAGCCACTGGTTCAAGCCAAAGAAGTGTTCTGCTGACACTTAAATTTTAAATTTTGTGTTAGGAAATAACTTATGTGATTACGTGTTTTATGTTATTTGACTATTTGTTAGTCTACAGTATGGGTAAGCAAAGAATTTCGGACATCTATCGTCAATTAGATAGTTTACCAAAAGATAAGGGAACCTCCTTTCAACCAAATCCCTCAGGATACTTAGCAGATATTGAAGAAGGAATATTTATTCGTAATGCACAGTCTAAGAAACCATTTACCACTAAGAAAAGAAATTGGATTATTAGCAAAAGTCGAGAGAAAATAAAGAAGTCACAATCAAAGGGAGCGATAATTAATCAAGAAATAAATGCACAAACTTAGGAAGCAGACAATAACCCACTAGAGGAAGGTGAATTAGATGGACAATGGGTAAATCTCCATATGTTAGCCACTACAGCAGTAAATGCTAACTTATATTAAATAGTCGAACGGCCAAACTAGTACCAGCACCCATGCCACCTATGAGTTAGAAACTTTAAAGGAACTTCGCTTATTAATTAAATAACAACTTAGTATAGACAGGAGATAGAATAAACCTTACATAAAAGCATGTTGAGCATAATACTTCTATAACTTAGATTGACTAAAATAAGTTACGGATGTATAATCACTAGTATATTTTGAATTCCAGTTGTAGTTTGTAATAAATACATACATATATAAGTCACAATGTTTGCCGTTTTTAATCAATCTATTTTATGATTGTACCCAAATGTTTGTACTAGAAATTTGTCTGTGATAATTAATACCACCTATTCAATATACATCAAACTAAGTTGGTTATTAACAAAGCAGTCATATTTATGATTCTCTTTTGAAACCAATCATTTACTTTGGTTTAAAATACATATTGAAATTGATGCAATTTTCTTAGCAATCAACTTGGTACAGCCTCTTCACGTGAACTCAAACCCAAAGAAAAATTTTTGATAAAAAAAATCCAACTCCCAGTTCCATTGTTTTTCGAATCAATAAAATCCAAAACATCCACAAAAGTAGCTAACAAACAAAATGATAAACCCAAACCAACAAAGAGATAGAATTTAACTAATTTAGAAACAATAAAAGATAAAACTTTCAATCCATGCATGCAGCTTCACGTGACCTGCTTCGGGTCGTCTCATGGGTCAGGTGGATCCGGGTTATCCGCATCATTCTCCCCCTCTTCGAAAGGACTCGCCCTCGAGTCAAACGGGTCATCTTCCTCGGGAACAAATGGTGAAAGATCAGCAACATTGAAGGTTGCAGAGACGTTGTAGTGACCGGGTAAATCAATTTTATATGCATTGTCATTGATACGCTTAAGAACTCTAAATGGTCCATCGGCACGGGGCTGAAGCTTACCAAAACGCCCTCCCGGAAAACGATCTTTACTCAGATGGATCCACACAAGGTCGCCCTCGTTAAAAACCACCCGCCTCCTATGCACATTAGCACGCCTTTGATACACTATGTTATTATTCTCAATCTGTTCGCGAACCTGCTTATGAATCATTTTTATTTGAGCGGACCTCTCTTCCCCTTCAACACTAAAATGTTCAGTTGTAGGCAACGGTGCGAGATCTAACGGGGTAAAAGGGTTACGGCCATAAACAACCAAAAATGGACTCATACCGGTAGATCGATGTGTGGATCTATTATACGCAAACTCAGCTTGGGGAAGCACAATATCCCACTGTCGAGGATTATTACCAACAAGGCTCCGAAGAAGATTACCAAGGCTACGGTTTGTAACTTCAGTTTGGCCATCACTTTGAGGGTGATGTGCACTACTAAAATGAAGACGAGAGCCCAACCGTTTCCAAAGTGTTCTCCAAAAATGCATCACGAACTTGACGTCACGATCAGACGTTAACGATTTAGGAACACCATGTAACTTAACAATCTCCGCAAAGTATAGGCGTGCAACTTGACTAGCATCATAAGTTTTAGAACACGGAACAAAATGCGACATTTTAGAAAATCGATCCACCACCACCATAATTGAGTCTTTTTGTCGTTGAGTACGGGGAAGACCGACAACAAAGTCAAGGCTAACATCTTCCCACGGGCCATCCGGGACTGGAAGAGGAGTATAAAGACCCGCATTGGAATGTTGGGTTTTTGCAACATGACATGTACGGCACCTATCAATTACACGAGCCACATCAGTACTCATCTTAGGCCAATAGAATTTCTCTTGCACGAACTTAAGAGTCTTGCCTCGCCCAAAATGTCCAGCCAATCCGCCTTGATGGCTCTCTAAAATAATAGCATCCCGCAATGAACATTTTGGTACACACAATTGATTGGACCGAAACAAAAACCCATCCTGTACCGAATATCCTTTCGTAGGCGCTGTTTGGCAGCTCTTCCATGCCTCAGAAAAGTCTGGATCATCCACATAGAGACCACGAAAAATATCAAACCCCTCAACTTGGAGCTGTAACGATGTAAGAAGGGCGCGTCGTCGGCTTAAAGCATCAGCAACGGTGTTGCTCGTGCCGGCTTTATGTCTGATGACAAAAGAAAACTCTTGCAGGTACTCGACCCATTTGGCATGGCGGGGGTTAAGTTTATGCTGACCATTGATGAATCGAAGTGCTTGGTGATCTGAGTACAAGACGAACTCACCTGGTAACAAATAATGACGCCAGTATTCAAGGCTCCGAATAATAGCATAAAACTCCTTATCATACGTGCTGTATTTCTGTTTTGCTTCACTCAGCTTTTCACTAAAAAAAGCGATAGGTCGGTTGTCTTGACTGAGAACACCTCCAATCCCAAACCCTGAAGCGTCACACTCCACTTGAAAAGGGAGCTGAAAATTGGGTAATGCAAGAACCGGGGCTTGTGTAACCCTTTTTTTTAGCTCCTCAAAAGCAATAGTAGCAGCCGGGGTCCAAGCAAAATTATTTCCCTTAAGGCAATTAGTTATGGGAGCAACAATTGAGCTGAAACTTTTTATAAAACGACGATAAAAAGATGCTAAACCATGAAAACTTCGGACCTCATGAATCGAGGTGGGTGTTGGCCAAGCCGTGATCGCCTCCACTTTGGATTCATCCATGCGTATCCCGTTCTTAGAAATAAGATAACCCAAAAATAAGACTTCTGGTGATAAAAAATGGCATTTAGCTCGGTTAGCATATAGCTTTTGGTCCCGAAGAATAGTAAAAACTTGTCGAAGGTGCAGGAGATGTTGTCGTATATCTTGACTGAATACGAGGATGTCATCGAAGTAAACGACAACACAATGACCAATAAGGGCTTTAAAGACATGGTTCATCAGTCGCATGAACGTACTCGGGGCATTAGAAAGGCCAAATGGCATAACCATCCACTCATAGAGTCCATCACGTGTTTTAAATGCCGTCTTCCATTCATCACCGGGTCGCATTCGGATTTGGTGATACCCGCTGCGTAAGTCAATCTTAGAGAAAACCGAGGACCCGTGTAATTGGTCGAGAAGGTCCTCAAAGCGTGGTATAGGGAATCTATATTTTATGGTAATTTTGTTGATGGCTCGACTATCAATACACATTCGATAAGCACCCCCGGGTTTCGGAACGAGTAACGCGGGAACGGCGCATGGGCTCATACTCTCCCGAATAAGTCCTTTATCAAGTAGTTCGGTAACTTGTCTGTGTAACTCTTCAAACTCTTTCGGGTTCATACGGTAGGCGGGTCTATTTGGAATAACCGCGCCTGGTACAAAATCAATACAGTGTTGAACATCTCGGATAAGAGGTAATCCCGCGGGTATTTCGTCTGGAAACACCTCCTTGAACTCATCAAGGAGTGGTTGTACTTCACCTGGTACATCTCCTGTTGGACTATTCTGCTCAACAATCATGAGAGTATAAAGAAGTGGTGGTTTAGTGTGCTTTGTAAAATCAAGAAAGGCTGATTTTGTGAGGATAAAGGCTTCTGTTGTGGTTTCTCTCACGTCAAGGGGCGCAAGAGTAATGTTGACACCATCTTTTCTAAAAGAATAAGTATTCTTAAACCCGTCATGTTTTGTCTGTCTATCAT
The DNA here is from genome assembly GCA_030545235.1 of Helianthus tuberosus. Taxonomy (NCBI): domain Eukaryota; kingdom Viridiplantae; phylum Streptophyta; class Magnoliopsida; order Asterales; family Asteraceae; genus Helianthus; species Helianthus tuberosus. Next base: position 230,844,258 of record CM060423.1, on the reverse strand, counting down.
ATTGCCATGGTCGCCCCAATAACACATGACAAGCATCCATAGGGATAACTTCACACCACACTTCGTCCGAATAACGAGTACCGATTGAAAACTGTACGAGACAACGATGAGTGACTTTAACGATGTTTCCTTTTTTTAACCATGTTAACTGATAAGGATCAGGATGGGGTTCAAGTTTTAAACCCAGTTTATCTTCCATGCTTGTCGCGACCATATTTTCACAACTCCCACCGTCGATGATAACAGTGCAAACTTTCCCTTTTGACGTGCACTTAGTACGGAAAATGTTGTTACGGAGCCACAGTGTGTCATCGCCTAACGGGGTTGTAGTTGTACTAAGGACTCGTTGGGTAATCAATGACTCCCCTTTGTCTGGAAAAACGATTTCGTCACCCTCTTCCCTTTTCTCTTCATTGTCCGTATCATACGTGGGGAAAGTATCTTCAGTGAAGGTGACAAGGTGTTTATTTGGACATTCTCTCGCAAAATGACCCAATCCGTGACATTTAAAACATCGACTCATCTTTGACGGAGTAGGTGAGGAGCTAGTTGGACCACCCGAGAAATCAGCTTTGATTGGGCTGAGTTTGGTCCCGGGTGAGGAGTTCGTCTGAATACGAGAGGCCTCAGCTTTGATTGGGCTGAGCTTGGAAGGCATGCTTTTGTTCTTAGCTTTAAGTTGTTTCTCCACCTTCAATGATAACCTGCAAACATCATTGAAAGTCCAATAGGGCTGAAGTTGAACAATATCCGCAATCTCCGGTCGCAACGCGCCAAGAAACCTTGCAATTAATTGCTCTTCTTGTTCTTCTACTCCACATCTCATTCGAAGCCTATCAAAGTCAGCAATCAAGTCCTCAACGGTAGAGGTCCGTTGAGAGAGATCATGATATTCTAAAAAAGCATCTTGACGGTAATTTACTGGTAGAAATTTTTCACATAACAATTGATGCGGATAACCCGGATCCACCTGACCCATGAGACGACCCGAAGCAGGTCACGTGAAGCTGCATGCATGGATTGAAAGTTTTATCTTTTATTGTTTTTAAATTAGTTAAATTCTATCTCTTTGTTGGTTTGGGTTTATCATTTTATCCCAAGTCTCCACTTTTGATTTTCTATCCTGAGCCCTCTTTTTTTTACATGATCCCACCACAAAGAAGCGTATTTGCGTAACTTAATAGCGACGAGTTTTACCTTAAACTTGTCAGAAATGTCCTTCAAGTCGAAGACGCGACGGCCAAAAGGGTTGGGCCCGGCCATCAAACTCCGGAATCTCGACCTTAATCCCCATGTGGCGAAGAGGATCTGCATTATGCGATCGTCTTCCGCGACGGCCAAAAGGGTTCCGATTACCATCATCGCCATCCCAGATGTCGGTGTCGGTCTCGGTCTCCTCGTTACGTTCTTCCAGCTGCAATTGTAGGTCCCGGACCTGTTGTTGCAACCTCGCAATCTCTGCGATATCACGGGGGTCCCTCCAGTAATCCTCGTTGCCTCTGTCGGCGTCTCTACGGGGTTGTTGTCGAGGTGCTCCTCCGCGAAAAGCCATTGATCTTCACTGTGCTCTGATACCAACTGATGCAATTTTCTTAGCAATCAACTTGGTACAGCCTCTTCACGTGAACTCAAAGCCAAAGAAAAGTTTTTGATAAAAAAAATCCAACTCCCAGTTCCATTGTTTTTTCGAATCAATAAAAACCAAAACATCCACAAAAGTAGCTAACAAACAAAATGATAAACCCAAACCAACAAAGAGATAGAATTTAACTAATTTAAAAACAATAAAAGATAAAACTTTCAATCCATGCATGCAGCTTCACGTGACCTGCTTCGGGTCGTCTCATGGGTCAGGTGGATCCGGGTTATCCGCATCAGAAATATATGATATAAAGCTTTAAAACTTTGTAGTTTTAATAATATTGTTTCAAAATAATTTATATTTAGATAAATAAAACCGAAGCTATTAAATTAACCGAAATGATTTTAAGAAGTAATAAAAAATTTAAAAGATTGCTTTAGTGGATCTAGCCAAAGCAAGTTTTGAAACCCAGGTGTACCAATTTACCACTCCATTTTATCCTTTCTGGTTTATAACTAGTTGACCATAAGACTTCATACTTTCATAATTTTGTGACATAATTAATGTTGGGATTACTTAAAGATTTCTATTAAAATACTTAGTAATAAAATAGATGGTTAAATGAATATGATGGGTATTCATGATTAAATAAAATCCTTTAAAATTTTTTAGAAATTGAGTTGGTTGGACTACGTAGAAAAGGCCTAACTAAACGATGAAAGCATTTTTATAGATCTTTAATATTAAGATAAGTCCTGAATAGGTCTTATGCCTGGAAATAATTAATAATTAGATTAACCATTAGTTATAGGATTGTGTATCCTAAATTATAAAGAAAAATATTCAAGTCAGCTGGCATTCATTCACCTAAATATGATTGAAAATTTTTAATATATATTAATACATACTATATATATCTTACATGATATATTCCTTCACATACAACGAATAAATGGTTTAGTTGTAGTAGTAACTTTATGAAAAAAAAAATTTGTTTGTATGTTAGCACATGGTTTGTTGGTTTGCCTAAAACCATAAATTAATTATTTTATTAAGATGTTCTTTCTCAAAATAATTTATTAGTTTAAACTCAAATTAATTTCGTAGTACATCTTTGGAGTATCTTTAATAAAACACTTGAGGGAAATATTCATTTTTCAAACAGGTGTTAAAGTTTGACCAAAAATAGAAATCCACTAGTACATATGGGTATCTATCCTACACGGTTTTCGGTTAGAAAATAATTTGATATCTAAAATCTAATATAAATTTTCCAATATTTGACTCGTACAGTAAGTCAAATACATTTTTTTTCATAACTCATAACATTTGAGTTCATCCGTACCTTTTATATTATTAGTATAATGATAAAACATTTTATAATGATATATGAATAGTATATTTTACTATAAAATAGTACAGTAAGTAAAATATATATTTTATATCTAAAATTTTAATAAAATATCATGGTGTAATAAATTCTAATAAATGTAAAATAGTATATGCACTTATGATATAAATCCGTCGCGGGTTTATTAAAATATAACAAGGCTATTAGATCTTTTTACTAAAATATGTATACAAATCCTATCTTCTCATAAATATAAGTATATTATACTATATGAAAATAATATACTGTATATTTTTTATCCTTGCACATTTACTTGTGGTAAAAGATTTGATAATTAAATTTTTAGAAGTAAGGATATTGCAACAGTAAAAACATCTTTTCTTATCCTACTTAAATCAATAATTTAGTATCTATTTATTTATTTTACCTAGCACATTAAAATATTCCTAAACATTCAATTTCAAACTATAATTTAAAATGGATGCCCCATATAAAAATAGTTGAATCAAATGTGTGTTTAGTTCTTTATATAACTTTATTTAAAATTGAGATTACAATCTTACTATTGTAATATCTTTAAATAAATTACTACTAATATTGTATGGGATATATATACATATTCCAATACATGTATATTGCTCAAATAAATTTAGAATCAATTTTTGAAACGTCAAACTCTGTATTATTTACTATAATATTTCTTTGAATAAATAATATAATATACAATAAATTGAGAGTTAAGTTTTGATATTTTAAACCCATATGGTTCAACCCACTAGTTAAAAATAAATTTATTTCCATGAGTCCAAAAAAATTTATATTTTGATTAATTTATTTCTTTAAACTTTTATTTATTCATCCTTAAATTCTAAAATATTATGAAGTTTATTTCAATATACTACTTTTATAAAAAGATAAAGTAAAGTCATGGAAATAAGCTTGATGATTGGTACCATCGGATGTATAGTTATTATTTTATATATGTGTGTATATATCCCGTAAGTTTAATATTAACTAGAGATTTGAAATTTTATACACATATATGCCTATACCCAATAGAGTTTCTTGATGGTATACCCAATATAATATCTTCTGTGAGATAAACATAAAAGAAAATATCATTGGTAATTCATATGAAAACATGAAGTTATTATAGAAATAAACCATGAAACCTACTATGTTTTAAAATGCTATCTGTCTCAATAAAATATTCCTTGTAACGGAATCCAAGATAATATATACATAAATAGAGTTAGCTGTAAGTATACTCATTACATCGAACTTAGCTATAGTGTCAATGGAGACAATGATATATTTGAAACTCCATTCTCCAACCAAAAGAAAACCACAACCATAATAATATCTATGCTTAAATGGAAGAGTTGGAATATTGATATTCACTGGTAACCACCAGGACAGTATGTAGACTTGAACCTATGAAGAATGCCTTAGTATAAAGCTTTGAGATAAGCCAATTACTTGCATAGATAAAGTGTGATGGTTATTAGTATCCCTTGAGGATGATGACTAGAACAGTGCCTGTATGATAAATAAGCGATAACAATTGGCCACTGTTATTTCTTGTTTATTAATACTACTCGGTTCTAGAATATGATCCATCATGAGAATACGGATTTCCTTGTTTCTTGATGCAAACTATAATAAACGAGGTGCTTTCAAAATCCTAATTTGAGAGAAGTCTATTTATGGGAAATACCATGATAATTACCTCTCCGGTAAAACTGGGCATGGTGCGGTAGACTCTCCAGCTTGTCCGGGTGAGATGGGGTTACCTCTCCGGCGAGACCGGGTGAGATGGGGTTACCTCTCCGGCAAGACCGGGTAAGATGGGGTATGTGTTATAATAATAGAATTCCCTAAATAAGTACCATGACCTGATGTCTGACTTGTGAATCTGTTAAATACATTGACATTATGGATAGTGTGCATATTACAATCTATGAAATATTATATAGATATGTATGTCTATGAAGAAATCCAAGGACCATATTGATTGACAATTAGGAATAAATCACGAACAAGTGTGTCAATGATAATTTTAGACTTATTTATTAGGAATCTCTCGTATACGCCTCTAAATTCCGACATAAAAAACTATTTCGTTTGATCATCCGTCTCGAAATTCGTGCGACAAGATGAAAGACAGGAACTCTTTAAGTTGGGACGACATCAAAAGTATAAGAATTTCCTTGCGACTATGGACGCATTAGGAAACCTGTAACTAAAAGTTGTGCAACACATCTAAACACTTACGCTAATAATTTTACTTTCATTAAGAAATCTTGAGAAGATAAGAATCTCACAACATAGAGAATAGTTCTGGTAAAAGTAAAGTAGAATTACAAGCAAGGACCAGAATATACCTAGAAACTAAACTAACTAAAAATATGCAGGGAATCTCGAGGACGAGATTTAAAATAAGGTGGGGAGAATGTAACAATCCCAAAATTTTTATAAATTATATAAAAACTTATGTTATTAAAAGAATGCATCATTGGTAAGTTGACCAATGGAAATATAAGGTATTTTGGGCAAGCGTAGGAACCATTTAATAATTAAATTATAAAAATACATTATATTTGAACCTACTCTGTTTTTAATGAAACTTGGTTCAAAATGTAGATAAAAATATTCTTGTTCTAATGACATATTTATTATTTTATAAAACGTCGTACTTTAAAAGTTATAAGCGCCAAAAGAGTAAAGCAGTTAAATTAATTATAATATATAATAATAAAATAATAATAATAATAATAAAACTAACATATGTACATATATGGTGGTTTCGTGGGCAATAAAAGAAATCAAACAATGCATTAATTTTATTTGTATACGTGCATGAATAAGGCTTATTCTACGTGTCTAAACTTTGAAAAGAAGGCATTGAATTTTTCTTATTCACTAAGATTCAAACTAGTATATATATAGATAATTACTAGTGGGAAACCCGCGCGTTGCCGCGGAATCGACAATATGCGGCAAGTACATAATTTGCATCCGACAACCAGGTGGTTAGTAATATGATGATTTCATGGGAGGTTTTTCATATATCCAATTTAGTTATATAGAAAGTTTATCCATTAGAAGGGGTCTAGAGGCCGGAGCCCTAAGTTCCATGCGTTGACAGTTAAATCAGTATAATGTATAAAAAAATGATTTGTGTTGAATATGAATGAATGCATAACCTTCTCCTCGTACCCCTTGGCACCCATCACCTTGTTTAAATTATCCTTTTGCCTGCTCAAATAGGAAGACGTCAACCAATGAGGTGGTACAACCGACCCGTTTACTAATGAACGGGTCAAATCATATTGAGAAAAGAACAGGTAAAATGGGTCAAAAATCACCCAAAATATATTTTTAAAGTATATAACTTTCAAATTACTTTTATTTTAAAATTATATTGTTACCGTACTAATATAACTTTGCATAAGATTTCGTAGAGGTATGCTTACTTCTGTAATTCTGCAAACTTAGCATTGAGCTTTTCTCGTTCCGTTTTAACATCAATAGCTCCTTGATTCTTCAGATAAACTGAAAGTGCTTCATTTACAACCGCCACTGCACATCCAACTGGTGCAGGATCATTTTCAGTGAGTACCTGCGAGTTGTCAAATCCCAAAATATTAGAATGTTTCTAACATATCGTATTAAACTCCATTAATATGATATCAAACGTGCATACCTTTAAAGTTGATAAGTTAGCTAGGGTTGAAACCTCCATTTCATGGATCCTTAAAAGGTCTGCAATATGATCAGGTTGGGACACAAGAAAACCAGCCCGCCTGAAAAGAGAGATATGTTTTTTATATTAAATATTAATATTATTATTAGAAAATCACTGAAAAACTCCATCAACAAAATAACAAGTACCCAATTAACAGAAAAAACCGACAATCACAACATTTTTCTACAAATGTCTCAATTTGGGTTACGGGTCCGACGAGTAAAATCAAAGAATTTTAAAAAATGGCCTAAAAAATAACAACAGTTGTTTTTTTTTTTTTGTAATGAGCAATTTCATATAAACCCCTAAACTATATATAAGAAAGCTTTAAAATAGATGGTAGAAACTATGGGGGTCAACCCAACCAGTTTCGGACCATTTTGGCCCCTTATTTAAAGATAATGAATCAAGAACTATGTAAAACACCAGATACCTTTCTTTCGTTTCTCCCCTAATTGATCTAAATGATTTCACTGCAGACTCAATGACTTCCATCTCATATTCTATATGATCATTTGTCCATGACTGAAAAAAGTATAAAAAGGGTTAACAACATAGTAACATATCGCCCTCATTTGATCTGAAAAGTGCTAGTCAAAACTTAACCTCGACCATGGATGGAAATCCATATATCATAATGGACTTCTCACGCGTATGATGGCTGTAGGGCCATCCGCATAGAAAGCAACGACAGCAAGAGTCATGGCAACATCAGGATTTTGTTCATGTTGACATCTACATCACGCAAATGTTTCCTTCCGGAAGCATCCCTCGGTGGTCCCCTCACCGTGACAGAGTTTCGGTCCATGTTACTTCCGCCTCCAATTGTCCAAGAACCTCCGCAAATTTCACATCACCCTGTAAACTACTTGTTTCACAACCTTCAACAGTGATGGTGCCACCAGTTATAGTAGGCACCAGCCAAGAAGTAACTCGCACTCGAAGCATCACCTTCGACTTACGTGTTTCTGGGTGACCTGAAAAAAAATATGTGCCTATAAAATTCACAATTCGGATCTCCATAAAAACATGGCTTATATAGAAAACGGTAGACTTACTTGTAACTTTGACTGCCTTTGATGAAGAACTGACTAAGACCTGTGACAAAGTCACCTATCGGTCTCTCTCTCTCATTCGAATTCCCGACCAATCAAACATGATCATAAAAACTAAATAATTTCAATCATAATCACATAAAACTGAAAGAGTTTGGGAAGTTTAATGCATTTATTTGACCTATATTTAACTTTTAATGTGAACCATTTTGACCCGTTAACCCGCCCCAGCCCGTTCATGTTGTGATGTTTACTTGTACACCATAGTTGGCAATAAGACATACCCAATAGGCATGACTTGAAGAAAAATGAATTTCAGTCAATCGTGAGACACAATAAGCTCCATGAAGAAAACATGGTAATGTACCCTCTTAAATCACTTTATTCAGCAAATTAGAATTTATTGTAATAAACAGTTTTGTAATCATGTTTAGCATATTAACTATTTAAAAAAAAGTAAAAAGAAAAAAGAAAAGTGTGTGTCAACCCAACCAGACGAATCAGGTACTAAAATATTTCCCTTTTGATGACGGAGAGCGAGATGATCCATACGAAGAACAATCACGTAGCAAGTGGAGATGGCAGACATCTGGTGGAGACGTATGAATAACAACTGTAGAGCCACGCAGCTGGAACTATCCACAAACATACTTTTGAACATAGAGTAATAACTGTTAATACATGTTCTATGACAATTAGAAAGTGCTAAATACGGCCTCTGAAGTTCCCTTAACCGCACCAACTTCCATTATAGCTGGTCGAGCAGCCTACTGCTGAAAACAATAATAGAAATTATTCAAAAAATAAGTTTTCCAAACATTTTTAACGTTTGTAAACAATAGGGAAACTTACCCTATCACTTGAATTATTATCTTTTACTTCTTTAAAAAAGCGAAGCCCAGCAAACACGAATATAAATACATTACCAGTCGTATATGTATGATTTGAGATATAAAGAATAACAAAATCTAGGAAGACTAACAAAGAAGGCTTTTAAAGCCAGATGACTACCCTATCTTTTTTCTTGCCTCCACCTTCCATGTTTATGCCCATAACCCCCCTCCTAAGTCCTACCTCACCATGTCTAGACACTTTCGCGAAGTTCATCCACCATCGTCATCTTGGTCAGCTCCCCTCTTCCATTCTCTCACTCCTCTGCCTATTCTTCTCTCCCGCTCACTCTTTCTCCCACAAAAAAAGGATAACATCAGAGGAACCCACATGTGATGAGATGAGATGAAATTTAAATCTGCAAGATAAAAGCATTGAAAAACCCTAAGTGCAACTCTGCATTCAAGGAATCGGCACGGTTTTAAAATTTCTTGCAAAACAAAAGCATTGAAAAACCCTAGATCCACCTTTGATCGCCAGAGAGAGAGCAGATGGAGAGGAGAGGCGATAAGAGTGAAACCCTAGATCTAGTGATTCAGCTTGTGTTGTGTCAATGTGTTTTTGTTTGTCTTAATTATCAATCATGCAACCCAAACCAACATATGTAATCACGTCAGATTACAGAAAAAAGCAAACCCCAAATCGATTTCTTGTATTAAACTTACCTTCCACGCCAATTGAAACCCTAGGAGACCTGCAAGAAAAAAAGACACATTATAAAATATGAAAGACAGCTTAATTTTACTTACAATTTCACCCGGAGAGATAATCCACCATTGATACCTGCTCAACCTTTTGAGAAATCTTCAAAAGCTTGAAGCGGTATGAAGGATTATGGTACACGGATTTATAGGTGAACATTAAGATGCGTGATTCTTGATTACCAAAATCATACCTGAAACCTCTTCACATGACCTAAATTACCGATCTACAAATCACCAATTGATTTGTTGTTCTTCGTTTGAGAAGGACGATTGTTCTTCAATTTGTTGTTCCCTGTATGATCCGGCTACGGAGCACCAATCGATTTGCTGTTCTTTGTTTGACAAACCGTTTCCAATATTGAAAAGACTCATTCAATTAGGGTTCTTTAGAATTCCATGTGAAATCCCAATGTTGCCCCCTCTAGTGTCTTAAAATTTTTGATGAAATCCCTTTAAAATGGCTTAAACATCCTTGTACATGGTGTTTTATAACTTGTAAACATGGTAAAATTACAATATTGTACATCACTTTTCCTTTTTAATATACTAGTGGGGAACCCGCGCGTTGCAGCGGTGACGACAGTGCAAGGGTTGATAGCGTAAGCCTTAAAACATTAAAAGAATATCATGTATATGTATGTATATGTATATAAAAGCACCCATGCTTTTCAATGAGGTAAGTTTTCAATGCCTGTAGGAGAGACATACTAATCAGATTGTCGCATGCTTTTATGAAGCCATTCAAATTGTTTGGATATAAAAAACCAACAATAAGCTAAGTGTAACTAACCAAAGCTTTGAAATAAAAATATTCTAGAAGACATACCACCATTCCAAGAGAATCCACCAGAAGCATCAATAGTTATGAAATTAATACTTAGCTAATATGATATATTTGACATTGCATTCATTAGGTATAGTGGAAATGCCCACGCGTTGCGGCAGGTGTGTTTGTTTTGTAACAATTTTCGAACCCAAGAGTATCTTCCCACACCTGCAATTTCAGTTGCATGATATCAAAAATATCATTAATGTCACACGAATAGGAAGAAGTACAGATTAAGTCATATAGTTGTGGTGAATGGTGGTTGAGTAATGGATTAAAATGTGGTTAACTTTTGGTACGGACAAAAGAAGTCCAATCCAAAGTTGGTTTTATAATGATTGTTAGTTTCAAAAGTTATTGAGTATCGGCGTGTTTGACCCATTGGCACATTTCCTTTTTAAGCTATTTCTAGTATACTTGTTTGACCCATTAAAGATAAACATATGCCGAATCAACTTTTATAAGCAGTTGGGTGCTCTCATCCACCAAAAGTTAAAAAAAAAAAAAAAAAAAAAAAACCTTATGGGTAACCAATGTGTGGTTTCCATTTTCTCATAAACATAGTTATACCTTGTAACATAAACTATCTAATATACGGAAAGATCTACAAAAAAGATAAAAATATTTACTTGTGCAAGGCCAGGTTGTCTAGCACACTAAATCATTAAGCGACAGATTACATCATGTGCCACAACGGTTCAACAAGATCCCCGTCTACAAATTAATAAGTTCTGTAACACGGACACCCAACATCTGAAATTAGTAGGGGCAAATGGGCAATGGTGTTGAGGAAACTGATTTATTTCTGGAAAGAATGTACAAATTTTCATCTGGTGACAACAAATTCTAACTTGTAAATGAAAATCTATACAATAGTAGCATAATTTTTTTTTCTCAATCACCAGATAAGATTACTTTTATTTAAAGCAATATATACAGAAATTGTAATCAAAGAAGATAACTGGACCTTTTAGCTGCTGATGTCAAAGTACTTGGGATCCGATGAATGATGATATTCCACATGCAACTGCATTTTTAGACCAACAACGTCACATTACAAACTAACCATGTTTATTAAAATAGCACAAACACAAATGGTTACCGTCAACCCAAACCCACCGGACTCGCCCAATATGCCAATGTAGGGATATAACTAACTACCTTGCCTTCATCAGCGTCAGAGTGAAGTTGGAGAAATGTGGCCAACTTTTGGTGCGGACAAAAGAGGTTCAGTCCAAAGTTGTTTCTACAATAAATATAACCAGTTACCGTAATCAATAAACTCCACAAAAATTAACCTACCAGTTTCTCAACTCGGCGACTGGGCCACACGCTTCCCGTGCAGTAACTGAGAAAAAGAATGGCATGTGGTCCACCATTCTAGACCACACAAGATCATAAGGTCAATCCACAAGAAAACCAAAGGTGGCACCAGTTACCGGCTCAACCGAGCCAACGGCTGCCAGAGCTTCTTCGATTCTAAGTGTCGGCCATCGTTGCTTTGTAAATAGCCAAGGCAGCAGCCTCCATAAGAGCTTCAGCTTGTTGCCTCTTCTGATCTCTTTCGGCTGCTTGTGTTTCATGCACTTTGATATAGGCCTTTGACTCTTCCATCAACTTTCAACATTCAACATTGCTATTCATTTATTGATTTGAAATAACAAGGTTAGTTAATTTCTAGATTAGTGTTCAAGTAAGAAGATAACAACTCACGACACAAATCAAGTCGTTTAAAAATAAACGGGTCAAAAATGGTAACTCTAGAATTTTTAAAAATCATCAAGTCTACCCTTAAAAAATACGCATTCCATGAAACGGATCATAAACCATATAAACCCATTAAAAATTTAGCGGTTCAGAATTGTCAACTCAAAATAGTTACAAATCATTGAGTCTACCCTGAAAAGAATACACATCCTATTGCAAAAAAAAAAAAAAAAAAAAAAAAAAAACATTTTGACCTTTTTCAAATCAATGATGTGAAATCAACTGAAACAGAAGGCTTAGAAGATAAAATAAAGATCAAATTTGAAATAAAAGGGCAAGAAATAAAAACTTTTCTTATAATCAAAAGCTCGCGTGTCTTCTAAATGACCGTTACTTGGGAAGAACATCACTTGTAAGACGTCGTCTGACTCTTTTCTGCTTATAGCACTGCCATTAAATTCTATGTCAACAACTTCCACTTCTTACATATATACACATATTGATATATAATGATTAAAGATAGCATTTTTACCTTGAAACTTTGATAACAGCAGACGTCGTCTTCCTATTAGTCATCCAATAACTATACACATCTTATAAAACTTAATTTGACGCCAGCTGTAAACACCGTCAATGGCTGATGCAGCCTTAGAAAAATGATAACAAATCCCTAAATTACCAATTTTGTAAGGCAATCTCTCATGGACAAATTTTGTAAGGCAATCTCCCATGGACAAATTTTGTAATTACCAATTTTATAATATACATATGCTTACTTGCTTCATCAGCCACTATAGCTTTCTAACTAATCCATATGCTTACAGATCATAATTCATTTAATCCAAGAATGTCTTTTAAATAATGAACAAACAAAGTTACTAACAGAATGTCTTTTGTCTTAAGCTGTCGCGCATCAATGTCTCTTGCAGCCTCGGTATAGTCGGTTACAGACTCCGTGCACTCCTCTACCTAGAATTATAAGTTTACTGCATTTAAATAATGAACAAACAAAGTTACTGATGGAAAGCGATAAATAAGTAACCTCGAAATTGGTCAATACGGCTTCTTTCTTTTCTGCAGTGATGTCATTACTGTTAACTTTATCACCGTGACTAACTTTTACAGCGGGATCTTTATCATCCTTCTTAATCCCCGCAAACTAAAAGGGAGAACACCTTTAGTATAGCTTGAAACATAAGAGAGAAACTCTCTTAAGTTGGCAACCACTTGTAAAAATATCAGCAATATAATTATTTGTCTCCTGAGATAGTACATTTTCTCTAACACAATAAAACAAATACTAACCAGGTCTTATGAAAAATAACCCTACTTTATGACTATATTACAAGAAGTCAATCAACCAACATGTCTTTGACAAATTATTTTACAAGTAAATTATCACACAATCTACAATTGGTTAAACTTCAAACTTGAGCCATCTATCCAAACTATTCATATGGTTGTAATGATGACTGAATATGATCTGCCAATTAACTGGCAAAAAGACACAAGCCGCGGTGGTTAACTATTAAAGACATCCATTTCAACCTTAACTTGTTTGACCCGTTACCCAACGCGTACATCTTGCGACCTCTAGTGCCTCAAGACAAATATAATTACTTACCGAGTAACCCGGTGATGTATAAAACTCTTTGCAAACGGGATTGAGTCCGTCCTCTAAATCGATCAGCAAACCAAAAAAGCTGCATTTTGTGAAAACAAAACCAAACGTCACGTCAAAAAACAGCCACAACGAAGTCATTAGGAACTAAGAAATAATAAGTATTTGTTCCTGACCTGTTATGCATGAACTAATAACAAATCAGAGTAAGAAGACTTATAAGGCCTAAAAGCAATAGCTGATGCAACCATAACATCAGCAGTTTCACCCGCAAGGTCTGAACCTGGGTGTTTAGGTTAACCTCAATGAAGAGACTGAAGAACTTTAATAATACATTCAAGCAAACATGAGCATGATCACGCAAAAACCTACCTTTATCGTATTCATGTCAATACGTTGGCCGAGAAGTCGTGCAAGGATCACACCCTGTTCAGCATAAAAAATAGAAATATAAAAGTATAAAATGCATGGGATGATTATATTATCGTTACAATATCTCCCTTTGCAAAGTAAAAACAAATTGTTCGTTAGTAGATTACAAAAATTTTAAATATTATGCAGAAGTACGGATGAGATAAAGACCTTTCGTGCAACATCCATACCGCTGAGATCGTCACGAGGATCTGAACAGAAATTTAAAAACAAATTAAATTTTAAATGTCTAATAAATCTATTAGATCTAACTTTATAATAAATTTTGACCTGGTTCAGTATAGCCGAGGTCTTTAGCAGCAAAATTTTTGTTGCTGAATATTCTATTTAATCCCTTGCATATTGTTGCCCCAACAAAATTATTGTATAATAAGTATAATATACAAAGACAAATGAGCATTCATTTCAGAACGACAGAACCAATAATATGTTAAGAAACTAATAAGTGCATATATACGACATTTATTTCAGAACCAGTAATATGTTGAGAGCTTAGCAGCGGTGAATTCAAGAACAACGACGACAGTCATAACAACCCAAATAGCATTTTGTCCAACCCCTTTAAACAAAGGCTCCATTAAGTATAACAAAGACACTAATGTCAAAGAAAACCCTACTTTAAATGCATGGATCAATCTTCTCGGATCATCTCGACCAAGTTTCCATGTTTTCCGACATATGTAACCCAGATATCTCATCATCTTCTGCATAGAAATCTGTGTTTTCTTGTTGAAATCGGTCATCATCGTGTCTGGAATTCGCATACGCAATTGCATCGATTGATTGATGGATCCAGTTGGTTACATTCAAGATTTCTACAACAAAAACTATATGATGTTGACAATAGAACCCACTTTTCATCCAAGAACACCTAATAAAACCAAACCAAACATAACAGATCGGAACCGTAAATCAAAACATAACAAGTCGATTCAGAATTAGATGGGAACCCTAAATCGGCCTTTGACAATCGAATGGAAACAAATCGGACTTACCTTCAAACAAACAGAACAATCGACCTCGATTGTAAGCAAATCGGACCTTGAATCGGCCTTCGAATCTTTGAATTTGTGTCGCCGGTTTAAAGTGGCCGGCTGGAGGCCATGCCTCGTCTCACCTTCTCCATTGCCTCTCTCTGTCCATGTTTCTCGTTCTCTCTCCCCTCGCTCTTTCAGTCTCCAACCCCTGCTCTTCTCTAAATATGCGAAACTGACGATTCAAGTATCAGGTATAAATGTACCAGTTTCCATTGGTGAAAACCCTAATTTACCCCTCAGGTGTCTTAAAATTTTGGAGAACTTGCAACTTAAATGGCTTTAAACACCTTATACATGTTGCTTAATAACTTGTACTTGTAGTAAAATTACAATTTGGTACATCACTTTTCCTTTTTAATATATTATAGATAACACCTAAAATGGCACACACCTTTTCTTCCCCTCGATCTCCAGCCATCTGTTTTTATATTTTAACTCACCCCTAAATAATAACAAAGCCATACCCCGTTTTAAGTATTATAGCCCCTGATCATTGATACCCTGTCCAAATGACGTAGGGCCCCGTAACGTATGTCAAGGCTCTGCCTAAATTCGTTGGGGTTCTGTCTCGTGACGTAGGGATAAAGTGGAATTGGGTTACTATACTGTAAGTACACTATATATTCTATTAAATAATCCAGGAGTTGTACCAAGATATATCAACCCACCAAAATATTTCTGACACCTCTAATATATTTAGAATACCCCTATATGTTTTTAAATACACCCCGTATGTGAAAACCGAGCCCGAAATACAATATAGCATTGAAAAAAATAATTAAAAACAAGAAATATTAAGTTGAGGCGGGTCGCGTAGGACCCACCCCAACCATTACGCGGGGGGTATGAGGATTGAAACCTGATCTTGTTAATTTCTTTAGCTTAGGCGGGCCGCGTAAGCCAACCCAGTTAGTTAACGCGGGCCGCGAGAGGTTCAGAATGGTGGCGTAGCCCGGTGATGACACGTGTCATCATCGTGGCGGGTCTAGGCGATGATCAGGACAAGCTATACGTTGACCTTGGGTCAACGCGGGGCGCGTAAGCCCTGCTCTCATGTTACGCGGGCCGCGAGAGAGTCCAGTATCAGCACTATATAAAGGAGCCATCGGGTTCAACTAGAATTCCCTCACAATTCGTTTCTCAATCTTAATTTATGAATAGAAGGCATAATACTCGGGTATTATACCCCCTAATTAGCGAGGTTCTGCTCCGTTGTAAGGATTATAACCCCAGTTTCTTAATAGAGACGCTGCCCGATTGATTTAGGGTTCCGTAACAACTGTCGTGTTTCTGCCCGACGTAGTTGTTGGAATACCGTCTCGGGGAGGGTATCATTAATATTATCAAAAGGGTTATTATACTAACCTATGTACAATTGTGTGAATTATAGATAAATCCCAGGAAACCCTTACACGAAGTCTAAGATAGCAATGTGAGTTTATCCTCTTTTTGTTAATCTTTTTGGAATGTTTTACAAAACCTTAATTGTTTTAAAATGCGATTAAGCAGTGATTGAGTCTTTGTAGTTCTTCAATTACTGCCGGTATTATGGGGTTTTGTATACAAAATTTATTACTTGTGAGTAGTAAGTCGGAATGACAGTACGTTACCATTGGACAACGAGTTAGCCAATGTGTAATATGACCCACAAGTCAAGGATTGACAGTACTGAATGGGTAATTGTGTAGAAATAAACAATGTGATCGCTCTCAATACTGTGTTAATTGATAAAATGTTTCTTGATTAAACTGGGATTCACTCACCAGTATTTCCCGCTGATAAAATATTTTTAAAACATGTTTCAGGTAACACAATGTGAAAGCCAACTGGGAAAAAGCCAGCTCGAGAGCACTGAAGGCTTGGAAAATAAGTGGCTATAAAAGTTACCTAATAAACCATGTTTTAAACTCAATAAAAGAGGGTTTAACCCTATGTTGTAATAAGAAACTTGGGTTGTACCCATGTGATTATTAATATCAAATAAGGTGGTTTTACTCTAAAAAAATATTTCCTAACTACGGTCCTGATGTAATTTCCGCTGCCAAATTAATAACTGATACCACCACAAACGAATGTTCGCGGCCGCCCGTTCCCGGGACAGATAAGGGGGCGGGGGTTGTGACAACACTAGTGTATTTCATCATCAAATCATGGCCATTGATCTACACACATGTATGACCAGGTTAGTTCGCTCAGTTCACAAACTACACTAGTGTTCACTCTTGAAAAACTAATCCTATATATATATGGACTAGATTGGCGCGGTGGCATTTTCGTAAATAACATATATTTTATTACTTGGACGAGCTTTATTAAGGATAAAAGGGTCTTTTGACTTCTCCACAAAAAAACGCCATCTCATGAAATAAAACGCCAAAAACAAAAATCACAGACTGTTCCCAGTAAAAACGCCATTATATATAAAACGACAAACTTAATTACAGTAAAATCCCGCCTAAAAAAAGGGCCAAAAAATCCTATATATACGACATCTCAGACCTTCAATTAAAAACACACACAAAAACCCAAACGCCATATTTCATATATCCCATTCGCATTAGAAACGCCAAAAAACCCAAACATCAAATACCTTCTAACCCAAAAGGTTTTTTTGAAATTCAGTTTTGTTTTCTGTAAGATTTCGCTCAATGAAATGGACAAAAATCCTTAAGTGAGGATGTTGTCCATTTCATTTAGTAAAATGTTATTGACTAATCCTCAACTTCCATCCAATTTATAACGCCAAAACATACAAAAACATTATTTAAGCTTTGTTGTCAATAAAGTTTAGCTGTATGGGGTGGACAACATTGTCAGTTATCTTTCTTAACCGAGGATTAACTGTAACACCCCGTGTTCTCAGGAAAGTCAAAGTCAAGGTCAAGGTCAAAGTCAACGACCGATCGCTCGACTTGACTTATAGTATATTTGTTTTATGTGTTTATTTTAGTTGTATTATGTGGAGTAAGTATCAAAACTACAGTAATCGACGGGTATTATTCGCTATTTAATCAACGTACGACTGTAAACTATAGGAAGTAACAATGCGATAAAGTCAACTAAACGCTAATCAATCTAATTTAATCAACATCGAATCGCAATCGAACTCGCAACTCGAATTACGCTTTTTGATTATTGTTATATGTGTGTGTACCTTATGTGTTACTTGTGCATGTTTAATTATGTGTGGTAATCAATCGAAACTCAATCGCAATCGAAACGATATGGAAATTGGTAGAGAAGAGATAGTGCGAGATATGAGTAGTTGGGATTAAAAGTAATTTGAATAGGAAACTCTATCGCAATCGAAACATCAAAACTCGTCGCACCGAACACTCGAACGAGGTGACTGATCGACCCGGCGACCAGCCGTTCGACCAGCCGACCGATCGGACTGCCGTCTGATCGGATAGGCTGTCCGCACGGGTTGCCTAGCCGATCGACCAGCCCTTTCCTCTTTGGGTAATCCTATAAATACCCCTTGTCACTCTCAAACTTTCTACTTTTGGCAACTGACGTCCGACTAGCCCGTGCTCCCCACCTTTTCTTCGATTTCTCTCAACTCCGGTAAGTTCTCGTCCTAAATCTTGTACTTCCTTAATCTACACGCACTCCTACACCTTTCTATCTTTTGAATCTTAACCTTTAACCGTGAAATCATCGAGATTTAAGGTTTTCTAGGATGACGTCATCATGTGTTCTTGAAGAACTTCATGTTTTGGCCTCAATCCACCAAGAACAACTTAGATCTAACCGATTTCCACATAAACTAACAAAGATCTTTCATAGATCTAGACATATTGACAATAAAAAAGATTAAAAGATGGTTTTCCAACTCTCTTTCAACTCTTTTACAATCAATGCACTTGAAACCGATAGAATCGGAACTTGTGCCGGCTTACTACTCATTATTGTGGTTGTGTTGGTTCAGGATCCGTATCCTATCCACGAGATTGTTGATTCCGGGTCAACCAAGAACGACCGCCTTAAATCAGTAGACTGACGAGCTTGGGTGATTCCTGTTCAGTCTGGTCACTAGAGTTTAGAACGGGGTTATGTTGGTTAGCACGATATCAAAACGTCTCGATAAAACGACAAACCATCAAAACAACCAAGTGTAAGACGAACAGGTCAACCAGGACGGAGTGCCATCCGAACGGACTGCTGTCCGAACTGACAGCCAAACCGCACGACTGGCCACCCGTACAACTTGCACCTTGGTCCCACACTTAATCATTTCTGCCAACCCTTGAAGTCTGAATGTTGAACGAATTGCTGTCCGATCGGACTACCATCCGATCGAACTGCCAATCGAACCATGAGACATTTAAACTTCAACACTTAAACAATTTTCAACATGTTCAATGCGCAAAGGATGCCACCCTATCGAACAACCGTCTGAACGAGTGACAACCTGCTGTGAACTTGTTCTCACTAAAATGCCCAACCGAACGGGTTGTCGTCCGATCGAACGACTGTCCGATCGACCGACCTGAAAGGTAGAGGTACTGCAATGTTTTCAAAATACTACAACGAAAACTTTAAAAGTCAAACCATCATACACAAACACATCCTTCTCAAAGGGAGAAACAATCCACTCGAACAGCCATCCGACCGGACTGCTGTTCGACCGGACTACTGTCCGAACGGATTGCCATCTGCACGACAGGCTGTCCGACCGGACTACCATCCGATCAGACTGATGTCCGAGCCACTTGTACTTTGCATCGTTTTGCATGCCACTTATCGTTATGCTATCATTCTGATCAGGCTAACCCTACTCCCTAGCGCTCCCTTCAATCCATCAATCGCTGTGAGTATACTCGAACCCTTTTTGCTTTATGCACTTTTGGGTGTTACATACGTTACTTATACAAAACCACATCGAACACACTACGCAATACTTTAAACGCTAACCGTATGCTCACCTTTACACTATGTGTATTGACATTTACTTTAACGTATGTGACAGGTGCTTAAGTTGTTTGTATGCTTAGCTCGATGTGAAATTGAGGCTAGGAAAGGTCTAGGATGCTCTCTGCGCAGTGATGAAATCGAAGCTAGGAAAAGAGGTCCTAGAAACCAGTAAATAAACTATCTATGTATAAATCTAAGTTGTCGGAACAGAACTACTTGACTAGAATTGTCTGTAATAATTTGTTTGCCTTTTAAGACATGGTATGGGACATGATACTTTAAATTATTTGGTAATGATAATTGTTATGGAAACTTCTGGACAATCTGTTTCGCTCAGTGCCATGCCCCTATTTTTCCGCCATCGGTTGGGGTGTGACATATTGGTATCAGAGCCATAACTATTGGTAATTAGGCAAGACTCGACCTAGTCCGGATCGAAGTCTTAGAGACCTAGTCTATAGTTAGGAACCAACAGACCGACTCGTGCATGTCCAGTAAGGATTATGTATGAGCTTACTGCTACTCCTCGCTATTCTCGCCTACGTTACACTATCACTGCACTCGAATTTTCAACTATGAATAAGCGATTAAGTCGAGATTAGGTGTGAAAACCGTAAACTCTCAATCAAATTGCTTGTTCGCCTCGCATTTTCATCTATAAATACGAGGATATTGCGTTGAACCAGGAGTGAAATCCATACTTTGACGCATAATTCTCATCTATTTTATCAAAACAGGAAAGGAGTTGTTAAGCCAGGGGTGAAACCCTAACCTTGACGACTTGATTCCGACTTCCACTTGGTTTTCCAAAACTCTCACCAAGGTCTCGACGGACTCCAACGACCTGAAGTCACGGTATAACTAACGGGATGCGTGCCAAACGCCTAAGAATCGAGGCAAAAGCACAGCCCTGAAGGTCAAAATGTGTACAACAAGTCCTTGAGAATAGTCGAGTCACTTTGAATAGTCAATGTCTAATAGCCGCAGACAATCTATTTCTCGATTTTATGTGTTTCGATTCTGAGCCCGCAACTGCTGCCTCTGATGATTCGTCGATTTTATGTGTTTATACGTGTGTTTATCTGTTACATGTTTAATTTTGGAGACTTACTCGATTCTTGCTTTCACTTCGATCGACACGCACGACTCGCACTGCGTTTTTATCTCAAAACGCTAACAAATCACTAAATTATGGACGACCTTATGCTATACTACTCGACAAGTTATTCGCAACCACTATTCTCGAACGCGACGAACTTTGAATGATAGGTTTATGTATTCTGACTACCTCTGTGATTACATGCGTATGTGTTTCTGTGCTTTTGTGCCCTACGTGCTTACGTGATTATGTGCTTATATGTTTATGTGAATCTGTGACGATGTGCCTATGTATTCATGTGATACATGTCTCACCGCGTTCCTGAGTTTTAGTAAGTACTAGACGTGTGAGGTGAGATTCGATTATGACGTGTCTGAGACCTATGACGATGTCTGTTGCTGACAATGTCAACTGGACCATCATCTGGACTCCGTCACCCACGACTCACTCGCCAAGAGCAAAGAGACAAATGTCTTGCTGCTATCATCGCTAAGCAAGTAGCTAAAGCCGTGGGTGAAGTGTACGAAAATGTGAGCAAGTTGTCTGAAGAATCCCGAACCGAAGCTCCCAAAGCGGCGCCCAAAACGACCTTCAGTTTCAAACAGTTTAAAGCATGCGAACCAAAGGAATTCACTGGAGAAGAAGGCCCTACGGCATTCTTCCAATGGTTTAACTACATCGAGGTTACACTACGACAGAGCGGTTGCCCCGATGATCTACGCACTCTCAACGCAACTGGCGTCTTCCAGTCCCGCGCCTTAGACTGGTGGACGGCTGAGAGAAACAAACGTGGGAACGATGCAGCCTATGGTCTGTCGTGGGATGAGCTCAAAGAAGTCATGCTGGAAGAGTTTTGCCCTCCTCATGAGTGCCAAAAGTTAGAAGATGAATTCTGGCACATAAGGCAGAAGGATGGTGAAAATTCTGCTCTCACTGCTCGCTTCAAGCAGCTCAGCATTATCTGTCCCGATCAAGTCAAGACTCCGGAGATCGCGATCAAGAAGTATATCCGAGCCCTTCCTGACTGTGTTGCAGATTTCGTGCAAGCGGCCAAGACTACAACGATCGAAGAAACTTACCTGCTGGCCGCTGAAATCAACAACAAGCGGGTTAAGGCTGGTGTCTGGGAAAAAACTTCAAAGAGCCTGCATCAAGCTACCACCGCCGCACCGACTGCTGAAACTGCCACCGCATCGAGCAACAAGAGAAGGAACAAGAGAAAGAACAGCTCCAGCTGTCACAACCCCCGATCCCTAATTCTCGGGAACGGGTGGCCGCGAGCCAGTTTCGGTGGTATCGGTGTTTATTAATTTGGCAGCGGAAATTTCATCAGGACCGTAGTTAGGAAATATTTTATCAGAGTAAACCACCATATTTTATAAATACAAATACATGGGAAAAACCCAAGTTTGCAGTACACACATTTTCATAGGAATAAATCCTATTTTATTTAATAAAAACATCTATTTTATTTTAGGTAACTTTATTGCCACTTTTCCAAGCCTTCAGTGCTCTACAGCTGGCTTTTATTGGCTTCACACTAAGTTACCTGAAACACGTGTTTAAAACATTTTTTATCAGCAGAAAATACACTGGTGAGTGAATCCCAGTTTAATCAAGTTTAAATAAAAAGTCACAGTGAACAGTATTGAGAGCGATTACAATGTTTATATCTACACAATTACTCCATTAGTACTGTCAAACCTGACTTGTGGGTCATATTATCCATTGGCTAACTCATTGTCCAATGGTAACGTATTGTCATCCCGACTTACTACTCACAATGTAGTAAATTTTGTATACAAAACCCCAACATACCGGCAGTAATTGAAGAACTACAAAGACTCAATCACTGCTAATTTTCATAGTAAAAAAACATTTAAGGTTTGGTAAAACATTACCAAAAAGATTAACAAAAAGAGGATAAACTCACATTGCTATGTTAGACTTCACGTAAGGGTTTCCTGGGAATAATCTATAGTTTACACAAATGTACCTAGATTAGTATCATAACCCTTTGAAAATATTAATGATACCCTCCCCGAGACGGTATTCCAACAACTACGTCGGGCAGAACCACGACAGTTGTTACGGAACCCTAAATCCATCGAGCAGCGTATCTATTACAAAACTGGGGTTATAATACTTACAACAGAGCAGAACCTTGCTAACTAGGGGGTATAATACCAGCTTTCTAAAGCCAATAATTCAGAAATTGTGATTGAGAAACGAAGAATGAACGAATTCAACAGAGATCCGAGGCCATCTATTTATAGTTGCTGATTCTAGGTTTGTCGCGGCCCGCGTAACATACGGGCAGGGCTTACGCGGCCCGCGTTGACTCCAGGTCAAACGTAGCTGGGCTGAGTCATCGAGTAGGCCTGCTGGGTGTTGGTCCACGTGGCCGCACCGGGCTGCGCCACCTTTTTAGTCTCTCGCGGCCCGCGTTAATTTAACGGGTAGCTTACGCGGCCCGCTTAAACTTAAGAAAATCCAAGGAATCAGGTATCAACCTTCATACCGCCCGCGTAAGGATTAGGGTGGGTCTACGCGGCCCTCCTCAACTTACTATTTCTTGTTTTTAATTTATATATTGTATTTCGGGCTCGGTTTTCACGTATGGGATGTATTTTAGAAAGTGTAGGGTGTTAGAAAAATATTCAGGAAGGTTGTTATATTTTGGGTACAACTCCTCGATTATTTAATAAAATATATACTGCACTCACATCAAGTATAGTAACTCAGTTTAACTTTATCCCTACGTCACGAGACAGAACCCCAACGAATTTAAGCAGAGCCTTGACATACGTTACGGGGCCCTACGTCACTTGGATAGGGTATTAGTGACCAGGGTTAAAATACTTAAAACGGGGCAGGGCTTGTAGGATTTAGGGGTGAATTTCTAAAGAAAATTATACATTATATAAAGAGAGCAAGATGGGGAAAACGGAGTAAATTAAACAGCTTTGATGAGATACCTATTTATACTTGCCATATAACTTTGAGGGCACGCAATCAATGTATACGTATCCACCTTTCATTAAATGTGGAATTTCAATTTCACTATACACGTGTACAGTTTCATAGGATTCATATGTTTTGTTTAGATTATTATTATTATTTTATTATATTATTATTATAATTAATTCAACTGCTTTACTTATTTGGTGTTTATAACTTCTAAAACATGACGTTTTATAAAATAATGAGTATGCTATTAGAATGAGAATATTTGTGTCTACATTTGGGTCTAAGTTTCATTAAAAACAGAGTAGGTCAAAATATAAAGTATTTTTATAATTTAGTTATTAAACGGTTCCTATGCTTGCCCAAAAATCTCATATTTTCATTGGTCAATTTACCCATGATGCATCCTTTTAATAACATAAATTTTTATATATTTTATATAAATAAAAATTTTGGGAATGTTACACCAGCAACAAGAACTGTGCGATCACTGCTGCACCGATTCAATCTGTACCCCCTCAACAGCGTCAAGTAGCGTCGCCTGTGGCAAATGCACCCCTTGCTAAGCGTGCATATACTGGGCCACACCCGCTTTGCCCTACTTGCACCTACCACCACCCGACTACCATCGCTTGCTGTTTCTGTGCAAACTGCAATATGTATGGTCACTTCACCACCAACTGTCGTGGTCGTCAAACCCAAGCTTCAGCTCCAGCTACTGCTCATCAAGCTCTACTTCCTGCCCCTCAGGGTCAACAAGCTCCTCAGGCACCCGCGGTCAATGCCAGAGTCTGCTTCGCGTGTGGCGATCCTAACCATTTCGCCAACATGTGCCCGAACAGGGTTGTGAAACAAGAGCCTCAGCAGCAGCAACAGCCTCAACAGCAGCAACAGCAACAACAAGCAGCACGTGCTCGAACTTTCAACATCAACGTGCGCCAGGCCCAAGCTGACAACAATGTGGTCAATGGTACGTTCCTCGTGAATGGTATTTATGCTTCATGTCTGTTTGATACTGGTGCCGATAATTGTTTTGTATCGTTTGAGTTCGAAAAGCTCCTTAACCGTAAACGCGCACATCTCCCCTCGACTTTCGATGTTGAAGTTGCTACCGGAAGAACTGTCGCAGTAAATTCTGTTGTTCGTGATTGTACTCTTGAGGTCAACAATCACATCTTCTCAATCGACCTTATTCCGATGCAACTCAGAAGTTTTGACGTCATAGTAGGCATGGACTTTCTTCGCGAAAACCATGCTGAAGTTGTGTGTTTCGATAAGATGATTCGATTCTCGCTCGCGAATGGCGATTTATTGTGTGTCTATGGTGAAACTGCTTCTAAGGGTCTCAAACTCATGTCATGTGTCCAAGCTAGCAAGTATCTCCGCAAGTAATACAGAGCTTTCTTGGCTAACATTGTAGTAGCGGAGAAGGAAAAGAAAGGAAAGACAGAAGTAAAAGACGTTCTTGTGGTTCGTGAATTTCCTAACGTGTTCCCTGACGATCTTCCCGGTTTACAACCAAGTCGTGATATGGACTTTCGTATTGACCTCATTCCTGGAGCCAACCCTGTGGCCAAAGCTCCTTACCGACTCGCACCGTCCGAGATGCGCGAACTCTCAAACCAACTCCAGGAATGACTTGAGAAAGGCTTCATTCGCCCGAGCACCTCTCCTTGGGGCGCGCCGGTCCTTTTCGTCAAAAAGAAGGATGGGTCGTTCAGGATGTGCATCGACTATCGGGAATTGAATAAGTTAACCATCAAGAACCGCTATCCCCTGCCTCACATTGACGATTTGTTTGATCAACTACAAGGCGCTACGTGTTTCTCGAAGATCGATCTACGCTCAGGCTATCACCAACTGCGCATTCAAGAGGAAGATATACCCAAAACTGCGTTTCGCACTCGATACGGCCACTACGAATTCGTTGTTATGCCTTTTGGTCTAACCAACGCACCTGCGGTTTTCATGGATCTGATGAATCGCGTGTGTAAACCATATCTCGACCGTTTCATCATCGTATTCATCGACGATGTCTTGATCTATTCCAAATCGAAAGCCGAACAAGGGAAACATCTACGTTTGGTTCTCGAGCTACTCCAGGGGAATCGACTCTATGCCAAGTTCTCCAAGTGTGAATTTTGGCTTGATGAAGTTCAGTTTCTGGGTCACATTGTCAACGGTCAGGGTATTCACGTCGATACGACGAAGATTGAAGCTGTTAAGAGTTGGATTACACCTAAGAACCTGTCTGAAGTCCGCTCTTTTCTCGGACTAGCGGGCTACTATCGACGATTTATCGAGGGATTCTCAAAGATCGCTGTGCCGCTTACCGCTCTCACGCATAAAGACAAGCCTTTTGTTTGGGGAACTGAACAAGAGTCTGCTTTCCAAACCCTCAAGCACATGCTTTGCAATGCACCTGTTCTCACTCTACCCGACAGAAATGACGATTTCATTGTCTATTGTGATGCTTCCAACCTTGGTCTTGGTTGTGTTCTTATGCAGCGGGACAAGGTTATAGCTTACGCATCTCGTCAGCTCAAAATCCATGAGAAGAACTATACAACCCATGATCTCGAGCTAGGCACAGTTGTTTTTGCGTTAAAGATTTGGCGACACTACCTGTATGGTACCAAGTGTACGATCTTCACCGATCATATGAGCCTACAACACATCTTTGATCAGAAAGAACTTAATATGCGTCAACGCCGATGGGTAGAACTTCTCAACGATTACGACTGTGAGATTCGTTATCACCCAGGGAAAGCAAATGTTGTTGCCGACGCTCTCAGCAGACGGAGTTATCTGCTCAGCATTCGTAATGCTCAAACCCAATACGACCTCGAAACCCTCATCCGCGAAGCCCAACATGCCTGTTTTAATGAACGCACTCTGAAGAAGGAACGAATCTACCACGGTGGAGGCCAGCTTGTAAATAAGCCGAATGGGATATTCCACTATCTGGACCGAATTTGGATCCCTAAACGGACCGATCTGCGACAGATTTTGATGGACGAAGCCCACAAATCCCGGTATTCTATTCATCCCGGTGCCGACAAGATGTACCAGGATCTTCGCTACAAGTACTGGTGGCCGCGCATGAAAAGGGATATTGCTCTCTACGTTGGAAAGTGCCTGACTTATGCAAGGGTCAAGGCTGAACACCAAAGACCCTCTGGCTTACTCGAACAACCGCTGATCCCTATGTGGAAGTGGGAGAGTATAGCTATGGACTTCATAACAAAGCTTCCGCACACGTCATCAGGTCACGACAGCATCTGGGTTGTTGTTGACCGTTTAACCAAATCAGCTCACTTTTTGCCAATACGGGAAGACTACAAGGTAGAACGATTAGCCCGAATCTACACCAACGAGATCATTTATAATCATGGGACGCCTCGCGACATCATCTCTGACCGTGACGCTCGGTTTACCTCGCGACTGTGGGAAATGTTTCAAACGGCTCTCGGTACATCGCTTAATCTAAGTACCGCATTCCACCCTCAAACCGACGGCCAGACTGAAAGAACGATCCGTACTCTTGAAGACATGCTTCGTTCGTGTGTCATAGATTTCGGCGGTAATTGGGACACATACCTGCCATTAGTCGAATTCTCGTATAACAACAGTTATCATTCCAGCATTCAAATGGCACCATTCGAGGCTTTATACGGAAGAAGGTGTCGATCGCCTATTGTGTGGCACGAGATCGGTCACTCGCAACTAACCGGTCCCGAGCTTTTGCAAGAAACGACTGACAAAGTCCTCCAAATTCGAGACAACTTGTTGAAAGCTCGAAGTCGACAGAAAAGTTACGCCGATAGACGACGCAAACCCTTGGAATTTGACGTTGGCGACTACGTACTCCTAAAGGTATCACCTTGGAAGGGTGTGGTCAGATTCGGCAAGAAAGGGAAACTTGCGCCTTGATATGTTGGACCTTTTAAGATTCTGGAAAGGATCTGAAAAGTTGCCTACAGACTCGAACTACCGGAGGAACTTAGTAACGTCCACCCGACTTTCCACGTGTCGAACCTCCGAAAGTGCCTGGCTGAGCATGATTTAATTGTACCTCTCGATGACCTTCAAGTAAACGAAACACTACACTTCGTGGAGAAGCCTGTCAAAATCATGGCTCGCCAAACCAAGCAACTCAGACGCTCGTGCATTCCTATTGTGAAAGTCCGATGGGAAGGCAAACGAGGTGCAGAGTTCACTTGGGAACTCGAAAGCGACATGAAGGCGAAGTAACCGCAGTTGTTCATTACGGCTTCAGCCTAATTTCGGGATGAAATTCCCTCAACTAGGGGAGCCTGTAACACCCTGTGTTCTCAGGAAAGTCAAAGTCAAAGTAAAGGTCAAAGTCAACGACCGATCGCTCGGCTTGACTTATAGTAAATTTGTTTTATGTGTTTATTTTAGTTGTATTATGTGGAGTAAGTATCAAAACTACAGTAATCAACGGGTATTATTCGCTATTTAATCAACGTACGACTGTAAACTATAGGAAGAAACAATGCGATAAAGTCAACTAACCGCTAATCAATCTAATTTAATCAACATCGAATCGCAATCGAACTCGCAACTCGAATTACGCTTTTTGATTATTGTTATACGTGTGTGTGTACCTTATGTGTTACTTGTGCATGTTTAATTATGTGTGGTAATCAATCGAAACGCAATCGAAACTCAATCGCAATCGAAACGATATGGAAATTGGTAGAGAAGAGATAGTGCGAGATATGAGTAGTTGGGATTAAAAGTAATTTGAATAGGAAACTCTATCGCATTTGCAACGCTCGCCATCGCAATCAAAACATCAAAACTCATCGCACCGAACACTCGAACGAGGTGACTGATCGACCCGGCGACCAGCCGTTCGACCAGCTGACCGATCGGACTGCTGTCCGATCGGACAGGCTGTCCGCACGGGTTGCCTAGCTGATTGACCAGCCCTTTCCTCTTTGGGTAATCCTATAAATACCCCTTGTCACTCTCAAACTTTCTACTTTTGGCAACTGACGTCCGACCAGCTCGTGCTCCCCACCTTTTTTTCGATTTCTCTCAACTCCGGTAAGATCTTGTCCTAAATCTTGTACTTCCTTAATCTACACGCACTCCTACACCTTTCTATCTTTTGAATCTTAACTTTTAACCGTGAAATCATCGAGATTTAAGGTGTTCTAGGATGACATCATCATGTGTTCTTGAAGAACTTCATGTTTTGGCCTCAATCCACCAAGAACAACTTAGATCTAACCGATTTCCACATAAACTAACAAAGATCTTTCATAGATCTAGACATATTCACAATAAAAAAGATTGAACGTTGGTTTCCAATTCTCTTTCAACTCTTTTACACTCAATGCACTCGAAACTGATAGAATCGGAACTTGTGCCGGCTTTCTACTCATTATTGTGGTTGTGTTGGTTCAGGATCCGTATCCTATCCACGAGATTATTGATTTCGGGTCAACCAAGAACGACCGCCTTAAACCAGTAGACTGACGAGCTTGAGTGATTCCTGTTCAGTCGGGTCACTAGAGTTTAGAACGGGGTTCTGTTGGTTAGCACGATATCAAAACGTCTCGATAAAACGACAAACCATCAAAACAACCAAGTGTAAGACGAACAAGTCAACCAAGATGGAGTGTCGTCCGAACGGACAGCCAAAGCGCACGACTGGCCACCCGTACAACTTGCACCTTGGTCCCACACTTAATCATTTCTGCCAACCCTTGAAGTCTGAATGTTGAACGAATTGCTGTCCGATCGGACTACCATCCGATCAAACTGCCAATCGAACCATGAGACATTTAAACTTCAACACCTAAACAATTTTCAACATGTTTAATGTGCAAAGGATGCCACCCGATCGAACAACCGTCCGAACGAGTGACAACCTGCTGTGAACTTCTTCTTACTAAAATGCCCAACCGAACGGGTTGTCGTCCGATCGAACGACTGTCCGATCGACCGACCTGAAAGGTAGAGGTACTGCAATGTTTTCAAAATACTACAACGTAAACTTCAAAAGTCAAGCCATCATACACAAACACATCCTTCTCAAAGGGAGAAACAATCCACTCGAACAGCCATCCGACCGGACTACTGTCCGAGCCACTTGTACTTTGCATCGTTTTGCGTGCCACTTATCGTTATGCTATCATTCTGATCAGGCTAACCCTACTCCCTAGCGCTCCCTTCAATCCATCAATCGCTGTGAGTATACTCGAACCCTTTTTGCTTTATGCACTTTTGGGTGTTAAATACGTTACTTATACAAAACCACATCGAACACACTACGCAATACTTTAAACGCTAACCGTTCCGCATGTTATACGTGACTTAATGAATGCTTGTTTGTTATGTTTACACATGGAATGCTGTCTACCTGCCTTAGCAACGATAGTACTATAGTTTGGACTCAGCACCTGTTCGCAGGGGTTGTTAAGGACAATTACTTGCATGGATTACGGTGGTAATCACGTATTGCGAACTGCCTTGGGCAGTCAACCCGCAGTCATTGGTATCGATAAATCTATGTCGATAACTAGCGTGCTTCATTTCACTATGCGTACGTGCTGGTATGCGTAAACGAATTCGAACCTTATTATATCTATCAAACTTGTATGCTCACCTTTACACTATGTGTATTGACATTTACTTTAACGTATGTGACAGGTGCTTAAGTTGTTTGTATGCTTAGCTCGATGTGAAATTGAGGCTAGGAAAGGTCTAGGATGCTCTCTGCGCAGTGATGAAATCGAAGCTAGGAAAAGAGGTCCTAGAAACCAGTAAATAAACTATCTATGTATAAATCTGAGTTGTCGGAACAGAACTACTTGACTAGAATTGTCTGTAATAATTGGTATGGGACATGTTACTTTAAATTATTTGGTAATGATAATTGTTATGGAAACTTCTGGACAATCTGTTTCGCTCAGTGCCATGCCCCGATGTTTCCGCCATCGGTTGGGGTGTGACATTAACAATGTTGTCCATCTCATACAGCAAAACATTATTGATTTTAGCATGATCAAATTTTGAGGTTTAAGGTGCTCTTATTTCGTGACGTTCTTTTTATCGGTAAAACGCCAAAAAAGTTAAAAAAATCAAACATCGTTCATTGGGAAATTCAAGATTGTTGGCTGAAGGGTCTAAACTCAATAACATTTTGCTGCATGAGATGGACAAATCTTCAAGAAAAAGATGCTGATGTCAGACTGGGTGCTTCCAAACAGCAACACAAAAAACTACTTGAAAAACAAAAAAAACAAAATGAATCATATGAAAGTCGAACCAGCCAGTTAACATGATTCAAAAAAGAAGAAAGAGACTCGTGACAGTGAAGATTTGGAAGATCAATTGTTTATGTATTCTTTTTTTTTTAATTTTCCTTTTCCGTTGATTGTTATATAATAAAAACGCCTTATATAATAAAAACGCCAAAACAGCCAAAATGCTTGTTTAAACGCCAAACTCCCGAACTATAATAAAATTACTTTGAAAAAGTATTATAAAAAACACAAAATAAAAAATAAAAAATAAAAAACAAACTTGAAAATGTAACTAGAAACAGAAAATACAAATCAGTAATACTGAAGATAGGAAAATTTATTATATTAGAATCTAAAACGCCAAACTTGAAAGATGGGACGTGTTACAGACTTCAGAGATAAAGCTTATCAAAAACAATAATTACAAACAGTAACTGAAAAGACGAATACTTTATTATAATAATGCACCGCCTAACTTAGGCGCCAAAAAGACATCCTATAAAATGATAGGACCCAACAACTTCCATTTGATAAAAAAAAAACAAACGCCAATACTACTAAATACCACTCACTGAAAAACGCCAAAAAATAAAGATTGCTAATATGCTTTCTTGGATATTCATAATTTTTCTTCGTGAAGTTTCACTTAATGAAATACTATCAGAAGGGAGTAACTCAGAAAGATTTTGCTGCATGAGATAGACAAAAAATCAAGAAAAAGATACAGATGGCAGTCATATGGTATTTTGTATTTTTTGTTCGTGAAAAAGTTTGGATGACGAGAATAGATCAATGACACTGAAGAGTGGGTTGATTATAAAGATGAAGTTCAAGATAAAGAAAAAGCGAAAAACTCACTCACACGTCATAGATCTATGTCCCTAAACATTCACAAAAAAGCCAGTTCAACAGACGAGCAGGCAAAATAATCAAACCAACGGGTTTGTTAAGTTTTATATAAAACGCCATATATTTGGTGACAGTTCTAGTACTATTAAAGAAGAGAGAAACTGATGACAGCGAAGATTGGGAAGAGAGATCCGATTAGGATTTTTAATTTATTTTCTTCGCCTGTATTTTTTTTCCTGTGGTTGAAATATAATCTAACAACAGTAAAATGCTAAGATAACACAAACGCCAAAATGTTTATACAAAAATAATAGAACAATGGGACATATTGTTTAAAACGCCTTGGAAAACACCATTCAGCTAGATTTTCTGACCCCATGGGGTTCCAATGACATACGATTTGAATAAATGCCATAAACGCCAAAATGTTAATACAATGAAACCATTAAACGCCATTAAATATTGAATTTGGTTAACGACAAAATGTTAATACAATGAAACCATTAAACGCCATTAAATATTGAATTTGGTTAACGCCAAAATCTTAAACCACAAAAATTAAAACAAATATTGGGAAAAGTGGAACTGGAAAAGCAGAATATGAAAGGACAAAAAAGCCCCTCCGACCTTTTCTAAACGGCGTGACACGTGTTGTGCCAGGAAGCGTTCTCACCGTTCTCACACTTTTGAGCGTTTTCTCCTGATCCCGTTTCTCTCTCTCTCTCTCTCTCTCTCTATATATATATATATATTATGTGAACATATCGGGCTAAAGTATGGGTTGGTTCCGGTACAAACCATATTTATCCTACAAACCGTAAGAACATATCCTAGCACTTAAAAAAAGTTAAATTAGCACATACCAAAACAATACATACATAAAAGTAACACATTTGAATTATATTAGCACATAAAAATTTATCAAGATAAATGATTTTAGCATATATTTGAATGATATCAACACTTTTCTTAATCATCATATTGAAAACAAAAGGAAGATCCAAATAAATAATTAATTGCTTGTTAGCATATTTATAGGGAACTCAATACAATTGATATTATTTAGGATATTATTTTATCATTTCTCTATAATTGGTTGGATGTCAAGTGACACTTTTTAAATGGTTCTTACAGTTTGTATGCATAATGTGGTTTGTATTTGATACTACTCCAAGTATTGTAAGCTAGCAAGCACTAGTAGAGGTGCACAAAATAATATGTAAATGAGCTAAAGTATTGTAAGCTAGAAAGCAGTGATAGAGGTGCACAAAATAAATAACTGAAACCGTTTATTAACCAAAATTGTAATTAATTTAATAACTGATTAGTGTTTTTTAACCATAGGTTCGTAACCGGTTTAAGAATTTTTAAAAGAAACCAGTCTTAATTGATTTACCAGTTAACCCGACTAAAGAAAAAACCATTTTAACTGAACCGGCTAGAGAAGAAACCTTTTTGTGCACCTCTGACTAGGCTCCCGGCGATATATTGGGCATCCTTCCGGCCCATTGAGAGACACCCTTGATAAATCTTAAAGTATATATTGATACAAATTCTTTTCTTTATCAAAAACACATTAATTACTTCACTTAATTAATAAAAAACTTTTATTATAATTTACTCTTTTCTTTTAGAGATATTTTGTTTTCGTTGATTTACGTAAGTTACCATTATTTATTTACTTTACGTAATTCATGAATTCAATTTATTAATTTACATTTGTATGATTAAATTAGATGAGAATCATTATTCTACAAAAGATCCAGTTTGTTTGTACGAAGTGTAGAAGGTTTTCAAACACAAGGGCATTATAGACTTGTAAATCCACCTTCAAGCAACTATAACCTTTCATATGACAATAACTTTAAGAAAAAAATTACACCATATTAACAAGCATTTCATTATTTTTAATTTAAATAGATTATAATATTGTATAAACTAGAACTCATGTAGGTAATTTTACTATTTCATATACAATAGGTTGTTGCAATAGGTCGTGCGTTGTGGTGGCAACTCCTTAGTTGTTTATAGTTGGCAACACGCCATGTGATGTGTTAACCATAAGCATTGTGGTTACATTGTACGATGATGACATTAGCTTGTGGTACCTGCACACGACATTATGCGTGTCACAAAAGTATTTTAGTCAAGGATAAAAGAAAGTATAGTGATGTGTTATCAAGGAGAAAAGTTTGAATGGTTAAAGTTGTTGGGGTTGGTTCCGGTACAAACCATATTTATCATACAAACCGTAAGAACAGATCCTAGCACTTAAAAAAAGTTAAATTAGCACATACCAAAACAATACATACATAAAAGTAGCACTTTTAAATTATATTTGCACATGAAAATTAATCTAGATAATTGATTTTAGCACATATTTGAATGATATCAGCACTTTTCCTAATCAACACATTGAAAACAAAAGGAAGATACAAATAAAGAATTAATTGCTTGTTAGCATATTTATAGGGAATTCAATATAATTGATATTATTTAGGATATTATTTTATCATTTCTCTATAATTGGTTGGATGACATGTTACACTTTTTAAATAGTTCTTATAGTTTGTATGCAAAATGTGGTTTGTATTTGATCCTACTCCTAAAGTTGTTAATTAACAAAAGGAAGATACAGAGAGTGAAGTTGTAAAAGTTTGGTTGTATTATTGTGAAAGTTTGGGGGAGTTTTGTTTCTATGTTAAATTGTTTGAGTTTATGTCCTATGTCAAAAGTTAGGGGGGTGTCTTGGTCGGTGGCTTCTTAAGGCTGCACGGTATGGTCCCGTCCCCCCACCCCGTCTTGGTCCGGCGCCGGCGTCAACCCATCCCCCCCCCCCCCCCCCCCCGCGTCCCCGTCTTCAACGTCAAGAATTGGACGTCCAGGACGATCCAACATGGTGGGCCCCCTTTGTTTCTGATTTGTACATTAGGCTTCAATACTTGTACATAGGGCATAGAAATTAAAAAAAATATAAAAAAAGTGGTGGGGTAAGATCATCCTCCCATACCCTCTAGTTTTGTGGGATGGACCATCAATGGGAGGACTATGATGTGACGCCTACATGGCGGATCATCCTCCAAGGGAGGACCATCACCGTACCCTCTACGTAACACATCGTCTTCTTTTCCCTTCCCAGTTCCAGTTCCAGTTCCAGTTCCAGGTGAGTTTAGTAATTAGTATAGATGAGAAAAACACTTCTAATCTGCTGCAAATGTTCTTCACATCAGGTGCAATCGTTGCCCCCTATGTGGGTTTGCTTTTGATCGTAAATTTCTGCTATTTGTGACTAGGGTTTTCTAGTTCGTGTTTTTTTTTTTTTTTTTTTTTTTTTTTGCGATTGATTTATGAACTAGAGGGTGTTTTGTATTCAGTCCGTAGGTTTTGTTGCGCTGTTGTACATTTATTAGTTTTGTTTTTGCTTGTTTTGGAAGAGATTTTAGCTATTGAGTTTACATGCACACCAGGTGTTTGGTTTAATGCCTCAATGAAAGATGTGTCTTTTTTCATTCATGTGTATTCCCTAGCTTCTTTTGTATACTAGATCGACATTCATGTTGTAGTATCCAGTAGATCATTTTTCATGTCCAAATTGGGGATGAGTGCTAAATTAGGGTTCTTGAACCTAAAAGTCGAGGTTTTTGATTTAATTGATTCAAAGAAAAAAAAGTTTGTAAATAACAGGTTATATGGATGTTAATGTATACCTAGACTCATATTTATATATGGATAAATTTCACATACCCTTGAACGAGTGACCCACTGACCCGTTTCTTTTTCAGGAATGTTTATGAGCTTTTATTAACTAATTATGTTATTTGTTCATAAAAGTAGAACTTTAGTTTGATGGCTGTGTGTAGATTTGTATGTTGCATCATACGTACCATGCAGATTGCTTTTGGAAATGGTCACTTAATCTGTTAATTGGACTATATCTATGTGATTCATTTGGATATTTTAGGCTGCTAATGTTCACTTTGAAAGTAGTTTAAAAAGTAGGTATGTTCTGATTTTTTATTTTCTACATCAGTTAGTTGTTAGCTGTTATTCATACAAACCCTATAGGTTCTTTTATATCCATATTTCATTTTATTAGATTAGATTACTTTTTGCTATTTGTTTTATTAATATACAACACCTTAATTATTTTTGTGTCCTAGGTTACCTTTCTAATACTGCTATCTTTTACATGACCACTCACTCTCTGTTCGATTAGGTTAAACTGAGAGTTGTGTGTGTGTATAGGGATACCGATGGGAGTAACGGTCAAGTCATCAGTCAACATCGGATTGAAAACAGGGTACTCTGTTTTGGTCACCGTAGCAGCCGGTTTCGTCGGAATCCACATCAGCGCTGCCTTGAGATGCCGTGGTGACTACGTTTTAGGGTTAGACAATTTTAACAGTTATTACGATCCTACCCTCAAAAGGGCTCGTCAACATGTGTGGAAAAAAAGTGGGATTTTCATTGTGGAAGAGGACATAAAGGACACCGGTTTGCTGAACAAACTCTTTGAGGTAGTTCATTTTACTCATGTTATTTATTTAGCTGCTCAAGCTGGTGTTAGATATGCAATGAAGAAACCCAAAATCTTATACTCATAGTAATATTGCTGGTTTTATTATTAGCTGCTCAAGCTGGTGTTAGATATGCAATGAAGAAACCCAAAATCTTATACTCATAGTAATATTGCTGGTTTTGTTATTGTTCTTGAAGTATGCAAAAATGCAAATCCACAGCCTGCAATTGTTTGGGTATCTTCTAGTTCTGTTTATGGGTTGAATACAGAAGTACCCTTTTCGGAAAAAGATCGAACTGATCCTATACGCTGCAACGAAGAAAGCGGGTGAAGAAATCGCTCATATTTATAATCATATTTATGGGTTGTCTTTGACGGGTTTGAGGTTCTTTACGGTTTATGGACCATGGGGTAGACCCGATATGGCTTATTTTTTCTTTAGTAAAGATATCTTGAAACGAAAATCGATTCTCATTTTTGAGTCTAGTAATCATGGGACTATTGCGCATGATTTTACTTTTATTGATGATGTTGTAAAGGGTTGTTTAGTTGCTTTAGACGCCACTGAAAAGAGTATAGGAAGTGGTGGGAAGAAAAAAAGGGGTGGCTCAGTTTAGGATTTTTAATTTAGGGAATACTTCGCCTGTGCTGTTAGTTTAAGTGTTGTGATGTTACTTGTTTAGTTTCTTGATTGAAGGTTGACTTGCTGTGTGTATGTGTTTTTATCTTTTCTTTTTATTATAAATTTCTTGATATGAGTTTGGTTTTTGTGATCTCATGATACATTTTTACATTCAGCATGACTTTATGATTTCCTTTGTTTTGTTACCTCTTTACTAATCTTTCTTTTTATTGTAATTTGTCAACTGAAGTTGCTAGTATAGGGTTATCAAACAATCGTGTCGTAATAGTAGCTGTGCATTCTTGCCATCTAAATCGCAATCACCAGTTGTTACATAAATCTATTAACAACCTAGGGCAATAGTTGTGTAAACTTTACAGGTCATGTCTACTTTATTTAACCATTATTTATAAGATATTGCAACTGCATGAATACCTTCCGAGTTACTACCAAGAGAATTAGATCTTTCTAGGATACAATGTTGTTGGGAGATTAAATTTGTGTGCATCACAATCAAGCTAAAACTTAGCTAATACCCTACATTCACTGTGAGTTGGTTTGCAGCGGGATATTAGTTAATCAATGTGTCAGGTATTACTGTTTCATCGTCAACTGATTCACAATATGCGCAAAACAATAAACAAGAGTAGAAGAACAATTGCTATAAGCACAAGCTATTAATCAAAATTGATTGTTTGAATACATCATGTAAAACTAGTTATAAATTAAAATTGAATTTACAGATAGTTTTCTAGCTAACGCTCTAGCTATGAAGAGGGTGACATGCAAATTTTCTCTGAATTTGCACACATAAGTTCATGCACCGACTTCACACTCAACAGCTTGACACATTAAACTATGGGTCCAAGTGATAATAATATCAATGCAAACTCGTGTATCTATATTCTTGTTGATACGTACGGAATTGACAAGTGAGAAATTGACAAGTGAGAATTATGTATAACATCCTCTCAACAGATTGTCTTCGTCAAATGATAGGCTAACACATGGCATCTCTTCTTCATTAGCGAGACTTCATCAATCTTCACTAGAGGTAACTCGCTTCAGTGGTAAGATCCCTTAATCTTCATCAGATGGTAACTTGACAATTGACATCATAGGCTAGTTCCATAATCCTTGGTAACTTGCCGTCAGAGGTAATCTCCATTAATTCTTCATCAGTTATAAGTTCCAATCAGAGTTAAGTAACTTAGCCCAAGGGGTCCTTGAAATTAACAGCCTAAAAAACAACCAATAAATGTCTAGTTAAAAAAAATCCAACCGTTTTTTACAAACAAGCGAAATTAATTAAAAATGCTTAATTGGGGAAAACCTTGACTTCAAAATCGGAGCTCTAGATGACGAAATTGGGTCCCTGAGAGTTGGGAAAACCCACCTATAGCATTTGTCCACGCGTGTGGCTTGTTGAGACATTTATGTCCATTACTTATCCTCGTATAACTTCAAACGTAATGAAAGTTATGCCCTTTTTAGCTTGAATCAATTTCCAGTCCGCTTCTTGTGTCTAGTTGTAACAAATACGATTATGCCCTTTTTAGCTTGAATCATTTTCCAGTCCACTTCTGAGTGTCTAGTTGCACCACATACGATCATGGATTAGCTCCGTATCCATATCACTTAATAATAATAATTATTATTATTTTTATATAAATTTAGAGAAAAAGTTCTTTGGATTGATCCAATCCAATCCATTTTGAACGACTCCAACAACTACTAGTAACCATGTTGATTAGTGTATAAAT
Source organism: Helianthus tuberosus (assembly GCA_030545235.1). Classification (NCBI taxonomy): domain Eukaryota; kingdom Viridiplantae; phylum Streptophyta; class Magnoliopsida; order Asterales; family Asteraceae; genus Helianthus; species Helianthus tuberosus. Next base: position 230,805,285 of record CM060423.1, on the reverse strand, counting down.
AAGATACAATAATTTAAGCTTAATTTGGTAAGATATTGAAACCATTATTTGACTAAGTTACAACAACTTAAGCTCAATTTACAACCATAAATTGCATACAAATGCTAAAAAAATAATAGTATATAAATAAGATACAACAACTTAAGCTTAATTTACAACTACAAATGCATACAAATGTTACAAAATAATAGTATATAAATATAAGAGTGTTGGTCTTGAGAACCCATATAATACTTACAAAAATTAATTAGGTAAGGTAGAGTTTTGTATATAGGAATGAGAGGTGGAATGAAATGGATCATTATGAGGGAATAAAAAATAAAAGTATTTGGTTGGTTAATAAAATGAAATCACCCACCGCCACCACGAACCACCACCGCCGCCAACGCAACTCACCGCTGCCGCCCCCGTCACCGCCACCCGCCGTCTCCGCCACCACCCACTGTCGCCTCCGCCACCACCCACCACCGCCACCTATAACCACCCATAATCACTACCACCGACCACCATCACTCACCGCTGATTTTATTCCTTCATTTTTCCTTCGTTTTTCTTGCCTAAAACAATACACAATAATAATTCATTTAATTCACACATGATAACCAAACAAGATATAGAACTGTAATAATCCATTACATTCACTTGTCCATTCCATTACATACCCAAAGTCTATTTTAAAAAAATCTAACGTAAACATAATATAATACTATTATTAAAAGAAAAAGATGATAACAAACTCAAATCCACCAAACTAAATATACTTTTTAAAAGTTATCACCTTTGCTTCCTAATCATGTAACTTATGAAATTTGAAGTTGAAAAATAACAAACAAACAAACGTAATCACTAATCACCGTTTCACTACCATATTGGTTAAGTTAAAGAATGAGAAATTGCTAAATATTTGAGTTGCATACCACTGAGATGCAGGATAGAGTCGTGAGAGTTTTGTTCCAAGTTACATGAAGCTACTTATCATTTCTCATGTTTGTTGCTTCTTTGATTTCTTATTCAACCTTATCTTGAATCTCAGGATGTTTCAAGAGCATGTAAATGAACCAAATTATGGAAATAGATGTAGCCTCCTTTCCACCAATTATGAAGTATTTTGGATGTGTGTTGTTGATGTGCAGAATATCTTCTTTCTTCAACTGCAATTAAAAAACTTCAAGAGTCAAACAATACACTTTGATATTAATGGCCAAACCCTTTGCTTTTCAAATTCAATATAACAAGAATGTTACAGAAACAACTTTTTCCATTGAAGATGATGTGGATCCTGTTGCATTTCTGTACCAGCTAAAAAAAATCAATTTTGAAGTCGATTTTAATTTGTTTGACATCACGAGTCAAACTGTACTTCATTTAATGGTTGATGTGGTTATGTCTGGTGGGTTGGACTGAAAAATTTAACTACAAGGATAATGGAGTCAAATGGGCAGATCCACCGTGGAGGGTAGGGCATATCCAGGGCCCATGATTTTTAGGGAGCAAATTTATATAGCAATACTATCAATATTATGGAAAAAATTTACTAAATATATTGTTTAGGTAAAGGATCATATACAACACATAAGATTTGTACGAAGTGTACGCGGCCAAGGGAGGAGGACTAGTGTCCTTGCCTTGAAGGATAATTTAGTCATTTCTCATTTAAACAACTCCCCCATTGATTTTCAAACGGATATAACTCTTTTTACGTTAATATTTTTTTTTTTAAATTACACCGTATTAACGAGCATTTCATTCTCTTTAATTCGAGCACCCCGTTACACATTCAACATAAACCATTACGTGATTACACATTCAGTAAAATCCACTACGTGATTACATGTTCAATATGATTAAAAAAAATATTAACCTATGAAAAAGTTATAGCCGTTTGAAAATTAAGGGGGAAGGAGTTCAATTGGGAAAGGACCAGAATACCCTTTTGCTATTTGTTTCTTCAATTGTTTGAATCTCATATTTACGAAAATGCCACTGGATTACTTTGAGCCATTGATCTTTTAAGATCAATGGCTTACATACTCACGTATGCTTCGTACAAGACTCGTCTTGTATAGAAGCCAACCTCTATTTATTTTATATTCAATTCAATTATATACAACAAATAAGCTATGGTCTCAACCAAATAATATGTGTGTGTAATATAATTCTGTGATATTTTGATGGGCTCAACCAAATAATGTGTGTGTAATATAAATAATATGTGTGTGTAATATAATTCTGTGATCTTTTAGGCAAAAAATATATTAGGAGGGGGAACCTTATTTACATTTTACCCCAAAACTTACAAAAGAATAGGAACAACCATACAAGTGGTTCTAAAGTTATTAAAACATAATCAAAACACATGTTACTTTTTAAACACTCCTTTAGAAAAAGTTTAGACGACTATTCTAAATAGTATATTTTCTGTAATCATAGTTAAAACATTAATTGGCCATAAGGTCAAAAGAAAATTAAAATGTTTGTACCAGAGTCCAACACTCCAACCCGCCTCAGTTCAACCCTACTAAAAAGTCAACAATATTATTAACCCGAACCTGTCTTGACTCGTTATCCAACCCACCCATAATTTTTATGGGAAAAAAGTATAAGCTTACCAGAAATGATCTTGTCAATCATCAAGCACTTTGACCCTTTCCTTTAACTTAGCCTCTGGTCCGATGTTTGACAATTCCTTAAGACCTTCACTTTGAATATTGAATCCAACTGATTTTCATGAATAAATCCTGTGTTATATTATGGGGTAGTCAAATGTTGTTGACTTAAAAGGAACTTACACTTATGTCATCGACACTTTGTCTGTTATTGGCTGATTCAGTAATTATATGTGCGAGTTTTACTGCACTTTACTCAAGATACTTTCCCTGAAAATTCACACCTTGAGACTTTTCTCTGTTCTTGAATTTGACCTGGTCAACTGTGAATGTTCCATCACCCAGAAGATCCTTTAGGATATGTTCCTGCAAAAGTTTAGTTGTAATATATAAGTTATTCAGTTCTTCACAGACTTCATATCAAGTATTAATACAACTAATCAAATTAGCTATGTATATTTTCTTTATCATAACTCCACAGTAAACAAAATGCCTAAATTAATCAAACCAAATGCAGACCTAAACCCTAATTTGTATCTTCAACTTGTGAATCAGATTCAACTTTGTAATCGAGACTCGAAGTAACTTCAATCAAATTTCATTATCTATTACTGTAACACTTCAATAATTCCACAAACCACACCAAAACCCTAACTAAAGTCAACTCACATCCAAAAAACAAAATTAACCGTGCTATCACATAAATCAACTGATTAACAACTTAAAATCGCACCCTATCAACCTACAAAAGCAAGATCAACAAAACTCACAAACAAAACAATAACAATAATAAAATTAGTACCTACACATTGTGAAATGAGTTCCAACGTATGATGCAGCTACATAAGAGTTTAAACTCATGAAAAGTGATAACTGATTTCAACATATAAATTAATGTCATCACTAAAATTCAATTTTAGGTTTTGAGCAACAAATCCTATTCCAACAAAAAAAACACGCACATGTCTGAGAAATACCAGTTTATCATATGGAAATCAGAGGGTATTTAATAAACACGCACCTGTGTTCTATTTCAATGCAGGGGATATGAGAGATGAGTGGCCAGTAGTGGGAGCCTCTTCCTTCACACCTTTCTTTCAATTTTGGGCAATCACCAATTATACAGATTATCAAACTCAAAAGTGAAGGTAACAGCGTCTCTGGTAGATCGTTCACCTTAGGACAATTGTCAATGTACAGATGTTGAAGGGATGTGAGGTGTTGGAGTCCCCTTGAAAGTGATTCCAGATTATCAAATTTGGATATTCCCAGAGATGTAAGAGAAGAAGGGAAAAGGTGGGACAATTGACTAAAATTCCTCACATCAGGTTCATTATATAACATTAGGTTAACAAGGGAAGGTGGGAAATTCTGATTGCCCCATTCTGAGATGGGCTTTTTCAACCCCCCTATTCTAAGGGAACACAAATTGGGAGGCCAAAGCCCACGAGGAAAGGAAGCATCAATCATTGGACAATTTGTGATAAACATATCTTTTAACATGGTGAAATTGGATAGCTGAAGGTCAGGAAATGACTCCAGATTTTCACAAAACCATATCCTCCAACTGATTAAATTTGGTAGCTGCAGGTCACCAAATGCCTTCATGTTTTTGCAACATTGTATTTCCAGATGTGTGAGATTTGGAAGCTGGAGGTTAGGAAATGACTCTATGCTTTCACAATCTTCTATTGTCAACCTGGTGAGCTTTGATAGCTCAAGGTCAGAAAATGACTCTATGCTTTTACAACCATTTATTTCCAACCTGGTGAGATTTGAAAGTTGATGAAGATCAGGAAATAACTCCATGTTTTTACAATAACTTATTGACAAAGAGGTGAGGTGAGTGGAGTTAGTCAATTGATTTATTGATTTTAGATTTCCACAATCCCATATAGTAAGTGACTTGAGATTCTGCCCTCCTCCACCTGTTGTTGTTGCTCTTGGGAAGGAGACATCTCTAACTGATCTACACCAACTGATATCTAAACTCTCAATGCTATTTGGACAACACAAACGCTCCATACTCTCACAGAACGCTATATCCAACTTCTTCAGAGATGATAAGAGGTCGCTCCCAGTGTTATCCTCATCCTCCTCTTTCTCTCCTAAACTCACCAATTTTTTACAATCCCTTACCTTCAATTCCTTTAAATTTACAAGAACTTTACTTGCCTCTGCATCTGATTCCCATAGGTTTCTTATCTCATCACATTTTTGTATGCATAGCTCTTCAACCGCCCAGAAATTCACTATGACACCTCTCCACACCTCATCTGTAAGCCCTAAAATTGATTCTATTTCCAATTTAGTGGTTGATGAAGCTGCTTGAACCAGACTTCTCAGCACACTTTCACCACATCCCTCTATCCTCAAAACTCTTAGTGAAGGTAATGCTTCAAGTGAGACATCAATCAAATCAGGACATTTGGTTATTTGAAGCTCTCGAAGGCGTGGAAACATTACTTCGCTATTGGTTGACCATACCTTCCAACTAGACATATCTTCAAACCTTAGAATTTCAAGTGAAGGGAAGGTAACATCAGTAGTCCTACTTAACTCCAAACTGATGACTTTAACATCATCCATTCCTTGAATCAACAACTCCTTAAGTGCTGGTAACCGCCCAAGCAGTGGTAGAGATGTACATTTTCTACAACCCCGTAGCGACACATGAACCAATTGATGAAAAGACGAATCCCCAACCCAATTCGGAAACTCTATTCCCTTATAATACTTAACCTCAAGCATTTTCAACTTATCACTACATGGCATTAACTCACTGAGAACCTCCTTCTCAATTGTTTCCCTTCCAGAGCCATCATTCCATTCCAACTTTAACTTATTAATCCCTTTTAAAGATAACTTCGCCTCTCGTGCATGCATTGAGCTTTGCACTTTGTTCAACCCCTTGATGGAAATTTCCCCGTGCAGATCCTTTAATCCCTTAAGCTCGGTTAGTGCAAAGCCACCGTGTCCTTCAATGATAATTTTAGTGAGAGTTTGTAGGCTTTTCAACTCACCAATCCCCAAGGGCAACTTTTTCAGACATGGAGTATCTCTCATGTCAAAATGCCTCAACTTTTTTAGCTTTAAAAAGCTTTTAGGCAACTTGGTCAAACTCTCACATCCAAAAACTATCAATGTTTCTAAATTATAAAGATTACCAACATTGTCCGGCAACTCTTTGATATCAGTTTTAGATAGATTAAGATACCTCAGGTGCTTCAAACTACCAATGGAATTCGGTACCTCACTTATACTAAAACGACTCAAACTAAGAACCCTTAATAACGGTAACTCAGGAAGTAAGTCAACCAAAATCTTGCTGGATAAGTAGAACTTGTCCCAACTTTGATCGACCCCAACATATACCGCTAACAATGTTCTTAAACCTTTAGCTCTCTTGAAGGCCTCAAAGTTGTGGTAAGCTACATATTTATCACGAATAAATGACATGTGGCGGTACTTTGCAAAATCTTCCGTCGCCATCCGATTGTCATCTCTTGAAAAGAAGTCTCCGGCAACAAATGTGGCCAAATCATTCATCAGGTCATGCATCACAAATAACGGTTCCTCATTTGGTGATTGTTGAAAAAAAGACCTTGATAACAACTCTTCAAAATATTCATAACCAAGGCGTTCTGGTGAGTTGGCTGCATTTGATTTGTACAAAAACCCTTCGGCCAGCCACAACAGGACCAACTCTTTTTTGTCAAACAAAAAGTCCTTAGGAAACAAGGAGCAATATGCAAACAACCGCTTCAAATTTGCAGAAAGTTCATGGTAGCTTAACATAAGGGCAGGAAAAATCACCTTCCAATCTGCAGAAAGATCACCAACACTTTTTGAATCCCATATCTTACTATTCAACACCTCATCCCATTTTTCTTCATCTGTTTTACTTCTCAATAGCCTTCCAATTGCCTTTAAAGCCAAAGGCAAACGACCACACTTTTCCACAATACGCTCACCCTTTGGTCTGAGTGTTGGGTGTGAATCAAAGTTGTCTACGCCCAATGCATGTAAAGCAAATAAAGACAAAGCACCTTCAGATGACAAAGTCTCAAGATGGTCTAGATTATCAAAACCTAGCATCTTAAGCAATTGCTCCTTGCGAGATGTCATGATTACCTTACTTCCACGAGCCCCTGAATGAAATGGGAGCACTAGGGTTTCCCAATCATTAAAGTTTTCATGCCACACATCATCTAGTACTAGTAGAAACCGTTTGTCCTTAAGTTTCTCTTTAAGAGCCACTTGAAGCTGATTTAGATCTTCAAATTCCTTGTTTTCGTCGGACACAGCTTGAAAGATGGTTTTGGTTATCTTAGAGATATCAAAATCATCAGAGACACAAACCCATGCGTGGAGTTCAAACCGACCCTTCACTTGTGTATCATTATACAAAAATCTAGCTAGAGTGGTCTTACCAACCCCACCCATACCGACTATGGGTAAGATGCTGAAGCTTTCCTTAGATGGCCCATCCTGCAACAACTTGTTGAGCAGATTTTTTTTCTCCTTTTCTCGTCCAATGACGTCAGATTCTAGCAAAGAGGTTTCGTTTCCTCTATTGTTATTTTTTGGCTTTTCACCTTTCACAATCAAACTAAGATCACCCTTTTGGTTCTCTAGATGTTGTAACTTGGTGTTGATACTATCTAACTTGTGATGCAGACGTTCACTTAGTGAGAATTTTGTGCAGCAAGTTGGGACTATGAGGTTTCTTACCTTGCTGGTGATTGCCTCAGATTCCTGGGACAGCTCACGACGCATAGCTTCGGTAGCCACATCATCTAGTACATCATCGATGTCGTAAGCCAAATGTTGGAGACTGTTGAGCCATTGTTTAACAGATTTTTCAGTTATTTCCCTGTCAGAAGCATCACTAAGCAGATCTTGGATATGGGACAGTGTGTTCTGCAGGTTATTCAGCTCGGAATGAATATTCTGAGAGCGAGCAAATTTCTTGAAGGCTTCATCGGTTAGCTTCTGAAAAATGACATTGAGGAGGGCAGAAGCAGCAGTTTCAGCCATTGTTAACAGACAGTGAAGAGGTAAACTGGAAATTGGAATGAGAATAGTTGGTGTGTAATCTGTATGCTATGAATGTAAACTTGTAAAGTAAACAAGACACAAGTGGAGATAAGATGGGACAGAAGAAAGGATACAGTTTATAGACATTTCAACCAATTGTCTTGGTCAACGTACAGTTTTTTAATATATTGATTAGAGTTAAATGCCATTTTAGTCCCTGTGGTTTAGGCCATTTTGCCAGTTTAGTCCAAATGTTTCATTTTTAACATGTGGGTCCAAAAAGGTTTCACAGTTGCCATTTTAGTCCACTGGGTTAACTTCATCCGTTTTTTCTGTTAACGAGAAGGCCAATTCGGTCATTTTATATGGCTGAATTGCCCTTTTAGTTAACAGAATTACATACAAAATGACCAAATTGGCCTTCTCGTTAACAAAAAAAAATGGATGAAGTTAACCCAGTGGACTAAAATGACAACTGTGAAACCTTTTTGGACCCACATGTTAAAAATGAAATCTTTGGACTAAACTGGCAAAATGGCCAAACCACAGGGACTAAAATTGCATTTTACTCTATTGATTATCATATGTTTATATTGCGAGAAGCCAAGTTGCCGACATTCATTTTTATTACTTGTACTGCTGTTATAAGACAGTTTACTAATTTTGCAAAAAAAAAAAAAGTATAAAAGGAGTAATGTGAATATTTTAATATCACTAATTAATTTAGAGGATTGTATGCGTTGGAAATAAACTCTGGACGGCTTTCATGCTAGTTTATCCATTAACGTTTTATCTTTACTTTCTGGTATGACTCATTTATGGTAAAAGACAATCCAAAATCAGTTTATTCGTAACAAAATAGGTTGAAATCATTTTTAAATGCATTCGGTATATACATTGACCACTACGAAAGTCATAGGGCCCGTATAGACATTTTTACCCTCACACACCGCCCATATGATAACATCACCCGGTGTCAGGGGCGAAGTATAGTGGGTGCCAGGGGTGCACCCGCCCACCCCAATGTTTCGGTTAGAAGTGTATAGATTCCGATTTTTCGTCCGAAAATTTTAAAATTATATAGAGTTTTAAAATTGTATATCCTAAATATTTATACATTTTGTATATAAATGATGGGTAGTTGGTAAATATACACTTTGTTTTATTTGGAACTATTATTATTTGAGCCGACTTGAATCGAATAGCAAACCCGATCCGACCCGAAACATAACGATAGGAAAAATATTTGGGTCCCATCACTTTACGCCCCCTTAAAATTTTTGTCAAGCTCCGCCACTGCCCGGTGTATATGGTGTAGGACCCATAGGAAAATAACACATGATCATAATAGATTTTGGGTAAAAGCTGAAACTATAATATCTTTTTATATGGATTTAAAACGGACAGATAAAACACCATATAAAAAATACAGATCGAGCACTTACAAAATCCACTTTTCTTTAAACTTCACAAAAACCACCATATAATTACCGTAATACAAAATGAAGCTAAATAACGACTACATCTTGTTTTTAGTGATTGCTGCAATTGCCATATCAAATCCTTTTTTTGTTTGAATTATTTTGCATGTTCTGGACGGCAGCTATTAGAAAAAAAGAGTAGGTAGTCATTAAAAGAAATATTTTCATAATATTTGACGGACATTATTACAATGACAATGGCAGTATTTTATCACATCCTATTAATAATAAGGTTAAAATTTAAAATGTATTTTACTCTACATAATTTTTATAATATCCGTAGGTGATTAAAAAATTAAGACGCCAACTTGGACAAAGGGTCAATTTCACATTACTTATGGATTGGTGAATTTGTATTGCGCTTTTAACCATAATATAACAAAGTAGCTATAAATAAACACGTTGGTCAAATTTATATCATTTAAAGGACAAAGCCTTCAAATTAGTTGTAGTTAAAATATCACATTGCTAGTGAAATAACACCATCCGATGTGTTAAGAGCTAAACATGCATGACTTATTGTACTCTTATGTTGTGTTCCCGATTTTTTGAAATGATGTCAAAAAAGTCGTGTTACATAATTTTTTAAGGAAGGAAATGGAGAGCAATGAAAAGAAAAACTTATTTTTATTTCATTCATTGTAAATCCTTTCAAATTGGAGAGATTGAAAGAAAATGATTTATAATACATTAAATCCTAACTTTTGTTTTCATTTCCTTCTAACTCAGGAACCAATAAATATGTGAGTCAGGTGGCACACACCCTCTAGGTGAAGTTAGAAAAAAAATGATAAATATGTGAAGCTTATGGCATTAACCACTGAGCTGGTGACTCGGGTGGGGTATGGCTGCTAAGTTGATCATAAGCAAAAGCATGTCGAAGCTCATAAACATCATCCAATATCCATTATAAGTTTAATCGGAAACATATATAAGTTTTTTTTTATATAAGATGGTAATCTCATAAGCTCAAAGCGGGATTAGGTAGCATAGTGGTCTTTTGAGTGTGAGAACCACAGATGAATAATTCATTTGAACTTAATGAATTGTGATTAGGAAACCGGTGGTTGGGTTTAGGTGGATATACCACAATCTTGGTTAATGTGTGTTTCTATTTGTTTATAATTTAATTGCATATATTGAGAACCGAAGTTTCTGATGTGATTCCATTGCAGAGAATTTTTTTCGAGACGAAAAAAAGATAAGTGTGGGGATTTGATGTGCGTGTGAAAACACGTTGTATTTTGTATACTTTGCGTTAGTAGTTTTAAGGATGTTAATATGTTTATTAGTAATGGTATACGTACTTATTATATAAAGGGTTTTTGTGTAAAATATGGTAAAAAGAGCATACAAGCAGGAAAACGAGAGTGACGGGTCAGAATGGGACCTGTAGCAGGAAAAGTCAAAGAGAGAAGCCCCCGCGCCATGCGGGGGATACCTTCATCATCTTCGCGACACGCTAGGGATGTTAATTGGTGAGTCGGTTTAAATAACCCATGCGCCACGCGAGAGAAGGCAAGGACTCACCCGCGACGCGCGAGAGAGGTCATTTACGGGAAAGTATAAATATCGATCTAATTCGCGTTTTGAGGAGCTAATCTTATTCCCAACCGTCAGAGACGAATTCAGAGGCTATTTTAGGCTATTCGGACAGTATTCTTCCATCTTTCAAGTTGTTCTTTCATGTTCGATCAATTCCCGATGACAACTGAAGCTGTGATGACTTCTATGCGCGGCTAAACGGTTGTGGTTTCCGCCCGGATGAAGGATTGTCTTGTTTTACATTGAAACTTTGTTTTTCAGATTCTTTTTAACTGGTAAATATTGGCCACTTGTGTTGATTTTGTGAAATGTTTATTATATCTGAATTGTTTGTCGTTTATCAAGCGTATTGGCAATTTCCTTGCATCGCTAGCAGGTTGGTAAATTGGTGGGTAATTGATATAATTAAACGGGTTATTAGGTTGTATGGTGAGTCTTAAAAACTAACCCTAATAATTAATCAAAATCATTAATTCCAATGCCATGTCTATGTGGTGTTATAAATCTGTAAACGAGTTTTTATGTTAAAACGGGCAATCGGGATTCCGGGTGGAGGTTACTTGTCTCATCTTGATCACAACTTTCTTAATTAGTTTTTGTGTTTTTTTTTTAAATCAATTAATCAAACCCCCAATTAGATAATTTTAGTTCAGTTAAAATCTCTACACTAACCACAAATTCCCCATATATACGATATCCTACTTACGCTATCCACTTAGTTTAATTAGGTTTTTGCATGACCCTTACGACAGTCATCAAATATTCATCTGAATGTGATGAATTAATACATATTTATGAATTATGGCATGAATATCATCATGAATAGAGACACTCTTACCCTTACACACGGCCCATCACCTGGTGTATATGTAGTAGGACCCTTAAGAAAATAGACTTGATCATAATGGATTTTGGTTAAAACTTGAAACTTTTATCCAGGTTTAAAACGGACGGTAAAACATATAAAACATACAGAGCACTTATAATAAAATTAATGAATAATGGCTCTTCTACATTCACAAAAATCACCATATAATTACCTTAATATAAAATTAAGGCCTGGTCTATTCGCACACGTCCTTAGTCTATTTAAACACCTCAAAGCGCCGCGCTATGGCCAAAGCTGGGCGCTTTGGTGTAAAGTCAACCGACAAGGTCTGACAGGTTCAGTCCTTGTCTGTTGACTTTACATCAAAGCGCCCCGCTTTGGCCTAAGCTCGGCGCTTTGGTTTTTTTTTTTACATTTTGGGCGTATTTTTGACTGGTGACTGGTCTACGTTTAAGTTCAAATTTTACAATATTTAATTTGTTTGTGCACATATATCTAAAGGTGAAGTCCCATCTTAATATTTAATTTGTTGAGACATCTCACTGTCGCGTACAACCCTTTCCAACTCTTTGACTAGTCCCATCCGTGCTATAATATACATTTAGGCGGAGCAGGGGTGGAGGTGGAGGTGGTGCCAAGAAGAGGTAAAGCTCTTCTTGGAGAAGCTTTGGTTTTATCTCTTCCTCATGAAGAGGCTGGGAGAAGTAAAAAGCACTTCTCAAAAAAAAAAAACAAACACTCTTCTGAGGCTAAACCTCTTCCCGCGTCTGCACGGTGCAGACAGAAGAGGCCAGGAAGCTCTTCTTGAAAAAAACAAACACCACCTTAGCAGTTCTTGTGGGCTCCACAATGCCACTTGTCACAATGAAATATAGTATACATTAGGGTGTAGGGACTTGCAAAATGATGGTTTTAACTTGCTTGGTGTGGTTCCCAAACAATATACACCATAATACTACAATTAATAAAAAAATACGTCATGTACATGTACGGTAGGCGGCTGATACACATAACACTACTCATAGGAGTACTTGTGCTTTCAAACCAAAATGATACGATATAATGGAATACAACATCATACGTAACCGATTTGATCCGGAACTTGCAGTATAGTCCATATATATTAAAAAATGATGTATAATGGAAAAGGCGTAAAATTTATACTATTATCGACGCGTTTGTGAATTAAAAACAATATTAAAAAATTTAAAAAAGGCCCTAAGAGGGGCGCTTTGCCCGAAAATTTAAAAATGTAAAAAAAAAAAAAAAAAAAACCTCAAAGCGCCCCTCTTTGGCCATAGCGGGGCGCTTTGATGTAAAGTCAACAGACAAGGACTGAACCTGTCAGACCTTGTCGGTTGACTTTACACCAAAGCGCCCAGCTTTGGCCATAGCGCGGCGCTTTGGGGTGTGAAAAGCAACAGACAAGGTCTGACCGCGTCAATCCTTGTCGGTTGACTTTACACCAAAGCGCCCAGCTTTGGCCATAGCGCGGCGCTTTGGGGTGTGAAAATAATTTTCTCCATGTGTAAATAGCATGACCCAAAATTAAACTAAACTAGGACTGCAACCATTGTTTGTAGTGATTTCTACAAATTGTTATGGTCAAACTTTTTTTCTTTTTGTCTATTATTGTGCAGCATGATCTCGCTGGCAGCCATTATAGAAAGGGGTAGGTAGTCATTAAAAGAAACCCACTTGTATATTTACATAATATTTGATGGATTAAATTATTACAATGAGAATGGCAATATTTTGTCACGTCCTTATAATTATATACATATTATCTATATATTTATTTAATTTATTTATTTAATATTAATAATTGAATGAAATGAACGGTAAGTATTTAAGGTTTTTTTTTCTTTTTTTAACACATTGTAACTAATGGTAACCAATCATAATGAACATAAGTGGTAACTAATCGTAAACCGTACAAGACATTGATTTTTGTCGGCTGCAAGTATAAGGCTATGTGGTATGGTGATGGTCCTCCCTTGGAGGATGATTCGCCACGTAGGATCCACGTAGGATGGGTGTGAGGATGGGGCAAAGAGGATGGAGGTATGGAAATGGGGGGATTGACCTAAAATGTATATGTATATATTGTATGTATAGGTATGTGAGAGAGGGAGAGTGATGGTTTTTGTCTTCTTGTGGATCGTCACCATCATCCCATACTCTACGCTACCGTAATTACCTATTACAAACATGACTAATCCACTTTAAACACAACAACAAAATCGTCGCGCAACGCGCGACAGCCAAAACCCCTAGTACATATACATATTAACATTTGAAGTGAATAAACAGTAGTTATATTATATAAATCTTAAATTTTGAAGTGAATAAAATTATATTTATATACATATTGTCTATAACTATTATTTATCAAATGTCGGTTGAATAGGAAAATATCAACGTGTCCCCCAACAGATTTTAAAGTTTGCTTTTAGACATATTTATTTACTGGCTTTTCACTTTTGGCTCTATTTGTAAGCATTTAGAGAGTGAAAGGAAGACGGCCGGCGCCAGGCACTGCGAGATGATGTTCTTTCTCACTCTTCGGCGAAGCACTGCTACGGTAGTGGCGAATGGTCGATCCAAGATCTGACTTTAGTACCATCCTTCCGTCTTCAACCTTCGTCGCCGGAAACCTAACTTGCCGAGGCCTCTTTCCGGTGGTGTAAACATCGCCTGAAACCTCCATCACCGTGGCCCTCTGTTGCGTAAGTGATTGTTTCCAGTGGCGGCGCCGCCGCTCACCAACAACTGATTCCGTTCGAAACCCAAACCATTATTATCCTCATGCGATGTGATTTGCGGAAAGTTGAAGATGGCGACGGTGACGGTTTTGTGGAGGTGTTTTGTGGTTGTAGTCTTTTGTGGTGGTGGCATTATTGATGGTGGTTGTAATATGGCTGCTTTTCAACAAAAGCCAAGAAAACCATGGGTTTGCTTTATTGAACGTAGGTTTTCTTTGAAGAACACAGATATAGCACATGACCTGTTGTACAAAACTTGATTTTTTAATAGGTTTAAAATTTAACCGGCTACTTCAACTATTAATTTACTTTTATCAAATTTACGAAACAAGGAAATATAACTAAGACACATCGATGTGGGCCTTCGCTAAATAACAAGTTTTCTAATAGTAATAAAAAAAATTTGGTAACAAGTTAGCAGCATAGTAGGTCATGTTGTATTATGTATTTTCATTTACTTATTTTTTGAGAAAAATGTTAGATTAATTAATAGCATGTTAACGAAATTTATGATATGAACCTATAACTTATAACTTTTAACTCAGTATAAATTCTATTGTTGAGTTCAATAATAATAATTTAATGCCAACATGACTTAATTGTTTACTAAAGTTTAAAATATGTTGTATAAAATTCCGTCTTTATTGTTTTAACGATTTTTTTATTAGCGTCGCGATGGAGCCTACCACCGCAACGCACGATCAATAACACTAAAAGTTTCGCTAAAATTTGTACTTAAAATTGAAATGGTCATGTATGATTTATTTATTTATCATGACAACTTCATTTTTTGGGTTATATATTTCAATTGCTATACCGAGTGAGTGGCAGTATTAAACCGATATCATAATGAACCGAATCGCTACCGATTGAACTTCCTCCGCAACGCGGCGAGGGAATCCACTAGTATGGTTAAAACTGAAAACTTGTTTTTATTGTACAAAAAAATTATAATATCCATTGGTGATCATAAAAATAAGACGTGAATCCAAGGGGTGTAGAAACGAATAAGCAAACAAATTTGGTTTTTCTTATGGTTAATCATGTGGGTGTAATTTTTTTTTGAACGGCAAATTTGGATCACTGACGGACCACTGGAGTATCATCGTACCACCAACGGAACCACCCGATCATATCAATCTCCAGTAGGCATAATGCCTATACAACAAATCAGGAGGAAATCCAATAAATATAGGAAAAACCTCTTGTGGGAATCGAACCCAAGACCTATTGGTCTCAAAATCTCATCCCATCACTAAAATGTCACTAGGCTATAAAGCTATGGGCCATCATGTGGGTGTAATAAGTATTTGCATGGGCATATAAAGGGTTGTAAATCAAAAGTTCAAAACCACTTAAATTCACCAAAATTGACTAGTGTTTTTGCAAAGTTAGAACCAATCAATCACTGATTCACGGTAGTTTTTTCGAACGGCAAACTTTTAAAAAAACGGCATACTAGCAAGATACTAGTAGTCAAAAGACAAGCTTACAATCAAAAAGAGAAATTATATCACTGTCTCCACCTTAAAGCTTTAAACGGGGACCTATTTTTAATCCATAAAAATCCTAGAGGCTTAACGTCTTCCATCACTTTTGGGCCTTTAACCTCTTGCCCGAGAAAACCGTCTCGTTTCTAGTCTTCCAAATGCACCAGCAAGCTATCATAATAATCCCTTGAAAAACTTTGCCTTTCACCAAATGATATTGCTAGAACTGAAATAGCATAAATGAGGGTTACCTTACACCAATTTGAAATTGCTTGCCAAATATACGTTGTCAAAGAACATGAAATAAGAAGATGCGAGGATGATTCAGTATCGTAGTTGCATAACCCACATAGAACCGAATCCATAGGAATGTTCCAAATGAACATTCCTATGTGCGAGCCCCTCCCTAGTCGGTGTACGATCCAAACTAGCTTGGCATGAAAAAAATGTTAATTGTGTTGGGATGATTCACGGTAATTGACCAACACTTTTGCAAATCAGAACCAGTGGACCACTTAATCATGTGGAGTAAGAAACAAGGGACCATAGAATTTTGTCAGTTGCACTAAAGTTGACCTTTGATTTTCAGATTGACCATTCATGATGATGTACATGTGTTTATAAGAATCTAGATAAAGCTCGTTAGGTTGTACGTAAAGCATCTTAGATTGTACATGAAGCTTTTTTTTCATTATATTGTTTTTAGTGTTCAAGAATTGATAAATTAGTAAAAAAAAGAACTACAATTTATTACTTTATAAATACCATATGAATACCAACTTTTATATCACACCTCGACCGCGTCCGCGTAAAACAACGAACCGCGGCGAAAACGTCGGGGAGTGTCGTAACAGAATCATTGTTTCACAACACATGGTGATTTAAGTTTTGTTTTATTCCATTAATGGACTCATTGTTTTAATACAAACCAGATAAATACAAATAATTGTCTTTCAAGTTTTAAAGTCACTAAGGCACGAGTCCATCCTATGTGTAGCATGCGTCAACAATCATCACAAAGTAGAACCTGAAACATATGTGAAAATAAAAAATCAGCATAAAAATGCCTATGAGTGACATAGGTTTTGTGAATTAGATTCATGGCTTTGGATAACATAAGAAAAAGTTTTATGTTTACAAAAATAGCCATGAATCCTTGTAAAAAGTTTGGTTTCTAAAACACATTGCTTTGATAAAAAGGTTTGTAGTATATACAAAAATATACTTTGTTTTGAAATAATCGGTTAAATAGTATATCAAAATATACTTTAGTTTCGAAATAGTTGATTTAGTAGTATATCAAAAGTATACTTTGATTTAGGATTGAAAGCATCGGTAGTATATCAAATTATACTTTGGTTTGGAAATAGCATATTAAACTATGCTTTGGTTTTAGAAATAATGATAGTATATCAAACTATACTTTGGATTTGAAAATAGCATATCAAACTATGCTTTGGTTTGAAAATAGCATAACAAACTATGTTTTGATAGTATATCAAAATATACTTTGGTTTAGGAAATACAGAGACAGTAGTATATCAAATTATACTTTAGTTTTGAAAATAACATAGCAAACTATGCTTAGGTAAACAATATCACATTGGGAGCATATCAAACTATGCTTTGGAAGTATATCAAAATATACTTAAATTGTGATTTGGTAATATATCAAACTATACTTTAGTAAAATAGTATCACGTTGGTAGCATATCAAAATATGCTTTAGTAGTATATCGAAATATACCTTAATCGTGATTTGGTAGTATATCAAACTATACTTTAGTAAACAATAGCATATCAAACTATGCTTTGGTTTTGGAAACTATATAAGATAGGTTTTTAAGGCTTGATTGGAAAACATTTGTAATCCATATGTTGGTTAACATAATATCACGTTAGCAGCATATCATAATATGCCTTAGTAGTATACCGAAATATACCATAGATCGTGATTTGGCAATACATTCAAACCTTAGTGTATCAAACTACACTTTGGTAACTATAGATTTACCACGAAGGCAAAATCTATTTGGTTTAAAACTTGGTTTCTGACATTCCATACAACAGGAATGGTGTAACACCTCGCAAAATCATGTCCAATATAATGAAGACACGTGTCATGAGCTTTAAACGTGTAATGGATTAAATATGAGGGACTAAAGTTGACAAACAAAGAATGTATGTGTGTAAAAGGATTCAAAGTGTCAACTTTTGATAAATATACCTTTGAACAACCCTACACGATGTTTATACCCTTAAACGAATGAATTATAGATCATATGAAGCCGTTTATGGAAGAAAGTGAGAGTTTACAAACCGCAAGGGTTAAAAGTATCAACATGTTTAATTTATACCTCTGAGTGACCTTTTTAGTGAACCCGAAGCTTTGTAACGATTAATTATGTTCACGAGAATAAGTGATAAAAATTTCACAAGGTTTCGATATCGTATGAAGAAGTTATGCTAACATTCGTAAATAAAGGGTTAAAAGCGTCAACATTGAAATTTAAGACTTTTCGGTGATCAAATAAATAACCGGGGACTTAACGAAGTTGGTTTATGACTTAGAGTCCTTAAAATTCAAGTTTGGGAATTAAAACGTAATAAAAACAAGTTAAAATCAAGTTTGGAAGGACCAGGGACCTAATATGCAATTCTGGCAAACTTGTGACCGGATCTGGGGAGCCATACCGGCCGCGTAAGACCTTATGGTCTCTTACGCGGGCCGCCTAAAACCTGCCAGTTCCCAAAAACTTGGCAGATGTCTGTATTAGCAGGTTACACCGACTTTAAGGCCTGATTTTCGATTCTAGGGGCTTGTTTGGTGGTTTATATTGGCCTAGGGACACATGTGATGATCAGGAATCATCTCATAGACTTGTTTGACATGATCTTGATCAATTAAAATCCCTATATAAAGAGTCCTAGTTGAAAAATCATTCTAACTCAAATGCTGGAGTCTCCTGGAGCTCAAGACCATTCCCTAAGGATCATTAGTCGTGCTTAGGACCCTTGTAAGCTTCCTGTAGGATCGATTTTGACCGACCAAATGAGTCAATTTGAGTTAATACACACTATTTGAGTGGCTGAAACACTCAAACAGATTAGAATCAGATAGAACGGAGTAGAAAATAGAAGTATACCACTTTAAACACGTTTTTGATTGATTTTACACTGATTACATCCAAGAATCAAACCGGCAGCACCTCGGTATGATTTTCTAATCTTCTACTTGTCCGTTAAAATGTCCAGAAGTCAAATTTTGTGTAGAAAAACCAACTGATTCAGGTGTATTTACTCATAACTGGCTCTGATACCAACTGTGGGATCGATTTGACCCAAACGAGTCGTTCAGAAGAGATTTTATCAGTTTCAGATGCGAAAAATAAGAGACTGACTTTGAAACAACTTGAATATCACTTTAAGCACTAATTTGATTGATATAATAGCAATTACAATCAGTCTTCACACCGGCAGCACCTCTGTATGGAATTCACAAAACTGTTTTTAAATGAATAGACAACATGCCTATTTATACACTTAGACTTTCGCTTAAAAGACACATACTCTTGTTCAAGCGAAACCTCCTATATACATTTCAAGCGAAACCCTTACAATCTAATTCAAGCGAAACCAACAAATCTATTTTGTCTTCAAGCGAACCTTCCTGACTTTCAAGCTATCTTAGAATGTGTTTTGTTTTCTTGTGTAGTAAACTTCCATGATTCAATGGATGATGTCACAAATATGATGTCATCATCAAGAATGATGACATCACTATTGATCAGATTCGCAACGCAACTGAGACTCGATATAAGACGAAGTCGACAGATGAATGCACCAACAGACTCCCCCTCAGATGTTGACGAGTCTTAAGTGTCGAGTCTTCAACGTCTTTAGTCTTTATCAGTCTGAATACTCTCTGAAATATCTCACAGTGTAAGCATCCTCAAACTTTATCTCTTTCTCTTCAGCATCAACAAACTCCCTACAAACAAACTCTACTCGGATATCTTCAGACTCCCCCTTTCGATATACTGGGATCGCAGTCTGGCATTATTTATCACATTGAGATCAATTCCTGGCTTTGAATCTATTCAGCTCATCTCCTGCACACATTTTCTCATCAAAAACATAAGTTTTTACTTAAATCAATAAGAAAAACTTATTAGAAATAGTTCCATCAAGTTCAAATTAATGACCCTGATTAACTAATCTCAACTTCTTTCTCAAATCAAAAATTTTCAATTCAATACACACACTCCCAAACCAGTTCATCATGTTCAGCACTCGGAATTTTGAAAATCAGCCCTCCAACATCAGTTGTCGAAAATCTTTTTGTATTTTTCAAAATTTATGCTAAAACACTCTGAAAATCTTTTTGGATTTTTTATAACAAAGGAATGCAGAAAAGAAATATTTATATACAATATTTTTGAGAGTTTGTGTAAGAGGATCATATCAGTGTATGTGACCAATCACTAGCACCGTTAAGCTTTAAACATTTTCAGTTCTAAACGATTCACATAGATTGACGATATTGTTGTCCACTTAAACTCAATCTAAAAACTTTCGAAATGCTTACCGATACGTTAAGGTATATTTAGATAGCACTAAATTCTTATGGACCCCACGATCTCAGCATATCCCCTCATCATGCAATACACTAACTCAAGTAATGCCTTTAAACTTTTATCAACTGTGAATTGTGCGAAAACAAATCAGAATGTTTAAACATTAACAATCAGGTCGATACTTCCGTATACGCAGAGAAAGTCCAATATTTAAACAAAATAAGAAAAATAAAAATAAGTTGAAGTTGTTTAGGCTTTAACCACCAGGTCGATACTTCCGTATACGCAGAGATGATCCAAAGCTTAAACGAAACACCAAAGAAAATAAAGCAGAACGTTTAGGCACTAACATCCAGTTCGATACTCACGTATACGCAGAGGATGTCCAATGCTTAAACAAAATAAAGAAATAAAACAAGTTTAAATCTTTGCAAAATGAAATGCACAATCACAGCGACTTTTCAGCAAAGTTGTGAAAGTTCACAAACTTAACCAGTTTTATGTCTTTCGACAATCAGCGATTACTGAGTAGGCACACAATCAAGAAGGACAAAACTAAGTACTATGCTTTTGACCATGTTTCCCACTAGAACTAGGCTTTTTCATTTAAGTTTGTATCGTTATCGCAAATCTACTAGTCTAGCTGAGCCTACCGTCACATCTTTAGTAAGATCGTTTATCACATTATATCTTTTCATTTCTTTAGCATGCTGTGACAGTCTCACTGATCTACTATCATTTCCTCTTTTTACAACAAAACTCATTTTGAATTTTTCAATGTTTTTGACATTTTCAAATTTTCTAATTTTTTTTTTAAATTTTTACTCCCCCTAAAATCAAAATATGTTTCAATTTTGATTTTCTGAGAAAATTTGAAAAACAACTGTACAAAATAAACTGACAACATGATGAGAATCACTTCAATTCTCCATTCACTTGGCTTGAACAATCAGAACTCCCCCTGACAACAAACTATTTTCCCATAGTGATTTCAAAACACTTAAGTTTGTTTTAATTAAAATGGTTTTTCCGGAAAATAAGTTTTATGTGTCAATTCTCAAATTCGGGTTTTCATCACCTTGTTTTCTTTAACCACATGTAAAGATTTAACATTTTTAAGATCAATCCACAAACATCACTTGTAGAAAATCAAGTACAGCTTAATGTCCCTGATTTACCACTTTTAAATCGAAATCTCTTTCGTGAATTTCTCAAGATATGTGCCGATTCCTGCTTCACTCTTACCAACCTGGAAGCTCCGACAAGTCAGGTTTTTCTATTTAAACAGATTCACCCAAGCCTGACGGTCCTTGGGTGATTTGAATTCTTGTTCAACAATGGTGGAAAATTTGCATCATCCATTGTTAGACCAGAATTCTCATTTTTTACCTCAACACACGGCTCTTCTGGTTTTACCATACCAGAATCATTGCCTGATCGTGGCTTGTCTGACTTTGATGAGCCAGATTCATCGCCGACATGTGGCTCCTTTGTTTCCAAAGAAACAGATTCATTGCCACAAACTTTCTTCTTCTTCTTTCCCTCTTTCATCCTCAGATTTGTATCTGATGAATGCGTTTTGCTTGATTTGTTGTTCTTTGGTGAGCAAGACGATTTATCAGAAATTTTATCTGTTTTACCAGTTGTATCCGAGGACAAAATCCTTTCGAGATACTCACTTGCCTTCTTCCTTTTCTTCCTCAGTCTGTCTTTTTGCCCCTGTGAAAGCTTCACTTTCGGTTTTAGAACTTTCTGTTCTTGAACTTTAGGTTCTTGAACTTTCTGTTCTTTGGGCTTGACATTGACTAGTTTCTTCACCTGCTTCTGAGATTCAGTCCTCGATCTTATCATTGATCTCATTGAGCAATCTCTAGCAATATGGCCAATGATGTTGCAGTTAAAGCATCTTCTCGTCTCATAACTCCAATTCTGGCAGTTAACAGCAATGTGTCCTCGAACACCACAAGAGTAACACACTCTGTTATCATACCATTCACCACTTTCACACCAAACACTCAGATCATAGCATTGTCTGGCTTTGTGGTAATTATCACTCCTCCTAAAAGCTAGATTTGGCTTTGAAGCACTGTGGTCAAACCTGCACCACTCATTGCCAACAATTTTTGAGTTTTCATTTTTTAATTTTTGTAATTTTTGATTGCGATTGGATGATTGATCTGATGAACTTTTATTCTTTTTGAAAAATTTTTGGCTTTTTATCTTTTTGTTTTTGTTCCACATTCTTCTTTACAGGTTTTTGCTTTGAGCATTCACCTTTCTCAGTCGAATGTAAAACAGTTTCTTTAAACATTTCTTTTAATTTCAAAAATGTTTTCTTTTTCTCATCATCATCAGTTTTTTCATCACAATCTTCAACTTTGACTTTGTCAAAGTTTGTGACATTGTCACTTATTGAAACAGAATTGATCGGTTTTGGACATAGATAATCTGGTGTTGATGACGAAGTCTCAAAACCTTTCAATTTCTCCTCAAGCTCTTTGATTTTAATCCGAGCTTTTTCAGCTTCATTTTCAAGTCGAATGATTTTCTGAAGATGATAGTTTATTTCAATCTGTTTTTCAAGATTATTTTTAAAAATAGCAGATTTCTCATCTTCTAAAATCTTCATTTGACTTTGAAAAACTTTTTCAAATTTTAATTTTAATTTTTCCTTTTCAATTTCTTTTTCCTTTTCTTTCAAAATCTCGTTTTTCAATGTCAAACTGTTCAAATCACTTAATAGTTTAACATTTTCAGATTTCAGCTTGTCACAATTTTCCTTCATTTCAAGAATCTGTTTATCCTCAGATTTCTTCTCGTCTTTCAAAACTGAAATTTCTTCAGTCTGTTCCTCTCCCACTTGGACACCTTTACTCCTGCTTCTTTTTAGTATTGATTTTCCATTTTGACTTTTCTTCTTCTCAGTATTTTTCTCCATCTGTTCTTTCAGTTTCTCAATGAATTGACAAATTGTCAATCTAGAGTATTCTCCATTTCTTTTTAAATCCAAAAGATATGTACCCCACTCTTGCTGAGGTATGGCATTGGCCAATCTTTCAACCCATTCATTTGGACTTTTCTGAATACCTTCTCAGACATTGATCGAACAAGATGGCTATACCTCTCAATGATACTCCTTGTACTTTCTCCTGGACAACCTGAAAACGAGTCAAACTCTTTTGTTAATACATTTATTCTATTTAGTGTTTCACTATTCATATTAAAGAAATTTATATCCATGATTCGGAAACCCGTTTTTCAGGACAGTCCCGTTAAGCGAAATATCAAGTCCAAGCTAGATCACCTTTCAAACAAAATACTAAACACTTAAAAATCTGATTTGGGCTGAATACCAAGATGCAATTCGATATGATTGGGCTGAGATTTCTGATTTCCACAATACTATTATATTTGACCAACACACTTATCTATTCGCATGCAAAACTGAAAGAGCTGACACCTTTTTAATTGTTCAATAATTCTGATTGGGCCGATGAATCTTGAAGAGTCAACAGTCACATGGGCTGATCAATATTAATACTCAAAACAAATCGATTGGACCTCAAAGTCCACAAAACCAACAACAATCTTCAATAAATGATCACATGAACCGATACATTTCTTCACATGGGCTTTCACATTGAATGTAT
Organism: Helianthus tuberosus; assembly: GCA_030545235.1. Taxonomy (NCBI): domain Eukaryota; kingdom Viridiplantae; phylum Streptophyta; class Magnoliopsida; order Asterales; family Asteraceae; genus Helianthus; species Helianthus tuberosus. The sequence goes on along the minus strand of CM060423.1, from coordinate 230,781,302 downwards.
CAAATGACTGATCAAAATTGATAATATCGGTATAGTGAGCTGACAAGAACTCTTAATAATCGCTTTTAATTGGACCAGGTTATATGAGAAGATCACATGGTCGACAACTCACTTAAAGATAACATGCACACTGATACAAAAACATAATTTCTTATCCCAACTATCAATTACTGGCACCTCGAATTTAATGAAATATCACATGATCTTGTTAAAATATTTCACACAAATCAATGTACTTTCGTGTGAATTACTAAACCACTTTCAAACGGAAGTCATGTTTCAAACGGGATAGGCCAGTTTCAAACGACAGCTTCAAATGGAAGGATCAGTTTTAAACGGAAGGGTCAGTTTTCAAACGACAACTTCACGTTTTCAAACGGAAGGGTCAGTTTTCAAACGGAACACCAGGCCTCGTTCAAACGGAACCCAGTTTTCAGTCCATTTTTACCACTTTTACTTCAAGTTTAGATCTGATATTCTCAAGGATTTGTTAAAACTCGGTTTTACACACAATATCAGAAATTCAGTTCATTTTGTCCGTTAAAATGTCCAGAAGTCAAATTTTGTGTAGAAAAACCAACTGATTCAGGTGTATTTACTCATAACTTGCTCTGATACCAATTGTAGGATCGATTTGACCCAAACGAGTCGTTCAGAAGAGATTTTATCAGTTTCAGATGCGGAAAATAAGAAACTGACTTTGAAACAGCTTGAATATCACTTTAAGCACTGATTTGATTGATATAATAGCAATTACAATCAGTCTTCACACCGGCAGCACCTCGGTATGGAATTCACAAAACTGTTTTTAAATGAATAGACAACATGCCTATTTATACACTTAGACTTTCGCTTGAAAGACACATACTCTTGTTCAAGCGAAACCTCCTATATACATTTCAAGCGAAACCCTTACAATCTAATTCAAGCGAAACCAACAAATCTATTTTGTCTTCAAGCGAACCTTCCTGAGTTTCAAGCTATCTTAGAATCTGTTTTGTTTTCTTGTGTAGTAAACTTCCATGATTCAATGGATGATGTCACAAATATGATGTCATCATCAAGAATGATGACATCACTATTGATCAGATTCGCAACGCAACTGAGACTCGATATAAGACGAAGTCGACAGATGAATGCACCAACACTTCCTTAACCTCCTAAGCTCTGTTTTTATTAGTTTAATGGCCTAAAGTCAACCCGTCGTAATTAAGGTTTGACTTAGTGATTAATCACTAATGGTCCAGTCAATTCTCGAATTGAAAGTAGCTTTGAGTTGGTAATTATATGGGTAATAAACCCTTAAAAGGGCACCCTCTGATTTCCACTCTAACTAGGTCAATTGTCGGGTCAAACTTGAGTATAAAAAGTCAACAGAAAGTTAATTTTCAAATAAACACATGATTAACAATATAGAAGCCATGAAACCTGTTTTGTCACTTGTATAACTTAATAATTAATGTAAGAACATGTCTAAGCATGTTCAACCCGACAATTTTCAGTTTAAGCTCGGTTCGGAACCAATAGTCGCAAAAGTAGACTTTTGCTTTGACTTTTAGTTCTGACCCAATGTAGCATGTTTTAGAAATTCCTTAGAACTCTATTAGGACCAGGTTATAGGTTAGTGTAACCCTATGAGGTTATACAACTTGGTTCATTAGTTATTCGATTCATGTACATGTTTCCGTTATATGCCTAAATATTGACCATAATGCCCTTTTGACCTTAAAACGAGATTTTTGAAAATGTGAGAGGACAAAAATCTTTATTACTGATTTATAAACTTGTCCTAAAAAATTGACATCAGTTTCAGGTCTAGATTAGGAGTTATGCTCAATATCGTAATTAAGAAGCTTTTTATTAATTAAACGACGTAATTAACATAAAGCCTATCTAAACCCAAATTTTGACACCAAACTTTTTACCCACTAATGTAATATAATATTTTGATATTTTTTAAGATTTTTAGTTATTTTTAAGCTGAGCATAACATAGGGTTCTTGCTTTAATTCGGTAATTGTCGGTTATGCCATTTTCTTGAATAAAATGGGTTTTACATAACATATTGATACCAAACTTTTTGCTACTAATTTTTTATGATAAATAAAATATTTTGAACTTTATAAACTGATCAAAAACTCAGATTTCCTATTTAAACCTGAAAATCGCTTAAAACCGACTTTTACGCGTTTTAAGCACATAGTATGAGTTAAAACTATTTTTGGCATATGAAACTTAATACCTACTGATGTTTTAAGTAAATTTTATAATTAAACAGTACGCAAAAGTTTTGAACTCAGAATTCTAATTTTGACCTTTAAAGCTTATGTGAAATTACCAAAATGCCCCTACGGTGCATAGTTTGGTTATAAAAGATAAATTTCACAGATATGCAATACCCTACTGTTATGACTTATAAAAATAAATATTTTTACTGATTATATCAGACCTGAAACTCAGATTAGTATTTAAACTCTTTTATAACCTTTAAAATGACCAAAATACCCCTACGGGGCATAGTTTGAGTTTAAATCCATTTTGGGCATAATGGAAGGTATCTTACTGATATCACAACATATTTAAGGCATATTACCTTAGGAAACCTGTTCATGACTCATTTGGTTACCCGTTACGCATTATTCGCGTTCGGTGCGGTTTATGTAACTAGTTTGCATAAATTAGCCGAAACGGGTCAAACCTTATCGTTTTTATCTCAAAATCCAGAATGTGTTTAGTTTACCCATATTATACAAGTATACAAACTTGTCAGGTCTAAACCACACTCTAATCCGGTCATCGCTTAATCGTGCGTTTTGAACCGTATATCTTCTTTTAAACTAACCGGTCTAAGTTTAGGCTTAATTAAGACCCGCTAAGAATCTAATAGGTTATTAAAAACCTTCGTTCCAGATTAGGAGACCAGTAAAAGATACTTGCACTCGCTGATTGTGATATATACTTGCTCAGGTAAATACTTTTAACTTATTTTCCCTTATACGGGCTTGGGGTACGGTATATAAAATACCGCTTAGTCGGGCATTGAATTGTTAATCATATGAAGGTTAATTTATTGAGATGACCCGTTTATTCTGTTTTGTTTGCTTAAAGCCTTTGGGGGGTTAATGACCATGTCCCGGATATCCTTGGCATCATTCATTGAAATGGCCACGACCTAAGCACGGGGTGTAGGCATACACCTGACGATGCATATAAATAAAAAGGTATAACCGTTTGTTCGAGAATAACTCGTCGCGGGATTATATCATGTGGTGTGTCTATTAATCTTTAACCCGGTATTCAGCCCGGGCTACTGAACGTATAACGAACATGTAATTCTTTTACAAGTTTATATTTAAATAATTATCCCAAGTTATAAAAGATATTTTGTGCCTTGTGCATTCAAATCAATTTTCTTAAACATTTTCAAAATGAGTCGGTTAATTGTATTTACCAGTGTAAACTACACTGACGTATTTTCCAAAAAGGCTAAGTGCAGGTACTAAACAGAATAGGCTGGCTACTCCTAGCATCAATAAAGAGTCTTGCAAGCTTAGATGTTATAAATCTGCTGAACAATATTTCTTTTTAACTTTGATCCGCCTGTGGATCCTTTGCAACCGTTTTGTAATAAATGATATTACTTTCATTCGGTTTGTAATGATTTTATCTTTCGACTTCCGCTGTGTATATAAACTGTGATAAATTGTCTATGATGATATCAACTGCGTCACGGTACTCCCCACCGGGCCCACCGGTAATACGTGGAAATATCGGGGTGTGACAAATGGGGTGTCAACCTATAGCGCTATATCATACTACCAATCGGCTTGATCATAGTTAATGAATGCATAAGTAAAAATATGAACCAACAAATAGTTTTACAAACTTTGAAAATCAGTGTTTAAGCCATGGATAATAGTTCAATTCGTCAAAAGATAAGTACTATGCATGTGTAATCATATAGTTGAAATCATGAAAATAATGAATAGGCACATATGTTTCACCCCAAAACATTTGAAAACATAAAATAGGGGACTACGTACTCACTTGAGATTGCAAGTATCCATGGTTAAGTGACCTAACAAAGCTCGGGAAATCAAGGAATCAAGTGGTACTTGTGTTGAAGAACACTTGAAGAGCTCAAGGAAGAAGAATGCTCAGATGGGAGGCCTCCACTGTAACGCCCTGCGTCCCTGAACTTTTAGCTACGGTCAATTTTAGCCCTCATACTATGTGACTCTTCACACTTTTGATTCTTGGGAATCTTTAAGCTATGATACTCGAGTCTTAGTGATATTTGATACTTAATTCTATGAAGCTAGATTCTTGATATTTAATACTATGAGACTTGATTTTTGATAATTAATACTTGGAAACTAGATTCTTGACTCTTGGTGCTCGACTCTTGAGACTCGTGAAACTTGAGACTTGGTTGAACAAGATACTGGAGACTTGTCACTGGCGGAAACTATGAAACTTGGAAACTTTGTGTTAATGATGTAAACTAGTTATGTGATACTATTACACAATAATACGCAACGCAATGCATAATCTAACTTGCAAAACGAATCAAAGATGGAAAATGGCAAAAGGATGGGATTGACCGAGTGGCAATCCGATCGGATGACCATCCGACCGGATGACCATCTGATCGGAGGACCACTCGATCGAACAACCATCCAAACCAAATGTCACACCGCCTTAACTCCTCTCTTGCACTATAAGTAGGCCTGTCACATCATTCTTCACTGATTTGACAGCCTCACTCGACCAGACGCACGCCCTCTCACATTTCTTCCATTTCTCGGCGATTTCGGTATGTTTTACACTAGATTCTTGTACATCCTTGATCTACACATTATTCTCTACACGATTCTTCTTCTAAATCACACTTTTCACCGTGAAATCTCTAAGATTTGAACTCTAAGGAATTTCATGTGTTCTTACACCGAATCTTTACTAAATCTAGACTTTTTCAACTAAAACTCATGTTTTCTTCATCTTTTCTTAAACTTTTACTTAAAACGGTGGAATCCGGGTCTAAATGGGCTGTAGACTTGATGATTAGTTTGGAGTCGGCTTGGAAATGGATTGTTACCGAAAAAGATGGCCGGAGTACGGATTCCAACATAAACACCGTCAAAGAACAGACACCTGAACGGACTGGGGTGATTCCCATCCGATCAGACCGGCTGAACATTGATGTGTTTACCGTTGTCTCAATACGTACCATGCCGTCACCATTAAAATCGAAACTTGGAAATGTTACAAGGTTGCAAAGGAGACAAGGACAACTCAATCGAATGGCAATCCGATCGGACTGCCGTCCGATCGAACTGCCATCCGATCGAAGTGACATGTGCCTTACAACCTTCCATACTTAAACTATTTTGAATCAGAAACTTTGAACTTGAAACTTGAATCTCAACACTTGGATCGAGTGACCATTCGATCGAATGGCCATCCATACGGATGATCATCCGATCGGATGGCGGTCCGTCCCATCACACATATGTCCTCCGACCGGATGCTCATCCGTTCGGATGACCATCCGATCAAGTTACTGATCCTACACTTTGCATGGCTCTCGTTATTTCGTCCGACGCTTATCTATTGTACTCTAATCAGGCTAACTCTAAGAGCTCCCTTTGATCCGATAACAGTTTTACTGTTAAGCAATCACTATGAGTATACTCGATCCCCTTTTGTTTTAAACTTTTGGGATGCAACATGTATTCTATTAAACTATGAAACTTGATACTTTGGAATCCAAACTCTATCCTATGTGTATATGAAACTTGTGATTCTTGATTCTTTATGCTATGTGAACGTTTAATCCAGAGTGTGTAGTTCCGCCTTAATAATAGTAGCGCTATAGGAAGATGAACCTCCCCATTATTCTCGGGGGTATTGTTAGGAGGATTCTAGTTTTTCTTGAGTCTTGGGAAAACACTAAAGCATCGGGACACTTGGGCTATCACTTGGACTGCGAACACTAGCATGGCTGAAACTATTTTTTATCATTTACATGATGGATATGAGTCTTTTAATCTACTATGCTATATACTCAAACTTGTATACTCGCCAATACTTTTGTATTGATACTTTAATACATGTTGTAGGCTAATAGGATGCTGATCAAGAAACAAGCTAGGTTGCTGCTAGAAACACACGCCTAGATAATCAAGAGTCTTTTGAACATTATTTGAAATGGTTGTATTTGATATTATATGGTTGTGACAATTGATGTTTAGACAATGTTTGAATCTACTTAATTTATAATGAAACGATAATGTTATGGAATCTCATGAGCAATCTGAACGCTTAGTGCCGCACCCCGATGTTTCCGCCATCGGTTGGGGTGTGACATCCACAAAGGTGGTAGCACTCCAACTTAGAGCAAGGAGAAGAAGAATGAAAGGTGCAAGTTTGAATGAGCAATGGAAGCACCTATTTATACTAATCTTGGAGCTCACCATCACTGCTACCACCACTAGCCACCCCACCATCATCAGATCTAACCACCACCACCCACCACATCCACCTGCCGCCGGCAACCTCTCCCACTGCAACCATCACAAAACCACCACTGCACCCATCACACCACTAGATTTAACCATAAAAACCCATTATTCAAATTAAAAACCCAAATATGAAAACCCACCCTGAATTATTTGCTTCGGTTCTGAGTTAATTACACAACTCAGGATCTTGTGTATGTTGGAAACTCAGGGGTATGTGCTTGGGAGCCTCCTTGCTACTGGTCGCCTATTCCACCTCCCAAGTTAAGAGGCGAATCTTATAAAGATTTGAGCACTATCTGAGGATTCATATAATTTTGTATTTAACTGAGCTTGATAATCACATTTTTAATGATTTAATACTCATTCTTTACATGACTACATATCATAAGGCTGGACAGTATGGGGTTAGTCCTCGGTGCTTCTAGGGCCGGCGACGGTCCACACACCGTGCCACCCCCTCCGTCCCTGTCTTGACCGTCTGCCTCTAGCCGTTTGAGACGGTCCACAAAATGACAAAACATTGTGGGTTTCGAGGACTTTTGACCGTTTGATTAAAATTTTTTCCAATTTCAATTAATAAACGGCCATTTTTTAAATTTATACCAAATTCACTCAAACTTTTATAAATACTCACCACTTTTACACCATTTTTCACACTTTTTCACCCACTACAATCTCATATCTATCTCACATTTTATAAACACTCTTCCCTTTTTATATAAACTCAACATTTTTATACCATTTTTTACCCACTACCACCCCATCTTTCTCTCAAAATTTACCATGGCTTCACCTTCTTCCATTTCTTCATCTCTACGTGGAAATTATGTTCCAGTTAGTTTGGAACAACAAGATTTGAACATGTTCTCTCTACGTAACGAGTACACACATCATAATCTACAAGCGGACTTGGTGGAGTACATTTGGAACAACGCTCAAAACGAACCAGACGACCACATGCAGGACGAAGACTAGTAGCTTTTTTTAATATTTCTTTGGATTTTTTTTAAGTTTATGTTTTTTTAATTTATTAGGATTTTTTTTAAGTTTATGTTTTTTTTAAGTTTATGTATTGTGTTTTAATATTAATGAAAATATTTTCTTAATTTATTTGTTAAATGTTAAAAATAGTGGAAGATTAAAAAAAAAATAGTGGTGGGGTAGGATCATCCTCCCATTTCCACTAAAATTGTGGGATTGACCATCCTCCCAAGGATGGTGATGTGGCGATGACCTGGCGGATCATCCTCCCTTGAAGGATCATCCCCATACCATGTAGCCTAAGAAAACTAGTTGAGCATTCCAGAAATATCTGAACGAGATATTGAAGGCAAGAAAATAGACAAGAACGTATGGAACCTGCTCAACTTTAATGCATTAGTATATTATCATGTAAAGGTAACATTAAGGGGGGGGGGGGGAATATTCCACGGTCCTCCCAACCGCTGGAGTGTATCACACTCCACAAGCTAGCTTAGCCCCATAGCTGCCTGGGGGTAATACCCAACCGAGAGCGAAGAGCTTGGCTGTGGGATGCAGACACCAAGATTCGAACCCAGGACCTCTAGGGAGAGGGTGGGTGGGGCTGGCCAACTGGGCTACCCCAGCTGGTTGTAAAGGTAACATTAGAGTAATTATTAATCACCAAATTTTCATATCGGATTTGGGTTTTTAATTTGAAAAGGGGGTTTTCATGGTTAAATTTGATGGTAGTGGTGTGATGGCAGAAGTGGTGGTTGTGTGACGGTTGCGGTGGGAGAGGTTGACGGTGGTAGGCGGGTGGTGGTGGTTAGGTTAGGTGATGGTGGGGGTGGCTGGTGGTAGGAGTGGAGGTGGTGGTGAGTGTGTGAGAGATAGATGGAGAACGAGAGAGAATTGAATAAATAGCTAAAATATCTATTTAAAATGTTTTATATAAATATAGGGGTAAAAAGACTAATTTTCCCTCACATGGGATCCACTTGTTCATATTTTAACTATGAAAATAAACTGAGTTAGGGTTAAAAGACGTAATGTGCAAGGGTTTGCAAACATTAAGTACGTTTTTTGTACGTTTTAAAGATAAAGGATATAGTTTGTATTTTAATGTCAACGTAAATGACGATTTTTATAATTTACTCATTTGTTAATGAAACGTAAAGGACGATTTTTATAATTTACTCATTTGTTAATGAAGTGTATAGCCTTATTGCAAGAATAATTCCCATTTCATTCTTAATTTCTTATATCCGTGATTTACATAACTTGAATCTTCAACTACAGTACCTAACTCAATTATGATTACACCATTGCTAATTTGCTATAGAAAATAAGATAAAGACTCACGCATACCTTTTGTTAATTATTATTATTGCTATTGTATACTGTTGATAGACAAAGTGAATGAATAGTGACTATATTTGTTTTAAAGGTTTTTTATATATGTTATTTAGTGGTTTTTTATATGTGTTATGTGGTTCTTTTATATATCTTATGTAACTTGCGTTTGTTTTTTATCGATGTAATTCACGTGTCAGTATTTTTTTATCATATCAAGATTTTTTTTCTCTATGGGTTGATGTAACGAGTGTAGGCGGCATAACAAAATAAACCGATACCGATCAAATTCCCGCCGTGTTGGTATATTTTTGGTCATATCATGATTTTTTTTCTCTATTGGTTGCTATAATAAGTGTCAGTACCGTAGTTAAACGAACATATATCCACCCACCGCGCAACGCGCGGATTTAATAACACTAGTATATATAAAAAGGCATTGATCTTTGAACAAAGATATACATGTGCACTACTTCTTACTGAGAAATGACAACAAAAAAATAAGTGAATTAAAAAAGAAATAGGCAACAATCAAATGGTGTGTATGCAAACTTTCAGCTTAATCTGCTTATTAAGTACAAAAGGAAAAACTTGCATTTTGCGAGATCCATTCGTTGTAGCTGCTTCAAAGCCTCATTAAAGTGAAAGTTATCATCCAAGTCGAATCAAATAAATCAAACTTTTAACAATTTACCTCTAAGATAGAGGGAATGAAAGTTATTACTATAACAAATAGAAGCTAATGAACAGTAGTTTTAATATAATATATAGTTTTTTTTTATAATAATAGTTATTTTCTTTACTTTTTAACTTTAATCATTTTTTTAATATCATGGGTTGGGATAAGCTTGGTGTCAACCGGTATTGAGCCAGTACTTGTATCGAAAATACCGGTACGGTCCTGTTCGGTCGGTACATGAAGGTAAAAACCGGCACTAATACAGAAAATGCCAAAAGTTGGTATCGAATTGATATTGAAAATCTTTTGGTTCGGGAAATTCAATGCTACTACCCGGTACCATTTGCTCATCCCTGATCACGGGTACCGTACGAACAACGGTATCGTACAACTTTTTTTTGTTGTTGATTTTTTTCTTCAATTTTTTATTTTTAATTTTTTTAGTTTCAGGGGTAGGGATGAACAACGGTATCGTACAACTTCATAATTCGTAGATGCTGCAATTTTTTGGTAATTTATTAAAAAATATAATTATCATTATAAATTATAAATAACTTAAAGATATATTTGAAATATGGGGCAGATTTGTGGGAAGGTGTAACATATTTAATCTAACAATAAATATTGGTAAACTTAAAGATATATTATTTAAAATAAGTATTTCAAGATAATGCATCTTGAAATACTTATGCATAGCCAATGATCTCTAGATCAAGTGGTGGAGGGCTTGCATTTCTCTTGAGAGATGCAGGTTTGACTCCCACTTAGTGCAGAGTAAGGCACTGGTGGACAATGATAGGAGACCCAGGGAAACCTGGGTTGGATCCTTGAGCCAAACGGGTTTTACCGGTAATTTCACCGTCGTGCCTACGGGCGGGTGGATTATCGGGTTTTCCCCGGAATTGGTGGACTCGGGTTACTCTCGGAGTACTCCGTTTATCCAGTGGGTACCCCGAGAGTGCTCGGGATTGAGTTTGTTGGCCGTTCAAAAAAAAATTCAAGATATTCATTACATTTTATTAGGGGGTAGGGACGCCCTTCACTCATCACTCACAACTTCCAATAGAGCTTTTTTACTTGATAGTGTTTGGGGGTATTGCTATTGTTGTTGCAACAATGGGGCTCAGCAAGAACAACGGTCAACAAGCAACAACAACGTTCAAAATTTTCAAACATATAACGCGTGAAAAAGATGACGCGTTTTAAGTTTGACCCGTTTTCAAAACCAGGGGCGGCGGTGTGCGTGATGGATCCACGCGTGGTGGAGGTGCCATCACGTGGCGCCCCGTCCCCCTTATGTGTATCTATTGTTTCCTAACTTTTTTATCAATCTAAAAAGGAGCTTAATTATTGGGGATGACATACATCTAACAAATCTTACATAAGTTAGGTACAAGAAATATAAAAAAGTGATATTAATTTGATTTAAGAAATAATAAAAAAATTGATTAACATGAAATCTTTTGTTATAAGTTAGATTAGACGTAAAATGGCCAATGCTTAAAAACGTTATTTTATTGTTGTATCACCCATAGACATAGTCCGATTAAAGAAATCATTTGATTGTGCTTGAATGACTGACTACAAACTAATATTAAGTTTGTTTATGATTAGCAAACTTGACCGTTCAACATTGTTTTAGTTTCATTCAGTGTTTTAATGTTAACTGTAATTCAAAAGGCATAAATGGCATTCATTATTTGACTTGGTTTAGTGTAAACGAACACAATTGCATAGTTATACCATGCCTCCTTAATAACACTACGGACCCGAGCCACTGTTGACCTGTTACAAACAAGCTTTACTTGTCGTACTGGATCTAACAACTTATCGTCAACCATCTTTAGGTGGTTACGTTTACAGTACAATAATTTATGCATGTGCTCTTATCCACGGTGCTAAGGACTGGTGTTATTAAGTCCGTAAGGTGTCCCTTCACCCACCCACCAGATAGGGGAAACTAGATAATCATTTGAGATGGCAAGATGGTTGCATGGTTGGGTTAGGTATCAGGATTGGGTCATAATGGATATGAGTTGGATCGTAATAGAAATTTTGGTATTGTTAAAATAGACCAGATCAGGTTGGGTTGACTCGAAAAACTATTTTGTCCATTTTCAAAGAAAAAAAATTGTTAATAACTAGTGTTTAACCCCCGCGTTGCGGGGCGGGGGTCGTGAAACCGTGCTAAGTAGTAAGTAAACGACAACTTAAACCGACAAAAATCATACAACAAAAACGTGAATTTATACCGCCAAGTGACATAAAACGTCGAAAAAACACGAACTTATACCGTAAGGTGCCGTAAAACATAGACAAACTCGAATTTAAACCGAAAAAGCTTTAATTCCTACAATAATGGTATCGGCTGGGTTTAAAATCTAAATAAATGAAAATAAATTTTCTGTAATTATAACTAAATAGCCAATTTAAAGAATACATAAATAGTTTCAATATATTCTATATCAATAGTGGAATAAACCCCGCACGTTGCAACAGGGAGAACTCGGTCGGTTTCGATGCACTTGATATAGCAAACGATAGTATCAATTCAATATATTTTATATGTTAGTGGTGGGATAAATCTCGCGTGTTGTGGCTGTGAGAACTCGGTCAATTCCGGTGCACCTGGTATAGCAAAACGAATAGAAAGTTAAAAATTAAATTCAAAAATATATTCAAAAGAGTATCAACAAAAATAGGGTTAATGGATTTAAACACCCTCAACTATAGCCATTTGGCCGATGGCACTCTCAACTTTGACTTTGACTCACACCACTCCCAACTAAACACTTGGGTTGCTGTGTCACCCCGTCGTTAAATAAACACTAACTGGGTTAGTTCTTTTTGCTGACGTGGCCAATATTTGCTGATGTGACATGCTGATGGATCCAAATTTGCTGATGTGGCATGCTTATCATATACAATCAAAAATCACATAAGCAATCAAAATCACAATTCAACCTAAACAATCAAAATCACAATTCAACCTAAACAAATACCTAATTCGAAACCTAAAACGCATTAACATGAAATAAAAGTGTGATAAATGGGAACATTCTGGTATACATACATTGTAAGCTTCAGAAATCGTTTTGAATTTGGCTTCTGCATCCTTTTTGTTGTTAGGGTTCTTATCAAGATGTCACTTCATAGCGAGTTTGCAGTAAGCTTCTTCAAGTCATAGTCTTTAGCAACATCACCGGAGTTGTTATCGGCGTTGTATGTGTGTGGGTTCAAGAAACTTCACTTCTCTCTTCAACAACATCATCGGCGGCGTTGTATGTGGGTGGGTTCCGCTGCAAAGAACTGTGTCTACAGCAGCTTGACACATGTGCCAGTTCCCCGTCCAGAGAAGTCCGACGGCTCTGGTCACCGGATTCACTTTCCGGCCGGAGGCTTCGAATAACAGGGATTGCAAAACAGCTGCAGATCATCAACACGTTTCCGTAAGTCGTTTTGTTCATAACAGTTAACAATTAGCGCATCGATTACAAACCCTAGCATCTAATTAGAGATGAAAATGATGAAATCAGGCACTAGTTTGATTCAATAACACACAAACACACAAAGAAACACGCACAAACATCAGATTCAACTAAATTTCAGATTCCGGTAGTTTACATCGACGTTGATTTAACCGTCTCTCTGTCGTTGCGCCGCCGCCGTGTGCGGCGACTCCCTTTCTTCCGATCTGCAACGTGAAGGTGGAGGTGAAGGGTGGTTGGGGGTGTGTGGGTGTCGGAGGTTTCGTCTCAGGTAACCGAGAAGATGAACGGTGGTGCCACCGCAGGGGGGGAGGCGGTGGTGGCTAGGTTGGTTGGTTGTGGCGGTGGTGAGATCGGAGAAAATAGGAGATGATGTTGGTGGTGGTGAAATGTTGGGGAAGGTCTGAAGGAACTGATTAAATACACATCATAGGCCATGTCACCATGCCACGTTGGACAAATTGGCCACGTCAGCAAAAAGAACTAACCCTGTTAGTGTTTATTTAACGACGGGGTGACACAGCAACCCAAGTGTTTAGTTGGGAGTGGTGTGAGCCAAAGTCAAAGTTGAGAGTGCCATCGGCCAAATGGCTATAGTTGAGGGTGTTTAAATCCATTAACCCACAAAAATATCTAGAAGGGCATTGACGTCTTTGTGATTCATAAAAAAAGTTTTCCAAAATTATTTGTTTTTTTACGTAATATAAAAGATTTTATGAGATATAAAATTTTAACTAAAATCCAAATACGGTTTTCATACTAAACTAATTACAATAAAAGTCAAACTTTAATTGCAATTAATCAAATTAAATTAACAAAAAAGAATCAAAATACGCAAGATTACTGTATTGTGGGTTCATAGGGTTACTTGGTTAAGTTGGTATTCTTGTTCATTGCATTTTTAATTTTTTTTTTACAAATGTGTATTAATAAGGTTTAAAGGATTATAAAGTTTATTAACAAAAAGAAACCAAAACGTGAAAATCAAAAGGCAGATAATTGAGTGCCCATAGCTTTTTAACTCTATTCTCTACAATATTTCTCTCTTTTATCTCTGTCGTAACCCATTAACCCCAACAAAACCACCTCCGCAAACCACGACTTAACCACCACGACTACACCACCACCGTAACCGCCAGCACCACAACATCACCACCAAATCGTTATCGTCTTCGTTGAAATTCCTTTTTTCTTTCCGGTGGTCATCTCCTGTCGCCGTTTTCGGCACCGTCTGTCGCCGTTTCCGGCACCGTCTTCCTCCATCTTAAACCGTCAACAATCTGCTCTTCAAATGGACTCTCTCTCTCTCTTTGTCTTCTCTCTCTACATCACCACCGCTCCCCACCATCGCTGGGATCTGCAATTGTTATGACGAAAGTTTCTTTCTTTTTTAATAATATAGTGCATGTTCTCGCCGGCAGCCAAGGGGAGCTGGTAGTCACAAAAAAAATTCCCATGTGTATTTTTATAATATTTGATGGATGACAATTATGAAGACAATATTTGGATATATCCTTATAAAATGGTTATATACTATAAATTAGAACTTTATACAACATGTTGTATGAGATGGCGAAAACGGTCATATGGGTCGTATCACATAGAAAAATGGTCATACATGCCGTATACGACACCAAATGACTAAATGACTGATTTGATCATTGACAAAATCATACGGTCCGGGTGACAATTTGCTCCCTATCATATAACTTGTTTGATGTGGTTCAGTTACACAAAAGTGACTGACGTTGACCACTAACAAAGTCATACAAACCAACCGTATGATGTGGTGCATTGACAATAATGCGATTGACATTGACCGTTGACAAAATCATAAGACCCGTATAAGACATTTTTTCCCTCACACACTAGTCACTACCCATATGATATCTGGTGTATATGTAGTAGGACCCTTAAGAAAATAAGACATGATCATAATGGATTTTGAGTAAAACATGAAACTAGAAATTGTTTATCCGCGTTTAAAATGAACAAGCAAGACACATATAAAACATACAGAGCACTTGTAAAATCAGCTTTTCTTTAAACTTCACAAACATCACCATATAATTGCCGAAATACAAAATCAAACTAAACAACTACAACCGTTGTTTGTTTGTGATTGCTGCAAACGCTATGTCAAAACTTTATTATTATTATTATTATTATTATTATTATTATTATTATTATTTTGCATGCCCTAGCCGGCAGCTATTAGAGAAAAGGAGTAGGTAGTCATTAAAGGAAACCCACTTGTATATTTTCATAATTTTTGATAGATTGCATTATTACAATGACGATGGCAGGATTTTGTCACATCCTAATAATAAGGTTAAAATTTAAAATGTATTTTTATGGTACATATTTTTATAATATCCATGGATTTTTAAAAATAAAGACGCCCCAATAGGCCAATTTGTATTATATTATATCTTTAACCATACTATAACAAAGCAGCTACAGATGAACACGTCATATAGTTCAAAAGTTGCAAAATTTATATTTTTTTTAACGGATAAAGCCTTCAAATCAATTGGCGTTAAAATATCATATTGCTAGTCAAATAACACAAATTTTGTAAACCATCCCGAATAGATGTGTTAAGAGCTATAAACATGCATGACTTATTGTACTCTTATAGAGACCTTGCATAGCTGATCCAGGAATCATCTAGTAAACTACCCAGAGCCACTTAAAAGGACCTTAGTTCTTAATTTCAATTTATATATAAAAAGATAGAATTTGTTAAGAGTAAATTACAAAAATCGTCTTTACGTTAACATCAGATTGCAAACTATATCCTTTATATTCAAAAAGTACAAAAAATATAGTCGATGTTTACAAACCATTACACGTTACGTCCTTTGACTCTAACTCAGTTGATTTTCATAGTTAAATATGAACAAGTGGACTTCATATGATGGCAAATTAGCCTTTTTACCCCTATATTTATATAAAACATTTTAAATATATATTTTAGCTATTTATTCAATTCTATCTCTTTCTTCCACCTCTCTCACACACACTCACCATCACTACTACCACCACTAGCCACCCCACCATCATCAGATCTAACCACCACCACCCACCACATCCACCTGCCGCCGTCAACCTCTCCCACTGTAACCGTCACACAACCACCACTGCACCCATCACACCACCAGATTTAACCATAAAAACCCATTATTCCAATTAAAAACCCAAATATGAAAACCCACCCTGAATTATTTGCTTCGGTTCTAAGTTAGTTACGCAACTCAGGATCTTGTGGATGTTGGAAACTCAGGGGTATGTGCTTGGGAGCCTCCTTGCTACTGGTCGCCTGTAACACCTCGAAAATTCATGTTCAATAAAATAACGACACGAGTCATACAAGACAAAAGTGTTAGAAACCCCGGATATAGTCAAAGATGTATGGTAGGATTTAAAGCGTCGACATGTTAATTAAACACCTCTGAACGACCTAATTATAAATCCCAAGACCCTAATATATGTTATAAACATCTGATATACTCAAATCCGGTAAACACTAACAATGATTGATTCAAATTACACAAGAATGGGATCCTACAAGGATATGCACGACAACCTTCATTTGCGGCACTTTCAAAAGGATCCAATAAAACTTATTATCATATCAAGGTGGTGTGAACTGTTCATGACCCAAACATGAGGCCCCATACAGAAAATAATGGCCCAAAATCGTAATACATGAGTTGCCTGTTCGGAGCTTGAAAGGGCAAACAATTTTTGCCCTGATATATAGCTTATGGACCGTAAAGGTCAACCCTTACGGTCCGTAAGGCATGGTTTACGGACCGTAAAGGTCAAGCCTTACGGTCCGTAAGGAGTCCCCAGATGCAGAAACTCGGACAGCAGCCTGTTTGAGCGTTTAACCGACTTAGAAAGATATTTTCTCATCCATGGGGGACCCCTAATAGTTCCTAGGCCTTAGGGGCACATGTTAGTGATCTGGGAACAATACTAGACTTGCTTGGCATGATCTAATAAGATCAAAATCACTATAAAAAGGCCCTTTGGTTGCAACTTTGTGATCATCCATTCCATCTGCATTCTTGAGGACTTCTGGAGCTCCAAAGCAGACCCAAGTCATCTCTAATAGTGCATAGGACTTCTGTAAGTATGCTTAACCTTTCTTAGTTGAGATTTTACTTAGTTTTAGCTTAAAAGTCAAACGGTCGTAATTAACGGTTGACTTAGCAATTAATCATTAATGGTCCAGTGATTAGTCAAATTGAAGGTAGTTATAAGTTGGTAATTATGTGGGCATTAAACCCTTAGAAGGGCACCCTCTGATTTCCACTCTAACTAGACTAATTGTCGGGTCAAAGTTGACTAGAAAAAGTCAACAGAATGCTAATCTTCGATTTAACGCCTAATTAACAATGTAGAAGGCATGTAACCTATTTTATCACTCATATAACTGGGTAATAAGTATAATAACTGGTCTAAGCTTGTTTGATCCGACAATTTTCTGTTTAGACCTGGTTCGGAACCGAAAGTCGCAAAACTTTGACTTTTGCTTTGACTTCAGTTCTGACCCATTTTAGTAGAGATTAGAAATGCCTTAGGACTTACTTAGGACCAGGTTACATGATAGTATAGCCCTCTGTGATTGGTTCATTGATTACCCGATTCGTTTACACGTTTCCGTTAAATGCTTAAAGTTGACCATAATGCCCTTTTGACCATAAAACGATAATTTAAGAAATGTGAAAGGACAATAATCATTGATACTGAATTATAAACATGTCCCTAAAATTTCACATCAGTTGGAGGTCTAGATTAGGAGTTATGCTCATTAGCGTAATTATAACGCCTTTTAGTAATTAAACGGCGCAATTAGCATAAAGCCAATATAAACCCACTATTTGACACCAAAACTTTTACCCACTGATGTAATATAATATTTTGAGATTTTTAAATATTTTTAATTATTTTTAACCTGCTCATAACCTGGGGTTATGGCATTGATTCGGTAAATACCGATTATACCCTTTTTCGGTCTTAAAATGAGTTTTACATAGTATTTTGACACCAATCCAATTGCTACTGATTTTATATAATAAATAAAGTATTTTGAACTTTATAACCTGATCAGAAAACTCAGATTTCCTGTATAACCCGGAAATCGCTTAAAATGGCTTTTAAAGCGTATTAAACGCATAGTTTGGGTTTAAAACCATTTTTTCATATAAGACCTATTACCAACTGATATGACCTAATAAAATAAGTTATTTTACTGATGTATTCGGACCCGAATCTCAGAATTTCAATTAACCTCTTTTATAATCTTTAAAATGACCAAAATACCCCTACAGGGCTTAAATTGAGATTAAACTTGTTTTGGGCATAATGGAAGGTATCCTAATGATATCACAACATATTTAAGGCATATTAACTTAGGAAACCTGTATATGATTCATTTGGTTACTCGTTACGCACTTGTCACGTTCGGATCGGCTTATGTAACTAGTTTACATATATTAGCCGAAACGGGTCAAACCATATCGTTTTTATCTCAAAATCCAGAGTGTGATTAAGTTACCCATATTAAACAAGCATACAAGCTTGTCGGGTCAAAACCACATTCTAAACCGGTCTTCGCCTTAATATGCGTTTGAACCGTGTCTTCCTTTTGGAAACTAACCGGTCTAAGTCTAAGCTTAATTAAAGACCCGTTAGGATTCTAATAGGTTATTAAAAACCTTCATTCCAGATTAGGAGCCCTGTAAAAGCTACGTGCACTTACTGTATTGGACTTATACTTTGCTCATGTAAATACTCTTAACTTATTTTCCCTATACGGGCTTGGGATACGGTACTATAAAAGTACCGCTTGGTCGGGTGTGTGTAGTCATTTAAATCGGATTGTGATTAATGTATTTGCATGACCCGTTTAATATGTATTATTTGGTATATGGATTTTGGGGGTTAAATGACCATGTCCCGGATATCCTTGGCATCATTTTACGAAATGGCCACGACCTAAGCACGGGGTGTAGACGTACACCTGACAGATACATTATCTAAAAAACTGATAATCCACTAAAGGAATCAACCTTGTGGGCATTATACCTGTGGCATGTCAGTTAATCTTGTCTGGCCCTACAAACCGGCCCTGATGGACGACAAATAAGTAAAACTGTATACAAGATTATATACAAATAATTTTCCCAAGTTATAAAAGATATTTTTGCCGAAGTGCATTCAAATCAATTTTCAAACTCTTTTCAAAATGAGTCAGTTAAGTTGTATTTACCGGTGTAAACTGACGTATTTTCCAAAATGGCTAAGTGCAGGTACTAGACGAAATAGGCTGGCTACTCCAGGCATCATTACTCAAGCCTCGCAAGCTCTAGATGTCAAAAGTTTGTTGAACAGTTTTCCTTTTTATTTCGATCCGCCTGTGGATCCTTTACTTTCCGTTGTAATACTGGATATTACTTTATATTCGGATCGTAATATATTTATCTTTTGCTTCCGCTGTGCATTTATATATTGTGTTGTTTGACTATGATGATATCAACTGCGTCACGATACTCCCCACCGGGCCCACCGGTAATACGTGGAAATATCGGGGTGTGACAGGTTGGTATCAGAGCCAACACTGAGTGAATTAAACGCTAGCCTTTTGTGTTTAATCTCAGTTACACAGTTGCATATTCTCGAGTCTAAACAAGAACATAGGACAAATCCTAATTCGTTTTATTTTGTCCTTATTTGGTTCCTTTGTTACTTTTCTGATTAGCCCTTGCACGGGCAAGTCATTTTCTGTAGAAGTCCCGTTTAGGGCAACCATATACTTGTTTAAATTTTAATGGAACGATTATATATTTAAAATATCATTCCTATATTATAAGATCTACCATTATAATAAGATGGCAATATCTAAAAAGGACAAGACCTAGCCATATGTCACCTTAAGACAGGGCCAAGATGGTAGTTCCACAATTAGATTCAGATCCTTGTTAACATTTCAATTTAGGATTGTTCTGTGTTAAATATTAAAAAGAGTCTAAAGGGTAAAACCTAGCCTAAATGTCATTGCAGACATGGCCAAGATGGTAAAACTTATTCAAAAGATTCAAATCCTTGTTAAATATCTGAAAGCATATTAACATGCTTGACAAAATATGATACGATAAAATCACATAAGCCATTCTTAAATGGGTTATTCTAAATTCCCTTGTTTATATAATCATCCCTTAAGGATGAAGTGCCCACGGGCTATAATTAACGTCCTCTGGACTAAAGACAGTGGTAGCCTACAACTCCCTGTCAAGAAAAGGTAATGAACTTTGATTCAAACCTTAATGCCTTGATTCCGTAAAATCATGGCCTATAAATTAAACTTGTCTACGAGACTAGGCCTTTTGTGCTATTATTAACTTTTCATTTAGGATTATGATAAAGATCCTGAACAATTATATATTTAGCAAATTAACTAAAATGTGTATTAAAAACATGGTTAATAAATCGTCAAGAACGATAGTACTGTATGGGCTTCTAAATAAACCTTGCCCTTATTTTCTTTTTGTAGCAATTAAAACTACATGGTTGACTCTGATGAGAAGAGCAGTCATCCTCTGGAAAACCACGATGATGATAGGATTAATATAACCAGAGGAGAGCTTCGTACACTGATTGATACAGCTGTATCTAAAGCTGTAGAGGAGCAATTCAGGGAGTATAGTGAGATTCATAGTAAAGCCTCATCTGTACCCCACTCTAAGTCTGTCCCTAAGACTCATTCTGAGGCTCATAGCAAGCCGCCCTCCAAGAAAGAGGAACCAAAGAAGGATGATGATCGACATTCATCTAGTCAACACAGTGTTCACTCCAAGAGGATAGTGTTCGATAATGAACCACGTACCAAATCCTGTACTTATAAATACTTTGTTTCCTGCAAACCCCGGGATTTCACTGGGGAGAAAGGGGCAATTGATTGTATGATCTGGTTGGATGAAATGGATACAGTTGTCGATATCAGCGATTGTGCTGAAAGGGACGTAGTGAAGTATGTATCCCAATCATTCAAAGGAGAGGCACTGGCATGGTGTAAGTCTCTCATTCCAGCTGCTGGGAAGATCCCACTTTACAACATTTCATGGGAACAATTTGTTGCTCTCATTATGGAGAACTACTGCCCTCAACACGAGGTCGAGAGGATCGAGTCAGATTTCTTATCGTTGGTTATGACAAACTTAGATTGTCAAGCTTACCTCACCAGTTTCAATACTCTGTCCAGACTAGTTCCTTACCTAGTAACACCAGAACCCAAGAGAATTGCTCGCTTCATTGGGGGTTTAGCCCCAGAAATCAAAGCCAGTGTTAAGGCTTCAAGACCTGCTACGTTTAGGTCAGCAGCTGATCTCTCTCTGTCCCTTACTTTAGATGCGGTCAGGTTGAGATCGCTAAAGAAATCTGAAGAAAGTAAGAGGAAGCGCGAGGATGATAACTCACAAGGGTCAGAGAAGAAGCACAAGGGAAACACTGATTCTAAGAAGTTTGGGTCTGGAAAGAATAGTCAGCGAACAGAGGAAAAGCCAAAGTGCATGACTTGCCAAAAATGCCACTTTGGAAAGTGCAGACTTGAGTCCAATTCTAAGTCAAGATCACCTGCATGTGGGTTATGCAAGTCTAAAGAGCACAAGACGATAGAGTGCAAGAAGATAAAAGACGCAACATGCTACAATTGCAATGAGAAAGGGCATATCAACACCAACTGCCCTAAGTACGCCAAGAAGCCTGAAGAGGCCAAGAAGACCAATGCAAGGGTCTTCAGGATGGATGCAAGGGAAGCTGTCCAGGACGACAATGTGATCACAGGTACCTTCCTCATAAATGATGTATATGCAAGAGTACTTTTTGATTCAGGCGCTGATAAGTCGTTCGTAGATAATAAGTTTTGTGAACTGTTGAAATTGCATGTTAAAACCTTAAGTGTGAAGTATGAGGTGGAATTAGCTGATGGAACCATAGAAACCGCCTCAACCATATTAGATGGATGTTTTATATCCATTAAGAACCACTCATTTCCTTTGTCCCTACTTCCTTTGAAGTTAGCCGGTTTCGACATAGTTTTAGGCATGGACTGGTTATCTCATAACCAGGCCCAAATTGTCTGTAATAAGAAGCAAGTGGTGATCAAGACTCCATCTGGTGAATCACTTACCATTCAGGGAGATACCCAGTATGGACTGCCTGAGCAAGTGTCTATGCTCAAGGCCTCTAAGTGTTTAAAGAAGGGTTGTGTCATCTACATGGCACAATTGACTATTGATGAGCCAAAGCCCAAGATTGAGGATATCCCCGTCATTTCTGAATACCCTGAAGTGTTTCCTGAAGATCTACCTGGTTTACCACCAGATAGGCAAGTAGAATTCAGAATTGACATCATCCCCGGAGCAGCACCTGTTGCGAGAGCGCCTTATAGATTGGCACCAACAGAGATGAAGGAATTGAGGACGCAGTTAGATGATATGCTAGCCAAGGGTTTCATTAGACCTAGTTCGTCTCCTTGGGGAGCGCCGATCTTGTTTGTCAAGAAGAAGGATGGATCGATGCGTCTGTGCATCGATTACCGTGAGCTTAATAAGGTCACTATCAAGAATAGGTATCCTTTGCCCAGGATCGACGATCTGTTCGATCAATTGAAAGGGGCAAGATACTTCTCTAAGATTGACTTAAGGTCAGGCTATCACCAACTGAAGGTTAGAGATGAAGACGTTCACAAGACTGCATTTAGGACTCGTTATGGTCATTACGAGTTCCTAGTGATGCCTTTTGGGCTCACTAATGCACCTGCCGCATTCATGGATCTCATGAATCGAGCCTGCAAGCCTTACTTGGACAAATTTGTTATCGTCTTCATTGACGACATTCTGATTTATTCAAAGAATCAGAACGACCATGAGAAACATCTTCGATGTATTCTTTCACTGCTTCAGCAGGAGAAGCTCTACGCCAAATTCTCTAAGTGTGAATTTTGGCTTCGAGAAGTCCAATTCCTTGGACATGTTGTAAGTGAGCGTGGAATCCAAGTGGATCCCGCTAAGGTGGAGGCTGTTATGAACTGGCAAGAGCCAAAGACGCCTACAGAGATTCGCAGCTTTCTAGGACTGGCAGGATACTATAGGCGATTTATTGAAAACTTTTCAAGGATTGCTGCACCCCTAACTTCTTTGACTAGGAAGAAAGTAAAGTTCGATTGGGGCCCTAAGCAACAAGAAGCCTTTGATATCCTAAAGAAAAAGTTGAGCAACGCTCCTGTATTGACGTTGCCGGATGGAATCGAAAATTTTGTGGTATATTGTGATGCATCACACACCGGGATGGGATGTGTGCTTATGCAGAAAGGCAAGGTTTTTGCCTATGCTTCACGTCAGTTAAGGTGCATGAAAAGAATTACACCACCCATGATTTGGAGTTGGGTGCCGTTGTATTTGCACTGAAGCTATGGAGGCACTATTTATATGGTATCAAGTATGTGATCTATTCTGATCACAAAAGCCTCCAGCACCTGTTTAACCAAAAGGATTTGAACATGAGGCAACGACGTTGGATGGAAACTTTGAACGATTATGACTGTGAGATAAGATACCATCCCGGCAAGGCGAATGTAGTCGCCGATGCCTTGAGTCGAAAGGAAAGGGTGAAACCCATAAGAATCAATGCCAAGAGCATTGAGATAAAGAACAGTTTGAATGAAAGGTTGTTAGCTGCACAGAAGGAAGCTGTGTTGGAAGCTAACTATCCTAATGAAAAGCTAGGAGTAACTGAAAAACAGCTATCTCAGGGCAAGGACGGAATTCTGAGATTAAATGGACGAATATGGGTTCCAATTTATGGAGGACTTCGGAATATTATCCTCCAGGAAGCCCACAGTTCTAAATACTCCGTTCACCCTAGAGCCGATAAGATGTACCAGGATCTGAAAGCAAATTTTTGGTGGATAGGCTTGAAGAAGTATATAGCTACCTATGTAGCTAAATGTTTGACATGTGCACAAGTCAAAGCTGAACATCAAAAGCCGTCAGGTTTGCTACAACATCCTGAACTTCCCACGTGGAAGTGGGAAATGGTGACGATGGATTTCATCACCAAGTTGCCGAAGACAAGGAAAGGAAATGATACTATATGGGTGATAGTAGATAGACTGACTAAGTCAGCACATTTCCTACCCATTAAGGAGACCTATAGCTCCGACATGTTAGCCCAATTGTACGTGGATAAGATTGTATCTCTACATGGCGTACCTGTGTCTATTATCTCGGACAGAGATACTAGATACACATCACATTTTTGGAAAAGTTTCCAACAATCTTTGGGCACGTGCTTAAATTTTAGTACGGCTTACCATCCTCAGACGGACGGTCAGAGTGAGCGTACTATCCAAACGTTGGACGACATGCTTCGTGCATGTGTGATTGATTTAGGTGGTAGTTGGGATAACTACTTGCCGTTAATCGAGTTCTCATATAACAATAGCTACCATACCAGCATTAAGGCTGCGCCCTTCGAGGCCTTATACGGTAGAAAGTGCAGAACGCCCGTTTGTTGGGCGGAGGTTGGAGATGTCCAACTATCAGGACCTGAAATAGTCTTTGAAACGATGGACAGGATTGTCTAGATTCGTGATCGCCTGAAAGCTGCCAGAGATAGGCAGAAAAGCTACGCGGATTTAAACCATAAACCTCTGAAATTCGAGGTAGGTGATAAAGTGTTGCTCAAAGTATCACCCAGAAAGGGAGTGATGCGATTTGGTAAGAAAGGTAAGTTAAGCCCGAGGTACATAGGACCATTCGAGGTCATCGAATGTGTCGGATCAGTTGCTTATAAGTTAAACTTACCTGAAGAGCTCAGTGGTATTCATAACGTATTCCACATCTACAATCTGAAGAAGTGTTTCGCTGATGAATCACTAGTCATACCACATACAGATGTGCACATAGAAGAGAGCTTGAAGTTTGTTGAAAAACCTGTGTCGATCGAGGATCGACAGGTTAAGAAGCTTCGAAGGAAGCATGTACCGATCGTAAAGGTTAAATGGGATGCCCGTAGAGGTCTCGAGTACACGTGGGAGGTAGAGTCCACTATGAAAGAAAAGTACCCTCATTTATTTCAGTAAATCTCGAGGTCGAGATTTCTTTTAAGGGGGTGAGGATGTAACACCTCGAAAATTCATGTTCAATAAAATAACGACACGTGTCATACAAGACAAACGTGTTAGAAACCCCGGATATAGTCAAAGATGTATGGTAGGATTTAAAGCGTCGACATGTTAATTAAACACCTCTGAACGACCTAATTATAAATCCCAAGACCCTAATATATGTTATAAACATCTGATATACTCAAATCCGGTAAACACCAACAATGATTGATTCAAATTACACAAGAATGGGATCCTACGAGGATATGCATGACAACCTTCATTTGCGGCACTTTCAAAAGGATCCAAGAAAACTTATTATCATATCAAGGTGGTGTGAACTGTTCATGACCCAAACATGAGGCCCCATACTGAAAATAATGGCCCAAAATCGTAATACATGAGTTGCCTGTTTGGAGCTTGAAAGGGAAAACAATTTTTTCCCTGATAAATAGCTTACGTACCGTAAAGGTCAACCCTTACGGTCCGTAAGGCATGGCTTACGGACCGTAAAGGTCAAGCCTTACGGTCCGTAAGGAGTCCCCAGATGTAGAAACTCGGACAACAGCCTGTTTGAGCGTTTAACCGACTTAGAAAGATATTTTCTCATCCATGGGCGACCCCTAACAGTTCCTAGTCCTTAGGGGCACATGTTAATGATCTGGGAACAATATTAGACTTGCTTGGCATGATCTAATGAGATCAAAATCACTATAAAAAGGCCCTTTGGTTGCAACTTTGTGATCATCCATTCCATCTGCATTCTTGAGGACTTCTGGAGCTCCAAATCAAAGCCAAGTCATCTCTAATAGTGCATAGGACTTTTGTAAGTATGCTTAACCTTTCTTAGTTGAGTTTTTACTTAGTTTTAGCTTAAAAGTCAAACCGTCGTAATTAACGGTTGACTTAGCGATTAATCATTAATGGTCCAGTGATTAGTCAAATTGAAGGTAGTTATAAGTTGGTAATTATGTAGGCATTAAACCCTTACCCTCTGATTTCCACTCTAACTAGACCAATTGTCGGGTCAAAGTTGACTAGAAAAAGTCAACAGAATGCTAATCTTCGATTTAACGCCTAATTAACAATGTAGAAGTCTTGTAAACTATTTTATCACTCATATAACTGGGTAATAAGTATAATAACTGGTCTAAGCTTGTTTGATCCGATAATTTTCTGTTTAGACCCGGTTCGGAACCGAAAGTCGCAAAACTTTGACTTTTGCTTTGACTTCAGTTTTGACCCGTTTTAGTAGAGTTTAGAAATGCCTTAGGACTTCCTTAGGACCAGGTTACATGATAGTATAGCCCTCTGTGATTGGTTCATTGATTACCCGATTCGTTTACACGTTTCCGTTAAATGCTTAAAGTTGACCATAATGCCCTTTTGACCATAAAACGATAATTTAAGAAATGTGAAAGGACAATAATCTTTGATACTGAATTATAAACATGTCCCTAAAATTTCACATCAGTTGGAGGTCTAGATTAGGAGTTATGCTCATTAGCGTAATTATAACGCCTTTTAGTAATTAAACGGCGCAATTAGCATAAAGCCTATCTAAACCCACTTTTTGACACCAAACCTTTTACCCACTGATGTAATATAATATTTTGAGATTTTTAAAGATTTTTAATTATTTTTAACCTGCTCATAACCTGAGGTTATGACATTGATTCGGTAAATACCGATTATACCCTTTTCGGTCATAAAATGAGTTTTACATAGTATTTTGACACCAATCCAATTGCTACTGATTTTATATAATAAATAAATTATTTTGAACTTTATAACCAGATCAAAAAACTCAGATTTCCTGTATAACCCGAAAATCGCTTAAAATGGCTTTTAAAGCATATTAAACGCATAGTTTGGGTTTAAAACCATTTTGTCATATAAGACCTATTACCAACTGATATGACCTAATAAAATAAGTTATTTTACTGATGTATTCGGACCCGAATCTCAGAATTTCAATTAACCTCTTTTATAATCTTTAAAATGACCAAAATACCCATACGGGGCTTAAATTGAGATTAAACTCGTTTTGGGCATAATGGAAGGTATCCTACTAATATCACAACATATTTAAGGCATATTAACTTAGGAAACCTGTATATGATTCATTTGGCTACTCGTTACGCACTTGTCGCGTTCGGATCGGCTTATGTAACTAGTTTACATATATTAGCCGAAACGGGTCAAACCATATCGTTTTTATCTCAAAATCCAGAGTGTGATTAAGTTGCCCATATTAAACTAGAATACAAGCTTGTCGGGTCAAAACCACATTCTAAACCGGTCTTCGCCTTAATATGCGTTTAAACCGTGTCTTTCTTTTGGAAACTAACCAGTCTAAGTCTAAGCTTAATTAAAGACCCGTTAGGATTCTAATAGGTTATTAAAAACCTTCATTCCAGATTAGGAGCCCAGTAAAAGCTACGTGCACTTACTGTATTGGACTTATACTTTGCTCAGATAAATACTCTTAACTTATTTTCCCTATACGGGCTTGGGATACGGTACTATAAAAGTACCGCTTGGTCGGGTGTGTGTAGTCATTTAAATCGGATTGTGATTAATGTATTTGCATGACCCGTTTAATATGTATTATTTGGTGTATGGCTTTTGGGGGTTAAATGACCATGTCCCGGATATCCTTGGCATCATTTTACGAAATGGCCACGACCTAAGCACGGGGTGTAGGCGTACACCTGACTGATGCATTATCTAAAAAACTGGTAATCCACTAAAGGAATCAACCTTGTGGGCATTATACCTGTGGCGTGTCAGTTAATCTTGTCCGGCCCTACAAACCGGCCCTGATGGACGACAAATAAGTAAAACTGTATACAAGATTATATACAAATAATTTTCCCAAGTTATAAAAGATATTTTTTGCCGAAGTGCATTCAAATCAATTTTCAAACTCTTTTCAAAATGAGTCAGTTAAGTTGTATTTATCAGTGTAAACTGACGTATTTTCCAAAAAGGCTAAGTGCAGGTACTAGACGAAATAGGCTGGCTACTCTAGGCATCATTACTCAAGCCTCGCAAGCTCTAGATATCAAAAGTCTGTTGAATAGTTTTCCTTTTTATTTCGATCCGCCTGTGGATCCTTTACTTTCCGTTGTAATACTGGATATTACTTTATATTCGGATCGTAATATATTTATCTTTTGCTTCCGCTGTGCATTTATATATTGTGTTGTTTGACTATGATGATATCAACTACGTCACGATACTCCCCACAGGGCCCACCGGTAATACGTGGAAATATCGGGGTGTGACATCGCCTATTCCACCTCCCGAGTTAAGAGGCGAATCTTTGAAAGATTTGAGCACTATCTGAGGATTCATATCATTTGGTATTTAACTGAGCTTGATAATCACATTTTTAATGATTTAATACTCATTCTTTACATGACTACTTATCATAAGGCTGGACAGTATGGGGTTAGTCCTCGGTGCGTCTAGGGCCGGCGACGGTCCACACACCGTACCGCCCCCCTCCGTCCCCGTCTTGACCGTCCGCCTCTAGCCGTTTGAGACGATCCACAAAATGACAAAACATTGTGGGTTTCGAGGACTTTTGACCGTTTGATTAAAAAATTTTCCAATTTCAATTAATAAACGGCCATTTTTTAAATTTATACCAAATTCACTCCAACTTTTATAAATACTCACCACTTTTACACCATTTTTCACACTTTTTCACCCACTACGATCTCATATCTCTCTCACATTTTATAAACACTCTTCCCTTTTTATATAAACTCAACATTTTTATACTATTTTTTACCCATTACCACCCCATCTCTCTCTCAAAATTTACCATGGCTTCACCTTCTTCCATTTCTTCATCTTCTTTGTCTACGTGGAAATTATGTTCCAGTTAATTTGGAACAACAAGATTTGAACATGTTCTCTTTACGTAACGAGTACACACATCATAATCTACAAGCGGACTTGGTGGAGTACATTTGGAACAATGCTCAAAACGAACCAGACCACCACATGCAGGACGAAGACTAGTAGCTTTTTTTAATATTTATTTGGATTTTTTTTAAGTTTATGTTTATTTTAATTTATTAGGAATTTTTTTTAAGTTTATGTTTTTTTTTAAGTTTATGTATTGTGTTTTAATATTAATGAAAATATTTTCTTAATTTATTTGTTAAATGTTAAAAATAGTGGAAGATTAAAAAATAGTGGTGGGGTAGGATCATCCTCCCATTTCCACTAAAATTGTGGGATTGACCATCCTCCCAAGGATGGTGATGTGGCGATGACATGGCGGATCATCATATAGCCTAAGAAAACTAGTTGAGCATTCCAGAAATATCTGCACGAGATATTGAAGGCAAGAAAATAGACAAGAACGTATGGAACCCGCTCAACTTTAATGCATTAGTATATTATCATGTAAAGGTAACATTAGGGGGGGGGGGGGGGATATTCCACGGTCCTCCCAACCGCTGGAGTGATCACACTCCACAAGCTAGCTTAGCCCCATAGCTGCCTGGAGGGTAAATACCCAACCGAGAGCGAAGAGCTTGGCTGTGGTATGCAGACACCAAGATTCGAACCCGGGACCTCTAGGGAGAGGGTGGGTGGGGCTGGCCAACTGAGCTACCCTAGCTGGTTGTAAAGGTAACATTAGAGTAATTATTAATCAGCTAATTTTACCAAATTTTCATATCGGATTTGGGTTTTTAAGTTGGAAAGGGGGTTTTCATGGTTAAATTTGATGGTAGTGGTGTGATGGCAGAAGTGGTGGTTGTGTGACGGTTGTGGTGGGAGAGGTTAACGGTGGCAGGCGGGTGGTGGTGGTTAGGTTAGGTGATGGTGGGGGTGGCTGGTGGTAGGAGTGGAGGTGGGGGTGGGGGTGGCTGGTGGTAGGAGTGGAGGTGGTGGTGAGTGTGTGAGAGATAGATGGAGAAAGAGAGAGAATTGAATAAATAGCTAAAATATCTATTTAAAATGTTTTATATAAATATAGGGGTAAAAAGACTAACTTGCCCTCACATGGGGTCCACTTGTTCATATTTTAACTATGAAAATAAACTGAGTTAGGGTCAAAAGACGTAACGTGTAAGAGTTTGCAAACATTAAGTACGTTTTTTGTACGTTTTAAAGAAAAAATGATATAGTTTGTATTTTAATGTCAACGTAAAGGACGATTTTTGTAATTTACTCATTTGTTAATGAAGTGTATAACCTTATTGCAAGAATAATTCCCATTTCATTCTTAATTTCTTACATCCGTGATTTACATAACTTGAATCTTCAACTACAGTACCTAACTCAATTATGATTACACCATTGCTAATTTGCTATAGAAAATAAGATAAAGACTCACACATACCTTTTGTTAATTATTATTATTACTATTGTATACTATTGATAGACAAAGTGAATGAATAGTAACTATATTTGTTTTAAAGGTTTTTTTATATATGTTATTTAGTGGTTTTTGTATGTGTTATGTGGTTCTTTTATTATCTTATGTAACTTGCGTTTGTTTTTTATCGATGTAATTCACGTGTCAGTATTTTTTGATCATATCAAGATTTTTTTTCTCTATGGGTTGATGTAACGAGTGTAGGCGGCATAACAAAATAAACCGATACCGATCAAATTCCCGCCGTGTTGGTATATTTTTGGTCATATCATGATTTTTTTTTCTCTATTGGTTGCTATAATAAGTGTCAGTACCGTAGTTAAACGAACAGATATCCACCCACCGCGCAACGCGCGGATTTAATAACACTAGTATATATAAAAAGGCATTGATCTTTGAACAAAGATATACATGTGCACTACTTCTTATTGAGAAATGACAACAAAAAAATAAGTGAATTAAAAAAGAAATAGGCAACTATCAAATGGTGTGTATGCAAAGTTTCAGCTTAATCTGCTTATTAAGTACAAAAGGAAAAACTTGCATTTTGCGAGATCCATTCGTTCTAGCTGCTTCAAAGCCTCATTAAAGAGAAAGTTATCAACCAAGTCGAATCAAATAAATCAAACGTTTAACAATTTACCTCTAAGATAGAGGGAATGAAAGTTATAACGGTAACAAATAGAAGCTAATGAATAGTAGTTTTAATATAATATATAGTTTTTTTTTATAATAATAGTTATTTTCTTTACTTTTTAACCTTAATCATTTTTTTAATATCATGGGTTGGGATAAGTTTGGTGTCAACCGGTATCGAGCCAGTACTTGTATCGAAAATACCGGTACGGTCCTGTTCGGTCGGTACATGATGGTAAAAACCGGCAATCGAATTGATATTGGAAATCTTTTGGTTCGGGAAATTCAATGCTACTACCCGGTACCATTTGCTTATCCCTGATCACGGGTACCGTACGAACAACGGTATCGTACAACTTTTTTTTGTTGATTTTTTTCCTCAATTTTTTATTTTTAATTTTTTTAGTTTCAGGGCTATGGATGAGCTCGGTGCTAACCGATACAGAATCTGTACTGATACCGAAAATACCGGTTACGGTACCAGTATATGAAAGTAAAAAACGGTAGTGAACCAGTACCAGGAACGCTAAAAGTCGGTACCGAATTGGTACTTAAGATCTTTCGGTTCGCCAAATTTGGCACCTGTACCCAGAACCATTTGCTCATCTTTGACCGTGGGTTTCATACAACTAACATCGTTACCATACAACTTTTTTGGTTGATTTTCTTTCGGTTATCTTTTAGTCTTTTTTTCTACATTTTTTTTATTCTTGTTAGCAGTTCCGTTCGCAACGCGCCCTTAGTAATTTCAAAACACATGTAAACACAGACTAAATAACAAAAGAAATTCACCGCGTTACGGCGAATTTATTTAAACCTAGTTTGCTATAGAAAATAAGATAAAGACTCACACATACCTTTTATCAAGACTCACACATACAATTTAACTCAATTGCTCACCCTAATTGTTCAAGATTTCCGTTTAAGAAGAATAACATAAAACTTTTGGAGTTCGAGCACTAGACCTTCAACACAATTTTGAGCCTATTAACCCAATACTTAATGACAAAGTTGTATGGTGGGCTTGGTCTGATCCACTTTGAAATGCATTTAACTCTTAACCCAATACTTTGAAATTGATGGCCTATTCCAAAACAGCATGTTTTTGCTCTTATTTTTATATGTACCAAAATAATACATAATCTATCTATACTATATAATAAAAGAAACCTGTTTTGGGACACTTGTCATTCTCTCATTTAATTGATTAAAATTATTAATAATACTATTAGAAGAGATTAAATTAAATAATAATTATCCATAAGATACATTGCTTAATATGATGACAAGTGTCCCAAAATTGGTTTCTTTTATTATATAGTATAGATAGATACTAATAATACTAATAATATTTAATCTAAATTAATTCAAATTATAAAGGATCAATTTTGATCGATCCTGACGTTATGATCCATTGAATCATTATCCACAAAATTGGTGGTGCACCCAAACTCTCAGGTGGGTAGTTTGATATTATAATTGACCCATTAACTAACTTAATTACTAAATACTCCAATAACCAATGGTAT
Source organism: Helianthus tuberosus (assembly GCA_030545235.1). NCBI lineage: Eukaryota > Viridiplantae > Streptophyta > Magnoliopsida > Asterales > Asteraceae > Helianthus > Helianthus tuberosus. The sequence goes on along the minus strand of CM060423.1, from coordinate 230,748,548 downwards.
ATAGTATAATAATGATAATAACTAATATTAATAAGTGTAGATTAATTAATGATAAGAACATAAAAAAACTATATAATAAAAAAACATATGTGGTATACGTATCATTTATTGGAGCTATATATGTATATATATTTATTTTGTTTTCCTGTCTCTCTCTCATATTTAATTAATTATAGATAGTCATTACATATAGATATTAATTAATAATATACTATTTTATTCCTATAAAATGTTCAAAGATATATAAAAATAATCTGTTAACTTCTCATAAAATTATCTTCAGATTAACTACAAGAATTCATTTTATTATCAATATTCCTTATACATCAAAATGGTTAATTTAAATAACTATACAAGAATTCGTTTTATTTTCAACATTTTTTATACATCAAAATGGTTAATTTAAATAACTATAAATTAGTCTAATCAAATTGTTGGAATCTGTACCAACATTTTATCACTCATACATTAAAATGGTTAATTTAAATATCTACAAATTAGTCGGATCAAATTGTTGGAATTTGCACCAACATTTTATCACTTAAATGACTGTTGATTTGCTTTTTGAATAACGTATCTTTTTTTTCAAGAACCATCTCCGCAAGTACCTTATCCATCGCATATCAAGTATATCTTTAGTGTTTTCAAAGATATAACTTTTTTTAATTATTTGGTATATTAAATTATATTTATTCGACTCGTGTAATATATAAGGTATATAACTTTTATTTTAATTATTTGGTATATAAAATTAGATTTATTCAACCCATACAATACATGGAGTTTTTTAAAGATATATATTTTTATTATTTAGTATACAAAGTTACATCTATTCAACCCGTGTAATGCACATGGTTTTTAAATTTATAACTTTTTTATTATTTGGTATATAAAATTACATTTATTCAACCAGTACAAATACATAAGGTTCTTAAATATATAATTTTTTTTATTATTTCATATATATAATTAATTTTTTCACCCCGTGTACTACACGGGGTTTTAACCTAGTTGAATTATATGAATTAACAAATATCCACTATAATACACGAACTCTTGTGAATAAAATGTTGGAACTGACCTAGAAAAAAGCTGATGGAACAAGAGATACAACCCTAAACCGAAGACCCGACCTGAACCGGTTTTGGTTTGGAACAGATGATAAGATGAACCGATTGAAACCGATGGTTTGGAATTGGTTTGGCATTCTGCACATGAACTGCACGCTTTGAGCCCACCGGTTTGAGAATCAGTTTGGGATTGCAGCCAAACTATTACCATCCGAGATTAATTTGTGACTGAAACTGGTGTAGATTCGAGAATCACTCGACCCTTAGCATTATGCGACCAAACATCTTTTTGCACCAAGACTTTATAATAGCAATTGCAGACTAGAATTTATAGCAGCAGTTGTGGAAAACGAATGCATGAGATTAGGATATTTATATGAATCTTGTTGAGTAGTAGCTAAAAACATCATGATTGACCCCTGACAAAAAGATGTGCCAAAAAACGTTTCCTTGAGAAACACCTGATGCCTTCAAAAGACCAGATTCTGAGATGTTAACACTTCATAAAAATGCAACCCTTACTAAAAGATGTGCCAAAAGCTTTTCCTTGAGATACGCCTGACTTCTGTGACGAACATGAGGATAAACAGAACAAAACAACCAAAATTTCGCCACAGGTTGTGTTGTGTTTGGATCTGTTTATCACCCATATGAAATAAATCTCCGTTATATCTTCCACACATTTGTGAACAGAAGTAGCTTTATTTTCTAATCTTCTTTCATTTCGCAGTAGCCAAATTTTCCATAAAAAAGCAAGGTAAATGACATGAGTGAGTTTCTTCCTTGCACCCGATATTTTTTTATCCCTCTAACGCCTCCAGCATGCCTCTTACTGCTGATATATTTGCCATCACCAGGATTTTAAACCATGTGCAAATCGACCACCACACCATATTTGCGTACAAACAAGAGACGAGTAAGTGGTCTGGATCCTCATTATGAATTCCACAGTTAGTGCACAACAAGGAATGTAGGGTGATTCCTCTAGCCTGTAAAGAGAGAAGGGTCGCTATTTTTCCTTACACTGCTCTCCAGGTGAAGTAACGAACGTTAGGTGGCACCCAATTATTCCATCTATATTTACAAGTTAACCTTATACTGTCCCACGAGCCTCTTCCATGACCCTTCTAATAAGATTCGTCAAAAACAAAACACCTTTATTATTCACCAAATTCCAAGAATCACCTGTTGGTTTTAATAAACTGCGCCTTCTCAGCATCATTCCATTGCTAATTTGCTATAGAAAATACGGTAAGGGCATGTTTGGCTAAGCTTATTTAACACATATGAAGAGAAGCCATGAAGGTGCAATTTGAAGTACAAATGCATCTAACGAAACAATGTTGATGAAGATTAATATTCATTTGCTTTTTCTTTGTAACTTAACTCACAGCTTCTAAATAAAGAAACATAAAATGCTTTGCATACAGACTTCTAAGGTTCAAAAATCAAAACAGAGACACACAGATACATACACCTCAGTGTGTGTCATTGCTAATTTAGATAAAAGGTCATTTGATATCTTAAACTAGTCACGTAAGCGAAACTTAATATTACCTGTAACATTCATAAAAGGTCATTTGATAATAGAGTCATTAAAATAAAAATTAAGGGATAATTAAGTTGGGTTAATCCACTTCTTTTTTTAAAAAAACTTTTAGATTTATAAAAATATAAGAATTTCGTAATAGAGTGAAATTAATAGGAAAGTTGTTACTATAAGGCTAAATGAAGTGTATTTACTATACATGAGAATGAGAAATAGCATGTAAAAATTATGAAGACAGGATGAATGAAGCAAACTCTCAAGATTGCTTATGGTGAATGTTTGGAACGAAATGGAAACAAAATCAACCAAAATAACTAAATTTGGGGATAATCATAAAGTCAAAATTGGGCTCGAGATATAGTGCCTAAATTTTTTATCTTAAACAGGGGCAAAAAGATTGTGATTTTCAGAGACGCCCCTGATTAAAAACACATCCATTCATATTACCAGCAACCACATGTAAAAAAACAGAAAAGAATACAAATTCATTCTCATTCATATTGCCCGCAACCAAAATAGAGAAAGGGCAGGGGCGGAGGGCAAAAGGTTCCTGCAACGAATTTTGACTTTTGAATTTTGACCATTCATTCGTATTGGACTTCAAAGAAAAGGAAATTGTTTTCATCTATGGGCTAAGACCATCCCTATTCACACCCAACCCAACCAAACTATTCATTAAAAACTAGACATGGTCCAAACCAACATCAAAGCCTACACGAATTTCGTTATAACCCGTTTTATTTTATTTTACATACTTATCGATTCCAAAAAAAATGATATTCAAAATTGATGAACTAATAAGTATTTACAAAATCATTTACCGAGTTTGTAACTAATTGAAAAATAAAAACTCAATAAAGTGTTGTAACCAGGTTTGTAAGTTGCAAGAGCATCCACAATAAGACCCCCGTAGTTGGGCGTTTTTTTTTTTAAACGCCAAAACACGCCCCCCACCCATTACACCCGGGCGTTTTCCGGCGTTTTATTTGACAAAATTGATTCTGGCCAATGATAACCCCCCAACTGTAAGTTTCATTTTCTTATTTTTTTTTTTATCATTTTCTCTATAAAAAAATAATTGTTTAATGATTGGAAGGGGCGTTATTGGGCATTATTCCCACTACGACACTTTTGCAATAACCCCCAATAATGCCTCATGCTGACTGGACTGCCACGTGTCGCAAAACGCCCCATGGTGGGGGCATTATTGAGCTAAACCACTACACATGGTCTAAGACCCATTAAAAACACCTAAAAACATGTCCAATCAACTGGCACATCAGAGAAACACTCACCCTTCAAAAACATCAAAAACCCACCCAATAAGAAAACACAAAAACACGTAAAAACATTGTCACATCATCACCACCTTTTACATTTAATTTTAATTACCTATCTTTTTCTTTCAATAAAATATTTAAGAATCCTATAAATTATTTTGATGGATAAAAATTAAAAAAATTTAAAATTTGAAATTTGAAAATTTTAATTTATTTTTAGTTATAAGTTTTTTACTTTAATATTTAAAGGTTTATATATTTAAAGGTTTTTTTTTTTTAATTTATCATCCAACCCCCCATCCTTTGGCCCCACCACCTGACAACATTCATCTCAATATGCATTCTTCAACAAATATGCATCTCAAATACACAGGAAAAAATGATACCCACAATAGGAACAAATGAATGAGGTGGACAAATGGCAAAGAACAAACCAAAAAAATGTGCTATTAGGGATGGTCTAACTATCATTTAAAATCAACTTAGGTAAACAAGTGATCATTGCACGTCAAATTAAAATTCTTTTTTTTAAACATCAATCTTTCTTCTCTACTCCTGAATAACACCGCTTAACTTCTCTACTCCTAAATAACACCACTTAATTACTCCGACCAAGATTCCTCCCTCGGTCAAACCAAAGCAACTTTTTGTTGCCTACCACTGGGTTGTACCCCGACACATCTCAAATTTAATACCTCGACATTTCTTTAGTTTGTAAAAAAGTTTACTTTATTTAATCAAACTAATTAACCATCTCTTAAATAGTAACACGAAGTAGTGAAAATTAATATATCAATATAGCTTTATTAATTTTATTAGTGAAATACAACTTGTGGGAACTGATTTTTCTACTTAGCTTAAACTTAGTTCCGTGAGATGTGGGCCTATAAGTTGGGCTTAAAAATTAATGGATTCCGTGAGATGTGGGCCCATAAGTTGGGCATTAAAAATTAATGGAAATTGCGACCCAACTTACAAACATGGACATCAAAAGTCTAAACTCTAAATGAAATATGTAAAGACCATCCCGTTCGACACCGGTTGTTTTCTTTCACGACTCCACGTATCAAAACCAGCCAACTAGCCACTGGGTGTGCAATATTTGACGGACTAACTCAAAAATAAACCGAACCAAATTACATACTTGCCACCAAGGTTGCTCAGAAGTTGGCTCGGATGACGTGAAGAAGGCGCATAATATCTAACCGTGAACCTTTGCGTGAGGTACCGTTCAATGGCCTTTATACACACTAGCGTTCACAGTTGCTGGAAAGTATCGGAGGTTACCAGATGAACCCAATAAACTTGAGGTCGCCGCTGGCCAGTTGAGTTTGTGAACATGGTTTAGGATGGGCGCGTTAACTTGGCGGGGTGTGTCCCTGCACCATTGCATGGAATAAACGACTTTTATGGTGTCATAACACTAGCCACGTCCCCGGAACAGCAACCATCGGTGGTGGTGCTCATTCTCTCTTAGATGGTTGTTAATGTTGTAGAAAAAGATCAACGATCAAACAGATCAGTGGACGTTGAAGAGACTTAAAACATTCATAGGAATCTATTTAGTTTAGTTTTTTTCATGCTTTTGATCTATATGTGGAGATTGTTTGTTTGTATGTTCTTTTCCTTCTTTAGCAGCTTGCTAAGGGGGTATTGTACTACTGGGGGGTTTTTTTAACGAAAACTCTGCTTTGCTGGCCAAATAGAAAAATGCAAAATAAATGTGATAAAAAGTGGTTTGTAATTTTGATGAGAATATAGTTTTTAACATGATTTTGTACTTCTGATAAAGTTGTCTATACCTTTCATTTTTAAGTTTGAGTTTGTATTTTGGTAATTACTATAATTCAATATTCTCTATTTTGATTTTATATATATAGGGAAAGGTTAACATATAAAAAGCCTTATCGTACATCATGTACGCTACGCGCGTAACCGTCCGATCAGGGGAATAATCTCGCTTTGGACATGTAATCACGCTTTGGACATGTAATCACGCATGGGGGTTAGTTTTTTTTGGGAAAATCACGCATGGATCCAAAAATCACGCACGTTATTCTGATCAAAAATGTAATTACGCATGTTATATACCTTGTCGCATACGATAATGTAGGATAAGGCCTTTCGTACATTATACTTATTCTATATATATAAACTTTACACTTAATTTGTTTTACCAAAAGGAGAACGAAACAATTATTTTGACAAACCATATTTTAGCTTATGTTATGTTAACTACTTTTTGTTGTTTTATTTAAAATTACAGTAATAAACTATATATTAGCAAACTATGAGTATAAAAAAAGTATAACAAAAACATTATTACATTTAAAGATCATATTATTATATTAGTGTTGTTACCATTTTGTCCATTAATAAAACATCATTTTAATTTTTTTATATCATTCCTAATTCTATTTAAACAAATATGATTACAGTTGAGAACATATACTAATCTCTATTTTTTATTTTCATTTAATATAAAAAATATTATAATTTTAGTTGATACCACTTCATTTTTCATTTGTACTAAGAAGATATGTTATGAATCTAAGGTGGTGTTTGTTTTTTGCTAGAAGCACTTCAGAACCTCTTATGACTGCGCCGCGCAGACCACGCACAGACATAAGGGTCTGCAGCTTGTTTGTTTTCTCGCAGACCTTTCATTAAAAAAGGTCTGCGAGACCTCTGCTTCAAACAGACATGAACCCATGTCTTCTAAGGTCTGCACAACCTCTTCTCCTTGTTCTCCCTCCACTCCAGCAGACACCACCACATCCTCTGCCACCACCTCCACTCCGCCACCACCTCCCACCCTCACCTGCCGCCACCTCCACTCTGCCACCACCTCCCACCCTCACCTGCCGCCACCTCCACTCTGCCACCACCTCCCACCCTCACCTGCCGCCACCTCCACTCTGCCACCACCTCCACTCCGACACCACACCCTCATCTGAACCCAAAAAAAAATCCCCTAATCTCTTAACAAACGAAAAATCCCCAAATCATTAAACATAATAAACACATAAACCCTAACCTGAAGATTCGATTTCGAAAACCGTCGATTCTGAAACTCAGGACCGGAATAAGAGTCACCGGAGAACAAACCATGAGAAGGTGACGGTGGTGGTTGTGGTGTAGTGGTGACGGTGGTGGCGGCGGTGGTAGATGAAGGCAAATAAAACCCCCAAATCGAAATCCTCCTTCCCGTTCATCTCCTCCCTTGATCTCTCTCTCCTCCCTCGATCCTTCCGGTGACGGTGGTGGCAGTGGGTGTTCGGTGGTGGTGGTGGTTGCGACGGGGGTGGGTGGTTGTGGTAGTGGTGGTGGTTGCGACGAGGGTGTGTGTTCGGTGGTGGCGGTAGATGAGGTGGTGGCGGTGGTGGTGGTGGTAGATGAGGTGGTGGCGGTGGTTGTGGTGGTGGTGGTAGATGAAAGGCAGAGAGAGATGAGGTGTTGTGTGTGTTTCTGTGTGTGTTTGTGTGTGAGAAGAGAAGAGAAGGGTTATATGTAAAACAAACACTCTTCTCCTTGCAGACTGCAGACATTTGGTCCACCTCTTCTCCTGCAGATGCCTGCAGATGTGGTCCGCAGACTGCAGACCTTTTCTTGCAGAAAAAACAAACAGCACCTAAGTATTCCACCCAAGAGTAAGTGTTATATATTGGCTCATGTCCTCACCCATGAGCCAAGAGTGATTGAGTTGTTATATACTCTTACTAGGTTATATACCCGTGAGCTTCACGGGTTATGGGTTGTTTTATAAAAAAATATATTTACAAAAGAATTTTATATATATGATTTCTTTTAATTGGATAACCTCTTCATACTAACATTTTATTGGATACTCATCTCTATATTGGATAACCTTTTTCCCTGCGGATACTCATCTCTATTGCTTCTTACATAGGCTTGAAAATCTCTCAGTTGGCTGGCTTTTCTCAAGACTTTGTTCATTCATCGACGACATTGTTCACCTTCTCTCTACTTGTATGCTCCTAACCCTGTTAAACAACACCATTTATCAAATTAGGGATGTTCATTATTGGAACCCAACTCAAAAAACCTGAAATTCCAACTGAACTGAGTTTATAAAACTCAGCAACGTATGAAGAAACCACATAGTTCTTCTCACACCATTCATGGGACGATGTGACCGGCCCCCAAAAGCTTGATATACCATCTGCCATGTAAATGTATATGTTCTCACCAAGTAATAGGTTGCAACTATAGCATCACTTTTGAAATCTTGCTTTTTTTAACTGATGTAGCTGCACCCAACAAAAGATAAGTTACTTTATGAAGATATAAATACCAATAATCAAAACCACATGAAATGAATCAACATTTGAAACACATATTAACATACTAATTACATTTAATTACATTTTTAACATCTGAACCAATAACACTAATCTACAACCTAAGTCACTAAAGCCACATCCAAATTGAGTAAAAACATTCTACAACAGTGATCAAAAGCTTGCAATTCCAATAATCAATTCAGATTTCATCAAATTCGCTACGATTCAACCTAAAAACTCAAAACACGACAAAACCGTAACTGCGTAAACTAAACCTAATTACACCAAAACTATGATTCAAAAATTTGAAACTCGTATTAACATAATAATCACATTTTTAACATCTGAAGCAATAACACTAATCTACAAACTACTTCACAGCCTAAATCACTAAAACCACATCCAAATTGAGTAAAATTCACTTAACTATAAAACAATTCCAATTTACCCATACTCTGATAATATAAGTTTACAAAAGTAAATAAAAGTACCTCTAAAACAGTCCTTGGTCGAAGGTCCTTCACCGGTGATCAAATATGTTCTATCTTTCTCTGGCGATCAAATCTGTTCGATCTCTCTCTGAAACTGGTCAATACACTACATATTATGCGATTATCTATCCCTCTCTGAAACTGATCAATACACTACATATTATTCGATTAAACAATCTGTATGCTAAAATAATGTGTACGCTAGATGAAATATTACACATAAACACTTCAAAATTTGAAATATACAATGATTAATACACTACATTATATTCAAATTGAATAATATCAGTATATGACAAAAACATTGAAAAAACATCTACTGGCATCAAATCGAACAAAGCACCACTGATCGAAACGGAACGCGAATTCAGATTAACATGAATCAAAATGATGATTAATAATCGGATAATATGGATTCAATAAACCTAGGTTTTGAGGTGTGTGTGTGAGAATGAAACTCCATTAAAAGATTGGATTCGAACCCAACAGTGGTTGTTTTAACCCAACAGTGGTTTCAACCACCGTTTTAACTCAACAGTGGTTTCAAACCACCGTTTTAACCCAACAGTGGTTGAAACCACTTTTTTCTCCACAAAAAACTGTTATGAAGTACAGCTCCATCCGGAATTTCCAACTTCTCTCCAGAATTTGCAGCAACCACCACTTTACCCTTCAGTAATGAAATTCAAAAATTAAAAGAGGAATAAAACAATCAAATTTTATAAAATGAGTTTAGATATTAAGTGAGTTGATACCTTGAGAACAACATTAGATCCAAACCACACATCACCATAAACCTTCAAGTTATCAAGCTCAATAATGCTGGGGATGGACTTGAACCTCTTCAAGAATTCTCCAACCTAAGGGAAGGGACAATCAGATATGCATTTTCGACCGTGTATTTTAGAAATGAGTTGATTCAGGTTATGTTAAATGAGTAAAACCTTAAAATCATATTTGTCGGGTTTTCGTTTCACCTAGAATCTCTCAGGTCCTTACATTGTTGTGAAATTACAAGTCCTTAATCACATAAGATGCCAGGAGTCCAAATCCCCTCACCTAAAACATCAAACATACCACCTCCTAAATCAAACACCAAACATTCAAATTTCAACCCACCATGATCAACAAAACTAATTATTTCACAACAAAAAAACCTTACTTTTTTCAACAAAATCGTGTGGTAAGCTGCTACTAAAAGCCTCGATAATATCTACCAACACCTTCTCCCTCGTGGATACTCTTTAAAACATAAAAATCACAATTAATTCAAGTTTCCATTTTCGAATTGTTTCAAATCAGTCATATTTAAACAAAATCAAGGATGAGCAAATGGTAGGCAAAAGAAATCAGTTCATGAATAAAAAAAATAACTTACAAAAGCAATAACAACATCTCTAGCTTTACCCTTAGTCTCCTCAAAAACCTATATGAAAAATCATCAGCAATAAAAAACAAAACCAACACCTGTAAAGAACTGTGTGCTCAAGTAACTAAAGTAAATACTAACCGATTCACGAAAACAGGTTAGACCAACTTCATTTAGGGCAGGTAGGGACCTTCGATTAATAAAATAGCGATCGAGATAATGGAAAAACCGTGAAAGCCACCTAACCATTATTTTATGATTTGACCATCGTTTCACAAGCTCCCTCAACATGAACTCGTCATACTTCTCTCTTAACAACGGCAGTACCTTAAAAAAGATGTCAAATGTAGCCATGAAAAACAATAACAAAAATATGTAAGCCATGAGTTGCATAAAAAAGTCCTAATAAGACTTGGGCAGTATTTATAGAATTCTTTAATATGATATGATTAGCCAATATATCTACCGGTTTATCAAATATGAAGATACGTGCAGTGGCGAAGCTTGACCAAAAAGTTTTGAAATTTTTTTTCCTATCGTTATGTTTCGGGTCGGGTTGGCTATTCGATTCAAGTCGGGTCAAATAATAATAGTTCCAAATAAAACAAAGTGTATATTTACCAAACTACCCATCATTTATATAAAAAGTTTATAAATATTTAGGATATACAATTTAGGAAAAATAATAGGCGGCGGCGGCGTGGGGGGGGGGGGGGGGGTTCCTATATAATTTTTTTTTTTTTGGACGAAAAATCAGAACTTATACACTTCTAAGTTCTAACCGAAACATTGGGGTGGGCGGGTGCACCCCCGGGCACCCACTATACTTCACCAGTGGATACGTGTATAGCATCATGTATTCTTCAGATGTAAACTGTTCTAGATAAACAAAAGGCTTACTCTGGAACATGGTAACTAAAACATGAAAAAACAATAAAAAAATCACAATACAAACCAGTAGGCTACAACAGTTGAGGATGAACCAAGTTGAACAACCCCGGTAAATTGAATCCTAGATTACCAATTACTACAAATCCTAACCGGCAAGTTTCATATGTACTCGTCTTGTAGCAAGTTCTCAAAATTACAAGCCTAATAGAAATCCATATAGATTAAAATATTAAGTGTATGTACAATCAAATATATAAATATAAAAAGTAAATTAAAAATTACTGTTAGAATGATTTAATATTAAAAAAATAATCTCACAATAGCTAAGTTAATGATTTCTCCACATCTTATAGTTACTTGTTTGAGTATTCGGCACCCCTTGAAACATGATCAGTATCACCAACTTTATTAAATGTATGTCAGTTTCCAATATAGAATATAGAAAAATATCACATACCATTGCAGCCTCTAATCCGCCACCTAAAGCAACCCCGACAATAGCAGCAACAGAAGGTTTTCTTGCAGCTGAAGTCAACATAGCAAACACTTTTTAAAAGAGATTCTATTAATGAGTAGTTAACAATAAAAACCAACAAAAGGGTAAAATAAAAATCACAAAAATAAGATTAAGAAAACTCACCTTCCATGGTATCAGACAGAATATGAATTAATGCACAACGAAGTTTGATTCCAGTCCGGTTGCCATTGCTGTAAACAACAAATCAACATGAAAAAGTAATAAAGTTTGTAGCAAAACTAATGGGTTAACAAAAAAACTTTAACATACTTATTTACAAGTGGGTCAGTTTGGGTTATGTTCTATCTTGATTTTGAATTTGGGTAAGAGTAAACCAATCAAACTCAAACTGGTTGAATGGACCAAACAGCTCAAAAGTCGCATAAAGTCTAACTTTAATGCCTAAAACATCAAAAAAAACTTTAAATTATTTCTTCAAATGCTAGATAAACAGTAAAATGCATATGCTGATGATTGCACAGAGCAGAATAACTCACAGGTTCCGTGGAATCTTAAAATCCTTCATAGTAAACTCAACCATAGGCTAATTATGCCCAACAAAAGGTGTGAAACTCCTACATATACATAAAATCACCAAACATTAACGCAGAAACAACCTTCAATATGTTTTGATCTAGCATGGAATGTAGGAGTAGGATTCTCACCTAACATAATCGAGGATATATTGTCTCAAAATAAAGTCACCTTGCTGCACATTTTCTGATGTAATTCTTTCCTTAGTTGTACCAACCAAACACTCTCCTGAGTAGCCAATGCAGGCTGCAGCTGCACAATACTGTGCTTTAGTATTAGACGGTGACACAATTTAATTATCTCTTGCTACACCACCCTGCTTCAATAGTGTAAACACATAACCGGAAGCTCCAATATTCAGCATCACAATAGCCAAACAAATCCAAACTCGACTCCCTCTTAAACGTTATACCATAAGTAGGAGTCATTTTTACATACCTCCTCACCGGCCAAAAGTGCATCCCGGTGAGGTTTCAACCAAGGGCGGACTTATTACCTTACAAGGGCGGGCGGGTGCCCCCTTGAATTCTTTTTTTATTGTTATACGTACATGAACATCCCAAGCGCCCCCCATTAAAAATCACAAAAATAAAAAAAAATAAAAAATTAAAAAAAATTAAAAAATCAAAAAACTAAGCGTCTGGAAAGTTGGACAACGGGTCAGAAAAAGTTCACTTTTAGGGTGGATCGGGCTCGGGCCCAGCCTATAAACACCTTGTTTTTTCTCTTTTCTTTAATTATAGGAATAAAACTAAGGCTTCAACTATAATTCAAAAACTATATTATTACAACGATAATCTTGTTTTTAAATGAAATGTTTTAATGCATTATGAAAACATTTTGGCTTTCACTTTAACCAATCATTAAATAAATCCCATTTAGCTCGATAGAGGCAAAGTGTGACCCAAAGTAATCCGTACAAGGGTCAAAAACTGATTCGTACAAGGGTCAAATATGACATCTTTTATCTAATATCGAAACTTCTTGTCAAGCCTTGGTGGGTCAACCCAATCTATCTGATAGATAGTTTACAACCTTCACTAAATACTGGATGTTTGAATTAGTTTGAAAAACAATGAGCAAACAAAAGGAAGACTAAGAATGCTTACGTCCAATAAGTCCCATTTCAGTAGGTGATGACTGTATAGCTAAACAAATTCCAACAATTCCTCCCTGCAATTCAACAAAAGGGCACAAAAAACATTATGATCTTCAAACAACAAACGCAAGTACTACTTCGTAAAACCATAAGTGGGACAAATTGGGACAAATTAGTACCGATACAGAAGTTCTCTACTCCAATAATGTAGGTAATGCTGCATATATAAACCCAAAGACCTGTAAAACAACCAACATTGCTAGAACCAAACATGATTCCTTACTACATATATTAATCAACTAAAAGCAATTTATAGCTAAAATGAAGAGAGACGAAACTTACGATTGCTAGAACCAAACATGATTCCTTCCTGTTACTTCACTACACGCTCAAACACCAAGCTCTTGATCTCAAACTCTACAGAAACACTACACACATACAATTATACAAATTACAATGTATATTTAACACATAAAACAAATAATAACCTAACCGGGCACACCCCTAGTGTCACTATTACACAAAACAAAAAACTACAAAATAATAAAAATAAAAGGGTAAATTACACTTTTCATCCTTTATGTTTGTATCGAATTGCAATGGATAGCCTTTAACTTCAATAATTACAGTCACAATCCTTTATTTGAAAAACTCATTACACATTTCGTCCTTTACCACTAACTAGGTTAAAAATTTAAGTTATGTATGGTCATGTGACTTGCACATGATGGTAGATCGGTAATTTTACTCATTTATTTAAAAAAATTATATAATATACACATACATTTCTCCTGTTCATCAACAATATCAAATTATGATATGACAACATTTCTCCAGATGCAATGAACAACAAACATAACTCATAAGGCAATAAACCAACAACTTACCTTTGTTTTTCAATCAAATCAAAAAGTTCAGTTTCTTACCCAGCTACTACCATTGTAGAAATAAAGAACGACTCTTGGAATTCAAATCTCGTAACAAGAATTTTGATGCTTACAAGAAACAAGAAGTATTAAACTTACATTTCACAAAGTTTTTAGGGAAAACCGACACAGATTTCACACCAGGAGCCGGATTATAATTCCCAACACAAATATCCTCAACATCGTCACCAACATGACTGCCTCAAATCTGAAACCTTGTTCACCCTTGAAACCCTTGAAACCGTCAACAATCAGACCTGTGTCAACAAGGTTTGAATGGAGAAATCAGAGATGATGTTAGTTGATTGCAGAGGTGCAACAATGGTGGTGCTCCACTGGAGATGAACTTCGTTAACATCTTCTTGACGTAATTCAATGATACCGAACACTGCCATGATTGTTGACGTATGTCACGACGTATGTCCAGAAACGAAAAGGAAATTATCGAATTATTCAATGATACCGAACACTGCCATGATTGTTGACGGTTTCAAGGTGGAGCTCCGGTCATAGCATCTGACGGCACAGATTCATTGTAATTCTTGCACCAACATACTCGTTTTCATCTTCTTATCAAAAGCCCCAACATCTTCATGCCCAACTATGATTAAAGAAATCGAATTTTAGGATTGTTATAGAGAGTTGTTCTAGGGTTCGTGGTGGGGTTTGGTGGTATTGCCAGTTGTTTAGAGAGAAAGAGAGGGGGACTGTTTAGGAGAGAATGTATTTTAGGTATTATTTTTGTATTGTTTATTAAAATATTTCTTAAATGATTTGATAATTGGTAAAAAGACTAAATTACCCTTATGTGACTAAAGTTAACTGAAAATTTTAACCAGGTTAATGCTAAAGGACGTATGTTGTAGTGAGTTTTCCAAATAAATGATTGTGTCTGTAATTATTGAAGTTAAAGGCTATCCATTGCAATTCGATACAAACATAAAGGACGAAAATTGTAATTTACCCAAAATAAAAATACACCTTCACTACAATACCAGACTTTGCTTCTGCAAGTGAATCCTTTAAATTCTGAGTTTGTGTAGGACCCTAAGGTTTTGAGTGTCGGAGATGGTGAAGAGGAGGTGGTAGGTGCGACGGGGGAGAAGGTGGTTGCAGCGGAGGTCTTCATAAGTGACAACTCAAGGGTTGTCTCTCCACTCGCGGCGGAACCCTAGCCGCCGTCACACGAAGCAGAAAATCGTGAGAAACAAAACCCTAGGTACAGGGAATCATATAATCGTGAGAAAAAAAACTAACCGATTTCTTGAGAGGAAGGCAAGCCCGTCACACAATTGCTCTCAATCATCAAAACCCTAGATGAAGAACAAACTCAGATCCCACACCGGCTCTGTATCAAGTCGGAAGATGAAGATGAAGATGAAGATGAGGATTTTGATTCCACTCTGATATTGTAGATCAACAACACATCTCTACATCTCTGATTCTTTTTTCCTTTTGAATCCACAGATCCAAATCCAGATCTTTAAGGGAGAGAGAGAGAACAAAAATGAAAAGGGCTCGTAGTTTGAAATTTGAAAAGGGCTCACGTGATGAGTTACAGAGAGCTGGTCAAAAGGCTTTTTGTCTCTAGCCTGTTCTCACCAGCTTTTTAAAAAAAAACTAATAACCGGAAAAAATGAGGAGTAGACACGTGGACAAAATGAATGTGGGAGTGACAAGTAGGAAAGAGAGAATGGAGGAGGGCTGTGGGAGTGACACATGGGATTTTAGAACTTTGATTTATTATAATAGGAAGATGTTATAAATACACAAGGTCCACAATCAGATAAATAAAAAGTACTAAATGATAACATCAAATCTGGGAGTTTTTATTTTTACTAAATACTATACCACACTTTTTTATGAATTTTTATTTTTCCCTTGGTGAATGTAACTTTAATATCTTTATTATTATTATTATTATTATTATTATTATTGTTATTATTATTATTATTATTATTTTATTATTATTATTATTATTATTATTATTATTATTGTTATTATTCAGTTTTCTATATTAGTATGTTCGTAAACTGTTGTTCACTAGAAATAGAACGTAAGAATTTGAAAGTATAGATGTTCTATAGTTAAAAAATTGAAAATTAGACCCAAATAAATAAAATTAGCAAACCATACGGAATAAAGTAGTAATATTCTCTAATTTCATTTCTGTATGTGCTCAATTCCAAATATTACAAATCTTGAATCAAACTACAAATAAAATTTAAATAATTATCAACTATAAGAAACAAAGTAATTAAAAAAATCACTTCACATACATAAACATAAACATATCTCATATGAACCGGATGTGATAGATATACCATATCGATGCCACGAACAAAGAAACTAACAGGCGTATTATACAATATATCATAAGAGGATACATAAACGAATAGAAAACAAGTATCGTATTGTAAATTCTTGATGTCGCTGCATCGCTCGACTTTCCTACTAGCACTCTAGAATGATCCAACCCACCTACTTCTAATAAAACTCATGATCTTAATATAATTTTTATTACGGCATACCATAGCCTACTAATAAAAAAGATTACAAGTACAATTCACATTTTTATTTACTACCGAAACAAGTGATAGTTCTTTGATTTTCACTTATATAATTGAGATCAGAAAGGGTCGTGTAACTGATAGACCACATCGCAGGAAAAAAACGAAAAGTAACAGAAGTCGTATGCAATATATCACGAGATGATTGATAAACTAACATAAAACAAGTATCAGGTTATAAACTATCGCCGCCACCGCAACGCGCGGGTTTCCAACTAGTATATATATTGTAACACCTCGTAAAATCACGTCCAATGATGTATTAACACGTATAATAAACCCTAATAAAGTCAAACGTTGAATTTGAGGGACTAATTTTGCGAAAAATCAAAAGCTTTGATTATAGAAGGACTGGAAGCGTTAACATACTTGAAATAAGTTTTTGAATAACCTCTTACGGTATTCATATTCACAATTTAGCCGCTCGTTGATTAAGAGTAGCCGTTTGCGTAATTAATTGAAAGTTTGCGCAATGAATGGTTAAAAGCGTCAACATGTTAATTCTTACATCTGAGTGACCTTTTAGCAAATCGGGAGCTTCATGATAATTGATTATACTCTCGGGAATGCCTAATATTGGCCATTAAGGGCTTTTATGCCTATAAGTGATGTTACGCGCAACTTTGCAAGTTAGAGGGACTAAAAGTGTCAATATGTTTAATTATACCTCTGAATGACCTTTTTATGAACCCGAAGCATCGTGATGTTTAATAATACTCTCAATAATGCCTAACATGGATTAGATAAGGTTTCAATGCTATTAAACGATGATATGCGCAAGTTTGCGCATTAGAGGAACCAAAAGCGTCAACTTTTGAATCTACGCCTTTCGGTGACCATTTAAGCGAACGGGAGTGTAGTAATAATTAAACACATGCTTGGGAATAACCATTATGGGCCATGGAAGGCTTGGATATCATTAAATGACATTTCGCGCTACTTTGTGCGATTAAAGGACTAATTGCGTCAAACTGCAAAAGTATACCGATTCGTATGGTATCAAACCTTTCGGAATATGATCATAAGTTAAACATGCCCTAAATATCTTTTACATAGCTTAGAAATAGGCTTAGAGGTGTTTGGTGCGCAAAAAATAAACTTATTTGATCAACAGGGACTAAAAGCGTCAAAAAGTGCATAAGTTTGCATTTTCTCGCATATCTTATGTTCTGAATATATCCGGACATCCAAAAATTTATGTAAGCACTAAAATATTTATTTTAGTGATCGGCATGATAAAATTCCATTTATCGCGTAATTTTGGTTGTTTTTCGCATCCGTTCGTGTTTCGTGTAATTAGCCGAACAACGCGATCGTACGGCCAAACGAACCGACATCCGTCATATTTTGAGCATGTTTCTTGCTCCCTATGTTTAGGCATCATTGTAGAGCCTTAAAAATGGTTTAACGGCCCTCGAATGTGTCAGTTATAGCATTAAACATGAACAGGGACTGATTATGTAATTCTGCCAAAGTTTTTGGTTGGGCTGGACTTGTAGGCGGGCCGTGTAGCCCACACAGACCATCTACGCGGGCCGCGTAGATCTTTACAGCTGCAGAAACCTGTTTTTGTTGCTGGTTTCATCAATTCTGGTTTCCATCTCACTCACATTCGACTCTAGAGGCTGCCCACTGACTTAAAAGGTGGTATAACACCTGTCATAATCAGGTTATAACCTCCCGACACTTGTCACGATCCTACGAAGACCCAAAAACTATATATAAGAAGTGGGTTTCATTGTTCACGCACTCCATTTCCCAAATTCTGTTGTGCCTCTGATTCTATGAGGGTCTTGAGCTTCTTGAGGACCTCCTTGAGTCCATTGGACCCTTTGTAAGCTTTCTTAACCTCTCTAATTCGTGTTTTATTAGTTTAATGGCCTAAAGTCAAAACCGTCGTAATTTAGGTTTGACTTAGTGATTAATCACTAATGGTCCAGTCAATTCTCGAATTGAAAGTAGCTATGAGTTGGTAATTATGTGGGTAATAAACCCTTAAAAGGGAACCCTCTTATTTCCACTCTAGTGTAACACCTCGAAAATTCACGTCCTATAATGTGTAGACACGTGTCATATGTTTGAACGTGTGAAAGAATGTTATAAAAGGATTAAAGTTGACAATCATGGAAAGTATGTGAAAATACGAGTTCTAAATGTCAACAGTGAATAAATATATTATATATTAACCCTACATGATGCTCATACCTTCAAACGAATAAATCATGGATCATACGAAGCGAAATATAAAGGAAAGTGAGAGATTACAAACTACAGGGGTTAAATGTGTCAACATGTCTAAATTGTACCTCTGAGTGACCTTTTGACAAACCCGAAGCTTTGTAACGGTTAATTATGCTCACTAGAATGCACGATATAAATTTCGTAAAGTTTCGTTATCGTATGAGAAAGTTATGATCAAATTCGTATTCGAGGGGTTAAAGCGTTAACGTTGAAAGTTACGACTTTTCGGGTTAACCAGAAATGTCCAGGGACTTGGTAAAATGGGTATAAGTCCTAAAGCCCTTATGTGTAAATATAGAGGGCTCAAATTGAAAAAATTAAGCTAGTTGCCCTTTCGAAAGGCCAAGGGACATTATGCAAAAACTAGAAAATGAAAAATCTGATTTCAAGGCTAAGGCGGGCCGCGTAAAGGTTAACCTGACTTTACGCGGGCCGCGACAGACCCCTAGTTGCAGAAACATCAGACAGCCTCCTGTTTTCGCGCATAATCGACCTTTAATCAATTTTCCTCATCTTGTGCGACCCCTAGGCACCCCCTAAACATCTAGGGACACTTGTGGATGAGTTGTGGTCACTTGTAGACTTAGATGTCAACACTTTGTGGAGTATTGATCACTATATAAAGCTCCTAAGTTTGCAACATTCATACATTCATCTCATCTGCATTTCTTGATGTAACACCTCGAAAATTTCACGTCCAATAATGGAATGACACGTGTCATAAGCTTAAAACGTGTAAAGGATTTAGTCTGAAGGACTAAAGTTGACAAACAAGGAAACTATGTGAATATAAGGGTTCAAGGTGTCAACAATGAATAAATAGGCCCTACAATAACCCAACATGGTGTTTATAATCTTAAACGATTAAATCATGGATCATACAAAGCGAAAAATGAAAGAAAGTGAGGAATTTCAAACTGCAGGGGCTAAGTGTGTCAACATGTTAAAAGTATACCTCTGAGTGATCTTTTGGCAAACCCGAATCTTTGTAATAGTAAAATATACTCACTAGATTATGTGGTAAAAAATTTCATAAAGTTTCGTGATCGTATGAGAAAGTTATGATCAAAACCGTGCACGAAGGGTTAAATGCGTTAACATTGAATTTCGTGAATTTTTCGGGTAAGCACAAAGCTAACCAAGGACTTTACCATGTTTGTAAAAGTCCCAAGGCCCTTAAAAATCAAGTTTTAGGGTCTAATGTGCAAGAAAAATAACCAAAACCACGTTACATAGGACCAAGGACTGAATTGCAAAACAAGAATAAATATTTTGGCCCTGATGAACGCTTGCGCATCGCAGGCAACACACCCCTACGATGCGCAAGCAACTGCCAGCGACAAAACAACCTCCAGCTGCCAGTTCATGTCTGTTTTCGAGTTGTTTCCAGCTGTTATCGATATCGTGGGCTCTCCAATGGATTTATATGCATGTAAGGACATTTGGACTGATCATACAACATCTACAAACACTTGTATCATCATCAAATCAGATCAAAATGGTCATAATAGGAACTTGAAGTGTAGCAACTTGTGTTCTTGCATGTTCAAAAATTCACAAGATCATCTCTGGAGCTCTCTGGACGTCAAGACATCTTCCTAGTGATCTCTAAGCTTTGTTAGGACTCTTGTAAGTATTCATAACCTTTGCAAATTCGTTCTAGCTTAGTTTATCAACCGAAAGTCAAACCATCGTAATTTAAACTTGACTTTGAGATTAAACGAGATTGGCTGTGTCATTTCTCAAATTGAAAGAACCTACAAGTTGGTATTTATGTGGGTAACAAACCCCAAAAAGGGTATTTTCAGATTCTCACTCTAAGTTTGTTAATTGTCGAGTCAAAGCTTTTCTTAAAAAGTCAACAGAATGTGTTTTTGCAAATTTAAGCATGATTAGCAATGTAGGCTACATGCAACCTGCTTGATCATCAAAATAACTTTGTAATTAATGTAAGAACATGTTTCAACATGATCAACTCGACAATTTTCAGTTTAAACCCGAATCGGAACCGAAAGTCGCATAAATTGACTTTTTCTTCGACTTTCAGTTCTGATTCGTTTATGCATGTTGAGATCTGCATTAGAGCATATTTTGGACCAATTTTCATATAAGTTTAACTCTCTGAGATTTTACAACTTGGTTCAATGCTTAACCGATTCACATGCATGTTTCCGATTTATGCTTAAAGTTGACTATTTTGCCCTTTTTACTATAAAACGTGATTTTTGAAAAAGTGAAAGGGTAGAAACATTTGTTACTGAATTATAAACTTGCACCGAAAATTTGATATCAGTTTGAGGTCCAGAATAAGAGTTATGCTCAATATCGTAATTTGAAAGCTTTATGATACTTAAACGGCGTAATTAGCATATAATCTATTTAAACCCACTTTTTGATACCAAAATTTTTACCCACTGATGTTATATAATATTTTGGGATTTTTAAAGATTTTTATTTAATTTTTGGCTGATCATATCATAGGTCTCTAACTTTAATTCGGTAAATACCGAATTTGCCCTTTTAAGCCATAAAATGAGTTTTACAAATCCTTTTGACTCCAAACCTTTTTCTACTGATTTTATCTGTTAAATAAAATATTTTGAGCATTCTGGAAATATAAAAATATCAGCTTTCTTTTAAAAACCCGGAAACGGCTCTAAATCGCCTTTTTAAGCGTTTTTAACGCATAATATGTACTATAACCATATTAAACAAATAAGGTTGATACCTACTGATGTTCTTAGCATATTTTTATAAAATAACAGTAAGTACAAGTTTATAAACTCAGGTTTCAAATTTTGACATTTTAGCCCTTGTGAAATTACCAAAATACCCCTAAGGTGCATAGTTTGGTTTTAAATGATAAATTTCACATATGGGTCATACCCTACTGTTATAACATGATAAATTAAGTATACTTACTGTATAAATCAGACCCGTAACTCAGATTTTCAAATAAACTCTTTTATAATCTTTTAAATGACCAAAATGCCCTTATGAGGCCTAACATGTGTTTAAATCCGTTTTGGGCATAATAGAAAATAACTTACTGATATTATGACATATTTAAAGCATATTATCTCAGGGAACTTGCATATGACTCTTACGGTTACCCGTAACGCTCTTTTCGCGTTCGGTTCGGTTTATGTAACTAGTTTGCATAAATTGACCGAGACGGGTCAAACATTATCAGTTTTGTCTCAAAATCCAGAATGTAGTTAGTATACCCATGTTATACAAGTATTCAAACTTGTCGGGTCTAAATCACATTCTATCCGGTCTTCGCTTAATCGTGCGTTTGAACCGTATCGTCCTTTAAACTAGCCGGTCTAAGCTTAAGCTTAAATAAAGGCCCGTTAGAAATCTAATAGGTTAATAAAAACCTTTGTTCCAGAATAGAAGAACCAGTAAAAGCTATCTGTACTTGCTTGATGGTATACGGCTGAGATTGAATTTATACTTAGCTCAGGTAAATACTTTTAACTTATTTTCCATATACGGGCTTGGGTTACGGTATATAGAATACCGCTTGATCGAGCATCAAATATTACATCTCTGAATGGTTAATTGAATAATTTGGTCGGCTCGTTTAAACAGTCTTGTTCACTTAAATCCTTTGGGGGGTTAATGACCATGTCCCGGATATCCTCGGCATTATCTTACGAGATGGCCACGACCTGAGCACGGGGTGTAGGCGTACACCTGTCAGTGTATAACTCTAATGTGGAGGGTCTATTGATCTTTAACCCGGGACGCACCGGGCTACTGAACGCACAAGTAACATGTAATACGTTCACAAGATTATATTACATAATTATCCCAAGTTATAAAATGTTTTGTGCCATGTGCATTCAAATAAAATTTTTAACCTTTTTAAAAACGAGTCAGTTAAATTGTATTTACCAGTGTAAACTGACGTATTTTTCCAAAAAGATTAAAGTGCAGGTACTACTCGTACTAGGCTGACGGTCTTCTATAGCGTCCACAATAAGTCTCGCAAGCTTGGACGACAATAAAGCTGTTGAACAATATCTTGTTTTATTTTGATCCGCCTGTGGATCCGTTTCAACTATTTGTGATATTAAATATTACACTTTATTCAAGTTGAAATGAATCAATTTTTGCTTCCGCTGTGCATTATATATTGTGTTGTTTGTTTATGATGATACAAACTACGTCACGATACTCCCCACCGGGCCCACCGGTGACACGTGGAAAATAGGGGTGTGACAGGTTGGTATCAGAGCCAACATTGAGTGAATTAAACACTAGCTTTTTGTGTTTAATCTCAATGACACGATAGCACATCCTTTGACCTTCTGAGTCTAGACTTAACATAGGAATACTCTCGTCCCTATTCGGAAGATTATTACCTTCAATTATATTTTAATATGTCGCCAAGCAAGAAGCTGTAATGGAAATTCTCCCCATTTGAAGCCTAGGAAAGACCAAGCTTCGTGTTGCGACTAGGATTAACGTACGACCAAGGAGAGGACATTCAGAACTAAAATGAAAGAAGAGACTCCTTTTACTGAAGATCGTTTCCTTAAAAGTCTTTATAACGAAATTTATCTTTTGGTCCCTTTGAGGACAACATCATTTCTTTTAAGTCCCTTTTAGGGCAATTCTATACCTCTTTTAAAACCATTGGGATGTTTTATCCAAATTTCAATTATATCATTATATATGAATATAATATATATAATAAATTAAAATAATATTTCTGTTATAAGATCTACCATTATAATAAAATGGCAAAATCTAAAAAGGACAAGACCTAGCCTCGTGTCATTATTGAGACCCGGCCAAGACGGCAGATCCTCAACTTAGGTTCAGATCCTTATTAACATCCCGAGTTAGGATTGTTCTGCATTAATTATTAAAAAGGAATCTTAAGGGTAAACCTAGCCTATATGACGAGGCCAAGATGGTAGGACCTATTCAAGAGATTCAAATCCTTGTTAACATCCGTAATATGTTAACACTCCTGGCAAAACGTGGTTCGATAAAATCACGTAAGTCATCCCTAGAATGGGTTATTCCAATCCTTCCTTATTAAAATAATCATCCCTTAAGAATGAAGTGCCACGGGCTATAATACACTGTCCGATTGCGACATCGACAGTTGTGATCTTTTGAGATTCCTCGTCCTAAGGGGGTGAGCTATGCTCAAAGCCCTCTAGACGATAATCTGATCGTTATGTCATTATTATGACCACTGAACGACAGTTGAATAAAGTAATGGAACTGATCATGTCGTCATGTCATTACTGTGACCGCTGAATGTATCATCAGTGCAATAACTATATGTCTTAACATCTTACGAGATGTTAATTGATAGGCCCACGGGCCAGAAATTTTAATAAAGACAGTGGTAGCCTACAACTCCTGTCAAGAAAATGTAATGAACTTTGATTCAAGCCTTAATACCTCAATTTTGTAACATCCTGGTTTATAAATTAAATCTGTCCATGAGACTAGGCTGTCGAGCTATTATTAAATTATAACTAGGGATATACTACCTACGGGCTATACTCATTGTCATATAAGACAAAAGACAGTCGTAGCCTACAACTCCTGTAAAGAAAAGGCAAGAACACGTTCAAGCCTAAATACCTTAATTCTACAAAATCAAGGCTGATCATATAAAGTTATCCCTGTGGCTTGGTCTTTTGTGCCATAATTATATTTTTATTAAATTTAGGATAATTATAATGAAAATCCTGAATAAAATAGATATCATCCTTTTCCTGCCAGTATAATATTAAAAGAGAATCTTAAAAGGTTTGACCTAGCTTGAATGTCATTGAAGACCTAGCTAAAATGGTAAAACCTGTTTAAAAGAGATTCAGATCCTTATTAAACACTTGAAAACGTGTTAACACTCCCGACAATAGTGATGCGATAAAATCACGCTTGTCATCTTTATATTAGGAACTTCCAAACCCTTTATTTAGCCTGTATAATCAATAGGAATCATGGCTGGTAAACGTCGAAAATGATGTACGCATCAAAACATCCATTTGGGATGCATACATACGGGTAAAGATGAATACATGAAAAAGATAGTTTTATTTCATAACTTCTTGTCAAGACAATGAACTATGAAATTTTCCGACCCAAAGGAATCATTGATTATGTTTTAAAATTTCCCTAGTGACAAGGCATCTGTGCCATCGAAAAGTCCTTTGGAACAAGCCGTTGTGCTATATGAGATGTCAGTATGACATTGACAGTCGTGACTTATGTCCCCTGTCTAATAAATATGAAGGATTATATTCCGCTTAAATGCCAAAGATGGTTTATTTAAAAACTTAGGCAAAACATAATAAAATAAATTAAATACTATCTATTGGCCTATATGGTTTAATTGCGCCATGGCTATTTATTCATCAAAATTCGACAATTCGCTATATGATTAAACAAATTGTTTCTGCTTGGTTAGTAGCCTGCAAGCTTCACCATGGCTGACTCCTCAGAAGCTCACAATCATTCAGTTAATCAGAATGATGACACAAGACTGAATTTAACGAGCGCCGAGTTACAGGCTATGTTAGATACGGCTGTAAACAAGGCAGTGAACCGAGCGTTAAGGGATCATAAGCGAAAGTGCAAAAATGCCCCAAATAAAGGTAGTAAAAAGAGTAAGACCGGTTCAAACCATAAACCGTCTAAGCCAAAGGAGGCAAAGCCCAAATGCAATAACTGCAGGAAGCAACATGCTGGAAAATGCACAATCGACCCACGTGCTAAAATATGTGGAATTTGCAAAACCAAGGGGCATAAGACCTTGGATTGCAAGAAATTGGAAGATGCAAACTGTTTCAGTTGTGATGAAAAAGGCCACATCAGTACCAATTGCTTTAAGGCTGCCAAGGAAAGAGCAGCTAAGTTTGGCAAGGATTTAAAGGACAACCAGCAGGCGGGTGAAAAACCCAGATGCAAAATCTGCAAGAAACAGCACTTCGGGAAGTGCAGGTATGGATCGAACTCGCATACACAGACGAGAACTGTTGCATGTGGGATATGCAAGTCCAAGGGGCATAAGACCTTGGACTGCAAGAAGATGGAAGACGCAACCTGCTATGGTTGCAATGTACGAGGGCACATTAAGACCAACTGCCCTAAATATGCTAAAAAGCTTGAGGAAGTTAAAAAGATCAAAGCTGGAAGCTCTCAAATGGGTGCTCAAGAGATTGTTCAGGATAACAATGTCACAACAGGTACTTTCTCTATCAATAACGCTCATGCTAGAGTATTAATTGATTCAGGTTCAGATAAGTCTTTCGTAGACAATAGGTTTTGTAAATTATTAAATCTGCCTGTTAAAACTCTAAGCGTTAAGTATAAAGTAAAATTGGTCGATAGTACCTCAGAAACTGCTTCAGCAATATTAGATGGATGTTTTATGTCCATTAGGAATCATTTTTCCGATGTCCTATTTTCCGTTAAAATATAAGGATACAATATAGTTATAAAATCGATTGGTTGTCTGAAAAAAAAAATCAAGCCCATATTGTGGGTGATAAGAAGCAATTAATTATCAAGACTCCTTAGGAATATAATTACATGCATCCGTGCGATTAATAAATATTAAACATAAAAAAATGGTGGAATTGGCCGTCCCCGGAATCGAGCCTGGGTCTAGGCCGCACCCTTTCGCGCGCCTAGCCAACCGAGCTAGGTGCCTAGTTTGTGAAATTTCCATTTTGATTAAATATAAGCACATGTACAATCAAATAACACTCCTTAGGAATGTTCATATGGTTTAATAATACCATGATCGATGTATGATAAGTCGACAGGATGATGACTAGCTGGGAAATGCACTCAATTTATTGTTAAATTGGTATTTAATACCAAAAGATTTGAGTATGGAAAACTCAGAAGAGACAAACAACAGTCGCGATGCTAAGAGATGCGACAAATGTTAATAGTGAATCAAGTGTGAACCTCAATGTTAACAGAGTTAATCTCCAAAACTATAATTATCACTGCTGAGAAGGGATATGAGAAAAGCCATGAAGAGCCAAACGTTGCTCGCTCTAAAACACATGACACTGCTCATGAGAAGAGCTTTATTCATATTCCATATGCGAAGAATAACCCAAATAAAACCATATGTGGCAAGGAGCCCATTCTTTTTAGGATGTACTTAAAAAGTACTTCGTCTCTTGGAAGTCAAAAGACTTCAATAGTTAAAAGGGACCACCGATTACAAGAAATTGTTGGATGAAGTAGAAACCATTAGGTATGTTAGCAGTTATGCTGGAAAGCACACGGTGAGGTATGCATCACAATCATTCGATGGTAATACCCTTGATTAGTGAGGACATTAATGGGGTCCATAAGAGAGATTCCCTTATACATTATGGGATGGACCGAGTGTTAAGGACCTTATTAGAAGTACCTATTATTCGCATCGAAATGGAAAAAGATGGAATAAGAAATTGCTGACTCTCACCATAAAAGTTCTAAAATGTCGACAGTATGTCCCAAAATTTTAATTCATTGGCTGAGATAATACCCTATTCCAATTACCCAAAACCTAAGCTTAATGCAATAATTATTGGTGGTTAGTAACGGCAATAAGAGGGCACATTAAGGTTTCAAAGCCTGTTCATTATAAATCCATTATGGATCTACCTCAGCTACTCACGTTTTATAGGTTAAGAAATAACTAGTCCAAGCTGAGACTGCCCAAACATTGTCAAAGATTTTGCAGCTAAGTTTAAAAGGATTAAGAATGGAGGCGTTTAACCCTCCTGATGAATGGTTAGAGGCTGTTTACATTAATAATGACACTAGATAAATCCCTTATTGTGATTTTATTGTTAAGAGTTACGTTTGGTTTCAGATACCGCTAAGTCTCTTATAAAACCATAAGCTTAGCAAACTTTTAGAAATTGTCCCGTAAGAACCCCAGATATCAGGTGTAAGGTAAAACTTACAGGCGAAATCTTAAGAGCCATTTCTTCTGTTTCTATTAGAAATCTCTAATTATGGAATTCTAGAAGTATCCTCTATCTAGAAGAAGTGCGTCAGCATATATAATTGATATCTCCTTGATCTCTATCGATTACGAATACCAAATGGTATGACAAAAGCGCCACATGAGGATTGATGTATCTTAATAAGTCCCATAGATTGCTTCCATGCCTGATCAGTATGGAGGTTTAATGCATGGGACCACAAAGATCTTTAGATGGTCATATGGTACTAGAGTCAACCAATGGTATTCAAAGAAGATATCCAAAATGGAATTGTCCAAATAAATGTTCCTGATTAAAGAATCCGTGGACTCGTAACATAAATGTGTTACCTATCTGACACAAACTATGATAGATGAATTGGAGTCTGAGATATGGAAAATCTCTGTAACCTCCTTGTATCTTGATTATCTTCTCCTAAGATTACCCTGTTTACCTCCTGAGAGGCAGGTAGAGTTAAGATTTATATCCCATTTAGGGTTGTATTTTTATGAAATCTCCAAGACGGCTAGTGCCATTATTGGAAGAATCAAAACCCCAATTAAATAAGTTTTGAAAATAAAGAATTCATATAGCCTAACCCGATATTCTAAAAATTCGGTATTGTTAATTAAGAAGGACGGTTCATTTTGCTTATGCATTGAATACCGTAACCCAAATTAGACAACAATTAAAAATTTTCATTTGCTGCCCAGGATCGTCGATTTGATCGACTAGCGCAAGGATTAACTATTCCTTAAGATTAGTTTTAATCAATGGTTGGAATAACCATCTCACCTTAGATTCGGTTTTTTTTCTATAATAGTTGTCATGTAAGCATCAAGGCTACTTCTTTGGAGACCTTGTATAGATGAATTACCAAAACGTCTGTTTGGTGGATGAGACCTTGGGAAGTCCAATTACTAGGATCTGAAAGTTGCCATGGAAACAACGAATAAATAGATCCATGATCATCTGTAAGTTGCCAGTATTTGGCAGAAAGTCAAGGATTTATGAAAGTAGCAACCCTCCTGAGTTCTTGTGAAGGAATAAGGTTCAACAAAGATATCACCCTGGAAGGGTGTACCAATTTGTTAATTATCAGACTAGTTAAGCTCTGAATACATAAAATCATTTGAAGGAATCGAATGTATCGAGATCAGATAGCTTAAAGCTAAAACCTTTTTAAGGAGATGGAGGGAGCTCGCAATATATTTCACACAAATGATTTAAGGATATGTTTCATCAATAAGTCGAGAAGCATTATCACATTATGATATGCAGATTTTTGATATAATAAGCAACCTATATCGATTGAGGATCGATAGGTGAAGAAGCTCCAAAAGGATAAATGTACCCATTATAAAGGTCAACCTGAGAGTGTGGAAAAAGCTCCAGATATGCTATTGAGGTTAAGTCCATTATGCGACAAAAAGTACTTCCTGCATTTTTATCAAATCTCGAGGTTGAGATTTCTTTTAAGGGGGTGAGGATGTAACACCTCGAAAATTTCACGTCCAATAATGGATTGACACGTGTCATAAGCTTAAAACGTGTAAAGGATTTAGTCTGAAGGACTAAAGTTGACAAACAAGGAAACTATGTGAATATAAGGGTTCAAGGTGTCAACAATGAATAAATAGGCCCTACAATAACCCAACATGGTGTTTATAATCTTAAACGATTAAATCATGGATCATACAAAGCGAAAAATGAAAGAAAGTGAGGAATTTCAAACTGCAGGGGCTAAGTGTGTCAACATGTTAAAAGTATACCTCTGAGTGAACTTTTGGCAAACCCGAAGCTTTGTAATAGTAAAATATACTCACTAGATTATGTGGTAAAAAATTTCATAAAGTTTCGTGATCGTATGAGAAAGTTATGATCAAAACCGTGCACGAAGGGTTAAATGCGTTAACATTGAATTTCGTGAATTTTTCGGGTAAGCACAAAGTTAACCAAGGACTTTACCATGTTTGTAAAAGTCCCAAGGCCCTTAAAAATCAAGTTTTAGGGTCAAATGTGCAAGAAAAATAACCAAAACCACGTTACATAGGACCAAGGACTGAATTGCAAAACAAGAACAAATATTTTGGCCCTGATGAATGCTTGCGCATCGCAGGCAACACACCCCTACGATGCGCAAGCAACTGCCAGCGACAAAACAACCTCCAGCTGCCAGTTTATGTCTGTTTTCGAGTTGTTTCCAGCTGTTATCGATACCGTGGGCTCTCCAATGGATTTATATGCATGTAAGGACATTTGGACTGATCATACAACATCTACAAACACTTGTATCATCATCAAATCAGATCAAAATGGTCATAATAGGAACTTGAAGTGTAGCAACTTATGTTCTTGCATGTTCAAAAATTCACAAGATCATCTCTGGAGCTCTCTGGACGTCAAGACATCTTCCTAGTGATCTCTAAGCTTTGTTAGGACTCTTGTAAGTATTCATAACCTTTGCAAAATCGTTCTAGCTTAGTTTATCAACCGAAAGTCAAACCATCGTAATTTAAACTTGACTTTGAGATTAAACGAGATTGGCTCTGTCATTTCTCAAATTGAAAGTACCTACAAGTTGGTATTTATGTGGGTAACAAACCCCAAAAAGGGTATTTTCAGATTCTCACTCTAAGTATGTTAATTGTCGAGTCAAAGCTTTTCTTAAAAAGTCAACAGAATGTGTTTTTGCAAATTTAAGCATGATTAACAATGTAGGCTACATGCAACCTGCTTGATCATCAAAATAACTTTGTAATTAATGTAAGAACATGTTTCAACATGATCAACTCGACAATTTTCAGTTTAAACCCGAATCGGAACCGAAAGTCGCATAAATTGACTTTTTCTTCGACTTTCAGTTTTGATCCGTTCATGCATGTTGAGATCTGCATTAGAGCATATTTTGGACCAATTTTCATATAAGTTTAACTGTCTGAGATTTTACAACTTGGTTCAATGCTTAACCGATTCACATGCATGTTTCCGATTTATGCTTAAAGTTGACTATTTTGCCCTTTTTACTATAAAACGTGATTTTTGAAAAAGCGAAAGAGTAGAAACATTTGTTACTGAATTATAAACTTGCACCGAAAATTTGATATCAGTTTGAGGTCCAGAATAAGAGTTATGCTCAATATCGTAATTTGAAAGCTTTATGTTACTTAAACGGCGTAATTAGCATATAATCTATTTAAACCCACTTTTTGATACCAAACTTTTTACCCACTGATATTATATAATATTTTGGGATTTTTAAAGATTTTTATTTAATTTTTGGCTGATCATATCATAGGTCTCTAAGTTTAATTCGGTAAATACCGAATTTGCCCTTTTATGCCATAAAATGAGTTTTACAAATCCTTTTGACTCCAAACCTTTTTCTACTGATTTTATCTGTTAAATAAAATATTTTGAGCATTCTGGAAATATAAAAATATCAGCTTTCTTTTAAAAACCCGGAAACGGCTCTAAATCGCCTTTTTAAGCGTTTTTAACGCATAATATGTACTATAACCATATTAAACAAATAAGGTTGATACCTACTGATGTTCTTAGCATATTTTTATAAAATAACAGTAAGTACAAGTTTATAAACTCAGGTTTCAAATTTTGACATTTTAGCCCTTGTGAAATTACCAAAATAGCCCTAAGGTGCATAGTTTGGTTTTAAATGATAAGTTTCACATATGGGTCATACCCTACTGTTATAACATGATAAATTAAGTATACTTACTGTATAAATCAGACCCGTAACTCAGATTTTCAAATAAACTCTTTTATAATCTTTTAAATGACCAAAATGCCCTTATGAGGCCTAACATGTGTTTAAATCCGTTTTGGGCATAATAGAAAATAACTTTCTGATATTATGACATATTTAAAGCATATTATCTCAGGGAACTTGCATATGACTCTTACGGTTACCCGTAACGCTCTTTTCGCGTTCGGTTCGGTTTATGTAACTAGTTTGCATAAATTGACCGAGACGGGTCAAACATTATCAGTTTTGTCTCAAAATCCAGAATGTATTTAGTATACCCATATTATACAAGTATTCAAACTTGTCGGGTCTAAATCACATTCTATCCGGTCTTCGCTTAATCGTGCGTTTGAACCGTATCGTCCTTTAAACTAGCCGGTCTAAGCTTAAGCTTAAATAAAGACCCGTTAGAAATCTTATAGGTTAATAAAAACCTTTGTTCCAGAATAGAAGAACCAGTAAAAGCTATCTGTACTTGCTTGATGGTATACGACTGAGATTGAATTTATATTTAGCTCAGGTAAATACTTTTAACTTATTTTCCCTATACGGGCTTGGGTTACGGTATATAGAATACCGCTTGATCGAGCATCAAATCTTACATCTCTGCATGGTTAATTGAATAATTTGGTCAGCTCGTTTAAACAGTCTTGTTCACTTAAAGCCTTTGGGGGGTTAATGACCATGTCCCGGATATCCTCGGCATTATCTTACGAGATGGCCACGACCTGAGCACGGGGTGTAGGCGTACACCTGTCAGTGTATAACTCTAATGTGGAGGGTCTATTGATCTTTAACCCGGGACGCACCGGGCTACTGAACGCACAAGTTACATGTAATACGTTCACAAGATTATATTACATAATTATCCCAAGTTATAAAATGTTTTGTGCCATGTGCATTCAAATAAAATTTTTAACCTTTTTAAAAATGAGTCAGTTAAATTGTATTTACCAGTGTAAACTGACGTATTTTTCCAAAAATATTAAAGTGCAGGTACTACTCGTACTAGGCTAGCGGTCTTCTATAGCGTCCACAATAAGTCTCGCAAGCTTGGACGACAATAAAGCTGTTGAACAATATCTTGTTTTATTTTGATCCGCCTGTGGATCCGTTTCAACTATTTGTGATATTAAATATTACACTTTATTCAAGTTGAAATGAATCAATTTTTGCTTCCGCTGTGCATTATATATTGTGTTGTTTGTCTATGATGATACCAACTACGTCACGATACTCCCCACCGGGCCCACCGGTGACACGTGGAAAATAGGGGTGTGACACTTGAAGACTTCTGGAACTCAAGAGCCTTTTCTAAGCCTTCCTAATCATTCATTAGACACTAGTAAGTTTGCTTAACCTTCCTTAATTAAGATTTAGCTTAGTTTTAGCTTAAAAGACAAACCGCCGTAATTAACGGTTGACTTAACGATTAATCATTGTTAGCTCAGTGATTAGTCGAAGTGAAAGTAGTTATAAGTTGGTAATTATGTTGGTAATAAACCCTCAAAAGGGTTCCCCCTGATTCCCACTCTAACTAGGTCAAATGTCGGGTCAAACTTATACTTAAAAAGTCAACAGAATGTTTAAGTTCTAATTTATGCATGATTAGCAATGTAGAACACATACAACCCGTTTGATCATTTATATAACTTGGTAATTAGTGTAAGAACATGTCTAAACATGTTCGACCCGACAATTTAAGGTATAGACCCGGTTCGGAACCGAAAGTCGCAAAGCTTTGACTTTTGCTTTGACTTCAGTTCTAACCCGTTATGGTATGATTTAGAAATACCTTAGAGCTCCATTTGGACCAGGTTACATGCTAGTATAACCCTCTGTGATTATACACCACGGTTCATTAGTTAACCAATTAATACGCATGATTCCGTTAATCGCTCATATGTTGACCATTATGCCCTTTTCACCTTAAAACGTGATTTTTGAAAATGTAAAAGAGTAGAAACCTTAATTACTAAATTATAAACTTGTATGCAAAGTTTGACATCAGTTTGAGGTGTAGAATGAGAGTTATGCTCGCTTTATGTTAATTAAACGGCGTAATTAGCGTATAGCCTATTTAAACATACTTTTTGACATCAAACTTAATACCCACTGATGTAATATATTATTTTGGGATTTTTGAAGATTTTTAATTAATTTTAGGCTGAGCATAACTTATAGTCGTAGGCTTAATCCGGTAATTGTCGGTTTTGCCCTTACGGGCCATAAAATGAGTTTTACATATCTAATCGACTCCAAACCTTTTGCTACTGATCTTAAATGATAAATAAATTATTTTAAGCCCTCTGGAATAATAAAAATATCAGATTTCTATATAGAACCCGGAAACGGCTTCTAATCGCCTAATTAAGCGTTTTTAGCGCATAGTATGTACTAGAATTTATTTTAAACATACAAGGGTGATACCTACTGATATTAGAGGTAAATTATAATGTTTTAACAGTAAGCAAAGGCTATTTAACTCAGACTTCAGTTTCGAGCCTTTTCGGCTTATGTGAAATTACCAAAATGCCCCTACGGTGCATAGTTTGGTTATAATTAATAAATTTCACATATATACTTTACCCTACTTTTATAATTTATAAATTTGAGTATGTTTGCTGATTACATCAGTCCTATAAACTCAGATTATCACTTAAACTCTTTTATAACCTTTTAAATGACCAAACTACCCCTACGGGACATAGTTTGTGTTTAAATACGTTTCGGGCATAATAAAAGACATCTTACTAATGTCACAACATATTTGAAGCATATTAACTTAGGAAACCTGAATATGGCTCTTACGGATACCCGTTACGCTTATTACGCGTTCGGTTCGGTTTATGTAACAAGTTTACATAAATTAGCCGAAACGGGTCAAACCTTATCGGTTTTATCTCAAAATTCAGAGTGTGTATTAAATACCCTTATTAAGCAAGTCTCCGAACTTGTAGGGTCTAAATCACATTCTATCCGGTCTTCGCTTAATCGTGCGTACGAACCGTATCTTTGAAACTAATCGGTCTAAGCTTAAGCTTAACTAAAGACCCGTTAGGATTCTAATAGGTTATTATAAACCTTCGTTCCAGATTAGGAGGACCAGTAAAAGCTACTTGCAATTTTCTTATTGTGATTATTACATTGCTCAGGTAAATACTTTTAACTTATTTTCCCTATACGGGCTTGGGTTACGGTATATAGAATACCGCTTGGTCGGGCATTAAATCTTCCATCGTTTGGTGGTTAATTGAATAATTTAATTGGCCCGTTTAAACAGTTTTGTTTACTTAAAAGCCTTTGGGGGGTTAATGACCATGTCCCGGATATCCTTGGCATCATTTTACGAAATGGCCACGACCTAAGCGCGGAGTGTAGGCGTACACTCGTCAGTGCACAAATAGTTGATGTGGTGTGTCTATTGATCTTTAACCCGGTACGTCCGGGCTACTGAACGCATAAGGAACATGTAATTCATTCACAAGATTATATATTTAAATAATTCTCCCAAGTTATAAAATGTTTATGCTATGTGCATCCAAACAAATTTTTAATCATTTTCCAAAATGAGTCAGTTGATTGTATTTACCAGTGTAAACTGACGTATTTTCCCAAAAAGATTAAATGCAGGTACTAAGCGTAATTGGCTGGATTGTCTCCTTAGCATCAATAAAGAGTCTCGCAAGCTTAAGATGCCTAAAGTCTGTTGAACTATTGTTTCCATTTTATTTTCGATCCGTCTGTGGATAAACAATCGACTATTGTGATACTCGATATTACAATACTTTATTTGGTTGATTTATATCTTTCATTTGCTTCCGCTGTGCATATTAAATATTGTGTTGTTTGACTATTATGTTGCCAACCACGTTACGATACTCCCCACCGGGCCCACTGGCCAATCGTGTGGAAATCGGGGTGTGACATCTAGGTAGGTCAATTGTCGGGTCAAACTTAATTATAAAAAGTCAACAGAAAGCTAATTTTCAAATAAACGCATAATTAACAATGTAGAAGCTATGAAACCTATTTTATCACTTGTATAACTTGGTAATTAATGTAAGAACATGTCTAAGCATGTTCAACCCGACAATTTTCAGTTTAGGCTCGGTTCGGAACCGAAAGTCGCAAAAGTAGACTTTTGCTTTGACTTTCAGTTCTGACCCGATTTAGATTGTTTTAGAAATGCCTTAAAGTTCCTTTAGGACCAGGTTATAAGTTAGTATAACCCTCTGAGATTATACAACTTGGTTCCTAATTTATCCGATTCATTTGCATGATTCCGTTATATGCCTAAATGTTAACCATTATGCCCTTTTGACCTTAAAACAATATTTTTGAAAATGTGAGAGGACAAAAACCTTTGTTACTGAATTATAAACTTGTCCTAAAAATTTGACATCAGTTTGAGGTCTAGATTAAGAGTTATGCTCAATAGCGTAAATTGAAAGCTTTTTATTAATTAAACGGCATATTTGGCATAAAGCCTATTTAAACTCAAATTTCGATAACAAACTTTTTACCCACTGATGTAATATAATATTTTGGGATTTTTGAAGATTTTTATTTATTTTTAAGCTGAGCATACCATAGGGTTCTTGCTTTAATTCGGTAATTGTCGGTTATACCCTTTTTGCTAATAGGTTAAATCATTGAGATAACCCATTTAAATTGTTTTGTTTGCTTAAAGCCTTTGGGGGGTTAATGACCATGTCCCGGATATCCTTGGCATCATTCATTGAAATGGCCACGACTTAAGCACGGGGTGTAGGCATACATCTGCCGGTGCATATATATATATATATATATATATATATATATATATATATATATAAAGGTATAACCGCCTGTTCGAGAATAAATCGACCCGGGATTATATCATGTGGTGTGTCTATTAATCTTTAACCCGGTATTCAGCCCGGGCTACTGAACGTATAACAAACATGTAATTCTTTTACAAGTTTATATTTAAATAATTATTCCAAGTTATAAAAGATGTTTTGTGCCTTGTGCATTCAAATCAATTTTCTTAAACTCTTTTCAAAATGAGTCGGTGAATTGTATTTACCAGTGAAAACTGACGTACTTTCCCAAAAAGGTTAAGTGCAGGTACTAATCGAAATAGGCTGGTTTCTCCTAGCATCAATAAAGAGTCTTGCAAGCTTAGATGTTTAAGAATCTGTTGAACAATGTTCCTTTTAACTTTGATCATGTGGATCCCTTTTACAACCGTTTGTAATAATTGATATTACTTTTCATCGGTTTGTAATGATTATTATCTTTAGCTTCCGCTGTGCATTTAAACTGTGATTATTGACTATGATGATATCAACTACGTCACGATACTCCCCACCGGGCCCACCGGTCTTAATTGATTTACCAGTTAACCAAAAAAATAAGAAAAAACTGGCCAAATGAATAACCAAAAAAATGTGAAAAAAAAACGGTTAAAGAAAAAATGAGATAAGCCTGCTTGTTTGATTAACCGAACCGACTAGAGAAAAAACCATTTTGTGCACCTTTGCACCTCTAGACACTAGGCTTCCGGCGATTTATTGGGCATCCTCCCGGCCCATTGAGGGATGAAACACACCCTTTATAAATCTTAAAGTATATATTCATACAAATTCTTTTCTTTATCAAAAACACATTAATTACTTCACTTATTAATATAAAACTTTTATTATAATTTACTTTTTTTTCTTTTAGAGATATTTTGGTTTTGTCGATTTACTTAAGTTACCATTATTTATTTACGTTACGTAATTCATCAATTCAATTTATCAATGAGTAAATTGTCAAAATCGTCCCTAAGGTTTAGGTATGTTTGTTAGTTTCATCCAAAACAACTTTTAAGTACCATATTGTCCTTCACTTTTGAGACTTTTTGTCATTTTCATCCAAACATCTTGCTTTGTTTGAAAATGGCAAAAAATCCCAAAACTCAAGGACGATTTTGGCAAAAAAGTTAGACGTTTGGATGAAAATGGCAAAAAGTCTCAAAAGTGAAGGGCAATATGGTCCAAAAAAGTTGTTTTGGATGAATCTGACAAAAATGCCCAAACCTCAGGGACGATTTTGGCAATTTGTATGATTAAATTAGATGGGAATCATTATTGTATAGAAGATCCAGTTTGTACGAAGTGTAGAAGGTTTTCAAAGACAAGGGCATTATAGATTTGTAAATCCACTTTCAAACAGGTATAACTTTTTCATATGATAATAACTTAAAGAAAAAAAATTACACCATATTAATAAGCATTTCATTATTTTTAATTTGAATAGATTATAATAGTGTATAAACTAGAACTCATGTAGGTAATTTTACAATTTCATATACACTAGGTTGTTGCAATAGGCCGTGCGTTGTGGTGGCAACTCCTTAGTTGTTTATAGTTGGCAACACGTTATGTGATGTTTTAACCATATGAAAACGAATGTTTCAACGTATCCAATCTAACTGAGTGTAACATATATGAGCAGTGTGGTTACATTGTACGATGATGACATTAGTTTGTGGTACCCGCACACGACATTACACGTTGTATACTTTTTACACACGTTATGTGCGTAGCATTAACATCATTAACATAAAAAAGAGTGTGTGTGTCGGTCATTGCGGGGTAAAGTCATAAAAATATTTTAGACAGGGATAAAAGAAAGTATAGTCATGTGTTATCAAGGAGAGGGTTAAAGTTGTTAATTGTCAAAAGTTAAAAGTGAATATGTAACTTGCTTAAAGACGAGACGAGAGAGTGAAGTTGTAAAAGTTTGGTGGTATTATTGTGAAAGTTTGGGGGAGTTTTGTTTATAATCACGCTCCCAAAAAGTAAACTATACCTCTGTTCTAGTTCTAGTTGCTGTTTTAATTTCAATCGTTGCCCCCTTTGTGGGTTTGCTTTTGATCGTAAATTTCTGCTATTTCTTGTTCGTGTTTTTTTTTTCCTTTTGCGATTGATTTATGAACTAGAGGGTGTTTTGTGTTCAGTTCATAGGGGATTTTTTTTTCCGCAGATGTGAAATTGGGGACGTATGTTTGCGCTGTTGTACATTTATTAGTTTTGTTTTTGCTTGTTTTGGAAGAGATTTTAGCTAATGAGTTTACATGCACACCAGGTGTTTGGTTTAATGCCTCAATGAAAGATGCGTCTTTTTTCATTCATGTGTATTCCCTAGCTTCTTTTGTATACTAGATCGACATTCATATTGTAGTATCCAGTAGATCATTTTTCATGTCCAAATTGGGGATGAGTGCTAAATTAGGGTTCTTGAACCTAAAAGTCGAGGTTTTTGATTTAATTGATTCAAAGAAAAAAAAGTTACTGTAGTAAATAACAGGTTATATGGATGTTGATATATACCTAGACTCATATTTATATATGGATAAATTTCACATACCCTTGAACGAGTGACCCACTGACCCATTTCTTTTTCAGGAAAGTTTATGAGCTTTTATTAACTAATTATGTTATTTGTTCATAAAAGTAGAACTTTAGTTTGATGGCTGTGTGTAGATTTGTATGTTGCATCATACGTACCATGCAGATTGCTTTTGGAAATGGTCACTTAATCTATTAATTGGACTATATCTATGTGATTCATTTGGATATTTTAGGCTGCTAATGTTCACTTTGAAAG
The DNA here is from genome assembly GCA_030545235.1 of Helianthus tuberosus. Lineage (NCBI taxonomy): Eukaryota > Viridiplantae > Streptophyta > Magnoliopsida > Asterales > Asteraceae > Helianthus > Helianthus tuberosus. The sequence continues at coordinate 230,709,328 of CM060423.1, read as the reverse complement.
TAGTTTAAAAAGTAGGTATGTTCTGATTTTTTATTTTCTACATCAGTTAGTTGTTAGCTGTTGTTCATACAAACCCTATAGGTTCTTTTATATCCATACTAGGTTATAACCCCGTGTATTACACGGGTTGAATAAATGAATTTTATATACCAAATAATAAAACATTATCTTTTTAAAAGCCTCCTTTATTGCACGGGTTGAAGAAATGTAATTTTATATATTAAATAATAAAATAAGTTATATCTATAAGAACCATATGTATTGTACGGGTTGAATAAATGTAATATCATATACCAAATAATAAAAAAATATATATCTTTAAAACCATTGTATTACATGGGTTGAATAAATGTAATATTGTTTACCAAATAATAAAAAAAATATATTTTTAAAAACCCCCCGTGTATTACATGGGTTGAATAGTATACGATAAAGAAACAATAGAACTCATTATATGAGACATTGAGACGGTAAATCGTAAGCTCATTCAATCAACATGGTGAAAACGTCGTCAAACCAATTGCTTGTCGCTTAGTTACAAGCATCACCTACCCATATGCTCATGCCAAATGACTCAACCACCCTGATTAAGGTAACACTTAGATACTCCCATTCAGTGGCGGACCTAAAAGAAAAAGTCAGGAAGAAAATGAATTTATTTGTTGTAGCCCGAATGTAATAATATGGTCCAACGCCAACGCCATACATGACTTTGAATCCCTAAGACCACACGGTGTGAGCGTGGAAATTCGGCGTATTTGTCTTTCCACGCCGTGCCCACCAACCCGTCGATAGCATGGAGGGTGGCGTGGACATTTGGGCGCCGGATTCTTCACCGGCGTGGTGAAGAAGATGGTGATGTGTTGGGTTGTTTTGATTGGATGGTGGGTTTTTATTTTTCTTTTTTATTTTAAATATAAAATAAATATAATTACCTATGTAAAAATTATTATGATAATTAACAACAATATGGTTATAATTTTTTTTAAATAGAAAAAAATTACTTGTCTTCCGTGTAGGATTAGATAAGGAATATTTAAATTTCGATAACAATAACTTAAATTAAATAAGTAATTTCAATTTTGACAGATAACTTAAAAATTTGTATTATATTAGATTTTAGATTTGATTAAATATTATTAATAATAAGAATTTGTATTAATTTAGATTAAATATTATTATTATTATTAGTATTATTAATAAATTTAATCAATTAAATGAGAGAATGACAAGTGTCCCCAAACAGGTTTCTTTTATTATATAGTATAGATTTCATTTTATTAGATTAGATTACTTTTTGCTATTTGTTTTATTAATATACAACACCCTAATTATTTTTGTGTCCTAGGTTACCTTTCTAATACTGCTATCTTTTACATGACCACTCACTCTCTGTTCGATTAGGTTAAACTGAGAGTTGTGTGTGTGTATAGGGATACCGATGGGAGTAACGGTCAAGTCATCAGTCAACATCTGATTGAAAACAGGGTACTCTGTTTTGGTCACCGTAGCAGCCGGTTTCGTCGGAATCCACATCAGCGCCGCCTTGAGATGCCTTGGTGACTACGTTTTAGGGTTATACAATTTTAACAGTTATTACGATCCTACCCTCAAAAAGGCTCGTCAACATGTGGAAAAAAAGTGGGATTTTCATTGTGGAAGGGCACATAAAGGACACCGGTTTGCTGAACAAACTCTATGAGGTAGTTCATTTTACTCATGTTATTTATTTAGCTGCTCAAGCTGGTGTTAGATATGCAATGAAGAAACCCAAAATCTTATGCTCATAGTAATGTTGCTGGTTTTATTATTGTTCTTGAAGTATGCAAAAATGCAAATCCACAGCCTGCAATTGTTTGGGTATCTTCTAGTTCTGTTTATGGGTTGAATACAGAAATACCCTTTTCGGAAAAAGATCGAACTGATCCTATACGCTGCAATGAAGAAAGCGGGTGAAGAAATCGCTCATATGTATAATCATATTTATGGGTTGTCTTTGACGGGTTTGAGGTTCTTTACGGTATATGGACCATGGGGTAGACCCAATATGGCTTATTTTTTCTTTAGTAAAGAGAAGTATTATGGTTCAGGAAAAAGAGTGATCACTGAGGCGCAATACAACACATTGATGCAAAAAGTTGTAAGCTTGTTCTTGAATTCTTGTTTCTTTTGATATATTCGCATGATTGATTTATTACTCCTGCACTTTCCGAAAACAAATTATCTTATTTTCAACTGTTGGTATATGATTATGCATCAAGTAAGGAGGAAAGAGGGATCTCACACGATGAACAAGTTTTTGTGGTCCACGGTGTCTTCTTATGAGAACTTTGTGTTCTTGTTAACTCGCGCGAATGTAATTTATTGTCTCAGTATTATTGTAGGATTCATGGCTAATAGAGCAAATTTTATTTGGTTGGATTTGTATCATTTTATGGTATTCAAAAATATAGAACACATTAGTTTAAGTGTTGTGATGTTACTGGTTTAGTTTCTTGATTGAAGGTTGACTTGCTGTGTGTATGTGTTTTTTTCTTTTCTTTTTATTATAAATTTCTTGATATGAGTTTGGTTTTTGTGATCTCACGATACATTTTTACATTCAGCATGACTATGATTTCCTTTGTTTTGTTACCTCTTTACTAATCTTTCTTTTTATTGTAATTTGTCAACTGAAGTTGCTAGTATAGGGTTATCAAACAATCGTGTCGTAATAGTAGCTGTGCATTCTTGCCATCTAAATCGCAATCATCAGTTGTTACATAAATCTATTAACAACCTAGGGCAATAGTTGTGTAAACTTTACAGGTCATGTCTACTTTGTTTATCCATTATTTATAAGATATTGCCACTGCATGAATACCTTCCGAGTTACTACCAAGAGAATTAGATCTTTCTAGGATACAATGTTGTTGAGAGATTAAATTTGTGTGCATCACAATCAAGCTAAAACTTAGCTAATACCCTACATTCACTGTGAGTTAGTTTGCAGCGGAATATTAGTTAATCAATGTGTCAGGTATTACTGTTTCATCGTCAACTGATTCACAATATGCACAAAACAATAAACAAGAGTAGAAGAACAATTGCTATAAGCACAAGGTATTAATCAAAATTGATTGTTTGAATACATCATGTAAAACTAGTAATAAATTAAAATTGAATTTACAGATGGTTTTCTAGCTAACGCTCTAGATATGAAGAGGGTGACATGCAAATATTCTCTGAATTTGCACACATAAGTTCATGCACCGACTTCACACTCAACTGCTTGACACATTAAACTATGGGGCCAAGTGATAATAATATCAATGCAAACTCGTGTATCTATATTCTTGTTGAGACGTACAGAATTGACAAGTGAGAATTATGTATAACATCCTCTCAACAGATTGTCTTCGTCAAATGATAGGCTAACATGTGGCATCTCTTCTTCATTAGCGAGACTTCATCAATCTTCACTAGAGGTAACTCGCTTCAGTGGTAAGATCCCTTAATCTTCATCAGATGGTAACTTGACAATTGACCTCATAGGCTAGTTCCATAATCCTCATTAGTGGTAACTTGCCGTCAGAGGTAATCTCCATTAATTCTTCATCAGTTATAAGTTCCAATCAGAGTTACGTAACTTAGCCCAAGGGGTCCTTGAAATTAACAGCCTAAAAAACAACGAATAAATGTCTAGTTAAAAAAAATCCAACCGTTTTTTACAAACAAGCGAAATTAATTAAAAATGCTTAATTGGGGAAAACCTTGACTTTAAAATCGGAGCTCTAGATGACGAAATTGGGTCCCTGAGAGTTGGGAAAACCCACCTATAGCATTTGGTAAAGGCGTGTGGCTTGTTGAGACATTTATGTCCATTACTTATCCTCGTATAACTTCAAACGTAATGAAAGTTATGCCCTTTTTAGCTTGAATCAATTTCCAGTCCGCTTCTTGTGTCTAGTTGCAACAAATACGATTATGCCCTTTTTAGCTTGAATCATTTTCCAGTCCACTTCTGAGTGTCTAGTTGCACCACATATGATCATGGATTAGCTCCGTATCCCTATCACTTAATAATAATAATTATTATTATTTTTATATAAATTTAGACAAAAAGTTCTTTGGATTGATCCAATCCGATCCATTTTGAACGACTCCAACAACTACTAGTAACCATCTTGATTAGTCAAAGGCTTGGTTAAGTTAAAGAATGAGAAATTGCTAAATATTTGAGTTGCATACCACTGAGATGCAGGATAGAGTTGTGAGAGTTTTGTTCCAAGTTGCATGAAGCTACTTATCGTTTCTCATGTTTGTTGCTTCTTTGATTTCTTATTCAACCTTATCTTGAATCTCAGGATGTTTACAGAACATGTAAATGAACCAAATTATGGAAATAGATGTAGCCTCCTTTCCACCAATTATGAAGTATTTTGGATGTGTGTTGTTGATTTGCAGAATATCTTCTTTCTTCAATTGCAATTAAAAAACTTCAAGGGTCAAACAATACACTTTGATATTAATGGCCAAACCCTTTGCTTTTCAAATTCAATATAACAAGAATGTTACAGAAACAACTTTTTCCATTGAAGATGATGTGGATCCTGTTGTATTTCTGTACCATCCTTGGTTTAAAAAATCGGGAAGCGCACAAAAGCGATGAGGTCTAAAAAAGCTTTTTTTAAAGCGAAGAGCAAAAGCGGTGAGCTTTTGGTACGCGAAGCGCAAAGTGATTATAAAATTTATTTTATATATCCCATAAGTGTTTAGCCTCCAATACCTATGATTTAGCTATAATTAAGCTTTATATATGTTTTAAAATGAAAAAAAACATAAATGTACAGCATAAAAAGCCTGATGTACAACACTTAGAAGCATAGAAACAACCCATGTACAAAAAGCGTGCGCCTCAGCCTGCGCCTTAGGTCGATTTTCCCCTAAAAAGCGCGCCTCAGCTGCGCTTCTTGTACATAGTGCGCCTTATGTCACACAAGGCGATTCAGCCTGCGCCTAGATGCGCTTCGCGCTTAAGGCGCGCTTTTTAAAACCAAGGTACCAGCTAAAAAAACTATTCTCAAAACATCATTGTAATCAATTTTGAAGTCAATTTTAATTTGTTTGACCTCAAGAGTTAAACTGTACTTCATTTAATGGTTGATGTGGTTATGTCTGGTGAGTTGGACTGAAAAATTTAACTACATGGATAACAGAGTCAAATGGGCAGATCGGGTAGGGCATATCCAGGCCCATGATTTTTAGGGAGCAAATTTATATAGCAATACTATCAATATTATGGAAAAAATATACCAAATATATTGTTTAGGTAAAGGATCATATACAACACATAAGATTTGTACGAAGTGTACGCGACCAAGGGAGGAGGACAAGTGTTCTTGCCTTGAAGGATAATTTAGTCATTTCTCATTTAAACAACTTCCCCCATTGATTTTCAAACGGATATAACTCTTTTATACGTTAATATTTTTTTTTTAAAATTACACCGTATTAACGAACATTTCATTCTCTTGAATTCAAGCACCCCGTTGCTATAGTTTCCTTAAAAAATTACAGGATTTTGAATACCCGTTAGTTCATTACGTGATTTTGAATACCCAGCACATGACTACGTGATTTTGAATACTTATTACGTGATTACACATTCAGTATAAATCCACTACGTGATTACACGTTCAATATGATTAAAAAAAATATATTAAGGTATGAAAAAGTTATAGCCGTTTGAAAATTAAGGGGGAAGGAGTTCAAGTGGGAAAGGACCAGAATACCCTTTTGCTATTTGTTTCTTCAATTGTTTGAATCTCATATTTACGAAAATGCCACTGGATTACTTTGAGCCATTGATCTTAAAAGATCAATGGCTTACATACTCACGTATGCTTCGTACAAGACTCGTCTTGTATAGAAGCCAACCTCTATTTATTTTATATTCAATTCAATTATATACAACAAATAAGCTATGGTCTCAACCAAATAATATGTGTGTGTAATATAATTCTGTGATATTTTGATGGGCTCAACCAAATAATGTGTGTGTAATATAAATAATATGTGTGTGTAATATAATTCTGTGATCTTTTAGGCAAAAAATATATTAGGAGGGGGAACCTTATTTACATTTTACCCCAAAACTTACAAAAGAATAGGAACAACCATACAAGTGGTTCTAAAGTTATTAAAACATAATCAAAACACATGTTACTTTTTAAACACTCCTTTAGAAAAAGTTTAGACGACTATTCTAAATAGTATATTTTCTGTAATCATAGTTAAAACATTAATTGGCCATAAGGTCAAAAGAAAATTAAAATGTTTGTACCACAGTCCAACACTCCAACCCGCCTCAGTTCAACCCTACTAAAAAGTCAACAATATTATTAACCCGAACCTGTCTTGACTCGTTATCCAACCCACCCATAATTTTTACAGGAAAAAAAGTACAAGCTTACCAGAAATGATCTTGTCCATCATCAAGCACTTTGACCCTTTCCTTTAACTTAGCCTCTGGTCCGATGTTTGACAATTTCTTAAGACCTTCACTTTGAATATTGAATCCAACTGATTTTCATGAATAAATCCTGTGTTATATCATGAATACTAATAATCAAAACCAGTTTGTTATATTATGGGGTAGTCAAATGCTGTTGACTTAAAAGGAACTTACACTTATGTCATCGACACTTTGTCTGTTATTAGCTGATTCAGTAATTATATGCGCGAGTTTTCTCTGTTCTTGAATTTGACCTGGTCAACTGTGAATGTTCCATCACCCAGAAGATCCTTTAGGATATGTCACTGCAAAAGTTTAGTTGTAATATATAAGTTATTCAGTTCTTCACAGACTTCATATTAAGTATTAATACAACTAATCAAATTAGCTATGTTTTTTTTATCATAACTCCGCAGTAAACAAAATGCAGATCTAAACTCTGATTTGTATCTTCAACTTCTGAATCATATTCAACTTTGTAATCGAGACTCGAAGTAACTTCAATCAAATTTCATTATCTGTTACTATAACACTTCAATAATCCCACAAATGACAAACCACACCAAAACCCTAAATAAAGTCAACTCACATCCATCGGATAAACTAGCAACCAAAAATCAAAATTAACCGTACAATCACACAAATCAACTGATTAACAGCTTAAAATCGCACAAAAGCAAGATCAACAAACAAAACAATAACAATAACAATAATTAATTACAAGTTTAACTCACGAAAGTCAAAATTAGTACACATTGTGAAATGAGTTCCAATGTATGATGCAGCTACATAATAGCTTAAACTCATGAAAAGTGATAACTGATTTCAACGTATAAATTAATGTCATCATTAAAATTCAATGAGAATACCAGTTTATCATATGGAAATCAGAGGGTATTTAATAAACAAGTACCTGCCGTCCATGTAGATGCAGGGGATGTCCGTCGGCTGTGATGGGTTTAGAAATCCGATAGGATGTGAAGATGGTGGTACGATGTCGTTTTCCCCCAGTGATTGGGTATTCGCGGCAGGGAATCTCTTCTCGGTGACTACAGAGAAACAAGAAGAAGGTAAGGGTTATTTAATTTAAAACAAACGACTAGCAATAATTTCCACGTAAGAAACAATTGCTATTTAATTAACAACTACCTTTCTTTCAATTAGTCTTTTATGTCGATGCGGGGGATATGAGAGATTCGGGGCCAGTAGTGGGAGCCTCTTCCTTCACACCTTTCTTTCAATTTTGGGCATCCACCATCTATTGTCAAACTCAAAAGTGAAGGTAACAGAGTCTCTGGTAAATCGTTCACCTTTAGGCAGTAGAAAATTTCCAGATGTTGAAGGGATGTGAGGTGTTGGAGTCCCATTGAAACTGATTCCAGTTTATTAAAATTCTCTATTTCCAGAGATGTAAGAGAAGAAGGGAAAAGGTGGGACAATTGACTAAAATTCTTCACATCAGGTTCATCATATAACGTTAGGTGAACAAGGGAAGCTGGGAAATTCTGACTTCCCCATTCTGAGATGGGCTTTTTCAACCCCCCTATTCTAAGGAAACACAAATTGGGAGGCCAAAGCCCACGAGGAAAGGAAGCATCAATCATTGGACACATACGGATTTCCACATGTTTTAACATGGTGAGATTGGATAGCTGAAGGTCAGGAAATGACTCCAGATTTTCACAACCTATTGTGCTCCAACTGATTAGATTTGGTAGCTGCAGGTCACCAAATGCCTTCATGTTTTTGCAACGTGTTATATCCAGATGTGTGAGATTTGGAAGCTGGAGGTTAGGAAATGACTCTATGCTTTCACAACCTGCTATTGTCAACCTGGTGAGCTTTGATAGCTCAAGGTCAGAAAATGACTCTATGCTTTTACAACCATCTATATACAACGAGGTGAGATTTGATAGCTGATGAAGATCAGAAAATAACTCCATGTTTTGACATTCTCTTATTGACAAAGAGGTGAGGTGAGTGGAGTTACTCAATTGATTTATTGATTTTAGATTTTCACAACCATATATAGTAAGTGATTTGAGATTCTGCCCTCCTCCACTTGTTGTTGTTGCTCTTGGGAAGGAGACATCTCTAACTGATCTACACCATCTGACAGCTAAACTCTCAATGCTATTTGGACAACACAAACGCTCCATACTCTCACATGACCATATATCCAGCATCCTAAGAGATGATAGGAGGTTGCTCCCAATGTTATCCTCATCCTCCTCTTTCTCTCCTAAACTCACCAAATTTTTACAATACATTACCTCCAATTCCTTTAAATTTACAAGAACTTTACTTGCCTCTGCATCTGATTCCCACAGGTATCTTATCTCATTACAATTATGTATGCATAGCTCTTCAACCGCCCCAAAATTCACTATGATACCTCTCCATACCTCATCCGTAAGCCCTAAAATTGATCCTATTTTCAATTTAGTGGTTGATGAAGCTGCTTGAACCAGACTTCTCAGCACACTTTCACCACATCCCTCTATCCTCAAAACTCTTAGTGAAGGTAATGCTTCAAGTGAGACATCAATCAAATTGGGACAATTTCTTATTTGAAGCTCTCGAAGGCATGGAAACATTACATCGCTATTGGTTGACCATACCTTCCAACTAGACATATCTTCAAACCTTAGAATTTCAAGTGAAGGGAAGGTAACATCAGTACTCCTACTTAACTCCAAACTTATGACTTTAACATCATCCATTCCTTGAATCAACAACTCCTTAAGTGAAGGTAACCGCCCAAGCAGCGGTAGAGATGTACATTTTCTACAACCCCGTAGCGACACATGAACCAATTGATGAAAAGACGAATCCCCAACCCAATTCGGAAACTCTATTCCCTTATAATACTTAACCTCAAGCATTTTCAACTTATCACTACATGGCATTAACTCACTCAGAACCTCCTTCTCAATTGTTTCCCTTCCAGAACCATCATTCCATTTCAACTTTAACTTATTAATCCCTTTTAAAGATAACTTCGCCTCTCGTGCATGCATTGAGCTTTGCACTTTGTTCAACCCCTTGATGGAAATTTCCCCTTGCAGATCCTTTAATCCCTTAAGCTCGGTTAGTGCAAAGCCACCGTGTCCTTCAATGATAATTTTAGTGAGAGTTTGTAGGCTTTTCAACTCACCAATCCCCAAGGGCAACTTTTCCAGACATGGAGTATCTCTCACGTCAAAATGCCTCAACTTTTTTTAGCTTTGAAAAGCTTTTAGGCAACCGGGTCAAACTCTTACATCCAAAAACTATCAATGTTTCTAAATTATAAAGATTACCAACATTGTCCGGCAACTCTTTGATATCAGTTTTAGATAGATTAAGATACCTCAGGTGCTTCAAACTACCAATGGAATTCGGTACCTCACTTATACTAAAACGACTCAAACTAAGAACCCTTAATAACGGTAACTCAGGAAGTAAGTCAACCACAATCTTGCTGGATAAGTAGAACATGTCCCAACTTTGATCGACCCCGACATATACCGCTAACAATGTTCTCAAACTTTTAGCTCTCTTGAAGGCCTTAAACTTGTGGTAAGCTACATATTCATCACGAATAAATGACATGTGGCAGTACTTTGCTAAATCTTCCGTCGCCATCCGATTGTCATCCCTTGAAAAGAACTCTCCGGCAACAAATGTGGCCAAATCATTCATCAGGTCATGCATCACAAATAACGGTTCCTCATTTGGTGATTGTTGAAAAAATGACCTTGATAACAACTCTTCAAAATATTCATAACCAAGGCGTTCCGGTGACTTGGCTGCATTTGATTTGTTCAAAAACCCTTCGGCCAGCCACAACAGGACTAACTCTTTTTTGTCAAACAAAAAGTCCTTAGGAAACAAGGAGCAATATGCAAACAACCGCTTCAAATTTGCAGAAAGTTCATGGTAGCTTAACATAAGGGCAGGAAAAATCACCTTCCAATCTGCAGAAAAATCACCAACACTTTTTGAATCCCATATCTTACTATTCAACACCTCATCCCATTTTTCTTCATCTGTTTTAGCTCTCAGCAGCCTTCCAATTGCCTTTAAAGCCAAAGGCAAACGACCACACTTTTCCATAATATGCTCACCCTTTGGTCTGAGTGTTGGGTGTGAATCAAAGTTGTCTACGCCCAATGCATGTAAAGCAAATAAAGACAAAGCATCTTCAGATGACAAAGTCTCAAGATGATCTAGATTATCAAAACCTAGCATCTTAAGCAATTGCTCCTTACACAAGGATTAGAATTTGTAGGTACAACATGTTCGCGGGACAACCTTTTTTATGAAGAGACGAAGGAGATATGAGTATCAAGCAACAAAAATCAGGTGCATGCGTTTCCTTTTTACTTTGAGTCTTAGTTTAGTAATAAGTGGATTGTATTTTGTATTTTATCTTTCCGGGGTGAAATTTTGGGAAGGTTAGCCGTGTCACATCCCTTTTGCATTTTAAAACTCTAGTTCTTACACATTGAGGACAATGTTTACCTCAAGTGTGGGGATGGGGGAGTAGTAAAAGTTTTCGATTTTGACCCGTTCATTTAAATACTACACATTGAGGACAATGTTTACCTCAAGTGTGGGGATGGGGCAAATTTTCAAAAATTTTTCAAAAAATTCTTGTTTCAAAAGCGATCTTAAAAGCACAAGTAACCAAGTCAACGAGGGATGTCACAACCCATTTGGTCTTTTATCATGGTCAAGTTCAAATTAATAAGCATAACGGGTATTTAGCAGGTGGTTATTTGGGAATAATTCGCCTAAGGAACTAGCATTTTATGCATATCATATATCATACCCTTATACGTGAGGTTTGAGCTACTTTTATATCATAGATTTACATTTACATGTTTCTTTGTTTGAGTGGACCATTAGTCGCGCATTGTAGAACTTGCAACTTTTGATACGTTTGAGACCATAGACCGAATACAAGCACAAGAATGAGTAAGGCATTAGGTAAACCTTTTCCTTTTACACCATTTTTATACCCTTACCCAAAAATTATCCCCTAGTAGCCAATCTTGAGCCTAAACCCTTCGTTTGATTACCCTTTAACCAGTAACCTTAAAACCTTTTTCTTTTAAACCCGTGTGATGGAAATTCGATTATAGGAGTTTAAGTTTGTATAGTTGTGATTCTTTTGTATGAAAAAAAAAAACCAGAAAATGTTGCGAAAAAGAATAGAAAATCATTGAGAAAAGAACAAAAATATGTGTTTCTAGTTGTTGAATAAAAGGCGAAAATCATTGCCTTGTAATTGATGTTTATAGTTTACTTGAGTTTAGAATAGTTGTGTTGTAATAAAAATCGAATTTTCATCACCTTAGCCACTTTAAAATATCCAATTTCCTACCCTTAGCCTAGCCCCGTTACAACCCTTATAAAGACCTTATGACTTGTGCTTAGTATTCGTGATCGGTGGTGGAGAATGATTGAGTTGCAAGCCTATGCGGGTACGTGTTCTAATCGGTTTTGAGCGATTAAGTGTTGAAGTGCTAATACATTATACACATTAGCCATTTTTTATGCCGAGCGGAGAGAACATTGTGAGGGATATGCATGACTTGTTAGTTTTACGGGCGGGTTAATCTTGGATAACCATTATTATATGTGATTATTCACTTAACCGGTAAATATGTGAAATTTGTAAAAGGTTTGAACTTTTGTATGACAATAGACCTTAACCTCTGTCTCAGGAATGGGAAGTGTATTCGTTGTTCGACCCACGTGAAAGTGAAAAACAGATTTGCTTGAGGGCAAGCAAAAGACAAGTGTGGGGATGTGATACGTGGTTGAAAACCGGTGTTCTTTATTGCGTAACTTTATGTTTTTACATAAGTTTCAATCTTGAATGGCCTACTTTTAATAAGATTTGTGTTTATGCAGGTTTAACGAAATTTAAGGAGCTTTTCGGGAGCTTTACGGGTCACTGGATCGAAAACCGGAGCACCGAAACGCATTACGGATCAAACGGAAGCGGAAAACGAAGAAATCGGAAAAGCAGGCTGGGGAGCCCGTCGCCGACGGGTCCCAAGCCGTCGGCGACGGGTTGTGGAATTGCCCGTTGGCCAAAGTGGGTCGTAACCAGTGATATAAGGCGTCGGACAGAATCAAGACCAGGGGAACCCGTCGGCGACGGGGTCAGGCCCGTCGGTGACGGGCTGTACTTTTGCCAGACGCGAATTATGGTTTCTTGTGGGGTAATCTTGATTTTTATTGGCTGGGAGGCATTGATTTCGGAAGTTACACTTGATTTTGAGTTTTGAACTCTATCTTGGAGCCAAGACTCATCACGATTCACCTACCATTCAATCTCTCCAACATCAACAACCCGAATCAAGAGAATTTCATCATCATATCAATCTTGATTCCAAACCCTAACCTTCAATCCATTCATTCATCCATCCATTCATCATCATCCATCACAAGACCTTCGCTATCCACCAATTCTCCATATTTTAAGCTTCAAGTTGATCTTTATCAAGCTCCAAACATCCAGTGATCAAGCTTCTTCAACCATGAGCGGCTAATCATCTCAGGTTCACCCCGGTGTAGGTAGTTGTTAATTTTAGGGTTTCGAATTGTTCTTGTTTCAACTTAGTGACAATTTGTGTTTGATTTTTGAAACTTTTGATAATAGTGTTACATTTGTTACGAATTCGTAAATTGTCGAACGATGTTAAAAGTTATGACTTTGCGAAATGGTGATATGTAATTGTGTATTGTCATGGTTAGGATTTACTTGTGTTGATTACAAAGTGTATTTTTGTCCGTTCTTCGGGACGTTGATAGCTATTAGCACCTAAGTCACGGTACACTAAATCCGTTAATCAAATGCATTTGAGTTGAATCTAAAACTTGTAGAAATCCTAAGTTAGCAATTACCGAAACCGGGTGTGATTCCTCTTTCTTATTATTGTTCTAGTAATCAAATTTTCTCATAATCATTAACCTTTAGTTGTTAATCAATTCAATCTATTCACTTAGTTTAAACTCACATCTCTCAATTAAAGAAAAACACAAAGAAATTCTAGTAAGCTTCATAATACGTGACATCCTTGATAATTCAATCGAATCCACACACAAACCACATACTCTTCGTGGTTCGACCCCTTGCTACCACTAACACATAGTTAAGGGTAAATTGGGCTTATAAATATTATCTTTGACCGGAGCGCGACACTCCGATCAGGGATGGTTGGAGAGATATAGAGATAGAGAAGAGACAATCGAGTGGGTTGTGATAGTTGGAGAGAGAGTGGGTTGTATGGGTTGTGGTTGTTGGTGAAGGCTGAGGTGGGGTGGGGTGGGGTGGGGTGGTTGGGGGCAGAGAAGGCTGAGGTGGTGGTGGGCAGGGTGGCGATGAAGGCTAAGGTGTGGTGGGTGGGGGTGGTGAAGGTTGTGGTGGTGTAGGAACGTGGGTTGGGTGCGGTTACATGGATCCATATTTGTTTATTTTACAGGTGACGACTAGAAGTTGTAGGGATTTCAATGACCGTCCAATTCTCCGATTAAACTCCGGTGGAGGTGGTCGTGGGTTGGAGGTGGCTGGGAGAGAGAGAGGTGAGAGGAGAGAATTGAGTAATATAAAGAGAGATTTTTATTATTTATATATATTATAAATATAAAATTTTAAACTTTAATTTTGATTTATTAATTTAGTCCTTTCAGGTGTGAAATGACAAAAATGCACTCACACGATCAGATTTAACAAAAAAAATTTGACTCATTAGTGCTAAATGATAAGACATGCAACAATTTTCCCTATAAATGGCAAAACCTGTCAAAATTCGTTGTAAATGACAACGCATGAAGAAGGGTATCAAGATAAAGAACAAAACTTGTAAATTTTCCAAAATCTTAATAATAATATAACCCTTTATGAATACAATTGCCTAATCCAATTATATATATATATATATATATATATATATATATATATATATATGACAAAGATCCGTTAGAAACCACCCCTTATTGCGAGAACCGCGATAACCAATGTGAACACAACCAAAAATACCTAAAAAACACACAATTTTTTTTAATATTTTTTATTAAAAAATCGCTACTTTTAGTAGCAAAAAAAAAAAAATTTTAATTTTTTTTTCTAAATTTTTTTTTGCTACTAAAAGTAGCGATTTTAACTTAAAAAATATTAAATTTGGGGGGGGGGGGGGGGGTTAGGTTTTTTTTTTGGGGGGGGGTATGGGGGGGGGGGGTTTAGGTTTTTTTAAGGTTTTTTTAGCTATTTTAGATTGTGTTCACATTGGTTCTCGCGGTTCTCGCAATAAATGTGGTTCTCGCATAAACCTTACCCTATATAGGACACACACACACACACATATATATATACATACATGTGTATATATATATATACATACATATATATATATATACATACATATATATATATATATATACATACATATATATATATAGGGGAAGGTTCAAATGAAAACCACTAGTTATTGTGAAAACTTGAAAACTAATTAAAAAAGCCAAAAAAACATACCCAAATTTTTTTTTGCATACCAATTTTCGCAGCTTTTTATATATATATATAAAAATTTCAAATTTTTTTTGTAGTGCACATGTGTATGTGTACTACAACTAAAATATTTTATTTTTAAAATTTTTTTTATATATAAAAAAACTGCGATTTTTTATAAAAAAATTGAATTTTTTTTTTGTGTTTTTTAGGCTTTTTTTTAGTTAGTTTTCGAGTTTTCACAATAAAAGTGGTTTTCATTTGAACCATCCCCTATATATATATATATAGGGTTGAATTTATTTCAGAATTCTAAATAGCTACAGACATTTCAGAACTCTTAATAAACAATCATTTTATACATAATTTTTTGTATTTAGGATCTTTTTATCATCTATTATATGTATTTCTTTGATTACATACATGTTAAAAGTAGTTTACATATGTTTAATTGCCAAAATATATATATGTGTCATAACTAATTACATATATGTAAAAAAATTAGTTTACATATGTGTAATTATAAAATTACATATAAAAATGATAAAATTACTCTTAACATGTATGTAATCGTAAAAATACACATAATAAATGATAAAATTATTCTAAACATAAAAATATAAAAATAAAAAGATTGTTTATTAGGAGTTCTGTGAGTTCTATAAATATTTATGGTTCTAAAATGATCCTGGCCCTATATATATAGGGTGTGGTTCTAGAGTGAACACTAATGTATTTGCGAACTGAGTGAACAAATCTTGGCCGTTGGTTTACACACGTGGATGACTAGGATTTCATCATCAAATCGTAAAATACACTAGTGTATTTCATCATCAAATACTGGCCATTGATCTACACACATGTATGACCAGGATTAGTTCGTTCAGTTCGCAAACTACACTAGTGTTCACTCTTGAAACTAAACCTATATATATATATATATATATATAGGGTCGGGATTTAGAGAAAACGGTGAAAAGTGTGAGAACGGTGAGAACGCTTATCGATCGTCCGATCAAAACAATCTATGGACTAGATTGGCACGGTGGTGTTTTCGTAAATAACATCAATTTTATTACGTGGACGCGCTTTATTAAGGGTAAAAGGGTCTTTTGACTTCTCCACACAAAACGCCATCTCATGAAATAAAACGCCAAAAACAAAAATCACAGACCATTCCCAGTAAAAACGCCATTATATATAAAACGCCAAACTTAATTACAGTAAAATCCCGCCTAAAAAAACCGCCAAAAAAATCCTATATATACGACATCTCAGACCTTCAATTAAAAACACACACAAAAACCCAAACGCCATATTTCATATATCCCATTCACATTAGAAACGCCAAAAAAACCCAAACATCAAATACCTTCTAACCTAAAAGGTTTTTTTGAAATTCAGTTTTGTTGTCTGTAAGATTTGGCTCAATGAAATGGACAAAAATCCTTAAGTGAGGATGTTGTCCATTTCATTTAGTAAAATGTTATTGACTAATCCTCAACTTTCATCCAATTTATCACGCCAAAACATACAAAAACATTATTTAAGCTTTGTTGTCAATAAAGTTTAGCTGTTGGGTGGACAACATTGTCAGTTATCTTTCTTAACCGAGGATTAACAATGTTGTCCATCTCATACAGCAAAACATTATTGATTTTAGCATGATCAAATTTTGAGGTTTAAGGTGCTCTTATTTCGTGGCGTTCTTTTTATCGGTAAAACGCCAAAAAAGTTAAAAAAATCAAACATCGTTCATTGGGAAATTCAAGATTGTTGGCTCAAGGGTCTAAACTCAATAACATTTTGCTGCATGAGATTGACAAATCTTTAGGAAAAAGATGCTCATGTCAGACTGGATGCTTCCAAACAGCAACACAAAAAAACTACTTGAAAAACAAAAAAACAAAATGAATCATATGAAAGTCGAACCAGCCAGTTAACATGATTCAAAAAAGAAGAAAGAGACTGGTGACAGTAAAGATTTGGAAGATCAATTGTTTATGTATTTTTTTTATTTTCCTTTTCCGTTGATTGTTATATAATAAAAACGCCTTATATAATAAAAACGCCAAAACAGCCAAAATGCTTGTTTAAACGCCAAACTCTCAAACTATAATAAAATTACTTTGAAAAAGTATTATAAAAAACCCAAAATAAAAAAATAAAAAAATAAAAAATAAAAAATAAAAAATAAAAAGCAAACTTGAAAATGTAACTAGAAACAGAAAATACAAATCAGTAAAGTAATACTGAAGATAGGAAAAATTTATTATATTATAATCTAAAACGCCAAACTTGAAAGATAGGACGTATTACAGACTCCAGAGATAAAGCTTATCAAAAACAATAATTACAAACAGTAACCGAAAAGACAAATACTTTATTATAATAATACACCGCCTAACTTAGGCTCCAAAAAGACATCCTATAAAATGATAGGACCCAACAACTTCTATTTGATCAAACAAAAAAAATAAACGCCAATACTACTAAATACCACTCACTGAAAAACGCCAAAAAATAAAGATTTCTAATATGCTTTCTTGGATATTCATAATTTTTCTTCGTGAAGTTTCACTGAATGAAATATTATCAGAAGGGAGTAACTTAGAAAGATTTTGCTGCATGAGATGGACAAAAAATCAAGAAAAAGATACAGATGGCAGTCATATGGCATTTTGTATTTTTTGTTCTTGAAGAAAGTCTGGATGACGAGAAGAGATCAATGACACTGAAGAGTGGGTTGATTATAAAGATGAAGATCAAGATAAAGAAAAAGCGAAAAACCCACTCACACGTCATAGATCTATGTCCCTAAACATTCACAAAAAAGCCAGTTCAACAGACGAGCTTGCAAAATAATCAAACCAACGGGTTTGTTAAGTTTTACATAAAACGCCATATATTTGGTGACAGTTCTAGTACTATTAAAGAAGAGAGAAACTGATGACAGTGAAGATTGGGAAGAGAGATCCGATTAGGATTTTTAATTTATTTTCTTCGCCTGTATTTTTTTCCTGTGGTTGAAATATAATCTAACAATAGTAAAACGCCAATATAACACAAACACCAAAATGTTTATAAAAAATAATAGAACAATGGGGCATCTTGTTTAAAACGCCTTGGAAAACACCATTCAGATAGATTTTCTGACCCCCTGGGGTTCCAATGACATACGATTTGAATAAATGCCATAAATGCCAAAATGTTAATACACTGAAACCATTAAACGCCATTAAAAATTGAATTTGGTTAACGCCAAAATCTTAAACCACAAAAATTAAAACAAATATTGGGAAAAGCATAACTGGAAAAGCAGAATACGAAAGGACAAAAAAGCCCCTCCGCCCTTTTCTAAACGGCGTGACACGTGTTGGGCCAGGAAGCGTTCTCACCGTTCTCACACTTTTGAGCGTTTTCTCCTGATCCCGTTTCTCTCTCTCTCTCTCTCTATATATATATATATATATATTATGTGAACATATCGGGCTAAAGTATGGGTTGGTTCCGGTACAAACCATATTTATCTTACAAACCGTAAGAACATATCCTAGCACTTAAAAAAAGTTAAGTTAGCACATACCAAAACAATACATACATAAAAGTAACACATTTGAATTATATTAGCACATGAAAATTAATCAAGATAAATGATTTTAGCATATATTTGAATGATATCAACACTTTTCTTAATCATCACATTGAAAACAAAAGGAATATCCAAATAAATAATTAATTGCTTGTTAGCATATTTATAGGGAACTCAATACAATTGATATTATTTTATCATTTCTCTATAATTGGTTGGATGTCAAGTGACACTTTTTAAATGGTTCTTACAGTTTGTATGCAAAATGTGGTTTGTATTTGATACTACTCCAAGTATTGTAAGCTAGAAAGCACTAGTAGAGGTGCACAAAATAATCTGTAAATGAGCTAAAGTATTGTAAGCTAGAAAGCACTGATAGAGGTGCACAAAATAAATAACTGAAACCGTTTATTAACCAAAATTGTATTTAATTTAATAACTGATTAGTGTTTTTTAACCATAGGTTCGTAACCGGTTTAAGAATTTTAAAAAGAACCCAGTCTTAATTGATTTACCAGTTAGTTAACCCGACTAAAGAAAAAACCATTTTAACCGAACCGGCTAGAGAAGAAACCTTTTTATGCACCTCTAGACACTAGGCTGCCGGCGATATATTGGGCATCCTTCCGGCCCATTGAGAGATGAACCATACCCTTGATAAATCTTAAAGTATATATTGATACAAATTCTTTTCTTTATCAAAAACACATTAATTACTTCACTTAATTAATATAAAACTTTTATTATAATTTACTCTTTTCTTTTAGAGATATTTTGTTTTTGTTGATTTACGCAAGTTACCATTATTTATTTACTTTACGTAATTCATGAATTCAATTTATTAATTTACATTTGTATGATTAAATTAGATGAGAATCATTATTCTACAAAAGATCCAGTTTGTTTGTACGAAGTGTAGAAGGTTTTCAAACACAAGGGCATTATAGACTTGTAAATCCACCTTCAAGCAACTATAACCTTTTCATATGACAATAACTTTAAGAAAAAAATTACACCATATTAACAAGCATTTCATTATTTTTAATTTGAATAGATTATAATATTGTATAAACTAGAACTCATGTAGGTAATTTTACTATTTCATATACAATAGGTTGTTGCAATAGGTCGTGCGTTGTGGTGGCAACCCCTTAGTTGTTTATAGTTGGCAGCACGCCATGTGATGTGTTAACCATAAGCATTGTGGTTACATTGTACGATGATGACATTAGCTTGTGGTACCCGAACACGGCATTATGCGTGTCACAAAAGTATTTTAGTCAGGGATAAAAAAAAGTATAGTAATGTGTTATCAAGGAGAAAAGTTTGAATGGTTAAAGTTGTTAATTAATAAAAGTTAAAATGTAACTTGCTTAAATACGAGACAGAGAGTGAAGTTGTAAAAGTTTGGTGGTACTATTGTGAAAGTTTGGGGGAGTTTTGTTTCTATGTTAAATTGTTTGAGTTTATGTCGTGTGTCAAAAGTTAGGGGGGTGTCTTGGTCGGTGGCTTCTTAAGGCCGCACGGTATGGTCCCGTCCCCCCACCCTCCCCCCGTCCCCGTCTTCAACGTCAAGAATTGGACGTCCAGGACGATCCAACATGGTGGGCGCCCTTTGTTTCTGATTTGTACATTAGGCTTCAATACTTGTACATAGGGCATAGAAATTAAAAAAAATAAAAAGTGGTGGGGTAGGATCATCCTCCCATACCCTCTAGTTTTGTGGGATGGACCATCCATGGGAGGACTATGATGTGGCGCCTACGTGGCGGATCATCCTCAAAGGGGAGGACCATCACCATACCCTCTAGCCTAACACACCGTCTTCTTTTCCCTTCCCAGTTCCAGTTCCAGTTCCAGTTCCAGTTCCAGTTCCAGTTCCAGGTGAGTTTAGTAATTAGTATAGATGAGAAAAACACTTCTAATCTGCTGCAAATGTTCTTCACATCAGGTGCAATCGTTGCCCCCTATGTGGGTTTGCTTTTGATCGTAAATTTCTGCTATTTGTGACTAGGGTTTTCTTGTTAGTGTTTTTTTTATAATATTGTATAAACTAGAACTCATGTAGGTAATTTTACTATTTCATATACAATAGGTTGTTGCAATAGGTCGTGCGTTGTGGTGGCAACTCCTTAGTTGTTTATAGTTGGCAGCACGCCATGTGATTGTTAACCATAAGCATTGTGGTTACATTGTACGATGATGACATTAGCTTGTGGTACCCGCACACGACATTATGCGTATCACAAAAGTATTTTAGTCAAGGATAAAAGAAAGTATAGTAATGTGTTATCAAGGAGAAAAATTTGAATGGTTAAAGTTGTTAATTAATAAAAGTTAAAAGTGAATAAGTTTGGGGGAGTTTTGTTTCTATGTTAAACAACCCACGCCACAACCCCGCCGCATATCCCATATTCTAATATACCCTAAATTATACCCTAAATTCAATCCACTGTTCATTATATATATGAACTAAATTCAATCCACTGTTCATTTCGTTTGTTTTTTATCATATAAATAATAGTAATATATTTATGAACTAAATTCAATCCACTGTTCATTTCGTTTGTTTTTTATCATATATGAATGTTTGAGTTTATGTCCTGTGTCAAAAGTTAGGGGTGTGTCTTGGTCGGTGGCTTCTTAACACACCGTCTTCTTTTCCCTTCCCGGTTCCAGTTCCAGGTAATCTGCTGCAAATGTTCTTCACATCAGGTGCAATCGTTGCCCCCTATGTGGGTTTGCTTTTGATCGTAAATTTCTGCTATTTGTGACTAGGGTTTTCTTGTTCGTGTTTTTTTTTTTTTTTTTTTTTTTTTTTTTTTTTTTTTTGCGATTGATTTATGAGCTAGAGGGTGTTTTGTATTCAGTCTGTAGGTTTTTTTTTTCCGCAGATGTGAAACTGGGGACGCATGTTGCGCTGTTATACATTTATTAGTTTTGATTTTGCTTGTTTTGGAGGAGAGTTTAGCTATTGAGTTTACATGCACACCAGATGTTTGGTTTAATGCCTCAATGAAAGATGTGTCTTTTTTCATTCATGTGTATTCCCTAGCTTCTTTTGTATACTAGATCGACATTCATGTTGTAGTATCCAGTAGATCATTTTTCATGTCCAAATTGGGGATGAGTGCTAAATTAGGGTTCTTGAACCTAACAGTCGAGGTTTTCGATTTAATTGATTCAAAGAAAAAAAAGTTTGTAAATAACAGGTTATATGGATGTTGATATATACCTAGACTCATATTTATATATGGATAAATTTCACATACCCTTGAACGAGTGACCCACTGACCCGTTTCTTTTTCAGGAAAGTTTATGAGCTTTTATTAACTAATTATGTTATTTGTTCATAAAAGTAGAACTTTAGTTTGATGGCTGTGTGTAGATTTGTATGTTGCATCATACGTACCATGCAGATTGCTATTGGAAATGGTCACTTAATCTGTTAATTGGACTATATCTTTGGGATTCATTTGGATCTTTTAAGCTGCTAATGCTCACTTTGAAAGTAGTTTAAAAAGTAGGTATGTTCTGATTTTTTATTTTCTACATCAGTTAGTTGTTAGCTGTTATTCATACAAACCCTATAGGTTCTTTTATATCCATATTTCATTTTATTAGATTAGATTACTTTTTGCTATTTGTTTTATTAATATACAACACCTTAATTATTTTTGTGTCCTAGGTTACCTTTCTAATACTGCTATCTTTTACATGACCACTCACTCTCTGTTCGATTAGGTTAAACTGAGAGTTGTGTGTGTGTATAGGGATGCCGATGGGAGTAACGGTCAAGTCTTCAGTCAACATCGGATTGAAAACAGGGTACTCTGTTTTGGTCACCGTAGCAGCCGGTTTCGTCGGAATCCACATCAGCGCCGCCTTGAGATGCCGTGGTGACTACGTTTTAGGGTTAGACAATTTTAACAGTTATTACGATCCTACCCTCAAAAGGGCTTGTCAACATGTGTGGAAAAAAATGTGGGATTTTCATTGTGGAAGGGGACATAAAGGACACCGGTTTGCTGAACAAACTCTTTGAGGTAGTTCATTTTACTCATGTTATTTATTTAGCTGCTCAAGCTGGTGTTAGATATGCAATGAAGAAACCCAAAATCTTATACTCATAGTAATATTGCTGGTTTTATTATTGTTCTTGAAGTATGCAAAAATGCAAATCCACAGCCTGAAATTGTTTGGGTATCTTCTAGTTCTATTTATGGGTTGAATACAAAAGTACCCTTTTCGGAAAAAGATTTCGGAAAAAGATCGAACTGATCCTATACGCTGCAACGAAGAAAGCGGGTGAAGAAATCGCTCATACGTATAATCATATTTATGGGTTGCTTTGACGGGTTTGAGGTTCTTTACGGTTTATGGACCATGGGGTAGACCCGATATGGCTTATTTTTTCTTTAGTAAAGATCTTGAAACGAAAATCGGTTCCCATTTTTTAGTCTAGTAATCATCGGACTGTTGCGCGTGATTTTACTTTTATTGATGTTGTAAAGGGTTGTTTAGGTGCTTTAGACGCCACTGAAAAGAGTACAGGAAGTGGTGGGAAGAATAAAAGGGGTGGCTCAGTTTAGGATTTTTAATTTTGGGAATACTTCGCCTGCGCCTGTTTCGGAGGTTGTTAGTATTCTGGAGAAGTTGAAAGTGAAAGTGAAAGCGATAAGACGTGTGATGAAGTTGCCTAGAATTGGTGATGTCCCGTTTACTCATGCGAATATTAGTTTGGCGCAAAGGGAGTTTGGCCTTGAGGAAGTTTGTTAGATGGTATGAGAAGTATTATGGTTCAGGAAAAAGAGTGATCACTGAGGCGCAATACAACACATTGATGCAAAAAGTTGTAAGCTTGTTCTTGAATTCTTGTTTCTTTTGATATATTCGCATTATTGATTTATTACTCCTGCACTTTCCGAAAACAAATTATCTTATTTTCAACTGTTGGTATATGATTATGCATCAAGTAAGGAGGAAAGAGGGATCTCACACGATGAACAAGTTTTTGTGGTCCACGGTGTCTTCTTATGAGAACTTTGTGTTCTTGTTAACTCGCGCGAATGTAATTTATTGTCTCAGTATTATTGTAGGATTCATGGCTAATAGAGCAAATTTTATTTAGTTGGATTTGTATCATTTTATGGTATTCAAAAATATAGAACACATTAGTTTAAGTGTTGTGATGTTACTTGTTTAGTTTCTTGATTGAAGGTTGACTTGCTGTGTGTATGTGTTTTTTTCTTTTCTTTTTATTATAAATTTCTTGATATGAGTTTGGTTTTTGTGATCTCATGATACATTTTTACATTCAGCATGACTTTATGATTTCCTTTGTTTTGTTACCTCTTTACTAATCTTTCTTTTTATTGTAATTTGTCAACTGAAGTTGCTAGTATAGGGTTATCAAACAATCGTGTCGTAATAGTAGCTGTGCATTCTTGCCATCTAAATCGCAATCACCAGTTGTTACATAAATCTATTAACAACCTAGGGCAATAGTTGTGTAAACTTTACAGGTCATGTCTACTTTATTTATCCATTATTTATAAGATATTGCAACTGCATGAATACCTTCCGAGTTACTACCAAGAGAATTAGATCTTTCTAGGATACAATGTTGTTAGGAGATTAAATTTGTATGCATCACAATCAAGCTAAAACTTAGCTAATACCCTACATTCACTGTGAGTTAGTTTGCAGCGGGACATTAGTTAATCAATGTGTCAGGTATTACTGTTTCATCGTCAACTGATTCACAATATGCGCAAAACAATAAACAAGAGTAGAAGAACAGTTGCTATAAGCACAAGGTATTAATCAAAATTGATTGTTTGAATACATCATGTAAAACTAGTTATAAATTAAAATTGAATTTACAGATGGTTTTCTAGCTAACGCTCTAGCTATGAAGAGGGTGACATGCAAATTTTCTCTGAATTTGCACACATAAGTTCATGAA
Source organism: Helianthus tuberosus (assembly GCA_030545235.1). Classification (NCBI taxonomy): domain Eukaryota; kingdom Viridiplantae; phylum Streptophyta; class Magnoliopsida; order Asterales; family Asteraceae; genus Helianthus; species Helianthus tuberosus. Next base: position 230,684,766 of record CM060423.1, on the reverse strand, counting down.
CCGACTTCACACTCAACTGCTTGACACATTAAACTATGGGGCCAAGTGATAATAATATCAATGCAAACTCGTGTATCTATATTCTTGTTGAGACGTACGGAATTGACAAGTGAGAATTATGTATAACATCCTCTCAACAGATTGTCTTCGTCAAATGATAGGCTAACACGTGGCATCTCTTCTTCATTAGCGAGACTTCATCAATCTTCACTAGAGGTAACTCGCTTCAGTGGTAAGATCCCTTAATCTTCATCAGATGGTAACTTGACAATTGACATCATAGGCTAGTTCCATAATCCTCATTAGTGGTAACTTGCCGTCAGAGGTAATCTCCATTGATTCTTTATCAATTATAAGTTCCTTGAAATTAACAGCCTAAAAACAACGAATAAATATCTAGTTAAAAAAGTCCAGCCGTTTTTTACAACCAAGCGAAATTAATAAAAAATGCTTAATTGGGGAAAACATTGACTTTAAAATCGGAGCTCTAGATGATGAAATTGGGTCCCCGAGAGTTGGGAAAACTCACCTATAGCATTTGTCCACGCGTGTGGCTTGTTGAGACATTTGTCCATTACTTATCCTCGTATAACTTCAAATTGTCTAGTTGCACCAAATAGGAGTCTGCAGTCTGCTAGATCATGGATTAGCTCCGTATCCCTATCACTTAATAATAATAATAATTATTATTATTTTTATATAAATTTAGACAAAAAGTTCTTTGGATTGATCCAGTCCGATCCATTTTGAACGACTCCAACAACTACTAGTAACCATGTTGATTAGTCAAAGGCTTGGTTGAGTTAAAGAATGAGAAATTGCTAAATATTTGAGTTGCATACCACTGAGATGCATCTGTGACTTAATTTGTTTCTCATGCTTGTTGCTTCTTTGATTTCTTATTCAACCTTATCTTGAATCTCAGGATGTTGGCAGAGCATGTAAATGAACCAAATTATGGCAATAGATGTAGCCAGCCTCCTTTCCACCAATTATGAAATTGTTTTGGATGTGTGTTGTTGATTTGCAGAATATCTTCTTTCTTCAACTACCAAGAATGTTACAGAAACAACTTTTTCCATTGAAGCTAATGTGGATCCTGTTGCATTTCTGTACCAGCTAAAAAAACTACTCTCAAAACATCATAGTAATCAATTTTGAAGTCAACTTTAATTTGTTTGACCTCAAGAGTCAAACTGTACTTCATTTAATGGTTGATGTGGTTATATCTGGTGGGTTGGACTGAAAAATTTAACTACATGGATAACGAGTCAAACGGGCAGATCCACCGTGGAAGGTAGGGCATATCCAGGGCCCATGATTTTTAGGGAGCAAATCTATATAGCAATACTATCAATATTATGGAAGAAATATACTAAATATATTATTTAGGTAAAGGATGATATACAACACATAAGATTTGTACGAAGTGTACGCGACCAAGGGAGGAGGACAAGTGTCCTTGCCTTGAAGGGTAATTTAGTCATTTCTCATTTAAACTTCCCTCATTGATTTTCAAACGGATATAACTCTTTTATACGTTAATATTTAAAAAAAAATATTATACCGTATTAACGAGCATTTCATTCTCTTTAATTTGAGCACCCTGTTGCTATAGTTTCCTTAAAAAAATTACAGGATTTTGAATACCCGTTAGTTCATTACGTGATTTTGAATACCCAGCACATGACTACGTGATTTTGAATACTTATTACATGATTACACATTCAACATAAACCATTACGTGATTACACATTCAGTATAAATCCACTACGTGATTACACTCTCAATATGATTAAAAAAAAATATTGTAGGTCCGGCTAGGGGAGGATCTAGTCGCCTACTCCTTGTGTACGAACCAACCCGGTTGTGCGGAATCCAACCGGAAATGGCAAACCGAGAACGAACACGACAAGAACACGAGATACAAGACCCGAAGATTCAATGTTTAACACACTTGTATATTTATGATAAGAGTTCGAGTACAAGATGATACAACATCCGGTTAAACACAAACACACTGAAACTTCTCTCTCGGTTCTCTCCGGTGCTCACTTGTGCGCTGCCTTGTCTTATTGTTTTTCACACCCTGATTTCAGCATGTATATATATGTTCTGACTTGTGCGATTGGGCTTAGATCACTTGTGCGATTGGTTTGGAGTTCGGCCCAATGTTGGTGGCCCAAGGAATCTGATTGGACCAAATTACATAACACATGCACGTACATATTGCATATTTCATGAATTTGTATTTAGTCAACATGAGTGACATCATCATGACATCACCAAGGTGATGTCATGGTGATGTGTCGACGGGAAAAGGCCGCGACACTTCGCGCTTCGCGTGTCGAGCTCTGGGACGCACGACGGAGGAATGTCGTGGCGTCGGGCTTGAGCCGAACCTAATCGGGTCGAACCGAATCGAGTTGAACCGAACCAAGTCGCGTCCACATAATATGTATCAACAAACTCCCCCTTGGACGCTACTCGTGAGGTTTAACTTCCATGTCTTCTATGTCGGAGGATCTTCAAAGTCTTCACGCATTGTAAGCAGAAAGTGTATCAACAAACTCCCCGTTTCATGTAGGAAGTGTGTTGACAAACTCCCCCTTAACATAAGCTCCCCCTTGAGTTATGCTCGTGAATGTCTTGATCTTTACAACTTGATATCCTTGTGGTGTTGATGATGGCCAGCGGCAACTCGATCATCTTCATCATTTGAGTGCCTTCACGTTGTGTCTTCATTCCGAGGCTTGTCATAGACCATGTTCTCCTTGCCTTTAGAATCTGCACATGCAAGAAATCTAAACGCGTAATGAGAACAACTGCTTGGAATATAGTTAACATAAACAGATGACACACGTATGACCATATTTAATCAAACACCGTCCGACAGTTTGAAAGTTTAACAAATTTGTCAATGTTAGGCTTTAACTTTCAAAACTTGCAAATTTCGACCGTTTATGAAGATTTAGTCGATTTGGTTTTCATTCAGGTTTCAGGAACGAAGACTCGAGATCCAACATCGTACAATCGAAAATAAGATAGAAATAAATCTTTTTGGCTTTTTAGAAAGTTTATATTAAAACACACCTAAAATCTTTTTGGAATTTTTGAATATTTCAAAAGTAAAGACAGAAAGCAGTAAATAAATATATACAGAGATGCAGAAACTGAAAGCATTAAATAAATATTTACAGACATTCTTTTTGCGAGTTTCGAGGGTAAGAGAATCATATTAGTGTACGGTCACGTCAAAACACTCTTGTTGTTCAATTTGTTAACAATTAGATAAGCATCCTATAACAATTATCGGTATTGTTATCCACTTAAGCTCAACTTATCAGATGTAATCATGGCGAGGGGATACGTTAAGGTATGATTTATACTTACCGACCGGTGTTCATCCACACACGACACATTCCCGTATCAAGGTATGCACGAGGATTCATCTTACCGGTGAGTATACCGATTATCATCTGTTTGACCGTATATGATGTGAGAAACTCACTTATTTTGATTGAAAACAAGCCCTATGTGATAGAATCACTTATTGATGAGGAACTTGATTTTCGATGCATGAGGGCACAGGAGCAAGTCCGTGAACAGGTCAGTACTTTCGTACAGCAGAGAGACGAACTTGACTCTCGGATAAATGTGATATTTTATCACTTATTTGATTGGACATGTGATTGTTGATCACTTATTGAGGTCGAATGCAGTATGTACACGTATGTATAGTATCATGGAAGATCTAGACTTGCGTCCCCGTTATTTTTCGATAAAAGATACAACCATGATACCCAGATGATAAGCAGCATAAAGACCGAATATCTCAGAACCTCGGCAATCTATCAAACGAAATTTCGGTACTAAGACCATATGCCAATGAATGGTTCCCACCTGGTCTTCAGTCGATTTAAGATTTATATCACCCTGCACACTTTAAAATGATTGTGAGCCTACCGATACATCTTATATAGAGCTGCTTATCGTTTTTCATTTTAGGTTTTAAAGAGGTTTGGACAGACCACTGATGTACTATCATATTCTCTTTTTCTCGCCAGGAAACTCATTTTTGCTTTTCTATTGTTTTTGTGTTTTTGACATTTTTCAATGTTTTTGAATTTTCAAATTTTGGATTTACTCCCCCTAAAATCAACAAACTATGATAAATTTAAAAGACACAAAAATATTTACAAAAACGATTTCCGATGCTGGTTAACTCATGCTTGACCTTAATGCCGTTTACTAGTAATAAAAAGTCAAATCTTGATTTGTCAAATGCTTTGGTAAAAAGGTCGACACGTTGGTCATCGGTGTGGACCTTAACAACATTGATGAGTTTCATAATGAAACAATCACGTGTGAGGTGATATTCGAGATCAATGTGTCAGGTCAAAGAGTGCTGTATGAGATGATAATAATTCATAAAGTAGCTTAAATATCGACAAGAATAGGAGAGATTAGAAATTCAAAACCGTATCCTGCAACTGCTTCGTGCATTGCCAGGAATCTGAGCGCTCTCCCAAACTGGATATCCACCAGGTGTGGATTTCAAAGTCGATTTTTGCAGCTACTGAGAAATCTCTTGACAGCAACAAGATCATAAACCCCTGGGCCCGGCTGGTCTTCCACATTGTACCAGCGAAGGTCTTTGTCCTTCTCTTTTTCTTTGAGAGGAAGTGTGCGGTTGTTCAATCCACGCCAAGGCATCCGCACACCCGGTTGGTTTGTTCAACAAACACATTTTCTTCAATCACACCGTAGAGAAAAGTACCCTACACGTTCATCTTGTGGACTTTGAACTTCTTGTGGAAGAAAAAATCCATGAATCTTCGAAAAGCTTCAGACGTGCTACAGGCGCGTACTTTTCATTGGAATATTTCCTGAGGACCCGATCAAAAACCATAATAACCAATTTTGGCACATATCTCATCATGTCGAATTTTTCAACTTCATTCAACAACATTCTTTCATCAGACATTTTTGTCTTCTTTTCTCCTCTCTCCATCAAAGGCAACAATTTCTTCTGTCGCCTATCTTGTGTAAGGACACTCCACTATCAACAATCCTAAGACTATCAATAGTTCCTCCTGGAACATCCTACACACTCATTCAGAGATTAGTTGGAGAGGGGGACCCAAGCCATTGTGGTCTTGGGTCTTCCATTTTCATCAACAACAATAACTTCCACTTTTTGATGATTAGGAAATTGTGATGGTCCCTCTGAACTTGTGGTCAATTTAGGTTTCCATGTCTGTTGAGTTTTACCAGTTTGATTGTTTAACAATTTAACTTCGTGATTGTTTGAAGTTTTTGAAAATTTTGAGTTTTCTGGCTTAACTGAAACAGATTGTTTTTGAGCCACATCAGTTTTAAGTGCCTTTTCAATCACCTTGACTTGTTGGCGTTTCTGTTTCTTTTCCCTTTCTTTTACAAGACGGGGATCTTGTTTTACAGAAACAGATCGCTTTTGGTAATTTCGTTCACGGGGATCATCAACTTTGGCTTTTAATTTATGAAGATGCGGACAATTTCGAATTATATGTCCAATTGTACCACATTCAAAACATGATCTTCGTTCAACAAACCCCGAAGTATCATGTGATCGTCTTGCCGATAATGATGAACTTTGTGACCCCGAGGTACTAGGTTTTGAACTACTTGGTTCATTTCTTTTCAACACTATTGCTTGTTTAACAAAATCTAAGTTAGATTTGTTTTCAAAAGTTTCGATTTTGTCCGTTCCCTTTGATTTCACAAAGTTCACATTCTTGTTCTTCTTTTGATTCGGCTTCCTTTGACTTTGAGTCGTTGCTTTTCCTTTAGGTTTGGTATGATTTTGCTGTTTTGGCACTGTTGGTAATTTCTGATTTCCATATTGTTTTCGAACTTCAGCCTTTGGGATAGGTGGACACTGTGTTACTGTAACATGTGATCCTGTCTTTCCCAAAAACTTACTTGTCGAATTTTCAAAGACTTTACTGATTAAGGATTGATTAACATTCTTAATAGGAAAATCTTTGTCAGAATAGATTTTATCATCACCAACAAGAGTGTACAGCAAATCCACACTCTCAGACTCTTTTGCAGACGAGGACTTGATTGCAACAGTCTTAGCGGGTTTTGCAGGAGGATCACATAGAATATGATTCTCAAGAGGTATGTCCTCTTCTTTGATTACCGCATCAGACTTTGCTGAATCAGTATCATCAGATTCATCATCAGAAGAATCAGCATCCTCAATCACAACTGGAGAATCCTGATTCGGTTCAGCAGGAGACACACATGTATCTGCTGACACATCCGATTCTGATGATACTTCCTTCTTGTATCCGAGTCCTGTTGCAAATTCCTCAACGTCCAAAGGAACAGATGGTTCAAAGTAAGTTCTATCCTCCTCATCAGGCATGGCATCATAATTGTGTCTCACAGGTGGTGGACATTTCTTGTAACCTATGCATGTGACATCCCGTTTCTCTTTCTGAACGTCAATGATGTGATCCAACACATAGCTAGAGCTCAAATAACTGTCTAACTTAAGCTGGATCGCCTCACTTTCAGTTTTAACACAAGCCATCTCCTTTTGCATTATCTCAAGACGAGTGATATACAAATTTATGTCAGTTTGTTTTCTGGAAACCATTTTTGTCAGCTCGGTTTTATCTTTCTTTAATTTTTCAATCATCGATTTAAATTCCTTTTCATGGTTTTCATAAAACATGTTGGCTTCTGTGCACTTAGAAAGATCCACGGTCAACTTTTGATTGTGGATGAATGTCACATCATACTTGTTTTGCAAAGCCTCGTGTTTGCTTTGCAACTCACACCACTTAGCATTCAATGAAACATGTTTGTCTTGCAAGTCAAACAAACTAGCTTGTAAAGCATCATGTTTGCCTTGCAACTCAGACATGTTTGCTTCTAAATCAGAACATTTAACGCTTAATCTAGCACAATTATCACAATTAACAGCAGTGGGTTCATCGACACACACCTGACTGGAATCACTCTCAGATGTTGACCTTTCTGCATCAGAATCAACAACCTCCCTTGATGATTCATATTCAGATCCATCCTCGCTTGAACTTGAAGTTGTATCATCCTCAACTGAAGTTGAAACATCTTCATCTGAACTACTGTCATGTTCAGAACTGTCATTATTTCCCGAGGATTCACCATTGCTGGCATCTTTGACAATTTCAGCATACAACGCCGTCTTTGTCTGACTACAGTTCCTTGTATCAAGAGATGATGGTGCTACCGTAGAAGGATGGCACTGTGAGGCAACTGGTGGTAGTGGATTTCCATACAAGTCTGTGGTCGGAGCTGGCTTTACAGGAACTTGTATCGGAGTGCCATACAAATTTGTGCTTGTGACAAACGCCGTTGGTCTTGAGGAAGCTGGAAGTGGATTTCCATACAGATCAGTATTTTGTCGCATTGGTATTGCAGAAGTGGGTGCGGGATTTTTGGTCCATGAGGGAGACAAACTCGTATTTCTATACTTTCCTGTATCCGGAGACGGAGTACCATAATACATATCTGTATTTACCGGAGTACCCCAAATCGGATTCATTTTGAATGTTTGATGATGAATTCCTGATCAACACACTCGAAACAGACAGTTAAAACACTTATGAAAATATATATTTTTTTTTTAATCACAAGTATCGACGAAAATGAAATGTGATCAGGTCCGACGAAAATGAAGCCCAAATAGAAGCCCAAATTTTTATGTGAGCCCAATTCTTGTGCGAGTAATAAAGTCTTGTGCGAGCATTTAATCTTGTGCGACTGAATAACCTTGTGCGAATGAATAAATGTTTTGCAACTAAGTCATCTTGTGCGACTAATAAGAAGAAGTGTGTCTTGAGTGATGATAATCTTGTACGTTCCACCTATCTTGTGCGATTTAAATGAGCAGCCCAAACAAACAGAATTTAAATGTTGTAATGGAAGCCCACTATAGAAGCCCACTTCTTGTGCGAGTATCCAGATCTTGTGCGAGGAACTGTGTTGTGTGATTCAACTAACTTGTACGTTCCAACTTCTTGTGTGATTGAAAATGTTGTGCGATTGAAACAATTGACTTTTATCACCTGACACAAAGTACACCAACTCTCGGCTTACTGTTTCCAACACACAAACCACATGATGATGTCTTTCCAATATTATAATCCTTTTAACAATTTTCACGACACAAACACTTTCACCAATAACTTTCAAAGATCAAAAAGGATAAAACTTTGAAGAACACTTGAATATGTGTTGAAGATATGAAGAACAACCCAGAAAATTTGAATTTTCCGGTTAACCGACAACTTTCCGAAACCCGATTTTGCCCGAAACTTCACTAAAAACCTTAACACACCATTCACAAATCAGTTTTAAGCAAGGTTTGTTGATGAACTAGCAGCCAAACATCAGAAATTTCAAAGATATGAGCTGATTTTTCCGAAAAATATGAACTTCAAACACCCGGAAAACACCCGAAAACGCTCGGTTTTAACAAGGAGAAGAGCCAAGGCTCTGATACCACTTGTAGGTCCGGCTAGGGGAGGATCTAGTCGCCTACTCCTTGTGTACGAACCAACCCGGTTGTGCGGAATCCAACCGGAAATGGCAAACCGAGAACGAACACGACAAGAACACGAGATACAAGACCCGAAGATTCAATGTTTAACACACTTGTATATTTATGATAAGAGTTCGAGTACAAGATGATACAACATCCGGTTAAACACAAACACACTGAAACTTCTCTCTCGGTTCTCTCCGGTGCTCACTTGTGCGCTGCCTTGTCTTATTGTTTTTCACACCCTGATTTCAGCATGTATATATATGTTCTGACTTGTGCGATTGGGCTTAGATCACTTGTGCGATTGGTTTGGAGTTCGGCCCAATGTTGGTGGCCCAAGGAATCTGATTGGACCAAATTACATAACACATGCACGTACATATTGCATATTTCATGAATTTGTATTTAGTCAACATGAGTGACATCATCATGACATCACCAAGGTGATGTCATGGTGATGTGTCGACGGGAAAAGGCCGCGACGCTTCGCGCTTCGCGTGTCGAGCTCTGGGACGCACGACGGAGGAATGTCGTGGCGTCGGGCTTGAGCCGAACCTAACCGGGTCGAACCGAATCGAGTTGAACCGAACCAAGTCGCGTCCATATAATATGTATCAACAAATATTAACCTATGAAAAAATTATAGCCGTTTGAAAATCAAGGGGGAAGGAGTTATTTATTTATTTAAACCAAACGACTAGCAACAATTTCCACGTAACAAACAATTGCTATTTAATTAACAACTACCTTTAATAGTCACTTATGTAGATGCAGGGGATATGAGAGATGAATGGCTAGTAGTGGGGCCTCTTCCTTCACACCTTTCTTTCAATTTTGGGCATCCAACAATACTCAAACTCAAAAGTGAAGGTAAAAGCGTCTCTGGTAGATCGTTCACCTTTGGGCAGCTGTAAATGGTGAGATGTTGAAGGGATGTGAGGTGTTGGAGTCCCATTGAAACTGATTCCAGATTATCAAATTTCCATATGCTAAGATTAGTAAGAGAAGAAGGGAAAAGGTGGGACAATTGACTAAAATTCCTCACATCGGGTTCACCATATAAAGATAGGTGAACAAGGGAAGCTGGGAAACGGTTTTAATCAAACAACCTGGCCAAACTGAGCCAGTTTTGCTAAATAAAAAAGAACAAAGGTACACCTCTACTAAATTCTATAGATGGGACCAGTTGGGCGTAATAACATGCCTTAAATGTAAACCAGTTGGGCTTCCAAGCTCCAACATTAGAATAGTACTGGGCCAGGCCCAAACTAGAAAGAAACCAGGAGCCCAAAACTTTAAAAATAAATAATTAGCGGGGTGGCGATGTTAATTGTTACCTGAGGGTGTGAGCAGCGGTTCAATGAAGTGTCGCCGGAAAAACAACTGCCGTCAATGAAGCCATTGGCTGTGATGGGTTTACAAATCCGATAGGATGTGAAGGTGGTGGTACGATGTCGTTTTTCCTCCGGTGCACGGCAGGAAATTTCTTTCCATTGACTACAGAAGAAAGAAGAAGAAGAAGAAAGTAAGGGTTATTTATTTGAAACAACGACTAGCAATTATGTCAATGTAAGAAACAATTGCTATTTAATTAACTACCTTTTTTTAGTCTGTTATGTAGATGCGGGGGATATGAGAGATTCGGGGCCAGTAGTGGGAGCCTCTTCCTTCACACCTTTCTTTCAATTTTGGGCATTCAATGATGCTTAGACTCAAAAGTGAAGGTAACAGCGTCTCTGGTAGATGTTTCATCTCTGGGCAGCGGGAAATGGACAGATGTTGAAGGGAGGTGAGGTCTTGGAGTCCGGTTGAAAGTGATTCCAGTTTATCAAAATATAATATTTCCAGAGATGTAAGAGAAGAAGGGAAAAGGTGGGACAATTGACTAAAATTCCTCACATCTGGTTCACCCCATAACTCTAGTTTAACAAGGGAAGCTGGGAAATTCTGATTGCCCCATTTTGAGATGGGCTTTTTCAACCCCCCTATTCTAAGGGAACACAAATTGGGAGGCCAAAGCCCACGAGGAAAGGAAGCATCGATCATTGGATAGTTTCTGATAGTCATATCAATTAACATGGTGAGATTGGATAGCTGAAGGTCAGGAAATGACTCCAGATTTTCACAATGCCATATGCTCCAACTGATTAGATTTGGTAGCTGCAGGTCACCAAATGCCTTCATGTTTTTGCAACTATCTATAAACAAATGTGTGAGATTTGGCAGATGGAGGTTAGGAAATGACTCTATGCTTTCACAATCTTCTATTGTCAACCTGGTGAGGTTTGATAGCTCAAGGTCAGAAAATGAAAATGACTGTATGCTTTTACAACCTTGTATGCGCAACGAGGTGAGATTTGGCAGCTGATGAATATCAGAAAATAACTCCATGTTTTTACATTTACTTATTGTCAAAGAGGTGAGGTGAGTGGAGTTACTCAATTGATTTATTGATTTCAGATTTCCACAACCATGTATAGCAAGTGACTTGAGATTCTGCCCTCCTCCACCTGTTGTTGTTGCTCTTGGGAAGGACACATGTCTAACTGACCTACACCCACTGATAAATAAACCCTCAATGCTATTTGGACAACACAAACGCTCCATACTAACACATGAGTTTATATCCAACATCCTAAGAGATGATAGGAGGTTGCTCCCAATCTTATCCTCATCCTCCTCTTTCTCTCCTAAACTCACCAATTTTTTACATTCAAATACCTCCAGTTCCTTTAAATTTGTAAGAACTTTACTTGCCTCTGCATCTGATTCCCACAGGTATCTTATCTCATCACAATTTTGTATGCATAGCTGTTGGTGCACTTGTGTCTGTACTTTGTCTGTATTTTGTCTTGTTACTGAACGATGTCTTTGTTAGTCTGTAAGTTTGACCAAGTCAACCATCCTCCGGTTTGACTTGGCCAAACAGTCAACATTATGTTTGTAAGATGGCTGAGTCGAAGGATGGTCATCGAAGGATCACTTGTATCCTTCGATGATGATGAGCTCGATAGATGGACCTTCGATAGATGGACCACGAAAGATCCCATCTTTCGTGGTACATGTTGATCGTTCGAGCTGTTCCTGGTCGAAAGATGATCTTTGATCTTTCGACCGGTCTGCATGATCCTTCGACCAGACCTGCTGGTTTGGGTATAAATACCCGTGTGTTGTGTTCATTTCGACAGTTAGATAAGCAGAGACAGAAAGAGGAAGACAGTTAGACACGGATAGGGAAAACAGAACACACACACACACTAGAGAGTTTGCAAGACTGATTTGTAAACATTGAGCTGTAACTGGACCTTTCATACGTTTAATACAAGTGGTGTTAATCATTGAGTCTTGTGTGTTGATTATTTGCGTGTTCTATCTCGGTTTGCTATTTCGGTTGGATTCCGCACAACCGGAGTGGTTCGTATACAAGGATTAGGCGACTAGATCCTCCCCTAGCCGGACCTACAAGTGGTATCAGAGCCTTGGCTCTTATCCTTGTTAAAACCGAGGTGTTTCTTGCTGTTTTTCGGGTTTAAAAAGTTTATATTTTCTGGAAAAACTTGTTAAAATCGGGTTTCGGTTTGTTGTCGGTTTGCAGAAATATTCATATTTCTGGGTTTGTTCTTCTTATCTTCAACCGAAATCTTAAGTGTTCTTGGTAGTTTTCACCCTTTGATCTTAAAAATTTTTAAACTTCAAAGTGTTTGTGCATTGGAAAGTGTAAACTGATTAAAATATTTGGTCATTACCTGGTTGGTGAAACCTGCATGTTCAGAAGATATGGTCTGAACATACTTTCTGCCGAAAGTTCTTACCAACCCGTCAACTTTTCACCAACCTGTCACATTTGTCAACCGTGTCAGAGCTGTTCGAAAGATATCATTCGAAGTCGAAAGATCATCTTTCGACCAAAGGAGGTTCGACAGATAGTCATCATTCGAGCATCCTTCGAAGTGTGAGACTTATCTTTCGTTCCAAGGAATATTTTCGAAACATACATCTTTCGATCTTCTGCTCATTTTCGAAAGACTAGGATCCTTCGACTGGGGAGTCTTTCGAAGTCATCTTTCGTGTTGATCTTTCGGTCTACAGTACTTTTTCGAAAGATAAGGATCCTTCGGTTGGAAAATCTTTCGAAAACAATTGTTCGAAACTCAACAGTGATCTTTCGAACACTGTTGATCCTTCGAACAGGTGTTGATCTTTCGATCATTAGTCTGTTTGTGCTTAACAGTTTGTGTTTTTCAAGTCTCTCGACAGGTATCCTTCGGCTGGTGTAACAATTTGTTTCTTGATCAAAAATGAATTCTATGTGGGGTGTTCCTGTAAATACCGAGATGTATTTTGGTACTCCGGCTCCAGATTCGGGTTCGCAAGCTAATGCTACAACTACCGGTCAATGGGCATTCGTATCAAATCAAGCTCCCAGTGTTCAAAGCATTTTGCTAAGCGAAAGTGAAACGGGAAGTTTGAATAGGCCTCCAAAGTTGATGCATTTAAGTGAATATCCGGGATGGTTTGGTAGATTTCATACATACGTCCTTGGTCAAAATACAGAATTGTGGTTGAGATTCATCACAGATTTCGATCAAACAATAGAGGTTGCTGCATCATCTGCTGCCACGTTTGCAGATCTTACGGAAGATCAGAAGAAGGTTTATGATCTGGAAAAGAAGGCATACGCCATTCTGACTCAGGCATTAAGCAAAGATATTTATCATCAATTTGTCAGTCACAAGACAACGAAGAGGTTGTGGGACGCATTGAAAACAAGGGGCGTGGGAAATGAAGCGACACGTCAATTAAGAAAAGACCTGCTAAAGAAAGAGTTTGATGGTTTTACCTGCATGCAGAATGAATCTTTAGGAGATTTGACAAGTCGATATACTCATTTGCTGACTGAATTGGTAAATATTGGGGTAGTAAAATCTTCAGCAGAGATAGTGAAGAAGTTTGCAGATGCACTGCCACCTCAATGGAATAATTTCTTAGAAATCCTGAAGTACAATGGCACTTTGGATACAACAAACTTCGGTGACTTTGCTCAACTCCTGGAAAACAAGAATCAGGAAGAAACTCTCAAGGCTAAAAGAGTTCCAGTTCCACAAAATCCTGAAATGTATTATGGAGTTTCTGGCACTTCTACAAAACCTTCCTCACATGCTCCAATTCAAACAGCATTTGTATCTAGCACTAGCTTGTATGGCACTCCTCCTCCAACAACAGACATATATGGAAATCCGCTTCCCCAATCAGTGCCACAACAGCAAAGCCAACAACCTATCAGAGCAACTGATATATTCGGAAATCCACTTCCTCCTCAACAGCAACAGCAAGCTTGTTATGGAAGTACATCATCTGCTGGTCAACAATCAAAGCCAAATAAAGTACGGCTCGACACCTCAAGCTTTTCTAAAGTCAGTGTGGAAGTAGCAAAGGAACACATGGAGCTGCTAAACACTGTGGTGAGCGCATACTGTGGATTAGTGGAAGGTCAGATTGGCAACATTAATCTGACGCAAGAAGACTATCAGCAGATAGACAAGGAAGAGATGGAGATGATGGATATTAAGTGGGCCTTTGCCAGTGCTGTTAGGCGAGCAAAGGATTTCATGGAAAGAACAGGCCGAACCAGCTTGGAAAGCAAGAAGGACACCAAGTATGGGTTTGATAAGCAGGCCGTCAAGTGCTTCAATTGTGGTGAACGTGGTCATTTTAAAAGGGAATGTACAAGGCCATCTCAACATGGGAACCAGAATCCCTTCAGAAGTCAAGGAAACAGGGCTAATCAGAACCAAGCGAGGAACAATGATCGCACACTGGTGCCTGTCAACAACCAGAATCAACCAGGACCATCAAATGCCAACCAGGCACTTGTGGTTCAGGTAGACGAAGGTTGTGATTGGTCAATTCAATTGGGAAACGATGCACCAGATGGAACAGCCTGTTTTGCTGAAGTGGTCAATGATCTTAAACACGCCAGTGGTGGAGAATCTTCCACCAATGGTAGTGAATCTTCTGAAGATGAAGACTCCTCCGGTTATAGTGGAAGTTCAGATGAAGAGTCATCCGCTTCAGGGAATGATCAGGAAGATGACACATCAGCTGCGTCAGTCGATGCAAATATTGATGAGCTTTTGGAGGAAGCTGCAGCAGGAATTCAAAGAAGATCTATTTTGGTGGATCAAGCTGCTTATTCTTCGTCTTCTCTCCATTCAGCCTTTATGGCGAATGTCGACAGTTCATCAAGTCAGGTATGTGTCGACGAACCCACTTCTGTTAGCTGTAGTAACTGTGATAGTTTGCATGTTAGATGTGCTGAGTTGGAAGCAAACATGTCTGAGTTGCAAGGCAAACACGATGCTTTACAAGCTAGTTTGTTTGAATTGCAAGACAAACATGTTTCTGTGAATGATAGGTGGTGTGAACTGCAGAGCAAACACGAGGCTTTGCAAGAGAAATATGATGTGACATTTATTCATAATCAGAAATTGACAGTTGATATTTCAAAGTGCACTGAAGCCAATATGTTTTATGAAAACCATGAAAAGGATTATAAATCAATGATTGAAACATTGAAGAAAGATAAAACAGAACTGACAAAAATGGTTTCCAGAAAACAAACTGACATTAATTTGTATATATCTCGTCTTGAGGTGATGCAAAAAGAAATGGCTTGTGTTAAAACTGAAAGTGAGGCGATCCGACTCAAGTTAGACAGTTATTTGAGTTCTAGCTATGTGTTGGATCACATCATTGACATTCAGAAAGAGAAAAAGGATGTCACATGCATAGGTTACAAGAAATGTCCACCACCAGTGAGAAACAATTTTGATGCTTTGCCTGATGAGGAGTATAGGACTCACTTTGAGCCATCTGTTCCTTTGGACGTTGAGGAATTTGCAGCAGGGCTCGGATACAAGAAAGAAGTATCGTCAGATTCAGATGTGTCAGCAGATACATTTGTAACTGCTGAACAGAATCAGGATCCTCCAGTTGTGGTTGAGGATGTTGATTCTTCTGATGATGAGTCTGATGATACTGATTCGGAAAAGTCTGATGCAGTGATCAAAGAAGAGGACATACCTCTTGAGAATCATATCCTATGTGATCCTCCCACAAAACCTGCTAAGACTGTTCCAACCGAGTCCACATCAGCAAAAGAGTCGGAGAGTGTGGATTTGCTGTACACTCTTGTTGGTGATGATAAGATCTATTCAGACAAAGATTTTCCTATTAAAAATGTTAATCAATCTTTAATCAGTAAAGTCTTTGAAAATTCAACAAGTAAGTTTTTGGGAAAGACAGGACCACATGTTACAGTCACACAGTGTCCTCCTATCCCAAAGGCTGAAGTTAGAAAACAATTTGGGAACAAGAAATTACCAACAGTGCAAGCACAGCAAAATCATACCAAATTGAAAGGTAAGACACCGACTCAAAATCAAAGGAAGCCGAATCAGAAGAAGAAGAAGAATGTGAACTTTGTGAAATCGAAGGG
The DNA here is from genome assembly GCA_030545235.1 of Helianthus tuberosus. Lineage (NCBI taxonomy): Eukaryota > Viridiplantae > Streptophyta > Magnoliopsida > Asterales > Asteraceae > Helianthus > Helianthus tuberosus. The sequence continues at coordinate 230,668,684 of CM060423.1, read as the reverse complement.
AACGGACAAAATTGAAAAGTTTGCAAATCAATCTAACTTAGATTTTGTCCAGAAAGTAACAGTGATGAAAAGGAATGAACCAAGTTGTTCAAAACCTAGTACCTCGGGATCACAAAGTTCATCATCGGCAAGACGACCACATGATACTTCGGGGTTTGTTGAACGAAGATCATGTTTTGAATGTGGAACAATCGGGCACATTGTTCGAAATTGCCCGTATCTTCATAAACAAAAAGGCATAGTTGATGATCCCCGTGGCCCAACTGACCGCAAGCGATCTGTTTCTGCAAAACAAGATCCTCGACTCATAAGAGAAAGGGAAAAGAAACAGAAACGCCAACAGGTCAAGAAACTTGAAAAAGAAATTAAAACCGATGTGGTTCACAAACCATCTGTTTCAGTTAAACCAGAAAATTCAAAGTTTTCAAAAACTTCAAACAATCAAACTGGTAAAACTCAACAGACCTGGAAACCAAAAAGGGTTATTGAATCAGGGGGACCATCACAATTTCCAAATCATCAAAAAGTCGAAGTTATTGTTGTTGATAAAAATGGAAGACCCAAGACCACAATGGCTTGGGTCCCCATCTCCAACTAATCGATTGAGTTTATGTGCAGGGTGTTCCAGGAGGAACTATCAGTAGTCATTGGATTGTTGATAGTGGGGCATCCAGGCACATGACAGGCGACATGAAGCTTCTCTACGACGTCAAATCTATTAGAGGAGGTTATGTTGCTTTTGCTGGAGATAAGGGCGGATATATAACGGGTGAAGGAATGATTTCCAACGGGGTTGTTAGCTTTGACAAGATCAACTTTGTGCAACAACTTGATCACAATCTTCTTAGTGTTTCTCAAATTTGTGACAAGCAGTTCTCAGTACACTTTGATGCTAATGGATGTTATGTGCTGAAACCCGGCTTCAAAATTCCAAAAGAATGGATTCTCTTGTCGGCTCCAAGGATAAATGATCTGTATGTCCTCGATATGAGCCAAGCTATCACAACGTCTGCACAAGCAACTTGTTTCGTTTCAAAAGCCACAGAAAAAGACACAATCTCTTGGCACAGACGAATGGGACACATTCACTTACGCAAAATGAATCATTTGGTATCAAATGAATTGGTGAATGGTGTTCCTCTCAAAAATTTCCATCTTCAAGACGTCTGTGTTTCGTGCCAAAAAGGAAAACAAACGAAGAAGCGACACCCGACAAAGAAAGTCAACACGGTGGCTGTTCCTCTTGAACGCTTGCACATGGATTTGTTCGGTCCTGTCAAGCACAAAAGCATTAGGAATGATCAATATTGCCTCGTGATTACTGATGATTATTCAAGATTTTCGTGGGTGGCGTTCATGGCACACAAGAGTGAAACCTTCGGTATTATTAAAAACTTGATCATTCAGATTGAGAATCTTTACAACTTGAAGGTTAGGCGGATACGTAGCGACAATGGTACTGAATTCAAAAATCATGCCATGGCGGAGTTTTGCACTTCAAAAGGTATTCTTCACGAATTTAGTGCAGCTTATACTCCTCAACAGAATGGCGTCGCTGAACGTAAGAACCGCACATTGATCGAGACTGCTAGGACTATGTTGGTAGAGTCGCAGCTACCCATTCCATTCTGGACTGAAGCTGTGTCCTCTGCATGCTATACGTTGAACCGAGTCCTTACAGTCAAAAGGCACAACAAGACCTGCTTTGAGCTTATCAACAAACGGAAACCAGACTTGTCCTATCTTGAACCGTTTGGAGCTCCTTGCACAATTATCGATCCTAATGGAAAGTTTGGGGCAAGAGCAATTGAGGGATACTTTCTTGGGTATTCCACCCCGAACTTAAGAGTCTGGAATCTAGAGACTAAAAGGGTCGAGGAATGGTCTGAAGTCAGAGTACAAAGGCACACTTTACCAGTTAGAAATCCTGGTCAGCCTTGGATGTTCGAGTACGATGACTTTTTCAATTCGATCAATGTTGAAGCCGTTGAAGAAAATGCTGCGGCAAGGATGTTTTTCGAGAGTGACAACGCAACAGATTCACCGTTGGTTCGTCCCATTATAGTCAATCAAGAACCATCTTCGGTGAACAATAATGCTCTCGACAATGAGGATTTTCAAGATGCTACCGAATTGAACGAATCTTCAGAGGATGATGAATTTCTAGATGCAGATCAAGAAGCTCCAACAGCAGTTCATGGTATTTCAGAGGGTACACCTCCAGTGGATGTCCCTAGAACAGCTAAAACTTCTGCATCATCCTCTTCGTCAATTCCGGGCCTTGAATTGATTGTTGATCTGAATCTCAACAATCTGGGTACAAATATTCCAGTTCAAGATAATCCAGAAACAAGGATTCACAATACCCATCCTCAACAAAACATCATAGGAAATGTACAAAGTGGCGTTCAAACAAGAAACATGTTGCGGAACAACAACAATGCAGGCTTGTATGCAACTATCCGAGAATCTGGTCAACAGAATGATTGGTCTTTCGCGTGTTATGTCTCACAGGAAGAACCAAGAACTTGGAAAGATGCTTTGAAAGATAGCTCATGGGTTGAAGCGATGCAGGAAGAACTGCAACAATTCCAGAAGCTTGGTGTCTGGAAACTGGTAGAGAAACCTGCTGGTTATAAGAAGATTGGTACCCGTTGGGTGTTTAAATGCAAGAAGGATGACCGTGGAATCGTTATCCAGAACAAAGCAAGGCTAGTCGTTCAAGGTTTTCGTCAGATCGAAGGAATCGACTACAACGAAGTATATGCACCTGTTGCACGTCTAGAAGCAATTCGGATCTTTCTGGCTTATGCCTCATTCAAAGGTTTCAAGGTATACCAGATGGACGTGAAGAGTGCTTTCTTACATGGTGTGGTGGAAGAAGAGGTGTACGTCGAACAGCCTCCAGGTTTTGAAGATCCTATCCATCCCGATCGGGTTTGGTTGCTCAACAAAGCTCTATATGGTCTACATCAAGCACAGCTAGCTTGGTACGCAACCTTATCTAATTATCTGCTGGAGAATGGATTTCGCAGAGGTCTTATCGACTGTACTCTTTTCATCAAAGAACAAGATGGAGATCTTCTACTGGTACAGGTATACGTTGATGATATTATTTTTGGTTCTACTAATGATGTTTTGTGTAGGGATTTCGAGCGCGTTATGCAGGATAAATTCGAGATGAGTGATATGGGGGAAATGACCTTCTTTTTGGGCCTACAAGTACAACAAACAGAGTCTGGGATATTCATCCATCAGACTAAATATGTTGGTGACATCTTGAGCCGGTTCCAGATGTCTGATGCAACGCCCATCGGTACCCCATTGCCACAAAATCACGGAATTACTCCAGACTTGAAGGGTCAAGATGTTAGCCCCTCATACTACCGCGCGATGATCGGATCTCTTATGTACCTCACAGCATCAAGACCAGATATAATGTACCCAACGTGCCTGCTTGCCAGATATCAAGTGAACCCGAAGGCCTCACATCTTGCAGCTGTAAAAAGGATTTTTCGTTATTTGAAGGGTTACCCTGACACCGGTCTGTGGTACCCTAGGGATAATAACTTTGACTTGATCGCATTCAGTGATTCTGATTTTGGCGGATGCAAAATCGACGGCAAATCCACAACGGCTGGATGTCAGTTTTTGGGAAATCGCCTAGTCACATGGCAGTGCAAGAAGCAGACGTGCGTCGCTACATCAACGTGCGAAGCTGAATACATTGCTGCCTCAAGTTGTTGCTCCCAAGTCCTGTGGATACAACAGCAAATGCGTGATTACGGTTTTGAATTCCTAACTACTCCTATTTACGTTGATAATTCTGCCGCCTTACAGATCACTAAAAATCCTGTGCAGCATTCAAAGACTAAGCACATCGACATTAAGTATCACTTCATACGTGATTGCTTTGAGAAAAGGCTAATCGATGTTGCTTATGTCCACACCGATGACCAACGTGCCGACCTTTTTACCAAAGCATTTGACAAATCAAGATTTGACTATTTATTATTGGTAAATGGCATTAAGGTCAAGCAAGAGTAAAACCAACATCGGAAAATCATTTTTGTAAATACCTTTGTGTTTTAAATTTGTCTTAGTTTATTGATTTTAGGGGGAGTAAATCCAAATTTGAAAATCCAAAAACATTGAAAAATTTCAAAAACACAAAAACAATAGAAAATCAAAAATGAGTTTCCTGGCGAGCAAAAGAGAAAGTGATAGTACATCAGTGGTCTGTCTAAACCTCTTTAAACTTTAAATGCAAAGCGATAAGCAGCTCTATATAAGATGTATCGGTAGGCTCACAATCATTTTAAAGTGTGCAGGGTGATATAAACTTAAATCGACTGAAGACCAGGTGGGAACCATTCATTGGCATATGGTCTTAGTACCGAAATTTCGTTTGAGAGATTGCCGAGGTTCTGAGATATTCGGTCTTTATGCTGCTTATCATCTGGGTATCATGGTTGTATCTTTTACCGAAAAATAACGGGGACGCAAGTCTAGATCTTCCATGATACCATACATACGTGTACATATTGCATACGACCTCAATAAGTGATAAACAATCACATGTCCAATCAAATAAGTGATATTATATCACAAATTCTTTCCGGGTGTCAAGTTCGTCTCTCTGCTGTACGAAAGTACTGACCTGTTCACGGACTTGCTCCTGTGCCCTCATGCATCTGAAAATCAAGTTCCTCATCAATAAGTGATTATATCACATAGGGCTTGTTTTCAATTCAAAATAAGTGAGTTTCTCACATCATATACGGTCAAACAGATGATAATCGGTATACTCACCGGTAAGATGAATCCCTCGTGCATACCTTGATACGGGAATGTGTCGTGATGTGGATGAACACCGGTCGGTAAGTATAAATCATACCTTAACGTATCCCCTCGCCATGATTACATCTGATAAGTTGAGCTTAAGTGGACAACAATACCGATAATTGTTATAGGATGCTTATCTTAATGTTAACTAATTGAACAAAGAGAGTGTTTTGACATGACCGTACACTGATATGATTCTCTTACCCTCGAAACTCGCAAAAAGAATGTCTGTATATATTTATTTACTGCTTTCAGTCTTTACATTTGAAATATTCAAAAATACCAAAAAGATTTTAGGCGTGTTTTAATATAAACTTTATAAAAGCCAAAAAGATTTTGTTTCTATTTTATTTTCGATCGTACGATGTTGGAGCTCGAGTCTTCGTTACCTGAAACCTGAACGAAAACCGAAAACGACTAAATCTTCATAAACGGTCAAAATTTGCAGAGTGTTGAAAGTTAAAATTGAAATTGATAAAATTTGTTAAACTTTCAAACTGTCGGACGGTGTTTGCTTAAACAATGGTCACATGTGTGTCGTTTGCTTATGATATTCCAGGCGGTTGTTCTCATTACGCGTTTAGATTTCTTGCATGTGCAGATTCTAAAGGCTAGGAGAACATGGACGATGACAAGCTTCGGAATGAAGACACAACGTGAAGGCACTCAAATGATGAAGATGATCGAGTTGCCGCTGACCATCATCAACACCACAAGGATCTCACTTCATAAAGATAAAGACTTTCACGAACATAACTCAAGGGGGAGCTTATGTTAAGGGGGAGTTTGTCAACACACTTCCTACATAAAACGGGGAGTTTGTTGGTACACTTTCTGCTTTCAAGACGTGAAGACTTTAAAGATCCTCCGACATTGAAGACGTGAAGAGACGTCAAAGACTTGAAGACACGAAGGACCTACAAGAATGAAGATCAAGACAAAACTATCTCGAAGATCGAGACAAAGCTACAGCCAAGGGGGAGTTTGTTGGTGCACTTGTGTCTGTACTTTGTCTGTATTTTGTCTTGTTACTGAACGATGTCTTTGTTAGTCTGTAAGTTTGACCAAGTCAACCATCCTCCGGTTTGACTTGGCCAAACAGTCAGCATTATGTTTGTAAGATGGCTGAGTCGAAGGATGGTCATCGAAGGATCACTTGTATCCTTCGATGATGATGAGCTCGATAGATGGACCTTCGATAGATGGACCACGAAAGATCCCATCTTTCGTGGTACATGTTGATCGTTCGAGCTGTTCCTGGTCGAAAGATGATCTTTCGACCGGTCTGCATGATCCTTCGACCAGACCTGCTGGTTTGGGTATAAATACCCGTGTGTTGTGTTCATTTCGACAGTTAGATAAGCAGAGACAGAAAGAGGAAGACAGTTAGACACGGATAGGGAAAACAGAACACACACACACACTAGAGAGTTTGCAAGACTGATTTGTAAACATTGAGCTGTAACTGGACCTTTCATACGTTTAATACAAGTGGTGTTAATCGTTGAGTCTTGTGTGTTGATTATTTGCGTGTTCTATCTCGGTTTGCTATTTCGGTTGGATTCCGCACAACCGGAGTGGTTCGTATACAAGGATTAGGCGACTAGATCCTCCCCTAGCCGGACCTACAATAGCTCTTCAACAGCCCAAAAATTCACTATGACACCTCTCCACACCTCATCCGTAAGCCCTAAAATTGATTTTATTTCCAATTTAGTGATTGATGAAGCTGCTTGAACCAGACTTCTCAGCACACTTTCACCACATCCCTCTATCCTAAAAACTCTTAGTGAAGGTAATGCTTCAACTGAGACATCAATCAAATTGGGACAATTTCTTATTTGAAGCTCTCTAAGGCATGGAAACATTACCTCGCCATTGGTTGACCATACCTCCCAACTCGACATATCTTCAAACCTTAGAATTTCAAGTGAAGGGAAGGTAACATCAGTACTCCTACTTAACTCCAAACTTATGACTTTAACATCATCCATTCCTTGAATCAACAACTCCTTAAGTGAAGGTAACCGCCCAAGCAGCGGTAGAGATGTACATTTTCTACAACCCCGTAGCGACACATGAACCAATTGATGAAAAGACGAATCCCCAACCCAATTCGGAAACTCTATTCCCTTATAATACTTAACCTCAAGCATTTTCAACTTATCACTTTGGGGCTTTAACTCATTGAGAATATCCTTCTCAAGTGTTTCCCTTCCTGAAACATCATCCCATTTCAACTCTAACTTATTAATCCCTTTTAAAGATAAGTTCGCCTCTCGTGCATGCATTGAGCTTTGTACTTTGTTCAACCCCTCTATGGAAATTTCCCCATGGAGATCCTTTAATCCCTTAATCTCAGTAATTGCGAAGCCATTGTTTCCTTCAATGATAATTTTAGTGAGAGTTTGTAGGCTTTTCAACTCACCAACCCCCAAGGGCAACTTTTTCAGACATGGAGTATCTCTCATGTCAAAATGCCTTAACTTTTTTAGCTTTAAAAAGCTTTTAGGCAACTTGGTCAAACTCACACATCCAAAAACTATCAATGTTTCTAAATTATAAAGATTACCAACATTGTCCGGCAACTCTTCGATATCAGTTTTAGATAGATTAAGATACCTCAGGTGCTTCAAACTACCAATGGAATTCGGTACCTCATTTATACTAAAACGACTCAAACAAAGAACCCTTAATAACGGTAACTCAGGAAGTAAGTCAACCAAAATCTTGCTGGATAAGTAGAACTCGTCCCAACTTTGATCGACCCCAACATATACCCCTAACAATGTTCTCAAACCTTTAGCACTCTTGAAGGCCTCAAACTTGTGGTAAGCTACATATTTATCACGAATAAATGACATGTGGCGGTACTTTGCTAAATCTTCCGTCGCCATCCGATTGTCATCCCTTGAAAAGAACTCTCCGGCAACAAATGTGGCCAAATCATTCATCAGGTCATGCATCACAAATAACGGTTCCTCATTTGGTGATTGTTGAAAAAATGACCTTGATAATAACTCTTCAAAATATTCATAACCAAGGCGTTCTGGTGACTTGGCTGCATTTGATTTGTACAAAAACCCTTCGGCCAGCCACAACAGGACTAACTCTTTTTTGTCAAACAAAAAGTCCTTAGGAAACAAGGAGCAATATGCAAACAACCGCTTCAAATTTGCAGAAAGTTCATGGTAGCTTAACATAATGGCAGGAAAAATCACCTTCCAATCTGCAGAAAAATCACCAACACTTTTTGAATCCCATATCTTACTATTCAACACCTCATCCCATTTTTCTTCATCTGTTTTAGCTCTCAGCAGCCTTCCAATTGCCTTTAAAGCCAAAGGCAAACGACCACACTTTTCCACAATACGCTCACCCTTTGGTCTGAGTGTTGGGTGTGAATCAAAGTTGTCTACGCCCAATGCATGTAAAGCAAATAAAGACAAAGCATCTTCAGATGACAAAGTCTCAAGATGGTCTAGATTATCAAAACCTAGCATCTTAAGCAATTGCTCCTTGCGAGATGTCATGATTACCTTACTTCCACGAGCCCCTGAATGAAATGGGAGCACTAGGTTTTCCCAATCATTAAAGTTTTCATGCCACACATCATCTAGTACTAGTAGAAACCGTTTGTCCTTAAGTTTCTCTTTAAGAGCCACTTGAAGCTGATTTAGATCTTCAAATTCCTTGTTTTCGTTGGACACAGCTTGAAAGATGGTTTTGGTTATCTTAGAGATATCAAAATCATCAGAGACACAAACCCATGCGTGGAGTTCAAACCGACCCTTCACTTGTGTATCATTATACAAAAATCTAGCTAGAGTGGTCTTACCAACCCCACCCATACCGACTATGGGTAAGACGCTGAAGTTTTCTTTGGATGGCTCATCTTGCAATAGCTTGTTGAGCAATTTTTCTTTCTCCTTTTCTCGTCCAATGACATCAGATTCTAGCAAAGAGGTTTCGTTTCCTCTATTGTTGTTTTTTGGCTTTTCATCTTTCACAATCAAACCTAGCTCAGCTTTTGCCTTATATAGTTGTTGCAACTGGGTGGTAATACTATCTAACTTGGGACTCAACCTATGGCTTAGTGAGAAGTTTGTGCAGCAAGTTGGGATGAGCTTTCTTACCATACTGGTGCTTGCTTCTGATTCCGGGGTCAGCTCACGATGCATAGCTTCAGTAGCCACATCATCGAGCACGTCATCGATATCGTAAGCCAAATGTTGGAGACTATTGAGCCATAGTCTGACAGATTCATCAGTTATTTCCTTGTGTGAAGCATCGTTAAGCAGAGCTTGGATCTGGGACAAGGTGAGCCCCAATTGCTTGAGTTCCGAGTGAATATTTTGAGAGCGAGCATATTTCTTGAAGGCTTCATCGGCTAGCTTCTCAAAAATGACATTGACGAGGGCAGCAGCAGCGGCTTCAGCCATTGTTAACAGACAGTGAAGAGGTTTACTGGAAATTGGTATGGTATGAGAGTGGTTGGTCTGGTCTGTAAGCTATGAATGTTAACAAGATGAGAGTGAAGATAAGATAAGAAAGAAAGGAGTGTTGTGTTGTGATTGGAGATAAGAAATGAGTGGACAGAAAGAAAGGGTTATTTTTTTAGACATGTGAACCAAATGTCTTGGTCTAACAGTTTTTAATATATTGTACAAGGGGTAGTTTCCAGTATTAAATGAGCCAGCACAGTTTTTAACCTTTTGAGACTTTCATTCCCACACCTAGATTTCTACCACCTCTTGATGAACAAATCTTTATTTTGCTATTAATATTATATAGGTTCTAGACTTCTAGTATATATATATATATATATTTATGCATGATATTATAAATTACCGATATCTCACCGCGATAAACGATATCTCAAATATCGGTCCTTGACCGATAACCGATATTTATCCGCATTAACTACTTAGCTTGACTATAGTATTGGTTGCCAGCCTAAAACACTAAACATCTTATGTATCACAAAGTGTAATTTTTGGGCTATTCTAGTTAATTCATATTGTTAGTCTTTGGGCACCAACTCTGAATTTGTAGAAGACTAATAATTGACGTATCGCAAGAATCATAGATGAAAAGAATGGCTAGGAAACACGGTTCAAGAAGCAGCTTTTGCTTAGGTAACTAAGCTTTAGCAATAAGGCTTATCTAAATGTAACCCTTCTTACTAGTTATTACCCCCCCCCCCCCTTGTGAGAGAGAAAAAAACGAGCCCCACCCGTAAGTATGTGAGAGGAGGGGGTACATTTAGTAGCACCTTGTTTTATAAAATTTATAATGTGGGCGGATTTGGTCAGCGAGATGCAGAAATAATACTTCAAGTTATTTTTGGCACAAATATTTTTTTTTTTTTTTTGTTCGTAAAACAAAACAATTTAAGAAGGTTCAGTTAACTGAAATAATTTTCTGAACCTGCGGAATTATTGACATAATGGCTTAAAATGATGAAGAACATGAAAATTAAAATTCACTGAGACTACACAATGCATCCAACCTCCTAAATTATTCTATTTAAAGATTTATTATATTAAACTTTAAAAAAGGGACAAATAAGCACATGCGAGTCAACCCAGCCTAGCGAGTCTGACCCATTACCCGACTCATCCACTCATCTACCTAATTCTGAATGTCGAGTCTCAGACTAGTCTACTTAACCAAGTATATAGCTGAGCTGAAGAAAATGGACAAGACTATAAACTTCATAATATACGTGCTTAGCGTTTTGAGATTTGTTGAAAGCACTAATTCAATTTAAGTTGCAGCATTGATATAACGTGTTGTGGTTATTTGTTTCTTCAGGTAAACCTGTGGATAACTCTAAGGACTATATTGCAATATTGTAACGATCAAGAGATATTGTGCATTTAGACTGAAGATCAAAGACTACTATGTAAATCGCAGGGCCGGCCCGAAGGGTGTGCGGGATGGGCGACGGCTCAGGACCCAAACCCCTCGGGGGCCCAAATTTTTTTGTTTTTTTATTAGTATTACACTGTAAAGTTAGAGTATATACGTAATGAATTGGAAAAATACCATCCTGACGCACTTAGTTTGGTAGTTTGAAAGTCACTTTAATAAGAAGACACGGGTTCTAATCCTGACGTCCTCAGTTTTGTTTTTCTTTTGAGTTAATTACTGTTTTCGTCCATGTGGTTTGTTAAAAATCACTATTTCAGTCCATTAGTTTAAAAATTGCGATTTCAGTCCCTGTGGTTTCACTATCGTAACCATTTCAGTCCAGTCTCCTAACACCGTCTATTTTACGGTTAAGTTTTTAATGAAATACCTAAATTACCCTTGTGTTAATTAAAGGACTTATATGATTTTATTATTGGATTTATATGATTTTATTGTTGTATGACATATGGACTTAAATTGGATTGTAGGGTTTGACCCACCATGGCTTTAGTAGAAGTAGAAGTCTGGCACTAATTTTACATAAATGGTTCTTGGATTTTAGAATGAGAAAATGTCCAGGCGAGCATTATTTTTCAAAGTTATTATGTTAATTGATGCTGCTAGGAAGATATTAATTAGGGTGGGGTAATGGGTCGCCGGACATTAAGAGGGTGAGGTTGTGATGCCCAGAAGATGACCAGAAACTTTTGCCAGAAATGAGAGCAGGGATGGAGTAGGGTGGGGTATCGTGGGGTTGTGTTTTAACAAGTGGGTCCTAGAATACAATCTTTTAAATTTCTATAGTTTTTTATTTAAATAACATAGGAGTCATTTAGGTATTTCATTAAAAACTTAACGGTAAAATAGACGGTGTTAGGAGACTCGACTGAAATGGTTACGAAAGTGAAACCACATGGACTGAAATAGTGATTTGTTACAAACCACAGGGATGAAAACAGTAATTAACTCATTTAGATATCTTTTTGTTTTTTATTAATAAGGGCATTATGATCAATTCACGTGTACTTAACAGAATAAATGGATGGGATTAACGGAGGTGGACTGAAATGGTTACGAAAGTGAAACCACAGTGACTGAAATCGTAATTTTTAAACTAATGGACTGAAATAGTAATTTTTGACAAACCACATGGACAAAAATAGTAATTAACTCTTTTCTTTTTGTTTCTTATCTATTATTAAATGTAAATCACATTAATTGTCTAATTTTGTCAAGTTACATAAATTGATTGGTGTTGATTCAAATGACATTAATTCATTTTCATATATTTAATTTTTTTATATATTCTTTTTAAAACTATATATTTAAGGGGCCCGTATTTTCTGCTCGCACATGGCCTAAAGATTTTCCAACATTTTTTGAGAGACGACCCTATAAATGTGCATTATGGTTTCATTATAAATAGAACAACTTCTGGGCTCCAGTAAGTAATTTATTTAAATCGGTCGGCTTGTTTAAAAAAAACGAGTTATACATGTCAACTTATCATTAATGAAACGGGTCAAACAACTCAACCTATGAAAACTCAAACTTAAATTGTCACCCATGTTATTTACCCTTATTACTATAAGCTATCGGATCTCCTAGACTTAACATTAGTAAGTCAACGTGTACAGTCACAAAAAACAATCATTCATTAAAAAGAACATCATGCCAACTGAATAATGTTGGGTACATTTTCATTTGCTACAACAGCCTTGCAAGAGAGAAACCAAGACTGTGTTCCGGTCAACAAAGAAAACCGTAACAAAATCACAGCCCGGCAATACGCCCCACCGGTTATAAAATTGAAAACATTAAATTGAGAAAAAAGAATAAATGGTACGATTCTAAAACATTAAATAATTTTCTCTCATTTTATTCATTATTATCTTTGACTAGTTAGTCATAAAGACTATCATCCTCCGTACTAAATTTTTTTGTCTACGCACATCGAAATTTATTCTACACATATTGAGATTTATCATACACAACTTGTAATTAATCCTACACTCTAAATAATTTTTTTTCTTTGAAAACATATATATTTTGAAAATAAATTACATATTTAATATAACTAGTTATTAAAGTGAAAGACTACAAATTAATTATATGTGTAATTTATCAATATACCCTTACACTAATACTAATATTAAATACAAATATTAAATGAAGCAAAATGAAGCTTTCTTATTGGCTGAAATTTCTTTTTTTTTTCTTTTTACAAAAAAAATTCTTCTCATTTGAATCTTCCACTTGACTCGTATATAAGAAAGTGGGTTGAAATTGGCATACAACAGAATTTGATTTTCTTAATACTTAAATATAGTTGTTGGCATGCATTAAAAGGTGCTTCTTATCAATATACTTATTTTCTTTGTTCAATAGGGCCATGGAATGGAACAACGAAACACTGCCCTCACCTTCTGTCCAACCCCATATAATCCAATTTCTAAATCCGCAATTTAACAAGTTATTGGTGGAAGACCCTTGTAAGTTTCAAAAAGGATTTAAAAATAAGAAGTATAAAAGCCACTATAGAGTGAAATATGTAAAGACCATCCCGTTCGACACCGGTTGTTTTCTTTCACGACTCCACGTATCAAAACCAGCCAACTAGCCACTGGGTGTGCAATATTTGACGGACTAACTCAAAAATAAACTGAACCAAATTACATACTTATATCCCACTCCTCTCTCCTCTACATCGGTGTCCGTAATGTTTGACAAACACGACTAGAACATCTTATATAAAAATGTATGACCTAATCTCACCAAATCCATGACTTTGTCATATCATTTGTCGATCACTTAAAGCACGTACACACACTTGGGTAAACTTTGTCATCTCATGTTTGAGTGAACTGACTTATATTCTTGCTTTTAACAATTCATTTGGATTTATAATGGTTATAAAAATATCCTAGCAATGTCTTTTAATAATTCATAACAACATAATTTGATATTATTGGTTATATTAGTACTGGTGTTTTCTCATCAGAAGTTACACGTTTTGTCCTTTATTATAATACCATTTTTCAAGCGGTGTCATTTTCAACGAATTTTGACAGGTTTTGGCGTTTATAGGAAAAATCCATGCATGTTACTTCCTTTGGCCCTAATCCAGTTAGTTTTTCTTGTTAAATCTGATCATGTGGACCCCATATAACGGGGTTATGGTGTCCTCAACCACCATCCAGCAACATAATTACCATCCAGCACCGCAACCACCATCATCGACAGGGGCGTAACCACCCTAAGCCAAGGGTGGGCGGGCGCACCCCATGAAAAAATATTTTTTTAGTGTTATTTTTCGCTGGAAATTCCGACCACACCCCTTGGAATTTTTCACCCGCACCCCTTGAAAATTTTCAACCGTACCAATTAGAAAAAAAAATTATTAACCACTTATTCACTTAATTATTTAATCCAATCAAAGCCCAATCTGCAGTCAATTTTTATTAACACAAGCCCAAACCCAACCTAAAGAAATTTGAACTAAATAAAATAACCCAAACCCATCCACCCATTCCATTTCCAAATCTCGCCCCCAAAAAAACTCCCAGCAACTTGACTCCACTACTCACGACCTGGTGGCTTTTTTTACCTGAAAAACCAAAATTCCGGTTGGACCGGTCCATATTACGTCAGAATTCCAATATAGAACTAGTATGGTTTATTTATTTTGTTTTATGTGATGATTAGGAGAAAATATAGATGTGTAAGGGTTTAATATTCTTATATTTTTTTGATTTTTTTGTTGTTCTAGACTTGTAGTTAAATGATTTTGTTGTTTTATTTATAGCTTTATTTGTTTAAATGATTAGTTACAAGTAATCAACATTTAATACTAGGGCTTCAATGTTTAAAAATATAATTGAAAGTTATGGGCTATGGTTGAACATGATTGTTTATTTTGTTTAAGTGTTTAGTGTTCTTTTATGAACTTATGGAGCAAATTATATGTGTTACGAACAAAGAGTAAGAATGTAATGAACTTATGGCGTGTTTAGTATCTTTAGATGATATTTTGGATATATTTCAAAAAAAAAAAAAACCTATAGGGCACAATTTTAAATATGTTTGTAATTTGTAATGATGTTTGACGTGTTTTTGATGATTTATAAATTTTCGTTTGATATTCTTTTGTCTTACATGATCAGACCCGACCCGCTATGAACCGATATTTTTATACTGCTAAGGGCCTAAAATCTTTGAAAAAATTCCGCACCCCCAGGAAAAAAAATTCCTGGGTCCGCCACCACTCTCATCAGCCTTCAAATTAAAATGTAGAGAGAGAGATTGTGTGTGAGATAGAGAGATAAACCGAGAGTGAGACTAGAGAGAGAGACAGTCGGATGGAGAAAGAGATAAACCTGAGAAGGGGTGGGTTATGGTGGCCGATTTGGGGTTAGAGTTCCAATTTGGGGTTAGTTTTGGTTTGAAATATGGGTTGCGATTTCGATTGCGGTTTGAAATTGGGGGTAAGGTGGTTGTAGTGATGAACTGAAAGAAGGGGATGGCCAGAGAGAGAGAATAGACAATCGAGTGGGTTGTGATGGTTGGAGAGAGATAGTGGGTTGTGGTGGTCGGTGAAGGCTAAGGTGGGGTGGTTGGGGCGGAGAAGGCTGAGGTGGTAGTGGGCAGGGTGGCGATGAAGGCTAAGGTGTGGTGGGTGGGGGCGGTGAAGGTTGTGGTGGTAGGAGGTGGTGGCGTAGGAACGTTGGTTGAGTGCATTTACATGGATCCATATTTGTTTATTTTACAGGCGACGACTAGAAGTTGTAGGGATTTCTAAGGCCCTTCAATTCTCCGATTAAACTCTGGTAGAGGTGGTCGTGGGTTAGGGGAGGTTGGGGAGAGAGAGAGAAAGAGAGAGAGGTGAGAGGGGAGAGATAAGTAATATATGGATAAATATTTGTTATTTGTATATATTATAAATATAAATTTTTAAAACATTAATTTTTATTTATTAATTTAAATATTTTAACTAAATATTTTAATTTTTGATTTATTAATTTAGTTCTTTTAGGTGAAATGACAAAAATGCCCTTAAACGATCAGATTTAACAAAAATATTTGATTGCGTTAGTGCTAAATGACAAGAAATGCAACAACTTTTCCTATAAGCAGAACCTGTCAAAATTCGTTGAAAAGGACAACGCCTGAATAAGAGTATCAAGATAAAGAACCAAACTTGTATTTTTTCCAAAATCTGAATAATAATATAACCCTTTATGAATACAATTGGCTAATAATCCAATTATATATATATAATCCTATATATATAGAGGCCGGTTAATGTACAATACCTCTTATACTACATTATGTACGCGATGCCCACAGCCGTACGATCTTTGTAGGTCCCTCGGAGGTTGAGGTTAAACCTATTCCTTGTTATGTCTAACACACTAGCGAGTGCGGAATCCAGGCTAGCATGCAAACCGAGATAGAACAAGCACAAACACAACACACAAGTCTTCACCGATTAACACCACTTGTATTAATACGAATGAAAGGTTCGGTTACAAGCTCAATGTTTACAAATGTATTTTGTAAACTCTCTAAAACACTCGTGTGTGTGTTCTCTCAACAGAATGTTCACTCCTCACACTTGTCTCTTCTGTTTCTGTCTATGTGTCTGCTTAAGGAAGTGAACACATTGCATGGGTATATATACCCAACACAGCACGTCTGGTCGAAGGATCAGATAGACTGATCGAAGGATCATCTATCGACCATAAACCTATCGAAGGATCAACATGTACCTCGAAGGATGAGATCTTTCGAGGTCCATCCATCGAAGGCTTATCTTTCGAGCTCATCGAAGGATCTAAACTATCCTTCGATGACACATCCTTCGACACAGACATATTACAACCATTGTTCAAACTGTTTGACCAAGTCAAACCAGGAGGATGGTTGACTTGGTCAAACTTACAAGACTAACAAAGACATCGTTTGGTATCATGACAAAATACAGACAAAGTACAGACACAAGTGCACCAACAAACTCCCCCTTGGCTGTAGCTTTGTCTCGATCTTAATTCTTGATCTTCATGACTTCATGTCTTTGACGTCCTTTCAAGTCTTCAATGTCGGAGGATCTTTAAAGTCTTCACGTCTTGAAAGCAGAAAATGTACCAACAAACTCCCCGTTTCATGTAGAAAGTGTGTTGACAAACTCCCCCTTAACATAAGCTCCCCCTTGAGTTATGCTCGTGAAATACTTGTTCTTTATGGGTTGAGATCCTTGTGGTGTTGATGATGGTAAGCGGCAACTCGATCATCTTCATCACTTGAGTGCCTTCACGTCGTGTCTTCATTCCGAAGCTTGTCATAGACCATGTTCTCCTTGCCTTTAGAATCTGCACATGCAAGAAATCTAAATGCGTAATGAGAACAACTGCCTGGAATATCATAAGCAAACGACACACATGTGACCATTGTTCAATCAAACACCGTCCGACAGTTTGAAAGTTTAGAAAATTTGTCAATTTTAGTCTTTAACTTTCAAAACTTGCAAATTTCGACCGTTTATGAAGATTTAGTCGTTTTGGTTTTCAATCAGGTTTCAGGTAACGAAGACTCGAGATCCAACATCGTACGATCGAAAATAAAATAGAAATAAAATCTTTTTGGTTTTTAGAAAGTTTATATTAAAACACACCTAAAATCTTTTTGGTATTTGAATATGTCAAATTTAAAGACTGAAAGCAGTAAATAAATATATACAAAGATGCAGAAACTGAAAGCATTAAATAAATATTTACAGACATTCTTTTTGTGAGTTTCGAGGGTAAGAGAATCATATCAGTGTACGGTCATGCCAAAACGCTCTTGTAGCTCAATTAGTTAACATTAAGATAAGCATCCTATAACAATTATCGGTATTGTTGTCCACTTAAGCTCAACTTATCAGATGTAATCATGGCGAGGGGATACGTTAAGGTATGATTTATACTTACCGACCGGTGTTCATCCACATCACGACACATTCCCGTATCAAGGTATGCACGAGGGTTCATCTTACCGGTGAGTATACCGATTATCATCTGTTTGACAGTATATGATGTGAGATTCTCACTTATTTTGATTGAAAATAAGCCCTATGTGATAGAATCACTTATTGATGAGGAACTTGATTTTCGATGCATGAGGGCACAGGAGCAAGTCCGTGAACAGGTCAGTACTTTCGTACAGCAGAGAGACGAACTTGACTCCGAGAAAGATGTGATATTTTATCACTTATTTTGAGGGACATGTGATTGTTGATCACTTATTGAGGTCGAATGCAATATGTACACGTATGTATAGTATCATGGAAGATCTAGACTTGCGTCCCCGTTATTTTTTGGTAAAAGATACAACCATGATACCCAGATGATAAGCAGCATAAAGACCGAATATCTCAGAACCTCGGCAATCTATCAAACGAAATTTCAGTACTAAGACCATATGCCAATGAATGGTTCCCACCTGGTCTTCAGTCGATTTAAGATTTATATCACCCTGCACACTTTAAAATGATTGTGAGCCTACCGATACATCTTATATAGAGCTGCTTATCGTTTTTCAGATTAGGTTTAAAGAGGTTTGGACAGACCACTGATGTACTATCATTTTCTCTTTTTCTCGCCAGGAAACTCATTTTTGATTTTCTATTGTTTTTGTGTTTTTGAAATTTTTCGATGTTTTTGGATTTTCAAATTTTGAATTTACTCCCCCTAAAATCAATAAACTAAGATAAATTTAAAACACAAAGGTATTTACAAAAATGATTTTCCGATGTTGGTTTTACTCTTGCTTGACCTTAATGCCGTTTACCAATAATAAATAGTCAAATCTTGATTTGTCAAATGCTTTGGTAAAAAGGTCGGCACGTTGGTCATCGGTGTGGACGTAAGTAACATCGATTAGCCTTTTCTCAAAGCAATCACGTATGAAGTGATACTTAATTTCGATGTGCTTAGTCTTTGAATGCTGCACAGGATTTCTAGTGATCTGTAAGGCAGCAGAATTATCAACGTAAATAGGAGTAGTTAGGAATTCAAAACCGTAGTCGCGCATTTGTTGTTGGATCCACAGGACTTGGGAGCAACAACTTGAGGCAGCAATGTATTCAGCTTCGCATGTTGATGTAGCGACACAAGTCTGCTTCATGCACTGCCATGTGACTAGGCGATTTCCTAAAAACTGACATCCAGCCGTTGTGGATTTGCCGTCGATTTTGCATCCGCCAAAATCAGAATCACTGAATGCGATCAATTCAAAGTTATTATCCCTAGGGTACCATAGACCGGTGTCAGGGTAACCCTTCAAATAACGAAAAATCCTTTTTACAGCTGCAAGATGTGAGGCCTTCGGGTTGACTTGATATCTGGCAAGCAGGCACGTTGGGTACATTATATCTGGTCTTGATGCTGTGAGGTACATAAGAGATCCGATCATCGCGCGGTAGTATGAGGGGCTAACAGCTTCACCCTTCAAGTCTGGAGTAATTCCGTGATTTTGCGGCAATGGGGTACCGATGGGCGTTGCATCAGACATCTGGAACCGGCTCAAGATGTCACCAACATATTTAGTCTGATGGATGAATATCCCAGACTCGGTTTGTTGCACTTGTAGGCCCAAAAAGAAGGTCATTTCCCCCATAGCACTCATCTCGAATTTATCCTGCATGATGCGCTCGAAATTCCTACACAAAACATCATTAGTAGAACCAAATATAATATCATCAACGTATACCTGAACCAGTAGGAGATCTCCATCTTGTTCTTTGATGAAAAGAGTACAATCGATAAGACCTCTGCGAAATCCATTCTCCAGCAGATAATTAGATAAGGTTGCGTACCAAGCTCGCGGTGCTTGATGTAGACCATATAGAGCTTTGTTGAGCAACCAAACCCGATCGGGATGGATAGGATCTTCAAAACCTGGAGGCTGTTCGACGTACACCTCTTCTTCCACCACACCATGTAAGAATGCACTTTTCACGTCCATCTGGTATACCTTGAAACCTTTGAATGAGGCATAAGCCAGAAAGATCCGAATTGCTTCTAGACGTGCAACAGGTGCATACACTTCGTTGTAGTCGATCCCTTCTATCTGACGAAAACCTTGAACGACTAGCCTTGCTTTGTTTCGAATAACGACTCCACGGTCATCCTTTTTGCATTTAAACACCCAACGGGTACCAATCTTCTTGTAACCAGCAGGTTTCTCTACGAGTTTCCAGACACCAAGCTTCTGGAATTGTTGCAGCTCTTCCTGCATCGCTTCAACCCATGAGTTATCTTTCAAAGCTTCTTTCCAAGTTCTTGGCTCTTCTTGTGAGACATAACACGCGAAAGACCAATCATTTTGTTGACCAGATTCTCTAATCGCCGTATACAAGCCTGCATTGTTGTTGTTTCGCAACATGTTTCTTGTTTGAACGCCACTTTGTACATTTCTGATGATGTTTTGTTGAGGATGGGTATTGTGAATCCTTGTTTCTGGATTATCTTGAACTGGAATGTTTGTACCCAGATTGTTGAGATTGAGATCAACAACCAATTCAATGCCCGGAATTGACGAAGAGGATGATGCAGTAGCTTCAGCTGTTCTAGGGACGTCCACTGGAGGAGTACCCTCTGAAGTACCATGAACTGCTGTTATTGGAGCTTCTTGATCTGCATCGAGAAATTCATCATCCTCTGAAGATTCGTTCAATTCGGTAGCATCGTGAAAATCCTCATTGTCGAGAGCATTATTATTCACTGAAGATGGTTCTTGATTGACAATAATTGGACGAACCAACGGTGAATCTGTTACATTGTCACTCTCGAAAAACATCCTTGCCGCATCATTTTCTTCAACGGCTTCAACATTGATCGAATTGAAAAAGTCATCGTACTCAAACATCCAAGGTTGACCAGGATTTCTAACTGGTAAAGTGTGCCTTTGTACTCTGACTTCAGACCATTCCTCGACCCTTTTAGTCTCTAGATTCCAAACTCTTAAGTTCGGGGTGGAATACCCAAGAAAGTATCCATCAATGGCTCTTGCCCCAAACTTTCCATTAGGATCGATTATTGTGCACGGAGCTCCAAACGGTTCAAGATATGACAAATCTGGTTTCCGTTTGTTAATAAGCTCAAAGCAGGTCTTGTTGTGCCTTTTGACTGTAAGGACTCGGTTCAACGTATAACATGCAGAGACCACAGCTTCAGTCCAGAATGGAATCGGCAATTGTGACTCTACCAACATAGTCCTAGCAGTCTCGATCAATGTGCGGTTCTTACGTTCAGCGACGCCATTCTGTTGAGGAGTATAAGCTGCACTAAATTCGTGAAGAATACCTTTTGAAGTGCAAAACTCCGCCATGGCATGATTTTTGAATTCAGTACCATTGTCGCTACGTATCCGCCTAACCTTCAAGTTATAAAGATTCTCAATCTGAATGATCAAGTTTTTGATAATACCGAAGGTTTCGCTCTTGTGGGCCATGAACGCCACCCAAGAAAATCTTGAATAATCATCAGTTATCACGAGGCAATATTGATCATTCCTAATACTTTTGTGCTTGACAGGACCGAACAAATCCATGTGCAAACGTTCAAGAGGAACAGCCACCGTGTTGATTTTCTTTGTAGGGTGTCGCTTCTTCGTTTGTTTTCCTTTTTGGCACGAAACACAGACGTCTTGAAGATGAAAGTTTTTAAGAGGAACACCATTCACCAATTCATTTGACACCAAATGATTCATTTTGCGTAAGTGAATGTGACCCATTCGTCTGTGCCAAGAGATTGTGTCTTTTTCTGTGGCTTTGGAAACGAAACATGTTGCTTGTGCAGACGTAGTAATAGCTTGGCTCATATCAAGAACATACAAATCATTTATCCTTGGAGCCGACAAGAGAATCCATTCTTTTGGAATTTTGAAGCCGGGTTTCAGCACATAACATCCATTTGCATCAAAGTGTACTGAGAACTGCTTATCACAAATTTGAGAAACACTAAGAAGATTGTGATCAAGTTGTTGTACGAAGTTGATCTTATCAAAGCTAACAACCCCGTTGGAAATCATTCCTTCACCCGTAATATATCCGCCCTTATCTCCAACAAAAGCAACATAACCTCCTCTAATAGATTTGACGTCGTAGAGAAGCTTCATGTCGCCTGTCATGTGCCTGGATGCCCCACTATCAACAATCCAATGACTACTGATAGTTCCTCCTGGAACACCCTGCACATGAACTCACATGATTAGTTGGAGATGGGGACCCAAGCCATTGTGGTCTTGGGTCTTCCATTTTCATCAACAACAATAACTTCTATTCTTTGATGATTTGAAAATTGTGATGGTCCCCCTGATTCAATAACCGTTTTTGGTTTCCAGGTCTGTTTTGTTATACCAGTGTTATTCTTTAAAACCTTAACTTCATGGTTGTCTGAAGTTTTTAAATTGTTTGGTTTGACAGAAACAGATGTTTTGTTAACCACATCGGTTTTAATCGCCTTTTCAATTTTCTTGACCTGTTGGCGTTTCTGTTTCTTTTCCCTTTCTTTTACAAGACGGGGATCTGGTTTGGATGAAACAGATCGCTTGCGGTCAATTTGGTCACGGGGATCATCAACCTTAGCTTTCAACTTATGAAGATACGGACAGTTTCGAACTATGTGTCCAATGGTACCACATTCAAAACATGATCTTCGTTCAACAAACCCCGAAGTATCATGTGATCGTCTTGCCGATGATGATGAACTTTGTGATCCCGAGGTACTAGGTTTTGAACTATTTGGTTCATTTCTTTTCATCACAGTTGCTTTCTTGACAAAATCTAAGTTAGATTGGTTTTCAAACGTTGCAATTTTGTCCGTTCCCTTAGATTTCACAAAGTTCACATTTTTGTTCTTCTTCTGATTCGGCTTCTTTTGACTTTGAGTCGATGCTTTTCCTTTTGGTTTGGTATGATTTTGCTATTTTTGCACTGTTGGTAATTTCTGATTGCCAAATTGTTTTCTAACTTCAGCCTTTGGGATAGGAGGGCACTGTGTTACCACAACGTGTGATCCTTTCTTACCCAGAAATTTACTTGTCGAATTTTCAAAAACTTTACTGATTAAGGATTGATTTACATTCTTAATCGGAAAATCTTTGTCAGAATAAATCTTATTATCACCAACAAGAGTGTATAGCAAATCCACACTCTCCGACTCTTTTGCAGACATGGACACGGTTGCAACAGTCTTAGCGGGCTTTGCAGGAGGATCACACAGAATATGATTCTCAAGAGGTATGTCCTCTTCTTTTATCACTGCATCAGACTTTGCTGAATCAGTATCATCAGATTCATCATCAGAAGAATCAGCATCCTCAATCACAACTGGAGGATCCTGATTTTGTTCAGCAGTTACAAATGTATCTGCTGACGCATCTGAATCTGATGATACTTACTTCTTGTATCCGAGTCCTGTTGCAAATTCCTCAACATCTAAAGGAACAGATGGTTCAAAGAAAACTCTATCTTCCTCATCCGGCATGGCATCATAATTATGTCTCACAGGTGGTGGACATTTCTTGTAACCTATGCATGTGACATCCCGTTTCTCTTTCTGTACGTCAATGATGTGATCCAACACATAGCTAGAGCTCAAATAACTGTCTAGCTTAAGTTGGATCACCTCACTTTCAGTTTTGACACAAGCCATTTCCTTTTGCATTACTTCCAGACGAGTTATATACAAATTAATGTCAGTTTGTTTTCTGGAAACCATTTTAGTTAACTCGGTTTTATCTTTCTTTAACTTTTCAATTACCGACTTAAACTCCTTTTCATGGTTTTCATAAAACATGTTGGCTTCAGTGCACTTCGAAAGATCAACGGTCAATTTCTGATTGTGAATGAATGTCACATCATATTTCTCTTGCAAAGCCTCGTGTTTGCTTTGCAATTCACACCACTTATCATTCAATGAAACATGTTTGTCTTGCAAGTCAAACAAACTAGCTTGTAAAGCATCATGTTTGCCTTGCAACTCAGACATGTTTGCCTCTAAATCAGCACATTTAACATTTAAACTATGACAGTTATCACAACTAACATAAGTGGGTTCATCGACACATACCTGACTTGATGAACTGTCGACATTAGCCATGAAGGCTGAATGGAGAGAAGACGAAGAATAAGCAGCTTGATCCACCAAAATAGATCTTCTTTGAATTCCTGCTCCAGCTTCTTCCAATAGCTCATCAATATCTGCATTAACTGACGCAGTTGATGTCTCATCCACATGATCATTGCCTGAAGTGGAGGATTCTTCATCTGAGCTTCCACTATAACCAGAGCTGTCTTCATCTTCAGAAGATTCACTACCATTGGTGGAAGATTCTCCACCACTGGCGTGTTTAAGATCCTTGACAACTTCAGCAAAACAAGCTGTTCCATCTGGAGCATCATTTCCCAACTGAATTGACCAATCACAACCTTCATCTACTTGAACCACAAGTGCCTGGTTGGCATTAGATGGTCCTGCTTGACTCTGGTTGTTGACAGGCACCAATGTGCGCTCATTGTTCCTTCCTTGGTTCTGATTTGCCCTGTTGCCTTGACCTCTGAAAGGATTTTGGTTTCCATGTTGAGGTGGCTTCGTACATTCACGTTTGAAATGACCACGTTCACCATAATCGAAACACTTAACAGCCTGCTTATCAAATCCATACTTGGTGTCTTTCTTGCTTTCCAAGCTGGTTCTGCCGGTTCTTTCCATGAAATCCTTTGCTCGCCTAACAGCACTGGCAAAGGCCCACTTGATGTCCATCATCTCCATCTCCTCTTTATCGATCTGCTGATAGTCTTCTTGTGTCAGATTAATGTTACCAATCTGACCTTCCACTAATCCACAGTATGCGCTCACCAAAGTGTTTAGCAGCTCCATGTGTTCCTTTGCTACTTCCACACTGACTTTAGAAAAGCTTGAGGTGTCGAGCCGTACTGTATTTGGCTTTGATTGTTGACCAGCAGACGATGTGCTTCCATAACATGCTTGCTGTTGAGGAGGAAGTGGATTCCCATACATGTCTGTTGGTCCGGTAGATTGAGGAGGAAGTGGATTCCCATACATGTCTGTTGTTCCGGGAGATCGAACAGGTAATGGATTTCCGAACATATCAGTTGCTCTGATAGGTCGTTGGCTTTGCTGTTGTGGTGCTGGTTGAGGAACTGGTTCAAGCGGATTTCCATACATGTCTGTTGGAGGAGGCTTGACCGGAACTTGGATAGTATTGCCATACATGTCAGTACTAGACACAAATGTTGTTTGAATTGGAGCATGTGAAGAAGGTTTTGTAGAAGTGCTAGAAGTTCCATAATACATTTCAGGATTTTGTGGCACTGGAACTCTTTTTGCCTTGAGAGTTTCTTCCTGATTCTTGTTTTCCAGGAGTTGAACAAAGTCATTGAAGCTTGTTGTAGCTAAAGTGCCATTGTACTTCATGATTTCCAAGAAAGTATTCCATTGAGGTGGCAACGCATCTGCAAACTTTTTCACAATCTCTGCTGGAGTTGTAACAACCTCAAAATTTGACAATTCTGTCAGCAGATGATTAAATCGACTTGTCAAATCTCCTAAAGACTCATTCTCCATACAAGTAAAACCATCAAACTCTTTCTTTAGCAGTTCTTTTCTCAATTGACGTGTAGCTTCATTTCCTACGCCCCTTGTCTTCAATGCATCCCACAACCTTTTCGTTGTCTTGTAACTGACAAATTGATGATAAATATCTTTACTTAAAGCCTGAGTAAGAATGGCATATGCTTTCTTTTCCAAATCATAGACCTTCTTCTGATCTTCCGTAAGATCTGCAAATGTAGCAGCAGATGATGCGGCAACCTCTATTGTTTGATCGAAATCTGTGATGAACCGCAACCACAATTCTGTATTTTGACCAAGGACATATGTATGAAATCTGTCAATCCATCCTGGATATTCGTATAAGTGCATCAACTTTGGAGGTCTATTCAAACTTCCGGTTTCGCTCTCGCTTAAGAGAATGCTTTGAACACTTGGAGTTTGATTTGATACGAATGCCCATTGACCGGTAGATATAGCATTAGCTTGCGAAGATGAATCCGGAGTCGGAGTACCAAAATACATTTCTGTATTTACCGGTCTACCCCATCTTGGATTCATTTTTGATCAAGAAAAAATAATACCTGAGAATCACAAACTTGTTAAACATAAACAGACTAAGGATCGAAAGATCAAGACTTGTTCGAAGGATCAACAGTGTTCGAAAGATCACTGTTGAGTTTCGAACAATGATTTCGAAAGATTCTCCAAACGAAGGATCCTTATCTTTCGAAAAAAGAACTGTAGACCGAAAGATGTATGCTTCGAAAAGATTCCTTGGATCGAAAGATAAGTCACAGACTTCGAAGGATGTTTGAAGGATGATTATCTATCGAACCTCCTATGATCGAAAGATGATCTTTCGACTTCGAAGGATATCCTTCGATCTGATCTGACACAGTTGACAAAGGGTGACAGGTTGGTGAAAAAGGTGATGGGTTGGTGAAATCTTTCGGCAGAAAGTATGGTCAGACCATGATTTTCTGCCAAAACCAGATTTGAACAATAAAATATGATAAAAATCGAAAGACCAACCCAGAAACCGGTCACTGGAGTAAGCCGGAATTTGGCCGGAAATGACCAAACTTCTTAAAAACAGATTTTTAAGTTACCCAAACCTTCCTTTAGCACACCCGGTTAGTTTAGAACACGTTTTAACGTCAAGAAATGCAAGAAAAACACAGAAAACGGTTACTAAACCAAGTGAGTTTTTGTCCAAAACACTCCAAAATCTTGTATAAACCCGGTTTTTAACAAGGAAAAGAGCCACGGCTCTGATACCACTTGTAGGTCCCTCGGAGGTTGAGGTTAAACCTATTCCTTGTTATGTCTAACACACTAGCGAGTGCGGAATCCAGGCTAGCATGCAAACCGAGATAGAACAAGCACAAACACAACACACAAGTCTTCACCGATTAACACCACTTGTATTAATACGAATGAAAGGTTCGGTTACAAGCTCAATGTTTACAAATGTATTTTGTAAACTCTCTAAAACACTCGTGTGTGTGTTCTCTCAACAGAATGTTCACTCCTCACACTTGTCTCTTCTGTTTCTGTCTATGTGTCTGCTTAAGGAAGTGAACACATTGCATGGGTATATATACCCAACACAGCACGTCTGGTCGAAGGATCAGATAGACTGATCGAAGGATCATCTATCGACCATAAACCTATCGAAGGATCAACATGTACCTCGAAGGATGAGATCTTTCGAGGTCCATCCATCGAAGGCTTATCTTTCGAGCTCATCGAAGGATCTAAACTATCCTTCGATGACACATCCTTCGACACAGACATATTACAACCATTGTTCAAACTGTTTGACCAAGTCAAACCAGGAGGATGGTTGACTTGGTCAAACTTACAAGACTAACAAAGACATCGTTTGGTATCATGACAAAATACAGACAAAGTACAGACACAAGTGCACCAAC
This sequence comes from Helianthus tuberosus, assembly GCA_030545235.1. Taxonomy (NCBI): domain Eukaryota; kingdom Viridiplantae; phylum Streptophyta; class Magnoliopsida; order Asterales; family Asteraceae; genus Helianthus; species Helianthus tuberosus. The sequence goes on along the minus strand of CM060423.1, from coordinate 230,641,371 downwards.
AATCTTCAATCCATCAAACGCGGGCGAAACTAATTTATATCATTAAATTAATCAAAAAAATATTCATAAAACCAACCGCGAAGGATAAAATTGATAATTTCTCTATCAAAATCCCGGTAATTTCGTTCGGTACCTTCTTCTTCTCCAACCGACTCTTCTGCAATTCAATATCAACATGCGAAATTGGTTTACAATATGCGATCTTGGTATTTTGTTACAGTATGCGCTTTTTGTTTGGAACATTATGCGAATTTATTTGTCATGCGAAATAAATTAAATCCAATGCACATCATGCGAATTTATAATGAAAAATAACATACACATTGAATCCTAATTATTGCTCAACATGCGAAATTAAATTAAATGTCAATGCACATGCGAATTGTTAATGAAAAAGTAACATACACATTGAATCCTAATTATTTCTCAACATGCGAAATTAAATTAAATGTCATTCACATGCGAATTTATAATGCAAAAGTAACATACACATTGAATCATAATTATTGTGAACATGCGAAATTAAATTAAATCCCATGCACACGTGAATTTATAAATAAAAAAGTAACATACACATGCGAATTTATTATTATCATGTAAACATGCACATGCGAAATTTTTATTATACACATGCGAATTTTTAATTCCAGATCTTAAGGGAATTAAAAAGAACTGAGTAACATCGCTCTGATACGATTCAATTACAGATCACAAGGGAATTAAAGGAACTGAGTAACATCGCTCTGATACGAATCATAATTACTGGGATAGTGGTGTAACGAACTAATCGGAATTTGGAATTGTCTAAATTACCCTCTGCTGATTGAATGGAAAGTCTGATATACTCTTATGTAAGAAAAATAAATCAAGGACACGTGTACGGCTGTTGGCATCGCGTACGTAATGTAGGATTAGGGCATTTGTACAGTACACTTTACCTATATATATATATATATATATATATATATATATATATATATATATATATATATATATATATATATTATGTGATCATATCGGGCAAAAGTATTGTAAGCTAGAAAGCACTAGTAGATGTAGAGATGCACAAAATAACCAGTAAAATGAGTTAAAGTATTGTAAGCTAGAAAGCACCATTAGAGGTGCACAAAATAACGATAAATTAACTGAAACCGTTCATTAACTGAAATTGTAATTGGTTAATAACTGATTAGTGTTTTTTGGCAATAGGTTCGTAACCGGTTTGAGAATTTTTAAAAGAAACCGGTCTTAATTGATTTACCAGTTAACCAAAAAAATAAGAAAAAACCGGCCAAAGGAATAACCAAAAAAATGTGAAAAAAAAACGGTTAAAGAAAAAATGAGATAAGCCTGCTTGTTCGATTAACCGAACCGACTAGAGAAAAAACCATTTTAACCGAACCAACTAGAGAAGAAACCATTTTGTGCACCTTTGCACCTCTACACACTAGGCTTCCGGCGATTTATTGGGCATCCTCACTGCCCATTGAGGGATGAAACACACCCTTTATAAATCTTAAAGTATACATTGATACAAATTCTTTTCTTTATCAAAACACATTAATTACTTCACTTAATTAATATAAAACTTTTATTATAATTTACTTTTTTTTCTTTTAGAGATATTTTGTTTTTGTCGATTTACTTAAGTTACAATTATTTATTTACGTTACGTAATTCATCAATTCAATTTATCAATGAGTAAATTGTCAAAATCGTCCCTGAGGTTTAGGTATGTTTGTCAGTTTCATCGAAAACAACTTTTCTATACCATATTGTCTTTCACTTTTGAGACTTTTTGTCATTTTCATCAAAATATCTAATTTGCTTTGTTTTTTCTATTAGACATTTGGATGAAAATGTCAAAAAATCCCAAAACTCAAGGATGATTTTGGCCAAAAAGTTAGACGTTTGGATGAAAATGTGTTAGTGCATATGTCTGTTGACTTCGTCTTGTATCTAGTCTTGTAACTAGAATAGATAGAGCAGGACACGTTGTACGAAAGAAACGGGAAACAGACCCGAACCAGCCACCCCTCACGAAGTGGCTAGGCCATCTAGCACGAGGTGACCAGTTCGTGCGACCTGGCAAGTTCGTGCGACCTGGCAAGTTCGTGCGACCTGGCAAGTTCGTGCGACCTGGCAAGTTCGTGCGACCTGTCGAGCTCGTGTGGTCTGGCGTGTCTAGTTCGTGCGGTCTGGCGTTGCCTATATATATATATATATGGTATTGTGTCTTCATTTGAAACAATCTGATTCCGGTAGCGAAGCTCTGCTGAAGTGTCGCCAGCTCGTGTAACTTTGTCAAATCAATATAATCGACATTTAATCTACTTGTAAGTGTAAATCTAGCTACAATGAAGATCAAATCAATGAATTCCGCCTCTGATTTGGTCTAGAACTTTTCTGATCGACTCATTTGATCGAATCCCGATCCTACAAAATGGCAAAAAATCTCAAAAGTGAAGGGTAATATGGTCCAAAAAAGTTGTTTTGGATGAATCTGAAAAAAATACCCAAACCTCAGGGATGATTTTGGCAATTTGTATGATTAAATTAGATGGGAATCATTATTGTACAGAAGATGACATTAGTTTGTGGTACCCGCACGCGACATTACACGTTGAATACTTTTTACACACGTCATGTGCGTAACATTAACATAAAAAAAGAGTGTGTGTCGGTCATTGCGAGGTAAAGTCATAAAAATAATTTAGACAGGGATAAAAGAAAGTATAGTCATGTGTTATCAAGGAGAGGGTTAAAGTTGTTAATTGTCAAAAGCTAAAAGTGAATATGTAACTTGCTTAAAGACGAGACGAGAGAGTGAAGTTGTAAAAGTTTGGTGGTATTATTGTGAAAGTTTGGGGGAGTTTTGTTTATGTTAAAAAATGTTTGAAGGTGTTTATGTCCTATGTCAAAAGTTAGGGGGGTGTCAGCTGAGAAAAACACTGCTGGAATGGAGGAGAGATTCAGTTGATTCATCCTTCTAATCTGCTGCAAATGTTCTTCGCATTAGGTGCATGCGTGCGTTCGAACCACCACTTTTCCTCATAATCACGCTCCCAAAAAGTAAACTATACCTCTGTTCTAGTTCTAGTTGCTGTTTTAATTTCAATCGTTGCCCCCCTTTGTGGGTTTGCTTTTGATCGTAAATTTCTGCTATTTCTTGTTCGGGTTTTTTTTTTCCGCAGATGTGAAATTGGGGACGTTTGTTGCGCTGTTGTACATTTATTAGTTTTGTTTTTGCTTGTTTTGGAAGAGATTTTAGCTATTGAGTTTACATGCACACCAGGTGTTTGGTTTAATGCCTCAATGAAAGATGTGTCTTTTTACATTCATGTGTATTCCCTAGCTTCTTTTGTATACTAGATCGACATTCATGTTGTAGTATCCAGTAGATCATTTTTCATGTCTAAATTGGGGATGAGTGCTAAATTAGGGTTCTTGAAACTAAAAGTCGAGGTTTTTGATTTAATTGATTCAAAGAAAAAAAAGTTAGTAAATAACAGGTTATATGGATGTTGATATATACCTAGACTCATATTTATATATGGATAAATTTCACATACCCTTGAACGAGTAACCCACTGACCCGTTTCTTTTTCAGGAAAGTTTATGAGCTTTTATTAACTAATTATGTTATTTGTTCATAAAAGTAGAACTTTAGTTTGATGGCTGTGTGTAGATTTGTATGTTGCATCATACGTACCATGCAGATTGCTTTTGGAAATGGTCACTTAATCTGTTAATTGGACTATATCTATGTGATTCATTTGGATATTTTAGGCTGCTAATGTTCACTTTGAAAGTAGTTTAAAAAGTAGGTATGTTCTGATTTTTTTATTTTCTACATCAGTTAGTTGTTAGCTGTTATTCATACAAACCCTATAGGTTCTTTTATATCCACATTTCATTTTATTAGATTAGATTACTTTTTGCTATTTGTTTTATTAATATACAACACCTTAATTATTTTTGTGTCCTAGGTTACCTTTCTAATACTGCTATCTTTTACATGACCACTCACTCTCTGTTCGATTAGGTTAAACTGAGAGTTGTGTGTGTGTATAGGGATACCGATGGGAGTAACGGTCAAGTCATCAGTCAACATCGGATTGAAAACAGGGTACTCTGTTTTGGTCACCGTAGCAGCCGGTTTCGTCGGAACCCACATCAGCGCCGCCTTGAGATGCCGTGGTGACTACGTTTTAGGGTTAGACAATTTTAACAGTTATTACGATCCTACCCTCAAAAGGGCTCGTCAACATGTGTGGATAAAAAGTGGGATTTTCATTGTGGAAGGGGACATAAAGGACACCGGTTTGCTGAACAAACTCTTTGAGGTAGTTCATTTTACTCGTGTTATTTATTTAGCTGCTCAAGCTGGTATATGCAATGAAGAAACCCAAAATCTTGTACTCATAGTAATATTGCTGGTTTTATTATTGTTCTTGAAGTATGCAAAAATGCAAATCCACAGCCTGCAATTGTTTGGGTATCTTCTAGTTCTGTTTATGGGTTGAATACAGAAGTACCCTTTTCGGAAAAAGATTTCGGAAAAAGATCGAACTGATCCTATACGCTGCAACGAAGAAAGCGGCTGAAGAAATCGCTCATACGTATAATCATATTTATGGGTTGTCTTTGACGGGTTTGAGGTTCTTTACGGTTTATGGACCATGGGGTAGACCCGATATGGCTTGTTTTTTCTTTAGTAAAGATATCTTGAAACGAAAATCGATTCCCATTTTTGAGTCTAGTAATCATGGGACTGTTGTGCGTGAATTTACTTTTATTGATGATGTTGACATGTTGTAAAGGGTTGTTTAGGTGCTTTAGACGCCACTGAAAAGAGCACAGGAAGTGGTGGGAAGAAAAAAAGGGGTGGCTCAGTTTAGGATTTTTAATTTAGGGAATACTTCGGCCTGTGCCTGTTTCGGAGCTTGTTAGTATTCTGGAGAAGTTGTTGAAAGTGAAAGTGAAAGCGATAAGACGTGTGATGAAGTTGCCTAGAATTGGTGATGTCCCGTTTACTCATGCGAATATTAGTTTGGCGCAAAGGGAGTTTGGCGTTGAGGAAGTTTGTTAGATGGTATGAGAAGTATTATGGTTCAGGAAAAAGGAAAAAGAGTGATCACTGAGGCGCAATACAACACATTGATGCAAAAAGTTGTAAGTTTGTTCTTGAATTCTTGTTTCTTTTGATATATTCGCATGATTGATTTATTACTCCTGCACTTTCCGAAAACAAATTATCTTATTTTCAACTGTTGGTATATGATTATGCATCAAGTAAGGAGGAAAGAGGGATCTCACACGATGAACAAGTTTTTGTGGTCCACGGTGTCTTCTTATGAGAACTTTGTGTTCTTGTTAACTCGCGCGAATGTAATTTATTGTATCAGTATTATTGTAGGATTCATGGCTAATAGAGCAAATTTTATTTGGTTGGATTTGTATCATTTTATGGTATTAAAAAATATAGAACACATTAGTTTAAGTGTTGTGATGTTACTTGTTTAGTTTCTTGATTGAAGGTTGACTTGCTGTGTGTATGTGTTTTTTTCTTTTCTTTTTATTATAAATTTCTTGATATGAGTTTGGTTTTTGTGATCTCATGATACATTTTTACATTTGTAGGTCCGGCTAGGGGAGGATCTAGTCGCCTAATCCTTGTATACGAACCACTCCGGTTGTGCGGAATCCAACCGAAATAGCAAACCGAGATAGAACACGCAATAACACGACACGCAAAGTTCAACGATTAACACCACTTGTATTAAACGTATGAAAGGTCCGGTTACAGCTCAATGTTTACAAATCAGTCTTGCAAACTCTCTAGTGTGTGTGTGTGTTCTGTTTTCCCTGTCTGTCCAACTATCGAAATGAACACAACACACGGGTATTTATACCCAAACCAGCAGGTCTGGTCGAAGGATCATGCAGACCGGTCGAAAGATCATCTTTCGACCAGGAACAGCTCGAACGATCAACATGTACCACGAAAGATGGGATCTTTCGTGGTCCATCTATCGAGCTCATCATCATCGAAGGATACAAGTGATCCTTCGATGACCATCCTTCGACTCAGCCATCTTACAAACATAATGTTGACTGTTTGGCCAAGTCAAACCGGAGGATGGTTGACTTGGTCAAACTTACAGACTAACAAAGACATCGTTCAGTAACAAGACAAAATACAGACAAAGTACAGACACAAGTGCACCAACAAACTCCCCCTTGGCTGTAGCTTTGTCTCGATCTTCGAGATAGTTTTGTCTTGATCTTCATTCTTGTAGGTCCTTTGTGTCTTCAAGTCTTTGACGTCTCTTCATGTCTTCAATGTCGGAGGATCTTTAAAGTCTTCACGTCTTGAAAGCAGAAAGTGTACCAACAAACTCCCCGTTTTATGTAGGAAGTGTGTTGACAAACTCCCCCTTAACATAAGCTCCCCCTTGAGTTATGCTCGTGAAAGTCTTTATCTTTATGAAGTGAGATCCTTGTGGTGTTGATGATGGTCAGCGGCAACTCGATCATCTTCATCATTTGAGTGCCTTCACGTTGTGTCTTCATTCCGAAGCTTGTCATCGTCCATGTTCTCCTAGCCTTTAGAATCTGCACATGCAAGAAATCTAAACGCGTAATGAGAACAACCGCTTGGAATATCATAAGCAAACAACACACATGTGACCATTGTTTAAGCAAACACCGTCCGACAGTTTGAAAGTTTAACAAATTTTATCAACTTCAATTTTAACTTTCAACACTCTGCAAATTTCGACCGTTTATGAAGATTTAGTCGTTTTCGGTTTTCGTTCAGGTTTCAGGTAACGAAGACTCGAGCTCCAACATCGTACGATCGAAAATAAAATAAAAATAAAATCTTTTTGGCTTTTTGAAAGTTTCAAATTTAAAGACAGAAAGCAGTAAATAAATATATACAAAGATGCAGAAACTGAAAGCATTAAATAAATATTTACAGACATTCTTTTTGCGAGTTTCGAGGGTAAGAGAATCATATCAGTGTATGGTCATGTCAAAACACTCTCTTTGTTCAATTAGTTCATATTAAGATAAGCATCCTATAACGATTATCGGTATTGTTGTCCACTTAAGCTCAACTTATCAGATGTAATCATGGCGAGGGGATACGTTAAGGTATGATTTATACTTACCGACCGGTGTTCATCCACATCACGACACATTCCCGTATCAAGGTATGCACGAGGGTTCATCTTATCGGTGAGTATACCGATTATCATCTGTTTGACCGTATATGATGTGAGATTCTCACTTATTTTGATTTGAAAACCAAGCCCTATGTGATAGAATCACTTATTGATGAGGAACTTGATTTTCGAAGCATGAGGGCACAGGAGCAAGTCCGTGAACAGGTCAGTACTTTCGTACAGCAGAGAGATGAACTTGACACCCGGAAAGAATTTGTGATAATTTATCACTTATTTTGTTTGGACATGTGATTGTTGATCACTTATTGAGGTCGTATGCAATATGTACACGTATGTATAGTATCATGGAAGATCTAGACTTGCGTCCCCGTTATTTTTCGGTAAAAGATACAACCATGATACCCAGATGATAAGCAGCATAAAGACCGAATATCTCAGAACCTCGGCAATCTCTCAAACGAAATTTCGGTACTAAGACCATATGCCAATGAATGGTTCCCACCTGGTCTTCAGTCGATTTAAGTTTATATCACCCTGCACACTTTAAAATGATTGTGAGCCTACCGATACATCTTATATAGAGCTGCTTATCGCTTTTCAATTTAAGGTTTAAAGAGGTTTAGACAGACCACTGATGTACTATCACTTTCTCTTTTGCTCGCCAGGAAACTCATTTTTGATTTTCTATTGTTTTTGTGTTTTTGAAATTTTTCAATGTTTTTGGATTTTCAAATTTGGATTTACTCCCCCTAAAATCAATAAACTAAGACAAATTTAAAACACAAAGGTATTTACAAAAATGATTTTCCGATGTTGGTTTTACTCTTGCTTGACCTTAATGCCATTTACCAATAATAAATAGTCAAATCTTGATTTGTCAAATGCTTTGGTAAAAAGGTCGGCACGTTGGTCATCGGTGTGGACATAAGCAACATCGATTAGCCTTTTCTCAAAGCAATCACGTATGAAGTGATACTTAATGTCGATGTGCTTAGTCTTTGAATGCTGCACAGGATTTTTAGTGATCTGTAAGGCGGCAGAATTATCAACGTAAATAGGAGTAGTTAGGAATTCAAAACCGTAATCACGCATTTGCTGTTGTATCCACAGGACTTGGGAGCAACAACTTGAGGCAGCAATGTATTCAGCTTCGCACGTTGATGTAGCGACGCACGTCTGCTTCTTGCACTGCCATGTGACTAGGCGATTTCCCAAAAACTGACATCCAGCCGTTGTGGATTTGCCGTCGATTTTGCATCCGCCAAAATCAGAATCACTGAATGCGATCAAGTCAAAGTTATTATCCCTAGGGTACCACAGACCGGTGTCAGGGTAACCCTTCAAATAACGAAAAATCCTTTTTACAGCTGCAAGATGTGAGGCCTTCGGGTTCACTTGATATCTGGCAAGCAGGCACGTTGGGTACATTATATCTGGTCTTGATGTTGTGAGGTACATAAGAGATCCGATCATCGCGCGGTAGTATGAGGGGCTAACATCTTGACCCTTCAAGTCTGGAGTAATTCCGTGATTTTGTGGCAATGGGGTACCGATGGGCGTTGCATCAGACATCTGGAACCGGCTCAAGATGTCACCAACATATTTAGTCTGATGGATGAATATCCCAGACTCTGTTTGTTGTACTTGTAGGCCCAAAAAGAAGGTCATTTCCCCCATAGCACTCATCTCGAATTTATCCTGCATAACGCGCTCGAAATCCCTACACAAAACATCATTAGTAGAACCAAAAATAATATCATCAACCTATACCTGTACCAGTAGAAGATCTCCATCTTGTTCTTTGATGAAAAGAGTACAGTCGATAAGACCTCTGCGAAATCCATTCTCCAGCAGATAATTAGATAAGGTTGCGTACCAAGCTCGCGGTGCTTGATGTAGACCATATAGAGCTTTGTTGAGCAACCAAACCCGATCGGGATGGATAGGATCTTCAAAACCTGGAGGCTGTTCGACGTACACCTCTTCTTCCACCACACCATGTAAGAAAGCACTCTTCACGTCCATCTGGTATACCTTGAAACCTTTGAATGAGGCATAAGCCAGAAAGATCCGAATTGCTTCTAGACGTGCAACAGGTGCATATACTTCGTTGTAGTCGATTCCTTCGATCTGACGAAAACCTTGAACGACTAGCCTTGCTTTGTTTCGGATAACGATTCCACGGTCATCCTTCTTGCATTTAAACACCCAACGGGTACCAATCTTCTTGTAACCAGCAGGTTTCTCTACCAGTTTCCAGACACCAAGCTTCTGGAATTGTTGCAGTTCTTCCTGCATCGCTTCAACCCATGAGCTATCTTTCAAAGCATCTTTCCAAGTTCTTGGTTCTTCCTGTGAGACATAACACGCGAAAGACCAATCATTCTGTTGACCAGATTCTCGGATAGTTGCATACAAGCCTGCATTGTTGTTGTTCCGCAACATGTTTCTTGTTTGAACGCCACTTTGTACATTCCCGATGATGTTTTGTTGAGGATGGGTATTGTGAATCCTTGTTTCTGGATTATCTTGAACTGGAATATTTGTACCCAGATTGTTGAGATTCAGATCAACAATCAATTCAAGGCCCGGAATTGACGAAGAGGATGATGCAGAAGTTTCAGCTGTTCTAGGGACATCCACTGGAGGTGTACCCTCTGAAATACCATGAACTGCTGTTGGAGCTTCTTGATCTGCATCGAGAAATTCGTCATCCTCTGAAGATTCGTTCAATTCGGTAGCATCTTGAAAATCCTCATTGTCGAGAGCATTGTTGTTCACTGACGATGGTTCTTGATTGACAATAATGGGACGAACCAACGGTGAATCTGTTGCATTATCACTCTCGAAAAACATCCTTGCCGCAACATTTTCTTCAACGGCTTCAACATTGATCGAATTGAAAAAGTCATCGTACTCGAACATCCAAGGCTGACCAGGATTTCTAACTGGTAAAGTGTGCCTTTGTACTCTGACTTCAGACCATTCCTCGACCCTTTTAGTCTCTAGATTCCAGACTCTTAAGTTCGGTGTGGAATACCCAAGAAAGTATCCCTCAATTGCTCTTGCCCCAAACTTTCCATTAGGATCGATAATTGTGCAAGGAGCTCCAAACGGTTCAAGATAGGACAAGTCTGGTTTCCGTTTGTTGATAAGCTCAACGCAGGTCTTGTTGTGCCTTTTGACTGTAAGGACTCGGTTCAACGTATAGCATGCAGAGGACACAGCTTCAGTCCAGAATGGAATGGGTAGCTGCGACTCTACCAACATAGTCCTGGCAGTCTCGATCAATGTGCGGTTCTTACGTTCAGCGACGCCATTCTGTTGAGGAGTATAAGCTGCACTAAATTCGTGAAGAATACCTTTTGAAGTGCAAAACTCCGCCATGGCATGATTTTTGAATTCAGTACCATTGTCGCTACGTATCCGCCTAACCTTCAAGTTGTAAAGATTCTCAATCTGAATGATCAAGTTTTTAATAATACCGAAGGTTTCACTCTTGTGTGCCATGAACGCCACCCACGAAAATCTTGAATAATCATCAGTAATCACGAGGCAATATTGATCATTCCTAATGCTTTTGTGCTTGACAGGACCGAACAAATCCATGTGCAAGCGTTCAAGAGGAACAGCCACCGTGTTGACTTTCTTTGTCGGGTGTCGCTTCTTCGTTTGTTTTCCTTTTTGGCACGAAACACAAACGTCTTGAAGATGGAAATTTTTGAGAGGAACACCATTCACCAATTCATTTGATACCAAATGATTCATTTTGCGTAAGTGAATGTGGCCCATTCGTCTGTGCCAAGAGATTGTGTCTTTTTCTGTGGCTTTTGAAACGAAACAAGTTGCTTGTGCAGACGTTGTGATAGCTTGGCTCATATCAAGGACATACAGATCATTTATCCTTGGAGCCGATAAGAGAATCCATTCTTTTGGAATTTTGAAGCCGGGTTTCAGCACATAACATCCATTAGCATCAAAGTGTACTGAGAACTGCTTGTCACAAATTTGAGAAACACTAAGAAGATTGTGATCAAGTTGTTGCACAAAGTTGATCTTGTCAAAGCTAACAACCCCGTTGGAAATCATTCCTTCACCCGTTATATATCCGCCCTTATCTCCAGCAAAAGCAACATAACCTCCTCTAATAGATTTGACGTCGTAGAGAAGCTTCATGTCGCCTGTCATGTGCCTGGATGCCCCACTATCAACAATCCAATGACTACTGATAGTTCCTCCTGGAACACCCTGCACATAAACTCAATTGATTAGTTGGAGATGGGGACCCAAGCCATTGTGGTCTTGGGTCTTCCATTTTTATCAACAACAATAACTTCCACCTTTTGATGATTCGGAAATTGTGACGGTCCCCCTGATTCAGTAACCGTTTTTGGTTTCCAAGTCTGTTTTGTTATACCAGTGTTATTCTTTAAAAACTTAACTTCATGATTGTCTGAAGTTTTTAAATTGTTTGGTTTGACAGAAACAGATTGTTTTTGAGCCACATCGGTTTTAATTGCTTTTTCAATTTTCTTGACCTGTTGGCGTTTCTGTTTCTTTTCCCTTTCTCTTATGAGTCGGGGATCTTGTTTTACAGAAACAGATCGCTTGCGGTCAGTTTGGTCACGGGGATCATCAACCTTTGCTTTCAACTTATGAAGATATGGGCAGTTTCTGACAATGTGCCCAATTGTACCACATTCAAAACATGATCTTCGTTCAACAAACCCCGAAGTATCATGTGATCGTCTTGCCGATGATGAACTTTGTGATCTCGAGGTACTAGGTTTTGAACTATTTTGTTCATTCCTTTTCATCACAGTTACTTTCTGGACAAAATCTAAGTTAGATTGATTTGCAAATTTTTCAATTTTGTCCGTTCCCTTCGATTCCACAAAGTTCACATTCTTCTTCTTCTTCTGATTCGGCTTCCTTTGACTCTGAGTCGGTGTCTTACCTTTGGATTTGGTAAGATTTTGCTGTGCTTGCACTGTTGGTAATTTCTTGTTCCCAAATTGTTTTCTAACTTCAGCCTTTGGGATAGGAGGACACTGTGTAACTGTAACATGTGGTCCTGTCTTTCCCAAAAACTTACTTGTAGAATTTTCAAAGACTTTACTGATTAAGGATTGATTAACATTCTTAATGGGAAAATCTTTGTCTGAGTAAATTTTATCATCACCAACAAGAGTGTACAGCAAATCCACACTCTCCGACTCTTTCTCACACGAGGACTCAACTGCAACAGTCTTAGCGGGTTTTGCAGGAGGATCACAGAGAATATGATTCTCGAGAGGTATGTCCTCTTCTTTGATCACCGCATCAGACTTTGCTGAATCAGTATCATCAGATTCATCATCAGAAGAATCAGTATCCTCAATCACAACTGGAGGATCCTGATTCGGTTCAGCAGTTACAAAGGTATCTGCTGACACATCTGAATCGGATGATACTTCTTTCGTATATCCAAGTCCTGCAGCAAACTCATTCACGTCTAGAGGAACAGATGGCTCAAAGTGTGTTCTATATTCCTCATCAGGCATGGCATCATAATTGTGTCTGACAGGTGGTGGGCATTGCTTGTAACCTATGCACGTGACATCCTTTTTCTCTTTTTGAACATCAATGATGTGATCCAACACATAGCTAGAACTCAAATAACTGTCTAACTTGAGTCGGATCGCCTCACTTTCTGTTTTAACACAAGCCATTTCTTTTTGCATCACCTCAAGACGAGATATATACAAATTAATGTCAGTTTGTTTTCTGGAAACCATTTTTGTCAGTTCTGTTTTATCTTTCTTCAATGTTTCAATCATTGATTTATAATCCTTTTCATGGTTTTCATAAAACATATTGGCTTCAGTGCACTTTGAAATATCAACTGTCAATTTCTGATTATGAATAAATGTCACATCATATTTCTCTTGTAAAGCCTCGTGTTTGCTTTGCAATTCACACCACCTATCATTCACAGAAACATGTTTGTCTTGCAATTCAAACAAACTAGCTTGTAAAGCATCGTGTTTGCCTTGCAACTCAGACATGTTTGCTTCCAACTCAGCACATCTAATATGCAAACTATCACAGTTATTACAGCTAACAGAAGTGGGTTCGTCGACACATACCTGACTTGATGAACTGTCGACATTCGCCATAAAGGCTGAATGGAGAGAAGACGAAGAATAAGCAGCTTGATCCACCAAAATAGATCTTCTTTGACTTCCTGCTGCAGCTTCCTTCAAAAGTTCATCAATGTCTGCATTAACTGATGCAGTTGATGTGTCATCTTCCTGATCATTGCCTGAAGCAGAGGACTCTTCATCTGAACTTCCACTATAACCTGAAGAGTCTTCATCCTCAGAAGATACATCACCATTGGTGGAAGATTCTCCACCACTGGCGTGTTTAAGATCATTAACCACTTCAGCAAAACAAGCTGTTCCATCAGGTGTATCATTTCCCAGCTGGATTGACCAATCACAACCTTCATCTACCTGAACCACAAGTGCCTGGTTGGCATTAGATGGTCCTGCTTGACTCTGGTTATTGACAGGCACCAGTGTTCGTTCGTTGTTCCTTCCTTGGTTCTGATTTGCCCTGTTGCCTTGACCTCGTAAAGGATTCTGGTTCCCATGCTGAGATGGCCTTGTACATTCACGCTTGAAATGGCCACGTTCACCACAGTTGAAGCATTTAACAGATTGTTTATCGAACCCATACTTGGTGTCTTTCTTGCTTTCCAAGCTGGTTCGGCCCGTTCTTTCCATGAAATCCTTTGCTCGCCTAACAGCACTGGCAAAGGCCCACTTAATATCCATCATCTCCATCTCTTCCTTGTCTATCTGCTGATAGTCTTCTTGAGTCAGATTAATGTTGCCAATCTGACCTTCTACTAAACCACAGTATGCGCTCACCAAAGTGTTTAGCAGCTCCATGTGTTCCTTAGCTACTTCCACACTAACTTTTGAGAAGCTTGAAGTGTCGAGCCTTACTGTATTTGGCTTAGATTGTTGACTAGCAGATGATGTACTTCCATAACAAGCTTGCTGCTGTGGAGGAAGAGGATTCCCGTACATATCTGTTGGTACGGTAGATTGAGGAGGAAGTGGATTCCCATACATGTCTGTTGTTGCAGGAGATCGAACTGGTAAAGGATTTCTGAACATATCAGTTGGTCTGAGAGGTCGTTGCTGTTGTGGTGCTGATTGAGGGACTGGTTCCAGCAGATTTCCATACATGTCTGTCTTTGGAGGAACCGGCACTTGGATAGTATTGCCATACATGTCAGTGCTAGTCACAAATGCTGTCTGAATTGGAGCGTGTGAAGCAGGTTTTGCAGAAGTGCTTGAAGTTCCATAATACATCTCTGGATTTTGTGGCACAGCAACTCTTTTTGCCTTTAGAGTTTCTTCCTGATTCTTGTTCTCTAGAATTTGAACAAAGTCGTTGAAGCTCGTTGTGGCCAAAGTACCATTGTACTTCATGATTTCCAAGAACGTATTCCACTGAGGTGGCAATGCATCTGCAAACCTTTTCACAATCTCTACAGGAGTTGTAACAACCCCAAAATTTGTCAATTCAGTCAACAAGTGATTAAATCGACTTGTCAAATCACCCAACGACTCATTCTCCATGCAAGTAAAACCATCAAACTCTTTCTTCAGCAGTTCTTTTCTCAATTGACGTGTTGCTTCATTTCCTACGCCCCTTGTTTTCAACGCGTCCCACAACCTCTTAGTTGTCTTATAACTGACGAATTGATGATAAATGTCTTTGCTCAATGCCTGAGTAAGAATGGCGTATGCCTTCTTTTCTAGATCATAGACTTTCTTCTGATCTTCCGTGAGATCTGCAAACGTAGCAGCAGATGATGCAGCAACCTCTATTGTTTGATCAAAATCTGTAATAAACCGCAACCACAACTCTGTATTCTGACCAAGAACGTATGTATGAAATCTATCAATCCATCCTGGATATTCATATAAATGCATCAACTTGGGAGGTCTATTCAAACTTCCAGTTTCGCTTTCGCTTAAAAGAATGCTTTGAACACTTGGAACTTGATTTGATACAAATGCCCATTGACCGGTAGAAATTGCATTAGCTTGTGAAGATACCGGTGCGGAAGATGACGGAGTACCAAAATACATATCTGTATTTACCAAAGTATTCCACCTTGGATTCATTGTTAATCAGCCGAAGGATACCTGTCGAAAGACTTGAAAAACACAAACTGTTAAACACAAACAGACTAATGATCGAAAGATCAACACCTGTTCGAAGGATCAACAGGGTTCGAAGGATCTCTGTTGAATTTCGAACAATGTTTTTCGAAAGATTCTCCAAACGAAGGATCCTTATCTTTCGAAAAAGTACTGTACACCGAAGAATGATTTCGAAAGATGACTTCGAAAGACTCCCCAATCGAAGGATCCTTGTCTTTCGAAAATGAACAGTAGACCGAAAGATGAATGTTTCGAAAAGATTCCTTGGTTCGAAGGATGATGATCTATCGAACCTCCACTGATCGAAAGATGGTCTTTCGAGTTCGAAGGATATCTTTCGAACGGTTCTGACACAGTTGACAAAGAGTGACAGGTTGGTGAAAAAGGTGATGGGTTGGTAGAAACTTTCTGCGGAAGATATGGTCAGACCATGCAGGTTGCACGAAAACAGGTAAGGTTCTAATATTTTAATCAGCTTACAACTTCCAACACACAAACACTTGGAAGTTCAAAATTTTTAAGATCAAACACTTGAATATCGGTTGAAGATAAGATGAACAACCCCAGAAATATGAATATTTCTGCAAACCGACAACAAACCGAAACCCGTTTTTGCTCGAAACTTTACTAAAAACCCATTTTTAACATGTGATAATGAAAAATAACAAGGTTTTTATAAGAACAAACAGCAAAAACAGCAAAGTTTCCAGAAAATATGAACTTTAAAAACCCGAAAACAGTCCGAAAACTCTCGGTTTTAACAAGGAGAAGAGCCAAGGCTCTGATACCACTTGTAGGTCCGGCTAGGGGAGGATCTAGTCGCCTAATCCTTGTATACGAACCACTCCGGTTGTGCGGAATCCAACCGAAATAGCAAACCGAGATAGAACACGCAATAACACGACACGCAAAGTTCAACGATTAACACCACTTGTATTAAACGTATGAAAGGTCCGGTTACAGCTCAATGTTTACAAATCAGTCTTGCAAACTCTCTAGTGTGTGTGTGTGTTCTGTTTTCCCTGTCTGTCCAACTATCGAAATGAACACAACACACGGGTATTTATACCCAAACCAGCAGGTCTGGTCGAAGGATCATGCAGACCGGTCGAAAGATCATCTTTCGACCAGGAACAGCTCGAACGATCAACATGTACCACGAAAGATGGGATCTTTCGTGGTCCATCTATCGAGCTCATCATCATCGAAGGATACAAGTGATCCTTCGATGACCATCCTTCGACTCAGCCATCTTACAAACATAATGTTGACTGTTTGGCCAAGTCAAACCGGAGGATGGTTGACTTGGTCAAACTTACAGACTAACAAAGACATCGTTCAGTAACAAGACAAAATACAGACACAAGTGCACCAACAACATTCAGCATGACTTTATGATTTCCTTTATTTTGTTACCTCTTTACTAATCTTTCTTTTTATTGTAATTTGTCAACTGAAGTTACTAGTATAGGGTTATCAAACAATCGTGTCGTAATAGTAGCTGTGCATTCTTGCCATCTAAATTGCAATCACCAGTTGTTACATAAATCTATTAACAACCTAGGGCAATAGTTGTGTAAACTTTACAGGTCATGTCTACTTTGTTTATCCATTATTTATAGCATATTGCAACTGCATGAATACCTTCCGAGTTACTACCAAGAGAATTAGATCTTTCTAGGATACAATGTTGTTTGGAGATTAAATTTGTGTGCATCGCAATCAAGCTAAAACTTAGCTAATCAATGTGTCAGGTATCACTGTTTCATCGTCAACTGATTCACAATATGCGCAAAACAATAAACAAGAGTAGAAGAACAATTGCTATAAGCACAAGGTATTAATCAAAATCGATTGTTTCAATACATCATGTAAAACTAATTATAAATTAAAATTGAATTTACAGATGGTTTTCTAGCTAACGCTCTAGCTATGAAGAGGGTGACATGCAAATTTTCTCTTAATTTGCACAACATTAAACTATGGGGTCAAGTGATAATAATATCAATGCAGACTCGTGTATCTATATTCTTGTTGAGACGTATGGAATTGACAAGTGACAATTATGTATAACATCCTCTCAACAGATTGTCTTCGCCAAATGATAGGCTAACACGTGGCATCTCTTCTTCATTAGCTAGACTTCATCAATCTTCACTAGAGGTAACTCGCTTCAGTGATAAGTTCCCTTAATCTTCATCAGATGGTAACTTGACAATTGACATCATAGGCTAGTTCCATAATCCTCATTAGTGGCAACTTGCCGTCAGAGGTAATCTCCATTGATTCTTCATCAATTATAAGTTCCTTGAAATTAACAGCCTAAAAAATAACGAATAAATATCTAGTTAAAAAAATCCAGCCGTTTTTTACAACCAAGCGAAATTAATTAAAAATGCTTAATTGGGGAAAACATTGACTTCAAAATCGGAGCTCTAGATGACAAAATTGGGTCCCTGAGAGTTGGGAAAACTCACCTATAGCATTTGTCCACGCGTGTGGCTTGTTGAGACATTTGTCCATTACTTATCCTCGTATAACTTCAAATTGTCTAGTTGCACCAAATACGAGTCTGCAGTCTGCTAGATCATGGATTAGCTCCGTATCCTATCACTTAATAATAATAATAATAATAATAATAATAATAATTATTTTATATAAATTTAGACAAAAAGTTCTTTGGATTGATCCAATCCGATCCATTTTGTACGACTCCAACAATTACTAGTAACCATGTTGATTAGTCAAAGTTTTGGTTAAGTTAAAGAATGAGAAATTGCTAAATACTTGAGTTGCATACCACTGAGATGCAGAATAGAGTCGCGAGAGTTTTGTTCCAAGTTACATGAAGCTACTTATCATTTCTAGGTTTTCTTCGCTCACACTGTTTGCAAAATCTCTAATTTGTTTCTCATGTTTGTTGCTTCTTTGATTTCTTATTCAACCTTATCTTGAATCTCAGGATGTTTGCAGAGCATGTAAATGAACCAAATTATGGCAATAGAGCCTCCTTTCCACCAATTATGAAGTATTTTGAATGTGTGTTGTTGATTTGCAGAATATCTTCTTTCTTCAACTGCAATTAAAAAACTTCAAGGGTCAAACAATACACTTTGATATTAATGGCCAAACCCATTAACCTATTATTAAAAAACCAAGCTTAGGAATAGTAAACTTTTCATTTTTCACAAATTGACCACACATTATTGGTTTTTTCACATTGACCACAAAGTTTTGTTTTTTTTCAAATTGACCGCACAAAATTTACATTTTATTTATTTACTTGAAAACATAACTTAATTGCTTTTCAAATTCAATATACCAAGAATGTTACAGAAACAACTTTTTCCATTGAAGATGATGTGGATCCTGTTGCATTTCTGTACCAGCTAAAAAAAACTATTCTCAAAACATTATAGTAATCAATTTTGAAGTCAATTTTAATTTGTTTGACCTCAAGAGTCAAACTGTACTTCATTTAATGGTTGATGTGGTTATGTCTGGTGGGTTGGACCGAATATCCAGGGCCCATGATTTTTAGGGAGCAAATTTATATAGCAATACTATCAATGTTATGGAAAAAAACTATACTAAATATATTATTTAGGTAAAGGATCATATACAAGACATAAGATTTGTACGAAGTGTACGCGACCAAGGGAGGAGGACAAGTGTCCTTGCCTTGAAGGGTAATTTAGTCATTTCTCAGTTAAACAACTTCCCCCATTGATTTTCAAACGTCATACGTTAATATTTAAAAAAAAATTACACCGTATTAACAACGAGCATTCCATTCTCTTTAATTAGAGCACCCCATTGCTATAGTTTCCTTAAAAAAATTACAGGATTCTGAATACCCGTTAGTTCATTACGTGATTTTGAATACGCAACACATGACTATGTGATTTTGAATACTTATTATGTGATTACACATTCAACATAAACCATTATGTGATTACACATTCAATATAAATCCATTACGTGATTACACATTCAATATGATTTGTTATAACTGATGTTATTACAATTATGCTTATTACGTAATTACACATTCAATAATAAGAACTTAATTGTTTATGCTTTTATTACATGATTAAATCTCTAATATATATATTACATTATGGGGTTATTATAGGTTGATTTGACTATTGTTTTGAATATAATTTATCCTTAATACGTGATTGGATGTAAAATATTTGGTATTTCATATGAAATATTATGAATTACATGTTTTTGTTTATACGTAATCACTCAGTGTGGTATCACATAAAATACTATAATGAAATCATATAATCACGAAATAAGTATTCAAAATCACGTAGTCACGTAATAACACATAGTCAGCTATTGTTACGCAAAAAATATATTAGGAGGGGGAACCTTATTTACATTTTACCCCAAAACTTACAAAAGAATAGGAACAACCATACAAGTGGTTCTAAAGTTATTAAAACATAACCAAAACACATGTTACTTTTTAAAGACTCCTATAGAAAAAGTTTAGACGACTATTCTAAATAGTATATTTTCTGTAATCATAGTTAAAACATTAATTGGCCGTAAGGTCAAAAGAAAATTAAAATGTCTGTACCAGAGTCCAACACTCCAACCCGCCTCAGTTCAACCCTACTAAAAAGTCAACAATATTATTAACCCGAACCTGTCTTGACTCGTTATCCAACGCACCCATAATTTTTATGGGAAAAAAGTATAAGCTTACCAGAAATGATCTTGTCCATCATCAAGCACTTTGACCCTTTCCTTTAACTTAGCTTCTGGTCCGATATTTGACAATTTCTTAAGACCTTCACTTTGAATATTGAATCCAACTGATTTTCATGAATAAATCCTGTGTTATATCATGAATACTAATAATCAAAACCAGTTTGTTATATTATGGGGTAGTCAAATGCTGTTGACTTAAAAGGAACTTACACTTATGTCATCGACACTTTGTCTGTTATTAGCTGATTCAGTAATTGTATGCGTGAGTTTTACTACGCTTTACTCAAGATACTTTCCCTGAAAATTCACACATTGAGACTTTTCTCTGTTCTTGAATTTGACCTGGTCAACTGTGAATGTTCCATCACCCAGAAGAACCTTTAGGATATGTTCCTGCAAAAGTTTAGTTGTAATATATAGGTTCTTCACAGACTTCATATCAAGTATTAATACAATTAATCAAACCAAATGCAGATCTAAACCCTAATTTGTATCTTCAACTTTGTAATCGAGACTCGAAGTAACTTCAATAAAATTTCATTATCTATTACTAGAACACTTCAATAATTCCACAAACCACACCAAAACCCTAACTAAAGTCAACTCACATCCATCGGATAAACTAGCAACCAAAAAACAAAATTAACTGTACAATCACACAAATCAACTGATTAACAACTTTAAATCGCACCCTATCAACCTACAAAAGCAAGATCAACAAAAATCACAAACAAAACAATAACAATAACAATAACAATAATAATAATTAATTGGCATGTTTAACTCACGAAAAGCAAAATTAGTACTCATTGTGAAATCAGTTCCAACGTATAAATTAATGTCATCATTAAAATTCAAGTTTAGGTTTTGAGCAACAAATCCTATTCCAACAAAAATAAAAACACGCACATGTATGAGAATACCAGTTTATCATATGGAAATCAGAGGGTATTTAATAAGGGTGTGCCTATTGGCACACTAAAGTGCCTATTGGCACACCAAACCCTAGCAAAATTAGGGTTTATCTACGCAGCGTATTGGTCAATACGCAGCGTATAGGTTTAACCCACTACGCTGCGTATTGACCAATACGTTGCGTAGATAAACCATGGATCTCAGTGTCTGATAACCAATCATTGCACAGAAAACAAGGGTCATATACGCTGCGTATAGGTCTATACGCAGCGTATATAAACAATTAGATTTTTTTTGGTCATTTTGGTAGGTTTGAGAGATCATTTTTTCATAAAGTTTAAATACGCTGCGTATTGACCTCTAAGCAGCGTATATAAAGGTCTGAAAAATGTCTTTTATACCCTTGTGTTGAGGCTATACGAAGCCAAATACAAGGGTAGTTGTGTCATTTTGGTCTCATACGCTGCGTAGGGACCTCTAAGGAGCGTATATAAAGCTCCATTTTTGTATTTTTTTATTGTGTATTCCTTTGTTTATTTATAAAAAAAAAGAAAGTTATTTATAAAAAAACAATATTATTGGTAAATAATACAAATATAAATTATAAAAATAAAAAATAATATAAATATTATTAATTATAAAAATTAAAAAAGAAAATTATTTATAAAAAAACAATATTATTGGTAAATAATACAAATATATTGTTTTGTTATCGTTTAAATTAAATTATCGTATTCCTTTGTTTATTTATAAAAAAAAGAAAATTATTTATAAAAAAACAATATTATTCGTAAATAATACAAATATATTATATTGTTATGGTTTAAATTAAATTATCTTATCGTATTGCATCGTATCGTATCGTATTGCATCAAATCGTATCGTATAGTGTATAGTATATAAGTCTCGTATAGAGGCCTATACGACGCTATACGATACGATATCACACTTATAGGCTTATACGAGGTCAATACGTGACCTATACTACGTTATACGATACGATATCACACTTATAGGCTTATACGAGGTCAATACGTGACTTATACTACACCTATACGATACGATATCACACTTATAGGCTTATACGAGGTCAATACGTGACCTATACGACGCTATACGATACGATATCACACTTATAGGCTTATACGAGGTCAATACGGGACATATACTATGCTATACGATATGATATCACACTTATAGGCTTATACGAGGTCAATACGTGACCTATACTACACCTATACGATACGATATCACACTTATAGGCCTATACGGGACATATACTACGCTATACGATACGATATCACACTTATAGGCTTATACGAGGTCAATACGGGACATATACTATGCTATACGATACGATATCACACTTATAGTCTTATACGAGGTCAATACGGGACATATACTATGCTATACGATACGATATCATACTTATAGTCTTATACGAGGTCAATACTTGACCTATACTACACCTATATGATACGATATCACACTTATAGGCTTATACGAGGTCAATACGGGACCTAAATCACACCTATAGGCCTATACGGGTGTTATATCGTATCGTATATTATCGTATCGGGTGTTATTTTCCTTTTTTTTATAAATAAACAAAGGAATACACAAAAAAAATACAAAAATGGAGCTTTATATACGCTCCTTATAGATCACTACGCAGCATATAAGACAAAAATGACAATACTACCCTTGTATTTGGCTTCGTATAGCCTCAATACAAGGGTATAAATGACATTTTCAGACCTTTATATACGCTGAGTATTGGTCAATACGCAGCGTATATACACTATAAGGGTTAAAAAGATAATTTTACCACAGGTTTGGGGTTAAAAATAATTTTACCACCCTTTATATACGCTGAGTATAGACCTATACTCAGCGTATATAAAGGTCCGAAAATGTCTTTTATACCCTTGTGTTGAGGCTATACGAAGCCAAATACAAGGGTAGTTGTGTCATTTTGGTCTCATACGCTGCGTAGGGACCTCTAAGGAGCGTATATAAAGCTCCATTTTTGTATTTTTTTTTATTGTGTATTCCTTTGTTTATTTATAAAAAAAAAGAAAATTATTTATAAAAAAACAATATTATTGGTAAATAATACAAATATAAATTATAAATATTATTAATTATAAAAATTAAAAAAGAAAATTATTTATAAAAAAACAATATTATTGGTAAATAATACAAATATATTGTTTTGTTATCGTTTAAATTAAATTATCGTATTCCTTTGTTTATTTATAAAAAAAAGAAAATTATTTATAAAAAAACAATATTATTCGTAATAATACAAATATATTATATTGTTATCGTTTAAATTAAATTATCTTATCGTATTGCATCGTATCGTATCGTATAGTGTATAGTATATAAGTCTCGTATAGAGGCCTATACGACGATATACGATACGATATCACACTTATAGGCTTATACGAGGTCAATACGTGACCTATACTACGTTATACGATACGATATCACACTTATAGGCTTATACGAGGTCAATACGTGACTTATACTACACCTATACGATATGATATCACACTTATAGGCTTATACGAGGTCAATACGTGACTTATACGACACTATACGATACGATATCACACTTATAGGCTTATACGAGGTCAATACGGGACATATACTATGCTATACGATATGATATCACACTTATAGGCTTATACGAGGTCAATACGTGACCTATACTACACCTATACGATACGATATCACACTTATAGGCCTATACGGGACATATACTACGCTATACGATACGATATCACACTTATAGGCTTATACGAGGTCAATACGGGACATATACTATGCTATACGATACGATATACGAGGTCAATACGGGACATATACAATGCTATACGATACGATATCATACTTATAGTCTTATACGAGGTCAATACTTGACCTATACTACACCTATATGATACGATATCACACTTATAGGCTTATACGAGGTCAATACGGGACCTAAATCACACCTATAGGCCTATACGGGTGTTATATCGTATCGTATATTATCGTATCGGGTGTTATTTTCCTTTTTTTTATAAATAAACAAAGGAATACACAAAAAAAAATACAAAAATGGAGCTTTATATACGCTCCTTATAGATCACTACGCAGCATATAAGACAAAAATGACAATACTACCCTTGTATTTGGCTTCGTATAGCCTCAATACAAGGGTATAAATGACATTTTCAGACCTTTATATACGCTGAGTATTGGTCAATACGCAGCGTATATAAACTTTGTGAAAAAATGATCCCTCAAACCTACCAAAATGACCCAAAAAAGTCTAATGGTTTATATACGCTGCGTAGAGAGCTATACACAGCGTATATAAACCTTGTTTTCTGTGCAATGATTGGTTATTAGGCACTAAGATCCATGGTTTATATACGCTGAGTATTGGTCAATACGCAGCGTATAGGGTTAACCTATACGCTGCGTATTGACCAATACGCTGCGTAGGTAAACCCTAAGTGTGCAGATAGGCAAACTGGGTGTGCAGATAGTTAGGGCCTTTAATAAACACGCACCTGTCTGAGAATACCAGTTTATCATATGGAAATCAGAGGATATTTAATTAACAAGTACCTGCCGTCCATGTCGTTTTCCTCCAGTGATTGGGTATTCGCGGCAAGGAATCTCTTCTCGGTGACTACAGAGAAACAAGAAGAAGGTAAGGGTTATTTATTTAAACCAAACGACTAGCAATAATTTCCACGTAACAAACTATTGCTATTTAATTAACAACTACCTTTCTTTCAATTAGTCGTCTATGTTGAGGCGGGGGATATGAGAGATTCGGGGCCAGTAGTGGGAGCCTCTTCCTTCACACCTTTCTTTCAATTTTGGGCAATTATACTTTATTCTCAAACTCAAAAGTGAAGGTAACAGCGTCTCTGGTAGATCGTTCACCTTTGGGCAATTCCAAATTTGAAGATGTTGAAGGGATGTGAGGTGTTGGAGTCCCGTTGAAAGTGATTCCAGATTATCAAATCCAGTTATGTACAGAGACGTAAGAGAAGAAGGGAAAAGGTGGGACAATTGACTAAAATTCCTCACATCTGGTTCATTATATAATCTTAGGTCAACAAGTGAAGCTGGGAAATTCTGATTGCCCCATTCTGAGATGGGCTTTTTCAAACCCCCTACTTCAAGGAAACACAAATTGGGAGGCCAAAGCCCACGAGGAAAGGAAGCATCAATCATTGGACACTCTCTGATACGCATATCTTTTAACATGGTGAGATTGGATAGCTGAAGGTCTGACTCCAGATTTTCACAATAACTTATTCTCCAACTGATTAGATTTGGTAGCTGCAGGTCACCAAATGCCTTCATGTTTTTGCAACTTTGTATTTCCAGATGTGTGAGATTTGGAAGCTGGAGGTTAGGAAATGACTCTATGCTTTCACAACCTGCTATTGTCAACCTGGTGAGCTTTGATAGCTCAAGGTCAGAAAATGACTCTATGCTTTTACAACCATCTATATACAACGAGGTGAGATTTGATAGCTGATGAAGATCAGAAAATAACTCCATGTTTTTACATTTTCTTATTGTCAAAGAGGTGAGGGGAGTGGAGTTACTCAATTGATTTATTGATTTCAGATTTCCACAACCACGTATAGCGAGTGACTTGAGATTCTGCCCTCCTCCACCTGTTGTTGTTGCTCTTGGGAAGGAGACATGTCTAACTGAACGACACCCACTGATGTTTCACCTCTCAATGCTATTTGGACACCACAAACGCTCCATACTCTCACATGACTGTATATACAACATCCTAAGAGATGATAGGAGGTTGCTCCCAATGTTATCCTCATCCTCCTCTTTCTCTCCTAAACTCACCAAATTTTCACATCCATATACCTTCAATTCCTTTAAATTTACCAGAATTTTACCTGCCTCTCCATCTGATTCCCATAGGTATCTTATCTCATAACAATTTTGTATGCATAGCTCTTCAACCGCCCCAAAATTCACTATGACACCTCTCCACACCTCATCCGTAAGCCCTAAAATTGATTCTATTTCCAATTTAGTGGTTGATGAAGCTGCTTGAACCAGACTTCTCAGCACACTTTCACCACATCCCTCTATCCTCAAAACTCTTTGTGAAGGTAATGCTTCAACTGAGACATCAATCAAATTGGGACATCTTTTTATTTGTAGCTCCCGAAGGCGTGGAAACATTACCTCGCTATTGGTTGACCATGTTACGATTGAATGTGATATTTTATTTAGAAGATGTACAGCCTTTAATAGGCAGAAATCCCAAGGAATGGAGAGCAATTACAGGCACTATAATTGGATACAATTACAACAATAAAGTATACATATTCTCTAAAAATATAATTTCCTTCATTTGAAGATTATGTTGACTAATTGATTGAATGGTCATTAATACGCCCCCGCAAGATGGAGGCTCCATCGGAGACGCCAATCTTGGATCGATTCTTGAGAAATGGCGTTCTAGGTAACGGTTTAGTCAACATATCCGCAAGTTGGTCTTGGGAGCTAACATGGAGAACACGTAGACGTCCTGCAGACACTTGTTCCCGAACAAAGTGATAATCTAGTGCCACATGTTTCATACGCGAGTGGTATACGGGGTTGGCACATAAGTAGGTTGCTCCTGTGTTGTCACAAAATAAGGTTGGTGAACTTTCAATAGGGAGACCGAGTTCCTGAAGTAGGTTCTTGAGCCAAAGGAGTTCGGCTGAGGCATTTGCTAATGCTTTGTACTCGGCTTCAGTAGATGATCGAGAAACAGATTTTTGTTTTGTTGATTTCCACGATATAATGTTATTTCCAAGATATATTAGGTAGGCTGTCGTCGACCTTCCTGCATCATGAACCCCACCCCAATCCGAATCCGAAAATGCCGAGAGTGTGAGAGGAGAATTACGGTTTAGGAAAAGGCCGTGATGTATGGTTCCTTTTAAGTATCGAAGTACTCGTTTTAAGGCTTGCCAGTGTGTTGTTTGGCGAGGTGCATGCATGAATTGAGCTAGTTTGTTGATTGCAAAAGCAATATCAGGTCGTGTAAAGGCTAAGTATTGAAGAGACCCGACAAGTTTACGATAGGGTGTAGGATCGACAGTAGGAGACAAATCATGAGTAGATAATGGTTCGGTGCTAAGAGGAGTGAACACATCCTTTGCACCTTCCATATGAAAGTGGTTTAGGATCTCTTGAACGTAGTGAGATTGAGAGAGGAAGAGCCCCGAGGGAGTGGTAATGACCTCAATACCCAGAAAGTGATGAAGCATTCCAAGGTCTTTGACCGAAAATTTGTTACTTAAGGCATTAATAAATGTGTCAAGAAACTTTGGATCGTTTCCGGTAAGTACTATATCATCAACGTACACCATAAAATAACACGTGACCATATTATTCTTGTAGATGAACAAGGATGCATCGGCAAGAGATTTTGTGAAGCCGGATTGTAGGAGGAAGTTGGTGAGCTCAACGTACCAAGCTCGAGGAGCTTGTTTTAGACCGTATAGGGATTTTTTGAGTTTGCAAAAGTGATTGGGGAATTGAGGATTGACGTAGCCTGGTGGTTGGGCCATAAAAACATCTTCCTGAAGTGTTCCGTGGAGGAAGGCGTTGTTGACGTCAAGTTGACGTAGTGGCCAATTCTTGTATAGAGCTATTGAGAGAATAGTACGAATGGTGACGGGTTTTGTGACAGGACTAAAAGTATCAAAGTAGTCCTTCCCGTATTGTTGGTGAAAACCTTTCGCCACAAGTCGCGCCTTGTATTTTGACACAGACCCATCCGGGTTGCGTTTTACCCGAAAGATCCATTTGCAACCAATAGGGGTTTGAGATGTTTTAGGAACTAGTTCCCAAGTTTGGTTCTGAAGCAAGGCATTAAATTCCAAATCCATCGCGTTGCGCCATTTTGGGTCCTTTAAGGCTTGGGTGTGAGTTGACGGTTCAAGGGCAGGTGGAAGGGGGTGGAGGGTAGTGGAGTTGACAAAGTTTGGGTTGAAATATTTGGGGTTTGGTTTTCGGGTACGGGGTGGCGGTTGGGATTGCGCAACTGGGTCGGAGTTGCTATGTGATGTTTGAGACATGGTGGGTGGAGTATGAGTTGTAGAGAACTCAGTGAACGAAGTGGTAGGAGAGTGTGGGTTGGTTGTAGAGTGTGATGGCGCTGGGTGTATGGGATCGGAGGAAGGGGTAGCAGTAGCATGTTGCATGGAAACTGTGGTTTGAGAATGAATAATGGGATCCATTATGGGAGGTGTATTATTAATGGATGATGGGTTTGGTAAAGTATTTGTGGTGGGTGGGACCTGTGAGGGAGTAGTTGGTAAGTTAGATTGTCTATTTTGAATGAGTGGTGGTGTGGTAATTTGGGGTTTAAGATTTAGGAATTTAGTAACAGTGGGAAGCGGGACTACATTAGAGGTTTCATTTTGATAAGGAAAGATATGTTGTACAAATTCTACATGGCGCGAGTGATAGAGACGATGGGATATCGGGTCGAAGCATTTGAACGCCGATTTTGATGTGGAGTAACCCAAGAAGATACATTTTAGAGATCGTGGGTGGAGTTTGGAAGTGGCATAGGGACGTAGCCATGGAAAACAGAGGCACCCAAAAGATTTGAGTTTCGAGTGATCGGGTGAGGTTTTGTACAAACTCTCATAGGGTGATTTAAAATCGAGGATAGGTGTAGGCAAACGGTTAATAAGGTATACCGCAGTTTGGAATGCATGTGACCAAAAGGTAAGTGGAAGTTTGGCATGATGAAGTAAGGATAAACCCGTTTCGACTATGTGTCGGTGGCGTCGTTCGGCAACCCCATTTTGTTCCGGGGTATGTGGCGGAGTCGTGAAGTGAGAAATACCATGTTGTTGAAGGTATGGTAAAAGTGCAATAAATTCTCCGCCGTTGTCTGAAAATAGTGATACAAGAGGTGTGTGAAAATATTTTTCCACAAGGGTTTTAAAAATTGGAAATAATTTTGAAACTTCAGATTTTCGCTTCATTGGATAAAGCCATGTATATTTAGAAAAATAGTCAACAAAGAGAACATAATAATTATAACCATCGTTTGATGTTTGAACGGGACCCCAAACATCCGAGTACACCAGTTCAAGGGGTTTGTTAACTCTGAACGAATTTTGACCAAACGGAATTTTATGACTTTTATTAATAGAACAAGCATCGCAATGAAAAGAAAGTTTGGACAATTTATTTGAATCAAGTCCTAAATTTTTTAGTAACAATTTAAAGACTTTGATTGATGGGTGTCCACATCTGTGATGCCATGAGATGAAAGGATCAGTTGTTGTTGTTGTAACGGTAGAGTTGAGTTGCTTGAGACTTTGAGTGGCAGCATAATAGATATCATTAATGTTGGCTCCCCGCATGAGAGGCGCCCCCGTGCAAAGATCCTTCACCAAAAAATGATTGGGAAAAAATTCAACAGAAACTTTGTTAGTACGACACAATTTTGCAACCGAAACAAGTTTATGGCGTAATTGTGGTACGAGTAAAACATCGGTTAATTTTAAGGAACGTGAGTTTGTGGGTAATGTGGCATGACCAATATGAGTGATAGGGAGGGTTGTACCGTTTCCAAGCACAATTTCATCGGGACCACCGTATTCGGATAGAGTGTGGAGTGATGAACTTTCAGGATAGGCATGATTTGTGGCTCCTGTATCAAACATCGCCCATGATGGAGGCTGTGAAGTGGATCTCGCAGAGGAGGTGTTGACCATTGGGCTGGATGAATTTGTCATGGAGATGCTAATATTATTGTCTTTGAGAAAGCGAGTCAACTTCCTGCAATCCTTAGTTTCATGTCCTGGAATAGAACAAAATTGACAAAAGGAAGAAGTACGGTTACCACGAGAAGTATTGTTGTTCCAGTTTTGTTGTGGCTGAGACTTTGTGAACCTTGATCCGTTGTTGTTGAATCTTTGTGGACCACGAGGGTCCGAGCCGGATCGGCCAGTGGGACGGTACGGGAGCTTTTGTGTCGTGTTTACGGTAACCACAGATGAGGCCGATTGCGCCTCCAAGAGTGTCCTTTCATGATCGACAAGTTTGTCAAAAAGATCGGCAAAAGTAATGGCGGTGTCTCTCATTTTTAGAACGGCAGCGACATTAGCGTAATCTTCGCCAAGTTGGTTAACAATGTGGACGATTAAGTCTTCATCAGTGACCGGTTCGCGGGCCAAGGTGAGTTCATCGGCGATAGCTTTCATATCATGCAGAAATTCAGTCATAGATCTTGTACCTTTGGGGTTCTTGGCAAGGCGAGACTTTAAGGATATGATACGAGACCGCGAAGTGCCCGCAAAACTAGCTTTTAGTTGTTCAAAGGCTTGTCCGGATGTGTCGGCGGAAGCAAGGATGTGTTGAATGGAGTCTGAGCAACTACCGAGAATCGCACCAAGAATAATCTGATCTTGGCGGAACCATTGGGTGTATTCGGGGTTGGGTTTGGTTTTATCTGAGGGAAGTTGTTTCGAAGGTGGGTTGGTCGAACCATCAACAAAGGTTTCGAGACCAAGGCCGACTAACGTGGCCATGACCTGTTTGCGCCAGGATGCATAATTGGTGGCGGTAAGCTTGATCGGAAAGTGAGTGTGGGAGGTGACCTCAACAATGGATGTTGGTGCCATGGTGAAAAAGACAGAGCAGTGGTGTGAAGATGGATCGAAAAAAAAGAAATTAGACTCAAAGGAGTTGATTGGCTCTGATACCATGTTACGATTGAATGTGATATTTTATTTAGAAGATGTACAGCCTTTAATAGGCAGAAATCCCAAGGAATGGAGAGCAATTACAGGCACTATAATTGGATACAATTACAACAATAAAGTATACATATTCTCTAAAAATATAATTTCCTTCATTTGAAGATTATGTTGACTAATTGATTGAATGGTCATTAATAGACCATACCTTCCAACTAGACATATCTTCAAACCTTAGAATTTCAAGTGAAGGGAAGGTAACATCAGTAGTCCTACTTGACTCCAAACTGATGACTTTAACATCATCCATTCCTTGAATCAACAACTCCTTAAGTGAAGGTAGCCGTCCAAGTGGCGGAAGAGATGTACATTTTCTACAACCATGTAGCGACACCTGAACCAATTGATGAAAAGACGGATCCCCAACCCAATTTGGAAACTCTATTCCCTTATAATACTTAACCTCAAACATTTTCAACTTATCACTGTGGGGCTTTAACTCATTGAGAATCTCCTTCTCAAGTGTTTCCCTTCCTGAAACATCATCCCATTTCAACTCTAACTTATTAATCCCTTTTAAAGATAAGTTCGCCTCTCGTGCATGCATTGAGCTTTGTACTTTGTTCAACCCCTCTATGGAAATTTCCCCATGGAGATCCTTTAATCCCTTAAGCTCAGTAATTGCAAAGCCATTGTTTTCAGCAATGATGATCCTAGTGAGAGTCTGTAGGCTTTTCAACTCACCAATCCCCAAGGGCAACTTTTTCAAACATGGAGTATCTCTCATGTCAAAATGCCTCAACTTTTTTAGCTTTAAAAAGCTTTTAGGCAACTTGGTCAACCTCTTACATCCAAAAACTATCAATGTTTCTAAATTATAAAGATTACCAACATTGTCCGGCAACTCTTTGATATTAGTTTTAGATAGATTAAGATACCTCAGGTGCTTCAAACTACCAATGGAATTCGGTACCTCACTTATACTAAAACGACTCAAACAAAGAACCCTTAATAACGGTAACTCAGGAAGTAAGTCAACCAAAATCTTGCTGGATAAGTAGAACTCGTCCCAACTTTGATCGACCCCAACATATACCGCTAACAATGTTCTCAAACCTTTAGCTCTCTTGAAGGCCTCAAACTTGTGGTAAGCTACATATTCATCACGAATAAATGACATGTGGCGGTACCTTGCTAAATCTTCTGTCGCCATCCGATTGTCATCCCTTGAAAAGAACTCTCCGGCAACAAATGTGGCCAAATCATTCATCAGGTCATGCATCACAAATAACGGTTCCTCATTTGGTGATTGTTGAAAAAATGACCTTGATAACAACTCTTCAAAATATTCATAACCAAGGCGTTCTGGTGACTCGGCTGCATTTGATTTGTTCAAAAACCCTTCGGCCAGCCACAACAGGACTAACTCTTTTTTGTCAAACAAAAAGTCCTTAGGAAACAAGGAGCAATATGCAAACAACCGCTTCAAATTTGCAGAAAGTTCATGGTAGCTTAACATAAGGGCAGGAAAAATCACCTTCCAATCTGCAGAAAGATTACCAACACTTTTTGAATCCCATATCTTACTATTCAACACCTCATCCCATTTTTCTTCATCTGTTTTACTTCTCAATAGCCTTCCAATTGCCTTTAAAGCCAAAGGCAAACGACCACACTTTTCCACAATACGCTCACCCTTTGGTCCGAGTGTTGGGTGTGAATCAAAGTTGTCTACACCCAATGCATGTAAAGCAAATAAAGACAAAGCATCTTCAGATGACAAAGTCTCAAGATGGTCTAGATTATCAAAACCTAGCATCTTAAGCAATTGCTCCTTGCGAGATGTCATGATTACCTTACTTCCACGAGCCCCTGAATGAAATGGGAGCACTAGGGTTTCCCAATCATTAAAGTTTTCATGCCACACATCATCTAGTACTAGTAGAAACCGTTTGTCCTTAAGTTTCTCTTTAAGAGCCACTTGAAGCTGATTTAGATCAGCAAATTCCTTGTTTTCGTTGGACACAGCTTGAAAGATGGTTTTGGTTATCTTAGATATATCAAAATCATCAGAGACACAAACCCATGCATGGAGTTCAAACCGACCCTTCACTTGTGTATCATTATATAAAAATCTAGCTAGAGTGGTCTTACCAACCCCACCCATACCGACTATGGGTAAGACACTGAAGTTTTCCTTAGATGGCCCATCCTGCAACAACTTGTTGAGCAATTTCTATTTCTCACTTTCTCGCCCAACAACTTCAGATTCTAGCAAAGAGGTTTCGTTTCTTCTACTACTACTACTTTTTGGCTTATCATCTCTCACAATCAAACCCAGATCAGACTTTTGTTTTTCTAGATGTTGTAACTGGGTGGTAATACTATCTAACTTGTCATGCAAACTTTGACTTAGTGAGAATTTTGTGAAGAAGCTTGGGACCATGAGCTTTCTTACCTTGCTGATGACTGATCCTGATTCCTGTGTCAGCTCACGATGCATAGCTTCGGTAGCCACATCGTCGAGTACGTCATCGATATCGTAAGCCAAATGTTGGAGACTATTCAGCCATAGTCTGACAGATTCATTGGTTATTTCCTTTTGAGAAGCATCATTAAGCAGAGCTTTAATTTGGGTCAGTGTGATCTTCAGGTCGTTGAGCTTAGAATCAATCTCCTGAGAGCGAGCAAATTTATTGAAGGCTTCATCGGTTAGCTTGTCAAAGATGACATTGAGAAGAGCTTCTGCCATTGTTAACTAACAGTGAAGAGGTAAAAACTGGAAATTGGAATGAGAGTAGTTGGTTGATCTGTATGCTATGAATAACAAGACACAAGTGAAGATAAGAAAGGAGTGTTGTGATTGGAGATAAGAAATGAGTGGACAGAAAGAACGGGTATGTTTTTTTACACATGTGATCCAATTATCTTGGTCAACGTACAGTTTTTTAATATATTGATTATTAGGGTGAAGGGAGTGGGGCGGCAAACCCATCGGCAAAGGAGAATGCCGAGCGGGAACACCGCCGCCATCCCATTTTTACCGCGCGGCAAACTTCACAATCGGTATGTGGTCACCGATCGACAAAGGGGAGAGACAAGACCTTGGGGTGTGTGTGTAATTAATTTGATGCTTTATCATAAAAAAAAAAAAATTATACTTTTCATTATATAAATCAACATTTAATGTAGTTTTTTTTTTTTAATTAATTTGATGCTTTATTGTTTTTATCTAACACATAATTTTTAAAAACAAAAAAACAAAAAAAAAAAGTTTGCCACTTTCAACTGTCTAAACCATTGCCAACACTTTTCAGCTAAGTTTAAACTTTTTCTCCTCTCTGACGTGGCACTCTCTGATTGGTTCATTTTAAAGTTTGCCACTTTCACCTGTTTAACCACTCCCTTCACCCTTATATGTTTATATTGTGAGATGCCAAGTTGCCGACATTCATTTTTATTACTTGTACTGCTGTTATAAAACAGTTTACTATTTTTGCAAAAAAAAAAAAAGTATAAAAGGAGTAAAGTTTACAAATAGTCTTTAAAGCATGAATAGTGTTATATGATGTCAATCCTTTATTAACAATACTGGTTGTTACATAGTTCAGCATTAAAAAGCACTTGCAGATTTCTTTATGGTGAATATGTTAGACATGCAT
This sequence comes from Helianthus tuberosus, assembly GCA_030545235.1. NCBI lineage: Eukaryota > Viridiplantae > Streptophyta > Magnoliopsida > Asterales > Asteraceae > Helianthus > Helianthus tuberosus. Next base: position 230,606,884 of record CM060423.1, on the reverse strand, counting down.
ATTTATATTTATAAGCTAGATACTATATCTTTTATTATTCGAATTATTATTATTAGTAAACATAAGTTGTAGCGGTTATCGCTATTAATGTTGTAGGTCCACTTGGAGGATCAAGATTAAACCTACTTCCTTGTTTGTTAACACACTAACGAGTGCGTTGTAAAATGGAACAAACACAAAGTAACCAAAGATTCACAACTTTGATTATGTGATGAGAATCACTAACACATACACACAGTGTTTACAAAGTTTCACACAGAACTCTCAAACTCTCTTAACTGAAACTGTGAAACAAACTGTCTATATATAGGCCCCAATACCCAGTAACACTATGAAGGGTGTTACTGGGCCACGAACAGTTAGCAAGCCCACGAAGACTATGAGTCTTCGTGTTGATCATCGACGAACCCCCACAGTCCACGACCTCTCCATTGCCCACGAACTGTTAACATCATCGACGAACACTCCAAGCCCACGAACCATGAGGGTTCGTGGTGAACCCCTCTTCCCATCCATAGGTCTACAAACTGTAAGTAGTGCCACGAACCCTTAGACTTTTGGTGAACCCTTAAAGGTCACGAACCCTTGGTGTATAATCATTTCTGTTGTAACTCTTCGTAGATTCCATCATGCAAGGCTTCGTTGAACTTCATTTAAAAAGGAATTCAATATATACTTGTGACATCATCCAAGTCTTCGTAGACTTTGCACAAAAGAATTCCAATATATACATCTCACATCATCATGACATCATCATTATGATGTCATGGTGATGTTAGCTCGCGGCGCTTCGTGCTTCGCCTGTCGAACTCTCGGGCGCACGACAGAGGAATGCTGTGACGTCGGTCTTGAGCCGAACCTAACCGAGTCGAACCAACCAAGCCGCATCCACAAAGTGCATCAACAAACCTCCCCTTGGATGTTGCTCGTGATGGTTCGATCTTCACATGTTGTCGGATCTTCAGATGTCTTCACGTGTTATGAAGAGGGAGTGTATCAGCAAACTCCCCCTTGAATGTTGCTCGTGAGACTTTGATCTTCAAATCTTCAGATCCTTGTGGTGTTGATAAGTGGTCAGCTAGAACTCGATCATCTTGATCCTTTGAATTCATTCATGTCGTGTCTTCATTCCAAAGTTTGTCATCTAACACGTTCTCTTTGCCTTTAGCTAGTTTGGATGCCCGATTTGCATATACAACTGAGCTAAACGCGTAATGAGAACAACCGCTTAGAATATAGTCAATCATAAACAAACGACACACATACGACCAACTCGCAAACAAACACCGACCGACAACACTCTGAAAGTTATAAAAATTTGATCAGTTTTAGATTTTAACTTTCACTTGTTAATTTTGACCGTTTATGAAGGTGCAATCGTTTTCCGGCTTACAATCAGGCTTCATGTGGTAAAGACTCGAGATCCAACATCGTACAATCAGAAATAAATAGAAATAATTTTTTTTTTTGGCTTTTATAAAGTTTATATTAAAACACACCTAAAATCTTTTTGGCATTTTTGAATATTTCAAACGCAAAGACGGAAAGCAGTAAATAAATATATACACAGATGCAGAAACAGAAAGCATTAAATAAATATTTACATACATTCTTTTTGCGAGTTTCAAGGGTAAGAGAATCATATCAGTGTACGGTCACGCCAAAACGCTCTTGTTGTTCAGTTAGTTATTATTAAGATAAGCATCCTATAACGATTATCGGTATTGTTGTCCGCTTAAGCTCAACTTATTAGATGTACTCGCGGTTAGGGGATATGTTAAAGTATGATTTATACTTACCGACCGGTGTTCATCCACACACGACACATTCCCGTATCAAGGTATGCACGAGAGTTCATCTTACTGGTGAGTATACCATTTATCATCTGTTTTCAACGTATATGATGTGAGATACTTACTTATTTTTGGATGAATACAAGCCCTATGTGATAAAATCACTTATTGATGAGGAACTTGATATTCGATGCATGAAGGGCACAAGAGCAAGTCCGTGAACAGGTTAGTACCATCGTATAGACAAAGAGACGAATTTGACTCCAGGATAATAACTGTGATATTTTATCACTTATTGATTGGGACATGTGATTGTTTATCACTTATTGAGGTCGAATGCATCATGTATGTTTGTATGATATTTACATGTATGTATGGTATCATGGAAGATCTAGACTTGTGTCCCCGTTGTTTTCCGGTAAACGAAACAACCATGATACCCAAATGATAAACAGCATAAAGACCACGTATCTCAGAACCTCGGCAATCTATCAAACGAAATTTCGGTACCAAGACCATATGCCAATGAGCGGTTCCCACACAGTCTTCAGTCGATTTAGGTTTATATCACCCTGCACACTTTAAAATGATTGTGAGCCTACCGATATATCTTATATAGAGCTGCTTATCGATTTTCATTTTAAGTTCTAAAAAGGTTTCGACAGACCACTGATGTACTATCATATTCTCTTTTTCTCGCCAGGAAACTTATTTTTGTTTTTCTATTGTTTTTGTGTTTTTGAAATTTTTCGATGTTTTTGTATTTTTTTAAAAATTTTCAATGTTTTTGTATTTTTTGAATTTACTCCCCCTAAAATGCAAAAGTATGAGAAATTAAGAAAACATAAATAAATATTTACAAAAATGATTTTCCGATGTTGGTTTTACTCTTGCTTGACCTTAATGTCGTTTACCATTAGTAAATAGTCAAGTCGTGATTTGTCAAAAGCTTTGGTAAAAAGGTCGGCACGTTGGTCATCGGTGTGGATTTTCACAACATCGATAAGTTTCTTTTCATAACAGTCTCGTATGAAATGATACTTTATCTCGATGTGTTTTGTCTTTGAGTGCTGTACAGGATTACGAGTGATCTGTAAAGCAGCTGAATTATCAACATAAATAGGAGTAGTTAGGAATTCAAAACCGTAGTCGCGCATTTTCTGTTGAATCCACAGAAATTGGGAGCAACAACTTGAGGCAGTAATGTACTCAGCTTCACAGGTTGAAGTAGCCACACAGGTCTGCTTCTTACACTGCCATGTGACCAGACGATTTCTCAAAAACTGACATCCCGCTGATGTTGACTTTGCATCAATCTTGCAGCCGCCATAATCAGAATCATTGAATGCTATCAAATCAAAGTTATCATCCTTAGGGTACCAAAGACCGGTGTCAGGACAACCCTTCAGATAACGAAAAATCCTCTTAACAGCCATCATATGAGAAACCTTCGGATTACACTGGTAACGAGCAATAAGACATGTTGGATACATAATATCGGGCCTTGAAGCGGTAAGATACATGAGAGATCCAATCATAGCATGATAGAGAGAAGGTTCCGCATGTTCACTGGTACCGTCAGGAGTAATTCCATGATTCTGAGCCAGAGGAGTTCCCGCAGGCTTCGAGTCTTCCATCTGAAATCGCTTTAAGATATCCCCAACATACTTTGTCTGATGAATGAAGATCCCTTTCTCAGACTGATGAACCTGCAAACCCAAAAAGAAATTCATTTCTCCCATAGCACTCATCTCGAACTTCTCTTGCATCACCCGCTCGAATTCCTTGCACATTTCATCATTTGTAGACCCGAAAATGATGTCATCCACATGCACTTGAACCAGTAACAAATCCTCGTTTCTTTCCTTGATGAAGAGAGTACAGTCGATCAACCCACGCCGAAAACCATTTTGCAACAGATAGGTAGACAACGTTTCATACCAAGCCCTCGGAGCTTGATGAAGACCATAAAGTGCCTTGTTTAGAAGCCAAACTCTGTCATGTAACACCCTAACACGTTTTAACCAAAAGAGACGCAGCGGAAAATACCGATTCAAAAATTCTTTCTTTCTTATCTATATTACATACTTGGAGGTTCATTTCTAAAATGTCAAACACTTTCTTGAAAAGACTTACAACCTTCATTCTTAATTAGCACATCAAATGTAATATATAAATACAAGTCAAGTGACTGCTCTTCCCGTACAATTCTTGCTCTTTGACTCGATCTTCAACCTCTTAGACTCCATAATGATGTTAATTCCATACAACCTATAATCACCACATACATGCGCATCATTAATATTTGGTGACGTCATTCATAATCTAAATATACATAATTAAATGACCATGCCACATTTTTTTCTACTCATGCTAATCCTTTCGATTATCATTCCAAGTAAAATCTTGCATCCTAATCATTAAATCTTCATAAGGACAACGATAGTATACCTGCATTTTCATTTCATTCTCAAAGCACTTGATTGGTAACGTTAATACTCAAATGTATTGTAGCCATGCATACATGTATACAAGCTCTATTCTTTCGTGTACAATCAATCCCACTTCATGCATACACACATACGTATATTTATACACACACATACACATACATACATAAAAACTCTTACATACCACTTACATTCCCATATAATTTTACTAACATATTCTAGTCACAAACATCCATATAAATAAGTCTCATACGTATAAACTTACGTGCATGTTCATTTCTATTCATGCTTACCTATGGATTCTGTCACTAACATGTAGGTAGGTCTATACATAAACATATCTCCAAACTTATTTCTTTCCCACACATACTTTGAGTGAACATTTCAACTGATGAGTGAACATTCTTGCTAACGAGTGAACGTTCCAACTGTTGAGTGAACATTCTTGCTGACGAGTGAACGTTCAAACTGTTGAGTGAACATTCTTGAACATTCTTGCTGACAAGTGAACGTTCCAACTGTTGAGTGAACATTCTTGCTGACGAGTGAACGTTCCAACTGTTGAGTGAACATTCTTGCTGATGAGTGAACGTTCCAACTGTTGAGTGAACATTCTTGTTAAGTGAACATTTCCACTCTTGAGTGAACATTGGCTGTAGATTACGGCAGCTTGCTGTTGTTTCCCCTTGTCTGCTTGGCCGTAAGCTACGGCTGACCTGCCGTAGCTTACGACGGGTTCTTTCACTCTAACCCTTCTTCCTTTTTAATTTTCACAAGACAACCATTAGATATCTGAACTTCCTTCTTCAACATTTTTCATGCTTCCAAGACGTAACATGACCATAATTCAAGCCCCCATATCCTTTTACTACTTAACCCTAAGATCAAACCATCTAACGCATCACGCTATGTTTCTTTCTACATTTTGACCCATTCACTTCTACCATGTAATTCCAACATAAATGACCACCAACGTCTTACCATCTTAACTTCATTTATAAATAAGAAGTGATTCCGAAAATCACTTACCTTATGCGTCTGTGTTCGTATCCGCTTCCTTGCCTCATCTTGGCCCGTTAGCCTTTCGTGCTTGATTCCATCTCGGCATGATCCCTATACTTTCGTGTCATCGCAATCACATTCTTGTTAGAATACATGATTGTGTATATTAACGATCATATCAAATGCATATCTCACATTTGACTTTCATTAGTCAATTCTAACAAGCATAAGGCATATTCCCACAATCATATCTTTTCAACTCATATAATTCATCACGTCATCACATATAACACAGATTGATATAACCCGTACCATTTGACATTCTATAAAATTACAAGTGTGACACCAGCCTAACCTTGCTACTTATGCACAATTGACTTTCAGAAGTCAACGGTTTATCATATGAACTTTCTACCTAACCTCATATATCCGTGTCATCATATTAGCCTATACTAATGACATTATATACATTTCAAACACATGATGTAATATGCTTATAACCACATGATCACCAAATTATATACACATACACATTCACATGCTAATGCTTTCATTATCTTACATTTGACAACCACATTCAAGGTTAGTCTATTTAACATAATCACAACATCATTATTTACTAGCAAGTTCATATGTTATATACTTAGTGCACATTCATTTCTAAATTACCAATAGGCAATTGGTCCAACACATGTTGTGCACCTCATCATTCAAGCATAGAGTACAAGTTCTAATGCATAATTCTACCCAATCATATAATTAAGGAAAATCCTACATGTATTCCATTCAAAACATATTTCTCATGTTTAATTATCACCGAATTACATCATCTCCACACATTATACACTTTCATCCATCATTTGCATACAATTTCATCTATTAATCTCACCTAGGCATTTCAACAAACACTTGGTGTGCGTACTACTTTCTAAGCACATTGTACAAGCATCTCATGCTCATCCTCCTATTTCTTTCCTTCATCAATCAAATACAACTAAAATCAACCTAATTCCGTACCATACTCAACTTATCTAACAAGTATTCATCACATACAACATACTACATCAAATTCTGAACATGGATTGGACATGGGTGTTATACCCATGTCGCCATTTTCACTAACCCAAGTGGATTTCACCTTCAAACATCAAATTACTTGATATCATTCATAAAACAAGTTCTATTTGGTCATTCTAACACATATCCATGCTCAATTTTAACAAATTTCAGGATTCATCACAAACCCACTTCATACAAAATCACCAAATGACAAATTACAACTTACCACATGTTTATCTTGTCTAGATGGTAAGGATTCTTCTTTCATGCGATGATTTCACATCCAATTGATCTTGATTTGAGTTGGAATTGCATACTTGTTCTTGTAAGAGGGTTTTCTCCTCACTTTCTTTCTCCAGACATTTAACGCACACACATATGCACATTCTAGCTCTTTTTTTATAGATAAACTTAATTCCATTCCACCAAGTTTAGTCCCTCAAGTTTGCCATTTTTCTTATTTGTCACAAACTTCCTTTCTCACTATTTAACTCATACTTTAACTAAGTTATTTAAAACCGGTTAACCCACTTAATGCCATAAAACAAGTAAACATATTCGTAAGCTAAACATATGGGTTTTGGGGCGTTACACCCTACTTATTCATATCTAACTTAAATTAAAAATCCCATGGAATTTGGGGTGTTACAAATCTACCCCCCTTAAAGGAGGTTTCGTCCCCGAAACCTTTCACATTTTGTACTCCTACCATTTCACTATAATCATTCAAAGGGCATATCATAACACCCATACATTCGGGTTCTTTGGCTAACAGTCTTATTCTTAAATAAACATAATGGCAGGTACTGCACATACCTTCTTAAGTTAAGCATTATACTTTCATAATCACATAAAATTCGGAGTCTTATCATGAGCTCTTCCTAGTGTCGCTTTCATTTTAATAATGCTAACTACTAGCACACTTCATCGTTAGCGGTCCCTTTGTTGAATTCATTCGAGGTGCATACTATTGTAAGAACATACTCGCGATCGAATCAAGTTTAAGGTTTGCTTCTACCTTTCTAATTAAGCATTGGACTTTTATACGTTTACCCATCATGGTGGTCCAATGAATTTTCCTTCTCACACATGTTTCACTAATGATTCTTCATTCTAGCATTAATCACATAAGTTCCTATCCTTCATTTCCTTAGTTCATATTCAATCTACCAATTCACGCTTATGATTCATGAGTTAGACGTTTTACTCACCAAGAGTTCGATCGTTCTTTCCTATAAAATGGATGATTAGCACCTTTCATTCACATTCTTTCGAGTATGGCGCTAATTAAATCATCTTGTTTACATACTAGTCATTTCTAGATTCTTTTTAAAATTGTAGATCAGTTGACTTATTCATAGTGGGTTAATACATGACCATTCTCTAACACATTAATTTCCCTTATCCTTCTCATTCGTAACAGCACATAACCATTCCTTAGCATACTATTTTCCACTCGGTCCTTCATTGCATTCAGTGTTGAATCACCTATGTTCTTTTGAAACCCTTACTACTAGTATTCTACTTTACACTTTGCGTTTCTTACGTAATACTTTTCAACTTTTGCAAATATATTTTTTATTTACCGACATCTACAATTTGACTATTCAAAGCCAACTGCCACTCAGCAACTAATGTATACCAGTATCATAGTACGCGTTGTACTCACTTTCCGTTCGAACATTCTTACAAAAATTATTTCATTATTTTAACGTTTTCTTCCAAAAACCCTTCATCCACGTCCATACCCGAGCCATTCACTTGGGTCATAGCCGCCATTCATTCTAACCCCCAAAAGTCAATTTAATAACATGTCTAACATGTAACTCACTTCAAGGCTTACATCTTTCAACTAAGGTTCCTTACCACTACAATAGCTTTCCTCGGTTTTATCGACTTGGCGAATCAGTTACTTCGTACTAAACTTTACTAATACCTGCTTAGCAACTATCACTTACTTCGTTTAACTTGTCCGAAAATCCAATTGTAAAATACATTCTGACCACATGTCTGCCAACTACCCATTTCTAGCACATCCCTCTCTAGTCGAGCTATAAGCCCCTACTTAAAAGAAAACATAACCTTTGTACATACCTTGCGCGAATCAAAACCTTTGACTCGTTATCCATAACTTACGACGGTTATTCCCTTCCAATTGTGACAATGCATGCCCATTCATTACGCTTACCTATAAGCATAAAGCTTGTCAAAACAAAACATTAATTAAAAGGTTTAAATGGCGATTTCCATTTGACCCGCAAGACTAATTCGTCCCTTTTACCATTTTTGCATACAGACATATTTGTACATATATATATATATATATATATATATATATATATATATATATATATATATAAATTTAAGACGTAACTTGGATAATATCCGCTTTTTAAAGAACATTTACTTGCTTAATCTGTAATTACCTTCACATTCAAACTTTTTATTCTTATCATTCGTTCCCTTCTACACTTCGAATCCGTCGCGCGGTTTCTAGCATATCATTCATTCTTTCATTCTTTTCATACTTCGAATCCGTCTCGCAAATTCTAACATATTATTCATGCTTTCATTCCTTTCATGTTTCGAATCCATCTCGCGAATTCTAACATATTATTCATACTTCTCGCGTGTATTTGGTACTTTCAAAATCCTGAAAGTCCTACATTTCCTTTCACCCTCACGTCCATCTAATACCTAATTCTAACGGACATACCTGTAACAATTATCACGGTCTCACGAACGTCATATGTTTCTTGTGTACAGGCCAGGTACACAATCCACATACTAGTTTTGTATCTTCGTGTAAACGTCACCTTATGTCTGAAGAATCAGGTTTAAGCACGTGTAACATTTTCAAAACTTCATTACCATTCTAGTATTATATTTCATTTAAAATCTTTCCTTCACTTGATATATTTTAACATTACATACACCTACATGTTAAATTTTACATACCTGGGTCAATTTGTCTTATTGCATGCCTTGGTGCCGGTCCTAGACCGCATTCACGAATTATCCTCCCTATGCAATTATGCTTACCTTACACATAGCATACTGTTAGTTTTTTTCAGCTACATACTTAAGTACATACTTACCTTTGCTTCTACCCTTAGATCTTGATCGAGTCGCGGATTGTACGGGTTCCTTGTCACAAGAGCACACAGGTTTGAGTTCAAGTATTAACCTCCTCATACTTGATTTCCCTCAAACCAGGGCTTTGATACCAACTTGTAACACCCTAACACGTTTTAACCAAAAGAGACGCAGCGGAAAATATCGACTAAAAAATTCTTTTTTCTTATCAATATTACATACTTGGAGGTTCATTTCTAAAATGTCAAACACTTTCTTGAAAAGACTTACAACCTTCATTCTTAATTAACGCATCAAATGTAATATATAAATACAAGTCATGTGAGTGCTCTTCCCGTACAATTCTTGCTCTTTGACTCGATCTTCAACCTCTTAGACTCCATAATTTTATTAATTCCATGCACCCTGCAATCACCACATACATCCGCATCATTAATATTTGGTGACGTCATTCATAATCTAAATATACATAATTAAATGACCATGCCACATTTTTTCTACTCATGCTAATCCTTTCGATTATCATTCCAAGTACAATCTTGCATCCCAATCATTAAATCTTGATAAGGACAACGATAGTATACCTGCATTTTCATTTCATTCTCAAAGCAATTGATTAGTAACGTTAATACTCAAACGTATTGTAGCCATGCATACATATACAAGCTCTATTCTTTGGTGTACAATCAATCCCACTTCGTGCATACACACACATATGTATATTTATACACACACATACATACATACAAGCTCTTACATACCACTTACATTCCCATATAATTTTACTAACATATTCTAGTCACAAACATCCATATAAATAAGTCTCATACGTATAAACTTACGTGCATGTTCATTTCTATTCATGCTTACCTATGGACTCCGTCACTAACATGTAGGTAGATCTATACACATACATATCTCCAAACTTATTTCTTTCCCATACATACTTTAAGTGAACGTTCCAATTGTTGAGTGAACATTCTTGCTGACGAGTGAACGTTCCAACTGTTGAGTGAACATTCTTGCTGATGAGTGAACGTTCCAACTGCTGAGTGAACATTCTTGCTGACAAGTGAACGTTCCAACTGTTGAGTGAACATTCTTGTTGAGTGAACATTTCAACTCTTGAGTGAACATTGGCTGTAGATTACGGCAGCTTGCTGTTGTTTCCCCTTGTCTGCTTGGCCGTAAGCTATGACGGGTTCTTTCACTCTAACCCTTCTTCTTTTTTAATTTTCACAAGACAACCATTAGATATCTGAACTTCCTTCTTCCTCATTTTTCATGCTTCCAAGACGTAACATGACCATAATTCAAGCCCCCATATCCTTTTACTAGTTAACCCTAAGATCAAACCATCTAACGCATCACGCTATGTTTCTTTCTATATTTTGACCCGTTCACTTCTACCGTGTAATTCTAACACAGGTGACCACCAACGTCTTACCATCTTAACTTCATTTATAAATAAGAAGTGATTTAGAAAATCACTTACCTTATGCGTCTGTGTTCGTATCCGCTTCCTTGCCTCATCTTGGCCCGTTAGCCTTTCATGCTTGATTCCATCTCGGCATGATCCCTATACTTTCATGTCATCGCAATCACATTCTTGTTAGCATACATGATTGTATATATTAACGATCATATCAAATGCATATCTCACATTTGACTTTCATTAGTCAATTCTAACAAGCATAAGGCATATTCCCACAATCATATCTTTTCAACTCATATAATTCATCACGTCATCACATATAATACATATCGATATAACACGTACCATTTGACATTCTATAAAATTACAAGTGTGACACCAGCCTAACCTTGCTACTTATGCACAGTTGACTTTCAGAAGTCAACGGTTTATCATATGAACTTTCTACTTAACCTCATATATCCGTGTCATCATATTAGCCTATACTAATGACATTATATACATTTCAAACTCATGATGTAATATGCTTATAACCACATGATAACCAAATTATATACACATACACATTCACATGCTAATGCTTTCATTATCTTACATTTGACAACCACATTCAAGGTTAGTCTATTTAACATAATCACAACATCCTTATTTACTAGCAAGTTCATATGTTATATACTTAGTGCACATTCATTTCTAAATTACCAATAGGCAATTGGTCCAACACGTGTTGTGCACCTCATCATTCAAGCATAGAGTACAAGTTCTAATGCATAATTCTACCCAATCATATAATTAACCAAAATCCTACATGTATTCCATTCAAAACATATTTCTCATGTTTAATTATCACCGAATTACATCATCTCCACACATTATACACTTTCATCCATCATTTGCATACAATTTCATCTATTAATCTCACCTAGGCATTTCAACAAACACTTGGTGTGCGTACTACTTTCTAAGCACATTGTACAAGCATCTCATGCTCATCCTCCTACTTCTTTCCTTCATCAATCAAATACAACTAAAATCAACCTAATTCCATACCATACTCAACTTATCTAACAAGTATTCATCACATACAACATACTACATCAAATTTTGAACATGGATTGGACATGGGTGTTATACCCATGTCGCCATTTCACTAACCCAAGTGGATTTCACCTTCAAACATAAAATTACTTGATATCATACATAAAACAAGTTCTATTTAGTCATTCTAACACATATCCATGCTCAATTTCAACAAATTTCAGGATTCATCACAAACCCACTTCATACAAGATCACCAAATGACAAATTACAAATTACCACGTGTTTATCTTGTCTAGATGGTAAGGATTCTTCTTTCATGCGTTGATTTCACATCCAATTGATCTTGATTTGAGTTGGAATTGCATATTTGTTCTTGTAAGAGGGTTTTCTCCTCTCTTTCTTTCTCCAGACATTTCACGCACACACATATGGACATTCTAGCTCTTTTTTTATAGATAAACTTAATTCCATTCCACCAAGTTTAGTCCCTCAAGTTTGCCATTTTTCTTATTTGTCACAAACTTCCTTTCTCACTATTTAACTCATACTTTAACTAAGTTATTTTAAACCGGTTAACCCACTTCATGCCATAAAACAAGTAAACATATTTGTAAGCTAAACATATGGGTTTTGGGGCGTTACACCCTACTTATTCATATCTAACTTAAATTAAAAATCCCATGGAATTTGGGGTGTTACAAATCTACCCCTCTTAAAGGAGGTTTCGTCCCTGAAACCTTTCACATTTTGTACTCCAACCATTTCACTATAATCATTCAAAGGGCATATCATAACACCCATACATTCGGGCTCTTTGGCTAACGGTCTTATTCTTAAATAAACATAATGGCAGGTATTGCACCTACCTTCTTAAGTTAAGCATTATACTTTCATAATCACATAAAAGTCAGAGTCTTATCATGAGCTCTTCCTAGTGTCGCTTTCATTTTAATAATGCTAGCTACTAGCACACTTCATCGTTAGCGGTCCATTTGTTGAATTAATTCAAGGTGCATACTATTGTAAGAACATACTCGCGATCGAATCAAGTTTAAGGTTTGCTTCTACCTTTCTAATTAAGCATAGGACTTTTATATGTTTACCCATCGTGGTGGTTCAATGAATTTTCCTTCTCACACATGTTTCACTCATGATTCTTCATTCTAGCATTAATCACATAAGTTCCTATCCTTCATTTCCTTAGTTCATATTCAATCTACCAATTCACACTTATGATTCATGAGTTAGACGTTGTACTCAACAAGAGTTCGATCGTTCTTTCCTATAAAATGGATGATTAGCACTTTTCATTCACATTCTTTCGAGTATGATGCTAATTAAATCATCTTGTTTACATACTAGTCATTTCTAGATTCTTTTTAAAATTGTAGATCATTTGACTTATTCATAGTGGGTTAATACATGACCATTCTCTAACACATTAATTTCCCTTATCCTTCTCATTCATAACAGGTCGATACATAACCATTCATTAGCATACTATTTTCCACTATGTCCTTCATTGCATTCAATGTTGAATCACCTATGTTCTTTTGAAATCCTTACTACTAGTATTCTACTTTACACTTTGCGTTTCTTACGTAATACTTTTCAACTTTCGCAAATATATTTTTTATTTACCGACATCTGCAATTTGACTTTTCAAAGCCAACTGCCACTCAGCAACTAATGTATACCAGTATCATAGTACGCGTTGTACTCACTTTCCGTTCGAACATTCTTACAAAAATTATTTCATCAATAAAATACAACTTAAATCAACCTAATTCCATACCATACTCAACTTATCTAACAAGTATTCATCACATACAACATACTACATCAAATTTTGAACATGGATTGGACATGGGTGTTATACCCATGTCGCCATTTTCACTAACCCAAGTGGGTTTCACCTTCAAACATCAAATTACTTGATATCATACATAAAACAAGTTCTATTTGGTCATTCTAACACATATCCATGCTCAATTTCAACAAATTTCAGGATTCATCACAAACCCACTTCATACAAGATCACCAAATGACAAATTACAACTTACCACTTGTTTATCTTGTCTCACATCCAATTGATCTTGATTTGAGTTGGAATTGCATACTTGTTCTTGTAAGAGGGTTTTCTCCTCTCTTTCTTTCTCCAGACATTTCACGCACACACATATGCACATTCTAGCTCTTTTTTTTATAGATAAACTTAATTCCATTCCACCAAATTTAGTCCCTCAAGTTTGCCATTTTTCTTATTTGTCACAAACTTCCTTTCTCACTATTTAACTCATACTTTAACTAAGTTATTTAAAACCGGTTAACCCACTTCATGCCATAAAACAACTAAACATATTCGTAAGCTAAACATATGGGTTTGGGGTGTTTCACCCTACTTATTCATATCTAACTTAAATTAAAAATCCCATGGAATTTGGGGTGTTACATGTCAGGATGAATCGGAACTTTAAAACCAGGCGGTTGCTCAACATATACTTCTTCCTCGACCACATCATGAAGAAATGCACTTTTCACATCCATCTGATAAACAGTGAACTTCTTGTAGGACGCATAAGCCAAGAAAATCCTTATCGCCTCAAGACGTGCCACTGGTGCATAAACTTCATTATAATCAATGCCTTCTACATGATTAAAGCCCTGGACAACCAATCTCGCTTTATTTCTCACAATGACACCTCGGTCATCCTTTTTGCACTTGTAAACCCATCTAGTACCAATCTTCTTATAGTTCGGGGGACCTGTGTACCAATTTCCACACGCCCAATTTCTGAAACTGCTGAAGTTCTTCTTGCATTACTTCAACCCATAAATCGTATTTCATCGCCTCTTTCCACGACTTTGGCTCAACTTGACAGACATAGCAGGCGAAAGACCAATCATTCTGTTCCCTGGATTCTCTAATTACCGAATACAACCCAGCATTCTAGTTGTTTCGAAGCTGGTTACGTGTCTGCACACCACTTTGGACATTTCCTATAATATTCTGCCAAGGATGAGTATCATGAATTCGAGTTTCTGGAACATCGGGGACTCGAGTATTAATACCCAAATTATTGATATTCAAATCAACAACTAAATCGATGCCTGGAGACGCGTTAGATGTGGATGCATTCCCTTCAGCATTGTCTTGAACCTGCACCTGAGAAGTTGCTTCAGAAACACCTTGAACAGGAGCATGAACAGGAGCTGGAGTTGCTTCATTTGCATCATGAAACTCATCATCTTCCAATGAAACATTATAATCCGCTGCATCTTCATATTCCTCATTTTGAACAACATTATCAACCGAACCAGACTCTTGTTGATAATTGATCGAACTAATGATGAATCAACTGCTGCATCACCTTCAAGTAACATTTGTGCTGCTGCAGACGCCTCATCAAAAGCTGGCAGACTAAAGGAATTAAATAGTCCATCATAATCAAACATCCAAGGAGCACCCGAAGCTCTCACACATTCAGTGTACCTTTGAACCCTAACTTCACCCCATTCCTCAATCTTTTTCGTTTCCAGATTCCACACCCTGAAATTTGGAGTAGCATACCCAAGAAAGAAGCCTTCGATAGCCTTTGGACCAAACTTGCCATGTGGATCAATCATAATGCTTGAAGACCCAAACGGTTCTAAGTAAGACACATCCGGTTCCTTTTGTGCAACAATTCGAAACATGTTTTCCCGTGCCTTTTAACAGTAAGAACCCTGTTCAAAGTATAACAAGAAGTAGCCACAGCCTCCCCCCAAAACTGAACTGGAAGCTCCGACTCCACTAACATAGTTCTTGCCGTCTCGATAAGAGTTCTATTCTTCCTCTCAGCGACACCATTTTGTTGAGGCGTGTAACGAGAACTGTAGTCATGCAGAATTCCCTAAGTAGCACAAAACTCGTCCATAACCTGATTCTTAAATTCCGTGCCGTTGTCACTTCTGATTCTCTTTACCCTCAAAGTATACAAGTTTTCAAGTAAAGTGAGCAGATTTTTGAGGATTCCCGGAGTCTCATTCTTGTGTGCCATCATCGATACCCATGAGAATCTTGAATAGGCATCAGTAACTATGTCACAACCCCCGATCCATAATTCCCGGGAACGGGCAGCCGCGAGCCAGTTTCGGTGGTATCGCATGTTTATTCAATTTTGGCAGCGGGATTTTCATCAGGACCGTAGTTAGGAAATATTTTATCAGAGTAAAATACCACACTTTCATAATACTGAATACATGGGGTAAAACCCAAGTTTTCAGTACACACATTTTCATAGGAATGAATCCTATTTTATTTAATAAAAACATCTATTGATTTTAGGTAACTTTATTGCCACTTTTCCAAGCCTTCAGTGCTATCCAGCTGGCTTCTATTTGGCTTTCACATTTTGTTACCTGAAACGCGTTTAAAAATATTTTGTCAGTGGGAAATACTGGTGAGTGAATCCCAGTTTAATCAAGTTTAAATAAAAACCATTGTACAGTATTGAGGGCGGTCTCGCAATTACATTTGTTTCCAAATCATACTAATTACCACCCATGGTACTGTCAACCCGACTTGTGGAAAGTTACCCCTCGCAAGGCAGTAACTAATTTTGTATACAAAACCCCAACATACCGACGATAATTGTATCCTTACAAATACTCAATAACTGCTTAATATATAATTAATTGTGTGAGGTTTTGTAAAAACAGTTAACAAAAAGTTTACAGAAAGCGGATCAACTCACATTGCTGTCTTAAATTATTCTTGAGGGTTTCCTGGCGACAATCTATAATTTACACAAATGCACACATGTTAGTATAATAACTCATTTTAACATTAGTAATACCCTCCCCGAGACGGCATTCCAACGACTACGTCGGGCAGAACCACGACAGCCGTTACGGAACCTTGGATCAATCGGGCAGAGTATCTAATACGTATCCAGGGGTTATGATACTTACAACGGAGCAGAACTTTGTTATTTAAGGGGGTATTAGACCCGAGTATTTTGCCTACTGTGAGAGATTCACGTTTAGAAAGAAAGAAATGAACGAGTTTTGATGAAACCCGATGCCTGCTACTTATAGTGCCTCATCTTGACTTTTACGCGGCCCGCGTAAACATAAACAACGGGCTACGCGGCCCGCGTAGTAGCCCGAGTAAGGTTTAGGGTGTCCGGGTCATCATATAGGTTTTCCGGGTGTTGGGTGATGTGCGTGAAGTGTGTTATGGTTTTAATGTTTATTTTAAGCCCTTTTACACTTTTTTAGCCAAGTTTAAATTTATAAAACACAATATTTAGTAACACTAAACACACATTTGGTAAGATACCGAGGTCGTCCAAGGACACAAGAGCTTTTAGTACCGGTTTATCCTCAACGTCTAATCAAATCAAAAGTTAGAAAATGGTTTTTAAACAAGAAAATAAAAACTAACTAAAATGCTGAAAAATAAAATAAAATAAAAACAGATAGACAAAATGAATCACTTGGCTCCGACTCCTGTTTAGTGTAACCTTTGATTATTTCCGCACTTTTGCACTTTTTAAGAGATTATCTTAGTTATTGTAGTAGGCCCCTCTTTTGAAGGTGACGTTACCCACAACCCAGTAGTTTGAGTCAGCAAGGATACAATCCTAAAGGGTTGGATTATTGAAAGATAATTAATTAAGTTATTAATGCATATTATGGTAGGCCCCTCTTTTGAAGGTGACGTTACCCTCGACTAAGTAGTCTGAGTCAGCAGGGATACAGTCTTAAATAGCCGGGTTAAAGTACTAATTGTAGCTTACATATGAGGGGATCAAAGAGTTTGGACCCCCGCCATCCAATACCGGTAAGTATTGAAGGAGGTCCTACTAAATTTAACCCAGGTCCTTGCAGGATCTATACACTGAACAAGGCAAGACTCTTACCAAACCGTTCCCTTAACCCCCGACCAGGTAGCCAACATACCTCCACATAGACCGTGGAGATATGAATGGTGAAAATCTTTTATTTTATATAGACAGTAAAATAATGCCAAGACACCATGGATAAACGATAAGGAAAAATCACCTTCAACATAAGAAACTAGTTATTAAAGTCACTAAAACATAACCAAGCAAAAAGTGTGAAAAGATTAAAAATAAAAATTATTACACTAGACACTTGTCTTCACCAAGTGATGTAAGAGACTTAGGCAAACATGGCCTTTGATTGTCAAGAACTCTTACGATCAATCTTGGAACCCTAGACGACTCACACACTCTATGATGGACAATGGATGATGGTGGTGGATGATGGTGTTGTGATGGTGGTGGGTGGTGGGTGAAGTGTGAGAGAGGTGGTGTGCCAAGGGATGGTTTGCAAATGAGCCAAGCACCCCTATTTATAGGCTGAACAGTAGCTCGGGCATGGCCCCGTGTCCATCATCCTTCTCTTTCTTCATTAATTGCAATTTGTCTGCATTAGTTGACCACGCCCCCGTGTCCGCTGGGCACGACCCCGTGTGCAGAAGCATATCTGTACTATCAAGATTTCCTCAGATTCTGCGAATCTTAGAGTTGACCACGGCCCCGTGTCCGCTGGGCACGCCCCCGTGGTGGGTGATAGAAGCTTCTATAGCTTTGTCTTTTATGCTGGCACTTGGGCACGCCCCCGTGTTCACTGAGCACGGGGCGTGTTCAGCCTTCTGTCTTCTTGATTTTGCTCGGGAAGATGCTGTCGGGTGGGGGGGGGGGCATGCCACGTTTGTTCCTTTTCTTGTATTTATGTTAGATTTAGCTGCCTTTTTGCTTCTTTTGTTAATTTGAGCTCATTTAATCCTGAAAATACAAAAGGAAGACAAAAACACACTTTTTCCAACATTAGTACTAAAAAAGGGTTAGTTTTATGCCACAATTGATGTAATTTATATATTGCATTTTGCACACATCAAATACCCCCACACTTGAATCTTTGCTTGTCCTCAAGCAAAACTCTTTATAATGTGGCTTTACACTCCCAAATGGAATGGGTAGAAGAGAAGGTTTTTTTGGGCTTGTCATAGAGTGTCGGGGTTTCCAAGATTCTTTATTAAGTTTTTATTTTTATTTATTTACAATCCTATTCGTCATGATTTATTTAAAACTTTACATAAGATAAATTACTTATTAGGGCATAACATGCCTCTTTAAAATTCTATTAATATACAAGTTCACATACCTTATGGGGGATCACTTAACACACGGCCGAAGATGTATTTTAGTGAATCACTCGAGAGCGGCATGGAACTTACTCCTACCATAGGCTTGCCAAACAATCAATCTTCCTCCTTTTTAACTATATACCTTTGTAAATATCAAGAGGACTTTTGGATGAAGGGTTAGGCTTGGGTTAAAGGTAGGTGGTTGGGTTAGTGGTTAGTAAAAGGGTGAAAAGCGTAAAAGCGTCGGTTTTCGTAAGACTTTTTTTTTTATTTTTTTTTATTTTGATGAAGCCTTCATTCAAATAAAGTAGTTTTTGGATGAACTTGTTTGTTTATTTCTCTTTTGCTTCATCATCAATATTTCTCCTTTTTTTTGAGAAGTCATACGAAAAACCGAGCTTGTTACTAAAACAAAGGGTTAAAAATAAAAAGGTTTTGGTGGGTGGAGGGGTGTTTGGTTTGGGTTATGAAATGAAAAGGTTTAGGCTCAAAGGGGTTAACTAGGGGGATTTTGGGTAGGTGGTAAAAAAAGAAAAAAATAATGGTGTAGAAATAAAAAGAGTTAGTCCTAATGCCTCCATCATTTACTTACTCGGGTTTAAGTTGGTAAGGACTGGGAATGTATCGTCGTGGCAAGTTCTAGAGTCGTAAGAGCCAAGCGGCTATTCACACAAGAAACGAAAAATGAGCATTTAGTTTAAAGATATGTATTTGTATGCTCAATAAAGGCTCAAAACTCACTTTTGTGGGAATGAGTTTTTATGTGATCAAGTATATATAATCAAATTTTAGCTAAGTTTGTCATGCCGTTTCATAATTTTCTTATGTTGGTTCTTTTTATCACGACGCTATCGGTTGTAAATTTGTAAAAATATAACCTTTTTAGAATTTGAAATTCCCGAGTTAAACCTAGACAAGTAAAAAAAATGGAAAATTTTTGAAAAAAATTTGGGGTGATTAGCGGTTCCAATAGAGTTTTGTGTAAGGCTTGTAATTAGGATTTGCAAGATTCAAGGTTTTAGCATCCCCCCACACTTAAATTGCACATTGTCCTCAATGTGTCCCAAAAATAAGTTTTTAGGTTGATTAAATGTGTAAAAAGGGTGTGAAAAAGCAAAATTTTATGTTACTGGGCGTCTGGACACGGCCCCGTGGTGTCCGGGCACGGCCCCGTGTTTAGATCGGCAGTAACAAAAAGTAGTAAAAAGAAACAGAAGCCTGGACACGGGGGCTTATTGGGTGAACACGGCCCGTGTCCAGTTACCTGAACTGGGCATTTTCTGCAGATTGTGCAGCAGGCCGTGTTGGGCGGACACGGCCCGTGCTGAACTTGTTGTAATGAAGAAAATTTTGTCGGATGGCCCTGTTTTCGTGCATGGGGTGCTGGTTCAAGTTTCCCTTGTTATCCTTTGCCATCCCGAGTGTGTTTTATCCATTACAACATCATCCAAACACCAATTTAACTAAACCCATTGTCACACCCCAACCGATGGCGGAAACATCGAGGCATGGCACTGAGCGAAACAGATTGTCCAGGAGTTTCCATAACAATTATCATTACTATTCAATTTAAAATAACATGTCCCATACCATGTCTCAAACAGTAAACATATTATTACAGACAAAAATCTAGGCAAATCATTCTGTTCCGACAACTAAGATTTAAATATAGCAATTGTTTATCTGCTTCTGGAGACCCTAGACTTGATAAGTACATACAACTATTTGTTGGCCTCCAGAGCCTTATTCTAGCTTCGACTTCCTAACATGTGTGCATCCTAAGCACCTGTCACATACGTTAAAATAAAAGTCAATACATATAATGTAAAGGTGAGCATACAAGTTTGATAGTAGCATATAGAGTTCGAATTCGTTTACGCATAACCAGCACGTACACATAGAGAAATGAAGCACGTTAGTTATCGACATAGGTCCATCGATACCAATGACTGCGGGTTGACTGCCCGAGGCAGTTCGCAATACATGATTACCACCGTAATCCATGCAAGTAATTGTCCTTAACAACCCCCGTGGGAACGGGTGCTAAGTCCAAACTATAGAACTATCGTTGCTAAGGCAGATAGACAGCATTCCATGTGTGAACATAACAAACAAGCATTCATAAGCCACGTATAACATGCATTAATGGTTAGCGTTCAAATAGTATTGAGTAGTGTGTTTGATGTGATTTGAATAGTTGTAACGTATGTAACACCCAAAAGTGCTTAAAGCAAAAAGGGATCGAGTATACTCACAGTGGTTGATGGATTGAAGGGAGCGCTTAGCGAGTAAGGTTAGCCAGAATAGATTCGATAGCATAACGATAAGTGACGCGTAAAACGATACAAAGTGTGAGTGGGTCGGATAGTAGTTCGATCGGATGGTAATCCGATCGGACGGCAATCCGTGCGGATAACAATCCGTTCGGATGGTAATCCGGTCAGATAGGTTGTCCGGTCGGATGACTATTCGAGTGGATTGTTTCTTCCTATGAGGAAAGATGTGTTTGTGTATAATGGCTTGACTTTTGAAGTTTTCGTAGTAGTATTTTAAAACATTGAAGTATCTCTATCCTTCAAGTCGGTCGATCGGATGGTCAGTCGTGCGGATGAAAATCCGTGCGGATGGTCATCCGGTCGGACGGTGGTCCGGTCGGACGGCGACTTAGGGATGGGGTTACTTAGTGAAAGCAAGTTCAAAGCAGAAGTGTCACTCGAATCGAATGTCCATCCGATCGGGTGGCAACCCTGTTAATGAACATGTTGAAAATTGTTTAAGTCTTTAAAGTCTTAGTATCTCATGATCCGAAGAGTAATCTAGTCAGATGGTCGTCCGATCGGATAGCAATTCGTTCAACACTCATACTTCAGATGAGGTTGGGTAGTGTGGGACCCAAGGTGTAATCCGTTTGGATGACAATCCGTTCGGATGACCTATCCGTTCGGATGACAATCCGATCGGATAGCATTCCGCACTAGCTGTCCCGTTTGTCTTACACTTGGTTATTTTGTTTGTTTGTTGTTTTATCGAGACGTGTTGACAACGCGTTAAGCAACGGAACCCTACCTCGACCCAAGTGACCAAACCGGCCAGGAATCACCCTAGCTCGGCCTGTTACCGGCTCGAGACGGTTGTTCTTGTTTAACCCGAAATCGGTGGTCTCGTGAGTAGAATCCGGATCTTGAACTAGTACGACACTAAAAATGAGTAGGAGACTAGAACAAAGTCCGATTCTATCGGTTTTGAGTGCATTGAGTGTAAAAGAGTTGAAAGAAAGTTAGAAACCATCTTTCAATCCTTTTTCACCACGTTTATGTTGAGATCTTTACAAGATCTTTGTATGTTTGTGTGGAAATCGGTTAGATCTAGGTTGTTCTTGGTGGATTGAAGTCAAAACATGAAGTTCTTCAAGAACACATGATGATGTCATCCAAGAACACCCAAAATCTAGTGATTTCACGGTTAAAAGTTAAGATTTAAAAGATAGAAAGGTGTAGGAGTGCGTGTAGATCAAGGAGGTACAAGATTTAGGACGAGATCTTACCTGGATTGAGAGGAATCGAAGAAAAGGTGGGGAGCACGAGTTGTTCGGACAGAGGGTTTCCAAAAGTAGAAAGAATGACAATGACAGGGGTATTTATAGGATTCCAAAAGAGGAAAGGGTTATCCGATCGGATGACACACCGCCGGGATGACAGTCCGGTCGGATGGCATCTTGGTCAGATGGCGCCTGACCTGATGGCAAGGTGGCTATCCGATCGGATGGCTATCTGATCGGATGGCACTTGGGTAGAGTGTTTGACGCGACGATTTTTAGCGTTTCGATTTCGATTGCGAGTGGTTCGACACTATAGGGTTTCCTAGTCAAATTACTTTCAGTCCCAACTACTTCATATTTCATGCTATCTCTTCTCCACTAATTATCATAATTCGATTGTGATTCGAGTTCGATTTCGAGTTTCGATTAAGTTCGATTGATTTCCACAACACCACGTAAATAAACACGCACAAGTAACACATAAGGCACACACACACGTATAACAACTAATTTCGTAAGTCGAGTTGCAGTTTGTATCACGATTCGATTGTCGATTAGATTATCATAGTGTGATTATTGATTAGTTAACTTTATCGCATTGTTACTTCCTATAGTTCACAGTCGCGGGTCGATTAAATAGCGATTAACATGCGTCGATTTTGTAATTAACAATACTTACTCCACATAATACAATTAAAATAAAGAAATTACTATAAGTCAAATTCGTATAATCGATCGTTGACTTTGACCTTGACTTTGACTTTGACTTATGAAAACACGGGGTGTTACAGCCTCCCCTAGTTGAGGGAATTTTGTCCTGAAATTAAGTTGTAAGTCGTACCACACCGTGAATCACTTCGGAGCACTTTCTTTCTCTAGATTCTCTCCAAACAATTGTGGGTACTTCGCCTTCATGT
Organism: Helianthus tuberosus; assembly: GCA_030545235.1. Taxonomy (NCBI): domain Eukaryota; kingdom Viridiplantae; phylum Streptophyta; class Magnoliopsida; order Asterales; family Asteraceae; genus Helianthus; species Helianthus tuberosus. The sequence continues at coordinate 230,583,394 of CM060423.1, read as the reverse complement.
CGCTTTCGAGTTCCCAAATGAACTCTGCGCCTCGTTTTCCTTCCCATCGGACTTTCACAATAGGAATGCGCGAGCGTCGGAGCTGCTTGGTTTGGCGATCCATGATTTCGACAGGCTTCTCCACGAAGTGTAATGTCTCGTTTATTTAGAGGTCATCGAGAGGTATAATTAAATCATGTTCAGCCAGGCATTTTCGGAGGTTTGACACATGGAAAGTCGGGTGGACGTTACTCAGTTCCTCCGGTAGTTCGAGTTTGTAGGCGACTTTTCCGATCCTTTCCAGAATCTTAAAAGGTCCAACGTATCGAGGCGCTAGTTTCCCTTTCTTGCCGAATTTGACCACTCCCTTCCAAGGTGAAACCTTTAGGAGTACGTAGTCGCCAACGCCAAATTCAAGGGGCTTGCGTCATCTATCGGCGTAACTTTTCTGTCGGTTCTGAGCCTTCACTAGATTGTCCCGGATTTGGAAAATTTTGTCTGTCGTTTCTTGCAGCAGCTCGGGACCGGTTAGTTGCGAGTAAACGATCTCGTGCCACACAATAGGCGATCGACATTTCCTTCCGTATAAATCCTCGAATGGTGCCATCTGTATGCTGGAATGATAGCTGTTGTTGTACGAGAATTCGACCAACGACAGGTATTTATCCCAATTACCACCGAAGTCTATGACACACGAACGGAGCATGTCTTCAAGAGTACGAATCGTTCTTTCAGTCTGACCGTCGGTTTGAGGGTGAAAGGCGGTACTTAGATTAAGCGATGTACCCATAGCCTTTTGAAACGTTTCCCACAGTCGCGATGTAAACCGAGCATCACGATCAGAGATGATGTCACGAGGCGTCCCATGATTACAAATGATCTCATTGGTGTAGATTCGGGCTAATCGTTCTACCTTGTAGTCTTCTCGTATCGGCAGAAAGTGAGCTAATTTGGTCAAACGGTCAACAACAACCCATATGCTGTCGTGACCTGATGACGTGTGCGGAAGCTTCGTTACGAAATCCATGGCTATACTTTCCCACTTCCACATCGGGATTGGTGGTTGTTCGAGTAAGTCAGAGGGTCTTTGATGTTCAGCCTTGACTCTTGCACAAGTTAGGCATTTTCCAACGTAAATAGCAATATCCCTTTTCATACCCGGCCACCAGTACTTGTAGCGAAGGTCCTGGTACATTTTGTCGGCACCGGGATGAATAGAGTACCGGGATTTGTGGGCTTTGTACATCAGGATCTGTCGCAAATTGGTCCGTTTAGGGACCCAAATTCAGTCCGGAAAGTGGAATATCCCATTGGATTTGCTCACAAGCTGGGCTCCATCGTGGTAGATTTTTTTCCCTCTATAGCGTGCGTTTATTAAAACATGCATGCTGAGCTTCGCGAATGAGGTTTCGAGATCGTGCTGGGCCTGAACGTTACGAGTGCTAAGCAGATAACTCCGTCTGCTGAGTGCGTCAGCAACAACATTTGCCTTGCCTGGGTGATAACGAATCTCACAGTCGTAATCATTGAGAAGTTCTACCCATCGGCGTTGACGCATATTAAGTTCCTTCTGATTAAAGATATGTTGTTGGCTCCTATGATCGGGGAAGATCGTACACTTGGTACCATACAGGTAGTGTGAGGACAGGAGCATTGCAAAGCTTATGTTTGAGGGTTTGAAAGGCAGTCTCTTGTTTAGTTCCCCAAACAAAAGGCTGATCCTTATGCGTGAGTGCGGTAAGCGGTACAGCGATCTTTGAGATTCCTTCGATAAATCGTCGATAATAGCCCGCCAATCCGAGGAAAGAACGGACTTCTGAAGGGTTCTTGGGTGTCACAGGATCGACATGAATACCCTGACTATTGACAATGTGACCCAGAAACTGAACTTCCCCCAGCCAGAATTCGCACTTGGAGAACTTGGCATAGAGTTGATTCCCCTGGAGCAACTCGAGAACCAAACGTAGATGTTGCGCGTGTTCGGCCTTCGATTTGGAATAGATCAAGACATCGTCGATGATATATGATGATGAAACGGTCGAGATATGCTTTACACACGTGATTCATAAGATCCATGAAGACCGCGGGTGCGTTGGTTAGACCAAAAGGCATAACAACGAATTCGTAATGGCCGTATCGGGTGCGAAAAGCGGTTTTGGGTATATCCTCCTCTTGTATGCGCAGTTGGTGATAGCCTGAACGTAGATCGATCTTCGAGAAACACGTAGCACCTTGTAGCTGATCGAACAAGTCGTCAATACGGGGTAGGGGATAGCGGTTCTTGATAGTTAACTTATTCAATTCCCGGTAGTCGATGCACATCCTGAACGACCCATCCTTCTTTTTGACGAAAAGGACTGGCGCGCCCCATGGAGAGGTGCTCGGGCGAATGAAGCCTTTCTCAAGTAATTCCTGGAGTTGGTTTGAAAGTTCACGCATTTCAGATGGTGCCAGTCGGTAAGGAGCTTTGGCAACAGGATTGGCTCCAGGAATGAGGTCGATACGAAAGTCGATATCACGACTTGGTGGTAAACCTGGAAGATCCTCAGGGAACACATGAGGAAATTCACGAACCACAGAAACGTCTTTCACTTCCTTCTTCTCTTTCTTTTCCTTCTCCGCTACTATAATGTTAGCCAAGAAAGCTCTGTATTCCTTGCGGAGATACTTGCTAGCTTGGACACATGACATGAGCTTGAGGCCTTTCGAAGCAGTTTCACCGTAGACACACAATAAATCACCATTCGCGAGCGAGAATCGAATCATCTTGTCGAAGCACACAACTTCGGCATGGTTTTCGCGAAGAAAGTCCATGCCTACTATGACGTCAAAACTTCCGAGTTGCATCGGAATAAGGTCGATTGGGAAAAGGTGATTGTTGAGCTCAAGAGTACAATCACGGAGGACAGAATTAACGGCGATAGTTCTTCCAGTGGCGACTTCTACATCGAACGTCGAGGGGAGTTTGAAGCGTTTACGACTAAGGAGCTTCTCGAATTCGAACGACACAAAACAATTTTCAGCTCCAGTATCAAACAAACAGGATGTATAAATACCATTCACAAGGAACGTACCATTAACCACGTTGTTGTCGGCTTGGGCTTGGCGCACATTAATGTTGAAAGTTCGGGCACGTGCTGCTTGTTGTTGTTGCTGGTGTTGTTGTTGCTGAGGCTGCTGTTGGGGCTCTTGTTTCACGACCCTGTTTGGGCACATGTTGGCGAAATGGTTCGGGTCGCCACATGCGAAGCAGGCTCTGGCGTTGACCGCGGGTGCCGGAGGAGCTTGTTGACCCTGCGGGGCAGTGAGTAGAGCTTGATGAGCAGGCGCTTGTTGAGCACGACAGTTGGTTGTGAAGTGGCCGTACATATTGCAACGAGCACAGAAACGGCAAGCGATGGCAGTCGGGTGGTGGTAGGTACAGGTGGGGCAAAGCGGATGTGGCCCAGTGTATGCACGCTTAGCAAGGGGTGCATTGGCCACAGGCGCCGCCACTTGACGCTGTTGGGCTGGTACAGCTTGAACCGGTGCAGCAGTGATCGCACAGTTCTTGTTACTGGAGCTGTTCTTCCTCTTGTTCTTCCTCTTGTTGCTCGATATGGTGGGTTCAACAGTTGGTGCGGTGGTAGTAGCTTGATGCAGATGCTTCGAACTCTTATCCCAGACACCAGCCTTAACCCGCTTGTCATTGATCTCAGCGGCCAGCAGATAAGTCTCTTCGATCGTCTTAGTCTTAGCCGCTTACACGAAATCAGCGACGCAGTCAGGCAGGGCCCGGATGCACTTCTTGATTGCCATATCTGAAGTGTTGACTTGGTCGGGACAGATAATGCTGAGCTGCTTGAAACGAGCAGTGAGACCAGCATTGTCACCGTCCTTCTGCTGTATGTGCCAAAATTCATCTTCTAGCTTTTGATGTTCATGAGGAGGGCAGAATTCTTCCAACATGACTTTCTTGAGCTCGTCCCACGACAGACCGTAGGCTGCATCGTTCCCTCGCTTGATTCTCTCGGCCGTCCACCAGTCTAGTGCACGGGACTGGAAAACGCCGGTAGCATTTAGAGTACGGAGGTCATCAGGGCAACCGCTCTGTCACAGAGTAACCTCAATGGAGTCAAACCATTGGAATAATACAGTAGGACCTCCCTCGCCAGTGAATTCTTTTGGCCCACAAAACTTGAATTGCTTGAAATTGAAGGGAGCTTCGGCGATAGCTTTAGGAGCTTCGATTTTCGACTCCTCAGACGATTTGCTGGCATTTTCGTAGACATCACTCACAGCCTTGGCTACTTGTTTAGCGATGATAGCAGCAAGACGTCTGTCTCTCTTTTCTTGACGAGAAAGTGGTGTTTGGCGGGATCCAGATGACATTGTCTGCAACAGACATTGTCACAGGACTCAACACAGCGTATTCGAATCTCAACTCACACGTCTACTACTTACTAAAGCTCAAGAACACAGTTCACATAATCACAGAAGCACATAAACACGTAGAGCACAGAAGCACATAACACGTAGAGCATAGAAGCACAGAAGCACATACGCATTTAATCATCAGAAGCAGTCAGAAAACATAAACCTATCATTCACAGTCTGCGATTGTTCGATTACAGTGATCGCGTTTAGTATATATATCGAGTAGCGTAGTATAATCGTAAATAAGGTCGTCCCTAATTTCAGCGATTTGTTAACGTTTTGAGATAGAAATGCAGTGCGAGTCGTGTGTGTCGATCCAAGTGAAAGAAAGAATCGAATAAACTTCCCAAATTTAAACACATAAACAGGTAAATGCACAAATAAACACATAAAATCGACGAGTCATCAGAGTCAGCAGTTGCGGGCTCAGTATCGAAACACATAAAAATTGAGAGATAGATTGTCTGCGGCTAGTAGACTTCGACTAACCAAAGTGGTTCAACTATTCACAAGGACTTGTTGTTCACGTTTAACCTTCAGGACTGTGCTTTCGCCTTGATTCTTGGGCGTTTGGCATATATCCCGTTAGTCGTAGTGTGACTTCAGGTCGTTGGAGTCCGTTGAGACTTTGGTGAGAGTTTTGTAAAATAGGCGGAACTAGTCGTCAAGGTTAGGGTTTCACCCCTGGCTTAACAACTTCGTTCTTGTTTTTGATAAAATAGAGGAGATTATTCATCAAAATATGGATTTCACTCCTGATTTGGTATAATTCTCCCGTTGAACAAGCGTTCGTTATTGAAAAGAAATGAAGAGATCATTGATAAGTTGATAAAACATCATTGAACAAGCAATCTTAGTCGAGAGTTTGCGGTTTTCACACCTAATCTCGGCTTAATTGCTTATTCATAGTTGAAAATTCGAGTGCAGTGATGGTGTAGCATAGGCAAGAATAGCGGGAAATAAGCTCGTACATAATCCCTACCGGATATGCACAAGTTGGTCTGTTGGTTCTTAACTATAGTCTAGGTTTAGGTCGAGTCTTGCATAATTCCCTATAGTTATGGCTCTGATACCAATCTGTCACACCCCAACCGATGGCGGAAACATCGGGGCATGGCACTGAGCGAAACAGATTGTCCAGGAGTTTCCATAACAATTATCATTACTATTCAATTTAAAATAACATGTCCCATACCATGTCTCAAACAGTAAACATATTATTACTGACAAAAATCTAGGCAAATCATTCTGTTCCGACAACTCAGATTTAAATATAGCAATTGTTTATTTGCTTCTGGAGACCCCAGACTTGATAAGTACATACAACTATTTGTTGGCCTCCAGAGCCTTATTCTAGCTTTGACTTCCTAACATGTGTGCATCCTAAGCACCTGTCACATATGTTAAAATAAAAGTCAATACATATAATGTAAAGGTGAGCATACAAGTTTGATAGTAGCATATAGAGTTCGAATTCATTTATGCATAACCAGCACGTACACATAGAGAAATGAAGCACGTTAGTTATCGACATAGGTCCATCGATACCAATGACTGCGGGTTGACTGCCCGAGGCAGTTCGCAATACATGATTACCACCATAATCCATGCAAGTAATTGTCCTTAACAACCCCCGTGGGAACGGGTGCTGAGTCCAAACTATAGTACTATCGTTGCTAAGGCAGGTAGACAGCATTCCATGTGTAAACATAACAAACAAGCATTCATAAGCCACGTATAACATGCATTAATGGTTAGCGTTCAAATAGTATTGAGTAGTGTGTTTGATGTGATTTGAATAGTTGTAACGTATGTAACACCCAAAAGTGCTTAAAGCAAAAAGAGATCGAGTATACTCACAGCGGTTGATGGATTGAAAGGAGCGCTTAGCGAGTAAGGTTAGCCAGAATAGATTCGATAGCATAACGATAAGTGACGCGTAAAACAATACAAAGTGTGAGTGGGTCGGATAGTAGTTCGATCGGATGGTAATCCGGTCGGATAGGTTGTCCGGTCGGATGACTATTCGAGTGGATTGTTTCTTCCTATGAGGAAAGATGTGTTTGTGTATGATGGCTTGACTTTTGAAGTTTTCGTTGTAGTATTTTAAAACATTGAAGTATCTCTATCCTTCAAGTCGCACTACAAGAAATTTGGTGCTTTACCAACACAAAGTATGTGTGGGAAAAAGCATATAATGTGTTGGTAGTTGTCTTTACCTACACATAAATTAAGTGTAATCATGTGTAGGCTCGTGACTGTAGATATAGGCCATTACCCACACATAAGTTATGTGTAGGTATATAGCAAGCTATACCTACACATATATGTGTGGCTAAAAGACAAATATATGTGTGGTTAAAAGTACAACAATTTGTTTAAAAGACAAGTGACGTGGCAGGTGACGTGGCATCTGACGTGGCAGGTGATGTGGCATCTAACGTGGCAGGTGATGTGGCATCTGACATGGCATGTGACATGGCATCCAACATGGCGGATGACGTGGCATGTATATATGTGTAGGTAAAAGTAATCTTATATGTAGGTAAAAGTAATATTATGTGTAGGTAAATGTTGAAGATGTGTTGGTATTGATCTTAATATGTATTGAAACAAATGTAAACTAAAATGCAGTAAAATCATACATAATGTCACAAACGTCACCATTGATTAATACATGAAACAAATTGTCAATTTGATTAATACATGAAACAAATGTAAACTACAAGGCAATAAAATCATAAATAATCAAAAGGCTTGTCAACTTAACAAAAAAAGAATAATCTTAGAAACATAAGATGCTCATTTAAACTATCATTAATTAATGTATGATCAACCATTTTGGCCAAGGAGTCGATGTCGTGGAGTTGTTCCAAATAAAACCCATAAATCGTCACACAAGCAGAGTGCTCCCATAAATTCGAGTGTGCCTCATCACGAAAGCCCTCCATGTTTGGCAACCTGCTTCCTCTTCTAGTAAGCATACATAATCTCCAACTGGAAAACCATATCCCCATCATTCAACAACCAGTGGATTAAAACCAAAGATTTTAACTCAACGATCCAATCACGCATCTTGCTCACACGTGACCCATTTAGAATCTGAATTCCATGCTCCCAAACACAGTTCCAATATGGGAGCTTCTTCGGATCATCCACCAGAACTACAAGTCTAAAACCCACAAAAAAAAATTAATATTAAATCAATAAAAAACCTTCTTACAAATCTAATTTCTCTTGCTTGGCTTCTAAGATCCATGCCCGATCCACCAACCCTGTTTAGAATTTACCCATTTTATAGTTAGTAACGAAGAAAATGGAAAACAAATTTAACATACCACATTTACTTGCTTTCCAAAAAAAAAAAAGACTAAACCAAATTCAAGAAAGTAAAGACAATGAAAACAAAAGATGATTACGTGTTTCAATGAAGCAAAGAAAGTTAAAACATTTTTTACCAGCAAAACAGACTTTCATAACCAACTAAAATTACAACAGAAAAAAAAAAAAAACCGCACAGCAAGATGCTAGCTGTATAGTTGTATGTAGCATAACAAGTTCAAGATAAGCAAAGCACACTTCAAACAATTTTAACTAATTAACTGTATCTTTAATGCATGAAACTTCCTAGATAATTTCAATCAAATCAACCTGACATGTTTCAATCAAACTTCCTATTTGTAATGTCCAGATACCAAACTGGTGTAGCGTTGAGACCTCAGTCAACAAGTCAACGTTACTGTCGCCTCCGTGGTCTGTAACAACAGAAAACGGTTGAGTTGTTTGGTTCGGCTGAGACTTCATCACAAGATTTTCCGAGAAGCTTGCTAAATCTGAAATGCATGTGGCTGTAAATACATCAACTGCACCAACAGGAACTCCAAGAAAATCCGAAAGCTTTTGTGCAGCTCTAACCACACCGATCGAGTCAATCCCGTAAGACGTCAAACCTTCAGTTGTTGAGATCTTGTTGACCGAAATCCCCGTTTGCTCAGAAACTAAACCCTTCAAAAACTCTTCAATCTCTTTGTGACTCGGCCCAGCATCCGGCAACGGGCGATTCGTTACGAAATCGGGCCTGGGTGTATTCCCTTCTCGACACGTTCCAGTTGTGTAGGACCTCATCAACCTTTTCTTGGTCACTATTGGTTCCGGGACAAGATTCATAGTTCCATCAGTAAACTGTTTAAGACATTCAAATCGTTTTAGCTTTCCAGAAGTTTTTTTACTGATCGTTCGCGGCTTGATCAGTTTAACCGAAGCAATGGAGACACCATGTTCTTCTGCAACCCGGGCCTGAATTTGTTGAACCACTTCTTTGTTAACGGGTTTACCGTCTCTAACCTCGGCGATCACAACCAAACCAACTTGATCGGAACCATCCGGAACCGATATCCCCTTCGTTGATAACATCATGGCGGTTCAAAATTTGTATGGACATTTTCACTAATTTGTTGACCTTGCCTCGTAAATTTTATGGACATTTTCACTAATTTGTATGCCACATAAGCAATAAACAAGTTACAACAAGTTATGTCATAATTTTGTTCAAAATTTACATGTGGAGTGGTTTTCGTGTGTAAAAAAAAGTTGAGTGACTTTTGTGAAAAAAACTAGAAAGTATAGTGTTTTTTATGGTATTTCCCCTATAGGTAATTATCAAACTTCAAATTAATCAATTAGAATGTTGGGTTTACAATATAATAATCTACAAAAAATGCACTCATGTATATAAAATCCAGCGAAGTTAGACTCGAAATCTATGAAATACTCAATAGTGCTTAAAGAAGGTATAAATTTACAGAACTGGAAAAATTATTCCCTAACTTAGTATATTCATGATTAGCAATGACAAAAAACAAAGATCAAAAGCAAATCTTCAAATTTTCATTTAAAATAGAAATAAAAAAGATAGAAACAGATTTTATAATACTAACCAAAAACCATCAACCCATCATTGGCAGGGACTTGTTCATATAACTTTTCGGCAGTAGCTTCCGGAAGTTAATTGGAATGGGTACATTAGAAAAATTCGAAACATCAAATCTGTTGTGCATGACTGTCACTTACCTTGAATCAATAGGCGGCCAGCACAACAACCACTGCCGCCGGAATCGGCTAGGGCTCCGAGCGCCAGACTCAAGAAACACCACCGTATTCGTCGAGTGAGAGCGAAACCCTAGCCGATGACTTTGGTTTCCAACGCAGAAGGGATGAAGGTGGATTTGAATTCACATGAGCCACGTGTTTGGGAAGAAAGCTTTTAGATTGCACAATTTAGGATCTGCAATTTAGAAAGTGTTTATGTCGTATCCTTGGGCAAAAGAGAACCTGGAGGCGTTTGATGAAATTGAGGGTCAGGATTGTGTTTCAAAGCGTGGATGGGGATTTGAATACACGGTTTAGATCACGATCCGTGTGATGCATTTCTATTGGGCGTGTTTTTAGAGCTTTATTTATTATTATTTTTTTTTGAAAGGTGTAGATCAGCTGGCAAACCCCCCCTACTCCATCCCTCTTGATCGGGAGTAGGCACAAGCTCGAGTCCGGGCACCCCCTAAACGGGAGCGGATGAGACTCCAGGGCACATCACATGGGACATAAATGCCTCCACATGGGGATCGAACCTGTGACCCCGGGAAGGAAACCCCGAAAGGAAAACCTACCCACCTCCGTGTAAACCAATTGGTCTACACATCATCGGCCAGTTTTTTTTTATAGCTTTTTGGGTTGGGGCGTGGGTTGGGGGAAACGCCCAAGCCACCACCCCGGGTGGGCTTGGGTTGGGGTGTGGCCCTTGGGGCTTGGGTTTGAAGCCGGGCGTGGGGCGGGCTAGCGATCCGATGTGGCGGCCTTCTATTCGCTTTGTTGGCCATGTCATAGCGGGGTGTTTGAATTTTAAATTGTAACCGTTTAGCCAAGCCAAGTGGTCACCCCAACCCCCAACAGTCAACATCCCTTATATATATAACCCCAACCCCACCAGCCAAACACGATATTGGCCGGAAGCCTTCGTCACAAGCGTCGTTGACGCTATGAAGGGGCGATAACCCGGCCAAACACGATATTGGCCGGAAGCCTTCGCAAGCTACCGACATAACATCAGACACGACCGGCACAACTTAAACGTGTGCCAACATAAATGGCGCGAGCTACGGCCCAAGCTTGATCGTTTCAAGGCCTACTACGAAGCCGTTCTGAGCGGTGAGTTAAGCCACGAGGACCGGGTGGCGGTGGCAAACATTGAGTTTCGGGGCAAGGAGCGAAGGCCGTTCGACAAGCTCGCGCTTTTTGAAATTTACTTAACGCTCTAGGTTTTTTTTAATCGTTTTTAGATTTTTTTTGTAATTTTTAGGTTTTTTTTATCTTGTAATCATTTTTAGGTTTTTTTATTTTGTAATTAATAAAATTTTAGGCTTTTTTTTTAATGTTGTGTGTATTTTTTTAATTTTTTGTAATTTTTTTAATAAACTGCCAAGCCACGCCCTAACCCAAGCCCCGCCATATCCCACGGACATGTCACTCACCGGTGGGGGGGGGGGGGGAGGGGGGGGGGGGGTGCTCGAACTCCACGTGTCAACTCATGCCTCCAACCCAAGCCCCACCATACCCGACGGTCTTAATGTGTTGTAGCTTGTGCATTATGAGTTGTACTTGTAACCCATGCATTAAAGCTTGTAAATGTTGAAAAAGTGGCAAATGACCATTTCTGCCTTTCTGATATGCATTATATATAAGTATAGACTAGTGGGGAACCCACGCGTTGCGGCGGAGTAGACATCAATACCGGGCTATAATTTAAACATTAAAATGATAAAAAATCATATATTTGTTATTGTTAGTTTAGCAATCTTCTTGTGAATCATGATATATTGTACAATAGTTATGTTAGTTTTCTTATTCGCATCTGTACTATCTTTTTCTTATAGTTTTCAAGTTAGTAGCGTCGATATGGTACACATAATAGGAGTTACATATCTCAATTAAATAATAAAATGCAAGAAATAGGAACATAAGTACTTTATAAATTTGTTACACAACTTATGATTAGGATATTGCTAACCCCACAACTATTTTAAAACTACCAAAAAACAGTGAGCTACAAAAGATCCATAACAAACAATTGATGAGAAGTGCGTGCAACTTACAAGGAAAAAAGAATTTGAATTAGACCAGCTCGTATTAACAAGTTTTCGTGGCCTATTCATAGTATGTGTATTAGTTTGTTTAAATGGAACTGGCTCCATTCTTTGTAGTTGTAAGTGTTTACTATATTTATTAATTTAATAGCTTAACTTTTAAGAATATATATAAAAAAAACTACAAGACCGAATAAATAATTCGATCATTGACACTTCCAAACAAAGAAATAACAGTCTCATCAATTGGAACGTCCTACATGACTAACTCAATAATAACTTCAATCTACACATAAGTTAAAGAAAAGGAAATAGAATCAGTTTTTTTTTTCTTTTGAAAGGCCAACATAAATTTTATTACCAAAACCCAGCAAGTTGCTAGAAGATAAAAACATCCACCAAATGAAAATAAATAGTCAGTACAAAGCACATTAACTCAATTGCCACCACCAAAACAGAACTTAACCGGTTTCAAAGACCATAAAAGAGCGCTACTTGTTCCATGTGATCGACTACTCTTTGGCTCTGCGTTTCACCCAAAGCATGCTCATGGCCTTTGTTTCTTCAACTGCCTTCGCTAATGACACCAGCGCCCGATTAAACACTACATCATTGCGCATTCACCAAACACACCAGATTGCTGTCAAAATAATGGAATGAAATGCTTTCCTCTTCTTTTTTGACCCGTTGATGGAGTCATGTAATCCCAGGAGATCCCGAAAACTAAAGGCATAAATCGCTTGCACTTTGCACCATTGACCAATAACCTGCCACAAGGATTGTACGAAGGGACATGAAACAAAAGTATGCTCGCATGACTCTTCAACCTCCCCACAGAAAGCACATAGATCTGAGATGCAATATATACTACTTCTGGCTAGAACATCCATTGTCGGTAGGCAATTCTTCTCAGCTCTCCACGCCACTATTGATACCTTCTTGGGGACCCAGTTATTCCAACTAAATTTGTAATCCGGGACCGGTAATCTGATCCTTTGCAGCTGCCTTTTGATGCTATCCACCGTGAACACGTCTGACCCATCAAACTTTTTTTACGACTTTACGCTAAGAGGCCTTCCACTTAAATCATGTTTCAAAACATCTTCAAATCATAGTTTGCTCATTAAAAAAACTGGTCAAATCTAAAAAAGGTTCACAACAACAGGATTCATGTTAAATAATTCCAATTTCAGCGAGCGAAACAAAAGGTAACAGGCCAGATCTCACACTTACAGATTGTTAATCACATGCCCAGGGGCGATGCTTTGAAGGGGCCGGGAGGGGCGCCCGACCCCCCGAACTTTTCGGCCAGTAGTGTTATATATGTAGTTTTCGTATAGAAATTTTTGGGTATGTATGTTTTCGACCCCCCGGTTCTATAGAAATTCACTGGTATCTCACCGGATAAATTATTTTCAGCGAAATTTAACGTTTCGAGATTCTCACAAACCGAAATGCTTTCCGGGAAACTTCCCGATACGTGATTCCCGTTCAAATCGATTAACGATAACGACTTACAGAACGGAAACTCAGGGAAATTCCCAGAAATATTACACGATGAGGCCGAAAAATTGCGAAGAACCGGCAATGACCATGCTTTTTCGGGAAGTATTCCTCCTAGATTCGGATTATTTGACACGCTAAAATGCTCAAGACTTAAGGCATGAAATATATCATAAGGAATCCCACCAGTAAACCTATTTCCAGATAAATCAACATAAGAAATACCACTAAGAATCCTAAAATCCAAATCAGTATCACCTGAAAACAAATTATCTTCAAGTCGAATTCGAAAAAGTGAGGAACAATTCGAGATAGACGAAAGCCCACCCAAAAAATAATTTGAAAACAGCATTAACCTACTCAACTCCCCCCTGAACAAATACCTGGTGGAATCACACCCACAGAAGTACTAATTTACTCTGTTTTCATAAGGCCAAAATAGCGCGCGCACAATAATCAGTACTCGAATATTTATGTTCAACAAACTATTACCAACATTATACATACTAGGGCTTGAACCCTGCTTTAGGTGCTTATGACAAAGCAAATAAGTATAGAAAGCAAATGAATATTATCAACAAATTGGAATGTGAAAATAGATTTAAGGTAATCTTAACTAAGGGCATGTTTGGGTAAGCTTTTAGAAACAACTTATTAACTTATTGGCTTCTTGGAAAAGTCAGGATTTTGTGACTTATTGACTTATTGGCTTTTTCCCCTCACATACACCCTCTTTGCCAAACATCATTTTAGAGCTTATGACTTTTCAAAAAGCCAATAAGTCAATAAGTTGTTTCAAAAAGCTTACCCAAACATGCCCTAAATCCAAACAATAGAACATTCTGCTAATTAAACTCACTCTAAGCATCTCAATCAGTAAACTTAACTATACATACCTGAAACCTAAACAAAAAAAAAAAAAAAACAAACCCTAATATTAACAAATTATCTCAAAGTTCGTAAATTTTAGTGCAATTAGATCACAGCGATTATAAGAACATATATAGAAATCGATCTAACAAGATGTAACGCAAATTGTTAACTAATTAAGACCTGATTTCATGGTGATGCCGATAAATTACCTTGTGGCGATTAAACAACGGTTGAATCCGAAATTATTAGAGGAAGAATGGTGAAATTGGACGATTGAATCGAGAGAATTTGCTGATGAAAGCGTAAACATCCAAACGAGAATAGGAGGAGGAGATGGGGCTATGTGGAGTAGCAGAGGAGGTGACAGGCGGAGATTTGTGGATGAGAGGAGAGGAATGGGGCTGTGGAAGAAGACGGGTTCTTTGTTAGGGCTAGTTTATCTACATGTATTTTTTTTTTAAATTATGTGTTGGTAAACATAATTATTTACCTACACATATATTAGTTTTTTACTAGATAATTTACCTACACATAACGAAAATTTGCCACATGTGTAGGTAATTTAATATTTAATCGATTGCCAATTTGGGGGGAAATTTTCCCACCAACACCAAATGTGGCTAAAATCCATTACCAACACATATTAAGTGTTAATCATTATGAAAATATATTATCAACCATTACCCACACATATATAAACATGTGTATGTAAATACCCACACATTTACATGTGTAGGTAAATTATGTGTGGGTAAACACCCTAATTTCTTGTAGTGTCGGTCGATCGGATGGTCAGTCGTGCGGATGACAATTCGTGCGGATGGTCATCCGGTCGGACGGTGGTCCGGTAGGACGGCGACTTAGGGATGGGGTTACTTAGTGAAAGCAAGTTCAAAGCAGAAGTGTCACTCGATCGGATGTCCATCCGATCGGGTGGCAACCCTATTAATGAACATGTTGAAAATTGTTTTAGTCTTTAAAGTCTTAGTATCTCATGATCCGAAGAGTAATCCAGTCAGATGGTCGTCCGATCGGATAGCAATTCGTTCAATACTCAGACTTTAGATGAGGTTGGGTAGTGTGGGACCCAAGGTGTAATCCGTTCGGATGACAATCCGTTCGGATGACAATCCAATCGGATAGCATTCCGCACTGGTTGTCCCGTTCGTCTTACACTTGGTTATTTTGTTTGTTTGTCGTTTTATCGAGACGTGTTGACAACGCGTTAAGCAACGGAACCCTACCTCGACCCAAGTGACCAAACCGGCCAGGAATCACCCTAACTCGGCCTGTTACCGGCTCGAGACGGTTGTTCTTGTTTAACCCGAAATCGGTGGTCTCTTGAGTAGAATCCGGATCTTGAACTAGTACGACACTAAAAATGAGTAGGAGACTAGAACAAAGTCCGATTCTATCGGTTTTGAGTGCATTGAGTGTAAAAGTGTTAAAAGAAAGTTAGAAACCATCTTTCAATCCTTTTTCACCACGTTTATGTTGAGATCTTTACAAGATCGTTGTATGTTTGTGTGGAAATCGGTTAGATCTAGGTTGTTCTTGGTGGATTGAAGTCAAAACATGAAGTTCTTCAAGAACACATGATGACGTCATCCTAGAACACCCGAAATCTAGTGATTTCACTGTTAAAAGTTAAGATTTAAACGATAGAAAGGTGTAGGAGTGCGTGTAGATCAAGGACGTACAAGATTTAGGACGAGATCTTACCTGGATTGAGAGGAATCGAAGAAAAGGTGGGGAGCACGAGTTGTTCGGACAGAGGGTTTCCAAAAGTAGAAAGAATGACAATGACAGGGTTATTTATCGGATTCTAAAAGAGGAAAGGGTTATCCGATCGGATGACACACTGCCTGGATGACAATCCGGTCGGATGGCATCTTGGTCGGATGGCGCCTGACCTGATGGTAAGGTGGCTATCCGATCGGATGGCTATCCAATCGGATGGCACCTTGGTAGAGTGTTTGACGCGATGATTTTTAGCGTTTCGATTTCGATTGCGAGTGGTTCGACACGATAGGGTTTCCTAGTCAAATTACTTTCAGTCCCAACGACTTCATATCTCGTGCTATCTCTTCTCCACTAATTATCATAATTCGATTGTGATTCGAGTTCGAGTTCGATTTCGAGTTTCGATTGAGTTCGATTGATTTCCACAACACCACGTAAATAAACACGCACAAGTAACACATAAGGCACACACACACGTATAACAACTAATTTCGTAAGTCGAGTTGCAGTTTGTATCACGATTCGATTGTCGATTAGATTATCATAGTGTGATTATTGATTAGTTAACTTTATCGCATTGTTACTTCCTATAGTTCATAGTCGCGGGTCGATTAAATAGCGATTAACATGCGTTGATTTTGTAATTAACAACACTTATTCCACATAATACAATTAAAATAAAGAAATTACTATAAGTCAAATTCGTATAATCGATCGTTGACTTTGACCTTGACTTTGACTTATGAAAACACGGGGTGTTACACCCATCATTCATTAAGTCATATAGAGAATTACATAATAATCCTAAAAAGTTAAAATTCTAGATAAAGAGGTCAAAGAAGCATAAGAAATCTAAATCAAGAAGTTCTAGCCTAAAACTTATTCTATGAC
The DNA here is from genome assembly GCA_030545235.1 of Helianthus tuberosus. Lineage (NCBI taxonomy): Eukaryota > Viridiplantae > Streptophyta > Magnoliopsida > Asterales > Asteraceae > Helianthus > Helianthus tuberosus. The sequence goes on along the minus strand of CM060423.1, from coordinate 230,566,850 downwards.
CAAAATTTCCAAAGAGATAATTCTCTTGGTTGGATGTGGCTTGAAGAACTTCTTTCTTCGGGCATGGGATCCTCACACGTCGGTGAGCCACTCCTCTATCTCCCTTGGGAGAAGAAAAGCGGGCTCATTGGCATCGGTTTGAGGGAGTGCAACATCCACTGGGACTTCTTGTAGATCTTCAAGAGGCGGTTCCGCTGGAATGTCGTCCCATCCAGTGGGATTGTTGATTCCAAGTGCTAAGTTCCAATCCTCTTGAGGGAGGATTGGTTCCATGGGAGGTGTCACAAGAATGTTCAACCTCTGGTGCAAGAGGTTAATTTCTTGAAAACTGTTTTCCAACCCCACCGTAAGAAAATTTATACGGTCTATTAGGACCTTCTCTACTGAAGTCATCTCGTCAAGAGCTTCACGTAATGCCATTACGTAGCATACGAGAGTTTCTTCAATTGATGACCTTCTTTCCCTTCGACTGTTTCTGGAGTGCGCAGAAGAGGTTCCACTGTTTTGACTAGACATTCTACGAAAATAAACCAAAAATAGCTCATTTTAATGAAACAGTAGCTTCGGACACGGCCCCGTGCTCAATGAGCATGGCCCCGTGTTCAACTTTCTGCAGATCTTTGGAACAAGGAATCTTGGAGTTTCAAATTATTTTTCCAACTTATGAATCATTTTTTAGCATAAATAACTTAAAACAATGTTGTACAACTTATTTTTAACAAGATTCTTTGAACAAAAACCTAACAAACATCACAATAAAGCTTGGAATTAAGCTTCAATGGAGGTGTTGATGCAAGAAAGATGAAGAAGAAGGCAATGGATAAAAGAGGAAAGGACAAGATGGTTGTTAGAACCTTCTTTTAGAAAATACATAGGATGGTAGGTGAGAAGATCCTTTCAAATCTTTGTCCCTAGATGGTCCAAATGTGCAGGATTCTTGGCTACATTTATAGAAAACGACAGCATGCTGGACACGGCCCCGTGTCGGCTGGACACGGCCCCATATGCAGGCAAGATCCTGACACATTTTGTCCGTATTCTGACAAAAAGTCAGAAAGGAATCTTTTGGTGGACACGGGGTCGTGTTGACCTGGGCACGGCCCCGTGTCAAAAGGCTATTTATGAAGTTTGTCTATTTCTAAGGAACTTATCCGGATCAGGCGGTTCCTTATTGGATGGAACAACCCCAAAGTGCCTAAGATACCTTAATTGCTCTAGATTAAGACGAGAACGCAAGAGGTTGTCGGTGAGGGTGATTCCTATGCTATGTGTAGGTGGACAAGTCCAACCCTTTCCCGGGCTCTCGTTAAAGAAGGTGTATACTGAATCGTTCAGGTCTATGTATGCATCGAACGAAGTCGATGGGGAGTCCTTCACGGCACAATCGACACAGGGACGACTATCGCTCAAGTCCTTGCTAGAGTTAGAGGTAACATCGGGAACAACGAAGTTGTTTTTATTTGAATGCGATCCCAACACTTCTTCTTGGTTATCGTCTTGAGATAAATTATTAAAATCTATCCTAAGTTCTTTTAACCAATTAAGAATTAGATCTTCTAATTGAAATAGTTCATCAAGAAGCATTTCTTATAGAAGGTCCGGCTGAGAGCATTCGAGGGAGAGACAGGGATTATTTTTACTTTCGCCCCTCTTAAGGATACCGGAAAACAATGGGTCTATATAATGGGCTTATAATTTAGAAAATAACATTCTAATTCTTTATGGGAGCCACCACATATTTGACACCACGTACCATAAGAGTGCCGAAAGTAAAAAATATCAGTATCACTCATGTTTGTGTCAGAAATTACCAACCGTCGGGATCTTACGGTTCTGTTTTAAGTAACTGAAACTTGGGCACGGGGTGTGTTGAGTGGGCACGGCCCGTGTTCAGCTTACTGTCTGACTTAAAACATGATTGCCAGTTCCAATGATTGGGCACGGGGCGTGTTCAGTGGGCACGGCCCATGCTGAGTTCTGCAGAAGCTGAAAAATTAAGAAAATCCTGAAAAACAGAAAAATTAGAAAAAACGATTAGGCCGTTGATTCCTAACTTTTTTAAAATCCTTGTGTCCCCGGCAGCGGCGCCAAAAACTTGATGTGCGTGAAGTGTGTTATGGTTTTAATGTTTATTTTAAGCCATTTTACACTTTTTTAGCCAAGTTTTAAATTCATAAAACACGATATTTAGTAACACTAAACACACATATGGGCAAGTGCACCCATCGTGAGCGTAGTATAGTGTTGGTAAGATACCGAGGTCGTCCAAGGACACAAGAGCTTTTAGTACCGGTTTATCCTCAACGTCTAATCAAATCAAAAGTTAGAAAAAGGTTTTTAAACAAGAAAATAAAAACTAACTAAAATGATGAAAAATAAAATAAAATAAAAACAGACAGACAAGATGAATCACTTGGCTCCGACTCGTGTTTAGTGTAACCTTTGATTATTTCCGCACTTTTGCACTTTTTAAGATATTAACTTAGTTATTGTAGTAGGCCCCACTTTTGAAGGTGACGTTACCCTCAACCCAGTAGTTTGAGCCAGCAAGGATACAATCCTAAAGGGTTGGATTATTGAAAGATAATTAATTAAGTTATTAATGCATATTATGGTAGGCCCCTCTTTTGAAGGTGACGTTACCCTCGGCTAAGTAGTCTGAGTCAGCAGGGATACAGTCTTAAATAGCCGGGTTAAAGTACTAATAGTAGCTTACATATGAGGGGATCAAAGAGTTTGGACCCCCGCCATCCAATACCGGTAAGTATTGAAGGAGGTCTTACTAAATTTGACCCAAGTCCTTGCAGGATCTATACACTGAACAAGGCAAGACTCTTACCAAACCGTTCCCTTAACCCCCGACCAGGTAGCCAACGTACCTCCATATAGACCGTGGAGATATGAATGGTGAAAATCTTTTATTTTATATAGACAGTAAAATAATGCCAAGACACCACGGACAAACGATAAGGAAAAATCACCTTCAACATAAGAAACTAGTTATTAAAGTCATTAATACATAACCAAGTAAAAAGTGCGAAAAGATTAAAAATAAAAAGTATTACACTAGACACTTGTCTTCACCAAGTGATGTAAGAGACTTAGGCAAACATGGCCTTTGATTGTCAAGAACTCTTACGATCAATCTTGGATCCCGAGACGACTAACACACTCTATGATGGACAATGGATGATGGTGGTGGATGATGGTGTTGTGATGGTGGTGGGTGGTGGGTGAAGTGTGAGAAAGGTGATGTGCTAAGGGATGGTTTGCAAATGAGCCAAGCACCCCTATTTATAGGCTGAACAGTACCTCGGGCATGGCCCCGTGTCCATTGGGCACAGCCCCGTGTCCATCATCCTTCTCTTTCTTCATTAATTGTAGTTTGTCTGCATTAGTTGACCACGCCCCCGTGTCCGCTGGGAATGCCCCCTGGTGCAGAAGCATATCTGTACTATCAAGATTTCCTCAGATTCTGCGAATCTTAGAGTTAACCATGGCCCCGTGTCCGATGGGCACGCCCCCGTTGTAACAACCTGCACTTTCGTGCATTGTTACCACTCGTCATACTCGTTACGCCTAGCACCAGAGATTCGGATCATAATGCAACGATATCACATACATCGCTATATCGAAACATTTTCTCATATTATCGCATATTTTATCACTATCACATCACATTGCACTTGCTGACAACCACAAAGATGTCAAGTGAGGACCAATTCTACCCTTCTTGATAGCCGTGATGTGTCGCAGGGCAACTCATTACTTAAAACACACAATAACGTTCACGATAACATAGAGAGAGGACCTACTCTACCCTCCTCAATGACCGTGAAGTGTCGCTAGGTAATTGCATACTCGAAACGAAAACCTATTATTATATCCCAACTTTGAAATATGGATACGTAAATACGACCCCTTGTGAATAAATATGTATATAGTAATAATAATAATAATAATGGAATATAGGAAACGCGCACCCAAAACTATCGCAACGCTCGAAACGGTAAAATTCCCCGCGCCAAAACCCAACCGGAATGGCCATCCGACCCAGCACACCCAACCTTCTCTGTCTTTCTCTCTTGCCTATAAATAGCCTGTCACTTCACTTGAACAGTGATGTGACAGCTCTCACTCGACCAGCGCGCTCTTGGACCCTTTTTTCTCGATTCCTCACGATTCCGGTAAGATCTCAAACTAAAACTTGTACTTCTATAATCTACACCCAAATCTACTTCATTCCGTCTTTTAAAACTCAACTTTTAACCGCGAAATCTACTGATTTGAGGTGTTTAAAGATGATGTCACCAAGAGTTCATATGAGCTTCAAAGTGTGACCTCATCCCACCATAAACGACTCAGATATGGAAGATTTCCACATGTTTTTATAACAAAACTCACCTAAAAGCTATGTATCAAATCAAAGTACTGTGCGATTTCGGGCTAAACATTAGAAACCATCAAGAACGGCCAGATCTGATGGAATGGGGTGGTTCCCGGCCGTTAGAACGGGCCGGAACTGATGAAATTTCATTTGTTTAATACGATATCACACCATCTCAGAAAAACCACAGGTATTCCTTCCTGAAACCATCAAGAATAGCTGATCGAGACGTTGGAAGAACGGTTGTCAACCAGCCGGACAGGCCATCCGACCGGATAGCATGTCATCCGATCGGATAGCATGTCATCCGACCGGATAGCATGTCATCCGACCGGATAGCATGTCATCTGACCGGATAACATACCATTCGACCCAACAACCTGCCATCCGACCAGACCACTGTTATCCGACCGGATGAGGTCATCCGACCGGATGAGTACCATCCGACTGGATAACTGTCGTTACGATACTATACCCGCTCAAACCGTGAATCGCTTACAATACCATTCAATGTTTAACGCAGACGTACTCTTAACCGATCCAATCAAATTGTGCCCTCGCTAAATACGCACTGTGAGTATACTTGAACCCCTTTTAATCGCGTTTTGGGTGTAACATACGTTCCTAACAAATCGAACTTATCAAACAAATTATTCTATCAATCGAATTATCACTTGCGAATAACCGTTGTGCATAGAAATACGTGATGCTAGTTGCATATGTGCTAGGACTTATACTCGCGACGTCCCACCACGACTAGTATAGTACTATTGTGCCCGACGGGGTCTAGTTATGCCATCGACGAATCGAGCATCAAGGACTTAGCTGGTAGTATCAGTTTTGTGAGTGTATATGTCGTGTGTTACGTTTATGCATGTGGAAATTCACAGCACTTTTAATCTGTTATGGTATTACATATCAAACCTGTATACTCGCCAATACTTTTGTATTGACTTTATTTTAACGTATGTTGCAGGTTAGACCGCTATCTACATCAAATCAAGTTAGGAAGTCTAGAAACTCGCCAAAAATCTAGGTTGTCGGATTTGTATTGTTCAAGAGGAGAAGAAATCTGTGATAGCTTACGTGATTATATTATTTGTCAGTATGGGATAACGAATGTAATAAATATTATCGCAATATAGTTGTTATGGATTCTCTTGAGCAATCTGGTTCGCCTAGTGCCGCGCCCCGATGATTCCGCCATCGGTTGGGGTGGGACACCCGTGGTGGGTGATAGAAGCTTCTATAGCTTTGCCTTTTATGTTGGCACTTGGGCACGCCCCCATGTTCACTGAGCACGGGGCGTGTTCAGCCTTCTGTCTTCTTGATTTTGCTCGGGAAGATCCTGTCGGGGAGGTCGGGCATGCCACGTTTGTTCCTTTTCTTGTTTTATGCCACAATTGATGTAATTTATATGTTGCATTTTGCACAAATCATTGGGCCATGTGGCGGCCCATGATCATGCCAGATTTGACCAGGTCGCGGCCCGTGTAAGGGTTAGCCCAAGGGCTACGCAGCCCTCCTCAAACCCAAAAACTCCATTTTTAATTAATTTTTATAATACTTAAGGTATCCCAATATGATTAAAAGTAATTACAAATGGAGTTTTTGGGTTTTAGGCGGACCGCGTAGCCCTTGGGCTAACCCTTATGCGGGCCGTGACCTGGTGAAATCTGGCACGATCATGGGCTGTCACATGGCCCATCCTTTTTAACAAATAAAATTGGTGCTCCCCATGGCGATGAGCTTGGCTGTATGAATCCTTTTTCCAGCAATTCGTCTAATTGTTTCTTCAGTTCCTGCATTTCTGCGGGTGCCAAACGGTAATGTGATTTGGCAATTGGTGCTGTTCCTGGTAGTAGGTGAATTCTAAATTCAACTTCTCTATCTGGAGGTAGTCCTGGTATTTCTTCTGGAAATACATCTGAAAACTAAGACACTACTGGAATGCCTTTTAGTTCTTTTCCTTTAGTGTTAGTGATTATAGAAATCAAATACACTATAGACCCTTTTCTTATATAGCTTGCAGTTTTCATCACAGAGATGAATTTTGTGGATCTAGAGGGTTTATTTCCTTTAAAGGTGATCTTTTCACCTTTTGGTGAATTTACTTGGATTGACTTTTGATCACATAAAATACTGGCTTTATTGGCTATTAACCAATCCAATCCTAAAACGACATCAAATCCTGCCAGATTCGTGGGATAAACGTTTGCCATAAACTTTTGGTTTAAAAACTCTATTTTTGCTCCCTGCACAATTTCAGAAATCCTAACTGTTTCTCCATTTGCTGTCTCTACTAGACACTCTCGCGGAAGTTTAGTTAATGACTGATTTAGAAGTTTTCAAAATGAAGTACTAATAAAACTTTGGTTCGCACCAGAGTCAAATAATACTTTAGCAAAAAACATCATTAACTAAAAACGTACCGGCTATCACGTCTGGAATCATCTTGGCTTCATCTGCAGTCAGAACAAATGCTCTAGCATTTTTAGTGTTCCTGTTGTTCGCAGCTAGAGCCAATTTCGGACAGTTCGGCTTGATGTGACATTTTTCTCCACAGTTGAAGCACATCCCATTATTAGGTTTTCTCTTGCAATCTTCTTCCATGTGTCCTGGCATCTTGAAGAAATTACAGTGAGTGGAGCATTTTCCCGAATGCTTCCTCCTGCAGGCTTTGCAGTATGGTGCAGAGGTAGATCCTATATTCCTACGGTTGGAATTCCCAGAACGGAATTCTTGGGTAAGCCTTTGGGCTAGGTTTCTCCTCTGGTCTTCTTCTCTAGTACGGATTAATTCTTCTGTCAGGGTGTTTGCTAGTTCTACAGCTTCTTCTATAGTTTGAGGTCTAGCTGCCTTGACTACATGTCTAATCTCCCCAATTAATCCCCAGATGTAACGGGAGATTAATACCGGCTCAGGTGATGCAAGGGTTGGCACTATTCTAGCGTATTCAAAGAATGTAGTAGTATAATCCTTACTATCTACCCCGATCATCCTAAGGTTCAGAAACTTATTTGCTATCTGTTCCTTTTCATTGGGAGGGCAGAATTTCCTTTCTACCATGTTCTTAAATTCTTCCCATTCCATATTGTATACCCTATCACTTCCTCTTGATTGGAGGATAGTGTTCCACCATTCTAAGGCTGAGTTCTTAAATAAATTAGAAGTAAACATTATTTTGTCTTCTTCAGCACACTTGCTTATTTTTAAGACTGCCTCAGTCTTTTCTATCCAGCGTAGAGTTGCAATGGGTCCTTCATTTCCCTAGAATTCTATTGGTTTGCAGGACCAGAATTCTTTATAAGAACAACCATAAGGCATGGTTCTTCTTCTTTTGGGAATGGGCGCTTGAAATACGGGTCCATTTTTTACGCTGTGTTCTGGTTCAGTTGGTTGCTTACTGCTGTGCTTACTTTTATTATTCGCTTCTTGAACCGTTTGAATAATAAATGGCATTGCATCTATAATTCCTTGTGCCACTATGTGTTGAATGGCACTATTATCCACTTGGTTTCCATTGTTATTGTTGTTTGGATTCTCATTATCCAGATTATCGTTATTCGGGTGGTTATCATTCTGGTTTTCCTGGTTCACTTCGTTGTCCATCTGGATTTTAAACATTTGCCACGCATTAATAATCACAAAATAATATTTAATATGGCAAATCACATGACACGCATTTTGGTCAAAAGCGTCGATCATTGCGACTTTACTCTATTCATATAATAGGCATCTATTACATACCAGTACTGAAATAAAAATTACAATACTAACTGAAATAAAATTACACAAATAATAGTAGGCATCCGTACACACATATTTTATTATTATAATTTTATTATTATTATTACTACTGCCGTCTCCACCATCACATTCATGGATATGGATTCATCCAGAAATCCATATTGCGCTCGTCATACTTCCAGACGAGTCGCTTTCCCACCTGTCTCATTCTTTCACTACTCTCTAAAATTTCCACACCAAATATCCTAAGTTCTTGTACATTGTCTGCACTCATTGGGGGTGCAGGTTCTAGGACTGGGTTCGGAATCTGGGGTGCGGGTTCCTGGTACGGAGGTATAGGAGCCTGGTATGGGTAAGGGTTTTCTAAGATCTCCCTGATGTATACATCATTGTCGTAATAGGGATCTAGAGGATCTAACCCTGGGTAGGCTCCTAGGTTTAGCATGGGTATGTCTTCGTGTATCGGGTAACGTTGCACATAGTCCCTATTGTCGTTCCACCATGGGTCGTAATTTGGGTCTACGTGGTTTGGTGCAGGTACCCTAGGTATTTCTTCTGGATCGAAATCATGCATTTCTGCTTGATTTTCAGGGTTTTCTATCTCCATCGGTTGGTTAGGAATTGGTAGTTGTGGTTGGGGTGCTATCATTTGTTCCAGGTTAGGGTCAGCTGCAGTGGTTGCTAGGATGTGGATGTTGGCTATACCCCTATTAATCATTTCCTGGGCATAGGCATCGGTTTCTCTTTTGGCTGCTGCTAGTGCTCTCTGGTCTTGTAACTCTTTCATACGCTTTCTACGCTTGTGCACCCCTCGACTGAACCATCCTCTCTTTTTCTGAGGAAATGGCTCCTCGGACTGAGCCTTAAACACGAATATTCCTTCTTCCGTATCAGCAGAGTACCCTGAGAGGGCAGGCTGAGAAGAGGCACCTTCGCTACTAGGCGAACCAGACAATTGACGGTACGCGTCAGATGGTCCTTGGTCGCTCATACTGTAAACTAACAAATAGTCAAATAACACATAACAATAAAATACAATTATGCACGTATTCCCGTAATTTATTTCCTAACAATTTAAATTTTGATGTTAGCAGAACACTTCTGTGGCTGAATCAGTGGCTTAGCTCTGATACCACCTTCTGTCGCAACCCCCGATCCCTAATTCTGGGGAACGGGCGGCCGCGATCCAGTTTCGGTGGTAGCGCATGTTTATTCAATTTTGGCAGCGGAATTTTCATCAGGACCGTAGTTAGGAAATATTTTATCAGAGTAAAATACCACACTTTCATAATATTGAATACATGGGGTAAAACCCAAGTTTTCAGTACACACATTTTCATAGGAATGAATCCTATTTTATTTAATAAAAACATCTATTGATTTTAGGTAACTTTATTGCCACTTTTCCAAGCTTTCAGTGCTATCCAGCTGGCTTCTATTTGGCTTTCACATTTTGTTACCTGAAACGCGTTTAAAAATATGTTGTCAGTGGGAAATACTGGTGAGTGAATCCCAGTTATTGTACAGTATTGAGGGCGGTCTCGCAATTACATTTGTTTCCAAGCCATACTAATTACCACCCACGGTACTGTCAACCCGACTTGTGGAAAGTTACCCCTCGCAAGGCAGTAACTAATTTTGTATACAAAATACCAACATACCGACAATAATTGTATCCTTACAAATACTCAATAACTGCTTAATATATAATTAATTGTGTGAGGTTTTGTAAAAACAGTTAACAAAAAGTTTACAGAAAGCGGATCAACTCACATTGCTGTCTTAAATTATTCTTTAGGGTTTCCTGGCAACAATCTTTAATTTACACAAATGCACACGTGTTAGTATAATAACCCATTTTAACATTAGTAATACCCTCCCCGAGACGGCATTCCAATGACTACGTCGGGCAGAACCACGACAGCCGTTATGGAACCCTAGATCAATCGGGCAGAGTATCTAATACGTATCCAGGGGTTATGATACTTACAACGGAGCAGAACTTCGTTATTTAGGGGGGTATTAGACCCGAGTATTATGCCTACTGTGAGAGATTCACGTTTAGAAAGAAATAAATGAACGAATTTTGATGAAACCCGATGCCTGCTACTTATAGTGCCTTATCTCGACTTTTACGCGGCCCGCATAAACATAAACAACGGGCTACGCGGCCCGCGTAGTAGCCCGTGTAGGGTTTAGGGTGTCCGGGTCATTGTATAGGTTTGCTGGGCGTTGGGCCATGTGACAGCCCATGATCGTGCCAGATTTCACCAGGTCACGGCCCGCATAAGGGTTAGCCCAAGGGCTACGCGGTCCGCCTAAAACCCAAAAACTCCATTTGTAATTAATTTTAATAATATTTAAGGTATTCGAGGCCCGTTTTCACGTATGAGGTGTATTTTAGGTCATATTGGGATATTTTAAAATATATTAGGGTGTCGGAAAATTTATGAGGGTGTCGGTTTTCTTTAGGGTTGTTATATCCTCCCCACCTTGTTTTAGAGCTCTTCCTCGAGATCTACTAGAATAAGTGTGGATATTTCCTTTGCATTTCTTATTCAAGCTCCCATGTGTACTTAGGTCCTCTTTTGGAGTCCCACTTCACTTTGACCAGAACTAGTCTCTTGTGTTTGAGGTTTTTGACTTTCATGTCTTTAATCTATAGAGGCCTTTCTACAAACTTGAGTTGTTCATTTACCTCTATGTCCTTTAGAGGCACTACAAGTGATTCATCAGCTAGGCATTTCTTGAGATTAGATATATGAAATACATCATGTATCCCTGCCATTTCCTCTGGCAGTTGTAGTTGATAGGCTACAGGTCCTATTTTTCTAATAATCTCAAAAGGTTCAACATACCTAGGACTTAGCTTTGATGAATCTTACGATTCCTTTCCAAGGAGAGACTTTCAACAATACTTTGTCTCCTACTTGAACTTCCAATGGTTTTCGTCGGTTGTCAGCATAGCTCTTTTCTCGATCACGTGCTGTTTTTAGTCGTTCCTTGACTTGAATGATTTTGTCGGTTGTTTCTTGCACTATCTCAGGTCCAGATAGTTGTTTCTCCCCAATTTCTTCCCAACATACTGGGGTTCGGCACTTTTGTCCATAAAGCGCTTCGAATGGTGCCGCATTGATACTTGTGTGATAACTGTTATTATAAGAAAATTCTATTAAGGTAAGTGATCGTCCCAATTACCTCCGAAATCAATTACACAAGCTCTAACCATATCTTCCATTGTCTGAATCGTCCTTTCGCTTTGTCCGTCTGTTTGAGGATGATAAGCTGTGCTTAGATTCAACTTGGTTCCCATTGCTTTTTGGAAACTTGAGCAAAAATGAGAGGTAAAACGGCTATCCCTATCAGAAACAATTGATAAAGGAATTCCATGTAATGAAACGATTTCATTTACATACAATTTGGCTAACTGTTCCATACTGAAAGTTTCTTTCATTGGTAGGAAATGAGCTGACTTGGTTAGCCTATCTATAATCACCCAGATTGTATCATTACCTTTTCTTGTTTTGGGTAATTTGGTAACAAAATCCATTGTTATCAATTCCCATTTCCACACTGACATTTCTAGCTGTTGCAATAAACCTGAGGGTTTCTGGTGCTCAGCTTTAACTTGTGAACAAGTTAAACATTTAGAAACATAGGTTGCTATGTCCTTTTTCATTCCTATCCACCAAAAATTATTTCTTAAATCTTGATACATTTTATCATTTCCTGGATGCATCGTATACTTGGACTTATGGGCTTATTCTAATATACGATGACGTAGGTTTCCTAATTTAGGTATCCACATTCTCTTCTTATGGAATCTCCAAATTCCATATGTTCCTTGTTCTAATTCCTTAGTCATACCTTTTAGTTTTTCAGTATCATCCTTGATTACTCCTTGATTACTGATTCTTGTGCTTTTCTAATTTAATCATTTAAATTTAAATTAAGAGAACGTACCCTTTTTGGCTTTTCATGATACTTTTGGCTTAAAGCATCAGCAACTACATTTGCCTTTCCTGAATGATACTGGATATCACAATCATAATCACTAAGCATTTCCATCCAGTGTCTTTGTCTCATATTCAACTCCATTTGCCCGAAAACATACCTTAAACTTTTATGATCAGTGAATATGGTAAACTTACTACCGTAAAGGCAATGTCTCCAAATCTTAAGGGCAAATATTATAGCTCCTAATTCTAGATCATGGGTTGAATAATTCTCTTCATGATTCTTAAGTTGTCTAGACGCATATGCTATAACCTTTTGGCGTTGCATTAATATGTAATAACCCTAAATTTAAAAACATTATTTTAGAAATAAAAGAATTATAATAATTTATAATAAACTAAACATTTATCTTATGATCCATCCTTCTTTATATCAACCAAAATTATTATTATTATTATTATTAAATTATCTAATAGGAAACCCTAATTAAGACACCCAAGTAATTCTGTACAAACCCTGGAAATTTCAGAACAATCGGAATCAGGATCAGGGCCCCTAAAACTCAGGGGGGGTAAACCCTAGTTGGTATTATCTTAACAGTTTTACGTGTATTGTGAATTTTAACGCGAGACCAACTCAGCTAAGCTACCTGGACACGTACCTACCCTACCCTAAAATGTTACCCCTCGCGCCACGCGAAAGGAACAAGGAAACCTGTCGCGCCACGCGACAGGTACCATTTTTCAGCTATATATAGTCGGCTGTGGGACTTGATTCTGGGCACAAAAACGACGAAGAAACTCATAATACACTCTGAAATATCGTCCAATTGCTCAATTAACACACACGAAACACTAATTAGTATAGCGGGGTGCTGCAGAACAGGGTATTAACTCAATCGCTGATACGATTAAATGTCCGATTGATTGAAATCAATCCAATGGATGTTTAAGTGCTGCTCAAATTTGGGTTATGCTTTGTCATTAATCGTGATTCCGATGGATGTTTAAGTAATTTCACTTTGTCATTAGTTGTGATTCCGATGGATGTTTAAGTGTTTACACTTTGTCATTCGTTGTGAATCCGATGGATGTTTAAGTGATTTCACTTTGTCATTAATTGTGAATCCGATGGATGTTTAAGTATCGCACTTTGTCATTCGTTATGAGGATTTTAATCTCGTGAGTTATCGTAAATGCTGTATTAAGTTACTAACCTAGTTTGTGTGCATGTTATTTAAATTAGGTTAAAAGACTAATCAGTAGTCTAAACTCTGCCCGTATAAATCTGAAATATTATCACAAGGTAGCTTCACTTTGGAATTATTAAGGTACGGATCCTTACCCCACTCTTTGTTGTTTGATATTCAATTGTTATAAACCGTTGAGTTCGTATATCTTTTCAACCTCATCACGTCTTTGATTATCGATTCATTTGACAGTCAGTTGAATTCCTATTCTAAAACTTTGGATTTAGCTTTTATGTCATGCGATAGTATTATGTTAGTTGTATTCATTATCGCATGTTCCAATATATGTTCCGTTTTGTTATGAAAATAAGTTTTATAAGTTATGTGAATAAGACCATTTGTACTCTGATACCCTGAGTATCGCTTCTCGTGGAGTGTCCCGCGAGCATGTTGTTGCGGCATCGGCATCATGTGCTCCATCCGTGACGGAGAGATCAGTTCACGGCGTCTCTTAAGTACAAGTGTGGTACATATGGCTATTAGGAGGCGTATGGATCGATCCTAGGATTTAAGTTAAGGAGGTGGATAGCGGGTATGCCAACTCGCCATCTCGTGTGATAATTATGCAGGAGTAGCTACCTGTGTATTGTCATATTTTAAGTTTGGCTCATGGGTACATCCGTATGATATGATTATGAAATTTCGTTACTTGCATCTTCACATAAAGTTTCCTCAGAATAATATTTCATATAAAACATTATTTGTTATTTGAGCCTATAATTCCGTACTGAGCATTCGGCTCATTCCGTAAAATTTTTGTATCTACAGGACCGCAGGTTACTTTGGGAGGGGAAAAGAGAGAAGAATAAAGCCTAGGAATAAATCTGAAGATGTTAGTTAATTAAGTCGAATGTCTCCGCTTGTATATTAACCTTAAGTTCATTTGTCGTGTGATTGTATCCTTATCAAATAAATAAATGGAATTATGACTTTTGTTTATGATATCAATGTTATTGTGACACGTCAGCCCTTCCGGGTTGGGGTGTTACAGCTATGGTATCAGAGCCAGGTTCTTTCCTGTAGAAAATTTGAAGATAGTAATTAAAACCTGTGAGGAATGGGTAGATATCTATGATAGGATTCAACTTGGTCTCTTATTTGGTTTAATTTCTATGTCTATTATTATAGATGCCTCCTCGTCGTCCGCTACGTAAGAGTACTCGTACTAACCATGTACGTAACAACACTTCTTCGAATGAGACTCCAGTTGATCCAAACATAATTAATGCTATCAACCAGGCTGTTGCCGGGTTGCTTCCAAACCTTCTTGCTCAAACAGCTGAGGCCGTTATTCAACAAACTCGTCATCCAGAACGCCCTAACACTAATCCAACCTCTGGTGGTGAAACTCGTGAGAATATCACGAATAATATTACTTATAGTATAGACATATGGATTAGTAAATTCCAAAAACAAAAGCCGAAATCCTTTAGTCACGCTACTAATCCAGGCGAAGCAAGAAACTGGATAGCTCATATTGAAAAGATCTTCGGAGTTCTTGGAGTTCCGGAGCAATACAAAGTTAGATTGGCTACCTACAAATTTGAAGATGACGCACAAACTTGGTGGGAAGGATATAAGCAAGTCAAAGGAGGGGATGATTTCGACGCTAATCTTTCATGGGTCGACTTTCGTAATATCTTTTACGACAAGTATTTTTCTATCGCTGATAAAGAAGCTTATATCAGGGAGTACGCAGTGATTCGACAGGGGAGTGATGAACCAGCCTCTGAGTTCATTACTCAATTTTCAAGGTTGGCTAGTATTGTAGGAGAAGTTGCAGGATCAGCAGAAGTCCAGGTAGAAAAATGCAAGTGGGCAGTCAATGATCGAATTCGGAAGTCGATCATGTACATGAAATTTAAGGATATCACCGAAGTTGCTGATGCAATCAAAACTTTTGAATTCGAAAGGAAAGAATTCTTATCTCGAACTGGGGATAATAAGAAGAGAAATAGGGAAGGACAATTTAAGCAGGAAATCGGCCAATCATCCACTACGCCACAGCATCAAGACCGCAAAGTGCAAGGAAATCAAAACTCTGGAAATCAGTCACGTCCATGGCAACCTAGACTGCAAAACCCAAGGCCTGCTCAAAACCAGATTCAGTTGTATGCAGAACCTATTAGAGCTCAACCACTGAATCAACATATAAACCCGAATCAGATTACATATCCTCTATGTAATACTTGTGGCAAGCGACATCAGGGCGTATGTCACCGAAGTACAGGAGCATGCTTTAGATGTGGCTAAACTGGACACATGATCAAGGTGTGTACAAAGAAAGACACTAAGAAGAATAACCGACCAAACGTTGCACCACCCAATGTTGGGGGAAGAGTTTTCGCACTTTCTGCTACTGATGCTGCTAATGCCCCAGGTACTGTGTCGGGAACCCTTCAGCTTGGTAAACATAGTATCTATGTGTTATTCGATACAAGAGCGACCCATTCTTTAGTATCCCACTCATTTACTAAGTACCTTCCGATAAGACCAACTCTCTTAAAGCATACTTTAACCATTTCCACTCCCATGGAAAATTCTTCCGTAATCACTTACGTATATAAAGATTGTCCGATCCGTATTGAATCTATTGTGTGTAAGGCAGACCTATTTCCAATACATATGTGTGACTTTGATGTTATTCTAGGGATAGATTGGTTGTCTAGACATCGCGTAACTATAGATTGTCATTCTCGCCGTGTTATTTTCGGTGATCTTCATCATCCTGATATTATATATCAGGGAACTCAAGCTCATAAATCTCTTAAAATTATCTCTGCACTTAAGGCTCGAAAATTCTTATCAAACGGTTGTGCTGGATTCCTAGCATCGATTAAGGATACTTCTGCTAGTGTTAAGAGTATCGATAGCCATTCCGTTGTTCGTGAATATCCTGATGTATTTCCGGATGAACTACCGGGATTACCACCCGACCGCCAGGTAGAATTCACCATCGACTTGATCCCTGGTGCCGAACCTATTTCTAAAGCTCCATACCGTATGGCTCCAATGGAACTGAAGGAGTTGAAGGAACAATTGCAAGAATTGTTAGATCTAGGATTCATAAGACCCAGTGTTTCACCTTGGGGTGCTCCGGTCTTATTTGTGAAGAAGAAAGACGGTAGTATGCGTTTATGTATTGACTACCGAGAGCTGAACAAGATTACTATTCGTAATCAGTATCCTCTGCCTCGCATTGATGATCTCTTTGATCAACTTCAAGGGGCTCAGTTCTTTTCAAAAATCGACCTGAGGTCCGGGTATCATCAGCTAAAGATCAAAAATGATGATGTTCCTAAGACCGCCTTTCGTACTCGATATGGTCATTACGAATTTTTAGTTATGCCCTTTGGACTAACTAATGCACCCGCAGTCTTTATGGATTTGATGAATCGCGTATTTCACAAATTCCTAGACAAATTCGTAATTGTTTTTATCGATGACATTCTAGTATATTCCAAGAGTCATGAAGAGCATGAAGCACATCTACATGCAGTACTTGGAACCTTGCGGCATGAGAAGTTGTACGCTAAGTTTTCCAAATGTGACTTTTGGCTTAGCCAAGTGGCATTTCTAGGTCATGTCATATCAGCAGAGGGAATTATGGTAGACCCAACAAAGGTTGAAGCTATTACAAAATGGCCAAGACCCACTTCTGTTACCGAAATACGAAGTTTCTTAGGTCTTGCTGGCTATTACCGAAGATTTGTTGAAAGATTCTCGGTAATTGCTTTACCACTCACAAAACTCCTAAGGAAAGGGGTGAAGTACTCATGGAATGAGGAACAAGAGAAAATCTTTGAAGAATTGAAGAAACGACTCGTATCCTCCCCAATACTCGCTCTTCCTTCTGGATCAGGAGGTTACCAAGTCTATAGTGATGCCTCAAAGAAAGGATTAGGTTGTGTGCTAATGCAACATGGGAAGGTTATCGCTTATGCCTCCCGTCAGTTAAAGCCTTATGAAGTTAACTACCCTACACATGATTTAGAACTAGCCGCAGTCGTCTTTGCACTTAAGATTTGGCGACACTATCTGTATGGTGAGAGTTGTGACATCTTTACCGACCACAAGAGCCTCAAGTACATATTTACGCAGAAGGAGCTAAATATGAGGCAAAGAAGGTGGTTAGAACTTTTAAAAGATTACGACGCAAATATTCAATACCATCCAGGCAAAGCCAATGTTGTAGCTGACGCGTTGAGCCGAAAGAATTCCGGGACTATATCTTGCTTACAAATTCAGCCTCATATTAGGAGGGATCTCGAAAGAATGAACATTTGGCTTCAGGTTAGTAAATCTGATGGATATCTAGCTAGAATGCAGATTGAACCCGACCTTATATCACGGATCAAAGATGCACAGAAGCAAGATGGAGAACTTTGGGCAATTGTGCAAAATCTTGAGGTGGGTAAGCAATCTGAATTTCGTATAGATCATCATGGAGTGATTTGGTGCGGTAAAAGACTTTGTGTATCCGATGACTCCACCCTTCGTGAGTCATTGTTAGCCGAAGCTCACAGCTCACCATTTTCAATTCACCCAGGATCTACTAAGATGTATCGAGACTTAAGACAAAACTTCTGGTGGAATGGCATGAAGGAAGACGTTGCTCGATACGTAAGTAAATGCCTCACTTGCCAACAAGTGAAAATTGAACACAAACGAGCAAGCGGTCTGTTGCAGCCATTGGATATTCCCATATGGAAGTGGGATGAGATCACAATGGATTTTGTTAATGGTTCGCCTAAGACATTCAAGAAGAATGATGTTATATGGGTTGTTGTCGATAGATTGTCGAAGTCAGCACATTTTCTACCAATTCAGCAAGGATTTTCGGTTAATAAGTTATCCGAAATATTTCTTCAAGAAATTATTCGACTCAATGGCACACCATCTTCCATTGTTTCAGATAGAGACCCACGTTTCACCTCACGATTTTGGAAAGGTTTTCAGGCAGCTTGGGGTACACGACTGAAGTTTAGTACGGCTTTCCATCCACAAACAGATGGGCAGTCAGAACGCACGATTCAGACCTTAGAAGACATGCTCCGAGCATGTGCACTTGAATGGTCTGGAAACTGGGATGAATATCTTTGTCTTGTTGAGTTCGCTTACAACAATAGTTGGCAAGCAAGTATTGGTATGGCACCTTTTGAGCTTTTGTATGGTCGGAAATGTAGAGCACCGATATGCTGGGATGAAGTTGGAGAAAAGATTATTGAAGGGCCAGAACTAGTTCAGATTACAAATGAAAAAGTCACTATGGCCCGAGAAAAACTGAAAGAAGCTCAGAGCAGACAAAAGAGCTATGCAGATCAAGATAGACGACCACTCGAATTTAAAATTGGCGACCACGTTTTCTTAAAGGTATCACCTTGGCGTGGCGTTCGTAGATTTGGAATTAAAGGAAAGCTTAGTCCCCGTTTCATCGGTCCGTTTGAAATCCTTGAAAGAATTGGAGAAGTGTCATATCGACTGGCTTTACCGCCTCAACTCTCTCACGTTCATAACGTTTTTCATGTCTCCTCGTTAAGAGGATATAATTATCATCCACTCCATGTCATTAGTTATCCGTTACTTACAATTCACGAAGATTTGTCCTACGAAGAGGAACCAGAAGCCATCTTAGATCGACAAGAAAGGGTTTTGCGTAGGAAAGTAATTCTGTTTGTTAAAATCCTCTGGAAAAATCACTCTGAACACGAAGCAACATGGGAATCTGAAGAATCAATTCGATCTCTATACCCTAATCTATTCTCGCAATAGAATTTTAGTCGAAGTAACGGTAAATCTTGCTCTTTGATATATGTTCAATTTTTCAGTTTACGGTCATTCATGCTTTACCTTATGTGAATATATGTCTTAGTTATGATTAAACATGTTTATGTAGGATATATCAGTATCAATAAGTCACTCTTGTTATCTGTAAGTATATGTTGATTTTCTGCATGAATAAATATATTATTAAGATACGTAGTGGAAGAACCATTAGGACATGATGGTAAGGTACTTAAGAATTTTGGTCATGAACATAATTATGAATTTCAGATACACATGTGTGTTTAGGAGATTCTTGTTATATAAGTTAGTAACTCTGATATGAAAGTTCCATTTCCGTTACTTATGAGATATGTTATATTCTTATTTGAAAAATTTCGAGGACGAAATTTCTTTTAAGGGGGTAATAGTTGTAATAACCCTAAATTTAAAAAACATTATTTTAGAAATAAAAGAATTATAATAATTTATAATAAACTAAACATTTATCTTATGATCCATCCTTCTTTATATCAACCAAAATTATTATTATTATTATTATTAAATTATCTAATAGGAAACCCTAATTAAGACACCCAAGTAATTCTGTACAAACCCTAGAAATTTCAGAACAATGGGAATCAAGATCAGGGCCCCTAAAACTCAGGGGGTAAACCCTAGTTGGTATTATCTTAACAGTTTTACGTGTATTGTGAATTTTAACGCGAGACCAACTCAGCTAAGCTACCTGGACACGTACCTACCCTACCCTAAAATGTTACCCCTCGCGCCACGCGAAAGGAATAAGGAAACCTGTCGCGCCACGCGACAGGTACCATTTTTCAGCTATATATAGTCGGCTGTGGGACTTGATTCTGGGCACAAAAACGACGAAGAAACTCAGAATACACTCTGAAATATCGTCCAATTACTCAATTAACACACACGAAACACTAATTAGTATAGCGGGGTGCTGCAGAACAGGGTATTAACTCAATCGCTGATACGATTCAATGTCCGATTGATTGAAATCAATCCAATGGATGTTTAAGTGCTGCTCAAATTTGGGTTATGCTTTGTCATTAATCGTGATTCCGATGGATATTTAAGTAATTTCACTTTGTCATTAGTTGTGATTCCGATGGATGTTTAAGTGTTTACACTTTGTCATTCGTTGTGAATCCGATGGATGTTTAAGTGATTTCACTTTGTCATTAATTGTGAATCCGATGGATGTTTAAGTATCGCACTTTGTCATTCGTTGTGAGGATTTTAATCTCGTGAGTTATCGTAAATGCTGTATTAAGTTACTAACCTAGTTTGTGTGCATGTTATTTAAATTAGGTTAAAAGACTAATCAGTAGTCTAAACTCTGCCCGTATAAATCTGAAATATTATCACAAGGTAGCTTCACTTTGGAATTATTAAGGTACGGATCCTTACCCCACTCTTTGTTGTTTGATATTCAATTGTTATAAACCGTTGAGTTCGTATATCTTTTCAACCTCATCACGTCTTTGATTATCGATTCATTTGACAGTCAGTTGAATTCCTATTCTAAAACTTTGGATTTAGCTTTTATGTCATGCGATAGTATTATGTTAGTTGTATTCATTATCGCATGTTCCGATATATGTTCTGTTTTGTTATGAAAATAAGTTTTATAAGTTATGTGAATAAGACCATTTGTACTCTGATACCCTGAGTATCGCTTCTCGTGGAGTGTCCCGCGAGCATGTTGTTGCGGCATCGACATCATGTGCTCCATCCGTGACGGAGAGATCAGTTCACGGCGTCTCTTAAGTACAAGTGTGGTACATATGGCTATTAGGAGGCGTATGGATCGATCCTAGGATTTAAGTTAAGGAGGTGGATAGCGGGTATGCCAACTCGCCATCTCGTGTGATAATTATGCAGGAGTAGCTACCTGTGTATTGTCATATTTTAAGTTTGGCTCATGGGTACATCCGTATGATATGATTATGAAATTTCGTTACTTGCATCTTCACATAAAGTTTCCTCAGAATAATATTTCATATAAAACATTATTTGTTATTTGAGCCTATAATTCCGTACTGAGCATTCGGCTCATTCCGTAAATTTTTTGTATCTACAGGACCGCAGGTTACTTTGGGAGGGGAAAAGAGAGAAGAATAAAGCCTAGGAATAAATCTGAAGATGTTAGTTAATTAAGTCGAATGTCTCCGCTTGTATATTAACCTTAAGTTCATTTGTCGTGTGATTGTATCCTTATCAAATAAATAAATGGAATTATGACTTTTGTTTATGATATCAATGTTATTGTGACACGTCAGCCCTTCCGGGTTGGGGTGTTACATAATACACATCCATAACCTAGTTTGGAAGCGTCACAATAGACTACAAAGTCTTTAGTTCCTTCTGGTTACGCTAGTATGGGTGTATTAGTTAATCTTTGTTTAAGAACTCTAAATGCTTCTTCTTGCTTTAGTCGCCATTCAAACTTAATAGATTTACAGGTTAACTTAGTTAAGGGAATGGCTATTCTAGAGAAATCTTGAATAAATCTTCTATAATACCCGGCCAATCCTAAGAAACTTCTAACCTCGGTTGGTGACTCAGGGGTTTTCCACTTAGTAATTGCCTCGATTTTTGTTGGATCCACATGAATTCCTTCATGATTGACTAAGTGTCCAAGAAACTGTACCTGTTCTAGCCAAAACTCGCACTTTGAAAATTTAGCATAAAGTTTTTCCTTTCTTAATGGACTTAGAAGTGCGTGCAAATGCTTTGCATGATCTTCCTTACTTTTAGAATAAATGAGAATATCATCAATAAAAACAATTATGAATTTATCCAAATATGGCTTACATATTCGGTTCATCATGTTCATTAATGCGGCCGGGGCATTGGTTAAACCAAATGGCATGACAGTAAATTCATAATGGCCATACCTCGTTCTAAAGGCGGTCTTAGGAATATCCTCTTCCTGTACCTTTAATTGTTGATATCCTGACCTTAAATCGATTTACAGAAAAATCGAGCTCCTTGCAGTTGATCGAACAGATCATCGATCCTTGGTAATGGGTATCGATTCTTAATTGTGACTTTGTTCAATTCACGGTAGTCAATGCACATACACATTAATCCGTTCTTCTTTTTAACAAATAAAATTGGTGCTCCCCTTGGCGATGAGCTTGGCTGTATGAATCCTTTTTCCAGTAATTCGTCTAATTGTTTCTTCGGTTCCTGCATTTCTACGGGTGCCAAACGGTAATGTGTTTTGGCAATTGGTGCTGTTCCTGGTAGTAGGTGAATTCTAAATTCAACTTCTCTATCTGGAGGTAGTCCTGGTAATTCTTTTGGAAATACATCTGAAAACTAAGACACTACTGGAATGCCTTTTAGTTCTTTTCCTTTAGTGTTAGTGATTATAGAAATCAAATACACTATAGACCCTTTTCTTATATAGCTTGCAGTTTTCATCACAGAGATGAATTTCGTTAATCTAGAGGGTTTATCTCCTTTAATTGTGATGTTTTCACCTTTTGGTGAATTTACTTAGATTGACTTTTGATCACATAAAATACTAGCTTTATTGGCTATTAACCAATCCATTCCTAAAACGACATCAAATCCTGCCAGATTCATGGGATAAAAGTTTGCCATAAACTTTTGGTTTAAAATCTCTATTTTTGCTCCCTGCACAATTTTAGAAATCCTAACTGTTTCTCCATTTGCTGTCTCTACTAGACAGTCTCGCGGAAGTTTAGTTAATGACTGATTCAGAAGTTTTCAAAATGAAGTATTAATAAAACTTTGGTTCGCACCAGAGTCAAATAATACTTTAGCAAAAAACATCATTAACTAAAAACGTACCGGCTATCACGTCTGGAATCATCTTGGCTTCATCTGCAGTCAGAACGAATGCTCGAGCATTTTTAGTGTTCCTGTTGTTCGCAGCTGGAGCCAATTTCGGACAGTTCGGCTTGATGTGACATTTTTCTCCACAGTTGAAGCACATCCCATTATTAGGTTTTCTCTTGCAATCTTCTTCCATGTGTCCTGGCATCTTGCAGAAATTACAGTGAGTGAAGCATTTTCCCGAATGCTTCCTCCTGCAGGCTTTGCAGTATGGTGCAGAGGTAGAACCTATATTCCTACGGTTGGAATTCCCAGAACGGAATTCTTGGGTAAGCCTTTGGGCTAGGTTTCTCCTCTGGTCTTCTTCTCTAGTACGGATTAATTCTTCTGTCAGGGTGTTTGCTAGTTCTATAGCTTCTTCTATAGTTTGAGGTCTAGCTGCCTTGACTACATGTCTAATCTCCCCAATTAATCCCCAGATGTAACGGGAGATTAATACCGGCTCAGGTGATGCAAGGGTTGGCACTATTCTAGCGTATTCAAAGAATGTAGTAGTATAATCCTTACTATCTACCCCGGTCATCCTAAGGTTCAGAAACTTATTTGCTATCTGTTCCTTTTCATTGGGAGGGCAGAATTTCCTTTCTACCATGTTCTTAAATTCTTCCCATTCCATATTGTATACCCTATCACTTCCTCTTGATTGGAGGATAGTGTTCCACCATTCTAAGGCTGAGTTCTTAAATAAATTAGAAGCAAACATTATTTTGTCTTCTTTGGCACACTTGCTTATTTTTAAGACTGCCTCAGTCTTTTCTATCCAGTGTAGAGTTGCAATGGGTCCTTCATTTCCCGAGAATTCTATTGGTTTGCAGGACCAGAATTCTTTATAAGAACAACCATAAGGCATAGTTCTTCTTCTTTTGGGAATGGGCGCTTGAAATACGGGTCCATTTTTTACGCGGTGTTCTGGTTCAGTTGGTTGCTTACTGCTGTGCTTACTTTTATTATTCGCTTCTTGAACCGTTTGAATAATAAATGGCATTGCATCTATAATTCCTTGTGCCACTATGTGTTGAATGGCACTATTATCCACTTGGTTTCCATTGTTATTGTTGTTTGGATTCTCATTATCCAGATTATCGTTATTCGGGTGGTTATCATTCTAGTTTTCCTGGTTCACTTCGTTGTCCATCTGGATTTTAAACATTTACCACGCATTAATAATCACAAAATAATATTTAATATGGCAAATCACATGACACGCATTTTGGTCAAAAGCGTCGATCATTGCGACTTTACTCTATTCATATAATAGGCATCTATTACATACCAGTACTGAAATAAAAATTACAATACTAACTGAAATAAAATTACACAAATAATAGTAGGTATCCGTACACACATATTTTATTATTATAATTTTATTATTATTTTATTATTATTATTACTACTACTACCATCTCCACCATCACATTCACGGATATGGATTCATCCAGAAATCCATATTGCGCTCGTCATACTTCCAGACGAGTCGCTCTCCCACCTGTCGCATTCTTTCACTACTCTCTAAAATTTCCACACCAAATATCCTAAGTTCTTGTACATTGTCTGCACTCATTGGGGGTGCAGGTTCTAGGACTGGGTTCGGAATCTGGGATGCGGGTTCCTGGTACGGAGGTATAGGAGCCTGGTATGGGTAAGGGTTTTCTAAGATCTCCCTGATGTATACATCATTGTCGTAATAGGGATCTAGAGGATCTAACCCTGGGTAGGCTCCTAGGTTTGGCATGGGTATGTCTTCGTGTATCGGGTAACGTTGCACATAGTCCCTATTGTCGTCCCACCATGGGTCGTAATTTGGGTCTAAGGGGTTTGGTGCAGGTACCCTAGGTATTTCTTCTGGATCGAAATCATGCATTTCTACTTGATTTTCAGGGTTTTCTATCTCCATCGGTTGGTTAGGAATTGGTAGTTGTGGTTGGGGTGCTATCATTTGTTCCAGGTTAGGGTCAGCTGCAGTGGTTGCTAGGATGTGGATGTTGGCTATACCCCTATTAATCATTTCCTGGGCATAGGCATCGGTTTCTCTTTTGGCTGCTGCTAGTGCTCTCTGGTCTTGTAACTCTTTCATACGCTTTCTACGCTCGTGCGCCCCTCGACTGAACCATCCTCTCTTTTTCTGAGGAAATGGCTCCTCGGACTGAGCCTTAAACACGAATATTCCTTCTTCCGTATCAGCAGAGTACCTTGAGAGGGCAGGCTGAGAAGAGGCACCTTCGCTACTAGGCGAACCAGACAATTGACGGTACGCGTCAGATGGTCCTTGGTCGCTCATACTGTAAACTAACAAATAGTCAAATAACACATAACAATAAAATACAATTATACACGTATTCCCGTAATTTATTTCCTAACAATTTAATTTTTGATGTTAGCAGAACACTTCTGTGGTTGAATCAGTGGCTTAGCTCTGATACCACCTTCTTTCGCAACCCCCGATCCCTAATTCTCGGGAACGGGCGGCCGCGATCCAGTTTCGGTGGTAGCGCATGTTTATTCAATTTTGGCAGCGGAATTTTCATCAGGACCGTAGTTAGGAAATATTTTATCAGAGTAAAATACCACACTTTCATAATATTGAATACATGGGGTAAAACCCAAGTTTTCAGTACACACATTTTCATAGGAATGAATCCTATTTTATTTAATAAAAACATTTATTGATTTTAGGTAACTTTATTGCCACTTTTCCAAGCCTTCAGTGCTATCCAGCTGGCTTTTATTTGGCTTTCACATTTTGTTACCTGAAACGCGTTTAAAAATATTTTGTCAGTGGGAAATACTGGTGAGTGAATCCCAGTTTAATCAAGTTTAAATAAAAACCATTGTACAGTATTGAGGGCGGTCTCACAATTACATTTGTTTCCTAGTCATACTAATTACCACCCACGGTACTGTCAACCTGACTTGTGGAAAGTTACCTCTCGAAAGACAGTAACTAATTTTGTATACAAAACCCCAACATACCGATGATAATTGTATCCTTATAAATACTCAATAACTGCTTAATATATAATTAATTATGTGAGGTTTTGTAAAAACAGTTAACAAAAAGTATACAGAAAGCGGATCAACTCACATTGCTATCTTAAATCATTCTTTAGGGTTTCCTGGCGACAATCTATAATTTACACAAATGCACACGTGTTAGCATAATAACCCATTTTAACATTAGTAATACCCTCCCCGAGACGGCATTCCAACGACTACGTCGGGCAGAACCACGACAGCAGTTACGGAACCCTAGATCAATAGGGCAAAGTATCTAATACGTATCCAGGGGTTATGATACTTACAACGGAGCAGAACTTCGTTATTTAGGGGGGTATTAGACCCGAGTATTATGCCTACTGTGAAAGATTCACGTTTAGAAAGAAAGAAATGAACGAGTTTTGATGAAACCCGATGTCTGCTACTTATAGTGCCTCATCTCGACTTTTACGCGGCCTGCGTAAACATAAACAACGGGCTACGCGGCCCGCGTAGTATCCCGGGTAGGGTTTAGGGTGTCCGGGTCATCGTATAGGTTTGCCGGGTGTTGGGCCATGTGGCGGCCCATGATCGTGCCAGATTTCACCAGGTCGCGGCCCACGTAAGGGTTAGCCTAAGGGCTATGCGGCCCATCTCAAAACCAAAAACTCCATTTTTAATTAATTTTAATAATATTTAAGGTATTCAGGGCCCGTTTTCACGTATGGGGTGTATTTTAGGTCATATTGGGATATTTTAAAATATATTAGGGTGTCGGAAAATTTATGAGGGTGTCGGTTTTCTTTAGGGTTGTTATAAACTACCAAACAATAAGCATCCCCAAACGTAGTCTTGTGCTTCATAGGTCCAAAGAGATCCATATGAAAACGTTCAAGAGGCATGTTGATGGTGTTGACTTTCTTGATTGGATGGGACTTCTTCGTTTGCTTTCCTTTTCGGCACGATACACAGACGTCTTGCAAGTGAAAACTCTTGACTGGAACACCATTCACAAGATTATTTCTCCCCAGATGATTCATTTTTCTCAAGTGAATGTGACCCATACGTCTATGCCAAGATATAGACTCCTTTTCAGTGGCCTTTGAGACAAAACATGTAACTTGAGCAGACGTGGTAATAGCTTGGCTCATATCAAGAATATACAAGTCATTAATTCTTGGTGCCGTCAACAGAATCCATTCCTTGGGAATCTTGAAACCGGGTTTCAGCACATAACAACCGGTATCATCAAAATGTACCGTGAACTTCTTGTCACAGATTTGCGAAACACTAAGAAGATTGTGATCAATTTGACTCACATAATTGATCTTGTCGAAACTAACAACACCATTGGAAATCATTCCTTCTCCAGTGATGTATCCGCTTTTATCACCAGCAAAGGCAACATAACCTCCCCTAATGCTTTTCACATCATACAGGAGCCTTAAGTCGCCTGTCATGTGCCGGGATGCTCCACTGTCAACAATCCAAAGACTATTCACAGTTCCTCCTGGAACACCCTGCACAACACACTACACAATCAGTTTGAGATAGGGACCCAAGCCTTAGTGGTCTTGGGTCGACCCTTATCATCAAGAAATGTTATTTTGATTTTTTGATGATTTGGAAATGGTGTGCCTCCCCCTGAAACTGTACCGGTTTTAGGTTTCCAAGATTGTTGTCGTTTACCAGATTGATTGTTATTTACAGATTTAGACACTTCTGGTTTTGACGAATTTGATGAACTTGGTCCCTTTTCAACAACATCCGGTTTTAAAGCCTTTTCAATTACCTTAACATTTTTACGTCGTTATTTTGCTTATTGTTCCTTAACAATTCGTTTGTCTTGTTTAGGTGACACAGGACGATGATGGTAATCCTTTTCAGGAGGGGCTTTTTCAACAAACCTTGGTTTTGGTGGGTTTGTACAATTTTTGATTATATGCCCAAATTCCCCACACTTAAAACATGTTCTCCTTTCAACAAATTTAGGAGATTCTGATCGATGTCCCGATGTTGAACTTGCGGGCCTTGAGGTAATAGCTTCATTATCACACCCATTTGTATGTTGAGTGTAATTGTTATCACTATTACGTTTCAAAATTTTTACTTGTTGAACAAAAGCAGTATTGGATTTGTTTTCAAAAGTTTCAATTTTGTCAGTACCGCTTGAGGCCACAAATTTAACATCCCTTCCCTTTTTCTTGTTTCGAGCTCCCTTTGGTTCAAACTTAGGTTGTTGAGCTCGTTTTTCCTTTTGTTTACCTTTAGGGGCGATTGGTTGTTTCTCAGTTGGTAATTTTTTATTTCCGTATTGTTTTCTAACTTCAGATTTTGGAATAGGATCACACTGAGTTACTGTAACTCTCGGGATCGCCTTACCCAAAAACTTACTGGTAGAATCTTCCAAAACTCTTTCAATCATTGATGGATTAACATTTTTAATTGGGAAATCCTTGTTTGAGTAAATTTTATCATCACCAACCAAAGTATACAACACATTATCGCCCTCAAACGTAGACACAGATTTCTCAACAGACTTGATTGAACCAATCTCTTGTTTTGCAATTGTAACAACTCTCACTAAAAGTATTATTTCTTATTTTATTTTGTCCAATAGGAAACCCTAATTGAGACCCCAAGTAATATTGCATGACCCCTAAAAATTTCAGAGCAGTTGGAATTAGGATCAGGGCCCCTAAAACTCAAGGGGGGTATTCCCTAATTGATAATATCCTCACAGTTTGCTGTAAACTTTGAAATTCGTCGAAACTTGACTCACATAGGCTATACAAGACACGAAGCTACCCTACCCTAAAAGTTACCCGTCGCACCACGCGCCAGGACCAGGTGGGTCTGGCGCGCCACGCGGGGGAGACCATTTTCCAGCATATAAATCAGGGACTTGGCACTTGCATATTGGTGTTATTACGACGAGAAATTTCAATACATACGTTTAGTTATACCCGTTTCTTTCAAAAACAATCAAAATCCCGACACTCTGCCACGACAACAGGGTAATAACTCGATCACTGCTACGATACAATGTCCGATTGATTGAAACCGATCCGATGAATGTTTAAGTGCTGCCCGAATACGGGCTATACTTTGTCATTCGTCGTGAGGGTTTTGATTTCGTGAGCTTATCGTAAATGTTGTATTAAGTTATTGACCTAGTTTCGTGTGCATTGTTATTTAACTAGGTTACAAGGTTAAATCAGTAGGCAAGGTTATGTCCGATTAAACTTACAATGTGAGTCATTCTCTTTTAATCAAATTGCTTTACAAAACCCTAAATGTTTTCCAGTTATACTTTGCAATGATTAAGTCTTTGCTAATCTTTAATTACTGGCAGTATGTGGGGGTTTTGTGCACATTACTACTAACGATTTATCACATTAGGTGGGCGAGCCTAATTAGTGATATGTCCACAGTCATAGATTCGGTTGAGTGACAGCTGAACCAGATAATTAAGTGATAGGGGCAAATATAAAAACCCTTAATGCTGTAAATTGATAACAATGTGTCTTTTGGTGCAAAATGAACGACTCGCCAGTATTTCCCCGCTGATAAAATGTTTTTAAACATGTTTCAGGTGATCTGCTGTGATCCAGGGAAAAGTGCCATGTAGCACGGCAAGCTTGAAGAAGTGGCTCAATAAAATAAATAAATAAATATATTTTGTAAAATAGTGGTTTCCCAGTGAAATCACCTTTCTTGTAAATTATGGGGTATGTCCCAAAAATGTGGAATAAAATAACTGGGGATTTTCAAGTTTAAACGATCCTGTTAATACTTCCGCTGCCAAACTAAATACAATTACCACGGGTTTTCTGTCCCGCGGCCTCTGGACCGGGTCACACCGGGCCGGGGGCCGTGACAGCAATTTATTGCACAACGGGTGCAACTGGAGTAGGAGGATCACACAAGACATGATTCTCAGCTGGAATTTCTACTCCTTTCTTCTTATCAAGAGATTGATCCTCATAACTCGAATCTGATTCATCCGATAAATCATCTGATTCATCATCTGATGAAACATAATCCTCAATTATTGGAGGACTTTGTTCCACAGCACAAGACACATTTTCTTTCTTTTCAGATTCCTTTGATGAATCGTCCAGTTTAAACCCTAAACCTGCTGCAAACTCTTTGGGATTAAGAAGTACAGATGGTTCAAACCGTGGCATTTCTTCCTCATCAGGTAACTTGGTATAATTGTGTCTCAACGGAGGTGGAAACGATTTATACCCAATGCACTTAACATCCCCTTTCAGCTTCTGAACCTCGATGATATGATCAAGCACATATCGGGAGTTAGAATAACTCTCCAATTTGAGCTTGAACGCATCATGCTCGCATTTGGCAATGGCTAACTCTTTCTTTAATTCCTCAATGATATTAATATAGTTATTAATACCCGTCTGCTTGTTCAAAACTGTTTTTGTTAATTCAGATACACTTTTCTTAAGCGTTTCAATGACAGATTTGAAATCTTTTTCATTGTGAGTTAAAGCCATGTTTGCCTCCTTGCATTTCGAAAGGTCAACTACTAAACCCTAATTGTGACTAGTTACTACTTCTAGCTTATGTTTTAATTCTACACAATCATTGCATACACTAGGAGCTTCGGTGCGTACCTGACTAGTAGAACCTGCAACATTTGCCATAAAGGCAGTTTGATAAGAAAAAGATCCATCCTTAGAGAAGAACTTCTCCATTTCTTTTGATGCAACTTCAACTTTCTTTATCAGCACCGATTTCCGACTTTTAAGCTCCTCAGCTTCTTTCAGATCCTCAGCTTCCTACAGCAAACTATCAACCTCAGCATCAAGAGTTTCCTTTACTTCCGAATCTGAATCACAACCACCCGCATTGGAGCTTTCCTAATCCGAGCTACCACTGTAACCAGAACTGTCATCATCCTCAGAGAACTCCTCACTGTGAACATGCTTGATATCCTTGATAATCTTAGCATAACAAGCAGTTCCTCCATTACCTTCCGTTCCCTTATTACCCAGTTGAACTGACCAATCACATCCTTCATCTGCATGAACTACTAAGACCCTGTCTGAATTGGAAGGCCCCGACTGGTTTGAGTTACACGGATTGTTAACTGCTATAATGCCCCTTTCATTGCTCACTTAACTGGCATTTGATGAGCTTGACTGGTTTCTGAAAGCATTTTGATTTCCTTGTCTGCTCGGTCGAGTGCATTCCCGTTTGAAATGGCCCTTCTCACCACAATTGAAGCACGTAACTGCATCCTTATCAAAACCATACTTAGTATCCCTCTTGCTTTCCAAACTTGTTCTACCCGTTCTTCTCATGTAGTCCTTAGCCCTTCTCACTGCACCTGCAAACGCCCACTTAATATCCATTAGTTCCATTTCCTCCCTGTCTATTTGCTGATAGTCTTCATCTGTCAAATTAATGTTCCCAATTTGACCAGCGACTAATCCATAATAGGCACTCACCATTGTGTCTAAAAGCTCTATATGTTGCCGAGCACCTTCCACACTTGCTTTGGTGAAGTTTGAGGTATCGAATCTGACGGTGTTGGGGTTTGAAGATTGAGTGTTATTGTTCCCATAAAAGGCTTGTTGAGGAGATGGTTGACAAGGTAGTTGTAGGGTAGATTGTGTGAATGAAGAGGATTGTTGTTGAGGAGATGGTTGACAAGGTAGTTGTAGACCATAAGGATTTGTATTTGATACAAATGCGGTTTGAAGCTTCGGTTGTTGTTGTTTGGTACTAACCCCCATATTAATACCTCCATAGTATATCTCCGGATTTTGTGGAACTGGAAGTCGTTTAGCCTTTCGAATTTCTTCTTCATCCTTGTTCTCGAGCTTCTGTGCAAATTCATAAATGCTAACCGTATCCAAAACACTAGTATGTTTCAATAAGTCGATGAACTGACTCCACTTAGGTGGAAAGCCACAGCAAAATGCATAACCATTTCTTGCTGTGTAGCCTAAACCTTGTATGAGTGCATCTCACTAATCAAGTGATAATACCGAGTAGCCATCTCGTAGAGTGTTTCATTTTCCATGAACCGAAATGCTTCGAACTCCTTCTTCAACAAATCATGACGAATCTTTCTCGATGCAGCATTTCCTTCTCCTCTCGCTTCCAAGACGTCCCACAAGTTCTTTGTACTTGTACAATACGCAAATTGATGATAGATATCCTTATGAAGTGCTTGCGTAAGGATATCAAATGCTTTCTTCTCGAGATCGTTAGCCTTTTTATCATTTTCGCTCAATCCCGCCAAAGCTTGTGCATTGGAACCTGCTTCTTCGGGAGCTTCATTGTACGGTGTGATAAAGCATGTCCACAATTCGGTGTTTTGCCCTAGAACATACGTATGAAAACGATTTTTTCCATGATGGATAATCGTTCATGTGATTCAATTTTGGTGGACGATTGCTGCTTCCCGTTTCACTCTCGCTTAAGAGAATATTTTGAATGCTATTGTTTTGATTCGCAACACATGCCCATTGATGTTCGGTGATTTCCTTTTTGGGTATCAATCCTTTCACCCATTGTGAAGGATCTTGTGGTGTACTTGGGTTTTCACTCCAACTCCAAGGGTTTGAACTCATTATGAAGTTTTATGAAACACTATTTAAGATAAAATACAAACTTATAAGTTTTGACAAACTTACAAGCTTTCTATGAAAAATTACGAAGGATTGGCCCAATGAAGATTTGATTGTAAGATATAAATTAAACACAAATTTCGGCCCACTAAGACTTTATGTCTACCAATTTGATCAACTAGACAATTAAAACATGACTACTATGAAGTCTACGAAGAATTTAAATGAACACTAGACTCCAATTTGATTTTTATTTATTTATTTATTTTTTTTGTTGAGCCACAAGTTCCAAGACGTCCACGAAGATGTCCACAAAATGTGACAAATAATTAAAGCAACTGTTGAGCAACTATAATCCACGAACACTATTCATGTCCACTAACCCACGAAGACTATCTGAATGTTGGGCCACGAAGACTTATGATAAAGAAAAGTCCAAAAACCGGTTACTAGGCCCAATGTTTACAAAGGCCCAAACAATGTTTACACCAACGAACCCTTAATAATGAGTAGTGGGCCACAAACTGTTATGAATTTTAAGTGTTTTGCACTTTTGCTAAAGTGTCTACGAACAGTTACAAGATTTCCACAAAGACTACGAAGACTATTGTGAGTGGACAATTTAAAATCAATTTCTTGTGAATGGAGAATTTAAAATCAATTTCTTGTGAGTGGGTGTGGTACCTACGAAGACTTAAGGTTCGACGAAGGGTCAAAGTGTGCCACAAACTCTTATGTTGTTGGACGAACCCTTGTCCACTAAATTGGGTCAACGAACCCTCAACTCTTCGTTGACCAATGAGAAGTCACGAACCCTTGATTGTTCGTCACAAGCATTCATCAACCGTAAACAGAAAATGGTTGGTGAGATTCCACTTTTTATAGCAATTCACTTTTCTGATTTTATAAAAGTTGGTAGCTGGACATCCTACTATAGTTAAAAACAAACATTCGAAAATATCATCTTTTCAGCAAATCTTTTTCAAACTTATCTCACCAAACACAAACCGGTCACTTTTCCTGTTAACTGACTTGCCAGAAAAATTTGACGAACACAAATTTTTGAAAGAAATTTTAAGAAAAACAAATAGTCCAAGCCATTCTTTATCCATCCCGTCTTCCCACTAGTCCCAATCCCACGTATATTAATAGACAAACAGTTCATTTGTTACCGTTTTGTAAACTTTCCTGGACGATGGATTCACGAATCAAACGATCACAATTAATAAGATCAACACCCAACTTTTCTCCCATCTTTTTGGTTGCTTCAATCTCATCTACTTGGAATCGATCTTCTGAGTGGACTTGTATAACATGACTTGAAACATTCTCCTGCCCAATTATTTCCACCTGTTCGACATTCTCAACAGCATCAGGATGGTTGTTTAAGTCAAAGGAATCACAAACAACTTCACCAGACACATTTGAACCATCCCCATTTAGGCCCAACAAACTATTGAGCCTAAATGGATCATCATCATTCTTGGACCTCTTAACCACTTTCAAGCTTTCTTGACTACTATTGTAACAATTGCTGGGCCAGCCCACTTCATTTTTCTTACATTTTTTTCTTTTATTTACATTCGAAATATCAATATTAATATTATTATTAAGGGCTTGGTCAAAATCAAAGTTGACCGCAGGAGTGAAACATTCATTGGCCGATGGACAATTCAAATTCCTCTCCATAATTGGTCTTGATTGGGTATCATCAATGCCATCAATATCACAATCAAACCTTTCCATATTAATCGGGATTGCATAAACGCTGACATCATCGCCGTTATCATCTTTCTTCTCCGAGTGATTTTCCGGCATCTCTTCATCACCCGAATCACCATCCACTGAATCACCGGACATTGAATCGCTGGACGTCGAATCATCACCCCCCTGGACCGACTTAACTTCCGAAAACTCCGGAATCCAATCACCAAGTTCCTCCATCACCCAAACACGGAACTTACGATTTCTCCAATTCAAAACAATCTCATCCGAAACCCGCTTCCCCTCACCTACCAGTACCCCCACATACTCGAAAGACAAGTCATGATCCTTTTCAGAACGGTTCGCCTTGTGAACAACCTTTCCGAACATTCCACCGACGGCGTCTATAACTTCATTGGTTAGCAACTGCAAGGGAATACCTTGCACTTTCAACCATGCCATTCTTTCAAAACCCAACGATTGCCCTTCCCAAAGACTATGTCGAGTAATAGATAAAGAGGTTAAAAGATAATTTTGGGGTATCGGTATTGGAATTCAAGAGACTATGTCGAGTAATATTAGTCATGGTTTGGTGTCGAATTGCTGGGGAGGTATGGGATTTGATTTTGAGGTTGTTAATGCCAATGGTAATTCGGGCGGTTTGATAAGTATGTGGGATCCGAAGTATTTGTCGAAAGATGCTATTGTAAAAGATGATAATTTTCTCCTTGTTTCGGGTTTATTATCGGAAGGCAACGTTCGAATTAATTTAATTAATGTTTATGCTCCTCAAAACAATGTCGAAAAAAGAAACCTGTGGGCGAAAATTATTCAGGTTATTCAATTGGGGCACGGGTGGTGGATTGTATTTGGTGATTTTAATGCTGTTAGAGATCCGGGGGAAAGGAAAAATTCTATCTTTGATCCGGTTTGCTCTAGAGATTTTCATGATTTTGTTGATGAAGCAGGCCTTCGAGAGTACAATTTGAAAGGCATGAAATATACTTATTTGGCAAATCGAAGGGGTGAATGCAAATTGAGTAGAATTGATAGGGTGTTTGTCTGTGATAATGTTTTTAACAAATGGCCAAATGCTTGTGTTAGAGCCCATATGAGAGAATATTCGGACCATTCGCCATTGATTCTTACTTTGCATGACACAAATTTTGGGCCTAAATCATTTCGATGGTTTGATTCGTGGTTGGATAGATAGGGATGTGAAGATGTGATAAACTCGGTCTTAGTAGGTTGGTGTAATGAGGGCCCTGCGGATGTGAATTTGATGAGAAAGTTGAAAAGACTAAGGGATAGGCTTAAAGTTTGGATTAAAGAGTGTAGACACAAAGAGGCAAAAGACGAAAAAAGATTAAAACAAGACAAGGAAGATATGGAGCTATTAATGGAGCAAAGAGATTTAGAAGGATCGGAATTATGGGTTTGGGCAGAATGCAAAAAGAGTCTTGAAGAAATCGAGTTTTACAGATCTCGTGATATGAAGCAAAAATCTCGGGTGAATGGGCTTCGCTTGGAGATGAAAATTCTAGTTTCTTTCATGGTGTTGTTAATGGTAGAAAAGCGAGAAACATGATTCCGGGTCTTGTGGTTAATGGTGAATGGGTTTCGAAGCCGTCGCATGTTAAGAAAGAAGTTCTTCGTTTTTATAGATATCATTTCAAAGAAGACGTGTCCTCTAGGCCGATTGTAGATGGTACAGGATTGAGACGGATTAGTGTTCAAGATGGTGGTTCATTGGTTTCTATGTTTTCTAGACAAGAAATGAAAGATGCGGTTTTTGATTGTGGATCTAACAAAGCTCCAGGCCCCGACGGTTTTAATTTCCGTTTTGTTAAACGATTTTGGAACCTTTTGGAAGATGATTTTTATCGTATTTTGGAGGAATTTCATGAGTCAGGTACTATAAACTCGGCTTGTGCTTCGTCGTTTATTACTTTAATCCCTAAGGTAAAATCGCCTTTGGGCCTTAAAGATTATAGACCCATTACTCTTATTGGGATGATTAGTAAGGTTATTTCCAAAATTCTTGCTAATCGTCTTAAGAAGATCTTGGGTAAGTTGATTTCTGAGCCTCAATCGGCTTTCTTGTCTGACCATTTTATTCTTGATGGGCCTTTAGTGGTTAATGAGGTTATGGAATGGTTGAAAAAAGGAAGAAAAAGGCGTTTCTTTTAAAAATAGATTTTGAGAAAGCTTATGACAATGTCAATTGGCATTTCTTATTATCTATTATGAATCTTATGGGTTTTCCGTCGACATGGTGTTCTTGGATTAAAGGTATTCTTGTGTCGAATCGAGCTTCGGTTCTCGTTAATGGCTCGCCCACTTTTGAATTTAATTGTGAGAAGGGTCTTCGACAAGGTGATCCCATTTCTCCTTTTTTATTTTTGATTGTCATGAAAGCCCTCTCTTGTATGTTGGAGAAAGCGAAAGCGATAGGTGAGTTTAAAGGCATTAGTCTTTCGGATGGTGAAGTGGCGATTAATCATCTATTCTACGCGGATGATGCTCTTATTTTGGGAGAATGGTCTCGTGAGAATCTTCAGAGTACGGCTCGGATTCTTAGGGTCTTTTATTTATGTTCGGGTCTTCGTATCAATCTTCATAAATCTAATTTATTCGGGATTGGGACCGAAGATAATGAAGTGGATATGATGATGGAGGTTTTGGGTTGTAGACGAGGTGCTTTTCCTTTTGTGTACTTGGGTATCAAGGTGGGAGCCAATATGTCTCGAGTTAGTAATTGGAATTCGGTTATTGAAGTCATAAAGAATCGCCTTGTTTCTTGGAAAGCGAAGACCTTATCTATGGGGGGCCGATTAATTCTAATTAAATCGGTTCT
This sequence comes from Helianthus tuberosus, assembly GCA_030545235.1. Lineage (NCBI taxonomy): Eukaryota > Viridiplantae > Streptophyta > Magnoliopsida > Asterales > Asteraceae > Helianthus > Helianthus tuberosus. The sequence goes on along the minus strand of CM060423.1, from coordinate 230,529,702 downwards.
TGAAAATTTACCTATTTATTATTTTTCTCTGTATAAAGCTCCAAGGGCGGTCATCGATAGCATTAAGGCAATTATGAGACGGTTTTTATGGGCGGGTCCTAGTGATGAAAGAAAGATAAATTGGGTGGCGTGGGATGTCATAACTACTCCAAAGAAGGAGGGTGGGTTAGGGGTGAATAAATTGCAACATGTTAATGAAGCGCTCCTTCTCAAATGGGCTTGGCGTTTAAAAAAAAGGTAGTATTCTTTGGAAGAAAGTTGTTGTGGGTTGCCATGGGTCGAGTAGGGCATGGTCTATGTTACCATGCACTTCTTTGGCAAGCGGATGTTGGAAACAAATTGTCAAGTTAGGAGAAAAAAAGCTTTGGAATGGTAACACTCATAATAGTTATTTCACTGGTATTTTGGGGGATGGGTCGACAATCAATTTTTGGGCTGACTCGTGGCTTCGAGATGAACCGCTTCGACTTACTTATTCTTATCTATTCAGACTTAAAACACAGAAATGGGCTACTGTCGCATCCAGATTACAAGTGGTGAATGGCATCAAAACTATATCATGGCAATGGCGCTCGGCTCCAGCTTCATTCGAAGAAGTTACTGAGCTGTTTCAGCTCCTTTCGGACATAGACGAGTTCTCGTGGAATGGGGGAACCGATAAATGGTTGTGGAAGGGCGATGCACAGGGGGTTTTTTCAGTGAGAAAAGCTAAACAATTGATTTGTAAAAATCCTCAATCGAACCAACAAACGCAGATGAAGTGGAAAGGATGGGTCTCCTTGAAATGTAAATTAATGGTTTGGAGAGCACTTCTTAATCGTCTTCCGTCGAGGGTAGAACTGATTCGAAGAGGGGTAGTGTTGCCGAATGATTCTTGTATTTTTTTGTAATTCAGATCAGGAGACGACACTCCATATGTTCACAAGTTGTTTATTTGCAGCGGAGGTTTGGTCGAGAATCGAATTTTGGTGCAAATTGTCTCCAATCTTTGCTTTTGATGTGGTGGATCTCTTGAAGACGGTAAATGTTCAAGCTAAGACGAAGCAGACAAAATGCATTCTAAGAGGTATTATCTTCACTACCATGTGGACGTTGTGGATTGAACGAAATGAAAGAATCTTTAAAGGTAAACGTCGGAGAGCTATTGAAGTGGTGGAAAGTATTAAAGTTACGTCATATTTTTGGATTCGAAATAGATCTAGATTAAAAGGATTAGATTGGCTTGTTTGGTGTAAATATCCTTTGGATTTGATGTAATCGTTTTGCCCCGAGGTCCTTGCTTTAAGGTCCGTCTTGTGGCGTTTTGTTGAATGAAATTTGCTTTTCAAAAAAAAAAAACATGTCTCCATGTGTTTTTAACTGGGTTTTTATAAAAATTATCTTCAAACCACAAATTTTTGCTAAGTTTTAGACACCTTTTAGAAAAAACTTGATTTTCTTGTTCTCAAACTCAAAAACCACTTCCAGAAACTTCACAAAGTGTTCAAATACAAGGTTTTGCTTGGTTTTAAACAAGGAAGAGAGCCAAGGTTCTAATACCACTTGTAGGTCCACTTGGAGGATCAAGATTAAACCTACTTCCTTGTTTGTTAACACACTAACGAGTGCGGAATCCACGAGAGTATGCAAACCAAAGGAAAATGGAACAAACACAAAGTAACCAAAGATTCACAACTTTGATTAAGTGAAGAGAATCAGTAACACATACACACAGTGTTTTTACAAAATTTCACACAGAACTCTCAAACTCTCTTAACTGAAACTATGAAACAAACTGTCTATATAGAGGCCCCAATACCCAGTAATACTACGAAGGGTGTTACTGGGCCACGAACAGTTAGCAAGCCCACAAAGACTATGAGTCTTCGTGGTGATCATCGATGAACCCCCACAGTCCACGAACTCTCCATTGCCCACGAACTGTTAACATCATCGACGAACACTCCAAGCCCACGAACCATGAGGGTTCGAGGTGAACCCTTCTTCCCATCCATAGGTCTACGAACTGTAAGTAGTGCCATGAACAACTTTTGGTGAACCCTTAAAGGTCACGAACCCTTGAGGGTTCGTGGTGTATAATCATTTCTGTTGTAACTCTTCGTAGATTCCATCATGCAAGGCTTCGTTGAACTTCATTTAAAAAGGAATTCAATATATACTTGTGACATCATCTAAGTCTTCGTAGACTTTGCACAAAAGAATTCCAATATATACATCTCACATCATTATGACATCATCATTATGATGTCATGGTGATGTGATGTCATGATGATGTTAGCTTGCGGCGCTTCGTGCTTCGCATGTCGAACTCTGGGGTGCACGACAGAGGAATGTCGTGACGTCAGTCTTGAGCCGAACCTAACCGAGTCAAACCGAACCAAGCCGCATCCACAAAGTGCATCAACAAATGTATCTGTATATATACTTTGTATTATGTTCATCATAATCATCAATTCATTTTATGAACTTTTGCATTCATTCTTCGAAACCCTAAGCCAGATTCTAACAAAGTGGTAACAGAGCCACATCGATCAAATTCCCATAATCACAAATATCGATAAAAAAACGTGAACAAGGTGTTGATCAGTTATGTTTAAACATAATGGAAAACATGAATAACATACCTGTTACAGCAGACAGGCCAGCAGAGAATCCAGCCAGAGATGCAGCCATTGAGTTCGACATACTTGTCAGGATGATCTGGTTCCTCCTTAGGGTGTAAGATTATGATGGTGATGAACCGAAACAAGGGTTGATTTCGGTTATGGAGAGAGAGCCGAGAATATGATGTTGTGAGGGTTGTGTAAATCGTGTAATTGTCTAACCCTTAAACTCTCTAATAATCTCCTTATATATACACCCAAGTGGAAACCTAATTAGTTAATAAGGGTAATATGGTCCATCAACAATTACCAACTAATTATTAATAGGTTATTAATATATTTTGATCTATATAATATAAATGATTATAAAGGCTACAAGATTAAATATTATATTAATAATATATTTAATCTCACACCAGGCACAAGGAATTCAAACTCAGATTCCCAAACTTACAGGACATAATTACTACCACTGGCTTATTCAAATTAAAGTTTTATTTGAGTCGCAAGAACTACGAAACATTGTTGATGAAGGATATCAAGATCTAGGAACGAATCCCACCGAGGAGGCGACTGCAAATTAAAGTGTAATGCCCATTTTTCAATCTGTGAATGATACAATATTCGAAAGAATTTCCCTTGCAAAATCATCAAAAGAAGCGTGGAGTATTCTGCACAAATCATACAGAGGAGAAAACCGGGTAAAAACAATAAAACTTCAAACTCTTCGATGTGAATTTGATGCACTGAAAATGAAAGAAGGAGAATCTATTGAAGATTATTTCAATAGAATGATCCTTATTGTTAATCAGTTACGAATGAATGAAGAGAAAATTAGCGAACATCGAATCGTAGAAAAGATTCTACGAAGTTTGACTCGAAACTTCGAGTCGGTGGTAATCACTGTAGAAGAAACGAAAAATCTAGAGGATATTTCTACCGAAGAATTAATGGGAATTCTTCAATCTCATGAATTGAGATTGAAACGATATGAAGATACTCCCATGGAACATGCATTCCAAATGCAAAATTATAATCAAGACAGATTCAAACAATCTCGGAATGATGCATGTAACACCACGTAAAAACGTGTCCAATGATGTATAGACACGTGTCTTAAACCCCAAAGATGCGAAAGATTTCGTTTGAAGGACCAAAGTTGTCGAACAGTGAAATTATGAAACCACAGGGACTAAAAGTGTCAACATGCCAAACTTGTGACTCTGAGTGACCTTACACGATGAATATATTCTTAAACGAGTGATGGATTTGATATAAGAAGCCATTTGCAAGAATAATCGGACGATTATGAAATTACAAGGGTTAAACGTGTCAACATGTCAATTCTGACCTCTGAGTGACCTTTTAACGAAACCGAGGCTTCTAAACATTCAAATATACTCTCAAGAATACGCGGTATAAATTTCACATGGTTTCGATATCGTTAAGCATGATTTCAAGACTTTGGGCCAAAAGTGACAACTTGATGAAACTTGCTTTGGTAGTGATAATTAACGAGCCCGAGCCTAACGAGGTTTGTTTATACACCCTTGAACCCCTAGAAATAAATCACAAGGGTCTCTTATGCCTAAAACAAAGTTAAAATGGGTTAAAAACGTTCAGGGACCGAATCTGCCAAGTTGAAAACATGTTTTGCCAGTTAACCAGTCTAAGGCGGCCCGCTTCAGGCCAAGCATTATCTAATGCGGGCCGCTTCAGGTCCCCAGTAACAGAAAACTCACATGAGGCTACGGATTTGCACGTTCTTTCGCCTTGAACTCGCCAATATCAGTCTAGGGAGCTATAAGTCGGTTACAAACTCCAGCTAGGCCACTTGGGATGATCTTAGGGTGTTCCATTACACCTGGAAGTGATCCATGAACATGCATGTGACTATATAAGAACTTGTGTTCTTGAGTTCATGTGCTCACAATTGCAACAACTCACTATTGGACTTGCTCTGGAGCTTCCAGCTGATAGGTGAAGACTCTCAAGTGTAGAAAAGATCTCTTGGACCCTAGGTAAGCTCCTAATTTCTAGTTTAGCCATTGTAATTAGCTTAATTACCTGACGTGATTGTCGTGGGTCACGCAAATTTAATCCCCAAACAACTGTAGTTAGTGGTAAAAGGGTATCGAACTTAGGGAGTATGTGGAAAATGTGTCGATTGTATAGCTTTGTATTTAAACTAATATTAAACTAAATTGCCGAAAATTAAAATTCAAGATTGTGAATTGTTGTTTTAGAAAACTAAATTAAGAACTAATTCAAATCAAAGTTGGTTGTAAACAATTAGGAGAGAACAATGATCACCCTAGGTTTCAGTTTCTTTAAACAGTTGTGTGCAATTTCACTAGAAAGAGTTACATAGACATAACTCGTGTATATGTGATTGAAGTGATAAAAGGGAACAAAGTACTCGGGTTAGATAACGCGAGGTTGTTTCCCGATGACCTATTAACCAATAATCAACCCTAACCCTTCCCGTGATATCTCGGTTGCCAACGGCACCAAGAACGTACGATTAAGACTAGAAATTGCAATATTGATCAACACACTACAAACAATCAAACATACACCATGACATTCAAGCAACGCAAGATATCATTCTAGAAATGCAGAAATTAAACACACAAAAGTTTCAGAAACATTCACCTAGGATGATCACCGAAGAGTTTAGCCGGACATGGCTCGGTGAATCATCATCAACATCAATCTATTGTTCATACGAATCAAAAGCAAAACCGAATGATTGAAAATGTTCACAAAACCAATAAGTTCTCCAAAATCGCCCCCAAGGTGTCCCAAAACCGTCCAATGATGAGATAATGTGAAAAGACACTCCAAAACGACTTAAAAAAATGGCAGTTACACTTTTTGCTCGCAGGCTCCACCGTAAATTACGGCTCCACCGTAATTTACGGTGGACATAATTCCTTTACGGCATTGAGAGCCTGTGTTACGGTGAAGAAAAATGCCAAATTCATGTTTACCGTAAATTACGGCAGAACCGTAATTTACGGTAGTCAGCTGCTTTGTCTCCTTTGTTGTTTCTTTTGTTCTCCTCTCGACCCGTTCTCCACCAAAGCCTCCAAAACTGCCTTTTATCCATCTTTTAGCTCCTAAATCGTACCTGAAACATAAGCATCGTAGTTATCTAATTCAAGATAATTACACGGTTAAATGGAGGATTATTTCATCTTTTAACATGCTTAAGGGTTGTCCAAAGGACCACCCGTCACATCCCCACACTTAACCGTTGCTTGTCCCAAGCAACTCATCAACATGGTTTCAAAACAAGTGATCAAATCAAACCAAGCAAAACATGCAATTTCTTTACCAACCCCTTTTTAACATCCAAGCAATGCACCCCTCACAAATTCTCTCCTCTCGGCTACAAGTGAAAACTAGCAAATATAAGCTAGACACACACTAGGCAAACGGGTGGTTGCACAATCATAAGCTTGTACCTGAATCGATCATTCTCCTAAAATGGGTCAAACATGAACGCAAATCAAAGGGACTTCAAGGTTGTAACGTGGCTAGGTGTATAGGGTAGGAAATGGAATATATATGAGTAACGAAAATTCGACCCGGTCTTTTTATTACAAACACAAAAACCAACTAACAAATATGCACTACTATATACAAGACAATGAAACCTTTTCTTTTTTTTTTTTTTTTTTTTTTTTTTTTTTCATTGCTTTTCCTTTTCTTTCTTTTCCTCCTTTTTTTTTTTTTTTTTTTTTTTTTTCTACGATAACACATTAACCAAAACTACTTCAAACTCACAAAACTACTAATTCTATCACTAATACTATAAGACCGGGTCAAATTTGGGTAGATTTTCAAGTAAGTAGCTAGGGTAAACAAATGATAAGCTTTAAAGGCACAAAATGGGCAACTAAATGACCAAACCCCCGCCCCTCTCACTACCATGCTCATATATATAACTTATGAGGTCCAACCCCCCAAGTCCCACACTCGCTCACACCATCGACGAGGCTACCTAATGCCCTTATCCTTTCTACATTCATGTTTAACTAAGGATTCACATCGCATTCAAGCACAAGTTCTAACGCACCCCACCCGTAGCCACTCTCATTAAAGACAATCATTATTTATGTACACGTGTGGCCACAACTCTCACCAAGAATGAAAAGGGTAATAAGGGTTGCCGGTGCATTAACTTGGGGATAAATTAGGGCGTCAAGATTTCACATTGTTTTGCTCGGCTTAAAATTTTTCAAAAATCTTCAAAAAAATTCCCCCCATCCCCACACTTGGGATACATTGACCCCAATGTATGGCTTTGGGAGGCTTTGATCACTACCTCAATCAACATCCACAAAAAGCTTTTCATCTCAAACCCCAAATTTCTTTTTGTATTTTTTCATTTTATATTTTTTTTTATGTTTTTTTTTTCATTTTAAACACGACACCACCAACCAACACCAACCCAACAATCAATCACATGATCAATCACCACCCATCCTCCCAACCATAATCAACATAAACCAACAAATATATACAAACTATACACAAGAGAGAATACCACCTGATCAATAGTAGCGCGGTCCCGGAGGTCCAAAGATGGATGACATCATATCATTCCACTCTCCAAATCCAAATGCGCCACTGCTACTCCCCTCTTGTTGTTGCGGTCCCTCCTGTCGCCTTGGGTCAAGCCACTGAGAATGGTGGAGTGGTGGAGTCGGATAAGAAATGCTACCATCATAAGGCGGCAATGAAGCATAGTCCACATGTTGTGGATCTTCAACAACCGGCCTTCCGGCATGCCAATCCGCATGCATCCGCCTCGCTTGATCATCATGATATCTATTATTAACATCCACCTCTCGAGAGTATGCGAAGGTACGGTTCCATGCCTCATTGCGATCGAAGCTATGTTTTAGCGCCCGCTCCATACTAGCGCTATTCCGCGTGCCTTGATCAAATAACGACCTCTCCGACCCCGACCATGTGTCAAAAATAGCCGCCGGAGGGCGTTGGCTCTCGATCACCTCTTGCATTGAACCACTATAAGCCCACCCCGGCTCATACGGTTGCTGCGCGTAGTCGTAGAACGTACCACCATGACCCTGACCATAACCACCTTGAACCACATTTTCACCACCATGCGGCGCGTCCGCATAGTCTTCATCTCCGCTCGGAACTAACTCTTCGTCACTCTCTGGCTCATCCGGCTCTCCCGGTAACAAATCTCGTGCATTCAACTTTAATGCCCTCCACCGTTGCCCTTCCGATTTCAACTTGTGATACCGCTCCGACTGAGTATACGTCCAAACATTCCCCAACTTATCCAATGTAAAAGGCTGGTGCCTTTTGGTTGCTCCTCGATCTTCGGAAGTGAGTGCCTTCTGCTGTTTCATCAAACCCGTTATGATGCGACAGTACGGGACGATGTCTCTTCCGTATTTGTTCCGGCATATCCACAAATGGTGCATAATCAAGTAGCGTATTGGGAAGCGTGGGGATCCATGCATCAATGAATACAAAACAGGTATCTCTGGAAACCTCACCAGTTCTTTATCGCCTCTTCTTGGAATGACATTAAGTAGGCAGATTGTATGCAACAGTTTGGCTTCTATCTTCAAATTCTTCCGGTATAATACACCACTGTACCTACCGGGCAAAAACAAATCCGCTAACATGTCGTTCCATCTCACGTGCTTCTCTGGTTTGAGCAATAAATCATCAAGCGTGGGAATCATGTACTCCTTAGCCGGGAGACTGTCATACTTTCCCAGCTTCTTCAACGTGTCGAATGACATCTCAACTGGCACCCCATGTACCATCCCGATCAACTTCATTTGTGATGGCTTGTTGAAGTTGTGACATTTAAGTGTTGCCATCCACTCCTGAATCTCAGTCATAAACAGATTACTCTTATCTTTGTCAAAACACTTGAGCGCTCCTTCCCAGCCCAAAGCACGAAACTTAGCAAACACCCCGAACTGGCCAAACTGGGGTTCATCAACCTCTTTTTCACAAATAAATGCGGCTGCTTTGTTTTTCAACTTGTTCATGCAGTCGTTATAAAGGGTTGGCTGCCAAATTTCGGGTTGATCATCCAAAGACCCCGAGTTCCACACCGGCTTATCACTCGGGTCTAACTCCATCTCTTCTTCTTCGCCTTCACTTTCGCTTTCACTAATACGACCCATATATTGCCGCTTCTTTGATGGTTGCTCCTTTTCCTTGCCCTTGCCTCTTGATGAAGATGAACTTGAACCCGCTTTTTCCTTTGTCCTCGCCATTTCCTACACACATGAGGGAACAACAAAAACAAACACCAAGTTAAACACTCTCTTCAAAATCCTCCCCACACTTGCTTGTTATCATGGTTGTAGATGTTAGTGAACCTAAAGTTTATCAAAAAATTTTCAAAAATTGGGCATGGTGTCTCTACAATGTAGAGCATCCCAAAAGTTCACTATTTTAACAACAATTCCTACATCTACAACCATCAACCATGTTCAATAAACAATTCTATTATCATATCTTAACAACAAGCAAGTGGGCAAAAACACATAACCTAAATCACCTTGTTCTTCACAATGTACCACCATAATATAGCAAAGTAAGTGTTCATACCTTGTTTCAAGATGAAAGAATGCTTGTGAAACCAAAAATCCCAAAACTCCCAAATTATCTCAAACTAGGGTTTCAAACTTCGACCCCAAAATTGCGTTTTCTCTGAAATCTCTACTCACAATCACAAAGCTTGTGGAAAATTAGTCAATTTAGACCAAGATTCCACTTGATTTGGACAGGAATTGAAGGTTTTATGAGAGATGGAAGGTGGAAGAAACAATGGAGGTTGTGGGTTCTTAGAGAAGAAAGATAGTGATGGAAAGTGAAAGATGAATGGGTGGATGGGGTTTATTCACGTGACCAGGCTTGGTTGTATTAGAGTTTATTATATATTTTTTTTTATTTTTTATTTTTTTTTTATTTTTATATGTGTGTGCGGACCCCAAACGACGGAAACAAGAAAACTGCGTACCGTAATTTACGGTCTCACCGTAAATTACGGTGAGACCTGAATGTCAAAACTTGTACCGTAAGTCAGTAGAGATCTATCGTAAAGCCCCATGCATTTTCATCCACCACCGTAAATTACGGTATTACCGTAATTTACGGTAAACGCTGAATATCAATTCCTTGCCGTAACTCAGGAGGTTTTCACCGTAAGGCTCACAAATGTTTAACATCCACCGTAAATTACGGCTGCACCGTAATTTACGGTGCTCGCTGGGCATCCACATTTTGACAAAAGTTGAGATTTTATGTGACAAATTTTTTAGATTTTTAAGTTTTTCGATTTTTTTATGTTTTTTAATTTTTTTCAAAAACTTGTAAAAATTACCCTACCCCCTCAAAAATCCCGTGTTGTCCTCAACACAATGTAAGAACAATTCGCGACCCGAACATCCCCACACTTGTTTCGAACACGGACTTCGAGAAACTATGGCAATTGTGCAAACATACAAAACAAGACAAAACAAAACTACTATGTACACTACCACCAAACCTGGGCCTCTTATGGTTGTTCCTCCTCGACCGGGCGTAAGATGTAGCCCGCTTTGTCAAGCTCCAAGTTGTTGATGTCATTTCCTTCCAAGTACGGCTTCAAGCGGTGACCATTCACCGTTTGTTGTTTCAACGTTTGCTCATCTTGGATGTCCACATCACCAAATCGCCCAACTCTTCGAATAACATACGGACCCATCCATTTGCTTTTAAGTTTGCCCGCGAACATTTTCAATCGAGAGTTGTACAACCAAACTTTCTGCCCCACTTCGAATGTTTTCTTGTGCAACTTCGCATCATGCACTTTCTTTAGTTTATCCTTATAAGCTGATGCACAATCGTACGCCTCATCTCGAATCTCTTCTATCTCGCTCAATTGCAACTTCCTCAACTTACCCGCCTCATCGTAATCCGCGTTGACTGTCTTGATCGCCCAATGCGCCCGATGCGCCAACTCCATTGGCAAGTGACAACCCTTACCGTACACCATCCGGTAAGGTGTTGTTCCAATCGGAGTCTTGTAGGCCGTACGGTACGCCCACAAAGCATCATCCAACTTACTCGACCAATCCTTTCTATCCGTTCTTACCGTCTTCATGAGGATCTCCTTGATTTGACGGTTGGACACTTCGACTTGTCCACTCGTTTGCGGATGGTAAGGGGTGGCGACTCGGTGGTTCACGCTATACCTCTTCAATAATTTTCCGAAGTTAAAGTTTTTGAAATGTGAACCACCATCGCTTATAATAACCCGCGGGATTCCAAAGCGAGAAAAGATGTTGGATTGAACAAATTTACAAACAACCGAATGGTCGTTTGTTCGTGTTGCAATAGCCTCAATCCACTTCGAGACATAATCCACCGCCACAAGAATATAAAGGAAGCCATTCGAATTCGGAAACGGACCCATAAAATCTATTCCCCATACATCAAATATCTCTACAACCAAGATTGGTTGTAGTGGCATCTCATCCCTCTTCGATATGCTACCCATCTTTTGGCAATTTACACAATTCCGGGCGAACTCAATTGCATCTTTGAAAATAGTGGGCCAATAAAACCCACAAGATAGTACCCGGTAACCGGTTTTATGCCCACTAAAATGACCCCCGCAAGCGGATGAATGAGCATGAGTTAAGATTTCTAACACTTCCGTCTCGGGCACACACCTCCGTATGACTTGATCCGGTCCGATCTTGAAGAGATCTGGCTCATCCCAAATGTATTGCTTCACTTGAACCATAAATTGTTGTCGACGCTTTTTGGTCCAATGAGTTGGAATAGCACCCGTGGCTAAATAGTTGACATAATGGGTGTACCACGGTGCAACGAAAGTGGAAACGGCTAAAAGTTGCTCATCGGGGAAACTTTCATTGATTTCACTTACATCGTCGGTCCCTTCCACCGGAATCCGAGACAAATGATCCGCAACTACATTCTCGCTTCCCTTCTTGTCTCGGATCTCTAGATCAAACTCTTGTAACAATAAGACCCACCGAATTAAACGCGGCTTCGCATCCTTTTTCTCCATTAAATACCGAACCGCACTATGATCCGAATAAACCACTACCTTGCTGCCCCAAATATACGAGCGAAATTTATCCAAAGCATACACCACCGCTAGTAATTCCTTCTCGGTTGTGGTGTAGTTAAGTTGCGCTTCGGATAAAGTTTTGCTTGCATAATAAATAACCACCGGCTTCTTGTCAACCCGTTGACCCAAAACTGCACCAATAGTGGTATCGCTTGCATCACACATTATCTCGAACGGCTTTGACCAATCGGGTGGTTGCAAGATAGGCGCCTTGACCAAGTGTTCCTTCAAAACAGTGAAAGCTTGCATACACTCGTTAGTAAAATCAAACGGGACATCTTTTAATAACAAATTGCATAAGGGTTTGGTGATAACACTAAAACCCTTAATCAAGCGTCGATAAAAACCCGCGTGTCCCAAGAATGACCGTACACCCTTAACATTTTTAGGAGGTGGCAAAGATGATATTACCCGTATCTTTGCCTTATCCACCTCCATCCCTCTTTCCGAAATCACATGTCCCAACACAATGCCCTCTTGCACCATGAAATGACTTTTCTCCCAACTTAGCACTAAATTTTTCTCAACGCACCTTTTTAAAACCTTTTGCAATTCGTTGAGACAAGCATCAAAAGTAGTGCCAAAAATGGAGAAGTCATCCATGAACACTTCGAGCGACTCTCCAACCATGTCCGAGAAAATACTCATCATACATCGTTGAAAAGTTGCCGGAGCATTACACAAACCAAATGGCATTCGCCTAAAGGCAAAGGTGCCATATGGACATGTGAAGGTGGTCTTGTGTTGGTCATCCGGGTGTATGGCAATTTGATTATAACCCGAATACCCATCTAAGAAGCAATAATATTTTTGACCCGACAATTTTTCAATAATTTGGTCAATAAAAGGTAGCGGGAAATGGTCCTTAGAAGTGGCGGCATTCAATTTCCGGTAGTCAATACACACCCGCCACCCGGTAACCGGTCGGGTGGCAATTTGTTCACCACTTTCATCCTTGACTACTTGAATGCCGGCCTTCTTAGGCACAACTTGGGTGGGACTCACCCAAGCACTATCCGAAATCGGATAGATGATTCCCGCATCCAACCATTTAATTACCTCCTTTTTAACTACCTCCCTTAGGTTCGGGTTCAACCGCCTTTGAGCTTCTCGCGTCGGTTTGGCATCTTCGGTCGTGATGATTTTATGCATGACGATGGATGGACTAATTCCTTTGAGATCGGCAATCGTCCATCCAATAGCACCCTTGTTCTCTTTTAAAACCTCAATCAATGCCTGCTCTTGAGCCAACTCCAAATTAGAGGCAATAATGACCGGTAAAGTGTCATTATCCCCTAAGAATACATACTTCAAATGGCTAGGCAAGTCCTTGAGCTCCAACTTTGGTGGTTCCTCCAATGATGGTTTTGTACCCGAATCGATCTCCACCGGTAGACCCTCGAATTGGTGGGTCCATGGTGGTCTACCTTCTTTCATTGCCATAACATCTTGTGCTTCCTCTTCAACCCGTAGTGCATAAGCATGTACCTGTTCAGAAAAGTCACACAGGCAAATATCCAAACCATCCTCCTCATACTCATGCGGGTTGCATCCATCTACTATGTCTGCCATGAAACACTCATCAACACCGTTAGCATTAGAATTATTAGTAAAAACATTCAAACGCATTTTTCTATTTCCAAAAGCCATATCAACTGTACCAAATCTACAATCAATAATAGCATGTGCGGTGCTTAAAAATGGCCGACCCAAAATTATATTTTGTTGTTGCTTAGGGTCCGCCGATGAGTAATCCAAGACTAAGAAGTCCACCGGGTAATAAAACTCATCAATTTTCACAATTACATTTTGAACCATACCCCGAGGCAACTTATGAGACAAATCGGCCAAAACAACCGTTGTCTCCACCCTTGCTAATGGACCAAAGTCATATTGGTCATATAAGCCCCCCGGTAAAATGCTAACTCCGGCTCCGAGATCTAGCAACGCCTTAGCCATTTGAAAATTACCAACTTGTACATTAATCAATGGCGTACCCGGATCTTGGAGCTTAGGAGGAAGTTCCCCATTCAACACCGCACTCACTTGCCCGGTTAAGTCCACCCGCTTAGGCACTTTCTTCTTGTTTTGCCTTTTTTGTGTACATAATTCTTTTAAGAATTTTGCATAAGCGGGGACTTGTTTTATTGCATCAAGGAGTGGGAGATTTATTTTTACTTGTTTGAACATATCCCACATCTCCTCTTTTTGAGGACCTCTTGATGCGATAAAATTTTTCTTACCCGGGTCAAGTAAAGCCGATGGAAACGGGACTTGACTCGGTTCACCCTCAACTTTTTTACTTTCTTTATTTTCACCCAAACCTGGTTTTTTAACATTTAATTCTTTTGGTTTAACCGGTGAAACATCATCATCACTATCATTACCCGTGATATCCTCAACCACCCCCTCAACTAATTCGGGTGACAAATTAGCTTTAAACTCTTTCCCACTTCTCAAAACACTAACCTGATGAACATTTACATTACCTCTTGACGAACCGTGTGATGGATTTACCTTGGTGTCACTAGGAAGTTGACCCTTGTTCTTCTTCAATTCAGCCACATCGGTTGCCAATTGACCCATTTGGGTTGTTAATGATTGTATGCTTTTGTCACGAACCTCATCTTTTTGCATTCGCACTTCATCAAGTTGGTTCCGTTTTTGCATCTCCATTTGCATGCTCTTTAGCATCTCCATCACCTCGTTTCCACCCGAAGAACCCCCTTGTTCTTGACCCGTTTGGTATTGCTTTTGATAACCTTGGTTATTTCCGCTTCGATACCCACCTTGGTTATTGTAAGATTGGCGTGAACCAAAGTTACCTTGGCTACCTTGAAAATTTGGGTTTGCTTGATTTGACGGGTTCCCATATCTAAAATTCGGGTGGTTCCTCAATCCGGGGTGGTAGGTATTCGAATTCATGTTGTTGTAACTCCTACCACCTCCTCCTTGACCTTGGCCTTGAACCGCATGGACCTCCTCGTATTGCCCTTCCAACATCCCTTGGCAATTTTCAGCCGCATGACCTATTTCATTACACAAAGCACAAACATCATAAATTTGGTTAGTGGTTTGAACATTACCATCATCTATGGCGTGCACTTGCGGTCGGTTAGTGGTCGGTCGGGCTCTTCTTGAAGCTTGAGCTTTCCTCTTTGACGTAGTTGCCATGCTTTCCAAAAACTCCCAATCTTCATTCTCATAGTTTGTTCCAAAAGTCCCACCGGTGATAGACATCAAATCACGTGCATCTTCGGCACTCAACCCCTCATGAAAGGCATTCATCAACTCCCATAATTCAATTCCATGATGAGGGCAGTTTTTAATCATCATGTTGAAACGCTCAAACGCCTCGTGAAACATCTCACCATGTTGTTGTTGAAAGCTTCTCAATCCCTTCCTTGCATCGTTAGTCTTTTGGGCGGTGTAAAACTCATCCAAAAAGGTTTGTTGCATCTCCCCCCATGTGTAAATAGATGCCGAAGGCAAAGTGTAGAACCACTTCTTTGCCTTATCCTCCAAAGAAAACTGAAATAAGACCAACTTGACTTCATCGGCCGAAAAACCTTGACTCCCAAAAGTGTTGCAAATTGAGTCATAGGCCTCTAAATGGAAGTAGGGTTCCTCCGTTGCTAACCCTTTGTATTTCGGCAAACTTTGCAACGAATTGGTTCTTACTTCAAAAGTTCTCCCTTGGTTGTTGTGAGGGATAACCACCGGTGAAGGGTTTTGAGTAATGATTGGCCTGAAATGTGCCTCTATTCCCCTTGCTTGTTCCCTAAGATGCCTTCTTGGAACACCCAATCGACCCCTTGGACGAATAGGACCCATTGGTCTTGGTATAGGCCCTTGTGGTGCAATTGGTTGTTGGGGCATCGGTGGGTATTGAATCGGCCTTTGAAATTGTGGTTGTACATTTTGTGGCCGAATTTGTTGCAAAGGTATAGGGCGTTGCATTGGTGGCCCTTGTGGTCTTGGTCGAATATGTTGCGGTATAAGTTGTTGTTGTGGCATTCCACCAGCACTTGTCATCCCTTGAGATTGACTTTGCACATACCCAAACTCCCCTTGATCACCATAATCTCCATAAGCGTACCCATCTTCATCATAGCCCTCAAAATCTTCAAATCCCTCATCATAACCATCTCCTTGAATTCCTGAAGTTTGCCCAAATGGGATGGTCGAATACTGAAAACCCGATTGTTGTGGTCTAAAGGATGAGGTAGTATGCACAATAGTTGAATTTGGTGCAATCGTGAAAGTGGATGTTGATTGACCCGTAATTGGGGGAAAGAAGTGAGATAATGGTGGGATTGTGGTAGATGGATTGTAGGTGATGGTAGGCTCAGTTTGAGTGGTAATTGGTTGGGTGACATTGGATGGTGTGAATTCAGCGGTGGTATTAGGTAATGTGGTGTTTGGTGATGGTTGGGTGGAAGTAGGTATAAAGGATGAAGTCGTTTGACCCGTTGTAGGTGGAATTTGAGAATCAGCCATGATGTTTCTTGGTGTAATGGGTGAAGTAGGTGAACCAACGATTTTGTTTTCTCGCACTAAAACTCGGTTTTGTCTTAGTGTTCTTTCAATTTCCGGATCAAACGATAGCGGTGATGACCTGTGAGAGCCTCTAGTATGCATACACCTGAAGTACCTGCACACTAAACACAACCAACGTAAACCCGAAAATAACAAACAAAACTATTAAACTAACACACGTTGCGCACTACTCCCCGGCAGCGGCGCCAAAATTTGACGTGATTGTCGTGGGTCACGCAAATTTAATCCCCAAACAACTGTAGTTAGTGGTAAAAGGGTATCGAACTCAGGGAGTATGTGGAAAATGTGTCGATTGTATAGCTTTGTATTTAAACTAATATTAAACTAAATTGCAGAAAATTAAAATTCAAGATTGTGAATTGTTGTTTTAGAAAACTAAATTAAGAACTAATTCAAATCAAAGTTGGTTGTAAACAATTAGGAGAGAACAATGATCACCCTAGGTTTCAGTTTCTTTAAACAGTTGTGTGCAATTTCACTAGAAAGAGTTACATAGACATAACTCGTGTATATGTGATTGAAGTGATAAAAGGGAACAAAGTACTCGGGTTAGATAACGCGAGGTTGTTTCCCGATGACCTATTAACCAATAACCAACCCTAACCCTTCCCGTGATATCTCGGTTGCCAACGGCACCAAGAACGTACGATTAAGACTAGAAATTGCAATATTGATTAACACACTACAAACAATCAAACATACACCATGACATTCAAGCAACGCAAGATATCATTCTAGAAATTCAGAAATTAAACACACAAAAGTTTCAGAAACATTCACCTAGGATGATCACCGAAGAGTTTAGCCGGACATGGCTCGGTGAATCATCATCAACATCAATCTATTGTTCATACGAATCAAAAGCAAAACCGAATGATTGAAAATGTTCACAAAACCAATAAGTTCTCCAAAATCGCCCCCAAGGTGTCCCAAAACCGTCCAATGATGAGATAATGTGAAAAGACACTCCAAAACGACTTAAAAAAATGGCAGTTACACTTTTTGCTCGCAGGCTCCACCGTAAATTACGGCTCCACCGTAATTTACGGTGGACATAATTCCTTTACGGCATTGAGAGCCTGTGTTACGGTGAAGAAAAATGCCAAATTCATGTTTACCGTAAATTACGGCAGAACCGTAATTTACGGTAGTCAGCTGCTTTGTCTCCTTTGTTGTTTCTTTTGTTCTCCTCTCGACCCGTTCTCCACCAAAGCCTCCAAAACTGCCTTTTATCCATCTTTTAGCTCCTAAATCGTACCTGAAACATAAGCATCGTAGTTATCTAATTCAAGATAATTACACGGTTAAATGGAGGATTATTTCATCTTTTAACATGCTTAAGGGTTGTCCAAAGGACCACCCGTCATTACCCTAGAGTCAAACTTAGTGTAAATATAGGTTGACTTTTAAATTAATCATGCTTAGGTTAACTTCTGATTAAATTGAAAGTAGTTATAGAACCACATTAGTATAGGTGATGAACCCTTAAAAGAGCATCCCCTAATTTTATCGTTTGACTGGTCAATTGAATTGTCGGGTCAAAGTAGTTTGACAAAAAGTCAAACTGGACAGAAATTGCAAATATGATTAAGATTAATGAACCAGAGGTTCTAAATTATATTTTTTTCATTCTAATGACTTGGTAATCAATATTTAATCATGTCTTATCAGTCCTAACACGACAATTTATAGTCTAAGGTCAGTTTATAACCGAAAGTCGCAAAAGCTTGACTTTTGCTTTGACTTTCAGTTCTGACCCGTTCAACCTTAATTCACCCATGTTTTAAGCTTCCATTTGGACCACGTTACTTGGTAGTATAACCCCCTGGAGTTATATTACATGGTACCTAATGGTTTGAATCATATGCACTTGATCGTTATTATGCTTAATAATGCCATAAACGCCCTTTTTACATGCAACCGAGATTTTTAACAATGTGATTGGACTAACACCTTTGCTACTGATATTTAAGCATGTCCTAAAGATTTGAGATCAATTTGACGTCTAGAATTGAGGTTATGCTCAATAGCGTAATTAAGGAAAATTTTAGTATTTAAATGGTATAATTAGTATGAAGCCTATCTAAACCCGGTTTTTGACACTAAACTTCATACTTACTAATGTGAAATAATATTTGAGGAATTTTAAAGATTTTTAGTTATTTTTAGAGTGAGCATAACATAAGATTTGAGCTTGATTCGGTAAATGTCGGTTTTACCCTTTTCATGTATAAAATGAGTTTTACATAATTTTTTTAGTGTCAAACCTTTTGCTACTGATCCCTTATGATAAATAAAGTATTTTGAGCCTTATAAACTGATCAAAAAACTCAGATTCCTTATTTTAACCCGAATAACCCATCAAACCGATTTTTAAGCATTTTTAGTACATAGTATGGGTCAAAACTATATTTAACATATAAAACCCATTACCTACTGATGTTTTAAGTTAATTTATATAATTATACAGTAAGTTAAAGTTTCTAAACTCAGAAGTCTATTTTTGACCTTTAAAGCATATGTAAAATTACCAAAATGCCCCTACGGGACATAGTTTGGATACATAAGAAAATTTTTCACATATATAAACTATCCTACTGTTATAACATATAAAAATACATTTTTTTACTGATATAATCAGGTTTGAAACTCAGTTGCTTAATTAAACTCTCTTACGGGCATTAAAATTACCGAAATGCCCTTACGGGACTTATTTTGGTTTAATTTACTTTTTGGGCATATATGTTAGCATCATACTGATGTACTAACATATTTTAAGCATAATAACAATTAAGATCTGTATATAACTTATTTGGGTCACCCGTTACGCATTTACGCGTTCGGATCGGCTTATGTGACTAGTTTACATAAAAGAGCCGAAACGGGTCGAACCTTATCATCAACTCCTCAAATTTCAGAATGTGTTTAGTTTACCCATATTATACAAGTATCCAAGCTTGTAGGGTCTAAATCTCATTCCATTCCGATCTCCGCTTAATCGAGCGTTAGAACCATAAGGTTTCTTTCTAGCTAGCCGGTCTAAGTCCTTGACTGAATTAAAGACCCGATAGCATCCTAATAGGTTAATAAACCTTCTATACAGATTAAATAGCTTTCGGTAGAAGGTGCCTTCAAAAAGCCTTAAGATTTTACTGCTAGCATCAGGTAAATACTCTTAACTTATTTTCCCTATACGGGCTTGGGATATGGTATTATAATAATACCACTTGGTCGGGTATGAAATCACTTAATCGGATTGTGATTAATAAATTTGCATAACCCGTTTTAATCTGTCTTGTTTGATAACATAAGCTTTGGGGGTTAACGACCGTGTCCTGGATATCCTTGGCTCATTTTATTGAAAATGGCCACGACCTATGCACGGGGTGTAGGCATACACCTGACAGATGCAAATGCTAAATAATATATATAAACCCACATGTTGGGGATAACTCCTTTGTGGGTTCTATAAGTGGTGAGTCGGTTAATCACGACCGGCTTCCAAACCGGCCCCAATTGTACGACAAACATATAAATCTGTATACAAGATTATATTTAAATAATTGTCCCAAGTTATAAAAGATTTATGCCATGTGCACCTAAATCATTTTTCTTAAATGTTTTCAAAAGAGTCAGTTAATTGTATTTACCAGTGTAAACTGACGTATTTTCTTAAAGACTGATTGACAGGTACCTCTCGTAATAGGCTGGAGCTATTAGGTGTCATAAGAGGATCTTGGAAATCCCTAGATGCCTGAAGTCTGTTATTTTGTTTTCTTTTGTATTTGTTTATGATCCGCCTGTGGATCTTATTGCATTCCAGTCTGTACATTATGAACTTGAACACTCAGACAATATGGTTTGTAATAGTTTATTCACCAAGACTTCCGCTGTGCTATTATATTGTGTGTATTGACTATGATGATATCAACTACGTCACGATACTCCCCGCCGGTAATTATGTGGAAATATCGGGGTGTGACAGGTTGGTATCAGAGCCAACATTGAGTGAATTAAACACTAGCCTTTTGTGTTTAATCTCAATGACACAATAAGCACATTCCTTAGACTCTTGAGTCTAGGCAAATGACCTAGGATTTTACTCTTAAATTCCTTTTATTATTTTTATTATATCACTTGTTTTGACAGGAAAATGCCTCCACGAGTACGAGGAAGAGGCAAGGGACCCATGCGCGGAGGACCATCGGGTAGCACAGGACCCTCCCACAGGCGTACACCATCCCACTCGCTTTCTGGCTCCGACTCCAGGGATGATTGGAGCCACCGCTATGAACCAGCAAGACGTTCCGTCTCGCTGAGATCCTCACCAACTAACTCTCCTTATTTTGAGTTACCCATTGAACACCAACATTCCTCTCATTCGCATGGAACACATCCATCGCACCAATCACACCACTCTCTCCGATCTCAATCTTTTCACCATACTGATTCCACTTACTCACCTACACATTTTAACCCAAACGCTTATGTAAATGACTCTTTGGGCTACAACCCTTTAGGACCTGAGGATCACTTTTCTCAGGAAATAGACGTGGATGACGAACCAGACCCGGAATTTCAAACCGGAACACCAGGCCATCCAATTAGTATTTCAAGCGGTTCCCCATTTCAGGGATCACCGTACCATGGGCCCGACTCATTTCAAGAGAGGATGGCTCAGTATGATTGGTACTTTACACCATCATACCATAACTCTCCAGTTCAGTCTCCCTCGGATGAAGCACAGCATCAAGCTGTTACCCCACCACCCTTGCCAGTTGGGGAACCACCTCAACAACCTCCCGAGCCACCGAAGAAGAGGAGAAATGCTAGGATGTCCGTACGTGGGGGACCACGGTTTACATCCCCTCGTGGCTCAAGTTCGTATCCTCCTATCCCAGAAGACCCTCAGTTGGGGGGACCCTCAAACACGGTGCTGGAAGATAACCTTCCGCCAGTTTCACAGGCACCACTACAGCCACCGGCGGGTTTTGACAACCCGATCCCGACATACCCAGGATCATCTGGGTATAATCCGTCTGGATATCCATCTAACTATGGGACTCAGGATCCGTACCTTACAGCCGCCCATTACCATCACCAGTACTCTTCTTCTTACGCTCCAGTTTATCCCACGGGATACCCGGCGCAGGATTACCAATACCCGCCATACCAGCAATCACCTCTATTTCAACAGCAGCAGACTCACGAAATTTTACAGAGGTTAGACCGGGTTGAACAGGAAGCTCATGAAACTAAGAAAAAGCACCATGGTCTTGTCAAAGGTCTTGTAAACTTCCTCAAGGGCAAGAAGAAATAGGATGATGTAAAGTTGTTTTGTTTGTCGTATAATAAAGTCCCTGCGAGGACGTTTATTATGTTTTTATGTATCAAGTCCCTGCGCGGACATATCTCTATGTTAGTAGCCCCTGCGTGGGCAGTATTTTCCGTAGCCCCTGCGAGGGCAATGCTTTCAGTAATCCCTATGTGGACAGTTTGTGATGTTTTCTTCAGTCCCTTTTCGGGAAACGTTGTAAAATATTTCGTAGTTTTAATGAAGTATTTTCGACTTTGATATGTAAATTATTATATCACGCTACTTCATTTAAATTTTATATAATCCGCCTAAGGAACTCTTAGAGGTATAACCTAGCCAAAATATTAAGTGGCTATGATGGTATAACCTTTTTAAGATAATGACTCTATGTTAACATCTGAAAACATGTTAACAATCCTGCATTGTGCGGTACGAGAAATCACACAATCTCAGTAACATATTTGGATATTTCCAAGCCACTATTTTTAGCCTATATGATCATCATGAATCATGGTTAATAAACATCAATATGATGTATACACCCCGCATCCATTAGAGATGTATGCAGATAAGCAAAGGTGTAATAAAGACAATGAAAGTTCTAATTGTAAACTTCTTGTCAAAAAGGTAATGAACTTGGTTCGACCCTTAAACGATCACTGACACAGAGGATCGTTGGTTATATTTTAATCGTCCATGTGACAAGCCTTCTAAGCTATTTAAATGTCATTCGAGACGAATATTTTTGCATTATGAATATCTCTTTGTTTATTATTTATATGTGGTCTATATGGTTTAATAATACCATGACCATCTAGTCATCCATACGATGATCGAATATGTAAATTTAATATGTCGTCTATGTTTGATATAGTATTCAGAAATGGCTGGCTCAGATGAAGCAAACAGTCATCCTACCGAAGGCAACAACATCAAAGTTAATATTACTAGTGCCGATCTGCAAGCGTTGATCGCTGCAGCAGTTACTCAAGCGGTAGATGCTAAGTTCAAGGAGCCTAGTATTGTTAAGTCTCAAACTCATACGGAATCCCAGTCTCAACCCCACACTAATAAGAAGAGTGAGTCTCAGCACTCATCTAACCAGGGTAGTAAACCCAAGAAGCAGGTAGTCCTCAAACCGACTCCTAGGTACACCAAGGGTTGTACCTACAAGTACTTTGTCTCCTGTAAGCCTAGGGATTTTACGGGAGAAAAGGGGGCGATCGATTGTATGAAATGGTTAGACGAGATGGAAACTGTAATAGACATCAGCGGATGCGCTAAGGAGGATGTGGTTATGTTTGTATCACAATCTTTCAAGGGCGATGCCCTCACATGGTGGAAAGCTTTAGTGCAGTCCACAGGGAAGGTTCACTTGTATAATCTTTCTTGGGAGAAGTTTGTAGACCTTGTAAAGGACACTTACTGCCCTCAACATGAAGTTGAGAGGGTTGAATCTGATTTCCTCACCCTGGTAATGAAGGACCTGGATTGTAGATCCTATGTGACTAGTTTTAATTCGATGTCAAGGCTGGTACCGTACCTAGTCACCCCTGAACCCAAACGCATTGCGCGTTTCATTGGTGGTTTGGCTCCTGAAGTAAAAGGAAATGTTAAGGCCTCTAAGCCAACCACTTATAGATCTGCTGTGGATCTATCTTTGTCCCTCACTTTGGATGTTGTGAGGAGTAGGGCAAGGAAAACCACTGATGAGGGGAAGAGAAAGAGAGAGGAAGATAAGTTTCCTCAGACAAACAAGAAAGGAAAGTGGAACTTAAATTCCAAGAAGGGGCAGTCTAGTGATAAGCCCAGATGCAAAACCTGCAATAAAAGGCACTTTGGGAAGTGCAACCAGGACCCACAAGCCAAACCATGTGGGATCTGCAAGAAGAAAGGGCACAAGTCTATTGAGTGCCGAAATATAAAGGATGCAACCTGCTATGGTTGTAATGAAAAGGGGCACATCAAAACCAATTGCCCCAAGAATGCAAAGAAGCCCGAGGAGGCAAGGAAAAACAATGCCAGAGTCTTTCAGATGCAAGCAAAGGAAGCGGTACATGACGAGAACGTCATAACAGGTACCTTTCTCATCAATAACACTTATGCTAGAGTCTTATTTGATTCCGGTGCTGATAAGTCTTTCGTAGACCATAAATTCTGTAAGTTGTTGAAATTGCCTATTAAGACTCTAGACATAAAGTATGAGGTAGAACTTGCCGACGGTACCCTAGAGACAGCTTCAACTCTTCTTGATGGATGCTCCATATCCATCAAGAATCATTCAATCACGCTTTCACTTTTGCCTATGAAATTGGCTGGGTTTGATATAGTTTTAGGCATGGATTGGTTGTCGCATAACCAAGCCCAAATAGCCTGCGATAAAAAGCTAGTTATTATCAAAACCCCGTCTGGCGAGTCAGTCACCATTCAAGGAGATACACACTATGGATTGCCTAGCAATGTGTCTATTCTCAAGTTGGCGCAGTGTATGAAAAGCGGACGTGTTATTTACATGGCACAAGTGACTGTGAATGACCCTAAGCCTAAAATTGAAGATATCCCGATCATCTCTGAGTATCCTGATGTCTTTCCTGACGAGTTACCAGGATTACCTCCTGAGAGGCAAGTAGAGTTCAGGATAGACATTCTTCCAGGAGCTGCACCTATTGCACGAGCTCCTTATCGCTTAGCACCTACTGAAATGAAAGAGCTTAGGACCCAACTGGATGAACTATTGGAGAAAGGTTTCATACAACCTAGTTCTTCGCCTTGGGGAGCTCCAATTTTGTTTGTGAAAAAGAAGGACGGATCAATGCGTCTATGCATTGATTTTCGTGAGCTAAATAAGGTAACAATTAAGAATCGTTATCCCTTACCCAGGATCGATGACTTGTTCGATCAACTCCAAGGGGCAAGCTACTTCTCAAAGATTGACTTAAGGTCTGGGTATCATCAACTCAAGGTTAGGACTGAAGACGTACCTAAGACGGCCTTTAGAACAAGATATGGACATTATGAGTTCTTAGTGATGCCTTTCGGACTCACTAATGCGCCAGCAGCATTCATGGACCTCATGAATAGAGTCTGTAAGCCATATTTAGACAAGTTTGTCATTGTCTTCATAGATGACATACTTATTTACTCTCGTAGTCAAGCGGAACATGAAAAGCATCTTCGATGTATCTTAGAATTGCTTCGACAAGAGAAGCTATATGCAAAATACTCCAAGTGCGAGTTCTGGCTTCGCAAAGTCCAATTCCTTGGACATATTGTTAGTGAGCGTGGAATCCAAGTTGATCCCGCTAAGGTAGAAGCCGTAATGAATTGGGAAGCGCCGAAGACTCCAACTGAGATTAGAAGTTTTCTAGGTTTAGCAGGATATTATAGAAGATTCATAGAAAACTTCTCAAGGATAGCCGCACCATTAACTTCTTTGACCCGTAAGAAAGTTAAGTTTGATTGGGGTCCAAAGCAACAGGAATCCTTCGAGATTCTTAAGCAAAGGTTGAGCAATGCTCCAGTATTAACCTTACCGGATGGGATTGAAGATTTTGTTGTATACTGCGATGCTTCGCACACCGGTATGGGTTGTGTGCTTATGCAGCGAGGCAAGGTGATTGCCTATGCATCACGACAATAAAGGTGCACGAGAAGAATTAGACCACCCACGATTTGGAGTTGGGTGCCGTTGTATTCGCACTAAAGTTGTGGAGACATTATTTGTATGGAACTAAATGTGTGATCTTTTCTGATCACAAAAGTCTCCAACATTTGTTCAATCAAAAAGAGCTTAATATGAGACAACGCCGCTGGATGGAAACCTTAAATGACTATGATTGTGAAATTCGCTACCATCCTGGTAAAGCAAATGTGGTCGCAGATGCTCTAAGCCGAAAGGAAAGAGTTAAACCAATTAGGATCAATGCCAAGAGCATTGAGTTGAGGAATAGTCTGAATGAAAGAATCTTAGCTGCACAGAAGGATGCTGTCTTGGAAGATAACCTCCCAAATGAAAAGTTAGGAATAATTGCTGAGCAGTTAGCACCTGGAAGGGATGGAATTCTCAGGATGAATGGAAGAATTTGGGTTCCTATTCAGGGAGGACTTCGAGAGGTAATCCTCCAGGAAGCCCACAATTCCAAATACTCAGTTCACCCGGGAGGTGACAAAATGTACCATGACTTGAAAGCTAACTATTGGTGGATAGGTATGAAGAAATCTATTGCCACCCATGTAGCTAAGTGCCTGACTTGTGCGCAGATCAAAGCTGAACATCAAAAGCCATCAGGTCTACTCCAACAACCAGAACTCCCCACATGGAAGTGGGAGATGGTAACTATGGATTTCATAACCAAGTTACCTAAAACAAGGCACGGGAATGATACCATATGGGTTATTGTTGATAGACTGACCAAGTCAGCACATTTCTTACCCATCAAGGAGACTCATAGCTCCGATAAATTAGCCCAATTGTATGTAGACAAGATTGTAGCTCTTCATGGAGTACCAGTAGCTATTATCTCGGATAGAGATACTAGATACACCTCTCATTTTTGGAAAAGTTTCCAACAATCTTTGGGCACGCGGTTGAATTTTAGTACTGCATACCATCCACAGACGGATGGGCAGAGCGAGCGTACAATTCAAACCTTGGAAGACATGTTGCGAGCATGCGTCATTGATTTAGGAGGTAGTTGGGATGATCATCTACCCTTAATCGAGTTCTCCTATA
Organism: Helianthus tuberosus; assembly: GCA_030545235.1. Classification (NCBI taxonomy): domain Eukaryota; kingdom Viridiplantae; phylum Streptophyta; class Magnoliopsida; order Asterales; family Asteraceae; genus Helianthus; species Helianthus tuberosus. The sequence continues at coordinate 230,503,339 of CM060423.1, read as the reverse complement.
ATAATAGTTACCATACAAGCATTCAGGCTGCGCCTTTTGAGGCATTATATGGTAGGAGATGCCGAACGCCTGTCTCTTGGGCAGAAGTAGGAGAAGCCCAGTTGTCAGGACCTGATATCGTCCTTGAAACAACGGACAAAATCATCCATATCCGTGATCGCCTAAAAGCTGCCAGGGATAGGCAGAAAAGTTATGCTAATGGAAAGCGAAGGTATCTAAAATTTAAAATAGGCGATAAAGTTCTACTGAAAGTATCACCCTGGAAGGGTGTGATGCGTTTTGGTAAGAAGGGCAAGTTGAGCCCTAGGTATATTGGACCATTCGAGATTATCGAATGTGTCGGGAGTGTAGCTTACAAACTGGACCTGCCTGAGGAGCTGAGTGGAATTCATAATGTGTTTCACATATGCAATCTCAAGAAAAGTGTAGCCGATGCATCTCTAGCTATGTCTCATAAAGACGTGCAGATAGATGAAAGCTTGAGATTCGTTGAAAGACCTATAGCGATTGAGGATCGATAGGTCAAGAAGCTCCGAAGAAAGCATGTACCTATAGTAAAGGTTAAGTGGGAAGCCCGTAGAGGTCCAGAGTATACGTGGGAAGTTGAGTCCACCATGAAAAAGAAATACCCTCACTTATTTCAGTAAATCTCGGGGTCGAGATTTCTTTTAAGGGGGTGAGGATGTAACACCACGTAAAAACGTGTCCAATGATGTATAGACACGTGTCTTAAACCCCAAAGATGCGAAAGATTTCGTTTGAAGGACCAAAGTTGTCGAACAGTGAAATTATGAAACCACAGGGACTAAAAGTGTCAACATGCCAAACTTGTGCCTCTGAGTGACCTTACACGATGAATATATTCTTAAACGAGTGATGGATTTGATATAAGAAGCCATTTGCAAGAATAATCGGACGATTATGAAATTACAAGGGTTAAACGTGTCAACATGTCAATTCTGACCTCTGAGTGACCTTTTAACGAAACTGAGGCTTCTAAACATTCAAATATACTCTCAAGAATACGCGGTATAAATTTCACATGGTTTCGATATCGTTAAGCATGATTTCAAGACTTTGGGCCAAAAGTGACAACTTGATGAAACTTGCTTTCGTAGTGATAATTAACGAGCCCGAGCCTAACGAGGTTTGTTTATACACCCTTGAACCCCTAGAAATAAATCACAAGGGTCTCTTATGCCTAAAACAAAGTTAAAATGGGTTAAAAACGTTCAGGGACCGAATCTGCCAAGTTGAAAACATGTTTTGCCAGTTAACCAGTCTAAGGCGGCCCGCTTCGGGCCAATCATTATCTAATGCGGGCCGCTTCAGGTCCCCAGTAACAGAAAACTCACATGAGGCTACGGATTTGCACGTTCTTTCGCCTTGAACTCGCCAATATCAGTCTAGGGAGCTATAAGTCGGTTACAAACTCTAGCTAGGCCACTTGGGATGATCTTAGGGTGTTCCATTACACCTGGAAGTGATCCATGAACATGCATGTGACTATATAAGAACTTGTGTTCTTGAGTTCATGTGCTCACAATTGCAACAACTCACTATTGGACTTGCTCTGGAGCTTCCAGCTGATAGGTGAAGACTCTCAAGTGTAGAAAAGATCTCTTGGACCCTAGGTAAGCTCCTAATTTCTAGTTTAGCCATTGTAATTAGCTTAATTACCCTAGAGTCAAACTTAGTGTAAATATAGGTTGACTTTTAAATTAATCATGCTTAGGTTAACTTCTGATTAAATTGAAAGTAGTTATAGAACCACATTAGTATAGGTGATGAACCCTTAAAAGAGCATCCCCTAATTTTATCGTTTGACTGGTCAATTGTCGGGTCAAAGTAGTTTGACAAAAAGTCAAACTGGACAGAAATTGCAAATATGATTAAGATTAATGAACCAGAGGTTCTAAATTATATTTTTTTCATTCTAATGACTTGGTAATCAATATTTAATCATGTCTTATCAGTCCTAACCCGCCAATTTATAGTCTAAGGTCAGTTTATAACCGAAAGTCGCAAAAGCTTGACTTTTGCTTTGACTTTCAGTTCTGACCCGTTCAACCTTAATTCACCCATGTTTTAAGCTTCCATTTGGACCACGTTACTTGGTAGTATAACCCCCTGGAGTTATATTACATGGTACCTAATGGTTTGAATCATATGCACTTGATCGTTATTATGCTTAATAATGCCATAAACGCCCTTTTTACATGCAACCGAGATTTTTAACAATGTGATTGGACTAACACCTTTGCTACTGATATTTAAGCATGTCCTAAAGATTTGAGATCAATTTGACGTCTAGAATTGAGGTTATGCTCAATAGCGTAATTAAGGAAAATTTTAGTATTTAAATGGTATAATTAGTATGAAGCCTATCTAAACCCGGTTTTTGACACTAAACTTCATACTTACTGATGTGAAATAATATTTGAGGAATTTTAAAGATTTTTAGTTATTTTTAGAGTGAGCATAACATAAGATTTGAGCTTGATTCGGTAAATGTCGGTTTTACCCTTTTCATGTATAAAATGAGTTTTACATAATTTTTTAGTGTCAAACCTTTTGCTACTGATCCCTTATGATAAATAAAGTATTTTGAGCCTTATAAACTGATCAAAAAACTCAGATTCCTTATTTTAACCCGAATAACCCATCAAACCGATTTTTAAGCATTTTTAGTACATAGTATGGGTCAAAACTATATTTAACATATAAAACCCATTACCTACTGATGTTTTAAGTTAATTTATATAATTATACAGTAAGTTAAAGTTTCTAAACTCAGAAGTCTATTTTTGACCTTTAAAGCATATGTAAAATTACCAAAATGCCCCTACGGGACATAGTTTGGATACATAAGAAAATTTTTCACATATATAAACTATCCTACTGTTATAACATATAAAAATACATATTATTACTGATATAATCAGGTTTGAAACTCAGTTGCTTAATTAAACTCTCTTACGGGCATTAAAATTACCGAAATGCCCTTACGGGACTTATTTTGGTTTAATTTACTTTTTGGGCATATATGTTAGCATCTTACTGATGTACTAACATATTTTAAGCATAATAACAATTAAGATCTGTATATAACTTATTTGGGTCACCCGTTACGCGTTTACGCGTTCGGATCGGCTTATGTGACTAGTTTACATAAAAGAGCCGAAACGGGTCAAACCTTATCATCAACTCCTCAAATTTCAGAATGTGTTTAGTTTACCCATATTATACAAGTATCCAAGCTTGTAGGGTCTAAATCTCATTCCATTCCGATCTCCGCTTAATCGAGCGTTAGAACCATAAGGTTTCTTTCTAGCTAGCCGGTCTAAGTCCTTGACTGAATTAAAGACCCGATAGCATCCTAATAGGTTAATAAAACTTCTATACAGATTAAATAGCTTTCGGTAGAAGGTGCCTTCAAAAAGCCTTAAGATTTTACTGCTAGCATCAGGTAAATACTCTTAACTTATTTTCCCTATACGGGCTTGGGATATGGTATTATAATAATACCACTTGGTCGGGTATGAAATCACTTAATCGGATTGTGATTAATAAATTTGCATAACCCGTTTTAATCTGTCTTGTTTGATAACATAAGCTTTGGGGGTTAACGACCGTGTCCTGGATATCCTCGGCTCATTTTATTGAAAATGGCCACGACCTATGCACGGGGTGTAGGCATACACCTGACAGATGCAAATGCTAAATAATATATATAAACCCACATGTTGGGGATAACTCCTTTGTGGGTTCTATAAGTGGTGAGTCGGTTAATCACGACCGGCTTCCAAACCGGCCCCAATTGTACGACAAACATATAAATCTGTATACAAGATTATATTTAAATAATTGTCCCAAGTTATAAAAGATTTATGCCATGTGCACCTAAATCATTTTTCTTAAATGTTTTCAAAAGAGTCAGTTAATTGTATTTACCAGTGTAAACTGACGTATTTTCTTAAAGACTGATTGACAGGTACCTCTCGTAATAGGCTGGAGCTATTAGGTGTCATAAGAGGATCTTGCAAATCCCTAGATGCCTGAAGTCTGTTATTTTGTTTTCTTTTGTATTTGTTTATGATCTGCCTGTGGATCTTATTGCATTCCAGTCTGTACATTATGAACTTGAACACTCAGACAATATGGTTTGTAATAGTTTATTCACCAAGACTTCCGCTGTGCTATTATATTGTGTGTATTGACTATGATGATATCAACTACGTCACGATACTCCCCGCCGGGCCCACCGGTAATTATGTGGAAATATCGGGGTGTGACAATGCAGGAGGAAGAGGACGCAGTAAAAATAGAGGACAAAACATGAATTCGATCAGATGTTACAACTGTCAACGACTTGGCCACATAGCCAAGTTTTGTCAGCGGAAAGAAGAAAGCGAGAAACCTGATAACATGTTAATTAACAAAGATGATGAAACCGATGATCAAGATGACGCAATGTTTATGATTTTTAATATGGAAGAGACAGTCAAAGATGACTGTTGGTATCTAGCTAGTGGTTGCAGCAACCACATGATAGGAAACAGAGATTTGTTTATCAGACTGGATGAATCATTGGAGAAAGAAGTGAGGACAGGTGATGACAAGAGGTTGGAAGTGTTAGGCAACGGAGACGTATCAATTTCAATCAGAGGACGAGTCAGGAAGATACCAAGTGCTTTTTATGTGAAAGGTTTGAAACATAACCTGTTGAGTGTGGGGCAACTCATACAAAAAGGATATAAAGTTTTATTTTAGAAAGATCGATGCATCATCAAGGATGCGAGTAATGAAGCTATAGGTGATATCAAAATGACGAGTAACAAGATGTTTCCTCTTCGTCCCGGAAGTGATTTAAATTTTGCAATGACCATGACAATGAAAGATGTGTCAGTTCTATGGCATAAACGGTATGGTTATATGAATATGGATACACTAATCGATATGGGAAACAAGGAGCTAGTACTCGGATTACCAAAGATTATAAAAAGTGAGAGCATATGTGAAGGATGCATTTCAGGAAAACAAATGAGGAAATAATTTCCACAGAAAACAACGTGGCAAGCTAATAAACCCCTACAACTGGTTCATTCAGATATATGCGGGCCCATGAGAACTGAATCGATAGGAGGATGCATGTATTTCATTACCTTTATCGATGACTATTCAAGAAAAACCTGGGTATTCTTTCTCAAATACAAATCGGAGGCGCTGTATTACTTCAAAATGTTTAAAGCCCTAAATGAAAAACAATCCAATCACTTAGTTAAAACACTAAGAACTGATCGAGGAGGAGAATATTGTAGTAAAACATTTCAAGATTACCTGAAACTAAACGGAATACGTCATCAACTTACAAATAGTTATTCTCCTCAACAAAATGGGGTAGCAGAAAGGAAGAATAGAATGTTAATGGAGCTGAGCAGAAGCATGATGAATATCAAACAATTGCCGAATTGTTATTGGGCAGAGGCAATAGCATGTACCACGTACATCTTAAATCAAACAGTCACAAAAACAAGACCCAATATAACTCCTTACGAAGCATGGAATGGCAGGAAACCTAATATAGAACACCTCAAGGTGTTTGGCTGTTTGGCTTATGCTCATGTTCCTAAACAACATCGAGATAAGTTAAATGAAAAAACTGAAAAGACGATTTTTGTTGGATATAGTGAAAATAGTAAAGGATACAAACTGTATAATCCACCAACCAATAAAATCATCATCAGTCGTGATGTAATATTTGATGAAAATAAGAGATGGGTCATTGACTCGGAAGCGTCTGATGTCCCATTTGTTGTCTCCGATAACAATGATCCAAGTCCAGTACAAAGGGAAACAGACGTGTGCAGAACTCAAGAGGAACCAGAATCTAGTCAAGAGCATGTGTTTGATAACTCCGGATCGCTTGGAAATAGGGAAGAGAATCAGGAAGCAGACCAGTTACATCAACATGGGAACGATTCATCTTCTACAGATTCAGAGAATGAAGTTATCAACACAAGGAGCATTGATAGTCTATACAGAGACACAAGAGCTCTCACCGAAGCAGAAGTATTGCAGAAATACAATGAAAATCAAGTAGTAAATTTCGTTCTTTATGCAACAAGTGTCGATCCAACGACTTATGAGGAGGCTAGTAAGGACAAGAGATGGATATAAGCAATGAACAGAAAGATAGAATCTATTTACAAAAACCAAACATGAGAGCTTGTAGATCCTCCAAAACACCAAAAACCAATAGGTGTTAAATGGATCTATAAAACGAAGTACGATGTAAAAGGAAACGTGGACAAATACAAGGCCAGACTAGTGGTAAAAGGATACAAGCAAAAATATGGAATAGACTATCAGGAAGTATTTGCACCGGTGATCAGATTTGAGACGGTTCGATTAGTGTTAGCACTCGCGGCTCAATATGATTGGCACCTTCATCAGATGGATGTAAAAACAGCGTTTTTAAATGGAAAATTAAAAAAACAAGTTTACATAGAACAACCTCAAGGTTACATCAAACAAGGAGAACAGAAAAAGGTATGTCATCTCAAACGAGCACTATACGGTTTGAAACAGGCACCGAGGGCGTGGTATAGTAGAATAGATACTTATTTCATGCAACACAAGTTCAAAAAATGCACCTATGAGCATACTCTCTATGTTAAGGACACTAATGAAGGAAAACTAGTGATATGCTTATATGTAGACGCTTTAATTATCACGAGCAGTTCTATGAGGTTGATTTCTGAATTCAAGGACACAATGAAAAAGGAATTTGAGATGACTGGCATGAGTAGATTACATTACTTTCTCGGTATGGAAGTACTTTATGAGAATGGTAATATAATTCTATCTCAAAGGAAGTATACGAGGAATTTATTAGAAAAATATAGAATGGATCATTGCAACACGGTTTCCACACCAATGGAATATGGTCTCAAATTGTCAAAGGATGATCCGGAAGAGTTTATAGATGAAGGTGTGTATCGAAGTCTCGTAGGAAGTCTGATGTACCTAACAAACACGAGACTAGATATTATGTTTGCAGTAAGTAAAATAAGTAGATTCATGGAATGTCCAAAGAAGAGTCACTGGGAAGCAGCAAAACGCATACTAAAATACATCAAAGGCACTTTGGATCAGGGAATCACTTATTCCAAACGAGAAAAAAGGAAGCTTGTGGGTTTTAGTGATAGTGATTATGCAGGGAATATAGATGATAGCAAAAGTACTTCCGGATATATTTTTCACTTGGGACCAGGACCTATATCTTGGCAATCAAAGAAGCAAAAGGTAGTAGTATTATCTTCAACAGAAGCAGAATACATGGTTCTAACTTTAGCCGGTTGTCAAGCAGTATGGATAAAAGGAATCCTAGATGAACTGCAGGGAATAGAAGATTACCATATACCTATATATTGTGATAATAAATCTACTATCTGCTTAGCAAAAGACCCAGTATACCATGGAAAGAGCAAGCACATACGGGTCAAGTATCACTAAATTAGAGATTTAATCAAGAAGGAAGAAGTAGCAGTATTTCTGTGCAACCAAGGACCAAGTGGTTGACATCATGACAAAGGCCCTACAACCGAAAGATTTATCTCGTCTTAAGAACCTGCTGCATATGATGCTGCACTGATCTAGCTTACGGGAGGGTGTTAGACATGCATATTTATATTTATATTTATAAGCTAGATACTGCAACTTTTATTATTCGTTTTATTATTATTAGTAAACATAAGTTATAGCGGTTATCGCTATTAATGTATCTGTATACATACTTTGTATTATGTTCATCATAATCATCAATTCATTTTATGAACTTTTACATTCATTCTTCGAAACCCTAAGCCAGATTCTAATAGAATATTTGCATGCATTCCATCTTTCCTTTCACTGGTCACTATTTGAGTTGTAAAATACAAGAAATGACAAGTAAACATCATATATGTACATGATTTTTTTCTAGTCTGAGACAAGGTTGGAGGCCTAAACGAAGTTTTATAATTAGGACCCTTTTCGTATTTTTTTCTTAGGATCCTAACATGTGAGAATATGATAACATCCATTTTTATATGATTTCTAAAAGGCACAAAAGCACACAGCTCCAATTGAAAATTCAGTAGTAGTGAGTCAACGTGGCCAGGCGAGTTTGACCCATTACCCGACTCATACACCCATCTACTGAATTCTGAATTTGTGTCTCATACTAATCTACTCTAATCTACTCGACCAAGTATATAGTTGAGCGGAAAAAAATTCACAAGACTATAAACTTCAGAATATACATGCTTAACATTTTAAGATTTGTTGAAAGTATTAATTCAATTTTTGTTGCAGCTTTGATTTAATGTGTGGTGGTTATTTGTTTCTTCAGGCAAACCTGTTGATAACTTCAAGGACTAGGTTTGCAATATTGTAAAGGTCAAGAGATAATGTGCATTTAGATTTTAGACTAAAGATCGAGGACTAGTATGCAAATCTGCATTATGGTTTCATTATAAATAGAACAACTTTTGGGCTCAAGTAAATTATTTATCTAAATGGGTCTGCACGGCTTGTTTAAATAAACAGGTTATACATGTCAATTTGTTGTTGACGAAATGGGTCAAACAAGTCAACCTACGCATGACAACTCAGACTTAAATTGTCACCCCTGCTTAAAGCAGCAATTTACCCTTGTTACTATAAGCTATGTGATCTCCTAGAAATAACATTAGTAAGTCTAAGCGTACGGTTACCAAAACCAACCATTCATTAAAAAGAACATCATGGCAACTGAATAATGTTCGGTACATTTTCATTTGCTATAACAGCCCAACAAAAGAGAAACCAGGACTGCGTCCAGCTCAGCAAAGAAAACCGTAACAAAATCACAGACCGGCAATTGGCCTGTAACAACTCTCGCCCAAAAGTATTAATTCTTATTTTATTTTAACCAATAGGAAACCCTAATTGAAACCCCCAAGAAATATTGTATGACCCCTAAAATTTTCAGAACTATCAGAACTAGGATCAGGGCCCCTAAAACTCAAGGGGGGGGGGGGGGTATTCCCTAATTAGTATTATCTTCGCAGTTTGTTGTCAAATTCGAAATTTAACAAACCGTCGACTCACCCAAGCTAGTTAGACACGGGGCTACCCTATGCTAGAGGGGGTGCCCTCGTGCCACGCGACAGGCTCTCACGCCACGTGAGGGAGCCGGTTTTCCAATATAAGTAGAGGGGTTTGGCACTTGAAATTTGGCGTTGGTTCGACGTTAAAATTCAATTCGTACACTGAGATATCGTCTGTTTACTTCAAAACACACAGCACGAAATTCTGCCGCGATAACAGGGTAATAACTCGATCACTGCTACGATTTAATGTCCGATCGATTGAAACTATCCGATGCATGTTTAAGTGCTGCCCGACTCGGGCTATACTTTGTCATTCGTCGTGAATTCGATGGATGTTTAAGTGTTGCACTTTGTCATTCATTGTGAGGGTTTAATCTCGTGAGTTATCGTAAATGTTGTATTAAGTTACTGACCTAGTTTCGTGTGCATTGTTATTTAATTAGGTTAACAGGCTTATCAGTAGGCTAAACTCTGGCAGACTAAACTTGCAATGTGAGTCATTCTCTTTTTATCAACTGTTTTACTAAACCTCAAATTATTTTCAAAAGTTATAATTACAGGGATTAAGTTGTGGTTATCTTAAATCACTGGCAAGTGGGGTATTGTGCACATTACTAATTTCTCACGGTTAGGTTCATCAACCTAACAGTGATAATCATCACTACTTGGGTGAAAGGACCCAATAGTGGTATGACCATCGTCACAAGGCTGTGACACGGCGCCAGATAAAAATAAGATAGTAGCCATTGTAATCGCTCTTATGCTGTAATTTATACTACGCATCGTTTTATATAACTTGAGTGACTCGCCAGTATTTCTCCGCTGATAAAATATTTTTAAAACATGTTTCAGGTGACCTGCTGTGAATCAAGGAAAAGTGCTACGGAGCACTAATCAAGCTTGAAGTGGTGGTTCAGTTAAATAAACAAACATGTTTTGTAAAACAGGGAATTTTCTCGTGAAATTCCTCTATTGTAAATAACGGGGTTTGTCCCAATTTATGAAACAAAATAATTGGGAATTTTCAGGTTTTAAAAGATCCTGTTAAAATTTCCGCTGCCAACATATTAATTACCACGTGTTTTCTGTCCCGCGGCACCTGGACGGGGTCACACCGGGCCGGGGGCCGTGACAGAAAAAGGTGGTATCAGAGCCAGGTTTTTTAAGCCAATTAAGTATTTAGAAATACTTAATTTTTCTGATTACCATTCTGTGATTATGTGAAAATTCAAGTTACAAAATTTTAACTTAGAATTTTGTGTGTTTCTTCATATCTACTAAACAACATGAATGAGCTGTCTGAAGCACTTCAGAATCTCAATCTCCATTCTGTTAATATAGAAGTTTCCAGAGACTTTTCGGGTTATTGGGCCGACACTGATGAACCCATCGAATTCCAAGCCCAACCCCCGGAGAAACCCAAACCGAAAAAGAAAAGAAGATTCGTGGGCTAGAGTCGTGTGCGTAGGAAGAAACCAGCGACACGAAAAGTTATAAAGACTGAGAATCTAGATGATAAAGGCAAAGGAAAGGAAATCAGGGAAAGTTCGGGGCAAGCCCAGGAAATGCCATCATGGGAAGAGCTGGATCGTAAACTGGCACTGAGTGACCTCATCGGACCTGCCGATGAAAACCTCTTTAATTACCCAGCAGAAGCACAACTTCCGGTTGATCTAGAGCCTGATATCCCAGATCCTATTATCCATACCCAACCGTTACCAGGAGAGCTAGAAGAGTGGTGGACAACCAACTGGCAATTTCAGAATCTTTTAAATAACCCCAATAACTTTTTCCCACAATTTGACCCCGAGCCTGCACCAAACCCACCTATGAGCGCAGAAAACTTGGCTGAACTCCGTCATTATGGCGAGGAACTGATTGATGCAGGAAACCGAATTAGGTATGTGGGAGAGAGAATTTCATGGAAATACGACGAGAGGGAACGTCGTTTTTGCGATGCCAGCTGACTGTGGTTGTGTGATTGTGGGAGGATGTGTTTAATAATAATATAATAATAAAAATATAATCATGTGAAATAACTAAAAATAAAACTTTTGTAAGATAACCGGTATGTACGGACGCATACTAATATATATAAAAATATCAACGTCGCAAAGTCGACAATTTTGGCTAAATGTGTTGATGTGATTATGTGCGATTGTTTTATTATGCTTGGTTATTAATTAAATTGGTGCTAATAACTTATATATATTAATTACCAGATGGAACACGCTAGTAATGAACCAGTTAACGAGGTTAACCAATCCGAGCAAAACAATGGAGATCAATTTCTGAATAGGCAAGACAAAGAGAATATCATTGCCCAGGGAATAGCCAATGCTATTCCAGCAATCCTTGCTGCTGCTCGGAATCCAGTTGAACCTCAACCGATTATTCCTAGCAAACGTACTCATGAAGACAACTTCAGTAATAGTGTAAATGGAGGCGGCAACATTAATAATAATGATAATAATGGGATGCAAGTCCCATTCCTTAAAAGAATGAAAGTTGCAACGCCTGGTTGCACTTACAAGGAATTTCTTGCCTGTAAACCTGTTGAATTTGCAGGCAACGAAGGGGCGACTGCTGCACTGCGTTGGTTGGAGAAAACCGAGGCAGTAATTAAAATAAGTAAATGTGCCAAGGAAGACAAAGTCATGTACGCGTCGCATCTTTTTAAAGAAGGGGCACTAGAATGCTGGAATACGGTACTACAAGCCAAAGGAAGCGATGTGGCCTATGCCATGAATTGGGAAGAATTTAAGCGTCTGGTGGAAAGAAAATTCTGCCCAGAATATGAAAAGGAATAAATGGCGAACAAATTCCTGAACCACCGGATTGTGGATGTAGACTGTCGAGGGTATACTTCGACATTCTTCGAGTATGCTAGAGTTGTACCAACCCTGGCTTCGCCAGAACCGGTACTTATTTCTCGCTATATTTGGGGTTTGATTGGCAAAATCCGTGATATCGTTAAAGCTGCGAGAACTCGCACAATTGACGATGTGGTAGAATTAGCCAACACTTTGACTGACGGACTGGTACGTACGCGAGAAGAAAATAGAAAGAAGGAAGTGGCCCAAAAGATTACCCAAGGATTCCGTGTGGGTAACAGTAGTAATTTCAAGAAAAAAGGGAACTGGGCAATCTTCCACTATTCCATTTTGCAATACCTGTAAAAAAAAGCATTTTGGAAGATGCAAAGGGTATTGCAATTTCTGTAAAATTCCAGGGCATCAAGAAGAAGACTGCAGAAGAAAGAAATCCACAATTTGCTTCAATTGTGGAGAAGCTGGACATTTTAGACCAGACTGCCCCAAATTGGTCAAACCAGCTGACAATAAAGCCAAACCTGCAGAAGGAACTACCAAGAAGTACGCAAGAGTCTTCCAACTGACTACCCAGGAAGCTGAACTGATTCCTGACGTGATAGCTGGTACGTTCCTAGTTCATGACGTTTATGCAAAAGTATTATTTCACTTTGGTGCAAACCAAAGTTTTATAAATACTTCATTCTGCCAAGCTCTTAACCTACCCTTAACCAACCTTAGACAAATTTTTACGGTAGAAACGGCAGATGGGAATTCTGTTAACATAGATAAAGTCTTGCAAGAAGGAAAGATAGAACTTCTAGGCCATAAATTCTCTGCAAACCTATTACCTATGAATTTAGCTGGATTCGATGTCGTATTAGGAATGGATTGGTTAGTAGCCAACCATGCTCGAATCCTCTGTGATAAGAATTCAATAGAAATCCGTGCACCCACAGAAGGAGTAATTATAATTACAGGGGATAAGTCGCGTAAACCCATGAAGTTCATTTCAGTAATGAAAGTAGCTAGTTATGAACGAAAGCAAGGAATAGTGTATATGATTTCGGTAATCATTAGCACTAAGGGTAAGGAACTTAAGGAAATTCCAGTAGTATCAGAATACCCGGATGTATTCCCAGAAGAATTAACAGGATTACCACCCTATAGGGAAGTAGAATTTAGAATTCATCTAATCCCTGGAACTACACCGATAGCTAAGGCACCTTATCGGTTAGCACCCACCGAGATGTTAGAATTGAAAAAGCAGTTAGATGAATTGCTCAGTAAAGGATTTATACAACCTAGTTCAACCCCTTGGGGAGCACCAGTGTTGTTCGTAAAGAAGAAGGATGGTTCGATGCGAATGTGTTCGATTATAGGGAATTGAATAAGGTTACAATCAAGAATCGATACCCATTACCTAGGATTGATGATCTTTTCGATCAATTCAGGGGGCTGGATATTTTTCTAAGATAGATTTACACTCCGGATATCTTCAGTTGAAAGTACAAGAAGATGACATACCTAAAACCGCTTTCAGAACTAGATATGGCCACTACGAGTTTACAGTTATGCCTTTTGGACTAACAAATTAGGTTCTCCTGTTGGTGCTTTTAATCCCTCTTTCTTGAATTCTGCACAACTTTTAATTAATAATACCGAAACCATATATATTTATCATTTAGCATTCTTGGATATATAATTGGACATTACGAAACTCCGGGATCGTTAAAAGGTCACTCAGAGGTAGGAATTAACATGTTGACACATTTAACCCCTTCATCTTATAAGTTTCACTGTTTGTAAAATTTCGTCCCTAAAATTCGAATTGCCACGTGTTTAGGGTTTATGACACGTGTCTTCACTTTATTGGACATGATTTTGCGAGGTGTTACATCCTCACCCCCTTAAAAGAAATCTCGACCTTGAGATTCACTGAAACAATTGAGGGTACTTTTGTCGCATCGTGGATCCCACGTATATTCTGGGCCTCTACGGGCATCCCATTTCACTTTTACAATTGGCACATGTTCCTTCGAAGCTTTTTAACCTGTCGATCCTCGATCGATAAAGGTTTTTCAACAAACTTCAAAATTTCGTCAATCTACACGTCTTTATGAGACATTGCTAGCGACTCGTCAGCTAGACATTTCTTTAAATTGCAGATTTGGAACACATTGTGTATTCCACTTAATTCTTCAGGTAGATTTAGCTTATAGGCTACGCTCCCGACACATTCGATGATCTCGAATGGTCCAATATATCATGGGCTTAGCTTGCCCTTTTTACCAAATCGCATTACTCCTTTCCAGGGTGACACCTTGAGTAATACTTTATCACCTACCTCGAATTTTAGAGGTTTGCGCCTCATATCTGCGTAGCTCTTCTGCCTATCCCTGGAAGCTTTTAGACGATCACGGATTTGAACAATCTTATCCGTCGTCTCAAGGACTATCTCAGGTCCTAATAGTTGGGTTTTCCCAACTTCCGCCCAACAAAACGGCGTTTTGCATTTTCTTCCATATAAGGCCTCAAATGGCGCGGCTTGGATGCTCGAATGATAACTGTTGTTGTATGAAAATTCAATTAAAGGAAGATGGTCATCCCAACTTCCACCCAAGTCAATAACACAAGCCCGGAGCATGTCCTCCAGTGTTTGAATCGTACGCTCGCTTTGCCCATCCGTCTGAGGATGATAAGCAGTACTGAAATTCAAACGAGTGCCTAGAGATTGTTGGAAACTTTTCCAAAAATGAGAAGTATATCTAGTATCTCTATCAGATATAATAGATATTGGCACTCCATGGAGAGATACAATCTCATCCACATACAGCTTGGCTAGTTTATCGGAGCCGTGCGTCTCCTTGATGGGTACGAAATGAGCTGACTTTGTCAGTCTGTCAACTATAACCCATATTGTATGATTCCCATGTTTCGTCTTTGGTAACTTGGTAATGAAATCCATAGTTACCATTTCCCACTTCCAAGTGGGAAGTTCTGGTTATTGTAGTAAACCTGACGGTTTTTGATGCTCGGCTTTAACCTGTGCGCACGTCAGACATTTAGCCACATATGTGGCTATGGATTTCTTCAAACCCATCCACCAGTAATTTGTCTTCAAATCTTGGTACATTTTACCACTGCCCGGATGAACCGAATATTTAAAATTATGTGCTTCTTGGAGGATTACATCTCTAAGTCCTCCATAATTTGGAACCCAGATTCGACCATTCAATCTTAGGATTCCATCATTCCCAGGTGTCAACTGATCAACAGTTGCACCTAATCTTTCTGCTGGAAAGTTTTCTTCCATTACATCTTCTTTTTGTGTTGACCACAGCTTCTCATTTAAACTGTTCTTTAGTTCAATGCTTTTAGCATTGATCCTAATAGGTTTGACCCTTTCTTTCCTTCTTAATGCGTCAGCAACCACATTTGCCTTGCCCGGGTGATAACGAATTTCACAGTCATTATAGTTCAATCTTTCCATCCAACGACGTTGCCTCATATTGAGATCTTTCTGGTTAAACAAGTGTTAGAGGCTTTTAAGATCTGAGTATATCACACACTTGGTTCGATACAGATAGTGCTTCCAAAGCTTGAGTGCAAAAACAACGGCACCCAATTTCAAGTCATGGGTGGTGTAATTCTTTTCGTGTACTTTCAGTTGACGTGATGCATAGGTATAACAACCCACAAAAATATTTTAGACACCCTAATATATTTTAAAATGTCCCAATACATCCTAAGTTACACCCCGTATGTGAAAACAGGACCCGAATACCTTTATTTCTATTTAAATTAAATAAAAACAAAGTTTTAACATCGCTCGCGGGCCGCGAACGTGTTGACCAAAAGCTACGCCGGCCGCGATAGCTTGGAGTCAGGGCGAGCCCTTGAGCCGCCACGTGTCACCACTCGTGTCAAGCCTAGTGGCGAGTCAGCCAAGCTAGGGCCTACCCTAGCTGGCCTCGCGGGTCACGTAGGCCCTGGAGGAAGTTTACGCGGGGCGCGACGGGAGTCTCGGGGAAGTGATAGGGTTTACAATATGCAATGGGAGGAATTTAAGAACATGGTGGAAAGGAAATTCTGCCATCCCAATGAAAAAGAACAGATAGCAAATAAGTTCTTAAACCTTAGAATGACTGGAGTGGATAGTAAGGGGTACACTACATTATTCTTTGAATATGCTAGAATAGTGCCAACCCTTGCATCACCTGAACCAGTATTAATCTCTCGCTACATCTGGGGATTAATCAGTAAGATTAGGCATGTAGTCAAGGCAGCTAGACCCCAGACTATAGAAGAAGCTGTAGAACTAGCAAACACCTTGACAGATGAGTTAGTGCGTACACGAGAAGAAGACCAGAGGAGAAACCTACCTCAAAGGCTTACCCAGGAATTTCGCTACGGTAATTCCAACCGTGGGAAAAATGTAGGTTCTACCTCCGCACCCTACTGCAAGGCCTGCAAGAAGAAGCATTCAGGAAAATGCTCCACTTACTGCAATTTCTGCAAGATACCAGGGCACAAGGAAGAAGATTGCAGGAGAAAACCTAATAATGGGATGTGCTTCAACTGTGGAGAAAAAGGTCACATCAAGCCAAACTGTCCGAAACTAGTTCCAGCCATTGGCCATAAGACTACAAAAAATGCTAGAGCATTTGTTCTGATTGCAGATGAAGCCAAGATGATTCCGGACGTAATAGCCGGTACGTTTTTAGTTAATGTTGTTTTTGCTAAAGTATTATTTGACTCTGGTGCGAACCAAAGTTTTATTAATACTTCATTTTGCAAACTTCTCAATCAACCATTAACTAAACTCCCACAATGTCTGGTAGAGATAGCAAATGGGGAAACCATTAAGATTTCCAAAATCTAGCAGGGAGCAAGAATAGAATTTCTAAATCAAAAATTTATTGCAAACCTTTATCCAATGAATCTGGCTGGATTTGATATTGTATTAGGAATAGATTGGTTAATAGCCAATAAAGCCAGTATTTTATGTGATCAAAATTCAATCCAAAAATTCACCAAAGGGTGAAAAGATCACAATTAAAGGAGATAAGCCATCTCGATCCACGAAATTCATCTCTGTGATGAAAACAGCAAGTTATATAAGAAAAGGGTCATTAGTCTATTTGATTTCCATAATCACTAATACAAAAGGAAAAGAACTGAAAGATATTCCAGTAGTATCTCAGTTTTCAGATGTATTTCCAGAAGAATTACCAGGATTACCGCCAGACAGAGAAGTCGAATTCAGAATCCATCTGCTACCAGGGACAGCACCAATTGCCAAAGCCTTACCATTTGGCACCCGCAGAAATGCAAGAACTAAAGAAGCAATTAGATGAATTGTTGGAAAAAGGATTCATACAGCCAAGTTCATCGCCATGGGAAGCACCGATTTTATTCGTTAAGAAGAAAGACGGATCTATGCGTATGTGCATTGATTACCGCGAATTGAATAAGGTCATGATTAAGAATCGGTATCCATTACCAAGAATCGATGATATGTTCGATCAATTGCAAGGAGCTCGATTTTTCTCTAAAATCGATTTACGCTAAAGATATCATCAATTAAAGGTACAAGAAGAGGACATTCCTAAGACCGCATTTAGAACAAGGTATGGCCATTATGAATTTACTGTCATGCCATTTGGTTTAACCAATGCCCCAGCCGCATTTATGGAAATGATGAACTGAATATGTAAGCCATATTTGGATAAATTCATAATTGTTTTTATAGATGATATTCTCATTTACTCTAAGAGTAAAGACGAACATGCAAAGCATTTGCAAGCACTTCTAAGTTTACTGAGAAAAGAAAAGCTTTATGCAGAGTTTTCAAAGTGCGAGTTTTGGTTAGAACAGGTACAGTTTCTTGGACATTTAGTCAATCATGAAGGAATTCATGTGGATCCCACCAAGATCGAGGCGATTACCAAATGGAAAACCCCTGAGTCACCAACCGAGGTTAGAAGTTTCTTAGGATTGGCCGGTTATTATAGAAGATTTATTCGAGATTTTTCTAGAATAGCCATTCCCTTAACTAGGCTAACCCGTAAATCTGTTAAGTTTGAATGGGGACCAAAACAAGAAGAAGCTTTTAGAATTCTTAAGCAAAGACTAACCAATGCACCCATACTAGCGTTACCAGAAGGAACTAAAGACTTTGTAGTCTATTGTGATGCTTCTAAGTTAGGTTATGGATGTATATTGATGCAACGTCAAAAGGTTATAGCTTATGCATCTAGACAACTTAAGAATCATGAGGAGAACTATTCAACCCATGATCTAGAATTAGGAGCCATAATTTTTGCCCTTAAAATTTGGAGACATTACCTTTACGGTAGTAATTTTACCATTTTTACCGACCATAAGAGTTTAAGATATGTTTTTCGGTAAAAGGAGTTGAATATGAGACAAAGACGCTGGATGGAGATACTTAGTGATTATGATTGTAATATCCAGTATCATGCAGGAAAGGCCAATGTAGTGGCTGATGCTTTAAGTCGAAAGTATCATGAAAAGCCAAAAAGAGTGCATTCTCTTAAATTAAATCTACAGGTAGATTTAAATGAACAGATTAGAAAAGTACAAGAATCAGTAATCAAGGATGATACTGAAAAATTAAAAGGAATGATTAAGGAATTAGAACAAGGAACAGATGGAATTTGGAGATTCCATAAGAAGAGAATGTGGATACCTAAATTAGGAAACCTACGCCATCGCATACTAGAAGAAGCCCATAAGTCTAAGTATACGATGCATCCTGGAAGTGATAAGATGTATCAGGATTTAAGAAAGAATTTTTGGTGGATAGGAATGAAAAAGGACATAGCAGCTTATGTTTCTAAGTGTCTAACCTGTTCACAAGTTAAAGTTGAACATCAGAAACCTTCAGGTTTATTGCAACAGTTAGAAATGCCCGTATGGAAATGGGAATTGATAACAATGGATTTTGTTACCAAATTACCCAAAACAAGGAAAGGTAATGATACAATCTGGGTGATTGTAGACAGGCTAACTAAGTCAGCTCATTTCCTACCAATGAAGGAAACCTTCAGTATGGAACAGTTAGCTAAGCTATATGTAAATGAAATAGTTTCATTACATGGAATTTCTTTATCAATTGTTTCTGATAAGGATAGCCGTTTTACCTCACATTTTTGGACAAGTTTTCAAAAAAACATTGGGAACCAAGTTGAATTTAAGCACCGCTTATCATCCTTAAACGGACGGACAAAGTGAAAGGACAATTCAGAGAATGGAGGACATGCTTAGAGCTTGTGTAATTGATTTCAGAGGTAATTGGGACGATCACTTACCACTGATAGAATTTTCTAATAATAACAGTTATCACACAAGTATCAATGCTGCACCCTTCGAAGCACTTTATGGACGAAAGTGCCGAATGCCAGTCTGTTGGGCAGAAATTGGAGAAAACCAACTCTCTGGACCAGAGATAGTACAAGAAACGACAGACAAGATTGTTCAAGTCAAGGAACGACTGAAAGCAGCGCGTGATTGACAAAAGAGTTATGCTGATAACAGGCGAAAGCCGTTGGAATTTCAGGTAGGAGACAAAGTGTTATTGAAAGTCTCACCTTGGAAAGGAGTGGTAAGATTCATCAAAAGGGGAAAGCTAAGCCCCATGTATGTTGGACCTTTTGAGATTATTAGAAAAATAGGACTTGTAGCCTATCAGCTACAACTGCCAGAGGAAATGGCAAGAATACATGATGTATTTCATGTATCTAATCTCAAAAAATGCTTAGCTGATGAATCACTGATGGTACCTCTTAAGGATATAGAGGTAAATGAACAACTTAAATTTGTAGAAAGACCTCTACAGATTGAAGACATGAAAGTTAAGAACCTCAAACACAAGAGATTAGTTCTGATCAAAGTGAAATGGGACTCCAAAAGGGGACCAGAATACACATGGGAGCTTGAATCAGAAATGCAAAGAAAATATCCACACCTATTCTAGTAAATCTCGAGGACGAGCTCTAAAACAAGGTGGGGAGGATATAACAACCCTCAAAAATATTTTCGACACCCTAATATATTTTAAAATGTCCCAATACGTCCAAAAATACACCCTGTATGCGAAAACAGGACCCGAATACCTTTATTTCTATTTAAATTAAATAAAAACAAAGTTTTAACATCGCTCGCGGGTCGTGAACGTGTTGACCAAAAGCTACGCGGGCCGCGACAGCTTGGAGTCAGGGCGAGCCCCTGAGCCGCCACATGTCACCACTCGTGTCAAGCCTAGTGGCGAGTCAGCCAAGCTAGGGCTTACCCTAGCTGGCCTCGCGGGACGCGTAGGCCCTGGAGGAAGTTTACGCGGGGCGCGACGGGAGTCGAAGGGTCACTATAAATTGAGGTTCTCAGCCTCAGTTTCAATTCTTTCATCTCTCGATTTCTCTCTCAAATTTCTATGTAGTATACATTATACTCGGGCAAATACCCCCTAAAATAACGAAGTTCTGCCTCGTTGTAAGTATCATAACCCCGGTTATGTATTAGATACGATGCCCGATTGATCCAAGGTTCCGTAAAGGCTGTCGAGGTTCTGCCCGACATAGTCATTGGAATGTCGTCTCGGGGAGGGTATTACTAATGTAAATATTGGGTTATTATACTAACGCGTGTGCATTTGTGTAAATTATAGATAATCACCAGGAAATCCTTAAAGGAAACCCTAAGACAGCAATGTGAGTAATTTCCTTTTTGAAAATTGTTTTTACAAAACCTCACACAATTAATAATGTATTAAACAGTTATTGAGTATTTGTATTCTACAATTATCATCGGTATGTTGGGGTTTTGTATGCAAAATTTGTTACTACCTTGCGAGGAGTAACATGACCACAATCGGGTTGACAGTACCGTGGGTGGTAATTAAAGTAGATGGAAACAAATGTAATTACGCGACTGCCCTCAATACTGTACAATGGTTTTACTTAACTTGATTAAACTGAGATTCACTCACCAGTATTTCCCACTGACAAAATGTTTTTAAACGCGTTTCAGGTAACAAAATGTGAAAGCCAAATAGAAGCCAGCTGGACAGCACTGAAGGCATGGAAAAGTGGCTATAAAGTTACCTAAAATAAAGAGATGTTTTTGTTAAATAAAATAGGGTTTATCCCTATGAAAATGTGTGTACTTAAAACTTGGGATTATTCCCACATGTTTAATATTATGAAAGTGTGGTATTTTACTCTGATAAAATATTTCCTAACTACGGTCCTGATGTAATTTCCGCTGCCAAAATGATAAACCTAGATACCACCGAAACCGGCCGCGGCCGCCCGTTCCCGGGTTTGTTAGGGGACGGGGGTTGCGACAATAGGCAATCACCTTACCTTTTTGCATAAGCACACAGCCCATACCGGTGTGCGATGCATCATAATATACAACGAATTCTTATGTTCCTTCTGGCAATGTTAACACAGAAGCATTGCTTAATTTCGGCTTGAGAATCTCAAAAGATTCTTGTTATTTGGGACCCCAATCAAACTTCACAGTTTTGCGTGTTAAGGAAGTCAAAGGTGCAGCTAACCTTGAAAAGTTTTTTATGAAACGCCTGTAGTAACCTACCAAACCTAAGAAGCTGCGAATTTCAGTGGGCGTCTTAGGTGCTTGCCAATTCATAATTGCTTCTATTTTAGCGGGATCCACCTGGATGCCACACTCACTTACCACATGTCCAAGAAATTGGACTTCTCAGAGCCAGAATTCACATTTAGAAAATTTTGAGTAGAGCTTCTCTTGTTGCAGAAGTTTAAGGATGCATCGGAGATGCTTCTCGTGATCAGCTTGATCCTTGGAATAAATAAGTATGTCATCGATAAAGACAATGACAAACTTGTCCAGATACGGCTTGCAGACTCGATTCATGAGATCCATGAATGTTGCAGGTGAGTTAGTGAGCCCGAAAGGCATCACTAAGAACTCGTAGTGTCCATATCTTGTTCTGAACGCTGTCTTGTGTACATCTTCGGTTCTGACCTTCAATTGATGATACCCCGACCTTAAATCAATCTTTGAGAAGAAACTTGCCCCTTGCAGCTGATCGAACAGATCGTCGATCATGGGCAATGGATAGCGGTTCTTGATTGTAACTTTGTTCAGCTCACGATAATCAATGCATAGACGCATTGAACCATCCTTCTTCTTTACAAATAAAATGGGTGCTCCCCAAGGTGACGAGCTTGGTTGAATAAAACCTTTTTCCAATAATTCATCTAGTTGGGTTCTTAATTCCTTCATTTTGGTCGGTGCCAAACGATAAAGAGCTTGTGCAACCGGTGCTGCTCCTGGTATAATATCAATTTTGAATTCCACTTGTCTATTGGGAGGTAAACCTGGTAGTTCTTCAGGGAAAACGTCTGCGTATTCTGAAATAACAGGAATATCTTCTATCTTGGGTTTTGGTAAGTCTACGGTCACCTGTGCCATGTAAATGACACAACCTTTCTTCAAACACTTAGAAGCTTTAAGCATAGATACTTGATCAGGCAATCCATACTGCGTATCTCCTTGAATAGTAATTGATTCACCATAAGGGGTTTTGATAATAACTTGTTTCTTATCACAGGCAATTTAGGCTTGGTTAAGAGATAACCAATCCATGCCTATAACTATATCAAACCCTGCCAATTTCATCGGTAACATGGATAACGGAAAAGAGTGATTCCTAATGGATATGAAACATCCATCTATAATTGTCGAAGTGGTTTCTAAGGTACCATCAGTCAATTCTACTTCATATTTTATGTCTTGAGTTTTAACATGCAGATTCAACAGTTTACTAAATTTATTGTCTACAAAAGACTTATCTGCACCAGAATCAAATAAAACTCTAGCATAAACATCATTTATGAGAAAAATACCTGTTATGATGTTATCGTTCTGTACTGCCTCCCTGTCATTCTTTTGAAAAACTCGGGCATTGGTCTTTTTAGCCTCATCAGGCCTCTTTGGGTTTTTTGGGCAGTTGCTCTTGATGTGCCCCTTCTCGTTACAACCATAGCGGGTCGCATTCGTTAATTCCTTACACTCCAAAGTGGTAGGCCTGGAAGCTTTGACCTATAAGTGATGTGAGCTCCCATCTCCCCTCTTTCTCTTTCCCTCGTTGGAAGCCTTATAAGACTTATTCCTAACTGCATCAAGCGTGAGTGATAAAGACAAATCCACCACTGACCTATAAGTGGTAGGCCTGGAAGCTTTGACGTTTCCTTTTATTTCAGGGGCCAAGCCTCCAATGAAGCGCGCTATGCACTTAGGTTCAGGTGTAACCAAATAGGAGACAAGTCTGGATATAGTGTTGAAACTCATAACATAAGCTTGGAAATCTAGATTCTTCATGACCAGAGTCAAGAAGTTCGTTTCAATCTTCTCTACCTCATGCTGAGGACAAAAGTTTTCTTTGATCAGTGCCACAAACTCTGCCCATGACAGGTTATAGATTGGAATTTTTCCCCGTGGCTTGAATTAATGCCTTCCACCAACCTAATGCCTCTCCTTTAAACGACTGCGATACGAATTTCACAACATCCTACTCAGCACATCCCCTAATATCCACAACGGTATCCATTTCATCAAGCCATGTCATACAGTCTATGGCACCTTTTTCACCTGTAAAATCCCTTGGTTTGCAAGATACGGAGTATTTATAAGAACAAGTCTTGGAACGCGGTTCCTGATCAAACACTATCTTTTTAGACGACTGACTTTTCTGATTTGACGAGTGTTGAGAATCATCTTTCTTAGATGCATGTGATTTAGAGGGAGGCTTAGAATGAGCTATTGTTTGAGTCTTGGTGCGTGTAGTGATGCGGGTTGGTGTGTATATGGATTTAAGTATATTTTTAAGCCCTTTTTACACGTTAGTCAAGTTTTAAATTTATAAAACATGATATTTTACTAACACCAAACACACATATGGGCAAGTGCACCCATCGTGAGCGTAGTATAGTGTTGGCAAGATACCGAGGTCGTCCAAGGACACAAGAGCTTTTTGTACCGGTTTATCCTCAACGTCTAATCAAATCAAAAGGTTAGAAAAAGGTTTTAAACTAGAAAAATAAAAACTAACTAAAATGCTGAAAATAAAATAAAAGTAAAAACAGATAGACAAGATGAATCACTTGGCTCCGACTCGTGTTTAGTGTAACCTTTGATTATTTCCGCACTTTTGCACTTTTTAAGAGATTATCTTAGTTATTGTAGTAGGCCCCTCTTTTGAAGGTGACATTACCCTTAACCCAGTAGTTTGAGTCAGCAAGGATACAATCCTAAAGGGTCGGATTATTGAAAGATAATTAATTAAGTTATTAATGCATATTATGGTAGGCCCCTCTTTTAAAGGTGACGTTACCCTCGGCTAAGTAGTCTGAGTCAGCAGGGATACAGTCCTAAATAGCCGGGTTAAAGTACTAATAGTAGCTTACATATGAGGGGATCAAAGAGTTTGGACCCCTGCCATCCAATACCGTTAAGTATTGAAGGAGGTCCTACTAAATTTGACTCAGGTCCTTGCAGGATCTATACACTGAACAAGGCAAGACTCTTACCAAACCGTTCCCTTAACCCCCGACCAGGTAGCCAACATACCTCCATATAGACCGTGGAGATATGAATGGTGAAAATCTTTTATTTTATATAGACAGTAAAATAATGCCAAGACACCACGGACAAACGATAAGGAAAAATCACCTTCAACATAAGAAACTAGTTATTAAAGTCATTAATACATAACCAAGTAAAAAGTGCGAAAAGATTAAAAATAAAAAGTATTACACTAGACACTTTGTCTTCACCAAGTGATGTAAGAGACTTAGGCAAACATGGCCTTGATTGTCAAGAACTCTTACGATCAATCTTGGATCCCGAGATGACTCACACACTCTATGATGGACAATGGATGATGGTGGTGGATGATGGTGTTATGGTGGTGGTGGGTGGTGGGTGAAGTGTGAGAGAGGTGGTGTGCCAAGGGATGGTTTGCAATTGAGCCAAGCACCCCTTTTTATAGGCTGAACAGAAGCTCGGGCATGGCCCCGTGTCCATTAGGCACGGCCCCGTGTCCGTGTCCACATCCCTCTCTTTCTTCATTAATTGCAGTTTGTCTGCATCAGTTGACCACGCCCCCGTGTCCACTAGGCACGCCGCCGTGTGCAGAAGCAAATTTGTACTATCAAGATTTCCCCAGATCCTACGAATCTTATAGTTGACCACGGCCCCGTGTCCGCTGAGCACGACCCCGTGGTGGGCGATAGAAGCTTCTACAGCTTTGTCTTTTCTGCTGGCACTTGGGCACGCCCCCGTGTTCACTGAGCACAGGGCGTGTTCAGCCTTCTGTCTTCTTGATTTTGCTTGGGAAGATGCTGTCGGGGGGTCGGGCATGCCACGTTTGTTCCTTTTCTTGTATTTATGCTAGATTTAGCTGCCTTTTTGCTTCTTTTGTTAATTTGAGCTCATTTAATCCTGAAAATACAAAAGGAAGACAAAAACACACTTTTTCCAACATTAGTACTAAAAAAGGGTTAGTTTTATGCCACAATTGATGTAATTTATATGTTGCATTTTGTGCACATCATGTAGCACCTGAATCCTTGTACATTCTGCCCATAGCTTTAGTTACCACATTGTCTATCATAGCTTGTAGATCAGCACCCGTTACATTCATTCTGGTATTATCATTCCTTTCATTTGGATGACTATTAACTTCTTCTGAGTCGGCCATGGTGAAGCCTGATTGCTATAAAACCATTGACAACAATTCGTTTAGTGGTCTATTATTGAATCGTCATTTTTTTGGAGATTCATTAACCATGGTAAAATAGACCATATTGGTTAATTTATTAATCGGATTTATTTTAAACTTTCCATTATAATTATTCTCAGTTACACAACCATTAAGAATATTAGGGTGGCATGAAAAGGCCCTGTCACAAGGACAGTTTTAATATATAAGCTATGATCTTATTGGATCGAAGCGTTTAGGTTTGAACATAGTTCTTCACCTTTCTTGACAGGGAGTCATAGACTACTGCTGTCTTTGATATGTAGTTGGAATAGTTCATCCCGAAGGCAAAATAGTTACATCACTAATGGATGTTTTAATAAGGTGATATCAGCGCTGATTTACTAGATCATTTGGCTAAATGAGGAAATGGGAAGAATAAAGATGACTAGTGTGATTTCTCAAACCACTTTTGTCAAGAGTGCTAACACGTTCTTAGGTGTTAACAAGGATTTATTATCTTAAAAAGACTTTACCATCACGACCATGTCTATGATGACATATAGGCTAGGTTATACCTTTAAGATTATCTTTTGAGATTTAATGGTAGATCAATTATAAATTGAAATGATAGTTTAGTTAATGATATATTGTATATACATACGTATAATGACAATGTAATTTGAAAAAGGAAACTTCTCATAAATAGTCCTAAGAATTACAATAATTGCCCTAAACGGGGCTTTAAACAAGTAAACTTGTCCTCACATGGACTAAATAAGAAAACAAGTCCACGCAGGGACTAAATTAAAACGGAAATTTCAAAACAATAAATAAGGGTCTTTCAATGGTCTTTCTTCTTTTTCCCCTTGATGAGGTTTGCCAAACCCTTAAGAAAACTTTTGTGAGTTCTATCCCTCTCTTGCACCCTTTGTTCCACCTCATGCAACCTTTGAAGAATTTCCTGTTGCTGCGGTTGTTGAAGTGGAGGTTGCGGCGGCTGCTGCTGCTGAGGTTGTGGAGGAGGTGGGTATTGATACCCATAAGCAGGGTACCCAGTTGGGTACGCGGATGGAAAGGGTGAGGGGTAGATAGCATTAAAGTTTGCTGCCTTAACGTATGGGTCGACAGCAGGTGCAAGGTAGTTATAACCCGAGTAAGCTTGAGGCTCATACAGGTTGTACCCAGTTGCATCTAGGTAAGCAGGGATTGGGTTTTCATAACCCATGGGTGGTGGTGGTGGTGCAGGTGCGACCGGTGCCGAATCGATCTCTGAAACAACGTTTGAATGGCCCGCCCAATTGTGGGTCTTCAAAGATAGGAGGATAGTCGCTGGAATTTTAGGGGGTGCTGAAATGAAAACCCCCTCGCACGGACATCCGTGCGCTTCTTCTTCGCCTCGACGGTTCTGGCGGGGAAGGCTGCTCTGGTGCTGGTGGTGGTGGTGGCGTGACCGCCTGAAAGTGTGGTCCTCATAGGAAACCCGTTGAAGAGGAGGTGAGTAGTGATGTGGGGGAGTAAACTCCCACTTATATGTGTTCCACCTTTCGACCCATATATCGGGGCCTCTGTATGGCGAACCTGCAAAAGAAGATCCGCTGGAAATTTCAATGGGATGCGTA
Source organism: Helianthus tuberosus (assembly GCA_030545235.1). NCBI lineage: Eukaryota > Viridiplantae > Streptophyta > Magnoliopsida > Asterales > Asteraceae > Helianthus > Helianthus tuberosus. Next base: position 230,475,999 of record CM060423.1, on the reverse strand, counting down.
GGCGTCCCAGAAGGTGGCATGGCGGGATCTGGATCGTCGTCCATATCCATATCCTGGTACTCAGGATAGTGATCTGCTGGTCCCAATGGGTTATGACCCACTGGTTCGTCAATTTGGTTCATGGGGTTAAAACGGCTTTGAAAGTAAGGAGTGGGGTTTTGAAAAGAGTAGTGAGAATCAGAGTGTTGTAAGGTGTAACACCTCGTAAAATCACGTCCAATGATGTATTGCCACGTGTAATAAACCCTAACGAAGTCAAACATTGAATTTAAGGGACTAATTTTTTGAAAAATCGAAAACTTTGATTATGAAAGGACTGTAAGTGTTAGCATACCTAAAATAAGTTTCTAAATAACCTCTCACAATATTTATGATCACAAATGAGCCACTTGGAGATCGAGTGTAGCCATTTGCGGAATTAATTAAAAGTTTGCGCAATGAAGGGTTAAAAGCGTCAACATGTTCATCCTTACCTCTGAGTGACCTTTTAACAAACCGGGAGCTTCATGATATTTAATTATACTCTCGGGAATGCCAAACATTGGCCGTCTAAAGTCCTTATGCTTATAAGTAAGGCTACGCGCAGCTTTGCAAATTAGAGGGACTAATAGTGTCAATATGTTTAAGTATACCTCTGAATGACCTTTTAGCGAACCCGAAGCATTGTGATGTTTAATAATACTTTCAAGAATTCCTAATATGGATTAGATGAGGCTTCAATGCCATTAAATGATGAGATGCGCAAGTTTGCGCAATAGAGGGACCTAAAGCGTCAACTTTTGAATCTACGTCTTTTGGTGGCCATCTAAACGATCAAGAGCATAGTAATATTTAATTATATGCTTGGTAATGATCAATACGGGCCATAGAAGGCTTGGATATCATTAAACGGCATTTCGCGCTACTTTGCGTAATTAAAGGACTATTTGTGTCAAACTGCAAAAGTAGGTCGATTCGTATGTTAACGGACCTTTCGGAATATGTCCATGAGTTAAACATACCCTAATTATTCTTTATATAGCTTAGATATAGGCTTAGAGGTGTTTGGTGCGCAAAAATAAACTTTTACGTCATGCAGGGACTAAAAGTGTCAAAAAGTGCACAAGTTTGCATTTTCGCGCATATCTTGCATTCTGGATATATCCGGACCTCCAAAAATTTATGTGACCACTAAAATATTTTATTTTAGTGTTCGGCATGATAAAATTCCATCCGTCGCGTAGTTTGGATCGTTTTTCGCGTCCGTTCGTGTTTCGTCGTAATTAGACAAACAACGTGACCGTACGGCCAAACGAATCGACATCCGACATGTTTTTGAACATGTTTCATGTCCCCTATGTTTAAACATCATAGTGGAGCCTTAATTTGAGGTGAAAGGGCATTAAACGTGCCTAAAATGACCTTACAGGCTCACAGGGACCATTTCTGTCATTATCTGAAGTTGCTGGGCTGGACTGTTAGGCGGGCCGCGTAAGCCACACAGATCCTTACGCGGGCCACGAGACCTGATCAGATGCAGAAACAGCTGCAGACAGCCTGTTCCAGCTGGATCCAGCTCTTGCACATGGTTTTTCTTCATCCTATGGGTTGTTTTGGGCGCCCATAGATTGCCAACACAGTGGGTAAAGGTGTACGGTCCAGATTTGATCACGTTTATCGATGAACGATCTTAACGGTCCTCAAAAACCTATAAATACCCTTCCCCACTTCCTTCATAACCCACACTTGATTTCTAAATTCTCTAAGTTAAAGACCTTGCTCTTCATACCTGAGAATTTGGGATCAAACCTCCTTGCTTGGACCCTTTGTAAGTGTCCTTTCGTGCTTAGTTTAATTATTTAGCGCTTAAACCAAATAGTCAAGCGTTTTAGATAAACGCTTTGACTTTTAAACGGTCGAGCCATGGTTCGCATCGAACATGGCTACGTGACCGTAATTAGGTAGGTGTTTAACCCTCAAAAGAGCACCTCCTAATTACCATGTTACCTAGTTAAATTGTCGGGTCAAATAAAAGTCAATCGGGTTAGTTTTAAATAAAATTTCATAAGATCGGTTTTCTCACTTTAATAACTTGGTAAATATTAGTTGAACATGCCTAAGCATGATTCAACCCGACAATTCTAAGTACAGGTTCGGTTCGGAACCGAAAGTCGCAAAAGTTGACTTTTGCTTTGACTTTCAGTTCTGACCCGAATTAGCTTAGTTTAGATATGCTTTAGGATTCCTTTAGGACCATATTATAGGTTAGTATAACCCTCTGAGGTTATACAACTTGGATCCTTAGTTATCCTATTCAATTGCAAGTTTCCGTGATATGCCAAATTGTTGACCAATACGCCCTTTTGACCCTAAAACGAGAATTTTGAAAATGTGAGAGGACAATAATATATATTACTGATTTATAGACTTGTCCCTAAAGTTTGACATCACTTTGAGGTCTAGATTAAGAGTTATGCTCAATAGCGTAATTAGAACGCTTTTTATTAATTAAATGGCGTAATTAGCGTATAGCCTGTCTAAACCCGGTTTTTAATACCAAACTTTTTACCCACTGATGTAATATAATATTTTGGGATTTTTGAAGATTTTTATTTATTTTTAGACTGAGCATGACATATAGTTCTAAGCTCGATTCGGTTTTTACCGGTTTTGCCCTTTTGGCTTATAAAATGAGTTTTACAAATCCTTTTGACCCCTAACATTTTGCTACTGATTCTAAATGATAAATAAAATGTTTTGAGCCTTCTTCAGCTTCCTTTGAAAACCCGGAAATGGCTCCAAATCGCCTTTTTAAGCGTTTTTAACGCATAGTATGTATTAAAACTATTCTAAACATATAAGGTTTGGTGCCTACTGATATATTCAGTAAATGATTATATTTTAACAGTAAGCAAAAGTTTTAAACTCAGATTCCCAGTTTTGACCTTTTAGGCTTATGTGAAATTACCAAAATGCCCCTACGGTGCATAGTATGGTTATAATTAATAAATTTCACATATATATGATACCCTACTGTTATAACTTATTGAATTAAGTATTTTAATGATTACATCAGACCCGATACTCAGATTTATGTTTAAACTCTTTTATAACCTTTTAAATGACCAAAATACCCCTACGGGGCGTAATTTGAGTTTAAATCCGTTTTGGGCATAATAGAAGATATCTTACTGATGTCACAACATATTAAAAGCATATTAACATAGGAAACTTGCATTTGACTCATTTGGTTACTCGTTACGCACTTTTCGCGTTCGGATCGGCTTATGTAACTAGTTTGCATATATTAGCCGAAACGGGTCAAACCATATCATTATTGTCTCAAAAACCAGAATGTGTCTAAGTTACCCATATTACACAAGCATACAAGCCTGTCGGGTCAAAACCACATTCTAAACCGGTCTTCGCTTTATTATGCGTTTGAACCGTATCTTCCTTTTGAAAACTAACCAGTCTAAGTCCAAGCTTAATTAAAGACCCGTTAGGATTCTAATAGGTTATTAAAGACCTTCGTTCCAGATTTAGGAGCCCAGTAAAAGCTATCTGTACTTGCTGAATTGATATACGGCTGGGATTGAATTTATATTTAGCTCAGGTAAATACTTTTAACTTATTTTCCCTATACGGGCTTGGGGTACGGTATATACAAATACCGCTTGGTCGGGCATTGAATCTTTAATCGTGTGAAGGTTAAACCATTGATATGTCTCGTTTAAATTGTTTTGTTTGCTTAAAACCATTGGGGGTTAATGATCATGTCCCGGATATCCTTGGCATCATTCATGAAATGGCCACGACCTAAGAACGGGGTGTAGGCGTACACCTAACAGCTGCATATATAAGAACTGGTAATCCCACTTAAAGGAATCAGCCTTGTGGGCATTATACCTGTGGTGTGTCCATTAATCTTTAACCCGGTGTTCAGCCCGGGCTACTAAACGTATAAGAAACTTGTAATTCCTTTTACAAGTATTATATACAAATAATTATCCCAAGTTATAAAAAGTTTTGTGCCATGTGCATTCAAATCAATCTTCTATAACATTTTCAAAACGAGTCGGTTAATTGTATTTACCAGTGTAAACTGACGTATTTTCCAAAAAGGCTAAGTGCAGGTACTATATGTAATAGGCTGGCTACTCCAGGCATCAATAATTAAGTCTCGCAAGCTCTAGATGTTAAAGTCTGTTGAACTATGTTTCATTTTATTTTCGATCCGCCTGTGGATCCTTTACTTTCTGTTTGTAATACTTTGATATTACTTTATATCGGATTGTTATATATTTATCATTTGCTTTCGCTGTGCATTTAATATTGTGTTGTTTGACTATGATGATATCAACTACGTCACGGTACTCCCCACCGGGCCCACCGGTGATACGTGGAAATATCGGGGTGTGACAGGTTGGTATTAGAGCCAACATTGAGTGAATTAAACACTAGCCTTTTGTGTTTAATCTCAATGACACAGTAGCACATTCCTTGACCTTCTGAGCCTAGACTTAACATAGGAATACTCTCATCTCCATTTGGAGAATTATTGATTTCACTTCTATATATTTTAATTCGTCGCCAAGCAAAGAAGCCATAATGGAAATTCTCCCCAATTGAAGCCTAGGGAAGGCCTAGCTTCGTACTGCGACTGGAATTAACGTGCAACCAGGGAGGAAACATTCAGAAATAAAATGAAGAAGAAACTCCTTTTTGCTGAAGATCGTTTCCTTAAGTAGTCCTTATAAGGACATATATATCTTCCTGTCCCTTCGAGGACAACACTATTCCTTTTAAATCCCGTTTGGGGCAATTCTGTACCTCCTTTAAAAATCACTGGAATGTTTTATCTAAATCCCATTTATATCATTGTATATGAATATAATATACGAAATAAATTAAAATAACATTCCTTTTATAAGATCTACCATTATAATAAAATGGGAAAATCTAAAAAGAACAAGATCTAGCCCATGTGTCATTTTAAGGACGGGGCCAAGATGGCAGTTCCTCAATTAGATTCAGATCCTTATTAACATCTCAATATAGGATTGTTCTGCGTTAAATATTAAAGGAATCTTAAAGGTAAACCTAGCCTATATGACAAGGCCAAGATGGTAGAATCTATTCAAAAGATTCAAATCCTTGTTAACATCTGTAACATGTTAACATTCCTGGCGGACGTGATTCGATAAAATCGTATAAATCATCCTTATACGGGATTCTCCCGAAATCCTTTCTTATTTTGTGATATAATTATCCCTTAAGGATAAAGTGCCCACAGGCTATAATTAACGTCCTCTAGGACTAAAGACAGTGGTAGCCTACAACTCCCTGTCAAAGGAAAAGTAACGAACTTCGATTCAAACCTAAATGCCTCGATTCCATAAAATCTGGGCTTATAAATTAAACTTGTCTACGTGACTAGGCCATTTGTGCTATTATTAACTTGTTAATTAGGATTTATGATAAAGATCCTGAATAAAAAAATATCATTCCTTTCCTTCCAGTATACATATTAAAAAGAATCTTAAAGGGTATAACCTAGCTTGAATGTCATTAAAGACCAGGCTACGATGGTAAGACCTGTTTAAAAGAGATTCAGATCCTTATTAACATCTGAAAACATGTTAACACTCCTGACAAAGGTGATGTGATAAAAATCACACTTGTCATCTTTATATTAGGAACTTCCAAACCCCTTTTTCGCATAAGCGATCAATAGGAATCATGGCTAATAAAAGTCGAACATGATGTACACATCAAAACATCCTTTTAGGATGTATACCTACAGGCAAGGATGTATACATGAAGGAGATAGTTTTATTTCATAACTTCTTGTCAAGACAATGAACTGTGAAATTTTTCGACCCAAAGGAATCATTGATTATGTTTTAAAATTTCCCTAGTGACAAGGCCTCTGTGCCATCAAAAAGTCCTTTGGAACAAGCCCTTGTGCTATATAAAATGTCGGTACGACATTGACAGTCGTGATTATGTCCCCTGTCTAATAAATATGAAGGATTATATCCGTTTAAGCGCCTAAGATGGATTATGTAAAAACCTAGGCAAAACATAATCAAATAAATTAAATACTATCTATTGGCCTATATGGTTTATTCGCACCATGGCTATTTAATTATCAAGTTCGACAATTCACTGTATAATTAAACAAGGTATTATTACTTGGTTTGTAGCCTTCAGAGCTTCACCATGGCTGACTCCTCTGAAGCTCACAATCATCCAGTTGATCAGAATGATGATGCAAGACTGAACTTAACAAGCACCAAATTATAGGCTATGATAGATACAGCCGTAAACAACGCTGTGGACCGTGTGTTGAAGGACCATAAGTGAAAGTGCGATAATAATCCAAATAAATGTTGTAAAAAGGGTAAGACCGGTTCAAACTATAACCCGTCCAAGCCAAAGGAGGCAAAACCCAAATGTAAAACCTGCAAGAAGAAGCACTTCGGAAAATGCTTCTATGAACAGACCAGGGGATGTGGCATTTGTAAAGAAATGGATCACAAGACCCTTGAGTGCAAGGACTTGAAGGACGCCACCTGCAATGGTTGCGGCGAGAAAGGGCACATAAACACCCGCTGCCCAAAGAGGGCGACTAAAGGGAAATGCACTTTAGAGTCACAGGCTAGGCCTTGTGGAATTTGTAATAAGAAAGGGCACCAGACTTTGGAGTGCCAAGACATAAAGGACGTAACCTGTTATGGTTGCAATGAAATAGGGCACGTCAAAACAAATTGCCCAAATAAAACCAAGAAGCTTGGAAAGGCTAAGGAGACCAAAGCTGGAGGCTCTCAAATGGATGCTCAAGAGGCTATTCAGGATGACAATGTCACAACAGGTACTTCCATTATCAATAACGCTCATGCTAGAGTATTATTTGATTCAGGTTCAGATAAGTCTTTCGTAGACAATAGATTTTGTAAATCATTAAATCTGCCTGTTAAAACTCTAAGCGTTAAGTATAAAGTAAAATTGGCCGATAGTACCTCAGAGACTGCTTCAGCAATATTAGATGGATGTTTTATATCCATTAGGAATCACTCTTATCCACTGTCCTTGTTTCCATTAAAATAGAGGGATTCGATATAGTGATAGGAGTGGATTGGTCGTCTTAAAAATCAAGCCCATATTGTGTGATAAGAAGCAAGTAGTTATCAAGACTCCTTATGGTGAACCTTTGACCATCCAAGGAGATACTGGGTATGGATTGCCTAAGCACTTGTTGAATATGGTATTTAACACCAAAGCTTCGAGTATGGAAAACTCAGAAGAGACAACAACAGACGCGATGCTAGAAATGCGACAAATCTTAATGGTGCATCCAATGTGAACCTCAATGTTAATGGAGTTAATCTCCAAAACTGTAATTAACGCAGCTGTTAGGAAGGCTATGAGAAAAGTCATGAAAGGGTTCAAGAAGCCGAATGATGTTCCCTTTAAAACACATGTCGCTGCTCATAAGAAGAGCTATATTCACACTTCGTATGCGAAGAATAACTAAACAAAATAATATGGCAAGGAGCCCCATTCTTTTTAGAATGTACTTAAAAGTACTTCCTCTCATGGAAGTCAAGAGACTTCAATAGTAAAAAGGGGCCATCGATTACAGGAAATTGTTGGATGAAGAAGAAACCATTACGTATATCAGCGGTTAAGCTGGAAAGCACACGGTGAGGTGTGCGTCTCAGTCATTCGATGGCAATACCCTTGACGAGTAAGGACATTAATGGAGTCCACAAGAAAGATCCTATTATACATTTTGGGATGGTCCAAGTTTAAGGACCTTATTAGAATAAAACCTATTATCCGCTTCACGAAATGGAAAAAGATGGAATAAGAATTTTCTGACTCTCACCATAAAAGTTCTAGACTGTCGACACTAGGTTGCAAATTTTAATTCATTGGCTAAGATAGTGCCCTATTCAACTTACCCAAAAATCTAAGCTTAATGCAGATGATTATTGGTGGTTAGCAACGGCAATAAGAGGACACATAAAGGATTCAAAGCCTGCTTATTATAAATCCATTATGGATCTACCTTAGCTACTCACGTTACATAGATTAAGAAATAACCAGTCAAAGTTGAAACTGCCCTAAAATTTGTCGAAGATTTTGCAGCTAAGTTTAAAAGGATTAAGAATGGGGGCGTTTAACCTCCTGATGAATGATTAGAGGCAATTCACGTTAATAATGACACCAGATAAATCCCTTATTGTGATTTTATTGCTAGGAGATACGTTTGGGTTCAGGTGCTGCTAAGTCTCTCATAAGATCTTAAGCTTAGCAAACCTTTAGAAATTTCCCGTAAGAACCCCAGATATTAAGTGTAAGATAAAACTTACAGGAAAAATCATAAGAACTATTCCTTCTGTTCCTGTCAGAAACCTTCAAGCGTAAAATTTTAGAAGTACCCTCTCTCTAGATAAAGTGCGTCAACATATATAGTTGATATCTCTTTGATCTCTATCGATTACGAATACCAGATGGTATGATAAAAACGCCATATGAGGATTTATGTATCTTAATAAGTTCTATAGATTGCTTCCATGCCTGATCAGTATGGAGGTTTAATGTATGGGACCACAAAGATATTCCGATGGTCATATAGTACTAAAGTCAGCTAATGGTATTCAAAGAAGATATCTAGAATGGAATTGTCCAAGTAAATGTTCCCGATTAAGGAATTCGTGGACTCGTAACATAAATGTGTCACTTATTTGACACAAGCAATGATGAATGAACTGGAGCCTGAGATTTGGAAAAATCTCAGTAACCTCCTTGTATCTTGATTATCAGCTCCTAAGATTACCCTGTTTACCTCCTGAGAGGCAGGTAGAGTTAAGTTTAATATCCTATTGGGGCTGTATTATTATGAAATCTCCAAGACGGCTAGTACCATCATTGGAAGAATCGAAACCCTGATTAAGTAAGTTTAAAATAGAGGATTCATATAGCCTAACTCAATATCCTGAGAATTCGGTATAGTTAATTAAGAAAGACGGTTCATTTTGCTTATGCATTGATTACCGCAACCCTAATTAGGCAACAATTAAGAATTGCCATCAGCTGCCCAGGATCATCGATTTGTTCGACTAACGGCAAGGATTAGCTATTCCTTAAGATTAGTTTCAAGCAGTGGTTGGAATAACCATCTGACCTTAAAATAAGATTTTCTATCATAGTTGTTATATAAGTATCAAGGCTGCTGTTTTGGAAACCTTGTATCGATGGAATGTTAAACGTCTAATGTTGGACGGAAGATTAGTAGGTCCAATCATCAGGATCTAAAAGTTGCCTTGGAAACAACAAATAAGATCATACAAATCCATAATCATCTGAAAGTTGCCAGTAATCGGCAGAAAGTTAAGGATTGATGAAAGTCGCAACCCTCTTAAGTCCTTAATAAGGAATAAGGTTCAATAAAAGATATCACCCTGGAAGGGTGTGCCAATTTATTATTTCTCAGGCTAGTTAAGCTCTGAATATATAGAATCATTCAAGGAAATCGAATGAATCAAGATCAAATAGCTTATGAGCTGAGACTTATTGAAGGAGCTTGGCGGAGTTCGCAATGCATTTACACACTAATGATTTAAGGATGTGTTTCACCAATAAGTCGAGAAGCATTATCACATAATGATATGCAGATTTATTGTAACACCCCAACCCGGAAGGGCTGACGTGTCACAATAACAGTGATATCATAAACAAAAGTCATAATTCCATTTATTTATTTGATAAGGATACAATCACACGACAAATGAACTTAAGGTTAATATACAAGCGGAGACATTCGACTTAATTAACTTAACATCTTCAGATTTATTCCTAGTCTTTATTCTTCTCTCTCTCTCCCGCCCAAAGTAACCTGCTAACCTGTATATACAAAAAGTTTACGGAATGAGCCGAATGCTCAGTACAGAATAATAGGCTCAAATAACAAATAACGCTTTATGCGAAAATGATACGATGCAAGAACATAATTTCATAATCATATTTTATGGATGTACCCATGAGCAAACTTAAAACGTGACAACACACAGGTAGCTACTCCTGCATAATTATCACATGAGATGGCGAATTGGCATACCCGTTATCCACCTCCTTATACTTAAATCCTAGGATCGATCCATACGCCTCCTAATAGCCTTATGTACCACACTTGTACTTAAGAGACGCCGTGAACTAATCTCTCCGTCACGGTTAGAGCACATGATGTCGATGCCGCAACAACATGCTCGTGGGACACTCCACGAGAAGCGATACTCAGGGTATCAGAGTACCAAAGATCTTATTTACATAACTTATCAAAATATTTTTCATAACGTAACATATATTGGAACATGCGATAATGAGTACAACTAACATAATACTATCGCATGACATGAAAGCTAAATCCAAAGTTATAATTAGAATAGGAATCAAACGGACTGCCAAATGAATCGATAATCAAAGACGTGATGAGGTTAAAAAGATATATGAACTCAACGGGTTTATAACAATTTAATATCAAACAACAAGGAGTGGGGTAAGGATCCGTACCTTAATAATTCCAAAGTTATGCTACCTTGTGATAATATTTCAGATTTATACGGGCAGAGTTTAGATTACTGATTAGTCTTTTAACCTAATTTAAATAACATGTACACAAACTAGGTTAGTAACTTAATACAGCATTTAAAATAACTCACCAGATTAAAATCCTCACAACGAATGACAAAGTGCGATACTTAAACATCTATCGGATTCACAATTAATGACAAAGTGAAATCACTTAAACATCCATCGGATTCACAACGAATGACAAAGTGTAAACACTTAAACATCCATCGAAATCACAATTAATGACAAAGTGAAATTACTTAAACATCTATCGGAATCACGATTAATGACAAAGCATAACCCAAATTTGAGCAGCACTTAAACATCCATTGGATTGATTTCAATCAATCGGACATTGAATCGTATCAGCGATTGAGTTAATACCCTGTTCTGCAGCACCCCGCTATACTAATTAGTGTTTTGTGTGTGTTAATTGAGTAATTGGATGATATTTCAGAGTGTATTCTGAGTTTCTTCGTCGTTTTTGTGCCCAGAATCAAGTCCCACAGCCGACTATATATAGCTGAAAAATGGTCCCTGTCGCGTGGCGCGACAGGTCTCCTTGTGCCCTTCGCGTGGCGCGAGGGGTTACTTTTGACATACGGTTGCCGCGTGTATTTGTAGCCTAGGTGAGTCGACAGAACTAGAAAATTCGATTTTAATAATAAACTGTGATGATAATCGTCAATGGGGAATATCCCCCCCTGAGTTTTAGGGGCCCTAATCCTGATTCTGAAAATTCTGAAAATTTTAGGGTTTGTACGGAATTACTTGGGTGTCTTAATTAGGGTTTCCTAGTGGGTAATTTATAAATAATAATAATAATAGTTTTGGTTGATATACAGAAGGATGGATCATAAGATAAATGTTTAGTTTATCATAAATTATTATAATTCTTTTTATTTCTAGAATAATGATTTTAAATTTATGGTTATTACAACTATTACCCCCTTAAAAGAAATTTCGTCCTCGAAATTTTTCAAATAAGAATATAACCTATCGCATAAGTAACGGAAACGGAACTTTCATAGCAGAGTTACTAATTTATATAATAATCTCCTAAACACACATGTGTATCTGAAATTCATAACTAAGGTCATGACTATAATTGTTAATTACCTTACATATGTGCCCTAATGGTCCTCCTATAACGCATCTTAATAAAATATCTTACCGTACGAAAAGTCAATGGAGACTTACAGATACTAGAGTGATTATTGGTACTGATATTTCCTACATAGATATGTTTAATCATAGCTAAGATATATTCACATAAAGCAAAGCATGAATGACCATAAGCAGAAACAATTGAACATAAATCAAAGAGCAAGATTCACCGTTATCTTGACTAAAATTCTATTGCGAGAATAGATTAGGGTATAGAGATCGAATGACACAGTAGCACATTCCTTGACCTTCTGAGCCTAGACTTAACATAGGAATACTCTCATCTCCATTTGGAGAATTATTGATTTCACTTCTATATATTTTAATTCGTCGCCAAGCAAAGAAGCCATAATGGAAATTCTCCCCAATTGAAGCCTAGGGAAGGCCTAGCTTCGTACTGCGACTGGAATTAACGTGCAACCAGGGAGGAAACATTCAGAAATAAAATGAAGAAGAAACTCCTTTTTGCTGAAGATCGTTTCCTTAAGTAGTCCTTATAAGGACATATATATCTTCCTGTCCCTTCGAGGACAACACTATTCCTTTTAAATCCCGTTTGGGGCAATTCTGTACCTCCTTTAAAAATCACTGGAATGTTTTATCTAAATCCCATTTATATCATTGTATATGAATATAATATACGAAATAAATTAAAATAACATTCCTTTTATAAGATCTACCATTATAATAAAATGGGAAAATCTAAAAAGAACAAGATCTAGCCCATGTGTCATTTTAAGGACGGGGCCAAGATGGCAGTTCCTCAATTAGATTCAGATCCTTATTAACATCTCAATATAGGATTGTTCTGCGTTAAATATTAAAGGAATCTTAAAGGTAAACCTAGCCTATATGACAAGGCCAAGATGGTAGAATCTATTCAAAAGATTCAAATCCTTGTTAACATCTGTAACATGTTAACATTCCTGGCGGACGTGATTCGATAAAATCGTATAAATCATCCTTATACGGGATTCTCCCGAAATCCTTTCTTATTTTGTGATATAATTATCCCTTAAGGATAAAGTGCCCACAGGCTATAATTAACGTCCTCTAGGACTAAAGACAGTGGTAGCCTACAACTCCCTGTCAAAGGAAAAGTAACGAACTTCGATTCAAACCTAAATGCCTCGATTCCATAAAATCTGGGCTTATAAATTAAACTTGTCTACGTGACTAGGCCATTTGTGCTATTATTAACTTGTTAATTAGGATTTATGATAAAGATCCTGAATAAAAAAATATCATTCCTTTCCTTCCAGTATACATATTAAAAAGAATCTTAAAGGGTATAACCTAGCTTGAATGTCATTAAAGACCAGGCTACGATGGTAAGACCTGTTTAAAAGAGATTCAGATCCTTATTAACATCTGAAAACATGTTAACACTCCTGACAAAGGTGATGTGATAAAAATCACACTTGTCATCTTTATATTAGGAACTTCCAAACCCCTTTTTCGCATAAGCGATCAATAGGAATCATGGCTAATAAAAGTCGAACATGATGTACACATCAAAACATCCTTTTAGGATGTATACCTACAGGCAAGGATGTATACATGAAGGAGATAGTTTTATTTCATAACTTCTTGTCAAGACAATGAACTGTGAAATTTTTCGACCCAAAGGAATCATTGATTATGTTTTAAAATTTCCCTAGTGACAAGGCCTCTGTGCCATCAAAAAGTCCTTTGGAACAAGCCCTTGTGCTATATAAAATGTCGGTACGACATTGACAGTCGTGATTATGTCCCCTGTCTAATAAATATGAAGGATTATATCCGTTTAAGCGCCTAAGATGGATTATGTAAAAACCTAGGCAAAACATAATCAAATAAATTAAATACTATCTATTGGCCTATATGGTTTATTCGCACCATGGCTATTTAATTATCAAGTTCGACAATTCACTGTATAATTAAACAAGGTATTATTACTTGGTTTGTAGCCTTCAGAGCTTCACCATGGCTGACTCCTCTGAAGCTCACAATCATCCAGTTGATCAGAATGATGATGCAAGACTGAACTTAACAAGCACCAAATTATAGGCTATGATAGATACAGCCGTAAACAACGCTGTGGACCGTGTGTTGAAGGACCATAAGTGAAAGTGCGATAATAATCCAAATAAATGTTGTAAAAAGGGTAAGACCGGTTCAAACTATAACCCGTCCAAGCCAAAGGAGGCAAAACCCAAATGTAAAACCTGCAAGAAGAAGCACTTCGGAAAATGCTTCTATGAACAGACCAGGGGATGTGGCATTTGTAAAGAAATGGATCACAAGACCCTTGAGTGCAAGGACTTGAAGGACGCCACCTGCAATGGTTGCGGCGAGAAAGGGCACATAAACACCCGCTGCCCAAAGAGGGCGACTAAAGGGAAATGCACTTTAGAGTCACAGGCTAGGCCTTGTGGAATTTGTAATAAGAAAGGGCACCAGACTTTGGAGTGCCAAGACATAAAGGACGTAACCTGTTATGGTTGCAATGAAATAGGGCACGTCAAAACAAATTGCCCAAATAAAACCAAGAAGCTTGGAAAGGCTAAGGAGACCAAAGCTGGAGGCTCTCAAATGGATGCTCAAGAGGCTATTCAGGATGACAATGTCACAACAGGTACTTCCATTATCAATAACGCTCATGCTAGAGTATTATTTGATTCAGGTTCAGATAAGTCTTTCGTAGACAATAGATTTTGTAAATCATTAAATCTGCCTGTTAAAACTCTAAGCGTTAAGTATAAAGTAAAATTGGCCGATAGTACCTCAGAGACTGCTTCAGCAATATTAGATGGATGTTTTATATCCATTAGGAATCACTCTTATCCACTGTCCTTGTTTCCATTAAAATAGAGGGATTCGATATAGTGATAGGAGTGGATTGGTCGTCTTAAAAATCAAGCCCATATTGTGTGATAAGAAGCAAGTAGTTATCAAGACTCCTTATGGTGAACCTTTGACCATCCAAGGAGATACTGGGTATGGATTGCCTAAGCACTTGTTGAATATGGTATTTAACACCAAAGCTTCGAGTATGGAAAACTCAGAAGAGACAACAACAGACGCGATGCTAGAAATGCGACAAATCTTAATGGTGCATCCAATGTGAACCTCAATGTTAATGGAGTTAATCTCCAAAACTGTAATTAACGCAGCTGTTAGGAAGGCTATGAGAAAAGTCATGAAAGGGTTCAAGAAGCCGAATGATGTTCCCTTTAAAACACATGTCGCTGCTCATAAGAAGAGCTATATTCACACTTCGTATGCGAAGAATAACTAAACAAAATAATATGGCAAGGAGCCCCATTCTTTTTAGAATGTACTTAAAAGTACTTCCTCTCATGGAAGTCAAGAGACTTCAATAGTAAAAAGGGGCCATCGATTACAGGAAATTGTTGGATGAAGAAGAAACCATTACGTATATCAGCGGTTAAGCTGGAAAGCACACGGTGAGGTGTGCGTCTCAGTCATTCGATGGCAATACCCTTGACGAGTAAGGACATTAATGGAGTCCACAAGAAAGATCCTATTATACATTTTGGGATGGTCCAAGTTTAAGGACCTTATTAGAATAAAACCTATTATCCGCTTCACGAAATGGAAAAAGATGGAATAAGAATTTTCTGACTCTCACCATAAAAGTTCTAGACTGTCGACACTAGGTTGCAAATTTTAATTCATTGGCTAAGATAGTGCCCTATTCAACTTACCCAAAAATCTAAGCTTAATGCAGATGATTATTGGTGGTTAGCAACGGCAATAAGAGGACACATAAAGGATTCAAAGCCTGCTTATTATAAATCCATTATGGATCTACCTCAGCTACTCACGTTACATAGATTAAGAAATAACCAGTCAAAGTTGAAACTGCCCTAAAATTTGTCGAAGATTTTGCAGCTAAGTTTAAAAGGATTAAGAATGGGGGCGTTTAACCTCCTGATGAATGATTAGAGGCAATTCACGTTAATAATGACACCAGATAAATCCCTTATTGTGATTTTATTGCTAGGAGATACGTTTGGGTTCAGGTGCTGCTAAGTCTCTCATAAGATCTTAAGCTTAGCAAACCTTTAGAAATTTCCCGTAAGAACCCCAGATATTAAGTGTAAGATAAAACTTACAGGAAAAATCATAAGAACTATTCCTTCTGTTCCTGTCAGAAACCTTCAAGCGTAAAATTTTAGAAGTACCCTCTCTCTAGATAAAGTGCGTCAACATATATAGTTGATATCTCTTTGATCTCTATCGATTACGAATACCAGATGGTATGATAAAAACGCCATATGAGGATTTATGTATCTTAATAAGTTCTATAGATTGCTTCCATGCCTGATCAGTATGGAGGTTTAATGTATGGGACCACAAAGATATTCCGATGGTCATATAGTACTAAAGTCAGCTAATGGTATTCAAAGAAGATATCTAGAATGGAATTGTCCAAGTAAATGTTCCCGATTAAGGAATTCGTGGACTCGTAACATAAATGTGTCACTTATTTGACACAAGCAATGATGAATGAACTGGAGCCTGAGATTTGGAAAAATCTCAGTAACCTCCTTGTATCTTGATTATCAGCTCCTAAGATTACCCTGTTTACCTCCTGAGAGGCAGGTAGAGTTAAGTTTAATATCCTATTGGGGCTGTATTATTATGAAATCTCCAAGACGGCTAGTACCATCATTGGAAGAATCGAAACCCTGATTAAGTAAGTTTAAAATAGAGGATTCATATAGCCTAACTCAATATCCTGAGAATTCGGTATAGTTAATTAAGAAAGACGGTTCATTTTGCTTATGCATTGATTACCGCAACCCTAATTAGGCAACAATTAAGAATTGCCATCAGCTGCCCAGGATCATCGATTTGTTCGACTAACGGCAAGGATTAGCTATTCCTTAAGATTAGTTTCAAGCAGTGGTTGGAATAACCATCTGACCTTAAAATAAGATTTTCTATCATAGTTGTTATATAAGTATCAAGGCTGCTGTTTTGGAAACCTTGTATCGATGGAATGTTAAACGTCTAATGTTGGACGGAAGATTAGTAGGTCCAATCATCAGGATCTAAAAGTTGCCTTGGAAACAACAAATAAGATCATACAAATCCATAATCATCTGAAAGTTGCCAGTAATCGGCAGAAAGTTAAGGATTGATGAAAGTCGCAACCCTCTTAAGTCCTTAATAAGGAATAAGGTTCAATAAAAGATATCACCCTGGAAGGGTGTGCCAATTTATTATTTCTCAGGCTAGTTAAGCTCTGAATATATAGAATCATTCAAGGAAATCGAATGAATCAAGATCAAATAGCTTATGAGCTGAGACTTATTGAAGGAGCTTGGCGGAGTTCGCAATGCATTTACACACTAATGATTTAAGGATGTGTTTCACCAATAAGTCGAGAAGCATTATCACATAATGATATGCAGATTTATTGTAACACCCCAACCCGGAAGGGCTGACGTGTCACAATAACAGTGATATCATAAACAAAAGTCATAATTCCATTTATTTATTTGATAAGGATACAATCACACGACAAATGAACTTAAGGTTAATATACAAGCGGAGACATTCGACTTAATTAACTTAACATCTTCAGATTTATTCCTAGTCTTTATTCTTCTCTCTCTCTCCCGCCCAAAGTAACCTGCTAACCTGTATATACAAAAAGTTTACGGAATGAGCCGAATGCTCAGTACAGAATAATAGGCTCAAATAACAAATAACGCTTTATGCGAAAATGATACGATGCAAGAACATAATTTCATAATCATATTTTATGGATGTACCCATGAGCAAACTTAAAACGTGACAACACACAGGTAGCTACTCCTGCATAATTATCACATGAGATGGCGAATTGGCATACCCGTTATCCACCTCCTTATACTTAAATCCTAGGATCGATCCATACGCCTCCTAATAGCCTTATGTACCACACTTGTACTTAAGAGACGCCGTGAACTAATCTCTCCGTCACGGTTAGAGCACATGATGTCGATGCCGCAACAACATGCTCGTGGGACACTCCACGAGAAGCGATACTCAGGGTATCAGAGTACCAAAGATCTTATTTACATAACTTATCAAAATATTTTTCATAACGTAACATATATTGGAACATGCGATAATGAGTACAACTAACATAATACTATCGCATGACATGAAAGCTAAATCCAAAGTTATAATTAGAATAGGAATCAAACGGACTGCCAAATGAATCGATAATCAAAGACGTGATGAGGTTAAAAAGATATATGAACTCAACGGGTTTATAACAATTTAATATCAAACAACAAGGAGTGGGGTAAGGATCCGTACCTTAATAATTCCAAAGTTATGCTACCTTGTGATAATATTTCAGATTTATACGGGCAGAGTTTAGATTACTGATTAGTCTTTTAACCTAATTTAAATAACATGTACACAAACTAGGTTAGTAACTTAATACAGCATTTAAAATAACTCACCAGATTAAAATCCTCACAACGAATGACAAAGTGCGATACTTAAACATCCATCGGATTCACAATTAATGACAAAGTGAAATCACTTAAACATCCATCGGATTCACAACGAATGACAAAGTGTAAACACTTAAACATCCATCGAAATCACAATTAATGACAAAGTGAAATTACTTAAACATCTATCGGAATCACGATTAATGACAAAGCATAACCCAAATTTGAGCAGCACTTAAACATCCATTGGATTGATTTCAATCAATCGGACATTGAATCGTATCAGCGATTGAGTTAATACCCTGTTCTGCAGCACCCCGCTATACTAATTAGTGTTTTGTGTGTGTTAATTGAGTAATTGGATGATATTTCAGAGTGTATTCTGAGTTTCTTCGTCGTTTTTGTGCCCAGAATCAAGTCCCACAGCCGACTATATATAGCTGAAAAATGGTCCCTGTCGCGTGGCGCGACAGGTCTCCTTGTGCCCTTCGCGTGGCGCGAGGGGTTACTTTTGACATACGGTTGCCGCGTGTATTTGTAGCCTAGGTGAGTCGACAGAACTAGAAAATTCGATTTTAATAATAAACTGTGATGATAATCGTCAATGGGGAATATCCCCCCCTGAGTTTTAGGGGCCCTAATCCTGATTCTGAAAATTCTGAAAATTTTAGGGTTTGTACGGAATTACTTGGGTGTCTTAATTAGGGTTTCCTAGTGGGTAATTTATAAATAATAATAATAATAGTTTTGGTTGATATACAGAAGGATGGATCATAAGATAAATGTTTAGTTTATCATAAATTATTATAATTCTTTTTATTTCTAGAATAATGATTTTAAATTTATGGTTATTACAACTATTACCCCCTTAAAAGAAATTTCGTCCTCGAAATTTTTCAAATAAGAATATAACCTATCGCATAAGTAACGGAAACGGAACTTTCATAGCAGAGTTACTAATTTATATAATAATCTCCTAAACACACATGTGTATCTGAAATTCATAACTAAGGTCATGACTATAATTGTTAATTACCTTACATATGTGCCCTAATGGTCCTCCTATAACGCATCTTAATAAAATATCTTACCGTACGAAAAGTCAATGGAGACTTACAGATACTAGAGTGATTATTGGTACTGATATTTCCTACATAGATATGTTTAATCATAGCTAAGATATATTCACATAAAGCAAAGCATGAATGACCATAAGCAGAAACAATTGAACATAAATCAAAGAGCAAGATTCACCGTTATCTTGACTAAAATTCTATTGTGAGAATAGATTAGGGTATAGAGATCGAATTGATTCTTCAGATTCCCATGTTGCTTCATGTTCAGAGTGATTTTTCCAGAGGACTTTAACAAACGGAATTACTTTCCTACGCAAAACCCTTTCTTGTCGATCTAAGATGGCTTCTGGTTCCTCTTCGTAGGACAAATCTTTGTGAATTGTAAGTAACGGATAACTAATGACATGAAGTGGATGATAATTATATCCTCTTAACGAGGAGACATGAAAAACGTTATGAACGTGAGATAGTTGAGGCGGTAGAGCCAGACGATATGATACTTCTCCAATTCTTTCAAGGATTTCAAACGGACCGATGTAACGGGGACTAAGCTTCCCTTTAATTCCAAATCTACGAACGCCACGCCAAGGTGATACCTTTAAGAAAACATGGTCGCCAATTTTAAATTCGAGTGGTCGTCTATCTTGATCTGCATAGCTCTTTTGTCTGCTCTGAGCTTCTTTCAGTTTTTCTCGTGCCATAGTGACTTTTTCATTTGTAATCTGAACTAGTTCTGGCCCTTCAATAATCTTTTCTCCAACTTCATCCCAGCATATCGGTGCTCGACATTTCCGACCATACAAAAGCTCAAAAGGTGCCATGCCAATACTTGCTTGCCAACTATTGTTGTAAGCGAACTCAACAAGGCATAGATATTCATCCCAGTTTCCTGACCATTCAAGTGCACATGCTCGGAGCATGTCTTCCAAGGTCTGAATTGTGCGTTCCGACTGCCCATCTGTTTGTGGATGGAAAGCCGTACTAAACTTCAGTCGTGTACCCCAAGCTGCCTGAAAACCTTTCCAAAATCGTGAGGTGAAACGTGGGTCTCTATCGGAAACAATGGAAGATGGTGTGCCATGGAGTCGAATAATTTCTTGAAGAAATATTTCGGATAACTTATTAACCGAAAATCCTTGCTGAATTGGTAGAAAATGTGCTGACTTCGACAATCTATCGACAACAACCCATATAACATCATTCTTCTTGAATGTCTTAGGCAAACCAGTAACAAAATCCATTGTGATCTCATCCCACTTCCATATGGGAATATCCAATGGCTGCAACAGACCGCTTGCTCGTTTGTGTTCAATTTTCACTTGTTGGCAAGTGAGGCATTTACTTACGTATCGAGCAACGTCTTCCTTCATGCCATTCCACCAGAAGTTCTGTCTTAAGTCTCGATACATCTTGGTAGATCCTGGGTGAATTGAAAATGGTGAGCTGTGAGCTTCGGCTAACAATGACTCACGAAGGATGGAGTCATCGGGTACACAAAGTCTTTTACCGCACCAAATCACCCCATGATGGTCTATACGAAATTCAGATTGCTTACCCACCTCAAGATTTTGCACAATTGCCCAAAGTTCTCCATCTTGCTTTTGTGCATCTTTGATCCGTGATATGAGGTCGGGTTCAATCTGCATTCTAGCTAGATATCCATCAGATTTACTAACCTGAAGCCAAATGTTCATTCTTTCGAGATCCCTCCTAATATGAGGCTGAATTTGTAAGCAAGATATAGTCCCGGAATTCTTTCGGCTCAACGCGTCAGCTACAACATTGGCTTTGCCTGGATGGTATTGAATATTTGCGTCGTAATCTTTTAAAAGTTCTAACCACCTTATTTGCCTCATATTTAGCCCTTTCTGGGTGAATATGTACTTGAGGCTCTTGTGGTCGGTAAAAATGTCACAACCTTCACCATACAGATAGTGTCGCCAAATCTTAAGTGCAAAGACGACTGCGGCTAGTTCTAAATCATGTGTAGGGTAGTTAACTTCATAAGGCTTTAATTGACGGGAGGCATAAGCGATAACCTTCCCATGTTGCATTAGCACACTTCCTAATCCTTTCTTTGAGGCATCACTATAGACTTGGTAACCTCCTGATCCAGAAGGGAGAGCGAGTATCGGAGAGGATACGAGTCGTTTCTTCAATTCTTCAAAGCTTTTCTCTTGTTCCTCATTCCATGAGTACTTCACCCTTTTCCTTAGGATTTTTGTGAGTGGTAAAGCAATTACCGAGAATCTTTTAACAAATCTTCGGTAATAGCCAGCAAGACCTAAGAAACTTCGTATTTCGGTAACAGAAGTGGGTCTTGGCCATTTTGTAATAGCTTCAACCTTTGTTGGGTCTACCATAATTCCCTCTGCTGATATGACATGACCTAGAAATGCCACTTGGCTAAGCCAAAAGTCACATTTGGAAAACTTAGCGTACAACTTCTCATGTCGCAAGGTTCCAAGTACTGCATGTAGATGTGCTTCATGCTCTTTACGACTCTTGGAATATACCAGAATGTCATCGATAAAAACAATTACGAATTTGTCTAGGAATTTGTGAAATACGCGATTCATCAAATCCATGAAGACTGCGGGTGCATTAGTTAGCCCAAAGGGCATAACTAAAAATTCGTAATGACCATAACGAGTACGAAAGGCGGTCTTGGGAACATCATCATTCTTAATCTTTAGCTGATGGTACCCGGACCGTAGGTCGATTTTTGAGAAGAACTGAGCCCCCTGAAGTTGATCAAAGAGATTATCAATGCGAGGCAGAGGATACTGATTACGAATAGTAATCTTGTTCAGCTCTCGGTAGTCAATACATAAGCGCATACTACCGTCTTTCTTCTTCACAAATAAGACCGGAGCACCCCAAGGTGAAACACTGGGTCTTATGAATCCTAGATCTAACAATTCTTGCAATTGTTCCTTCAACTCCTTCAGTTCCATTGGAGCAATACGGTATGGAGCTTTAGAAATAGGTTCGGCACCAGGGATCAAGTTGATGGTGAATTCTACCTGACGGTCGGGTGGTAATCCCGGTAGTTCATCCGGAAATACATCAGGATATTCACGAACAACGGAATGGCTATCGATACTCTTAACATTAGCAGAAGTATCCTTAATCGATGCTAGGAATCCAGCACAGCCGCTTGATATGAATTTTCGAGCTTTGAGCACAGAGATAATTTTAAGAGATTTATGAGCTTGAGTTCCCTGATATATAATATCAGGATGATGAAGATCACCGAAAATAACACGGCGAGAATGACAATCTATAGTTACGTGATGTCTAGACAACCAATCTAGCCCTAGAATAACATCAAAGTCACACATATGTATTGGAAATAGGTCGGCCTTACACACAATAGATTCAATACTGATCGGACAATCCTTATATACGTAAGCGATTACGGATGAGTTTTCCATGGGAGTGGAAATGGTTAAAGTATGATTTAAGAGAGTTGGTTTTATCGGAAGGTACTTAGTAAACGAGTGGGATACTAAAGAATGAGTCGCCCCTATATCGAATAACACATAGATACTATGTTTACCAAGCTGAAGGGTTCCCGACACAGTACCTGGGACATTAGCAGCATCAGTAGCAGAAAGTACGAAAACTCTTCCTCCAACATTGGGTTGGTTGTTCTTCTTAATGTCTTTCTTTGTACATTCCTTGATCATGTGTCCAGTTTGGCCACATCTAAAGCATGCTCCTGTACTTCGGTGACATACGCCCTGATGTCGCTTGCCACAAGTATTACATAAAGGATATGTAATCTGATTCGGGTTTATATGCTGATTCAGTGGTTGAGCTCTAATAGGTTCTGCATACAACTGAATCTGGTTTTGAGCAGGCCTCGGGTTTTGCAATCTAGGTTGCCATGGACGTGCCTGATTTCAAGAGTTTTGATTTCCTGGCACTTTGCGATCTTGATGCTGTGGCGTAGTGGATGATTGGCCGTTTTCCTGCTTAAATTGTCCTTCCCTATTTCTCTTCTTATTATCCCCAGTTCGAGATAAAAATTCTTTCCTTTCGAATTCAAAAGTTTTGATTGCATCAGCAACTTTGGTGATATCCTTAAATTTCATGTACATGATCGACTTCCGAATTCGATCATTGACTGCCCACTTGCATTTTTCTGCCTGGACTTCTGCTGATCCTGCAACGTCTCCTACAATACTAGCCAACCTTGAAAATCGAGTAATGAACTCAGAGGCTGGTTCATCACTTCCCTGTCGAATCACTGCATACTCCCTGATATAAGCTTCTTTATCAGCGGTAGAAAAATACTTGTCGTAAAAGATATTACGAAAGTCGACCCATGAAAGATTAGCGCCAAAATCATCCCCTCCTTTGACTTGCTTATATCCTTCCCACCAAGTTTGTGCGTCATCTTCAAATTTGTAGGTAGCCAATCTAACTTTGTATTGCTCCGGAACTCCAAGAACTCCGAAGATCTTTTCAACATGAGCTATCCAGTTCCTTGCTTCGACTGGATTATTAGCGTGACTAAAGGATTTCGGCTTTTGTTTTTGGAATTTAGCGATCCATATGTCTATACTATAGGTAGTATGGTTCGTGGTATTCTCACGAATTTCTTCACCAGAGATTGGATTAGTGTTATTACGTTCTGGATGACGAGTTTGTTGAATAACAGCCTCATCTGTTTGAGCAACAAGGTTTGGAAGCAACCCGGCAACAGCCTGGTTGATAGCATTAATTATGTTTGGATCAACTGGAGTCTCATTCGAAGAAGTGTTGTTACGTACATGGTTAGTACGAGTATTCCTACGTAGCGGACGACGAGGAGGCATCTATACGAATAGACATAGGAGTTAAACAAAATAAGAGACCAAGTTGAATCCTATCATAGATATCTACCCATTCCTCACAGGTTTTAATTACTATCTTTAAGTTTTCTACAGGAAAGAGCCTTTGCTCTGATACCATAGCCGTAACACCCCAACCCGGAAGGGCTGACGTGTCACAATAACAGTGATATCATAAACAAAAGTCATAATTCCATTTATTTATTTGATAAGGATACAATCACACGACAAATGAACTTAAGGTTAATATACAAGCGGAGACATTCGACTTAATTAACTTAACATCTTCAGATTTATTCCTAGTCTTTATTCTTCTCTCTCTCTCTCCCGCCCAAAGTAACCTGCTAACCTGTATATACAAAAAGTTTACGGAATGAGTCGAATGCTCAGTACGGAATAATAGGCTCAAATAACAAATAACGCTTTATGCGAAAATGATACGATGCAAGAACATAATTTCATAATCATATTTTACGGATGTACCCATGAGCAAACTTAAAACGTGACAACACACAGGTAGCTACTCCTGCATAATTATCACATGAGATGGCGAATTGGCATACCCGTTATCCACCTCCTTATACTTAAATCCTAGGATCGATCCGTACGCCTCCTAATAGCCTTATGTACCTCACTTGTACTTAAGAGACGCTGTGAACTAATCTCTCCGTCACGGTTAGAGCACATGATGTCGATGCCGCAACAACATGCTCGTGGGACACTCCACGAGAAGCGATACTCAGGGTATCAGAGTACCAAAGATCTTATTTACATAACTTATCAAAATATTTTTCATAACGTAACATGTATTGGAACATGCGATAATGAGTACAACTAACATAATACTATCGCATGACATGAAAGCTAAATCCAAAGTTATAATTATAATAGGAATCAAACGGACTGCCAAATGAATCGATAATCAAAGACGTGATGAGGTTAAAAAGATATATGAACTCAACGGGTTTATAACAATTTAATATCAAACAACAAGGAGTGGGGTAAGGATCCGTACCTTAATAATTCCAAAGTTATGCTACCTTGTGATAATATTTCAGATTTATACGGGCAGAGTTTAGATTACTGATTAGTCTTTTAACCTAATTTAAATAACATGTACACAAACTAGGTTAGTAACTTAATACAGCATTTAAAATAACTCACCAGATTAAAATCCTCACAACGAATGACAAAGTGCGATACTTAAACATCCATCGGATTCACAATTAATGACAAAGTGAAATCACTTAAACATCCATCGGATTCACAACGAATGACAAAGTGTAAACACTTAAACATCCATCGAAATCACAATTAATGACAAAGTGAAATTACTTAAACATCTATCGGAATCACGATTAATGACAAAGCATAACCCAAATTTGAGCAGCACTTAAACATCCATTGGATTGATTTCAATCAATCGGACATTGAATCGTATCAGCGATTGAGTTAATGCCCTGTTCTGCAGCACCCCGCTATACTAATTAGTGTTTTGTGTGTGTTAATTGAGTAATTGGACTATATTTCAGAGTGTATTCTGAGTTTCTTCGTCATTTTTGTGCCCAGAATCAAGTCCCACAGCCGACTATATATCGCTGAAAAATGGTCCCTGTCGCGTGGCGCGACAGGTCTCCTTGTGCCCTTCGCGTGGCGCGAGGGGTTACTTTTGACATACGGTTGCCGCGTGTATTTGTAGCCTAGGTGAGTCGACAGAACTAGAAAATTCGATTTTAATAATAAACTGTGATGATAATCGTCAATGGGGAATATCCCCCCCTGAGTTTTAGGGGCCCTAATCCTGATTCTGAAAATTCTGAAAATTTTAGGGTTTGTACGGAATTACTTGGGTGTCTTAATTAGGGTTTCCTAGTGGGTAATTTATAAATAATAATAATAATAGTTTTGGTTGATATACAGAAGGATGGATCATAAGATAAATGTTTAGTTTATCATAAATTATTATAATTCTTTTTATTTCTAGAATAATGATTTTAAATTTATGGTTATTACATTTATGATACGATGAGAAACCTGTATCGATTGAGGATCGACAGGTTAAGAAGCTCCAAAAGAATATATGTACCTAATATAAAGGTCACCTTGGGAGCCTGGAGAGACTCCAGATATGCTATAGAAGTTAGGTCCATTATGCGACAAAAAGTACTTCCATCGTTTTAGAAAATCTCGAGGTCGAGATTTCTTTTAAGGGGGTGAGGATGTAACACCTCGTAAAATCATGTCCAATGATGTATTGACACGTGTAATAAACCCTAACAAAGTCAAACATTGAATTTAAGGGACTAATTTTTCAAAAAATCAAAAACTTTGATTATGAAAGGACTGTAAGTGTTAGCATACCTAAAATAAGTTTCTAAATAACCTCTCACAATATTTATGATGACAAATGAGCCACTTGGCGATCGAGTGTAGCCATTTGTGGAATTAATTAAAAGTTTGCGCAATGAATGGTTAAAAGCGTCAACATGTTCATCCTTACCTCTGAGTGACCTTTTAACAAACCGGGAGCTTCATGATATTTAATTATACTCTCGGGAATGCCAAACATTGGCCGTCTAAAGTCCTTATGCTTATAAGTAAGGCTACGCCCAGCTTTGCAAATTAGAGGGACTAATAGTGTCAATATGTTTAATTATACCTCTGAATGACCTTTTAGCAAACCCAAAGCATTGTGATGTTTAATAATACTTTCAAGAATGCCTAATATGGATTAGATGAGGCTTCAATGCTATTAAATGATGAGATGCGCAAGTTTGCGCAATAGAGGGACTTTTGAATCTATGCCTTTCGGTGGCCATCTAAACGATCAAGAGCGTAGTAATATTTAAGTATATGCTTGGGAATGATCAATACGGGCCATAGAAGGCTTGGATATCATTAAACGGCATTTCGCGCTACTTTGCGCAATTAAAGGACTATTTGTTTCAAACTGCAAAAGTAGGTCGATTCGTATGATAACGGACCTTCCGGAATATGTCCATGAGTTAAACATACCCTAATTATTCTTTATATAGCTTAGATATAGGCTTAGAGGTGTTTGGTGCGCAAAAATAAACTTTTACGTCATGCAGGGACTAAAAGTGTCAAAAAGTGCACAAGTTTGCATTTTCGCGCATATCTTGCATTCTGGATATATCCGGACCTCCAAAAATTTATGTGACCACTAAAATATTTTATTTTAGTGTTCGGCATGATAAAATTCCATTCGTCGCATAGTTTGGATCGTTTTTCGCGTCTGTTCATGTTTCGTCGTAATTAGACAAACAACGTGACCGTACGGCCAAACGAACCGACATCCGACATGTTTTTGAACATGTTTCATGTCCCCTATGTTTAAACATCATAGTGGAGCCTTAATTTGAGGTGAACGGGCCTTAAACGTGCCTAAAATGACCATAAAGGCTCACAGGGACCATTTCTATCATTATCTGAAACTGCTGTTGCTGGGCTGGATTGTTAGGCGGGCCGCGTAAGGCCACACAGATCCTTAAGCAGGCCGCAAGACCTGATCAGATGCAGAAACACTTGCAGACAGCCTATTCCAACTGGATCCAGCTCTTGCACATGGTTTTTCGTCATCCTATCCTATGGGTTGTTTTGGGCGCCCATAGATTGCCAAAACAGTGGGTAAAGGTGTACGGTCCAGATTTGATCACGTTTATCGATGAACGATCTTAACGGTCCTCAAAAAACTATAAATACCCTTCCCCACTTCCTTCATAACCCACACTTGATTTCTAAATTCTCTAAGTTGAAGACCTTGCTCTTCATACCTGAGAATTTGGGATCAAACCTCCTTGCTTGGACCCTTTGTAAGTGTCCTTTCGTGCTTAGTTTAATTATTTAGTGCTTAAACCAAATAGTCAAGCGTTTTAGATAAACGCTTTGACTTTTAAACGGTCGAGCCATGGTTCGCATCGAACATGGCTACGTGACCGTAATTAGGTAGGTGTTTAACCCTCAAAAGGGCACCTCCTAATTACCACGTTACCTAGTTAAATTGTCGGGTCAAATAAAAGTCAATCGGTTTAGTTTTAAATAAAATTTCATAAGATCGGTTTTCTCACTTTAATAACTTGGTAAATATTAGTTGAACATGCCTAAGCATGATTCAACCCGACAATTCTAAGTACAGGTTCGGTTCGGAACCGAAAGTCGTAAAAGTTGACTTTTGCTTTGACTTTCAGTTCTGACCCGAATTAGCTTAGTTTAGATATGCTTTAGGATTCCTTTAGGACCATATTATAGGTTAGTATAACCCTCTGAGGTTATACAACTTGGATCCTTAGTTATCCTATTCAATTGCAAGTTTCCGTGATATGCCAAATTGTTGACCATTACGCCCTTTTGACCCTAAAATGAAAATTTTGAAAATATGAGAGGACAATAATATATATTACTGATTTATAGACGTGTCCCTAAAGTTTGACATCACTTTGAGGTCTAGATTAAGAGTTATGCTCAATAGCGTAATTAGAACGCTTTTTATTAATTAAATGGCGTAATTAGCGTATAGCTATCTAAACCCGATTTTTAATACCAAACTTTTTACCCACTGATGTAATATAATATTTTGGGATTTTTGAAGATTTTTATTTATTTTTAGACTGAGCATAACATAGAGTTCTAAGCTTGATTCGGTTATTGCCGGTTTTGCCCTTTTGGCTTATAAAATGAGTTTTACAAATCCTTTTAACCCCAAACCTTTTGCTACTGATTCTAAATGATAAATAAAATGTTTTGAGCCTTCTGGAATAATAAAAATATCAGCTTTCCTTTGAAAACCCAGAAATGGCTCCAAATCGCCTTTTTAAGCGATTTTAACGCATAGTATGTATTAAAACTATTCTAAACATATAAGGTTTGGTGCCTACTGATATATTCAGTAAATTTTTATATTTTAACAGTAAGCAAAAGTTTTAAACTCAGATTCCCAGTTTTGACCTTTTAGGCTTATGTGAAATTACCAAAATGCCCAAACGGTGCATAGTATGGTTATAATTAATAAATTTCACATATATATGATACCCTACTGTTATAACTTATTGAATTAAGTATTTTACTGATTACATCAGACCCGAGACTCAGATTTATATTTAAACTCTTTTATAACCTTTTAAATGACCAAAATACCCCTACGGGGCGTAATTTGAGTTTAAATCCGTTTTGGGCATAACAGAAGATATCTTACTGATGTCACAACATATTAAAAGCATATTAACTTAGGAAACTTGCATATGACTCATTTGGTTACTCGTTACGCACTTTTCGCGTTCGGATCGGCTTGTGTAACTAGTTTGCATATATTAGCCGAAACGGGTCAAACCATATCATTATTGTCTCAAAAACCAGAATGTGTCTAAGTTACCCATATTACACAAGCATACAAGCTTGTCGGTTCAAAACCACATTCTAAACCGGTCTTCTCTTTATCATGCGTTTGAACCGTATCTTCCTTTTGAAAACTAACCGGTCTAAGTCCAAGCTTAATTAAAGACCCGTTAGGATTCTAATAGGTTATTAAAAACCTTCGTTCCAGATTTAGGAGCCCAGTAAAAGCTATCTGTACTTGCTGAATTGATATACGGCTGGGATTGAATTTATATTTAGCTCAGGTAAATACTTTTAACTTATTTTCCCTATACAGGCTTGGGGTACGGTATATACAAATACCGCTTGTTCGGGCATTGAATCTTTAATCGTATGAAGGTTAAACCATTGAGATGTCTCGTTTAAATTGTTTTGTTTGCTTAAAACCTTTGGGGGGTTAATGACCATGTCCCGAATATCCTTGGCATCATTCATGAAATGGCCACGGCCTAAGCACGGGGTGTAGGCGTACACCTGACAGCTGCATATATAAGAACTGGTAATCCCACTTAAAGGAATCAGCCTTGTAGGCATTATACCTGTGGTGTGTCTATTAATCTTTAACCCGGTGTTCAGCCTGGGCTACTGAACGTATAAGAAACATGTAATTCCTTTTACAAGTATTATATACAAATAATTATCCCAAGTTATAAAAAGTTTTGTGCCATGTGCATTCAAATCAATCTTCTATAACATTTTCAAAACGAGTCGGTTAATTGTATTTACCAGTGTAAACTGACGTATTTTCCAAAAAGGCTAAGTGCAGGTACTATAGGCTGGCTACTCCAGGCATCAATAATCAAGTCTCGCAAGCTCTAGATGTTAAAGTCTGTTGAACTATGTTTCATTTTATTTTCGATCCGCCTGTGGATCCTTAACTTTCTGTTTGTAATACTTTGATATTACTTTATATCGGATTGTAATATATTTATCATTTGCTTCCGCTGTGCATTTAATATTGTGTTGTTTGACTATGATGATATCAACTACGTCACGGTACTCCCCACCGGGCCCACCGGTGATACGTGGAAATATCAGGGTGTGACATAAGGGAATGTAAGAGTGATGCGAGTCCTGAGGCTCGTCTTCTTGTTGTGGTCCAAATGAGTTGTGGTATGAGGGCGAAGAGCTAAGCGAGACAGAACGCCTCGCTGGTTCAAGATAGTTTCTCCAATCCTCATGTGGGTTGGAGCTGAAAGATGCAGAGGGTGTTCGCATGTACGAAGGCCCTGCTTCGTGGTCGTTTCTTCCCCTCATTGGGGCTTTGCCTTTTCCTGCTCTCCCTCTTACTCCTGGCGGCATGATCAAATAGTATTCCTGTCAAAACAAGGAAACAAAAAAAATATAAACCAATAAGAGTAGGATTAATCCTAGGTCATTTGCCTAGACTCGAAAGTCAAGGATTGTGCTACTGTGTCATTGAGATTAAACACAAAAGGCTAGTGTTTAATTCACTCAATGTTGGCTCTGATACCAACCTGACACACCCCGATATTTCCACATATTACCGGTGGGCCCGACGGGGAGTATCGTGACGTAGTTGATATCATCACGGTCAAATATACAAAGTTTATTGCATAGCGGAAGTCTTGGTAGAAAATTACTATTACAAACCGATGTAAAGTACGAATAAAATATTATACAGACGGTTGTAAGATAGGATCCACAGACGGATCTAAAATATAATACAAAATATTGTTCAACAGACTTAAGGCATACGAACTTGCAAGATTCTCTATTTACGTACCTGCCACTTAGCCTTTTTGAAAATACGTCAGTTTACACTGGTAAATACAATTAACTGACTCATTTGAAAACATTTATGAAAAATTGATTTAAATGCACAAGGCATAAATATTCTTTTATAACTTGGGACAATTACATAA
This sequence comes from Helianthus tuberosus, assembly GCA_030545235.1. Lineage (NCBI taxonomy): Eukaryota > Viridiplantae > Streptophyta > Magnoliopsida > Asterales > Asteraceae > Helianthus > Helianthus tuberosus. Next base: position 230,444,554 of record CM060423.1, on the reverse strand, counting down.
CGATAATCTTGTATCAAATTCACATGTTTGTCATACATTTAGGGCCGAGATAAAAGCCGGATAAGATTAATCGACACACCACTAATATAATCCCACGGCGATTTATCCTCAACAAGTGGGTATATATTTTACATACGCAACTGTCAGGTGTATGCCTACACCCCGTGCTTAAGTCGTGGTCATTTACAATTTTAAATGAGTTGAGTATATCCAGGACACGGTCGTTAACCCCAAATGTTTATTGTTATCAAGCAACACTGATTAAAACAGGATTATGCCATCTAACCATATTCGATTAAATGATTTTTACACCCGACCAAGCGGTAATATTTTACCGTATCCCAAGTCCGAATAAGGGAAAATAAGTTAAAAGTATTTATCTGAGCTTTAAAATGCAAGTTTTGTATACTCAGTCGTATAATCTACTCAAACAAGTGCAAGTAGCTTTTACCTGGCTCCTAATCTGTAACGAAGGTTATATTAACCTATGAGATTACTAACGGGTCTTATGTAAGTAGTAAACTTAGACCGGTTAGTTTAAGGAAAGGTTTACGGTACAAGACGCTAGATTAAGCGATGACCAGATTGGAATGTAATTTAGACCCGACAAGCATGGAGACTTGTGTTATATGGGTAAACTAAATACATTCTGGAATTTGAAGTTTAAATGATAAGATTTGACCAGTTTCGGCTAATTTATGCAAACTAGTCACATAAAACGCACCGTACGCGTATAAGCATAAACGGGTAGCCGGATGAGTCATATACAAGTTCCATAAGTTATTATGCTTAAAATATGTTGTGATATCAGTAGGATATCAACAATTATGCCCAAAAAGATTTAAAAACCAAATTAAGTCCCGTAAGGGTATTTTGGTCATTTTAAGATTTATAAAAAGGGGTTTTCAAATAAACTGATGTTCTGGTCTATAACATTCTATAAAAACATTTATTTTATGATATTAAATCAGTAAGATATCATACATATGTGTGGTTTACCATTTATGGCCAAACTATGCACCGTAGGGGCATTTTGGTCATTTCACATATGCTTTTAGGGGCAAAATTGGAATTCTAAGTTCATGACTTATACCTACTGTAAAAATATTAAAATTTATTTTTAAATTCAGTAGGTAACAAGTCTTAGGTGTTAAATATGGTTTTAAACCATACTATGCACCTAATTAGCGTAAAAATCGACAATTGACGATATTTACGATGTTTATGTGATCCTAAGATTTTGACCAGCCTTGAATGGTTAAAATATTTTATTTTACATATTAAGTTAGAAGGAAAAGGTTTGGCATGTTAATTATATGCAAATTTCCATTTATTAGCAAAAGGGGCATTATTTTCAATTATATCACTTATACGAGAACTCAATGATATGGTCAGTATCTAATCTAATCTAACCCAACATTCCAAAATTCCCAAAAATTAATATCATAACAGTAGGTAACGAGTTTGGTTCCAACATTTAGGTTTAAGCATGATTTATGCACAAAAGCGTAATTTAATTAATAAAAAGTTCAATTTTACGATATCTCGCATAAATTCGTTTTGAGACCTGAAAATAATGTCCATTTATATTAGACATGTTTATATATCAGTAACTAAGTTATTTACATGCTTACATATTTAAAAACCTGGTTTTTAGATCATAGGGGCATTATGGTCAAAGTTTAAGCATAACAACGGAAACAAGCAATAAACTCAAATTACTAAGGGACCATGTAGTATAACCTCAGAGGGTTATACTAACATCTAATATGGTCACGAAGGAACTTTAATGCATAAATTAATTAAGCTAATTTGGGTCAGAACTGAAAGTCAAAGCAAAAGTCAACTTTTGCGACTTTCGGTTACGAACCGAGCCTAAACTCAGAATTGTCGGGTTGAACATGTCTAGACATGTTCTAATAATATTTACCAAGTTATTAAAGTGACAAATCATGTTTTATAGTTTCTACATCATCATATATGAATTTTATACGAAAACGGACCCCGTTTGACTTTTTATGTTAATTCTTTGACTCGACAATTAACTAAGTAAACGTGGTAATTAGGAGGTGCCCTTTTTAGGGGTTATCACCTAACTAATTACAATCACGTAGCCACTTTCGTTTCGAATAATGGCTGGACCAATAAAGTTTAAACTAAACGCCAAAGCGTATTTTCGACAACTTTGACTTTTGGTCTTTAAATACGTAAAAACCGAACTACTGAGGCTAAGAACACTTACACAATGACTTAGCATGAAATTTGAACTTAGAGGAGGCTCCTTTAGATCCAGGAAGCTCCAGAGAAGAAGTGATGAATGAAAATTTGAAAGTGCAAGTTCAAGTGTGCAAACAAAGCACCTATTTATAGAGAATTTAGGGTCTTGGAGATCATTCCAGCTGTTATTAAGAGTTACCAGATGATCACATGTGTTATTATGTCAGTAAAAACCATCAACACAGTCCCTGGTATCGAGTTTTTGCATGCAAAGGCGGTGGACAGGCCTGCAACATGCAGCTGTCCGTTTTTTTGGTCGCTGGCACCTCTCTCGCAGCCCGCGTAAGAGTTAAGGGGGTGTCTTCGCGCCCCGCGACACTCCCTGTTCCGGTTTCAAAAGTTTCAATAATTGCATTTTCAGTCCCTGGTCCTTATTAACTCCAAATATCGTTCATTTTTAGCACTTTTAACCCCCAAACTTGATTTTTAAGTATCTAGGGACTTATACAAACATTGTTAGGCTTCTGAAAGGTTTCGAGATCACCCGGAAGGTACTAGTTTCTCCTGTTGGCGTTTTTAATCCCTCTTTCTTGAAATCGTGCACAACTTTTAATTAATAATACCGAAACCATATATATTTATCATTTAGCATTCTTGGATATATAATTGGACATTACGAAACTCCGGGATCGTTAAAAGGTCACTCAGAGGTAGGAATTAACATGTTGACACATTTAACCCCTTCATCTTATAAGTTTCACTGTCTGTAAATTTCCGTCCCTAAAAATCGAATTGCCACATGTTTAGGGTTTATGACACGTGTCTTCACTTTATTGGACATGATTTTGCGAGGTGTTACACAGAGAAACAGAAGCTGATGTCTATGGCTTAACTTATAAAAGAGTAACTTATTAAACATGATCAGAAAATTTACTTATAAAATAACAATACATTTTTTTGTAATAAAACAAAGTTTAGCACTGTATAAGTCAATAACTTTATTCATTCTATAAAAAACTCACTTAACCTAGTTCTGATATATAAAAGTTTCAGAAAATATCTGTATTACACATAAATATAGAAAAATTGAAATAAAGTAATGACTTGTTACCTTTAAATAAACTAGAATTTTGGACCCGTGCGTTGCACCAGGACCGCTAAACTGAACAAGAAAATAGATGTGAAAACGTTGAACAACACATGTACGATGCGGCACATTAACCCGTGTGTTGCGGCATGTTGAAATGTGAATATCAAAGCCGAAAGGTAAAACACTATCGTAGAAAAGAATAACTAAGTCGAAACGATAATAGAACTCACGTAAAAAGTAAATAAGAGAAAACAAAAAAAAAACTTTAATGACATGTTCGTATATGCTTAGATGACTAATACATTATTATGCAAAGTGAATTTCGAGGATTGTCCTTTATCTTTATACCCATTTTCAGACGCTGTCATTTATGTTCCAAATTGACGAGTTTTGTCCTTTATGTTTTCATATCATACACGTTTTGTCCTTTAGGCCTAACCCAATTAGTTTTTTCAGTTAAATTTGGTCATGTGCTTTGCACATGAGGACATTTTATGTTTTCATATCATACACGTTTTACCTCTATGTCCTTACCAGCTACAACTGCCAAAGGAAATGGCAAGAAAACATGATGTATTTCATGTATGTAATCTCAAGAAGTGCTTAACAGATGAATCATTAATGGTACCTCTTAAGGACATAGAGGTAAATAAGAAACTTAAGTTTGTAGAGAAACCCCTATAGATTGAAGACAGAAAGATCAAGAATCTCAAACACAAGAGATTAATTCTAGTCAAAGTGAAATGGGATTCCAAGAGAGGACCAGAGTACACCTGGGAGCTTGAGTCAAAGATGCAGAGGAAACATCCACCCCTGTTCCAGTAGACCTCAAGGACCAGTTCTAAAACAAGGTGGGGAGGATATAACAACTCTCCCAAAATTTTTAAAACACCCCTATATGTCCTAAAATACACCCCGTATACGAAAAACGGCCCCGAAATACCTTTATTTTATTAAAAATCAAATAAAATAAGATTTTTGGGGCGCCGGCGGGGCGCGACCCAAGCAACCTAGGTTGTCGCGGGCCGAGACAAGGTGGCCACCAGACGAGCCCCTAGGCCGCCACGTGTCCGATTGTGTGTGAAGGCTAGTGAGTCGACTCAGCTAAGCTAGGCCCTAGCCTACTGCTCTCGCGGGCCGCGTAAGGTGAAGGGATGGGGGTCGCGGGCCGCGAGCTGCCCTCCGATCTGCGATATAAATAGGGGCTCTCGGCTTCATTTCCAAATCGTTCAAAATTCGACTTTCTCTCTCAAATTCTATATAATAGAAATTTTGCTCGGGTATTATACTCACTAATTAGCCAAGCTCTGCCTCGATGTACGTATTATAACCCCTGGTTACGTATTAGTTACGCTGCCCGATTGATCTTGAGCTCCGTAACGCATGTCAAGGCTCTGCCTGACTCAGTCGTTGGAGTTCTGTCTCGGGGATATAACTAATGTAAACTGGGTTATCTTACTAACACGTGTGCATTGTTAAATTTTAATAGATTATAACCAGGAAGTCACCAGGAAAAATCTAAAATAGCAATGTGAGTAATTCCTCTTTTTGTAAACTGTTTTTACAAAACCTCAATTGTTTTAAATTATATTTAACAGTGATTGAGTATTTGTGATTTGACAATTAGTGTCGGTATGTTGGGGTTTTGTATACATAACTTGTTACTACACTATGAGTAGTAGCATGACCACAAGTCAGGATTGACAGTACCGTGGGTGGTAATTGAGTAGATGTAAACAAATGTAATTGCGGATGCCCTCAATGCTGTAAAATGATAAAATTTGTTTTGATTAAACTGGGATTCACTCGCAAGTATTTCTTGCTGATAAAAACTTTTTATACGCGTTTCAGGTAATAAAATATGAAAGCCAAATATAAGCCAGCTGGAGAGCACTGAAGGCTTGGAAAAGTGCCTATAAAAGTTACATAAACAAGAAAGAAGTTTTATTTCAATAAATTAGGGTTTATCCCTATAAACATATTTGTAATGGAAACTTGGGTTTTTCCCATGTATTTATTATAAAAATGTGGTGTTTTACTCTGATAAACTATTTCCTAACTACGGTCCTGATGTAATTTCCGCTGCCAAATTAATAAACACCAATACCACCAGCTCTGAGTATCCCTCGGTAGCCCGCCTCCCGGGGCAGGGGTCGGGGGTCGCGACACAGGGCGTTAAACATTTTGATTTTAAACTCAACTGCTTAATACCCCTAAAACATATCGATTAAAAACTGATTTTCTCAATCCAATCACAATCACAGTTATTTTTTAACATTTTTCCACAACAAATTAAAAAATAAATAAACTCAAAGCGATGGATGGTTTTAAAATGTAGCAATACTTCAGGGTGTTTTAGGTAATTACGTTTTAAATTTGGACCAAACCTGTAAGAAAATTAATATAAACAATGTCCGCAAATTGAAATTTTCTGTTTGTTTATTGAAGACTTGCTTTGATTTCTGCAACGTAATTCAGGTTCTCTCTCTCTCTCTCTCTCTCTCTCGTTCCTGTTTACTCAAATATTAATTTGAGGTTAAATTTCTAATTCGTAGTATATGTATATGTATGTTTCCGTATTCTTCTAGGGTTCTTCGCTAATTCCTGATTTAAGCCCTAATTTGTTGCCAAATTGCTTAAATTAATGTAAAATGCTAACTTATAACGTTTCCAGTCTGATTGCTGCATACGCGTTTATGTAACTGCATTATATTTATTTCAATCAAAGTGGGTTACTGGGTTGGGTAACGGGTCACATGGGTAGAGTTCTATACGGGTTAGAATTGTTATCATAATAATATATATTCTGTTAAAGATATAAAGCAACTTGTTGATTTAGGAGGTTTTTAAGAATTTAAAATTACTTTGGATGACTTTTTGACCCCTTATACTTGTTTCCTTTGTAGCCAAGTTGTAAATTGTCTCCCATTCGACACTTCTAATATCACAAACATATCCTGATTTCACATTTCTTATATGTGTGTATGCAATAGTGCAGTATATGTATATATTCTCTGGTCATTGGAAGAGTCAACTCAGAGAAGAGAAAGACTAAAAGCTATGCGATTGGAAGCTTCAAAGGAGGTTGCAACTCATAATAAAGATCATTCAGCTGTTAGTCTCGCAAACCCGTTACTTGAATCCACAACTAACTCTGAAACTGAGGTGCAGACGACTTCTCGAAGCTTTAGTTGTTACACCAACCCAATGGCTGCGTATTCTCCTGGCAACAAGCAGAGGATATCACAGAATATTTCATCCACTCCAAGTAATACCATATGACCTTATTGTTATCACATAGTTTTGAATTTCTTATGTGCTAATTCGTTGGTGTTCTATATATATTCTTGATTTCACCATTTGAACGTGAAAGTTTACATCTCTGCGTGACTTGTTGGGGCTTAAACGGATAATCATTGAATCTGTGTTTAGTTAATTGACCTTTTAAGATGATTGGATTGGAGGCAAATAACTTTTGAGAGATTGTAACTAAACAAGTATTATAAATTGCGAATTGATGCTATGTTTTTATATATGTAGCAAGTCTAAACAGGTCAATTTTACTAACCATTTTAGTCAAATTATATTACTGCAGTAATATTCTTAATTTTTGAGTGATTGACTTAGGAGGTTTTATGAATTACAAATACACTTTGAGCAACTTTCAGCTTGTTTGACCCGTTCCCTTTTAAGCCATCTAAAATACATTGTTTTACTCATTTATAACTGGAATTGACCCAGTCAGTAAATGGGTTGAAATTGCCACTTCTTATGCATACAACAGTAGTTTGATTTTCTTTATATTCATTTTTCTTATGTTTTCGGCAAGCATTAAACTCCCTTTCTTATTAATTTACATAAATATTTTTTGGTTCAACAGGCTTGCGGACCGACGAAATGTTTACCTCACCTTCCCTTCAACCCCATATAAACCAATCGCCAAATCCGCAAATGCAACAACCACCGGAATATTATGCAAGTTCTAATCATGCTTATTCATCTAACCCCCCACAAAGTAGCTCTTTACCGAACCCGAGTTGGAGGGGCAATAGTCCTCACCCTAGAGGTTACTATAGCTCACCAGGTGTCGGTTTTCCTAGCCCACAAACCCACTTCACCAGTGGTCCAAGATATGGGAGAGGGAGAGGCCGTGGGTCAGGACAGGGTGGAGGGCGAGGGCGGGGCCATAATCATGTATCGGCAGAAGAACAACAGCCCGATTGTTTCTTCAACAAGTCAATGTTGGAAGACCCTTGGAAGTTTCTAGAACCAGTAATTTGGAAGTCACTCAAAAAGCAGTGGCTTCCACCTTCTCTTAATGCGAAAAAACCTTGAGTTTCAGAATCTCAAAGACAGTCTAGTTCACAACCTAGCCTTGCTAACGAAGCTGTAGAGGATGTACCCGATGTGGAATAATTTTTATAAGGTTTTGTTTGGATTTGTTTATGGAGGATGATGTGATGTGCAGACTTTGAATTACAAATCATAGTCTAGGCCTTCTCACCACGGATCCTACGTGCAAGCTGGATATCCTTAGGCTTGATCGATACTTGTTTAGCATGAATCACACACATATTAGTGTCCATGCTTCAGCAGCCTCCTGGAGAGCAGCTACAGCGGAGCTCGGAAATTGTAGATCTGTTTTGAAATCCTGTGAGCGATTTCTCTCACGAGCCTCTGGAACCGAAGTTTCATAAGCTCAGTACTCTTCTGATACTTCTGGTATCTCTCTAGGCCTGAATCTTTGTGGCTTCTTTACACCTCGGGTGACGGAGCAGACTTCCTTAATGGTCATTTTTGCACATTATATCTGTGTGTACCTTCCAGTTGAATATAAAGTTTTAGATGAATCTTTCTACACAACCATTTTGTAATATTATTGTGAATACCGAAAATGTTGGTGTTAAAGCTGTACCATATGAGTACCAAGATTGAATGTGTATGGTACTTGGGGTTTATCTGAAAGCATTAGTGCACATGTTATAATTAAAGACTCTGATTTTCTTATTTTTCTTGTTCATGATGAACACTTCAATTTGAATGTTTGACTTCCTCACGTTTAAGCTATGAGTGTGTAATAAGGTATCAAATGTAAAATATATGTATCGCCACTACAAGCAAACAATCAATCATGCCGTGTGTAATGTGTAATAAGATATAAAATTTATATAGTTATTCCGTGTAAAGACATGCATGACCGATATATATTATCATTTTATTGCGAAAGGGTCTTAGACCGCTAGGTTACTTTAATTTTATCTATGTTTTTTCCTAAAGTTAAATGTCATTTTAGTCCCTATGGTTTGGGCCATTTTACCAGTTTGGTCCAAAGGTTTGAAACGTTGCCATTTTAGTCCAAACAGTTTCAAGCGTTGTCATTTTAGTCCACTGGGTTAACTTCGTCAATTTATTTTTTGTTAGCTAGAAGGGTAATTCGATCATTTTATATGGTCGAGTTGCCCTTCTAGTTTACAAAATTACATATAAAATGACCGAAATGCCTTTCTAGTTAACAGAATAAATGGATGAATTTAACCGAGTGGACTAAAATGACAACATTTGAAACTATTTGGACTAAAATGACAACTTTTCAAATCTTTGAACTAAACTAGCAAAATGGCCCAAACCAAGGGACTAAAATGGCATTTAACTCTTTTTCCTAATTGTAACTATTTGGTTAAACAACATAGTTACACCGATCTATACAAATCATAATCTCATGTTCAATAAAACAGTTTAACTAGATCATTTGGCTAGTCCCATTAGTAAAAGCATTTGATGCATAAAAAAAGAATATTTAGATTATCAAACATGCATTTTGAAGACCACTTGCCTGACACAAGCTGCTATTTTATTTAGCTAATCACGTTGGTTAATTAGCGGGGTGTTATAAAAGAAAAAAAAACAAAAAAAAAGCCATACAAACATACCTTTTTAATGATTTTCACAATAGTTTGAGTGTTCGACTTACTCTCTTTCAGTTTACATAGGTTATAAAATTATATAATTATTATATGTGTACTTTAGATATGCATGAGCCATATAGTTTATCATGCCATCTTGAAAGATCTTAGAAATTTTGGTTACTTACATATGATTGTCTATTATTTCTCATCATAACTCTTTTTTAAGACACGTATAATTACATCAATATATACAAAGGGAAACTCTCAGATTTAACAACACAATTTAACTATATATTTAGTTTGCACGTTAATGAAATTATTTATCAAAAAAATTAATAACTAGATCTAACAAATACGCAGATCAGTTAGTTATGTAGTGGCCCAGTCCTTTTTTACCTTTCTCTTTGTGAGTGGGCTTCAGCCCAGCAGGATAAAACCAAGACTGGGCCTTATCGTCTCCGACTAATTGCTGCATTCGCGTTTAGGTAATTATTATTGCAGTATTTAGTATGTGTAATATTGAAAGAATGATAGGGATGTAGATATTAATAAAAGGATAAGGATCAAATAGGAAATTTATTTTGGCTAGGAAGGATAAGAAGCAATAAGATTATGACATGTGGCAAAATTTAAAATAAAGAGAAAGGGTATTTTAGTCAATCGTATCATTTCTTCTTCCTTCTTCTCCCCAGTAACTTCAAAACCCACCATTTTCAAAACCCACCATCTTCAACCTTTTCTTCACTTACTATCTCAATATTCACTACATTATAGTGCGATTTTCGTCACCAATCAATGATTCAAACACCCGATCAACGTGTTCTTCAGCTTTTTTGAAGAAAACCCAGTTTAATTTCATATAAGATCTTGTTTTTTCCCGTGATTTTGAAGATAATCACTTGATCCGTTCGATTCGATCGCTGATAAGTGTTTCTATCATTCAATTTTCGTCAAACCTTGAAGAAATCGACTTCGATCCATGTAAGAAATTATTTAATTTCATTTTTACGATCTGGGTTTTTGATTTAGTCATTGCGTTTTACGATCTTGGCGGGGGTCCGGGGGCAGCGCCCTAGTAGCAGGGTCCAAGGGGCGGCAGCCCCTGGCGGGGTCCAAGGGGCAGAGCCCCTGGCTGGAAAACTGCTTTAATAAAAATGCATCAGAAAATTTAATTTTCTGTAAATTGCTTCTGGAAAACTGCATTCGTAGACAGTTTTTGATCTACTTCCTGGTTCAGACAATTCACAGACAAAACTATTGTCCTGGTTCAATGCGTTTTAGAGAGAACACTTTCTTTGGTGTTTTTAGGCCATTGCGTTTTAGAACTAAGATATTTTTATGTGTTTTCTGGCCATTGCGTTTTAGAAAAACACATTTTTGAAGTGTTTTTACTCATTGCGTTTTAGGTAAAACACATTTTTAGGTGTTTTCAGTCCATTACGTTTTAGAGAGAGCACTTTCTTTTGTTTTTTTAGGCCATTGCGTTTTAGAAAGGAGACATTTTTAAGTGTTTTCTGGCCATTGCGTTTTATAAATAAGACATTTCTTTGTGTTTTTGGTGCATTGCGTTTTAGGTAAAACACATTTTTATGTGTTTTCAGTCCATTGCGTTTTAGAAAACAGACATTTTAAGTGTTTTCTGGCCATTGTGTTTTAGAAATAAGACATTTCTTTGTGTTTTTGGTGCATTGCGTTTTAGGTAAAACACATTTTTATGTGTTTCCAGTCCATTGCGTTTTAAAAAGTACACTTTCTTTTGTGTTTTTAGGCTATTGCGTTTTAGAAATAAGACATTTCTTTGTGTTTTCTGGCCATTGCATTTTACAAATAAGACATTTCTTTGTGTTTTTGGTGCATTGCGTTTTAGAAAAATGTCATTTTTAGGTTTTTTTTCCATTGCGTTTTATGCAACTGGGTTTTTCCATTGCGTTTTACGCAATTGGGTTTTCGAAATTTTTTTCGAAAATATAGCAATAGTACACTCGTTTTAAAGATAAAAAACGCTCGTATTTTTGGTGCAATTTTTATAAAAAAATAATGTCGTATGAAAGAGTTATTAACGTTTAAAAGATGGGGGGGAATTTGAGGAGAGAGAAACTATTGCCTTGGATTGACTAGAATGCCCCTAGACAAACCCAGGCACCTCCTTTTTTTCCTTCAATTTCACTCATTTAATCTTAGCAATTGATTAAATAAATGGATGGTCAAGATTACTTTCTAGGCTTCCTACCCAAAAAAACTTCCTATTATATGCTAACCCATTAATAAAATTCATATTTGTTTATTGATGTTCTTGGTCCTCTTGGTCAACATATTTTAACAATTCTTTTGTTTGGGAATAGGTAAAGTGTAGGTATATATAGCTGTCACCTAGCTACATAACAACAAATTAGTTTCTACTTTTTTTATTAAATTTCATGGACTATATTTATAATTAAAGTCAAGTTGTCAATGGTTAAAGAAATCATTTTTTTTTCTTTTTAAACGGCAACTTCCATTAAAACGAACCAAAGAGGCCAACCAGAGTTAACAAGAAACTAACATGGAGATGCTACAAAACACAGAAAGAAATCGTTTTATTGCTGTGTTACACCCATGGTCCGATGAAAGAAATTGTTTATTGAGCTTGAATGAAAATAAACTAATATGAAGTTTGTATGACTAGAAAACTTGACCATTCATTTTATTGATTTAATTTATTATAAGCGAACACAATAGTATAGTTTTACCACCCCCTTGATACATATTACAAAGGTAACCAATTTGAAAGGCCAACGCCCACTAGGAAACAAAGCATCAACGCTTGAACAATGTGTGATTAACCGATGTTTTAACAATGTGAGATAAGATAGCTGAATTCTCAAATCGGTGACCGGTTGGACGTCATGAGATGACTCAATAAGTTAACAATGATATATACATAGGTAGGCAGGTAAGGTGATTGACGTTACTCTATTAAATGATGATTTCAGGTAGGCTCATCCTTTGGTTCAATATAAGTGAGAGCAATGATGGTATTAAAATCTCCATTAATAATCATTTATGACACTAGCTAATATATAAAATATTCTTAATAAATCAAAGTTCTTAAATCGTTAATTTTGTAATTTTATTTAAACATCCTATATAAAAAAGTCCATTGTTATAAAAACTCTTATACTGACTTTGACTTTTTTCAACTTGTTTTACTGCTTTCATGCTATTGGTTCAATCGACTTCATTTTTTTCTTCATGACTTGGTGTGTATGTAGTGTCGATTTTTAATAAAATCAGAAAATTGATCATGTGTATTCCTGAGCTTCTTTTGTAAACTAGATCGACATTCATGTCGTAGTATCCAGTAGATCGTTTTTCATGTCTAAATTGGGGATGAGTGCTAAATTAGGGTTCTTGAACCTAAAAGGCGAGGTTTTCCATTTAATTGATTCAAAGAAAAAGAAGTTTGTAAATAACAGGTTATATGGATGTTGATATATACCTAGACTCATATTTATATATGTATAAATTTCGCATACCCTTGAACGAACGAGTGACCCACTAACCTGTTTCTTTTTCAGGAAAGTTTATGAGCGTTTATTAACTAATAATGTTATTTGTTCATAAAGTAGAACTTTAGTTTGATGGCTGTGTATAGCTTTGTATGTTGCATCATAATGTACTATGCAGATTGCTATTGAAAATGGTCTGACTATATCTTTGGGATTCCTTTGGATCTTTTAGGCTGCTAATGCTCATTTAGTTGTTAGATTACTTTTTACTATTTATTTTGTTAATATAAAACGCCTTAATAATTTTGTGTCCTAGGTTACATTTCTAATATCGCTAGCTTTTACATGACCGCTCACTCTCTGTGTGTATAGGGATCCGGATGGGGAAAACGGTCAATTCATCAGCCAACATCCGATTGAAAACAGGGTACTCTGTTTTGATCACTGGAGCAGCTAGTTTCGTCGGAACCCACATCAGCGCCATCTTGAAAAGCCATGATGACTGCGTTTTAGGGTTAGACAATTTTGACAATTATTACGATCCTACCCTCAAAGGGCTTGTCAAGTTTTGTTGGAAAAAAGTGGGGGGAAGGGGACATAAACGACACCATTTTGCTGAACAAACTCTTTGACGTTGTACATTTTACTCATACGCAATGCAATTGCCGGTTTTGTTAATGTTCTTGAAGTATGCAAAAATGCAAATTCACAGCCTGCAATTGTTTGGGCATCTTCTAGTTCTGTTTATGGGTGAAATACAAAGGTACCCTTTTCGGAAAAAGACTGAACTGATCAACCCACGAGTCTATACATCGCAACGAAGAAAGCGGGAGAAGAAATCGCGCATATGTATAATCATATTTACGGGTTGTCTTTAATGGGTTTGAGGTTCTTTACGGTTTATGGACCGTGGGGTAGACCGGACATGGCTGACTTTTTCTTCACTAAAGATATCTTGAAACGAAAACCGATTCCCATTTTTGAGTCAGGTACTCACTGGACCATTGCGTGTGATTTTACGTATATTGATGATGTTGTAGAGGGTTGTTTAGGTGCTTTAGACACTACTGAAAAGAGTACAGGAAGTGGTGGGAAGAAAAAAAGGGGCTGCACAGCTTAGAATTTTCAAATTTAGGGAATATTTCTCCTGTACCTGTTTCGGATCTTGTTAGTATTTTGGAGAAGTTATTGAAAGTGAAAGCGAAACGACGTGTGATGAACTTGCCTAGAAATGGTGATGTCCCGTCACTCATGCGAATATTAGATTGGTGCAAAGGGAGTTTGGGTATAAACCGATGACAGATCTTCAAACGGGGTTGAAGAAGTTTGTTAGATGGTACCAGAAGTATTATGGTCCGGGGAAGAAGAGTGATCATTGATGTGAAAAGCGGTAAACTTGTTCTTGAATTTTTGTCCCTTTTGATATACTCAGCATGACTTTTTTGTTAAATTTGCACTTTTTGAAAACAAGTGGTTGGTATATGATGTTGCATCAAGTAAGGAGGAAATGGAGATCTCACACGGTGAACAAGTTTTTGGGGTCCATCGGGGTCTTCATTTGAGAACTTTGTGTTCCTGTTAACTCGCGCAAATGTAATTTATTGTAGTAGCATTATTGTAGGATTCGTGACTAATAGAGCAAAATTTATTTGGTTGGACTTTTGTATCATTTCATGGCATTTAAATTATTAGAACACATTAGTTTAAATGTTATCATGTTTTATTTTGTAATTTCTTGATTGGAGTTTGACTTTCTCTATTTTCTTCTAGGGTAAATTACATTTTTCGTCCTTTATGTTTGTACCGAATTGCAATGGATGCCCTTTAACTTTAATAATTACAGTCACAATCCTTTATTTGTAAAACTCATAACACTTTACGTCCTTTGACAATAACCTAGTTAATTTTTCTAGTTAAATCAAGTAACATGCATCTCACATGAGGGCAAATTAGTCCTTTCACCCAAAAGCACCCCTGCCACCACTACCCACCACTGTCTCTCTCTACCCACAACTCCCACTTCTACCAGAACCCACCCTCACCACCACAACTACCACTTCTACCAAAACCCACCCTCACCATATCAGAATCTTCGTGTTTATCAGAAGCCATTAACAATTCAAACCAAAGAAATATAATAAACTGGCTGGATAGCGGTGCATTATCATTATTAAGCAAATATATTTCATTACTAGATCAATATAAATGTTAACAGAAACATTCATCTGTAACAAAATCCAAAAGTTGAAGCTTACAATGGGTTGAGAAAATTCGTAATTTAGATGTATACATTACTAATAAATTGAAATCCCCATTACTGATGCATACATCGGTGTCTCTGTTTCTGCAATTCCCATTTTAAGCGAGACGAACCCAATCAAATTAACCCCAACTATCAAACTTCTGATGCGAATTTCCGGCCAACATTAACTCGAAACCTGCAACTCTACACAAACAACTCTCTGTCTCTCTCTCTCTCTCTACATTCCTGAATCCTTAAATAAAAATCATCTAAACTCACTATCCCCTCAACTCTCTATCTCTCTCTCTCTCTACATTCCTGAATTATCAACAACACCAGCCATCATCACTGTCACCATCATTTTTTGCAAACCACTATCGCCCCCACCCTTTAAACCCTAGATTCTAAGTCATCGGAGATAAAGAACTTGAAATGGAAGATATCGGCGGTGGTTATCCTAAGCCGCCGGAGATAAAGAACTTGAAATTGAAGAGTCCGGCGAGGCATTTCTGACGAGAGTTAGGGTTAGGGTTTTGAGATTGGTGAAGAGGTAAGAAGTTGAAGAGAGAGAAGTGGTCTGGACAGGATGATTGAGAGAGATGATAACTAAGAAGAGACAGCGGAGATGGAGCGGAGGAGGTCACCGGAGAAGACGGTGTTTCCGGCGGAGGAGACGGAGAGAGAAGAGAGGGAGGTGTGGTAAGAGAGGAAGAGGAGAGAGAGGGTAGGGATGGGTGGTTAGGTGAGAGACGGAAGGAGAGGGAGGAGAGATATTTATATTTGATTTTATTTTTTTATTTATACTATAAATAATTAAGTAGAAAGACCAAACTGTCCTTAAGTGAATAATTTAACTGAAAATTTTAACCTTGTTAGTGCTAAAGGACGAAAGATGTACAGAGTTTTCCAAATAAAGGATTGTGACTGTAATTATTGAAGTTAAAGGCTATCCATTGTAATACGATACAAACATAAAGGACGAAAAGTGTAATTTACCCTTTTTTATATTTGTTGATATGAATTTGGTTTTTGTGATCCCTTGAGGATAATTTTTCTGTTTGTTTAGCTTTTATTGGGGCTCTTAATGGTTGATATATCTTACTAGTTCAACACTTAATGGTTCAGACTGTTTGTTTCGCGAATGGTTAAACATTATACCGAGTCTGAATGGTTAAGACCTCTAATCTAAATTGATCAGACATTTGTCTCTGAACGGTTAAACATTATACTGGCTCTTAATGATTCAAACCTCTTACTGGTTCATCACTTAATGATTCAATACATCATGTAAAAATAGTCACAAATTACAATTGAAATTACAGATGATTTCCTGTGAAGTTTGCACACATAAGTTCATGCACTGAATTCACATTCAACTACTTGGCATAATAAGCTATGGGGTTGAAGTGATAATAAATTGAATGAAGACTCGTATTTTTGTTGTATAATGTTGAGGTGTACGAAATTGACAAGTGAAAATTACGTATAACATCCTCTCCAAAGATTGTCTTCGTCGCTAACACGTGGCATCTCTTCTTAATTAGCGAGACTTCATCGAACCTCACTAGAGGTGACTTGCTTCAGTGGTAAGTTCCTTTAATCTTCATCAGATGGTAACTTGACATCATAGGCTAGTTCCATAATCCTCATTAATGGTAACTTGCCATTAGAGGCAAAATTCCATTAATTCCAATAAGAGGTATGTAACTTAGACCATGAACGACAAGTGCCATCAGACACGCAACTTGTAACCGCTCCAAGGGTTCCTTGAAGTTATCAGCCTAAAAAACAATGAATAAATATCTAGTTAAAGAATCCAGCCAATTTTTAAAACAGACGAAATTAATTAAAACTGCTAAAATTGTGGAAAACCTTGACTTCGAAATTCGAGCTCTAGATGTCGAAATTGGGTGCCGACAGTCGGGAAAACCCACCTATAGCATTTGTCCAAGCATGTGGCTTGTTGAGACGTGTAAGTATATGATGCATCCTGGAAGTGATAAGATGTATCGGGACTTAAGAAAGAATTTCTGGTGGATAGGAATGAAAAAGGATGTAGCAGCATATGTTGCAAAGTGTCTAACTTGTTCACAAGTTAAAGCTGAACATCAGAAACCCTCAGGTTTATTGCAACAATTAGAAATGCTAGTTGTCAAAAGCGCAAAAGGCGCGCACCTAGGCGCTCGGGCGCAGCGAGGCGCGCCTATAGCGTCCGGTGGTAGCTTAGGCGCACAAATGGGCTTTTTTTGTAAAAACGGTGCTCAGGCGCACAAGGCGCGCGCCTAGGCGCTCGGGCGCAGCAAGGCGAGTTGAGGTTGAATATCCAATTGATGTTGATGGAAGTTCTGATGACTTTGATGATGGTCTTGATGATGAACTTTAAGTTTAAATGTTTTAGTAACCGCAAACGTTTGTATAGTCCTAGTAACTTTTGGTATTACTACGTGTGTATAAGTCCTAAACTTTTGCTACTAACTATTAGCTACATGATCTTAAATGGCATATATAATAGTTTTTTTTTTTAATTTTATATGTGGAATCTTATTTATTTTCAAAGCATAACATATTTTTTTTTCTCTATGTGCGCTTTTCTTAAAAAAGCCCACGTTTTTTTTTGCGCCTTGCGCCTAGGCTCCGGGCGAGACCGATGCGCCTCGCCTGCGCCTTGCGTCTTTGACAACATAGCGCAAACCCACTTCACCAGTGGTCCAAGATATGGGAGAGGGAGAGGCCGTGGGTCGGGACAGGGTGGAGGGCGAGGGTGGGGCCATAATCATGTATCAGCAGAAGAACAACGGCCTAATTGTTTCTTCAACAAGTCAATGTTGGAAGACCCTTGGAAGTCACTAGAACCAGTAATTTGGAAGTCACTCAAAAAGCAGTGGCTTCCACCTTCTCTTAATGCGAAAAAACCTAGAGTTTCAGAATCTCAAAGACAGTCTAGTTCACAACCTAGCCTTGCTGAAATATTGGCTGCATCTTTTAATGAAGCTGAATGATTTTTCTAAGGTTTTGTTTGGATTTGTTTATGGAGGATGACGTGATGTGCAGACTTTGAATTACAAATCATAGTCTAGGCCCTCTCACCACGGATCCTACGTGCAAGCTGGATATCCTAAGGCTTGATTGTTACTCGTTTAGCATGAATCACGCACAGATTAGTATCCACACTTCAGCAGCCTCCTGGAGAGCAGCTACAGCGAGCTCGGAAATCGTAAATCTGTTTTGAAATCTTGTGAGCGATTTCTCTCAGGAGCCTCTGGAACCGAAGTTTCATAAGCTCAGTACTCTTCTGATACTTCTGGTATCTCTCTAGGCCTGAATCTTTGTGTGGCTTCTTTACACCTCCGGTGACGGAGCAGACTTCCATAATAGTCATTTTTCCACATTATATCTGTGTGTAGCTTCCCGTTGAATATAAAGTTTTAGATGAATCTTTCTACACAACCATTTTGTAATAGTACTGTGAATACCGAAAATGTTGGTGTTAAAGTTGTACCGTATGAGTACCAAGATTGAATGTGTATGGTACTTGGGGTTTATCTGAAAGCATTAGTGCACATGTTATAATTAAAGACAGTGATTTTCTTATTTTTCTTGTTCGTGATGAACACTTCAATTTGAATGTTTGACTTCCTCACGTTTAAGCTATGAGTGTGTAATAAGGTATCAAATGTAAAATATATGTATCGCCACTACAATCAAACAATCAATCATGCCGTGTGTAATGTGTAATAAGATATAAAATTTATATAGTTATTCCGTGTAAAGACATGCATGACCGATATATATTATCATTTTATTGCGAACAGGTCTTAGACCGCTAGGTTACTTTAATTTTATCTATGTTTTTTCCTAAAGTTAAATGTCATTTTAGTCCCTATGGTTTGGGCCATTTTACCAGTTTAGTCCAAAGGTTTGAAACTTTGCCATTTTAGTCCAAACAGTTTCAAGCGTTGTCATTTTAGTCCACTGGGTTAACTTCGTCAATTTTTTTTTGTTAGCTAGAAGGGTAATTCGATCATTTTATATGGTCGAGTTGCCCTTCTAGTTTACAAAATTACATATAAAATGACCGAAATGCCTTTCTAGTTAACAGAGTAAAGGGATGAATTTAACCGAGATGACTAAAATAACAACATTTGAAACTATTTGGACTAAAATGGCAACTTTTCAAATCTTTGAACTAAATTAGCAAAATGGCCCAAAACAAGGGACTAAAATGGCATTTAACTCTTTTTCCTAATTGTAACTATTTGGTTAAACAACATAGTTACACCGATCTATACAAATCATAATCTCATGTTCAATAAAACAGTTTAACTAGATCATTTGGCTAGTCCCATTAGTAAAAGCATTTGATGCATAAAAAAAGAATATTTAGATTATCAAACATGCATTTTGAAGACCACTTGCCCGACACAAGCTGCTATTTTATTTAGCTAATCACGTTGGTTAATTAGCGGGGTGATGTAAAAGAAAAAAAAAACAAAAAAAAGCCATACAAACATACCTTTTTAATGACTTTCACAATAGTTTGAGTGTTCGACTTACTCTCTTTCAGTTTACATAGGTTATAAAATTATATAATTATTATATGTGTACTTTAGATATGCATGAGCCATATAGTTTATCATGCCATCTTGAAAGATTTTAGAAATTTTGGTTACTTACATATGATTGTCTATTATTTCTCATCATAACTCTTTTGTAAGACACGTATAATTACATCAATATATACAAAGGGAAACTCTCAGATTTAACAACACAATTTAACTATATATTTTAGTTTGCACGTTAATGAAATTATTTATCAAAAAAATTAATAACTAGATCTAACAAATACGCAGATCAGTTAGTTATGTAGTGGCCCAGTCCTTTTCTACTTTTCTCTTTGTGAGTGGGCTTCAGCCCAGCAGGATAAAACCAAGACTGGGCCTTATCGTCTCCGACTAATTGCTGCATTCGCGTTTAGGTAATTATTATTGCAGTATTTAGTATGTGTAATATTGAAAGAATGATAGGGATGTAGATATTAATAAAAGGATAAAGATCAAATAGGAAATTTATTTTGGCTAGGAAGGATAAGAAGCAATAAGATTATGACATATGACAAAATTTAAAATAAAGAGAAAGGGTATTTTAGTCAATCGTATCATTTCTTCTTCCTTCTTCTCCCCAGTAACTTAAAAACCCACCATTTTCAAAACCCACCATCTTCAACCTTTTCTTCACTTACTATCTCAATAATCACTACATTATAGTGCGATTTTTGTCACCAATCAATGATTCAAACACCCGATCAACGTGTTCTTTAGCTTTTTGAAGAAAACCCAGTTTAATTTCATATAAAATCTTGTTTTTTCCCGTGATTTTGAAGATAATCACTCGATCCGTTCGATTCGATCGCTGATAAGTGTTTCTATCATTCAAATTTCGTCAATCCTTGAAGAAATCGACTTCGATCGATGTAAGAAATTATTTAATTTCATTTTTACGATCTGGGTTTTTGATTTAGTCATTGCGTTTTACGATCTTGGCGGGGTCCGGGGGCAACGCCCCTGGTACCAGGGTCCAAGGGGCGGCAGCCCCTGGCTCGAAAATTGCATTAATAAAAATGCATCAGAAATTTTAATTTTCTGTAAATTGCTTCTGGAAAACTGCATTCGTAGACAGTTTTTGATCTCCTACTTCCTGGTTCAGACAATTCACAGACAAAACTATTGTCCTGGTTCAATGCGTTTTAGAGAGAACACTTTCTTTGGTGTTTTTAGGCCATTGCGTTTTAGAACTAAGATATTTTTATGTGTTTTCTGGCCATTGCGTTTTAGAAAAACACATTTTTGAAGTGTTTTTACTCATTGCGTTTTAGGTAAAACGCATTTTTAGGTGTTTTCAGTCCATTGCGTTTTAGAGAGAACACTTTCTTTTGTTTTTTTAGGCCATTGCGTTTTAGAAAGGAGACATTTTTAAGTGTTTTCTGGCCATTGCGTTTTATAAATAAGACATTTCTTTGTGTTTTTTGTGCATTGCGTTTTAGGTAAAACACATTTTTATGTGTTTTCAGTCCATTGCGTTTTAGAAAACAGACATTTTAAGTGTTTTCTGGCCATTGTGTTTTAGAAATAAAACATTTCTTTGTGTTTTTTGTGCATTGCGTTTTAGGTAAAACACATTTTTATGTGTTTTCAGTCCATTGCGTCTTAGAAAGTACACTTTCTTTTGTGTTTTTTAGGCTATTGCGTTTTAGAAATAAGACATTTCTTTGTGTTTTCTGGCCATTGCATTTTACAAATAAGACATTTCTTTGTGTTTTTGGTGCATTGCGTTTTAGAAAAATGTCATTTTTAGGTTTCTTTTTCCATTGCGTTTTACGCAACTGTGTTTTTTCCATTGCGTTTTACGCAATTGGGGTTTCGAAATTTTTTTTCGAAAATATAGCAATAGTACACTCGTTTTAAAGATAAAAAACGCTCGTTTTTTGTGCAATTTTTATAAAAAAATAATGTCGTATGAAAGAGTTATTAACGTTTAAAAGATTAGGGGGGGGGGGGGAATTTGAGGAGAGAGAAACTATTGCCTTGGATTAACTAGAATGCCCCTAGACAAACCCAGGCACCTCCTTTTTTTTCCTTCAATTTCACTCATTTAATCTTAGCAATTGATTAAATAAATGGATGATCAAGATTACTTCCTAGGCTTCCTACCCAAATAAACTTCCTATTATATCCTAACTCATTAATAAAATTCATATTTGTTTATGGAGGATGTTCTTGGTCCTCTTGGTCAACATATTTTAACAATTCTTTTGTTTGGGAGTAGGTAAAGTATAGGTATATATAGCTGTCACCTAGCTACATAACAACAAATTGGTTTGTACTTTTTTTATTAAATTTCATGGACTATATTTATAATTAAAGTCAAGTTGTCAATGGTTAAAGAAATCGTTTTTTTTTTCTTCTTTTTAAACGGCAACTTCCATTAAAACGAACCAAAGAGGCCAACCAGAGTTAACAAGAAACTAACATGGAGATGCTACAAAACACAGAAAGAAATCGTTTTATTGCTGTGTTACACCCATGGTCTGATGAAAGAAATTGTTTATTGAGCTTGAATGAAAATTAACTACTATGAAGTTTGTATGACTAGAAAACTTGACCATTCATTTTATTGATTTAATTTAGTGTAAACGAACACAATAGTATAGTTATACGGTAACCAATTTGAAAGGTAAACGCCCACTAGGAAACAAAGCAGCAAAGCTTGAACAATGTGTGATTTACCGATGTTTTAATAATGTGACATCTGATAGCTGAAAGTTTGACTCCATGTTTTGACAATATATTCTCAAATCGGTGACCGGTTGGACGTCATGAGATGACTCAATAAGTTAACAATGATATACACATAGGCAGGTAAGGTGATTGACGTTGCTCTATTAAATGATGATTTCATATAGGCTCAACCTTTGGTTCAATATAAGTGAGAGTAACAATGGTATTAAAATCTCCATTAATAATGATTTATGACAATAACGAATATATAAAATATATTCTTAATATACCAAAGTGCTTAAATCATTAATTTTGTAATTTTATTTAAACATCCTATATAAAAGTCCATTGTCAGTTAACTTGTTGTAGCAATAATCAACGTGTTTATCGGCTGAAAACGGGAAATTAAGTGGCCATTTGCCTATGATAGATAGTTGTTGTTGGGCTCAAACCAGCAGCCCAAATGCAGTACATATTTTTAAGAGTAAACTGCAATTTTACACCCTGAGGTTAGGGGTCATTGGCACTCCTACCCCCCTAAGGAAATAATTGCAAAATTACACCCCACTGTTAACCCTTATGTCGCACTTTTACCCCCCGGACCAAGATGCCAATTATTTCCTTAGGGGGGGTAGGAGTGCCAATGACCCCTAACCTCAGGGTGTAAAATTGCAGTTTACTCTATTTTTAAAAACAATCACAGTCACAGCGGGCCAGTTGCAATTGTTCTTCACATCAGGTGCGTGCGTTCGAACCACCACTTTTCCCCATAATCACGCTCCCAAAAAGTCATTTATGCCTCTGTTTTAGTTGCTGTTTTGATTTCAATCGTTGCCCCCTTTGTGGGTTTGTTTTTTATTGTAAAATTCTGCTATTTGTTACTAGTGTTTTCTTGTTCGTGTTTTTTTTGCGGTTGATTTATGAACTAGAGGGTTTTTTGTGTTCGGTCTGTAGGGTTTTTTACGCAGATGTGAAATTGGTAATGTATGTTGCGCTCTTGTATGTTTGTTGGTTTTGTTTTTGCTTGTTTTGGAAGGGATTTTAGCTATTGAGTTGGCATGCACACCAGGTGTTTGGTTTAATGCCTCAATGAAAGATGCCTCTTTTTGTTACAATTTTTTAAATGACTTTGTTTTCAGTGTGTAACTATGTGGCGTTTTGGAGCGGATCTCAGGTTGTTAATTTGTTTAGAACATCAGATGATGGCTTTGGGTATTTTGTTCTAGTCATATCTAAATCATAGATGTAATTGAACACTTGGCAAAATGAATGAAGAGACGAAAGTAACACCAGTGGTTTCAATATGTTGGGGATAACTAAGGTTTTGTGAAATGAGTGTACTTGATCATACATTTGATTTTAGTTTCATTCTGGCTCAATCCAGTCGAATGCTTTTGGACCATTTGCATTTCAACTGATATTCATGGAAAGAATCAGTTGTCCTTTTTCACCTTTTACTCCAATAATGTATCATAAAAAGCTCTTATGAATGGTACTGGTGTTAAGAGTAAGGGCTTATAACAATAATGACATTGCATCTTCTGTAGATATGTTTACCCTCTTTTAAGAGTACACTTTCATGTGATTGACACTACCGCATTAGAACTTTAGAACAAAGGGCATAATTGGTTAACTATTGTTTTTTAGTTAGACCTTAGATAATCTGGAATTGGAAGTAAGTACAAATTCACTTTTTTTTAACCATAACACTAAAAAAGTTAGTTAAGCTGGCTTCTTATTTGAGAACCTATATAAAGAAATTAGCAATTACTCGATAACAAATAGGCTTACATGTATATCTGAATAAATTAGAATATTTATTGGTCAAAACATTACCCCTTTGACCCGTTTTAACCAACCCGTTTCTGGCCTCCATTGGTGTATAGCCACTTTTTGTTTGTTTAACAAGTGTAATTCAGAAAAATTTTCAGTTATCTAAAGATGATTTTTTATATATATAAATTCAGTTGTGGGGTTTGGAGAACATGCATGCTTGCCATTCCACTCTGTCTAAGCTCTTATAAGTTAATATTTTGTTAGTTTATAATTTATGCATCATTTTGATAGACAATACATTCTTGCTGAACTGAGGGAGCATAAAAACTCTTATACTGACTTTGACTTTTTTCAACTTGTTTTACTGCTTTCATGCTATTGGTTCAATCGACTTCATTTTTTTCTTCATGACTTAGTGTGTATGTAGTGTCGATTTTTAATAAAATCAGAAAATTGATCATGTGTATTCCTTAGCTTCTTTTGTAAACTAGATCGGCATTCATGTTGTAGTATCCAGTAGATCGTTTTTCATGTCTAAATTGGGGATGAGTGCTAAATTAGGGTTCTTGAACCTAAAAGTCGAGGTTTTCCATTTAATTGATTCAAAGAAAAAGAAGTTTGTAAATAACAGGTTATATGGATGTTGATATATACCTAGACTCATATTTATATATGTATAAATTTCGCATACCCTTGAACGAGTGACCCACTAACCTGTTTCTTTTTCAGGAAAGTTTATGAGCGTTTATTAACTAATTATGTTATTTGTTCATAAATTAGAACTTTAGTTTGATGGCTGTGTATAGCTTTGTATGTTGCATCATAATGTACTATTCAGATTGCTATTGAAAATGGTCTGACTATATCTTTGGGATTCCTTTGGATCTTTTAGGCTGCTAATGCTCATTTAGTTGTTAGATTACTTTTTACTATTTATTTTATTAATATAAAACGCCTTAATAATTTTGTGTCCTAGGTTACATTTCTAATATCGCTAGCTTTTACATGACCGCTCACTCTCTGTGTGTATAGGGATCCGGATGGGGAAAACGGTCAATTCATCAGCCAACATCCGATCGAAAACAGGGTACTCTGTTTTGGTCACTGGAGCAGCTAGTTTCGTCGGAACCCACATCAGCGCCATCTTGAAAAGCCATGATGACTGCGTTTTAGGGTTAGACAATTTTAACAATTATTACGATCCTACACTCAAAGGGCTTGTCAAGTTTTGTTGGAAAAAAGTGGGGGGAAGGGGACATAAACGACACCGTTTTGCTGAACAAACTCTTTGACGTTGTACATTTTACTCATACGCAATGCAATTGCCGGTTTTGTTAATGTTCTTGAAGTATGCAAAAATGCAAATTCACAGCCTGCAATTGTTTGGGCATCTTCTAGTTCTGTTTATGGGTGAAATACAAAGGTACCCTTTTCCGAAAAAGACCGAACTGATCAACCCACGAGTCTATACATCGCAACGAAGAAAGCGGGAGAAGAAATCGCAAATATGTATAATCATATTTACGGGTTGTCTTTAATGGGTTTGAGGTTCTTTACGGTTTATGGACCGTGGGGTAGACCGGACATGGCTGACTTTTTCTTCACTAAAGATATCTTGAAACGAAAACCGATTCCCATTTTTGAGTCAGGTAATCACTGGACCATTGCGTGTGATTTTACGTATATTGATGATGTTGTAGAGGGTTGTTTAGGTGCTTTAGACACTACCGAAAAGAGTACAGGAAGTGGTGGGAAGAAAAAAAGGGGCTGCACAGCTTAGAATTTTCAAATTTAGGGAATATTTCGCCTGTACCTGTTTCGGATCTTGTTAGAATTTTGGAGAAGTTATTGAAAGTGAAAGCGAAATGACGTGTGATGAACTTGCCTAGAAATGGTGATGTCCCGTCACTCATGCGAATATTAGTTTGGTGCAAAGGGAGTTTGGGTATAAACCGATGACAGATCTTCAAACGGGGTTGAAGAAGTTTGTTAGATGGTACCAGAAGTATTATGGTCCGGGGAAGAAGAGTGATCATTGATGCGAAAAGCGGTAAACTTGTTCTTGAATTTTTGTCCCTTTTGATATACTCAGCATGACTTTTTTGTTAAATTTGCACTTTTTGAAAACAAGTGGTTGGTATATGATGTTGCATCAAGTAAGGAGGAAATGGAGATCTCACACGGTGAACAAGTTTTTGGGGTCCATCGGGGTCTTCATTTGAGAACTTTGTGTTCCTGTTAACTCGCGCAAATGTAATTTATTGTAGTAGCATTATTGTAGGATTCGTGACTAATAGAGCAACATTTATTTGGTTGGACTTTTGTATCATTTCATGGCATTTAAATTATTAGAACACATTAGTTTAAATGCATGTTTTATTTTGTAATTTCTTGATTGGAGTTTGACTTTCTCTATTTTCTTATATATTTGTAGATATGAATTTGGTTTTTGTGATCCCTTGAGGATAATTTTTCTGTTTGTTTATCTTTTATTGGGGCTCTTAATGGTTGAGATATCTTACTAGTTCAACACTTAATGGTTCAGACTTTTTGTTTCGCGAATGGTTAAACATTATACCGAGTCTGAATGGTTAAGACCTCTAATCTAAATTGATCAGACATTTGTCTCTGAATGGTTAAACATTATACTGGCTCTTAATGATTCAAACCTCTTACTGGTTCATCACTTAATGATTCAATACATCATGTAAAAATAGTCACAAATTACAATAGAAATTACAGACGATTTCCTGTGAAGTTTGCACACATAAGTTCATGCACCGAATTCACATTCAACTACTTGGCACAATAAGCTATGGGGTTGAAGTGATAATAAATTGAATGGAGACTCGTATTTTTGTTGTATAATGTTGAGGTGTACGAAATTAACAAGTGAAAATTACGTATAACATCCTCTCCAAAGATTGTCTTTGTCGCTAACACGTGGCATCTCTTCTTAATTAGCGAGACTTCATCGAACCTCACTAGAGGTGACTTGCTTAGTGGTAAGTTCCTTTAATCTTCATCAGATGGTAACTTGACATCATAGGCTAGTTCCATAATCCTCATTAATGGTAACTTGCCATTAGAGGCAAAATTCCATTAATTCCAATAAGAGGTATGTAACTTAGACCATGAACGACGAGTGCCATCAGACGCAACTTGTAACCGCTCCAAGGGTTCCTTGAAATTATCAGCCTAAAAAACAATGAATAAATATCTAGTTAAAGAATCCAGCCAATTTTTAAAACAGACGAAATTAATTAAAACTGCTAAAATTGTGGAAAACCTTGACTTGGAAATTGGAGCTCTAGATGTCGAAATTGGGTGCCGACAGTCGGGAAAACCCACCTATAGCATTTGTCCAAGCATGTGGCTTGTTGAGACGTCTAAGTATACCATGCATCCTGGAAGTGATAAGATGTATCGGGACTTAAGAAAGAATTTGTGGTGGATAGGAATGAAAAAGGATGTAGCAACATATGGTCAAAGTGTCTAACTTGTTCACAAGTTAAAGCTAAACATCAGAAACCCTCAGGTTTATTGCAACAATTAGAAATGCTAGTTTGGAAATGAGAATTGATAACAATGGACTTTGTTACGAAATTACCCAAAACAAGAAAAGGTAATGATACAATCTGGGTGATTGTAGACAGGCTAACTAAGTCAGCTCATTTCCTACCAATGAAGGAAACTTTCAGTATGGATCAATTAGCTAAACTGTATGTAAATGAAATAGTTTCATTACATGGAATTCCTTTATCAATTGTTTCTGACAGAGATAGTCGTTTTACCCCTCATTTTTGGACAAGTTTCCAAAAAGCAATGGGAACCAAGTTGAATCTAAGCACAGTTTATCATCCTCAAACGGACGGACAAAGTGAAAGGACAATTCAGACGATGGAGGACATGCTTAGAGCTTGTGTAATTGATTTTGGAGGTAATTGGGACGATCATTTACCATTGATAGAATTTTCTTATAATAACAGCTATCATACCAGTATCAATGCTTCACCATTCGAAGCACTTTATGGACGAAAGTGTCGAACCCCAGTCTGTTGGGCAGAAATTGGAGAAAAGCAACTATCCGGACCTGAGATAGTACAAGAAACAACCGACAAGATCATTCAAGTCCAGGGACGACTGAAAGCAGCACGTGATCGACAAAAGAGTTACGCTGATACCAGGCGAAAGCCATTGGAATTTCAGGTAGGAGATAAAGTATTATTAAAAGTCTCTCCTTGGAAAGGAGTGGTAAGATTCATAAAAAGGGGAAAGCTAAGTCCCATGTATGTTGGACCTTTTAAGATTATTAAAAGAATAGGACCTGTAGCCTATCAGCTACAACTGCCAGAGGAAATGGCAGGAATACATGATGTATTTCATGTATCTAATCTCAAGAAATGCTTAGCTGATGAATCCCTGGTAGTACCTCTTAAAGATATAGAGGTAAATGAGCAATTAAAATTTGTGGAAAGACCTCTATAGATTAAAGACAGGAAAGTCAAGAATCTCAAACACAAGAGATTAGTTCTGGTCAAAGTGAAATGAGACTCCAAAAGAGGACCAGAATACACATGGGAGCTTGAATCAGAGATGCAAAGGAAATATCCACACTTATTCCGGTAGACCTCGAGGACGAGTTCAAAAACAAGGTGGGGAGGATATAACAACCCTCCTAAATAATTTTCGACACCCCTAATATAATTAAACTATCCCTATATGTCTTAAAACACACCCCATATATGAAAACCGAGCCCAAAATACCATATATAATTAAAAATAAAATAAAAATAAGAAAATGAGTCTGTCGTGGGACGCGACATACTGCCCTAAGGGCTACGCGGGGCATGACAGATAGAGGATTAGGCTGCACCCGGTGCTGCCACGTGTCGGGTGGTATGTCGAGGCTACGAGTGCTGACTGGTCATAGCTAGGCCCTAGCCCCTAGGTCGCGGGCCGCGTAAGACCTCCCTCGAGTCTTCGCGGGCCGTGAGGGACTGCGAGATCAGCCCTATATAATGGGAGCTCAGGCCTTCAGTCCCAGTCGCTCACACCCTTTCTTTCTCTCGAATTTCTATATAGTCAAAGTGCTTTTCGGGTATAATACCCCCCTAAATAACGAAGTTCTTCCCCGTTGTAAGTATTATAAACCCGGTTACGTATTAGATACGCTGCCCGATTGATCAAAGGTTCCGTAACGGCTGTCGTGGTTCTGCCCGACGTAGTCGTTGGAATGCCGTCTCAGGGAGGGTATTACTAATGTAAATATTGGGTTATTATACTAACACATGTGCATTTGTGTAATTAATAGATAATCACCAGGAAATCCTTAAGGAAAACCCTAAGACAGCAATGTGAGTAATCTCCTTTTTGTAAACTGTTTTTACAAACTCTTAAATAATTGACAATGTGATTAGCAGTGATTGAGTCTTTGTAGTTCTTCAATTACTGCCGGTATGTTAGGTTTTGTATACAAAATGTGGAACACGTTACCATTGTACAAAGAGTTAGCCAATGTGTAATATGACCCACCAGTCAGGATTGACAATACTGTGAAAAGATAAAACTCTTCTTGATTAAACTGAGATTCACTCACTAGTATTTCTCACTGACTAAATGTTTTAAACGCATTTCGGTAACAAAATGTGAAAGCCAAATGAAGCCAGCTGGACAGCACTGAAGGCTTGGAAAAAGTGGCTATAAAAGTTACCTGAATAAAGAGATGTTTTTATTAAATAAAATAGGGTTTATCCCTATGAAAATATGTGTACTGAAAACTTGGGAATTTCCCATGTGTTTAATACTATAAAAGTGTGGTATTTGATCTGATAAAATATTTCCTAACTACGGTCCTAATGTAATTTCCGCTGCCAAAATAATAAACACCGATACCACTAAATCTAGTCTCGCGGCCGCCCGTTCCCGGGACAGATAGGGGACGGGGATTGCAACAAGTATAAAAAATAATTTTACATTAGAGAAACAGAAATTTAACATGTAATTTATATAGACAAAATTTTCAAATAATGAATTCTTTAACAAAACTGAGAATTGCATCAGCTCTTTTTGGATCAACAATCTCAATCCCATGAAACCCTACATCATCAAATCTTGCTTCAACCACAACCCCTTGCATCCCTATCATTTGCACAAGTTCTTGTTGCCTATCAATCAATGGGTCCCCTCCAAAACCTATAACCAAACACCTCCCTAACTTCTCCATCTTTTTCTTTACTTGTTGATGCGCTAACGGGTTGCAAAATCTATGATCTCGATCTGTACCATTCGGCAACGCAAGCTCCCACAATAGATCAATCATCGGCAATGGAAACAACAAATCCGCAGCCATTTTTAGCTCTGATCTCGTCCGTTTTTGCCCCCGATAAAGGGCTCACATAGTATGATTCCAGCTATCGTTAATGGCGATATATCCTGATATTAGAGAGAATATATTAGTCAGGGTTTATTGTAACAGTATATAATTTGATTAAGTTTTACTTGTATCTCTAGTAGGTTTAATGAGTTGAGCTAAAGATTTTTTTTTTGAACAACGAACTATAAAGGAAAGTAGAAAACATGCCAAACAACGAGTTGAGTCATATGACACGTATTCAACTATTCAAATGCTAAACTTTTGTGTAGTTAAAGAGTTTATTTAGTAAAATTTATCATGAACAATTATTTATTCATAGAAATTAAAAGAATGGATAAAGAAAAGTATGTTTGGGTCACCCCAAGTCCACTGGCTCCTTTTTATCCACACTAAAAATTGTTAGTTTTGACTAAGGGTGCAAACGAGCAGTTTAACTTAGGGTAAAACAGGTTTATTGGATTTTAATAATTCTAAGTTTCACCTGTTGGCCGATAATAATCGCAACTTTAAAAATTCTCTCCAATAACCCCAACTTTTAAAGTTTGGCCGCTATTGGTCGTTTTCTAACAGAAAAAATAAAATGGATGAAGTTAACCCAGTGGACTGAAATGGCAACGGTGAAACCTTTTTGGACCCACATGCGAAAAATGAAACCTTGAGACTAAACTGGCAAATTGGCCCAAACCACATGAACTAAAATGGCATTTAACTCTTAAGTATTTATCATACTACAATAGAAATTGACAAAAAGAAAAGTGTTGCATGTTGGTCCTACTTTATCCATTTTGACCATTTACCTATGCAGTTAATGCGATTAAAAGGATGTCGCTCAAAGACCGATATTTGAGATATAGGTTATTGCGGTGGGATATCGGTAATTTTAATATCATGCAGAATTTATATATATATATATATATATATATATATATGGGAGGGTTTAAATGAGAACGCTAAATATCGCGAGAACCGTGAGAACGAATGAAAAAACCGCAAAAACTTGGTCAAAAACATTTCAAATTCAAAAATTCTTTTTACACTTATCATTATTATTCTAATACAATGTTAGATATTTATTTAACACATTTAAATTTACATGTATTTGTAAACATTGAAAATTTACACATGTGTAAGTTTTCTCATTTACACATGTGTAAATTTGTTGTATTTAACAAATTTAAACATGTGTAAAAAATCTAATAAGAGTGATTTTGAGAGAATAAATGAATTATTTGATGTTGTAAATTCTTTTTTTAATGTTGTATCTTAATTACAATGAGGTTTGTATTAAAAAAATTGGTTTTGATTGGTTTTCTTATTCGTTCTCACAGTTTTCGCAATATTTAGCGTTCTCAAGACAACCCTTCCCTATATATATATATATATATATATATTGCAATTTAACACTAACAATCTAGTATACTCTCCTACCATTAACTTTTTACAACTTGCAAAACACTAACAATTGTAGCAAGTAGGAACTCATTAAGACCTGAAACACTAATAGCCACAATAAGAAGAAAGGTACTGATATGGGGAAAATAGGTGATGTATCGGTCAATATCACCGATAATAGCAGTGCCGATATTCTGACCGATATATCGGTGATATATCACCAATATTAACTGCATAGCAACCCATCTGACCCCCTATTTTGCCATCTATAGAACAATTTTAAGTGTGTTTTGTTGATGAAAATATTCTTAGTGTTGCGGAGAAACTGTCTAAAGCTAAAGAATAGCTATATGATTGTAAGTTAGTCACGGGGAAGCTGAGAGCTATGCTACAGTCAGCAGATGAACAAGTTCGTAGCTTGAAGAAACAGAGCATGTTTTTGAGTCAAATCGCTGCCAAAACAATCCCAAACGGTATTCATTGCTTATCCATGCACCTAACAATCGATTATTATCTTCTTCCGTTGGAGAAACGCGTATTCCCTAGGCGGGAGAATCTTGAGAATCCAGATCTCAATCATTATGCTCTGTTCTCTGATAATGTCTTGGCTGCATCGGTGGTTGTGAATTCGACTATCAAGAATGCTAAGGTATATATATTTATGTATCCTTTTTTCCTTCGAGTAAAATGCCATTTCGTCCCTGAGGTTTGGCCAGTTTTGCGACTTTTGTCCAAAGGTTTGTTTTTTCGCATCTGGATCTAAAAGGTTTGAAATCTTGCCATTCTCATCCGGCTTGTTAACTCCACTCATTTTTCTTCGTTAAGTTAAGTCAGAGGTATCTTTATCTTTTTTTCTCCGTTAAGGGTATTTTGAATACTTGTACATTATGCAAAATGCTTGTACATAAAGTGAAAAAGACCGAATTGCTCTTTAAGTTAACAAAAAAGACGGAAATACCCTTGACTTAACAGAGAAAAATGGATAGAGTTAATGAGCCGGATGAAAATGACAAGATTTCAAACCTTTTGAATCTAGATTTGGGAAAACAAACCTTTGGACGAAAGTGGCTAAACTGGCCAAACCTCTGGGACAACAATGGCATTTTACTTTTTTTTTTTATAAGCATCATATATCATGGCATACGTTTCAACCTAACAATGGGTTGTCGTCTATAAACCAGTACAAAGATTTGCAATATCAGTTACTTGTTTTTACAATTAATCTTGATTCTTGAACGTTCTGTCAAACATAAATACTTTGCAGACTGTGAACTTTAATATTTTGATTGCCTATAGTCCAAGTAAGCATTAAGCATATGTCAAAACGTGCCTTTTGTATGGGCAAGGTTGCATTGACTTGCAAGTTTTGTGAATAGAGTTCACTTTGATTGGTCACTTGGCTTTATTTTGAGTTTTTTTTTGTTTAATTTTGAGTTTACCCCTTATACTACTAATAATATACGCTTTTAACCCATTTGAATTTGTATTAATTATGTTTTTTTCAATAACTCGTGTTCGTTAATTTAAAAAAAAAACTGAATACAATTGTGTTCATCTTTTTATTCTCGACATTACTATATAAATTTTTTGTAATAAATTTTCTTTAATATTTTTTGTTTTCTCTTTCGGTTGTCATAACGAGTGCCGGTACCGTAATGAACCAAACCGATACTGGCCTAATTCCCGCAGCGGGTAAATTTCACTAGTTTTTGTTCATATGCAAAAACTACGTTAAGTATAATTTTTTTAAATTTAACTAGTCTAAGAACCCGCGAGTATCGCGGGTGGCTTAACACCAACTAAACACATAAAACATTCTAAACGTATCATATAACCATAACTATATACTTATAAATTTTCCAAAATGGTACCACACAAAATACATGGTAGATGCATTAATTAAAGAATAAAATAATATCAACAATCAATAAGCACATAAACAAAACCTACATCAATAATCAGCTAAATTGAGGCAGCTTGGTAATATAATCTACTTTACCTCGATTTAGAAACTGCATATTTGTAACTTATTTATCAGCAAGCATTATCAAAATAAACTAACATGATAGCTAAGCCTTCAAACATCAATAAATCCAAACTTATCAAAATAAACTAACATGATAGCTAAGCCTTCAAACATTAATAAATCCAAACTTCCAAACTGGGGAACCTATACTACAGTAGCTCAATAACAAAAAGGAACATTATAGCTGGTATAGTAATAAAAAAGAGTAAGTTACAAAAAGAAGTAACTCTGTATTGGTAACATTTGCATCAACAACCTTTATCCAGCTGCATAAACCAAGCCTACATATATAATCAACCATATTTTATTAGCACAACAAAAACAATTGTCTATGTTTTTACCAAAACATACCGAAGTTGTTAATGGAAAATAACAAAGTTATGAAGAAAATTAAGATTAAGTTGTTAATGCCAAAACATACCCAACTGGCCTCATCTTTAGAAAGTCTTTCAGCCTCCTCAGTTTACCTGGATTAAAATAATATTCTAGCAAAATTTGACCCGAGCCATTTCAACACGACCAATACTTTGCCCCTGTACATAAACCACATATTAGGTAGAAGAAGCGGATTAAATATAATTATAAGAAGAAAAAGTTCAGTAAAATTAAATACCTCATGGTTATTACTTCAAGTACCCAACTAATGGCCTCGGCTGGATCTGTTCAAGTACCCAACTGGGCAAACTTACCAGAATCGGTGATTAGGACACTGTGTCTTCTTCCCAAGAAACTACGCCTCAAATATCAATGTTTGTGTCGCTAATTCTTTTGACTAATAAACTAATCAAAGGCATTCATACAATGAAACTGGTTGAAGTTCTGAGAAGGACTATCCTTAGTAGCAGCAAAATGAACATGTGTAAAGTTACAGTTTTAAAATAAAATAAAAAGAGAAAATTACCAAAAGAGCCAAGAAAAAGTTGATTTACCAAAATAGCCACCTCATGAGTCTTTGGAGAGGGGCATCACGGATTCAAATGCGCGGGATGCCTCTTTCAAGACCCCTCATGCGTCTTTAAATATGGAAGTTGTAGGATCGAATTCCGACCTGAACGAGTCGTGTAGAAGAGTTTTTCATCAAAACAAGAGGCGGAAACAAGTGTTTCGATGTAATTCAGCACGTATACACATTAAACTGTCGATATTATTGAACTGTAAGACGTTTACAACCTGTCGACACTTCGGCAGCACTTCGTGGCTCACCGGAAGACAACACCTCTAACTATATGTATGTGGTTCGCTCATAAGACCTATATATAGGAGATCAGGTCCGCTCTTACATGCATGACAAATAAGCGAACCAGACATTTGACATAAAAGCGGACCTCACTTATGACAAATGAGCGGTCCAGACTTAATGAAACATTTTGACCGACCATATTATCTAATAATACTTTCAACACTTTTTTTCCTATATGTAATGATGTCATTGTGACATCACTTTGATGATGTCATTGTGACATCACTTTGATGATGTCACGATGACATCATGCTTGAACGTCTTCGCAACGAACTGAGACATGACTGAAGACGTAGACGACAGACGGATGCACCAACAAACTCTCCCTCGGATGTTGACGGAGTCTTCAGTGTCGAGTCTTTGCATCTTTAGTCTTTATCAGCCCTCTCTAACTCTTTGAAGTATTTGACATTGAAAGAATCCTCAATCTCTATCTTTTCATCTCTTTTCATCACCAGCAAACTCTTCACGAACAATCTTCAGACTCCCCCTCTCAATCAGCTGGGATCTTAGCCTGAAATTCACTTTCCACAGGTTCTTAGATCGTAACCTGGCATTCCAACAAACTCAGGTTTCGGAACCTGGCTAACCTGCACATGCTCTACCCAAAAATAATTTTTCTAATGATAACTTGAACACAATCAGACATCACTCAAAAATATCACAAAAATGATCTAACATTTATAGACTCTGATGAACCATTTGAAAAAAATATCATTTTCATGTTCAAAAAACAACACACTCTCCCAAACCATTTGTTCATCATGTTTAGCACTTGAAATTTTGAAAATCAGCTTTTCAACATCAGTCGTCGAAAATCTTTTTGATTTTTTCAAAATTTATGCTAAAACACACTAAAATCTTTTTGGATTTTTGAATAAAATGAAATGCAATAAAGAAATATTTACAATCAATATTTTTGTGAGTTTGTGCAAGAGGATCATATCAGTTTTTGAGACAAATCACCAACACCGTTAAGCTTCATTTCATTTTAAGCTCTAAACGATTCACTTAGATTGTCAGTATACTGATCCACTTAAATTTTCACACAAAGTTCAACTGATCCGAGATACAATATTAATGTTTTAAGCACTTGAACTTATCCGTGTGTCCCACTACTTGAATATACTCCCGTATCCAGATCCCAATATTCAATCTTACAGGTGAGTATACCACAGATGATATCTGTCAGGGGAATAAATTATAGTACGAGGGCCGTGAGAGCTCAGGTCGATCTTTCGATACGCAGAGAGATGACGGCTTCGACTTTTGGTGTGTCCCCTTTAGAGGATCTTTTGCATTACAACAGCAGCGACTATCAATTTTATTGTTTCATCAGCTTGCTGAGGGCGATGCTATGTTTCAAGCATTTGCAGAAAGCATTATCCGGGGACTAGGTCAGAAATTTCTTTCAGCAGAAGTCCCGGGATAATACCCCAGATATCACTGAGCATAAAGACCTAGTATCTCAGAATAAGGGACCTTTCAAACAAGATTTCAGGGGTTACCTATATATCCAAGTTTGTGTTAACCCACAGAACAAGCAAGTTTGAAATTTAGGTTTATATCTCGTCACAATCTACTAAATGTGCAAAAACCTACTGGCACATCATCAGTGAGACCGTTTATCACATTTTTACTTTCCAATTCTTTAGCATGTTGTGATTGTCCACTGATGTACTATCATTTCCTCTTTTATGCAACAAAAACTCATTTTTGATTTTATCATGTTTTTGTCTTTTTCAAATTTTCAAATGTTTTTGGATTTTCTAAAAAATTACTCCCCCTAAAATGCAAACACATTTTAGGAAATTTGAAAACAAACTGTACAATAAAGTGACAACTGATATCGAATTGCTTCAATTCGCCATCCACTTGGCATAAACAATCAGAACTCCCCCTCACAACAAACCATTTTCTCATTAAGATTTCAAAACACTTAAGTTTGTTTTAATCAAAATGATTTTTCCGGAAAATAAGTTTGTTTTTACCACATGTAAAGTTGGGGATGTGGTTCATCATATTGTCTTTCAACCACTTGTAGAAAATCAAGTACAAATTAATGTCCTTGATTTACCACTTGTACCAAAAACACAATCAAATACAAAGAATGATGCTGATTCCTGATCCACGATTACCAACTTGGGATCTCCGGCAAGTCCACAGACTTACTGTTCATAGTATGTACCATCCCAGTCACAAACCAGGGATGGTTCAACATTATCTTTCTTCGTCTTCTTCTCATAGAACTCTTTAACCCCTTTGACTTTTCGATCAACCATTTTACCAAAAATATGTTTCACAGTGGGGTTAAAGGCTTTTTCAACATCAAAAACCTTATTATCATCATAAAATTGGTTTGATATCTCAACTTTACCAATTTTCTTCTTAAAATTTTCAGCCCGAAGTGGTGGAAAATTATCATCATCCACAGTCAGAACTGATTTTTCACTTTTTGAAACAACCTGTGGCTCCTCTGATTTTATGGAATCAGATTCATCGCCAGAAGATAGCTCCTCTAATTTTGACCTATCAGAATCATTGCTAGAACCATCAACCGATTTCTTAACAACCCATTTCTGAGTGTCAAGATTTGCTTTCTTCTTGTAAAATCTGTTTGAACATTCACCAATTTCAAATGTAGAATTTTTGAATAATTTGGTTCGGTCAATTGGCGGTTCAAACTCAATCACTTTCTCTTTCAGTTTACGAGAAACTCCCTGTTTTGATGGTATTGCCTTAGAACAATCTCTGGCAATATGTCCAACAGTGTTGCATTTGAAACAGGTTCTCGTATCTTTCATCTCTTCTTGCTTTTTTGCAAGGAATTCTTTGTTCGATTGTCTCCAGAATTCTTTCTTTTCTTCTTCTTCTGCTGATGTACCTGAAACAAATGTCATCTTTGATTTAAAATCACGAACATATTTTTCATTTTTCTGTTTTTCTGTTGGAATAAATCCAAGACCTTTCTTTTTGAAATTACGGTTAGGGTTTGGTTTCTTTTGAAAACCTGAACCAGAACTGTAACTTTTTTTCTTATTTAATCTTTGTTGAACTCTTGAGGTGTAAGGTTTAGGTTTACCATTAAGATTTAAATCTTTTACTTCAGAAATATTAATTTCTGTTAGTTTGAAAACCTTTTTGATCAATTCAGTTTTGACACCTCTTATTGGAAATTCCTCATCAGAATATAATTTGTCAGAATCATTCAATGTATATGCAACTTTGAATGTTTCGTCACTCAAATTAGATTTTGATAACAGGAATTCTTTATTATAAACTCTTTTAACCGAAGACTTTTGACTGTTGACTGTCGAACTCGAACTTTCAGAACCAGACTTTGACTCTGACTTTGACTCTGAGTTTGACTCCAACTTTGACTCCTCAGTTTCATCTTTATCCAACACCTGATCGACGACTTTCTTTATTAACTCGGACTCATGATCAGTGTCAGATGATGTAAACACGACATCAATATTTTCTGGCAAATTTACTGACGACTCCGACTCCCATTGTAAATTTGTTGCTTTTTCGACTCTTTCCTGATTTGGATTCCTGGGCAAATATCCATTTTCTAACGGGGGTGGACATTTGTTATAACTGACATCTTGTTTCTTACCAGAATCCTTCTTTTCAGTCTTTTTCTTTGATTCATTCTTCTTCTTGTTCTTCTTTTCTGGAGTCTTTTCTTCAGCCACTTTTTCAACATTCTTTTCTTCAGTTACTTCATCCTCTTCAAATGCCTTCATGCCTTCAACAGTTGGATAAATCCTGTCAATGACATAAGAAGTACATGAGTAACTTTTCAACAATCGATTAACTCTTTCAGTTTCAATTCTTTGTAATTCCAACTTTTGTTCTAGCACAGCACACTTCTCAATGTAGTTGTTCACCACTTTTTGTTTTGTCATAAAAGCTCCTTGAAGTGTTTTCATCGCTGTTGCTTGTTCTTCACTAGTTAGATTGTATTGGTTCATTGCTTTGTTCAGTACATCGTAAGATTCCTTCAAACTATTCAAGTTATAGATCAGTGTACTGTTCTGCTTCTTCACAGCTTCACAGTTTTCACACTTCACTGGAATCTTCTTTGCATCGACTTCTTGATCAACTTTGAACTTTGCAACTTCAACCTTTACTTTCCTTTTGATCACTGGAATTTCTTCGTCATCACTGCTCACTGGAGTCTTGACCTTTTTCTTCTTCTTTTTAACCTTTTCATCTTCACTGTCACTTTCAGCAATCAGTTTCATATCAGCTTCGAATTTTCTCTTCCAATATTCAGTATCATCATCACTGTCCTCTTCAACTCGAGCTACAAAAGCTGTGTGAGCTTTAGCTTGATCAGGAATGTAGTTATCCCAAGTAAAATTCTCCCAGCTAAAACCCTCGGGTAGTTTTTCATCATCTTGGTCTATTATCAATGCACTACCATCAGCTTTCTTTAAAGAATTTTGATTCACTGCACAAGCTCTCTTTCCAGAGTCTTCAATAATTTGCATTCCATGTGCAGTTTGTGCTTGATGTTGATGTTGTTGAGACGGTTGTTGAGCAACTTGATGGTAGATGGCCTTTCGATAATAATCATTGTTGTTATTGAAAGGATTCTGAGCTCCACTTGCTTTGCGATTGGTGCACTCCCTCTTGAAGTGACCTTTCTCCCTGCAACGAAAACAAGTGACTTTAGATTTGTCAAAACCTAAAGTAGAAACATTAGCTTCACGTAGATCATCTCTTCCAGTGATTTGCTTGAATTTCTCAGCTCTCCTCAACACGCTGGCCAAGCACCATTTTATGTCCATCAGTTCCATCTCTTCAGCATCTATCTGGTCGTAATCTTCCTTTGTCAGCATTGGATTCCCGATTCGACCTGCAACAAAACTACCATAAGATTCAAGAACAGTTCCCAATAAAGACATATGGCTTTTTGCTAACTCTTCAGAAAATTCCTGATCATTTTCAATGTTCAACAAAATGTTGCATTGAATCTTGTTGCCATTTCTTGTTGTTGACACATTTGGATCAAATGATGAAAATGATGTAAAACTTGTTTTGCTGTTTGATCCTGATGATGAACTTTCGGAAGAATTCTTGGCATTGTAAGCAGTTTCTATTTTTGGAGATAAATTTGTAGACTTCTCATTCACCCCTGCTTTGTAATACAACCCAATATCCTGTTGACCATCGAAATCTTTCATTCGAATAATCTTTCGTTGCTCCATTTCTTGAGCTTCCAACTTCTCAATGAACTTGCTTAGTGTCAAACTGCTAAAACCTTTCTTGTTTCTAAGCATCAGGAGATATGTGCCCCAAGTCTCGTGTGGCAATGAATCAGCAAGCTTTTCGATCAACTCTTCATTGTCTTTCTCGATGCTCAATCTCTTCATGTTTGCTAGCAGATTGCAATATCTTTCAATAATCTGCTTTGTACTTTCATTCTTCAAACCACGAAACAAATCGAACTCTTTCTTCAGATGTGACTTCTTGTTCTTTATCATTTCTTGACTACCAACAAACTTTGATCTTAACGCTTTCCAAATCGAGTAGGAAGTTCCATTATGTTGTAATAACACCAAGATGTCTTCTTTCACAGCTTGTTGTAGAAGACTCAGCATCATTTTCTCATCTTTGTATTTCTTTCTAGCATCGGCGCTTAGATCTTTAATCGGAACCACTTCTTCATCATCATTCATTGGTCGAATGTATTTTGTCTCAACACATTCCCACACATCCAAGTAGTTAGCTTGTACCCAATTCTCGAAACGGCCTTCCCAACCCTTATATTCTTCGATGTTCATTAGTTTGGGCGGTTTTTGCATCGTTCCAGTTTCGTTTTCGAGCATTGTGTTCTGTGCAACAGTGATTGAGGAAACCGGAGTAGCGAATGCGTTGTAAAAATCTTCGTCCATGTTTCAATTTTTCAACTGAACTGTATCACCTTGTGAAAATACCTGTCGATTACCTGTCGACACACAAACAAACTACAATCAGTTTAAACGTTTATCAATTAATCAAAAGAAACTGTTACTCGAACTGGTGACAATTTTGAGCGGATTGAAGGTTGACACACTGTGCGGACTGATATGACCCGACAACTTTGAATTACACTTTGACTATATTGCACCCGACAACTTGATAGACCTCGGTATTAATCACAATCTTGATGTAATTAAAATCTCATACAATCTGACAAATCACATCAACAACTTTAATAGTAGTTATCACTTGACAAATCTCGGTATTACTTGATTGGGCCGCAAAATTTGGGCTTTCAATTTGCCGTAAACAATGAATCACATGGGCGAACTATTGACATGGGCTTCAAACACTTAACAAATAACAAACAACAACTCAATTTGGTTGGACCACTTTGTCTCGATCTGATCTTCAAGTAGACTTTGACCAATAATTTCTAACAACAAAGATAATGCAACAAACTACACAATTGCCGATGTAGAAGACTTTAACACAACTGACAAAATTATCTTTCTTCACATGCTCATGAACCAACAATTTTTCATTGGACCTCAATTTAATTCAAAGACTATGATTGGGCCTTTAAATCCACTTAGTCGACAATTTTGATCACCACACAAATCTCATTGGGCATCAAATGTAGTGGACTGATACTTTTAAACTTTAACCGATGACTATTGTTCACATAAGCTTTTAAATTCCCTTCAATATGATTTGACCAAAAATCTGATGAGAGCACCACTATGATCAACAATATTAAATGCAAACTGACACTACCATATGATTTCTTTTCCACTTGTAGACCCGAGACACTATATCAAATTTGTGAACCCAATTCACATGCGACTGACACACAACACACTGAATTAATTGTTATCACATGCAAACTATCCAACACACATGCAAACCGACAACTGATACACGTTACTATCTCTTTTACGCAAACTGACAGCCTTGATAGATGTATCACACAAATCGATGAACTCAATACATTTTTGGAGCTGAATCACAAAGTTTACTGATGAACGAAACCTAAGTGTCACTAAGAGCGGACCACAACTGTCACTAAGAGCGGACCACAACTGTCACTAAAAGCGGACCTCAAATGTTACTAAGAGCGGACCACAACTGTCAGATAAGCGGACCAGAAAAGCGGATCAGATGATGTCCGAATAAGCGAACCAGAAAAGCGAACCAGCTGATGACATCATCAATATCACGAGTTCGTATGAGCGAACCTTCAAAAATCCGATGTTTTAGGTCGATTCAAGCTTTGAAACTTTCAAGGATTGATTAAAACATGTTTACGCACAATATATGTGAAATTTGGCCGATTTTGACCGTAAAAAGTTTTGTTTTTCGGAAAAGAAAGGTGTAGAAACAGAAATCGCTGCTGAATTGTAGAAAACTCTTCTCCACTGGCTCTGATACCAATTGTAGGATCGAATTCCGACCTGAACGAGTCGTGTAGAAGAGTTTTTCATCAAAACAAGAGGCGGAAACAAGTGTTTCGATGTAATTCAGCACGTATACACATTAAACTGTCGATATTATTGAACTGTAAGACGTTTACAACCTGTCGACACTTCGGCAGCACTTCGTGGCTCACCGGAAGACAACACCTCTAACTATATGTATGTGGTTCGCTCATAAGACCTATATATAAGAGATCAGGTCCGCTCTTACATGCATGACAAATAAGCGAACCAGACATTTGACATAAAAGCGGACCTCACTTATGACAAATGAGCGGTCCAGACTTAA
This sequence comes from Helianthus tuberosus, assembly GCA_030545235.1. Lineage (NCBI taxonomy): Eukaryota > Viridiplantae > Streptophyta > Magnoliopsida > Asterales > Asteraceae > Helianthus > Helianthus tuberosus. The sequence continues at coordinate 230,401,790 of CM060423.1, read as the reverse complement.
TGAAACATTTTGACCGACCATATTATCTAATAATACTTTCAACACTTTTGTCCTATATGTAATGATGTCATTGTGACATCACTTTGATGATGTCATGATGACATCATGCTTGAACGTCTTCGCAACGAACTGAGACATGACTGAAGACGTAGACGACAGACGGATGCACCAACAGAAGTGACACGTGTCTCAATGATTAGGTAGACTCCTCCAATGCCTCAGGCAGACTCCTCCAATGCCTCAGGCAGACTCATCCAATGCCTCAGCAAACTCATCCAATGCCTTTATCCAATGCCTCAGCAGACTCATCCAATGCCTCAACAGACTCCTCCAATACTTTAAGAAAATACTTTAAAATATTTAAAAAAATACTAAAAATATATTTTTTTTAAATTTAAAAAAAATTACTTTTTTAAATTTATATACGTAAAGATATCTTGGCTAATTTTAAGAAAATACATAAAAAAATTTAAAAAGAATACTTTAATAAAATATTTAAATTAATTTTTTCAATTATTTTTTTAAAATTAAAAAATATTTTAAATTTATATACGCAAAGATATCTTTAAAATACTTAAAAAAAAATACTATACGTATATAAATTTAAAATACTTTACGTATATAAATTTAAAAAATATTTTTTAAATTAAAATATATATATATATATATAAATATTTTTAGTATTTTTTAAAATATTTTAAAGTATTTTCTTAAAATATTTGGAAGAGTCTGCTGAGGCATTGGATGAAGGCATTGGATGAGTCTGCCTGAGGCATTGGATGAGTCTGCCTGAGGCATTGGAGGAGTCTACCTAATCATTGAGACACGTGTCACTTCCATATTTAAAGATGCATGAGGGGTCTTGAAAGAGGCATCCCGCGCATTTGAATCTGTGATGCCCCTCTCCAAAGACTCATGAGGTGGCTATTTTGGTAGGTCAAACTTTTTCTTGGCTATTTTGGTAATTAGCTCAAATAAAAAATATAGCCAGTGGGATTGACGGATGCAGGACAAAAACAAATAATCATTCGCTAAGAAAATTAAACATATAATTAAACCTAAATGAACTACAAAATTAATCAAACAAATCAACTTAAAAACTAAATAAATTATCAATGACTAAAAGTTCAAACCTCATAACCGCATTTGCAAGGATTCAAATCAGTCCAGTTGATCTCTTCTGCCACAAGCGACTCGTGATTACTCTGGACCCGTGACCAATGAAAGCCCAATGAAGCCATGTTTGGACAAACTATACAAATTTTAGCCATTAATCAAAATCCCATGGCATGCTCTGAAAGTGATGTTATTATATAGATCAAAAAATGTAGAAATATTGTATGCTAAGGATCATGTGAAGATTAGGTTAGAGCAAAATCAAGGTTCAAAACATTTAAATATGCGTGTCTCATAGGATATCAAATGTAATCTCTGGTGTACTTGCTCCTTAAATTGTTCTTTTTCTCTTCAAAGCTAGAAAGGGCAACAACTTATACCTGGTAACCCAATAAGTAAGAAATTATAAAATACAACATAGGCATATTTCCCAATCTTAAGAAACATTAAATATCCAAAAGGAAAAAAATGAAATTTTACTAATATCTTACATTAAAAAAATCACTCAATAGAGTCTGTTTGTGAGCTTCTTGTTTGGGAATAAAATCCCATATCTGGAGTAAGGAACAGAGCATTAAAAACATCATCAATGTATTATTGATAACAAATAAATACATATTATATTTAGCATTTTTTTATTTACAATTACACAGGAGAGAATGCCATAGTAAAATGGTTGTAGCTGTTTATGAAACCATTTTTAAGTAACGTCTGTCTTCTAGAAAAGCAGTGAATATCTAAATTTTCCCATGGTGTTGAAAAGAAAAAAAGTGTCTTATGGTGATTATAATAAACATCAAGCTTCAATATAAAAACAAAAAATAGTATGCCTATACACTTTAGAAAACATAGACATGCCGTTCATAGGTGCTGTTAGGTTAATCTTGATTAAGTCATAGCCGGGTCATCGAAACGGGTTAAAACCGGGTTTCGCATGAATGGATCAGAAGGTTGTTGAAGAAGTGGTCTTGGTTGACCGCAAAAGAAGGGGATGAACGTGGGAATATGAATGTTAGTGGTGGCTGATTTTATGGGATTTAATTAGCATATTGTAGTTGTTTATTATTATAAATAGGGGATAGTATTATTTTATTTAATGTACTCTCAATTTGTCAGCAGCAAGTTTAGAAAACATTTTCATTCTCTTCGTGAATTGTATTGTGTTGTTTTGAGTGTGTATTGCTGAGTGGGGCCTGAAACCAACATTTGGTATCAGAGCGAAGGTTAAACGAGAGCCGTTTTGAGAGTCGGTGGCGAGAAACGGGGTGCAACCTTTGGCTGTAGAACTGGAGCATAAAGTAGTGAAAGATGAGATGATTGTGTGATCGGAAGAAGAACGCTTGTTTTGTCGCAGCAAGTATTATTTGCAAGGATCTGTACGCAATAGCAGCATGGAAAGAAAAAGAAAAGAGCGACCCTCTTTGTTCAGCAAGTATCGAAGGAAGTTTGCCGGGAAGAGAAAGAAGAAAGGAGTGCTGATTGAAATCAGCAAAGTAAGAAGAAAGGAACAGTGTTAGAAAGAAGAAAGAAAGTACCAGAAAGAAAGAAAGATCAACAACCAGAGAAAGAAGAAAGAAAGTCGGAACCGTGAAGAAAGAAGAAAGATGGGTGCCGCACTGGTTCGTTGATCTCAAAAGAAAGCAAGAAAGAGAGAAGAGACGCCACAAGAAAGAAGAAAGAGGCCGGCGTCGCTTAGCAAGAAAGAAAGAAGGCCTCGTAAGAAAGAAAGAAAGAAAGAGAACGGTGCGACAAGAAAGAAAGAAAGAGCAAGCATCGGTAAGAAAGAAGAAAGAAAGTGTCGGCGTCATGTCGAAAGAAAGGAAGAAAGTAGCAAGTATCGACTGGTAATTTCAGTAGATCATATGAAAGTGTAGAATGTAATGGATCAATCGATCCTTCTGTATTATTGATAAGTCAATATATACAAAATACATAAGCCCATAATTTAGGGAAGATAATAATACAGAATCCTATCTATATTTACATAAAGTATATCTATTACACCCCCGCAGTCGAAGCAAGAGGTGGGCGAATGTTGAGACTGGAGCGGAAGTCATTAAATAAAACCCGAGGTAATCCTTTGGTGAAGATGTCAGCTATTTGAAACCGAGTGGGAGTGTGAAGAATTCGAATCTTACCTCGTTGAACTTGTTCACGCACAAAATGAATATCAAGCTCTATGTGTTTTGTGCGCTGATGCTGAACTGGATTATTCGATAAATAGATCGCACTGATATTGTCACAATACACTAAGGTAGCCGAAGAGAGAGGTCGGCGTAACTCAAGAAGAAGATTGCGAAGCCAGCAAATTTCAGCAACAACATTTGCAACTGCACGGTATTCCGCTTTGGCACTGGAGCGCGAAATGGTCGATTATCGCTTAGAAGACCAAGAAAGAAGATTTTGCCCCATGTAAACACAATAGCCAGACGTAGATCTACGAGTGTCCGGGCAACCTACCCAATCAGCATCTGTGTAAGCCCTGAGAGAAACGTCCGAGCATGAGGAGAGCGTAAGACCATGATCTGCCGTACCACGAATATAACGAATAATGCGCTTTAGTGCCTGCCAGTTTTCCGTGGTAGGATTATGCATGTGAATACAGATTTGTTGAACCGCATAACTAATATCAGGCCGAGTAAACGTGAGGTACTGAAGAGCACCCGCAAGGCTTCGGTATAAAGTGGGGTTGTCAAATGGAGTACCAGATGTAGCCCCAAGCTTCGGCTTAGTATCCACAGGTGTAGCAACAGGATTACATGTGGACATACCTGCGCGGTGGACAATATCCAAGGCATAAGACTGTTGAGATAAAAACATGTTTTTACCAGCGCGAGATACCGTAATACCCAAGAAGTAACTAAGAGGTCCAAGATCTTTCATTGCAAATTCAGCCGCTAGGCTGCCCATTAATCTCATGCGGAGCGTGTCGGAGGAAGTAGTTAGAATAATATCATCGACATAGATTAATAAATATGCAATGTCACCCCCGTGATGATATGAGAAGAGAGAGTTATCACATCGACTCTGCAAGAACCCCATAGACGTAACAAAATCCGTAAAGCGTTGGTACCATGCCCGTGGTGCTTGTTTAAGCCCGTAAAGAGATTTCTTAAGAAGACAGACATGATCAGGATAGTCGCCATGCCGAAATCCCATGGGCTGATACATGTATACGGTCTCAGTGAGATGACCATGAAGAAACGCATTAGTAACATCCAGCTGATGAATTGGCCAAGACTGAGATAAAGCTAATGTCAATACCGTTCGAATAGTAGCCGGTTTAACAACCGGACTAAAAGTCTCCCCGCAATCAATACCGACCTCTTGATTTCTACCATCACACACAAGCCGTGCCTTGTATCGTTCTAACGTGCCATCGGACCTGTATTTATGACGAAAAAGCCACATGCTACGAATAATATGCATATCAGGATGTCTCGGGACAAGTTCCCATGTCTTATTTTTAATTAAGGCATTAAATTCGGTTTGCATGGCGGTAAACCATTCCGGATTAGACAAGGCATCAATAGGGTTTTTAGGGATAGGTGCGATAGTGGTTGAGGTTAAGTTAAAGATTTGTTTTGGTTTTGAAATGCCTGACATGGCACGAGTTTGCATAGTACGGGTCGGTGGTAAAGGTGGTGGGGGCGGTATGGGGCTCGAGTTGGTATCAGGAACCGATTGGGGCAATGGGAAGGATATAGGGCTTACGGTTGGGTTAGGGGAATGTGATTGGGTATCGTGGTGGGCTGGGGAGTGAGTTGGGCTTGTTGGAGAGTTTAGAGGTGACAAGTTGGGCTGGGAAGATGTTTGGGCTGGTGGGGAAGAAGGCTGTGTAGAGTGGGGTGGGATGTTGGGGTGGGCCGAGGGAGGTATATGTGTGTGGGGTGGGGTAGGGGGATCCGATGGGTTAGTGGGTGGTATTGGCGGTGGGTTATTGGGTGGCAGTATTGGGTTAGTAAGGTGAATGTATGGGTGAACAGTGTCATCGAGAAAGGTGTATGTTTGAGAATTGGTTGTGTAAGATTTATTAAATGGAAAATTGGTTTCGTCGAATAGGACATGTCGATTTATAGTAATTTTACGAGTCTTGAGATCAAGGCATTTGTATCCTCGGTGATTGGAGGGATAACCGAGGAACACACACGGGTATGAACGATACGCTAATTTGTGAATGGTCGTGTGGGGGATAAGAGGGTAGCAAATGCACCCGAACACCCGGAGGTGATCGTAGGTCGGTAGACAATGGTATAGGCGTTGAGTGGGGGTTTGAAATTGATGGATTTTGCTTGGGATAATGTTTAAAAGGTAAGTTGCGGTTTCGAGGGCATGATGCCAAAAATGAGTCGGTGTAGAAGAGTGGGCCAAAAGTGTACGTATGAGGTTATTGATGGTTCGTATTTTTCTTTCAGCTTTGCCATTCTGGGAGGATGTGTGAGGACACGAGAAACGGAAGTGCATGCCTTGCATGTTGCAAAAAGTTTGGAATTGATGATTGGCATACTCCCGTCCGTTGTCACATTGGAATTGTTTTATTTTGGTGCCAAATTGGGTTTGAATAAAGGTGTTGAATTTTGTGAACATGGTAAACACATCAGATTTCTGGTTTATAGGGTAGGTCCATAAAAAATTAGTATAATCATCTAGAAACAATACATAATAACGATGACCCCCATTAGAAATGATGGGAGATGTCCAAACATCACTATGAACAATATCGAAGGGTTTAAAAGTATTTGAATTAGAGGTAATAAAAGGAAGTCTAGTGTGTTTTCCAAGAATACAAGCAGTGCAAACTTTATTATTCAAAGAACCACAAGAAATTGAATGAGAAGTTTTCAACTTTTGTAAAACAGCTGGACCAGGGTGGCCGAGCCTTTGGTGCCAGATGTCTTGAGAGATGGCAGCATAAGTAGAAGCAGAGGTGAGGTTGGTGATGTTGGACGGGCTGAGAGTGTAGAGATCCCCCGAGCTATTGCATCGTAGGATAGGTTTCCTGGTCTGAAGGTCCTTCACAGTAAAACCATAAGGGTCAAATTCAACAGACAAATGATTATCAGTAGTAAAACGACGTACAGAAATAAGGTTTTTAACTAGGTTAGGTGCATAAAGGACATTATTGAGTTTAAAAGGTGGGAATGGTGGTGAAAGGGTGATGTTGCCTTGTCCAAGGACCGGAATGGTTGTGCCATTGCCAACAATGATGTTATGAATAATGCCAGAATTAAAAATAGAATGAAACTTATCAAATTGAGGAGACATTGTACCTGACGCACCGGTGTCCATGGTCCATGATGAATCATTGTTGTGAAGAGCCAAGTTGTATAATGCCTGTGCAATATCGGTTGGAGAATAACCAGCCGCGTATGTTTGGGCCGCCGATTGATTTGTTGCTGGTCGTGGGCCTAGAATCCCTTGGGCCGATTGCTGCGATGGTTGTGAAGGCATGTGAGAAGGGTTTGGGTTGGAGGGGTATGGACATGGAGGTGGAGTCCACTGGGCCCAAGGTGGTGTGGGCGGCTGTGGAGGGTAGTTGGCCCATGGAGTCGGCTGCCAGTAGGGAGGCGGATATTGATGGGACTGTTGGTGACGGCCGCGGTTATAGGAGGAGCGACCACGGCCGCGACCGCGGCCACGACCCCGGCCCCGGCTAGTAGAGGAGTCGAACCGGCTAGAAGAGGAGTCGAACCGGTTGGAAGTTCGGTTGTCTGTAGACCCGCGAGTTGGCTGATCTGTGGTGGTGTGTAGAGCAGTACCGGCAGTCTGGGCCGAAGACTTTGCCTGTGCAGTTTTTCGTTCTTCAACCTGGCATAGTCGGGATCGTGTGTTGTAAAAGTCTGGTAGAGGCTGTGTCTGCTGTAGTATAAGAGAATTATTCTCATACTGCTCCGTTAACCCGGTGAGAATCTGTAGAACAAGCTGGTTCTCGGAGACGGTGGACCCGAGGCTAGTAAGTTGATCATGAAGCAATTTCATGTGTTGACAATAGTCGGCCATAGATGAAAATTGGTCTAGGCGAGTGTTGAAAAATTTGTTTTGTATGGTGATGGTTCGCGCCGCTTGGTTGTCAAGGAAGAGATTTTTGAGGCGACACCAGGCGTCGTATGCGGTAGTGTTGGTGATCATGATGGTATGCATGAGATCCTGAGAGATGGTACCGTAGATCCATTGAAGAACAATGGAGTCGATGCGATCCCATGACTTAAGATAGGTGTGTTTAGGTGCAGATTGTTTATCCTTGTCTTTGTCTTTTTCGGTAGAGGAAGATGTGGCGTTATCGCGTGGTTGTAAGTGATCGAATACGTCGTAAGCTTTGCAGTGAAGGACAAATAATTCTGCCCATGTATTGTAATGTTCCGTTTGGCTATCAAGAATAAGAGGAATGGAATTCTTGATGTTATTAACCGTGACAGCGGGATGAACTGGGGTGGAAGACAAAGCCGAATGTAAGAGGAAGGTTGGTAGTAACTGGTATCGGCGAGAAGGAAGCAGGAAGCAGGAAGGGGGGCGAGAAAAAAAGATTAGGGTTTAGGGGTTTGCTCTTGATACCATGTAGAATGTAATGGATCAATCGATCCTTCTGTATTATTGATAAGTCAATATATACAAAATACATAAGCCCATAATTTAGGGAAGAGAATAATACAGAATCCTATCTATATTTACATAAAGTATATCTATTAGAAAGAAAGAGAAAGAATATGGTAGCTGCCGCTAACCAGGTCGGAAAGAAAGACCGAAGACTGAACTAGGTAACCGAGACCGGCGGTTTGCCTGAGTAAGAAAAACCGATAAGCTGTAATAAAGACTAGCGACTAACACCTAGACCGAGACAGTGTAAACCAGGACCGGAGGTTCGCACCATGATAGACCGAAGAAAGCTTTTATTGAAAGCAAGACCGATTGTGAAAAAAGACCGAAAGTTTTCACATTACACCGAGCCGTGAGCCGAAGACCGAAAAGGGTTCACGCTAGAAAGAGAAAGGGGAAGACGGGCCTGCGTGGTTCGTAGTAAGAAACAAGAACGGAAGTCAAGATTAAGGGGGTGAATGTTAGGTTAATCTTGATTAAGTCATAGCCGGGTCATCGAAACGGGTTAAAACCGGGTTTCGCATGAATGGATCAGAAGGTTGTTGAAGAAGTGGTCTTGGTTGACCGCAAAAGAAGGGGATGAACGTGGGAATATGAATGTTAGTGGTGGCTGATTTTATGGGATTTAATTAGCATATTGTAGTTGTTTATTATTATAAATAGGGGATAGTATTATTTTATTTAATGTACTCTCAATTTGTCAGCAGCAAGTTTAGAGAACATTTTCATTCTCTTCGTGAATTGTATTTTGTTGTTTTGAGTGTGTATTGCTGAGTGGGGCCTGAAACCAACATTTGGTATCAGAGCGAAGGTTAAACGAGAGCCGTTTTGAGAGTCGGTGGCGAGAAACGGGGTGCAACCTTTGGCTGTAGAACTGGAGCATAAAGTAGTGAAAGATGAGATGATTGTGTGATCGGAAGAAGAAAGCTTGTTTTGTCGCAGCAAGTATTATTTGCAAGGATCTGTACGCAATAGCAGCATGGAAAGAAAAAGAAAAGAGCGACCCTCTTTGTTCAGCAAGTATCGAAGGAAGTTTGCCGGGAAGAGAAAGAAGAAAGGAGTGCTGATTGAAATTAGCAAAGTAAGAAGAAAGGAACAGTGCTAGAAAGAAGAAAGAAAGTACCAGAAAGAAAGAGAGAAAGAAAGAAAGATCAACAACCAGAGAAAGAAGAAAGAAAGTCGGTACCGTGAAGAAAGAAGAAAGATGGGTGCCGCACTGGTTCGTTGATCTCAAAAGAAAGCAAGAAAGAGAGAAGAGACGCCACAAGAAAGAAGAAAGAGGCCGGCGTCGCTTAGCGAGAAAGAAAGAAGGCCTCGTAAGAAAGAAAGAAAGAGAACGGTGCGACAAGAAAGAAAGAAAGAGCAAGCATCGGTAAGAAAGAAGAAAGAAAGTGTCGGCGTCATGTCGAAAGAAAGGAAGAAAGTAGCAAGTATCGACTCGTAATTTCAGTAGATCATATGAAAGAAAGAGAAAGAATATGGTAGCTGCCGCTAACCAGGTCGGAAAGAAAGACCGAAGACTGAAGTAGGTAACCGAGACCAGCGGTTTGCCTGAGTAAGAAAAACCGATAAGCTGTAATAAAGACTAGCGACTAACAGCTAGACCGAGACAGTGTAAACCAGGACCGGAGGTTCGCACCATGATAGACCGAAGAAAGCTTTTATTGAAAGCAAGACCGATTGTGAACAAAGACCGAAAGTTTTCACATTACACCGAGCCGTGAGCCGAAGACCGAAAAGGGTTCACGCTAGAAAGAGAAAGGGGAAGACGGGCCTGCGTGGTTCGTAGTAAGAAACAAGAACGGAAGTCAAGATTAAGGGGGTGAATGTTAGGTTAATCTTGATTAAGTCATAGCCGGGTCATCGAAACGTGTTAAAACCGGGTTTCGCATGAATGGATCAGAAGGTTGTTGAAGAAGTGGTCTTGGTTGACCGCAAAAGAAGGGGATGAACGTGGGAATATGAATGTTAGTGGTGGCTGATTTTATGGGATTTAATTAGCATATTGTAGTTGTTTATTATTATAAATAGGGGATAGTATTATTTTATTTAATGTACTCTCAATTTGTCAGCAGCAAGTTTAGAAAACATTTTCATTCTCTTCGTGAATTGTATTCTGTTGTTTTGAGTGTGTATTGCTGAGTGGGGCCTGAAACCAACATTTGGTATCAGAGCGAAGGTTAAACGAGAGCCGTTTTGAGAGTCGGTGGCGAGAAACGGGGTGCAACCTTTGGCTGTAGAACTGGAGCATAAAGTAGTGAAAGATGAGATGATTGTGTGATCGGAAGAAGAAAGCTTGTTTTGTCGCAGCAAGTATTATTTGCAAGGATCTGTACGCAATAGCAGCATGGAAAGAAAAAGATAAGAGCGACCCTCTTTGTTCAGCAAGTATCGAAGGAAGTTTGCCGGGAAGAGAAAGAAGAAAGGAGTGCTGATTGAAATCAGCAAAGTAAGAAGAAAGGAACAGTGCTAGAAAGAAGAAAGAAAGTACCAGAAAGAAAGAGAGAAAGAAAGAAAGATCAACAACTAGAGAAAGAAGAAAGAAAGTCGGTACCGTGAAGAAAGAAGAAAGATGGGTGCCGCACTGGTTCGTTGATCTCAAAAGAAAGCAAGAAAGAGAGAAGAGACGCCACAAGAAAGAAGAAAGAGGCCGGCGTCGCTTAGCAAGAAAGAAAGAAGGCCTCGTAAGAAAGAAAGAAAGAAAGAGAACGGTGCGACAAGAAAGAAAGAAAGAGCAAGCATCGGTAAGAAAGAAGAAAGAAAGTGTCGGCGTCATGTCGAAAGAAAGGAAGAAAGTAGCAAGTATCGACTGGTAATTTCAGTAGATCATATGAAAGAAAGAGAAAGAATATGGTAGCTGCCGCTAACCAGGTCGGAAAGAAAGACCGAAGACTGAACTAGGTAACCGAGACCGGCGGTTTGCCTGAGTAAGAAAAACCGATAAGCTGTAATAAAGACTAGCGACTAACAGCTAGACCGAGACAGTGTAAACCAGGACCGGAGGTTCGCACCATGATAGACCGAAGAAAGCTTTTATTGAAAGCAAGACCGATTGTGAACAAAGACCGAAAGTTTTCACATTACACCGAGCCGTGAGCCGAAGACCGAAAAGGGTTCACGCTAGAAAGAGAAAGGGGAAGACGGGCCTGCGTGGTTCGTAGTAAGAAACAAGAACGGAAGTCAAGATTAAGGGGGTGAATGTTAGGTTAATCTTGATTAAGTCATAGCCGGGTCATCGAAACGTGTTAAAACCGGGTTTCGCATGAATGGATCAGAAGGTTGTTGAAGAAGTGGTCTTGGTTGACCGCAAAAGAAGGGGATGAACGTGGGAATATGAATGTTAGTGGTGGCTGATTTTATGGGATTTAATTAGCATATTGTAGTTGTTTATTATTATAAATAGGGGATAGTATTATTTTATTTAATGTACTCTCAATTTGTCAGCAGCAAGTTTAGAAAACATTTTCATTCTCTTCGTGAATTGTATTCTGTTGTTTTGAGTGTGTATTGCTGAGTGGGGCCTGAAACCAACATTTGGTATCAGAGCGAAGGTTAAACGAGAGCCGTTTTGAGAGTCGGTGGCGAGAAACGGGGTGCAACCTTTGGCTGTAGAACTGGAGCATAAAGTAGTGAAAGATGAGATGATTGTGTGATCGGAAGAAGAAAGCTTGTTTTGTCGCAGCAAGTATTATTTGCAAGGATCTGTACGCAATAGCAGCATGGAAAGAAAAAGATAAGAGCGACCCTCTTTGTTCAGCAAGTATCGAAGGAAGTTTGCCGGGAAGAGAAAGAAGAAAGGAGTGCTGATTGAAATCAGCAAAGTAAGAAGAAAGGAACAGTGCTAGAAAGAAGAAAGAAAGTACCAGAAAGAAAGAGAGAAAGAAAGAAAGATCAACAACTAGAGAAAGAAGAAAGAAAGTCGGTACCGTGAAGAAAGAAGAAAGATGGGTGCCGCACTGGTTCGTTGATCTCAAAAGAAAGCAAGAAAGAGAGAAGAGACGCCACAAGAAAGAAGAAAGAGGCCGGCGTCGCTTAGCAAGAAAGAAAGAAGGCCTCGTAAGAAAGAAAGAAAGAAAGAGAACGGTGCGACAAGAAAGAAAGAAAGAGCAAGCATCGGTAAGAAAGAAGAAAGAAAGTGTCGGCGTCATGTTGAAAGAAAGGAAGAAAGTAGCAAGTATCGACTGGTAATTTCAGTAGATCATATGAAAGAAAGAGAAAGAATATGGTAGCTGCCGCTAACCAGGTCGGAAAGAAAGACCGAAGACTGAAGTAGGTAACCGAGACCGGCGGTTTGCCTGAGTAAGAAAAACCGATAAGCTGTAATAAAGACTAGCGACTAACAGCTAGACCGAGACAGTGTAAACCAGGACCGGAGGTTCGCACCATGATAGACCGAAGAAAGCTTTTATTGAAAGCAAGACCGATTGTGAACAAAGACCGAAAGTTTTCACATTACACCGAGCCGTGAGCCGAAGACCGAAAAGGGTTCACGCTAGAAAGAGAAAGGGGAAGACGGGCCTGCGTGGTTCGTAGTAAGAAACAAGAATGGAAGTCAAGATTAAGGGGGTGAATGTTAGGTTAATCTTGATTAAGTCATAGCCGGGTCATCGAAACGTGTTAAAACCGGGTTTCGCATGAATGGATCAGAAGGTTGTTGAAGAAGTGGTCTTGGTTGACCGCAAAAGAAGGGGATGAACATGGGAATATGAATGTTAGTGGTGGCTGATTTTATGGGATTTAATTAGCATATTGTAGTTGTTTATTATTATAAATAGGGGATAGTATTATTTTATTTAATGTACTCTCAATTTGTCAGCAGCAAGTTTAGAAAACATTTTCATTCTCTTCGTGAATTGTATTGTGTTGTTTTGAGTGTGTATTGCTGAGTGGGGCCTGAAACCAACATTTGGTATCAGAGCGAAGGTTAAACGAGAGCCGTTTTGAGAGTCGGTGGCGAGAAACGGGGTGCAACCTTTGGCTGTAGAACTGGAGCATAAAGTAGTGAAAGATGAGATGATTGTATGATCGGAAGAAGAAAGCTTGTTTTGTCGCAGCAAGTATTATTTGCAAGGATCTGTACGCAATAGCAGCATGGAAAGAAAAAGATAAGAGCGACCCTCTTTGTTCAGCAAGTATCGAAGGAAGTTTGCCGGGAAGAGAAAGAAGAAAGGAGTGCTGATTGAAATCAGCAAAGTAATAAGAAAGGAACAGTGCTAGAAAGAAGAAAGAAAGTACCAGAAAGAAAGAGAGAAAGAAAGAAAGATCAACAACCAGAGAAAGAAGAAAGAAAGTCGGTACCGTGAAGAAAGAAGAAAGATGGGTGCCGCACTGGTTCGTTGATCTCAAAAGAAAGCAAGAAAGAGAGAAGAGACGCCACAAGAAAGAAGAAAGAGGCCGGCGTCGCTTAGCAAGAAAGAAAGAAGGCCTCGTAAGAAAGAAAGAAAGAAAGAGAACGGTGCGACAAGAAAGAAAGAAAGAGCAAGCATCGGTAAGAAAGAAGAAAGAAAGTGTCGGCGTCATGTCGAAAGAAAGGAAGAAAGTAGCAAGTATCGACTGGTAATTTCAGTAGATCATATGAAAGAAAGAGAAAGAATATGGTAGCTGCCGCTAACCAGGTCGGAAAGAAAGACCGAAGACTGAACTAGGTAACCGAGACCGGCGGTTTGCCTGAGTAAGAAAAACCGATAAGCTGTAATAAAGACTAGCGACTAACAGCTAGACCGAGACAGTGTAAACCAGGACCGGAGGTTCGCACCATGATAGACCGAAGAAAGCTTTTATTGAAAGCAAGACCGATTGTGAACAAAGACCGAAAGTTTTCACATTACACCGAGCCGTGAGCCGAAGACCGAAAAGGGTTCACGCTAGAAAGAGAAAGGGGAAGACGGGCCTGCGTGGTTCGTAGTAAGAAACAAGAACGGAAGTCAAGATTAAGGGGGTGAATGTTAGGTTAATCTTGATTAAGTCATAGCCGGGTCATCGAAACGGGTTAAAACCGGGTTTCGCATGAATGGATCAGAAGGTTGTTGAAGAAGTGGTCTTGGTTGACCGCAAAAGAAGGGGATGAACGTGGGAATATGAATGTTAGTGGTGGCTGATTTTATGGGATTTAATTAGCATATTGTAGTTGTTTATTATTATAAATAGGGGATAGTATTATTTTATTTAATGTACTCTCAATTTGTCAGCAGCAAGTTTAGAAAACATTTTCATTCTCTTCGTGAATTGTATTGTGTTGTTTTGAGTGTGTATTGCTGAGTGGGGCCTGAAACCAACATTTGGTATCAGAGCGAAGGTTAAACGAGAGCCGTTTTGAGAGTCGGTGGCGAGAAACGGGGTGCAACCTTTGGCTGTAGAACTGGAGCATAAAGTAGTGAAAGATGAGATGATTGTATGATCGGAAGAAGAAAGCTTGTTTTGTCGCAGCAAGTATTATTTGCAAGGATCTGTACGCAATAGCAGCATGGAAAGAAAAAGATAAGAGCGACCCTCTTTGTTCAGCAAGTATCGAAGGAAGTTTGCCGGGAAGAGAAAGAAGAAAGGAGTGCTGATTGAAATCAGCAAAGTAATAAGAAAGGAACAGTGCTAGAAAGAAGAAAGAAAGTACCAGAAAGAAAGAGAGAAAGAAAGAAAGATCAACAACCAGAGAAAGAAGAAAGAAAGTCGGTACCATGAAGAAAGAAGAAAGATGGGTGCCGCACTGGTTCGTTGATCTCAAAAGAAAGCAAGAAAGAGAGAAGAGACGCCACAAGAAAGAAGAAAGAGGCCGGCGTCGCTTAGCAAGAAAGAAAGAAGGCCTCGTAAGAAAGAAAGAAAGAAAGAGAACGGTGCGACAAGAAAGAAAGAAAGAGCAAGCATCGGTAAGAAAGAAGAAAGAAAGTGTCGGCGTCATGTCGAAAGAAAGGAAGAAAGTAGCAAGTATCGACTGGTAATTTCAGTAGATCATATGAAAGAAAGAGAAAGAATATGGTAGCTGCCGCTAACCAGGTCGGAAAGAAAGACCGAAGACTGAACTAGGTAACCGAGACCGGCGGTTTGCCTGAGTAAGAAAAACCGATAAGCTGTAATAAAGACTAGCGACTAACAGCTAGACCGAGACAGTGTAAACCAGGACCGGAGGTTCGCACCATGATAGACCGAAGAAAGCTTTTATTGAAAGCAAGACCGATTGTGAACAAAGACCGAAAGTTTTCACATTACACCGAGCCGTGAGCCGAAGACCGAAAAGGGTTCACGCTAGAAAGAGAAAGGGGAAGACGGGCCTGCGTGGTTCGTAGTAAGAAACAAGAACGGAAGTCAAGATTAAGGGGGTGAATGTTAGGTTAATCTTGATTAAGTCATAGCCGGGTCATCGAAACGGGTTAAAACCGGGTTTCGCATGAATGGATCAGAAGGTTGTTGAAGAAGTGGTCTTGGTTGACCGCAAAAGAAGGGGATGAACGTGGGAATATGAATGTTAGTGGTGGCTGATTTTATGGGATTTAATTAGCATATTGTAGTTGTTTATTATTATAAATAGGGGATAGTATTATTTTATTTAATGTACTCTCAATTTGTCAGCTGCAAGTTTAGAAAACATTTTCATTCTCTTCGTGAATTGTATTGTGTTGTTTTGAGTGTGTATTGCTGAGTGGGGCCTGAAACCAACAGGTGCCTACTTCACTATCTCAAACTACTATCACTTAGTTATTAATACTAATATAGGTTCATTAGAATATCGGGCTTGAAAATGTTTATGGTAGTTTGAGGCTGCAAGATAGCCGGTTCAAATAATCGAAAAATAAGTCAAAGTTCTATGTGCAATTTTTAGTAGGCGCCGAAGCTGGCAGGGCCAGTCGGACAGACTTAAAACCGTTTATAACTTTTTCGATGCAACTTATAACATGATTGCTCTGCACATACAAAACTAATTACAATAATGTTAAATTGAGTGGTGAAGATTGATTATACTTTTTCCATATAAGTGACATTATTTATTTACTTTTTCCATATGCATTAATATCATGAAGCAACATGTATATTTGAAATCTAGCTACATCTAAATGAACCTCCTTGTCCTTGACATCTCTTCTTTTAACAATCTAAAGCTAATATTACCTTTTTGTCCCCATGACTAATGTACTTCTTAGAAACTTTGTTCCCACGGTTGCTGTTAGAGTTGACCACGTGTTCAAAAGTAAATATTTAATCCCCTTTTAACACATTTAAGATATAAAGGTTCAAAACAATAATCCAAAATTTTGTGCATTCACAACTAAACGTTTCAGTTTTTGTCCACTGTACTTGAGAGATCTTCATATCTTCTTTCTGGGAAATCCATAAAGAAAAAAAATAGCTTATTTGTTTAAAGGTAATATGGTTCTCAAATTTTTAACCTAAAATGTAAACTTGAATCTACACTTTAAAGACCAAAAATGGACTACATTTTCAATACGATGGAGAAAAAAACCAAGCTCAAAAGGCTCCTTGCAGATTTGCGACTTCACTTTGTACCACATTAAGTTGGCGCAAATGACAACTCCAAAAATTGTACTGTTTGAAGCTTAGAGTATGAGGGCAACCGTAGCAAAATAAAATATTTGTACGACTCAGATCAAGACACACATATTTTTATGGCATCAATACTATATTCTACTTAATCAAAAGCATAAAGTCCAATTTTTGGTACTAATCACTAATAACGACAACATACCAAGTGATATTCTTAGAAAACATCAATAGGTCAAAAATAAATTGACATACCAATGGTTGATCAATGTATATTTAAAACTAATAAATCTCCCCACAAATTTATGTTTAAAGTCACAGACATTTGATTGCATCTGAATCGGAAGTTCTAAGTTAGTTAAAAAGTAACAAATATCATAATCCATATCATTAAACATTATTTGAAACAATACAAAGCAGAAAACCAAATGTTGAAAAAGCAATCCGTTATTTAAACATTTAAGTGCATAGAAGCTGTTAAATTAGATAATTAATCCTACAAAGCAATATCATACTTTAAGTGGGTGTAAAAGTAAATTGGCTTACATTTTATAGAACTTGCTGGGAGCATTACCGGCGACTTTAGCGAGACGGAGAGGTGCAAGTTCAACCTTTAAATCATTCAGCTAAGCAAGCAAATTAGTCTTTCATTTGATTTAAATAAAAAATAATATACAGCAAAATACACTTACCAAAGACCAATTTTTTTTTTTTCACAAAATCAATGGACTGATTAACTTTGAAAAGTCAACTGACTTGAGCTTTGGTCGTATTTTTATTTTGGATATAATGTTGTTGTGCTTGGGTTTAAGCTTAGTAGGATGTTTTTATCATCGCTTTGGTCCTTCTAATGTTGTTTTTGATCGAGGACAATTATGATTGGTATTTAAGTAACGAATTCTCAATTGCTAGGCAACTTTTTATCACTTAATCGCTAAACATTTCAACAAACACTACATATGCATTACGAAAATCAAATCGAAATGAAGCAAGATTCTTCGCCAACTCTAATAGTACCAGCGAGCAACACAACAGACACACATACTGCAGAATGAAAACAACAATAGTAGTATACAAAAACACAATATGATTTACCAAAAACCTCCAAAGGAAAACGATTCGGCTCGGATTTGGCTATTAGACCGTTTTGGCTGCAACACGGGTTGCAAGTGAAAAACATCACACTTGCCGTCCTCGTTTATGACACGCCAAGCAACGCCCTTTACCACAACCATAATAACATTCAGGAACAACATACAGTTCTTAAATTATAACAGAAGGTTATTATGTTGAGATAAGTACATAAGCTAAGTTGACCCATTTCTAGTTTCACCAATTAGAAAAAAAACCTAATAACCTATTTACACTTCAGAAAAATGGAAAGCGATAATAACATACCTGAAGCTGTGGACCCGCTTAAGATCTTTAATATATAAGTATACGACATTCGAATTTGGACACATAATACATACTAACACCAATATTCAGCAACTGATGGTATTGATGCTGAAATAAGACCTCCAAAGAATATACCTGTTGTTACTTTCTGAACCCAAAAAACACAGATTATTAAACGAATATCAGAATATTAAACATCATCAATAGAAACCCTAACCTGTGACAATCATCGAAGCATCAAATCCGAACAACAGCCATAAAACCCACACACCATAATCATAAAAAACCCTAAAAACAATTGTGTTGTATCGAGTTATGCAAGCATTGAAAAGTTATTCAATTCATAAAAAAACGAAATCCGAAGAAAGGCGTAAACCCAGACGTAAACTTAATCGGACCAAAGAATAAAATTTTCATAAATGTTTAAAACAACACAGTTAGGGATGAAGAAACATACCGAAATTGAAGGGGAAGTGGCAATGATCAAAGTGTGGCGACAATGAGCATGGAAGACTTAACATTACCTGAATCAAGAGGAAATTGATGTTGATAGGAAACAATATGAAACACAAATACGTCATACGAATCGCGATTTCAGAAAAAAAAAATCAGAAATACATGAAAAATTTGCTTTGTGTGTTGAATATCATAATTTGAAAAACCTTAATCTCTGCTGCCGATTTAGGGTTTCGTTTGTGCTCGATTGGAAGGATGTAAAACACGAAATGAACATAAAACTCAGTATACATCAACAGACAGATGGAGCGATAGAACATGCAAGATATATGAAATTGAAATTAGGGTTTTAAGGATTGATTGAACAGACGATGTATTGGAGAAGATTTCAAAGTGATTGGGAATTGATTGGAGTTTCCATATTGAAGAACATAATTGCGCTTTAACAAAATTGCTGAGGAACGAGGAAAAAGGATTTGGCGCCTAAAATCTCAATTCTCTAGCCAAAGAGAATAACCACACCAAAAGTCAAATAGTCAACGTTATTTTGCTTTAGTATAAGAAATAGATTTGGAGGCTGTAAGATTTTCAATGGTTCTAATGATCTTATTTATATCTAATACAGGAACCAGAGAAACATGTTTTTCATCTCGTCTCCTATAAATTAAATTTCGGAGCAATGAACATGTGGTTTTTACTTAATCCACCTGGCAAAGCTACAATCCACGTAGAAAACGTCGACGAATTCAAATGGCTAAACTCATCCTACTGTTCGGTTCTTCGACAACTCGAATCCACCGCAATGAAAGAATACTATTTCAAATCAGATCATCAAACAACCGGTTCATCAAATTTAAAATACCGAAACCCGAAGTATCTTTCAATGTTGAATCACCTTCGGTTTTATCTACCTCAAGTTTATCCCAAATTGAACAAAATTCTTTTTCTGGATGATGATATTGTGGTTCAAAAAGACTTAACATGGTTATGGAAGGTCGATCTGAACGGGAAAGTGAACGGTGCGGTTGAAACATGTGGAGAAAGCTTTCACCGTTTTGATAAGTATTTGAATTTCTCGAATCCTCATATTGCGAGAAATTTTGACCCGAATGCGTGTGGATGGGCTTACGGGATGAATATGTTTGATCTTGATGTGTGGAAGAAGAAGGATATAACTGGTATTTACCACAAATGGCAAAATATGGTAAGATTTTTACAGTAGTAATTTTTTTTTAATCTCTAGATTCTTATTACCTGTAGGCCTGTAAATGAACCGAACGTTTATGAACTGTTCGTGAACTTGTTCGACGGGAAGTTTGTTTATATAATAAACGAACGAACATGAACACAATTTTGTGTTGAATTAATTTAAGGAAGAGTAAAGCACACGGATGGTCCCTGTGATTAACCAAAATTTTGGATTTAGTCCTTAGCTTTTTTAAAGTACACGGATGGTCCCTGTGGTTTGCACTTTGTAACACATTTAGTCCCCAACTTTTGCCAAAAGTACACTGATGGTCCCAATACGTTACAAATTGCAAACCACAACCACAAGTGTACTTTAAAAAACTTTGGACTAAGGTGCTGTTTGTTTTTTCAGATGTAAAATGTCTGTAGTCTGCGAACCACATCTGCAAGAGAAGATGTGGCCCAAATGTCTGTAGTCTGCAAGGAGAAGATGGTTTGTTTTTTTTTCTTCAAAAACAACTTCAACCACACAACACATACATGCTCTCTCTCTCTGCTCTCTCTCTCTACAAACTCTCTCTCTCTACAACCACCGCACCACCTCTGCCACCACCGCCGCACCACCTCCGCCACCACCACCGCCATCACACAGGTCTCTCACAGGTCTCTCTCTCTCTCACAGGTCTCTCTCTCTCTCTCACAGATCTCTCTCTCTCACAGATCTCTCTCTCTCACAGGTCTCTCTCTACGGTCTCTCTCTCACAGATCTCTCTCTCTCACAGGTCTCTCTCTCTACGGTCTCTCTCTCACAGATCTCTCTCTCTCTCAGGTCTCTCTCTCTCTACGGTCTCTCTCTCACCAATCTCTCTCTCTCTCACAGATCTCTCTCTCTCTCTCTCACAGATGGGTTTGGTGGTGATGGGTTTGGTGGTGGTGGGTTTGGTGGTGGTGGGTTTGGTGGTGGTGGGTTTGGACGATGGTGGTGGTGGCGGAGGTGGTGGTGGCAGGGGAGAAGAGGAAGAAGAAGAAGGGTGTGTGTGAAGATCTGATCTGTTTTTGTGAAGCTATTGTCCATAGCTTTTTTTTAAGCTATTAAAAGCCATTTTAAGATCTTTTTTTTTTAAACAAACAGTCTTCAAGTGCTTATGTCTGCCCGCCCGCAGACATAAGCTCTTTACAGACAATATAAGCAAAAACAAACAGAACCTAAATCCAAAATTTTGGATAACCACAGGGACCATCCATGTACTTTACTATTTAAGGAATGAACATGAACACACGTTTTGTTTGTTCATTTATGTTCATGAACGTCCGTTTATGTTCGTTCATTTATGTTCGCTTCAATTTAAATACATAAGTAGTTATTTATGTACTTGCATGATACTTTATTTACTCCTTATTTATTTTCTTTTGACCTTAAACTTATATGTCACTTTTGTGTTAATACTTTCTTTATTATTTGTTAATACTTGTTGTATTGTCCCATTCTTTATCTGTTATTCTTGAAATGTCTTTTACGTGTTATTTTCTTGAGATGCTTATTGTGCTTATACTTGTTATTATTATTTTGAAAATACGTCATTTTACCCGTTTATACTAAAATCG
This sequence comes from Helianthus tuberosus, assembly GCA_030545235.1. Classification (NCBI taxonomy): domain Eukaryota; kingdom Viridiplantae; phylum Streptophyta; class Magnoliopsida; order Asterales; family Asteraceae; genus Helianthus; species Helianthus tuberosus. The sequence continues at coordinate 230,380,946 of CM060423.1, read as the reverse complement.
AAACCACTCGTAATACACAAACCATACGACTTCACCAAAATAGGCGTGAAACCCACAATTTGGTGAACAACTCTCAATCCATCTACTTTTCCTTTTTTTTATGAAATTCACCATCAAGTTAGGAGTGAAATCCTCACCTTGATGGAGAAATTCAAATTTCAAAATTCTAGTGGACCCTCGTCAAAGTGTTGAAATTAAATTTTGACCCGATGAGTACCAACCACACTTAGGATACGAAATTGTCAAGTTAGGGGTGAAACCCGCACCTTATTGACTAGTTCCACTCCTTGATTTTTTCATAAATCCCACCAAGTCTCGAAATCTCGATTGATTTGGGACATGTAGTAACCGGAAGGGTAAATACCGTTAACCGACTTGTCGGCGAGAGTATTTCACCTATTAGGCCAAAGCATGCTCCTCAAATTCGAAAGACTTTTCGACCACTTTGGCTAGTCAAAGTTCCGTTTTGGAACCATCCAAATTTTAATCAAACATGTGTTTCTATTATTTATCTTATACTAAATATTTTCCTACATTTATACATATGCATGGTTTCAAAACGTCACTCAATTTTGTTTACATTCTTTGTAACACCAAAATGGAGATATATCATCGAGATAGGAGTGATTTCCTTACCTTGACGATTAGCTCCACTCCTTTTCGTAAAACGACCTCACCAACGAGTTAGGGGTGATTCCCTTACCTACGTGATCGTTACCAAAACTTTTCTTCAAAATATTTTATTATGTAAACCCGATCATGTTTTACACCTAAATCGTTTATCATTATTCGAAATACCTACTTATACCAATTTCAAAATACATTGTTTTATCAAACGTACTTCTTATCCTACAATCTATTTTCACTCAACTCACATACACGAGATTATTAATCATATCTTGAAAACGGTTTATTTCGAAACCTTACGAAATGCTACCTACTAATTTAATTGGTCCAATGAATCTCTTGCCCATGAACTTCATATTCGACTTAATCACTAAAACACGCTCACATTATATCATCATACTAGAGACTTCCATTCTTAATCGAAATAAAACCAACCTTTCTCAATTACTTATAAGATCTTATAGATATTATAAAATCGTTTTACCAAATACTTTTTTCAACATCAACGAATCATTTGTTAAAACCCTTTTACAATGAACGCTAAGCCCTTTTGCTAAATCCCTTTTTCTAAGGATCAACGTTTTCACAAGAACCTCCTAAATTCAAAATTTATTGTTTGATAAAACGAACATACTTTTTTTTAAACCTTTTTCCTACACCAATTTTCAAAACACGTAGGCAAGAAGACTTCATGGGAACCGACCATCTTCGGATTTCGTAAACTCTTTTAAAACAAAAGTAGCATTTACATTCATTACAAAATACATTATGCTTAACCAATGAGTACTTTATATCCTCTTACATATACAAACTATATTCTACCCTTCAAATCAAACACAATCTAATTCTGATTCGATAAAGTCAACGTTTCGTTTAAACAACCATACATGCATATCATCATACACATTTTAGTCGATATATCGCAATAACATCATTCATATCGTTCGTATTTACATACTCAACCTTTTGAATGCTTTTATACTCTTAAATCCGTTATATCCCAATGTACACTATATACGTAATATTTATTATTCATACCTACACTTATGTTCATACGTTCTATGCTTATACTGATGCTAATACTACTCACACGTTTTATGTCTATACTCATACTTACGTGAATATCCATACTTAAACTTACATTTATGCTCATACTTTCATTTATACTCATGATACATACATTCATACCCGTACACGAACGTAATCCGAGGGATTCGCTTACGTGGGTCCCACACATACTTAAGCATGGACTTGCTTATATACTATATTCTTATACGTACACATTCTTATTTTTAAATTATGTATACCCTGATTCATACACAACTAGTACAAACTATGCGGATCATGTTGCGATCAAAATGATCGCGGGTGCACACGGGATTATAGTGATAAGCACATGAAAACCATAGAGTGTACTACTGTGTATGGTAAGACACGGAACGTAACATGACACCGAGTAACGAGACAGACATAACATGGTTAAAACATGGTGGATACGCCGCTGGTACTTCCTATATATAAGTGTTTTAACCATGTTACCTAACTTTCGTAAAACGTGCCATGAGAAATTCGGTGTTTTGCAGACCATATTTAGACCTAAAATGCAAACTTTAACAACTCACAAACGCATTGATAGACGCGTGATATCCGATTATCCACGACGATACCTCATTCTTAACCCAACGCCTTTGTTTGTCCAATACACCTACCATTCTTATACTCGTATTCGTTTACTAGATCGATCATTCACCCTCGTACCTCTGTTAATCTTTGTCTTATATACAAACCTCGTTTACTATCTAGTCTGTTTACACGTTCGAATCCTAAAATACTCTCTTGGTTAGAACTATCTTTCCATCCTTTATTTATGTGCAGACATACTTAGTTGGCCGTTACCTCCCAAAATCATTTTACTTAAAATACCTAACTTTCTTGTTCCTTATCAATGAATAATTTCCTACAAACATGTGGTTTATGATTCCTCTTTGAAACCAATGAAACTTTTTTTACAAAATACAGTGCGGCCACACTCTTCATTGAAATGCTTACCGTTTTATACGAAATTTTTACTTCTTAGGTACCATTTTTAAAGATACCTTTCCATTTTGAGTTATTCAAACTTGTTTAAAGCTCACCTTACCTATACACACACATACACATTTTACTTGTGTTTAATATCTCAAGTCACCTTAGTCAAAACTTTTTTAAAACCTATCATTTCGTTCCTCAAACAATTTCATACGTTTTTCGATAACATCTCACACTTCTTAGTCTCGATTTTAGTCAATTGCCTTAGCCAAAACGTTCTCTTTTTCAAAGTCTTCCTCTTGAATAAATTTCAGAACGAAATTTCCTAAAGGAGGGGAGACTGTAACGCTCCGCTTTTTCGTGACTTTCCTTAATCGAAAAGCTTGACTCGTATTTCTATTTTAGAAACTTGTATTTCTTGTAATCGTATTTTGTTTAAAACCATCGTAAATCCGAGACTTCGACAGTAATGAAATTCATCTTTTGTGTGAAATATTCATTATTTATACATGTTTATACATTGACCCGTGCATTCGTTTGATACATGATTCGTAATTCGCTTAAAACGTAAGTTGAACTCGTAACCATGATCGTGTATTCGTGATTGTTAAACTTTCCATACATTCCTATGCTTGATCATTCAATAACAAGATTAAGTTATATGTATTTTTTTTCTCACTTGATCATACCAAATCATGAATCAAACATACTTGTTACACATGTAATTTTATCACACATATTAGTAATTAAAACATGCTCGTTATACCTTCTAGACCTTGCTAACATGTTGGGTATACATCCATCATCTTGTAACACTTAATTAACAACTAATATAGGACTTATTATTGTTAAAAAAATAATAAAAAGAACTTAATGGACTGCCAAGTTCGGATCACAACTGATGGTGTGCATTAGTTGCTGTGTTCAAATTAATTCCCACCTAACTATAAGATTCCACTTATATTTTGCTAATTTATGTTACTCGGTGTAACATGATAATACCAATTACTTTATCACAAAAAAAAAAAAAAAATTAAAGGCATCGATCAGATTTTGTGCCATTTAAAGTCCTTTTCTTTTACATGTGATTTAACAAAAAAACATAGGCACTACATATATGTTAATATTATATGTCAAAAAAAAAAAAGAAATAAGATATTTATGGCCGATTAACAACCATTTCGGTCACATATGTCGAGACAGCAACAACCATTAGAATTTGTTTTCTTTTTTTTATTGTTTTAAAACTCAACTAATTATAATTAATGCCAACCACTTAAGCCCTAAACTCCTCTCTATAAATACACACCCTCTCCAAGCCATTCTACACTTTCACAACTCTCTAATCTCAACAAAATCACTCTCAAAGCTCTTGCAAATCAGAAATTCGGACAGATTTATACCTCCTTACAAAAGTGAGCATAACTTGCTCAAAACTCAACCAAATCACTTGATTATTCTTTCTAATTGCTTGGATAATCTTTGGGCTTGATTCCTTGATCTCTCCTTGGAGAAATCAGACCTGGAATTGCCCTAAAAATGTCCATAAACTTTCTGTTTTGTTTTAAAACTTTCAAAACTCTTGTTTACTTCAAACAAACTTGTGTTCTTATGCTTCTAATCTATTGTATGATTAGTAAAGCTAAACCAAGGTTGTTTTACACTTAATAGGAGTGACTAAACACTCTAAACTTTCTGTTTTAATCTAGTTCTTAGCTCACAAGTGGTGTCAAGTCTTGAACTTGAAGATGGTGTGACTACTTGGTTAGCCTAGGCTAACCTACATACAAGTCCACACATCACTTGATGTTTTGTTTAAGTATAGTTGTATCTTTTTCTTTCTTGTACATATCTATGAGGTTCCTAAATGGAAGATTCGTTTTCCTACCTCCTACATGACCTATATGTTAACATATCATTCGAGGTACCAAAGTGGAGTATTTCACCTCCCACCTCCTACTTGACTTATATGACACCAAGAGGTACCAAAGTGGAAGGTTCAACCTCCCGCCTCCTACATGACTAAATATAATATTTTGTATATGATATGACTACAATAATAACCCTTAAAACCGAACCCTTGGTAATGATTATATAAATCGTCTACCAAGTTAATAAGTTTATCACTATGTGTGTAGTTCCTTGTCACGATTCTAATAGGTCTTGAACCTATGAAATCACATACAATCCTTAGGGATTACTATAGTGTCAAGACAAGTGCTAATACCATAGTGAATATTTTCATAATATTTACTTTGTCATTCTTTGAATCTTAAGTCCGAATATCCCATCATTCTTCCAAATTACTCATACACCTTGACTTTCTTCTTATAGGATAACTTGGTGTTCCCTCCATCAATCAACTCTTCACGGATTCAAGTAGGAAAGCTTGCAAAACCGTGAGTACACTCGACCCATTTACATTTTAAACCACTTTTGGGTTGTAACATGTTACCATACAACAATTACACTTACACACACTTAAACTTACTTTGCGAACTCAATCCGATATACATGCTACTTGTTATGCTAGATAATACATGCTTTATGCCATTACTATGTTATACCCTCGCTTAACAATTATAGCGCTATAGGAGTAGTACACCACCCGACGGGGGTTTGTTAAGTCAATATACTATACGGTCTCGTCACTTTTGTGGCGAGGGATGCTAAATACTAGTGGACACTTTGGGTTTAGACGTAATGTTATGCATGCTAGTTACCTTGTATACAAATTGCCATGTGGATTCGAGTAAAATGCTTTATACTTATGCTATACTATTTAAACCTTGTGTACTCGCTCTTGCTTTTGCATTGAACTTTATTTTAACATGTTACATGTTGATGATGATGATGCTATGAAATGAAGTAGCATTGATGCCTAGATACACATATAGACGTTTAGGTTTAAATGTTGTATCAATTTTGATTATGTTGTTATGTATTTCTTTTGAACTTGATGTTATTTGAATTCCTTGTATTGTTAACAATTTAGTTTATGAAATGAAATCGGTTTATTAAATATTGACACAAATAGTGTTATGAAGTCTCTAGCAATCTTCACACTTCGTCTCATCCCGATGTTTCCGCCATTGGTTGGGGTGTGACATTAGGTTTTAAACGAACGAACATAAACAAACACGAGCATGCCCATTTTCTTGATAAACGAACATGAACAAAAAATGTGTTAGATTAAATGTTCATGTTCATGTTCGGTTAAATGTGTTGGATTAAATGATCGTGTTCATGCTCGGTTAAAGTTAAATGAACGAACATGAACATGCTTCTCTTCGTGTTTGTTAGGTTCATTTACATGCCTACATGCTTGTCATCAATACAATCTGGGCTCAATATATTTCATTAACTGTTAGATAATTTACTGATTGTGTTGTTATCAGAATGAAGATCGGGTTTTATGGAAGCTCGGGACGTTGCCACCTGGACTAATGACATTTTACGGGCTAACACATCCACTCGACAAGTCATGGCATGTACTCGGTCTTGGGTACAACCCGAGCATTGATAAAAGGGATATCGAGAAAGCAGCTGTGATTCACTATAACGGAAACATGAAACCGTGGCTAGAGTTGGCAATGACAAAGTACCGTTCATATTGGGTCAAATGCATAAAGTTTGACCACCCGTATGTTCGGGGTTGTAAACTAGGCGAATGAGAAGATTTTTATTATCGAAAAGTCATTCCATTCTATTCTTTGTTATAGTTCATATTGGTGTTATAGTTCCCGTGTATTTGTGTATGCAACTTGCTTGGAATAGGTGTCGAAGATAATAGTTTGGATGTATCTTGTGTTGGTTTCGTTACTTTCGTAGGAGGAAGGTTTAATTGTAAAGGACTTGGATGTGTATATCTACCTTCGTTCTTCTGAAAGAATCACGTGTTCTTTTTGTTTGTGTTCATTCATTTCTCATACGTATGGCCTGCGCTTCTTCTGATTCTTTTGTTTGTGTTCTTTCGGGTTGCATCCTTGCAGTTCTTTCGAGTCTTTGTATTTTTCTCGTCAGAGGATGGTTTGGGGATGTCAAAGAGTCTGGTTTTGAAAAGTGGGAGGTCGATGTCGATCCGAGGTGTTTACAGTCATAACAGAACCTTAAATCAGTAGCAAATTCGGGTCAGAATCGAAAGTCAAAGCAGAAGTCAAACTTCGCGACTTTCGGTTGCAAACCAATCCTAAAATTGGAATTAACGAGCCGAACATGTTTATACTTGTTCTAATAAGTATTACCAAGTTGTTTAGGTGTTGAAACATATTTTAGAACACCTCTAAACTCAGATTATGAATATTTCAAAATCTGCTCGGTTTGACTATTTAAGACAATAAGTTTTACCCGTCAATGAACCAAGCATACGTGATTTTCAGGAGGTGCCCTTTTGAGGGATTAACACCTACCTAATTACGATCACGTAGCCATGTTCGTTGCGAACAATGGCTGGACCATTAAGGTCTAAACCGAAAGCCAAAGCATTTATCGAAAACGCTTGACTTTCGGCTTTAAAAGCCTAATAAACGAACAAGCAAAGAAAGGAACACTTACATGTGATCCAAGGGACTGATTAAAACTCAAATGAAAACTCCCAAATGCTCAGGAACCTCCAGAGGAGAGTATAGAAGGGAAAACAAGAAATGGTGCAAGTTTACTGTAAGGTCCGAGTTCATGTCTAATAAAAATGGCGACCAAAGACACTTAAATTTTTATATTTTCAAAAGCGCCTAATCTCTTCACAATTCAAGGTACGATACCAAATCATTAATGCACAAATGTAACAAAATTTAGGCATGACCGGTCCATAAGACGAGTGTATCCCTGTTTTAACCATCATCAACACGATAAAGTCTACAACCCATTCGACTAGACACGACTAAGAACCATGACATCAAGTGTTAAAAGCGTAGCTACAGACAAGGTTATGCAAAAACAAACATTTTGACCCAAAACATTAATACGAAATAGCGGAAACACTTAATGGTCATAATGTGTGCGTGTGCTCGCTCCAAATTGCCAAGTCGCCTAACTCGAGGATTTACCTACATTCATCATAAACAAATAAGTTAGTATTTCGTCACTAACACAAGTAATTTAATACACCGATTCGTTTCTAACACGGTTCTACATCATTCCGTTAAATTACTAACCGTTAAACGGTTCATTACTTGCTTGCCTCATGATAAAGGTTGAATATACCTTTCATAACATACCCGCTAACAACGGATACTTGTATCGTTAACATATCTTTCATTCGTTTCGTTCATGACGAACAATCATATTCCTTACATTCTTACACTTAAACTCCAATCCGAGAAGACGAATTAAATAATCTTTCATTCGTTACATACATAACCTTCCATACCCGGTTCGACTAGAAGGAACCGGATATGATACTTTATCTTTCGTAATTTATTCATTCCTCATAATCCATTTATGATGGATCTTACTATTACTTTCAAATGACCATAGATTTCAACTCTCACAACTTTAACACAACAACACAATGCAATTGAGATTATGGTTTACATATGACAACATCATAAAAATAGAAATATGGTGTACACTAACGTACCTCGATCTTGTGAGCTTTCCGACTTCCTAGCGTTGGAACCTTCTTCTTTCACACCTATAACAACACGTTCATTCACTTATTTAGTTCAACTAAATTTCATTCATTCTTCTTCCAAATAACGCATATTATTCTTTTAAGCATTCCATCAAACACTTGGCGGGTTTCGCATTTTCGGTACATTTACCCAACTAACTAAAACATGTATTTAAGCTAGTTCTTTTAATTATTCAACAATAATCAAGCAAACCTCATTCTATATCAATTCATCTAGTGTTTATACATCATTAACAGAATTATTCATCAATGATTCACATGCATGACACTACATAATCATCCTACTTCACATCTCAATTTCATAAAGTGGGTTTTTACTAGAATCTTTCAAATAACATAGAATCAAACATGATTCTTGTTCTAGAAGGTAATCCTAACTCAGATTTCTCACATTCAAACACAAGAATTCAAGATTGGGTTGAACCCCTCATTCAACAAATCATGATTTCAGAAAATTAAACTTACCACTATAGAAATTGAGGTTAGCTACTCACATTTAGGGGTTCATGCATTAGATTTCTCCTTTTATTCAAGTTCAATTCTTGATTTCTTGAAGTTAGGGTTTCACCCCTTTCCCTGCTCTCTTGTTCGATCGACCAGAACCCAGTTATGGGTGTTTTCTTTTAAATTTTTATTTAATAGTTAAAACCTTTTAATTTTTACTTACACATTGAACCCTCCCACTTAGAAAGAGTGTTTAATTTAGGCTTTCCCGTAAACTAACTACCATTTGTCATATTTCATTAACTATGTTAAATTCTTTGTTTATTTTCGCTTATTATTATACTAGACATTTTTGGGGTGTTACATTTACAATGAAAACCAACACCCATTTATAGTTTTTGAGGATGATTTTGATCATTCCAGGTGTTTAGAGGCTTCATGGGATGGTAACAAGTGTCCCTAAAAGTATGATAAACAGCCAACAAGCCCATTGATTCGAATTAGGGGGTTTGGCAGCCTTGGTGTGGACTGCAAGTAATTTTTCGGAGCTAGGCAAGTGCTTGCGGACCGTAAAGGTCAATCATATGGTCCGTATGGGACCTTTGTCAGCAAAATTAATTTTGTTCTTTGACACTTCTAGCCCCTAAACTTCTAAACTCTCTTGTATTATCAATATTAGGCATAAAAGCCCTTAATGGCCAATATTAGGCACAACCGAGAGTATGACCGAACATCATAAAGCTCTCGGTTCATCAAAAGGTCACTCAGAGGTATAAATTAACATGTTGACGCTTTTAACCCTTTTTCTCACAAACTTTCAAACAATTCCACAAACGGTTCCTCTTGTCCAACAAGTGGCTCATTTGAGAATACGGACATCGTGTAAGGCCACTCAAAGGCATAGTTTTAGCATGTTGACACTTTTAGTCCCTCCACGTTCATAGTTTTCGTTTTTGGCAAAAATAGTCCCTCCTAGCCAATATTAGGCATCACTAGGATTTGGGACACGTGTCAATGCATTATTGGACACGATTTTACGAAGTGCTACAAAATTACAAACCAATGTTTTATGGATTTTGATTAGAAGGAGGTTACGAGTCGATTTATGTAAAACTTACCTCGAAACAGTGCTTCAAACGGCTTGATTTTTGTTAATGGGAAGTTTAAACACCCGAATTAAAGCACCGTTTTCGTCGTTTGGGGCAGTATTTTACATCAATCAACTCGTATCCTCGTTCTAAGCAAAAGCCCTAAAACATCGGTTTGTAATTCGGAAAAAAACTTAACTCCGTTAAGCTATATTTAACACAGACTATTATCGGCCAAATGTGGATCACTTAGGATTTTTATCGCCCAATAACTGAGTTGGGATTATTATCGACCAAATTGAGAAAGTTGGAATTATTTAGATCCATTTTGCCTTCTTTTTATTGTAATTTGTCAACTGAAGTTGCTAGTATAGGGTTATCAAACAATCGTGTCGTAATAGTAGCTGTACATTCTTGCCATCTAAATCGCAATCACCAGTTGTTACATAAATCTATTAACAACCTAGGGCAATAGTTGTGTAAACTTTACAGGTCATGTCTACTTTATTTATCCATTATTTATAAGATATTGCCACTGCATGAATACCTTCCGAGTTACTACCAAGAGAATTAGATCTTTCAAGGATACAATGTTGTCGGGAGATTAAATTTGTGTGCATCGCAATCAAGCTAAAACTTAGCTAATACCCTACATTCATTGTGAGTTAGTTTGCAGCGGGGTATTAGTTAATCAATGTGTCAGGTATCACTATTTCATCGTCAACTGATTCACAATATGCGCAAAACAATAAACAAGAGTAGAAGAACAATTGCTATAAGCACAAGGTATTAATCAAAATCAATTGTTTCAATACATCATGTAAAACTAGTTATAAATTAAAATTGAATTTACAGATGGTTTTCTAGCTAACGCTCTAGCTATGACGAGGGTGACATGCAAATTTTCTCTGAATTTGCACACATTAAACTATGGGGTCAAGTGATAATAATATCAATGAAGACTCGTGTATCTATATTCTTGTTGAGACGTACGGAATTGACAAGTGACAATTATGTATAACATCCTCTCAACAGATTGTCTTCGTCAAATGATAGGCTAACACGTGGCATCTCTTCATTAGCGAGACATCATCAATCTTCACTAGAGGTAACTCGCTTCAGTGGTAAGTTCCATAATCCTCATTAGTGGTAACTTGCCGTCAGAGGTAATCTCCATTAATTCTTCAACAATTATAAGTTCCAATCAAAGTTACATAACTTAGCCCAAGGGTTCCTTGAAATTAACAGCCTAAAAAACAACGAATAAATATCTAGTTAAAAAAATCCATTACTTATCCTCATATAACTTCAAACGTAATGAAAGTTATGCCCTTTTTACCTTGAATCATTTTCCAGTCCACTTCTCTGTGTCTAGTTGCAACAAATACGATTATGCCCTTTTTAGATTGAATCATTTTCCAGTCCACTTCTGTGTGTCTAGTTGCACCAAATACGAGTCTGCAGTCTGCTAGATCATGGATTAGCTCCGTATCCCTATCACTTAATAATAATAATAATAATTATTTTTATATAAATTTAGACAAAAAATTCTTTGGATTGATCCAATCCGATCCATTTTGAACGACTCCAACAACTACTAGTAACCATGTTGATTAGTCAAAGGCTTGGTTAAGTTAAAAAAAATGAGAAATTGCTAAATATTTGAATTGCATACCACTGAGATGCAGGATAGACTCGTGAGAGTTTTGTTCCAAGTTACATGAAGCTACTTATCATTTCTAGGCTTTCTTCACTCGCACTGTTTGCAAAATCTTTAACATCTGTGACTTAATTTGTTTCTCATGTCTGTTGCTTCTTTGATTTCTTATTGAACCTTATCTTGAATCTCAGGATGTTTGCAGAGCATGTAAATGAACCAAATTATGGCAATAGATGTAGCCAGCCTCCTTTCCACCAATTATGAAGTTATTTTGGATGTGTGTTGTTGATTTGCAGAAACCTTGATAGAATATCTTCTTTCTTCAACTGCAATTAGAAAACTTCAAGGGTCAAATAATACACTTTGATATTAATGGCCGAACCCATTGCTTTTCAAATTCAATATAACAAGAATGTTACAGAAACAACTTTTTACATTGAAGATTATGTGGACCCTGTTGCATTTCTGTACCAGCTAAAAAAACTATTCTCAAAACATCATGGTAATCAATTTTGAAGTCAATTTTAATTTGTTTGACCTCAAGAGTCAAACTGTACTTCATTTAATGGTTGATGTGGTTATGTCTGGTGGGTTGGACTGAAAAATTTAACTACATGGACAACGGAGTCAAATGGGCAGATCCACCGTGGAGGGTAGGGCATATCCAGGGCACATGATTTTTAGGGAGCAAATTTATATAGCAATACTATCAATATTACGGAAAAAATATACTAAATATATTATTTAGGTAAAGGATCGTATACAACACATAAGATTTGTACGAAGTGTAAGTGACCAAGGGAGGAGGACAAGTGTCCTTGCCTTGAAGGGTAATTTAGTCATTTCTCATTTAAACTTCCCTCTTTGATTTTCAAACGATATAACTCTTTTATATGTTAATATTTAAAAAAAAAAATTACACCGTATTAACGAGCATTTCATTCTCTTTAATTTGATCACCCCATTGCTATAGTTTCCTTAAAAAAATTACAGGATTTTGAATACCCGTTAGTTCATTACGTGATTTTGAATACCCAGCACATGACTACGTGGTTTGAATACTTATTACGTGATTACACATTCAACATAAACCATTACGTGATTACACATTCAGTATAAATCCACTACGTGATTACACGTTCAATATGATTAAAAAAATATTAACGTATGAAAAAGTTATAGCCGTTTGAAAATCAAGGGGGAAGGAGTTCAAGTGGGAAAGGACCAGAATACACTTTTGCTATTTGTTTCTTCAATTGTTTGAATCTCATATTTACGAAAATGCCACTGGATTACTTTGAGCCATTGATCTTAAAGATCAATGGCTTAAATACTCATGTATGCTTCGTACAAGACTCGTCTTGTATAGAAGCCAACCTCTATTTATTTTAAATTCAATTCAATTATATACAACAAATAAGCTATGGTCTCAACCAAATAATATGTGTGTGTAATATAATTATGTGATATTTTGATGGGCTCAACCAAATAATGTGTGTGTAATATAAATAATATGTGTGTGAAATATAATTCTGTGATCTTTTAGGCAAAATATATATATATATATTAGGAGGGGGAACCTTATTTACATTTTACCCCAAAACTTACAAAAGAATAGGAACAACCATACATGTGGTTCTAAAGTTATTAAAGCATAATCAAAACACATGTTACTTTTTAATCACTCCTTTAGGAAAAGTTTAGACGACTATTCTAAATAGTATATTTTCTGTAATCATAGTTAAAACATTAATTGGCCATAAGGTCAAAAGAAAACTAAAATGTTTGTACCAAAGTCCAACACTCCAACCCGCCTCAGTTCAACCCTACTAAAAAGTCAACAATTTTATTAACCCGAACCTGTCTTGAATCGTTATCCAACCCACCCATAAATTTTATGGGAAAAAAGTGTAAGCTTACCAGAAATGATCTTGTCCATCATCAAGCACTTTGACCCTTTCCTTTAACTTAGCCTCTGGTCCGATATTTGACAATTTCTTAAGACCTTCACTTTGAATATTGAATCCAACTGATTTTCATCAATAAATCCTGTGTTATATCATGAATACTAATAATCAAAACCAGTTTGTTATATTATGGGGTAGTCAAATGCTGTTGACTTAAAAGGAACTTACACTTATGTCATTGCACCCTATCAACCTACAATAGCAAGAGCAACAAAAATCACAAACAAAACAATAATAATAATTAATTGGCATGTTTAACTCACGAAAATCAAAATTAGTACACATTGTGAAATCAGTTCCAACGTATAAATTAATGTGATCATTAAAATTCAATTTTAGGTTTTGAGCAACAAATCCTATTCCAACAAAAAAACACGAACATGTATGAGAATACCAGTTTATCATATGGAAATCAGAGGGTATTTAATAAACAAGTACCTGCCGTCCATGTAGATTTTGGGGATATGAGAGATGAGTGGCCAGTAGTGGGAGCCTCTTCCTTCACACCTTTCTTTCAATTTTGGGTATTCACCATATATTCTCAAACTCAAAAGTGAAGGTAACAACGTCTCTGGTAGATCGTTCACCTTTGGGCAGTCGTAAATGGTGAGATGTTGAAGGGATGTGAGGTGTTGGAGTCCCGTTGAAAGTGATTCCAGTTTATCAAAATTGTTTATCTGCAGAGTTGTAAGAGAAGAAGGGAAAAGGTGGGACAATTGACTAAAGTTCCTCACATTGGGTTCACCATATAACGTTAGGTCAACAAGTGAAGCAGGGAAATTCTGATTGCCCCATTCTGAGATGGGCTTTTTCAACCCCCCTGTTTCAAGCGTAACCAAATTGGGAGGCCAAAGCCCACGAGGAAAGGAAGCATCAATCATTGGACAACTGATGATATCCATCTCTTTTAACATGGTGAGTTTTGATAGCTGAAGGTCAGGAAATGACTCCAGATTTTCACAACTCCATATGCTCCAACTGATTAGATTTGGTAGCTGCAGGTCACCAAATGCCTTCATGTTTTTGCAACTTCTAATATTCAAATATGTGAGATTTGGCAGATGGAGGTTAGGAAATGACTCCATGTTTTGATAATCGCTTATTGACAAAGAGGTGAGATTTGATAGCTGATGAAGATCAGAAAATAACTCCATGTTTTTACAAGAACTTATTGACAAAGAGGTGAGGTGAGTGGAGTTACTCAATTGATTTATTGATTTTAGATTTCCACAACCATGTATAGCAAGTGACTTGAGATTATGCCCTCCTCCACCTGTTGTTGTTGCTCTTGGGAAGGAGACATGTCTAACTAAACTACACGGTATACACCCATCGATAAATAAACTCTCAATGCTATTTGGACAACACACACGCTCCATACTTTCACATGACTTTATCTCCAACTTCCTAAGAGATGATAGGAGGTCGCACCCAGTGTTATTCTCATCCTCCTCTTTCTCTCCTAAACTCACCAAATTTTTACATTTCCATACCTTCAATTCCTTTAAATTTACAAGAACTTTACTTGCCTCTGCATCTGATTCCCATAGGTATCTTATCTCATCACAATTTTGTATGCATAGCTCTTCAACCGCCCCAAAATTCACTATGACACCTCTCCACACCTCATCTGTAAGCCCTAAAATTGATTTTATTTCCAATTTAGTGGTTGATGAAGCTGCTTGAACCAGACTTCTCAGCACACTTTCACCACATCCCTCTATCCTCAAAACTCTTAGTGAAGGTAATGCTTCAAGTGAGACATCAATCAAATTGGGACAATTTCTTATTTGAAGCTCTCGAAGGCATGGAAACATTACCTCGCTATTGGTTGACCATACCTTCCAACTAGACATATCTTCAAACCTTAGAATTTCAAGTGAAGGGAAGGTAACATCAGTACTCCTACTTAACTCCAAACTTATGAATTTAACATCATCCATTCCTTGAATCAACAACTCCTTAAGTGTAGGTAACTGCCCAAGCGGCGGAAGAGATGTACATTTTCTACAACCCCGTAGCGACACATGAACCAATTGATGAAAAGACGGATCCCCAACCCAGTTAGGAAACTCTATTCCCTTATAATACTTAACCTCAAGCATCTTCAACTTATCACTATGGGGCTTTAACTCATTGAGAATATCCTTCTCAAGTGTTTCCCTTCCTGAAACATCATCCCATTTCAAGTCTAACTTATTAATCCCTTTTAAAGATAAGTTCGCCTCTCGTGCATGCATTGAGCTTTGTACTTTGTTCAACCCCTCTATGGAAATTTCCCCATGGAGATCCTTTAATCCCTTAAGCTCAGTAATTGCAAAGCCATTGTTTTCAGCAATGATGATCCTAGTGAGAGTCTGTAGGCTTTTCAACTCACCAATCCCCAAGGGCAACTTTTTCAGACATGGAGTATCTCTCATGTCAAAATGCCTCAACTTTTTTAGCTTTAAAAAGCTTTTAGGCAACTTGGTCAAACTCTTACATCCAAAAACTATCAATGTTTCTAAATTATAAAGATTACCAACGTTGTCCGGCAACTCTTTGATATGAGTTTTAGATAGATTAAGATACCTCAGGTGCTTCAAACTACCAATGGAATTCGGTACCTCACTTATACTAAAACGACTCAAACTAAGAACCCTTAATAACGGTAACTCAGGAAGTAAGTCAACCAAAATCTTGCTGGATAAGTAGAACATGTCCCAACTTTGATCGACCCCAACATATACCGCTAACAATGTTCTCAAACCTTTAGCTCTCTTGAAGGCCTCAAACTTGTGGTAAGCTACATATTCATCACGAATAAATGACATGTGGCGATACTTTGCTAAATCTTCCATCGCCATCCGATTGTCATCCCTTGAAAAGAACTCTCCGGCAACAAGTGTGGCCAAATCATTCATCAGGTCATGCATCACAAAAAACGGTTCCTCATTTGGTGATTGTTGAAAAAATGACCTTGATAACAACTCTTCAAAATACTCATAACCAAGGCGTTCTGGTGGCTTGGCTGCATTTGATTTGTACAAAAACCCTTCGGCCAGCCACAACAGGACTAACTCTTTTTTGTCAAACAAAAAGTCCTTAGGAAACAAGGAGCAATATGCAAACAACCGCTTCAAATTTGAAGAAAGTTCATGGTAGCTTAACATAAGGGCAGGAAAAATCACCTTCCAATCTGCAGAAAAATCACCAACACTTTTTGAATCCCATATCTTACTATTCAACACCTCATCCCATTTTTCTGTTTTAGCTCTCAACAGCCTTCCAATTGCCTTTAAAGCCAAAGGCAAACGACCACACTTTTCCACAATACGCTCACCCTTTGGTCTGAGTGTTGGGTGTGAATCAAAGTTGTCTACGCCCAATGCATGTAAAGCAAATAAAGACAAAGCATCTTCAGATGACAAAGTCTCAAGACGGTCTAGATTATCAAAACCTAGCATCTTAAGCAATTGCACTTTGCGAGATGTCATGATTACCTTACTTCCACGAGCCCCTGAATGAAATGGGAGCACTAGGTTTTCCCAATCATTAAAGTTTTCATGCCACACATCATCTAGTACTAGTAGAAACCGTTTGTCCTTAAGTTTCTCTTTAAGAGCCACTTGAAGCTGATTTAGATCAGCAAATTCCTTGTTTTCGTTGGACACAGCTTGAAAGATGGTTTTGGTTATCTTAGAGATGTCAAAATCATCAGAGACACAAACCCATGCATGGAGTTCAAACCGACCCTTAACTTGTGTATCATTGTACAAAAATCTAGCTAGAGTGGTCTTACCAACCCCACCCATACCAACTATGGGTAAGACACTGAAGTTTTCCTTACATGGCTCATCCTGCAACAGCTTGTTGAGCAATTTTTCTTTCTCGTTTTCTCGTCCAATGACATCAGATTCTAGCAAGGAGGTTTCGTTTCCTCTATTGTTATTTTTTGGCTTTTCATCTTTCACAATCAAACCTAGCTCAGCTTTTGCCTTATATAGTTGTTGCAACTGGGTGGTAATACTATCTAACTTGGGACTCAACCTATGACTTAATGAGAAGTTTGTGCAGCAAGTTGGGATGAGCTTTCTTACCATACTGGTGCTTGCTTCTGATTCTGGGGTCAGCTCACGATGCATAGCTTCAGTAGCCACATCATCGAGCACGTCATCCATATCGTAAGCCAAATGTTGGAGACTATTGAGCCATAGTCTGACAGATTCATCAGTTATTTCCTTGTCTGAAGCATCGTTAAGCAGAGCTTGGATCTGGGACAAGGTGATCCCCAATTGCTTGAGTTCCGAGTGAATATTTTGAGAGCGAGCATATTTCTTGAAGGCTTCATCGGTTAGCTTCTGAAAAATGACAGTGATGATGGCAGAAGCAGCAGTTTCAGCCATTGTTAACTAACAGTGAAGATGAAAAAGGAGAATATTTGGTATGTGTGATATTGATAGAATGACAAGAGTGTAGATACTGATAGAACTCACAGCTGCTTATAGTGATTGTATCCATGTTCTTGCTTAGCTAGTGGACATTTTTTAACAATTCTTTTGTAAGGTATAGGTGTCAGCCACATGACAACCTCTTGGTTAGTGTGTTTTATAATACTTAATGGATTAAATTAATGTCAAGTTGCCAACGGTTACTTTACATGCAGATGCTTTCCCGTGTATTGTGGTTGTATTTAAGCTCATCGATTTTTTAATGAATATTTTAGTATAATATTTATTTATATTAAATTAAATTAAATTCTTATGCAATTTACATACTCGTTGAATAGTCATCATAAATAACTTTTTTTAACAGCAAATTTGGATCACTGACGGACCACTGGAGTATCATCGTGCCACCAGCGGAACCATCTGATCTTATCCATCTCCACTAGGCATAATGCCTATACACCAATTCAGAAGAAAACCCAATAAATATGGGAAAACCTCTTTGTTGAAATCGAACCCAAGATCTATCAATTCAATCATACCCAGTAAATCCCACAAATAGCAAAGCTACTTATAGGTTCTGGGGAGGGTGGATGTAGACAGACCTTTCCTCTATCCCTAGGGATAGAGAGGCTGCTTCCAGAGAGACCCCCCGGCTCCAAAGCGAACAACATACCAAAACATCAAGTCAAAGAATATAGAAAAAGAAGCCACCTATATCAAGAAAGTGAGCAGAGTGGCACAGTATAATGTAAATCATGTATAATGGCATACAACAACATTTGGGCATAAACACAAGAGGTCACTCACCGTTAAAGTCCCTTAAAGAATAAGAAAACCATACGTCCCTAAAATACACCTAAGACCTTACTGCAATATCCTCTAGAAGTCCTTAACCCTAATCCTACGCCTCCACGAAGTCCTATCTTGGACCATGTCCTCAGACAGATGCAACTCTAGTAAATCATGCCTAATCTGCTCATCCCATGTCAGCTTGGGTCTGCCTCTTCCTCTCCTCCCCTCCACAGTAAGAGTTTCCACTACTCTAACTGGTGCCGTCGTTTGCCTCCGCTTTACGTGCCCAAACCATCTCAATCTCCCCTCCCTAATCTTATCCGATATACTAGCCACTCCTAAGACCTGTTAATCCTAAAGTGTTATCCCATCCCCAAGATGTCACTAGGCTATAAATAACTAAAATCATAAGGCAAAACCATTGACACTTCAAGAATAAAAAAACATTATGACATTTAATTAAAAAGTTTGGTTAAGCGATCTTACATTAAATCGTTTAAGTCACGTTGGAGATTGTTGGTTAAGTTGGGCCGAGTCCAGCTTGTTATATAAGTCACTTAAGGCCAAACTAATATTAGATTATCCGCATTCAAAACCCAATCCAATCTTTAATAAAAAAAAAAAAAAACTAATATGATACACAAGTTACAACACAACACAACACAACACAGCCCAAGTCAATTTTTGATACACATTCACAACCCAATCCAACCTAATTTTTTTAGAAATTAATTGTAACATATCGTTATTTTTATTGTATTAAAAATAATAATATTAAAAACAATTATTTTTATTTCAAAACAAACAAAGTTATTTATTTTTAATATAAAAGTTAAACTGTCAATATATATAATATACTAGAAAATATATATTTTTGAATGCATTTTTAATAAATTATTATGTTTAAATATTATAAAGTTATTTGAGTAAATTGTTACTGAGGGAATTGGTAGTTAAGAAATTAAAAATAAAAATTAAAAGATAGAACCAATCCAATTTTGATAAGTTCCATCACCCAGAAGATCCTTTAGGATATGTCAATGCAAAAGTTTAGTTGTGATATATAGAGTGAATTGCAAATTTTGTCCTTTGTCTTTATGGGTTGAGTTCATTTCAGAACTCTAAATCACTACAGAACTTTCAGAACTCCTAATAAACAAGCATTTTATATATAAGTTTTTGTATTTAGGATCATTTTATCACCTATTATATGTATTTCTTTGATTACATACATGTTAAAAGTAGTTTACATATGTTTAATTGCTAAAATTGTATATATGTGTCATAACTAATTACATATATGTAAAAAAGTAGTTTACATATGTGTAATTATAAAATTACATATAAAAATGATAAAATTACTCTTAACATGTATGTAATAGTAAAAATACACATAATAAATGATAAAATTATCCTAAACATAAAAATATATAAATAAAAAGATTGTTTATTAGGAGTTCTGCGAGTTCTGTAAATATTTATGGTTCTGAAATGATCTTGACCCTTGTCTTTATATCTCTTTTCAAGCTTTGTCCTTTGTCTTTAAAATTGACGAGTTTTGTATTTTATGTTTTCAAATCTTACACGTGATGTGCTTTGAGCCTCACTCAGTTAAATTTTTTTTTGTTAAATTTGACCACTCAAGGGCAATTTAGTCTTTTTACCAATTACTCTAAAAATAAGTTAATAAATAAAACAAAAATAAATTTAGAAATCTATACTATATAATAAAAGAAACCAATAGGAGGACACATGTCATTCAATGAAGCCATCTATTTTTATAGATAATTAATATCAGTTAAAAGATAATTATAAAATTAAATTTAATATAAATTTAAACAATTCGTATAGGAGATAATCTAATATTTTAAAATATTTATAAAGACTTCAAAATTATTTATCCTGAAAGCCATCTATTTTTTATAGATAATTAATATCAATTAAAAGATAATTATAAAATTAAATTTAATATAAATTTAAACAATTCGTATAGGAGATAATCTAATATTTTAAAATATTTATCAGATTTCTAAATTATTTATACTAAAATTAACAAAAGATGTACGCTAAATATAAATTAATATAAGAGTTAAATGCCCGGATAGTCCCTGTGGTTTGCCTCTTTTTCACCTTTAGTCCCTAACTTTCTAAAATTACAGCTATAGTCCCCAACTTTTCAATTTTTGTTCCCGAATAGTCCCTGTGCCTAACATCAGTTAGTTTTCTCAGTTAAGAGGGTGTGAAATGACAAAAATACCCTTTCTTAAAAAAGACAAACCACAGAGACTATCCGGACATTTAATAAATAAAAAAATAAAAATCTAATTAATAAGTTAAATTTTAAGTGGGCCCACAACCTACCCCACCCTCACCCTACCCCGTCATCTTCTTCTTACCGAAGTTCTTGCCGACGATAGAGTGCCACGTAGGACCGTGATTCTTATCAAACTGCTTCTTAATCTGTTCCGCTACATTCTTCTCCACACTGCAACTCTCAAACACCTGCACACACGTAATCACAACTCAGATTATTATAACATAATTTCATAACATTAACAGTCAACGAACTTTATTTTGTTATAATAATAATCTAAATAGAACAAAAGTGGACTAATAATTACAGAAATGGCGATATTGACAGCATCAGTTTGCATTTCTTGGTTCATATCAGCGCTTTTGATTACGACTTTTTTGCTGCCGGAAGTGGAGGTTGTTAATTTTTGCTGCCGGAAGTGGAGGTTGTTACGATGTGGGGGTTAGTTTAATCTAATTTGCAGGTGGTTGATGGATAGAAGAAAAAGATAGGGGATAGGGTCAGGGTGGGTTAGGTTGTCGGGTAAGTTGTTAGCCCTACTTGAAATTTGACTTATTAGTTAGATTTTTAATTTTTATTTATTAAATGCACAGATAGTCTTTATAGTTTGTTATTTTTAAGGAAAGAGTATTTTTGTCATTTCATACCATCTTAACTGAGAAAACTAACTGATGTTAGGCACAGCGACTATCTGGGAACAAAAATTAAAAAATTAGGGACTATAGCTGTAATTTTAGAAAGTTAAGGACTAAAGGTGAAAAAAAGGACAAACCACAAGGACTATCCGGGCATTTAACTCATAATATAATGTAAATGGTTTATTTATTTTATTATACTAAAGTAGTAAAGGTTGAACCTATTTCAAAAATGTTTATAAGGGGTAAACAAAAATATTAATCAATGTTTATTGGTTGTGAACTTTTATTTTCATGTTCAACTCTCAACTCAAATACGGTAATCACTATGTTTACGTGACATTCATAAGAACCATCATCGCAATCAACCCATCCATCGTATATCGAGTATATCCGTTAGTTTTTTTAAAGATATAAATTTTTATTAGATTCATTCAACCCGTGTAATAAACGAGGTTTTTTAAAGATATAACATTTTATTTTTTATGATACAAAATTACATTTAAGCAACTCGTGTAATACACGGGGTTTTTAAAAATATAACTTTTTTTATTATGTAATATATAAAATTAGATTTATTCAATCCATATAATACATAAAGTTTATAAAGATATAACTTTTTATTGTTTGGTATATAAAATTACATGTGCTCAACCCGTATAACACACGAGGTTCTTAAAAATGTAACTTTTTTCCTTATTTAATATATAAAATTAGATTTATTCAATCCATATAATACACGGAGTTTCTAAAAATACAACAGTTTTTATTATTTAATATATAAATTTACATTTATTCCACCCATGTAATAAACGAGATTTTGAAATATATATTGTTTTATTATTTGATATATAAAATTACATTTATTCAACCCGTGTAAATACACGGGGTTCTAACCTAGTTAATAATTACCTACATATACATTTAGAAGGTCACAGAATAGTGCCAGGTAGCTTGCCTGGCACTTTCCTATTGGACCAACATATTTTTATTTAATTTTATTCCTAATTTTAAAATTACGCTTTCATCCTTTGTTTAAAATTACGTTTTTGCCCCAGCTAAAAATAATTATACTACATATACATTTGTAAGTTGGGGGAATAGTGCCAGGCAGCTGCCTGGCACTCCCTCATCGGACCAACACATTTATTGTTTTATATCAATTTTAAAATTACATTTTAGCCCCCAGCTTATATTCATTCTAAAATCACGTTTTTGTCCCTCTTTAAAATTACGGTTTTGTCCCCAGCTCAAAATAAAATTATGCTTTTGTCCCCAGCTCAAAATTACGATTTTTCCCTCTATTCAAAATAAAATTTTGTTTTTGCCCACAGCTAAAAATTACGATTTTGCCCTCTGTTCAAAAATATGATTTTTCCCCGTTTAAAAAATTGTTATTTCGCCCTCATTTCAAAATTACATTTTTTTCCCAGTTCAAAATATAATTATGTTTTTGCCCCTAATTCAAAATTACGATTTTTCCCTCGGTTCAAAATAAAATTGTGCTTTTGCCTTCAGCTTAATTACGCCTGTGCCCTTAGTTCAAATTTATATTATGTTGTTACCCCAAGTTCAAAATTACGAATTTGCCCTTGTGAAAATTTACAATTTTGCCCCTGGGTCAAATTTACACTACTGCCATTACTTTAGCTTTTGGCAAATTACGATTTTACCCCAGTCAAAAAATACAACTTTCCCTCAGTTAAAAATTACAATATTGCCATTGTTTTTGGATTTTATCAAAACTATAAAAGTGTTTTGTTTTAATTGGTTTACTCGATTTAATTGTTTTTCGTGTCAATGAGCTAATTAACACTCGCTCATTATTCGGCCATCGCCCCGCAACGCGGGCCGGGCAACACCTAGTACATATTGTAACAACCCTCGGTAAAACCAACACTTTCATAATATTTTCCGACACCCTATTATATTGTAAAATGTCCCAATATGTCCTATATTACACCCCGTATGTGAAAACCGAGCCCGAAATAGATTATAAAATATAAAATAAATTAAAAATAAGAATAATGGAGTTGAGGCGGGCCGCGTAGATCCACCCCAACATCTCACGCGGGCGGTATCAAGACTGGAATTGACTCCGCTGATTTCTTTAGTTAAAGCGGGCCGCGTAAGAGTTCATGTTTAGTCGACGCGGGCCGCGAGAGATCATCATACGCGGATACATCCTGAGCCGACACGTGTCGACATCGTGGCGAGTCTAGTAGCTGACCCAGCTAAGCTACAGCGTTGACCAATGTTGACGCGGGCCGCGTAAGATACCCTTATCTTTTACGCGGGCCGCGACAGGACTAGAATCAGCAACTATAAATAGAACGCATCAGTTTTCGTTTTCCGTCGCTCATTCTCAATTCTCAATCTCGAATTTCTATAGTAGAGGCATAATATTTGAAGTATAATACCCCCTAATTAGCGAGGTTCTGCTCCGTTGTAAGTATTATAACCCCAGTTTCGTAATAGTTACGCTGCCCGATTGATTTAGGGTTCCGTAACAACTTTCGTGGTTCTGCCCGACGTAGTTGTTGGAATGTCGTCTCGGGGAGGGTATCATTAATATTTTCAAAGGGTTATGATACTAACCAATGTACATTTGTATAAATTATATATTATATCCAGGAAACCCTTACGCGAAGTCTAAGATAGCAATGTGAGTTTATCCTCTTTTTGTTAACTTTTTTGGTAATGTTTTACCAAACCTTAAATGTTTTACTATGAAAATTAGCAGTGATTGAGTCTTTGTAGTTCTTCAATTACTGCCGGTATGTTGGGGTTTTGTATACAAAATGTACTGCACTATGACTAGTAAGTCGAGGATGACAATATGTTACCATTGGACAATGAGTTAGCCAATAGGGATTATATGACCCACAAGTCAGTGGATTGACAGTACTAATGGAGTAATTGTGTAGACATAAACAATGTGATCGCTCTCAATACTGTTCAGTGTGACTTTCTATTTAAACTTGATTAAACTGGGATTTACTCACCAGTATTTTCCGCTGACAAAATATTTTTAAAACATGTTTCAGGTAACAAAATGTGACATCCAATTAATGAAAAGCCAGCTGGAGAGCACTGAAGGCTTGGGAAAAATGTGGCTATAAAAGTTACCAAATAAACGATGTTTTAAATTCAATAAAATAGGGTTTGTCCCCATAAATGTATTGTACTAAGAAACTTGGGTTTTACCCATGTGTTTATTAATATTAATTATGGTGGTTTTACTCTGATAAACATTTCCTAACTACGGTCCTGATGTAAATTCCGCTGCAAGATTAAATAACTGATACCACCGAAACTCTGAGATCGCGTCCGCCCGTTCCCGGGGATTGGGGATCGGGGGTTGCGACACATATACATTTAGAAGATCAGGGAATAGTGCCAGGCAACTTGCCTGGCACTTTCCTATTGGACCAACCTATTTTTATTTAATTTTATTACCAGTTTAAAATTACGCTTTCATCTTTCGTTTAAAATTACGTTTTTGCCCCCAGCTAAAAATAAAATTATAGTTTTGCCCCTAGCACAAAATTACGCTTTTGCCACCGTTCAAAAACTCATTTTTAGTTTTGTTCCCAGTTTAAAATTACGATTTCGCCCTCCGTTTAAAATTACGTTTTTGCCCCCAGTTCAAAATAAAATGTTGTTTTTTCCTCTAGCTAAAAATTACGCTTCTGACCTCAGCTCAAAATTACGTTTGCCTGGCAATTCCCTATTAGACCAAACCATTTTTATTTTAATTTTATTCCCAGTTTCAAATTACGCTTTTGTCATTCGTTTAAAATTACGGTTTTGCCCCCAGCTAAAAATAAAATTATAATTTTTCCCCTAACTCAAAATTACGCTTTTACCCTCGGTTCAAAAACTTATTTTTAATTTTGTTCCCAGTTTAAGATTACGGTTTCGCCCTCCGTTTAAAATTAGGTTTTCGCCCTCCGTTTAAAATTGGGAGCCTCCTTGCTACTGGTCGCCTATTCCACCTCCCGAGTTAAGAGGCGAATCTTTGAATGATTTGAGCACTATCTAAGGATTCATATCATTTGGTATTTAACTGAGCTTGATAATCACATTTTTAATTATTTAATACTCATTACTTTACATGACTACATATCAGAAAGAAGGCTGGACGGTATGGGGTTAGTCCTCGGTGCGTCCAGGGCCGGCGACAGTCCACACACCGTGCCGCCCCCCTACGTCCCCGTCTTGACCATCCGCCTCTACCCGTTTGAGACGGTCCACAAAATGACAAAACATTGTGGGTTTCGAGGACTTTTGACCGTTTGATTAAAAAAAATCCAATTTCAATTAAATAAACCAACGGCCATTTTTTAAATTTATACCAAATCCACTCAAACTTTTATAAATACTCACCACTTTTACACCATTTTTCACACTTTTTCACCCACTACAATCTCATATCTCACTCACATTTTATAAACACTTTTCCCTTTTTATATAAACTCAACATTTTTTATACCATTTTTTACCCAGTACCACCCCATCTCTCTCTCAGAATTTACCATGGCTTCACCTTGTTCAATTTCTTCATCTTCTTCGTCTACGTGGAAATTCTGTTCCAGTTAGTTTGGAACAACAAGATTTGAACATGTTCTCTCTACGTAACGAGTACACACATCATAATCTACAAGCGGACTTGGTGGAGTACATTTGGAACAACGCTCAAAACGAACCAGACGACCACATGCAGGACGAAGACTAGTAGTTTTTTTTAATATTTATTTGGATTTTTTTTAAGTTTATGATTTTTTAATTTATCAGGATATTTTTTTAAGTTTATGTTTTTTTTAAGTTTATGTATTGTGTTTTAATATTAATGAAAATATTTTCTTAATTTATTTGTTAAATGTTAAAAATAGTGGAAGATTAAAAAATATAGTGATGGGGTAGGATCATCTAGGATCATCTTCCCATTTCCACTAAAATTATGGGATTGACCATCCTCCCAAGGATGGTGATGTGGCGATGACGTAGCGGATCATTTTCCCTTGAAGGATCATCCCCATACCATGTAGCCTAAGAAAACTAGTTGAGCATTCCAGAAATATCTGCACGAGATATTGAAGGCAAGAAAATAGACAAGACCGTATGGAACCTGTTCAACTTTAATGCATTAGTATATTATCATGTAAAGGTAACATTAGAGTAATTATTAATCAGCTAATTTTACCGAATTTTCATATCGGATTTGGGTTTTTAATTTGAAAAGGGGGTTTTCATGGTTAAATTTGATGGTAGTGGTGTGATGGCAGCAGTGGTGGTTGTGTGACGGTTGCGGTGGGAGAGGTTGATGGTGGCAGGCGGGTGGTGGTGGTTAGGTTAGGTGATGGTGGGGGGTGGCTGGTGGTAGGAGTGGAGGTGGTGGTGAGTGTGTGAGAGATAGATGGAGAAAGAGAGAGAATTGAATAAATAGCTAAAATATCTATTTAAAATGTTTTAATTTGACCTCACATGGGGTCAACTTGTTCATATTTTAACTATGAAAATCAACTGAGTTAGGATCAAAAGACGTAATGTGCAAGGGTTTGCAAACATTAAATACGTTTTTTTGCACGTTTTAAAGATAAAGGATATAGTTTGTATTTTAATGTCAATGTAACAGGACGATTTTTGTAATTTACTCATTTGTTATTGCAAGAATAATTCCCATTTCATTCTTAATTTCTTATATCCGTGATTTACATAACTTGAATCTTCAACTACAGTACCTAACTCAATTATGGAACTCAATTATGATTACACCATTGCTAATTTGCTATAGAAGATAAGATAAAGACTCACACATACCTTTTGTTAATTATTATTATTACTATTGTATATTGTATACTATTGATAGACAAAGTGAATGAATAGTAACTATATTTGTTTTAAAGATTTTTTTATATATGTTATTTAGTGGTTTTTTATATGTGTTATGTGGTTCTTTTATATATCTTATGTAACTTGCGTTTGTTTTTTATCGATGTAATTTACGTGTCAGTATTTTTTGATCATATCAAGATTTTTTTCTCTATGGGTTGCTGTAACGAGTGTAGGCGGCATAACAAAATAAACCGATACCGATCAAATTCCCGCCGTGTTGGTACATTTTTAGTCATATCATGATTTTTTTTTTCTCTATTGGTTGCTATAATAAGTGTCAGTACTGTAGTTAAACGAACAGATATCCACCCACCGTGCAACGCGCGGATTTAATAACACTAGTATATATAAAAAGGCATTGATCTTTGAACAAAGATATACATGTGCACTACTTCTTACTGAGAAATGACAACAAAAAAATAAGTGAATGAAAAAAGAAATAGGCAACAATCAAATGGTGTGTATGCAAAGTTTCAGCTTAATCTGCTTATTAAGTACAAAAGGAAAAACTTGCATTTTGCGAGATCCATTCATTGTAGCTGCTTCAAAGCCTCATTAAAGAGAAAGTTATCATCCAAGTCGAATCAAATAAATCAAACTTTTAACAGTTTACCTCTAAGATAGAGGGAATGAAAGTTATTACTGTAACAAATAGAAGCTAATGAACAATAGTTTTAATATAATATATAGTTTCTTTTTATAATAATAGTTATTTTCTTTACTTTTTAACCTTAATCATTTTTTTAATATCATGGGTTGGGATAAGTTTGGTGTCAACCGGTATCGAGCAAGTACTTGTATCGAAAATACCGGTACGGTCCTGTTCGGTCGGTACATGAAGGTAAAAACCGGCACTAGTACAGAAAACGACAAAAGTTGGTGTCGAATTGATATTGGAAATCTTTTGGTTCGGGAAATTCAATGCTACTACCCGGTACCATTTGTTCATCCCTGATCACGGGTACCGTACGAACAACGGTATTGTACAACTTTTTTTGTTGTTGATTTTTTTCTTCAATTTTTTATTTTTAATTTTTTTTAGTTTTAGGGGTATGGATGAGCTCGGTGCCAACCGATACAGAATCTGTACTGATACCGAAAATACCGGTT
The DNA here is from genome assembly GCA_030545235.1 of Helianthus tuberosus. Lineage (NCBI taxonomy): Eukaryota > Viridiplantae > Streptophyta > Magnoliopsida > Asterales > Asteraceae > Helianthus > Helianthus tuberosus. The sequence continues at coordinate 230,352,321 of CM060423.1, read as the reverse complement.
ACGGTACCAGTATATGAAAGTAAAAAACGGTAGTGAACCAGTAGCAGGAACGCTAAAAGTCGGTACCAAATTGGTACTTAAGATCTTTCGGTTCGCCAAATTTGGCACCGGTACCCAAAACCATTTGCTCATCTTTGACCATGGGTTTCATACAACTAACATCGTTACCATACAACTTTTTTAGTTGATTTTCTTTCGGTTATCTTTTAGTCTTTTTTCTACATTTTTTTTATTCTTGTCAGCAGTTCCGTTCGCAACGCACCCGTAGTAATTTCAAAACACATGTAAACACAGACTAAATAACAAAAGAAATTCACCGTGTTACAACGAATTTATTTAAACCTAGTTTGCTATAGAAAATAAGATAAAGACTCACACATACCTTTTATCAAGACTCACACATACAATTTAACTCAATTGCTCACCCTAATTGTTTGAAGATTTCCGTTTAAGAAGAATAACATAAAACTTTTGGAGTTCGAGGAGCACTAGACCTTCAACACAATTTTGAGCCTATTAACGCAATACTTAATGAAAAAGTTGTATGGTGGGCTTGGTCTGATCCACTTTGAAATGCATTTAACTGTTAACCCAATACTTTGAAATTGATGGCCTATTCCAAAACAGCATGTTTTTGCTCTTATTTTTAAATGTACCAAAATGAATACATAATTGAATTATATGAATTAACAAATATCCACTATAATACACGAACTCTTGTGAATAAAATGTTGGAACCGACCTAGAAAAAAGCGGATGGAACTAGAAATACAACCCTAAACCAAAGACCCGACCTGAACCGGTTTTGGTTTGGAACAGATGATAAGACGAACCGATTGAAACCGACGGTTTGGCATTCTGCACATGAACTGCACGCTTTGAGCGCACCGGTTTAAGAATCAGTTTGGGATTGCAGCCAAACTATTACCATCCGAGATTAATTTGTGACTGAAACTGGTGTAGATTCGAGAATCGCTCGACCCTTAGCATTATGCGACCCAACATCTTTTTGCACCAAGACTTTATAATAGCAATTGCAGACTAGAATTTATAGCAGCAGTTGTGGAAAACGAATGCATGAGATTAGGATATTTATATGAATCTTGTTGAGTAGTAGCTAAAAACATCATGATTGACCCCTGACAAAAAGATGTGCCAAAAAACGTTTCCTTGAGAAACACATGATGCCTTCAAAAGACTAGATTCTGAGATGTTAACACTTCATAAAAATGCAACCCTTACTAAAAGATGTGCCAAAAGCTTTTCCTTGAGATACGCCTGACTTCTGTGACGAACATGAGGATAAACAGAACAAAAGAACCAAAATTTCGCCAAGAGTCTCACGTCCACAGGTTGTGTTGTGTTTGGATCTGTTTATCACCCATATGAAATAAATCTCCGTTATATCGTCCACACATTTGTGAACAGAAGTAGCTTTATTTTCTAATCTTCTTTCATTTAGCAGTAGCCAAATTTTCCATAAAAAAGCAAGGAAAATGACATGAGTGAGTTTCTTCCTTGCACCCGATATTTTTTTATCCCTCTAACGCCTCCAGCATGCCTCTTACTGCTGATATATTTGCCATCACCGGGATTTTAAACCATGTGCAAATCGACCACCACACCATATTTGCGTACAAACAAGAGACGAGTAAGTGGTCTGGATCCTCATTATGAATTCCACAGTTAGTGCACAACAAGGAATGCAGGGTGATTCCTCTAGCCTGTAAAGAGAGAAGGGTCGCTATTTTTCCTTACACTGCTCTCCAGGTGAAGTAACGAACGTTAGGTGGCACCCAATTATTCAATCTATATTTACAAGTTAACCTTACTGTCCCACGAGCCTCTTCCATGACCCTTCTAAGTTCTAATAAGATTCGTCAAAAACAAAACACCTTTATTATTCACCGAATTCCAAGAATCACCTGTTGGTTTTAATAAACTCGGCCTTCTCAGCATCATTCCATTGCTAATTTGCTATAGAAAATACGGTAAGGGCATGTTTGGCTAAGCTTATTTAACACATATGAAGAGAAGCCATGAAGCTGCAATTTGAAGTACAAATGCATCTAACGAAACAATGTTGATGAAGATTAATATTCATTTGGTTTTTCTTTGTAACTTAACTCAAAGCTTCTAAATAAAGAAACATAAAATGCTTTGCATACAGACTTCTAAGGTTCAAAAATCAAAACAGAGACACACAGATACATACACCTCAGTGTGTGTCATTGCTAATTTAGATAAAAGGTCATTTGATATCTTAAACTAGTCACGTAAGCGAAACTTAATATTACTTGTAACATTCATAAAAGGTCATTTGATAATAGAGTCATTAAAATAAAAACTAAGTAAGGGATAATTAAGTTGGGTTAATCCACTTCTTTTTTTAAAAAACTTTTAGTTTTATAAAAATATAAGAATTTCGTAATAGAGTGAAATTAGTAGGAAAGTTGTTACTATAAGGCTAAATGAAGTGTATTTACTATACATGAGAATGAGAAATAGCATGTAAAAATTATGAAGACAGGATGAATGAAGCAAACTCTCAAGATTGCTTATGGTGAATGTTGGGAACGAAATGGAAACAAAATCAACCAAAATAACTAAATTTGGGGATAATCATAAACTCAAAATCGGGCTCGAGATATAGTGAATTTGTATTACATCTCTCCAAGTATTTTCGAATAGAGCCTAAATTTTTTATCTCAAACAGGGGCATAAAAAATTGTGATTTTCAGAGACGGCACTGATTAAAAACACATCCATTCATATTACCAGCAACCACATGTAAAAAATAGAAAAGAATACAAATTCATTCTCATTCATATTGCCCGCAACCAAAATAGAGAAAGGGCAGGGGCGGAGGGCAAAAGGTTCCTGCAACGAATTTTGACTTTTGAATTTTGACCATTCATTGTATTGGACTTCAAAGAAAAGGAAATTGTTTTCATGTATGGGCTAAGACCATCCATATTCACACCCAACCCAACCAAACTATTCATTAAAAACTATACATGGTCCAAACCAACATCAAAGCCTTACACGAACTTCATTATAACCCGTAAATATTTTTACCCTCATATTTTGTTTTATTTTATTTTACATACTTATCGATTCCAAAAAAAATGATATTCAAAATTCATGAACTAATAAGTATTTACAAAATCATTTACCGAGTTTGTAACTAATTGAAAAATAAAAACTCAATAAAGTGTTGTAACCAGGTTTGTAAGTTGTAAGAGCATCCGCAATAAGACCCATTAGACTAAAGGGTATGGTGAGGCCCATCCCCACGAGGATGGGCCGCCACGTAGGTGCCACATCACCGGCTCGTGGAGGATGGGCCTCCTTCACTTTTGAGGGGGGTGGAGGATGGGGCTACACCACCTCAATATTTTATAATTTTCTAAGTTTTTTTTTATTAACTTAATAAATACTTTATAAAAGTTAAAAGATACAACATAAAACAACATAAATAGAGTCATTTCATAACATAAAAAAAATTACATTTCCTAAAAAAAAACATTTCCGAAAAAAAAAATTACATTTCCTAAAAATAAAATAAAAAACCTACGACGTCCATTTTTTCTTCACCTCTTCCTTCATCCTCCGATACACCTCTCGTTCATCCTCCGGAACCGAGTCGAGATCCAACCTCATTATCCTAAAATCCTCCGCTCGAGCATAGTCGGCCGACACGTTTTTCTTGTGACTATATTTTTCGGCCGCAAAGTCTTTAAACGAACGGAATTCGGAAATCAACTCGTCCATTTTCGAAGACGCCTTCCCGCCACCTCCACCCGATCCGCCCCCTCCACTCGAGCCGGCCCCTTTGCGCTTTCCGGCCGCCTCTTTTTTTGCTTTGTCCCTTCCCCCGGGACGTTCGATCTCGTGAGCGGGCACCGCATCCTCGTCATATTCCGGTTCGTCGTTTATGTCGATTTGACAACGAGTGGTGGAGCCTCCCGCACTATAACTTCCGGACTCGGAAGTTTTAGTCTGTTTGGTGGTTGCGACCTCATTTGGAACCGGCGCCCATTTAGATTCTTTCTTTAAAATGTTCCATGCTCGGATGTGCGGGAAAGGCAGATTTTTTGCTTCCCATTTAGCGGTCGCAAGGTTAAGAATGTCCTCGTCGCTACTCCCACTAGGACGATTGATGTAAAGTGGGTTATAAATCCCGATAAAATCATTCACGCACTTGTTCATTTTCCGCCACTTGGCCGATACGGATTCGAGATCACGGTAGGGGCCATCCCCCATAAGGTTATTAAATCTATCCGTATATGCCTTCCAAAAACTAGAACCCGTTTGATTGTTCCCTAAAATTAAAAAAAAAAGCTGCATTAGTAAAACTAAAAAATAAATATTTTTAAATTTAAATTAAAAAAAAATTAACTTTGGTTCATACCGACAATCGGGCAAGTTGAGGCCTTAAGATATGCAATTGCTAGTGCCTCCTCCTCTACTTTTGTCCACTGTCTCGGCTTTGCTCTCGAACCGCTTTTTTTGCGGTGTCGGGTTCGGTTTCAACCGCCTTCCCCTTCCCCGTGTTTTTTTTTGCGCTTGAGTTCTTTAGGTGGCGATTCGGGGACGACTTCATCATCTTCGTCAACCTCCACTGAGCGTTGCGGTTGGGAAATTGGCGGTTGCGATTGGAATTGATCAAGTTGAACCGAGTTGCGTTGCATGAATTATTGGAGTGCTTGGTATTGTTACATTTGTTGAAGTTGGGACATTTGGGAGAAGGCGTTAGGTGATTGTTGGAAACCCGAAAACGTAAATTGTGGATTGCCCCACGAAGGATCCATAGCCGGAGTGTAAGCGGGACTCGAAAAAAAGTTAGGATTGTTCGGGTTGGGGTTGTTTGGATTGAAGGGATTCATGATTGTATAAAAAAATGGGATTGTTTTTTATAAAAAAAGATGAGAGAATTGGAGAAGAATGAAAGAAATGGGAGAAGAATGGTATAAAATGGATGAGAATGCTATATATTTAAATTGAAAAAGGTAATTTTTTTTATTAAACTATCCGTTGGTAAACGGATATATTTTTGAAATTGTGGCCCGTCCTCTCCGAGCGTGGGTTGCCGGTCAAGCCGGGATGGGGCGAGGGGGCGGTGTGGGGGACCGGCGCCGGGCCTCGCCGGGCCTAAGCCGGCCCCCATACCGCTTAGTCTTAAAAACACCTAAAAACATGTCCAATCAGCTGGCACATCAGAAAAACATTCACCCTTCAAAAACATCAAAAACCCACCAAATAAGAAAACACAAAAACACATAAAAACATTGCCACATCATCACCACCTTTTACATTTAATTTTAATTACCTATCTTTTTCTTTCAATAAAATATTTAAGAATCCTATAAATTATTTTGATGGATAAAAATTAAAAAAAAATTGAAAATTGAAATTTGAAAATTGAAAATTTTAATTTATTTTTAGTTATCAGTTTTTTACTTTAATATTTAAAGGTTTATATATTTAAAGGTTTTTTTTTTTAATTTATCACCCAAACCCCCACCCTTTGGCCCCACCACCTGACAACATGCATCTCAAATATGCATTTTTCAACAAATATGCATCTCAAATACACAGGGAAAAAAATGATACCCACAATATGAACAAATGGATGAGGTGGACAAATGGCAAAAAACAACCCAAAAAAATGAGCTATTGGGGATGGTCTAACTATCATTTAAAATCAACAAACAAGTGATCACTGCACGTCAAATTAAAATTCTTTTTTTAAACATCAATCTTTCTTCTCTACTCCTGAATAACACCGCTTAACTTCTCTACTCCTAAATAACACCACTTAATTACTCCGACCAAGATTCCTCCCTCGGTCAAACCAAAGCAACTTTTTGTTGCCTATCACTGGGTTGTACGACACATCTCAAATTTAATAAATACCTCGACATTTCTTTAGTTTGTAAAAAAGTTTAGTTTATTTAATCAAACTAATTAACCATCTGTTAAATAGTAACACCAAGTAGTGAAAATTAATATATCAATATAGCTTTATTAATTTTATTAGTAAAATACAACTTGTGGGAACTGATTTTTCTACTTAGCTTAAACTTAGTTCCGTGTGATGTGGGCCTATAAGTTGGGCTTAAAAATTAATGGATTCCATGAGATGTGGGCCCATAAGTTGGGCTTAAAAATTAATGGAAATTGCGACCCAACTTACATACATGGACAGCAAAAGTCTAAACTCTAAATGAAATATGTAAAGACCATCCCGTTCGACACCGGTTGTTTTCTTTCACGACTCCACGTATCAAAACCAGCCAACTAGCCACTGGGTGTGCAATATTTGACGGACTAACTCAAAAATAAACCGAACCAAATTACATACTTATATCCCACTCCTCTCTTCTCTACATTGGTGTCCGTAATGTTTGACAAACACCACTAGAACATCTTATATGAAAATGTATGACCTAATCTCACCAAATCCATGACTTTGTCATCTCATTTGTCGATCACTTAAAGCACGCACTCACACTTGGCTTAAACTTTGTCATCTCATGTTTGAGTGAACTGACTTATATTCTTGCTTTTAACAATTCATTTGGATTTATAATGGTTATAAAAATATCGTAGCAATGTCTTTTAATAATTCTTAACAACATAATTTGATATTATTGGTTATATTAGTACGGGTGTTTTCTGATAAGAAATTACACGTTTTGTCCTTTATTATAATACCATTTTTCAGGCGGTGTCATTTTCAACGAATTTTGACAGGTTTTGGCCTTTATAGGAAAAATCCATGCATGTCACTTCCTTTGGACCTAATCCAGTTAGTTTTTCTTGTTAAATCTGATCATGTGGACCCCATATAACGGGGTTATGGTGTCCTCAACCACCATCCAGCAACATAATTACCATCCAGCACCGCAACCACCATCATCAAATGCATCTCAACCATCCACTACTCTCATCAGCCTTCAAATTAAAATGTAGAGAGAGAGATTGTGTGTGAGATAGAGAGATAAACCGAGAGTGAGACTAGAGAGAGAGAGAGAGAGTCGGCTGGAGAGAGAGATAAACCTGATAAGGGGTGGGTTATGGTGGCCGATTTGGGGTTAGAGTTCTGATTTGGGGTTAGTTTTGGTTTGAAATAGGGGTTGCGATTTCGATTGTGGTTTGAAATTGGGGGTAAGGTGGTTGTGGTGATGAACTGAAAGAAGGGGATGGCTAGAGAGAGAGAGAGAGAGAATAGACAATCGAGTGGGTTGTGATGGTTGGAGAGAGAGAGTGGGTTGTGGTGGCCGGTGAAGGCTAAGGTGGGGTGGTTGGGGCGGAGAAGGCTGAGGTGGTAGTGGGCAGGGTGGCGATGAAGGCTAAGGTGTGGTGGGTGGGGGCGGTGAAGGTTGTGGTGATAGGAGGTGGTGGCGTAGGAACGTTGGTTGAGTGCATTTACATGGATCCATATTTGTTTATTTTACAGGCGACGACTAGAAGTTGTAGGGATTTCTAAGGCCGTTCAATTCTCCGATTAAACTCCGGTAGAGGTGGTCGTGGGTTAGGGGTGGCTGGGGAGAGAGAGAGGTGAGAGGGGAGAGATAAGTAATATATGGATAGATATTTGTTATTTGTATATATTATAAATATAAATTTTTAAACTTTAATTTTTATTTATTAATTTAAATATTTTAACTAAATATTTTAATTTTTGATTTATTAATTTAGTCATTTTAGGTGAAATGACAAAAATGCCCTTAAATGATCAGATTTAACAAAAAAATTTGATTGCGTTAGTGCTAAATGACAAGAAATGCAACAACTTTTCCTATAAGCAGAACCTGTCAAAATTCGTTGAAAAGGACAACGCCTGAAAAAGAGTATCAAGATAAAGAACCAAACTTGTATTTTTTCCAAAATCTGAATAATAATATAACCCTTTATGAATACAATTGCCTAATAATCCAATTATAAAATTATGTATATGGGAAGGTTCACATGAAAACCACTATTTATTGTGAAAACTCGAAAACTAATTAAAAAAGCCAAAAAAACATGCCAATTTTTTTTTTTTGCATAATAATTTTCGCTACTTTTAGTATATAAAAAAAATTTCAAAAAAAAAAATATTTTTTTTGTAGTGCACATGTGTAATACTACACATGTGTAGTACACATACACATATTATTACACATGTGTAATACAAAAAAAAAAAAAAATTTTTTGAAAAAAAGTTTTTTCTTATATACAAAAACCAGCGATTTTTTATAAAAAAAATGGAAAAAAAAAATTTTTGGTGTGTTTTTTAGGCTTTTTTTAGTTAGTTTTCGAGTTTTCACAATAAAAGTGGTTTTCATTTGAACCATCCTCTATATATATATATATATGGGGATGGTTCAAATGAAAACCACTAGTTATTGTGAAAACTCGAAAACTAATTAAAAAAGCCAAAAAAAACATACCAAATTTTTTTTTTTTTGCATAATATTTTTCGCAGGTTTTTTATATAAAAAAAATTTCAAAAAAAAAAAAAAAAATTTTTGTGTAGTGCACTACACATGTGTATTATTACACATGTGTACTACCAAAAATTTTTTTTTTTTGAAAATTTTTTTTTCATATATAAAAACCAGCGATTTTTATAAAAAAAAATTGAAAAAAAAAATTTTTGTGTGTTTTTTAGGCTTTTTTTAGTTAGTTTTCGAGTTTTCACAATAAAAGTGGTTTTCATTTGAACCATCCCCATATATATATATATTATGTGATCATATCGGGCAAAAGTATTGTAAGCTAGAAAGCACTAGTAGATGGAGAGATGCACAAAATAACCAGTAAAATGAGTTAAAGTATTGTAAGCTAGAAATCACCATTAGAGGTGCACAAAATAACGGTAAAATAACTGAAACCGTTCATTAACTGAAATTGTAATTGGTTAATAACTGATTAGTGTTTTTTAGCAATAGGTTCGTAACCGGTTTGAGAATTTTTAAAAGAAACGGGTCTTAATTGATTTACCAGTTAACCAAAAAAATAAGAAAAAACCGGCCAAAGGAATAACCAAAAAAATGTGATTAAAAAAACGGTTAAAGAAAAAATGAGATAAGCCTGCTTGTTCGATTAACCGAACCGACTAGAGAAAAAACCATTTTAACCGAACCAGCTAGAGAAGAAACCATTTTGTGCACCTTTGCACCTCTAGACACTAGGCTTCCGGCGATTTATTGGGCATCCTCCCGGCCCATTGAGGGATGAAACACACCCTTTATAAATCTTAAAGTATATATTGATACAAATTATTTTCTTTATCAAAACACATTAATTACTTCATTTAATTAATATAAAACTTTTATTATAATTTACTTTTTTTTTCTTTTAGAGATATTTTGTTTTTGTCGATTTACTTAAGTTACCATTATTTATTTACGTTACGTAATTCATCAATTCAATTTATCAATGAGTAAATTGTCAAAATCGTCCCCGAGGTTTAGGTATGTTTGTCAGTTTCATCCAAAACAACTTTTCTGTACCATATTGTCCTTCACTTTTGAGACTTTTTGTCATTTTGAGATATTTTGAGACGTTTGGATGAAAATGACAAAAAGTCTCAAAAGTGAAGGGCAATATGGTCCAAAAAAGTTGTTTTGGATGAATCTGACAAAAATACCCAAACCTCAGGGACGATTTTGGCAATTTGTATGATTAAATTAGATGGGAATCATTATTGTACAGAAGATCCAGTTTGTACGAAGTGTAGATGGTTTTCAAAGACAAGGGCATTATAGATTTGTAAATCCACTTTCAAACAGGTATAACTTTTTCATATGATAATAACTTTAAGAAAAAAAAATTACACCATATTAACGAGCATTTCATTATTTTTAATTTGAATAGATTATAATAGTGTATAAACTAGAACTTATGTAGGTAATTTTATCATTTCATATACACTAGGTTGTTGCAATAGGCCGTGCGTTGTGGTGGCAACTCCTTAGTTGTTTATAGTTGGCAGCACGTTATGTGATGTGTTAACCATATGAAAACGAATGTTTCAACGTATCCAATCTAACTGAGTGTAACATATATGAGCAGTGTGGTTACATTGTACCATGATGACATTATACATATTAAAATAGAGTGGTGATGAACAGTAAACAAAATTAAAATTGCATATTATTATATTTTTTCTAGCTTTTAATTATTTTATTATATTAATTAAATATATTTTGTTTTCTATTATATGATATGATATTTTATAAAATTTTGAGTATGCAGTTCACGTGTCTATTTTTTATCTACGTTTTAGTATTTTTATTATACGTCGACGCCATTTATCCTTTATATTATTTTGATAATACAAGTAATGCCTTATAAAATTTCGAATATAGTATTGCGACATGTATATTTTTATCTGTATTTAAATATAAGTTTTGTTTGAATCGAACGTGTAAAATATAATTGATTTTTTTTTTAGTGTGACGAACCGAACCAATACCGTTTGAACAACTTCGGTAGCAGTATAGCGTATATTTTATATATTGTAATCTATATCGAGTGTTGGTACTATACCTTTACCATGAGTAACTAAACTGACTCCGTCCTAGCAACATCAATGCCCTCTCGATTTCGACCGAACAACATTGGTACTGGTATCGTTATTATTGGAATCGATATTCTTTTTTATGGTTTTCGTCTTTCGACCATTGTAAAACACGTGTTGACATCATTTTGGTCATATATTTACTTTTACTTTTTTGTTGTATATTATGGTTACTATATCGAGCGCTGATATCATACCAATCCCGTTGTAAATCGAACCGATACTACCGTAGACTCGCCGTAACACGTGGGGAATATTACTAGTTAGCTATTAATTAGTATAGATGAGAAAAACACTGCTGGAATGGAGGAGAGATTCAGTTGATTCATCCTTCTAATCTGCTGCAAATGTTCTTCACATTAGGTGCATGCGTGCGTTCGAACCACCACTTTTCCCCATAATCACGCTCCCAAAAAGTAAACTATACCTCTGTTCTAGTTCTAGTTGCTGTTTTAATTTCAATCGTTGCCCCTTTGTGGGTTTGCTTTTGATCGTAAATTTCTGCTATTTCTTGTTCGTGTTTTTTTTTTTTTACTTTTGCGATTGATTTATGAACTAGAGGGTGTTTTGTGTTCAGTTCGTAGGGTTTTTTTTTTCGGCATATGTGAAATTGGGGACGTTTGTTTCGCTGTTGTACATTTATTAGTTTTGTTTTTGCTTGTTTTGGAAGAGATTTTAGCTATTGAGTTTACATGAACACCAGGTGTTTGGTTTAATGCTTCAATGAAAGATGTGTCTTTTTTCATTCATGTGTATTCCCTAGCTTCTTTTGTATACTAGATCGACAATCATTTTGTAGTATCCAATAGATCATTTTTCATGTCCAAATTGGGGATGAGGGCTAAATTAGGGTTCTTGAACCTAAAAGTCGAGATTTTTGATTTAATTGATTCAAAGAAAAAAAAGTTTGTAAATAACAGGTTATATGGATGTTGATATATACCTAGACTCATATTTATATATGGATAAATTTCACATACCCTTGAACGAGTGACCCACTGACCCGTTTCTTTTTCAGGAAAGTTTATGAGCTTTTATTAACTAATTATGTTATTTGTTCATAAAAGTAGAACTTTAGTTTGATGGCTGTGTGTAGATTTGTATGTTGCATCATACGTACCATGCATGCAGATTGCTTTTGGAAATGGTCACTTAATCTGTTAATTGGACTATATCTATGTGATTCATTTGGATATTTTAGGCTGCTAATGTTCACTTTGAAAGTAGTTTAAAAAGTAGGTATGTTCTGATTTTTTATTTTCTACATCAGTTAGTTGTTAGCTGTTATTCATACAAACCCTATAGGTTCTTTTATATCCATATTTCATTTTATTAGATTAGATTACTTTTTGCTATTTGTTTTATTAATATACAACACCTTAATTATTTTTGTGTCCTAGGTTACCTTTCTAATACTGCTATCTTTTACATGACCACTCACTCTCTGTTCGATTAGGTTAAACTGAGAGTTGTGTGTGTGTATAGGGATACCGATGGGAGTAACGGTCAAGTCATCAGTCAACATCGGATTGAAAACAGGGTACTCTGTTTTGGTCACCGTAGCAGCCGGTTTCGTCGGAATCCACATCAGCGCCGCCTTGAGATGCCTTGGTGACTACGTTTTAGGGTTATACAATTTTAACAGTTATTACGATCCTACCCTCAAAAGGGCTCGTCAACATGTGTGGAAAAAAAGTGGGATTTTCATTGTGGAAGGGGACATAAAGGACACCGGTTTGCTGAACAAACTCTTTGAGGTAGTTCATTTTACTCATGTTATTTATTTAGCTGCTCAAGCTGGTGTTAGATATGCAATGAAGAAACCCAAAATCTTATACTCATAGTAATATTGCTGGTTTTATTATTGTTCTTGAAGTATGCAAAAATGCAAATCCACAGCCTGCAATTGTTTGGGTATCTTCTAGTTCTGTTTATGGGTTGAATACAGAAGTACCCTTTTCGGAAAAAGATTTCGGAAAAAGATCGAACTGATCCTATACGCTGCAACGAAGAAAGCGGCTGAAGAAATCGCTCATACGTATAATCATATTTATGGGTTGTCTTTGACGGGTTTGAGGTTCTTTACAGTTTATGGACCATGGGGTAGACCCGATATGGCTTATTTTTTCTTTAGTAAAGATATCTTGAAACGAAAATCGATTCCCATTTTTGAGTCTAGTAATCATGGGACTGTTGCGCGTGATTTTACTTTTATTGATGATGTTGAAAAGGGTTGTTTAGGTGCTTTAGACGCCACTGAAAAGAGTACAGGAAGTGGTGGGAAGAAAAAAAGGGGTGGCTCAGTTTAGGATTTTTAATTTAGGGAATACTTCGCCTGTGCCTGTTTCGGAGCTTGTTAGTATTCTGGAGAAGTTGTTGAAAGTGAAAGTGAAAGCGATAAGACGTGTGATGAAGTTGCCTAGAATTGGTGATGTCCCGTTTACTCATGCGAATATTAGTTTGGCGCAAAGGGAGTTTGGCGTTGAGGAATTTGTTAGATGGTATGAGAAGTATTATGGTTCAGGAAACAGAGTGATCACTGAGGCGCAATACAACACATTGATGCAAAAAGTTGTAAGCTTGTTCTTGAATTCTTGTTTCTTTTGATATATTCGCATGATTGATTTATTACTCCTGCACTTTCCGAAAACAAATTATCTTATATTCAATTGTTGGTATATGATTATGCATCAAGTAAGGAGGAAAGAGGGATCTCACACGATGAACAAGTTTTTGTGGTCCACGGTGTCTTCTTATGAGAACTTTGTGTTCTTGTTAACTCGCGCGAATGTAATTTATTGTATCAGTATTATTGTAGGATTCATGGCTAATAGAGCAAATTTTATTTGGCTGGATTTGTATCATTTTATGGTATTCAAAAATATAGAACACATTAGTTTAAGTGTTGTGATGTTACTTGTTTAGTTTCTTGATTGAAGGTTGACTTGCTGTGTGTATGTGTTTTTTTCTTTTCTTTTTATTATAAATTTCTTGATATGAGTTTGGTTTTTGTGATCTCATGATACATTTTTACATTCAGCATGACTTTATGATTTCCTTTGTTTTGTTACCTCTTTACTAATCTTTCTTTTTATTGTAATTTGTCAACTGAAGTTGCTAGTATAGGTTTATCAAACAATCGTGTCGTAATAGTAGCTGTGCATTCTTGCCATCTAAATCGCAATCACCAGTTGTTACATAAATCTATTAACAACCTAGGGCAATAGTTGTGTAAACTTTATAGGTCATGTCTACTTTATTTATCCATTATTTATAAGATATTGCAACTACATGAATACCTTCCGAGTTACTATCAAGAGAATTAGATCTTTCTCGGATACAATGTTGTTGGGAGATTAAATTTGTGTGCATCACAATCAAGCTAAAACTTAGCTAATACCCTACATTCAATGTGAGTTAGTTTGCAGCGGGATATTAGTTAATCAATGTGTAATGTATCACTGTTTCATCGTCAACTGATTCACAATATGCGCAAAACAATAAACAAGAGTAGAAGAACAATTGCTATAAGCACAAGGTATTAATCAAAATCGATTGTTTCAATACATCATGTAAAACTAGTTATAAATTAAAATTGAATTTACAGATGGTTTTCTAGCTAACGCTCTAGCTATGAAGAGGGTGACATGCAAATTTTCTCTGAATTTGCACACATTAAACTATGGGGTCAAGTGATAATAATATCAATGCAGACTCGTGTATCTATATTCTTGTTGAGACGTACGGAATTGACAAGTGACAATTATGTATAACATCCTCTCACAGATTGTCTTCGTCAAATGATAGGCTAACACGTGGCATCTCTTCTTCATTAGCGAGACTTCATCAATCTTCACTAGAGGTAACTCGCTTCAGTGGTAAGTCCCCTTAATCTTCATCAGATGGTAACTTGACAATTGACATCATAGGCTAGTTCCATAATCCTCATTAGTGGTAACTTGCCGTCAGAGGTAATCTCCATTGATTCTTCATCAATTATAAGTTCCTTGAAATTAACAGCCTAAAAAACAACGAATAAATATCTAGTTAAAAAAATCCAGCCGTTTTTTACAACCAAGCGAAATTAATTAAAAATGCTTAATTGGGGAAAACATTGACTTCAAAATCGGAGCTCTAGATGACGAAATTGGGTCCCTGAGAGTTGGGAAAACCCACCTATAGCATTTGTCCACGCGTGTGGCTTGTTGAGACATTTGTCCATTACTTATCCTCGTATAACTTCAAACTGTCTAGTTGCACCAAATACGAGTCTGCAGTCTGCTAGATCATGGATTAGCTCCGTATCCCTATCACTTAATAATAATTATTATTATTTTTATATAAATTTAGACAAAAAGTTCTTTGGATTGATCCAATCCGATCCATTTTGAACGACTCCAACAACTACTAGTAACCATGTTGATTAGTCAAAGTTTTGGTTAAGTTAAAGAATGAGAAATTGCTGAATATTTGAGTTGCATACCACTGAGATGCAGGATAGACTCGCGAGAGTTTTGTTCCAAGTTACATGAAGCTACTTATCATTTCTAGGCTTTCTTCGCTAGCACTGTTTGCAAAATCTTGAATTTGTTTCTCATGTTTGTAGCTTCTTTGATTTCTTATTCAACCTTATCTTGAATCTCAGGATGTTTGCAGAGCATGTAAATGAACCAAATAATGGAAATAGATGTAGCCTCCTTTCCACCAATTATGAAGTATTTTGGATGTGTGTTGTTGATTTGCAGAAACCTTGATAGAATATCTTCTTTCTTCAACTGCAATTAAAAAACTTTAAGGGTCAAACAATACACTTTGATATTAATGGCCAAACCCATTGCTTTTCAAATTCAAGAATGTTACAGAAACAACTTTTTCCATTGAAGATGATGTGGATCTTGTTGCATTTCTGTACGAGCTAAAAAAAACTATTCTCAAAACATTATAGTAATCAATTTTGAAGTCAATTTTAATTTGTTTGACCTCAAGAGTCAAACTGTACTTCATTTAATGGTTGATGTGGTTATGTCTGGTGGGTTGGACTGAAAAATTTAACTACATGGATAACGAGTCAAACGGGCAGATCCACCGTGGAAGGTAGGGCATATCCAGGGCCCATGATGTTTAGGGAGCAAATTTATATAGCAATACTATCAATATTATGGAAGAAATATACTAAATATATTGTTTAGGTAAAGGATCATATACAACACATAAGATTTGTACGAAGTGTACGCGGCCAAGGGAGGAGGACAAGTGTCCTTGCCTTGAAGGATAATTTAGTCATTTCTCGTTTAAACTTCCCTCATTGATTTTCAAACGGATATAACTCTTTTATACGTTAATATTTTTTTTTTAAATTACACCGTATTAACGAGCATTTCATTCTCTTTAATTCGAGCACCCCGTTGCTATAGTTTCCTTAAAAAAATTACAGGATTTTGAATACCCAGCACATGACTACGTGATTTTGAATACTTATTACGTGATTACACATTCAACATAAACCATTACGTGATTACACATTCAGTAAAATCCACTACGTGATTACACGTTCAATATGATTAAAAAAAAATATTAACCTATGAAAAAGTTATAGCCGTTTGAAAATCAAGGGGGAAGGAGTTCAAGTGGGAAAGGACCAGAATACCCTTTTGCTATTTGTTTCTTCAATTGTTTGAATCTCATATTTACGAAAATGCCACTGGATTACTTTGAGCCATTGATCTTAAAAGATCAATGGCTTACATACTCACGTATGCTTCGTACAAGACTCGTCTTGTATAGAAGCCAACCTCTATTTATTTTATATTCAATTCAATTATATACAACAAATAAGCTATGGTCTCAACCAAATAATATGTGTGTGTAATATAATTCTGTGATATTTTGATGGGCTCAACCAAATAATGTGTGTGTAATATAAATAATATGTGTGTGTAATATAATTCTGTGATCTTTTAGGCAAAAAATATATTAGGAGGGGGAACCTTATTTACATTTTACCTCAAAACTTACAAAAGAATAGGAACAACCATACAAGTGGTTCTAAAGTTATTAAAACATAATCAAAACACATGTTACTTTTTAAACACACCTTTAGAAAAAGTTTAGACGACTATTCTAAATAGTATATTTTCTGTAATCATAGTTAAAACATTAATTGGCCAAAAGGTCAAAAGAAAATTAAAATGTTTGTACCAGAGTCCAACACTCCAACCCGCCTCAGTTCAACCCTACTAAAAAGTCAACAATATTATTAACCCGAACCTGTCTTGACTTGTTATCCAACCCACCCATAATTTTTACAGGAAAAAAAGTACAAGCTTACCAGAAATGATCTTGTCCATCATCAAGCACTTTGACCCTTTCCTTTAACTTAGCCTCTGGTCCGATGTTTGACAATTTCTTAAGACCTTCACTTTGAATATTGAATCCAGCTGATTTTCATGAATAAATCCTGTGTTATATCATGAATACTAATAATCAAAACCAGTTTGTTATATTATGGGGTAGTCAAATGTTGTTGTCTTGAAAGGAACTTACACTTATGTCATCGACACTTTGTCTGTTATTAGCTGATTCAGCAATTATATGCGCGAGTTTTACTGCACTTTAGGATAACAAAAGTTTTCTCTGTTCTTGAACATGACCTGGTCAATTGTGAATGTTCCATCACCCAGAAGATCCTTTAGGATATGTCACTGCAAAAGTTTAGTTGTAATATATAAGTTATTCACAGACTTCACAAACCACACCATAACCCTAACTAAAGTCAACTCACATCCATCGCATAAACTAGCAACCAAAAAACAAAATTAACCGTACAATCACACAAATCAACTGATTAACAACCTAAAATCGCACCCTATCAACCTACAAAAGCAAGATCAACAAAAATCACAAACAAAACAATAACAACAACAACAACAATAATAATAATAATAATAATAATAATAATAATTAATTGGCATGTTTAACTCACGAAAATCAAAATTAGTACACATTGTGAAATCAGTTCCAACGTATAAATTAATGTGATCATTAAAATTCAATTTTAGGTTTTGAGCAACAAATCCTATTCCAACAAAAAAACACGCATATGTCTGAGAATACCAGTTTATCATATGGAAATCAGAGGGTATTAATTAATAAACAAGTACCTGCCGTCCATGTAGATGCAGGGTGTGATGGGTTTAGAAATCCGATAGGATGTGAAGATGGTGGTACGATGTCGTTTTCCCCCAGTGATTGGGTATTCGCGGCAGGGAATCTCTTCTCGGTGACTACAGAGAAACAAGAAGAAGGTAAGGGTTATTTATTTAAACCAAACGACTAGCAATAATTTCCACGTAACAAACATTTGCTATTTAATTAACAACTACCTTTCTTTCAATTAGTAGTCTATGCAGATGCAGGGGATATGAGAGATGAGGGGCCAGTAGTGGGAGCCTCTTCCACACCTTTCTTTCAATTTTCGGCATTCACCATATATACTCAAACTCAGAAGTGAAGGTAACAGCGTCTCTGGTAGATCGTTCACCTTTGGGCAGTTGTAAATGGCCAGATGTTGAAGGGATGTGAGGTGTTGGAGTCCCGTTGAAAGTGATTCCAGATTATCAAATCCAGTTATGTACAGAGACGTAAGAGAAGAAGGGAAAATGTGGGACAATTGACTAAAATTCCTCACATCAGGTTCACCCCATAACTTTAGTTTAACAAGGGAAGCTGGGAAATTCTGACTTCCCCATTCTGAGATGGGCTTTTTCAACCCCCCTATATAAAGATAAATCAAATTGGGAGGCCAAAGCCCACGAGGAAAGGAAGCATCAATCATTGGACATTTTATGATACGCATATGTTTTAACATGGTAAAATTGGATAGCTGAAGGTCAGGAAATGACTCCAGATTTTCACAATCTTCTAACCACCAACTGATTAGATTTGGTAGCTGCAGGTCACCAAATGCCTTCATGTTTTTGCAACTTCCTATGTTCAGTTCTGTGAGATTTGGCAGCTGGAGGTTAGGAAATGACTCTATGCTTTCACAATCTAATATTGTCAACCTGGTGAGGTTTGATAGCTCAAGGTCAGAAAATGGCTGTATGATTTTACAACTGTGTATGCCCAACGAGGTGAGATTTGATAGCTGATGAAGATCAGAAAATAACTCCATGTTTTCACAAGAAGTTATTGACAAAGAGGTGAGGTGAGTGGAGTTACTCAATTGATTTATTGATTTTAGATTTTCACAACTAAATATATGTATAGTAAGTGACTTGAGATTCTGCCCTCCTCCACCTGTTGTTGTTGCTCTTGGGAAGGAGACATCTCTAACTGAACTACACCAACTGATGTCTAAACTCTCAACGCTATTTGGACAACACAAACGCTCCACACTCTCACATGACTGTATATACAACATCCTAAGAGATGATAGGAGGTTGCTCCCAATGTTATCCTCATCCTCCTCTTTCTCTCCTAAACTCACCAAATTTTTACATCCATATACCTTCAATTCCTTTAAATTTACAAGAACTTTACTTGCCTCTGCATCTGATTCCCATAGGTATCTTATCTCATCACAATTTTGTATGCATAGCTCTTCAACTGCCCCAAAATTCACTATGACACCTCTCCACACCTCATCCGTAAGCCCTAAAATTGATTCTATTTCCAATTTAGTGGTTGATGAAGCTGCTTGAACCAGACTTCTCAGCACACTTTCACCACATCCCTCTATCCTCAAAACTCTTAGTGAAGGTAATGCTTCAAGTGAGACATCACTCAAATTGGGACATTTGGTTATTTGAAGCTCTCGAAGGCGTGGAAACATTACCTCGCTATTGGTTGACCATACCTTCCAACTAGACATATCTTCAAACCTTAGAATTTCAAGTGAAGGGAAGGTAACATCAGTAGTCCTACTTAACTCCAAACTTATGACTTTAACATCATCCATTCCTTGAATCAACAACTCCTTAAGTGAAGGTAGCCTCCCAAGTGGCGGTAGAGATGTACATCTTTTACAACCGAGTAGCAACACTTGAACCAGTCGATGAAAAGATGGATCCCCAACCCAATTTGGAAACTCTATTCCCTTATAATACTTAACCTCAAGCATTTTCAACTTATCACTATGGGGCTTTAACTCATTGAGAATCTCCTTCTCAAGTGCTTCCCTTCCTGAAACATCATCCCATTTCAACTCTAACTTATTAATCCCTTTTAAAGATAAGTTCGCCTCTCGTGCATGCATTGAGCTTTGTACTTTGTTCAACCCCTCTATGGAAATTTCCCCATGGAGATCCTTTAATCCCTTAATCTCAGTAATTGCAAAGCCATTGTTTCCTTCAATGATAATTTTAGTGAGAGTTTGTAGGCTTTTCAACTCACCAATCCCCAAGGGCAACTTTTTCAGACATGGAGTATCTCTCATGTCAAAATGCCTCAACTTTTTTAGCTTTAAAAAGCTTTTAGGCAACTGGGTCAAACTCTTACATCCAAAAACTATCAATGTTTCTAAATTATAAAGATTACCAACGTTGTCCGGCAACTCTTTGATATCAGTTTTAGATAGATTAAGATACCTCAGGTGCTTCAAACTACCAATGGAATTCGGTACCTCACTTGTACTAAAACGACTCAAACTAAGAACCCTTAATAACGGTAACTCGGGAAGTAAGTCAACCAAAATCTTGCTGGATAAGTAGAACTCGCCCCAACTTTGATCGACCCCAACATATACCGGTAACAATGTTCTCAAACCTTTAGCTCTCTTGAAGGCCTCAAACTTGTGGTAAGCTACATATTCATCACGAATAAATGACATGTGGCGGTACTTTGCTAAATCTTCCGTCGCCATCCGATTCTCATCCCTTGAAAAGAACTCTCCGGCAACAAATGTGGCCAAATCATTCATCAGGTCATGCATCACAAATAACGGTTCCTCATTTGGTGATTGTTGAAAAAATGACCTTGATAACAACTCTTCAAAATATTCATAACCAAGGCGTTCTAGTGACTTGGCTGCATTTGATTTGTTCAAAAACCCTTCGGCCAGCCACAACAGGACTAACTCTTTTTTGTCAAACAAAAAGTCCTTAGGAAACAAGGAGCAATATGCAAACAACCGCTTCAAATTTGCAGAAAGTTCATGGTAGCTTAACATAAGGGCAGGAAAAATCACCTTCCAATCTGCAGAAAGATCACCAACACTTTTTGAATCCCATATCTTACTATTCAACACCTCATCCCATTTTTCTTCATCTGTTTTAGCTCTCAGCAGCCTTCCAATTGCCTTTAAAGCCAAAGGCAAACGACCACACTTTTCCACAATACGCTCACCCTTTGGTCTGAGTGTTGGGTGTGAATCAAAGTTGTCTGCGCCAAATGCATGTAAAGAAAATAAAGACAAAGCATCTTCAGATGACAAAGTCTCAAGATGGTCTAGATTATCAAAACCTAGCATCTTAAGCAATTGCTCCTTGCGAGATGTCATGATTACCTTACTTCCACGAGCCCCTGAATGAAATGGGAGCACTAGGTTTTCCCAATCATTAAAGTTTTCACTCCACACATCATCTAGTACTAGTAGAAACCGTTTGTCCTTAAGTTTCTCTTTAAGAGCCACTTGAAGCTGATTTAGATCAGCAAATTCCTTGTTTTCGTTGGACACAGCTTGAAAGATGGTTTTGGTTATCTTAGAGATATCAAAATCATCAGAGACACAAACCCATGCATGGAGTTCAAACCGACCCTTCACTTGTGGATCATTATACAAAAATCTAGCTAGAGTGGTCTTACCAACCCCACCCATACCGACTATGGGTAAGACGCTGAAGTTTTCTTTGGATGGCTCATTCTGCAACAGCTTGTTGAGCAATTTTTCTTTCTCAATTTCTCGTCCAATGACATCAGATTCTAGCAAGGAGGTTTCGTTTCCTCTATTGTTATTTTTTGGCTTTTCATTTTTCACAATCAAACCAAGATCACCCTTTTGGTTCTCTAGATGTTGTAACTTGGTGTTGATACTATCTAACTTGTGATGCAGACGTTGACTTAGTGAGAATTTTGTGCAGCAAGTTGGGACTATGAGGTTTCTTACCTTGCTGGTGATTGCCTCAGATTCCTGGGACAGCTCACGACGCATAGCTTCGGTAGCCACATCATCTAGTACTTCATCGATGTCGTAAGCCAAATGTTGGAGACTGTTGAGCCATTGTTTAACAACTTTTTCGGTTATTTCTTTCTCAGAAGCATCACTAAGCAGATCTTGGATATGGGAGAGTGTGCTCTGCAGGTTATTCAGCTCGGAATGAATATTCTGAGAGCGAGCAAATTTCTTGAAGGCTTCATCAGCTAGCTTCTCAAAAATGACACTGAGGAGGGCAGAGGCAGCAGTTTCAGCCATTGTTAACTGATAGTGAAGAGGGTAAACTGGAAATTGGTATGGTATGAGAGTGGTTGGTCTGGTCTGTATGCTATGAATGTTACCAAAAGATCAAAGTGAAGATAAGAAAGAAAGGAGTGTGTGTTGTGTTGTGATTGGAGATAAGAAATGAGTGGACAGAAAGAAAGGGTTAGTTTTTTAGACATGTGAACCAAATGTCTTGGTCAACAGTTTTTAACATTTTCAACAACAACAAAAGTAAGTGTCGGCACCGACAGGGAATAGTTGTCGCCCTTTATTGGGCTAAATGGGCGGCCTTTGGCGGTGAGTTTTTTTTTTTTTTCTTTTTTCATATTATAGTTATTTATAGGTGATGCCAAATTACAATTTTATCCCAAATATAGTTGGGGGAATAGTGCCAGACAGCTGCCTGTCACTCCCCTATTGGACCAACTTCTTTTTAAATTAATTTTATTCCTAATTTAAAATTACGCTTTCGTCCATTGTTTAAAATTACGTTTTTGTCCCCAGCTCAAAATAAAATTATAATCTTGCCCCTAGCTCAAAATTACGCTTTTGCCCTCGGTTCAAAACCTCACTTTTACTTTTGTTCCCAGTGTAAAATTACGGTTTCGCCCTCCGTTTAAAATTACGTTTTTGCCCCCAGTTCAAAATATGTCTGGCACTTCCCTATCGGACCAGCCCAGTTTTAAATTAATTTTATTCCCAGTTTAAAATTATGCTTTCGTCCTTTGTTTAAAATTACGATTTTACCCCCAGCTAAAAATAAAATTATAATTTTGCCGCTAGCTTAAAATTACGCTTTTGCCCTCGGTTCAAAACCTCACTTTTGATTTTGTTCCCAGTTTAAAATTACGGTTTCGCCCTCCGTTTAAAATTACGTTTTTGCCCCCAGCTAAAAGTAAAATGTTGTTTTTTCCTCTAGCTCAAAATTACGATTCTGCCCTTAGCTCAAAATTACGCTTTTGCCCACCGTTCAAAATGAAAATATGTTTTTCCCCCTAGCTAAAAATTATGATTTTGCTCTCGGTTTAAAATTATGATTTCGCCTCCGGTTCAAAATATAATTACCATTTTGCCCTATGTACAGACATACATATCATGAGAGAGAAGCCCAAAATTACGGTCATATCATCGTTTTTTTTTCATAGAAAAATTATAGTAGTCTTTTTGTAATTGATTGAGAATTATTCGGCAATCGTCCCTCAACGCGGGCGGGGCATCTACTAGTATTGTACAAGGGGTAGTTCCCAGTGTTAAATGAGCCAGCACATTTTTGTTACGATTTATTGATTATACAATTATATTTTTTTTTTGAACGGCAAATTTGGATCACTGACGGACCACTGGAGTATCATCGTGCCACCAGCGGAACCACCTGATCATATCCATCTCCACTAGCCATAATGCATATACACCAATTCAGGAGAAAACCCAATAAATATGGGAAACCCCTTTGTGGGAATCGAACCCAGGACCTATTGGTCCCAAAGCTTTATCTCACCCCCCAAGATGCCACTAGGCTATAAAGCCATGGGCACAATTATATTTTTATTGCTTGTGTTGCTGTTAGAAAGCATTTTACTATTTTTGTGAAAAGAATATAGAAAGAATAAACTATACAATTAGTCTTTTTAGCATGAATAAAAAAACCTATGAATAAATTGAAACGATAGATTTAAGGTAACATCTTAGGCCATCCATAGCCGCAGCTCATATGGCGCCCCGGTACACCGCCCCACCCGGTGGGGGGGGGGGGGGTTATGGACCATGGCGTGATATGCATAGTGCCGTGAACTTTTGTTTCTCTCTCTCACACACATATATATAACCCCATTTTCTTACATATTTCGCCATTTGTCACATAACCCCGGCCTTACCACTTGTCACACATGCTCTTAAAGTAAAAAAGAAAGTTACACATGCTCTTAAAGTAAAAAAGAAAGTTATCTTCTGAAAGTATGATGGTCAGGCTACTAAAAAAGAGCACATTCAAACCAATAAATTTAAAATCACTATTTAACATGTGAGACTTGAGACATTTTTGAACTTGACTATAGTATTGATTGCCTGCCTAAAACACTAAACATCTTATGTATCACAAAGTGTAATTTTTGGGCTATTCTAGTTAATTCATATTGTTAGTCTTTGGGCACCAACTCTGAATTTGTAGAAGACTAACAGTTGACGTATCGCAAGAATCATAGATGAAAAGAATGGTTAGGAAACACAGTTCAAGAAGCAGCTTTTGCTTAGGTAACTAAGCTTTAGCAATAAGGCTTATCTAAATGTAACCCTTCTTACTAGTTATTACCCCCCCCCCCCTTGTGAGAGAGAAAAAAACAGCGAGCCCCACCCGTAAGTATGTGAGAGGAGGGGGTACATTTAGTAGCACATTGTTTTATAAAATTTATAATGTGTGCGGATTTGGTCAGCGAGATGAAAAAATAATACTTCAAGTTCTATTACGTGAATAAGACATATTGTTCTTATTTTTGGCACAAATATTATTTTTTTTGTTGCTAAAACAAAACAATTTAAGAAGGTTCAGTTAACTGAAATAATTTTCTGAACCTACGGAATTATTGACATAATGGCTTAAAATGATGAAGAACATGAAAATTAAAATTAACTGAGACTACACAATGCATCCAACCTCCTAAATTATTCTATTTAAAGATTTATTATATTAAACTTTAAAAAAGGGACAAATAAGCACATGCGAGTCAACCCAGCCTAGCGAGTCTGACCCATTACCCGACTCATCCACTCATCTACCTAATTCTGAATGTCGAGTCTCAGACTACTCTACCTAACCAAGTATATAGCTGAGCAGGAGAAAATGGACAAGACTATAAACTTCATAATATACGTGCTTAGCGTTTTGAGATTTGTTGAAAGCACTAATTCAATTTAAGTTGCAGCATTGATATAACGTGTTGTGGTTATTTGTTTCTTCAGGCAAACCTGTGGATAACTCTAAGAACTATATTGCAATATTGTAACGATCAAGAGATATTGTGCATTTAGACTAAAGATCGAAGACTACTATGTAAATCGCAGGGCCGGCCTAAAGAGTGTGCGGGATGGGCGACGGCTCAGGACCCAAACCCATCGGGGACCCAAAATATTTTGTTTTTTTATTAGTATTACACTGTAAAGTTAGAATATATACGTAATGAATTGGAAAAATACCATCCTGAAGCACTTGGTTTGGTAGTTTGAAAGTCACTTTAATAAGAAGACACGGGTTCTAATCCTGACGTCCTCAGTTTTGTTTTTCTTTTGAGTTAATTACTG
Source organism: Helianthus tuberosus (assembly GCA_030545235.1). NCBI lineage: Eukaryota > Viridiplantae > Streptophyta > Magnoliopsida > Asterales > Asteraceae > Helianthus > Helianthus tuberosus. Next base: position 230,327,035 of record CM060423.1, on the reverse strand, counting down.
TTTTCGTCCCTGTCGTTTGTCAAAAATCACTATTTCAGTCCATTAGTTTAAAAATTGCGATTTCAGTCCCTGTGGTTTCACTTTCGTAGCCATTTCAGTCTAGTCTCCTAACACCGTCTATTTTACCGTTAAGTTTTTAATGAAATACCTAAATTACCATTGTGTTAATTAAATATGGACTTATATGATTTTATTATTGGATTTATATGATTTTATTGTTGTATGACATATGGACTTAAATTGGATTGTAGGGTTCGACCCACCATGGCTTCAATAGAAGTAGAAGTCTGGCACTAATTTTACATATATGGTTCTTGGATTTTAGAATGAGAAAATGTCCAGGTGAGCATTATTTTTCAAAGTTATAATGTTAATTGATGCTGCTAGGAAGATATTAATTAGGGTGGGGTAATGGGTCGCCGGACATTAAGAGGGTGGGGTTGTGATGCCGGAGAAGATGACCGGAAACTTTTGCCAGAAATGAGAGCAGGGATGGAGTAGGGTGGGGTATCGTGGGGTTGTGTTTTAACAAGTGGGTCCTAGAATACAATCTTTTAAATTTCTATGGTTTTTTATTTAATTAACATAGGAGTCATTTAGGTATTTCATTAAAAACTTAACGGTAAAATAAACGGTGTTAGGAGACTAGACTGAAATGGTTACGAAAGTGAAACCACAGGGATGAAAACAGTAGTTAACTCATTTAGATATCTTTTTGTTTTTTTATTAATAAGGGCATTATGATCATTTCACGTGTACTTAACAGAATAAATGGATGGGGTTAACGGAGGTGGACTGAAATGGTTACGAAAGTGAAACCACAGGGACTGAAATCGCAATTTTTAAACTAATGGACTGAAATAGTAATTTTTGACAAACCACAGGGACAAAAATAGTAATTAACTCTTTTCTTTTTGTTTCTTATCTATTATTAAATGTAAATGACATTAATTGCCTAATTTTGTCAAGTTACATAAATTGATTGGTGTTGATTCAAATGACATTAATTCATTTTCATATATTTAATTTTTTTATATATATTCTTTTTAAAACTATATATTTAAGGGGCCCGTATTTTCTGCTCGCACATGGCCTAAAGATTTTCGAATATTTTTTTAGAGACGACCCTATAAATGTGCATTATGGTTTCATTATAAATAGAACAACTTTTGGGCTCCAGTAAGTAATTTATTTAAATCGGTCAGCTTGTTTAAAAAAACGAGTTATACATGTCAACTTATCATTAATGAAACGGGTCAAACAACTCAACCTATGAAAACTCAAACTTAAATTGTCACCCATGCTATTTACCCTTGTTACTATAAGGCTGTTACTATATGCTATCGGATCTCCTAGACTTAACATTAGTAAGTCAAAGTGTACAGTCACAAAAAACAATCATTCATTAAAAAGAACATCATGCCAACTAAATAATGTTGGGTACATTTTCATTTGCTACAACAGCCTAGCAAGAGAGAAACCAAGACTGTGTTCCGGTCAACAAAGAAAACCGTAACAAAATCACAGCCCGGCAATACGCCCCACCGGTTATAAAATTGAAAACATTAAATTGAGGAAAAAAGAATAAATGGTACGATTCTAAAACATTAAATAATTTTCTCTCATTTCATTCATTATTATCTTTGACTAATTAGTCATAAAGACTATCATCCTCCGTACTAATTTTTTTTTTGTCTACGCACATCGAAATTTATTCTACACATATTGAGATTTATCATACACAACTTGTAATTAATCCTACACTCTAAATAATTTTTTTTCTTTGAAAACATATATATTTTGAAAATAAATTACAAATTTAATATAACTTGTTATTAAAGTGAAAGACTACAAATTAATTATATGTGTAATTTATCAGTATACCCTTACACTAATACTAATATTAAATACAAATATTAAATGAAGCAAACTTTCTTATTGGCTGAAATTTCTTCTTTTTTTTCTTTTTACAAAAAAATTCTTCTCATTTAAATCTTCCACTTGACTCGTATATAAGAAAGTGGGTTGAAATTGGCATACAACAGTATTTGATTTTCTTAATATTTAAATATAGTTGTTGGCATGCATTAAAAGGTGTTTCTTATCAATATACTTATTTTCTTTGTTCAATAGGGCCATGGAATGGAACAACGAAACACTGCCCTCACCTTCTGTCCAACCCCATATAATCCAATTGCTAAATCCGCAATTTAACAAGTTATTAGTGGAAGACCCTTGTAAGTTTCAAAAAGGATTTAAAAATAAGAAGTGTAAAAGCCACTATAGAGTGACAAGTTTCCAAAAAGAATTCAAGTGGGAAGGGTAATTTTGTCAAAAAGAATAAAAAGATTATGCACATGCAAGTCACATGCTATATCCCCCTCGTTTTTTAAACGTTCATAAATTTTTATACGCCATTTTTTTTTTAAATTATACCATAAAATCAAGCGTTTTTTTATCTTTAATATGAGTACCCTTATACTTTAAAAAAAATCGAAAACCCAATTGCGTATTACACAATGAACATAACATAAAACACAATAAGAAAACCCAGTTGCGTATTACACAATTGACATAACGTAAAACACAATAAGTATCAAAATAAAAACACAATTGAAAGTAGACCAAAAACACAATTGATGACAACAGATAAAAGACACAATGGACAGCAGACTAAGTAAGGTCGTCTTCCTTCAACGAACACACGAACCGGACCGATCGAAAACACACGCGATGTGCGAAAACCACCGTGTGCCTCGTACTGCAACGCAGAGCTCGCACAGAAGGTGTAGAAGATGAGAGAATCGTGAATACATCGAGTATTCACAATCAATAATCACACAGATTGAATGAAGAACACACAAATCTAGTGTTTGTTTGCACAGGAACTTTTTTTCCAAAATTTCGCTGTTTCGTTGAATACCTTGGATGCTTGAATGCGTACAGAAACTTAGTATAAATAAAAATACAAGGTCGGACACACAATGAAACCCTAGAGGACAATACATGAAAACCACAAGTACTGACATCCTAGAATTACAAATTCGGACAAAACCCTAAGAACTTATATGTTCTTACATCTCCAAACTACAAATTTGGACATCTTGAAGAAAGATATAAGTTCTGACAATCCAAAAACTACAAATGCGGACACCCTTAGACATTCTCTAGTCCGCATTTGTGCTTTGAGAACACATAATCTTTCAACAATTGCAAAACAAGTCCCTGAAGTATCAAACTTTGGCAGTATCCAGCATTTATCAAACTTCGGTGCATTTACAGACTAAACACAATGAGTATCAAACTAAAAACACAATTCATAGCAGATAAAAAACACAATGGACACTAGACTAAAACACAATGGACAACAAACTAAAACACAATGAACAACGGATTAAAACACAATGCGCAACAAAACAAAAAACACAATGTACAATAGATTAAAACATAATCGATAGCATAATAAACACAATGACTAGAACCTATAACACAATGTATAGAAACCCATATATAACACTATCTTCATAGTGTTATGGGTTCTGATAAAAACGCAATGGACATAACCTAAATTAACATTGTGTTATAAGTTTTGATAATTACACAATATATAGAAACCTTAGTAAAAAACGTAAGGACCAAAACCTAGTTGAAAGACACAATGACCATAACCTTTAACACAATACAAAGAAAACCCAGTAAAAATGAATTTTTTTATTTTATTTTTATATAACAATATCATACTCATATTAAAGATAAAAAACGCTTGCTGTTATGTTGAATTAAAAAAAAAAATCGTATGAAAAGGTTATGGACGTTTTAAATTGATGTGGGAATTGGCATGTGTCTTGCATGTGGAGAGAGAAAGTCAATAAATATGAGATTCCTTTTATGCCCTTCCATTACTTTCTTTTCTCTGAAATTAATCTCAACTCTCCAAATCTAAAATTAATGGGCTAGAATCATTTTTACCCTTCTTATTTATGTTGTCCTTTATATATGATCATAATGCTTAACTTAGTTGGTTTAACTAATAGACTAAACAATACGTCTCTTCTTTTCCTCAGCCCACGAGTACACCACGTGTGTTTATCAACACCATGAGAGAGAGATCAAGACCCATAGTGAATTTTGACATGGATGGCGATGACAATGGCGAACTCAGTGCAGAGTGTCACACCCCGATATTTCCACATATTACCGGTGGGCCCGGCGGGGAGTATCATGACGTAGTTGATATCATCACGGTCAAATATACACAGTTTATTGCACAACGCAAGTCTTGGTAGAAACTTACTATTACAAACCGAAATGTATAGTACGAATAAAATATTATAAAGACGGTTGTAAGATAGGATCCACAGGCGGATCTAAAATATAATACAAAATATTGTTCAACAGACTTAAGGCATACGAACTTGCAAGATTCACTATTTACGCCCAGAAGCTCCCAGCCAATTACGTATAGTACCTGCCACTTAGCCTTTTTGAAAATACGTTAGTTTACACTGGTAAATACAATTAACTGGCTCATTTGGAAACATTTATGAAAAAATGATTTAAATGCATAAGGCACAAATATTCTTTTATAACTTGGGACAATTACATAACGATAATTGTAACAACCCACACATTCGTGCATTGTTACTACTCGTTACACTCGTTACGCCTCGCACCAGAGATTCGGATCATAATGTAACTATATCGCTTACATCGCTACTTCATAGTATATTCGCATATTATCCATATTTTATCTCTATAACACATCGCATCGCACGCACTAATGCTCTCGATGACGTTAAGTGAGGACCTATTCTACCCTCCTCGATAACCGAGATGCGTCAACGCATATTCGAAACGCGCAACCCGATTATCGCGACGCAGATTTGAAAAGGTGAATATTTATATAAGACCCTTGGTAACTAATTATAATAAATATATATGAGTATGGTTATGTGTAAACAAACTATCACAACGCTTAACGAACAAAACGAAACATCGAAACGTAATTCGCCGGAGACCACTGATCGAATGACCATTCGATCGAATGGTCATCCGATCGGATGACCATCCGATCGGATTGCCATCCGATCCATGGCCCTCCATCACCTTCTCTCCTCTTCACCTATAAATAGCACCTGTCACATCACTTGAACAGTGATGTGACAACTCTCGTTCGACCAGCAGCACTCAAGCCCTCTTTCTCTCGATTTCTCGCGATTCTTGTAAGTTTTCAACCCAAATCTTGTACTTCTATGATCTACACGCACTTCTTCATCTTTTTCACCCTTGAATCTTAACTTTTAACCGTTAAATCAGCGGATTTGAGGTGTTCTAGGATGATGTCATCATGGAGTTCTTAGGAACTTCAAGTCTTGACCACATTCCACCAAGAATAACTCAGATCTGAAGGATTTCCACATAATTTCACAACGTTTTCGCATAGATCTAAACATCTTCAAAAAGGATTGAAAGATACTTTTCAACTTTCTTTTGACTCTTTTACACTCAATGCACTCAAAACTGATAGAATCGGATGTCGTTCAGGCCTCCTACTCGTTTCTTAGTGAAGTGTCGGACTGAGATCTGGATCTTATCAAAGAGACAACTGGTTCTGGGTTGAACATTAACAACCGTCACAAACAGTTAACTGATCGGACCGGGGTGATTCTCGCTTCGATCGGATAACCTGGGTCTGAAGGAGTTCCCGTTGTTTAACACGTTGTCATGTCGTCTCGATCAAACCGCAAGACTTAACGAAATTCAAGATTGCAAAACGGTCAGATCGCGGGACGGATTGCCGTCCGATCGGATTGCCATCCGATCAAACCGCAATCCGATCGGATTGCACCTGGAATTCAACACTTAGCATTTTTGTCAATTTTCCAAGATCATCAGTTACTAACGGATTGCCATCCGATCGAGTGACAAACCTGTTGTGAACTTGTTCTCACTAAGTGTCCTGCCAATCGGATCGCTACTCGATCAAACGATAGTTCGATCGATCGACCTGAAAGGTAGAGATACTTCTCTGTGTTCAAAATGCCACAATGAAAACTTCAAAACGCAAACCATCATACACAAACACATCATTCCCAAATGAGTGTCAATCCGATCGAGTGGCCATCCGATCAGATTACCACTCGACACTTAGTCACCATGCACCGTTTTACACGCCGTTTATCGCTTATGCTATCGTTAACTATTCAGGCTAATTTCTCAGCACTCCATTCAATCCAAGATTGTGTTTACTTGGTGAACACGAACTGTGAGTATACACGAACCTTTTTTATCGCATTTTGGGTGTAACATACGTTTCCATCAAACTAAACTAATTAAATGCCTAAACTATTTATCACTTGCGAATGACTGAATTACATATTAACACGTGATGCTAGTTACATATGTGCTGGGACTTTTACTCGCGACGTCCCGCCTTAACTAGTATAGTACTATAGTACCCGACAGGGTCTAGTTAGGATGAATAGCAATCGTAATCGCAGCTCGAGTGACTTAGCTGGTAGTATCTGTCTTGTATATATATTGTTGTATCTCATTTATGTATGTGGTAATTCGCAGCACTTTTATCTACTATGCTTTTCTATCAAAACTTGTATACTTGCCAATACTTTTGTATTGACGTTGTTTTAACGTATGTTGCAGGTTTAGTCGCAGTCTACATCAAATCAAGCTAGGGAGTCTAGAAACACACCTAAAATCTAGGTTGTCAGATTTTATTGTTTGAGAGAACATGAAATTCATGACAGCTTATGTGATTATATTTGTTTATTAGTATGGGATAATGAACGCATTAAATATTGTCGCAGTTTAGTTATTATGGATTCTCTTGAGCAATTTGATTCGCCTAGTTCCGCGCCCCGATGATTCCGCCATCGGTTGGGGTGTGACAATAATCTTGTAACAGATTCACATGTTTGCCATACATTTAGGGCCGAGATAAAAGCCGGACAAGATTAATCGACTAACCACTAATATAATCCCACGGCGAGTTATCCTCAACAAGTGGGTATATCTTTTACATACACAACTGTCAGGTGTATGCCTACACCCCGTGCTTAAGTCGTGGCGATTTACAATTTTAAATGAGCCGAGGATATCCAGGACACAGTCGTTAACCCCCAATGTTTATTGTTATCAAGCAACACTGATTAAAACGGGATTATGCCATCTAACCATATTCGATTAAATGATTTTTACACCCGACCAAGCGGTAATATTTTACCGTATCCCAAGCCCGTATAAGGAAAAATAAGTTAAAAGTATTTACCTGAGCTTTAAAATGCAAGTTTTGAATACTCAGCCGTATAATCTACTCAAACAAGTGTAAGTAGCTTTTACCTGGCTCCTAATCTGGAATGAAGGTTATATTAACCTATGAGATTACTAACGGGTCTTATGTAAGTAGTAAACTTAGACCGGTTAGTTTAAGGAAAGGTTTACGGTACAAGACGCTAGATTAAGCGATGACCGGATTGGAATGTAATTTAGACCCGACAAGCATGGAGACTTGCGTTATATGGGTAAACTAAATACATTCTGGAATTTGAAGTTTAAATGATAAGATTTGACCAGTTTTGGCTAGTTTATGCAAACTGGTCACATAAAACGCACCGTACGCGTATAAGCATAAACGGGTAACCGGATGAGTCATATACAAGTTCCATAAGTTATTATGCTTAAAATATGTTGTGATATCAGTAGGATATCAACAATTATGCCCAAAAATATTTAAAAACCAAATTAAGTCCCGTAAGGATATTTTGGTCATTTTAAGATTTATAAAAAGGGGTTTTAAAATAAATTGATGTTCTGGTCTATAACATTCTGTAAAAACATTTATTTTGTGATGTTAAATCAGTAAGATATCATACATATGTGTGGTTTACCATTTATGGCCAAACTATGCACCGTAGGGGCATTTTGGTCATTTCACATATGCTTTTAGGGGCAAAATTGGAATTCTGACTTCATGACTTATACCTACTGTAAAAATATTAAAATTTATTTTTAAATTCAGTAGGTAACAAGCCTTAGGTGTTAAATATGGTTTTAAACCATACTATGCACCTAATTAGCGTAAAAATCGATAATTGATGATATTTGCGATGTTTATGTGATTCTGAGATTTTGACCAGCCTTGAATGGTTAAAATATTTTATTTTATGTATTAAGTTAGAAGGAAAAGGTTTGGCATGTTAATTATATGCAAATCACCATTTATTAGCAAAAGGGGCATTATTATCAATTATATCACTTATACGAGAACTCAGTGATATGGTTAGTATCTAATCTGACCCAACATTCCAAAAATCCCTTAAAATAATATCATAACAGTAGGTAATGAGTTTGGTGCCAACATTTAGGTTTAAACATGATTTATGCACAAAAGCGTAATTTAATTAATAAAAAGTTCAATTTTACGATAACTCGCATAACTTCGTTTTGAGACCAGAAAATAATGTTCATTTATATTAGACATGTTTATATATCAGTAACTAAGTTATTTACATGCTTACATATTTAAAAATCTCGTTTTTAGATCATAGGGGCATTATGGTCAAAGTTTAAGCATAACAACGGAAACAAGCAATAAACTCTAATTACTAAGGGACCATGTAGTATAACCTCCGAGGGTTACACTAACATCTAATATGGTCACGAAGGAACTTTAATGCATAAATAAACAAAGCTAATTTGGGTCAGAACTGAAAGTCAAAGCAAAAGTCAACTTTTGCGACTTTCGGTTACGTACCGAACCTAAACTCAGAATTGTCGGGTTGAACATGTCTAAACATGTTCTAATAATATTTACCAAGTTATTAAAGTGACAAAACATGTTTTATAGTTTCTACATTATCAGATATGAATTTTATAAGAAAACTGACCCGTTTGAGTTTTTATGTCAATTCTTTGACCCGACAATTAACTAAGTAAATGTGGTAATTAGGAGGTGCCTTTTTTAGGGGTTATCACCTAACTAATTACGATCACGTAGCCACTTTCGTTTCGAATAATGGCTGGACTGATAAAGTTTAAACTAAAGGTCAAAGCGTATTTACGACAACTTTGACTTTCGGTCTTTAAATACGTAAAAACCGAACTACTGAGGCTAAGAACACTTACACAATGTCTTAGCACGAAATTTGAACTTAGAGGAGGCTCCTTTAGATCCAGGAAGCTCCAGAGAAGAAGTGATGAATGAAAATTTGAAAGTGCAAGTTCAAGTGTGCAAACAAAGCACCTATTTATAGAGAATTTAGGGTCTTAGAGATCATTCCAGCTGTTATAAAGAGTTACCAGATGATCACAGGTGTTATTATGTCAGTAAAAACCATCAACACAGTCCCTGGTATCGAGTTTTTGCATGCAAAGGCGGTGGACAGGCCTGCAACATGCAGCTGTCCATTTTTTTGGTCGCTGGCACCTCTCTCGCGGCCCGCGTAAAAGTTAAGGGGGTGCCTTCGCGCCCCGCGACACTCCCTGTTCCGGTTTCAAAAGTTTCAATAATTGCATTTTCAGTCCCTGGTCCTTATTAACTCCAAATATCTTTCATTTTTAGCACTTTTATCCCCCAAACTTGATTTTTAAGTATCTAGGGACTTATACAAACATTGTTAGGCTTCTGAAAGGTTACGAGATCACCCGGTAGGTACTAGTTTCTCCTGTTGGCGCTTTTAATCCCTCTTTCTTGAAATCTTGCACAACTTTTAATTAATAATACCGAAACCATATATATTTATCATTTAGCATTCTTGGATATATAATTGGACATTACGAAACTCCGGGATCATTAAAAGGTCACTCAGAGATAGGAATTAACATGTTGACACATTTAACCCCTTCATCTTATAAGTTTCACTGTTTGTAAATTTTCGTCTCTAAAATTCGAATTGCCACGTGTTTAGGGTTTATGACACGTGTCTTCACTTTATTGGACATGATTTTGCGAGGTGTTACATCCTCACCCCCTTAAAAGAAATCTCGACCTCGAGATTTACTGAAACAATTGAGGGTACTTTTGTCGCATCGTGGATTCAACTTCCCACGTATATTCTGGGCCTCGACGGGCATCCCATTTCACTTTTACAATTGGCACATGTTTCCTTCGAAGCTTTTTAACCTCTCGATTCTCGATCGATAAAGGTTTTTCAACAAACTTCAAACTTTCGTCAATCTACACGTCTTTATGAGACATTGCTAGCGACTCGTCAGCTAGACATTTCTTTAAATTGCAGATATGTAACGCATTGTGTATTTCGCTTAATTCTTCAGGTAGATTCAGCTTATAGGTTACGCTCCCAACACATTCAATGATCTCGAAAGGTCCAATATATCTTGGGCTCAGCTTGCCCTTTTTACCAAATCGCATTGCTCCTTTCCAGGGTGACACCTTGAGTAATACTTTATCACCTACCTCGAATTTTAGAGGTTTGCGCCTCATATCAGCGTAGCTCTTCTGCCTATCCCTGGAAGCTTTTAGACGATCACGGATTTGAACAATCTTATCCATCGTCTCAAAGACTATCTCAGGTCCTGATAGTTGGGTTTCCCCAACTTCCGCCCAACAAACCGGCGTTCGGCATTTTCTTCCATATAAGGCCTCAAAAGGCGCGGCTTGGATGCTCGAATGATAACTGTTGTTGTATGAAAATTCATTTAAAGGAAGATGGTCATCCTAACTTCCACCCAAGTCAATAACACAAGCCCGGAGCATGTCCTCCAGTGTTTGAATCATACGCTCACTTTGCCCATCCGTCTGAGGATGATAAGTGTAACGCCCCGTATTTACGTGTTCCCTTGTTTAAAAAAAAAAATAATAATAATAATAATAATAATAATATAAATTACAACATGCTACGACGTTCGGGTTCGATAAAGGGCTTCAGAATTTTTATTGGACCGCTCAAAACACGCTAAGGGGCCCTGGGCCCAACCCACTTAATATAACCCTAGAATAAAAACAACTAGTTATAATCTACAACTCTTTTGATAAAACCCTAAGCTATACACGCACACATACACCACTCCCCTGCTCCTTCTATTTTTCCCCATCTTCTTCAATGAGAAACCCTAACCTTCATTGTATATGCAGCCGCACGTTCATGTCACCTCCTATTCTTTTTCAAGTCTGCTAATCCAAAGAACACTCACAACACAAACATGAGGACCCTCATCTTTTCATCCCTGTAACTCTCAAACGTTACCACAGACACCAAATCCCATCTCTCCTCCACCCCAATCACTGATCGGCGACCTCAAGAAAGGTCGGAGATGGCAGCCGGCACTCCACTCCTCTGACAGCACTCACCCCGCTTCACTGTCCCCCTCCTCCGATGAACGTCAGTGGCGGCGGCGGCGTGATTCTCAGCAGCGATGAAGATGGTGTCACTGTTGACGATGAAGATGATGTGCTGTGACGATGTTATGATGTTGGCGATGACGGTGGCGCGGTAACTTTAGTAAGAGGTGGTGTTCATGCACAGCAGGTTCATTCATCTCCTATTCAGCTTTGATTCGGGTTGTACCTTGCTCAAATCCCGATTCAGCTCGACTCATGTCCTCGAGTTTGGACTCCGGTTTGGGTTGTTTAGCTCCGACTCTAGTGCTGGTCTCACAACACAGTCGGTTTGGGTTTCGGGTTTCGGGTTTCGTTTGTGTAAGTCTCGATTCGAGTTTTGTTTTAGATAGGCTCGGTCTAGCTCAGATTTCAGGCGTCGGTAATGGGGGTGATTATACATTCAGTTTGTTTTGGATTTTAGCTCGGGTTCAGTTTTGGGTTTCGGTTCGGGTCTCGCGACGCAGTACGGCTTGGTAATCGATGGAAGTTTCGGGTTCAAAATTCTTGGTTTGGGGTTTAGTTTTGAGTTAGTTTTTGATTCGGCTTGTGCGGTTCACACGGTTCAGCAAGTTCATGGCTCAAGTTGACTGGTCAAAGCAAGTCAATGGGTCAAGATCGGTCAACAGAAGTCAACGGCTGGTCAACAGTCATACTTGTTCGGGTCAGATTCGATGTTCGGTAAAAAAAATTCTAAACGTCTTGTAGATTCATTACATTATTTATGTTAGTGTTATTCTAGTCGCGGAACCGACTTTATATAATTTAAATTTTGCATAGAAACTATATATTTTTATTTCTATATTGTTCCGTCAATTGTTTATTGAATTTTGAAAATAGGTCGACAACTTGTGTTGTCGGGATCGTGCAAAAACAGAGGAAACTCTGCCCGTTTTTCGTAAAATCCCGTAAAAAGAAACGTTTATTTTATTAGACGAAGCCCATCGGATTCAATTAAATTTTTATAACAATAACTATAATTATAAACGTAAACTTATTTATTTAGTCATTTATTTATTTTCATTCTTTTGATAATACTTCTATAATTATCTTAATGAGTTAATTTGGAAACAACACATAAACTATGTATATGCTATGCGAATATATATATACATATATATATATATATATTGATATCAACAAGTTATACTTTAGATTTCACTTCCTATCCTCCGTCATAATTCCTTTTTCTCATGCACCATCGTTTGCCCTTATAGGGTGACCTCGGTGTTCCGTCCTCCCAAACTCGCACACTCGTCAACACTTGGATAATCGGAAGACTTAGCAATTATGTGAGTATACTCGCAACCCCCTTTTTATGTTTACCACTTTTGGGGTGTAACATGTTAATTTATTAAACTACACTTAAACTTATTCTTTATGCAATGCACAAAACAATCCTTATACATGAATATTATGTTATGATACTTGATGCTTACGTGGACCATACTTATGTGATATGTTTTAGTCATTAGCTTTCACGAGCCTCCATTTGACATGTATAGCGCTATAGGAGTAACGCACCGCCCGTAGACTTGTGGTCATGTTGAATTATATCATTGTTGCGTAAACAGAGGATTGGCTAGAAATATTGCATGCCATGTTAGGTTGATCTTGTATAAACTAAGTTGCCATGTGGATTCGTTTTAAACTTTTATACTTATACTTATGCTTAAACTTGTATACTCGCCTTTGCTTTTGCATTGAATTGTATTTTAAACATGTTACAGGTTGAGGATTGATGATGCTATGAAAATGGACTAGCAAAGAGGCCTAGATACTCACTTAGACGTTTAGGTTTAAAGTGTTGTATCAATTTTGGTTATGTTATGTTGAAAAATGTTGTTATTTGAATTTCTTGTAATGTTTGACAATTTATTTATGAAATGAAATCGGTTAAATTAAATATTGTCACAAATAGTGTTATGAAGTCTCTTACAATCTTGAACAAGTCCCACTCCGATGATTCCGCCATTGGTTGGGGTGTGACAGATTGGTATCAGAGCCAAAACTATAGGGAATTAGGAAAATTGCCATGCTTTTGACCTAGTCTATAGTTAAGCATCAAATTCGACCATATTTGCTTCACATGCTACTTGTATGAAACATCTTTACGTGCTATTCTTGAAATGTTGCTTATGAGTTAACTTCTTGAAAACGTATCCTATGTGTTAATTTCTTGAAATGCATTGTGTGTTATACTTGATTTAATATTTCAAACATACGCCTTCCTAAGGCATTTTACTCGTCTATACTAAACTCAAAACCACTCGTAATACCCAAACGAGACGACTTCACCAAAATAGGCGTGAAACCCACAATTTGGTGAACGACTCTTAATCCATCTATTCTTTTTACGCGAAATTCGCCACCAAGTTAGGAGTGAAACCCTCACCCTGATGGAGAATTTCCATTTCAAATTCCAGTGGACCCTCGTCAAAGTGTCGAAATTAAATTTTGACTCGACGAGTGCCAACCACACTTAGGGTACGAAATCGTCAAGTTAGGGGTGAAACCCGCACCTTGTCGACTGGTTCCGGTCCTTGATTTTCAAAAATCCCGCCAAGTCTCGAGTTTTCGATGGATTTGGGAACATGTAGTAACTGGAAGGGTGAATACCGTTAACCGAGATATCGGCGAGAGTATTCCACCTATTAGGCCAACGCATGTTTCACAATTTCAAAAGATCTTTCGACCACTTTGGTTAGTCAATGTTCCGTTTGGAACCATCCAAGTTTTATTCGAGCTTACGCTTTATTATTTTCGATCTTTTGTCAATTTTGAACAATTTTTCAAGATTTAATTTTGCGCACACATCATACTCTTACTTTTCATACGATTATACATTATTAGCATGCATGATTTCACGTAATTTTATTTACGCTTTTGTAGCAACGAGCAGAGATATATCATCGAGATAGGAGTGATTTCCTTACCTTGACGATTAACTCCGCTTCTTTTCTCATCTTACAACGACCTCACCAACGGATTTGGGGTGATTCCCTTACCTAGGTGATCGTTACCAATGCTTTCTTTTAAAAGACTATATTATATAAATACGATCATGTTTATATCTAAATCATTTATCATTAGTCAAGTCCCTAATTATTTCAAAATGCATTGTTATATAAACGAATATCCTATACTACAATCTATTTTCATATAGCTCACACACACAAAATTCTTAACTTATACCATAAACGCTATTCCTCGACTTTCAAAATTTCACGAAATGCTACTTATCAACCTAGGCGGTCTAATAAAATCATTGCCCACAAAATTTCATATTTCACGTAATTACTAAAACACGCTCGTCTCGCATCACGATACTAAAGAATACTATCTTTCAATTGAGAATCAAACCAGCTTTTCATACAATATATTACAAATATTATTCAGTCGTTTACTAAAACTTCTTTTAAAATCAATAACACATTTTTATTAAATGACGCTTTTCTAGCAAAACACTAAGTTCATATACCAAGATCCTTTTCCTAATGATGAACCTTTTCACAAGAATCTGTAAACTTCGAAGTTTCTAACACAAAGTTACTTAAAACGATGCAAACTTATTAATCTCGAGAACTTTTTCAAAACCTCACTCGATACGTCAATTAAATTCAAAACACGTGGGCAAAGAAACTTCATAAGAACCGACAAATTTTCAACTTATGCAAACTCTTTTAAAACCGCAGTAGCATTTCCATTCCTTTACAAAGTACTTTCCACATAACCAATAGACGTTTTATACTATCTTACATTCACAAACTAGAGTCTATATTTCGTGACAACTCAATCTATTTTAACTTCACATTTTGCGCAAACCACTATATATGCATATCATTTTACACGTTTCAGTCAATATCTCACAACAATCTCATGTGTGTCACTCGTTTCCTTTTTCTTTCATACTCAAAACTTTTAAATCTTTTACGCACATAATCTCATGTATTTCGATTTATACTATAAACAAAATCATTATTTCCTACGTCCATACTTATACATTTTGTGCCTTCACTTATGCTCACACTTACACATTTATGTTATACTAATGATTCAAAATTCATACGTTTTACGTTTATGCATACACTCACAACTATACATTTACGTTGTACTTACATCCATTTTTATACTACATTCATATTCATATTCATGTTTATGCATTTTATGTTTTCAAATATACTTAAACAACTTTGTTTACACTTATATTCATACACATATATTTTATTCATACTTAAACCTTCATGTTATACACCTATATGCATGTTCATATCTATGCACACACATCTTATGTTCACACTTATACTCGTATTCATACTCATACGCTTTGTGTTTATACTTATACTCATGTTTGTACTCACACTTATATTTATTTTTCATACACATTATGCTTATACTTTTACTCATACTCATGTCATGCGTTTTGTGTTTATGCTCACGTGCGTGTTCATATTTAAACTATACTATGCTTATATTTTTATTCATACTCGAAATTCATACATTCGCACCGTACGCGAGCGAAACCCTAGGGATTCGCTTACGTCGGCCTTATACTATTTGGAACGCAAACATTCATATATGCTACATCCCTATTTATACGCAATCTTATTTTCAGAATTTATGAATACCTTAAATTAATACGCAACTAGTACAAGCTATGCGGATCATGCGACGATCGGTATAATCGCGGGTGCACACGGGATTATAGCGATGGGCGTATGAGAACCATAGAGTGTACTAATGCGTATGGTAAGACACGGAACGTAACATGACACCGAATACGAGACAGACGTAATATGGTCAAAACATGGTGGATACGCCGCTGGTACATCCTATGTATAAGTGTTTTCGCCATGTTACCAAACTTTCGTAAAACGTGCCATGAAAAATTCAGTGTTTTGCAGACCTTTTGGACCTAATTCAAACTTTAAACAACCCACAAACGCATTATATCCGATTATCCATGACGAGAATTCATTCTTAGCACGCTACTTTCGTCTATCCGATACTTATGCTATTCTTATACTAGCAATCGTCTATTATATCAATCGTTCAACCTTATACCTCAATTATTCTCCATCGTCACAAACTCCAAGGCCTCAATTTTTTTTTACAATCCTCTTCGGTTTTCCAAAACCCTTTCAAGTATTCCTTCTGAATAAATTTCGGGACGAAATTTCCTAAAGGAGAGGAGACTGTAACGCCCCGTATTTACGTGTTCCCTTGTTTAAAAATAAAAAATAATATTAATAATAAATTACAACATGCTACGATGTTTGGGTTCGATAAAGGGCTTCAGAATTTTTATTGGACCGCTCAAAACACGCTAAGGGGCCCTGGGCCCAACCCACTTAATATAACCCTAGAATAAAAACAACTAGTTATAATCCACAACTCTTTTGATAAAACCCTAAGCTATACACGCACACATACACCACTCCCCTGCTCCTTCTATTTTTCCCCATCTTCTTCAATGAGAAACCCTAACCTTCATTGTATATGCAGCCGCACGTTCATGTCACCTCCTATTCTTTTTCAAATCTGCTAATCCAAAGAACACTCACAACACAAACATGAGGACCCTCATCTTTTCATCCCTGTAACTCTCAAATGTTACCACAGACACCAAATCCCATCTCTCCTCCACCCCAATCACTGATCAGCGACCTCAAGAAAGGCCGGCGATGGCAGCCGGCACCCCAGTCCTCCGACAGCACTCACCCCGCTTCACTGTCCCCCTCCTCCGATGAACGTCAGTGGCGGCGGCGGCGTGATTCTCAGCAGCGACGAAGATGGTTTCACTGTTGACGATGAAGATGATGTGCTGTGACGATGTTATGATGTTGGCGGTGACGGTGGCGCGGTAACTTTAGCGGCAGAGGTGGTGTTCGTGCACAGCAGGTTCATTCATCTCCTATTCAGCTTTGATTCGGGTTGTACCTTGCTCAAATCCCGATTCAACTCGACTCATGTCCTCGAGTTTGGACTCCAGTTTGGGTTGTTTGGCTCCGACTCTAGTGCTGGTCTCACAACACAGTCGGTTCGGGTCAAAATCGGTTTCGGGTTTCGGTTGTGTAAGTCTCGATTCGAGTTTTGTTACAGATCGGCTCGGTCTAGCTCAGATTTCAGGCGTCGGTAATGGGGGTGATTATACATTCAGTTTGTTTTGGATTTTAGCTCGGGTTCAGTTTTGGGTTTCGGTTCGGGTCTCGCGACGCGGTACGGCTTGGTAATCAATGGAAGTTTCGGGTTCAAAATTCTTGGTTTGGGGTTTAGTTTTGAGTTAGTTTTTTATTCGGCTTGTGCTGTTCACACGGTTCAGCAGGTTCATGGCTCAGGTTGACTGGTCAAAGCAAGTCAACGGGTCAAGATCGGTCAACAGAAGTCAACGACCGGTCAACAGAAGTCAACGACTGGTCAACAGTCATACTTGTTCGGGTCAGATTCGATGTTCGGTAAAAAAATTTCTAAACGTCTTGTAGATTCATTACATTATTTATGTTAGTGTTATTCTAGTCGCGGAACCGACTTTATATAATTTAAATTTTGCATAGAAACTATATATTTTTATATCTATATTGTTCCGTCAATTGTTTATTGAATTTTGAAAATAGGTCGACAACTTGTGTTGTCGGGATCGTCCAAAAACAGAGGAAACTCTGCCCGTTTTTCGTAAAATCCCGTAAAAAGAAACGTTTATTTTATTAGACGAAGCCCATCGGATTCAATTAAATTTTTATAACAATAATTATAATTATAAACGTAAACTTATTTATTTAGTCATTTATTTATTTTCATTCTTTTGATAATACTTCTATAATTATCTTAATGAGTTAATTTGGAAACAACACATAAACTATGTATACGCTATGCGAAAATATATATATATATATATATATATCAACAAGTTATACTTTAGATTTCACTTCCTATCCTCCGTCATAATTCCTTTTTCTCATGCACCATCGTTTGCCCTTATAGGGTGACCGCGGTGTTCCGTCCTCCCAAACTCGCACTGTAACACCTCGTAAAATCACGTCCAATGATGTATTGACACGTGTAATAAACCCTAATGAAGTCAAACACTGAAATTTAGGGACTAATTTGTCGAAAAATTGAAAACTTTGATTATGTAAGGACTGGAAGTGATAACATACCTAAAAATAAGTTTCTTATGATGTTTATATTCACAAATGTGCCACTTGATGAATAAGTGTAGCCGTTTGCGTAATTAATTGAAAGTTTGCGTGATAAAGGGTTAAAAGCGTCAACATGTTAATTCTTACCTCTGAGTGACCTTCTAATAAACCGGGAGCTTAATAATATTTAATTATACTCTCGGGAATGCCAAATAATGGCCGTCTAAGGTTTTTATGCCTATAAGTAAAGTTACGCGCAACTTTGCAAGTTAGAGGGACTAAAAGTGTCAATATGTTTTATTATACATCCAAATGACCTTTTAGCGAACCCGAAGTATCGTGATGTTTAATAATACTTTCAAGAATGCCTAATATGGATTAGATGAGGCTTCAATGCTATTAAATGATGAGATGCGCAAGTTTGCGCAATAGAGGGACCTAAAGCATCAACTTTTGAATCTATGCCTTTCGGTGACCATCTAAGCGAATGAGAGCGTATTAATATTTAAGTATATGCTTAGGAAGGATAAATATGGGCCATGGAAGGCTTGTATAACATTAAACGGCATTTCGCGCTTCTTTGCGCAATTTAAGGACTATTTGTGTCAAACTGCAAAAGTATGTCGATTCGTATGGTAACGGACCTTCTGGAAATTATCCATGAGTTAAACATGCCCTAATTATCATTTCTATAGCTTAGATATAGGCTTAGAGGTGTTTGGTGCGCAAAAATAAACTTTCAAGTCCACCAGGGACTAAAAGTGTCAAAAAGTGCACAAGTTTGCATTTTCGCGCATATCTCACAATCTGAATATCTCCGGAGACCCAAAAATTTATGTAAGCACTAAAATATTTTATTTTAGTGATCTCCTTGATAAAATTTCATTCATCGCGTAATTTGGACCGTTTTTCGCGTCCGTTCGTGTTTCGTCGTAATTAGACGAACAACGTGACCGTACGGCCAAACGGACCGACATCCGACATGTTTTTGAGCATGTTTCATGTCCCTCATGTTTAGGAATCATTGTAGAGGCTTAAAAATGATTTAACGGGCCTCAAACGCATCAGAAAGGGGCTAGAAGCATGCAGGGACCAAAACTGCCATTTCAGAAACTTGATTTCCAGCTGTTACAGCTGTTTTAATCAATTGCAAATGGTTTTCTTCAGTCCTTGGGCAGCCCATAGATTGCTAAAACAAGGGGTAAAGGTGTACGGTCCAGATTTGATCACATTTATCGAGGAACGATCCTAATGGTCCTCTAAATCCTATAAATACCCATTGAATGTTTGGCTCTCATTTGCACCTCTCCTTCAATCTGATAAACTCTCTAAATTGTGAGGATCTTGAACTCTTTTGAGAACCTCCCTCAGTTGTTTGGACCATTTGTATGTCCCCTTTCGTGCTTAGTTTAATTATTTAGCGTTTATAGCCGAAAAGTCAAGCGTTTTCGATAAACGCTTTGACTTTCAAATGGCTGAGCCATTGTTCGCAACGAACATGGCTATGTGACCGTAATTAGGTGGGTGTTAAACCCTTAAAAGGGCACCTCCTAATTACCACGTTTACTTAGTTAAATTGTCGGGTCAAATAAAAGTCGAACGGGTTAGTTTTAAATAAATACATAACTATTAATATAGAAGCCATAAAATAAGTTTTCTCATATTAATAACTTGGTAATTATTAATTGAACATGTCTAAGCATGTTCAACCCGACAATTCTAAGTATAGGCTCGGTTCGGAACCGAAAGTCGCAAAAGTTGACTTTTGCTTTGACTTTCAGTTCTGACCCGATTTAGCTTAGTTTAGATATGCCTTAGGATTCCATTAGGACCATATTATAAGTTAGTATAACCCTCCGAGGTTATACAACTTGGTTCCATAGAAATCCTAGTTCATGCATGTTTCCGTTAAATGCCTAAATGTTGACCGTTATGCCCTTTTGACCTTAAAACGTGATTTTTGAAAATGTGAAAGAGTAGAAACCTTAGTTACTGATTTATAAACTTGCACCCAAAATTTGACATCAGTTTGAGGTCTAGGTTAAGAGTTATGCTCAATAGCGTAATTAGAAAGCTTTTTGTTAATTAAATGACGTAATTAGCGTATAGCCTATCTAAACCCAATTTTTGATACCAAACTTTTTACCTACCGATATAAAATAATATTTTGGGATTTTTAAATATTTTTATTTATATTTAGGCTGAGCATAACATAGGGTTCTAGGCTTGATTCGGTAATTGCCGGTTTTGCCCTTTTGGGCTATAAAATGAGTTTTTCAAATCCGTTTGACCCCAAACCTTTTTCTACTAATCTAATATGATAAATAAAATATTTTGAGCCTTCTGGAATAATAAAAATATCAGCTTTCTATACAAAACCCGGAAATGGCTCCAAATCGCCTTTTTAAGCGTTTTTAACGCATAGTATGTATCGAAACTAGTTTAAATATATAAGGGTTGATGCCTACTGATATTTTCAGTAAATTTCTATATTTTAATAGTAAGCAAAAGTTTTAAACTCAGATTCTCTGTTTTGCCCTTTTTAAGCCTATGTGGAATTACCAAAATGCCCCTACGGTGCATAGTATGGTTATAATTAATAAATTTCACATATATATGATACCCTACTGATATGACTTATTAAATTAAGTATAATTACTGATTTAATCAGACCTGTAACTCAGAATGATATTTAAACTCTCTTATAATCTTTAAAATGATCAAAATACCCCTACGGGGCATAAATTGGTCTTAAACTTGTTTTGGGCATAATGGAAGGTATCCTACTGATATCACAACATATTTAGGGCATATTAACTTAGGAAACTTGTATATGACTCATTTGGTTACTCCTTACGCACTTTTCGCGTTCGGATCGGCGTATGTAACTAGTTTGCATATATTAGCCGAAACGGGTCAAACCATATCGGTTTTGTCTCAAAATTCAGAATGTGTTTAAGTTACCCATATTAAACAAGCATACAAGCTTGTCGGGTCAAAACCACATTCTAAACCGGTCTTCGCTTTATCATGCGTTTGAACCGTGTCTTCCTTTTTAAAACTAACCGGTCTAAGCTTATGCTTAATTAAAGACCCGTTAGGAATCTAATAGGTTATTAAAAACCTTCGTTCCAGATTTAGGCGCCCAGTAAAAGCTATCTGTACTTGCTGAATTGATATACGGCTGGGATTGAATTTATATTTAGCTCAGGTAAATACTTTTAACTTATTTTCCCTATACGGGCTTGGGGTACGGTATATAAAATACCGCTTGGTCCGGCATTGAATTCTTTAATCGAATAGAGGTTAAATTTATTGATATGCTATGTTTTGAATGTGTTTTGTTTGCTTAAAGCCTTTGGGGGGGTTAATGACCATGTCTCGGATATCCTTGGCATCATCTTACGAGATGGCCACGACCTGAGCACGGGGTGTAGGCGTACACCTTTCAGTGCATAACTCAATATTGTGGTGTGTCTATTAATCTTTAACCCGGTCTACGGATCGGGCTACTGAACGCATAAGTAACATGTAATTCCCTTACAAGATTATATTCATATAATTATCCCAAGTTATAAAAATGTTTTGTGCCACGTGCATTCAAATCAACTTTCAACCCTTTTCAAAATGAGTCGGTTAAATTGTATTTAGCAGTGCAAACTGACGTATTTTCCAAAATGGTTAAGTGCAGGTACTAATCGGAATAGGCTGGCTACTCCTAGCATCAATAAAGAGTCTCGCAAGCTTAGATGCCTAAAGTTTGTTGAACAAATGTTTCATTTTATTTTCGATCCGCTTGTGGATCCTTTACATTCCGTTTGTAATACTTGATATTACTTTATATCGGTTTGTAATTTATTTATCTTTTGCTTCCGCTGTGCATTTAAATATTGTGTTGTTTGACTATGATGATATCAACTACGTCACTATACTCCCCACTGGGCCCACCGGTGACACGTGGAAAATAGGGGCGTGACAGGTTGGTATCAGAGCCAACATTGAGTGAATTAAACACTAGCCTTTTTGGTGTTTAATCTCAATGACACATTAGGAATAATCTCAATCCTAATCTGGAAATTTCGCTTCCAAATTTTTTTTTATATTGGATATGTCGCCAAGCGAAGAAGCCGTAATAGGAGTTCTCCACACCCGGAGCCTTGAAATGCTGAGCTTCGTACCACGGCTAGAATGAAACGAGCATCCAAGGAGAAAGCATTCAGAATTAGAATAAAGAAGAAACTCCTTTTTTTTTTTTTGCTGAAGATCGTTTCCTTAATAGTCCTTCTAAGGACATATTTATTTTTCAGTCCCTGCAAGGACAACATTATTCCTTTCAAGTCCCGCTTAGGGCAACTCTGTACTTTTATTTTTATATAGTGGATTGATTAAATTTAAGTTTTCATTCTAAACATGAAATATGAAATAAATGGAAAATAACATTCCTTATATATGATCTACCATTATAATAAAATGGCAAAATCTAAAAAGGAAAAGACCTAGCCTCGTGTCATTATTAAGACCCGGCCAAGATGGCAGTTCCTCGATTTAGGTTCAGATCCTTATTAACATCCCGATTTAAAATTTGTTCTGCGTTAATTATTAAAAAGAATCTTAAAGGAAAACCTAGCCTATATTACAAGGCCGAGATGGTAGAACCTATTCAAGGGATTCAAATCCTTGTTAACACCTTAGAACGTGTGAGCACTCTCGACAAATGTGATTCGAGAAAATCACAACAGTCATTCTTATATTGGATTTTTTTCCAATTTTCTTATCTAGCCTGGTGATTTAGAAATCATGGCTTATATCATCCTATAAGATGATCATACCATAAACATCCCTTAGAAGGGAAATGCCTATGGGCTATAATTAACGTCCTTTGAGACTAAAAACAGTAGTGGTCTACAACCCCCTGTTAAAAAGGGCAATGAACTTTGATTCAAGCCTTAATACCTCAATTTTGTAACATCCTGGTTTATAAATTAAATCTGTCCATGTGACTAGGCTGTTGAGCTATTATTAAATTATAACTAGGGATATACTACCTACGGGTTATACTCATTGTCATATAAGACAAAAGACAGTCGTAGCCTACAACTTCCTGTCAAGAAAAGGCATGAACACGTTCAAGCCTAAATACCTTAATTCTACAAAATCAAGGTTTATAATATAAAGTTGTCCCTGTGACTTGGCCTTTTGTGCTATAGTTATATTTTAATTAAATTTAGGATAATTATAATGAAAATCCTGAATAAAATAGATATCATTCCTTTCCTGCCAGTATAAATATTAAAAGAGAATCTTAAAAGGTTTGACCTAGCTTGAATGTCATTGAAGACCTAGCTAAAATGGTAAAACCTGTTTAAAGGAGATTCAGATCCTTATTAACACTTGAAAACGTGTTAACACTCCCGACAACAGTGATGCGATAAAATCACGCTTGTCATCTTTATATTAGGAACTTCCAAACCCCTTATTTAGCCTAAATGATCAATAGGAATCATGGCTAATAAACGTCGAACATGATGTACACATCTAAACATCCATCTGGGATGTATACCTACGGGCAAAGATGTATACATGAAAAAGATAGTTTTATTTCATAACTTCTTGTCAAGGCAATGAATTATGAATTTTTCTGATCCAAAGGAATCATTTATTATGTTTTAAAATTTCCCTAGTGACAAGGCATCTGTGCCATCGAAAAGTCCTTTGGAACAAGCCGTTGTGCTATATAAGATGTCAGTATGACATTGACAGTCGTGACTTATGTCCCCTGTCTAGTAAATTTGAAGGATTATATCCCGTTTAAACGCCAAAGATGGTCTATTTAAAAACCTAGGCAAAACATAATCAATTAAATTTAATACTATCTATTTGCCTATATGGTTTAATTGTACCATGGCTATTTAATCATCAATTCGACAATTCACCATATAATTAAACCAATTATTACTATTTGGTTTGTAGCCTTCAAAGTTTCACCATGGCTGACTCCTCTGAAGCTCACAATCATCCGATTGATCAGAATGATGATGTAAGACTGAATTTAACAAGCACCGAGTTACAGGCTATGATAGATACAGCCGTAAACAACGCTGTGGACCGTGCGTTGAAGGATCATAAGCGAAAGTGCGATGATACCCCGAATAAGGGTTACAAAAAGGGTAAGACATGTTCAAGCTATAACCAGTCCAAACCAAGGGAGGCAAAACCCGAGTGTAAAACCTGCGGGAAGAAGCACTTCGGAAAATGTTTCTATGATCAGACCGGGGGATGTGTCATCTGTAAGGAGACGGATCACAAGACCCATGAATGCAAGGATTTGAAGGACAAACAGCAGATCGGTGAGAAGACCAGATGCAAAACCTGTAGGAAATACCACCTCGGGAAATGTAGATATGAATCTCAGCCTCTACCCTGTGGAATCTGCAAGTCCAAAGAGCATAAGACCTTGGAGTGCCAAGACATAAAGGACGCAACCTGCTATGGTTGCAATGAAATAGGGCACATCAAGACAAATTGCCCAAATAAAACCAAGAAGCCTGGGGAGTCTAAGAAGACCGAAGAGGGAAGCTCTCAAGTGGATGCTCAAGAGGCTATTCAGGATGACAATGTCACAACAGGTACTTTCTTTATCAATAACGCTCATGCTTGAGTATTATTTTATTCATGTTCAGATAAGTATTTCATAGACAATAGATTTTTGTAAATCATTAAATCTGCCTGTTAAAACTCTAAGCGTTAAGTATAAAGTAAAATTTACTGATAGTACCTCAGAGACGGCTCCAGCAATATTAGATGGATGTTTATATCCATTAGGAATCATTCTTTTCTGCTGTCCTTGTTTCCATTTAAATATTAAGGGGCTCGACATAGTGATAAGAACGAATTGGTCGTCTTAAAAGTCATGCCTATATTGAGAATGATAAGAAGCAAGCAGTTATCAAGACTCCTTATGGGGAGCCTTTGACAATTCAAGGAAACACTAGGTATAAGTTACCTTAGCACTTGTTGAAATTGGTATTTAACAACAAAACTTCGAGTATGGAAAACTCAAAAGAAACAAACAACAGTCGCGATGCTAGAAATGCGACAAATATTAATGGTGCATCAAGTGTGAACCTCAATATTAATGGAATTAATCTCCAAAACTGAAGTTAACCCAGTTGTTAGAAAGGTTATAAGAAAAGTCACGAGAAGATTCAAGAAGCCAAATGGTGTTTGCTCAAAAACACATGTCGCTACTTATGATAAGAGTTTTATTCATACTTCATATGCGAAGAATAATCCAAATAAAATCATATGTGGCAAGGAGTCCATTCTTTTTAGGTTTTACTTAAAAGTACCTCGTCTCTTGGAAGTCAAGAGACTTCAATAGTAAAAAGGGACCATCGATTACAAGAAATTGTTGGATGAAGTAGAAACCATTGGGTATGTCAGCAGTTATGCTGGAAAGCACACGGTAAGGTATGCATCACAATCATTCGATGGTAGTACCCTTGATTAGTGAGGACATTAATGGAGTCCATAAGAGAGATCCCCTTTTACATTATGGGATGGTCCAAATTTTAAGGACCTTATTAGAAAACCTATTAGTCGCTTCACGAAATGGAAAAAGATGGAATAAGAATATTCCGACTTCCCCCATAAGAGTTATAAACTATCGGCAGTGTGTTGCAAACCTTGGCTCATTGTTTGGAATAGTGCCCTTATTCGGTTAACCTAGAATTTAAGCATAATGCACTATATATATATATATATATTATGATTTAGCATCGGCAATAAGAGGGCACATTAAAGTTTCAAAGCCTGCTCACTATAAATCCATCATGGATCTGCCTCAACTACCCGAATTTTATAGATTAAGAAATGAACAGTCAAAGCTGAGACTGCCCTAAAGTTTGTCAAAGATTTCGCAACTAAGTTTAAAAGGGATTAAGAATGGAGGTGTTTAACCCTCCTGATGAAGGATTAGAGGCAGCTCACATTAATAATATCAGATAAATCCCTTACTGTAATTTTATTGTTAAGAGTTATGTTTGGGTTTAGGTGCTGCTAAGTCTCTCATAAGACTACAACTTAGCAAACTTTTAGGAATTTTTTTTTCCGTAAGAACCTCAGATATTAAGTGTAAGGTAAAACCTACAGGTAAAATCATAAGAACCATTCCTTCTGTTCCTGTCAGAAACTTCCAATCGTAGAATTCTAGAAGTATCCCCTCTCTAGAAGAAGTGCGTCAGCATATATATATATATATATATATATAGTTGATATCTCTTCAATCTCTATCGATTGCGAAAACCAGACAGTATGATAAAAGCACCATATGAGGATTGATGTATCTTAATAAGTTCCATAGATTGCTTCCATGCCTGATCAGTATGGAGGTTTAATGCATGGAACCACAAAGATATTCCGATGGTCATATGGTACTAAAATCAGCTAAAGGTATTCAAAGAGGATATCCAGAATGGAATTGTCCAGGTAAATGTCTTCGATTAAAGAATTCGTGGACTCGTAACATTAATGTGTCACCTATCTGACACAAACTATGATGGATGAACTGGAGCCTGAGATTTGGAAAATCTCTGTAACCTCTTCGTATCTTGATTACCTTCTCCTAAGATTACCCTGTTTACCTCCTGGGAGGCAAGTAGAGTTAAGATTTATATTCCATTTAGGGCTGTATTATTATGAAATCTCCAAAACGGCTAATACCATCATTGGAGAAATCGAAACCCTGATTAAGTAAGTTTTAAAATAGAGGATTCATATAGCCTAACTCAGTATTTTGAGAATTCGGTATAGTTCATTGAAAAAGACGGTTCATTTTGCTTATGCATTGTTTACCGCAACCCTAATTAGGCAACAATTAAGAATTGCCATCAGCTGCCCAGGATCGTCGATTTGTTCGACTAACTGAAAGGATTAGCTATTCCTTAAGATTAGTTTTAAGCAGTGGTTGGAATAACCATCTCACCTTAAAATAAGCTTTTTGTAATAGTTGTTATATAAGTATCAAGGATTGCTCCTTTAGAGACCTTGTATAAATAAAATATCAAAACGTCCGTTTGATGGACGAGATTTTAGGAAGCCTAATTACTAGGATCTGAAAGTTGCCTTGGAAAACAACAAATAAGATCATGCAATTTTCGTAATCATCTGAAAGTTGCCAGCATTTAGCAGAAAATCAAGGATTAATGAAAATAGAAACCCTCCTAAGTTCTTGTTAACGAATAAGGTTCAACAAAAGATATCACCCTGAAGGGTGTACCAGTTTGTTAAATTATCAGGCTAGTTAAGCTCTGAATATATAGAATCATTCGAAGAAAATCGAATGTATCAAGATCAAATAGCTTATAAGCTAAAACCAATTTAAGGAGCTTGGCGGAGCATACAATGCATTGTACACTAATGAATTGAGGATGTGTTTCACCAATAAGTCAAGAAGCATTATCACATATTGATATGCAGATTTATGATATGATGAGCAACCTATATCGATTAAGGATCGACAGGTTAAGAAGCTCCAAAAGGGATACATGTACCAATATAAAGGTCACTTTGGGAGCTTGGAGAGACTCCAGATATGCTATAGAAGTTAAGTCCGTCATGTGACAAAAAGTACTTCCAGCATTTTAGCAAATCTCGAGGTCGAGATTTCTTTTAAGGGGGTGAGGATGTAACACCTCGTAAAATCACGTCCAATGATGTATTGACACGTGTAATAAACCCTAATGAAGTCAAACACTGAAATTTAGGGACTAATTTGTCGAAAAATCGAAAACTTTGATTATGTAAGGACTGGAAGTGATAACATACCTAAAAAT
This sequence comes from Helianthus tuberosus, assembly GCA_030545235.1. Taxonomy (NCBI): domain Eukaryota; kingdom Viridiplantae; phylum Streptophyta; class Magnoliopsida; order Asterales; family Asteraceae; genus Helianthus; species Helianthus tuberosus. The sequence goes on along the minus strand of CM060423.1, from coordinate 230,298,710 downwards.
AAGTTTCTTATGATGTTTATATTCACAAATGTGCCACTTGATGAATAAGTGTAGCCGTTTGCGTAATTAATTGAAAGTTTGCGAGATAAAGGGTTAAAAGCGTCAACATGTTAATTCTTACCTCTGAGTGACCTTCTAACAAACCGGGAGCTTAATAATATTTAATTATACTCTCGGGAATGCCAAATAATGGCCGTCTAAGGTTTTATGCCTATAAGTAAAGTTACGCGCAACTTTGCAAGTTAGAGGGACTAAAAGTGTCAATATGTTTAATTATACATCCAAATGACCTTTTAGCGAACCCGAAGTATTGTGATGTTTAATAATACTTTCAAGAATGCCTAATATGGATTAGATGAGGCTTCAATGCTATTAAATGATGAGATGCGCAAGTTTGCGCAATAGAGGGACCTAAAGCGTCAACTTTTGAATCTATGCCTTTCGGTGACCATCTAAGCGAACGAGAGCGTATTAATATTTAAGTATATGCTTGGGAAGGATAAATATGGGCCATGGAAGGCTTGTATAACATTAAACGGCATTTCGCGCTACTTTGCGCAATTTAAGGACTATTTGCGTCAAACTACAAAAGTATGTCGATTCGTATGGTAACGGACCTTCCGGAAATTTTCCATGAGTTAAACATGCCCTAATTATCATTTCTATAGCTTAGATATAGGCTTAGAGGTGTTTGGTGCGCAAAAATAAACTTTCAAGTCCACCAGGGACTAAAAGTGTCAAAAAGTGCACAAGTTTGCATTTTCGCGCATATCTCACAATCTGAATATCTCCGGACACCCAAAAATTTATGTAAGCACTAAAATAATTTATTTTAGTGATCGCCTTGATAAAAATTCATTCGTCGCGTAATTTGGACCGTTTTTCGCGTCCGTTCGTGTTTCGTCGTAATTAGACGAACAACATGACCGTACGGCCAAACAGACCGACATCCGACATGTTTTTGAGCATGTTTCATGTCCCTCATGTTTAGGCATCATTGTAGAGGCTTAAAAATGGTTTAACGGGCGTCAAACGCATCAGAAAGGGGCTAGAAGCATGCAGGGACCAAAACTGCCATTTCAGAAACTTGATTTCCAGCTGTTACCAGCTGTTACAGCTGTTTTAATCAATTGCAAATGGTTTTCGTCAGTCCTTGGGCAGCCCATAGATTGCTAAAACAAGGGGTAAAGGTGTACGGTCCAGATTTGATCACATTTATCGAGGAACGATCCTAACGGTCCTCTAAATCCTATAAATACCCATTGAATGTTTGGCTCTCATTTGCACCTCTCCTTCAATCTGATAAACTCTCTGAATTGTGAGGATCTTGAACTCTTTTGAGAACCTCCCTCAGTTGTTTGGACCATTTGTATGTCCCCTTTCGTGCTTAGTTTAATTATTTAGCGTTTATAGCCGAAAAGTCAAGCGTTTTCGATAAACGCTTTGACTTTCAAATGGCTGAGCCATTGTTCACAACGAACATGGCTACGTGACCGTAATTAGGTGGGTGTTAAACCCTCAAAAGGGCACCTCCTAATTACCACGTTTACTTAGTTAAATTGTCGGGTCAAATAAAAGTCGAACGGGTTAGTTTTAAATAAATACATAACTATTAATATAGAAGCCATAAAATAAGTTTTCTCATATTAATAACTTGGTAATTATTAATTGAACATGTCTAAGCATGTTCAACCCGACAATTCTAAGTATAGGCTCGGTTCGGAACCGAAAGTCGCAAAAGTTGACTTTTGCTTTGACTTTCAGTTCTGACCCGATTTAGCTTAGTTTAGATATGCCTTAGGATTCCATTAGGACCATATTATAAGTTAGTATAACCCTCCGAGGTTATACAACTTGGTTCCATAGAAATCCTAGTTCATGCATGTTTCCGTTAAATGCCTAAATGTTGACCGTTATGCCCTTTTGACCTTAAAACGTGATTTTTGAAAATGTGAAAGAGTAGAAACCTTAGTTACTGATTTATAAACTTGCACCCAAAATTTGACATCAGTTTGAGGTCTAGGTTAAGAGTTATGCTCAATAGCGTAATTAGAAAGCTTTTTGTTAATTAAATGACGTAATTAGCGTATAGCCTATCTAAACCCAATTTTTGATACCAAACTTTTTACCTACTGATATAAAATAATATTTTGGGATTTTTAAATATTTTTATTTATATTTAGGCTGAGCATAACATAGGGTTCTAGGCTTGATTCGGTAATTGCCGGTTTTGCCCTTTTGGGCTATAAAATGAGTTTTACAAATCCGTTTGACCCCAAACCTTTTTCTACTGATCTAATATGATAAATAAAATATTTTGAGCCTTCTGGAATAATAAAAATATCAGCTTTCTATACAAAACCCGGAAATGGCTCCAAATCGCCTTTTTAAGCGTTTTTAACGCATAGTATGTATCGAAACTAGTTTAAATATATAAGGGTTGATGCCTACTGATATTTTCAGTAAATTTCTATATTTTAATAGTAAGCAAAAGTTTTAAACTCAGATTCTCTGTTTTGCCCTTTTTAAGCCTATGTGGAATTACCAAAATGCCCCTACGGTGCATAGTATGGTTATAATTAATAAATTTCACATATATATGATACCCTACTGATATGACTTATTAAATTAAGTATAATTACTGATTTAATCAGACCTGTAACTCAGAATGATATTTAAACTCTCTTATAATCTTTAAAATGACCAAAATACCCCTACGGGGCATAAATTGGTCTTAAACTTGTTTTGGGCATAATGGAAGGTATCCTACTGATATCACAACATATTTAGGGCATATTAACTTAGGAAACTTGTATATGACTCATTTGGTTACTCGTTACGCACTTTTCGCGTTCGGATCGGCGTATGTAACTAGTTTGCATATATTAGCCGAAACGGGTCAAACCATATCGGTTTTGTCTCAAAATTCAGAATGTGTTTAAGTTACCCATATTAAACAAGCATACAAGCTTGTCGGGTCAAAACCACATTCTAAACCGGTCTTCGCTTTATCATGCGTTTGAACCGTGTCTTCCTTTTTAAAACTAACCGGTCTAAGCTTAGGCTTAATTAAAGACCCGTTAGGAATCTAATAGGTTATTAAATCCTTCGTTCCAGATTTAGGAGCCCAGTAAAAGCTATCTGTACTTGCTGAATTGATATATGGCTGGGATTGAATTTATATTTAGCTCAGGTAAATACTTTTAACTTATTTTCCCTATACGGGCTTGGGGTACGGTATATAAAATACCGCTTGGTCCGGCATTGAATTATTTAATCGAATAGAGGTTAAATTTATTGATATGCTATGTTTTGAATGTGTTTTGTTTGCTTAAAGCCTTTGGGGGGTTAATGACCATATCCCGGATATCCTTGGCATCATCTTACGAGATGGCCACGACCTGAGCACGGGGTGTAGGCGTACACCTTTCAGTGCATAACTCAATATTGTGGTGTGTCTATTAATCTTTAACCCGGTCTACGGATCGGGCTACTGAACGCATAAGTAACATGTAATTCCCTTACAAGATTATATTCATATAATTATCCCAAGTTATAAAAATGTTTTGTGCCACGTGCATTCAAATCAACTTTCAACCCTTTTCAAAATGAGTCGGTTAAATTGTATTTACCAGTGCAAACTGACGTATTTTCCAAAAAGGTTAAGTGCAGGTACTAATCGGAATAGGCTGGCTACTCCTAGCATCAATAAAGAGTCTCGCAAGCTTAGATGCCTAAAGTCTGTTGAACAAATGTTTCATTTTATTTTCGATCCGCCTGTGGATCCTTTACATTCCGTTTGTAATACTTGATATTACTTTATATCGGTTTGTAATATATTTATCTTTTGCTTCCGCTGTGCATTTAAATATTGTGTTGTTTGACTATGATGATATCAACTACGTCACTATACTCCCCACCGGGCCCACCGGTGACACGTGGAAAATAGCGGTGTGACACGCACACTCGTCAAGACTTGGATAATCGGAAGACTTAGCAATTATGTGAGTACACTCGCAACCCCCTTTTTATGTTTACCACTTTTGGGGTGTAACATGTTAATTTATTAAACTACACTTAAACTTATTCTTTATGCAATGCACAAAACAATCCTTATACATGAATATTATGTTATGATACTTGATGCTTACGTGGGCCATACTTATGTGATATGTTTTAGTCATTAGCTTTCACGAGCCTCCATTTGACATGTATAACGCTATAGAAGTAACGCACCGCCCGTAGACTTGTGGTCATGTTGAATTATATCATTGTTGCGTAAACAGAGGATTGGCTAGAAATATTGCATGCCATGTTAGGTTGATCTTGAATAAACTAAGTTGCCATGTGGATTCGTTTTAAACTTTTATACTTATACTTATGATTAAACTTGTATGCTCGCCTTTGCTTTTGCAATGAATTGTATTTTAAACATGTTACAGGTTGAGGATTGATGATGCTATGAAAACGGACTAGCAAAGAGGCCTAGATACTCACTTATGTGACAACTGGCACAAAACCGGTAATTTCCTTACAATTTAATTATTATTTAATATCTGCAATTATGTGCTTAAATGTCAACATTGTCTGATTACATGCTATACTTGTGAATTCATGCACGTTTTATACACAAATATTGCTTTATGCATTAATGATAGCGTTGCGTCAGAAAGACTAGTAAACTCACCGGTAAGACACATTGTGTCAACAATTCTGCAGAAAGCAGTCAGACAATAGAATTGGGGCCTAGGAGTAGGTCCAAAGTCTAAAATACATTGAAACCCAAGAGTATATACAAGGGTTAACATATACACTTTCTGGAAGCTAAAATACGCACTGAAAAGCACCCGAAACACACTTTAAATGCTGAATTTCACACATTTCAGCAAAATTCAGCATTGTAATGAGTTAGTGACATGTAAAAATATTACTAATTGGTCCAAAATACTTTTCTAAGTGCCGGGAATTGAAAGCGTCACAAAAGGGTACATAAAGGACACTAAACGGTGCAATTTAGCACTTTAACGAACCGGTATCTAACCGAACAACCGGACATTACCCGGAACATCAAAACTATACTAGAAGCATCGTTTTAATGTTTCTGAGCTAGTTATGATTCCCGAACACCATAACACCTCTTATAACATAATAACACATTAAACCCCTAAACTTTATACTTGAAAACTAACTTATTTATGTATTTAGTAATTGGAATTTACACTTTGCCCCCTATATTGTGGACGGTTATGAGAGGCCCCACCACCAAGATTTTCCAAAATCCTACAAGATATCTCTTGATCTTGCTTTGATTCATTTGGATTTGATTTAGATATTGTAAGATCTCCTAAGATTGTGAAGATCTTGTGAAGATATGGCTTGGTTATAAAAGAACATCATCACCTACATCCTTCACACACTACACCACACAACACACTCTCCCTCTCCCTCTCCCTCTCCTTCCCTCATCTCGGCCGTGAGCCACCACCCACATCACCACCACCTTCATTCCACTTTCATGCAATCTCAAGTCCTCACAAGGTGTTAGAAGCTAGATTGAGAAGTGTGGAGCTTGTGGATCTTGAAGGACCTTCTTCATTTGCTATTAACCAACCCATTTATCACCTTCAACATCTTGTGTTCTTCCCTAGCCCTTGTGCTAGTAGTAAGCTCGTTGTAACTTGTTACTTCATATTTTTATGGTTGAAAGATGATGAGCAATATTAATCTAGAAGAACACTAAAGAACATGATCATGATACTTTAACATAAGCTTAAATACATAATCAATCAATCAATCAATCATACCCAGTAAAATCCCACAAATAGCAGAGCTATTGGTAGGGTCTGGGGAGGGTGGGATGTAGGCACACCTTACCCCTATCCCTAGGGATAGAGAGGCTGCTTCCAGTGAGACCCTCGGCTCCAAAACACCCATGAAAGAAAGAGAAAAAAATATATAGAACATGAGGTGTATGTGTGTGTGTGTGTGTGTGTGTGTGTGTGTATGGAGCTACCAATATAACATGAGTGGTAAAAGAGTGCATGGTAAACAAGACAAATATAACAACACAAACAGCCTATACAAATAGATACATATCTACGACTATACACTACCCCTAAAAACACAATTGAACCCACTCCTAGAAATCTTTAACCTTAATCCTCCATCTCCACGAGCTCCTATCATGGACCATGTTCTCAGAGAGGTGCAATTTTTGCAAATCCTGCCTAATCCGCTCATCCCAAGTGATTTTGGGTCTGCCTCTACTCCTCCTCCCCCCACCACGAGAGTTTCAACTACTCTAACTGGCTCTATTGTCTGCCTCCTCTTCACATGCCCAAACCATCTCAATCTTCCCTCCTTTATCTTATCTGATATACTAGCTACTTCTAACCTCTCCCTAAAAACATCATTTCTTATCCGGTCTAACCTTGTGTGCCCACACATCCATCTTAGCATTCTCATCTCTGCCACCTCCATCTTGCGTGCTTGTACTTCCTTAATGGCCCAACAGTCGGTTCCGTATAACATAGCAGGTCTAATTGCAACTCTATAAAATTTCCCTTTAAATACATAAGAATATATGTAAATGATGATGATTTACTTCTTGATGAATGATGATTTGTGTTAGTGATGTTAGACATCATAAGAAACCTACTAGATTGTGATTAAACACATGATCTAGTAAGTTAAAGTGGTGATCTTGTGAAAGACCAAGATCATCATGTGTTATGTCTTCATGAACTTGAATGATGAAATTGGTTTTCATATGTAAAGGTGATTTAAACAAAATACAAATCTTGTAAATAGATGATTACAAAAATAATTTTCTCAAGAAACCAAGTTTATTTATGAGATTTACAAAGTCATGGTTTCTAAGTAAACTAATAATATTTTTAGTGCTTAAACAAGACTAGGAACATGATTGTAACAAGAAAAAATACAAAAGAAATATTTTTAGAAAAATCATCTTACAGTTGTAAATGACTAAATCTTTTAATAAAGTGATTTACAAACAAATAACCATGTTTTTAAGGGTAACTAAACCTACTAAATAACATGGTAAGTTACTACAAGTTTTTACAAACTTCAAGTTCATGATGCAGTGTAATTTACTTGATTTTGACACTCGGTAAGTGTTAAATAAGTTGATGATTGTTGTGATGATTTTAAAATAAAATAAACACATGTTTTGAAAACATGGGAAACCTCCATTTTTAGGGGAAACTATGTCAAAATTTCTATAAAATCTTGACACTTATAAAAATATAAGTTTTGGTGAAACTTATTCCCTAAAAATTCACCTAAAAATATTTACCAAGGTTTCCCTAATTTTTATGTAAACTTTAAGTTAAGAAATGATGATTTCTTTAAGATAAAAATTGATATTAAGTATGTATATTTTTGAGGAAAATATATATATTTATTGATCACCAAATTTTGTGATAAGTGTATGTAGTATGTATTATATGTAATAGTGTATTAAGACTTGAAAATACACTAAATACTCCTAAGGAGTAAAAATACAAAATACACATACAACATGCATAGACAAACACAAGAGAATATATTTATGAAAATATATTCCTTAATAGATTATGTAACTTAGACGAGTTACGAACTAAAATGAAGTTTTGGACGAAAATACATAACTCGGGTGAAAAATACAAGATACTTATATTGATTTTTGAGAAAATAATATAAGTAAGATACATAGTTAAAAATATAAATTATTTTTAACACACAAAAAATACATACATAAAAGATAGTGACTTGTACTTGTGCGATACAAGTCTAGTGACTAACGTTAATAAAACACGTATAGGTCACGACACTATATAAGCAAACCCGGTGAAGTTAACGGCGCAAGAAACGCAAAGTTGTGAGTTCATGCTCCCCCTTTTCTTTTAACTGTTTTCAGTTTTATAACTTCGGGGGTGAAGTACATGTTACTAAATGTTTACAGACAAGTGAGTTCATGTCCCCACTTTTAATCTTTTACATACTTTTTAAACTTGGGGAAAATACATGTGTTATGGTATGATGGATACAAGAACTAAGGAATGATACTTTAAATCGTGTCACGAATAGGGTACCAGAAGCACCATTAATCGTGTACATACTAAGACCGCAGAACAAAAGGTTAGATCTAATGGGTTTTCGGGCAGCCACACTCTTGGTGATAACTAGTACCAAGTAGTGCTTTTTTGTCTCAGTCGTGAATCTCGACAACTAGAAAAATGCCTATGGTTTGGATGCTTCCTATGTCGTGTCACATGTTAATGGCCTTGCAACCCATTAACAATCTCGATACATACAGAAATACTTGATTTATACAAATTACATACCATGTTTTCATACAAAGTATACAAACGTTCAATACAAAAACTGCATGAATTCACACCAACATTATGTTGACGATTTTCCAAAAACTCACATGTATTTCAGGTAACTAAAGTGGATGTGCACGCGGTCATACTCTTGCTCTGGATGTTGTTTATGTTTATCTTTGAATAATGTTGTAACTTTTCAGACAATATGCTGTCTTGTGATGTAAACACTTAAACTATGTTTTCAGTTATGAAATGTTTGACATTTGGAGTTATTTTTACGAGCATGTAGTATGTTTACCAATCGTATGCAATGAAAACCTTTCAAGATCACACCTCGTGCTTCCGCCTAAGAAAGGGGTGTGACAACTTAGACGTTTAGGTTTAAAGTGTTGTATCAATTTTGGTTATGTTATGTTGAACAATGTTGTTATTTGAATTTCTTGTAATGTTTGACAATTTATTTATGAAATGAAATCGGTTAAATTAAATATTGTCACAAATAGTGTTATGAAGTCTCTTACAATCTTGAACAAGTCCCACTCCGATGATTCCGCCATTGGTTGGGGTGTGACAATAAGCAGTACTGAAATTCAAACGAGTGCCTAGAGATTGTTGGAAACTTTTCCAAAAGTGAGAAGTATATCTAGTATCTCTATCAGATATAATAGATACTAGCACTCCGTGGAGAGATACAATCTCATCCACATACAGCTGGGCTAGTTTATCGGAGCTGTGCGTCTCCTTGATGGGTACGAAATGAGCTGACTTTGTCAATCTGTCAACTATAACCCATATTGTATCATTCCCATGTTTCGTCTTTGGTAACTTGGTAATGAAATCCATAGTTACCATTTCCCACTTCCAAGTGGGAAGTTCTGGTTGTTGTAGTAAACCTGACGGCTTTTGATGCTCGGCTTTAACCTGTGTGTACGTCAGACATTTAGCCACATATGTGGCTATGGATTTCTTCAAACCCATCCACCAGTAATTTGTCTTCAAATCTTGGTACATTTTATCGCTGCCCGGATGAACCGAATATTTAGAATTATGTGCTTCTTGGAAGATTACATCTCTAAGTCCTCCACAAATTGGAACCCAGATTCGACCATTCAATCTTAGGATTCCATCATTCCCAGGTGTCAACTGATCAACAGTTGCACCTAATCTTTCTACTGGAAAGTTTTCTTCCATTACGGCTTCTTTTTATGCTGACAACAGCTTCTCATTTAAACTGTTCTTTAGTTCAATGCTTTTAGCATTGATCATAATAGGTTTGACCCTTTCTTTCCTGCTTAATGCGTCAGCAACCACATTTGCCTTGCCCGGGTGATAACGAATTTCACAGTCATTATAGTTCAATGTTTCCATCCAACGACGTTGCCTCATATTGAGATCTTTCTGGTTAAACACGTGTTGGAGACTTTTATGATCTGAGTATATCACACACTTGGTTCCATACAGATAGTGCCTCCAAAGCTTGAGTGCAAAAACAACGGCACCCAATTCCAAGTCATGGGTGGTGTAATTCTTTTCATGCACTTTCAGTTAACGTGATGCATAGGCAATCACCTTACCTTTTTGCATAAGCACACAGCCCATACCGGTGTTCGATGCGTCATAATATACAACGAATTCTTTTGTTCCTTCTGGCAATGTTAACACAGAAGCATTGCTCAATTTCGGCTTGAGAATCTCAAAAGATTCTTGTTGTTTGGGACCCCAATCAAACTTCACATTTTTGCGTGTTAAGGAAGTCAAAGGTGCAGCTAACCTTGAAAAGTTTTTGATGAAACGCCTGTAATAACCTGCCAAACCTAAGAAGCTGCGAATTTCAGTGGGCGTCTTAGGTGCTTGCCAATTCATAATTGCTTCTATTTTAACGGGATCCACCTCGATGCCACGCTCACTTACCACATGTCCAAGAAATTGGACTTCTCGGAGCCAGAATTCACATTTAGAAAATTTTGCGTAGAGCTTCTCTTGTTGCAGAAGTTTAAGGATGCATCAGAGATGCTTCTCGTGATCAGCTTGATTCTTGGAATAAATAAGTATGTCATCGATAAAGACAATGACAAACTTGTCGAGATATGGCTTGCAGACTCGATTCATGAGATCCATGAATGCTGCAGGTGCGTTAGTGAGCCCGAAAGGCATCACTAAGAACTCGTAGTGGCCATATCTTGTTCTGAACGCTGTCTTGTGTACATCTTCGGTTCTGACCTTTAATTGATGATACCCCGACCTTAAATCGATCTTTGAGAAGAAACTTGCCCCTTACAGCTATCGAACAGATCATCGATCCTGGGCAATGGATAGCGGTTCTTGATTGTAACTTTGTTCAGCTCACGATAATTAATGCATAGACGCATTGAACAATCCTTCTTCTTTACAAATAAAATGGGCGCTCCCCAAGGTGACGAGCTTGGTTGAATAAAACTTTTTTCCAATAATTCATCTAGCTGGGTTCTTAATTCCTTCATTTCGGTCGATGACAAACGATAAAGAGCTCGTGCGACTGGTGTTGCTCCTGGTATAATATCAATTCTGAATTCCACTTGTCTGTTGGGAGGTAAACCAGGTAGTTCTTCAAGGAAAACGTCTACGTATTATGAAATAACAGGAATATCTTCTATCTTGGGTTTTGGTAAGTCTACGGTCACCTGTGCCATGTAAATAACACAACCTTTCTTCAAACACTTAGAAGCTTTAAGCATAGATACTTGATCAGGCAATCCATACTGCGTATCTCCTTGAATAGTAATTGATTCACCATAAGGGGTTTTGATAATAACTTGTTTCTTTTCACAGACAATTTGGGCTTGGTTAAGAGATAACCAATCCATGCCTATAACTATATCAAACCCTGCCAATTTCATCGGTAACACGGATAACGGAAAAGAGTGATTCCTAATGGATATGAAACATCCATCTATAATTGTCGAAGCGGTTTCTAAGGTACCATCAGCCAATTCTACTTCATATTTTATGTCTAGAGTTTTAACAGACAAATTCAATAGTTTACTAAATTTATTGTCTACAAAAGACTTATCTGCACCAGAATCAAATAAAACTCTAGCATAAACATCATTTATGAGAAAAATACCTGTTATGACGTTATCGTTCTGTACTGCCTCCCTGTCATTCATTTGGAAAACTCGGGCATTGGTCTTTTTAGCCTCATCAGGCCTCTTTGGGTTTTTCGGGCAGTTGCTCTTGATGTGCCCCTACTCGTTACAACCATAGCAGGTCGCATTCTTTAATTCCTTACACTCCAAAGTTTTATTACCCTTCGTTTTGCAAATTCCACAGGGTCTCTCTTTTGGATCAATAGTGCATTTGCCAGGGTGGCGCTTCTTGCAGTTCTTACACACAGGTCTGTCACCCGACTGATTTGAGCTTTTCTTAAACTCAGAACTCTTCTTAAAATCAAAATTACCTTTCTTTTTCTTATCGGAGCGATGTGAGCTCTCATCTCCCCTCTTTCTCTTTCCCTCATCGGAAGCCTTATACTGCATCAAGCGTGAGTGATAAAGATAAATCCACCACTGACCTATAAGTGGTAGGCCTGGACGCTTTGACGTTTCCTTTTATTTCAGGGGCCAGGCCTCCAATGAAGTGCGCTATGCACTTTGGTTCAGGTGTAACCAAATAGGGGACAAGTCTGGACATAGTGTTGAAACTCGTAACATAAGCTTGGAAATCTAGATTCTTCATGACCAGAGTCAATAAGCCCGTTTCAATCTTCTCTACCTCATGCTGAGGACAAAAGTTTTCTTTGATCAGTGCCACAAACTCTGCCCATGACAGGTTATAGAGTGGAATTTTCCCCGTGGCTTGAATTAATGCCTTCCACCAAGCTAATGCCTCTCCTTTAAACGACTGCGATACGAATTTCACAACATCCTGCTCAGCACATCCACTAATATCCACAACGGTATTCATTTCATCAAGCCATGTCATACAGTCTATGGCACCTTTTTCACCTGTAAAATCCCTTGGTTTGCAAGATACGAAGTATTTATAAGAACAAGTCTTGGAACGCGGTTCCTGATCAAACACTATCTTTTTAGACGGCTGACATTTCTGATTTGACGAGTGTTGAGAATCGTCTTTCTTAGATGGATGTGATTTAGAGGGAGGCTTAGAATGAGCTATTGTTTGAGTCTTGGTGCGTGTAGCACCTGAATCCTTGTACATTCTGCCCATAGCTTTAGTTACCACATGTCTATCATAGCTTGTAGATCAGCACCCGTTACATTAATTCTGGTATTATCATTCCTTTCATTTGGATGGCTATTAACTTCTTCTGAGTCGGCCATGGTGAAGCTTGATTGCTATAAAACCATTGACAACAATTCGTTTAGTGGTCTATTATTGAATCATCATTTTTTTGGTGATTCATTAACCATGGTAAAATAGACCATATTGGTTAATTTGTTAATCAGATTTATTTTAAACTTTCCTTTATAATTATTCTCAGTTACACAACCATTAAGAATATTAGGGTGGCACGAAAAGGCACTGTCACAAGGACAGTTTTAATATATAAGCTATGATCTTATTGGATCGAAGCGTTTAGGTTTGAACATAGTTCTTCACCTTTCTTGACAGGGAGTCATAAACTACTACTGTCTTTGATATGTAGTTGGAGTAGTTCATCCCGACGGTGAAATAGTGACATCACTAATGGATGTTTTAATAAGGTGATATCAGCCCTGATTTACTAGATCATTTGGCTAAATAAGGAAATGGGAAGAATAAAGATGACTAGTGTGATTTCTCGAACCACTTTTGTCAAGAGTGCTAACACGTTCTTAGGTGTTAACAAGGATTTATTATCTTAAAAAGACTTTACCATCACGGCCAAGTCTATGATGACATATAGGCTAGGTTATACCTTTAAGATTATCTTTTGAGATTTAATGGCAGGTCAATTATAAATTCAAATGATAGTTTAGTTAATGATATATTGTATATACATATGTATAATGACAATGTAATTTCAAAAAGGAAACTTCTCATAAATAGTCCTAAGAATTACAATAATTGCCCTAAACGGGGCTTTAAACAAGTAAACTTGTCCACACAGGGACTAAATAAGAAAACAACTCCACGCAGGGACTAAATTAAAATGGAAATTACAAAACAATAAATAAGGGTCTTTCAATGGTCTTTCTTCTTTTTCCCCTTGATGAGGTTTGCCAAACCCTTAAGAAAACTTTTGTGAGTTATATCCCTCTCTTCCACCCTTTGTTCCACCTCATGCAACCTTTGAAGAATTTCCTGTTGCTGCGGTTGTTGAAGTGGAGGTTGCGGCTGCTGCTGCTGCTGAGGTTGTGGAGGTGGTGGGTATTGATACCCATAAGCAGGGTACCTAGTTGGGTATGCAGGTGGAAAGGGTGAGGGGTAGAGAGCATTAAAGTTTGCTGCCTCAACGTATGGGTCGACAGCAGGTGCAAGGTAGTTATAACCCGAGTAAGCTTAAGGCTCATACGGGTTGTACCCAGTTGCATCTGGGTAAGCAGGGATTGGGTTTTCATAACCCATGGGTGGTGGTGGTGGTGCAAGTGCGACCGGTGCAGAATCGATCTCTGAAACAGCGTGTGAAGGCCCGCCCAATTGTGGGTCTTCAAAGATAGGAGGATAGTTGCTGGAATTTTGGGGGGTGCTGAAATGAAAACCCCCTCGCACGGACATCTGTGCGCTTCTTCTTCGCCTCGACGGTTCTGGCGGCGGAGGCTGCTCTGGTGCTGGTGGTGGTGTGACCGCCTGAAAGTGTGGTCCTCAGAGGAAACCCGTTGATGAGGAGGTGAGTCATGATGTGGGGGAGTAAACTCCCACTTATATGTGCTCCACCTTTCGGCCCATATATCGGGGCCTCTGTATGGCGAACCTGCAAAAGAAGATCCGCTGGAAATTTCGATGGGATGCGTAGGCGTCCTAGAAGGTAGCATGCGGGATTTGGATCGTCGTCCATATCCATATCCTGGTACTCAGGATAGTAATCTGCTGGTCCCAATGGGTTATGACCCACTGGTTCGTCAATTTGGTTCATGGGGTTAAAAAAACTTTGAAAGTAAGGAGTGGGGTTTTGAAAAGAGTGGTGAGAATCAGAATGTTGTAAGGGAATGTACGAGTGATGCGAGTCCTGAGGCTCATCTTCTTGTTGTGGTCCAAATGCGTTGTGGTATGAGGGCGAAGAGCTGAGCGAGATGGAACGCCTCGCTGGTTCAAGATAGTTTCTCCAATCCTCATGTGGGTTGGAGCTGAAAGATGCAGAGGGTGTTCGCCTGTGCGAAGGCCCTGCTTCGTGGTCGTTTCTTCCCCTCATTGGGGCTTTGCCTTTTCCTGCTCTCCCTCTTACTCGTGGCGGCATGATCAAATAGTATTCCTGTCAAAACAAGGAAACAAACAAAAATATAAACCAATAAGATTAGGTTTAATCCTAGGTCATTTGCCTAGACTCGAAAGTCAAGGATTGTACTACTGTGTCATTGAGATTAAACACAAAAGGCTAGTGTTTAATTCACTCAATGTTGGCTCTGATACCAACCTGTCACACCCCGATATTTCCACATATTACCGGTGGGCCCGACGGGGAGTATCGTGACGTAGTTGATATCATCACGGTCAAATATACACAGTTTATTGCACATCGGAAGTCTTGGTAGAAAATTACTATTACAAACCGAAATGTAAAGTACGAATAAAATATTATACAGACGGTTGTAAGATAGGATCCACAGTCGGATCTAAAATATAATACTAAATATTGTTCAACAGACTTAAGGCATACGAACTTGCAAGATTCACTATTTACGCCCAGGAGCTTCCAGCCAATTACGTATAGTACCTGTCACTTAGCCTTTTTGAAAATACGTCAGTTTATAATGGTAAATACAATTAACTGACTCATTTGAAAACATTTGTGAAAAATTGATTTAAATGCACAAGGCACAAATATTCTTTTATAACTTGGGACAATTACATAACGATAATCTTGTATCAAATTCACATGTTTGTCATACATTTAGGGCCGGGATAAAAGCCGGACAAGATTAATCGACACACCACTAATATAATCCCACGGCGAGTTATCCTCAACAAGTGGGTATATATTTTACATACAAAACTGTCAGGTGTATGCCTACACCCCATGCTTAAGTCGTGGCCATTTACAATTTTAAATGAGCCGAGTATATTCAGGACACGGTCGTTAACCCCCAATGTTTATTGTTATCAAGCAACACTGATTAAAACGGGATTATGCCATCTAACCATATTCGATTAAATGATTTTTACACCCGACCAAGCGGTAATATTTTACCGTATCCCAAGCCCGTATAAGGGAAAAAAGTTAAAAGTATTTACCTGAGCTTTAAAATGCAAGTTTTGTATACTCAGCCGTATAATCTACTCAAACAAGTGCAAGTAACTTTTACCGGGCTCCTAATCTGGAACGAAGGTTATATTAACCTATGAGATTACTAATGGGTAGTAAACTTAGACCGGTTAGTTTAAGGAAAGGTTTACGGGACAAGATGCTAGATTAAGCGATGACCGGATTGGAATGTAATTTAGACCCGACAAGAATAGAGACTTGTGTTATATGGGTAAACTAAATACATTCTGGAATTTGAAGTTTAAATGATAAGATTTGATCAGTTTCGGTTAGTTTATGCAAACTAGTCACATAAAACACACCGTACGCGTATAAGCATAAACGGGTAACCGGATGAGTTATATAAAAGTTCCATAAGTTATTATGCTTAAAATATGTTGTGATATCAGTAGGATATCAACAATTATGCCCAAAAAGATTTAAAAACCAAATTAAGTCCCGTAAGGGTATTTTGGTCATTTTAAGATTTATAAAAAGGGGTTTTAAAATAAACTGATGTTCTGGTCTATAACATTCAGTAAAAACATTTTTTTATGATGATAAATCAGTAAGATATCATACATATGTGTGGTTTACCATTTATGGCCAAACTATGCACCGTAGGGGCATTTTGGTCATTTCACATATGCTTTTAGGGGCAAAATTGGAATTCTGAGTTCATGACTTATACCTACTGTAAAAATATTAAAATTTATTTTTAAATTCAGTAGGTAACAAGTCTTTGGTATTAAATATGGTTTTAAACCATACTATGCACCTAATTAGCGTAAAAATCAATAATTGACGATATTTGCGATGTTTATGTGATTCTGAGATTTTGACCAGCCTTGAATGGTTAAAATATTTTATTTTACATATTAAGTTAGAAGGAAAAGGTTTGGCATGTTAATTATATGCAAATCACCATTTATTAGCAAAAGGGGCATTATTGTCAATTATATCACTTATACGAGAACTCAATGATATGGTCAGTATCTAATCTGACCCAACATTCCAAAAATCCCTAAAAATAATATCATAACAGTAGGTAATGAGTTTGGTGCCAACATTTAGGTTTAAACATGATTTATGCACAAAAGCGTAATTTAATTAATAAAAAGTTCAATTTTACGATATCTCGCATAACTTCGTTTTGAGGCCAGAAAATAATGTCCATTTATATTAGACATGTTTATATATCAGTAACTAAGTTATTTACACGCTTACATATTTATAAATCTCGTTTTTAGATCTTAGGGGCATTATGGTCAAAGTTTAAGCATAACAACGGAAACAAGCAATAAACTCAAATTACTAAGGGACCATGTAGTATAACCTCCGAGGGTTATACTAACATCTAATATGGTCACAAAGGAACTTTAATGCATAAATAAACTAAGCTAATTTGGGTCAGAACTGAAAGTCAAAGCAAAAGTCAACTTTTGCGACTTTCGGTTACGAACCGAGCCTAAACTCAGAATTGTCGGGTTGAACATGTCTAGACATGTTCTAATAATATTTACCAAGTTATTAAAGTGACAAAACATGTTTTATACTTTCTACATTATCATATATGAATTTTATAAGAAAACTGACCCGTTTGACTTTTTATGTTAATTCTTTGACCCGACAGTTAACTAAGTAAACGTGGTAATTAGGAGGTGCCCTTTTTAGGGGTTATCACCTAACTAATTACGATCACGTAGCCACTTTCGTTTCGAATAATGGCTGGACCGATAAAGTTTAAACTAAAGGTCAAAGCGTATTTATGAAAACTTTGACTTTCGGTCTTTAAATACGTAAAAACCAAACTGCTGAGGCTAAGAACACTTACACAATGTCTTAGCACGAAATTTGAACTTAGAGGAGGCTCCTTTAGATCCTGGAAGCTCCAGAGAAGAAGTGATGAATGAAAATTTGAAAGTGCAAGTTCAAGTGTGCAAACAAAGCACCTATTTATAGAGAATTTTGGGTCTTGGAGATCATTCCAGCTGTTATAAAGAGTTACCAGATGATCACAGGTGTTATTATGTCAGTAAAAACCATCAACACATTCCCTGGTATCGAGTTTTTGCAAGCAAAGGCGGTGGACAGGCCTGCAACATGCAGCTGTCCATTTTTTTGGTCGCTGGCACGTCTCTCGTGGCCCGCGTAAGAGTTAAGGGGGTGCCTTCACGCTCCGCGACACTCCCTGTTCCGGTTTCAAAAGTTTCAATAATTGCATTTTCAGTCCCTGGTCCTTATTAACTCCAAATATCTTTCATTTTTAGCTCTTTTAACCCCCAAACTTGATTTTTAAGTATCTAGGGACTTATACAAACATTGTTAGGCTTCTTAAAGGTTACGAGATCACCCGGAAGGTACTAGTTTCTCCTGTTGGCGCTTTTAATCCCTCTTTCTTGAAATCTTGCACAACTTTTAATTAATAATACCGAAACCATATATATTTATCATTTAGCATTCTTGGATATATAATTGGACATTACGAAACTCCGGGATCGTTAAAAGGTCACTCAGAGGTATGAATTAACATGTTGACACATTTAACCCCTTCATCTTATAAGTTTCACTGTCTGTAAATTTCCGTCCCTAAAAATTGAATTGCCACATGTTTAGGGTTTATGACACGTGTCTTCACTTTATTGGACATGATTTTGCGAGGTGTTACATAGAGAAACAGAAGCTGATGTCTATGGTTTAACTTATAAAAGAGTAACTTATTAAACATGATCAGAAAATTTTACTTATAAAATAACAATACGTTTTTTGTAATAAAACAAAGTTTAGCACTGTATAAGTCAATAACTTTATTCATTCTATAAAAAAACTCGCTTAACCTAGTTCTGATATATAAAAGTTTCTGAAAATGTCTGTAATACACATAAATATAGAAAAATTGAAATAAAGTAATGACTATCGTAGAAAAGAATAACTAAGCCGAAAGGTGCGTTAGTGAGCCCGTGTGTTGAACAACACATGTATGATGCGACACATTAACCCGTGTGTTGCGGCATGTTGAAACGTGAAATATCAAAGCCGAAAGGTAAAACACTATCGTAGAGAAGAATAACTAAGTCGAAACGATAATAGAACTCACGTAAAAAGTAAATAAGAGAAAACAAAAAAACTTTAATGACTTGTTCGTATATGCTTAGATGACTAATACATTATTATGCATAGTGAATTTCAAGGATTGTCATTTATCTTTATACCCATTATCAGACGTTGTCCTTTATGTTCCAAATTGACGAGTTTTGTCCTTTATGTTTTCATATCATACACGTTTTGTCCTTTAGGCTTAACCCGGTTAGTTTTTTCAGTTAAATTTGTTCATGTGCTTTGCACATGAGGACATTTTATGTTTTCATATCATACACGTTTTACCTCTATGTCCTTACCAGCTACAACTGCCAAAGGAAATGGCAGAGATACATATTGTATTTCATGTATGTATCTCAAGAAGTGCTTAACAAATGAATCATTAATGGTACCTCTTAAGGACATAGAGGTAAATGAGAAACTTAAGTTTGTAGAGAAACCCCTATATATTGAAGACAGAAAGATCAAGAATCTCAAACACAAGAGATTAGTTCTAGTCAAAGTGAAATGAGATTCCAAGAGAGGACCAGAGTACACTTGGGAGCTTGAGTCAGAGATGTAGAGGAAATATCCACCCCTGTTACAGTAGACCTCGAGGACGAGTTCTAAAACAAGGTGGGGAGGATACAACAACTCACCTAAAATTTTTAAAACACTCCTATATGTCCTAAAATGCACCCCATATACGAAAAACGACCCCGAAATACCTTTATTTTATTAAAAATCAAATAAAATAAGTTTTTTGGGGCGCTCGCGGGGCGCGACCCAGGCAACCCTAGGTTGTCGCGGGCCGCGACAAGGTGGCCACCAGACGAGCCCCTAGGCCGCCACGTGTCCGATTGTGTGTGAAGGCTAGTGAGTCGACTCAGCTAAGCTAGGCCCTAGCCTACTGCTCTCGCGGGCCGCGAGCCGCCCTCCGATCTACGATATAAATAGGGGCTCTCGGCTTCATTTCCAAATCGTTCAAAATTCGACTTTCTCTCTCAAATTCTATATAATAGAAATTCTGCTCGGGTATTATACCCACTAATTAGCGAAGCTCTGCCTCGATGTACGTATTATAACCCCCGGTTACGTATTAGTTAGGCTGCCCGATTGATCTAGAGCTCCGTTACGCATGTCAAGGCTCTGCCTGACTCAGTCGTTGGAGTTCTGTCTCGGGGATATAACTAATGTAAATTGGGTTATCTTACTAACACGTGTGCATTGTTAAATTTTAATAGATTATAACCAGGAAGTCACCAGGAAAAATCTAAAATAGCAATGTGAGTAATTCCTCTTTTTGTAAACTGTTTTTACAAAACCTCAATTGTTTTAAATTATATTTAACAGTGATTGAGTATTTGTGATTCGACAATTACTGTCGGTATGTTGGGGTTTTGTATACATAACTTGTTACTACACTGTGAGTAGTAGCATGACCACAAGTCAGGATTGACAGTACCGTGAGTGGTAATTGAGTAGATGTAAACAAATGTAATTGCGGATGCCCTCAATGCTGTAAAATGATAAAACTTGTTTTGATTAAACTGGGATTCACTCGCAAGTATTTCTTGCTGATAAAAACTTTATATACGCGTTTCAGGTAACAAAATATGAAAGCCAAATATAAGCCAGCTGGAGAGCACTGAAGGCTTGGAAAAGTGCCTATAAAAGTTACATAAACAAGAAAGAAGTTTTATTTCAATAAATTAGGGTTTATCCCTATAAACATAATTGTAATGAAAACTTGGGTTTTTCCCATGTATTTATTATAAAAATGTGGTGTTTTACTCTGATAAACTATTTCCTAACTACGGTCCTGATGTAATTTCCGCTGACAAATTAATAAACACCGATACCACCAGCTCTGAGTATCCCTCGGCCGTCCGCCTCCCGGGGCAAGGGTCGGGGGTCGCGACACAGGGCGTTAAACATTTTAATTTTAAACTCAACTGCTTAATACCCCTAAAACATATCGACTTAAAAACTAATTTTCTCAATCCAATCACAATCACAGTTAGTTTTTAACATTTTTCCACAACAAATTAAAAAATAAATAAACTCAAAGCGATGGATGGTTTCAAAATGTAGCAATACTTCAGGGTCTTTTAGGTAATTACGTTTTAAATTTGGACCAAACATGTAAGAAAATTAATATAAACAATGTCCGCATATTGAAATTTTCCGTTTGTTTGTTGAAGACTTGCTTTGATTTCTGCAAAGTAATTCAGGTTACCTCTCTCTCTCTCGCGTTCCTGTTTACTCAAATATTTGAGGTTATATTTCGTATAATATGTATATGTATGTTTCCGTATTGTTCTAGGGTTCGCTGATTCCTGATTTAAGCCCTAATTTGTTGCCAAATTGCTTAAATTAATGTAAACTGGTAACTTGTAACGTTTCCGACTTATTGCTGCATACGCGTTTGGGTTATTATTATTGCGGTATTATGGAATTGAATTCGTATTTGAGGTTTGAAGTTGCAATCTCTGTGGTTTTGTAATGCGACATTCATCAAATAAGTTATGTTATGGGTTGTTTATAAGTCTTTTAGAAGCTAATTTGATATTAAATTTGTTTGATTTCTTATATGCTTTAACTTTTAAGCACATTGATATCAGTTGTTGAGTTGAACTGTTGAAAGTTGAAACTCTTACTTCGGATGCCTTTTATTTAGGGTGGAGGGCGAGGGTGGGGCCATAATCATTTATCGGCAGAAGAACAACGGCCTAATTGTTTCTTCAACAAGTCAATGTTGGAAGACCCTTGGAAGTCACTAGAACCAATAATTTGGAAGTCACTCAAAAAGCAGTGGCTTCCACCTTCTCTTAATGCGAAAAAACTTAGAGTTTCAGAATCTCAAAGACAGTCTAGTTCACAACCTAGCCTTGCTGAAATATTGGCTGCATCTTTTAATGAAGCTGAATGATTTTTCTAAGGTTTTGTTTGGATTTGTTTATGGAGGATGACGTGATGTGCAGACTTTGAATTACAAATCATAGTCTAGGCCCTCTCACCACGGATCCTACGTGCAAGCTGGATATCCTAAGGCTTGATTGTTACTCGTTTAGCATGAATCACGCACAGATTAGTATCCACACTTCAGCAGCCTCCTGGAGAGCAGCTACAGCGGAGCTCGGAAATCGTAAATCTGTTTGAAATCCTGTGAGCGATTTCTCTCACCAGCTTCTGGAATGGAAGTTTCATAAGCTCAGTACTCTTTTGATACCTCTGGTATCTCTCTAGGTCTGAATCTTTGTGTGGCTTCTTTACACCTCCGGTGACGGAGCAGACTTCCATAATAGTCATTTTTGCACATTATATCTGTGTGTACCTAGCTTCCCGTTGAATATAAAGTTTTAGATGAATCTTTCTACACAACCATTTTGTAATATTACTGTGAATACCGAAAATGTTGGTGTTAAAGTTGTACCATATGAGTACCAAGATTGAATGTGTATGGTACTTGGGGTTTATCTGAAAGCATTAGTGCACATGTTATAATTAAAGACAGTGATTTTCTTATTTTTCTTGTTCATGCTGAACACTTCAATTTGAATGTTTGACTTCCTCACGTTTAAGCTATGAGTGTGTAATAAGATACACGTTTAAGCTGTGAGTGTGTAATAAGGTATCAAATGTAAAATATATGCATCGCCACTACAATCAAACAATCAATCATGCCGTGTGTAATGTGTAATAAGATATAAAATTTATATATATTATCATTTTATTGCGTGTAAAGACATTCATGACCGATATATATTATCATTTTATTGCGAAAGGCTCTTAGACCGCTAGGTTACTTTAATTTCATCTATGTTTTTTTTTCCTAAAGTTAAATGTCATTTTAGTCCCTATGGTTTGGGCCATTTTACCTGTTTAGTCCAAAGGTTTGAAACGTTGCCATTTTAGTCCAAACAGTTTCAAGCGTTGTCATTTTAGTCCACTGGGTTAACTTCGTCAATTTTTTTTGGTTAGCTAGAAGGGTAATTCGATCATTTTATATGGTCGAGTTGCCCTTCTAGTTTACAAAATTTCATATAAAATGACCAAAATGCCTTTCTAGTTAACAGAATAAAGGGATGAATTTAACCGAGTGGACTAAAATGACAACATTTGAAACTATTTGGACTAAAATGGCAACTTTTCAAATCTTTGAACTAAACTAGAAAAATGGCCCAAACCAAGGGACTAAAATGGCATTTAACTCTTTTTCCTAATTGTAACTATTTGGTTAAACAACATAGTTGCACCGATCTATACAAATCATAATCTCATGTTCAATAAAACAGTTTAACTAGATCATTTGGCTAGTCCCATTAGTAAAAGCATTTGATGCATAAAAAAAGAATATTTAGATTATCAAACATGCATTTTGAAGACCACTTGCCCGACACAAGCTGCTATTTTATTTAGCTAATCACGTTGGTTAATTAGCGGGGTGTTACAAAAGAAAAAAAACAAAAAAAAGCCATACAAACATACTTTTTTAATGATTTTCACAATAGTTTGAGTGTTCGACTTACTCTCTTTCAGTTTACATAAGTTATAAAATTATATAATTATTATATGTGTACTTTAGATATGCATGAGCCATATAGTTTATCATGCCATCTTGAAAGATATTAGAAATTTTGGTTACTTACATATGATTGTCTATTATTTCTCATCATAACTCTTTTGTAAGACACGTATAATTACATCAATATATACAAAGGGAAACTCTCAGATTTAACAACACAATTTAACTATATATTTTAGTTTGCACGTTAATGAAATTATTTATCAAAAAAATTAATAACTAGATCTAACAAATACGCGGATCAGTTAGTTATGTAGTGGCCCAGTCCTTTTTTACTTTTCTCTTTGTGAGTGGGCTTCAGCCCAGCAGGATAAAACCAAGACTGGGCCTTATCGTCTCCGACTAATTGCTGCATTCGCGTTTAGGTAATTATTATTGCAGTATTTAGTATGTGTAATATTGAAAGAATGATTGGGATGTAGATATTAATAAAAGGATAAGGATCAAATAGGAAATTTATTTTGGCTAGGAAGGATAAGAAACAATAAGATTATGACATGTGGCAAAATTTAAAATAAAGAGAAAGGGTATTTTAGTCAATCGTATCATTTCTTCTTCCTTCTTCTCCCCAGTAACTTCAAAACCCACCATTTTCAAAACCCACCATCTTCAACCTTTTCTTCACTTACTATCTCAATAATCACTACATTATAGTGCGATTTTCGTCACCAATCAATGATTCAAACACCCGATCAACGTGTTCTTCAGCTTTTTTGAAGAAAACCCAGTTTAATTTCATACAAAATCTCGTTTTTTCCCGTGATTTTGAAGATAATCACTCGATCCGTTCGATTCGATCGCTGATAAGTGTTTCTATCATTCAAATTTCGTCAATCGTTGAAGAAATCGACTTCGATCCATGTAAGAAATTCTTTAATTTCATTTTTACGATCTGGGTTTTTGATTTAGTCATTGCGTTTTACGATCTTGGCGGGGGTCCGGGGGCAGCGCCCCTGGTAGCAGGGTCCAAGGGGTGGCAGCCCCTGGCTGGAAAACTGCTTTAATAAAAATGCATTAAAAATTTTAATTTTCTGTAAATTGTTTTTGGAAAACTGCATTCGTAGATAGTTTTTGATACTCAAACCTCGTTTGGAAAGTGGGTCCCAAGGGTAGTCCGTGCGGGTGCCAACCCGTACGTATGACCTGTACGTGCGTACGGCTCGTCCGTGCGGACAGCTAGTCCGTGCGGACAGCTTGTCCGTGCGGACAGCTGCGCTTGTCCGTGCGGACAGCTGGTCTGGTTGTTCCGTTCGTCTACACTTGGTTTCTGTTGTCGTTTATCGAGACGTTCTGATTACGTGGCAACCACTTGAAGTCGTGTTCTCACCCGCGTGACTAGACCGGTCAGGAACCACCCTAACTCGGCCTGTCGGCGACTCAGAACGGTCATCCCGGTTAACCCCGAAATCAGTTGTCTATGGGTAGGATTCCAGGTCTAGAACTAGTGCATCACTATTGACGAGTAGAACACTGGGACTGATCGGATCCGTACCGGTTTTGAGGGTAAAAGAAGGAGAGAACTAAGGTTTATTTCTTTCAACTCCTTTATCCTTAGAAAAGTTCAGATTTAGGTGAAATTATTGTAAAAACTTGTAGAAATCGTTTAGATCTGAGATATTCTTGGTGGAATGAGGTCAAGCTTGAAGTTCTTATGAACTTCATGATGACGTCACCCGTGAATACCTCAAATCCGGATGATTTCATGGTTAAAAGTGAAGATTTGAAAGATAGAAATGTGTAGAATCGCGTAGTGATCAAAGATGTACAAGAATTAGTGCAAGATCTTACCTGGATTGAGAGAAATCTGAGAAAAGGTGAAGAATGCGTGTGGTTCGGACGTCACTTGCCAAAAGTGGAAAAAGTGGAGAGTGACCCGTGTATTTATAGGATGCCAAAAAGGGAAAGGGTGAGTCGTGCGCATGGCACGCACCCGGGTAGGTTATCCGCGCGGACTGGTCATCCGTGCGGATTGGCAATCCGTGCGGATTGGCCATCCGTGCGGATGCCACCTCCTTTGGCGAGTTCGGTGCGATGTTGATTCGGTTTCGATTTGCGAACGATTCGATAGGGTTTCCTAATCAAATTACTTTCAGTCCCAACTACTTCTTATATGGTTCGACTCGGGATTCGGGTTCGCGGGATTCGGGTTCAGGTTCATTTATATTCGAGTTAGACTTCGAGTTCGATTGAGTTCGCTTGATTATCACAACGTAAAATAACATAAAATAAACATGCACAGGTAACACGTAAGGCACACACACACGTATAATGACAAGTAAAATACATAGCTCGAGTTACGATTTGATGTCGATCTGATTAGCATAGCTTGATTAACTTTATCGCATTGTTACTTCCTATCGTTCACAGTCGTAGGTCGATTGAAATACGGTGGGCATGACTCGATTATTGTAATGTACGACATTTACTCCACATAATCTAAATATAATAAAAACAATTCTACGAATCACGTCGCGCGAAATCGGTCGTTGACTTTGACCTTGACTTTGACTTTCACTCGTGAAAACACGGGGTGTTACATGAAGAGGTGAGGGGATCGCCATTAAGGTGTTGCGGATGATAGGATAAGAAGCGAAACCACGAACCCTTGCCCTCCTGATATATCCTAAATGGATTAGAAATTACACAAACTGTTGACTAATTCACCTGATCAAATTGAAACTAAAGAATATGCAAAATTAATAATGAATTGTCAACAAACAATCAAAAAATATAAAAAAATAGTAAGTGACAGCTATTCAAGTAATGAAATATTTGTTTGATAGAAATATGATATATTGAAACAAACTGATTGAAAATGCTTTACACTTCCATGTGTTCATAAAAAATCTAACCATTTTCTACAGCCAATGGACCAATTTAGTTGTATATTTGGAAGATTATTAAGTGCAATAACGGAAAGTAAAAAAAGGGTGGTGATTTTGACCCATTTACTTATAAACGGGTCCGATAAGCAGGGCCGGCCCTGAGAATTCGTGTACCCTGTTCGAGCTTGAAAAAACATGCCCTTAGGCTTTAACGAAGTTGAGTATTGAGCTCACTAAAGGTCTAAATCTAATGTTAATAGGCTAATAACTAATCTAAACCATAAAAATAGTTTTGTGAGTGAGCCTATGTTTGTGTTTGTATGGGTATATCCATTTTGACCTCTTACCCAACTCATTCGACTCACCCACTTTGCCATTGGGACAAATATTAATAACTTAGAGAGCTGAAAAAATCTTCGTCGCATGGTATATAGAATGGGAGGATAGTTCTGGTCTCCGTCAACGGATCTGTAATTCAAGATATAATGTTTACTTTCACATAATTCCTTCAGTAATTAACAAATATTTTAATCCAATTCTGACATTCATTCGTCATAGACAGACTATCCAAACGATTTTCAGTCTATTCCAGTATTCCTCATACAAAGCATCAATATATAATGTTAGCTTTCACAAAATTCCTCTGGTAATCAACAAATATTTTAGTCCAATTCTGACATTCATTCGTCTTAGATAGACTATCCGAACGATTTTCAGTCTATTCCTCAAACAAAGCATTAATGGATTAACCCTAGAAATAACATGTAAACTTTAATTTTGTACTGAATCTCAAATTCCAACAGTGATTTTCAATTTATTCCTCAAACAAAACATTGATATATTAACCTTAGAAATAACATACAACCTTCAATTTAGTATTAATATTCATACAGTTCAGTAAGTAGCAGTGTACCTTTGGTGGACATCGGGCGACCAGGGTACGGATGTTGCTCGCCGCCGAGCACCGGCCGTGATAAACTTATGATCAGATTTGGAGCTCCGAGATCGTTGTAAACACCTATATCACCAAAACAAAACCCTTCTGTTAATCGAAGCCCTAACTTTGAGATGAACAAAAAGAAACAAACCAACATGACTAAGATGATTGTACCTGAAGAAGACGATCTTCATCTCTACAGACGACGAATCGAAAAACCCTAATCGGTCAAAAACTTATAGATGAAGATCGGTTGAATCAAGGGCGTTTCCATCAGGGTTTCCATCGGCTCTCTCTCTCTGGGTTATGGAATTTATTTTGCAGATCTGGTTTGGGGAATAATGAATTTGAATTTGAGGAAACTGGAAAGGTGGAAGCGTTCTGACGTTTAAACCAGATAAACTGGTTTGAGAAGGGTTTGTTGTATATGCTTTAAAAATTACACATAGGATTAAACATAAAAAATGAAAAAACTATCAAAATTACACCTAGGATTATATAAGGTGGAGGGCTTGATATTGTGACACATAGGATAGAAAACTTTTCCTTTATTATAGTAGAAGATTTTTTTTAAATAAATAAGTAAAATTACCGATCTACCATCATGTGCAAGTCAGATGATCAGACATAACTTAAATTTTTAACCTGGTTAGTGGTAAATGACGAAAGGTGTAACAAGTTTTTCAAATAAAGGATTGTGACTGTAATTATTGAAGTTAAAGGTTATCCATTGCAATTTGATACAAACATAAAGGAGGAAAATTGTAATTTACCCTAAATCTAAATATTTTTTCACAATTTCACACAAACCAATGAACCATACAAGGTTAATATATAAATTGATTGTTGAATGTTATCATCTTTCTAAAAACACTAAAAGAGCCGTACGATTCGCTCAAATAAGTTTGATTATTTTGTTACACTACTTTTATTTTGTTTATTTTACAACAATTATCGGCGTATTGTGATTTCATGATATATAATTGATAGGTTTATATTACAAGTAGTGGACCCAATTTTTTTTTCTCGTCATCCGAGGACCAAATTCTTTTTATAATTCTCGGAGACGGCCTGCCGTAAAACCTTTGCTTTCTTAATTAAAATAGAAATTGAAATTGTAACAGATGTTGAATAGAAATTCATTTTAATTGAAAAACTAAAATTCAGTTAAACTTAAAAGAAAACAGTTTCATTTTGGGGAAAAAAAAGCAAGAGTTAACTGCCATTTTCGTCCCTGTGGTTTGGTCACTTTGGCCATTTCAGTCCATTTTTAAAAAATGCGTCATTTTCCTCCCCGACGTTCTGGAAAGGTGCCATTTCAGTCCAAAAATCATAACCCAGTTAAGTCGGTTAGTAAATAAGGACTGATTGTGTAAATTTGTAACATAAAGGACTGATTGTGTAAATTTGTAACACCACCACCACTAGCCCTGCCACCACCACCACTCCGCTGCCACCACCACCGCCACCACCGCCACCACCGCCACCACCCCCACCACAGCCACCACCGCCACCACAGCCACTGCCACCACCACCACCACCGCCACCACAGCCTCACCGACACCACAGCCACTGCCACCACCGCCACCACCGCGACTACGGGATCTTGTGCGATTATCTTTGGCTTGTGCGATCAAGAGTTCATCATCATCGTCAATCATCACGTTGATCATCATCAACAGTTCTTCGAACCACCATTCCATACATAACCCGACCTGCTACCACGTCTTACCACCGGAGATACACCAATCCATCCATCATTATTCATCAACAGTCACCGTTCATCATCGTCATCATCTCCGTCAACGAAGATGAACAGTGGCGGATGTTGAAGGTTCATCAACGATCACCAAGCACATCACCACCGCTGTGTTCGGAGTTCTCGAGACCACCGTGCCCGATAACCACCTGATGATGAACAATGGCGGATGTTGCAGGTTGGTCGGAGATGATGACCGGAGACTTGCAAGTGATAACGATGAAGGTCGCGGGTGTTTATGGAGGTCCGTACGAAGGTGGTGGTGAAGATGTAGTGTGACGGAGAATGATGAAGAAACGAAGTGACGAAGACAGTTGCAGGTTGTGATGTTGTATGAAGAAGAGGGTGGTGATTATGGAGGTGGGTACGGTGGACGGAAATGATGATGAAGGTCGATGATGATCGATGATGATGACGATGATGACGTTGATGGTGGTGGTTCCGGCGGTGGTGGTGGCAGTGGCTGTGGTGGCGGTGTGGCTGTTGTGGCGGTGGTGGTGATGGTGGCAGTGGCTGTGGTGGCGGTGGTGGCTGTGGTGGCGGTGGTGGCGGTGGTGGAAGCGGAGTGGTGGTGGTGGCAGGGCTAGTGGTGGTGGTGTTACAAATTTACACAATCAGTCCTTTATGTTACAAATTTACACAATCAGTCCTTATTTACTAACCGACTTAACTGGGTTATGATTTTTGGACTGAAATGGCACCTTTCCAGAACGTCGGGGAGGAAAATGGCGCATTTTTGAAAAATGGACTGAAATGGCCAAAGTGACCAAACCACAGGGACGAAAATGGCAGTTAACTCAAAAAGCAAATAAACACAAATCAAATATTAAAATATACTAATTGAGAAACGAACAACCAATGATCGTTTCTGTTTCGTCTGGTGAGGCAGCAACGATTCATAATTCATGCGGTTTCAATTCAGTAATCGCTCCAGTTGATCTCTCGCATATGTCAACCCGTTTGGGTTCGTAACTGTCAGCCATTGAGTGATCATTTACACACTCACCGGTTACACCATCGATCCGTTACGTTACGACCTCCGCATAACATCGAAACACTGTCGTTTAATATGTTACCAACTTTATGGTGGTCGGCGTCGCTAGTTTACCGGAAGACAGAAACACCGTCGTTTGCTATGTCACCAACTTAATGGTGGTCGGCGTCGCTAGTTTACCGGAACAGAGAGATAGTGCGTAAAGGAGACGAGAGTAGAGGAGAATCTGTAAGCTTCTAATATGGTGGTTTGGTGAGATTTTTCTAAGAACTAATTTTGTGTGTGAGTGACGATCTCAGATTTAGAGAGAAGAAAAAGAAAAGCTATTGAGAAAAATTTCTAACTAGTTCCACCTCTTTCTTTTTTCTTCTGAACCCACTAAACCGTTCCACCCGTTTGTTTCTTTCTAATTCCAAACCCAATTTGACCCGTAAAATCTTTCTGTATTTTAGGGTGACCCAGCCAGACCCATTGATTACTAAAAAGAAACCCAAATCAGCCCATGGTGATTTAAAAAAAGACCCAAAACGACCCATTTTATGCATGTGGGTCAGAATTGCCCGCTCTACTAATACCCCTTTACTCGAACAATCTTGTATCCACAGCTGGGTGAACCAAGTCATATATTTCATCTTTGCTCTTTTACCTCTCCTACTTTGACTATAATGGTCAAAACCAAAATTTTCCAAAATAAGAACTGATATGAATACATTAAAATTTTCTAAGAAAAACTTAATATGTATGCATGTTAAAACACACCTTATTTAAGGCAAGCTCATTGAAGCTCCTGCAGAATGTGCAATTTTGCCACTAGCATCTTCTGTTAGTTGCTTCTTACCAGATTTTGCCCTTATTACATATCTACAAGAAAAAGGTAGGATTTTTAGCATTTTGCCCAACTGACCATACAAAACAGGCAGCAGGGCAGTTTATTCATACAACAAAGAATTTCAGGTAGAAGTGAAACTAATAGAGCTAAAACTGCGTATAAGAGCTTGTTGCCTTGATACCATATTATATTATCTTGTACACAAAATTTTGTCAATAACTGTGAGAATGAAGGAGGGCAATTGCAACCCATTTACTTATGAATGTCAAGACGGCTCAGTTTGGTTTGTTTTTCACCTTTTCTATCTCAAACTGATGAGACATATATATAGGGTCATATGGCTTTAAAGTTTACAATTTATTAGTGAAGCGGGTCTTATAATGAAGATTGTTGTTTACTGTAATGTGTTTTTTTACCATTTATTTCACAGTTTCTTAAAAAAGAAATATAAAAATGCTTTGTGATACCACCCCTAATTTGGATTTATTAGGTTGAAAACAGAGACATATACATATAAATTGAACCAATATAAACGGGTTAGTAGATACATGAACACGTATATACATATGAATTAGAAATATATGTAAAAAAAGAAACATGCATTCTACTTACAAGTTGGTACGAATCCAAATAAAGAAACATAAAATGCTTTAATTAAGTTAGGTTAAAGCCATCTTACATTGAACCGATGAAAATCAGAGTTGAAGTGAAACTCTGGTGGAGAAGTGAATGGACACTGTAAATACATATTCGTCTCTCTCGGTGGTATGAATAATAGTCACATAGGC
This sequence comes from Helianthus tuberosus, assembly GCA_030545235.1. Lineage (NCBI taxonomy): Eukaryota > Viridiplantae > Streptophyta > Magnoliopsida > Asterales > Asteraceae > Helianthus > Helianthus tuberosus. The sequence goes on along the minus strand of CM060423.1, from coordinate 230,267,198 downwards.
TGTTATTGCTGATTAAGTTAATTGGGCCCAGTCCACCTTCTTAAACAAGCCCAACTTAATATTACTTGTACCATTTATAAAAGGTCATTTGATATCTTAAACTAGCCCAACTTAATATTACTTGTAACATTCATAAACGGTAATTTGATAATAGAGTTATTAAAATAAAAATAAAGTAAGGGATAATTAAGTTGGGTTAATCCGCTTCTTTAAAAAAAAAAAACTTACATACAAACTTTTTATTTTATAAAATATAAGGATTTCGTAATAGAGTGAAATTAATAGGAAAGTTGTTACTATAAGGCTAAATGAAGTGTATTTACTATACATGAGAATGAGAAATAGCATGTAAAAATTATGAAGACATGATGATTGAAGCAAACTCTCAAGATAGGTTATGGTGAATGTTGGGAAATCAACCAAAATAACTAAACTTGGGGATAATCATAAAAGTCAAAATCGGGCTGGAGATAAAGTGAATTTGTGTTACATCTCTCCAAGTATTTTGGATCCCGTGTTGTTGATTTGCAGAAATCTTAATAGAAAATATTCTTTCTTCAACTGCAATTTTTTAAAAAACAAGGGTATTGTGGTCAAACTCAATGCTTTAGAAATCCAGATCAACAAGAATGTATATGTTACAAAAAGAACAACTTAATAAATACTTCTTAGAATATTGAAGAATGGTAATCAATTTTAGTTTGTTTGACATTAAGAATCTTTAAAAGGAACTAGTTTAATACCCATTCGGTGGACGGGTTATGTTGATGTATTGTATAGTAATAACATGAATGAAAATATGAACACAAAGAAATAAAATAGAGCGTCAGATTACACAGAACTATACAAACAACGTGATAAACAAAGCTAACATATATTAAGCGTACATGAAATTACACAATATGACAAACAAAAACACTATTCTTTAATTTGTAATCCAGAAAATAACATGCCTAGTATAACAGTATACAAAGTCATCTTTTAATAACTCTTATGTACTAAAAGAAGTCTCATGTCTCAAATGAGAAAAAAAAAAAAAAAACTAGTGTATGATACATGTACAAAGATTGCCCTTCCACAGCAATATAGGGTAAGTTCACCATTTTGTGTATGGTTTGTTTTTTTATGAAATCCATCTCACCTGACCATCTAATTTATATCTTTTGCAAAGATCATGCATTTTTTTCAATTTGTCATCAGATATATTCACATCATTGAAAACAACTACTACAATAATATTTGCTAGTTCATTAAGCTTTTTATTTTCAGCATACTACTCAACCTGACTCGTAATGGTCTTCACATGATCACTCGTAATGTTCTTCACATGATCAAGTATTGCCATAAATAATTGGTTTTAAGGGATCACTCTTCAAGAAAAATAGCCAATCATCATACGAGCTATTGATAACGTTATTGTTTTTACCAACAACCAACAGACTTGTAGCAACTCCCTCACGACCCATCCATTTAGTGTGCGTTTGGTTCGCAGGAATTCAATGGAATTTAAGGGAATTGGAATCTAAATTTCATCTCTCAAGATGTTTTGTTCACACAATTTGTTGTAATTGGAATTTCATTTCCAATCTTCATGTGTTTGGTTGACAGGGGAATTGAAATTGAAATTCGGCACGAATTCATTCAAATTCCTTTAGCTAAAGGAATTCAAAACTCTTCCTATATGTGAAGAAACTAAAGTAAATTCATTGAAATCTTCGATCATATCGACCCGCACCATTCATATTAAAAACACAATTTGTGATTTTCAAAGACGACCCAAATTAAAAACACATCCATTCATATTACCAGCAACCACATGTAAAAAACAGAAAAGAATACAAATTCATTCTCATTCATATTGCCCGCACCCAAAATAGAGAAAGGGCAGGGGCGGAGGGCAAAAGGTTCCTGCAACGAATTTTGACATTTGAATTTTGACCATTCATTCGTATTGGGCTTCAAAGAAAAGGAAATTGTTTGGGTAAATTACAGTTTTCGTCCTTTATGTTTGATTCAGATTGCAATGGATACCATTTAACTTTAACTTCAATAATTACAGTCACAATTCTTTATACACTAAACACATTACACCTTAGGTCCTTTAGCCCTAACCCAATTAAGTTTTTTAGTTAACTTTGATCACATAAGGGTAATATAGTCTTTTTAGCAGTTTATTTAAAATTATTATAGTAAATAAAACAAAAATAATTTTAAAGATCAATATAGATACACACATCTATTTATGTAAACAAATTTTTCTCTTCCCCATCTCTCTTTTTCACCATCATCGTCATCTACCCCACCCACCACACCTCCAGCCACCACCAACGCATATCAGCACCCGACACCACCAACCCACTTTTCATCTTTCACTATTTTGAAACCTGCTCACAAAGAAAGTGTTATGAATTTTGACTCTTCAAAACCCACATCCCAGCAAATCAAAATCCCTAAATAAGAATCAAGAATCAAGAAAACAAAACGAATCTAGATTTTTTTTCGCCGTACAAAACGGATCCAATCAGATCTGTTAATCACTGTTCCGAAAAAACGCAGGTTGGTTTATTTGGCTGCAAGAATTCACAAAAATGAGGAAGGACACCAGTAGAAAAAAAGTTTTTTTTTTTTTTTTTTTTTTTGCGGTGTAAACGGTTTTTTCGTGAACCACCATGACTGTTCACCTCCATCATTTGATGTTGATGTTGACCGGAAACCTTCACCATCGTCGCCTGTGTGTGGTGTCCCGACTCTCTCTTTTCTCTCTCCCGGTTCAAACTATGGAGTCTCTGTTTCTCTCTGCCTAATTTGAAAAAAAAATGGGTGTGTTTGAGAAGGAACAAGTGGGTGAATTATAGCATTTGATGGTTTTCTATAAACCATGGCTGGAAGTATTATTTTAGGTGGTAATTTGAATCGCTGAAATCGTTATTTTTAGGCGGTTTTGTATTTTTTTAGGCGGTTTAGTATATTCAAGATATTTAGAATCATTATTTTGGGCGTGATTTAGCTACAGACCACCCAAATATTTTTTTTTTCTTCTAGCAGAGGAAGCTGGATGGTGGTGGTTTGTCGGACGGATACAGCAACTGGATTCGGTGGTGGGGCTGGAGACGGTGGTGGTGGTGGTGGTGGGCTGGATACGGGTGGTGGGGCTGGATACGGTGGTGGTGGAGGAGATTGGTTGAAGATAGAGAAGGGGGATAGATGAGAGAAAGAGACAGGGTTTTATGTGTGTATGTATATAATTTATTTAAACAAATGTGTAAAATTACTGATCTACCCTCTTGTGCAAGTCACATTATCAGACTTAACTGAAAATTTTAACCTAGTAAGTGTTAAAAGACCTAAGGTGCAATGTGTTTAGTGTATAAAAAACTGGGACTGTAATTATTGAAATTAAATGGTATCTATTGCAATCAAATACAAACATAAAGGACGAAAACTATAATTTACCCAAATTGTTTTCATCTATGGGCTAAGACCATCCCTATTCACACACAACCCAACTAAACTATTCATTAAAAACTAGACGTGGTCCAAACCAACATCAAAGCCTACACGAATTTCGTTATAACCCGTAAATATTAACCCTCATATTTTGTTTTATTTTATTTTACATACTTATCGATTCCAAAAAAAAATTGATATTCAAAATTGATGAACTAATAAATATTTACAAAACCATTTACCGAGTTTGTAACTAATTATTAACCTATAAATAAGCAAGTTATATATGCATAAAAGGTTGTACTTTTAGTTTTGGGAGTCTTTCAAAAAAATTAAAATTTTTCTTTTTAACCCTAAAGTTTTAGTGTTTGACAATTTAAGTTTAAACTTCTAATCTTTGTTTCCTTTTTAACCCTAAAGTTTTAATATTTGACAATTTAACCTAAAGTTTTAATCTTTGACAATTTAAGTTTAAAATTTTTAATCTTTGTTTCCTTTTTAACCCTAAAGTTTTAATCTTTGACAATTTAAGTTTAAAGTTTTAATCTTTGATAATTTAACCCCTTTGATTAATTTGATTTTTTACTTCTAATTCAAAAGTTCCCATCTTTTGCGATTTAACCACTTTGATTTTTTTTGCTTATGTGTTGTAATCTTGGCTTTGTGGGTTTTCAAAAAAAAAAAGGTTATGCATATGGTTGTTGTAACCTTGGCTTTGGGGGTTTTTCAAAAAAGAAATTGATTATTTTACTTTACACCCAAATGTATTTCATAAATTACTTTTAACCCAAAACCATTTGTTTTTTTTTACTTTTAACACAAATCTTTTTATCTTTTGCAATCTATCCTCACAGCTTTTTTTTTTACTTTCAACTTTAGTCCTTTATAGTTTTCATTTTCTGCAAATTTTTCGCTTTATGCTTCGTTCTAAATTTTGTGACTTAACACATAGCAACGTGCGTCTTTGGTTTAGCGTTTTTACGTTTCATTCTAAATTTTGCGAGTTAAGACGACGCAACGTGCGTGTGTGGGTGAACGTTTTTACATCGTCTATTTTTTCCCCGTTTGACTGGTTCAACATAACGTGCGCGTCCTAAATCAACTTTGTTATAACTAAAGAATCCCCACCGCATTGCGGCGGGTCGTAATTCTAGTTGAAAAATAAAAGCTCAATAAAGTGTTGTAACCAGGTTTGTAAGTTGTAACTATCATTTAGAGTAAACTTCCAAAATGGTCCCTGAGGTTTGTTACTTTTGTCACTTTAGTCAAAAACTCAAATCTTTTGATTCTGGGTCCTTTGGTTTCAGTTTTGTTGTCATTTCATCCAAAATCAAAATCTGGTCAGATTTTTTAGTTAACACCCAGTTTTTTTGTCTTTTTCTTCTCTTTTAATGAAGAACAAAATGGTCTTTCAACATTTTATTATAACAAAAATAAAAAAGTCTGACCATTTTGCCCTTCATTAAAAGGAAGGAAAAAGACAAAAAAACTGGATGTTAACTAAAAAAATTTGACCAATTTTTTATTTTGAATGAAAATGGCAACAAAATTGAAACCATAGGGACCAAGATTCAAAAGCTTTGAGTTTTGAACCAAAATAGCAAAAGTGACCAAACGTCAGAGACCATTTTGACAGTTTACTCTATCATTTAAGGGAAAATTGCATATTTCCCCTTAAAATGCTTCTCAATTGCATATATACCCAAGCCCAAAGAAATATTGTATATTTCCCCTTGTTTATTAAAATGACTAAATTACCCTTTACAAAATTAAAGTATCCAGACTTTCAGTTTCTTTTCATCAAGAGATTCCACCATTGACGTTTCAGTCGCCGGCTTAACGATTCCGTTCTTGGCGATTTTGTTGTTTCTACGCGGTTCCATGTTTATAATGTGATATTGTATAAAATTATCTGAATTTGATACTATATAAAAGTATCCAAATGTCATGTCGCACGCCTTTCTATACTACTGTTCTTATTTCCATGGATGAACGGATGACATTGCTTCAAGATTCTATTTTTGTTGACGTTCATATACTAAAGTCTAACATTTCTTTTTTGTGAATTCATTTATCTTCCCTCTGCTAACTATCACTTATCTAGTGTATACAATCCACTTTTTTATTACTATTGATTGTGTTCGATTTAACCGTCCATTAATTCAAGATGGAAAACCAATCATTAGCACCTAACGATGGATGATTTTTTGGTATCATAATGGATTAAAATTTTAGAATTTGTTTTTTCATCTCGATCTCGCTCGTGATATACGGACAATAATCATGAAAAAAACGTAAAAAAAACTTGTTAAAGACGCAAGAAACAAAAATAAAAACAAAAAATTGTGAAAAAAAACACAAACTAGTAAAAATGGGTAAATATGTATTTTTATAAGTATTAGTAAAATTAAGGGTATAATAGTCTTTATATAATTTATTGAAAAAAACACAAACTAGTAAAAATGGGTAAATATGCATTTTTATAAGTATTAGTAAAATTAAGGGTATAATAGTCTTTATATAATTTATTTTTAATAAAATAAATTAAAATGGGTAAATTTGTAATTATATTATGTAAGGAAGGAGATATATGCAATTTTAGTTTTGGGTTGGGTAAATATGTAATTTAGAAGCTTTATAAGGGGAAATATGCAATTGCCCAATCATTTAAAACCAACATAGGCAAACAAGTGATCATTGCACGTCAAATTAAATTTTTTTTTTTTTTAAACATCAACCTTTCTTCTCTATTACTTTAAAAAAAATTATTCCGACCAAGATTCCACCCTCGGTCAAACCAAAGCAACTTTTTGTTGCCTACCACTGGTTTGTACCCCGGCACATCTCAAATTTAATACCTCGACATTTCGTTAGTTTGTAAAAAAGTTTAGTTTATTTAATCAAACTAATTAACCATCTCTTAAATAGTATCACGAAGTAGTGAAAATTAATATATCAATAGTGTAAATTACGATTTTGGCCCATGTAGTTATATCACTTTAACTCTTTTAGCCCAAAAAGGAATTTTGTAACATCTGAGCCCCCAACATCTTTTTTTCTAACCCTTTTGGCCCCTAACACTAACCCATCCATTTACTTTTAGGGGTCAAAAGAGTTAGAAAAACAAGATATTGGGGGGTAAAAAGGGTTAGAAAAAAAGACGCTGGGGGCTCAGATGTTAAAAGATTCCTTTTTGAGCTAAAAGGGTAAAAGTGATATAACCATAGGGGCCAAAATCGTTGTTAATGCACCTTAAGTGATAAGTGCTTGACTCCCACGTTACCAATGAAAGGATGAAGATCTAAAGTTCAATGAAGACCATGCACTGATCAAGGGGGAGTTTGTTAATGCACTTTTGGGTGATAAGTGCAAGGCTTCCAACATTTAGGGTCTTTATTGAACAATGTCCAAAGTTTGGAAAGAGTTTATGGCTAGAAAGAGTTTATTTTGGAAAGAGTTTATTTTGGAAAGAGTTTATTTTTAGACAGAGTTTATATAGACTAGCTTTGTCTGAGTTTTGTATAGATTAGGCTTGTCTGAGTTTTGTGGCAAAAACTCTGTGTTGGCTTTGTGCTCTATGTTTTGTCCGGGCTTTCTATTTAGTGTTGAAAGTCCGGGTTTCACCTTGTATATATACTTTAATATGGAATAGACAAGGTAACGATTTCTGTGTGAATTTCTGTGCCCTAATCATTGTGCTCTTTGTCTGGCGGCGCTTTGTGTGAGTGACGTCATTCATCTTCATCAAGAATACTCTGTGTATTCTTGATTTCTCTCTCAAATCCTTGCATTCTTGTGTTCATCTACAGTGGTTGATCATTAGGTGGATTCCGCACACCTTTTGGTTGCTTTAGCTGAGTGAGATCTTGGATTAGGAGGCCTTACAAGTGGTATCAGAGCATGGTTACCGATTCAGAATGGTCTAACAGCCTTCTGAATCACCATTGCTCTTGATTTGATGTTTGTTTCCGCCAAACATCCTGAAGACTTGAAGATTCTGGAGAAAACTTGAAGAAAATGAAGCTGTTCGTTCGTCGGCTGTGTTGGTTTTTGGAGATCTAGGGTTTTGATCCAAAAAGGTTTGTCTGAGTTTTTAAAACTCTGTGTTTGTTGTTTCCGGGGTTTTGGTGAACTAGTGTGAAGTCACACTAGGGAGTTTGTCCGGAGATTTGTTTCTTATGAGCTTCAGCTTGTCTGAGTTTTCATTTAAATGTATGAGTTTAGCGCTTGCTTGTTCTTGTCCGAGTTTAGCTCAGTCCGAATTTTTCTTGTTCTAGTTCTAGTCCGAGTTTCAGTTACTTGGGTCTGAGTTTAGCGCTAGCTTGTTCTTGTCTGAGTTTTTAACCAAGTAGGTATGACTTTTGACTAAAAACTCAGACACCTTAATGAGTTTAAAACTCAGACACCTTAATGTTCTTGTCTGAGTTTGTTGTTCTGAGTTTAAAAGTCTGAGTTTTAAAACTCTGACCAAGTTCATGTTTTTTGTATTCCGAGTTTTCAACAGTTAAAAAGTCTGTTTTTCCGAGGATTATGTATTCCGAGTTTTGATAACTGAGTTTTGCAATTTCTTTTGCTCCGATGTTTAATCAAATTAGAGTTCAGAGTTTTGGTTAAACTATTCTTTTAACTCCGACTTTTGAAAAACGTCTCCAAGTCCGAGTTTATCGATGTTCCGAGCTTTTTTGTTTAAAACAGTCTCCGAGTTATGAAAGGGGTTGTCTCCGAGTTTTGATACAGTTTTAGATCAGGTTCAGTCTCCGAGTTTGGTAACTTGTTCACTGTTCAGAGTCTTTTTGTTATTTCCGAGTTTCTTTGTCTCTTTATTTAGGTCAGAGTTTTTAATATGTCCGAGTTTTTGCTTCCTCTTTAGTTGAAGTCCGAGTTTCAACTGATATAGAGTCCGAGTTTGAAACTTCCGCGTTTTGGTGAAAGTCCTTTGTTTCCGAGTTTGAAACTTCCTAGTTTTGTTAAAAGTTCAGGTTCAGAGGCTTTTACACAGTTCATCATGTTCCGAGTTTTACATACAGTTCATCATGTTCCGAGTTTTACACTTTCAAACAGTGTCCGAATTTTTTTTACTGTTTGAGTCCGAGTTTCAACATACTCCGAGTGTTTATGAAGTCTCCGAGTTTTTACTGTTCTTTTATCCTTATGAGGTCAGAGTTTCTTATGAGGTCAGAGTTTCTTTACACCCTTATGAGGTCAGAGTTTCTTATGAGGTCAGAGTTTTAACATCTGATGTGTTTCAATCCAGCTCTGAGTTTTAATTCCGAGTTAAAACTCCGAGTTTTAACATCTGATGTGTTTCAATTCAGTCCGGAGTTTTAACAACTATACATTCCGAGTTTTTCACTTAATGTTTGTTTCGAGTTTGTGAGTTAAATCTGTTCCGAGGTTTAATCTCTCTTAACACACTCCGAGTTTCGAGTTTTACTCTGTTCCGAGTTGTATCAGTTCCGAGTTTTGGACGTTTCCGAACCTTAGTCACATGTTAAACTGCAGGTCCGAGTTTTTGGTTCTGTTAAACTGTCCGAGGTTTAGTGTGCTCCGAGCTTTACAGTTTTGGTTAAACAGTGCTCATCTGAGTTTTATGCTCCGAGTTTTGACTCTTGGTTGTTCCGAGTTTCTTTGTGAAACATTAAGTCAGTTTCGGGTCATTGAACTTATGTTGTCCGGATTAAATGAGGGGACGAGACGCGGTAACGGTGGTCCACGGTATTCTTTTCAAGATTCTCGGAGTTCGGATTCGGTACTTACTATAGTTTTGGGACAATCTTGGATATTATCGTGACTTGGCTTGAATTTTGACAGTTTACAAAGAAAAAGGGGGAGTAAAAATTTTGAAGTTCCTCTTTTCTTCGTAAAGATAAAGCTTGTGCGTGAAATAGCTCGTGTGTGATGGAGTTTTTGTCACGTGTGTTTATGTTATTAATCAAGTGTTGACATGATGAAGCTGAATTCTCGGTTGACGACTAGTTGAAGATTGAGCCTTATTAAGTTGCTGTTTAGAGTAGAGTAGATTAGTTCTGGTCTCGAAATAATGTGGGGCTTCTTGATTTGAGGGGAAGGTCGGAGATGAAAGCCATCGGGGATTTAGCGGATTTGTGAAGATAGGAGATTGATTCATGAAGATTCGTGACGAGATGAGATCATACATGAAGGGTTGAAGACTTTTGATCAAGATGGTGGATGTACTTTTACAAAGTTCAGTTTGTTATTAACTTATCGAACTGAGCTTCATGTCTTAGTGAAGTTTGAAGTGTTCAAGGTTGGGCATTGGAAATCCAATGTTTCTTTCTGCTACCGGTTAGGTTTGAAGATTATTGTATCGAGCGATATTCCTACATGTGGTTGTAGGTTAGTTCGCGTTAACTTGATTCGGGAGTAGTTTGAGGGGGAGGATCTACAGTGTTTGATGTTGGATTCTTTGGGTTTCTCAAAGCAGCTTTAAGTGATCGTCAGCAAGTCTTTAATTAGAAGGGTTGAAGATCGCTGTGCTCTACCAGAAAGATCAAGTCTCAGCTAAAGTTGAAAGCATGCATGATATCATCAGTCAAGGGGGAGTCTGTAAGTGCAGTATCCGGTGACTGAAGATTATCGATGCCACACAGAACTGATGCAACAGTTAAGGGGGAGACTGTAAGTGCAGTTCCTGCCGGGTAACTGTCGCTTATCAGTTCTGGTCAACCAAAGCAGAAGTCCAAGTTAAAGTCAACGATAATGAAGAATTCAAGACCACATGAAGACCAAGGGGAGTTTGTTAGTGCACTTTGGGTGTTAAGTGCATGCCTTCCAAATGCTAGGGTCTTTATTGTACAAGTCTTGAAAGTTAGTCCTAGTTTTATCCTAGGGAAAGATAGTCCCAACTTTATCCTAGGGACATTTGTCCAAGTTTTAAGTCTAGGGTCAGGGGTTTTTGTTAGGGACAAAAGTCAGGGTTTTGGTGTAGATTGTTTGTCCGAGTTTTGTCCTAGTCTATATATATATGTGTTGTATAGGATTAGGGCAAGCATCGATGGATGAGGGATCGATCAAAAACCCTTGAAGCTTTGTGCACCTCTCCAGAGAGACTATGTGTTAGTGAGAGAAAGCTAGGGTTTAGATCTTTGTGATCTAAACCAGCTTGGTTAAATGAGTTAAATGAGAAAGCTAGGGTTTAGATCTTGTAAGGCCTCCTAATCCAAGATCTCACTCAGCTAAAGCAACCAAAAGGTGTGCGGAATCCACCTAATGATCAACCACTGTAGATGAACACAAGAATGCAAGGATTTGAGAGAGAAATCAAGAATACACAGAGTATTCTTGATGAAGATGAATGACGTCACTCACACAAAGCGCCGCCAGACAAAGAGCACAATGATTAGGGCACAGAAATTCACACAGAAATCGTTACCTTGTCTATTCCATATTAAAGTATATATACAAGGTGAAACCCGGACTTTCAACACTAAATAGAAAGCCCGGACAAAACATAGAGCACAAAGCCAACACAGAGTTTTTGCCACAAAACTCAGACAAGCCTAATCTATACAAAACTCAGACAAAGCTAGTCTATATAAACTCTGTCTAAAAATAAACTCTTTCCAAAATAAACTCTTTCCAAAATAAACTCTTTCTAGCCATAAACTCTTTCTAGCCATAAACTCTTTCCAAACTTTGGACATTGTTCAATAAAGACCCTAAATGTTGGAAGCCTTGCACTTATCACCCAAAAGTGCATTAACAAACTCCCCCTTGATCAGTGCATGGTCTTCATTGAACTTTAGATCTTCATCCTTTCATTGGTAACGTGGGAGTCAAGCACTTATCACTTAAGGTGCATTAACAAACTCCCCCTTGATCAGTGCATGGTCTTCATTGGACTTGAGATCTTTATACTTTCTTCGAGAACTCGCTGCCTGGATTTCCACACAGAACTGCACGACTTTGATGTATTGATCAGCTAACGGTTGATCTTCTTCAAAGGAGTGCAGCGGCAGACGTCTTAGCTTCTTCAAATCTTCCATCTTGAGATGAATGATCCAGATGCACACAGCTTCTGCAAATCTTCTATCTTCTGATGACCGATCCAGACCTGAAACACTTAACCCCGGATTAAGAGACTTAACCCACAAGACACTCGGCCCAAACCTGGATCCCAAAAATAAGTTCCAATACCCCAGAATAAACAATTGAAATATTAAACAACCAACATTTAATAACTTATTTAAACAATTTTTCACAACCCTAGAGTATTTTTCAGAATGATAACTCGCACATAGAAACAAGAAAGCAAAATCTTTTTGAGGTTTTTTTTTTTTTTTTTTTTTTTTGACTGAAATGGAAATTAAACCTACGAACATATTTACACTAATTATCTTTTTGCGAAATCGGAGCAAAGGAATCATATCGGTTTTTCTGTCGGTATCCAACACAGGAACCATAGCATTTAGCTTTAATGTTTTAGACTAATGTGGACAGTTCAAGACGTTCAACGGTATTGTGGTCCACTTAAGTTTTAGCACGCTTTCGAACACTGTTTTCGAGATATGGAATTAAGTGTATTAAGCTGACATAAACTGTGTTTACCCACCTCAGAATATACTCCCGTATCAAGGTATGCGCGAGAGATCATCTTACTGGTGAGTATACCATTTATCATCTGTTTTTGACGTATAAGCTTATGTGAGATACTCACTTATTTGAATTTCAGATGCAAAGGGCACAGGAGCAAGTCATTTGTGATAGAATCACTTATTGAGGATAGACTTGACTCCCGCAAGATTTTGAGGGACATGTGATTGTTTATCACTTATTCGGGTCGGATGCATCATGTTTTGAAGATATTTACACGTATGTATGGTATCATGGAAGATCTAGACTTGCGTCCCCGTTATTTTCGGTAAAAGAAGCAACCATGATACCCAGATGATAAACAGCATAAAGACCACGTATCTCAGAACCTCGGCAATCTATCAAACGAAATTACGGTACCAAGACCATATATCCGAGAGATGCGCCACACGAGTTACGCAGTTCATTATGTTTATATCCCAACAACAGGTTCTTATTTACGCGTAAAACCTACCGATGCAACGTATAATGAAGCTGTCACATTTAACAGTTAATCTCATATATATATAGCCATAGTCCTGCACCAGATACGACTAACCGATGTACTATCATTTCCCTTATATCTCAACACGACTTCATTTTAGATTTTTCATATGTTTTTGTATTTTTTCTGAAATTTATCCTACAACTAAGTAAAATATTTTTGGAGTTTTCAATTTTTCGAAAGCGGTAAGAACTATACAGAAAAGATAAAATAAAGTTTCTATGCGAGTTTTGAAAGCATTTTACTCTGGGTTGATCATGCCAATCATTCGGACCAGATTTTCAAATCTAGCCCGATCGAATGTTTTCGTAAACAGGTCGGCAAGATTATCCAAGGTGTCTACCCTAACCACTTCTATTAACCCCTTCTCAGCACAGTCGCGAATAAAGTGATGCCTAACATCTATGTGCTTAGTGCGTGAGTGATTTACCGGATTGTTTGTTATGGAAATGGTAGAGTTATTATCAACAAGGATAGGAGTTCGAGTAAAATTCAAACCGTAGTCCCTCATTTGCTGCTGAATCCACAAAACCTGAGCACAACAGCTTGAAGCAGCAATGTACTCGGCCTCGCACGTGGATAGAGAAACGGCAACTTGCTTTTTGCATTGCCAAGAGACAAGACGGTTTCCAAGAAGTTGTGCGCCACCAGAGGTTGACTTTCTGTTCATCCGGCACCCTCCGAAATCTGCGTCAGCATACGCCATCAAATCCAGACCACCTTCAGCTGGATACCACAATCCAAGCTTAGGCGTTCCTTTCAGATATCTGAAAATACGCTTGACCGCTTTCAAGTGCGACTCCTTCGGAGTTGATTGGTACCTAGCACACAAACAAACAGAGAACATAATATCTGGTCGTGAAGCGGTTAGATACATCAATGAACCTATCATTGCTCGATATAGAGTCGGATCCACTTCAGGATCTTTCTCATCATCAGGTGAAAGCTTGAGATTTGTCGGTAGAGGCGTGTCATAGGGTAAGCTATCTTCCAATCCAAATCTCTTGAGAATCTCGTGGACATACTTTGTCTGATGCACGTACGTCCCGGTTTTTTCTTGACTCACTTGAAGACCCAAGAAGAAAGATAACTCGCCCATCGCGCTCATTTCAAACTTTGACTTCATCACCTTCTCAAACTCGCGACACAACTCTTCATTTGAAGAACCAAAGATTATGTCATCAACGTAAATTTGCACGATCAGAAAATCTCCCCCTTTCTTCAAAATGAACAGTGTGGAGTCGATTGCACCACGCGAGAACCCATGCTCCAAAAGATGCTTTGACAATGTCTCATACCATGCTCGAGGAGCCTGATGGAGACCATAGAGAGCCTTGTCCAACAAATAGACCTTGTTGTCTGACCCTGGAGCTTCGAAACCCGGCGGTTGGGACACATACACAGTTTCATGCAATTTCCCGTACAGGAAGGCGCTTTTCACATCCAACTGATAGACTTTGATACGCATGTGTGCGGCAAAGGCTAGAAACAAACGAATAGCTTCCAGTCTTGCCACCGGTGCATAAACTTCTGTATAATCAATCCCTTCTTCCTGATTGAACCCTTGAACAACCAACCGTGCTTTGTTTCTGACAACGACACCCTTATCGTCCTTCTTGCACTTGAAAACCCATTTCGTGTTGATTGCATGCTGGCCCTTAGGAAGATCGACCAAATTCCACACCTTTAACTTGTCGAACTGAGCTAACTCCTCTTGCATAGCCTCACACCAAGAATTATCCTTCAGCGCCATTTGATAGTTCTTCGGCTCTATCTGAGAAATAAAACATTCGTGCAGGCTAAGATTGTAGATTTCTTCTTTCTTGATAGCAGAGAACAGACATTGCATCTCTGAAATACTCCTTCGAGTTTGCACTCCCGCAGTTGGATTCCCAATAATATTATCAACAGGATGATGAATATTTGTTCTTGGAACTGGGATTGCCGGAGCTTGAAGATTGTTTCCCAAATTTGATTGAATCTCCCCCTCAGCATGTGCATTACTACTAGAAGCTCCACCATTGCCAGAAGACGCATCAACATTTGGATATGCTGAAAAGTCAACGTATAGATCTCCACTGGTAGTTTGAGCAGCTGCATTGGGGATCTGCTCAGCAACAACGTCATTTACGGTCGAAGAATCAGCGACTGGAACACTTGAAGACACATTAGTAGGAATACTTGCTCTCCAGCTCGCATCCACTTCATCTTTGTTCACAAGATGTGTGTATACAACCTCCGAATCTTCTTCTGAAACATCAGGAAGATCAAACGAATCAAATAATTTATCATAATCATAACCGCTTTTGGGACCGAATTCGGACGGTGGAGGATCGAAACTCAAAGGAGTTATATCGAACACGATCTCCACTGTACGCTTCTTAACGTTATAAACGCGTTTGTTGGGAGTTCCATTGGCATAACCCAAAAAGAACCCAACTTCACCAACTTCTCCCATTTTAGGAGTATCCTTGGTGCGTTTAATAACACATTTAATCCCAAAAGGCTGAAAACCAGATAAGTTCAGTTTCCTGTTTTCAAGCAATTCATAACATGTTTTATCTTCTCTTTTGACAGTAAGCACATGATTTAACACATAACATGCAGTGTTTACCGCCTCGGCCCAGAAGAAAATTGGCAATTTTGATTCAGAAAGCATAGTGCGGGCTGCCTCAATCAGGGTACGATTCTTCCGTTCTGCAACTCCGTTCTGTTGAGGAACATATGGAGCGCTGAACTGATGAACTATTCCCATTTCCCGACATAACTCATCCATATAATGATTTTTAAACTCAGTGCCGTTGTCACTTCGGATTTTCTTAATAGGAAGTGAATAATTTTTCTCAAGTTGTTTGAATAAATCTCTTAAAATACCAGCAGTTTGATCCTTTGTTTTTAAGAAAAATACCCATGAGTAACGTGAGAAATCGTCAGTGACAACTAAGCAATAAGACATCCCACCAATGCTAGCAACATGGATCGGGCCGAAAAGATCCATGTGAAGCAATTCAAGTGGTTTTTGGATTGAGTTAACTGTTTTCGGTTTATGAGGCTTTCGTTTGATTTTTCCTTTTTCACATGATTCACATTTGTTGTGCATATTGAAACTACGTAAAGGAACCCCCAACACCAAGTTGTTTTTCACTAAGTGGTTCATTTTTCGCAGATGCACGTGGCCCATTCTCCTATGCCAGAGATACGATTGATCTTCAGTGGCCTTCGAAAGCAAACATGTCACCGGAGCGGACGAGCTAACCAACGGGCGCATGTCCATGACATATGTGTTATTCACCCTTGGGGCCCTCATAACGATCCAATCTTCAGGGACCACAAATCCCGGACGCAACACGAAGCAAGCTTTATCGGTGAACATCATTGTGTACTTGTTATCACAAATTTGAGAAACCGACATCAAGTTATGCTTCAGTTCTTCAACGTAGTTCACTTTATGCAGCGTAATTTTTCCATTTGACACCGAACCTTCACCGGTGATGTAACCACCCTTCTCACCGGCAAAATTCACATAACCACCACGAATTTGTTTGAAATTGTTCAATAACTCTTTATTTCCCGTCATGTGTCTGGAACAGCCACTATCGATATACCAAATATAGATAGCTCTTTTCAGCTGCTCCTACACTCCCCAACAAGAAAATTTAGTTAGAGTGTGGGACCCAAGCCATAATGGTCTTGGGTCGTCCCGATTCATCAACATAAGAAAACTCTTTGAAATAACCATCATTGCCATTGTGTCCTCCATTTCCATTTCGGAAATTGTTGGAATGACTCTCCGCAAATCGTGGATTATACGGAATTGACGATCTGTTGGTATAACCAGAGTTTCCATAACCTCGGCTTCCATAGTTTTGGTAACCGTAATTTTGATTCCTGGGGGGCTCAAAATTCCTACCAAATCTAGGAACATCATCGTGTCTTGAGAATGATCGTGGATGATTATCCGAATGCTGTCTTTGATTTGGAAATCGGGGGGGTGACCCATTTCGATCATTCACGAATCTGTTCTGAGCATGAGGTCTAGCATAGTTGTTGTTCGAACCTCCAGAACGTTTGTCATTCTCAATGCCTTGAAAGGTGACATGATTTTGTCGTCTGTGAGGGGTTTTCTCACGAGTATCATGTCTTTGAGGCACATTTTCTGATCTGTCCCCACGGTTATTAACAGCGGGTTTCTCCTCTTGATCCTGATTTTGTTGTGATTTAACATTTGGTTTAACAACTGGTTTTACTTCTTGTTTAATCACTTTGTTTTTCTCAACCTTTTGATTTTTACCATTTTTCTTTTCAACATTAACTGATTCATTTTGTGGTTTGTCAACAAAAGGTTTCTTTTGATCAGGATCAACAAGTGATTTACCCCTGTCATCTGGACAGTCTGCTGCTAAGTGTCCTTTCCCACGACACTTGTAGCATTTGCGAATTTTCGCAGCATTCTTTGGACGTTCCTCATGATCGGTCGAAGATGAAGAGGAATTGGTGGGATTTTTCAAAATTTGGTTCACAAACTGTGAGTTGGAACCTGTTTCAATTTTTACTTCTTCTTTGATAAAATCCTCCCCTTTAACAAACTCTGTTTTAGGGACATTTTTCAAAGCCTTTTTGTTTTTCCCACGTGACTTTGGTTTTAATTTCTCATTTTGAACTTGATTGAAAATTTCCAAAATCTTGTTGCTTATCAGATTTTCAATGTTTTCAAGGTTCACTTCATTTTTCTTAGACATGCCACTCTTCTTTGACTGATCTGAGTCTGTAACTTCATCTGGCTCAGATTCTGACTCACTTTGAGGTTCAACTGTCAGAGGAGTCGTTGGCACAAAGTTTGCCAATTCAGGATCAATGCTTGGCATCGATGTATAGTTATGGTTTACCGGAGGAGGCACCTTGGTATAACCAATGCCAAACATTTCTTCCTCAGAGTCTTTGAGACGTTGGCTGCTAATACAGAAGTTCATCACTTCAGATGAATCCCTAAACTTTTCAATCTTTCGTTGCAATTCCAAAATCAAATTATCTTTTTCCAAAATGATTTTGTTCTTTTCCAAAACAGAATTTTGACTTGTTTCAAGTTCAGATTTTAATTCCTGATTTTTAAGATTTCCCTTAGCCACAAGTCTCTCAAATTCAGAGATATCATTCTTTAGCGCTTTTATCTTAATTCGGTGTTCTTTATCCGAATTAGACAAAACCGCAATGAGTTCTCTGGATTTTTCTAAATCTGCAATTAAGTTTGTGTTATGAAGTGCATATCTATCAATCTTAGTCACAAACTCAACACATCTAGCACATCGCTTATCTACAGAAGATGATTTTACCTCAATGCCAGCCATGAATGCACAAGCCTCGTTTTCTACGGAATTTTCTTCCAATCTTTTAGCTTCTGCATCCGCAAATTGCTGCATTTCAGCTGTGGAGATGTTGAATTCAAAGCGTTCTCCTTTTTCTCCATCTTCTGTCTTGCTAGGCTTTTCAACAGACTCTTCATTCGGGTTATCTTCATTCTCAGAAACATTTCCCGAATTCAACTCTTCCCCGATAACCTCAGCTACAACTGCAAGTTCCTCAATGCTAGTCTCTTCAACAATCTCTTCACACATTTCTTCAGCTACAACTGCAAATTCCTCAATGCTAGTCTCTTCGACAATCTCTTCACATACTTCTTCGTTGACAATTTCAGCTATAAAGGCTTGTGACACAATAGCTCCTGAAGTGTCTTCCAATGCACAGCCCCAGTCGTAAGGCTCAGTTACTTTTTGTAAAGATTGAGCCACCAAGGCATTGTTTGTTGAAGGTGTAAGATTTTCAGAACCACTTGGACGAGCACTTGAGTTTGAAGTAGTTGCTGAATTGTTGTGAGGTCTTGAGTTGTTTCCTTGAGAGTAGTTTTCTCTGTTCGATCTTTCCATCTTCGGCTTCCGACAATCACGTGCGAAATGCCCGTAGATGCCGCAGTTGTGACATTTCACCTTTGACATGTCGACTCCCATTCGAGTCTTTGTCTGACCTCCTATGAACTTCTTACCCGTCTTCAACAGAAACTTCTTCGCTCTACGGACTAACAGTGCCATATTGAGTTGTAGATCAAGTTCTTCCATTTCGTCTTGATCTATCTGATCAAAGTCCTCATCAAGACTTGACGGTTCAACGAGCTTTCCAAGACAGAAGTTCTCGTAGGCAGTCATGAAGGACGCCAAAAGGCTCATGTTTTCTTCAATCAACTTTAAGCAGCTTGCATCTACCTTTGGAATGTTCAAGCTTGTTCCTTGAGATTTCTGAGCTCCACTGGAAGAGTACATCCCTTGATTGGAATTGGTTGTTCCACTTGAACTGACATTGTTGCTTATAAAGGCGTGTTCACTTGCAGAACCTTCATTCTCCGAATACAAAGCAACACCGACTCCACCATCATTACCCTTATCCGTCGGTTTTGAAGCTTTATATAACTGAGGATCTTGGATCTTCTCGAAATCCGATGCTTGATCTTCCATATTCCAAGAATAACCCTTCAGTTTTTGTACAACTTCTTCCAATGAAAGCTCCTCATAGAGAACACCTTCTCTAATCAAAGCGGTGTACATATTCCATTCTCTCGAAAGACAATTCAGAAACTTCTCAACCTTCTCAAATTCAGTGTAGATACCTTCTTGACTTCTTTCAAGTTCGCTCAACAAATGATAAAATCGGTTCACAGTGTCATCAAATGATTCATTCTTTAACGCTTTAAACACAACGAATTGAGTCTTCAACCGTTCGAGTCGTCGTTTCTTGTAAATTGCATTTCCTTCATATCGCTCGATCATGCTATCCCACAACTCCTTCGAGGTATTTCTCAAACGGAAGGTATGAAGTATCGATTGTGTCATAGCCATCGTTATCATTGACATAGCTTTCTCTTCACAATCAAAGAATTTCTTTTGGTCTTCAGTGAGAGCCAAGTACGTATCAATCGTCAACGTACGTATTGGAGTAGCTCCACATCCTTTAACGATACACAACCAAATCTTGATGTCTTTTGCTCTAACATACCTCTCAAACCGCTCCTTCCACTCAGGAAAATCAAGCTCGTTTATCAACAAAGGAGGTTTGTCGTTACTCCCCACCTCGGCATTGTGCTTGAGGTTTTGCACCATTGCAGTCAGATTGTTGTTTGCCATTTCAGAAAACAAACAGAAGGTTTCCAAGCAAGAGCTGTGACACTGAACAGATTTTCTAAGTTCAAACTCGGAGAGAAAACACGGAGTGAAGTGTCTGAGCTTTAATCAGAGTGTGAAATCCGGATCACAAACCTGAAATAAAACACAAACAGAAAACTCGGACACTACACAGTTAGTAACTTAAACTCAGACCACCTAGAGGTTAAAAAAAAAAAAATTCGGACACAGAGTCTACCTAAAACATAAAAGACGGACTCCTAGGAATGAAATTCGGACTCTAACATCAATTAAAAAAAAATCGGACTCACTTAATTAAAACTAGGACTCATTTAATTGAAAGAACTCGGACTCAAGATATAGTTAAACCCTAGCTTAACCAAGCTAGGGTTTAGATCACAAAGCTGGTTTAGATCACAAAGATCTAACCAAGCTGGTTAGATCACAAAGGTTGTGATCCGGTGCTTTAACAAGTGGTATCAGAGCATGGTTACCGATTCAGAATGGTCTAACAGCCTTCTGAATCACCATTGCTCTTGATTTGATGTTTGTTTCCGCCAAACATCCTGAAGACTTGAAGATTCTGGAGAAAACTTGAAGAAAATGAAGCTGTTCGTCGGCTGTGTTGGTTTGAAGATTAATGTATCGAGTGATATTCTCACATGTTGTTGTAAGTTGGTTCAGTACCGAGGTTTGATTCTGTTCCGAGATCAATATTGATTCAGTTGCGAGTTCAATATTGATACACTTAACAAGTTCCGTGTTTTAACAAGTTTCGTTTTTAAAATTCTGTGTTTTAAAGACGGTTGAAACTATTGAAACTGTTGGATTTGATCCAAGTTGTTCCGAGTTTAAGTTTTAATAACTTTGTGTTATTAAAATTTGGTTCCGAGTTTATTGTTCCGGGTTTCTTCAGAGTTTCCTTTACTTCATTGCTTGTTTCGAATTCCTTTGTATTCTAAGTACTGCTCAATGATCTGATCCGAGGTTTCAAGAGCTTTCGGGTTTTACGGGTTCCGAATTTGCTAAAGATTCCGGGTTACCTGGGGTACCGGATTTTTAGCTAAATTTTGAAGTTAGTGTTGTTCGGAAGTTTCAAGTTGTGCATGTTCCGAGTTTTTCTAGTTATTCCGGGTTACCTGGGGTACCGGATAACTAACTAAGAGTCAGATTTATGCGTAGTTTGGAAACTTGAAGTCGGTTTCGGATTATCGAAAGGTGTTATGGTACTTATGTTGTCCGGATCAAGTGAGAAGGTGAAGAGAAACCGATTTGCTTGGATTTCTGTATTGTTTACAAAGAAATAGGGGGAGTAAAAATTTTGTGAAATTCCTGTTTTCTTTGTAAATCAAAGGCTCGTGGTGCTACATCGAAACAAGTTCATGTTTACTATCTTTGAGATTAACTTAGTGTTAATCTTACCGGTGGCGAAGTGCTTATAACATGAAGCAAGTGTATGATTGAGTTCTGTCAAGTTTGTTCGAGGTTTATTCAAGTGCTGACGTGATGAAGCAAATTGCTCGTTTGGCAAGTAGTTGAAGGTCAAGCCTTTATCGTATACCGGTTAGAGTAGAGATGATTAGTCTTCTTGTTCTCTTTTCCAAGTTGGTGACTGATCGGATTCTCGAAATAGGGGTTCTTACATTGAGGGGGAGATTGGAGACGAAAGTCATCGGGTAATTGGTGGATTCGTGAAGATACGAGATTGGATCTTGAAGATTCGAGATGAAATGATTTCAGACACTCGGTTGAAGACTCTGGTCAAGATGGTGGATGTACCTTTACAAAGTTCAGTTTGTTATTAACTTATCGAACCGAGCTTCATGTTTTTGGGATCTTGAAGTGTTTGGTGTTGGGCATTGGAAATCCGACGTTTCGTTCTTCTACCGGTTAAGTTTGAAGATTAATGTATCGAGCGATATTCTCACATGTTGTTGTAAGTTGGTTCGCGTTAACTTGATTCGGGAGTAGTTTGAGGGGGAGGATCTACAGTGTTTGATGTTGGATTCTTCGGGTTTCTCAAAGCGACCTTAAGTGATCGTCAGCAAGTCTTTAATTAGAAGGGTTGAAGATCGCTGTGCTCTGCCGGAAAGATCAAGTCAGGCAAAGTTAAAAGCAGCCATGATATCATCAGTCAAGGGGGAGTCTGTAAGTGCAGTATCCGGTGACTGAAGATTATCGATGCCACACAGAACTGATGCAACAGTTAAGGGGGAGACTGTAAGTGCAGTTCCTGCCGGGTAACTGTCGCTTATCAGTTCTGGTCAACCAAAGCAGAAGTCCAAGTTAAAGTCAACGATACTGAAGAATTCAAGACCACATGAAGACCAAGGGAAGTTTGTTAGTGCACCTTGGGTGACAAGTGCATGCTTTCCAATTGTTAGGGTCTTTCTTGTACAAGTCTTGAAAGTTAGTCCTAGTTTTATCCTAGGGAAAGTTATCCCAACTTTATCCTAGGGACATTTGTCCAAGGTTTATCCTAGGGACATTTGTCCAAGTTTTATGGCTAGGAAAAGTGTCTGAGGTTTATGCT
Organism: Helianthus tuberosus; assembly: GCA_030545235.1. Lineage (NCBI taxonomy): Eukaryota > Viridiplantae > Streptophyta > Magnoliopsida > Asterales > Asteraceae > Helianthus > Helianthus tuberosus. The sequence goes on along the minus strand of CM060423.1, from coordinate 230,244,955 downwards.
AGGGACAAGAGTTAGGGTTTTGTGGAGATTGTTTGTCCGTGTTTTGTCCTAGTCCCTATATATATGTGTGTATTGTGTAGATTAGGGCAACTCTTGTAGCTGGGTGCTGCTCTCCCACTCGTTCATCCTTCTGTGTGAATTCTAGAGAGAGAGAGACTATGTGTTAGTGAGAGAAAGCTAGGGTTTAGATCTTTGTGATCTAAATCCAGCTTGTAGATGATGTATACTCCTTTGGTTTGTGTAATCTGTGATGACTGATTCATCAATAAAGAGATTCATCTGCTACATATTTCCATCTTGTTCATCTTCTGATTGTTCTTCATGTCTTGAATCAAGTGCAATGTTTGATGTTCGTCATCGATCGGGTGCTTTCACAATCGTAATTTACTCAATATAGTTTTATTAATTTTATTAGTGAAATAAAACTTGTGGGAACTGATTTTTCTACTTAGCTTAAACTTAGTTCCGTGAGTTATAACCAACTGGGGTAGGTCAGTTGGCCACCGACACCCATATTCCAACACTTGGATCGTTGGGGTCTCATGTTCGAGATGTGGCAACCCCACCTCTCTCGAACCCCAAGTGTTGGGAGGGTATTTACCGTCAGGGATCCATGTCGGGTGGTGAACTGGGAGGGGGGATTCCCTCCGCGGTCAGGGGTACCGTGCACCTACCCTTTTTTTTTGAAGTTCCGTGAGTTATGGGCCTATAAGTTGGGCTTAAAAATTAATGTATTCCGTGAGCTGTGTGCCTATAAGTTGGGCTTAAAAGTTAATGGAAATTGCGACCCAGCTTACTAACATGGACAACAAAAGTCTAAACTCTAAATGAAATATGTAAAGACCATCCCGTTCGACACCGGTTGTTTTCTTTCACGACTCCACGTATCAAAACCAGTCAACTAGCCACTGGGTGTGCAATATTTGACGGACTAACTTGTTGGTGCATCCGTCTGTCGTCTACGTCTTCAGTCGTGTCTCAGTTCGTTGCGAAGATATTCAGCATGATGTCATCATTTGCAAAGATGACATCATCAATATGAAGTAATCGATGACATCATCACAATTTAGAGTACATGAAACAAGAATTAGGAGATTGGTCGTTTGAAATGAAGTGATCGTTTGAATGACCCTTCCGTTTGAACTGGTCGTTTGAAAGGGTTACGTTTGAGGGTTCCGTTTGAAATAATCTTGTCACTTTCAAACGGAAGGGTCCTACTCTATAAATAGTGTTCAAGCGGTTTCATTTGTAACGATTCAGAAATATAATACCGAGGTGCTGCCGGTATTTCCTCGTACTGTAAACGTTCTTTATCGAATATAAAAGAGGATTAAAGTGATTTTCTAGCTGTTTACACATTCGTTTCTTAGTTTCCGCCTCTGAAACGAATTAGAGCTCTTTCGAACGACTCATTTAGGTCGAGATCGATCCTACAAGTGGTATCAGAGCTCAGGACGAGGAGCTCTTGCCATATTCAGCTTGAAAATCTGATTTTCTACACCTTCTTTCTTAAAATCAATACTTTTACGGTTAAAATCGTCTCAAATCTTCACACTATATTCGGAATTGACAATTAACAAAGCCTTGAAAATTTCAGCTTAAAATTCGAAGTAAAAATGGTGAAAATTGACTGAAAACTGCTGTCCGTTTGAAACTGCCCAGTCGTTTGAGATCTATCGTTTGAAAATTTCATGACCGTTTGAAGTTTGGGTCCCATCGTTTGAAAAACTGCTGTCAATCGTTTGAGTTTGAATCCATCGTTTGAAAGTTCACTCGTTTGAATCTATCGTTTGAAAGTTCACTCGTTTGAATCTATCGTTTGAAAGTTCACTCGTTTGAATCTATCGTTTGAAAGTTCACTCGTTTGAATCTATCGTTTGAAAGTTTCACCCGTTTGAATTCATTGTTTGAAACCAGATCTGTCCGTTTGAAATACATTCTGTTGTTTGAAATCACATCAGACCGTTTGAAAACTTCTTGATCGTTTGAGATAAGATCCTATCGTTTGAATTTTTGTCTGACCGTTTGAAGCTGTGTTTGTTTGAGAAAGTTTTCTGTATATCATGGACTCTGAATTTTATAACGCTTTTGCAACACCGATATCAATGACTCAAAGTGCTATGATTGAAAATGAAACCGGGACGTCTCAGAAACCACCCAAACTCATGGATATTGATGATTACAATGGATGGTCCGAAAGGTTTGGAAATTGGGTTGAGGCGTATCACTTGGATGCGTGGGAACACACTGAAGAGCCGTATGTTAAGCCCACAAAGAACAATGTTGTGAATGGTTCTCCGTTGACACTTAGAGAAATGAGTACTGTAGATAAAAAGAAATATCGAGATGAGAAATTGATGGTGAGTCTGCTTCAGCAAGCGATAAAAGAAGATATTTTGATACTGCTTCAACATGATGGAACTGCATATTCGATATGGACAGAGTTGGAAGCAAAGTTTACTGGAAGTGACGATATGCTTAGGAATAAGATGTCTCTCATGAAAAAGGAATTTGACTTATTTCGGGGATTGAAAAATGAGAGTGTCAAGCAATTAATTGATAGATATTGTAACTTGGTGAGAAATATGACGAAACTTGGTGTGGAGAAAGATACTGATGAATTGGTTGAAAAACTTGCAGATGCGCTACCATATGAAACATGGGGAACATTTCTGATGATGCTGCGGTCAAACAAAACAGATTATAAGAAAATGACACTGGGAGATTTTATCAAGCATCTGGAAGCTCAGGAGATGGAACAGAGGAAGATTGCTAGGATGAAGAATTACGATGGAGAACAAGATATCAGCTTGTATTACAAAGGTGGTGTCAACGAAAAGTCAAATTTTTCTCCGAAAATAGAAACTGCTTACAGTGTGAAAGATTCTTCTGAAAAGAAATCATCCCAGGAATCAAGCAACACTAGATTTTCATCATTCGATCCAAACATTTCTGCAACAAAGAATGGAAGAAAACTTCAATGCAATATTGTATTAAATCTTGAAAGTGATCAAGATTATTCTGAAGAAGTTGCCAAAAATCAAATGTCTTTGTTGGGAATGGTGTTAGAGTCATATAGTAGTTTTGTGGCCGGAAAGATCGGTAATCCAATGCTCACGAAAGAGGATTACGATCAAATCGATGCTGAGGAAATGGAATTGATGGATATTAAATGGTGCATGGCCAGTGTAATGAGAAGAGCTGAGAAGTTTAAACAAATCACGGGAAGAAATGATTTTCTTGATGCAAGTGTTTCAAATTTAGGCTTTGATAAGTCCAAAGTTACATGTTTTCGTTGCATGGAAAAGGGGCATTTCAAGAGAGAGTGCAAAAATCGTGAAGCTACTGGAGTCCAGAATCCTTTTGGAAACAACGATTATCACAAAAAGGCAATTTATCATCAAATCACACCACCAGCACTGCATCAGGCACAAACTGCACATGGAATGATGCAGATTAAAGATTCAAAGAAAGCTTGTCTGGGAAAGGATGGTGGATTTAGTTGGGATAAATATGTTCCAATAAACAGCAAAGTGTGTTTGGCAGAACAAGATGATGAAAAACTGGCTGAAGGTTTCAATTGGGACAATTTTTGTCCAGATCAAGAATTTATGGCCAAAGAGATGTCTAAAGACACTTCAAATGTTAATGTTTTTTTTGCTAATGCTTATGATTTGAAATGTGCAGAAAGGTGCAGAAAAGTCATGGAAGCAGCTGAAGAAAGACGAAGGAAGAACAAAGAAGAGGAAGAAGAAGAAGAGAGATTGAAGAATGAAGCGAAAGCTGAGAAAAGAAGAAGAGCTGAGTTTTTACAATCAAGCAGAAGTGTCAAAGAAGTTCCAGAATATGAAGTGAAGATTGATGAAGAACGAGTTGAAGTTTCTGAAAAGTGCATGAACTGTGATTCGTTAATCAAACAAAACAATGAGTTATTGCACAATATTCACAAGTTGAAAGAATCGTATGACACAATGAACAGAGAAATTAACAAATATACTGATTCGAGTGGTGAACAAGCAATGGCGATGAATACTTTGAAAGTAGCATATCTTAGACAGCTGGATGATGCTAACTTTTATATCAAGAAATGTGCTGATTTAGAGTTGGAGCTGGCAACACAGAAGATAGAGACTGAGAAAGTTAAAAAGTTATTAAACAGTTACTCATGTTCTTCTTTTGTTGTTGACAGGATTTATCCAGTAGTAGAGAATTTGAAGACATTTGAAGAAATGAAAATGTCTGAAGAAGAGAAAGCTGTGACAAAAGATGAAGTGAAGACTTCTGGTAAGAAACCAAGTGTGGTCTACACTAGATGTTCGCCCCCGGTCGAAAATGGATTTTTACCTCGAAATCCAAATTCCGAAAGAGTCGAAAAGGCAATAAACTTACAATGGGAGTCTGGTCCGTCGGATAACTTGCCAGAAAATATTGATGTCACGTACACGTCGTCTGATACTGATCATGAGTCAAAGTTGATAAAAAGTGTGGTCGATCAGGTGTTAGATAAAGATGATTGTGAGGAGTCAAAACCGGAGTCCAAATCCGAGTCAAAGTCTGAGTCCAAAATGACAAAGTCAACAGTCAAAAAGGAGAAACGGGTTTATGATAAACAATTTTTGCTATCGAAATCTAATTTGAATGATGAATAGTAGCATATACTTTGAAAGGTTCTGACAAATTATATTCTGATGAGAGTTTTCCAATAAGAAGTGTCAGATTTGAAATGATTCAAAAGGTTTTCAAAATTACAGAAATTAATATTTCTGAAATAAAAGATTTAAATCTTATCGGAAAACCTAAACAATACACTTCAAGAGTGCAACAAAGAATTAATAAGAAAATGGGTTACAATTGTGGTTACAGTTTTCAAAAGAAACCAAACCATAATCGTAATTTCAAAAAGAAAGGTCTTGGTTTTATTCAACCGAAAAATTATAAAAATGAAAAATTTTATAAACCAAAAACTATGTTTGTTTCAGGAAATTTTTTAGATGATGAGAAAGAACAAGCATTCAGAAAGCAGACAAATCAAGAATTCCTTGCCAAGAAGCAAGAAGAGTTGAAGAAAAATCATGTTCCAAAGAAGATAGAAACCAGAACCTGTTTTCAGTGCAAGATTGCTGGTCATGTTGCTAGGAATTGTCCGAAAACATTCAAACCAAAACAGGAAGTATCTGGTAAACTGAAAGAGAAAGTTGTTGAAAAAACTGAACTTTCAACCCGAAAGTTCACAGGCTTTGAAAATTCAATCTTTGAGAAGGGAGAATGTTCAAAGAATGTGGTTAAAAGAAAAGAAAATCTGATAAATAAAAAATGGGTTGTTAAAGGTTCAGGAAACAGTTCTGGTGATGAATCTGATTCCACAAAATCAGAGGAGCCAAAAGTTGTTAAAGAAAAGGTTGAAAAATCAGTTCCAAAAGTGGATGATGTGAATTTTCCACCTTTGAGTGCTGAAAATTTTAAAAAGAAAGTTGGGAAAATTGAAATTTCAAATCAATTTTATTCTGACAAGAAGAAATTTGATGTTGATAAAGCTTTCAACGGAACTGTGAAACACATTTTTGGCAAAATGATCAATGGTAAGGCCAAAAGTGTTAAAGAATTTTACGCTGACAAAAGAGGAGGTCACAGGTTAGTTGAAAGAAAAGAGGATGAAGAGGTTGTTACACCCAAGGAAGGTCAGGCTTGGGTGGATATTTTTTTCAAAGAATAAAAACCTGACTTGCCGGAGATCCCAAGTTGGTAATCGTGGATCATGAATCGGCATCATTCTTTATCATGTTTGTATAAAATGTTTGAGAAGTTTTTGCAGGACTTGCCGGAACTCCCAGGTTTGTAAGCGAGGAGTAGGAATCGGCACCTTGAGAATTCAATCAACAGATGATGATTGGTTGAAAATGCTTGATTAGATTGATCTTACAAGTGGTAAATCAGGGACATTAAGTTGTATCTGATTTTCTACAAGTGGTTGAAAAACAATGTGATGATTTGATCCCCAATTTTACAAGTGATAAAATCAACAAAACTTATTTTCCGGAAAAACCATTTGATTAAAACAAACTTAAGTGTTTTGAAATCATAATGGGAAAATAGTTTGTTGTGAGGGGGAGTTCTGATTGTTTATGCCAAGTGGATGGCGAATTGAGGCAATTCGATATTAGTTGTCATGTTTGTGTACAGTCTGTTTTCAAATTTCCTAAAATGTGTTTGCATTTTAGGGGGAGTAAGAATTTTAGAAAATCCAAAAACATTTGAAAATTTGAAAAAGCCAAAAACATGATAAAATGAAAAATGAGTCTTGTTGCATAAAAGAGGAAATGATAGTACATCAGTGGACTGTCACAACATGCTAAAGAAATGGAATGTCAAAATGTGATAAACGGTCTCACTGATCAGTAGGTTTTTACACATTTAGTAGATTGTGACGAGATATAAACCTAAATTTCAAACTTTCTTGTTCTGTGGGTTAACACAAACTTGGATATATAGGTAACCCCTGAAATCTTGTTTGAAAGGTCCCTTATTCTGAGATACTAGGTCTTTATGCTCAGTGATATCTGGGGTATTATCCCGGGACTTCTGCTGAAAGAAATTTCTGACCTAGTCCCCGGATAATGCTTTCTGCAAATGCTTGAAACATAGCATCACCCTCAGCAAGCTGATGAAACAATAAAATTGATAGTCGCTGCTGTTGTAATGCAAAAGATCCTCTAAAGGGGACTCACCAAAAGTCGAAGCAGTCATCTCTCTGCGTATCGAAAGATCGACCTGAGCTCTCACGGCCCTCGTACTATAATTTATTCCCCTGACAGATATCATCTGTGGTATACTCACCTGTAAGACTGAATATTGGGATCTGGATACGGGAGTATATTCAAGTAGTGGGACACACGAATAAGTTCAAAGGCTTAAAACATTAATCAATGTATCTCCAAGCAATTGAACTTTGTGTGAAAATTTAAGTGGACAAGCATACTGACAATCTAAGTGAATCGTTTATAACTTAAAATGTAATGAAGCTTAATGGTGTTGGTGATCTGTCTTCTAAACTGATATGATCCTCTTGCACGAAGCTCACAAAAATATTGTTTGTAAATATTTCTTTAATACATTTCTTTGTTATATTCAAAAATACAAAAAGATTTTAGTGAGTTTTAGCATAAAGTTTTGAAAAATCCAAAAAGATTTTCGACAAGTGATGTTGAAGAGCTAATTTTCAAAATTCCAAATGCTAAATAAGATGAACAAATGGTTTGGGTGAAAGTATTTGAAGATTGTCGAGATGAAATGAGAAAAGGTTTTGAAATAAAAATGTTATTCCTGCAAGTGGTAAATTAGATTTGAAAATCTTATTCACAAATTGTTATCAGAAAATTTATTTTTGGGTAGAGTTTTTGCAGGTTGAATGTGTTGGTGCATCCGTCTGTCGTCTACGTCTTCAGTCGGTTCTCAGTTCGTTGCGAAGATTGATCAAGCATGATGTCATGATGACATCATCAAAGTGATGTCATCAATGACATCATCACATAAGAGACAAAAGCCATTTATGGATTAAATGGTGATTTCGTTCATGCAGCAAGTTGTGATATCGCTCATTTGTCAATTCATGATTTCGCTTTTGAGTCCTAGTCTAATATCGCTTATATGTCATGATTAGGTATCGCTCATACGTACATGTCCGTATTAGCGAAATTAACACACATATAAATAGGGTGTAGGAGCGAAATCACAGTAATAGTTCAGGGTGTTGTCTTCCGGTGAGCCACGAAGTGCTGCCGAAGTGTCGACAGGTTGTAAACGTCTTCCAGATTAATAAACTCGACAGTTTATAGTGTATACGTGCTGAATTACATTGAAACACTTGTTTCCGCCTCTTGTTTCGGTGAAAAACTCTTCTACACGACTCGTTTAGGTCGGAATTCGATCCTACAATTGGTATCAGAGCCAGTGAAGAAGAGTTTTCTACAATTCAGCCGTAAAATCTGTTTCTACACCATTCTTTTTCGAAAATTAAAACTTTTTACGGTCAGAATCGGTTATAATTTTTACAGTGTGTTCGGAATTATCAACTAACAAAGCCTTAAAAGTTTCAAATTAAAATTCGATCAAAAACTTGTATTTTTTGTGGTTCCGCTCGAAAAGTTACGGTTGAAAAGTGATGTCAGCAACATTTCATGTTAATTCCGCTCATGTGAACATGTTAATTCCGCTCATGTGAACACTTTGATTCCGCTCATAAGTACATTGATTATTTCGCTCATATGTCATCGTGTTTCAGCTCAAATAGTGATTCAATAGATTGTGTGATACGTGTCTCTATCTGATCAAGTGTCATAATTTCATGTGTATTAAAATCGGTTTACATGAGATAATAATAAATTCAGTGTGTCAGTCTGTCACATGTGATTTCATAGTCCAAGAGTTTACATGTGATGATGGATATCTCATATTCTTGATAATCTCAATTTCAAAATAAAGTGTTGACAAAGTGCATATGATTAATAAATGACAGTCGGTTAGTGGGAATTGTAGGTCCAATTAAAACTTGATATAAATTGAAATTGTCGGCCATGATGGATTAAAAAAAAAACATTGTTTGTTGACGGAAGCATGTGATGTACATTTAAGGGCCATGTGATTGTTTATCTGACATTTAAAGTTGTTGAAAGTTGTCGAGTAGATGCATTTTACAGTCCAATAGTATAAATGATAATATTTTGTTTACAACAGTTCTCGTAAATCTCATTTAGTCGAAATCATATTGTATTGTTTGTTATAGTTTGTTGGACACTATACTAGGTCCATGTGATTCTTTGTGTTTAAAAATTGCTCGGCCCATATGATATAACAATCTCGGCCTAATACGTATAGTTTCATCATTTGTATAGTGTGATTTTGTGATATATTAGATTACATGTGCTAGTAGATCGAGTTCTGTGCAAATTTAGTTCAAATTGTTTAAATAGAATCAACAGGTCTTGTGGTTTGAGTCTTGGTTCCTGTCAGTTCTCGCAAAAGACAATTCAGTTCGTTTGTCAGTCAGGTTATTTTGTGTGGTCAAGTTGCGTATTAAAGTCATCGACTCACTTGAAAGTTTCGTACGGGTTGGAGTTCAAAAATTTCAAAGGGTCAGGTCAATCGAATTTAATCCAGGTCATTCAGTCCACACAGTTGGTCAACATTCAGTCCGCACAGAAAATCATCAGTTCGAGTACCAAATTTCTTTCGGTTAATTGATAAACGTTTAAACTAATTGTGTGTTGTTTGGTGTCGACAGGTAATTGTCAGTTGTTTCTAGAAGTGTTTTGCCGAAGTATATTCAATTTTCGAAGACATGGACGAAGAGTTTTACAATGCGTTTGCTACGCCAGTTGCTCCCGTTACTGCTGCAGAGAATTTATACAATGAAAATGAGACGGGAACTCATCAAAAGCCGCCAAAGCTCATGTACATTGAAGACTTCAAAGGATGGCAAAATCGATTTGAGAACTGGGTGCAAGCTTACAAATTTGATGCATGGTGTTCGTTGGAGAAAGACTATGAGAAACCGAAAAACGAACGTGGGCTTGTAAAGGATTTCAGTGACTTTACGGAAGCTGACAAATTGAAGTATACTAGTGAGAAAATGATGATCAGTATTCTTCAACAAGCAATCAAAGAAGATATATTTGTTTTGCTTCAACACGATAATACAGCTAAGTCAATTTGGGAAGCATTGATTCAGAAATTCAAAGGAAGCGCGGATATGATTAAAAACAGAAAGGCGTTGCTGAAGAAATCATTCGATATGTTTGTAGCTTTTGATTACGAATCAACGAAACAGACAATTGACAGATATTGTCATCTTGTCTTGGAAATGGGGAGATTGGATATAAAGAAGGATGATGAGGAATGGGTGGATAAACTTGCTGAGGCATTACCACAACAGAAATGGGGAACTTATTTGTTGATTATCAAACACATGAGAAAATCTGAGAATATGAGTCTAGCAAAGTTTATTCAAAAGATTGAAGAGCATGAGTTGGATATTCAGAAAACGGCTATCATGACGAATCCGAACGCCAAACAAGATATCAGTTTGTATTACCGAGGGAACAAGTTTGAGGCTACTCCCAGCCCGAGCCCAAAGATCCAAACTGGTTTCAGTGCTGACAGTTCATCTGTAACAAAGGGTAGTAGTGTGACACAATGTGGTGGATCTTCACCTTCGTTCTCAAGTTTTGATCCAAACAGCACAACATCAAGTTCTCAACGACAAAACTCAACAAATCTTCAGTGCAATGTTACTTTAAACATTCAAAATGGTCAGAATTTGTCTCCGGAAGTTGCCAAGCAACACATGGCATCACTGGTTACTATGTTAGAATCTTACGAAAGTTTGATCGGTGGGAAGATTGGGAATCCGATGCTTACCAAAGAAGATTACGACCAAATTGATGCTGAAGAACTTGAAGTAATGGATATCAAATGGTGCTTAGCAAGTGCTTGGAGGAGAGCTAAGAAGTTTCAAGAGATTACTGGTAGGGATGAATTTCGAGGAATGGCTACCTCTCCATTGGGATTTGATAAATCAAAGGTTACCTGTTTCCGTTGTAAAGGAAAAGGTCATTTTAAACGAGAGTGCAAAAGTAAAGAAACTACCGGGAATCAAGATAGAAACAATTATTATCAGAAATCAATTTTCCATCAGACTACTCAACAACCTCAAATTGTACATGCTCATGCTACTGATGATGGAAAGAAGAAAGCTTTACTTATCCATCAAGATGATGAATTTGTTGCTGAAGGATTTAGTTGGGATAAATACATACCTGGTTCAGCTTGTGTTGCAAGAATACTAGGTGAAGAGGCTAGTGAGAAAAGAATTCCGATATTTCCTGATCTTGGAAGCGATGTGGATACCGATGATGAGGAAAAACATCTCAACAGAGCTAGAAAAGGCATTGATCCTACTAGTTTTAATTTGTTTTTTGCAGATAAAATGGAGATGCTGTATCAAAAGAAGATGGCAAGATTGAGGAAAGAGTTGGAAGCAACAAGAATGCGAGCTAATGAAAAAGCAAAGACAGAAGCTGGAAAAGCGAATGTTGAACCAGCAACTGAGAAAGTAGTTGAGAAAGTTGTTGAAGTGGAGAAAGTTGTGGAGAAACTCGTTGAAATTGAAAAAATAGTCGAAGTTTAAAAAATTGTGGAAGTAGAAAAACTTGTTGAAGTTGAAAAAGTTGTTGAAGTAGAGAAAATTGTCGAAGTAGAGAAGATCATCGAGGTTGAAAAGATAGTTGAAAAATTGGTTGAAGTTGAAAAACCATGTTCGAAGTGTTCAGAATCTTGCAAAGTTTGTGAGGAGAAAGATATGAAGATTGCTGATTTAGAGAAGATTAAAGAAGATTTATTGTCCGATGTGAAGTATGTAAAGGAGTCGTACGATGTGCTGAACAGGACAGTTGATAGTCTGAAAAAGACGAATACAGAAACCGAAAAAGCAATGGATAAAATGAGTGCAACATTAATGACAAAGCAGAAAGTCATTAATGAGTATATTGAAGATTGTGCTAAACTGAAGAAGGAAGTGGAACTTGAGAAGATTGAGAGTGAAAGGATTAAACGATTACTGTTGAGTTATACTACATGTGATTATCTGATTGATCGTGTTTATCCTACTGTTGCAGGTCTGGAAGCTTTCATGGATAAAAAGACTGAAGATACTGATACTGGTAAGAAACCAAGTGTTAAGTATAACAGATGTCCGCCCCCGATCCATGAAACTTATTCTCCAAGGAATCCTAATGAGGAGCGTCTAAAAAAGGCTATCAACATCAAGTTAAAGTCTGAAATCATTGATGAATTACCAGACAATATTGATGTTACATTCACAACGTCTGACACTGATCATGAGTCTGAGTTAGTAAAGAAAGTTGTCGATCAGGTGTTAGATACGGATGAAGAGTCAAAGTCGGAGTCTAAGTCAGATAGTTCGAGTTCGTCTGAGAAGAGTCCGAGTTCACCGGTTAACAGGGTTTACAATAGAGAATTCCTGTTATCAAAATCTAATTTGAATGATGGATTAATCAAAGTGGCATATACTTTGTTTGATTCAGACAAATTATATTCTGATGAGGAATTTCCAATAAGAAGTGTTAAAACTGAAATGATCAAACAGGTTTTCAAATTGACAGAAATTAATATTTCTGAAATAAAAGATTTAAATCTTGCTGAAAAACCTAAAAAGTACACTTCAAGAGTTCAACAGAGATTGAACAAGAAAAAGGGTTACGGTTCTGGTTATGGTTATCGAAAGAATCCAAACCATTATAGTAATCTCAAAAAGAAAGGTCTTGGCTTCAATTCATCAGAAAATTATAAAAATCAGAAAATTTATAAACCAAACACAAAATTTATTTCAGGAGGAAGTTGTGAAGATGAGCAGAAGAAACCATTCTAGAAACAGTCGAATCAAGAGTTTCTTGCTAAAGTGAAGAATAATGTGAGAAGGTTTGCTGAAAGAGTTGACAGAAGAACCTGTTTCAAATGCCAGGAAGTTGGACACATAGCTTGGAATTGTCCCAAGACCAACTACCAAAAACAGGGAGTTTCTTCTAAATCTGTTTTGAGAAAGACTTGTGTTGATAACAAAGAACAACCTGTAAAAATTGTTAAAAAATTTGAAAATTCTACTTCTGAGGAAGGAGAAAGTTCAAAAAGTTTTTACAAAAGAATAGGTGATTTGAGTAAACAAAAGTGGGTAGTTAAATCTGCGGGTAATTCTGACAATGAATCTGATTCCATAAAATCAGAGGAGTCATCTGTTGAGAAAAAGGTAGTTAATTCCGTTCCTGAGTTGAACGATGAGAATTTTCCTCCATTGTCAAAGGAAAATTGGAAGTCTAAAGTTGGGAAGGTTGAGATCTCAAATCAATTCTTTGCTGATAAGGGAGAATTTGATGTTGAGAAGGCTTTTAATGGCAAAGTTAAACATATTTTTGGTAAGATGGTTGACAGGAAAGTGAAGGATGCTAAAGAATTTTACAAGTCAAAATGTTGGTGGGACAGATGTTTGCCACCAAAATCACCCAAGGCTGGTCAGGCTTGGGTGACAGCTTTTTCACCATAAATTCCTGACTTGCCGGAGCTCCCAGGTTGGTAAGAGTGGAGCAGGAATCGGCATCTTTCTTAGCAAATGATCTTACAAGTGGTACAGTTGGTAAAGTACAGGTGGTATATTTAAATTGTTATATTTTGATTTACAAGTGGTCATGGTTGGTGAGTGAACCTGTATGTGGTTGAAGGTTTTCACTGACAAGTGGTTAATCAAGGTCATTAAGTTGAACTTGATTGGACCATACTTACAAATGGTATTTGATGAACAAAGTGATAAACCCCTAATTTTACAAGTGTTAAAATCAAGCAAACTTATTTTCCGGAAAAACCATTTGATTAAAACAAACTTAAGTGTTTTGAAATCACAATGGGAAAATAGTTTGTTGTGAGGGGGAGTTCTGATTGTTTATGCCAAGTGGATGAAGAATTAAAGTGATTTAATATCGGTTGTCTCTTTATTGTATAGTTTGTTTTCAAATTTCCTAAAATGTGTTTGCATTTTAGGGGGAGTAAAAATTTGAAAAAGCCAAAAACATGATAAAATGAAAAATGAGTTTTTTTGTATAAAAGAGGAAATGATAGTACATCAGTGGACGATCACGGCATGCTAAAGAATTGGAAAGTTAAAGAGTGATAAACGGTCTCACTGATGATGTGTCAGTAGGTTTTTGCACATTTAGTAGATTGTGACGAGATATAAACCTAAATTCAAACTTGCTTGTTCTGTGGGTTAACGCAAACTTGGATATATAGGTAACCCCTGAAATCTTGTTTGAAAGGTCCCTTATTCTGAGATACTAGGTCTTTATGCTCAGTGATATCTGGGGTATTATTCCGGGACTTCTGCTGAAAGAAATTTCTGACCTAGTCCCCGGATAATGCTTTCTGCAAATGCTTGAAACATAGCATCGCCCTCAGCAAGCTGATGAAACAATAAAATTGATAGTCGCTGCTGTTGTAATTCAAAAGATCCTCTAAAGGGGACCCACCAAAAGTCGAAGCCGTCATCTCTCTGCGTATCGAAAGATCGACCTGAGCTCTCACGGCCCTCGCACTATAATTTATTCCCTTACAGATATCATCTGTGGTATACTCACCTGTAAGACTGAATATTGGGATCTGGATACGGGAGTATATTCAAGTAGTGGGACACACGAATAAGTTCAAGAGATTAAAACATTAATCTCGTATCTCGAAGCAGTTGAACTTTGTGTGAGAATTTAAGTGGACCAGTATACTGACAATCTAAGTGAATCGTTTAGAGCTTAAAATGAAATGAAGCTTAACGGTGTTGATGATTTGTCTCAAAAACTGATATGATCCTCTTACTCAAACTCACAAAAATATTGTATGTAAATATTTCTTTACTGCATTTTATTCTATTCAAAAATCCAAAAAGATTTTAGTGTGTTTTAGCATAAATTTTGAAAAAGTCAGAAAGATTTTCGACAACTGGTGTTGGAGAGCTGATTTTCAAAATTCCAAGTGCTAAACATGATGAACTATTGGTTTGGGAGAGTGTGTTTTTTGAAAATGAAAATGATATTCTTTAAAATGGTTCATTAAAGACTATATATGTTGAATCATTTTAAAATTTGCTCTACAAGTGGTCATCAGAAATTTTACTTTTGGGTAGAGAATGTGCAGGTATAGCCAGGTTCCGAAACCTGAGTCAGGTTACAATCTTGAACCTGAAGAAAGAGTGCCAGGTTCCGATACCTAAGGTTTGTGTGATTTCAACATGCCAGACTGCGATCCCAGCATATTGAAAGGGGGAGTCTGAAGATACTTAAAGGAAGGAGCATGTTGGTGAAGAGAAGAGAAGATAGAGTTTGAGGATACTTTCAACGTCAAATACTTCAAAGAGTTAGAGAGGACTGATAAAGACTAAAGATGCAAAGACTCGACACTGAAGACTCCGTCAACATCCGAGGGGGAGTTTGTTGGTGCATCCGTCTGTCGTCTATGTCTTCAGTCGGTTCTCAGTTCGTTGCGAAGATTGATCAAGCATGATGTCATGATGACATCATCAAAGTGATGTCATCAATGACATCATCACATAAGAGACAAAAGCCATTTATGGATTAAATGGTGATTTCGTTCATGCAGCAAGTTGTGATATCGCTCATTTGTCAATTCATGATTTCGCTTTTGAGTCCTAGTCTAATATCACTTATATGTCATGATTAGGTATCGCTCATACGTACATGTCCGTATTAGCGAAATTAACACACATATAAATAGGGTGTAGGAGCGAAATCACAGTAATAGTTCAGGGTGTTGTCTTCCGGTGAGCCACGAAGTGCTGCCGAAGTGTCGACAGGTTGTAAACGTCTTCCAGATTAATAAACTCGACAGTTTATAGTGTATACGTGCTGAATTACATTGAAACACTTGTTTCCGCCTCTTGTTTCGGTGAAAAACTCTTCTACACGACTCGTTTAGGTCGGAATTCGATCCTACAGAATGTGAATTCCAGACTACGATCCCAACTTAGTGAAAGGGGGAGTCTGAAGACATTGAGAGGGAGTCTGAAGATTGTAGAGACAGATTCAGATTCTGAAGATTACAAGAAAGAGTAAGAGATTGATTGAGGATTCTTGCAATGACAAATACTTCAGAGGAAGATCGAAGATCGATAAAGATTGTAGATTGACAATTGAAGACTCGACACTGAAGACTCCGTCAACATCCGAGGGGGAGTTTGTTGGTGCATCCGTCTGTCGTCTACGTCTTCAGTCGTGTCTCAGTTCGTTGCGAAGATATTCAGCATGATGTCATCATTTGCAAAGATGACATCATCAATATGAAGTAATCGATGACATCATCACAATTTAGAGTACATGAAACAAGAATTAGGAGATTGGTCGTTTGAAATGAAGTGATCGTTTGAATGACCCTTCCGTTTGAACTGGTCGTTTGAAAGGGTTACGTTTGAGGGTTCCGTTTGAAATAATCTTGTCACTTTCAAACGGAAGGGTCTTACTCTATAAATAGTGTTCAAACGGTTTCATTTGTAACGATTCAGAAATATAATACCGAGGTGCTGCCGGTATTTCCTCGTACTGTAAACGTTCTTTATCGAATATAAAAGAGGATTAAAGTGATTTTCTAGCTGTTTACACATTCGTTTCTTAGTTTCCGCCTCTGAAACGAATTAGAGCTCTTTCGAACGACTCATTTAGGTCGAGATCGATCCTACATAACTCAAAAGTAAACCGAACCAAATTACATACTTATATCCCACTCATCTCTCCTCTACATCGGTGTCCGTAATGTTTCACAAACACACTAGAACATCTTATATGAAAATGTATGACCTAATCTCACCAAATCCATGACTTTGTCATCTCATTTGTCGATCACTTAAAGCACGCACACACACTTGGCTTAAACTTTGTCATCTCATGTTTGAGTGAACTGATTTATATTCTTGCTTTTAACAATTCATTTGGATTTATAATGGTTATAAAAATATCCTAGCAATGTCTTTTAATAATTCTTAACTGCATAATTTGATATTATTGGTTATATTAGTACTGGTGTTTTCTGATCAGAAATTACACGTTTTGTCCTTTATTATAATACCATTTTTCAGGCGGTGTCATTTTCAACAAATTTTGACAGGTTTTGGCCTTTATAGGAAAAATCCATGCATGTTACTTCCTTTGGCCCTAATCCAGTTAGTTTTTCTTGTTAAATCTGATCATGTGGACCCCATATAACAGGGTTATGGTGTCCTCAACCACCATCCAGCAACATAATTACCATCCAGCACCGCAACTACCATCATCAACTGCATCTCAACCATCCACCACTCTCATCAGCCTTAAAATTAAAATGTAGAGAGAGAGATTGTGTGTGAGATAGAGAGATAAACCGAGAGTGAGACTAGAGAGAGAGAGACAGTCGGATGGAGAGAGAGATAAACCTGAGAAGGGGTGGGTTATGGTGGCCGATTTGGGGTTAGAGTTCCGATTTGGGGTTAGTTTTGGTTTGAAATAGGGGTTACGATTTCGATTGCGGTTTGAAATTGGGGGTAAGGTGGTTGTAGTGATGAACTGAAAGAAGGGGATGGCCAGAGAGAGAGAGAGAATAGACAATCGAGTGGGTTGTGAAGGTTGGAGAGAGAGAGAGTGGGTTATGTGGGTTGTGGTGGCCGGTGAAGGCTAAGGTGGGGTGGTTGGGGCGGAGAAGGCTGAGGTGGTAGTGGGTAGGGTGGCGATGAAGGCTAAGGTGTGGTGGGTGGGGGCGGTGAAGGTTGTGGTGGTAGGAGGTGGTGGCGTGGGAACGTTGGTTGAGTGCATTTACATGGATCCATATTTGTTTATTTTACAGGCGACGACTAGAAGTTGTAGGGATTTCTAAGGTCGTTCAATTCTCCGATTAAACTCCGGTGGAGGTGGTCGTGGGTTAGGGGTGGCTGGGGAGAGAGAGAGAGGTGAGAGGGGAGAGATAAGTAATATATGGATAGATATTTGTTATTTGTATATATTATAAATATAAATTTTTAAACTTTAATTTTTATTTAGTAATTTAAATATTTTAAGTAAATAATTTAATTTTTGATTTATTAATTTAGTCCTTTTAGGTGAAATGACAAAAATGCCCTTACACGATCAGATTTAACAAAAAAAATTGATTGCGTTAGTGCTAAATGACAAGAAATGCAACAACTTTTCCTATAAGCAGAACCTGTCAAAATTCGTTGAAAATGACAACGCTTGAAAAAGGGTATCAAGATAAAGAACCAAACTTGTATTTTTTTCAAAATCTAAATAATAATATAACCCTTTATGAATACAATTGCCTAATAATCCAATTATAAAATTATATATATATATATATATATATATATTATGTGATCATATCGGGCAAAAGTATTGTAAGCTAGAAAGCACTAGTAGATGTAGAGATGCACAAAATAATCAGTAAAATGAGTTAAAGTATTGTAAGCTAGAAAGCACCAGTTGAGGTGCACAAAATAACGGTAAAATAACTGAAACCGTTCATTAACTGAAATTGTAATTGGTTAATAACTGATTAGTGTTTTTTAGCCATAGGTTCGTAACCGGTTTGAGAATTTTTAAAAGAAACCGGTCTTAATTGATTTACCAGTTAACCAAAAAAATAAGAAAAAACCGGCCAAAGGAATAACCAAAAAAATGTGAAAAAAAAAACGGTTAAAGAAAAAATGAGATAAGCCTGCTTGTTCGATTAACCGAACCGACTAGAGAAAAAACCATTTTAACCGAACCAGCTAGAGAAGAAACCATTTTGTGCACCTTTGCACCTCTAGACACTAGGCTTCCGGCAATTTATTGGCATCCTCCCGGCCCATTGAGGGATGAAACACACCCTTTATAAATCTTAAAGTATATATTGATACAAATTCTTTTCTTTATCAAAAAACACATTAATTACTTCACTTAATTAATATAAAACTTTTATTATAATTTACTTTTTTTTCTTTTAGAGATATTTTGTTTTTGTCGATTTACTTAAGTTACCATTATTTATTTACGTTACGTAGTTCATCAATTTATAAATGAGTAAATTGTCAAAATCGTCCTTGAGGTTTAGGTATGTTTGTCAGTTTCATCCAAAATAACTTTTCTGTACCATATTGTCCTTCACTTTTGAGACTTTTTATCATTTTCATCCAAACATCTAATTTGCTTTGTTTTTTCTATCAGACATTTGGATGAAAAGGGCAAAAAATCCCAAAACTCAAGGACGATTTTGGCAAAAAAGTTAGACGTTTGGATGAAAATGGCAAAAATTCTAAAAAGTGAAGGGCAATATGGTCCAAAAAAGTTGTTTTGGATGAATCTGACAAAAATGCCCAAACCTCAGGGACGATTTTGGCAATTTGTATGATTAAATTAGATGGGAATCATTATTGTACAGAAGATCCAGTTGTACGAAGTGTAGAAGGTTTTCAAAGACAAGGGCATTATAGATTTGTAAATCCACTTTCAAACAGATATAACTTTTTCATATGATAATAACTTTAAGAAAAAAAATTACACCATATTAACGAGCATTTCAATATTTTTAATTTGAATAGATTATAATAGTGTATAAACTAGAACTCATGTAGGTAATTTTACCATTTCATATACACTAGGTTGTTGCAATAGGCCGTGCGTTGTGGTGGCAACTCCTTAGTTGTTTATAGTTGGCAGCACGTTATCTGATGTGTTAACCATATGAAAACCAATGTTTCAACGTATCCAATCTAACTGGGTGTAACATATATGAGCATTGTGGTTACATTGTACGATGATGACATTAGTTTGTGGTACCCGCACGCGACATTACACGTTGTATACTTTTTACACACGTTATGTGCGTAACATTAACATCATTAACATAAAAAAGAGTGTGTGTCGGTCATTGCGGGGTAAAGTCATAAAAATATTTTAGATAGGGATAAAAGAAAGTATAGTCATGTGTCATCAAGGAGAGGGTTAAAATTGTTAATCATCAAAAGCTAAAAGTGAATATGTAACTTGCTTAAAGACGAGACGAGACGAGAGAGTGAAGTTGTAAAAGTTTGGTGGTATTATTGTGAAAGTTTGGGGGAGTTTGGTTTATATGTTAAAAAATGTTTGAAGGTGTTTATGTCCTATGTCAAAAGTTAGGGGGGTGTCTTGGTCGGTGACACACCGTCTTCTTTTCCCTTCCCTGTTCCATTCCAGGTGAGTTTAGTAATTAGTATAGATGAGAAAAACACTTCTAATCTGCTGCAAATGTTCTTCACATCAGGTGCAATCGTTGCCCCCTATATTAATAAATTGTTACGCTCTATCGATTAACTTATAGGTTTTCAAATAAGAAGATTATATTGTCGATCACATTATATGGTTTAAATATGAAAAATATATAAACTCGGATTTGATGATTCTCCATAGTAACTAAAAGTTTATTTCGAACATGTCATGTGTTGTCTATCATAATACTTCATAATTCGTAGATGCTGCAATTTTTTGGTAATTTATTAAAAAAATATAATTATCATTATAAATTATAAATAACTTAAAGATATATTTGAAGTATGGGGCAGATTTGTGGGAAGGTGTAACATATTTAATCTAACAATAAATATTGGTAAACTTAAAGATATATTATTTAAAATAAGTATTTTAAGATATGCGTTACATTTTATTAGGGGGGTAGGGGTGCCCTTCACTCATCACTCACTCATCACTCACAACTTCCAATAGAGCTTTTTTACTTGATAGTGTTTGGGGGTCTTGCTATTGTTGTTGCAACAATGGAGCTCAGCAAGAACAACGGTCAACAAGCAACAACAACGTTCAAAATTTTCAAACATATAACGGATAAAGCCTTCAAATCAATTGGAGTTAAAATATCATATTGCTAGTCAAATAACACAAATTTTGTAAACCATCCCGAACAGATGTGTTAAGAGCTATAAACATGCATGACTTATTGTACTCTTAGAGTGACCTTGCATAGCTGATCCAGGAATCATCTAGTAAACTACCCAGAGCCACTTAAAAGGACCTTAGTTCTTAATTTCAATTTATATATAAAAAGATAGAATTTGTTAAGAGTAAATTACAAAAATCGTCTTTACGTTAACATCAGATTGCAAACTATATCCTTTATATTCAAAAAGTACAAAAATATAGTCGATGTTTACAAACCATTACACGTTACGTCCTTTAACTCTAACTCAGTTGATTTTCATAGTTAAATATGAACAAGTGGACTTCATATGATGGCAAATTAGCCTTTTTACCCCTATATTTAGATAAAACATTTTAACGCTACTTATTCAATTCTATCTCTTTCTTCCACCTCTCACACACACTCACCATCACTGGTACCACCACCAGCCACCCCACCATCATCAGATCTAACCACCACCGGTCCACCACCCACCACATCCACCTGCCGCCGTCAACCTCTCCCACTGCAACCGTCACACAACCACCACTGCACCCATCACACCACCAGATTTAACCATAAAAACCCATTATTCAAATTAAAAACCCAAATATGAAAACCCACCCTGAATTATTTGCTTCGGTTCTGAAAAACAAGTTTCAAATATGAAAAATCAAGTTGGTTATGAATATTTTGAAGAGTTGTCTTGGTTATGAATATTATTCAGATTTAACCGCCTTCTTTTCTCTTCCCTGTTCCATTCCAGGTGAGTTTAGTAATTAGTATAGATGAGAAAAACACTGCTGGAATGGAGGAGAGATTCAGTTGATTCATCCTTCTAATCTGCTGCAAATGATTAGGTGCATGCATGCGTGCGTTCGAACCACCACTTTTCCCCATAATCACGCTCCCAACTATACCTCTGTTCTAGTTCTAGTTGCTGTTTTAATTTCAATCGTTGCCCCCTTTGTGGGTTTGCTTTTGATCGTAAATTTCTGCTATTTCTTGTTCGTGTTTTTTTTTCCTTTTGTGATTGATTTATGAACTAGAGGTTTGTTTTTGCTTGTTTTGGAAGAGATTTTAGCTATTGAGTTTACATGCACACCAGGTGTTTGGTTTAATGCCTCAATGAAAGATGCCTCTTTTTTCATTCATGTGTATTCCCTAGCTTCTTTTGTATACTAGATCGACATTCATGTTGTAGTATCCAGTAGATCATTTTTCATGTCCAAATTGGGGATGAGTGCTAAATTAGGGTTCTTGAACCTAAAAGTCGAGGTTTTTGATTTAATTGATTCAAAGAAAAAAAAGTTTGTAAATAACAGGTTATATGGATGTTGATATATACCTAGACTCATATTTATATATGTATAAATTTCGCATACCCTTGAACGAGTGACCCACTGACCCGTTTCTTTTTCAGGAAAGTTTATGAGCTTTTATTAACTAATTATGTTATTTGTTCATAAAAGTAGAACTTTAGTTTGATGGCTGTGTGTAGATTTGTATGTTGCATCATACGTACCATGCATGCAGATTGCTTTTGGAAATGGTCAATCTGTTAATTGGACTATATCTATGTGATTCATTTGGATATTTTAGGCTGCTAATGTTCACTTTGAAAGTAATTTAAAAAGTAGGTATGTTCTGATTTTTTATTTTCTACATTAGTTAGTTGTTATTCATACAAACCCTATAGGTTCTTTTATATCCATATTTCATTTTATTAGATTAGATTACTTTTTGCTATTTGTTTTATTAATATACAACACCTTAATTATTTTTGTGTCCTAGGTTACCTTTCTAATACTGCTATCTTTTACATGACCACTCACTCTCTGTTCGATTAGGTTAAACTGAGAGTTGTGTGTGTGTATAGGGATACCGATGGGAGTAACGGTCAAGTCATCAGTCAACATCGGATTGAAAACAGGGTACTCTGTTTTGGTCACCGTAGCAGCCGGTTTCGTCGGAATCCACATCATCGCCGCCTTGAGATGCCGTGGTGACTACGTTTTAGGGTTAGACAATTTTAACAGTTATTACGATCCTACCCTCAAAAGGGCTCGTCAATATGTGTGGAAAAAAAGTGGGATTTTCATTGTGGAAGGGGACATAAAGGACACCGGTTTGCTGAACAAACTCTTTGAGGTAGTTCATTTTACTCATGTTATTTATTTAGCTGCTCAAGCTGGTGTTAGATATGCAATGAAGAAACCCAAAATCTTATACTCATAGTAATATTGCTGGTTTTATTATTAGCTGCTCAAGCTGGTGTTAGATATGCAATGAAGAAACCCAAAATCTTATACTCATAGTAATATTGCTGGTTTTATTATTGTTCTTGAAGTATGCAAAAATGCAAATCCACAGCCTGCAATTGTTTGGGTATCTTCTAGTTCTGTTTATGGGTTGAATACAGAAGTACCCTTTTCGGAAAAAGATTTCGGAAAAAGATCGAACTGATCCTATACGCTGCAACGAAGAAAGCGGCTGAAGAAATCGCTCATACGTATAATCATATTTATGGGTTGTCTTTGACGGGTTTGAGGTTCTTTACGGTTTATGAACCATGGGGTAGACCCGATATGGCTTATTTTTTCTTTAGTAAAGATATCTTGAAACGAAAATCGATTCCCATTGATGCAAAAAGCTGTAAGCTTGTTCTTGAATTCCTGTTTCTTTTGATATATTCGCATGATTGATTTATTACTCCTGCACTTTCCGAAAACAAATTATCTTATTTTCAACTATTGGTATATGATTATGCATCAAGTAAGGAGGAAAGAGGGATCTCACACGATGAACAAGTTTTTGTGGTCCACGGTGTCTTATTATGAGAACTTTGTGTTCTTGTTAACTCGCGCGAATGTAATTTATTGTATCAGTATTATTGTAGGATTCATGGCTAATAGAGCAAATTTTATTTGGTTGGATTTGTATCATTTTATGGTATTAAAAAATATAGAACACATAAAGTGTTGTGATGTTACTTGTTTAGTTTCTTGATTGAAGGTTGACTTGCTGTGTGTATGTGTTTTTTTCTTTTCTTTTTATTATAAATTTCTTGATATGAGCTTGGTTTTTGTGATCTCATGATACATTTTTACATTCAGCATGACTTTATGATTTCCTTTGTTTTGTTACCTCTTTACTAATCTTTCTTTTTATTGTAATTTGTCAACTGAAGTTGCTAGTATAGGGTTATCAAACAATCGTGTCGTAATAGTAGCTGTGCATTCTTGCCATCTAAATCGCAATCACCAGTTGTTACATAAATCTATTAACAACCTAGGGCAATAGTTGTGTAAACTTTACAGGTCATGTCTACTTTATTTATCCATTATTTATAAGATATTGCAACTGCATGAATACCTTCCGAGTTACCATCAAGAGAATTAGATCTTTCTAGGATACAATGTTGTTGGGAGATTAAATTTGTGTGCATCGCAATCAAGCTAAAACTTAACTAATACCCTACGTTCACTGTGAGTTAGTTTGCAGCGGTGTATTAGTCAATCAATGTGTCAGGTATCACTGTTTCATCGTCAACTGATTCACAATATGCGCAAAACAATAAACAAGAGTAGAAGAACAATTGCTATAAGCACAAGGTATTAATCAAAATCGATTGTTTCAATACATCATGTAAAACTAATTATAAATTAAAATTGAATTTACAGATGGTTTTCTAGCTAACGCTCTAGCTATGAAGAGGGTGACATGCAAATTTTCTCTGAATTTGCACACATTAAACTATGGGGTCAAGTGATAATAATATCAATGCAGACTCGTGTATCTATATTCTTGTTGAGACGTACGGAATTGACAAGCGACAATTATCTATAACATCCTCTCAACAGATTGTCTTTGTCAAATGATAGGCTAACACGTGGCATCTCTTCATTAGCGAGACTTCATCAATCTTCACTAGAGGTAACTCGCTTCAGTGGTAAGTTCCATAATCCTCATTAGTGGTAACTTGTCATCAGAGGTAATCTCCATTAATTCTTCAACAATTATAAGTTCCAATCAAAGTTACATAACTTAGCCCAAGGGTTCCTTGAAATTAACAGCCTAAAAAACAACGAATAAATATCTAGTTAAAAAAATCCATTACTTATCCTCATATAACTTCAAACGTAATGAAAGTTATGCCCTTTTTACCTTGAATCATTTTCCAGTCCACTTCTCTGTGTCTAGTTGCAACAAATACGATTATGCCCTTTTTAGCATGAATCATTTTCCAGTCCACTTCTGTGTGTCTAGTTGCACCAAATACGAGTCTGCAGTCTGCTAGATCATGGATTAGCTCCGTATCCCTATCAGTTAATAATAATAATAATTATTATTTTTATATAAATTTAGACAAAAAGTTCTTTGGATTGATCCAATCCGATCCATTTTGAACGACTCCAACAACTACTAGTAACCATGTTGATTAGTCAAAGGCTTGGTTAAGTTAAAAAAAAATGAGAAATTGCTAAATATTTGAGTTGCATACCACTGAGATGCAGGATAGAGTCGTGAGAGTTTTGTTCCAAGTTACATGAAGCTACTTATCATTTTTAGGCTTTCTTCACTCGCACTGTTTGCAAAATCTTTAACACCTGTGACTTAATTTGTTTCTCATGTTTGTTGCTTCTTTGATTTCTTATTCAACCTTATCTTGAATCTCAGGATGTTTGCAGAGCATGTAAATGAACCAAATTATGGCAATAGATGTAGCCAGCCTCCTTTCCACCAATTATGAAGTATTTTGGATGTGTGTTGTTGATTTGCAGAAACCTTGATAGAATATCTTCTTTCTTCAACTGCAATTAAAAAACTTAAGGGTCAAACAATACACTTTGATATTAATGGCCAAACCCATTGCTTTTCAAATTTAAGAATGTTACAAAAACAACTTTTTCCATTGAAGATGATGTGGACCCTGTTGCATTTCTGTACCAGCTAAAAAAAACTATTCTCAAAACATCATAGTAATCAATTTTAATTTGTTTGACCTCAAGAGTCAAACTGTACTTCATTTAATGGTTGATGTGGTTATGTCTGGTGGGTTGGACTGAAAAATTTAACTACATGGATAACGAGTCAAATGGGCAGATCCACCGTGGACTGGAAGGTAGGGCATATCCAGGGCCCATGATTTTTAGGGAGCATATTTATATAGCAATACTATCAATATTATGGAAAAAATATACTAAATATATTGTTTAGGTAAAGGATCATATACAACACATAAGATTTGTACGAAGTGTACGCGGCCAAGGGAGGAGGACAAGTGTCCTTGCCTTAAAGGATAGTTTAGTCATTTCTAAACAACCCCCCCCCCTCCCAAATTGATTTTCAAACAGATATATCTCTTTTATACGCTAATAATTTTTTTTAAAAAAATTACACCGTATTAACGAGCATTTCATTCTCTTTAATTCGAGCACCCCGTTGCTATAGTTTCCTTAAAAAAATTACAGGATTTTGAATACCCGTTAGTTCATTACGTGATTTTGAATACCCAGCACATGACTACCTGATTTTGAATACTTATTACGTGATTACACATTCAGTATAAATCCACTACGTGATTACACGTTCAATATGATTAAAAAAAATATTAACGTATGAAAAAGTTATAGCCGTTTGAAAATCAAGGGGGAAGGAGTTCAAGTGGGAAAGGACCAGAATACCCTTTTGCTATTTGTTTCTTCAATTGTTTGAATCTCATATTTACGAAAAATGCCACTGGATTACTTTGAGCCATTGATCTTTTAAGATTAATGGCTTAAATACTCACGTATGCTTCGTACAAGACTCGTCTTGTATGGAAGCCAACCTCTATTTATTTTATATTCAATTCAATTATATACAACAAATAAGCTATGGTCTCAACCAAATAATATGTGTGTGTAATATAATTCTGTGATATTTTGATGGGCTCAACCAAATAATGTGTGTGTAATATAATTATGTGATCTTTTAGGCAAAAAAAATATATATTAGGTGGGGGAACCTTATTTACATTTTATCCCAAAACTTACAAAAGAATAGGAACAACAATACAAGTGGTTCTAAAGTTATTAAAACATAATCAAAACACATGTTACTTTTTAAACACTCCTTTAGAAAAAGTTTAGACGACTATTCTAAATAGTATATTTTCTGTAATCATAGATAAAACATTAATTGGCCATAAGGTCAAAAGAAAATTAAAATGTTTGTACCACAGTCCAAAGTCCAACACTCCAACCCGCCTCAGTTCAACCCTACTAAAAAGTCAACAATATTAATAACCCGAACCTGTTTTGACTCGTTATCCAACACACCCATAATTTTTAGAGGAAAAAGTACAAGCTTACCAGAAATGATCTTGTCCATCATCAAGCATTTTGACCCTTTCCTTTAACTTAGCCTCTGGTCCGATATTTGACAATTTCTTAAGACCTTCACTTTGAATATTGAATCCAACTGATTTTCATGAATAAATCCTGTGTTATATCATGAATACTAATAATCAAAACCAGTTTGTTATATTATGGGGTAGTCAAATGCTGTTGACTTAAAAGGAACTTACACTTATGTCATCGACACTTTGTCTGTTATTAGCTGATTCAGTAATTATATGCGCGAGTTTTACTGCACTTTACTCATGATACTTCCCCTGAAAATTTACTCATGATACGATCCTGCAAAAGTTTAGTTGTAATATATAAGTTATTCACAGACTTCATATCAAGTATTAATACAATTAATCAAATTAGCTATGTTCTCTTTATCATAACTCCGCAGTAAACAAAATGCCTAAATTAATCAAACCAAATGCAGATCTAAACCCTAATTTGTATCTTCAACTTGTGAATCAGATTCAACTTTGTAATCGAGACTCGAAGTAACTTCAATCAAATATCATTATCTATTACTATAACACTTCAATAATTCCACAAACCACACCAAAACCCTAACTAAAGTCAACTCACATCCATCGGATAAACTAGCAACCAAAAAACAAAATTAACCGTACAATCACACAAATCAACTGATTAACAGCTCAAAATTGCACCTTATCAACCTACAAAAGCAAGATCAATAAAACTCACAAACAAAACAATAACAATAATAATAATAATAATTCATTGACAAGTTTAACTCACGAAAGTTAAAATTAGTACACATTGTGAAATCAGTTCCAACGTATGATTTCAACATATAAATTAATGTGATCATTAAAATTCAATTTTAGGTTTTGAGCAACAAATCCTATTCCAACAACAAAAAAAAAAAAAACAGGCACATGTATGAGAATACCAGTTTATCATATGGAAATCAGAGGGTATGAATTAATAAACAAGTACCTGCCGATAGGATCATGTAGATGCAGGGGATGTCCGTCGGCTGTGATGGGTTTAGAAATCCGATAGGATGTGAAGATGGTGGTACGATGTCGTTTTCCCCCAGTGATTGGGTATTCGCGGCAGGGAATCTCTTCTCGGTGACTACAGAGAAACAAGAAGAAGGTAAGGGTTATTTATTTAAACCAAACGACTAGCAATAATTTCCACGTAACAAACAATTGCTATTTAATTAACAACTACCTTTCTTTCAATTAGTAGTATATGTGGGGGATATGAGAGATTCGGGGCCAGTAGTGGGAGCCTCTTCCTTCACACCTTTCTTTCAATTTTGGGCATTCAATGATTCTTAGACTCAAAAGTGAAGGTAACAGCGTCTCTGGTAGATCGTTCACCTTTGGGCAGCTGTAAATGGTGAGATGTTGAAGAGATGTGAGGTGTTGGAGTCCGGTTGAAAGTGATTCCAGATTATCAAGATTGTATATTTCCAGAGATGTAAGAGAAGAAGGGAAAAGGTGGGACAATTGACTGAAATTCCTCACATCAGGTTCATTAATTAATCTTAGGTCAACAAGGGAAGGTGGGAAATTCTGATAGCCCCATTCTGAGATGGGCTTTTTCAACCCCCCTATAAAAAGATAACACAAATTGGGAGGCCAAAGCCCACGAGGAAAGGAAGCATCAATCATTGGACAATCTGTGATACACATACGTTTTAACATGGTGAGATTGGATAGCTGAAGGTCAGGAAATGACTCCAGATTTTCACAATTCCATATGCCCCAACTGATTAGATTTGGTAGCTGCAGGTCACCAAATGCCTTCATGTTTTTGCAACTACTAATATTCAAATGTGTGAGATTTGGCAGATGGAGGTTAGGAAATGTCTCTATGCTTTCACAACCAGCTATTTCCAAGCTGGTCAGTTTTGATAGCTCAAGGTCAGAAAATGACCCTATGCTTTTACAACCATCTATATACAACGAGGTGAGATTTGATAGCTGATGAAGATCAGAAAATAACTCCATGTTTTCACAGCCAATTATTCTCAAAGAGGTGAGGTGAGTGGAGTTACTCAATTGATTTATTGATTTTAGATTTTCACAACCCCCTATATATATAGTAAGTGACTTGAGATTCTGCCCTCCTCCACCTGTTGTTGTTGCACTTGGTAAGGAGACATGTCTAACTGAACTACACCTATAGATATATAATCTCTCAATGCTATTTGGACAACACACACGCTCCATACTTTTACAGAACTTTATATCCAGCATCCTAAGAGATGATAGGAGGTTGCTCCCAATGTTATCCTCATCCTCCTCTTTCTCTCCTAAACTCACCAAATTTTTACCTTTCCTTACATCCAGTTCCTTTAAATTTACAAGAACTTTACTTGCCTCTGTATTTGATTTCCACATGTATCTTATTTCATTACAATGCTGTATGCTTAGTTCTTCAACAGCCCCAAGATACTCTATAACACCTCTCCACACCTCATCCGTAAGCCCTAAAATTGATTCTATTTCCAATTTAGTGTTTGATGAAGCTGATTGTGCCAGACTTCTCAGCACACTTTCGCAACATCCAGCTATTATTAAAACTCTTAGTGAAGGTAATGCTTCAATTGAGACATCACTCAAATTGGGACATTTGATTATTTGAAGCTCTCGAAGGCATGGAAACAATACCTCACTATTGGTTGACCATATCTTCCAACTAGACATATCTTCAAACCTTAGAATTTCAAGTGAAGGGAAGGTAACATCAGTAGTCCTACTTAACTCCAAACTGATGTCTTTAACATCATCCATTCCTTGAATCAACAACTCCTTAAGTGAAGGTAACCGCCCAAGCGGCGGTAGAGATGTACATTTTCTACAACCATGTAGCGACACCTGAACCAATTGATGAAAAGACGGATCCCCAACCCAATCTGGAAACTCTATTCCCTTATAATACTTAACCTCAAGCATCTTCAACGTATCAGTATGGGGCTTTAACTCATTGAGAATCTCCTTCTCAAGTGTTTCCCTTCCTGAAACATCATCCCATTTCAACTCTAACTTATTAATCCCTTTTAAAGATAAGTTCGCCTCTCGTGCATGCATTGAGCTTTGTACTTTGTTCAACCCCTCTATGGAAATTTCCCCATGGAGATCCTTTAATCCCTTAAGCTCAGCAATTGCAAAGCCATTGTTTTCAGCAATGATGATCCTAGTGAGAGTCTGCAGGCTTTTCAACTCACCAATCCCCAAGGGCAACTTTTCCAGACATGGAGTATCTCTCATGTCAAAATGCCTCAACTTTTTTAGCTTTAAAAAGCTTTTAGGCAACTTGGTCAAACTCTCACATCCAAAAACTATCAATGTTTCTAAATTATAAAGATTACCAACATTGTCCGGCAACTCTTTGATATCAGTTTTAGATAGATTAAGATACCTCAGGTGCTTCAAACTACCAATGGAATTCGGTACCTCACTTATACTAAAATGACTCAAACTAAGAACCCTTAATAACGGTAACTCAGGAAGTAAGTCAACCAAAATCTTGCTGGATAAGTAAAAGTCGTCCCAACTTTGCTCCACCCCAACATATACCGCTAACAATGTTCTCAAACCTTTAGCTCTCTTGAAGGCCTCAAACTTGTGGTAAGCTACATATTCATCACGAATAAATGACATGTGGCGGTACTTTGCTAAATCTTCCGTCGCCATCCGATTGTCATCCCTTGAAAAGAACTCTCCGGCAACAAATGTGGCCAAATCATTCATCAGGTCATGCATCACAAATAACGGTTCCTCATTTGGTGATTGTTGAAAAAATGACCTTGATAACAACTCTTCAAAATATTCATAACCAAGGCGTTCTGGTGACTTGGCTGCATTTGATTTGTACAAAAACCCTTCGGCCAGCCACAACAGGACTAACTCTTTTTTGTCAAACAAAAAGTCCTTAGGAAACAAGGAGCAATATGCAAACAACCGCTTCAAATTTGCAGAAAGTTCATGGTAGCTTAACATAAGGGCAGGAAAAATCACCTTCCAATCTGCAGAAAGATCACCAACACTTTTTGAATCCCATATCTTACTATTCAACACCTCATCCCATTTTTCTTCATCTGTTTTAGCTCTCAGCAGCCTTCCAATTGCCTTTAAAGCCAAAGGCAAACGACCACACTTTTCCACAATACGCTCACCCTTTGGTCCGAGTGTTGGGTGTGAATCAAAGTTGTCTACACCCAATGCATGTAAAGCAAATAAAGACAAAGCATCTTCAGATGACAAAGTCTTAAGATGGTCTAGATTATCAAAACCTAGCATCTTAAGCAATTGCTCCTTGCGAGATGTCATGATTACCTTACTTCCACGAGCTCCTGAATGAAAAGGGAGCACTAGGGTTTCCCAATCGTCATAGTTTTCATGCCACACATCATCTAGTACTAGTAGAAATCGTCTGTCCTTAAGTTTCTCTTTAAGAGCCACTTGAAGCTGATTTAGATCAGCAAATTCCTTGTTTTCGTTGGACACAGCTTGAAAGATGGTTTTGGTTATCTTAGAGATATCAAAATCATCAGAGACACAAACCCATGCGTGGAGTTCAAACCGACCCTTCACTTGTGTATCATTGTACAAAAATCTAGCTAGAGTGGTCTTACCAACCCCACCCATACCGACTATGGGTAAGACGCTGAAGTTTTCCTTACATGGCTCATCCTGCAACAGCTTGTTGAGCAATTTTTCTTTCTCCTTTTCTCGTCCAATGACATCAGATTCTAGCAAGGAGGTTTCGTTTCCTCTATTGTTATTTTTTGGCTTTTCATCTTTCACAATCAAACCTAGCTCAGCTTTTGCCTTATATAGTTGTTGCAACTGGGTGGTAATACTATCTAACTTGGGAGTCAACCTATGACTTAATGAGAAGTTTGTGCAGCAAGTTGGGATGAGCTTTCTTACCATGCTGGTGCTTGCTTCTGATTCTGGGGTCAGCTCACGATGCATAGCTTCAGTAGCCACATCGTCGAGCACGTCATCTATATCGTAAGCCAGATGTTGGAGACTATTGAGCCATAGTCTGACAGATTCATCAGTAATTTCCTTGTGAGAGGCATCATTAAGCAGAGCTTGGATCTGGGACAACGTGCTCCCCAATTGCTTGAGCTCTGAGTGGATATTCTGAGAGCGAGCATATTTCTTGAAGGCTTCATCGGCTAGCTTCTCAAAAATAACTTTGACGAGGGCAGCAGCAGCAGCTTCAGCCATTGTTAAGTAACGGTGAAGTTGTAAACTGGAAATTGGAATGAGTGTAGTTTTTGGTTTGTATGGTATGAGTGTATGTAGGTAAATAAGATGAGTGGAGTGAAGATGGGAGTGGTCTGATTGGAGACAAGATATGAGTGGAGATAAGAAAGAACATTCTTTTTAGTCATTCAACCAATTATGTTAATATTCCTTTTCATAATAGAGTAATTGATTATTATTATTATTCATATGAACGCGTATCACTTTATAGTTTATATTAAGTTGTCGACACTAATTGCTTTTAATTGTTTTGCTTTTAGTAAAGAAGGATGCTTTTGCATAGTGGGCAATTATTTTAAGTTCTATGATGTACAGTTGCCGACATTCATTTTTACTAATTACTACTTGTGTTGCTGTTATAAATCAGTTTACTATCTATTCTTTTACTCTCAACTGTTTTTGTATCTCTTCATGACATTAATAGGCAGCAGAAAGAAAAATGGGTTACTTTACCTGTCAAAATCCTTTACTCAAATGCTTGTATGGAGTTGATAGTTGTCAGACAATACAGGTTGTTACATAAATTAAAGATCGCCTGCAGATTTCTATGAGCCTTCGCAATGCATTGTCGATACAATTATCAGCAGCATCATCACAAGGGGCGAAGCTTAATGGGGGGGGGGGGGGGGACGTCCGCCCCCCGGGATTTTTCGCTCAGTAGTGTTATATATGTAGTTTTCGTATAGAAATTTGTGGGTATATACGTTTTCACCCCCCCGGTTCTATAGAAATTTTTGGGTATTCTATAGAAATTTTTGGGTATATATGTTTTCACCCCCCCGGCCAAAAAATCCAAGCTGCGCCACTGATCATCACATTAATGTCATGACAGAGAGAGGCAACAGGGATCGTCGTTGGATGATGTGACATCCATCACCGGAGAGACTCGTGGTTTTGAGGGTGTAACGGACTTGAATTCAAGCTGCAATGAAGATATATGATTTGAGAAAAAATGAGCAAAAAGTTGTGTTATATAACCTGTTTATGGTTGTTAGTTATTTTTTTCTTAATTGACTGTTTTTTTTTAATCCAAAACCCAGAGCCCTTAGTTTCAAGTCAGAGATTAATTTGACGTTTACTTGATCATTGTTACTAGAAAACAAAATAATACGTTTTTAAATGTTTATTAATCAAAATAAATAGATTTGATTGGCATATAATTGAGAAGTTGTTGTAATAAAACTGATTTATTATAATAAGTTTTTACAAGAATCTCAGCAATTTTTAACGAGCAAATATGAGAGTTTGCAATTGAATTTTCTAAATATGGAACGCTACAACAAAAACAAAGGGCAAATATTAAACATGGTACATAAAAATTGCATTTCCTAATGATAGAAACCAAACACTTTCTATCACATTAATAAGATTAAAAGTTAGTTTTAGCAAAATATAAGTAACCCTTATCATCCATTGATAGTTACTCATTTGCAATATACTTATTTAACAATTCACGTTTGTTTTTATTTTTTTATTCCACAATCTAACTCGTCAATTTTGTTAATGTGGCATTCCACATCATCAACCACTTGGTAAGTGTGCATTTAGACTACATGGTATGGGGGTCGTCCCCCTACCGTCTTGGTCCGGCGCCGGGCCAAACACCGCCCCGCCCGCTGTCTTCGTCCTCTCCGTCACTTTTGAGACGATGGAGCCGCTCCACAAGAAGACAAAAACCAGCCTTCTCCCTCTCTCACACACCTATACATACAATATATACATATACATTTTAGGTCCATCCCCTCATTTCCATACCTCCATCCTCTTTGCCCCATCCTCACACCCAACC
This sequence comes from Helianthus tuberosus, assembly GCA_030545235.1. Lineage (NCBI taxonomy): Eukaryota > Viridiplantae > Streptophyta > Magnoliopsida > Asterales > Asteraceae > Helianthus > Helianthus tuberosus. The sequence goes on along the minus strand of CM060423.1, from coordinate 230,211,002 downwards.
TACGTGGCGGATCTTCCTCCAAGGGAGGACCATCACCATACCGCATATCCTAACAATCTACATCACCAACCATGCCGACATTTTTCTTTTAATTTTTTTCTTAAACCATGTGTAGTGGTTTGGGTGAATAAAGTCCCTGCCTTTGGGCGTTTTCCGCCATGTGGCAGTACAGTCAGCAAGGGCATTATTGGGCGTTTTTTTCTAAAATGGGTGTAAAGGCTTTAAGCCTAAAAGAAAAAAATCTTTTAATAGAATTAAAAGCTATTCAAGAAAAAATATCTCTCTTCGACGAAAGTCTAGACATAACTGTTAATTCAAAACAGGATTCCGAAAGGATACAATCTAAATCTATTCCTTTACAAACAGCTAAAGGTAAAGAAAAATCAAGTCCGTTGATTCCTGTTGCTTTGGAAAAAAGCAATTATAAAGTAAATGAAGAACTAAAATCTTCATCTAGCCCAGTAGCAAACGGCTCTGGTAAAGGCACATCAAATCCGTTGATGGCTGACAGTTTGCCAAAAACTGAACAGGACTCTCTTAGACCAAGTTACTCCCAAGTTACACAGATTCCAGAAAAGCATAATTCAAGATTTTATGTTATTTTCGATGGTGAACACAGAGGAATTTATGAAGACTGGTCTATAGTCAAAGGGTATGTTGAAAAAACTAACTACCCCTTCAAGAAATTTGGGTCATTATTTCAAGCCCAACAAGAAGCTACCCGATATTCAGAAAAATTCGGGAAAAGAGAAATACCTTTAAAGGTAACCATTTTTCCTGAGCCATTGAAGCCCAAGAAAAAAAGAAAGAATCATTGAATTCAATAACACTTTCTCAAAATCAACAATAAAAGAAGAGAAAGAAGAAGAAGATATTATATCTTTGGACGAATTCAGAAGAATTTGGTCTAAAACAAGAGCTCTTAGTCAAGATGATTTCGAGTTTGAGCATGTATACACAGAAGATAAGGCTACTAAAAGTCTTTTAGTCTTTTGTCCAGGCGCAAGTCCAGAACTTGTTTCACTAGCATTTTCTGCTGGTCTAATAAAGTTCATATACCCATCTCCAAATTTGCTTGAAATCAGCATGTTCCCAAAAGAAAGCTATTAAAAACTTTCGAAAGAAGATTGCTGCATCAAAAGACGCAAACATCTTCATAAAGTGTAACTCTACACTTCCAGATTGGTACCAAGGAGCTTCTTCTCAAAGTTACCATCATATAGAAATCGGGCTCGCGAAAGCAAGAACCGTCAACCCCTCAAAAGTTATGAATGAAGAGCAAGAAGATCTCGAAAATTGGGTCGAAATAAGGGTTAAAGGATTCTTAAAAATCCTAAATAATCTTCAAAATATTAAAGTAAAAAGCTTTAATAAAGTGAATTATTGCAGCAACCACTGCATCATCACAAGTTACAGTGGAACTCCACTACCAAAGCATGAGAAGGAAGCTTTAGAAAAAATGGAGCAACGCATTATCTTAAACAAAGTTGATGTGAGTCCTACTACCAAACAAAGACTCTGCAAAATAATGCAAAGAGCACAGAAAAGCCATCAGTGCATGAGCTATAAAGAATCTTCCACCGAAGAAAATTCTGACAAAAGTGGTCCCTTTATTAAAAACACCTACTTTTCAGATGAAGACACGCAAGAGCTGGACCCAACACATGGGTTTGTCGACCAAAAAACGTCATGCATGACGAACACTTAAGGCTATTTTAGTCCTTCTGTAAAATTCACTTCTGCTATATAAAGAAGTCGAATTCATTAGTTTAGATATCCCCTATCCTATCTCCTATCCCCTGCTCGAATCCTAATTCCTCTCAACAACTCTCAACCACCCTCACTTTTCTTTTCTTTCGTTGATCATTCGAATGATCACATTTTACTTTCTAGTTATGTGTGCTAGGATGGAGTAGAACCATAGTTACCTAATTCGCGGTTCGCTCCGGTACGGGTACGTGGTTCGGGTACGCGATTCGCTAGTGGTGACGTTTTCGGTATGGAGGGGGGTAGGTTCATTTCGGTACGAACCGGTACAGTGTACCATAGAGTTCGGTTCGGTGTACACAAATTAAAACATAAATTTCAAAATTCAAATTATCAAACATAAACATAAACATTGAAGGTTAAAGATAAAAATGGAAATTGAATAGGAGTAGAAATTGATGATGTAATTTGGTTAAATGTTATGTATATATATAGTGTTAATTTATACTTTTTATGTATATGTATAGATAAGTTTATAAGTTTAAGGACTAAAGTTTTAGTGTTTAAATATAAACTAGTAAAAATAGAGGGGTTAAATGTTGAAATAACTACTTTTATACTTTTTATGTAGAAACTACAAGTTTTAGTGTTTAAATATAAACTAGTAAAAATAGAGGGGTTAAATGTTGAAATAACTAAACTTATTTAAACCTAAAAAACCTAAAACACACCCATACGCAGCCGCTCTTCTTCTTCCCTCTTCTTTCTTCACTTTCTTCCTGGAAACATTGTTTAATTGACTCAGCATATTCCCGCCTAAAATTAGGCATGGATTGCTGTACCAAAACGATTTAAAAAGCAGCTAATGTGTTATTGGGCTGTTCAAAAAAAGACAGTAGCACTGGGAACGCCAACAGTCAGCAGATTCCCGCCTAAAACGATTTAGAACGGCGTACCAGTTCAATCGGGAACGCAGATGAACCAGAAACGGATCGCTGTACCAGTTCAATCGGGAACGCCAAACCAGTTCAATCGGGAACGCCGTACCACATCGTTCCGGTACGCTAGCGAATTGCGATTTGGTACACCGCGATCCAATACGTGGATCGTGGCATCATGAGCGATTTAGGTAACTATGAGTAGAACTCCTTTAAGGAGTTGATGTAAATATCAAGAAGTTCTCCTTCGGGAGAACAGTTATGAAATAAAAACTCCTTTGTAACCCCCTATCTTATTTTCTATCATAAAAGTTTTTATTCTGTAAAACCTGGAGTCCTGGAGCCCGTTGAAGTACCGCTTAGGCAGGAGGCCGTTAGGGAAATTAAGGGTTGGATTGGTCCCTTGCAGAAGAAATAGAAACTTTCAAGTGGTAGAAAATACAAGAAGAAAAAGGTATAGATTTTATTTCAAACTGTTAAATTACTTCAAGATTGATATTTTATATCTCTCCTTAAAATCATAAAACGAATTTTAATTCAACACAAAAAACTAAGATTTTGATTAAATCAAAAAATGATGTTTACAAACAAACATAAAAAGAAATCGATTAACAACTATCGAAACAAATGATTTTTCATTCTAAAAAATTTAGTCAAAATATGACTACAAAAAATAATGAATTTTGTAAATTTAAATGATTAATTCCACAATTAAACAATTTCAAAATTGTTTATGTTAGTCAACAATTGTCGACTAATAATTCGAAAAATTTATATTCGACGAATAATTCTTTTGAATTTTATATTCAAAATACTATGCATCTTTAGAATTTTATATTCAAAGTACTGTGCATCTTTTGAATTTTATATTCAAAGTACTGTGCATCTTCTTCATTTAATCGATCGATTAAATTACAAAAGAAAAGAAATGAGTCTTAACCAGACCACAAAAATTCTAAAGGACTTAATGAACCCTTTAGTTGAATTTGTCACAAATTCAGAAGTACCTCCGCAAGTTTTTTTCTAAAATAGGTGTAATGGGGATGTGAGCATTATATTAAAAAGGGGTGTTAAACAATTAAATAAAAAAAATCCAAAAAATGGTATTGGGCAAGCATAGGAAAGAATGCATGTGATTGACCAAACAATTGGATGTTTGGCGTGGTTTAAAAAACGCCGGGGGGCTTTTTTTGAAAAAAAAACACTAGAAAATGCTCGTGGGGGTGGGGGTGGGGGTGGGGCATGATTGGGCGTGTTTTGGGAAAAAAAAAAAAAGTGGGCAAAAACGCCCCAGTACGCATGGTCTTATGTGAAGTCGAGTCATAATCACTTTACATTTTTGTCACGTCTAGGTGAAAAGAAAAAATAAAATAATCAAAGCAATAGATGCAAATCCATTAATGTAAACAATATCCGCATAAAAAAACTTTGAAATCTTCCGTTTGTTGAAGACTTGCTTTGATTTCTACTAATTTAATTCAGGTTACCTCTCTCCATGTTCTTGGTCCTTTTGGTCAACATATTTTAACAATTCTTTTGTAAGGAGTATGTATATATAGTTAGGGTTGAGCATTTGGTACTAGGAAACGGTACCGTACCGTTAAGTTCAGTACCGTTATCCATTTTTCGATACCGGTACCGACATTTACCGGTAAATCAACCAAAATAGGTACCGTACCGGTACATTCAGTACCGGTGCCTATTTTCCCCTTTTTACCGTACCACACTCATCCCTATATATAGCTGTTAGCCACATAATGACTTGGTTAGTACTTTTTAATATTAAAAACTGAATGAAAATTAAAACAATGTATAGTTTATAGTCATTCAAGCACAATAAAACAATTTCTTTTAATCGGACTATGGGTGACACAACAATAAACAACTTTTCTTGTGTTAATCCAAGAAAATTAATCCAAGTATGCATATTGAAAGAGTCAAAACTCAAAAGTGTATTAAGTAAACAAGTACCATTAGTAGTCTCTTGTGTTAATTGATGCAGGGGATACGAGAGATGATGGGCCTGCAGACTATAGTGAGAGCCTCTTCCATTACACCTTTCTTCTGGATTTCATCATCCACGGGTTTCCATCCATACTTGGACTGTCTACGATAAAAATACATTTTAACAAGGTGAGATTCAATTGTGTTAATCAACGACACAATTGATTGAATTGAAAGAATAAGAACAAAATTAACAAATGATTTGATGTTTGACAATTGTTCCATACTTATACATAGTGAACCTGCGTGAAACAATCGACGCAGCGATTGAGACATACCGATTTACTTAAATGACACCCTAAACCCCTTGCATAATAAACTATACAATTTACACCTTGAACATACTTTACAATAATAACACTTATACCTATGCCTGGCAAAATGAGCGGGTCGGATTGGGTGTAGTGACGGGTCAAATCGGGTTCGGGTCAGAATGGTGCAGGTCAAAACGGGTCATGTTAAGGAAAGGGTCATTTGGGTTCAGGTCAGATTCGGTTCGGGTCAGCACGGGTCATTTGACAGATTGATGTCTGCACCCAGCAGTAATAGAATCTCTATTCCCTAAGGTAAAACCTTTGCTTTCTTAACTAAAACAGAAATTGAAATTGTAACAGATGTTGAACAGATATTTATTTTAATTGAAAAACTAAACTTCAGTTAAACTTAAAAGAAAACAGTTTTATTTTGGGAAAAAAAAAAAGCAAATAAACACAAATCAAATATTCAAACATACTAATTGAGAAAAGAACAACCAATGACCGTTTCTGTTTCGTCTGGTGAGGCAGTAACGATTCATAATTCATGCGGTTTCAATTCAATAATCGCTCCAGCTGATCTCTCGCATATGTCAACCCGTTTGGGTTCGTAACTGTCAGCCATTGAGTGATCATTTACACACTCACCGGTTACACCATCGATCCGTTATGTTACGACCTCCGCATAACATTGAAACACCGTCGTTCAATATGTTACAACCTTTATGGTGGCCGGCGTCGCTAGTTTACCGGAAGACAGAAACACCGTCGTTTGCTATGTCACCAACTTAATGGTGGTCGGCGTCGCTAGTTTACTGGAACACAGAGATAGTGCGTAAAGGAGACGAGAGTAGAGGAGAATCTGTAAGCTTCTAATATGGTGGTTTTGTGAGATTTTTCTAAGAACTAATTTTGTGTGAGAGTGACGATCTCAGATTTAGAGAGAAGAAAAAGAAAAGCTTTTGAGAAAAATTTCTAACTAGTTCCACCTGTTTCTTTTTTCTTCTGAATCCACTAACCCGTTCCACCCGTTTGTTTCTTTTTAATTCCAAACCCAATTTGACCCGTAAAATCTTTTTGTATTTTAGGGTGACCCAGCCAGACCCATTGATTACTAAAAAGAAACCCAAATCAGCCCATGGTGATTTTAAAAAAGACCCAAAACGACCCATTTTATGCATGTGGGTCAGAATTGCCCGCTCTACTAATACCCCTTTACTCGAACAATCTTGTATCCACAGCTGGGTGAACCAAGTCATATATTTCATCTTTGCACTTTTACCTCTCCTACTTTGACTATAATGGTCAAAACCAAAATTTTCCAAAATAAGAACTGATATGAATACATTAAAATTTTCTAAGAAAAACTTAATATATATGCATGTTAAAACACACCTTATTTAAGGCAAGCTCATTGAAGCTCCCGCAGAATGTGCAATTTTGCCACTAGCATCTTCTGTTAGTTGCTTCTTACCAGATTTTGCCCTTATTACATATCTACAAGAAAAAGGTAGGATTTTTAGCATTTTGCCCAACTGACCATACAAAACAGGCAGCAGGGCAGTTTATTCATACAACAAAGAATTTCAGGTAGAAGTGAAACTAATAGAGCTAAAACTGCGTATAAGAGCTTGTTGCCTTGATACCATATTATATTATCTTGTACACAAAATTTTGTCAATAACTGTGAAGGAGGGTAGTTTAAACCCATTTACTTATGAATGTCAAGACGGGTCAGTTTGGTTTGTTTTTCACCTTTTCTATCTCAAACTGATGAGACATATATATAGGGTCATATGGCTTTAAAGCTTACAATTTATTAGTGAAGCGGGTCTTATAATGAAGATTGTTGTTTACTGTAATGTGTTTTTTTACCATTTATTTCACAGTTTCTAAAAAAAGAAATATAAAAATGCTTTGTGATACCACCCCTAATTTGGATTTATTAGGTTGAAAACAGAGACATATACATATAAATTGAACAAATATAAACGGGTTAGTAGATACATGAACACGTATATACATATGAATTAGAAATTCATGTAAAAAAAGAAACAGGCATTCTACTTATAAGTTGGTGCGAATCCAAATAAAGAAACATAAAATGCTTTAATTAAGTTAGGTTAAAGCCATCTTACATTGAACCGATGAAAATCAGGGTTGAAGTGAAACTCTGGTGGAGAAGTGAATGGACACTGTAAATACACGTTCGTCTCTCTCGGTGGTATGAATAATAGTCACATAGGCTGTTATTGCTGATTAAGTTAATTGGGCCCAGTCCACCTTCTTAAACAAGCCCAACTTAATATTACTTGTACCATTTATAAAATGTCATTTGATATCTTAAACTAGCCCAACTTAATATTACTTATAACATTCATAAACGGTAATTTGATAATAGAGTTATTAAAATAAAAATAAAGTAAGGGATAATTAAGTTGGGTTAATCCGCTTCTTTAAAAAAAAAAAACTTACATACAAACTTTTTATTTTATAAAATATAAGAATTTCGTAATAGAGTGAAATTAATAGGAAAGTTGTTACTATAAGGCTAAATGAAGTGTATTTACTATACATGAGAATGAGAAATAGCATGTAAAAATTATGAAGACATGATGAATGAAGCAAACTCTCAAGATTGCTTATGGTGAATGTTGGGAAACCAACCAAAATAACTAAATTTGGGGATAATCATAAAAGTCAAAATCGGGCTCGAGATAAAGTGAATTTGTGTTACATCTCTCCAAGTATTTTGGATCCCGTGTTGTTGATTTGCAGAAATCTTAATAGAAAATATAGTAAATTACAAAAATCGTCCTTTATGTTTACACTAGATTGCAAAATGTGTCATTTGTCTTCAAAAATTACAAAAAAACATACTTGATGTTTGCAAATCACTGCACATTATGTCCTTTAACACTAACTCAATTAGTTTTTATGGTTAAATCATGGTAGAATGGTAATTTTACTTATTTATTTTAAAACTATATAATAAATAAAACAAAAATAGATTTCTTAAATATTTAATCTATATATATAAAATGATAAATCAATCTCTCACAATATGTGGTCAAAATTGATGACCAGCTTTCAACGCATCTGTTGCTCCCACTGTCTGTCTTCTTCCTTTCCTATAAGTCCTTGTGTAGTGGGGCGCCATCTCACCTTATAAAGCCCCATAAGGCCCTTGAACACCATTACGGGAGGCTTTATGAGGGCGCTATAAATGAAAATTGGGGGTATGGCGCGATAATTTTAACGGCGCTATAAATTAAAATTGGAGATTGTTGACCAATCAAAAATTATTAAGGGGTTTTTTAATATTCTAATGAAATTGAAAATTAAGAATTAGGTAATGATGGGTAGGGGCTTTATGACTACGGGCTCTAGTGATATAACGCCCCATAAAGCCCCCGTGTGACGTGGCACGACACGTGTCGCATAACGCCCCACAAGGGGCTTTATGACTACGGATGGCCTAAACAACAACCCTATCCCCATTGAAATCAATCAGCCGTGTTGTTGTTCACGATTCTCTAACAAATCATCCAGATATAATTTCAATCTTCATCAACTCAATCAATCTCACACAACTTTGAACCAGAAGAAGAATAACAATAGAACATAATTTCAAACTCACGATTCTCATTTCTATCATTTTTTGAGATCTGAAATGAAATCAATCAGCCGTGTTGTTATTCTTCAAGCTCACGATTCTTTAACAAATCATCCAGATAATTTCAAACCTCATCCGACCGTTAAACTCAACCAATCTCACAGAATATTACAGAGGAAGAATAATTACATAATAGAATTCTTCGCTGGATTTGCATTTGGTCTTGATTCGCCTTCTCCAAGATCCGTGGTGTTGGTGTTTTGGTGACATGGTCTTGAATCGGAGATCTGTGGTGTTGGTGTGGTGGTGGCATGGTCGCCGGTGATAACCCGTCGTCGGCGTCCAGCTTATGGTGTGGGGGTGGTGTGGGTTGGAGTGAGGGTGGTGGTGGCATAGTCGCCGGTGAACCTGCTGTCGGCTTCAAGGTTGTGGTGTGGGGTGGTGTGGTGTTGGTGTGAGGGTGAGCGGGGCACCAGCGGGGAGTGGCCGCGGTGACCCAATTCCCCCAGCGGGAACACCGCCGCCATCCCTGCGGTGACCCAATTCGGGGAGGGTGGTCGGGGGGAGTTCACCGAAGAAGGGGAGGGTTGTTGGTGGGGCCAGCCTCATTTTCAACCAATCAGTGATTTTCTTTTCTTTTTTTTTTTTAATAAAAAAATAAGTCACCTAAGAGGGGAGTGCCACTATCAAATTGGGGTGTGAGGGGAGTTTAAGAGGGAAGTTGACGTGGCATAACCTGATTTGGTGTGCGTAAGAGAGGGGACTCCCCTCTTAGGGGAGTGCCCCGCTCACCCGGGTGATGGTGATGGTGGCTGGTCATGGTGTTAAAGAGAGAGAGAATGTGTTTGTGTTTTAGAGAGAGAGACAGAGTGTGTGAGAGAGTAGATATATATAATTCATTTTTGTTTTTGTTATTAAAATTGGTTTTCCAAATAAATAAATAAGTAAAAAGACCAATCTGCCATTCACTTAATAGTTAAAATTAACTGGGTTAGGACTAAAGGACATAATGTGTAATTTTTGTAATTTTTTATTTGCAAACATCAAGTATGTTTTTTGTAATTTTTGAAGACAAATGACACACTTTGCAATCTAGTGTAAACATAAATGACGATTTTTGTAATTTACTCTAGAAAATATTCTTTCTTCAACTGCAATTTAAAAAAAAAACAAGGGTATTGTGGTCAAACTCAATGCTTTAGAAATCCAGATCAACAAGAATGTATTTGTTACAAAAAAGAAAAACTTAATAAATACTTCTTAGAATATTGAAGAATGGTAATCAATTTTAGTTTGTTTGACATTAAGAATCTTTAAAAGGAACTAGTTTAATACCTATTCGGTGGACGGGTTATGTTGATGTATTGTATAGTAATAACATGAATGAAAATATGAACACAAAGAAATAAAATAGAGCGTCAGATTACATAGAACTATACAAACAACATGATAAACAAAGCTAACATATATTAAGCGTACATGAAATTACACAATATGACAAACAAAAACACTATTCTTTAATTTGTAATCCAGAAAATAACATGCCTAGTATAATAGTATACAAAGTCATCTTTTAATAACTCTTATGTACTAAAAGAAGTCTCATGTTTCAAATGAGAAAAAAAAAAAACTAGTGTAGGATACATGTACAAAGATTGCCCTTCCACAGCAATATAGGGGTAAGTTCACCATTTTGTGTATGGTTTGTTTTTTTGTGAAATCCATCTCACCTGACCATCTAATTTGTATCTTTTGCAAAGATCATGCATTTTTTTCAAATTTTTTAATTCTTTGTCATCAGATATATTCACATCATTGAAAACAACTTCCACAATAATGTTTGCTAGTTCATTAAGCTTTTTATTTTCAGCATACTACTCAACCTAACTCGTAATGGTCTTCACATGATCACTCGCAATGTTCTTCACATGATCAAGTATTGCCATAAATAATTGGTTTTAAGGGATCACTCTTCAAGAAAAATAGCCAATCATCATACGAGCTATTGATAACGTTATTGTTTTACCAACAACCAACAGACTTGTAGCAACTCCCTCACGACCCATCCATTTAGTGTGCGTTTGGTTCGCAGGATTCAATGGAATTTAAGGGAATTGGAATCTAAATTTCATCTCTCAAGATGTTTTGTTCACACAATTTGTTGTAATTGGAATTTCATTTCCAATCTTCATGTGTTTGGTTGACAGGGGAATTGGAAATGAAATTCGGCATGAATTCATTCAAATTCCTTTAGCTAAAGGAATTCAAAACCCTTCCTATATGTGAAGAAACTAAAGTAAATTCATTGAAATCTTCGATCATATCGACCCGCACCATTCATATTAAAAACACAATTTGTGATTTTCAAAGACGACCCTAATTAAAAACACATCCATTCATATTACCAGCAACCACATGTAAAAAACAGAAAAGAATACAAATTCATTCTCATTCATATTGCCCGCACCCAAAATAGAGAAAGGGCAGGGGCGGAGGGCAAAAGTTTCCTGCAATGAATTTTGACATTTGAATTTTGACCATTCATTCGTATTGGGCTTCAAAGAAAAGGAAATTGTTTGGGTAAATTACAGTTTTCGTCCTTTATGTTTGATTCAGATTGCAATGGATACCCTTTAACTTCAATAATTACAGTCACAATTCTTTATACACTAAACACATTACACCTTAGGTCCTTTGGCCCTAACCCAATTAAGTTTTTTAATTAACTTTGATCACATAAGGGTAATATAGTCTTTTTACCAGTTTATTTAAAATTATTCTAGTAAATAAAACAAAAATAATTTTAAAGATCAATATAGATACACACATCTATTTATGTAAACAAAATTTTCTCTTCCCCATCTCTCTTTTCCACCATCATCGTCATCTACCCCACCCACCACCACCTCCAGCCACCACCAACCTATATCAACACCCGACACCACCAACCCACTTTTCATCTTTCACTATTTTGAAACCTGCTCACAAAGAAAGTGTTATGAATTTTGACTCTTCAAAACCCACATCCCAGCAAATCAAAATCCCTAAATAAGAATCAAGAAAACAAAACGAATCTAGTTTTTTTTCGCCCTACAAAACGGATCCAATCAGATCTGTTAATCACTGTTCCGAAAAAAACGCAGGTTGGTTTATTTGGCTGCAAGAATTCACGAAAAAGAGGAAGAAGGACACTAGTAGAAAAAAAGCTTTTTTTTTTTTTTTTTTTTTTTTTGCGGTGTAAACGGTTGTTTCGTGAACCACCATGACTGTTCACCTCCATCATTTGATGTTGATGTTGACCGGAAACCTTCACCATCGTCGCCTGTGTGTGGTGTCCCGACTCTCTCTTTTCTCTCTCCCGGTTCAAACTATGGAGTCTCTGTTTCTCTCTGCCTAATTTGAAAAAAAATGGGTGTGTTTGAGAAGGAACAAGTGGGTGAATTATAGTATTTGATGGTTTTCTATAAACCATGGCTGGAAGTATTATTTTAGGTGGTAATTTGAATCGTTCAAATCGTTATTTTTAGGCGGATTTGTATTTTTTAGGCGGTTTAGTATATTCAAGATATTTAGAATCATTATTTTGGGCGTGATTTAGCTACAGACCACCCAAATATTTTTTTCTTCTAGCTGAGGAAGCTGGATGGTGGTGGTTTGTCGGACGGATACAACAACTGGATTCGGTGGTGGTGGGGTTGTGTGTGTTTGTGGTGGCTGGATCAGGTGGTGGTGGAGGTTGGTTGTATACAGGCGGCTGGTGGTGGTGGGCTGGATATGGGTGGTGGGGCTGGATACGGTGGTGGTGGAGGAGATTGGTTGAAGATAGAGAAGGGGGATAGATGAGAGAAAGAGACAGGGTTTTATGTGTTTATGTATATAATTTATTTAAACAAATGTGTAAAATTACTGATCTACCCTCTTGTGCAAGTCACATGATCAGACTTAACTGAAAATTTTAACCTAGTTAGTGTTAAAAGACCTAAGGTACAATGTGTTTAGTGTATAAAAGATTGTGATTGTAATTATTGAAGTTAAAGAGTATCTATTGCAATCCAATACAAACATAAAGGACGAAAACTGTAATTTACCCAAATTGTTTTCATCTATGGGCTAAGACCATCCCTATTCACACACAACCCAACTAAACTATTCATTAAAACCTAGACATGGTCCAAACCAACATCAAAGCCTACACGAATTTCGTTATAACCCGTAAATATTTTAACCCTCATATTTTGTTTTATTTTATTTTACATACTTATCGATTCAAAAAAAAATTGATATTCAAAATTGATGAATTAATAAATATTTACAAAACCATTTACCGAGTTTGTAACTAATTATTAACCTATAAATAAGCAAGTTATATGTGCATAAAAGGTTGTACTTTTAGTTTTGGGAGTCTTTCAAAAAAAATTTGAAATTTTCCTTTTTAACCCTAAAGTTTTAGTGTTTGATAATTTAAGTTTAAACTTTTAATCTTTGTTTCCTTTTTAACCCTAAAGTTTTAATATTTGATAATTTAACCTAAAGTTATAATCTTTGACAATTTAAGTTTAAAATTTTTAATCTTTGTTTCCTTTTTAACCCTAAAGTTTTAATCTTTGACAATTTATGTTTAAAGTTTTAATCTTTGGTAATTTAATCCCTTTGATTAATTTGATTTTTTACTTCTAATTCAAAAGTTTCTATCTTTTGCGATTTAACCACTTTGATTTTTTTTGCTTATGTGTTGTAATCTTGGCTTTGGGGGTTTTCAAAAAAAAAAAAAAGGTTATGCATATGGTTGTTGTAACCTTGGCTTTGGGGGTTTTTCAAAAAAGAAATTGATTTTTTTACTTTACACCCAAATGTATTTCATAAATTACTTTTAACCCAAAACCATTTGTTTTTTTTACTTTTAACACAAATCTTTTTATCTTTTGCAATCTTTCATCACAACTTTTTTTTTACTTTCAACTTTGGTCCTTTATAGTTTTCATTTTCTGCAAATTTTTCACTTTATGCTTCGTTCTAAATTTTGTGACTTAACACATCGCAACGTGCGTCTTTGGTTTAGCGTTTTTACGTTTCGTTCTAAATTTTGCGAGTTAACACGACGCAACGTGCGTGTGTGGGTGAACGTTTTTACATCGTCTATTTTTTTCCCGTTTGACAGGTTCAACATAACGTGCGCGTCCTAAATCGACTTTATTATAACTAAAGAATCCCCGCCGCACGTCGTAATTCTAGTTGAAAAATAAAAGCTCAATAAAGTGTTGTAACCAGGTTTGTAAGTTGTAACTATCATTTAGAGTAAACTGCCAAAATGGTCCCTGAGGTTTGGTTACTTTTGTCACTTTAGTAAAAAACTCAAATCTTTTGATTCTGAGTCCTTTGGTTTCAGTTTTGTTGTCATTTCATACAAAATCAAAATCTGGTCAGATTTTTTAGTTAACACCCAGTTTTTTTTGTCTTTTTCTTATCTTTTAATGAAGAACAAAATGGTCTTTCAACGTTTTATTATAACAAAAATAAAAAAGTCTGACCATTTTGCCCTTCATTAAAAGGAAGGAAAAAGACAAAAAAACTGGATGTTAACTAAAAAAATTTGACCAATTTTTTATTTTGAATGAAAATGGCAACAAAATTGAAACTATAGGGACCAAGATTCAAAAACTTTGAGTTTTGAACCAAAATAGCAAAAGTGACCAAACCTCAGAGACCATTTTGACAATTTACTCTATCATTTAAAACCAACATAGGCAAACAAGTGATCATTGCACGTCAAATTAAAATTCTTTTTTTAAACATCAACCTTTCTTCTCTATTCCTTTAAAAAAATTATTCCGACCAAGATTCCACCCTCGGTCAAACCAAAGCAACTTTTTGTTGCGTACCACTGGGTTGTACCCCGGCACATCTCAAATTTAATACCTCGACATTTCGTTAGTTTGTAAAAAAAGTTTAGTTTATTTAATCAAACTAATTAACCATCTATTAAATAGTATCACGAAGTAGTGAAAATTAATATATCAATAGAGTAAATTACGATTTTGGCCCATGTGGTTATACCACTTTTACTCTTTTAGCTCAAAAAGGAATTTTGTAACATCTGAGCCCCCAACATCTTTTTTTTTCTAACCCTTTTGGCCCCTAACACTATCCCATCCATTTACTTTTAGGGGTCAAAAGAGTTAGAAAAACAAGATATTGGGGGGGTAAAAAGGGTTAGAAAAAAAGACGTTGGGGGCTCAGATGTTAAAAGATTTCTTTTTGAGCTAAAAGGGTAAAAGTGATATAACCATAGGGGCCAAAATCGTAATTTACTCAATATAGTTTTATTAATTTTATTAGTGAAATAAAACTTGTGGGAACTGATTTTTCTACTTAGCTTAAACTTAGTTCCGTGAGTTATAACCAACTGGGGTAGCTCAGTTGGCCACCGACACCCATATTCCAACACTTGGATCGTTGGGGTCTCGGGTTCGAGATGTGGCAACCCCACCTCTCTTGAACCCCAAGTGTTGGGAGGGTATTTACCGCCAGGGATCCTTGTCGGGTGGTGAACTGGGAGGGGGGATCCCCTCCGCGGTCAGGGGTATCGTGCACCTACCCTTTTTTTTAGTTCCGTGAATTATGGGCCTATAATTTGGGCTTAAAAATTAATGGATTCCGTGAGCTGTGGGCCTATAAGTTGGGCTTAAAAGTTAATGGAAATTGCGACCCAGCTTACTAACATGGACAGCAAAAGTCTAAACTCTAAATGAAATATGTAAAGACAATCTCGTTTGACACCGATTGTTTTCTTTCACGACTCCACGTATCAAAACCAGCCAACTAGCCACTGGGTGTGCAATATTTGACGGACTAACTCAAAAATAAACCGAACCAAATTACATACTTATATCCCAGTCCTCTCTCCTCTACATTGGTGTTCGTAATGTTTGACAGACGCCACGAGAACATCTTATTTGAAAATACATGACCTAATCTCACCAAATCCATGACTTTGTCATCTCATTTGTCACTTAAAGCACGCACACACACTTGGCTTAAACTTTGTCATCTCATGTTTGAGTGAACTGATTTATACTCTTGCTTTTAACAATTCATTTGGATTTATAATGGTTTTAAAATATCCTAGCAAAGTCTTTTAATAATTCTTAACAACATAATTTGTGTTATAAAACAAAGGGGATTAAAACTTTCTCTAACTCTGTAGCGTTCCTCTTTTCTTCACAATTGATTGAATATTTTCTTAATTTGTACATCTGATAGAATGAATTGCCTTCGTTATATAGAAAAAGAAAAGAAATAAAACAAAACTGGTGGGGCCTATATGTTTATAATAATTCGTTCGAATTATTTATTTACTGTGCGCTACTGTGCGCGTCGTTGTCATCCACCGAATTCTCATAACACTTCCCCTTGGATGACACTTTGCAAACTTTGGGGTAATTAAGTACTGCCTCATTAAAAACCTTGCTAAAGAAAAACCCAGTGGGAAAAAACCTTAGCTAAGGGAAAAGGAGTGCAGTCTATAGCTCCCCGTCAAGTTGCGATTTGTAAGGCATCACATTCTCCGTACGTGACGCATGCCAATGTCATGAACGTGTTTCCTGAAAGTTGCTGTAGGGTGTGCTTTTGTGAAAAGATCAGCTGAGTTGTTGCTGGATTGGACATATCTCATCTCAACATGTTTGTCTTTAATAAGGTCCCGAGTATATTCGAAGAATCTTGGAGGTATATGTTTTGTTCTGTCACTTTTGATATACCCTTCTTTCATCTGTGAGACACAAGCTGCATTGTCTTCGTAGATTGGAGTTGGATTTACATCTTTCTCTAGTCCACAAGATGTTAGTATGTGTTGTGACAAAGATCTTAGCCATACACATTCTCTTGAAGCTTCATGTAGTGCAATTACTTCAGCATGATTTGAGGATGTTGCAACAAGTGTTTGTTTCTGAGAACGCCATGAAATTGCATTTCCTCCATTCTTAAATACATATCCAGTTTGAGATTTTGCTTTATGGGGATCAGATAAATAACCTGCATCTGCATAACCAACTAACCCTTCTTTTGAATCATTAGGATAAAATAAGCCTAAATCAACAGTACCTCGAAGATATCGAAAAATATGTTTAATCCCATTCCAGTGCCTTTTAGTGGGAGCTGTACTAAATCTTGCTAACAAATTAACAGCAAATGAAATGTCAGGCCTCATACAGTTAGTAAGATACATAAGTGCTCCAATAGCACTGAGGTATGGTATCTCTGGACCAAGAACCTCTTCACTATCTTCGCAAGGGCGAAATGGATCATCATCAATATTGAGTGATCTAACAACCATCGGGGTGCTCAAAGGATTTGCTTTGTCCATATTGAAACGCTTTAAGAGTTTTTCAGTATAAGTTGATTGATGCACAAGTATTCCATTATGCATATGCTCAATCTGTAAACCAAGACAAAATTTGGTTTTTCCAAGGTCTTTCATTTCGAATTCTTTCTTTAAAAGAATGGCTGTTTCATGAATTTCTTTATGCGTCCCAATTATGTTTAGATCATCAACATATACAGCTATTATCACATATCCTGATGTTGTCCTTTTAATAAATACATATGGACAATTAAGATTATTTGTATAACCTTTACTTATCAAATATTCATTCAAACAGTTATACCATATTCTCCCAGATTGTTTCAAGCCATATAAAGATCTTTGCAATTTGATTGAATACATTTCTTTAGGCTTTGAATTTAATGCCTCTGGGATTTTAAACCCTTCTGGGATTTTCATATAGATATCATTATCAAGTGATCCATATAAATAAGTTGTAACAACATCCATAAGGCGCATTTCTAAATTTTTAGAAATTGCTAAGCTGATTAAATATCTGAAAGTGATTGCATCCATAACAGGGGAATATGTTTCCTCATAATCAATTCCCGGCCTTTGAGAAAAACCTTGAGCTACAAGTCTAGCTTTATATCTTGTAATTTCATTTTTCTCATTTCGTTTTCTTACGAAAACCCATCTATACCCTACAGGCTTTACTACCTTAGGTGTAAGAATAATGGGTCCAAAAACCTTTCTTTTGTTAAGAGAATTTAATTCAACTTGCATAGCATCTTTCCATTTATCCCAGTCATGTCGATTTTGACAATCATTTACTGATTTTGGCTCAGGAGTATCATCTCCATTCATAATCTCACTTGCCACAGAATAAGAAAATATATCATTATTTTCTATCTCATCTCGGTTCCATAATATATGTGTATGACCATAATTGATTGACAATTCTTTATTGGAATCATTTACTTCTTCCTGAGGGAAGGTTTTTTCATTCACTCCTTCCTGAGGGAAGGTTTCTATATTATTTTCTTTATGGTCAATTTCCTTTTCAGGAGCTTTTCTTTTTCAAGGATGTTTATCCTTTGAACCGACTGGCCTCCCACGTTTTAAACGTTTCTGGGATTCAATAGCTATATTATTATTCCTTTGCTTGTTTGGAATTTCAACTCGAGCTGGAGCATTAACAGCGGGTATATGAGATTTAGTTACTTTTTGTGTATCAGTAAATGCATCAGGCAATTGATTTGCAATTTCTTGTAGATGTATTATCTTTTAAACATTTATTTCACATTGTTTTGTTCTAGGATCAAGATACAATAATGAAGGTGCACACCATGATAAATCCTTTTCTTTTATTTTGTTTTCTCCCCCTAACTCAGGGAAAATTTCCTCTTTAAATTGGCAATCAGCAAATCGAGCTGTAAAGACATCACCCGTTAAAGGTTCAAGATATCTTATGATAGAAGGTGTATCATATCCTACATATATTCCCAACCTTCTTTGAGGTCCCATTTTTGTGCGTTGTGGTGGTGCAATAGGAACATATACTTCACATCCAAAAATTTTAAGATGGGAAATATTTGGCTCTTGGCCAGAGACAAGTTGTATGGGAGAGTACTTGTGGTTTGCACTTGGTCTTATACGAATTAGTGATCCAGCGTGTAAAATTGCATGGCCCCAAATAGTCACAGGGAGTTTTGTTCTCATTATTAATGGTCTAGCAATTAGCTGTAGGCGTTTGATTAATGATTCAGCTAAACCATTTTGTGTATGTACATGTGTAACTGGGTGTTCAACAATAATTCCAATGGACATGCAATAATCATTAAAAGCATGTGATGTGAATTCACCCGCATTATCAAGTCTCACTCTTTTAACTGTATAATCCGGAAAATGTGCTCGTAATTTAATAATTTGTGCCAGAAATTTTGCAAAGGCTACATTACGAGTTGATAATAATGAGACATGAGACCATCTGCTGGATGCGTCTATCAAGACCATGAAATATCTAAATGGTCCACATGGTGGATGAATTGGTCCACATATATCACCTTGAATTCTTTCAAGAAACATAGGTGATTCCTTTTCAATTTTTGATGGCGAAGGCCTTGTAATTAATTTCCCAAGAGAACATGATATACAAAGAGGCATTTTATCTATTTTGTGGATCTTTTGATCTTTCAATGAATGCCCATGTGTATTTTCAATGATCCTTTTCATCATTGTGGATCCTGGATGGCCTAATCTGTCATGCCATAAGTTGAAATCACAATAATTTTCTTTGACTGCCATATGTGCATGTGGCACATTTATATATGTATAATGCAAACCCGAATGGAGCATTGGCAGTTTCTCAAATATGTGATCTTTCTTTACAATATGTAAATATTTTTTACTTTTATTAGTTCTCGACTGAGTACATACCCATTATGATATATATCCTTGAAACTCAACAAGTTTCTTGTTGATTTAGGAGAAAATAGAGCGTCCTCTATTAAAAGCTTTGTACCATTAGGTAATACAATATTAGCTTTTCCCAGTTCTTTTATCAAGTTTGAAGGACCTGATATTGTATTAATGTTTCCCTTTGTTGGTTTCAATTCATAAAAATATTTTTGGGATTTCAGAATAGTATGTGTGGCACCACTGTCTGCTATACATATATCTGCATTGTTTGTTTGATCTTCTGTTCCAGTTAAATTCATTTTTAACCTTCATGCGTAAAAAAGAATAATTAGTATATAAATAGTATGAATTTACAAAACAAAACAGCTTTTTCATTGCATGAAAGAGAAATAATTAAACATACTTTAAACATAAAAATACACTGATATTTATTGGGTTTTAACAATATTTCTTTCATGGTTCCGGTTCAAAGAAATCTGAGTTGTTGAGATCAGTATTGACATGGTTAAAATTTTCGATATGGTTCAACTCGGTATCGACATTGTCAACATTGTCGATGTGATTTACTTCCTTTTCTTCTTTTTTCAGAGATGCTTGATATAGTTGACATAGATGTGAAGGTGTACGACAAGTTTTTGCCCAGTGATTTGCACTTCCACATCTAAAACAAGAACTTTCATTATTTGTGGACGTACCATCTTCATTTCTAGCCTTATGTTGCTGGTTAAAATTGTTATTCTGTGGTGCATGGTAATTATTAGTTCTTTTGCCACGACCACGACCACGATTATTTTTTCATTTAAATGAGTGGTTGCGACCACTAAAATGAGTTCTGTCAACATTGTTTCGACCACGTCCACAGCCTCGTCCACGGCCTTGTTCCCATTTTCGCCCATAATTGTTATGATCATTATTATAAGCAATATTTGCTTCTGGTATTGTCAATGATCCTGTGGGGCGAGCTTGATGGTTTTTCATTAATAACTCGTTATTTTTCTCTTGTATAATGAGAATCATATTCAACTCAACATATGTTCTAAACCTTTGCAACCTATAAGATTGTTGCAAATTTATTTGTGATGCATGGAAGGTAGAGAAAGTTTTTTCTAACTTTTCCTCTTCGGTTTTTGGTTGCCCACAAAAATCAAACCTTGAACATAATTTTAATAAAGCAGATGTGTAATCATTTACACTTTTGAAATCTTGGAATCTGAGACTATCCCAATCAGCTTTAGCCATAGGGAGTAATGAATCCCTTTGATGGTCAAATCTGTTTTTTAAATTTTCCCATAAAACACTTGGATCATCATAATTAAAATACTCTAATTGTAGTATTTCATCGATGTGTTTATGGATAAAGACGGCAGCTGTTGCTTTGTCTTGTTCATCACATGTGTTGTTTTCTGCAATTGTTTCTAGTACACCCATTGACTTTAGGTGTCTTTTTATATTTGCAGTCCAGGGCATATAGTTTTCTCCAGAATTTTTAAGAGCTAAAAATTCGAGCTTTGCAATACTCGTCATTTTATTACTAAACATAAATAAGATAAATATTAGAAACATTAGATTTTATAAATAAATGTTTGATAACATAAATATAAATGTTAGGTGCATAAATAAATGTTAGATAACATAAATGTAAATGTTAGGTGCATGAATAAATGTTAGATAACATAAATGTAAATGTTAGGTGCATAAATAAATGTTAGATAACATAAATGTAAATGTTAGGTGCATAAAAGAAATTTAGATTGTTAGTAGTCCCAAAGTTATTATATATCCATAGTATGAGATAACATAAATGTAAATGTTAGGTGCATAAATGTAGGATCGAATTCGGACCCAAACGAGTCGTTCAGAAGAGTTTATCTCAGTTTGAGCGGCGGAAACGAACAAACCGAGTTCAATTCAGCAAGATTTCATTTTAAACTGTTGTTGTATTGATAACGAATGCGATTACAGACCTAACAACACTTCGGCAGCACTTCGTGGCTCACCGGAAGAATCTCTGAAAAAGTTACAACTGAAATGACCAATACTCCTATATATACTATTCATGATTTCGCTTGGAAGTTCCTCAAGCGAAATCCACATGCTAAACCATTCAAGCGAAATTGATAAAACAATATTGACTTTTGTCTTGAAGCGAAATCCTCAAAGTATAATCTGTTTCAAGATTGCATGCAATTCCACGTGAATATGTAATGTGATGTCATGAGTGTGATGTCACTACTGATGTCACATGGTGATGTCATTAGTGATATCATGCTTGATCAATTCAGCAACAAAACCCGAGACTCGATATTAAGACGAAGACGACAGATGTGTGCACCAACAGACTCCCCCTCAGATGTTGACGAGTTTTAAGTGTCGAGTCTTTGCATCTTCAGTCTTTATCAGTCTTTGATCTTTCTCTGAAGTATTTGTCATTGCAAGAATCCTCATTCTCTATCTTTAACATCAACAAACTCCTCTCTCTCAAATGTTGACGAGTCTTGATGTCTTCAGACTCCCCCTCTCAATCTGCTGGGATCGTAGTCTGGAATTCACTTTCCACAGGTTCTTAGATCGTAACCTGGCACTTCATCACTCTCAAGTTTCAGAACCTGGCTAACCTGCAAAAACTCTACCCAAAAATAAATTTTCTGATAACCATTTTGTAGATAAGATTTTCAAGTCTAATTTACCACTTGCAGGAATAACATTTATATTTCAAAACATTTTTTTCATTTCATTTCAACATTCTTCAAACACTTTCACCCAAACCATTTGTTCATCATGTTTAGCACTTGGAATTTTGAAAATCAGCTCTTCAACACCAGTTGTCGAAAATCTTTTTAAATTTTTCAAACTTTATGCTAAAAGACACTAAAATCTTTTTGGATTTTTGACTGAAATAGAAATGCAGAAAATGAAATATTTACAAACAATATTTTTGTGAGTTCGTGCAAGAAGATCATATCAGTTTTTGAGACAAATCACCAACACCGTTAAGCTTCATTTCATTTTAAGCTCTAAACGATTCACTTAGATTGTCAGTATATTGATCCACTTAAATTTTCACACAAAGTTCAATTGATCTGAGATACGAGGTTAATGTTTTAAGCTCTTGAACTTATTCGTGTGTCCCACTACTTGAATATACTCCCGTATCCAGATCCCAATATTCAGTCTTACAGGTGAGTATACCACAGATGATATCTGTCAGGGGAATAAATTATAGTACGAGGGCCGTGAGAGCTCAGGTCGATCTTTCGATACGCAGAGAGATGACGGCTTCGACTTTTGGTGTGTCCCCTTTAGAGGATCTTTTGCATTACAACAGCAGCGACTATCAATTTTATTGTTTCATCAGCTTGCTGAGGGCGATGCTATGTTTCAAGCATTTACAGAAAGCATTATCCGGGGACTAGGTCAGAAATTTCTTTCAGCAGAAGTCCCGGAATAATACCCCAGATATCACTGAGCATAAAGACCTAGTATCTCAGAATAAGGGACCTTTCAAACAAGATTTCAGGGGTTACCTATATATCCAAGTTTGTGTTAACCCACAGAACAAGCAAGTTTGAAATTTAGGTTTATATCTCGTCACAATCTACTAAATGTGCAAAAACCTACTGGCACATCATCAGTGAGATCGTTTATCACATTTTTACGTTACATTTCTTTAGCATGTTGTGACAGTCTACTGATGTACTATCATTTCCTCTTATATGCATCAAAAACTCATTTTTCATTTTATCATGTTTTTGACTTTTTCAAATTTTTCAAATGTTTTTGGATTTTCTAAAAATTCTTACTCCCCCTAAAATGCAAACACATTTTAGGAAATTTGAAAACAAATTGTACAAGAACATGACAACTGATATCGAATTGCCTCAATTCGCCATCCACTTGGCATAAACAATCAGAACTCCCCCTCACAACAAACTATTTTCCCATAGATTTCAAAACACTTAAGTTTGTTTTAATCAAATGGTTTTTCCGGAAAATAAGTTTTGTTGATTTTACCACTTGTAAAATTGGGGATTAAATCATCACATTGTTTTTCAACCACTTGTAGAAAATCAGATACAACTTAATGTCCCTGATTTACCACTTTTAAGATCAATCCAATCAAACATTTTCAACCAAACATCATCGGTTAGTTGAATTCTCAAGGTGCCGATTCCTACTCCTCGCTTACAAACCTGGGAGTTCCGGCAAGTCCTGCAAACCTTCTCAAAAACACATTAAACATGATAAAGAATGATGCCGATTCATGATCCACGATTACCAACTTGGGATCTCCGGCAAGTCAGATTTTTACTATTTGAAAAATATATCCACCCAAGCCTGACCTTCCTTGGGTGTAACAACCTCTTCTTCGTTTTTACTTTCAACCGACCTGTGAACATTTCTTTTCGAAGCATAAAATTCTTTCACTCCTTTGGTCTTACCATTGACCATTTTTCCAAAAATGTGTTTCACAGTTCCATTAAAAGCCTTATCAATATCAAATTTCTTCTTATCAGAATAAAATTGATTTGAAATTTCAACTTTCCGAACTTTCTTCATGTAATTTTCAGCTTGCAAAGTTGGAAAATTTTCATCGTTCACATTCAGAACTGATTTCTCAATCTTTTTCTCAATATGTGGCTCCTCTGATTTTGTGGAATCAGATTCATCACCAGAACTGTTTCTTGAACCCTTAACAACCCATTTTTGATTTATCAGATTTTCTTTTCTTTTAACCACATTCTTTGAACATTCACCAATTTCAAAGATTGAATTTTCAAAGCTTGTAAACTTTTTGGTTGTTAGTTCAGTTTTCTCGATCACTTTCTCTTTTAGTTTACCAGAAATTTCCTGTTTTGGTTTGAATGTCTTTGGACAGTCCCTAGCAACATGACCAACAGTTTTACACTGAAAACAGGTTCTCTTTTCAATCTTCTTTGGAACAGCATTTTTCTTCAGCTCTACTTGCTTCTTGGCAAAGAATCCTTGATTTGTCTCCTTCCAGAATGAACTCTTTTGTTCTTTCTCTTGACTTGTTCCTGAAACAAAATCAGTTTTTGGTTTATAAATTTCCTCATTTTTATAATTTTTCGGTGGTATAAAACCTAGACCATTTCTTTTGAAATTACGGCTTTGGTTTAGCATCTTTTGAAAACCAGAACCAGAACTGTAACCCTTTTTCTTGTTTAATCTTTGTTGAACTCTTGAGGTGTATTTTTTAGGTTTATCAGTAAGATTTAAATCTTTCATTTCAAAAATATTAATTTCTGTTAATTTGAAAACCTTTTTGATCAATTCAGTTTTAACACCTCTTAATGGAAAATCTTCATCAGAATATAATTTGTCAGAATCTTTCAAAGTATATGCCACTTTAAAAGATTCATCATTCAAATTAAATTTTGATATCAAAAACTCTTTATCATAAACCCGTTTCTCCTTTTTGACTGTTGACTTTGACGAATCGGACTCAGACTTTGACTTGGATTTGGACTCTGGTTTTGACTCCTCTATGTCATCTTTGTCTAACACCTGATCGACCACACTTTTTATCAATTTTGACTCATGATCAGTATCGGACGACGTGTACGTGACATCAATATTTTCTGGCAAGTTATCCGACGGCCCAGACTCCCATTGTAAATTTATTGCCTTTTCGACTCTTTCGGAATTTGGATTTCGAGGTAAAAATCCATTTTCGACCGGGGGCGGACATCTAGTGTAGTCCACACTTGGTTTCTTACCAGAACTTGTCACTTTATCTTTTGTCACGGATTTCTTTTCTTCGGACATCTTCACATCTTCAAACGTCTTCAATTCTTCCACAACCGGATAAATCCTGTCAACAACAAAAGTAGAACATGAGTAACTGTCTAATAATTTCTTAACTTTCTCAGTTTCTATCTTTTGTGTTGCCAACTCAAGCTCGAGATCTGCACATTTCTTAATGTTATAGTTTGCCGTATCAAGCTGTCTCAGATAAGCTATCTTCAAAGTATTCATAGCTTCAGCTTGTTCACCGTTTGAATCAGTATACTTGTTGATTTCTCTGTTCATTGTATCATATGATTCTTTCAATCTGTTTATGTTGTGCAGCAATTCATTGTTTTGCTTGATTAAAGAATCACAATTCATGCACTTTTCAGGATCTTTGACAGGTTCTGCATCAACTTTGATCTCAAATTCAGGAACTTCTTTGACTGTTCTGTTTGATTGTAAAAATTCAGCTCTTCTCTTTTTCTCAGCTTTAGCTTCAGCTTTTAATCTTTTTTCTTCTTCTTCCTCTTCTTCGTTCTTTCTTCGTCTTTCTTCAGCTGCTTCCATGACTTTTCTGCACCTTTCTGCACATTTCAAATCATAAGCATTAGCAAAAAAAACATTAACATTTGAAGTGTCTTTAGACATCTCTTTGGCCATAAATTCTTGATCTGGACAAAAATTGTTCCAATTGAAACCTTCAGCCAGTTTTTCATCATCTTGTTCTGCCAAACACCCTTTGCTGTTTATTGGAACATATTTATCCCAACTGAATCCACCATCATTTCCCAGACAAGCTTTCTTTGATTCTTTAATCTGCATCATTCCATGTGCAGTTTGTGCCTGATGCAGTGCTGGTGGTGTGATTTGATGATAAATTGCCTTTTTGTGATAATCGTTGTTTCCAAAAGGATTCTGGGCTCCGGTAGCTTCACGATTTTTGCACTCTCTCTTGAAATGCCCCTTTTCCCTGCAACGAAAACATGTAACTTTGGACTTATCAAAGCCTAAGTTTGAAACACTTGCATCAAGAAAATCATTTCTTCCCGTAATTTGTTTAAACTTCTCAGCTCTTCTCATTACACTAGCCATGCACCATTTAATATCCATCAATTCCATTTCCTCAGCATCGATTTGATCGTAATCTTCTTTCGTGAGCATTGGATTACCGATCTTTCCGGCCACAAAACTACTATAGGATTCCAACACCATTCCCAACAAAGACATTTGATTTTTAGCAACCTTTTCAGTATAATCTTGATCATTTTCAAGACTTAGAACAATATTGCACTGAAGTTTTCTTCCGTTCTTTGTTGCTGAAATGTTTGGATCAAATGATGAAAATCTTGTGCTGCTTGAACCCTGAGATGATCTCTTTTCAGAAGAATCTTTCACACTGTAAGCAGTTTCGATCTTTGGAGAATGATTTGTTGTTCCAGTAACACCACTCTTGTAATACAAGCTGATATCTTGTTCTCCATCGTAATTCTTCATCCTAGCAATCTTTCTTTGCTCCATTTCTTGAGCTTCCAGGTGTTTGATGAAATCTCCCAATGTCATTTTCTTATAATCTGTTTTGTTTGACCGCAACATCATCAGAAATGTTCCCCATGTTTCATATGGTAGCGCATCTGCAAGTTTTTCAACCAATTCATCAGTATCTTTCTTAACACCAAGTTTCGTCATATTTCTCACCAAGTTACAATATCTATCAATTAATTGCTTGACACTCTCATTTTTCAATCCCCGAAATAAGTCAAATTCCTTTTTCATGAGAGACATCTTATTCCTGAGCATATCATCACTTCCAGTAAACTTTGCTTCCAACTCTGTCCATATTGAATATGCAGTTCCATCATGTTGAAGCAGTATCAAAATATCTTCTTTTATCGCTTGCTGAAGCAGACTCACCATCAATTTCTCATCTCGATATTTCTTTTTATCTACAGTAGTTATTTCTCTAAGTGTCAACGGAGTACCATTCACAACATTGTCCTTTGTGGGTTTAACATACGGCTCTTCAGTGTGTTCCCACGCATCCAAGTGATACGCCTCAACCCAATTTCCAAACCTTTCGGACCATCCATTGTAATCATCAATATCCATGAGTTTTGGTGGTTTCTGAGACGTCCCGGTTTCATTTTCATGCAAAGCACTCTGAGTAACTGTAACTGGACTAGCAAAAGCATTGTAGAACTCGTTCTCCATGTTTCGGATTTTCAAATGAGCTGTATCGCCTTGTAAAATACTTGTCGATTACCTAACAACACAAAAACAAACAAAATGCAATCAGTTTAACAGCTAATCAACTGACTAAATAAAACTGGTACTCGAACTTGTGAATTTTCTGTGCGGACTGAATATTGACCAACTGTGCGGACAAAATGACCCGGATCGAATTCAATTGATCTTGACTCTTCGAAATCTTTGAACTCCAAATCGTATGAACTGGACTTTATCACGCGACTCAACCACGCAAAACAACCTGACTGACACACGTACTGATCAAACCGAGCAAACCGACTAAACTCCAAACCTTGTGACCTGATTATCGACTAGGTTGTTTGTATATGACTAACAACAATTATCAAGTATAGAGATCTCGAAACAATTACATGTGCCGACAAACTTTAATGAGAAACTAATACTATTTGACCGCAACATCCACTAATCTGACAACAATTAAAATTCAATATTTCTAATTGACCTACACAATCAATATCACATGCTCACATGCCCATATCGATAATATTCACATGTAATATTCAGATTTTAAAAATGAGAATCAACTTTGATTGGACCAAAAATATCACTATGCCGACAATTTCCTTACACTACACATGACCGTCACATTATACGAATTGTTCTAATCTGAATTATCATTTACGATGCACACTAATTTACTAGACAACAAGGACTAATTCAAATGCACACAAAAACCGATGTATTCACACTTATACCAACAGCATGCAGCCGACAAAATGATTTATCACATGCAATCACATTAACCAATATATTCTCATGCACTCATAACTCGATATATTCACAAGATGATAAGCTGATTAATGTGTTTTTAAGCAGACAATGGATTTTTCAAATGAACAGCAGGTTTCGATGAACAGCACAATTCAGTTAAGCCATCAGAATATTTCAAGTAAACTGCAGGTTTCAAACAGATGTCAAAGTATCTTCAAGCGAAATGCAAACAAATCAGTTTCGCTTCAACTATTCAAGCAAAATCAAATGATGTTCTCAAGCGAAATCAACAGAAATACATCAACTTGAAGCGAAAATCAACAGATTATCATCAACTTGAAGCGAAATCATGCTCAACTTATGATTTCAAGCGAAATCCACAAGTAAATTCAAGCGAAATCTAATCTAAAATATTGCTGATGTCATCATATTGTTCGAGCAATTGAAGCGAAATCACATACAAAATGTTGCTGATGTCATCATATTAACGAGCAGTTGAAGCGAAAACACACAAAACTATAAGATTTAGGCTGATTTTAAACTTGAAACTTTCAAGGATTGATTAAACCATGTTTGCGCACAATATATGTGAAATATGTCCGATTTTGACCGTAAAAAGTTTTGTTTTTCGAAAAAGAAAGGTGTAGAAACAGATTTTACGGCTGAATCAACAAGAACTCTTCTTCACTGGCTCTGATACCAATTGTAGGATCGAATTCGGACCCAAACGAGTCGTTCAGAAGAGTTTATCTCAGTTTGAGCGGCGGAAACGAACAAACCGAGTTCAATTCAGCAAGATTTCATTTTAAACTGTTGTTGTATTGATAACGAATGCGATTACAGACCTAACAACACTTCGGCAGCACTTCGTGGCTCACCGGAAGAATCTCTGAAAAAGTTACAACTAAAATGACCAATACTCCTATATATACTATTCATGATTTCGCTTGGAAGTTCCTCAAGCGAAATCCACATGCTAAACCATTCAAGCGAAATTGATAAAACAATATTGACTTTTGTCTTGAAGCGAAATCCTCAAAGTATAATCTGTTTCAAGATTGCATGCAATTCCACGTGAATATGTAATGTGATGTCATGAGTGTGATGTCACTACTGATGTCACATGGTGATGTCATTAGTGATATCATGCTTGATCAATTCAGCAACAAAACCCGAGACTCGATATTAAGACGAAGACGACAGATGTGTGCACCAACAATAAAAGAAATTTAGATTGTTAGTATTCCCAAAGTTATTATATATCCATAGTATGAGGTCTCCTGCACTGATTTTAACTCATAATAGAATTCATATTATATATATATATATATATATACATATGAAAAACTTACTTCTTTGCTCTACTGATCTTCCTGCTTGAGCTCCCGTGCTGATAACGTGTTATAAAACAAAGGGGATTAAAACTTTCTCTAACTCTGTAGCGTTCCTCTTTTCTTCACAATTGATTGAATATTTTCTTAATTTGTACATCTGATAGAATGAATTGCCTTCGTTATATAGAAAAAGAAAAGAACTAAAACAAAACTGGTGGGGCCTATATGTTTATAATAATTCATTCGAATTATTTATTTACTGTGCGCTACCGTGCGCGTCGTTGTCATCCACCGAATTCTCATAACAATTTGATATTATTGGTTATATTAGCACTGGTGTTTTCTGGCTAAACTAAATTATTTTTATTATTACCAAATTAAGAAACAACTCTATATAATTTGTTGATACCAGGCTCATATCTACATTTATAAATCGTAGGAAAAATTACACGTTTTGTCCTTTATCTTAATACCATTTTTAGACGGTTCGTTAGGCGGTGTCATTTTCAACGAACTTCGACAGGTTTTGGCCTTTATAGGAAAAATCCATGCATGTTACGTCCTTTGGCCCTAATTCAATTAGTTTTTCTTGTTAGATCTGATCATGTGGACCCCATATAAGGGTATTGTTGCCTTTTCACATCTTAGTATATAAATAAACCCTTTTTTAATAAAATATATAAAATCAACTCTTCCTTTCCCACCCACTCTATTCTTTCTCTCCTAAAAACCCTGATACCTTCACTCTTTCTCTCTCTCTATAAAAACCCACCATAAACACCACCATCCACCATGTCCTCAACCACCATCCAGCAACACAATTACCATCCAGCACCGCAACCACCATCATCAACTGCATCTCAACCATCCACCACTCTCATCAGCCTTCAAATTAAAATGTAGAGAAAGAGAGTGTGTGTGAGATAGAGAGAAAACCCAGAGTGAGACTAGAGAGACAGACAATCGGATGGAGAGAGAGAGATAAACCAGAGAGGGGGTGGGTTATGGTAGTCGATTTGGGGTTAGTTTTGGTCTGAAATAGGGGTTGCGGTTTCGATTGCGGTCTAAAATTGGGGGTAAGGTGGTTGTAGTGATGAACTGAAAGAAGGGGATGGTCGGAGAGATATATATAGAGAGAGAGAAGAGACAATCGAGTGGGTTGTGATAGTTGGAGAGAGAGTGGGTTGTGTGGGTTGTGGTGGCCGGTGAAGGCTGAGGTGGGGTGGTTGGGGGCAGAGAAGGCTGAGGTGGTGGTGGGCAGGGTGGCGATGAAGGCTAAGGTGTGGTGGGTGGGGGTGGTGAAGGTTGTGGTGGTGTAGGAACGTGGGTTGGGTGCGGTTACATGGATCCATATTTGTTTATTTTACAGGCGACGACTAGAAGTTGTAGGGATTTCGATGGCCTTTCATTTCTCCGATTAAACTCCGGTGGAGGTGGTCGTGGGTTGGGGGTGGCTGGGAGAGAGAGAGAGGTGAGAGGAGAGAGTTGAGTAATATAAAGAGAGATATTTATTATTTATATATATTATAAATATAAATTTTTAAACTTTAATTTTGATTTATTAATTTAGTCCTTTCAGGTGTGAAATGACAAAAATGCACTCACACAATCAGAGTTAACAAAAAATTTTTGACTGCATTAGTGCTAAATGATAAGACATGCAACAATTTTCCCTATAAAGGGCAAAACCTGTCAAAATTTGTTGTAAATGACAACGCCTGAAAAAGGGTATCAAGATAAAGAACAAAACTTGTAAATTTTCCAAAATCTTAATAGTAATACAACCCTTTATGAATACAATTGCCTAATCCAATTATAAAATTATATATATATATATGGTTGAGTTCATTTCAGAATTCTATATAACTACAGACATTTCAGAACTCTTAATAAACAATCATTTTATACATAAATTTTTGTATTTAGGATCTTTTTTATCATCTATTATATATATTTCTTTGATTACATCCATGTTAAAAGTAGTTTACATATGTTTAATTGCCAAAATTATATATATGTGGCATAACTAATTACATATATGCAAAAAAATTAGTTTACATATGTGTAATTATAAAATTACATATAAAAAATAATAAAATTACTCTTAACATGTATGTAATCGTAAAAATACACATAATAAATGATAAAATTATTCTAAACATAAAAATATATAAATAAAAAGATTGTTTATTAGGAGTTCTGCGAGTTCTGTAAATATTTATGGTTCTGAAATGATCCTGGCCCTATATATATATATATCTATATCTATATATATATATATATATATCTATATCTATATATATATATATATATATATTGAAGAAACACTGGATAAATGACCGGAATCAAATTATCCAGGGGGTTAGGTTCTACATAAAAAGGGGTGGTTCTCTCTCGTTTGATTCAAAGGGATGGATCTTCTTCTCCAACGAATACTGCTAAACAGAACACCGTTAGTCTCGTCACGGGGAGAAGGGAGGTTCTCTCCGTGACCACACTCCGGCGTGAGAATAAGTATGTGTTTATGAAGAAGAAGAAGAAGAAGAAGTATTGGTGAAGTGAATGTAACTTGAAGTTCATACCTGAATTACTCTCATATTTATAGCCGGGAGTTTGGGCGGGAAAACCTGTTATTGAAATGTTAACGGAAGATACTAACTCCGTAAGCGGTTATTTCCTTCCCCGTTAATCTTCTTGATCTGACGTGAAAGCACACGGATCGTCATTTAGATCAACGACTGGGGTATTACCACGTGGAAAGTGGGCAAGTGGAGGTTTCTCTCTAAATCCATGCCATCATCGTGATTTTAGGGTGGCCTGGGATGATGACACGTGTCCCAGACGGTTATAACCGTCTGGTGGTGCACGATTGAGTCTTCTAGAAGATTATTGCCATAATCCGGTGTGACTCCTTATTGTGTGGTAACAGTTTAATAAATAATATCCAAGTCTGGGTATTATTTAAGTGGGAGTGCTTGCTGGGATTTTTATCCCTTTGTTATGGAGAATCGGCGCGAGGACTTATAATTTTCCTTTTAGCGCGCAGGTGTTGTCCGCTGTTTTTCTTCTAAACTCTCTTTGTAGGACCAGTGCGCGGCCGCGCAAGGTCTAAAGAGGGTTAAAAGATGAGGTTGTGGTATGGTCCCGATTACTTTGTTGGTGCATATGTCTGTCGACTTGGTCTTGTATCGTGTCATTTGTTTAGATAGGATAGAACGGAGCTCAGTATACGAGAAAATAGGATTTGTATGGAGAATGTGCATTTCGCACGAAATGGCTAGGCCATTTCGCACAAAATAGACTTTGTCCATTTCGTACGAAATGGATAATATTCATTCCGCACGAAATGGATAATATTCATTCCGCACGAAATGGCTTCCCTATAAATACCTGAGCTGTTCTTTCATTTGTAACAGTTCCGGATTCCAGAGCCGAAGTGCTGCTGAAGTGTCCTTTGATCTGTAAAGCTTTCAAATCAATATAAAAAGACATTTAAAGTGATTCTGTGTGTAAATCAAGCTGATTCTAAGTCGATACGTTTGTTTCCGCCTCTCGTATTGATTAGAACTCTTCTTAATGACTCGTTTCGGTCGTGCAAACGATCCTACAAGTGGTATCAGAGCTCAGGAGAAAGAGTTCTTACTAAATCAGCCTGATTTCACCAAAATTTCTGATTTCTACACCTTTTTTTTTTCAAAATTAACAAGATTTTACGGTTAAAATGGATTGAATTTCACATATAACATGCGAAACACAGTTTTAAACAATCCTTGAAAGTATCAGACATAAAATCGGACTAAAACCTGATCAATTTGGCAAAAATCCGGCCGATAGTGTGACATCAGTAGCTCATTTCGTACGGATTGGGTTATATTGAGTTCATTTCGCACGAATTGGACCATAGAGACATCATTTCGCACGAATTGGACCACAGAGACATCATTTTACTCGAATTGGAACCCCATTTCCTTCCAAAAGTGTCATTTCGTTTGAAAGGAATCTTCATTTCGCATCAGATCTCCATTTCGCTTGAAAGTTACTATTTCGCTTGAAAAGGTCATTTCGCACCCGAAGGTCATTTCGCACTAAAGTCCATTTCGCACGAAAGTCCATTTCGTTTGAGATACCATTTCGTTTGAAACTCCATTTCGTTTGAACTTTGTAAAATTGTGAAACCTGTTACCGAAACATGGAAGAAGAGTTTTACAACGCGTTTGCTACTACTCCAGCTACCCCAGTCACAGCTACAGAAACAATTGAAATCAAAAATGAAACGGGAACGTCTCAAAAGCCTCCAAAGCTTATGTACATCGAAGATTTTAAAGGATGGCAAAATCGTTTTGAAAACTGGGTGCAAGCTTATAAGTTTGATGCATGGTGTTCGTTAGATGTAGATTACGTTAAACCGAAAGATGAACGTGGGATTGAAAAAGCTTTAAGTGACTATTCAACGGGTGAAAAATTAAAATACACCAGTGAAAAAATGATGATTAGTCTTCTCTAACAATCAATAAAAGAAGATATTTTCGTGTTGCTTCAACATGAGGAAACTGCTAGATCAATTTTGTTGGCGTTGATTAACAAGTTTAAGGGAAGTGCTGATATGATTAAAAATAAATGTGCATTACTAAAGAAATCATTTGATATGTTTACAGCTTTTGAAGGAGAATCAACAAAAACGACTATCGATAGATATTGTCATCTTGTCCGGGAAATGAGAAGATTGGAAATCAAGAAAGACGACGATGAATAGGTTGATAAGCTTGCTCATGCACTACTGCATAATAAATGGGGAACATATTTGTTGATTTTGAAACATATGAGAAAACCTGAAAGTATGAATTTGAGTAAGTTCATTCAGAAGATTGAAGAACATGAATTGGATATTCAGAAAACTGCTATCATGAATAATCCAAATGCTCAACAGGATGTTAGTCTATACTACAGAGGAAGCAAATTTGAGACTACTCCGAGTCCGAAGATTAAGA
Organism: Helianthus tuberosus; assembly: GCA_030545235.1. Lineage (NCBI taxonomy): Eukaryota > Viridiplantae > Streptophyta > Magnoliopsida > Asterales > Asteraceae > Helianthus > Helianthus tuberosus. The sequence goes on along the minus strand of CM060423.1, from coordinate 230,176,693 downwards.
CTGCTTTCAGTGCCGATGGTTCTTCTGGAACAAATGTTAGCACTACAACTCAGAGTGGTGGATATTCGTCATCGTATTCAAGTTTTGATCCGAATTTCACAACACCAAATCCTCAATGACAGAGTTCAACAAATCTGCAATGCAATGTTACATTGAATATACAAAATAGTCACAATCTCTCTCCAGAAATAGCTAAGCAACACATGGCATCACTGGTTACTATGTTAGAGTCGTATGAAAGTTTAGTTGCTGGACGAATTGGAAATCCGATGCTCACCAAAGAGGATTATGACCAGATTGATGCTGAAGAACTTGAGTTGATGGACATCAAGTGGTGTTTAGCAAGTGCTGTAAGAAGAGCAGAAAAATTTACACAAATCACCGGTTGAGATGATCTTCGTGATGTTGCTACATCTCCGTTAGGGTTTGACAAATCAAAGGTTACTTGCTTTCGTTGCAGAGAAAAGGGGCATTATAAACGAGAGTGTATAAATAAAGAAGCAACAGGAAGACAAGATCCGTTTAGAAACAACGATTATCATCGAAAATCAATTTATCATCAGATTGCTCAACAACCGTCATCATCCCGTGCCATTGAGGATGGACAGAAGAAAGCTTGTCTGGTAGATCAAGATGATGAAAGATTACTAGAGGGATTTAGCTGGGATAAATACATTCCGGATAAAAATTACTTAAAGAATCAAGCCTTTATTGCTCAAATTCTTGAAGATTCAACTTTTGCAGGAAAATCAATCAAGTCTAAGAATTGTCCGAGAAGAATACCGATTTTTAAGGAATTAGGAAGTGATGCGGACACCGATGACGAAGAAGAATATATTAATAAAGCTAGACGACAATTGGATTCTTACAGTTTTAATTTGTTTTTTGCAGATAAGATCGAGATGTTGAATAAGAAAAAGGATGCGAGACTGAAGAAAGAAATGGAAGCAAGAAAGTTGGTTGAAAAAGAAATTGAAGCAAGAAGAATTGCTGAAGATAAGGCAAAAATGGAAGCTCAAAAAGCAAAAGTTGAAGAAAATTCGATAGAAAAGATCGAAGATGAAGAGTGTGAGGTAAAAGTTGAATTTGATGAAGAACCAATGATTGAGAAGGTAGTGGAGAAAATAGTTGAAAAAATTGTCGAAGTTGAAAAAATCGTTGAAGTTGAAAAGATTGTCGAAGTTGAAAAGATTGTTGAGGTCACAAAACCTTGTCTGAAATGTTTGGAACCATGCAAACAGTGTGAAGAAAAAGACAAGAAGTATAGTGAATTAGAAGAGTTGAAAGAAAAACTGTTGTTTGATGTTAAGTACGTAAAAGAATTATATGATGTGCTGAACAGAACGGTTGATAATTTGAACATGATATACCTAGAAATAGGAGCTGCTTCAACGATGATGAGTTCAACATTAATGACTAAGCAGAGGGTCATCAATGAGTATATTGAAGACTGTGCAAAGTTGAAGCAGGATTTGGAACTCGAAAAGATTGAAAATGAAAGAATGAAACGATTGTTGCTGAGTTATACAACTTGTGATTATTTGATTGATAGAGTTTATCCTACTGTTGCAGGTCTTGAAGCTTTTCAAGATAAAAAGACGGAAGATACAGATGCTGGTAAGAAACAAAGTGTCAAATATAACAAGTGTCCGCCTCCGATCTGGGAAAGTTATTCTCCCAGAAAGCCAAATGAGGAACGTTTAAAAAAGGCAGTCAACATAAAGTTAAAGTCTGAAACCATTGATGAGTTACCAAACAACATTGACGTCACATTCACAGCGTCTGACACTGATCACGAGTCTGAGTTATTAAAGAAAGTGGTCGATCAGGTGTTGGATATTGATGAAGAGTCAAAGTCGGAGTCTAAATCTGAAAGTTCAAGTTCATCAGACAAGAGTCCGAGTTCACCGGTCAAACAGGTTTACAATAAAGAATTTCTGATGTCGAAAAATAATTTGAATGATGAAACATTCAAAGTTGTATATACTTTGAAAGATTCTGACAAATTATTTTCTGATGAAGAATTTCCAATAAGAAGCGTCAAAACTGAAATGATCAAACAGGTTTTCAAATTAACAGAAATTAATATTTCTGAAATAAAAGATGTAAATCTTAATGAAAAACCTAAAAAGTACACTTCAAGAGTTCAACAGAGATTGAACAAGAAAAAGGGTTACAGTTCTGGTTATGGTTTTCAAAAGAAACCAAACCATAACAGTAATTTCAGAAAGAAAGGTTTAGGTTTTATTCCACCTGAAAATTATAAAAATGAGAAAAATTATAAACCAAAAACTAAATTTGTTTCAGGTACAAGTTCAGAGGAAGAGAAGGAGAAGCATTTCAGAAAACAGTCAAACAAAGAGTTTTTCGCTGTAAAACAAAAGACTGTGATGAAGGAATCTGAACCGAGGATTGAAAGAAAAATGCAGAAAGGTTGGGCATATTGCTTGGAATTGCACACAGTCCACCAACACAAAACAGGGAGTTTCTTCTAACTCAAATTTGAAAAAGAAATGTGTTGATAAAACAGAACAACCAACAGAAAAATTCAAAGTGTTAAAAAATTCAAATTTTGAAGTTGATGAAAGTTCAAAACGTTTTTACAAAAGAAGAGTCGATTTGAACAAACAAAAATGGGTTGTTAAATCTGAAAATGGTTCTGACAATGAATCTGACTCGTCAAAGTCAGAGGAGTCATTTGTTGAGAAAAATGATGAGAATTTCGTTCCTGAAATGAACGATGAAAACTTTCCACTATTGTCAAAAGAAAATTTGAAGTTAATAGTTGGAAAGATTGAGATCTCAGATCAATTCTTCTATGGTAAGGAAGATTTTGATGCTGAAAAGGTTTTTAATGGAAAAGTGAAACATATCTTTGGGAAGATGGTCGATGGGAAGGTGAAAGGAGCAAAAGAATTTTACAAATAAAAAAGATGGTGGGATAGAGATGACTCACAATCACCCAAGACTAGTCAGGCTTGGGTGACAGCATTCTCTACTTAAAATCCTGACTTGCCAAAGCTCCCAAGTTGGTAATCGTGGAGCATGAATCAGCATCTTTCTTGAGAAATTCACATCTGTGAAATTTCGACATACAAGTGGTATTATCATTCTTGAAAATGTTTTTGTGAAAAACCTACAAGTGTTAATTTTTTCAAGTGGTATTGTGAGAAGTACCTACAAGTGGTTAATCAATGTCATTAAGTTGAACTTGATTTAACTTTCATACATGTGGTTGAGAAAACAAAGTGATGAAACCCCACAAACTATTTTTCCAGAAAAACCATTTGATTAAAACAAACTTAAGTGTTTTGAAATCACAATGGGAAAATAGTTTGTTGTCAGGGGGAGTTCTGATTGTTTACACAAAGTGGATGGCGATTTGAAGCACTTCACATCAGTTGGTCACTTTACTTTGTACAGTTTATTGTTTTTATCTTCAAATTTTACCATAAAATCAAAAATTGTAATATATTTTGGATTTTAGGGGGAGTAAAAATTTTAGAAATTTCGTAAATTTGAAAAATCCAAAAACATGATAAAATCCAAAAACATTGAAAAATTCAAAATGAGTTTTGTTTTGAAAAAGAGGAAATTATAGTACATCAGTGGACTATCACAGCACGCTAAAGAATTGGAAAGTCAAATGTGATAAACGGTATCACTAAAGATGTGACGATAAGCTTAGCTAGACTAGTAGATTTGCGATAACGATACAAACTTAAATGAACAAAGCCTAGTTCTAGTGGAAAACGCGGTTGAAAGCATAATACTTAGTTTTATCCATCGTGACTGTGTACCTACTCAGTAATCGCTGAATGCTAAAAGAGCATAAAAACCGGTCAGTTTGTGAACTTTCACAACTTGCTGAAAAAATCATTGTGATTATGCATTTCATTTTGCAAAGATTTAAACTTGTTTGATTTCTTTATTTTTGTTTAAGCATTGGACATCCTCTGCGTATACGTGAGTATCGACCTGGATGTTAGTGCTTAAACATTCTGCTTTATTTTTCTTGGTGTTTCGTTTAAATCTTGGATCACCTCTGTGTATATGTGAATATCGACCTGGTGGTTAAGATTTAAACACTTTCAACTTGTTTTTATTTCTTATTTTGTTTAAACATTGGACTTTCTCTGCGTATCGAAAGATCGACCTGATTGTTAATGTTTAAACATTCTGCGTTGTTTTCGCACATATCACAGTTGATGAAAGTTTAAAGGCATTACTTGAGTCAGTGTATTGCAAGATGAGGGGATATGCTGAGATCGTGGGGTCCATAAGAATTTAGTGCAAAATTAATATACCTTAACGTATCGGTAAGCATTTCGAAAGTTTTTAGATTGAGTTTAAGAGGACAACAATATCGTCAGTCTATGTGAATTGTTCAGAACTTAAAGTGTTAAAGCTCAACGGTGCTAGTGATTTGTCTCAAAATCTGATATGATCCTCTTACACAATCTCGCAAAAATATTGTCTGTAAATATTTCTTTACTGCTTTCCATTTTTGAAACCTTAATCCAAAAAGATTTTCAGTGTGTTTTAGCATAAAATTTTGAAAAAGTCAAAAAGATTTTTGACAACTGATGTTGAAAAACTGATTTTCAAAACTCCGAGTGCTAAACATGACGACAACAGGGTTGGGAGAGTTTATTTAGAATTGGGAATGATTTTGAAAAGTTTAAATGGTTTCAATTTATTGAAAATGTCAAATTTTGAATGGTATTCTTTCAAGTGGCCATCAAAGATTTTTTAAATGTTAAATCATTTTTGATCAATACCTGCCAGTGGTATATAAATTTGTCAAATTGTTAAATATGTGAAATTTATTGTGAGGTAGAGTTTTGTGCAGGTTGCCAGGTTTCTGATCCTGTGGCTACGGAAAGCCAGGTCACGACTCCTGAGAAGATCCCCAATTCTAAGCCTAAGGAGAGTTTGAGCCAGGTTTCGATCTTAGAACAAAAGCTATGTCAGATTGTGATCCCGGAACAACTTAAGGGGGAGTCTGCTAGCAAAGGGGAGTCTGAAAAGTCTATAGCCAAGTTCAATCCTGAGGTTCTCGTAAGCTGTTGATTCTGAAGAACTTAAGGAATCAAGAGATCTGATCAAGAGAAGATAGAGCCAGGATTTAGATTCTGAGAATGATTGAGAGAAAGAGAAGATTGAAGAGTAGATCAACATCCAAAGGGGAGGTTAGCTGCTTATAGAAAAAGAGAAGAGATTGAAGGAAGTTTACACTGTTAGATACTTTGGAAAGAGCATGAAGACTGATAAAGATTGAAGATTCGACATACTGAAGACTTATACTAAAGACTCGTCGACATCCAAGGGGGAGTCTGTTGGTGCATATGTCTGTCGACTTCGTCTTGTATCGTGTCATTTGTTTAGATAGGATAGAACGGAGCTCAGTATACGAGAAAATAGGATTTGTATGGTGAATGTGCATTTCGCACGAAATGGCAAGACCATTTCGCACGAAATGGATAATATTCATTCCGCATGAAATGGCTTCCCTATAAATACCTGAGCTGTTCTTTCATTTGTAACAGTTCCGGATTCCAGAGCCGAAGTGCTGCTGAAGTGTCGTTTGATCTGTAAAGCTTTTAAATCAATATAACAAGACATTTAAAGTGATTCTGTGTGTAAATCAAGCTGATTCTAAGTCGATACGTTTGTTTCCGCCTCTCGTATTGATTAGAACTCTTCTTAACGACTCGTTTTGGTCTTGCAAACGATCCTACATACTTGATATGAGATTTTTGGGACCTTACCCCTTCAAGTCCTCCCAGTCTAGTGTTGCTCTTATGCAAATAAGTAGAGCACTGGACTATGAGAGAAATGGTTTTTGCAATAGGGTTTTTTGGCGCGAAAGTAGAGAATTTTCTATGAGAGGATACACTTTGCTCATCATGTTGATTAAATCTTGAGTTTTTGAAAAAATCATACTTCTTAGAAAGATGGAAACCTTATGAGGGAAGATATTTGCACCTTTCTTTGAGCGAAGAGCTTTTGTAATTATGAGCTGACGAGTTGCTTACGTCATCCTTTAGAAATATAGTTTGTGTTGTCTCTTCGTCTTCTATCTGACTGTAGCTCTGGGAATGCGTGTGGACTCTGTCAGGGGGTTTTAAATGTGAAGTGACGTTTGTAGTGACAACGCCGTTCTGAAGTCAGTTGATTTGACACTTAATCATCACAGTTCTCTTTTCGATGCTGACCCTAATCTTTTTTGGTCTATATATTTGTATTGGGTGTGAAATTCTTCACCCAATTTGGAAAAAAAATGAAGAAAAAGCAGCAGATTCGGTGGAAAAGATTTTCTGAAGTGTTGAAGACGCTCGAGGCTGCTGATGCTTTACTTCTGCTTTCTGGTTTAAAGGTTGACTCTTTCAAGAGTAGTGGGAGTTCCCATGGTGTTACTCTCCCTGAGACTTCAAGAGTCTGACGCCTCTCCGATCATCTAGATGATAACAATGGAGGAGTCACTAGGCTATCAGCACACCTTGTAACTCGTCCTTTTCCGGCTGATCGGAGGGGAAGCTCTTCAATCGTCTACCAGTGACGTCGCCGTGCTGACATTCCGGCTGAGGTTCCGACTGATGGAAATGTGGCCGTTGCTGCCGGAGATGACAGGGAGGATAATAACCCTTGGATTATTGATCCCCACCCCTTGTCTGAGTCTGGTGAGGTCCTCAATACTCCGTATGGGGTGTTAGATATGCTTTCTAAGTTTGACTTGTAACTAGTACTTCTTTTTTTTGAAGAAACACTGTTGTGTTCTTGTAAATGCCTTGCTAATGTGCTTTTGTTGTACTAATGATATCTTTTGATGCACTGCTGTGCATATCTGCTTTGGTAATTTATAAGTTTGTGTTTGGATTACAATATGTTGCATATGCTTAATTACTTTGTTCGGGTAGAGCGAATGAGAATGGTATTGTGCTCATGTGTGAACGTAGGTCTAGAATACGCGTGAGGTTGTGCTTATTTAGACTGTTCATAAGGCGTACAATGTTCACCATATTGTTTTCGCATAAACCAAAAGAATTATATGCAATTTGTAACAAACAATAACATGTGTAGGGATAACTGTTGCATTAACAGGGCGCAGAGCTGATAATACAAAGTAAAATAGAAAAATACAATGCCTGTATAAATCTGAGTTGCTGAGTAGCTCAGCTATATATAACACATGCGCAGCTGCTGCGCGTTCCAGGTGCGGGGAACGGATGTTCCGTCAATTATTTTTAGGGTGTATGCTCCTTTGCCTAGGACCTCGTTGATAATGTATGGCCCTTCCTACTTTGGCGCTAGTTTGCCCGGTTTTTCCGCATTGGAGGCTTCATTGTCGCGCAAGACAAAGTCCCCTAGAACGAAAGTACATACGCGTACTCGCGCGTTGTAGTACTTTTCAAGTTTGGATTTGTATCTTGCCTCTGCGATGGCGGCGTTCTCGTGCCTTTCTTCGAGAAGGTCTAAATCCATTCTTCGTTCCTTTTCATTGTTTTGCTTTTCCATGGCAAGCATGCACGGTGCTGGAAGGCCAATTTCAGCTGCGATTAGCGCCTCTGATCCGTACACAAGACTGAATGGGGGTTTCTCCCGTACTGGTCTTCGGCATGGTACGATGGGCCCATAAGATGCTGGGGAGCTCATCGACCCATTGATGTGCGTAAGTGTGTATATGTTTTAGGTGTATATTTTAAGCCCTTTTACACTTTTTTTAGTCAAGTTTTAAATTTATAAAACACGATATTTACTAACACTAAACACACATATGGGCAAGTGCACCCATCGTGGACGTAGTATAGTGTTGGTAAGATACCGAGGTCGTCCAAGGACACAAGAGCTTTTAATAGCAGTTTATCCTCAACGTCTAATCAAATCAAAAGTTAGAAAAAGGTTTTAAACTAGAAAAAATAAAAACTAACTAAAATGCTGAAAAATAAAATAAAAACAAAAACAGATAGACAAGATGAATCACTTGGATCCGACTCGTGTTTAGTGTAACCTTTGATTATTTCCGCACTTTTGCACTTTTTAAGAGATTATCTTAGTTATTGTAGTAGGCCCCTCTTTTGAAGGTGACGTTACCTTTAACCTAGTAGTTTAAGTCAGCAAGGATACAATCCTAAAGGGTCGGATTATTGAAAGATAATTAATTAAGTTATTAATGCATATTATGGTAGGCCACTCTTTTGAAGGTGACGTTACCCTCGGCTAAGTAGTCTGAGTCAGCAGGGATACAGTCCTAAGTAGCCGGGTTAAAGTATTAATAGTAGCTTACATATTAGGGGATCAAAGAGTTTGGACCCCCGCCATCCAATACCGGTGGGTATTGAAGGAGGTCCTACTAAATTTGACCCAGGTCCTTGCAGGATCTATACACTGAACAAGGCAAGACTCTTACCAAACCGTTCCCTTAACCCCGACCAGGTAGCCAACATATCTCCATATAGACCGCGGAGATATGAATGGCGAAAATCTTTTATTTTATATAGACAGTAAAATAATGTCAAGACACCACAGACAAACGATAAGGAAGAATCACCTTCAACATAAGAAACTAGTTATTAAAGTCATTAATACATAACCAGGTAAAAAGTGCGAAAAGATTAAAAATAAAAAGTATTACACTAGACACTTGTCTTCACCAAGTGATGTAAGAGACTTAGGCAAACATGGCCTTTGATTGTCAAGAACTCTTACGATCAATCTTGGATCCCGAGACGACTCACACACTCTATGATGGACGATGGATGATGGTGGTGGATGATGGTGTTGTGATGGTGGTGGGTGGTGGGTGAAGTGTGAGAGAGGTGGTGTGCCAAGGGATGGTTTGCAAATGAGCCAAGCACCCCTATTTATAGGCTGAACAGAGACTCGAGCACGGCCCTGTGTCCATTGGGTACGGGCCCGTGCCCACCTTCCTTCTCTTTCTTCATTAACTGCAGTTTGTCCGTATTAGTTGACCACGCCCCCGTGTTCGCTGGACACGACCCCGTGTGCAGAAGCGTATCTGTACTATCAAGATTTCCCCAGATTCTGCGAATCTTAGAGTTGACCACGGCCCCTTGTCCGTTGGGCACACCCCCGTGGTGGGTGATAGAAGATTCTACAGCTTTGTCTTTTCTGCTGACACTTGGGCACGCCCCCGTGCTCATTGAGCACGGAGCGTGTTCAGCCTTCTGTTCTCTTGTTTTGCTTGGGAAGATGCTGTTGGGGAGGCCGGGTATGCCACGTTTGTTCCTTTTCTTGTATTTATGTTAGATTTAGCTGCCTTTTTTGCTTCTTTTGTTCATTTGAGCTCATTTAATCCTGAAAATACAAAAGGAAGACAAAAACGCACTTTTCCAACATTAGTACTAAAAAGGGTTAGTTTTATGCCACAATTGATGTAATTTATATGTTGCATTTTGTGCACATCAAATACCCCCACACTTGAATCTTTGCTTGTCCTCAAGCAAAACTCTTTATAATGTGGCTTTACACTCCCAAATGGAATGGGTAGAAGAGAAGGTTTTGGGCTTGTCATAGAGTGTCGGGATTTCCAAGATTCTTTATTAAGTTTTATTTTTATTTTTTACAATCCTATTCATCATGATTTATTTAAAACATTTCATAAGATAAATTACTTATTAGGGCATAACATGCCTTTTTAAAATTCCACTTATATACAAGTTCACATACCTCACGGGGAATCACTCAACACTCGGCCGAAGATGTATTTTAGTGAATCACTCGAGAGCGGCATGGAACTTACTCCTACCATAGGCTTGCCAAGCAATCAATCCTCCTCCTTTTTAACTATACACCTTTGTAAATATCAAGAGGACTTTTGGGGTGAAGGGTAAGGCTTGGGTTAAAGGTAGGTGGTTTTGGGTTAGTGGTTAGTAGAAAAGTGCGAAAAGGCGTAAAAAACGTCGGTTTTCATAAAACATTTTGTTTTGTGACTTTTTATTCTAATGAAGCTTTTTTTTTTCAAACAAAGCCTTCTTTTGATGAGCTTGTTTATTTATTGCTAACTTCATTTTTCTTTTCTTCACTATAATTTTTTTTATTTTTTTTTATAAGGAAGTCACAAGAAAACCGAGCTTTGTTACTAAAATAAAGGGTTTAAAATGAAAAGGGTTTTGGTGGGTAAAGGGTGTTTGTTTTGTGGGTTAAGAAATGAAAAGGTTTAGGCTTAAAGGGGTTAACTAGGGGGATTTTGGGTAGGTGGTAAAAAAAAGAAAATAATGGTGTTGAAAGAAAAATGGGTTAGTCCTAATGCCTCCATCATTTACTTACTTGGGTTTAAGTTGGTAAGGACCGGGAATGTATCATCATGGCAAGTTCTATAGTCGTAAGAACCAAGCGGCTATTCACACAAGAAACGAAAAATGAGCATTTAGTTTAAAGATGTGTATTTTTATGCTCAATAAAGGCTCAAAACTCACTTTTTGTGGGAATGGGTTTTTATGTGATCAAGTATATATAATCAAATTTTAACTAGATTTGTCATGCCGTTTAATAATTTTCTTATGTTGGTTCTTTTTATCACGACGCTATCGGTTGTAAATTTGTAAAAATATAACCTTTTTTGAACTTGAAATTCCCAAATTAAACCAAGACAAGTAAAAAAATGAAAAGGTTTTGAAAAAAATTTGGGGTGATTAGCGGTTCCAATAGAGTTTTGTGTAAGGCTTGTTATTAGGACTTGCAAAATTCAAGGTTTTAGCATCCCCCCCACACTTAAATTACACATTGTCCTCAATGTGTCCCAAAAATAAGTTTTTCGGTTGATTAAAATGTGTAAAAGTGGGTTAAAAACAAGATTTTATGTTACTGGGTAGCTGAACACGGGGTGTGTTGAGCTGAGCACGACCCCGTGGTCAGACTACCAGTATCAAATTTAAACAGAAGGCTGGGCACGTGGGCGTGTTTAGTGAGCACGGCCCCGTGTCCAGTTACCTGAACTGGGCGTTTTCTGCAGAACCTCAGGCACGGGGGCGTGTTGGGTTGAGCACGGCCCCGTGTCCAGTTACCTGAACTGGGAGTTTTCTGTAGAACCTTGGGCACGGGGGCGTGTTGGGTTGAGCACGACCCCGTGCTGAACTTGCTGTAATGAAGAAAAATTGTCGGGAGGCTCTGTTTTTGTGCATGGGGTGTGGGTTCAAGTTTCCCTTAGTAACCTCCACCATTCCGAGTGTGCTTTATTCCTGAAATTTAAAACTAAACTAGAAAACATAAAAGGTAAACTAATCTAAAACTAAGGATAGTTCCGCGGAATGCCTCCGTGGTGCGCCACGTTTATAAGGGTCATTGGCTAGTGTCACACCCCAACCGATGGCGGAAACATCGGGGTATGGCACTGAGCGAAACAGACTGTCCAGAAATTTCCATAACAATTATCATTACCAATCAATTTAAAGTAACATGTCCCATACCATGTCTCAAAAGGTAAACAAATTATTGCAGACAAGATCGAGGCAAATAGTTCTATTCCGACAACTCAGATTTAAATAGAGCAGTTGTTTATCTGCTTCTAGAGACTCTTAATTTAATTTGTATAGACAACTATTTGTTGGCCTCTAGAGCCTTATTCTAGCCTCGACTTCATAGCAGGTAAGCATCCTAAGGACCTGTCACACACGTTAAAGTAAAGTCAATACACATAGTGTAAAGGTGAGCATACAAGTTTGATAATAGCATATAGGTTCGAAATAGTTTACGCATAACCAGCACGTACGCACGGTGAAATGAGGCACGCTAGTTATCGACATGGGTCTATTGACACCAATGACTGCAAGTTGACTGTCCGGGACAGTTCGTAATAGATAATCACCACTGTGATCCATGCAAATAATAGTCCTTAACAACCCCCGCGAACGGGTGCTGAGTCCAAACTATAGTACTATCGTTGCTAAGGTAGGTGAACAACATTCCATGTGTAAACATAATAAACAAGCATTCATTTAGCCACGTAATACATGCAATAACGGTTAGCGTTCAAATAGTATTGAGTAGTGTGATTGATGTGTTTTGAATATTCGTAACGTATGTAACACCCAAAAGTGCATAAAGCAAAAAGGGTTCGAGTATACTCACAGCGTTGATGGATTGAAGGGAGCGCGTAGAGCGGAATTAGCCTGAACAGATTGATAGCATAAAGATAAGTGACGCGTAAAACGATGCAAGGGTGTAAGTGGCTCGGACAGTAGTTCGGTCGGATGGTAATCCGATCGGACGTCCGGTCATGCGAATGACAATCCGTTCGGATGGTCATCCGGTCGGACAGGTTGTCCGGTCGGATGACTATTCGAGTGGATTGTTTCTTCCTTTGAGAAGGATGTGTTTGTGTATGATGGCTTGTCCTTTGAAGTTTTCGTTGTAGCATTCCGAAAACATTGAAGTATTCCTTCCTTTCAGGTTGGTCGATCGGACGGTCAGCCATGCGGACGACAATCCGCTCAGATGATTTATCCGGTCGGACGGCGACTCGAGTGGCGAGGTTACTTAGTGAGGACAAATCCACGGCAGGTTGTCACTCGGTCAGAAAGCAGTCCGGTCAGGTGACATCCTTAGTGCATTGAACATGTTGAAAGTTGTTCGAGTGTTAAAGTCCAAGTATCTCATGATCCTAAGAGTAATCCGGTCGGATTGGTAGTCCGATCGGATAACAATTCTCTCAATACCCAAACTTCAGATAAAGTTGGTTAAGTGTGGGTCCCAAGGTGTAAGCCGCTCGGATGACCTAGTCGCTCGGATGGCTTATCCGTTCGGACAGTAGTCTGGTCGGATAGCACTCCATGCTAGTCGTTTCGTTCGTCTTTCACTTGGCCGTTTTGATTGTTTGTTGCTTTTATCGATACGTTTTGACAACGTGCTAATCAACGGAACCCCATCTTAACCCAAGTGATCTGATAAAACAGGAATCACCCTAGTTCGACCAGTTAGCCGTTCAAGATGGTTGTTCTTGGTTAACCCGAAATCGGTGGTCTCGTGAGTAGAATCCAGATCTTGAACTAGTACAACACCACGAATGAGTAGAAGACTAGAACAAGGTCCGATTCTATCGGTTCTTGAGTGTAAAAGAGTTGAAAGAAAGTTAGAAACCGTCTTTCAATCCTTTTTCACCATGAATGCGTCTAGATCTATGCAAGATCTTTGTTTATTTGTGCGGAAATCGGTTAGATCTAAGTTGTTCTTGGTGGATTGAAGCCAAAACATGAAGTTCTCAAGAACACCATGATGACATCATCCTCGAACACCTCAAATCCAGTGATTTCATGGTTAAAAGTTAAGATTTAAAAGATAGAAAGGTGTAGGAGTGCGTGTAGATCAAGAAAGTACAAGATTTAGGACGAGATCTTACCGGAATTGAGATAAATCGAAGAAAATGTGTGGAGAGCGTGCTGTTCGGACAGAGAGTTTCCAAAAGTAGAAAGAATGAAAGTGACAAGGGTATTTATAGAGTTACCCAAAGAGGAAAGTGTGGGTCGGTCGGATGGCATCTCGCCCGGATGACTGTCCGGCCGGATGTCATCTCGGTCGGATGGCTACTTGGCACTCAATCTAGTGACCGCCCGGTCGGATGGCAATCCGTCTGGATGGAACTTGGTTCGGGTGCGCGGCGCGACGATTTTTGCTGATTCGATTTCGATTGCGATCGTTTCGATGCGATAATTTTTTCCTAGTCAAATTACTTTTAATCCCAACTACTCATATCTAGCGCTGTCTCTTCTCCACTAATTATCATAGTTCGATTTCGATTGCGATTCGAGTTTCGATTGATTCCCACATATACATAATTTAAACATGCACAAGTAACACATAAGGCATACACACACGTATAACAATAACCAAAATGCGTAATTCGAGTTGCGAGTGCGATTGAGATTCGATGTCGATTCGTTTAGTATAGTTTGAGTATCATTTAGTTAACTTTATCGCATTGTTACTTCCTATAGTTCATAGTCGTAAGTCGATTAAACAGTGACTAACATACGTCGATTATTGTAATTATTGACACTTACTCCACATAATACAACATATAAAAGAAATTCACTACTAGTCACGTTGCGCGATTGGTCGTTGACTTTGACCTTGACTTTGACTTTGACTTTGACTTTGACTTTGACTTTCAGAAACACGGGGTTACAGCCTCCCCTAGTTGAGGGAATTTCGTCCCGAAATTAGGCCGAAGCCGTAACGAACAACTGCGGGTACTTTGCCTTCATGTCGCTTTCGAGTTCCCAAGTGAACTCTGCCCCTCATTTTCCTTCCCATCGAACTTTCACAATAGGAATGCGAGAGCGTCTGAGCTGCTTGGTTTGGCGATCCATGATTTCGACAGGCTTCTCCACGAAGTGTAGTGTTTCGTTTACTTGCAGGTCATCAAGAGGTACGTGTAAATCATCATCAGCCAGACACTTTCGGAGGTTCGAAACATGGAAAGTCGGGTGGACATTGCTAAGTTCCTCCGGTAGTTCGAGTCTGTAAGCCACCTTGCCGATCCTTTCCAGAATCTTAAAGGGTCCTATATATCGAGGCGCGAGCTTTCCTCTTTTGCAGAATATGACCACACCCTTCCAAGGTGATACCTTTAGGAGTACGTGATCGCCAACGTCAAATTCGAGGGGCTTGCGTCGTTTATCGGCGTAACTTTTCTGACGATTCCGAGCTTTCACCAGATTGTCTCGAATTTGGAAAATTTTGTCTGTCGTTTCTTGCAATAGCTCGGGACCGGTTAATTGCGAGTGACCGATCTCGTGCCATACAATAGGCGATCGGCATTTTCTTCCGTATAAAGCCTCGAATGGTGCCATTTAAATGCTGGAATGATAACTGTTGTTATACGAGAATTTGACTAACGACATGTATGTATCCCAATTACCACCGAAGTCTATGACACACGAACGGAGCATGTCCTCAAGAGTACGAATCGTTCTTTCAGTCTGACCGTCGGTTTGAGGGTGGAAAACGGTACTTAGATTAAGCGATGTACCGAGTGTCGTTTGAAACGTTTCCCACAGTCGCGAGGTAAACCGAGCATCATGATCAGATATGATGTCGCGAGGCATCCCATGATTACAAATGATCTCGTCGGTGTAGATTCGGGCTAATCGTTCTACCTTGTAGTCTTCCCGTATTGGCAAAAAGTGAGCTGATTTGGTCAGTCGGTCAACAACAACCCAGATGCTGTCGTGACCTGATGACGTGTGCGGAAGCTTTGTTATGAAGTCCATAACTATACTCTCCCACTTCTACATAGGGATCGGTGGTTGCTCGAGTAAGCCAGAGGGTCTTTGGTGTTCGGCCTTAACTCTTGCACAAGTCAGGCACTTTCCAACGTAAAGAGCAATATCCCTTTTCATGCCCGGCCACCAGTACTTGTAGCGAAGGTCCTGGTACATTTTGTCGGCACCGGGATGAATAGAATACCAGGATTTGTGGGCTTCGTCCATCAAAATCTGTCACAAATCGGTCCGTTTAGGGATCCAAATTCGGTCCAGAAAGTGGAATATCCCATTCGACTTACTCACACGCTGGGCTCCATCGTGGTAGATTCGTTCCTTCTTCAAAGTACGTTCGTTAAAACAGGCATGCTGGGCTTCACGGATGAGAGCTTCGAGATGGTATTGGGTTTGGACATTACGTGTGCTAAGCAGATAGCTCCGTCTGCTGAGTGCGTCTGCAACAACGTTTGCTTTGCCTGGGTGATAACGAATCTCACAGTCGTAATCGTTGAGAAGTTCTACCCATCGGCGTTGACGCATATTAGGTTCCTTCTGATTAAAGATATGTTGTAGGCTCCTATGATCGGTGAAGATCGTACACTTGGAACCATACAGGTAGTGTCGCCAAATCTTTAACGCAAAAACAAATGCGCCTAGCTCGAGATCATGGGTTGTATAGTTCTTCTCGTGGATTTTGAGCTGACGAGATGCGTAAGTTATAACCTTATCCCGCTGCATAAGGACACAACCAAGACCAAGGTTGGAAGCATCACAATAGACAATGAAATCATCGTTTCCATCGGGTAGAGTGAGAACAGGAGCATTGCAAAGCATGTGCTTGAGGTTTGGAAAGCAGACTCTTGTTGAGTTCCCCAAACAAAAGGCTTGTCTTTATGGGTGAGAGCGGTAAGCGGCACAGCGATCTTTGAGAATCTTTCGATAAATCGTCGATAATAGCTCGCTAGTCCGAGAAAAGAACGGACTTCAGACGGGTTCTTAGGTGTAATCCAACTTTTGACTGCTTCAATCTTCGCTGGATCGACGTGAATACCTTGACTATTTACGATGTGACCCAGAAACTGAACTTCCTCCAGCCAAAATTCACACTTGGAGAACTTGGCGTAAAGTCGATTCCCCTGGAGTAGCTCGAGGACCAAACGTAGATGTTGCGCGTGTTCGGCTTTCGATTTGGAATAGATCAAGGCATCGTTGATGAATACAATGACAAAACGGTCGAGATATGGTTTGCACACGCGATTCATCAGATCCATGAAAACCGCGGGTGCGTTGGTTAAACCAAAAGGCATAACAACGAACTCATAGTGGCCATATCGAGTGCGAAAAGCGGTTTTGGGTATATCCCCCTCCTGTATGTAGTTGATGGTAGCCTGAGCGTAGGTCGATCTTTGAGAAACACGTAGCACCTTGTAGCTGATCAAACAAATCATCGATGCGAGGCAGAGGATAGCGGTTCTTGATAGTTAACTTATTCAATTCCCGATAGTCGATGCACATCCTGAACGACCTATCCTTCTTTTTGACGAAAAGGACTGGCGCGCGCCAAGGAGAGGTGCTCGGGTGAATGAAGCCTTTCTCAAGTAATTCCTGGAGTTGGTTTGAGAGTTCGCGCATTTCGGATGGTGCGAGTCGGTAAGGAGCTTTGGCAATAGGGTTGGCTCCAGGAATGAGGTCGATACGAAAGTCGATATCACGACTTGGAGGTAAACCTGGAAGATCTTCAGGAAACACATTAGGAAATTCACGAACCACAGGAACGTCTTTCACCTCTGTCTTTTCTTTCTTTTCCTTCTCCGCTACTACGATGTTGGCCAAGAAAGCTCTGTATTCCTTGCGGAGATACTTGCTATGTTGGACACATGACATGATTTTGAGACCTTTCGAAGCAGTTTCACCATAAACACACAATAAATCACCATTCATGAGCGAAAATCGAATCATCTTGTCGAAGCACACAACTTCAGCATGGTTTTCGCGAAGAAAGTCCATGCCTACTATGACGTCAAAACTTCCGAGTTGCATCGGAATAAGGTCGATTGGGAAGATGTGATTTGTGAGCTCAAGAGTACAATCACGAAGAACAAAATTAACAGCGACAGTTCTTCCGGTAGCGACTTCAACATCGAACGTCAAGGGGAGATGGGAGCGTTTACGACTAAGTAGCTTCTCGAATTCGAACGACACAAAGCAATTATCGGCTCCAGTATCAAATAAACACGAAGCATAAATACCATTCACAAGGAACGTACCATTGACCATGTTGTTGTCGGCTTGGGCTTGGCGCACGTTGATGTTGAAAGTTCGTGCGCGTGCTGCTTGTTGCTGTTGCTGCTGGTGCTGCTGCTGGGGCTCTTGTTTCACAACCCTGTTCGGGCACATGTTGGCGAAATGGTTAGGATCGCCACATGCGAAGCAGGCTCTGGCGTTGACCGCGGGTGCTGGAGGAGCTTGTTGACCCTGAGGAGCGGTGAGTAGAGCTTAATGAGCAGGAGCTTGTCAAGCACGGCAGTTGGTAGTGTGATGCGTGTAAAGTGTGTACATAAGTTTAAGTATATTTTAAGCCCTTTTTACACTTTTTAGCCAAGTTTTAAATTTATAAAACACGATATTTACTAACACTAAATAGACATATTGGCAAGTGCACCCATCGTGAGCGTAGTATAGTGTTGGTAAGATACCGAGGTCGTCCAAGGACACAAGAGCTTTTAGTACCGGTTTATCCTCAACGTCTAATCAAATCAAAAGTTTAGAAAAAGGTTTAAAACTAATAAAAATAAAAACTAACTAAAATGCTGAAAAATAAAATAAAAGAAAAAAAAGATAGACAAGATGAATCACTTGGCTACGACTCGTGTTTAGTGTAACCTTTGATTATTTCCGCACTTTTGCACTATTTAAGAGATTATCTTAGTTATTGTAGTAGCCCCTCTTTTGAAGGTGACGTTACCCTCAACCCAGTAGTTTGAGTCAGCAAGGATACAATCCTAAAGGGTCGGATTATTGAAAGATAATTAATTATTAAGTTATTAATGCATATTATGGTAGGCCCATCTTTTGAAGGCGACGTTACCCTCGGCTAAGTAGTCTGAGTCAGCAGGGATACAATCCTAAGTAACCGGGTTAAAGTTTTAATAGTAGCTTAACTTATGAGGGGATCAAAGAGTTTGGACCCCCGCCATCCAATACCGGTGGGTATTGAAGGAGGTCCTACTAAATTTGACCCAGGTCCTTTGCAGGATCTATACACTGAACAATGGCAAGACTCTTACCAAACCGTTCCCTTAACCCCCGACCAGGTAGCCAACATACCTCCATATAGACCGTGGAGATATCAATGGTGAAAATCTTTTATTTTATATAGACAGTAAAATAATGCCAAGACACCACGGACATACGATAAGGAAGAATCACCTTCAACATAAGAAACTAGTTATTAAAGTCATTAATACATAACCAAGTAAAAAGTGCGAAAAGATTAAAAATAAAAAGTATTACACTAGACACTTGTCTTCACCAAGTGATGTAAGAGACTTAGGCAAACATGGCCTTTGATTGTCAAGAACTCTTACGATCAATCTTGGATCCCGAGATGACTCATACACTCTATGATGGACAATGGATGATGGTGGTGGATGATGGTGTTGTGATGGTGGTGGGTGGTGGATGAAGTGTGAGAGAGGTGGTGTGCCAAGGGATGGTTTGCAAATGAGCCAAGCACCCCTATTTATAGCCTGAACAGTAGCTCGGGCACGTCCCCGTGTCCAGTGGGCACGGCCCCGTGTCCATCCTCTTCTCTGTCTTCATTTATTGCAGTTTGTCTGCATTAGTTGACCACGCCCCCGTGTCCGCTGGGCACGACCCCGTGTGCAGAAGCGTATCTGTACTATCAAGATTTGCCTAGATTCTGCGAATCTTATAGTTGACCACGGCCCCGTGTCCGCTGAGCACGGCCCCGTGGTGGGCGATAGAAGCTTCTACAACTTTGTCTTTTATGCTGACACTTGGGCACGCCCCCATCTTCACTGAGCACGGGGCGTGTTCAGCCATCTGTTCTCTTGTTTTGCTTGGGAAGATGCTTTCGGGGAGGTCGGGCATGCCACGTTTGTTCCTTTTCTTGTATTTATGTTAGATTTAGCTGCCTTTTTGCTTCTTTTGTTAATTTGAGCTCATTTAATCCTGAAAAATACAAAAGGAAGACAAAAGCACACTTTTTCCAACATTAGTACTAAATAAGGGTTAGTTTTATGCCACAATTGATGTAATTTATATGTTGCATTTTGCACACAACAAATACCCCACACTTGAATCTTTGCTTGTCCTCAAGCAAAACTCTTTATAATGTGGCTTTACACTCCCAAATGGAATGGTTAGAAGAGAAGGTTTTTGGGCTTGTCATAGAGTGTCGGGATTTCCAAGATTCTTTATTAAGTTTTATTTTTATTTATTTACAATCCTATTCGTTATGATTTATTTAAAACTTTTCATAAGATAAATTACTTATTAGGGCATAACATGCCTCTTTAAAATTTTCACTTATATACAAGTTCACATACCTCACGGGGGATCACTCAACACTCGGCCGAAGATGTATTTTAGTGAATCACTCGAGAGCGGCATGGAACTTACTCCTACCATAGGCTTGCCAAATAATCAATCCTCCTCCTTTTTAACTATATACCTTTGTAAACATCAAGAGGACTTTTGGGTGAAGGGTTAGGCTTGGGTTAAAGGTAGGTGGTTGGGTTAGTGGTTAGTAGAAAAGGGCGAAAAAGCGTAAAAAGCGGCGGTTTTCGTAAGACTTTTTTTTTGGATGAAGCTATTATTTAAGCAAAGTTATTTTTGTTGAACTTGCTTGTTTATTACTTTTGCTTCATCAACAACAATTTTTTTTTTGAAAGTCATATGAAAAACCGAGCTTGTTACTAAAACAAAGGGTTAAAAAAAAAAGGTTTTGGTGGGTGAAAGGGTGTTTGGTTTGGGTTAAGAAATGAAAATGTTTAGGCTCAAAGGGGGTTAACTAGGGGGATTTTGGGTAGGTGGTAAAAAAAAAGAAAAATAATGGTGTAGAAATAAAAAGGGTTAGTCCTAATGCCTCCATCATTTACTTACTCGGGTTTAAGTTGGTAAGGACCGGGAATGTATCGTCGTGGCAAGTTCTAGAGTTGTAAGAACCAAGCGGCTATTCACACAAGAAATGAAAGATGAGCATTCAGTTTAAAGATATGTATTTGTATGCTCAATAAAGGCTCAAAACTCACTTTTGTGGGAATGGGTTTTTATGTGATCAAGTATATATAATTAAATTTTAACTAAACTTGTCATGCCTTTTCATAATTTTCTTATGTTGGTTCTTTTTATCATGATGCTATCGGTTGTAAATTTGTAAAAATATAACCTTTTCATAATTTGAAATTCCCAAGTTAAATCTAGATAAGTAATTTTGAAAAAATTTGGGGTGATTAGCGGTTCCAATAGAGTTTTGTGTAAGGCTTGTATTTAGGACTTGCAAGATTCAAGGTTTTAGTATCCCCCCACACTTAAATTACACATTGTCCTCAATGTGTCCCAAAAATAAGTTTTTAGGTTGATTGAATGTGTAAAAGGTGTGAAAAAGCAAAATTTTTATGTTACTGGGCATCTGGACACGGCCCCGTGGTGTCCGGGCACGGCCCCGTGTTCAGGTGCCAGTAACAAAAAGTTGAAAAAAAGAAACAGAAGCCTAGACACGGGGGCGTGTTGGGTGAACACGGCCCGTGTCCAGTTTACCTGAACTGGGCATTTTCTACAGACTGTGCAGCACGGGTTCGTTTTGGGCGGGCACGGCCCGTGCTGAACCTGCTGTAATGAAGAAAATTTGTCGGATGGTCCTGTTCTCGTGCATGGGGTGCTGGTTTAAGTTTCCCTTGTTATCCTTCACCATCCCGAGTGTGTTTTATCCATTTCAACATCATCCAAACACCAAAGCAGATCCAAAGCGTAAACCGATGAAATTTGAAGTTGGTGACAAAGTGTTACTAAAAGTATCACCCTGGAAGGGAGTGATGCGATTTGGTAAGAAAGGCAAGCTAAGCCCGAGATACAAAGGACCCTTCGAGGTCATCGAACGTGTCGGATTAGTTGCCTATAAATTAAACTTACCTGATGAGCTCAGTGGAATTCACAATGTATTCCACATCTGCAATCTGAAGAAGTGTTTCGCTGATGAATCACTGGTCATACCGCATACGGATGTGCATATAGAAGAGAGCTTAAAGTTTGTTGAAAAACCTGTGTCGATCGAGGATCGACAGGTTAAAAAGCTTCGAAGGAAGCATGTGCCTATTGTAAAGGTAAAATGAGATGCCCGAAGAGGTCCCGAATACACGTGGGAGGTTTAGTCCACGATGAAAGAAAAATACCCTCATTTATTTCAGTAAATCTCGAGGTCGAGATTTCTTTTAAGGGGGTGAGGATGTAACACCTCGAAAATTCGTGTTCAATAAAATAATGACACGTGTCATGTAGGACAAAAGTGATATAAACCCGGGTATAATTAAAGATGTATGGCAGGATTTAAAAGTGGCGTCATGTTAATTTTACCTCTGAACGACCTCGTTATAAATCCCAAGACCCTAACATATATTACACACATCTAATACACCTTCAATCCAGTGAATTGTTGACAATAATTGAATTCAAAGTGCAAGACAGGATCCTATGGAATTTCTACGGTAAACCTTCGTTTATGGCACTTTCAAAAGAATCCAAGTAAACCCTTCAAAGTGGTAGGGTATATCACTGTTCAAAGGCACATTTTAGAGGCCCCTAACTGATAATTCAGGTCCCAATTTCGAAATACATGGTTGCCCCTTCGAATACTTGAAAGAACAAAAGTTTTTGGCTGCTGAAGAAGGCTTGCGCACCGCAAGCACACCCTTACGGTGCGCAAGGAGTGCCCAGCTCCAACAGATTCGCCTGTTTGCTGTTTAAACGCAATAACTGACTTATAAACGGTTTTCCTCATATTTGGACGACCCCTAAATGGCTCCTAGACATTAGGGACATGTTTTAGTGATCAGGGAACATGGCTAGAGTTGTTTGTCAACAATCTATGAACTCTTGATCACTATAAAAGGGCACTAAGTTGCAACCATTTTTCTCACATCTTCCATCTACACTTTGGAACAATTCTGGAGCTCAAGACTTCTCTCTAAGCTTCACATTTCGTGCATAGGACTTCAGTAAGTATGCCTAACCTTCATTAATTAAGTTTTTGCTTAGTTATAGCTTAAAAGTCAAACCGTCGTAATTAACGGTTGACTTAACGATTAATCACTAATGGTCCAGTGATTAGTCGAATTGAAAGTAGTTATAAGCTGGTAATTATGTGGGTAATAAACCCTTAAAAGGGTTCCCCCTGATTCCCACTCTAACTAGGTCTAATGTCGGGTCAAACTTGTTATTAAAAAGTCAATAGAATGCTTATTTTCTAATTTATGCATAATTAGCAATGTAGAACACATACAACATGTTTGATCATTAATATAACTTGGTAATTAGTGTAAGAACATGTCTAAACATGTTCGGCCCGACAATTTTATGTTTAGACCCGGTTCGGAACCAAAAGTCGCAAAGCTTTGACTTTTGCTTTGACTACAGTTCTGACCCGTTTTGGTATGATTTAGAAATGCCTTAGGGCTTTATTTGGACCAGGTTACATGCTAGTATAACCCTCTGTGATTATACACCTTGGTTCATTAGTTAACCAATTAATATGCATGATTCCGTTAATTGCTCATATGTTGACCATTATGCCCTTTTCACCATAAAACGCGATTTTTGAAAATGTAAAAGAGTAGAAACCTTAGTTACTGATATATAAACTTGCACCCAAAATTTGACATCAGTTTGAGGTGTAGATTGAGAGTTATGCTCATTAGCGTAATTAGAAGCTTCTTTAGCGATTAAACAACATAATTAGCGTATAGCCTATTTAAACCTACTTTTTGATATCAAACTCTTTACCCACTGATATAATATATTATTTTGGGATTTTTGAAGATTTTTAATTAATTTTAGGCTGAGCATAACATCGAGTCGTAAGCTTAATCCGGTAATTGTCGGTTTTGCCCTTACGGGCTATAAAATGAGTTTTAAATGATAAATAAATTATTTTAAGACTTCTAAAATAATAAAAATATCAGTTTTCAATATAGAACCCAGAAACGGCTTCTAATCGCCTAATTAAGCGTTTTTAACGCATAGTATGTACTAGAATTATTTTAAACATACAAAGGGTGATACCTACTGATATTTGAGGTAAATTGTAATATTTTAACAGTAAGCAAAAGTTGTTTAACTCAGACTTCAGTTTTGAGCTTTTCGGCTTATGTGAAATTACCAAAATGCCCCTACGGTGCATAGTTTGGTTATAATTGATAAATTTCACATATATACTTTACCCTACTGTTATAACTTAGTAAATTGAGTATTTTTGCTGATTATATCAGACCTGTAACTCAGGTTAATACTTAAACTCTTTTATAACCTTTTAAATGACCAAACTACCCCTACGGGGCATAATTTGTGTCTAAATTCGTTTCGGGCATAATAAAAGACATCTTACTGATGTCACAACATATTTGAAGCATATTAACTTAGGAAACCTGTATATGGCTCTTACGTTCACCCGTTACGCTTATTACGCGTTCGGTTTATGTAACTAGTTTGCATAAATTAGCCGAAACGGGTCAAACCTTATCGGTTTTATCTCAAAATCCAGAATGTGAATAACATACCCATATTAAGAAAGTCTTCAAACTTGTCAGTTCTAAATCACATTCTATCCCGGTCTTCGCTTAATCATGCGTACGAATCGTATCTTTGAAACTAACCGGTCTAAGCTTTATCTTAATTAAAGACCCGTTAGGATTCTAATAGGTTATTATAAACCTTCGTTCCATATTAGGAGTACCAGTAAAAGCTACTTGCATTTGCTTATTGTGATTATTACTTTGCTCAGGTAAATACTTTTAACTTATTTTCCCTATACGGGCTTGGGTTACGGTATATAAAATACCGCTTGGTCGGGCATTAAATCTTCCATCGTTTGGTGGTTAATTGAATAATTTAATCGGCCCGTTTAAATATGTTTTGTTTGCTTAAAGCCTTTGGGGGATTAATGACCATGTCCCGGATATCCCTGGCATCATTTTACGAAATGGCCACGACCTAAGCGCGGAGTGTAGGCGTACACTCCTCAGTGCATAAATAGTTGATGTGGTGTGTCTATTGATCTTTAACCCGGTACGTTCGGGCTACTGAACGCATAAGTAACATGTAATTCTTTTACAAGATTATATATTTAAATAATTATCCCAAGTTATAAAATGTTTATGCCACGTGCATCCAAATCAATTTTCAATTATTTTTCAATGAGTCAGTTGATTGTATTTACCAGTGTAAACTGACGTATTTTCCCAAAAAGATTAAATGCAGGTACTAAGCGTAATAGGCTGGATTTCTCCTTAGCATCAATAGAAGTCTCGCAAGCTTAAGATGCCTGCAGTCTGTTGAACTACTATTTATTTTTGATCCTTCTGTGGACAAACCTTCAACTGTTGTGAAAACACGATATTACAATATTATTAAAGTTGAATTATATTTTTCATTTGCTTCCGCTGTGCATATTTATATATTGTGTTGTTTTACTATTATGTTGCCAACCACGTCACGATACTCCCCCACCGGGCCCACCGGTGACACATGGAAATCGGGGTGTGACAGGTTGGTATCAGAGCCAGGTTTGAGTGAATTAAACACTAGCCTTTTGTGTTTAATCTCAATGACACAATTGCACAATTCTAAACTTTCGAGTCTAGACATATAACATAGGACAAATTCTATTTTGTTTTGTGTTGTCCTTTATTTTATATATATTTTGGTTGTTATCTCATGATATATTGACAGGATTGAAAATGCCGCCAAGATTCTTTCGACGCAGAGGACGAAGTAAAGGGCCAATCACCGCCCCCAGTGACGACGAGGCAGGACCTTCGCATATGCGAGCTCCTTCTGCCACCGCGAGTGCTGACCCTAGAGAAAACCGGAGGAATTTTTTTGAACCAGCTAGGCGATCTGTTTCACACAGTTCGACACCTCCCATTCACAACTCTTATGGGCCACATTCGGAGAACGAGCCCGAAAACCCTCAACCCTCAACCCTCCTACATACCTTTACAGCGATCCTTATCGCACAACTCTTTTGGAGACCCTACACCTGTCTTCAGGGGCCGGTTTAACCCGGCCAATTACATACAAGAACCAGTGGGTTTTAACCCACTGGGGCCAGATGATCATTTCTCCGGAGATCACGCGGAGGATATGGACGAGGACACGGATCCCGTCAAACCGGAGAGTGGTACACCGAACCATCCCATCGAGATCTTGGATGGATCTTCATTTCACGGATCACCCTACGGTGGTCCAGACAGCTTTCAGGCGAGGTTTACTCGGCACGAGTGGTACTTCACACCTCCTCGTCATTTGCCACCTTACCAGCAGCAGCAGCAGGATCCCTCTGTGGATTCACGGTTTGTGGCAGTTACGCCACCGCCTGCACCACCACCAGTTAATCAGGCACCTCCACAATCGCCGAGGCGTAGGAGGACAGGCGCATGTATGTCTGCGCAAGCGGGGGATTTCCATTTTAGCTCCCCACGCCAATCAAGTGGCAGTCATTACCCGCCACTTCAGGAGGACCCACAAATGGGTGGGCCTTCGCACCCAGTTGCACCGCAACCACCACCGATGGGTTTTGATAACCCGATTGCGGCATACACGAGTTCCATGGCGTATAACCCGTTTGAGCAGCCGGTGCACACCAACTACAACTACGCCGAAGCCGACCCATACTTGGTAGCGGCTAACTATAACACCCATCATCCGGAAGGACCGTATGGGGATCCATGGGGAGTAGGGTACCCAACTCATGGGTACCAAATACCTCCAAGACATATAATCAGGCAACAATCGCAGCCGCCAAGGTTCTCCCCACCAGAGCGTGAAGAAATCCTGCAAAGGTTGGACCAGGTCGAGCGAGACTTTCACAGGGAACGAAGGGAGCGACAAACTTTCTTCCAAGGATTGACAAGCCTAATAAAGGGGAAGAGCAAGAAGGACCACTAAATCCTTCCAATTGTTGTTGAAATTCCTTGTATTAGTTGAGCCCCTGCGTGGGCCAGTCTTGGTGTATAAACCCCTGCGTGGGTATGCTTATTTGTTTTGACCCCTGCGTGGGTCTATCTTTTTGTTAACCCCTGCGAGGGTATGTTATTTGTTTGAGTCCCTGCGTGGACTAGTATGTTTGTTGTTAAGCCTCTGCGTGGGTAAGTCCCTGTTAAACCCCTGCGTGGGTAAGTTTGTTTATTAAAAAGTCCCGTTTAGGGCGACATGTAATCTATTAATGATTAATGGAATGTTTGATTTATAAATTTCATTTTTGCCATATTATGCATAAATAAAATATATATGAAATAAATAAATTAGAATCATTCCTTTTAAAAGTAATCTGCCTACTTTAAATATTAACTAAGGATCTTAGAGGTATAACCTAGCCTCTGGGTCATTATAAGGCCGGGCCAAGATGGTAAGGCCTATTTAAAAGATTCAAATTCCAGTTAACATCTGAAAACATGTTAACACTCCTGGCAGACGTGATTCGTTAAAATCACACACGTCATTTTATATAAGGATCTTTCTAAAGATTCCTAACCCAACTTAATGATCTCTGAATCATGGGTTAAATCATCAATTAAGATGATCGTATTTTGACCATACGTGGTAATATGGTGCCTACGGGCCCTGCTCATTTCCATATGAGCCAAAGGACAGTGGTAGCGATGACTCCCTGTCAGAAAAAGGTAATGTTCAAACCTTCATGCCTTGATTCTCTGAAATTATGGCTTATAATTTAAATTGTCCTTGTGACTAGGCCTTATGTGCTAATATATATTGTTATTGTTTATAATTAGGATAAATTATAATAGAAATCCTAAATAAATATGATTAATAAATTAACCAAATATGGTCTCTGTTTACCATGGTTAATGAATTTCCCTAAGGGGAAATTCCATAATAAACTCCCAAATAAACTGTTGTCATTGTTTTATGTAACAGTTCAATTAAAATGGCTGACTCGGATGAAATTAATAGTCACCCAGTGGAGAATAATGATAATGCCCAAATTACTCTAACGGGTGCTGAACTGAAAGCGTTAGTAGACGACGCTGTTACAAAGGCCTTGGAGCGGCAGTATGAAGAGTATAGTGGGACTCAAAGTAGGAACCTATCTAAGCCACCTTCCAAGAAGGAAGAACCCAAGAAAAATGATGATAGACTCTCCTCAAACCACCACAGTGATCCATCTCAGCAGATTGTACTAAATCAAGAACCCCATAACAAGGGTTACTCCTATAAACACTTTGTTTCATGTAAACCCAGGGATTTCACTGGGGAAAATGGAGCCATTGACTGCATGACGTGGTTAGATGAGATGGACACGGTAGTGGATATCAGCGGTTGCGCTGAGAGGGATATTGTCAAGTTTGTGTCGCAATTGTTTAAAGGCGAAGCCTTAGCCTGGTGGAGATCACTGATTTAAGCCACTGGGAAGATCCCATTGTATAACATGTCTTGGGAACAATTTACTGCCCTCATCAGGGAAAATTACTGCCCTCAGCACGAGGTTGAGAAGATAGAGTCTGATTTTCTATCGTTGGTTATGACAAACCTTGACTGCCAAGCTTACCTCACGAGCTTCAACACAATGTCCCAGCTGGTTCCGTATCTGGTGACCCCCGAACCAAAAAGAATAGCTCGTTTTATTGGGGGTTTAGCCCCCCGAGATAAAGGCAAGCGTGAAGGCCTCTCGGCCAGCTACTTTCAGATCGGTAGCTGACATATCTTTGTCCCTCACTCTGGATGCGGTCAGGCAAAGATCGCTGAGGAACAAAGATGCTGAGAAGAGAAAACGTGAAGATGATAACTCACGTAGGTCAAACAAGAAGCAACGAGGAAGCAATGACCACAGGAAAGGGTCTGAAGCAAAGAAAGATGGGCATCAGTCTGGTGATAAGCCCAAGTGCAAGATTTGCAAGAAACAGCACTTTGGGAAGTGCAGGTTAGAGTCGAACACGCAGACTCAGTCAAGAACTTTTGCTTGCGGGATATGCAAGTCCAAGGACCACAAGACCTTGGATTGCAAAAAGCTGAAGGATGCAACATGCTACAGTTGCAATGAGAAAGGGCACATTAAAACCAACTGCCCTAAATACGCCAAGAAGCCTGAAGAGGCCAAGAAGACCAATGCTAGGGTCTTTAGGATGGATGCGAAGGAGGCTGTGCAAGATGATAACGTGATCATAGGTACCTGTCTCATAAATGATGTCTATGCAAGAGTACTTTTTGATTCAGGCGCTGATAAGTCTTTCGTAGATAACAAGTTTTGTGAATTGTTGAAATTGCATGTTAAAAACTTAAGCGTAAAGTATGAGGTTGAGTTAGCCGATGGCACCATAGAAACCGCCTCAACCATATTAGATGGATGTTTCATATCCATTAAGAACCACTCTTTTCCTTTGTCCTTACTTCCTTTGAAGTTAGCCGGTTTCGACATCGTGTTAGGCATGGACTGGTTATCTCATAACCAGGCCCAAATTGTCTGCAATAAGAAGCAAGTGATGATCGAGACTCCATCTGGTGAATTACTTACCATTCAGGGAGATACCCGGTATGGACTGCCTGAGCAAGTAACTATGCTCAAGGCCTCGAGATGTTTGAAGAAGGGTTGTGTCATCTACATGGCACAGGTTACTATTGATGAGCCGAAACCCAAGATGGAAGACATCCCTGTCATTTCTGAATACCCTGAAGTGTTTCTTGAAGAACTACCTGGTTTACCACCAGATAGACAAGTCGAATTCAGAATTGATATCATCCCTGGAGCAGCACATGTTGCTAGAGCACCCTACAGGCTGGCACCAACGGAGATGAAAGAATTGAGAGCACAGCTGGATGAATTGCTAGCTAAAGGTTTCATTAAACCTAGTTCATCTCCTTGGGGAGCGCCAGTCCTGTTTGTCAAAAAGAAGGATGGATCTCGACTATCGTGAACTTAATAAGGTCACAATAAAGAATAGGTATCCTTTGCCCAGGATCGACGATTTGTTCGATCAATTGCAAGGGGCAAGTTATTTCTCGAAGATTGACTTAAGGTCAGGCTACCACCAACTGAAGGTTAGAGATGAAGACGTACAAAAAACTGCATTTAGGACTCGTTATGGTCATTACGAGTTCCTAGTGATGCCTTTTGGGCTCACTAATGCACCGGCCGCGTTCATGGATCTCATGAATCGCGTTTGCAAGCCGTACTTAGATAAATTCGTCATCGTTTTCATTGAGGACATTCTCATTTACTCCAAGAACCAAGCTGACCATGAGAAACACCTTCGTTGTATTCTTAAACTTCTACATCATGAGAAACTCTACGCCAAATTTTCCAAGTGTGAGTTTTGGCTTCGAGAGGTCCAATTCCTTGGACATGTGGTTAGTGAGCGTGGCATCCAAGTGGATCCCGCTAAGGTAGAAGCAGTTATGAACTGGAAAGAGCCGAAGACGCCTACAGAGATTCGTAGCTTTCTGGGCTTAGCAGGGTATTATTGGCTTCTAATCGCCTAATTAAGCGTTTTTAACGCATAGTATGTACTAGAATTATTTTAAACATACAAAGGGTGATACCTACTGATATTTGAGGTAAATTATAATATTTTAACAGTAAGCAAGATTTGTTTAACTCAGACTTCAGTTTTGAGCTTTTCGGCTTATGTGAAATTACCAAAATGCCCCTACGGTGCATAGTTTGGTTATAATTGATAAATTTCACATATATACTTTACCCTACTGTTATAACTTAGTAAATTGAGTATTTTTTCTGATTATATCAGACCTGTAACTCAGGTTAATACTTAAACTCTTTTATAACCTTTTAAATGACCAAACTACCCCTACGGGGCATAGTTTGTGTCTAAATTCGTTTCGGGCATAATAAAAGACATCTTACTGATGTCACAACATATTTGAAGCATATTAACTTAGGAAACCTGTATATGGCTCTTACGTTCACCCGTTACGCTTATTACGCGTTCGGTTCGGTTTATGTAACTAGTTTGCATAAATTAGCCGAAACGGGTCAAACCTTATCGGTTTTATCTCAAAATCCAGAATGTGAATAACATACCCATATTAAGCAAGTCTTCAAACTTGTCGGGTCTAAATCACATTCTATCCCGGTCTTCGCTTAATCATGCGTACGAACCGTATCTTTGAAACTAACCGGTCTAAGCTTTAGCTTAATTAAAGACCCGTTAGGATTCTAATAGGTTATTATAAACCTTCGTTCCAGATTAGGAGTACCAGTAAAAGCTACTTGCATTTGCTTATTGTGATTATTACTTTGCTCAGGTAAATACTTTTAACTTATTTTCCCCTATACGGGCTTGGGTTACGGTATAAAAAATACCGCTTGGTCGGGCATTAAATCTTCCATCGTTTGGTGGTTAATTGAATAATTTAATCGGCCCGTTTAAATATGTTTTGTTTGCTTAAAGCCTTTGGGGGGTTAATGACCATGTCCCGGATATCCCTGGCATCATTTTACGAAATGGCCACGACCTAAGCGCGGAGTGTAGGCGTACACTCGTCAGTGCATAAATAGTTGATGTGGTGTGTCTATTGATCTTTAACCCGGTACGTCCGGGCTACTGAACGCATAAGTAACATGTAATTCTTTTACAAGATTATATATTTAAATAATTATCCCAAGTTATAAAATGTTTATGCCACGTGCATCCAAATCAATTTTCAATCATTTTTAAAATGAGTCAGTTGATTGTATTTACCAGTGTAAACTGACGTATTTTCCCAAAAAGATTAAATGCAGGTACTAAGCGTAATAGGCTGGATTTCTCCTTAGCATCAATAGAAGTCTCGCAAGCTTAAGATGCCTACAGACTGTTGAACTACTATTTATTTTTGATCCTTCTGTGGACAAACCTTCAACTGTTGTGATACACGATATTACAATATTATTAAAGTTGAATTAAATTTTTCATTTGCTTCCGCTGTGCATATTTATATATTGTGTTGTTTGACTATTATGTTGCCAACCACGTCACGATACTCCCCCACCGGGCCCACCGGTGACACATGGAAATCGGGGTGTGACACAAAATAATCCTAAAAGTTAAAAACTAAGCAGAAAATAAAATTAAAGGGTCCTAAATTAGATAAGTCAAGTGATAAGTAAAATCATCTTATGGAGCTCTACGATTGCAATAAGAACCAAAAATCCGGAAATGGTTTTCCGGTATCTAAAAGCTTTGTAGAACTCCGAGCCGAGGAGCGTTAAAGCCATTCTTCTATCTCTCTTGGGAGGAAGAAGGCGGCGTCATTTTCTTCAACATCTTGTGGAGGAGGAGCGACACCAACCGGAACTCCTTGTAACACTTCCCTAGGGGGCTCCGGATGTATGGCGTACCACTCGGCCGGTATGATGAGTTCAGGAACCACATTCCATGCCCTTTGGGTAATGATTGGAACCAAAGGAGGAGAAGCGAGAATGTTCAACCTTTGGTGAAAAAGGTTGACCTCTCGAAGACATCCCTCTAGCCCCACCGTCAAATGATTAATACGGTCAACCAATGCCTCTTCCACCCCTGTCATCTCATCAAGGGCCTCTCTTAAGGCGTAAACGTAGTTTACAAGAGAATCTTCAACCGTTGATGATCTTCTCCCTTGTCGGTTGTTTCTGGAGTGTGATGAAGATGTTCCGCTAGTTCTGCTCACCATTCTGAGAAAACATACCAAGAAGAGTTCAACTTTATGGGATCAGTACTTCGGACACGGCCCCGTGTTCAACGAACACGGCCCGTGTTCAAATGTCTGCAGATTTTTAGGACAAGGGATCATGAAGTTTTAATTTGTTTTTATGATGTTTAAAATTTTTTTAGGCAGAAACAACTTAAAACATTGTTGCAGAACTCATTTTTAACAAGATCCCATGAATAAAAATCTAACAAACATCTCAATAAAGCTTGAAATTGTAGAGATTTCAAATTTTAATGGAAGCATGAAGAAAAATTGAAGAAGATGAATGTGGATAAAAGAGGAAAGGACAAGAAGGTTGTTGAGAAACTTCTTTTAGAAAATACCTAGGATGGTATGTGAGAATATTCCCCAAATCTCTGTCCCTTGAATGGTTCAAATGTACAGGATTCTTGGCTGCATTTATAGAAAACGACAGTACGCTGCACACGGCCCCATGTCGGGTGGACACGGCCCCGTGTTCAGGTGGAATCCTGACACATTTTGTCCGTATTCTGACACGAAATCAGACGGAATCTTTGAGTGGACACGGGGGCGTGTTGACCTGGGCACTGGCCCGTGTCTAGAGGCTGTCTTATGGAGTTTCTCTATTTTTAAGGAACATTTTCCGGATCGGGCGGTTCCTTACTGGATGGAACAACCCTAAAGTGCCTAAGATACCTTAATTGCTCTAGATTAAGACGAGAACGCAAGAGGTTGTCGGTGAGGGTGATTCATATGCTATATGTAGGTGGACAAGTCCAACCCTTTCCCGGGCTCTCATTAAAGAAGGTGTATGCCGAATCGCTCAGGTCTATGTATGCACCGAACGAAGTCGATGGGGAGTCCTTCATGGCACAATCGGCACAGGGACGACTATCGCTCAAGTCCTCGCTAGAGCTAGAGGTATCATTGGGAACAACGAAGTTGTTTGAATGCGTTCCCAATAATTCTTCTTGGTTATTGTCTTGAGATAAATTATTGAAATCTATCATAAGTTCTTCTAACCAATCAAGAATTAGATCTTCCAGTTGAAATAGTTCCTCAAGAAGCATTTCTCCTAGAAGATCCGGTTGAGAGCATTCGAGGGAGAGATAGGGATTATTTTTACTTTCGCCCCTCTTAAGGCTACGGGAAAACGATGGGTCGATATAGTGGGGCTTATAATTTAGAAAATAACATTCTAATTCCTTATGAGGGCCACCACATATTTGACACCACGTACCATAAGAGTGCCGAAAGTAAAAAGTAACAGTATCTCTCATGTTTGGGTCAGAAATTACCAACCGTCGGGATCTTACGGTTCTGTTTTCAGTAACTGAATCTTGGGCACGGGGCGTGTGGAGTGGGCACGGCCCCGTGTTCAGCTTACTGTCTGACTTAAAACAAGATTGCCAGTTCCAATGATTGGGCACGGGGCGTGTTCAGCGGGCACGGCCCGTGCTGAGTTCTGCAGAAGCTGAAAAATTAAGAAAAATCCTAAAAAAAAATAGAAAATAAGAAAAACGATTAGGCCGTTAATTCCTAACTTTCTTAAAATCCTTGTGTCCCCGGCAACGGCGCCAAAAAACTTGATGCGTGTAAAGTGTGTATATAAGTTTAAGTATATTTTACGCCCTTTTTACACTTTTTAGCCAAGTTTTAAATTTATAAAACACGATATTTACTAACACTGAACACACATATGGGCAAGTGCACCCATCGTGAGCGTAGTATAGTGTTGGTAAGATACCGAGGTCGTCCAAGGACACAAGAGCTTTTAGTACCGGTTTATCCTCAACGTCTAATCAAATCAAAAGTTTAGAAAAAGGTTTTAAACTAATAAAAATAAAAACTAACTAAAATGCTGAAAAATAAAATAAAAGAAAAAAACAGATAGACAAGATGAATCACTTGGCTCCGACTCGTGTTTAGTGTAACCTTTGATTATTTCCGCACTTTTGCACTATTTAAGAGATTATCTTAGTTATTGTAGTAGGCCCATCTTTTGAAGGTGACGTTACCCTCAACCCAGTAGTTTGAGTCAGCAAGGATACAATCCTAAAGGTTCGGATTATTGAAAGATAATTAATTAAGTTATTAATGCATATTATGGTAGGCCCCTCTTTTGAAGGCGACGTTACCCTCGGCTAAGTAGTCTGAGTCAGCAGGGATACAGTCCTAAGTAACCGGGTTAAAGTTTTAATAGTAGCTTAACTTATGAGGGGATCAAAGAGTTTGGACCCCCGCCATCCAATACCGGTGGGTATTGAAGGAGGTCCTACTAAATTTGACCCAGGTCCTTTGCAGGATCTATACACAGAACAATGGCAAGACTCTTACCAAACCGTTCCCTTAACCCCAGACCAGGTAGCCAACATACCTCCATATAGACCGTGGAGATATCAATGGTGAAAATCTTTTATTTTATATAGACTGTAAAATAATGCCAAGACACCACGGACAAACGATAAGGAAGAATCACCTTCAACATAAGAAACTAGTTATTAAAGTCATTAATACATAACCAGGTAAAAAGTGCGAAAAGATTAAAAATAAAAAGTATTACACTAGACACTTGTCTTCACCAAGTGATGTAAGAGACTTAGGCAAACATGGCCTTTGATTGTTAAGAACTCTTACGATCAATCTTAGATCCCGAGATGACTCACACACTCTATGATGGATGTTGGTGCACCTTTTGTGTCTGTAACTAGTCTTATTTATCGTTGTAATTTGTACGGTCTTGTTGGTGCAGCAGTGGTCGCACAGTTCTTGTTGCTGGAGCTGTTCTTTCTCTTGTTCTTCCTCTTGTTATTCGATGCGGTGGTGGTTTCAGCAGTTGGTGCGGCGGTGGTAGCTTGATGCAGGTGCTTCGAGGTTTTATCCCAGACACCAGCCTTGACCCGCTTGTCGTTGATTTCAGTGGCCAGTAGGTAAGTCTCTTCGATCGTCTTAGTCTTAGCCGCTTGCACGAAATCTGCAACACAGTCAGGCAGGGCTCGTATATACTTCTTGATCGCCATGTCTGGAGTCTTGACTTGATCGGGATAAATGATGCTGAGCTGCTTGAAGCGAGCAGTGAGAGCAGTGAGAGCAGCGTTTTCACCTTCCTTCTGCTTTATGTGCCAGAATTCATCTTCTAACTTTTGGCGTTCATGAGGAGGGCAGAATTCTTCCAGCATGACCTCCTTGAGTTCGTCCCACGACAGACCGTAGGCTGCATCGTTCCCTCGTTTGTTTCTCTCGGCCGTCCACCAGTCTAGTGCGCGGGACTGGAAGACGCCGGTAGCATTTAGAGTGCGGAGATCTTCTGGGCAACCGCTCTTTCGTAGAGTGACCTCAATGGAATCAAACCATTGGAATAACGCTGTAGGGCCTTCCTCGCCAGTGAATTCCTTTGGACCACAAGCCTTGAACTGCTTGAAACTAAAAGCAGTCTTGGTAGCAGCTTTAGGGGCTTCGGTTCTCGACTCCTCAAACGATTTGCTGACGTTCTCGTAGACATCGCTCACAGCTTTCGCTACTTGCTTAGCGATGATAGCAGCAAGACGTTTGTCTCTCTTTTCTTGACGAGAAAGTGGGTGACGGGATCCAGATGACATTGTCTGCAACAGACATCGTCACAGGACTCAACACAATGTATTCGAATCTCACCTCACGCGTCTACTACTTACTAAAGCTTAGGAACACGTATTATGTAATCAGATAGGCACATAATCACAGATTCACATAAACACAGAAACACATAAGCACATAAGCAAGTAGAGCACGAAATCCACCAAAGCACATAATCATTTAATTTCAAGAGGCAGTCAGAATACAGAAACCTATCATTCAAAGTTCGCGAGCGTTCGAATATAGCGATCGCGTTTCGGTACATCGAGTAGTGTAGGATAAGCGTATAACATAGCATAGGGTCGTCCATAATTTAGCGATTTGTTAGCATGTTGAGATAGAAGTGTAGTGCGAGTCATGCGAGTCGATCGATGTGAAAGCAAAATTTAACAAATTTCCAAAATTTAAACACATAAACAGGTAAATTCACATAAAAACACATAAAATCAACGAGTTATCAGAGTCAGCAGTTGCGGGCTCAGAATCGAAACACGTAAAAATCGAGAAATAGATTGTCTGCGGCTATTAGACATTGACTTCTTGGTGCACTACATCTGTCGACTTCGTCTTGTATCGAGTCTTAGATTGCATTGTATAGATTAGGGCACGATTTACGAGAAAATAGGAAGTGTATTGTGTTTAGTGAGCTGATTTCGCTCATAGGGTCAAATAGCTAATGATTTCGCTTATTTGAACATGACTGATTTCGCTCTTATAGTCATGTGTACATATGAGCGAAATCTGGTTAGTATATATAGGGGTCTCATAGGCAAAATCTTAAAAAAAACTCCTTGTATTCCATACCGAAGTGCTGCCGGTATGAAGAACTACTTGTAATTGCATTCCAATCAATACAATCAGTAGTTATATTGAAGAATAAGCTGTTTCTACCTTCATTTCTTGTTATTCCGCACCTGAAACGAAGTAAAACTCCTCTGAACGACTCGTTTGGGTCAGATCACGATACTACAAGTGGTATCAGAGCTCAGGAGGAAGAGTTCTATAGAGATTAGCTGGATTTCATCGAGATTTCTTACTTCTACACCTTCTTTCATCATTTCCGGAAGTTTTACCGGTCGAAATTCGCTCAAAATTTCACAGATCATAGACTATTGGACATAGACAAACCCTGGAAAGTTTGACACTGAAATTTGGACTAAAAATGGATCAAATTAACCTCCGATTAGGTTTTGCTCATTCGGACATTCTTTGATTTCGCTTTTTGGACACCTGATTTCGCTTAAAGTTACATCAGATTTCGTTCTTGTGAACATCCAAAACCCTAATTTCACTCTTGTGTCACAAAATTGAGGGATTTCGCTTTTAGTACACATTAGGTTTCACTCCTGAGGCACATTATTTGAGGTTTCGCTCATAAGTTCATCAGGTTTTGCTCATAAGGTCAACTCAAAACCCTGATTTCGCTCCAAAGGTCATTAGGGTTTCGCTCTTGTGTCAACAAACCTTAATTTCGCTTTTGCATACATTGGTGATTTCACTTTTAGTGTTCAAACACCTGATTTCGCTTATTTGTCACTGATTTTGAAAAACGTGCTAAGTCATCATGGATACCGAGTTCTATAACGCGTTTGCAACAACGTCTGGTCCAGGTGCTATTGCTCAAGCTATGAGTTTAGAAAATGAGACGGGAACCACCCAAAAGCCCCCTAAATTGATGAGTATTGAAGAATACTATGGGTGGAAAGATAGATTCGAGAACTGGGTTCAGGCAAACCATCTTAGGTCTTGGGAATGTATATTGAAGAAATACGTGTTGCCTTGAACAGATTTGCAAGTTCTAAAAGAGTTATCAGAGTTCACAGATCAAGAACGGGTTATGTACAAAGCAGAAAAGATGATGATTAGTCTGCTTCAACAAACTATCAAGGAAGACATTTTCATTCTGCTACAGCATGACAAAACTGCAAAGTCAATCTGGGATGCACTTAAAGTCAAATTTGAGGGTAGCGAGAATATGATTAAAAGCAAGAAGGCGCTGTTAAAGAAAGAGTTTGATCTGTTCAGTAGCTTACCGGGAGAGGATACGAAGAAGCTGATTGAACGATACTGCCACCTAGTGCGATCAATGTCAATGTTAAGTATTACAAAAGATCGTGAAGAGTGGGTAGATAAGCTTGCCGATGCGTTACCGCAAAAAGAATGGGGAACGTATTTGATGATTCTGAAAAATACGGGTGTTTATGATGGGCTAACTATTTCTCAGTTTATCGAAAAGATCGAGAGTCAGGATTTGGAACAACAGAAGATCGCTAGGATGAACAGTCCGAGTGGTCAACAGGACATAAAGATGTACTACAAAGGAAATGTTCCAGTTCCAGAATCTGAGAGAAGTCCTAAAATCCAGACTGCATTTAGTGCTGGGGATTCAACGGAAAAGGCTGATCAAGATTCTAACAAAAGAAGCAGTGGATTCTCATCATTTCCGAGTGTTAATCCTAAAGAGTCAAATACAAGCTTTCAGTCTCAGAGCACAAAGACAGCAAATGGATATGTGATTCAGTGCAACATAGCTCTAAATCTTCCAGAAGGTTAAAGTTTTTCAGAAGAAAATGCTAAAGACCACATGGCTCTACTTGGTTCTGTGTTGTTATCTTATGAGGGTCTAGTGGCTGGTCGGATCGGAAATCCTATGCTCACCAAAGAGGATTACGATCAAATAGACGCCGAAGAGATGGAATTAATGGATATCAAATGGTGTCTTGCTAGTGTTCTTAGACGTGATGAAAAGTTCAAGACAATTACCGGGAGAAATGACTTTCTTGATGCTCATGTATCTACTTTAGGTTTTGATAAATCTAAAGTTACTTGTTTTCGATGCAGGGAGAAAGGCCATTTCAAACGGGAATGCAAGAACAGGGAAGCTAGTGGTGCTCAGAATCCGTTTGGAAAAGATGATTACTACCGGAAAGCCATTTATCAACAGGTTGGTCAATCACAAGATTCACAGACGGCTCATGGTAGAAAGATTGAGGATTCCAAGAGAGCGTGTTTGGTAGATTTCAACTGGAGCAACTACATATCACCTGAAAGCAAAGTATGTTTAGTCGATCAAGATGATGAGAGACTACCTGAAGGCTTCAGCTGGGATATGTTTGCAGATGAGAATGGGAATTTTAAAGCGTTCATTGCTAAGATTTTGAAAGAACCAGATATGTTTACCACATGGATGAAGTCTATCGGTGAGATTGTGAAGAATGTGGGGGAAAAGTCTGTTGCATCTGAAGAAAGCTCACAGAGTTCAGATGAAGTTCACAAAGTGATAAAAGTTCAGAAAAGGAAGTTGTATTTGATCAAACACCGTCAGATTCTGATTTATCAGATGCTGATTCAGAAAAATTTGTACAGTTTGATCACTCACCAGTTGATGATAGCAATAGTGATGATGAGGAAGAAAAACATATCGATATTGCTAAATCTCATCTTTCTCCTGAAAGTTTTCATTTCTATTTTGCAGATCGTATGGAGAAACTGAAGGAGAAACGAGCTGCTAAAGAACAACAACAAATGAAATCTGAAGATGTTGTTCATAATGAGATTGTTAAAAGTATTGTTGAGGAGATGGTTGAAACTGAGCGAGTGAAGGTAGAAGAGAAGGTGATTGAAGAAGAAAAAGTGGTTGAAGTGGTAAAGACAATCGAGATTGAGAAGATTGTTGAAGTTGTAAAGCCTTGCGAGAAGTGTTTGGAAGCATGCAAGGGTTGTGCAGCAAAAGACGAGATAATTGCTGAGTATGAAAAGAAGAAAGAGCAGTTACTGTTAAACCTCAACTATGTGAAAGAATCTTATGATGTCTTGAACAAAACAATAACTGGTCTCCAAAAGACAAATTCAGAAAGAGAACAAGCACTAACGATGATGAATGCTGTAATGATGACAAAGCAGAAAGCCATCAACTTTTACATCGAAGAGAGTGCTAAATGGAAGCAAGAGTTTCTAACAAGTTGAGAATGAGAGAATTAGACGTTTATTGCAAAGCTATTCTAGTTCTGATTATCTCATTGATCGTATTTACCCAACTGTTGCAGGTATGGAAGCTTTTCAAGATGAGAAGCCAAAAAAGAAAGATAGTGGTAAGAAACCGACTGTTAGATATAACAAGTGTCCGCCTCCAATTTGGGAAGGATACTCTCCTAGAAAACCAAACGAGGAGCAACTTGAAAAAGCAGTCAATATAAAGCTAAAAACCGACACAACTGATGAATTACCAGAAAACATTGACATCACGTTTACCTCGTCTGACACTGATCATGAGTCTGAGTTAATCAAAAAGGTGGTCGATCAAGTGTTGGATACTGTTGAGGAGTCCGAGTCAAAGTCTGAGTCTGGAGAGTCAAATTCGTCAGTCAACAGTTCAAAGTCGTCGGTTAAACGGTCTTATAGTAAAGAATTTTTGTTATCAAAAGCAAATTTGGATGATGAAGCATTTGAAGTTGCATACATTTTAAATGATTCGGACAAATTATACTCTGACAAAGAGTTTCCAATAAGAAGTGTTTGTTTTGACATGATAAAAAAGGTTTTCAAAATGACAGAAATTAATATTTCTGAAATAAAAGATTTAAATCTTACTTAAAAACCTAAAAAGTATACTTCAAGAGTTCAACAACGTCTAAACAAGAAAAAGGTTTACAATTCTGGTTCTGGTTTTCAAAAGAAACCAAACCAAAATCGTAGCTACAAAAAGAAAGGTCTTGGATTTATTCCACCAGAAAATCATAAAAATTTGAAAAATTCTAAAACAAAAACAGAATTTGTGTCAGGTGGAAGTGCAGAAGAGGAACAGAAGAAACCATTCTGGAGACAGTCAAATCAAGAGTTTCTTGCTGAAAAGAAAAAGAATGGAACTGAAGTTTGTCACTCAAAAGAAACTAGAACCTGTTACAAATGCAATGAAGCTGGTCACATTGCATGGAACTGTCCGAAAAATGCCAAGTCAAAATAGGGAGTTTCTAACAAGTTGAAAGGAGTAGTTGTTGATATTGAACCACCAACCGAAAAATTTAAAATTTTTGAAAACTCAACTTATGAGGTTGGTGAGTGTTCTAAAAAGAATTTTTATAAAAAGAAAGAGAAAGACAACTAAGTGTGGGTTGTTAAGAAAGTTGATGAGAAAGTCGGTGATGAATCTGGTTCCACAAAGCCAGAAGAGCCACAAGTTGAGATGAAAATTTCAGTGAATGATGATGAGTTTCCATCACTGAAATTTGAAGAAGTTAAACAAAAAGTTGGCAAGGTTGATATCTCGAATCAGTTTTACAACGAGAATACTAAGTTTGATATCGAGAAAACATTCAATGGAAGTGTTAATAAAATTTTTGGGAAAATGTTGAATGGGAAAGCTAAGGGGGTTAAAGATTTTTATGCAACTAAAAAGGCAACTTATAACCCTACTGTGCAAGAACTGAAAGCCATCAAGTCTGAGAAGACTTGGATGGAAGTTTGTTTCCCGTAAAGTCTTAGGACTTTGCCGGAGATCCCAAGTTTATATCGTGGATCAGGAATCGGCATCATTCATATTTTAAAGTGTTTGTATGAAAGTCGTTAAAATTGTTAAAATTTTACAGGTTGAATGACTACGCCGGAGCTTCCAGGTTGGTAAGTGAGAAGCAGGAATCGGCATCTTTGTGATCAATCCTACAATTGGTAAAATGGTTTATGTAGACATAACATTCCTACAGTTGGTATTGGTTAGTTATACTTACAAGTGGTATTGTTTGTGATCCTAATAGTGGTAATTCTTATAATTGGTACAGAGGTTGCTTAATTTCAAACGGTAAATCAGGGACATTAAATTGTACTTGATTTATTACATTTGATAAATACTGACAAGATGATGAACCATATCCCCATACTTAACAAGTGGTAAACTTACAAGTGGTAAAAACAAACTCATTTTCCGGAAAAATCATTTTGATTAAAACAAACTTAAGTGTTTTGAAATCTAAATGAGAAAATGGTTTGTTGAAAGGGGGAGTTCTGATTGTTTATGCCTAGTGAATGGCGATTTGATACAATTCGATGTCAGTTGTCAAGTTTTTGTACAGTTTATTTTATGTTTCAAGTGGGTCAAGAGTCTAGTTGTTTTCAAATTTCTTTTGAAATGTGTTTGCATTTTAGGGGGAGTAGAAAATTACAGAAAATCCAAAAACATTAGAAATTTTGAAAAACGAGTTTTTGTTGTGAAAAGAGGAAATGATAGTACATCAGTGGACTGTCACAACATGCTAAAGAATTGCTTAGATAAAATGTGATAAACAATCTCACTGTGGATGTGTCAGTAGGTTTTTACACATTTAGTAAATTGTGACGAGATATAAACATAAAATTCAAACTTGCTTGTTCTGTGGGTTAACAACATCTTGGATATATAGGTAACCCCTGAAATCTTGTTTGAAAGGTCCCTTATTCTGAGATACTAGGTCTTTATGCTCAGTGATATCTGGGGTATTATCCCGGGACTTCTACTGAATGGAAGTTCTGACCTAGTCCCCAGATAATGCTTTCTGCATATGCTTGAAACATAGCATCGCCCTCAGCAAATTGATGAAACAAAAAAATTGATAGTCATTGCTGTTGTAATACAAAAGATCCTCTAAAGGGGACACACCAAAAGTCGAAGCCGTCATCTCTCTGCGTATACGGGAGTATCGACCTGAGCTCTCACGGCCCTCGCAATCTAACCCCTGAACAGATATCATCTGTGGTATACTCACCTGTAAGACTGAATATTGGGATCTGGATACGGGAGTATATTCAAGTAGTGGGACACACGAATAAGTTAGTTTCTAAGACATTAATATCATATCTCGGATCAATTGAACTTTGTGTGAAAATTTAAGTGGACAAATATACTGACAATCTAGGTGAATTGTTTAGCACTTAAAATGTAATGCAGCTTAACGGTGTTAGTGACATGTCTCATAAACTGATATGATCCTCTTACACGAACTCACAAAAATATTATTTGTAAATATTTCATTTCTGCATTTTGTTGTTTCTGCAAGTGGTGTTAGTTACTTTCTTTCAGAAAAATTAAAAAAAAAAGATTTTGTGTGTGTTTTAGCTTAAACTTTTGAAAAAGTCAAAAAGATTTTCGACAACTGATGTTAGAAAGCTGATTGTCAAAATTCCGAGTGCTAAACATGATGACATTGTTGTGAGGGGGAGCGTATATTGAATGTCAAATGTGTTTTTTAAATCAACAAATGGTTCATCATAGAGATAGTTATTTCTGAGGAAGAGTGATTGTTGATACATATGAGAGTTGTTGTTGGTGCATATGTTTATACTCAAATTGATAAAAGTAAATCTTACTTTGAGGTAGGGTTTATGCAGGATAAGTTGTGTCAGGTTTCGATTCTGAAGACAAAGCTTGAGTCGATCGTAGACATGTGAAAGTCAGACAAAGATCCTGATGCAGATGTTGCTGAAGAACAAAGAAATGCCAGCAAATCGAGAGGGGGAGTCTGATGATATTCAAGCAGATACTGTTAAAGAGGAGTCTGTTGATGAAGATAAAGAGAGAGAAAAGCCCAGAGACTGATCAAGACTGAAGAAGTGAAAACACAGCATTGTCGTGATTCGATAGTCGACTCGTCAACATCTGAGGGGGAGTCTGTTGGTGCACTACATCTGTCGACTTCGTCTTGTATCGAGTCTTAGATTGCATTGTATAGATTAGGGCACGATTTACGAGAAAATAGGAAGTGTATTGTGTTTAGTGAGCTGATTTCGCTCATAGGGTCAAATAGCTAATGATTTCGCTTATTTGAACATGACTGATTTCGCTCTTATAGTCATGTGTACATATGAGCGAAATCTGGTTAGTATATATAGGGGTCTCATAGGCAAAATCTTAAAAAAAACTCCTTG
Source organism: Helianthus tuberosus (assembly GCA_030545235.1). Taxonomy (NCBI): domain Eukaryota; kingdom Viridiplantae; phylum Streptophyta; class Magnoliopsida; order Asterales; family Asteraceae; genus Helianthus; species Helianthus tuberosus. Next base: position 230,133,065 of record CM060423.1, on the reverse strand, counting down.
TATTCCATACCGAAGTGCTGCCGGTATGAAGAACTACTTGTAATTGCATTCCAATCAATACAATCAGTAGTTATATTGAAGAATAAGCTGTTTCTACCTTCATTTCTTGTTATTCCGCACCTGAAACGAAGTAAAACTCCTCTGAACGACTCGTTTGGGTCAGATCACGATCCTACATGACTAACTAAAGTGATTCGACTATTCACAAGGACTTGTTGTACACATTTTGACTTTCGGGATTATGCTTTTGCCTCGATTCTTGGGCGTTTGGCACGCATCCCGTTAGTCATATCATGACTTCAAGTCGTTGGAGTCCGTCGAGACTTTGGTGAGAGTTTTGTAAAACCGGAACAAGTCGTCAAGGTTAGGTTTTCACCCCTGGCTTAACAACTTCATTCCTGTTTTTGATAAAATAGAGCAGATTATTCATCAAAATATGGATTTCACTCCTGATTTGGCATAATTCTCCCCATTGGTAAATAAAATGCGGGTTGATTAAGAAATTTTAGTCGAGAGTCTGCGGTTTTCACACCTAATCTCGACTTAGTTGCTCTTTCTTAGTTGAAAATTCGAGTGCAGTGATAGTGTAACCTAAGCGAGAATAGCGAGAAATAGTAAGCTCATACATAATCCCGAACGGATATACACAAGTCGGTCTGTGGTTCCTAACTATAGACTAGGTCTCTAAGACATCGACCCGGACTAGGTCGAGTCTTGCCTAATTCCCTATAGTTATGGCTCTGATACCAATCTGTCACACCCCAACCGATGGCGGAAACACCGGGGTATGGCACTGAGCGAAACAGATTGTCCAGAAAATAACAATTATCATTACCAATCAATTTAAAGTAACATGTCCCATACCATGTCTCAAAAGGTAAACAAATTATTACAGACAAGATCTAGGCAAATAGTTCTATTCCGACAACTCAGATTTAAATAGAGTAATTGTTTATCTGCTTCTAGAGACTTTTAATTTAATTTGTACAGACAACTATTTGTTGGCCTCTAGATCCTTATTCTAGCCTCGACTTCATAGCAGGTAAGCATCCTAAGGACCTGTCACATACGTTAAAGTAAAGTTAATACACATAGTGTAAAGGTGAGCATACAAGTTTGATAATAGCATATAGGTTCAAAATAGTTTACGCATAACCAGCACGTACGCACGGTGAAATGAGGCACGTTAGTTATCGACATGGGTCTATTGACACCAATGACTGCGAGTTGACTGTCCGGGACAGTTCGTAATACATAATCACCACTGTGATCCATGCAAATAATAGTCCTTAACAACCCCCGCGAACGGGTGCTGAGTCCAAACTATAGTACTATCGTTGCTAAGGCAGGTGAACAGCATTCCATATGTAAACATAACAAACAAGCATTCATTTAGCCACGTAATACATGCAATAACGGTTAGCGTTCAAATAGTATTGAGTAGTGTGATTGATGTGTTTTGAATATTCGTAACGTATGTAACACCCAAAAGTGCAAAAAGCAAAAAGGGTTCGAGTATACTCACAACGTTGATGGATTGAAGGGAGCGCTTAGAGCAGAATTAGCCTGAACAGATTGATAGCATAAAGATAAGTGACGTGTAAAACGATGCAAGGGTGTAAGTGGCTCGGACAGTAGTTCGGTCGGATGGTAATCCGATCGGACGGTCCGGTCATGCGAATGACAATCCGTTCGGATGGTCATCCGGTCGGACAGGTTGTCCGGTCGGATGACTATTCGAGTGGATTGTTTCTTCCTTTGAGAAGGATGTGTTTATGTATGATGACTTGTCCTTTGAAGTTTTCGTTGTAGCATTCTGAAAACATTGAAGTATTCCTACCTTTCAGGTTGGTTGATGTGTGCAAAATGCAACATATAAATTACATCAATTGTGGCATAAAACTAACCCTTTTTTAGTACTAATGTTGGAAAAAGTGTGCTTTTGTCTTCCTTTTGTATTTTCAGGATTAAATGAGCTCAAATTAACAAAAGAAGCAAAAAGACATCAAAATCTAACATAAATACAAGAAAAGGAACAAGACGTGACATGCCCGACCCCGTGACAGCATCTTCCCAAGCAAAACAAGAAGACAGAAGACTGAACATGCCCCGTGCTCAGCCAGCACGGGGGCGTGCCCAAGTGTCAGCAGAAAAGACAAAGTGGTAGAAGCTTCTATTACCCAACACGGGGCTGTGCTCAGCGGACACGGGGCCGTGGTCAACTATAAGATTCGCACAATCCAGGCAAATCTTCATAGTACAAAGATTCTTCTGCACACGGGGTCGTGCTCAGCGGACACGGGGGCGTGGTCAACTAATAAGACAAGCTGCATTAAATGAAGAAAGAGAAGGATGTGGACACGGGGCCGTGCCCACTGGACACGGGGCCGTACCCGAGCTTCTGTTCAGCCTATAAATAGGAGTGCTTGGCTCAAGCTCAAACCATCCCTTGGCACCACCTCTCTCACACTTCACCCACCACCCACCACCACCATAACACCATCATCCACCACCATCATCCATTGTCCATCATAGAGTGTGTGAGTCATCTCGGGATCCAAGATTGATCGTAAGAGTTCTTGACAATCAAGGCCATGTTTGCCTAAGTCTCTTACATCACTTGGTGAAGACAAAGTGTCTAGTGTAATACTTTTTATTTTTAATCTTTTCGCACTTTTTACTTGGTTTTGTATTAATGACTTTAATAACTAGTTTCTTATGTTGAAGGTGATCTTTCCTTATCGTTTGTCCGTTGTGTCTTGACATTATTTTACTGTCTATATAAAATAAAAGATTTTCACCAATCATATCTCCACGGTCTATATGGAGGTATGTTGGCTACCTGGTCGGGGGTTAAGGGAACGGTTTGGTAAAGGTCTTGCCATTGTTCGGCGTTTAGAGGTCCTGCAATGGACCTGGGTCAAATTTAGTAGGACCTCCTTCAATACTTAACGGTATTGGATGGCGGGGGTCCAAACTCTTTGATCCCCTTATAAGTTAACTACTATTAATACTATAACCCGACTATTTAGGACTGTATCCCTGCTGACTCAGACTACTTAGTCGAGGGTAATGTCACCTCCAAAAGAGGGGCCTACCATAATTTGCATTAATAACTTAATTAATTATCTTTCAATAATCCACCCTTTTAGGATTGTATCCTTGCTGACTCAAACTACTGGGTTGAGGGTAACGTCACCTTCAAAAGAGGGGCCTACTACAATAACTAAGATAATCTCTTAAAAAGTGCAAAAGTGCAGAAATAATCAAAGGTTACACTAGATACGAGTCGGAACCAAGTGATTTATCTTGTCTATCTGTTTTTCTTTTATTTTTATTTTCAGCATTTTTAGTTAGTTTTTATTTTTCTTAGTTTAAAACATTTTCTAAACTTTTTTTTGATTTGATTAGACGTTGAGGATAAACCGGTACTAAAAGCTCTTGTGTCCTTGGACGACCTCGGTATCTTACCAACACTATACTACACTCACGATGGGTGCACTTGCCCATATGTGTGTCTAGTGTTAGTAAATATCGTGTTTTATAAATTTAAAACTTGACTAAAAAAGTGTTAAAAGGGCTTAAAATTTACACCGAATATATATAACACTTCACGCACATCATTGGTCGATCGGACGGTCAGCCGTGCGGACGACAATCCGCTCGGATGATTTATCCGGTCGGACGGCGACTCGAGTGGCGAGGTTACTTAGTGAGGACAAATCCACGGCAGGTTGTCACTCGGTCAGACAACAGTCCGGTCGGGTGACATCCTTAGTGCATTGAACATGTTGAAAATTGTTCGAGTGTTAAAGTCCAAGTATCTCATGATCGGAAGAGTAATCCGGTCGGATTGGTAGTCTGATCGGATAGCAATTCGTTCAATACCCAAACTTCAGATAAAGTTGGTTAAGTGTGGGTCCCAAGGTGTAAGCCGCTCGGATGACCTAGTCGCTCGGATGGCTTATCCGTTCAGACAGTAGTTCGGTCGGATAGCACTCCATGCTGGTCGTTCCGTTCGTCTTTCACTTGGCCGTTTTGATTGTTTGTTGCTTTTGTCAAGACGTTTTGACAACGTGCTAATCAACGAAACCCCATCTTAACCCAAGTGATCCGATCAAACAGGAATCACCCTAGTTCGACCAGTTAGCCGGTTCAAGACGGTTGTTCTTGGTTAACCCGAAATCGGTGGTCTCGTGAGTAGAATCCAGATCTTGAACTAGTACAACACCGCGAATTTGTAGAAGACTAGAACAAGGTCCGATTCTATCGGTTCTTGAGTGCATTGAGTGTAAAAGAGTTGAAAGAAAGTTAGAAACCGTCTTTCAATCCTTTTTCACCATGAATGGGTCTAGATCTATGCAAGATCTTTGTTTATTTGTGTGGAAATCGGTTAGATCTAAGTTGTTCTTGGTGGATTGAAGCCAAAACATGAAGTTCTCAAGAACACCATGATGACATCATCCTCGAACACCTCAAATCCAGTGATTTCACGGTTAAAAGTTAAGATTTAAAAGATAGAAAGGTGTAGGAGTGCGTGTAGATCAAGAAAGTACAAGATTTAGGACGAGATCTTACCGGAATTGAGAGAAATCGAAGAAAAGGTGAGGAGAGCATGCTGTTCGGACAGAGAGTTTCCAAAAGTAGAAAGAATGAAAGTGACAAGGGTATTTATAGAGTTACCCAAAGAGGAAAGTGTGGGTCAGTCGGATGGCATCTCGCCCGGATGACTGTCCGGTCGGATGTCATCTTGGTCGGATGGCTACTTGGCACTCAATCAAGTGACCGCCCAGTCGGATGGCAATCCGGCCGGATGGCACTTGGTTCGGGTGCGCGGCGCGATGATTTTTGCTGATTCGATTTCGATTGCGATCGTTTCGATGCGATAAGTTTTTCCTAGTCAAATTACTTTTAATCCCAACTACTCATATCTAGCGCTGTCTCTTCTCCACTAATTATCATAGTTCGATTTCGATTGAGTTCGATTGCGATTCGAGTTTCAATTGCGTTTCGATTTATTCCCACATATACATAATTTAAACATGCACAAGTAACACATAAGGCACACACACACGTATAACAATAACCAAAATGCGTAATTCGAGTTGTGAGTGCGATTGAGATTCGATGTCGATTCGTTTAGTATAGTTTGAGTATCATTTAGTTAACTTTATCGCATTGTTACTTCCTATAGTTCATAGTCGTAAGTCGATTAAACAGTGACTAACATACGTCTATTATTGTAATTATTGACACTTACTCCATATAATACAACATATAAAAGAAATTCACTACCAGTCAAGTTGCGCGATTGGTTGTTGACTTTGACCTTGACTTTGACTTTGACTTTCGGAAACACGGGGTGTTACAGCTAGACCCTCCTTATCGGGTGGTTCTGGCTCATCTTCAATTAGGGGGTCATCATTGCCGATTGGATATTTCATTGATCACTCAAGATCGACACTTTTTTAAATTCCCCTAATTGAATAGATAGATTGTTGTACTTCCGATTTTTCAAAGCTTTGTGGGTCTTTACAAAAGGTCGTCCCAACACTAGAGGAGCGTCATCAAGGATGACAAAGTCGGTTGGGATTACCATTTGATTTGTTTGGACCAAGACATCCTCAACTACCCCTATTGATTTTATTATTTTCCGATTGGATAGAAAAATGGGTATTTGAAGTGGAAAAAAATCACTAATACTTAATTTTTCGAAAATGTAGTTGGGCATTATGTTAACGCAAAGATCTTTATCAATTGTGACATTACTAATAAATGAATTTTGAAAAAAAAAACACGGAACCGGTGTAATGTTCATTTCAAAAAAACACCGAACTGTTTCGTCAATTTTTGTGTTAGTGTTTAACTCTTTTAAAAACTTAGCATGAGTGGGTACTAAACAATGATTTTCAAAAGAAGGTGACAAGAGATTAATTTCTTTAAAATTAGACTCTTCTTGAATTTTAACGTTGTCGGACTCACCTTTTTCATTGTTTAACTCATGTGTCGGCTTTTCACTTATTTGGTCTTCCATTTTTACATTTTCAACTATCTCTTCTTTATTTAATTCCTCTCTTGCGCGGGACTCCTCTTCCCTTGCGCGAGATTCTAGTATGCAACGTTCGATAGTTTTAATGTGTTCTATTATCCTATCGGCTATGTCGGTGATAGAGTAAGGATCGGGATCCTCAAATCTTGAATCCGGATGTTCGATCCTTTGTTCCTCATAGTACTCATAGGAAGTAGATGGTTCACACCATTGTTCTTCATTGTAAGTATATGATGGATAAGGGTCATAATTTTGTTCTTCATAATACTCATATGAGGTGGGTTGTTCACGCCATGGTTCCTCATAGTAAGCATATGAAGGTGAAGGCTCATATCTTGGTTCCTCAAAGTATGAAGGTGAAGGCTCATATCTTGGTTCCTCATAGTAAGCATATGAAGGTGAAGGCTCATACCTTGGCTCATCAAAATATGAGTATGAGGGAGAAGGTTCATACCTTGGTTCTTCATAGGGTGTGTATGAAGTTGATGGCTCATACCTGGGCTCCTCATAGTGGTTGTATGAAGGGGATGGTTGAAATAAGTCACAATATTGCACCGAATGAGGGTTGCCACAAATAGTACAATACTCTTCCCAATAATCATCCTCCTCATAGTTGTAGTTGTAATCTACTGAGTATTGATCCATGAGAATCACTCAGAAGACCACAACAGAGTCTCGAGACCAGAAAACAAAAATAAAGACGGAAACAGAGGCTGGACACGGCCCCGTGTTCGGTGGACACGGCCCCGTGTTCAGGATCTGTATCTGGAAGTTTTAATTAAAGTTACTAATTTCGTTGAGCACGGGGGCATGTTCAGTGAGCACGGCCCCGTGTTCAGACTCTGTATCTGGGTGTTTTATGAAAAATATGCAGCACGGCCCGTGTTCAGTGAGCACGGCCCGTGTTCAACCTACTGTAAATGCAAAACTAAACTAAAATGCAGAAAAATGTGCGCGCGTTTTGAAAAGGTTTTGAAAAACTGATTAGGACGTCGATTTTAAGCTTTCTTAAATCCTTGTATCCCCGGCAACGGCGCCAAAAACTTGATGTGCGTAAGTGTGTATATGTTTTAGGTGTATATTTTAAGCCCTTTTACACTTTTTTTAGTCAAGTTTTAAATTTATAAAACACGATATTTACTAACACTAAACACACATATGGGCAAGTGCACCCATCGTGGACGTAGTATAGTGTTGGTAAGATACCGAGGTCGTCCAAGGACACAAGAGCTTTTAATACCGGTTTATCCTCAACGTCTAATCAAATCAAAAGTTAGAAAAAGGTTTTAAACTAGAAAAAATAAAAACTAACTAAAATGCTGAAAAATAAAATAAAAATAAAAACAGATAGGCAAGATGAATCACTTGGATCCGACTCGTGTTTAGTGTAACCTTTGATTATTTCCGCACTTTTGCACTTTTTATGAGATTATCTTAGTTATTGTATTTTGAAGGTGACGTTACCCTCAACCCAGTAGTTTGAGTCAGCAAGGATACAATCCTAAAGGGTCGGATTATTGAAAGATAATTAATTAAGTTATTAATGCATATTATGGTAGGCCCCTATTTTGAAGGTGACGTTACCCTCGGCTAAGTAGTCTGAGTCAGCAGGGATACAGTCCTAAGTAGCCGGGTTAAAGTATTAATAGTAGCTTACATATGAGGGGATCAAAGAGTTTGGACCCCCGCCATCTAATACCGGTGGGTATTGAAGGAGGTCCTACTAAATTTGACCCAGGTCCTTGCAGGATCTATACACTGAACAAGGCAAGACTCTTACCAAACCGTTCCCTTAACCCCCGACCAGGTAGCATATAGACCGTGGAGATATGAATGGTGAAAATCTTTTATTTTATATATACAGTAAAATAATGTCAAGAGACCACGAACAAACGATAAGGAAGAATCACCTTCAACATAAGAAACTAGTTATTAAAGTCATTAATACATAACCAAGTAAAAAGTGCGAAAAGATTAAAAATAAAAAGTATTACACTAGACACTTGTCTTCACCAAGTGATGTAAGAGACTTAGGCAAACATGGCCTTTAATTGTCAAGAACTCTTACGATCAATCTTGGATCCCGAGACGACTCACACACTCTATGATGGACGATGGATGATGGTGGTGGATGATGGTGTTGTGATGGTGGTGGGTGAAGTGTGAGAGAGGTGGTGTGCCAAGGGATGGTTTGCAAATGAGCCAAGCACCCCTATTTATAGGCTGAACAGAGACTCGTGCACGGCCCCGTGTCCATTGGGCACGGGCCCGTGCCCACCTTCCTTCTCTTTCTTCATTAACTGCAGTTTGTCCGTATTAGTTGACCACGCCCCCGTGTTCGCTGGGCATGACCCCGTGTGCAGAAGCGTATCTGTACTATCAAGATTTCCCTAGATTCTGCGAATCTTAGAGTTGACCACGGCCCCATGTCCGCTGGGCACGCCCCCGTGGTGGGTGATAGAAGCTTCTACAGCTTTGTCTTTTCTGCTGACTCTTGGGCACGCCCCCGTGCTCATTGAGCACGGGGCGTGTTCAGCCCTCTGTTCTCTTGTTTTGCTTGGGAAGATGCTGTTGGGGAGGCCGGGCATGCCACGTTTGTTCCTTTTCTTGTATTTATGTTAGATTTAGCTGTCTTTTTGCTTCTTTTGTTCATTTGAGCTCATTTAATCCTGAAAATATAAAAGGAAGACAAAAACGCACTTTTTCCAACATTAGTACTAAAAAAGGGTTAGTTTTATGCCACAATTGATGTAATTTATATGTTGCATTTTGTGCACATCACCCATCCTGTGCGCGCTGTCCCAAGTCTTGCTTTTATGCCATCAACTATTTGTTTGTTGACACTCTCGACTTGGCCGTTTGCTTGTGGGTGCCCCACAGAGGCAAAGTTGTGTTCGATCTTCATTTCCTTGAACCACTTCTGAAGATCTTCCGAGGCGAAATTGGTGCCGTTGTCAGAGATGATTCGCAATGGTAATCCAAATCTGCAAATAATATGTTCCCATATAAATTTACGGATCACCATTGCTGTGGTTGAAGCTAATGCCTTGGCCTCGACCCACTTTGTGAAATAGTCTACTGCCACGATAATGAACTTTACTGCGCCAGGTGCGTCAGGGAATGGGCCAACAAGATCAATGCCCCATTGCTGGAAGGGCCAGGCGGACGTGACCGGTATGAGTGGATTATTTGGACGGAGGGTTTTTTGGCGCGTGGCGCTGACAAGCTGCGCATTTTCGTAATAATTCTACCACATCCACATGCATCCCTGGCCAATAGTAGCCTGCGCTCATTATCTTTGCCACTACCATGCGTGGTCCGGCGTGTATCCCACATAAGCCTTCATGGATTTCCCTGACTAAGTACTTCGCGTCTGTTTTGTCAACACAGCGTAGGAGTGGTCCCATGAACGACTTTCAGTATAGAATTCCATCCGCCATCTCGTAGTTTATTGCCTTGTTCTGGATCTTCCTAGCTTCCGCTTTCCCTTCTGGGAGTTTTCCGTGTTGTAGATACATGATGATCGGGGACATCCAGGATGGGTTGCCGACTTCTACTATGTTTACTTCTTTAAGCGGAACTGAAGGATTGGACAATACCTCGATGCGCACTTCTTTTGCTAAATGTCTAAAACTGGTAGCAGCCAACTTGCTCAGCGCATCTGCGTGCTTATTTTCACTTCTGTTTATGTGATTTATTTTGAACGTTTGGAATTGGCTGATTAGCATCCGTGCTTGTTCCAGATACAATGCCATAGCTTCACCTTTTGCATCATAGTGCCCATTAACTTGCTCGGCCACCAGTTTTGAGTCAACGTTAGCTTCAAGATTTTTTGCTCCCATTTTAAGCGCTAAACGGTGGCCTACTAGAAACGCTTCATATTCTGCCTCGTTGTTCGTGCTCCAGAAATCCAAGCGTATCGCATATGTAAGCTCGTGATCGTCTGGGCTAATCAATCGGAGGCCCACGCCTGATCCATCGTCATTAGAAGCCCCGTCTGTGTGCAGAGTCCAGACCCTATCGTCGAAAACAGGAACAGGGTTTTGGATTGCTTCACATTCTTGTACTTTGTCTATGGGAACTTCTGTGGCGAAGTCTGCTAAAACTTGCCCTTTGATCGCTGGTCGCTGTCTATATAGGATATTGTATCCTCCCAGCTCAATAGCCCACTTAGCTAATCTCCCCGCAACATCGGGTTTGGATAGAATTTTCCCTAAGTGGTAATTGGTGAGGACTGTAATAACATGACCAGAGAAATACCGGCGTAGGCGTTGTGATGCATGTACTAGAGCGAGGACCAGTTTTTCTATCATCGAGTAGCGCGTCTCTGGGCCAGTGAGCATCTTGCTGATATAATATATTAGGTTCTGAATGTTCTCTCGTTCCACCATTAACACTGCACCAACCGCTACTTTTGCAGCGGACAAATATAAGATCAGTGGTTCTTTTTTTCGCGGTGCTGTCAGTGTTGGCAGCTGAATTAAACATTCCTTCATTTGCTTGAAAGCCGCTTCCGCTTCTGGTGTCCACTGGAAGTGGCTTTTCTTGGCACAATTGCGCAGTGTTCTAATGAACGGATAAGACTTTGCAGCGTGATTTGCCAAGAATCCGTTCAAAGCTGCTAATCGTCCTGCGAGCCTTTGCATTTCTTTTACTATTGCAGGTGACGGCATCAGCTAGATGGCTTGTACTTTCTCCGGGTTTACTTTAAAACCGTCTCTTGTTACTATAAAACCCAAGAATTTTCCTTCTTCCATTCCGAAGGAACACTTTATTGGGTTAAGTTTTAAGTTCACGCTGCGCAAAGAATCGAACGTGCGCTGAATATTTGTGAGCATTGTTTCCTCTTCATGGCTCATGATGACGAGGTCATCCATATATACCTCGACTGTTTTACCAATGTCTTCCCCGAAGACTGTATCCATTAAGCGCTGGTAAGTAGCTCCTGCGTTACTGAGACCAAAGGGCATTCTTGTATAGCAGAAGATGCCCTTGTCTGTGCGGAAGGCAGTCTTGTCTTCATCCTCTTCTTTCATTTAGACCTGATGATAGCCCTTATAACAGTCAAGGAAGCACTTCCATCGAAAAGATGCTAGAGAGTCAACTTTTTTGTCTATCTCAGGAAGCGCATAGCAATCTTTCGGGCAGGCTTTATTTAGGTCTTTGAAGTCGACGCACATTCGCCACCCACCATTGTGTTTTTGAACCATTACTGGGTTGGCGACCCAGGTATGGTACTGAACTTCACGCAGGATTCCGGCGTTGAGTAACTCTGTTACTTGTTCGTTCATGGCTTTCGCTTTTTCTGCGCTGAGACTGCGTCTTCCCTGCGTGACAAGTTCTGCTGAGGGCCGGACGTTCAAACAGTGTTGCGCTATATCTCGCGGAACCCCGGTCATGTCCGCTCGGCACCAGGCGAAAATTTCCTTGTTGTTCGAAAGTAATTCCTTTAATTGTATTCGTATTGCTGGTGAAATGGCGTGCCCTAGTAAGATGGTCTGCTCTGGATATTCTTCGTTGAGGACCCATTTTTCCGGCTCATTTGGTGCTAATGGTTTGGCCACTTTTGCTGTTGGTTCACCGTCCACGTACATAACTTCTTTACTTGAGTACAGAATTGCTACTCTGGTTTCCGTTGGAAATCCGCAAGCAGCATGTGGAATAGAAGTGATCATGCTGAATTCTCTTTGTGATCTTCTTCCTAGCAAGACATCGTGGCGCGATGTTGCTGGCATGACCATGAAATTTACTGTGACTGTGCGTGAATGCTCGCCATCTGATAGAGTCACAGGAAATGCAATTTGTCCTAATGGGAACACAGCTTCGTTGCAAAAACCGGTGAGAGGAAAATCAACCGGCTCTAAACGAGCTTTATCCTTTGGATCAAGTTGTTTGAAACACTGTTCATATATTATATCCATTGAGCTTCCTGGATCTATGAACATATAATCCGTTCTATAGTGGCCGAAGATGCCGGTAATGATTACTGGTCGTTCCTCTTGAGGACCTCCAGGGACGACAGGAAATATGACTTGTTGCTCTCTCCAATGCTGATTATGGCTTCGTTTGTTTGTCCTTCGGGAAGGACCTCCTTGCACCATGTGTATCTGCTTTGGTTCGGCCTTCTGATGGTTGGCATCTTTTGATTTTTGAGTTATTTCGTTATGACTACCAGATTGGATGTACCACTGATTAGGTATCTGTGGGTCCAATACTGTAGTGTTAATTGTACCTCCTCTTTCTGCCAAAGTATCAGATCTGGCATTTGACAACTCAGATCTGATGATTTGTGTGAAAATTTGGTTCATAGCGACCTGGAATCTGTTAAACCAGTATTCTAGAGTTCGTTCTAGGAGTGAATCTGAACGATTACGGACTCCCAAGGAGTTATTTCCTTCAGAATGACTATCGTTGCTTTCTTTGATTCCCATGATTCCGTCAATCTGGCCATCTTGGGTTACGGAACCCTTGAATTCAGATTGAGGACTTGATGGGTGAAGTGATGAATTCTCTGCCATATGAGAACAGAGAATGAAGAAAAACGAATCGAAATGAGAGAAAAAACAGATGAAACAGAGGAATCGGTGGGCGCCAATGAAGAAACACTGGATAAATGACCGGAATCAAATTATCCAGGGGTTAGGTTCTGCATAAAAATGGGTGGTTCTCTCTCGTTTGATTCAAAGGGACGGACCTTCTTCTCCAACGAATACTGCAAAACAGAACACCGTTAGTCTCGTCACGGGGAGAAGGGAGGTTCTCTCCGTGACCACACTCCGGCATGAGAATAAGTATGTGTTTATGAAGAAGAAGTATTGGTGAAGTGAATGTAACTTGAAGTTTCTTACCTGAATTACTCTCATATTTATAGCCAGGAGTTTGGGCGGGGAAAACCTGTTATTGAAATGTTAACGGAAGATACTAACTCTGTAAGCGGTTATTTCCTTCCCCGTTAATCTTCTTGATCTGACATGAAAGCACACGGATCGTCATTTAGATCAACGACTGGGGTATTGCCACGTGGAAAATGGGCAAGTGGAGGTTTCTCTCTAATTCCATGCCATCATCGTGATTTTAGGGTGGCCTGGGACGATGACACGTGTCCCAGACGGTTATAACCGTCTGGTGGTGCATGATTGAGTCTTCTAGAAGATTATTGCCATAATCCGGTGTGACTCCTTATTGTGTGCTATCAGTTTAATAAATAATATCCAAGTCTGGGTATTATTTAAGCGGGAGTGCTTGCTGGGATTTTTATCCCTTTGTTATGGAGAATCGACGCGAGGACTTATAATTTTCCTTTTAGCGGGCAGGTGTTGTCCGCTGTTTTTCTTCTAAACTCTCTTTGTAGGACCAGTGCGCGGCCGCACAAGGTTTAAAGAGGGTTAAAAGATGAGGTTGTGGTATGGTCCCGATTACTTGATATGAGATTTTTGGGACCTTACCCCTTCATATATATATATATATATATGTATATATATATATAGGGTGTGGTTCTAGAGTGAACACTAATGTATTTGCGAACTGAGTGAACAAATCTTTTTCGTTGGTTTACACACGTGGATGACTAGGATTTCATCATCAAATCATAAAATACACTAGTGTATTTCATCATCAAATCTTGGCCATTGATCTACACACATGTATGACCAGGATTAGTTCGCTCAGTTCGCAAACTACACTAGTGTTCACTCTTGAAACTAATCCTATATATATATATATATAGGTCGGGATTCAGAGAAAACGGTGAAAAGTGTGAGAACGGTGAGAACGCTTATCGATCGTCCGATCAAAACAATCTATGGACTAGATTGGTGCGGTGGCGTTTTCGTAAATAACATCAATTTTATTACGTGGACGCGCTTTATTAAGGGTAAAAGGGTCTTTTGACTCCTCCACACAAAATGCCATCTCATGAAATAAAACACCAAAAACAAAAATCACAGACCATTCCCAGTAAAAACGCCATTATATATAAAACGCCAAACTTAATTACAGTAAAATCCTGCCTAAAAAACCGCCAAAAAAAATCCTATATATACGACATCTCAGACCTTCAATTAAAAACACACACAAAAATCCAAACGCCATATTTCATATATCTCATTCACATTAGAAACGCCAAAAACCCCAAACATCAAATACCTTCTAATCCAAAAGGTTTTTTTTGAAATCCAGTTTTGTTGTCTGTAAGATTTCGCTCAATGAAATGGACAAAAATCCTTAAGTGAGGATGTTGTCCATTTCATTTAGTAAAATGTTATTGACTAATCCTCAACTTCCATCCAATTTATAACGCCAAAACATACAAAAACATTATTTAAGCTTTGTTGTCAATAAAGTTTAGCTGTATGGAGTGGACAACATTGTCAGTTATCTTTCTTAACCGAGGATTAACAATGTTGTCCATCTCATACAGCAAAACATTATTGATTTTAGCATGATCAAATTTTGAGGTTTAAGGTGCTCTTATTTCGTGGCGTTTTTTTTATCGGTAAAACGCCCAAAAAGTTAAAAAATCAAACATCGTTCATTGGGAAATTCAAGATTGTTGGCTGAAGGGTCTAAACTCAATAACATTTTAATGCATGAGATGGACAAATCTTCAAGAAAAAGATGCTGATGTCAGACTGGGTCCTTCCAAACAGCAACACAAAAAACTACTTGAAAAACAAAAAAAAAACAAAATGAATCATACGAAAGTCGAACCAGCCTGTTAACATGATTCAAAAAAGAAGAAAGAGACTGGTGACAGTGAAGATTTGGAAGATCAATTGTTTATGTATTCTTTTTTTTTATTTTCCTTTTCTGTTGATTGTTATATAATAAAAACGCCTTATATAATAAAAACACCAAAACAGCCAAAATGCTTGTTTAAACGCCAAACTCCCAAACTATAATTAAATTACTTTGAAAAAGTATTATAAAAAACCCAAACTAAAAAAATAAAAAATAAAAAGCAAACTTGAAAATGTAACTAGAAATAGAAAATTCAAATCAGTAATACTGAAGATAGGAAAAATTTATTATATTAGAATCTAAAACGTCAAACTTGAAAGATGGGACGTGTTACAGACTTCAGAAATAAAGCTTATAAAAAACAATAATTACAAACAGTAACTGAAAAGACGAATACTTTATTATAATAATGCACCGCCTAACTTAGGCGCCAAAAAGACAACCTATAAAATGATAGGACCCAACAACTTCCATTTGATGAAACAAAAAAAAAATACAAACGCCAATACTACTAAATACCACTCACTGAAAAACGCCAAAAAATAAAGATTGCTAATATGCTTTCTTGGATATTCATAATTTTTCTTCGTGAAGTTTCACTGAATGAAATATTATCAGAAGGGAGTAACTCAGAAAGATTTTGCTGCATGAGATGGACAAAAATTCAAGAAAAAGATACAGATGGCAGTCATATGACATTTTGTATTTTTTTGTTCTTGAAGAAAGTTTGGATGACGAGAAGAGATCAATGATACAGAAGAATGGGTTGATTATAAAGATGAAGATCAAGATAAAGAAAAAGCGAAAAACCCACTCACACGTCATAGATCTATGTCCCTAAACATTCACAAAAAAGCCAGTTCAACAGAAGAGCAGGCAAAATAATCAAACCAACGGGTTTGTTAAGTTTTACATAAAACGCCATATATTTGGTGATAGTTCTAGTACTATTAAAGAAGAGAGAAACTGATGACAGTGAAGATTGGGAAGAGAGATCCGATTAGGATTTTTAATTTATTTTCTTCGCCTGTATTTTTTTCCTGTGGTTGAAATATAATCTAACAATAGTAAAACGTTAAGATAACACAAACGCCAAAATGTTTATAAAAAATAATAGAACAATGGGGCATCTTGTTTAAAACGCCTTGGAAAACACCATTCAAATAGATTTTCTGACCCCCTGGGGTTCCAATGGCATACGATTTGAATAAATGCCATAAACGCCAAAATGTTAACACAATGAAACCATTAAACGCCATTAAATATTGAATTTGGTTAACGCCAAAATGTTAATACAATGAAACCATTAAACGCCATTAAATATTGAATTTGGTTAACGCCAAAATCTTAAACCACAAAAATTAAAACAAATATTGGGAAAAGCGGAACCGGAAAAGCAGAATATGAAAGGACAAAAAAGCCCCTCCGCCCTTTTCTAAACGGCGTGACACGTGTTGGGCCAGGAAGCGTTCTCACCGTTCTCACACTTTTGAGCGTTTTCTCCTGATCCCGTTTCTCTCTCTCTCTCTCTCTCTATATATATATATATATATATATATATATATATTATGTGAACATATCGGGCTAAAGTATGGGTTGGTTCCGGTACAAACCATATTTATCCTACAAACCGTAAGAACATATCCTAGCACTTAAAAAAAGTTAAATTAGCAAATACCAAAACAATACATACATAAAAGTAACACATTTGAATTATATTAGCACATGAAAATTAATCAAGATAAATGATTTTAGCATATATTTGAAGGATATCAACACTTTTCTTAATCATCACATTGAAAACAAAAGGAATATCCAAATAAATAATTAATTGCTTGTTAGCATATTTATAGGGAACTCAATACAATTGATATTATTTAGGATATTATTTTATCATTTCTCTATAATTGGTTGGATGTCAAGTGACACTTTTTAAATGGTTCTTACAGTTTGTATGCAAAATGTGGTTTGTATTTGATACTACTCCAAGTATTGTAAGCTAGAAAGCACTAGTAGAGGTGCACAAAATAATCTGTAAATGAGCTAAAGTATTGTAAGCTAGAAAGCACTGATAGAGGTGCACAAAATAAATAACTGAAACCGTTTATTAACCAAAATTGTAATTAATTTAATAACTGATTAGTGTTTTTTAACCATAGGTTCGTAACCGGTTTAAGAATTTTTAAAAGAAACCAGTCTTAATTGATTTACCAGTTAACCCGACTAAAGAAAAAACCATTTTAACTGAACCGGCTAGAAAAGAAACCTTTTTGTGCACCTCTAGACACTAGGCTGCCGGCGATATATTGGGCATCCTTCCGGCCCATTGAGAGATGAACCACACCCTTGATAAATCTTAAAGTATATATTGATACAAATTCTTTTCTTTATCAAAAACACATTAATTACTTCACTTAATTAATATAAAACTTTTATTATAATTTACTCTTTTCTTATAGAGATATTTTGTTTTTGTTGATTTACGTAAGTTACCATTATTTATTTACTTTACGTAATTCATGAATTCAATTTATTAATTTACATTTGTATGATTAAATTAGATGAGAATCATTATTCTACAAAAGATCCAGTTTGTTTGTACGAAGTGTAGTAGGTTTTCAAACACAAGGGCATTATAGACTTGTAAATCCACTTTCAAGCAACTATAACCTTTTCATATGACAATAACTTTAAGAAAAAAATTACATCATATTAACAAACATTTCATTATTTTTAATTTAAATAGATTATATTATAATATTGTATAAACTAGAACTCATGTAGGTAATTTTACTATTTCATATACAATAGGTTGTTGCAATAGGTCGTGCGTTGTGGTGGC
The DNA here is from genome assembly GCA_030545235.1 of Helianthus tuberosus. Taxonomy (NCBI): domain Eukaryota; kingdom Viridiplantae; phylum Streptophyta; class Magnoliopsida; order Asterales; family Asteraceae; genus Helianthus; species Helianthus tuberosus. The sequence goes on along the minus strand of CM060423.1, from coordinate 230,115,435 downwards.
AACTCCTTAGTTGTTTATAGTTGGCAGCACGCTATGTGATGTGTTAACCATAAGCATTGTGGTTACATTGTACGATGATGACATTAGCTTGTGGTATCCGCACACGACATTATGCGTGTCACAAAAGTATTTTAGTCAGGGATAAAAGAAAGTATAGTAATGTGTTATCAAGGAGAAAAGTATATGTAACTTGCTTAAATACGAGACGAGAGAGTGAAGTTGTAAAAGTTTGGTGGTATTATTGTGAAAGTTTGGGGGAGTTTTGTTTCTATGTTAAATTGTTTGAGTTTATGTCCTGTGTCAAAAGTTAGGGGGGGTGTCTTGGTCGGTGGCTTCTTAACACACCGTCTTCTTTTCCCTTCCCAGTTCCAGGTGAGTTTAGTAATTAGTATAGATGAGAAAAACACTTCTAATCTGCTGCAAATGTTCTTCACATCAGGTGCAATCGTTGCCCCCTATGTGGGTTTGCTTTTGATCGTAAATTTCTGCTATTTGTGACTAGGGTTTTCTTGTTCGTGTTTTTTTTTTTTTGCGATTGATTTATGAACTAGAGGGTGTTTTGTATTCAGTTCGTAGGTTTTTTTTCCGCAGATGTGAAACTGGGGACGCATGTTGCGCTGTTATACATTTATTAGTTTTGTTTTTGCTTGTTTTGGAGGAGAGTTTAGCTATTGAGTTTACATGCACACCAGGTGTTTGGTTTAATGCCTCAATGAAAGATGTGCCTTTTTTCATTCATGTGTATTCCCTAGCTTCTTTTGTATCACTCGGATAATTAAAGCGAAATTGTCTTGACTTAAGGCGCAATTGCCTCGCCTTGCTAGGAAATTGGCCCTAGGCGCAAGAGGCAATGGCTTTTAACAACTATGTGAAAATCGATTCCCATTTTTGAGTCTAGTAATCATGGGACTGTTGCGCGTGATTTTACTTTTATTGATGATGTTGTAAAGGGTTGTTTAGGTGCTTTAGATGCCACTAAAAAGAGTACAGGAAGTGGTGGGAAGAAAAAAAGGGGTGGCTCAGTTTAGGATTTTTAATTTAGGGAATACTTCGCCTGTGCCTGTTTCGGAGCTTGTTAGTATTCTGGAGAAGTTGTTGAAAGTGAAAGTGAAAGCGATAAGACGTGTGATGAAGTTGCCTAGAATTGGTGATGTCCCGTTTACTCATGCGAATATTAGTTTGGCGCAAAGGGAGTTTGGCGTTGAGGAAGTTTGTTAGATGGTATGAGAAGTATTATGGTTCAGGAAAAAGAGTGATCACTGAGGCGCAATACAACACGTTGATGCAAAAAGTTGTAAGCTTGTTCTTGAATTCTTGTTTCTTTTGATATATTCGCATGATTGATTTATTACTCCTGCACTTTCCGAAAACAAATTATCTTATTTTCAACTGTTGGTATATGATTATGCATCAAGTAAGGAGGAAAGAGGGATCTCACACGATGAACAAGTTTTTGTGGTCCACGGTGTCTTCTTATGAGAACTTTGTGTTCTTGTTAACTCGCGCGAATGTAATTTATTGTATCAGTATTATTGTAGGATTCATGGCTAATAGAGCAAATTTTATTTGGTTGGATTTGTATCATTTTATGGTATTCAAAAATATAGAACACATTAGTTTAAGTGTTGTGATGTTACTTGTTTAGTTTCTTGATTGAAGGTTGACTTGCTGTGTGTATGTGTTTTTTTCTTTTCTTTTTATTATAAATTTCTTGATATGAGTTTGGTTTTTGTGATCTCATGATACATTTTTACATTCAGCATGACTTTATGATTTCCTTTGTTTTGTTACCTCTTTACTAATCTTTCTTTTTATTGTAATTTGTCAACTGAAGTTGCTAGTATAGGGTTATCAAACAATCGTGTCGTAATAGTAGCTGTGCATTCTTGCCATCTAAATCGCAATCACCAGTTGTTACATAAATCTATTAACAACCTAGGGCAATAGTTGTGTAAACTTTACAGGTCATGTCTACTTTATTTATCCATTATTTATAAGATATTGCAACTGCATGAATACCTTCCGAGTTACTACCAAGAGAATTAGATCTTTCAAGGATACAATGTTGTCGAGAGATTAAATTTGTGTGCATCGCAATCAAGCTAAAACTTAGCTAATACCCTACATTCATTGTGAGTTAGTTTGCAGCGGGATATTAGTTAATCAATGTGTCAGGTATCACTGTTTCATCGTCAACTAATTCACAATATGCACAAAACAATAAACAAGAGTAGAAGAACAATTGCTATAAGCACAAGGTATTAATCAAAATCGATTGTTTCAATACATCATGTAAAACTAGTTATAAATTAAAATTGAATTTACAGATGGTTTTCTAGCTAACGCTCTAGCTATGAAGAGGGTGACATGCAAATTTTCTCTGGATTTGCACACATAAGTTCATGCACCGACTTCACACTCAACTGCTTGACACATTAAACTATGGGGCCAAGTGATAATAATATCAATGCAAACTCGTGTATCTATATTCTTGTTGAGACGTACGGAATTGACAAGTGAGAATTATGTATAACATCCTCTCAACAGATTGTCTTCGTCAAATGATAGGCTAACACGTGGCATCTCTTCTTCATTAGCGAGACTTCATCAATCTTCACTAGAGGTAACTCGCTTCAGTGGTAAGTTCCCTTAATCTTCATCGGATGGTAACTTGACAATTGACATCATAGGCTAGTTCCATAATCCTCATTAGTGCTAACTTGCCGTCAGAGGTAATCTCCATTGATTCTTCATCAATTATAAGTTCCTTGAAATTAACAGCCTAAAAAACAACGAATAAATATCTAGTTAAAAAAATTCAGCCGTTTTTTTTACAAACAAGCGAAATTAAATAAAAATGCTTAATTGGGGAAAACATTGACTTCAAAATCGGAGCTCTAGATGGCGAAATTGGGTCCCTGAGAGTTGGGAAAACTCACCTATAGCATTTGTCCACGCGTGTGGCATGTTGAGACATTTGTCCATTACTTATCCTCGTATAACTTCAAATTGTCTAGTTGCACCAAATACGAGTCTGCAGACTGCTAGATCATGGATTAGCTCCGTATCCCTATCACTTAATAATAATAATTATTATTATTTTTATATAAATTTAGACAAAAAGTTCTTTGGATTGATCCAATCCGATCCATTTTGAACGACTCCAACAACTACTAGTAACCATGTTGATTAGTCAAAGGCTTGCTTAAGTTAAAAAAAAATGAGAAATTGCTAAATATTTGAGTTGCATACCACTGAGATGCAGGATAGAGTCGTGAGAGTTTTGTTCCAAGTTACATGAAGCTACTTATCATTTCTAGGCTTTCTTCACTCGCACTGTTTGCAAAATCTTTAACACCTGTGACTTAATTTGTTTCTCATGTTTGTTGCTTCTTCGATTTCTTATTCAACCTTATCTTGAATCTCAGGATGTTTGCAGAGCATGTAAATGAACCAAATTATGGCAATAGATGTAGCCTCCTTTCCATCAACTGCAATTAAAAAACTTGGGTCAAACAATACACTTTGATATTAATGGCCAAACCCTTTGCTTTTCAAATTCAATATAACAAGAATGTTACAGAAACAACTTTTTCCATTGAAGATGATGTGGATCCTGTTGTATTTCTGTACCAGCTAAAAAAACTATTCTCAAAACATCATAGTAATCAATTTTGAAGTCAATTTTAATTTGTTTGACCTCAAGAGTCAGACTGTACTTCATTTAATGGTTGATGTGGTTATGTCTGGTGGGTTGGACTGAAAAATTTAACTACATGGATAACTAGTTAAACGGGCAGATCCACTGTGGAAGGTAGGGCATATCCAGGGCCCATGATTTTTAGGGAGCAAATTTATATAGCAATACTATCAATATTATGGAAAAAATATACTAAATATATTATTTAGGTAAAGGATCATATACAACACATAAGATTTGTACGAAGTGTACACGACCAAGGGAGGAGGACAAGTGTCTTTGCCTTGAAGGGTAATTTAGTCATTTCTCATTTAAACTTCCCTCATTGATTTTCAAACGGATATAACTCTTTTATACGTTAATATTTTTTTTTTAAATTACACCGTATTAACGAGCATTTCATTCTCTTTAATTTGAGCACCCCGTTGCTATAGTTTCCTTAAAAAAATTACAAGATTTTGAATACCCGTTAGTTCATTACGTGATTTTGAATACCCATCACATGACTACATGATTTTGAATACTTATTACGTGATTACACATTCAACATAAACCATTACGTGATTACACATTCAGTATAAATCCACTACGTGATTACACGCTCAATATGATTAAAAAAAATATTAACCTATGAAAAAGTTATAGCCATTTGAAAATCAAGGGGGAAGGAGTTCAAGTGGGAAAGGACCAGAATACCCTTTTGCTATTTGTTTCTTCAATTGTTTGAATCTCATATTTACGAAAATGCCACTGGATTACTTTGAGCCATTGATCTTAAAAGATCAATGGCTTAAATACTCACGTATGCTTCGTACAAGACTCGTCTTGTATAGAAGCCAACCTCTATTTATTTTATATTCAATTCAATTATATACAACAAATAAGCTATGGTCTCAACCAAATAATATATGTGTGTGTAATATAATTCTGTGATATTTTGATGGGCTCAACCAAATAATGTGTGTGTAATATAAATAATATGTGTGTGAAATATAATTCTGTGATCTTTTAGGCAAAAAATATATATTAGGGGGGAACCTTATTTACATTTTACCCCAAAACTTACAAAAGAATAGGAACAACCATACATGTGGTTCTAAAGTTATTAAAACATAATCAAAACGCATGTTACTTTTTAAGGCAAAAGATCAAATACAAATAAACTTAACCTACTAAACATACAAATTGAAGGAAAGGACAATGTTGGTGCACTTGTGTCTGTACTTTGTCTGTATTCCGTCATGATACAAAACGATGTCTTTAATGTAAGGTTGATGTAAGTTTGACCAAGTCAACCATCCTCCTGGTTTGACTTGACCAAACAGTTAACACATTGGTTGTAAGATATGTGGGTCGAAGGATAGATCATCGAAGGATAGTTTATATCCTTCGATGATAAGCTCGAAAGATAGCATTCGATAGATGGACCTCGAAGGATATCATCCTTCGAGGTACATATGGATCCTTCGAGCTGTTTGTGGTCGACAGATGATCTTTCGATCAGTCTGTCTGATCCTTCGACCAGACACGCTGTGTCGGGTATAAATACCCGTGTGTTGTGTTCTCTTCGACAGTTAGACACAAGTTAGACATAGACAGATACGAGAGATAAGGCAGAGAGAGACAGGAGAGCACACACACTCTGAGAGTTTATAGAACATATCTGTAAACATTGAGCTTGTAACCGGACCCTTCATTCGTATTAATACATGTGGTGTTAATCGGTGAATCTTGTGTGTTGTGTTTGTACTTGTTCTCGTATAAATTCTCGGTTGCATGCTAGCTTGGATTCCGCACTTGCTAGTGTGTTTGATATAACAAGGAAAAGGTTTTTATCTCATCCTCGAGAGGGACCTACAAGTGGTATCAGAGCTTTGGCTCTTCTCCTTGTTAAAACCGAGTGTTTTCGGGTGTTTTCCGGGTGTTTAAAGTTCATATTTTTCTGGAAATCTTTCTGTTTTTGCTTGATGTTTTGTTAAAAACCTTGTTATTTTTCATGTTTACATGTTAGTTGTTGGTTTTTGTTAAACATCTTAGCAAAATCGTTTGGTTGGAGAGTTTCGGTTCACCGAAATTCTTGTTTTTCTGGTTGGTGTTCTTGAAGTCTTCATAGTGTTCTTCATAAAATACACATTTGATCTTAAAATTTGAATATTGGAACTTGTTTGTGCTTTGGAAGTTGTAAACTGATTAAAATATTGGGATCATTACCCGGTTGGTGAAAGACCTGCATATTTAGACCTGCAAGATATGGTCTGAACATACTTTCTGCCGAAAGTTCTCACCAACCCGTCAACTTTTTCACCAACCCGTCACTCTTTGTCAACTGTGTCAGACAAGATCGAAAGATACCCTTCGAAGTCGAAAGTTCATCTTTCGATCAAGGGAGGTTCGATAGATAATCATCCTTCGAACCAAGGAATCTTTTCGAAACATACATCTTTCGATCTACAGGTCTTATTCGAAAGACAAGGATCCTTCGATTGGAGAGTCTTTCGAAATCATTGTTCGAAAGACAAGGATCTTTCGATTGGAGAGTCTTTCGAAGTCATTGCTCGAAACTCAACAGTGATCTTTCGAACCCTGTTGATCTTTCGAACAGGTGTTGATCTTTCGATCCTTTGTCTGTTTGTGTCTAACAAGTTTGTGTTTCAGGTCTTTCGATTCTTGATCCTTCGGCTGATTGTTATCCTTCGAGATATTAACATAGTTTGTGAAAATTAATTTTTTAAAAGGAGAAAACTTATTTTTCAAATTTTAAATCAATTTTCACTTAATATATTAATTTTCATAAAATGGGAACAAACGGTCAGTGGGATCCAACCGCGTGGACTCAAATAACTTCGACTACACAATCATCAGCTATGCAATCTACGCAATCTACGTCAGATTTCGACAAAACTGCATGGATGCGTGCTATTGTCCCACCTCAAGCTGCAATGATAACTGCAAATCAATGGGCTTTGGTCACAAATCAAAGCAACAGCATTCAATCTATGATGCAGAATGACAGTGAAACTGGTACAAGCACAAAACCGCCAAAGTTAAATCACATCAATGATTGGGGATGGTGGAAAGAAAGGCTGAGAACTTATGTTCAGGGACAAGGTCAAGATCTATGGATGTGCTTCTTCACAGCCTTTGAAAATGAGTTGGAAATTGCAGGATCTAATCCACAAACTTACAGCACTTTGTCTGAAGAAGATAAAAAGAAGTTTGAGTTAGAAAAGAAGGCATTCATGATTCTCACACAAGCTCTTCATAAAGACATTTACCACCAGTTTGTTTACTGCACGACTACTAAAAGCTTGTGGGATATGCTCACGTTACGGTGTGAAGGAAATGCTCAATCTAGAAAGATCAAGCAAGAATTACTGAAGAAAGAGTTTGAAGGATTTACGTGTTTGGAGAATGAGACTTTAGGAGAGTTATCTACAAGATTCCATCACTTGTTGAGCGAGATGTTTGCTTTTAAAGTCACTGCCACTCCACAAGAATTGGTGAAGAGATTCGCTGATAGCTTGCCAGCAAAGTGGAGCAGTTACCTTGAAATTCTCAAAGAAAACGGTGTTTTAGAAACAATCACCGTTTATGAATTAATTCAAAGATTGGAGAATAAGGATGTAGAAGAAAAGCTGAAGGCAAAAAGAACACAAACTCCTCAAAATCCAGAAATGTACTTTGGGATTGCAGGAGGTATCAGTGGAGAAAGACCAGCTTCTCAACACGCGAAGCTCCAAACAGCTTTCGTTTCTAACACCGGACCTTCAACAACAGATCAGTTTGATCCTTCAGCCTACACGATGTTTTCAAGACCGAATGTGCAACCGACAGCTCAGCAGCAACAACCGCAACAGCAAGGGTTTTATGGAAGCTCTTCAAACTTTCAAGCCACTTCCAATCCTAACACAGTCAGATTAGACACTTCCAACTTTTCCAAAGTCAGTGTCGAAGTAGCCAAGGAGCATATGGAGATGTTGAATACCTTGGTTAGTGCTTATTGTGGATTAGTTGCAGGTCAGATTGGGAATATCAATCTAACCAATGAAGATTATCAGCAAGTGGATAAAGAAGAGTTTGAAATGATGGATATCAAATGGGCTCTTGCTAGTGCAATTCGAAGAGCAAAGGAGTTTATGGAAAGGACGGGGAGAACCAACTTGGAAAACAAGAAAGACACCAAGTATGGGTTCGACAAGCAAGCTGTCAAGTGCTTTAACTGTGGCGAACGGGGTCATTTCAAAAGGGAATGCACAAGACCAGCTCAGCATGGAAATCAAAATCCGTTCAGAAATCAAGGCAACCAGCAGAACCCGAACGGGAACAATGTTCGTACGTTGATACCTGTCAACAACCAAGGCCAAGCAGGGTCATCAAATGCCAATCGGGGGCTGGTGGTTCAAATAGATGAGGGTTGTGATTGGTCACTTCAGCTTGGAGAAGGAGGAAATGGTGGAACAGCATGTTTTGCTGAAGTCGTAAAGGATTTAAAGCACGCCAGTGGTGGAGAATCTTCCACAAATGGTGTTGCATCTTCTGGAGATGAAGACAGTTCTGGTTATAGTGGAAGCTCAGATGAAGAATCCTCCACTTCAGGAAATGATCATGTGGATGAGACTTCAAGTGCGTCAGTCGATGCAGATATTGATGAGCTTTTGGAAGAAGCTGCAGCAGGAACTGAAAGAAGATCTAATTTGATGGATCAAGCTGCTTACTCTTCGTCTTCTCTCCATTCAGCCTCTATGGCTAATGTCGACAGTTCATCAGGTCAGGTAAGTGTCGATGAACCCACTGTAGTTAGCTGTGAAAATTGTGATAGGTTAAATGTTAAATATGCTGAACAGGAAAGTCAGGTTGAAATCACGCTCAAACACAATCAACAATTGATTGTAGATCTTTCTAAAGCAGCTGAAGCTAACGTGTTTTTAACCAGAAATGAAAAGGAATTTAAAACAACAATTGCGTCATTAAGACATGATGTTTCAGAATTACAAAAGGCTGTTTTGCGAAAACAACATGCTAACAATAATCTTATTGACACAATTGAAAAGCAAATGGTAGAGTTGGCAACAGCTCGATGTGAATGTGAGACAATTAAGCAGAAATTGGAAAGCTATTCCAATTCCCGCTATGTTTTGGATCACATTATTGATGTTCAGAAGAAAAAGGGGGACAAGAAATGTATTGGATTCAAATCATGTCCTCCCCCTATGAATCACAATTACTCCAAATTGCCTGATGACGAGGATATGCCCCGTTTTGAACCTACTGTGCCACTCAATCTAGATGATTTTGCAGCAGGCCTTGGGTTCACAACTGGTACATCATCCTCGGGTCAATCTGAAACTGAAACTGAATCTGAATCTGAGAATGTGACAGATTCATCATGTGTTAAGGAACAGAGTCCTCCCATTGTTGAGGATGCTGATTCTTCGGATGATGAATCTGAAGTAATTGTGAAACAACAGTCTAACTCGGTTACAACAGATATCCCAATCGAGAATCACATCCTGTGTGATCCACCAGTGAAACCGAGTAAGACTGAAATGTCAAAACCAATGGAGTCCCTTGTATCTAGCAGTGAAGAGAATAACTTGTTGTACACGCTCAAAGGAGATAGCAAAATCTACTCTAACAAAGATTTTCCAATTAAAAATGTAAATCAAGATTTAATTGAGCAAATTTTTGAAGGATGTACTGATAAGTTTTTGGGGAACAAAAGTGGCAAAATTACCGTCACTCAATGTGATCCAATTCCGTGTGAACAAATTCGAAAACAATACGGAAACCAAAAACTACCCATTGAGCGAAAACAACAAGTCAACTCAGGAAAAGGTAAAGTACAGGGAAAGAAGGCTCAGAACAAGAAGGTTCAAGCACCTAAAGTTCAGCAGGCTAAGACTGAACAACCAAAGGTTCAACAACGAAAGGTGCAGAACAAAAGAACTCCTGTTAAGAAACGAGAACCGAAAATGAACTTTGTTGGATCCACGGGTTCAGATAAAATTGAAACATTTCAAGAAAAATCTAACGTTGATTTTGTAAAACAAGTTAGAATTTTAAAACGAAATGATCAGAATAATTACACCCAACACACCAACGGATGTGATTTAGGTCCAAGCACGTCTAGATCACAAAGTTCATTGTCTGGTTCTCAGTCTGGTCATCAACGTGTTTCTCCGAGGTTTGTAGAGCGGAGAATGTGCTTTGAGTGTGGCACAATTGGGCATATTGTAAGATACTGCCCATACCTGCAAAAGTTGAAGGCAAAAACAAGTGCTCCCCAAGAAACCAATTACCAAAAACGATCACTTTCCCCGAAACAAGACCCACGTGTCTTGAAAGAAAGGGAAAAGAAGTTGAAACAAAAGAATCAAAAGGTGATTGAAAAGGCCTTAAAATCAGAGGTCAAAGAAGAAAAACCTGTTCAAGCAAAACCTAAAACTGTAAAACCAGTAAATTCTAAAACAATTAATACAAATACTGGTAAAGGACAAACAGCTTGGAAGCAAAAACAGGTAATTCAATCAGGGGGAGCACCACAGGTTCTTTTTCCTAATCATCAAATGATTGAAATCACTTTTCTTGATGATCAAGGACGACCCAAGTCCACAAAGGCTTGGGTCCCTCTCTCCAACTAATTTTTGAGTGAGTGTGTAGGATATTCCAGGAGGAACTTTCGATAGTCGTAAGATTGTTGATAGTGGAGCATCCTTGCACAAGATAGGCGACAGAAGAAATTGTTGCCTTTGATGGAGAGAAAGGAAAAAGATAAGAAGTCAAACATTCCGATGAAGGAATGATGGTGAAAGAATGTGGTTGAATCAAATTGGAAGCTTCGACAGATTGAAAATCATTTCAAAATGTGAATGTTAAAGGCTTTGATCGGGTCCCCAGGATAGATTCAAATCAAAATGTACGCAGCTGCAGCACGTCTGAAGTTCAAATCTACAAGATGAACGTGCAGTGTACATTTCTTCGTGGTGTGATTGAAGAAAATGTGTTTGTTGAACAAACCATCCATGTGTGCGGATGCCTTGGTATGGGTTGAACAACCGCACACTACTTCTGAAAGAGAAAGACAACGACCTTCGCTGGTGCAATGTGGAAGACCAGCCGGACCCAAAGGTTTATGATCTTGTTGCTGTGAAGGGATTTCAGTAGCTACAAATCGACCTTGAAACCACACCGGGTGGATGTCCAGTTTGGGAGAGCACTCAGATTCCTTGCAATGCACGAAGCAGTTGCAGGATACGGTTTTAAATTTCTAATCTCTCCTATACTTGTCGATATTTAAGCTGCTTTGTAAATTATTATCTCGTTCAGCACTCTTTGGCCAGACAATGCTGTCATGGTCCGCACCGCTTACCGACATGCCAACTGATTTTTCCAAAATTCGCTAAATCATTTCTGATTAACAATTAATTTTGGTAAACGGCATTGAGGTAAAACATGAGTTAACCAACATCGGAAAATCATTTTTTTTTTAATACCTTTGTGTTTTAAATTTATTTTAGTTTGTTGATTTTAGGGGGAGTAAATCAAATATTTGAAAATCCAAAAACATTGAAAAATTTCAAAAACACAAAAACAATAGAAAAGCAAAAATGAGTTTCCTGGCGAGCAAAAGAGAATATGATAGTACATCAGTGGTCTGTCCAAACCTCTTTAAACCTTAAATGAAAAACGATAAGCAGCTCTATATAAGATGTATCGGTAGGCTCACAATCATTTTAAAGTGTGCAGGGTGATATAAATCTTAAATCGACTGAAGACTGGGTGGGAACCATTCATTGGCATATGGTCTTAGTACCGAAATTTCGTTTGAGAGATTGCCGAGGTTCTGAGATATTCGGTCTTTATGCTGCTTATCATCTGGGTATCATGGTTGTATCTTTTTCCGAAAAATAACGGGGACGCAAGTCTAGATCTTCCATGATACTATACATACGTGTACATACTGCATACGACCTCAATAAGTGATCAACAATCACATGTCCAATCAAATAAGTGATAATATATCACAAATTCTTTCCGGGAGTCAAGTTCGTCTCTCTGCTGTACGAAAGTACTGACCTGTTCACGGACTTGCTCCTGTGCCCTCATGCATCGAAAACCAAGTTCCTCATCAATAAGTGATTATATCACATAGGGCTTGTTTTCAAATCAAAATAAGTGAGAATCTCACATCATATACGGTCAAACAGATGATAATCGGTATACTCACCGGTAAGATGAATCCTCGTGCATACCTTGATACGGGAATGTGTCGTGATGTGGATGAACACCGGTCGGTAAGTATAAATTATACCTTAACGTATCCCCTCGCCATGATTACAAATGATAAGCTGAGCTTAAGTGGACAACAATACCGATAATCGTTATAGGATGCTTATCTTAATGTTAACTAAAAGAACAACAAGAGTGTTTTAGCTGACCGTACACTGATATGATTCTCTTACCCTCGAAACTCGCAAAAAGAATGTTTGTATATATTTATTTATTTAATGCTTCCTGTTTATGCATCTTTGTATATATATTTATTGTTTTCCTTCTTTACATTTGAAAAATGAAAATTTCAAAAAGATTTTAGGTGTGTTTTAATATAAACTTTATAAAATTCAAAAAGATTTTGCTTCTAGTTTATTTTTGATTGACTGATGTTGGAACTCGAGTCTATCCTACCCAAAATCCTGATCTTAAGTCGGAAAACAATTGCATCTTCATAAACAGTCGAAGTTAACGAGTTTTGAAAGTTAAAGGATTAAAATGAATACTTTTCTAAACTTTCAAACTGCTGTCGGCTGGTGTTTGATTGAGATTTGATCTCATATGTGTCATTAGTTTAAATGTTAACTATATTCCAAGCGGTTGTTCTCATTATGCGTTTAGCTTTCTTGCATGTGCAGATGCTAAAGGCGAGGAGAACATGTTCGATGAAAAGCTTTGGAATGAAGACACGAAGTGGAGGCACTCAAAGGATAAAATGATCGAGTTGCCGCTGTCCCTTCATCAACACCACAAGGATCTGAAGAATTGACAAGTCAAAAGATTCACGAGCATGACTCAATGGAGAGTTCAATCTAAGGGGGAGTTTGTCAACACACTTTCTACATGAAACGGGGAGTTTGTTGATACACTTTCTACTTTCAAGACGTGAAAACTTTGAAGATCCTCCGACATGAAAGACATAGAAGACGAACCATCACGAGTAGCGTCCAAGGGGGAGTTTGTTGATGCACTTTGTGTGGACGCGACTCGGCTCGGTTCGACTCGGCCTTGAAGACTTGAAGACACGAAGATCAAGACAAAGCTACAGCCAAGGGGGAGTTTGTTGGTGCACTTGTGTCTGTACTTTGTCTGTATTCCGTCATGATACAAAACGATGTCTTTAATGTAAGGTTGATGTAAGTTTGACCAAGTCAACCATCCTCCTGGTTTGACTTGACCAAACAGTTAACACATTGGTTGTAAGATATGTGGGTCGAAGGATAGATCATCGAAGGATAGTTTATATCCTTCGATGATAAGCTCAAAAGATAGCATTCGATAGATGGACCTCGAAGGATATCATCCTTCGAGGTACATATGGATCCTTCGAGCTGTTTGTGGTCGACAGATGATCTTTCGATCAGTCTGTCTGATCCTTCGACCAGACACGCTGTGTCGGGTATAAATACCCGTGTGTTGTGTTCTCTTCGACAGTTAGACACAAGTTAGACATAGACAGATACGAGAGATAAGGCAGAGAGAGACAGGAGAGCACACACACTCTGAGAGTTTATAGAACATATCTGTAAACATTGAGCTTGTAACCGGACCCTTCATTCGTATTAATACATGTGGTGTTAATCGGTGAATCTTGTGTGTTGTGTTTGTGCTTGTTCTCGTATAAATTCTCGGTTGCATGCTAGCTTGGATTCCGCACTCGCTAGTGTGTTTGATATAACAAGGAAAAGGTTTTTATCTCATCCTCGAGAGGGACCTACAGACAAAAAGACAAGGTGGCATTTTTGTAATTACCACCAACTATCAAAGTTACTATACAAATGTGAACTCAACCAAAAATACCTAAAAAACACAATTTTTTTAATATTTTTTATAAAAGTTATTAAAAAGTTTTTAATAGTATATTTTCTGTAATTTTAGTTAAAACATTAATTGGCCATAAGGTCAAAAGAAAATTAAAATGTTTGTACCAAAGTCCAACACTCCAATCCGCCTCAGTTCAACCCTACTAAAAAGTCAACAATATTATTAACCCGAACCTGTTTTGACTCGTTATCCAACCCACCCATAATTTTTATGGGAAAAAAGTATAAGCTTACCAGAAATGATCTTGTCCATCATCAAGCACTTTGACCCTTTCCTTTAACTTAGCCTCTGGTCCGATATTTGACAATTTCTTAAGACCTTCACTTTGAATATTGAATCCAACTGATTTTCATGAATAAATCCTGTGTTATATCATGAATACTAATAATCAAAACCTTGAGACTTTTCTCTGTTCTTGAATTTGACCTGGTCAACTGTGAATGTTCCATCACCCAGAAGATCCTTTAGGATATGTCACTGCAAAAGTTTAGTTGTAATATATAAGTTCTTCACAGACTTCATATCAAGTATTAATACAATTAATCAAATTAGCTATGTTTTTTTATCATAACTCCACAGTAAACAAAATGCCTAAATTAATCAAACCAAATGCAGATCTAAACTCTGATTTGTATCGTCAACTTGTGAATCAGATTCAACTTTGTAATCGAGACTCGAAGTAACTTCAATCAAATTTCATTATCTATTATTATAACACTTCAATAATTCCACAAACCACACCAAAACCCTAACTAAAGTCAACTCACATCCATCGGATAAACTAGCAACCAATAAACAAAACTAACCGTACAATCACACAAATCAACTGATTAACAACTTAAAATCGCACCCTATCAACCTACAAAAGCAAGATTAACAAAAATCACAAACAAAACAATAACAATAATAATTATTCATTGGCAAGTTTAACTCACGAAAGTCAAAATTAGTACCTACACATTGTGAAATGAGTTCCAACGTATGATGCAGCTACATAATAGCTTAAACTCATGAAAAGTGATAACTGATTTCAACATATAAATTAATGTCATCATTAAAATTCAATTTTAGGTGTTGAGCAACAAATCCAATTCCAACAAAAAAACAGGCACATGTATGAGAATACCAGTTTATCATATGGAAATCAGAGGGTATTTGATTAACAAGTACCTGCCGTCCATGTAGATGCAGGGGATGTCGGTCGGCTGTGATGGGTTTAGAAATCCGATAGGATGTGAAGATGGTGGTACGATGTCGTTTTCCCCCAGTGATTGGGTATTCGCGGCAGGGAATCTCTTCTCGGTGACTACAGAGAAACAAGAAGAAGGTAAGGGTTATTTATTTAAACCAAACGACTAGCAATAATTTCCACGTAACAAACAATTGCTATTTAATTAACAACTACCTTTCTTTCAATTAGTCGACTATGCGGATGCGGGGGATATGAGAGATTCGGGGCCAGTAGTGGGAGCCTCTTCCTTCACACCTTTCTTTCAATTTTGGGCAATTATACTGTATTCTCAAACGCAAAAGTGAAGGTAACAGTGTCTCTGGTAGATCATTCACCTTTGGGCAATTCCAAATTTCAAGATGTTGAAGGGATGTGAGGTGTTGGAGTCCCGTTGAAACTGATTCCAGATTATCAAATTTCCATATGCTAAGATTAGTAAGAGAAGAAGGGAAAAGGTGGGACAATTGACTAAAGTTTCTCACATGGGCTTCATCGAATAATGTTAGGTGAACAAGGGAAGCTGGGAAATTCTGATTGCCCCATTCTGAGATGGGCTTTTTCAACCCCCCTACTTCAAGTCTAACCAAATTGGGAGGCCAAAGCCCACGTGGAAAGGAAGCATCAATCATTGGACAATCTTCTATCCTCCAACTGATTAGATTTGGTAGCTGCAGGTCAGGAAATGATTCCAGATTTTCACAATCTTCTATCCTCCAACTGATTAGATTTGGTAGCTGCAGGTCACCAAATGCCTTCATGTTTTTGCAACTTGCTATATACAAATGTGTGAGATTTGGAAGCTGGAGGTTAGGAAATGACTCTATGCTTTCACAACCTACTATTGTCAACCTGGTGAGGTTTGATAGCTCAAGGTCAGAAAATGACCCTATGCTTTTACAACCTTGTATGTCCAACGAGGTGAGATTTGATAGCTGATGAAGATCAGAAAATAACTTCATGTTTTGACAATAACTTATTGACAAAGAGGTGAGGTGAGTGGAGTTACTCAATTGATTTATTGATTTTATATTTCCACAATCATCTATAGTAAGTGACTTGAGATTCTGCCCTCCTCCACCTGTTGTTGTTGCTCTTGGGAAGGAGACATCTCTAACTGATCTACACCGTCTGATGACTAAACTCTCAATGCTGTTTGGACAACACAAACGCTCCATACTTTCACATTCTTCTACATCCAAAATCCTGAGAGATGATAGGAAGTTGATCCCAATGTTATCCTCATCCTCCTCTTTCTCTCCTAAACTCACCAATTTTTTACATTCAGATACATCCAATTCCTTTAAATTTACAAGAACTTTACTTGCCTCTGCATCTGATTCCCATAGGTATCTTATCTCATCACATTTTTGTATGCGTAGCTCTTCAACCGCCCCAAAATTCACGATGACACCTCTCCATACCTCATCCGTAAGCCCTAAAATTGATCCTATTTCCAATTTAGTGGTTGATGAAGCTGCTTGAACCAGACTTCTCAGCACACTTTCACCACATCCCTCTATCCTCAAAACTCTTAGTGAAGGTAATGCTTCAAGTGAGACATCAATCAAATTGGGACATCTTTTTATTTGTAGCTCTCGAAGGCATGGAAACATTAGCTCGCCATTGGTTGACCATACCTCCCAACTCGGCATATCTTCAAACCTTAGAATTTCAAGTGAAGGGAAGGTAACATCAGTACTCCTACTTAACTCCAAACTTATGACTTTAACATCATCCATTCCTTGAATCAACAACTCCTTAAGTGAAGGTAGCTGCCCAAATGGCGGTAGAGAAGTACATTTTTTACAACCACGTATAGACACATGAACCAACTCACGAAAAGAGGGATCCCCGACCCAACCTGGAAACTCTACTCCCCCGTAATACTCAACTCCAAAATGTTTCAACGTATCAGTGTGTGGCTTGAGCTCAGTGAGAACCTCCTTCTCAAGTGTTCCTCTTTGAGAACCATCAGTGAGAACCTCCTTCTCAAGTGTTCCTCTCTGAGAACCATCATCCCATTTCAGCTTTAACTTAGTAAGCCTTTTTTGAGATAGGTTCGCCTCCCTTGCATGCATTGGGATTTGCACTTTGTGCAATCCTTCAATGGAAAGTTCCCCACGTAAACTCTCTAATCCCTTAAGCTTGGTTATTGCATAGTCACCGTCTCCTCCAACGATGACCTTGGGGAGAGTTTGTAGGTTTTTTAACTCACCAATTCCCAAGGGTAACTTCTTCAAATACGGAGTATTCCCGATGTCAAAATGCCTCAACTTTTTTAGCTTTAGGAAGCTTTTAGGCAATGTAGTTAAGTAATTACAACCAAAAACGATCAATGTTTGTAAATTATAAAGATTACCAACATTCTCTGGTAACTTTGAAATTCTTGTTTCAGACAAATTAAGATACCTCAAGTGGTTCAAACTACAGATGGCATCCGGTACCTCACTAATGTTAAAACGCCTCAAAGAAAGAACCCGTAACAGTGGTAGTTGAGGAAGTAAGTCAACCAAAATTTTATTGGATATGTAAAACATGTTCCAGCTTTGTTCTACCCCAACATATACAGCTAACAGTGTTCTCAAACTTCTTGCTCTTTGAAATGCCTCAAACTTCTGGAAACCTACATAGCGCTCACGCATAAATGACATATGTCGGTACTTGCCTAAAGCTTCCTCTGCCATCTTTGTCTGATTTTCAAACCTTAAAAAATATTCTCCAGCAACAAATGCGGCCAAATCGTTCATGAGATCATGCATCACAAAAAACGATTCACCATTAGGTGCGGGTTGAAAAAAGGACCTTGATAGCAATTTCTCAAAATATTCCTGGCCCAACCGTTCTGGTGACTTGTCTGCAGTTGACTCGTTCAGATACCCTTCAGCTATCCATAATAATATCAACTCCTCCTTGTCAAACATAAAGTCCTTTGGGAACAAAGAGCAATATGCAAACAAGCGCTTCAAATCAGCAGAAAGATCATGGTAGCTTAGCCTTAGGGCTGGAACAATTGCATCAGCATTTTCTAAATCCCATATCTTACTTTTCAACACGTCATCCCATTCTTCTCCCTTGGTTTTTGTTCTGAGTAACCTTCCAATTGCCTTTAAAGCTAAAGGCAAACCACCACACTTTTTCACAATACCTTTAGCTTGTGGTTTAAGTGTTTCATGCGAATCAAAGTTATCTGCATCTAATGCATGTAGAGCTAATAAAGACAAAGCATCTTCATCCGACAAACTCTCGAGATTGTCGACATGATTAAAACCTATCTTTTTAAGCAGATCCTGCTGGCGAGTTGTCATAATTACCCTACTTCCAGCAGCCCCAGAATGAAATGGACGCACTAGTATTTCCCAATCATCATAGTTTTGATTCCACACATCATCAAGTACTAGTAGAAATCGTTTCTCCTTAAATTGCTCTCTAAGAGCAATTTGAAGCTGATTTACATCTTTGAACTGTTTGTTTTCTGTAGCCACACATTCAAAGATGGTTTCACTTATTTTGAATACATCAAACTCATCAGAAACACAAACCCAAGCCATGAGTTCAAAGTGATCCTTCACCCGCGTATCGTTATACAATATTCTAGCCAGAGTGGTCTTTCCCACTCCACCCAAACCAACTATGGGTAAGATACTAAAGTTTTCCTTAGATGATTCACCTACTAACAGCTGGTTGAGCAATTTCTTTGTCTCAACTTCTCTTCCAACAACATCACGTTCTGGCAAAGAGGTTTCGTTTCTTCTATTAGTATTAATTTTTGGCTTTTCACCTTTCACAATCAAACCAGGATTTTGTTTTTCTAGATGTTGTAACCGGGTGGTAATTCTGTCTAACTTGGGACTCAGCCTATGACTTAGTGAGAACTTTGTGCAGCAAGTTGGGATGAGCTTTCTTACCATGCTGGTGCTTGCTTCTGATTCTGGGGTCAGCTCACGATGCATAGCTGCAGTAGCCACTTCGTCAAGTACGTCATCTATATCGTAAGCCAGATGTTGGAGACTATTGAGCCATAGTCTAACAGATTCATCAGTAATTTCCTTGTGAGAGGCGTCATTAAGCAGAGCTTGGATCTGGGACAACGTGCTCCCCAATTGCTTGAGCTCTGAGTGGATATTCTGAGAGCGAGCATATTTCTTGAAGGCTTCATCGGCTAGCTTGTCAAAAATGACTTTGACGAGGGCAGCAGCAGCGGCTTCGGCCATTGTTAACTAAGAGTGAAGAGGTAAACTGGAAATTGGAATGAGAGTAGTTTTTGGTTTGTATGGTATGGTATGAATGTAGGTAAATAAGATGAGTGAGAGAAGATGGGAGTGGTCTTGGAGACAAGAATGAGTGGAGATAAGAAAGAGCATTCTTTTTAGTCATTCAACCAAGTATGTTAATATTCCTTTTCATAATGGAGTAATTGATTATTATTATTCATATGAACGTGAATCACTTTATATTAAGTTGCCGACACTAATTGCTTTTAATTGTTTTGCTTTTAGAAAACAGTTCACTCTTTTTCAAAAGAAGGATGCTTTTGCATAGTGGGCAATTATTTTAAGTTCTATGATGTACAGTTGCCGACATTCATTTTTACCAATTAGTAATTGTGTTGCTGTTAGAAAACAGTGTACTATCTATTCTTTTACTCTCAACTGTTTTTGTATCTCTTCATGACATTAATAGGCAGCAGAAAGAAAACTGGGTTACTTTACCTGTCAAAATCCTTTACTCAAATGCCTGTATGGAGTTGAAAGTTAGTCAGACAATGCAGTTTATTACATAGTTCCGCATTATAGATCGCCTGCAGATTTCTATGAGCCTTCGCAATGCATTGTCGATACAATTATCAACAGCATCATCACATTAATGTCATGACAAAGAGAGGCAACAGGGATCGTCGTTGGATGATGTTACATCCATCCAGGGGCGGATGTATTATGGAACAAGGGGTAGCCTCCGCTACCGCTTGGTCGGAAAATTTTTGACGTTTTTAGTGTAAATTTTGGAAAAATTTGACGTTTTTTCGATTTCGTTACCACTTATTTATAAAACGTTACCGCTTGGTCGGAATCCTAGATCCGCCACTGCATCCATCACCGGAGAGACTCGTGGTCTTGATGGTGTAACCGATTTGAGAAAAATGAGCAAAAAGTTGTGTTATATAACCTGATTATGGTTGTTCGTTAAGTTTTTCTTAATTGATTTGACATTTACATGATGATTGTTACTAGAAAACACAATAATACGTTTTCAAATGTTTAATAATAAAAATAAATAGATTTGATTGGCATATAATTAAGAAGTTGTTGTAATAAAACTGATTTATTGTAATATTTC
This sequence comes from Helianthus tuberosus, assembly GCA_030545235.1. Taxonomy (NCBI): domain Eukaryota; kingdom Viridiplantae; phylum Streptophyta; class Magnoliopsida; order Asterales; family Asteraceae; genus Helianthus; species Helianthus tuberosus. Next base: position 230,095,075 of record CM060423.1, on the reverse strand, counting down.
TCTAAGTTTTTACAAGAATCTCAGCAATTTTTAACGAGTAAATATGAGAGTTTGCAATTGAATTTTCTAAATATGGAACGCTACAACAAAAACAAAGGGCAAATATAAAACATGGTACATAAAAATTGCATTTACTAATGATAGAAACCAAACACTTTCTATCACATTAATAAGATTAAAAGTTAGTTTTAACAAAATATAACTAAACCTTATCATCCATTTTAAGGTTAGATAGTTACTTATTTGCTATATACTTATTTAACAATTCACGTTAGATTTTTTTATTCCACAATCTAACTCATCAATTAACATTTTGTTAATGTGGCATTCCACATCATCAACCACTTGGTAAGTGTGCATTAACAATCTACATCACCAACCATACCGACATTTTTTTTTTATTTTTTTTCTTATGTGAAGTCAAGTCATAAACACTTTACATTTTTGTCACGTCTAGGTGAAAAGAAAAAATAAAATAATCAAAGCAGTAGATGCAAATCCATTAATGTAAACAATATCCACGTAAAAAACTTTAAAATCTTTCATTTGTTGAAGACTTGCTTTGATTTATACAACTTAATTCAGGTTACCTCTCTCTCCATGTTCTTGATCCTCTTGGTCAACATATTTTAACAATTCTTTTGTAAGGAGTAGGTATATATAGCTAAGGATGAGCATTTGGTACTAGGAACCGGTACCGTACTGATATTTACCGGTAAATCAACCAAAATAGGTACCGTATCGGTATATTCAGTACCGGTACCCATTTTCCCTTTTTTTACCGGTACCAATCCGGTATCACACTCATCCCTATGTATAGATGTTAGCCACATAACGACTTGGTTAGTACTTTTAAATTTTTTATAATATTTTAGACTATCACCATTGGTGACTTTCTCCCAACTTAGGTTGCCCAAATAAATTAAAGAAAAAAAATTCTATTTTTCTCCACAACCTGGATGGCCAAGCAACCCAAGGTTGTAAGAGGTTGCCCATGCTCTTTTGCCACTTGTCAAAATTGGATTGGTTCCATCTTCTAATTTTTTTTATTTTTTTTCTAACTATCAATTCCCCCAATAATTTAATTACTCAAATAATTTTTAATATTTAAACCTAATAACAAAACTAAATACACCGTATTTCCTAAAATAAATTTGTGAACATTACAATATAAATTTTATTAAAAACGGAGTTCGTTTGAAAAATTATAGTTTCCATTATATTATATATATTGATTGTTTAACTTTTTTACGTTTTAACTTTTTAATATTTTCCAGATCGTTTGAAAAAATATATTTCCAGTATATCACACTTTTGTTTTGTTTTGTTTTTTTTTTTTTTTGTGAACATGCAGATATAAAATTTATAAAAATTGATATATTATTTAATTGTTTTTTATCTAACATTATCTTATTTGCCACATGTCAACATTCTATTGTTTTGTTAGATTTTTTTGATAAAATTTCTTTTTTATTTTTAATAATTTTTTATATTTAAAATAATAAAGTTTAAAAATATAAACATTTTTATTAGTAACAATAAATTTTATAGAATAAATTATACCCTAAGCCATATTTATTTAATAAAAAAATGGTTTAGGTTGGGTTGTTAGACTGCGGGGTATGGGGCGGGAGTTTGGGCGTGGGTAGGGGGGAAACGCCCAAGCCACCACCCCGGGTGGGCATGGGTTTCGGCGTGGCCCTTGGGGCATGGGTTTCAAGCCGGGCGTGGGGCGGTCTGGCCAAGCTGACATGGCGGGCTCTAATTGGACAAACCAAAGAAGCCGTTGGGCTAGCCGTTGGCCAACGGCTATCTTAAAAAAAAAAACTAATAAAATTTTATTTTTCCACTATAAAACCTCACAATTTCTTCCATTTTTTACCACATTCATCTTCAATTCTCCGTCTACAAAACGAAAAAATGCATCCTCATAACCGTCCTTTTGACCCGAACAACCCGTATGCATTCCAAGAAAATAATCCTAGCCCACCACCCAATCGTCCAATGCCTCGTCCATTTTTCATACACTCTTCTATGCCCCAAGAAGCGAGTTATGCATCGTATATTGGGAATCGTGTGTTTACTAACTTCCCACACACCGATGATTCGATACCTACCCCGTTTACACAAACGGCCATCAACCTTTCACCAACCTCCATCGACCTTTCACAAAACGAAACCGTCCCCGAAACTCAACCACCCAACGATGGTCCTTCCGCACCCCAACCCATAAAAAAGAGAAGCCATAAGAAAAAAACCAAGGCGGATAAAGCACTTGAAACCATAAGCGAAAACAACTAAAATGGACCGTTCCTGAAGAACTTGCATTGGCGAGGGGTTGGTTTCAACAATCTCAACATTCAACTTTAGGTATTCTTAAACTTTGTTTTTATTAATGTTTTTTTTATATAACTTTGTAATATATTTAATTTTGTTTTTATAAAAACAGGAAATTCTCAACATCGAACCTATTTGTGGCAAGGGGTTAGTAGACTATTCCATGAAGAATTGGGAAAAGAGGTTTATCGTGAAAACGATAGCTTATCCTCGAAGTGGACCGAGATAAGCGGCCAACTTACAAAATATAGTGGTTTTTTAAATAAAGCAAAACAAAACCCAAAAAGTGGTGAAACCGAAGCCGACATTGTGACGAATGCATTGGTTCAATTCAAGACAAATGTGGGGACCGACTTCCGTTTCATGCATTGTTGGGAGATTTGTAAGTTTCATCCAAAGTGGGCGAATATCCCCAGTGGTAGCGAAAGCAACACGTCTTCCAAAAGGTCGAGGGCCTCGTCCCAATCTGATGCACGAGATCAAGAGATTGAGGACCTTTTTGATGATTCGCCAAGCCCAAACCGGCCTGAGTATGGAAGAGATGCCACAAAAAGGCGTGCTCAAAAATCAAGATCTGCTACGGCATCACCTTCAGCTGGGAGTTCGCTCTTGCATAGAGGAATATACAGCGACCAGTTGGATGACATTTCATCCAAGATGGATACATTCAACGTCTTCCAACAACAAAGGACCGAAATTCGGAATAGAAAAGAAGCTAGAGATGCCGCTAGAGAAGCCGAGAGACAAAGACGGAAGGATTTGAAAATTCTATCCCAGCCGATTGATCACCTAAAGGGTGACGAGTTGGAAATAGTCTTGGAGATGAGAGAAGAGATAAAAAAACAAATATAAACGTTAGGAAATTTTTTTATGTAATTTTTTTTAATTTTTATGTAATTTTCTTTAATTACAAAGAGCCCAGCCAGGTCAGCCCAGCGAAGCCCACCAAACCCACGCCCCCAACCCACGCCCCCCCATACCCTGTTTTAATGTGGGTCGCCCCATGTCTGCCACCCCAAGCCACGTGTCAACAAATGCCCCAACCCAAGCCCAACCCCCGCCCCACCATACCCCGCAGTCTTAATAAGTGTGAAAGGTTGGGTTGGGTTGGGTTGGGGTGTATAGGTGGAAGAGAGAGAAATTAATTTTTTATTAAAAGTTGGGTTGGGTTGTGAATGAGGATAGTCTAGGGACTATTATTATTCATGTCAAGTTACCAACACTTAGAAAAGTTGTTTATTGTTGTGTCACCCATAGTCCGATTAAAAGAAATTGTTTTATTGTGCTTGAATGACTATAAACTAAACATTGTTTTAATTTTCATTCAGTTTTTAATATTAACTGTAATTCAAAAGGCATAAATGGCATTCATTACTTGACTTGATTTAGTACCTCCTAAATACATGTTCCTAGTTGAGCTGCCTTAATAACTTTTTTTGTGATTAATTCAGTGAAATGAAGGTAGTTAAGAGGAGTTTTGTAACCAACTGGGGTAGCCCAGTTGGCCACCGACACCCACCTCTTCTCAGAGGTCCCGGGTTCGAGTCTTGGGAGTGGCATATGTCGCCCAGGGTAAGAACTCAGTAAGGGGAATTCACCGCGGAGCTAGCTTGGTCAGATAGCGGCTCCCGAAGTGGGATCACTCCGGCGGTTGGGAGGACCGTGCACTATCTCCCTAAGAGGAGTTTTGTAACTCCAAAATCTAAATTCCCTGTCCCCATTTCTTTGTATATAATATGTTTATCAATCCAATGACCTTGTTATCAACAGAGCCGACCCTGGCTGGGCGGGGAGGACCACCAGCTAGGGCACATTAAAAAAATATTATATATATATTTTAAAATAGAAAACCCATATAAAACATAAACTTATATTTTAGGCCCATTTAAAACTATGGATCTCAAAATTTATAACTTAAGCTCGTTAGGTATTAGCCCACTACCCATTTTGGTTTCAAACTAATAATAATAACATCGAGTGGCAAAATAAGTTTACGTTATCTATTTCGTTAAGGCCTGAGGGGCACGTATTTTCCAGGCTTGGACAGAGACCCTGAATTCTCTGGTTCGGCCTCTAGTTATCAGTTTGAACTTGAAAAGTTTTTATTATAGAGGAGGTAAAAGGAGAAAAAACACAAAACAAAAACCAAATTGAAACCAATGGAGTTCCCACCTACCACAACGTGCGGGATTAATCACACTAGTATAAAATAGAGTAAATTACAAGTTTTGTCCTTTATCATTACATCAAATTTCAGGCGCTGTCCTTTAGCCAAAAAGTTGACAGGCGGTGTCCTTTATGTTTCAAAATCTTGCAAGTTTTGTCCTTTTAGCCAAATCAGGTTAGAATTCTCAGTTAAAATACCCCATGTGCAAGGCACATGAGGGTAAAATGGTCATTCTCTCTTAAAATACCTCAATTCAACTCTGTATTATACTATTATTACATCTCCCTCTACAACTCTCTCACACACTCTCAGACCTAACCCCACCGTCAACCCATCACCACCACCACCTCACACCCCACACAACCACCTGCTACCCCACAACCCTCATCACCACCACCACCCACGAACCCCATACCATCTGTAACCTGCCACCGCCACTTCACATCACCTACCGCCGCCGCCATCACCACCACAATTGCCTTTCATCATCTACTGCCGCCTACCACCACCCTCCACCATCTCCAAATCAACAACCAACATCCCCCAAAAATCCCCAAATCCCTAAAAAGAATTCTTCAACAAAATCGATAAACATCCGATTAAACAAAATCGATATCCATGAATACCCACACTCAAAACCCACCGCCACCACCACTAGACATCGGTCTCCACCGTTGTCAGAATTTTAACCTTGAATCACACAATTTGATAATCCTGTGGATTCTCAACGGTCGGATCCCAACCTCCGACGAGATCACGACACCACCTGCCATCACCCACCTACTCCTACAACCTTTCCCTAAATTGTTCTGCGATTAAATCACCCATCTTCCACCATCTGCAACCACCCATCTTCCACCATCTGGAACCATCCACTTCCACCGCCGCCAACAACCACCATCAACCACGCACCCACCTTCAATCTAATCTGCCACCACCAATTCCGTCACCACCGCTAAAGCCACCCTCCAGATCTGAGAAAGTTGGAGTCGAGAGAGAGAGAGAAGAGAGAGAGAGAGAGAGAGAGAGCACGTCTGATAGAGAGAGAGAGGGCATCTTTATAATCTTTTTATTTTTTAGAAACTAGCCCCTAAACATAAGATATTTTACACAATAGTCCCTGAGGAGATAAAATGACAAAAGTGCCCTCATGTGCAAGGCACATGACCAGATTTAACCAAATATTCTAACTGGGTTTGGCCTAAAAGACAAAACGTGCAAGATTTGGAAAGGTAAAGGACAGCGCCTGTTAACTTTTGGCCAAAAGGACAGCGCCTGAAATTTGATGTAAAGATAAAGGACAAAACTTGTAATTTACTCTATAAAATAAAATGACCACTGATGTTACAGGTTTCGAAAACAAGGGGGTATTTCTGTAAGTTTTAAAATGGGAGAATAAAATTTGTAGCTTTCACAAAACCATAAGAACAAATCGTGAACTTTAAACTAATTAGAAGAAAAAGGGTATAATATGAGCTAACTCTTACCTATTCACAGTTCCAACCACAATTTGCACATTGGCTTGGAATTATTGGAGTATAACTTGCAAATTCGTTTGTAGAAAACTAGTTGAGTGTTCGTTGTTTTGCTGTACTCTGTTGATGCTTTGTATTTATCTCTGCAAATTTTAACATAAAAGGGATTAAACAAACTGAAATCCGATTAATAAAATCGGCAACCAGTTAGGGAATGTATACTAAAGCATTCAAAGCCAAAACCATGTTTTATGAATTCATAAAGCATGTTAAAAGTCAAATGAATAAAACAAGTAACAATCCCTATATGAAAATTGATAACCAATTATAGCACAGGCCTTGCATAATTTTCAAAAACTGGTATCGATGATGCAAACAGTGAGTTGGATGTGAATATTCCAACAAAAGACTAGTAGATTATGTAACAAGTTCTTACAAGTTCCTTTTTTGGTCCCACTTTCAAGTAGTAAGAAGTCAAGGATTATTGATAGAAACCACATACTCTCTTTCCTCATGCAAAAAGTAGTCGAGGATTATTAGAAAGAGCGCAATAAATTCTCAAAATTCTAGATAAGGAAGCAAATAATATAAGGATCCCAATAAAGGTATGTTTGGCATGAAACTTTTAGGAGCTTCTAGCTTTAAGCTTTTAAGAAAAAACTCCTACTTAATAAAAAGTCTTGTGAGCTTGAACCTTTTAGGTTAGGAGCTTGAAGATTTTGGTTGAACGCTCCTACTAGTAACGTTTAGAAGGAGCTACAAGCTTTTAGGGAAAAATAACCATTTTAACCTCTAAAAATAATGAACTTTTAATGCTCAAACTTTTTAAATTATTAGTTATGTCCATTTTATACATTTTATTAAAAGCTCCAGCTACTCTGCCAAACACCAAATATATCTAAAAGGGATTTTTACATATTTCCCCCTCCTAAGCTGCTTTATTACGTATTTCCCCAAACCATAAAATCAATTACATATTTCCCCTTTTTTGAGAAATTACCCAATTACCCTCGTCGTAACCCAACTGCGTAATAACCCATCTGCCAAAACCCTACACAACAACATCATGTTTCTTCTTCTTCATCGACGTCTCTTCTTCTTCCCACCAAAACTGACGCACATCAAGTATGTTTAATCGAATCTTGCTTGTTTACGCACATCAAGTATGTTCAATCGAAACCCTAGATATATTCTTGGTTGTTTATGTAATCGCATCTGTGTCAGTGGCGGACCCAGGAATTTTTCCATAGGGGTGCAGAACATTTTTAAAAATTTTAGGCCCCTAGGTATATAAGTAAAAAATCGGTTCGTATCGGGTCGGGTCATGTAAAACAAACGAACATCAAACTAAATTTATATAATCATCAAAAACATGTCAAACCTTGTTACAAACATAATTAAAACGTCGACGCCCTACGTGTTTTCATTTTTTGAAATCTATCCAAAACAGCATCTAAAGCTAATTTTTTAAGCAATTCTTTCTCTATATAACATAAGTTCATCGCTCCATAACATAATATTTCAATTTTAATTTTCAACTATTCAAGCCCTAGAAATCATAACGTAAGTTGTAATCATCCTAAAAATATATAAACAACATAAAAATCATCTAAACAACCATAAAAAACGTCAAAACATACAAAATTTCAAACCTATTTAACAACTTTATTACCCATTTTCTCCTATAATATCAACCAAAATCATCAAAATAACAAAGAAACTTACCCGTGTTCGGATTCTGGTTAGATTTGGTGTCAAACGACGGTGGTATGGTGGCTGATTACGGTGTTCGCCAGCTGCTGGATTGTTGTCGCTGGGTGATGTTGTTCGTTGGCAGTGCAGGGACGCAAGAGAAAGAGAGCGGGAGAGAATTTCTAAAGGTTTTGGGCTTTAATTATTTTATTATAGTTTGAAATATTGTTGGATTTGTTTAATGGGCTAAGACTTAGTGGGCTAGGTAATTAGGAATTATAAGTGGGTAAAGGTATGGGTATTTGGGTTTAATTAGTTAGGTATTAAAAGTTATATAATTTAAGTAGTATTTTTTTTTTTAAATAAGAGTTAACAAAAAAAAATTTTAAATAAAATTTGTTAAAACTTTTTACCTAATTGGTGCGGACGGAAATTTTCAAGGGGTGCGGACGGGATTTTCGACGGAACTTAGCACTAATTTTTTTTTTCCCCGGGGGTGCGCCCGCCCACCTTGGGCAGACTTTGGGTCCGCCCCTGATCTGTGTATGTAATCGCATCTGTTCATCTTCTTCAAAAAAATCGCATCTTTCCAGCAAATTATGATTTTTTGTTATGTTAAAGAAGAAACCCAGTAGTTCAGTCATACAGAAGGGGTAGTAAGGCAGTTGAAATGAAGCGAGGAAATTAAAGAAAGTGTAGATCTTGTTGTTTTTACAACAGTCACATTTCTAATCTTCTTCCGTGATTAGAGCCGGCGGGATTGTTGCTGTGTAAACGGGAAATTAAAAGTGGGACAGGAACAAATACATGCTTCTTATGTGACAAGTGTTTATTCTAGTAGAGATGAGAGGAAAAAGAGGTATCAAGTGGCACTGTGGCCGCAGTTATGCATTAGCCTTATGTCACCAATTTTGAACTTATCCAAAAAGAAGACTAATGTTAAATTTTTTTGTGTGTACTTTACAAAACAAATCAACCATGTTCATAATAATTCATAGATGACATGCAAAACTGAACATGAATTCAGAGTGGCTAAGATGACATTTGTTGCTAATTTGGCAGGCCATGTGGCCAAAGAAGCAATTAGAGATGTGGCAAGTTGGGAACATGTAAGCAAACACATTTGTTTTGTTCACATTTTGACTTCTTTTACAGTTAACTACGACTTATGAGCATAAACAAATAAAATTATAAATATAATCCAAATCCAAATCCAAATCTTTTACTAAAAGATTAGTTTATATGAATTAAATATAATCCCTTCATAAGTAAACAGGTCAAGTAGAAGAATTGGGGTGATACTATATAAATTGGGTAAATATGTAATTGATTTTATATATTAAAATTAGAATGGGGAATTATGTAAATATTCATCTAATAGTTCATTAAGGGTAAAATAGTCATAAATAAGAGTCATTTTAATGAAAAGGGGAAATATGTAATATATATGAGTTAGGGAGAGGAAATATGTAATTGATTTTATGGTTTGGGGAAATACGTAATAAAGCATCTTAGGAGGGGGAAATATGTAAAAATCCCTATCTAAAAAGCTACAGCCAGTAGCTACCAGCTTCCAGCCAACAGCACCAGCTTCCAGCCACTAGCTACTTTTGCCAAACATACCCTAAATCTCCTTAATTTGAAAAGTAGATCAATATATACCTTGAAAGAAAGTTAAAAGAAAGGCATTAGATCAATCACATATTTTTACTAATAACTCATTTGTCATGCCGTAAAATTTGCTGTCTGAATAAAAACAAAACAACCTATTTAATTTATGCATATTGAAAGAGTCAAAAGTGTATTTAGTAAACAAGTACCATTAGTAGTCTCTTGTGTTAATTGATGCAGGGGATATGAGAGATGATGGGCCTGCAGACTATAGTGAGAGCCTCTTCCATTACACCTTTCTTCTGGATTTCAGCATCCAAGGTTGGTGGTAATCAACGACACAATTGATTGAATTGAAAGAATAAGAACAAGAATTAACAAATGAATTTAACACAAACTAAATTTCTGATTACTGAATGATGTTTGACAATCGTTCCCTACTTATACATAGTGAATCGGCGTGAAACAATCGACGCATCGATTGAGATATACTGATTTACTTAAATGACACCCTAAACCCCTTACATAATAAACTGTAGACCTTAAACAAACTTCACAAAGATAGCGCTTATACCTATGCCTGGCAAAATGAGCGGGTCAGATTGGGTGTAGTGACGGATCAAAACGGATTCGGGTCAGAATGGGTGCGGGTCAGAACGGGTCATGTTATGGAAAGGGTCATTTTGGTTTGGGTCAGATTGGGTTTAGATCAGAATGGGTTCGGGTTAGAACGGTCATTTTACAGATTGATGTCTGCACCCATCAGTAATAGAATCTCTATTCCCTACGGTAAAACCTTTGCTTTCTTAACTAAAATAGAAATTGAAATTGTAACAGATGTTGACTAGAAATTCATTTTAATTGAAAAATTAAAATTCAGTTAAACTAAAAAGAAAACAGTTTTATTTTGGGAAAAAAAAGCAAATAAACACAAATCAAATATTAAAACATACTGATTGAGAAAAGAACCACCAATGATCGTTTCTGTTTCGTCTGGTGAGGCAGCAACGATTCATAATTCATGCGGTTTCAATTCAGTAATCGCTCCAGCTGATCTCTCGCATATGTCAACCCGTTTGGGTTCGTAACTGTCAGCCATTGAGTGATCATTTACACACTCACCGGTTACACCATCGATCCGTTACGTTACGACCTCCGCATAACATTGAAACACCGTCGTTTAATATGTTACCAACTTTATGGTGGTCGGCGTCGCTAGTTTACCGGAAGACAGAATCACCATCGTTTGCTATGTCACCAACTTAATGGTGGTCGGCGTCGCTAGTTTACCGGAACACAGAGATAGTGCGTAAAGGAGACGAGAGTAGAGGAGAATCTGTAAGCTTCTAATATGGTGGTTTGGTGAGATTTTTCTAAGAACTAATTTTGTGTGAGAGTGACGATCTCATATTTAGAGAGAAGAAAAAAAAAGGCTTTTGAGAAAAAAAAAAACCCGAGATTTCTTCCAACTAGTTCCACCTGTTTCTTTTTTCTTCTGAACCCACTAACCTGTTCCACCCGTTTCTTTTTAATTCCAAACCCAATTTGACCCGTAAAATCATTCTGTATTTATGGTGACCCAGCCGGACCCATTGATTACTAAAAAGAAACCCAAATCAACCCATGGTGATTTAAAGAAGACCAAAACGACCCATTTTGTATCCACAGCTGGGTGAACCAAGTCATATATGTTCGTTTAGGTTTATTATGTTCGTCTGAATCGGCAACGCCGGCAGGGTGGCCGGAAGTGAAACCACATACTCTCTTTCCTCATGCAAAAAGTAGTCAAGGATTACTAGAAAGAGCGCAATAAGTTCTCAAAAATTCTAGATAAGGAAGTAAATAATATAAGGATCCCAATAAATCTCCTTAATTTGAAAAGTAGATCAATATATACCTTGAAAGAAAGTTAAAAAAAGGCATTAAATCAATCACATATTTTTCCTAATAACTCATTTGTCATGCCGTAAAATTTGCTGTCTGAATGAAAACAAAACAACCTATTTAATTTATGCATATTGAAAGAGTCAAAAGTGTATTTAGTAAACAAGTACCATTAGTAGTCTCTTGTGTTAATTGATGCAGGGGATATGAGAGATGATGGGCCTGCAGCCTATAGTGAGAGCCTCTTCCATTACACCTTTCTTCTGGATTTCAGCATCCGCGGGTTTCCATCCATACTTGGACTGTCTACGATAAAAATACATTTTAACAAGGTGAGATTCAATTGTGTTAATCAACGACACAATTGATTGAATTGAAAGAATAAGAACAAAATTAACAAATGATTAACACAAACTAAATTTCTGATTACTAAATGATGCTTGACAATCGTTCCCTACTTATACTTAGTGAACCGGCGTGAAACAACCGACGCAGCGATTGAGATATACCGATTTACTTAAATGACACCCTAAACCCCTTATATAATAAACTATAGACCTTAAACATACTTACAATGATAACACTTATACCTATGCCTGGCAAAATGAGCGGGTCAGATTGGGTGTAGTGATGGATCAAAACGGGTTCGGGTCAGAATGGGTGCGGGTTAGAACGGGTCATGTTAAGGAAAGGGTCATTTTGGTTTGGGTCAGATTGGGTTCGGGTTAGAAAGGTCATTTTACAGATTGATGTCTGCACCCAGCAGTAATAGAATCTCTATTCTCTACGGTAAAACCTTTGCTTTCTTAACTAAAATAGAAATTGAAATTGTAACAGATGTTGAACAGAAATTCATTTTAATTGAAAACCTAAAATTCAATTAAACTTAAAAGAAAACAGTTTTATTTTGGAAAAAAAATTAGCAAATAAACACAAATCAAATATTCAAACATACTAATTGAGAAAAGAACAACCAACGATCGTTTCTTCCAGCAAAGCAGCGACGATTCATAATTCATGCGGTTTCAATTCAGTAATCGATCCACCTGATCTCTCGCATATGTCGACCCGTTTGGGTTCATAACTGTCGGTCATTGAGTGATCATTTACACACTCACAGTTTACACCATTGATCCGTTACGACCTCCGCATAACATCGAAACACCATCGTTTAATATGTCACCAACTTAATGGTGGTCGGCGTCGCTAGTTTACCGGAACACAGAGATAGTGCGTAAAGGAGACGAGAGTAGAGGAGAATCTGTAAGCTTCTAATATGGTAGTTTGGTGAGATTTTTCTAAGAACCAATTTTGTGTGAGAGTGACGATCTCAGATTTAGAGAGAAGAAAAAAAAAGGCTTTTGAGAAAAAAAAACCCGAGATTTCTTCTAACCTGTTCCACCCGTTTCTTTTTAATTCCAAACCCAATTTGACCCATAAAATCATTCTGTATTTTAGGGTGACCCAGCCGGACCCATTGATTACTAAAAAGAAACCCAAATCAACCCATGGTGATTTAAAAAAGACCAAAACGACCCACTTTATGCATTTGGGTCAAAATTGCCCGCTCTACTTATACCCCTTTACTCGAACAATCTTGTATCCACAGCTGGGTGAACCAAGTCATATATTTATCTTTGCTCTTTTACCTCTCCTACTTTGACTATAATGGTCAAAACCAAAATTTTCCAAAATAAGAACTGACATGAATACATTAAAATTTTCTAAGAAAAACTGAATATGTATGTATGTTAAAACACACCTTATTTAAGGCAAGCTCATTGAAGCTCTTGCAGAATGTGCAATTTTGCCACCAGCATCTTCTGTTAATTGCTTCTTACCAGATTTTGCCCTTATTACATATCTACATGAAAAAGGTAGGATTTTTAGCATTTTGCCCAACTGACCATACAAAACAAGCAGCAGGGCAGTTTAGTCATACAACAAAGAATTTCAAGTACAAGTGAAACTAAGAGAACTAAAACTGCGTATAAGAGCTTGTTGCCTTGATACCATATTATATTATCTTGTACACAAAATTTCATCCGAAACTTGTGAATGTCAAGATGGGTCGATTTGGTTTGTTTTTTCACTTTGTCTATCTCAAACTGATAGGATATATAAGGGCATATGGCTTTAAAGTTTTAACTTTATTATGAATGATTTATAATAATTAGTGATTTGACATCACTGGGATAGTCAGTTTACCACTTAGAGTAGTAACCAATTGACTTATCAAACATTGAGTAACCTATCTTTCTATTTGTTTATTCTAATTTCAGTGAAGCGGGACTTATAACGAGCATCTATATTCCATCATCTTAATAGCAAAAACAACAATGTTGATGAAGATTGCTGTTTACAGTAATGTGTTTTTTTTTAAGTTACTTCACAGCTTTGTCATACTACCCCCCAATATGGATTGATTAGGTTGAAAACAGAGACATACACATACATACATACGTATAAATTGAACCAATAAACCGGTTAGTGGCCTCTATAAATAGTTAAAATCAATATGTAAAACCAGCAGCAACACTTGATGAACAAAATAGAGAACGACATTTAATTAAGTTAGGTTAAAGCGAACTTACATTGAATAAATAAAAATCTGATCCTGAAGTGAATGAAAACTGTAATTACAAGTAAGTCTCTCTACTCTTCATCAACGCCGTTTCGATTTCGTTGGAAGTAGTTCCGGTGGTGGAAGAAGTGTGTTGTGATGCTGAAAGCAATTCGATGAAACGGAAGGAACCTATGAAGCTCGAAGATCGAATATTTATTCGTTTAGGTTTATTAGGTTCGTCTGAATCGGGAACGGCGGCAGGGTGGCCGGAAGTGAACTCCGTTCGTCTCCAAAAAGGGGAACTGGTTTGAGTCGCATAGGGCAATTAATGATTAGGTTGGGCCAAGTCCAACCTATTAAACAAAGTCACTTGAGCCCAACTTAACATTACTAGAGTCTAGGGAGGTGGAAAAAACTGCTTTCTTTGTAATTGGTTTCAAACTGGCCTGAGAAGGCAGGTTGTAATCGGTTTTGGAATCTATACTTTGAGACCGGCTAAACCGAACCAAATTGGTTAAACCCATTTTTGGAACTAATCTTTTTCCCCCCAGAAAAACCAATTCCAAGAGGAGTTGGTTTTGACTTTTGTTGACTCAAATCTGAACCGGTTTGGAAAAAAAAACATATGAAAATAAAGTAAGGGATAACGGCGGCATGGTGACTGGAAGTGGACTCCATTTGTCTCAAAAGGAGGGAGGAGATTTTAAGTGGTTTTGAGTCACATAGGCCATTGCTGATTAAGTTGGGCCAAGTCCAGCTTCTTAAACAAGTCAAATAAGCCCAACTTAATATTACCAGGGTTACGGAAGTGAAAAAACTGGTTTGGGAACCGGAGCATGTTTGTAATTTGGAACCGGGACCGGTATTGAAACCGGTTTTGAACAAACCCACACAAATGGGTTGTAATCGGTGTGTGAACATATACTTCGAACAGTCAAACCCGAACCAAACTAGTTAAAATCCAATTTTGAAATTGATTTTTACAGCTTAAAAAGCCAGTTACAACCAAAGCCGGTTTTGACTCTTGTTAACTCAAACCATTAACAAGTTTAATGAAATAATCACTTTAAAGTGGGTAATTAATACAAGAAAACAATTTAACTAAATTAGTTAAGGTTTTATGGTGAGAAAAATCATGTAATAAAACAAAGAATAATAAGTATACAGAGGTCTAATTATTGAAACTTAATCATACTGTATTAGTATAAAGAGGCCTAATTTCAAACCCTTCGTGGCGACCCCTTTTGCTTTATCTTTCCATGGATGGGCTTCAAGCCCATCGGCTAAGAAACCAAGACTACATTTTGGCCAATAAAGAAGCCTAAACAAAACCACAGCCAAGTTGCACGGCCCACCAGTTAAAAATGAAAATTCCCTGTTTCTTTACCTTTTATTCACCAGATTCAAAACCATCATTAACGATTCCAAGCTTTTTTAACATGATCTAAACAATTAGATATATCAATCAGTTATATTCAAATTAAAACAACTCAAATGCATCTTCATTTTAATTGTGAACCTCCATTAAAACCTAAACGGAATGGTTTCTATGGATCACGACTCGGCTTTCTACGTATCACTAATGAGTACCTTCATTACAAGTTGATGGATGCATAGTTTGATAGAAGATCAAATTCAACTAAAAAGTAGTTCGACATCATAACAACCAACATATATATTATCAAATAATATAACTAAACTGAAAATTTCATTCAATATGAATCAATAAGAATTATAAGAGCATAATAAAACAGATGTCAAGTTATTCTACAAATGCTCCTAATTGTAAGAAGTGTAAGAAGGATTTATAGAGTGACAAGTGTCCAATAACCTAAAATTAAACCCACTACATCACCACCCAAAACCTAAACACCCACCCCCACCCCACCACACCACCACCCAAAAACCTAACCCCCCCCCCCCCACACACACACACACACCACCCAAAAACCTACCCCCCCCCTAAAAAAAACTATACCTCACAAAAAAAACCCCAAAAAACCTAACCCCCCCCCCCTAAAAAAAAAACATAACCCCGCCCCCACCCACACCCCCCAAAAACCTAAAAAAACCTACCCCCACCCCCAAAAACCTAAAAAAAAAACTAAACACCTACCTCCACCCTCCACCACCACCATCACCCAAAAACCTAAACCCCCACCCCCTTGGCAAAAAATATATTTTTTTTAGAGTGGGTGATGGGGGATGGGGTGGGTGGGGGTGGTGGTGGATGTTTAACTTTTTTTTTTTTTTTTGTAATGGGTTTTTTAGGAGCCTTTGTACCCCTCTTACAATTAGGATCCTTTGTATTTGATCCTAATCCAATAAAACAGTTCAGATCTACATACTTTGAACCCTCTCACCATGAATCCTACGTGCAAGATGGATATCCTTAGACGTGATTGTTATTCTTTTGACATTAAATTGCGCACAGATTAGCATCCTCAACAAGGTATGCTTCAGCTGCCCCTGGAAAGCAGTCATTGCGGAGCATCTGTCAAATCCTTAGTGATTTCTCTCACCAGCCTCTGGAACTGAAATCTCTTGATTAAAGGCTTGGTGCCAATCAATCTAATTAGATAGGAGACCAACAGAAGGGTAATCTAATTCAGAAAACCGAAATCCAAAATACCTTAACATAACTTTCCAAATCGGTCCCTAAAGTGTAACACCCCAAAACTCAAATATTTAATGCGTAGGTATGTTGCCATGTTAAATAAATGAAATACAATAACTAGGTTATTAAACTTAGTTAAATGCCTACAAGATAAGAAAAGGAAATGAAATTGGTGGCAATTATGATGATGTCTTAAACCTAAGGGACTAAGGTTGCCAAACTAGAAACTTGAAATTAATTAGAATAAAAAGAAAATTAAAACCCACACACACACAAGTGTGTGAGTCTGTACGTACGATCGAACAAGGGGGCAAAGGAAGGTGAAACCCTAGTTTCATCAGATCCATCAAATTCAGAAGGGATTTCAAGGAAAACCGAATGCATGAACCTCTATTCTCGAACATCTAACCTTGTTCATTGAAGTGGTAAGTCCAATTTCGTGATTTGATGAATTGTAGGAGATGGGTTTCAACCCAATCATGAGTTTTTAACATGATTTTGTGTAAATTGAATGTTAGGACTACTCTATAGAACAGAAATCATGTTTGATTTTAGGTTAATTGAAAATTTTTAGTATAAACCCACCTTATGAGAATGTGTTATGAATAGGAAGATTGAAGTTGATACAACTATGTGAAAACTTGAATTATGATGTTTTTGAGATACTTGAAATCTTAGACAAATGTGGTGTAGGATGAAAGATTGTTATGAATTTGATTGATTGTCAATAAGTTATGTGAAGAATTAGTAGGAATCATGCTTTAAAATCTTGTACACAATGTTTTACAAATGCGAAACCCGCCAAGTGTTCGATGAAATGCCTAAGAAAACAAATTTGATGAAAACTAAATTTGCCCAGAAAGTTACAGCCGAATGTAATCGGCTGTAACGAGGTCAAATCTTATCAAAAGCTGATGTTTATTGAGTTTGTGATGAACTCCCAGGAAATATCTTTAAAACCCCACTGGAATCGCATTTTTTCGACGAAAATTGAGCGTTTTATGAATTTTTCCGTATCAAAGGTTCAAGCTGCGTTTTCTAGCAGAATTTGCAGCCCATTACGAATGTCATAACTCAAATTAGGAATTTATTTATGATCTCAAATTTTTACTGTAGATAGTTTTAAGCGATTAAAAGAATCGCCAATTGGAATTTCTTCAATCGGATAAACGAGAAATTTTTAATGAATTTTTCCGTAAGCTGCAGTCAGAAGTGACGAATCTGATTGCAGCTTAGTAAATGAATTTTTATAAATTTTTGGTAGAGAATTAGACTCTAATAATTTAACACAAGCATAACCCCTCCGAGGGGCACGTCGCATAAAAATATTGTAATTTTTGCAAGCTCGTAAGTACAGTAAACGGACATCCACAAACAGCCTATTTTCAGTAAAATAAGCTATACATGTTAGTGAATGAATGAATAATGCAAGTTGAATATGAAATTATGCAAATGTATGCTCGTTATCAAGTACAATGATGTATGCTAACAAGAATGTGTTGATGATAACCTGAAAGCGTAGGAGCCATGTCAACATGGACACGAGCATGGAAGGGCAATGGGTCAAAGGTAAATACGGAAGCTATGCACAAACTCGGACACACGAGGTAAGTGATTTTCGTAATCACTTCTTATTTTGTTTAAGTAAGGTAGCGTTAGTTTATCGAGCATGATGATGATTGAGGTTTGATATGGTTTTGGTTGTATAAAATCGGTAACTTTTACTACGTAGACCAAACGGGTCAAAACAAGGTTGTAATGTTATGTCGGAATAATGCTTAAGTAATGGCTACGGTTTTGTAACCGGGTAATGGGTAGAATTTCATATAAGAATGTTAATCGAGAAATGGGGGCGCTAATGTAGACAAAAGACTCGGTTGTGAGTACTTGAAGGTGTTTGGAGTCGTGTTGATTTAAATAGTCTTATTGTTGATCGGAAGTTCTTTTTATAGTTAAGGTGGTTTGATACAAATTATTGAATATGGTTAAACTTAATAATAGCGTATTGTCTTGACGATGTTTTGGGGGTTTAAACCCAATAAAAAAGGAGTGCAAATTGTTAATGGGTCGAGATACCCAAGTGCTGAAAATTCAGCTTATTTCCAGATTTTTGCTAGTCTTTAAAAATTCATAGAAAATCAACCGAATGTCCGTTCGGGGCGTATTTTATATCCACAGAAAGGTCTCGGAGTCACCGTTACTAATAATTTTAGTTTGAAGTGAAATACTCACTGTAAAGAGGGGAAAATACTGAATTACTACAGCTGCATAAAGCTGAGTGAAAAACATAAATTTTATAGTACTTGCATAATCCTAAGGAATTTATAAGGAAACAATCGGATGTGAATATGTTGTTGTTTTAAAACTCAATGTATGTCTGCATGTATGAATGCATGCGTATATGTGTAGAGTTATATGATTGTATGCATGTGGGAATTTAGGAATGTTAACATGTGTGAATGCGAGATGTCATTTATGTATGAAGGAATGGTTCATTATGTTTGGTTATTGACGAATACTAATGATTTGTCTTGAGATTGGAATGTAATACATGTATGAGAACATCAGGTTCAAGAAGTATTAAAGTCAAACACGGAACAAGAGATATCAAATGGATTAAGTTTATATTGTTGAATGTTATACGGATTTTTTTAATTGTATGATAATAATGTTATATGATGTTGACGATGATTAATGGTTATGTTGTGAATGATGTCCACATGTTTATACGGATTTCTTCTACCACGAATGAAGAGAAGCGGACATGGATCGAGTTGATAGCGAGGATTGTACGGGAAAGAACGGTCACCTAGCTTGGATTATGTAACACTTGTAGAATTATTTTACCATGAATGTTGTTAAATCAGTTAGTAAATGTTAAACGTTTTGTGACTAAGTCTATAAGTAAACAATGTATTTAGCAAAGTAAGAAAAATTTTAAGGATCGTTTTTCCGTTGCGTCGTTTTTATGTTATTACGTGTTAGGGTGTTTCATAAAGTTAGCTGGATCAGCGTATAACCTTTTTGTGGAAAGGACTAATCAATCTGTAAGATCAACTGTACAGAACGAAAGAAGTAATTATTATTCAAATGTCATTTGTTTGCAAAGAAGATATATAAATTATCAAAACAATTTAACACCCTCATCTAATTTTAAAAGAAGATATATTGAAATCATGTTTTATTGATTTTGACAAAAATACCCTTCACATCAAACTTTCACTCTAGTGACATACCTTGAAGGTTGACTATTAAATTAGACCACATACAATTTTATCCATGATTTAAACGAGAACGAAATGGTTAATATGGGTTGTACTGTACCAACCTAATCATTTAAATAAAAAAATGGATTTTTCTTTATAATAATGCAACTTTTTTTGACACACAAAATATTTACGTTTTTCTTAAAACAATTTAGACAAAAAAAAGGCTTTGGGTCGACTCAACCTGTTCCAGTTTGAACCTCTTATAACTACTAGTAACAAATGTTGATTAGTCAATCAAAGGCTCGGTTAAGTCAAAGTATGAGATATTGCTATATATTTGAGTTGCATTCCACTTCGTTTAAAGCTGCATGAAGATATTGAGTCTTTTCTAGGCTTTGTTCACTTACACTGTTGGCAAATTCTTCAACACCCGTGACATTTTTTCTAAGCTGCCCAGGATTCTTTCAAAGCATGTAAACGAACCAAGTCATGGTAGTAGACGCAACGTCTATGTTTAATATTATATCTCTCACGTTTTGCAGAAACCTTGATATAGCATCCCTGTGCCCAAAAGGATGGGTGAGTTCGGTTTGAATGTTCATCGATCGGGTGAAATATCATATTCGACTACAACTTTAAAATTTCAAGAGTCAAATAACCATTGCTTTTCAAGGTCAGTTCAACAAGAATTAATGTTACAAAAAACAACTTGTTAGTCGGGTTTTCATTCAAGATGAAGGTCTATCGTACCGGTGATGTCTCTTGTAGTCGGTTCAACCGGTAATTCTAACCGGTTTTTAGAATTGTGTTTATTAGGTCCACTTGACACTTTAGTATTTTTGTTGGTGTGGCATTCTACATCATCAGTCACTTGGTAAGTGATCATCCACGTCACCAAACATATCAACACCTTTTCTCCGAAAGTCACAGTTACTTTTTAACATTTTTCCACAACAAATTAAAAAATAAAGAGTTAAATGCTTGGTTGGTCCCTGTGGTTTTCAAAAATTGCAGACTTGGTCCCAGTGGTTTACTAATTACACGCGTGGTCCCTGTGGTTTTCAAAAATGCACTCGGTTGGTCCCCAGCCCTAACATCAGTTAAATTTCTCAGTTAACTCCATGTTAAATGACCAAAATACCCTTACCCTTACATCAACCACGTTCTGAAGAACATATATAAACATATAAAAGTGGAAACCACCAGCTAATCTTATTAATTCCACTTTCTCTCACTAAAATCCCCCAAATTTAACACCTCAAATCTCTTAAATCATCATCATTATCAGTCATTCACATCTCAAATTTCGACAACCGCTTGCTGTTACTTCAATCTATGGGTTAAACTTCGAGTGCATTAACGGTTACATCATACACAAATCACAATCTCACTTTAATTCAGGTAATACATTCCGAAATCACTTGTTCTTCAGTGTTTGTTGCATTATACTGCAATATTGTAATATATTATGATTTGTTTGAGGTAACTTGTTAGTTAAACTTTGTAGATCTGCTTATTTCGTACGTTTTTAGGTTTATGTGTGTTTTAGTGAACAAATCTGCTGAAAAAGTCGGAACTCGAAACCCTAGGTTGCTGTTGTAGTGCTAATAGCTGTAGATCTGGCTGATTTTTCGGGATTTTGGTGTGAATTAGTTGTTTTAGGTGTGAATTTGTCAACTGTTCATTGTGTTGATGCTAATTTGATGTTTATTAGTTTGAAAATTGATTAATGTGTTTTTGAAACTGGATTTTTTATTGTGTTTTTTTTTTTTTTTGTAAACAGAGAAAGAGAGAAACAGAGAAGATGATGATGGGGATGAAGATGATGCAGTGGTTTTACCACTGCCAGTTTCTCCAACAATAATAGTGGTGGAATGAGTCTCCACCAGATACAGTAATCGAGACGAGAGAGATGAGAGGGAGAAAGAAGGGCGGCGGCGGCGACTCACGGCGGCAGTGACAGGGTGAGACTGGAGGTGGGTTGGTGATGAAGAAGATGGTGGGGATGAAGATGATGCAGGTTGGGGATGAAGATGCAGGTTGTGGGGGTTTATAAGGAGAGTTAATAAGCAAGGGTATTTTGGTCATTTAACATGGAGTTAACTGAGAAATTTAACTGATGTTAGGGCTGGGGACCAACCGAGTGCATTTTTGAAAACCACAGGGACCACGCGTGTAATTAGTAAACCACTGGGACCAAGTCTGCAATTTTTGAAAACCACAGGGACCAACCAAGCATTTAACTCAAAAATAAATAAATAAACTCAAAGCGATGGATGGTTTCAAAATGTAGCAATACTTCAGGGTCTTTTAGGTAATTACACTTTAAATTTGGACCAAACCTGTACCAAAATTAATATAAACGAACGTCCGCACAAAAAAACTTTGAAATTTTCCGTTTGAAGGCTTGCTTTGATTTCTGCAACGTAATACAGGTTACCTCTCTCTCTCTCTCGTTCCTGTTTACTCAAATTTCTCATTGGTAGTATACTTATAATATGTATATGTATGTTTCCCTATTGTTCTAGGGTTCTTCGCTAATTCCTGATTTAAGCCCTAATTTGTTGCCTAATTGCTTAAATTAATGTAATCTGCTAACTTATTACGTTTCCGGTCGACTTATTGCTGCATATGTGCATTATATTTATTTCAATCAAAGTGCGTGGGTTGGGTAACGGGTCACATGGTTAGAGTTCTATACGGGTTAGAATTGTTATCATAATAATATATATTCTGTTAAAACTATAAAGCAACTTGTTGATTTAGGAGGTTTTTAAGAATTTAAAATCACTTTGGATGACTTTTTGACCCCTTATACCTGTTTCCTTTCTAGCCATGTTGTAAATTGTCGCCCATTCGACACTTCTAATATCACAAACACATCCTGATTTCACATTTCTTATATGTGTGTATGCAATAGTGCAGTATATGTATATATTCTCTGGTCATTGGAAGAGTCAACTCAGAGAAGAGAAAGACTAAAAGCTATGCGAGTGGAAGCTTCAAAGGAGGATGCAACTCATAATAAAGATCATTCAGCTGTTAGTCTCGCAAACCCGTTACTTGAATCCACAACTAACTCTGAAACTGAGGTGCAGACGACTTCTCGAAGCTTTAGTTATTACACCAACCCAATGGCTGCGTATTCTGGCAACAAGCAGAGGAGCCAGGTCAGCCCTCAGATATCACAGAATATTTCATCCACTCCAAGTAATACCATATGACCTTATTGTCATCACATAGTTTTGATTTCAACATTTAAACGTGAAAGTTTACATCTCTGCGTGACTTGTTGGGGCTTAAACGGATAAAAAAACTTTGAAATCTTCCGTTTGTTGAATTGAAGACTTGCTTTGAGGTTAAATTTCTAATTGGTAGTATACTAATAATATGTATATGTATGTTTCCCTGTTGTTCTAGGGTTCTTTGCTAATTCCTGATTTAAGCCCTAATTTGTTGCCTAATTGATTAAATTAATGTAAACTGGTAACTTGTAACGTTTCCGAATTCGTTGGTGTTCTATATATATTCTTGATTTCACCATTTGAACGTGAAAGTTTACATCTCTGCGTGACTTGTTGGGGCTTAAACGGATAATCATTGAATCTGTGTTTAGTTAATTGACCTTTTAAGATGATTGGATTGGAGGCAAATAACTTTTGAGAGATTGTCACTAAACAAGTATTATAAATTGCGAATTGATGCTATGTTTTTATATATGTAGCAATATGAATATCAAATGGGTGATCATGTTGTACAAGTCTAAATGGGTCAATTTTACTAACCTTTTTAGTCAAATTATATTACTGCAGTAATATTCTTAATTTTTGAGTGATCGACTTAGGAGGTTTTATGAATTACAAATACACTTTGAG
Source organism: Helianthus tuberosus (assembly GCA_030545235.1). Lineage (NCBI taxonomy): Eukaryota > Viridiplantae > Streptophyta > Magnoliopsida > Asterales > Asteraceae > Helianthus > Helianthus tuberosus. Next base: position 230,071,642 of record CM060423.1, on the reverse strand, counting down.
CAACTTTCAGCTTGTTTGACCCATTCCCTTTTAAGCCATCTAAAAAACATTATTTTACTCATTTACAACTGGAATCGACCCAATCAGTAAATGGGTTGAAATTGCCACTTCTTATGCATACAACAGTAGTTTGATTTTCTTTATATTCATTTTTCTTATGTTTTCGGCAAGCATTAAATTGCCTTTTTTATTAATTTACATAATTATTTTTTGGTTCAACAGGTTTGCAGACCAATGAAACGTTTCTCACCTTCCCTTCAACCCCATATAAACCAATCGCCAAATCCGAAAATGCAACAACCACAGGGATATTATGCAAGTTCTAATCATGCTTATTCATCTAACTCACCACAAAGTTGCTCTTTACCGAACCCGAGTTGGAGGGGCAATAGTCCTCACCATAGAGGTTACTATAGCCCACCAGGTGTCGGTTTTCCTAGCCCGCAAACCCATAGTTGTCAAAAGCGCAAAAGGCGCGCACTAGGCGCTCGGGCGCAGCGAGGCGCGCCTATAGCGCCCGGTGGTAGCTTAGGCGCACAAATGGGCTTTTTTGTAAAAACGGTGCTCAGGCGCACAAGGCGCGCGCCTAGGCGCTCGGGCGCAGCGAGGCGAGTTGAGGTTGAATATCCAATTGATGTTGATGGAAGTTCTGATGACTTTGATGATGGTCTTGATGATTGATGATGAACTTTAAGTTTAAATGTTTTAGTAACCGCAAACGTTTGTATAGTCCTAGTAACTTTTGGTATACGTGTGTGTAAGTCCTAAACTTTTGTTACTAACTATTAGCTACATGATCTTAAATGGCATATATAATAGTTTTTTTTTAATTTTATATGTGGAATCTTATTTATTTTCAAAGCATAACATATTTTTTTATATTTTTTTTTCTCTATTTGCGCTTTTCTTAAAAAAGCCCACACTTTTTTTGCGCCTTGCGCCTAGGCTCCGGGCGAGGCCGATGCGCCTCGCCTTGCGTCTTTGACAACATAGCGCAAACCCACTTCACCAGTGGTCCAAGATATGGGAGAGGGAGAGGCCGTGGGTCGGGACAGGGTGGAGGGCGAGGGTGGGGCCATAATCATGTATCGGCAGAAGAACAACGGCCTAATTGTTTCTTCAACAAGTCAATGTTGGAAGACCCTTGGAAGTCACTAGAACCAGTAATTTGGAAGTCACTCAAAAAGCAGGGGCTTCCACCTTCTCTTGATGCGAAAAAACCTTGAGTTTCAGAATCTCAAAGACAGTCTAGTTCACAACCTAGCCTTGCTGAAATATTGGCTGCATCTTTTAATGAAGCTGAATGATTTTTCTAAGGTTTTGTTTGGATTTGTTTATGGAGGATGACGTCATGTGATGTGCAGACTTTGAATTACAAATCATAGTCTAGGCCCTCTCACCACGGATCCTACGTGCAAGCTGGATATCCTAAGGCTTGATTGTTACTCGTTTAGCATGAATCACGCACAGATTAGTATCCACACTTCAGCAGCCTCCTGGAGAGCAGCTACAGCGGAGCTCGGAAATCGTAAATCTGTTTTGAAATCCTGTGAGCGATTTCTCTCACGAGCCACTGGAATGGAAGTTTCATAAGCTTAGTACTCTTCTGATACCTCTGCTATCTCTCTAGGCCTGAATCTTTGTGTGGCTTCTTTACACCTCCGGTGACGGAGCAGACTTCCATAATAGTCATTTTTCCACATTATATCTGTGTGTAGCTTCCCGTTGAATATAAAGTTTTAGATGAATCTTTCTACACAACCATTTTGTAATATTACTGTGAATACCGAAAATGTTGGTGTTAAATCTGTACCATATGAGTACCAAGATTGAATGTGTATGGTACTTGGGGTTTATCTGAAAGCATTAGTGCACATGTTATAATTAAAGACAGTGATTTTCTTATTTTTCTTGTTCATGATGAACACTTCAATTTGAATGTTTGACTTCCTCACGTTTAAGATATGAGTCTGTAATAAGATACACGTTTAAGCTGTGAGTGTGTAATAAGGTATCAAATGTAAAATATATGCATCGCCACTACATTCAAACAATCAATCATGCCGTGTGTAATGTGTAATAAGATATAAAATTTATATAGTTATTCCGTGTAAAGACATGCATGACCGATATGTATTATCATTTTATTGCGAAAGGGTCTTTAGACCGCTAGGTTACTTTAATTTCATCTATGTTTTTTTCCTAAAGTTAAATGTCATTTTAGTCCCTATGGTTTGGGCCATTTACCAGTTTAGTCCAAAGGTTTGAAACGTTGCCATTTTAGTCCAAACAGTTTCAAGCGTTGTCATTTTAGTCCATTGGGTTAACTTCGTCAATTATTTTTGGTTAGCTAGAAGGGTAATTCGATCATTTTATATGGTCGAGTTGCCCTTCTAGTTTACAAAATTACATATAAAATGACCGAAATGCCTTTCTAGTTAACAGAATAAAGGGATGAATTTAACCAAGTGGACTAAAATGACAACATTTGAAACTATTTGGACTAAAATGGCAACTTTTCAAATCTTTGAACTAAACTAGCAAAGTGGCCCAAACCAAGGGACTAAAATGGCATTTAACTCTTTTTCCTAATTGTAACTATTTGGTTAAACAACATAGTTACACCGATCTATACAAATCATAATCTCATGTTCAATAAAACAGTTTAACTAGATCATTTGGCTAGTCCCATTAGTAAAAGCATTTGATGCATAAAAAAAGAATATTTAGATTATCAAACATGCATTTTGAAGACCACTTGCCCGACACAAGCTGCTATTTTGTTTAGCTAATCACGTTGGTTAATTAGCGGGGTGTTATAAAAGAAAAAAAACAAAAAAAAAAAAGCCGTACAAACATACCTTTTTAATGATTTTCACAATAGTTTGAGTGTTCGACTTACTCTCTTTCAGTTTACATAGGTTATAAAATTATATAATTATTATATGTGTACTTTAGATATGCACGAGCCATATAGTTTACCATGCCATCTTGAAAGATCTTAGAAATTTTGGTTACTTACATATGATTGTCTATTATTTCTCATCATAACTCTTTTGTAAGACACGTATAATTACATCAATATATACAAAGGGAAACTCTCAGATTTAACAACACAATTTAACTATATATTTTAGTTTGCACGTTAATGAAATTATTTATCAAAAAAATTAACAACTAGATCTAACAAATACGCAGATCAGTTAGTTATGTAGTGGCCCAGTCCTTTTTTACTTTTCTCTTTGTGAGTGGGCTTCAGCCCAGCAGGATAAAACCAAGACTGGGCCTTATCGTCTCCGACTAATTGCTGCATTCGCGTTTAGGTAATTATTATTGCAGTATTTAGTATGTGTAATATTGAAAGAATGATAGGGATGTAGATACTAATAAAAGGATAAGGATCAAATAGGAAATTTATTTTGGCTAGAAAGGATAAGAAGCAATAAGATTATGACATGTGACAAAATTTAAAATAAAGAGAAAGGGTATTTTAGTCAATCGTATCATTTCTTCTTCCTTCTTCTCCCCAGTAACTTCAAAACCCACCATTTTCAAAACCCACCATCTTCAACCTTTTCTTCACTTACTATCTCAATAATCGCTACATTATAGTGCGATTTTCGTCACCAATCAATGATTCAAACACCCGATCAACGTGTTCTTCAGCTTTTTTGAAGAAAACCCAGTTTAATTTCATATAAAATTTCATTTTTTCCGTGAATTTGAAGATAATCACTCGATCCGTTCGATTCGATCGCTGATAAGTGTTTCTATCATTCAAATTTCGTCAATCCTTGAAGAAATCGACTTCGATCCATGTAAGAAATTTTTTTATTTCATTTTTACGATCTGGGTTTTTGATTTAGTCATTGCGTTTTACGATCTTAGCGGGGCTCTGGGGGCAGCGCCCCTGGTAGCAGGGTCCAAGGGGCGGCAGCCCCTGGCTGGAAAACTGCTTTAATAAAAATGCATCAGAAAATTTAATTTTCTGTAAATTGCTTCTGGAAAACTGCATTCGTAGACAGTTTTTGATCTCCTACTTCCTGGTTCAGACAATTCACAGACAAAACTATTGTCCTGGTTCAATACGTTTTAGAGAGAACACTTTCTTTGGTGTTTTTATGCCATTGCGTTTTAGAACTAAGATATTTTTATGTGTTTTCTGGCCATTGCGTTTTAGAAAAACACATTTTTGAAGTGTTTTTACTCATTGCGTTTTAGGTAAAACACATTTTTAGGTGTTTTCAGTCCATTGCGTTTTAGAGAGAACACTTTTTGTTTTTTTAGGCCATTGCGTTTTAGAAAGGAGACATTTTTAAGTGTTTTCTGGCCATTGCGTTTTATAAATAAGACATTTCTTTGTGTTTTTGGTGCGTTGCGTTTTAGGTAAAACACATTTTTATGTGTTTTCAGTCCATTGTGTTTTAGAAAACAGACATTTTAAGTGTTTTCTGGCCATTGCGTTTTAGAAATAAGACATTTCTTTGTGTTTTTGGTGCATTGCGTTTAAGGTAAAACACATTTTTATGTGTTTTCAGTCCATTGCGTTTTAGAAAGTACACTTTCTTTTGTGTTTTTAGGCTATTGCGTTTTAGAAATAAGACATTTCTTTGTGTTTTCTGGCCATTGCATTTTACAAATAAGACATTTTCTTTGTGTTTTTGGTGCATTGCGTTTTAGAGAAATGTCATTTTTTGGTTTTTTTTCCATTGCGTTTTACGCAACTGGGTTTTTTCCATTGCGTTTTACGCAATTGGGTTTTCAAAATTTTTTTTCGAAAATATAGCAATAGTACACTCGTTTTAAAGATAAAAAACGCTCGTTTTTTGGTGCAATTTTTATAAAAAAAATAATGTCGTATGAAAGAGTTATTAACGTTTAAAAGATAGGGGGGGGGGGGGAATTTGAGGAGAGAGAAACTATTGCCTTGGATTGACTAGAATGCCCCTAGACAAACCCAGGCACCTCCTTTTTTTCCTTCAATTTCACTCATTTAAGGGTGTGCGGAGTGGGACGCGGCAAACCTCGGCAAACCTTTTTGCCGATCGGCAAACACCGCCGCCGAGGTTTTGCCGTTGCCGAACAACTCAAGAATCGGGGGAGGATCACCGATGCGGGGAAGGTGATTGAGAGAGAGAGAGAGGGTATTGTGGGTGGGGTCCATTCCTATCTCAACCAATCACAACTTTTTCCTTTTTTAAAAAAAATAGTTTACCACTTCACCAAGTGTCTAAACCATTGCCAACACTTTTCACCAAAGTTTAAACACTTTTGACTGATTGACATGGCGCACTCTGATTGGTCGGTTTTTTGATTTTCCACTCCAAAGTGTTTAACCACTCCTTACACCCTAATCTTAGCAATTGATTAAATAAATGGATGATCAAGATTACTTCCTAGGCTTCCTACCCAAATAAACTTCCTATTATATCCTAACCCATTAATAAAATTCATATTTGTTTATTGATGTTCTTGGTCCTCTTGGTCAACATATTTTAACAATTCTTTTGTTTGGGAGTAGGTAAAGTGTAGGTATATATAGCTGTCACCTAGCTACATAACAACAAATTGATTTGTACTTTTTTTATTAAATTTCATGGACTATATTTATAATTAAAGTCAAGTTTTCAATGGTTAAAAAAATCGTTTTTTTTTTCTTTTTAAACGGCAACTTCCATTAAAACGAACCAAAGAGGCCAACTAGAGTTAACAAGAAACTAACATGGAGATGCTACAAAACACAGAAAGAAATCGATTTATTGCTGTGTTACACCCATGGTCCGATGAAAGAAATTGTTTATTGAGCTTGAATGAAAATAAACTAATATGAAGTTTGTATGACTAGAAAACTTGACCATTCATTTTATTGATTTAATTTAGTGTAAACGAACACAATAGTATAGTTATACCACCCCCTTGATACATATTCCAAAGGTAACCAATTTGAAAGGCCAACGCCCACTAGGAAACAAAGCAGCAATGCTTGAACAATGTGTGATTTACCGATGTTTTAACAATGTGAGATGTGATAGCTGAATTCTCAAATCGGTGACCGGTTGGACGTCATGAGATGACTCAATAAGTTAACAATGATATATACATAGGTAGGCAGGTAAGGTGATTGACGTTGCTCTATTAAATGATGATTTCAGGTAGGCTCATCCTTTGGTTCAATATAAGTGAGAGCAATGATGGTATTAAAATCTCCATTAATAATCATTTATGACACTAGCTAATATATAAAATATTCTTAATATATCAAAGTGCTTAAATCGTTAATTTTGTAATTTTATTTAAACATCCTATATAAAAAAGTCCATTGTTATAAAATGTAGTTAACTTAATCAACGTGTATAATTATACTCCTCCTATACCTGATACAATTTGGGCCTACATGGGCTGAAAACGGGAAATTAAGTGGCCATTTGCCTATGATAGATAGTTGTTGTTGGGCTCAAACGAGCAGCCCAAATGCAGTACATATTTTGAAAAACAATCACAGTGGGCCAGTTGCAATTGTTCTTCACATCAGGTGCGTGCGTTTGAACCACCACTTTTCCCCATAATCACGCTCCCAAAAAGTAATTTATGCCTCCGTTTTAGTTGCTGTTTTGAGAACCCATATAAAGAAATTAGCAATTACTCGATAACAAATAGGCTTACATGTATATCTGAATAAATTAGAATATTTCTTGCTCAAAACATTATCCCTTTGACCCGTTTTAACCCGTTTCTGGCCTCCATTGGTGTATAGCCACTTTTTGTTTGTTTAACAAGTGTAATTCAGAAAAATTTTCAGTTATCTAAAGATGAATTTTTTTATATATATAAATTCAGTTGTGGGGTTTGGAGAACATGCATGCTTGCCATTTCACTCTGTCTAAGCTTTTATAAGTTAATATTTTTTAGTTTATAATTTATGCATCATTTTCATAGACAATAAATTCTTGCTGAACTGAGGGAGCATAAAAACTCTTATACTGACTTTGACTTTTTTTTCAACTTGTTTTACTGCTTTCATGCTATTGGTTCAATCGACTTCATTTTTTTCTTCATGACTTAGTGTGTATGTAGTGTAGATTTTTAATATAATCAGAAAATTGATCATGTGTATTCTTGAGCTTCTTTTGTAAACTAGATCGACATTCATGTCGTAGATCGTTTTTCATGCCTAAATTGGGGATGAGTGCTAAATTAGGGTTCTTGAACCTAAAAGTCGAGGTTTTCCATTTAATTGATTATAAGAAAAAGAAGTTTGTAATTAACAGGTTATATGGATGTTGATATATACCTAGACTCATATTTATATATGTATAAATTTCGCATACCCTTGAACGAGTGACCCACTAACCCGTTTCTTTTTCAGGAAAGTTTATGAGCTTTTATTAACTAATTATGTTATTTCTTCACAAAGTAGAACTTTAGTTTGATGGCTCTGTATAGATTTGTATGTTGCATCATATGTACTATGCAGATTGCTATTGAAAATGGTCACTTAATCTGTTAATTTGACTATATCTTTGGGATTCATTTGGATCTTTTAGGCTGCTAATGCTCAGTTAGTTGTTAGATTACTTTTTACTATTTATTTTATTAATATACAACGCCTTAATAATTCTGTGTCCTAGGTTACATTTCTAATATCGCTAGCTTTTACATGACCACTCATTCTGTGTGTATAGGGATCTGAATGGGGAAAACGGTCAATTCATCAGCCAACTCCCGATCGAAAACAGGGTACTCTGTTTTGGTCACTGGAGCAGCTGGTTTCATCGGAACCCACATCAGCGCCATAGACAATTTTAACAATTATTACGATCCTACCCTCAAATCATCATCATACTCAGTTAATCCCACCAATAGCAAAGCAAAGGTAGGGTCTGAGGAGGGTAAGATGTAGACAGCCTTACCTCTACCCCGTAGGAATAGAGAGGCTGCTTTCAGTGAGACCCCCGGCTCGATAGTAGTTTTGCATCAAGCCTTGGACATAAGGCACATAACACTCAGCACTCGGGACAAAGACCGATTAGTGAATGTACCCTTTTGTCTCTCAGCTATCAACGCCACCACATGATGCAAAATTAACCGTCCTCAGCTTTTAACGTTATTTTCACGAAGTTAGTAAAATAACGTTAAAATTTGTGCACTTTCACTTTTGCCCCCCGATGGCCCACACATATATACATTATATGCGCATACCGCAAGCGGGGCGTGATCCTACCCTCAAAGAGCTCGTCAAGTTTTGTTGGAAAAAAGTGGGATTTTTATTGTGGAAGGGGACATAAACGACCGTTTTGCTGAACAAACTCTTTGACGTTGTACATTTTAATCATGTGATTTAGCTATCAAGCTGGTGTTAGATACGCAATGCAGAGTCCGTAATCTTATATTCATAGTAACATTGCCGGTTTTGTTAATGTTCTTGAAGTATGCAAAAATGCAAATTCACAGCCTGCAATTGTTTGGGCATCTTCTAGTTCTGTTTATGGGGGAAATACAAAGGTACCCTTTTCGGAAAAAGACCGAACTGATCAACCCACGAGTCTATACATCGCAATGAAGAAAGCGGGAAAAGAAATCGCACATATGTATAATCATATTTACGGGTTGTCTTTAACGGGTTTGAGGTTCTTTACGGTTTATGGACCGTGGGGTAGACCGGACATATATGGCTGACTTTTTCTTCACTAAAGATATCTTGAAATGAAAACTGATTCCCATTTTTGAGTCAGGTAATCATTGGACCATTGCGCGTGATTTTACATATATTGATGGTGTTGTAAAGGGTTGTTTAGGTGCTTTAGACACTACTGAAAAGAGTACAGGAAGTGCTAGGAAGAAAAAAAGGGGCTGCACAGTTTAGAATTTTCAAATTTAGGGAATACTTTGCACGTACCTGTTTCGGATCTTGTTAGTATTTTTGAGAAGTTATTGAAAGTGAAAGCGAAACGTCGTGTGATAAAGTTGCCTAGAAATGGTGATGTCCCATTTACTCATGCGAATATTAGTTTGGCGCAAAGGGAGTTCGGGTATAAGCCAATGATGGATCTTCAAACGGGGTTGAAGAAGTTTCTTAGATGGTATGAGAAGTATTATGGTTCGGGGAAGAAGAGTGATCATTGAGGCATGGCGCAACATGTTGATGCAAAAAGCGGTAAACTTGTACCTAAATTCTTATTCGTTTTTTATATACTCGCATGATTCTTTTGTTAATATTGCAGTTTTTGAAAACAAATTATCTTGTTTTCAACTGTTGCTATAAGATGTTGCATCAAGTAAGGAGGAAATAGGGATCTCACACCATGAACAAGTTTTTGTGTAGGTCCGGCTAGGGGAGGATCTAGTCGCCTAATCCTTGTGTACAAACCAACCCGGTTGTGCGGAATCCAACCGAGATAGCAAACCGAGATCGAACACGTAAATAATATGGACACGAGATTTCAACGATTAACACCACTGTATTAATACTATGAAAGTCTGTTACAATGCAATGTTTACAAATGTGCTCTGTAAACTCTCTCTCTCTCGTGTGTGTGTTCTGTTCTTGTGTCTAACATTTTCAGACTAGAGACTGTCTATTTATACCCACAGACACCACGAAACAAACAGAACTCGGCAAATCACAACCATGTTCGACGAAAGTGAATCAAGTCGACGAAACAAGAGTTGTTTCGTCGACATCCTTCTGTTTCGCCATAATGGGCTTAGGCCCAACAGAGAAGGAGTTGATTGGCCCATAATGATTTCACATGCACGATCAGATCCAACTTGATTTCATATTTGTGAAGTTTAGTCAAAGATGACATCATCATGATGATGTCATGATGATGTGTCAAGCGGGAAATGTTCTCGGCTCTCCGTGCTTCGCGTGTCGAACTCTGGGACGCACGACGGAGGAATGTCGTGACGTCGGGCTTGAGCCGAACCTAACCGGGTCGAACCGAAACGAGTTGAACCGAACCAAGTCGCGTCCACATAATATGTATCAACAAACTCCCCCTTGGACGCTACTCGTGAGGTTCATCTTCCATGTCTTCCATGTCGGAAGATCTTCAAAGTCTTCACGTGTTGTAAGTAGAAAGTGTATTAACAAACTCCCGCTTTCATTTAGGAAGTGTGTTGACAAACTCCCCCTTAACATAAGCTCCCCCTTGAGTTATGCTCGTGAATGTCTTGATCTTTACAACTTGAGATCCTTGTGGTGTTGATGATGGCCAGCGGCAACTCGATCATCTTCATCATTTGAGTGCCTTCACGTCGTGTCTTCATTCCGAAGCTTGTCATCGACCATGTTCTCCTTGCCTTTAGAATCTGCACATGCAAGAAATCTAAACGCGTAATGAGAACAACTGCTTGGAGTATAGTTAGTATAAACAAATGACATACATATGACCATTTCTCAATCAACTACCGTCCGACAGTTTGAAAGTTTAACAAATTTATCAATTTCAGTCTTTAACTTTCAAAACTTGCAAATTTCGACCGTTTATGAAGATTTAGTCGTTTTGGTTTTCGTTCAGGTTTCAGGCAACGAAGACTCGAGATCCAACATCGTACAATCAAAAATAAGATAGAAATAAAATCTTTTTGGCTTTTAGAAAGTTTATATTAAAACACACCTAAAATCTTTTTGGGATTTTTGAATATTTCAAATGTAAAGACTGAAAGCAGTAAATAAATATATACAAAGGTGCATAAACTGAAAGCATTAAATAAATATATACAGACATTCTTTTTGTGAGTTTCGAGGGTAAGAGAATCATATCAGTGTACGGTCACGCCAAAACGCTCTTGTTGTTCAATTAGTTAACATTTAGATAAGCATCCTATAACAATTATCGGTATTGTTGTCCACATAAGCTCAACTTATCATATGTAATCATGGCGAGGGGATACGTTAAGATATGATTTATACTTACTGACCGGTGTTCATCCACATCACGACACATTCCCGTATCAAGGTATGCACGAGGGTTCATCTTACCGGTGAGTATACCGATTATCATCTGTTTGACCGTATATGATGTGAGAAACTCACTTATTTTGATTGAAAACAAGCCCTATGTGATAGAATCACTTATTGATGAGGAACTTGATTTTCAGATGCATGAGGGCACAGGAGCAAGTCCGTGAACAGGTCAGTACTTTCGTACAGCAGAGAGACGAACTTGACTCCCGGATAAATGTGATATATTATCACTTATTTTGTGGGACATGTGATTGTTGATCACTTATTGAGGTCGTATGCAGTATGTACACGTATGTATAGTATCATGGAAGATCTAGACTTGCGTCCCCGTTATTTTTCGGTAAAAGATACAACCATGATACTCAGATGATAAGCAGCATAAAGACCGAATATCTCAGAACCACGGCAATCTCTCAAACGAAATTTCGGTACTAAGACCATATGCCAATGAATGGTTCCCACCTGGTCTTCAGTCGATTTAAGTTTATATCACCCTGCACACTTTAAAATGATTGTGAGCCTACCGATACATCTTATATAGAGCTGCTTAACATTTTTCGTTTTGCATTTCAGTTCGAAAAGGTTTCGACAGACCACTGATTTACTATCATTTTCCCTTTTGCTCGCCAGGAAACTCATTTTTGTTTTTCTATTGTTTTTGTGTTTTTGAAATTTTTCGATGTTTTTGGATTTTCAAATTTGGATTTACTCCCCCTAAAATCAACAAACTAAGATAAATTTAAAACACAAAGGTATTTACAAAAATGATTTTCCGATGTTGGTTTTACTCTTGCTTGACCTTAATGCCGTTTACCAATAATAAAAGTCAAATCTTGATTTGTCAAATGCTTTGGTAAAAAGGTCGGCACGTTTGTCATCAGTGTGGACCATGACAACATTGATGAGTTTCATAGTGAAACAATCACGTGTGAGGTGATATTCGAGATCAATGTGTCAGGTCAAGGAGTGCTGTACGAGATGATAATAATTCATAAAGCAGCTTAAATATCGACAAGTATAGGAGAGATTAGAAATTTAAAACCGTATCCTGCAACTGTTTCATGCATTGCAAGGAATCTGAGTGCTCTCCCAAACTGGATATCCACCAGGTGTGGATTTCAATGTCGATTTTGTAGCTACTGAAATCCCTTCACAGCAACAAGATCAAAAACCTCTGGGTCCGGCTGGTCTTCCACATTGTACCAGCGAAGGTCTTTGTCTTTCTCTTGAGAAGTAGTGTGCGGTTGTTCAATCCACGCCAAGGCATCCGCACACCCGGTTGGTTTGTTCAACAAACACATTTTCTTCAATCACACCGCGAAGAAATGTACCCTGCACGTTCATCTTGTGGACTTTGAACTTCTTGTGGAAGAAAAATCCATGAATCTTCAAAAAGCTTCAGACGTGCTACAGGCGTATACTTTTCATTGGAATCTTTCCTGTTGACCCGATCAAAAACCATAACAACCAAACTTTGGAACATATTTCATCTGGTCGAATTTTTCAACTTCATTCAACCACATCCTTTCATCAGACATTTTTGTCTTCTTTTCTCCTTTTCTTTTCTCATTTCTCTCCATCAAAGGCAACAACTCCTAGATATAATGATGTTTCGGAGTCTGGTGTCGCCGATCTTGTGCATGGACGCTCCACTATCAACAATCCTAAGACTATCAATAGTTCCTCCTGGAACATCCTGCACTCTCATTCAGAGATTAGTTGGAGAGGGGGACCCAAGCCTTCACAGACTTGGGTCGTCCGTCATCATCGAGAATTGTGACATCCATTTCCCGATGATTCGGAATTGATGTAGCTCCCCCTGAAACAATTTTTGATTTTGGTTTCCAAATCTGTTGAGTTTTACCAGCTTGATTGTTGGAAAATTTAACTTCTTGATTGTTTGAAGTTTTTGAAAATTTTGAACTTTCTGGTTTAACTGGAACAGATTGTTTTTGAACCACTTCAGTTTTAAGTGCTTTCTCAATTACCTTGACCTGTTGGCGTTTCTGTTTCTTTTCCCTTTCTCTTACAAGGCGGGGATCTTGTTTTGAAGAAACAGATCGCTTTTGGTAATTTCGTTCACGGGGATCATCAACTTTGGCTTTTAACTTATGAAGATACGGACAATTTCGAATTATATGTCCAATTGTACCACATTCAAAACATGATCTTCGTTCAACAAACCCCGAAGTATCATGTGATTGTCTTGCTGATAATGATGAACTTTGTGACCCCGAGGTACTAGGTTTTGAACTACTTGGTTCATTTCTTTTCAACACTGTTGCTTGTTTAACAAAATCTAAGTTAGATTTGTTTTCAAAAGTTTCGATTTTGTCCGTTCCCTTTGATTTCACAAAGTTCACATTCTTGTTCTTCTTTTGATTCGGCTTCTTTTGACTTTGAGTCGATGCTTTTCCTTTTGGTTTGGTATGATTTTGCTGTTTTTGCACTGTTGGTAATTTCTGATTTCCATATTGTTTTCGAACTTCAGCCTTTGGAATAGGAGGACATTGTGTTACTGTAACATGTGATCCTGTCTTTCCCAAAAACTTACTTGTTGAATTTTCAAAGACTTTACTGATTAAAGATTGATTAACATTCTTAATAGGAAAATCTTTGTCAGAATAAATTTTCTCATCACCAACAAGAGTGTACAGCAAATCCACACTCTCCGACTCTTGTGCAGATGAGGACTCGATTGCAACAGTCTTAGCGGGTTTTACAGGAGGATCACATAGAATATGATTCTCAAGAGGTATGTCCTCTTCTTTGATTGCCGCATCAGACTTTGCTGGGTTAGTATCATCGGATTCATCATCAGAAGAATCAGCATCCTCAATCACAACTGGAGAATCCTGATTCGGTTCAGCAGAAGACACACATGTATCTGCTGACACATCCGATTCTGATGATACTTCCTTCTTGTATCCGAGTCCTGTTGCAAATTCCTCAACGTCCAAAGGAACAAATGGTTCAAAGTGAGTTCTATACTCCTCATCAGGCATGGCATCATAATTGTGTCTCACAGGTGGTGGACATTTCTTGTAACCTATGCATGTGACATCCCGTTTCTCTTTCTGAACATCAATGATGTGATCCAACACATAGCTAGAGCTCAAATAACTGTCTAACTTAAGCTGGATCGCCTCACTTTCAGTTTTAACACAAGCCATCTCTTTTTGCATTATCTCAAGACGAGTGATATACAAATTTATGTCAGTTTGTTTTCTAGAAACCATTTTTGTCAGCTCGGTTTTATCTTTCTTTAATTTTTCAATCATCAATTTAAATTCCTTTTCATGGTTTTCATAAAACATGTTGGCTTCTGTGCACTTAGAAAGATCCACGGTCAACTTTTGGTTGTGGATGAATGTCACATCATACTTGTCTTGCAAAGCCTCGTGTTTGCTTCGCAACTCACACCACTTAGCATTCAACGAAACATGTTTGTCTTGCAAGTCAAACAAACTAGCTTGTAAAACATCATGTTTGGCTTGCAACTCAGACATGTTTGCCTCTAAATCAGCACATTTAACATGCAATCTATCACAATTATCACAAATAACAACAGTGGGTTCATCGACACATACCTGACTTGATGAACTGTCGACATTAGCCATAACGGCTGAATGGAGAGAAGAAGAAGAATAAGCAGCTTGATCCACCAATATAGATCTCCTATGATTTTCTGCTGCAGTGTCTCCCAATACCTCATCAACCTCTGCTTCAACTGACACACTTGACGTGTCATCCAAATGATCATTGCCTGAAGTTGAGGATTCTTCATCTGAGCTTCCACTGTAACCAGAACTGTCTTCGTCTTCAGAAGACTCATCACCATTGTTGGAAGATTCTCCACCACTGGCGTGCTTAAGATCCTTGACAACCTCAGCAAAACAAGCGGTTACAGTAGATGGCCGATAGACTTGCTGTTGTGAAGCTGGTTGTAGAGGATTTCCATACAAGTCTGTTGTTGGAGCTGGCTTTACTGGAACTTGTATTGGATTGCCAAATAGATCAGTTGTCACAGGAGGCCTTTGGGTTTGCTGTTGAGGCACTGGTTGAGGAACTGCTTGAAGCGGATTTCCGTACAGATCTGTTGGTCCGGTAGATCGAACAGGTAATGGATTTCCGAACATATCAGTTGCTTTGATAGGTCGTTGGCTTTGAATACTTGGAGTTTCGGCCCACGAAGGAGATAGACTTGTATTTCGATACTTTCCCGAATCTGGAGCCGGAGTACCCCACCAACTTGGATTCATTTTTGGTCCGTATAAATGAAATCTTGAACAACACACTTGAAACAAACTGTTAAACCACTAGAGTAAACCTTCTGTTTAAAAATACAAGTGTTTCGACGAAACAGAATGTTGACGAAACACATTGTGTAACTTTAAACTCGACGAAACAGATTTTAAATTATGAGTCAACGAAACCGGTTGAATGACGAAACAAAGTATATCACTTTGGGCTCGACGAAACAAGAGGGTCCTTTTTGGGCTTTCACCTTGACGAAACGGCCCAAGAACAAGATCCCAATACTACTAGACGAAACAGAAACCACTATTGACGAAACAGATTATGACGAATCGAAGCGTTTCGTCGAAGATGGCTTTTTGGCGAAACAAACTTGTTTCGTCGAGATCTGATTCAGAAGAGTAGGTAAATTTTTTTTTTTTAACTTTATCTTATCCTGACACAACACTCCTTTGTCAACTTTGCACGTCTAAACTCACCAACCAGTATGGTTATCTTACCAACTGAAATATTTTAATCTTGTGGCACAATTTTCAAACACAAACAACTTTCCCAAATAATTTCCAAAGATCAAAAAGTGTAAAACTTGAAGAACACTTTGAATATTTGATGAAGATATGAAGATATGAAGAACACTTGAATATTCCGGTGAAAAATATGATGATTCCGGTGACCGATAAATTTCCAAAACCCGGTTTTGCTTGAACCTTCACTAAAAAACCAACTTTTAATATGTGAATATGGAAGATAAAGTGGTTTTTATAAGAACTTCCAGCAAAACAACAAGATTTAAACCCGATTAACAAAGTTTTTCCAGAAAATGTAACTTTTCAAAACCCGAAAAAACAACCCGAAAACACCTCGGTTTTAACAAGGAGAAGAGCCTTGATACCACTTGTAGGTCCGGCTAAGGGAGGATCTAGTCGCCTAATCCTTGTGTACAAACCAACCCGGTTGTGCGGAATCCAACCGAGATAGCAAACCGAGATCGAACACGTAAATAATATGGACACGAGATTTCAACGATTAACACCACTGTATTAATACTATGAAAGTCTGTTACAATGCAATGTTTACAAATGTGCTCTGTAAACTCTCTCTCTCTCGTGTGTGTGTTCTGTTCTTGTGTCTAACATTTTCAGACTAGAGACTATCTATTTATACCCACAGACACCACGAAACAAACAGAACTCGGCGAATCACAACCATGTTCGACGAAAGTGAATCAAGTCGACGAAACAAGAGTTGTTTCGTCGACATCCTTCTGTTTCGCCATAATGGGCTTAGGCCCAACAGAGAAGGAGTTGATTGGCCCATAATGATTTCACATGCACGATCAGATCCAACTTGATTTCATATTTGTGAAGTTTAGTCAAAGATGACATCATCATGACATCATCATGATGATGTGTCAAGCGGGAAATGTTCTCGGCTCTCCGTGCTTCGCGTGTCGAACTCTGGGACGCATGACGGAGGAATGTCGTGACGTCGGGCTTGAGCTGAACCTAACCGGGTCGAACCGAAACGAGTTGAACCGAACCAAGTCGCGTCCACATAATATGTATCAACATTTTGTGGTCCATCGGGGTCTTCTTTTGAGAACTTTGTGTTCTTGTTAACTCGCGCAAATGTAATTTATTGATTATTTGGTTGGACTTGTATCATTTCATAGTATTCAAATAAACAGAACACATTTGTTTAAATGTTGTGATGTTTGTTGATTGAAGGTTGACTTGCCGTGTGTTTTTTTCCTTTTCTTTTTTTATAAATTTACTGATATGAGTTTGGTTTTTGTGATCTCTTTGATATATTTTTTTTTCATTCAGGTTTGACTTTAATGATTTCCTTTGTTCTGTTACCTCATTACTTGTCTTTCTTTTTCTCACTAGTACACAAGTAACCATTAGACGGGGTTCAATTTTGTTTTTAGACGCGGTAATGCACATAACCCCGTCTAAATATACACACACAATCTCATGACATCAGGATCTTAACGAAATATCCTTACGAACCCTGACTTAAAATATGCTTACATAGCTTTAGACGGTGTTTTACAAACCCTGACTTAAAATATAATTTAACACTAATAAAATTCACGTATTTTGATATGAACCCCGACTTAAAATATGCTTACATAGCTTTAGACGGTGTTTACAAACCCCTGACGTAAAATATAACTAAAGGGCTCAATCCGTGTACTTCTTCCAGATTTGTTGCTGATCATTGATTAAAAATAGATCCAATGGCCACCATCAACCTCCTGCTCAAACAAACACACATCCCCTTATACCTTTTACTTCCTATACCTTTTCCTTCCTAAAACACAAACCCATTTCAACCTTCACCTTCCTTCATCAAACTCCAACAGGTGTGAGTATGATCGGTAGTTTCTTGTAGTTTTTTTTTCACTTAAAATAAAACCCTTGAATTACATAAATAAAAGAACTGTTTTTTTTCTTGTAGTGAGTATAATCTTTGTTTATGATCTTTGTTTATCAGTGCTCCAAGGTTTGAGGCATCTTCGTCACCGTCATCAGCGAGCATCTTCGTCACCGTCATCATCGCTGAAGCTTCAGCCGCCAACCGCCACCATCGACCTCCGGCACTGCACCGTACCACCACCACCGTCAAGCTCCACCGGACCACCACCGCCACCGTCAAGCTCTGGCGAGTTAATCGTGTTTTGTTGAATTTGTAGAAATCATGTAAACAGATTTTAATGAAAATTATTCACGTTTTGTTGGATTATTGACTTCAACTTGGTTAATAACAAAATATCATGCGAATTCAACTTGTAGTGATGTTTTGATATGAGATTTGAATGAAAGTTACGTAATCTTCAAATTATTATAACTTTCTTAAGTCACGGTTCATCCAACACTGACTAAAAAGTTTTCCTAAAATTGTAAAATGATTTTAAGTCGCGGTTCATAATGCTGACTAATATTTATGTAAAAGTATGAACATCTTTTTAGTCGCGGTGGTTTATTTTAAGACAGGGTTCAGCAAACCGCGTCTTATAAACAACCCATTTTTAGCCACGGTATTTTAAGTCGGGGTTTGAAACCGCGACTAAAAACTATTTTAACCGCGTCTAATGCTCACTTCTGTACTAGTGTCTGGATATTGGATACATGGGATCTTTTGAATCTGCATTTAAACTTATATTGTAATTTGTAAACTGAAGTTGCAATAGTATAAGGGGTCGTTTGGTTCGTGGAATTCTATGGAATTGGAATTTATTCCGTTCACAATCATGTTTGGTTGGACATTGGAATGGAAACATCAAATTCCTTTAGTCGAGGGAATTTAAGAATCCTTCCTCCTACCCAAGAAAAGTTTCCATTCCAATGGAATGTTGAGCAAATGACAACAATAACCCTTAAAAACAATTGGATCCACATTAACAAACTGGTCCACATTTTCTTTATATCAAAATAGAT
This sequence comes from Helianthus tuberosus, assembly GCA_030545235.1. Lineage (NCBI taxonomy): Eukaryota > Viridiplantae > Streptophyta > Magnoliopsida > Asterales > Asteraceae > Helianthus > Helianthus tuberosus. Next base: position 230,052,973 of record CM060423.1, on the reverse strand, counting down.
TCTTCGTATACAATCAAATGGTCATGTTTATCACAATAGAATGGATTTTTATAATCAAATAATATATTGTGTTCTTAAGTTCCATTGAATATTTATGAGAATGAAATCAAAAGGATTGATTAACGAGTTCTAGACATTGAAATTAAAATAATAAAAAAATCAAACAGGAAATTCTTTTATTAAACATCTAGACATTGAAATTAAAATAATAAAAAAAAGATCGAATAGTAAATTCTTTTATCAAACAAAAATTGTAGTGATCAATGACCACTGCACACAATCCATAGCGGATTTTTCGTTGAGTTGAGGAGGGGGTTATCAAACAAAAATTGTAGTGATCAATGACAACTGCACACTATCCATGGCAGATTTTTCGTTGAGTTGGGGAGGGGGTTAATTTTTTGTCTTTTAAGTTTTTAAACAATTCAATTCCATTAATAAACTTACCAACCAAACATTCCATGGATTTTCAAAAGATTGACTTTGTGTGGATCACAATCAAGCTAATACCCTAGATTGATTATTAGTTAGTTTGTAACGAAAGATTGATTAATCAATATGTCAAGTATCATAGTTTCATCGTCAATCAATTGAACATAGCAATAAACAAGAGTAGAAGAACAATTGTTTTGAGCACAAGGTATTAATCAAAATCAAATGTTTCAATACATCATGTAAAACTAGTCACTAATTTTACAGACGATTTCCTAGATATGTTAGGTTGGGTGGCTTGCAAATTTCCTCTGATTCATACTCAACTGCTTGACACGATAAGCTATGGGGTCAAGTGATAATAAATTCAATGCGGACTCATGTTTTTGTTATCTTGTTGAGATGTACGGAATTGACAAGTGACAATTACGTATAACATCCTCTCAACAGATTGTCTTCGTCAAATGATAGGCTAATACGTGGCATCTCTTCTTCATTAGCGAGACTTCATCAATCTTCACTAGAGGTAAGTTGCTTCAGTGGTAAGTTCTTTTAATCTTCATCAGATGGTAACTTGACATCAAAGGCAAGTTCCATTAATTCTTTATTGGTTATAAGTTCCAATCAGAGGTGCGTAACTTAGCCCATGAATGCCAAGTGCCATCAGACGCAACTTGTAACCGGTCCAAGGGTTCCTTGAAATTAACAGCCTAAAAAACAACAAATAAATATCTAGTTAAAAAATCCAGTCGTTTTTTACAAGCAGACGGAATTAATTGAAACTGCTAAAATTGGGGAAGACCTTGGCTTCAAAATTGGATCTCTAGATGACGAAATTGGGTGCCGGGATTTGGGAAAACCCGCCTATAGCATTTGTCCATGCGTGTGGCTCGTTGAGACGTTTATGTCCAATACTTATCCCCCATATAACTTCAAACGTACTGAAAGTTAATCCTTTTTTAGCATGAACCATTTTCCAATCCACTTCCGTGTGTCTAATTGCACCAAATACGAGTATGCTAGATCATGGATCAACTCTGCATCACCATCAATGTGAAGATTAAGCATTTGCACTTTTGTTTTCATTCACCTTGAAAATGAAATAACTTAACTAAATAGAAGCAAAGATCTTCATCTGCACATACGCAAATTCTTGAGCCAAACAAATTTTTTGTCCCTCTTGTGTTTCTTCATCAAAATAGTAAATCATGTCAAAACTTTTGCTTTGGTCGTATGACATAACTTGAAGGTTGACTGTTAAACCAGACCACATAAAATTTTACAAATCAATGGTTCAGTTACATGATCTGAACGAAAAAGGAATGATCAATATGGGTTGTATTTTTACTAACCTGCAAAGCTGTAAACTTAAAGAAGCTTTGTGGATGAAAGCAACAATGTGATGAAACCATCTTTCTGGTTCGAATGCATCAAACTTGACCCTCCCTATTGCATATGGCTGATAAGGTATGGTAATCTCCTTTCTTCACATCATATCCAATAGATACATCAACACCCCGCAAAGCATATAAATCTGGCATCTGATGGTATTGTTTCCACCTAAAAGTTTCATCCTAGTAAACAACAGCATATGAAGCTTGCCACATTTGTATTATAAGATGTAAAGTTACCAAAAGTGTAATAAAAAAAATTAAAACCCTTGAAATTGTTTTCGTAAAAAAATCGGCTTATCATTGAAATATTACGTCTTCTGTTGAGACGCTAATTATTATTAATAATAATTAATTTATAACTTTTAGACAAAAAGAACTTTCGGTAGGCCCAACCTGTTACGATATGAGCCTCTGACTCTCCTGTAAGTTATGAGAAACTGCTAAATATCTGAGATCATAGCATATCACTGGAACTGCATGATAGTCTTGATAGTTCTGTTGAAATCTGCATGAAGATTCTGCATCTTTTCTAGGCTTTCTTCACTTGCACCGTTTGCAAATTCTACAACATTTGTGACATTGTTTCTCATTTTTGTTGTTTTTTCGATTTCTGTTGCAACCTTGTCTTGAATCTCGGTAATGTAACAAGAATGTTAAAAAAACTCAAGAAGCTTGATAGATTTTCTTCTTTCTTTAACTGCAAATTTAAAAATTCAAGGGTCAAACAACACTCTTTGACATTAGTGGCCAAGCCCGTTGCTTTTCAAATTAAATATAACAAGAATGTTAAAAAAACAACTTTTTTCCATTAAAGATTTTGTGGAACCTGTGGCATTTCTATCCCAGTTATAAATCCATTTTCAATGAAGAATGGTAACCAATTTGTAAATCAATATAATTTGTTTGACATCAAGAGTCAAAAAGGTATAAGCTTACCAGAAATGATCTTGTCCATCATCAAGCACTTTGACCCTTTCCTTTAACTTAACCTCTGGTCCGATATTTGACAACTTCTTAAGACCTTCACTTTGAATATTGAATCCAACTGATTTTCATGAATAAATCCTGTGTTATATCATGAATACTAATAATCAAAACCAGTTTGTTATATCATGGGGTAGTCAAATGTTGTTGACTTAAAAGGAACTTACACTTATGTCATCGACACTTTGTCTGTTATTAGCTGATTCAGTAATCATATGCGCGAGTTTTACTGCACTTTACTCAAGATACTTTCCCTGAAAATTCACACCTTGAGATTTTCTCTGTTCTTGAATTTGACCTGGTCAACTGTGAATGTTCCATGACCCAGAAGATCCTTTAGGATATGTTCCTGCAAAAGTTTAGTTGTAATATATAAGTTATTCGGTTCTTCACAGACTTCATATCAAGTATTAATACAATTAATCAAATTAGCTATGTATGTTTTTTTTTATCATAACTCCACAGTAAACAAAATGCCTAAATTAATCAAACCAAATGCAGATCTAATCCCTAATTTGTATCTTCAACTTCTGAATCAGATTCAACTTTGTAATCGAGACTCGAAGTAACTTCAATCAAATTTCATTCTCTATTACTATAACACTTCAATAATTCCACAAACCACACCAAAACCCTAACTAAAGTCAACTCACATCCATCGGATAAACTAGCAACCAAAAAAACAAAATTAACCGTACAATCACACAAATCAACTGATTAACAACTTAAAATCGCACCCTATCAACCTACAAAAGCAAGATCAACAAACAAAACAATAACAATAATTCATTGGCAAGTTTAACTCAAGAAAGTCAAAATTAGTACACATTGTGAAATGAGTTCCAACGTATGATGCAGCTACATAATAGCTTAAACTCATGAAAAGTGATAACTGATTTCAACATATAAATTAATGTGATCATTAAAATTCAATTTTAGGTTTTGAGCAACAAATCATATTCCAACAAAAAAACACGCACATGTCTGAGAATACCAGTTTATCATATGGAAATCAGAGGGTATTTAATAAACAAATACCTGTCGTCCATGTAGATGCAGGGGATATGAGAGATGAGTGGCCAGTAGTGGGAGCCTCTTCCTTCACACCTTTCTTTCAATTTTGGGCATCCTCTGATTGTCAAACTCAAAAGTGAAGGTAAAAGCGTCTCTGGTAGATCGTTCACCTTTGGGCAAAACCTAATAGTGAGATGTTGAAGGGATGTGAGGTGTTGGAGTCCCGTTGAAACTGATTCCAGATTATCAAAATTGTTTATCCGCAGAGTTGTAAGAGAAGAAGGGAAAAGGTGGGACAATTGACTAAAATTCCTCACATCGGGTTCATCACGTAACGTTAGGTCAACAAGGGAAGCTGGGAAATTCTGACTTCCCCATTCTGAGATGGGCTTTTTCAACCCCCCTGTTTCAAGGGAACACAAATTGGGAGGCCAAAGCCCACAAAGAAAGGAAGCATCAATCATAGGACACTCTCTGATATACATATCTTTTAACATGGTGAGATTGGATAGCTGAAGGTCAGGAAATGACTCCAGATTTTCACAATTCCATATCATCCAACTGATTAGATTTGGTAGCTGCAGGTCACCAAATGCCTTCATGTTTTTGCAACTTCCTATAAACAAATGTGTGAGATTTGGAAGCTCAAGGTCAGAAAATGACTCTATGCTTTCACAACCTTCTATTCTCAACCTGGTGAGGTTTGATAGCTCAAGGTCAGAAAATGACTCTATGCTTTTACAATATTGTATATTCAACGAGGTGAGATTTGATAGCTGATGAAGATAAGAAAATAACTCCATGTTTTGACAACCTCTTATTGACAAAGAGGTGAGGTGAGTGGAGTTACTCAATTGATTTATTGATTTTAGATTTTCACAGATATCTATAGTAAGTGACTTGAGATTCGGCCCTCCTCCACCTGTTGTTGTTGCTCTTGGGAAGGAGACATGTCTAACTGAACTACACCCCCTGATAAATAAACTCTCAATGCTATTTGGACAACACAAACGCTCCATACTTTCACATGACTCTATCTCCAACTTCTTAAGAGATGATAAGAGGTCGCTCCCAGTGTTATCCTCATCCTCCTCTTTCTCTCCTAAACTCACCAAATTTTTACATCCAAAAACCTGTAATTCCTTTAAATTTACAAGAACTTTACTTGCCTCTGTATTTGATTTCCACAGGTATCGTATTTCATTACAATCCTGTATGCTTAGTTCTTCAACCGCCCCAAGATACTCTATAACACCTCTCCACACCTCATCCGTAAGCCCTAAAATTGATTCTATTTCCAATTTAGTGTTTGATGAAGCTGATTGTGCCAGACTTCTCAGCACACTTTCGCTACATCCATCTATTATTAAAACTCTTAGTGAAGGTAATGCTTCAAGTGAGACATCAATCAAATTGGGACATCTTTTTATTTGTAGCTCTCGAAGGCGTGGAAACATTACCTCGCTATTGGTTGACCATACCTTCCAACTAGACATATCTTCAAACCTTAGAATTTCAAGTGAAGGGAAGGTAACATCAGTACTCCTACTTAACTCCAAACTGATGACTTTAACATCATCCATTCCTTGAATCAACAACTCCTTAAGTGAAGGTAACCGCCCAAGCAGCGGTAGAGATGTACATTTTCTACAACCCCGTAGCGACACATGAACCAATTGATGAAAAGACGAATCCCCAACCCAATTCGGAAACTCTATTCCCTTATAATACTTAACCTCAAGCATTTTCAACTTATCACTACAAGGCATTAACTCACTAAGAACCTCCTTCTCAATTTTTTCCCTTCCAGAACCATCATTCCATTTCAACTTTAACTTATTAATCCCTTTTAAAGATAACTTCGCCTCTCGTGCATGCATTGAGCTTTGCACTTTGTTCAACCCCTTGATGGAAATTTCCCCGTGCAGATCCTTTAATCCCTTAAGCTCGGTTAGTGCAAAGCCACCGTGTCCTTCAATGATAATTTTAGTGAGAGTTTGTAGGCTTTTCAACTCACCAATCCCCAAGGGCAACTTTTTCATACATGGAGTATCTCTCATGTCAAAATGCCTCAACTTTTTTAGCTTTGAAAAGCTATTAGGCAACTTGGTCAAACTCTTACATCCAAAAACTATCAATGTTTCTAAATTATAAAGATTACCAACATTGTCCGGCAACTCTTTGATATCAGTTTTAGATAGATTAAGATACCTCAGGTGCTTCAAACTACCAATGGAATTCGGTACCTCACTTATACTAAAACGACTCAAACTAAGAACCCTTAATAACGGTAACTCAGGAAGTAAGTCAACCAAAATCTTGCTGGATAAGTAGAACTTGTCCCAACTTTGATCGACCCCAACATATACCGCTAACAATGTTCTCAAACCTTTAGCTCTCTTGAAGGCCTCAAACTTGTGGTAAGCTACATATTCATCACGAATAAATGACATGTGGCGGTACTTTGCTAAATCTTCCGTCGCCATCCGATTGTCATCCCTTGAAAAGAACTCTCCGGCAACAAATGTGGCCAAATCATTCATCAGGTCATGCATCACAAATAACTGTTCCTCATTTGGTGATTGTTGAAAAAATGACCTTGATAACAACTCTTCAAAATATTCATAACCAAGGCGTTCTGGTGAGTTGGCTGCATTTGATTTGTACAAAAACCCTTCGGCCAGCCACAACAGGACTAACTCTTTTTTGTCAAACAAAAAGTCCTTAGGAAACAAGGAGCAATATGCAAACAACCGCTTCAAATTTGCAGAAAGTTCATGGTAGCTTAACATAAGGGCAGGAAAAATCACCTTCCAATCTGCAGAAAAATCACCAACACTTTTTGAATCCCATATCTTACTATTCAACACCTCATCCCATTTTTCTTCATCTGTTTTAGCTCTCAACAGCCTTCCAATTGCCTTTAAAGCCAAAGGCAAATGACCACACTTTTCCACAATACGCTCACCCTTTGGTCTGAGTGTTGGGTGTGAATCAAAGCTGTCTACGCCCAATGCATGTAAAGCAAATAAAGACAAAGCATCTTCAGATGACAAAGTCTCAAGATGGTCTAGATTATCAAAACCTAGCATCTTAAGCAATTGCACTTTGCGAGATGTCATGATTATCTTACTTCCACGAGCACCTGAATGAAATGGGAGCACTAGGGTTTCCCAATCGTCATAGTTTTCATGCCACACATCATCTAGTACTAGTAGAAACCGTTTTTCCTTAAGTTTCTCTTTAAGAGCCACTTGAAGCTGATTTAGATCTTCAAATTCCTTGTTTTCGTTGGACACAGCTTGAAAGATGGTTTTGGTTATCTTAGAGATATCAAAATCATCAGAGACACAAACCCATGCGTGGAGTTCAAACCGACCCTTCACTTGTGTATCATTATACAAAAATCTAGCTAGAGTGGTCTTACCAACCCCACCCATACCAGGATTTTGTTTTTCTAGATGTTGTAACCTGGTGGTAATACTATCTAACTTGGGACTCAACCTATGACTTAGGGAGAACTTTTTGCAGCAATTTGGGATGAGCTTTCTTACCATGCTGGTGCTTGCTTCTGATTCCGGGGTCAGCTCACGATGCATAGCTTCAGTAGCCACTTCATCGAGTACGTCATCGATATCGTAAGCCAGATGTTGGAGACTATTGAGCCATAGTCTGACAGATTCATCAGTTATTTCCTTGTGAGAGGCATCATTAAGCAGAGCTTGGATCTGGGACAACGTGCTCCCCAGTTGCTTGAGCTCTGAGTGAATACTCTGGGAACGAGCATATTTCTTGAAGGCTTCATCGGCTAGCTTCTGAAAAATGACACTGAGGAGGGCAGAGGCAGCAGTTTCAGCCATTGTTAACTGATAGTGAAGAGGTTTACTGGAAATTGGTATGGTATGAGAGTGGTTGGTCTGGTCTGGTCTGGTCTGTATGCTATGAATGTTAACGAGATCAAAGTGAAGATAAGAAAGAAAGGAGTGTTGTGTTGTGATTGGAGATAAGAAATGAGTGGACAGAAAGTAAGAAAGAAAGAAAGGATTAATTTTTTAGACATGTGAACCAAATGTCTTGGTCAACAGTTTTTAATATATTGTACAAGGGGTAGTTCCCAGTATTAAATGTCTTGGTCAACAGTTTTTAGATGCTTCATTTTTATTGCTTGTGTTGCTGTTAGAAAGTAGTTTACTATTTTTGTGAAAAAAAACATCGAAAGAATAAACTATACAATTAGGTGACTAAGCTTTAGCAATAAGGGTGTAAGGGGTTGTTAAACACTTGAGAGTGGCAAACTAAAAAATCAACCAATGAGAGTGTGCCATGTCAAAGTGGTAAACTATGCTCAAAAGTGTTAGCAATGGTTTAGACACTTGGTGAAGTGGTAAACTATTTAAAAAAAGGAAAAAGGCGTGATTTGTTGAGATTGGAATGGACCCCACCCCACACTACCCTCTCTCTCTCTCACATACACTCTTCCCCGCATCGGCATGCAATCACCGACCGACAAACAAACCGCTTCGGCAAAGGGTTGGCGGCGGTGTTTGCTGCGCGGCAATGAGGTTTGCCGAACCCTTTGCCAAGCCCACTCCGGACACCCTAAGGCTTATCGAAATGCACCCCCTTCTTACTAGTTATTACCCCCCCCCCCCCCCTTTAAGAGAGAAAAATAGCGAGCCTCACCCGTAAGTATGTGAGAGGAGGGGGTACATTTAGTAGCACCTTGTTTTATAAAATTCATAATGTGGGCGGATTTGGTCAACGAGATGCAGAAATAATACTTCAAGTTCTATTACGTGAATAAGACATATTGTTCTTATTTTTGGGAGAAATATTTATTTTATTTTTTTGTTCCTAAAACAAAACAAACCTGCGGATTTATTGAGATAACGACTTAAAATGACGAAGAACATGAAAATTAAAATTAACTGAGACTACACAATGCACCCAACCTCCTAAATTATTCTATTTAAAGATTTATTATATTAAACTTTTAAAAAGGGACAAATAAGCACATGCGAGTCAACCCAGCCTAGCTAGTCTGACCCATTACCCGACTCATCCACCCATCTACCTAATTCTAAAATGTCGTGTCTCAGACTGCTCTACTTAACCAAGTATATAGCTGACCAGAAGAAAATGGACAAGACTATAAACTTCGTAATATACGTGCTTAAGCTTTTTGAGATTTGTTGAAAGCACTAATTCAATTTAAGTTGCAGCATTGATATATAAGGTGTTGTGGTTATTTGTTTCTTCGGACAAACCTGCTGATAATTCTAAGGACTATATTGCAATATTGTAACAGTCAAGAGATATTGTGTAACAACCCTTGCCAAAATAATTATGTCTTATTTTAATAATGCCCATTAGGAAACCCTAATTGAGACCCCCAAATGATATAGCACGACCATAATTTTCAAAAACAGCCAAAACTAGGATCAGGGCCCCCTAAAACTCAAGGGGGTATCCCCTAATGGATAATTATCCATAAAATCGAAGTAAAACACGTAATTTCGTTTGATTTTGACTCACCAGGGCTATGTAGAACACGAGGCCACCCTAGCTAAAATAGGTGTGCCCCGCGTGTCACGCCAGGATCCCTGGCAGCCGGCGCGACACGCGGGGGAGACCAAAATCCAGTATATAATGCAGGGGTTTGGCACTTGCATGGTTTGATTGTTTCGACGTAAAAACTCACTACACACGTTAAGTTATACGTTGTTTCGTTCAAAACTATCAAAATCCCGAACCTCTGCTGCGACAACAGGGTAATAACTCGATCACTGCTACGATACAATGTCCGATCGATTAAAACCGATCCGATGGATGTTTAAGTGCTACCTGAATACGGGCTATACTTTGTCATTCGTCGTGAGGGTTTCGATCTTGTGAAATTATCGTAAATGTTGAATTAAGTTACTGACCTAGTTTCGTTTGCATTGTTATATTTAAACTAGGTTACCAGGCTAAATCAGTAGGCATACTCTGCCCGTCTAAACTTGCAATGTGAGTCATTCTGTTTTTATCAAAGTTGCTTTGTAAAACCCTAAATGTTTTCCAGTTATACTTTGCAGTGATTAAGTCTTGGCTAGTCTTTAATTACTGGCAGTAAGTGGGGGTATTGTGCACATTACTACTAATGATTTATCACTTTAGGTGGGCGAGCCTAATTAGTGATATGTCCACAGTCATAGATCCGGTCGAGTGACAACTGAACCAGCTAATTATAAGATAGGGGCAAATGTGAAAACTCTTAATGCTGTAAATTGTAACAATGTGTCATTTTGTGCAAATTAAATAACTCGCCAGTATTTCCCCGCTGATAAAATCTTTTTAAACATGTTTAAGGTGATTTACTGTGAACAAGGAAAAGTGCCGCGTAGCACTACCAGCTTGGATAAAGTGGCTCAGTAAATAAATAAACATGTTTTTGTAAACAGGGGATTTCCCAGTGAAATTCCTTTATTGTAAATTACGGGGTTTGTCCCGAAGCTTGAAATAAAATAAAATAAATGGGTATTTTCAGTTTTAAATGATCCGGTTAAAAATTCCGCTGCCAAATTCAATACTAATTCCACGGGTTTCTGTGCCGCAACATTCGAACCAGGAAACTGGGTCGGGGCCGTGACAGAAAAAGGTGGTATCAGAGCCACTGATTTAAGGCACTTAAGTATTCCGAAATACTTAATTTTTCAGATTGTCATTTTGTGATTATGCGAAAAGTTAATTTACAATAAATAAAATTTTAATTTGAATTTTTGTGTGTTTCTTCATGTGTGCTAACAGCATGAATGAACTGTCGGAAGCACTCCGAAACTTTACAATCCATGACTGATATGGATACAACAGGAACCCAGTCTGGCTATCAGGCAGATACCGAGGAGCCACTAGTGTTTCAGGCCCAACCTCAGGAGAAACCCAAACCTAAGAAGAGGAGAAGACTTCTGGACTGGAAACGAGGACGAAGGAAGAAGCCCGCTGCCCAAAAGGTGAAAAAGACGGAGGATCCAAAGGGAAAAGGAAAGGAAGTAGGGGAGAGCTCTGGTCAAGCCCAAGAGTTGCCACATTGGGAAGAATTGGATAGAAAACTTGCAAACTGTGACCTTATCGGACTGGCTGACGAAACCCTTTTCAATTTCCCCGCCCAATTAGAACTTCCAATTAATTTGGAACCTGCTATTCCGGACCCTATTGTCAACCCTCAACCTTTTACAGGACAGTTGGAAGAATGGTGGACGAGCGACTGGCATTTTCAGAATTTCATGAATAACCCAAATGTTTACTTTCCCCAATTTGATCCTGAACCTGCACCATTCCCACATATGAGCTCGGAGAACGTTGCCGAATTACGCCGCTACGGCGAGGAACTGGTGGATGCGGGAAACCGGATTCGAGAAGTGGGGGAAAACATTACGTGGAAGTACGACGAGAGGGAGCGTCGTTTCTGAAAGGCCAGCTAACTGTGGTTGAATGTTTGTATAATAATAATATGTGGAAAAAAATTAAATAAATAAATAATATATATATATATATAATATAATATAATATTGTATAATAATATTAAAATAAAACATCTGTAAATATCTGGTGTGTATTGATGCATAAATATTATATAAATATAAATGTCGCAAGGTCGACGGTTTTGGCTATACGTGTTTTGTGTTGTGATTGCCTTATTGTGTTTAATTGCCATCCATTTTGTGACAGTAATTTATATATTGTTAACGATTCAGATGGAAAACGCAGAAAATCAACCGGCAAATGAAGTTAATCAATCTGAACCCAATAATGAAGACCATTTTCTTAATAGGCAAGATATAGAAAATATCGTTGCTCAGGGAATAGCCAATGCTATCCCGGCAATTGTTGCTGCCGTTAAGAATCCTGCTGAACCTTCCCAAGCCAACCATAGTAAACGCACTCGCGACGATAATTTCAGTAACAGTATAAATGGAGGCGGCAATAATGACAATAATGTGGTTCAAGCCCCAATACTTAAGAAAATGAAAGTTGCAACACCTGGTTGCACTTATAAAGAATTTCTTGCCTGTAAGCCAGTCGAATTTGTAGGCAATGAAGGGGCGACTGCCGCACTGCGTTGGTTAGAAAAGACCGAAGCAGTAATTAAAATAAGTGAATGTGCAGAAGAAGACAGGGTGATCTATGCATCCCACCTTTTCGAAAAAGAGGCGTTGGAATGGTGGAACACGGTGCTGCAGCCAAAGGGAAGTTGTCACACCCCGACCGCGTAAAACAACAAATCGCGGCGGAATCGTCGGGGAGTGTTGTAACAGAATCATTGTTTCAAAACACACGGAAATTTGAAGTTTTGTTTTATTAAACATTAAATATTTACATCGTCTGGAAATCTAAATAAACAAGTTAGACATACTCTATCATTGTTATTAAGTCACTAAGGCCTCGTCCAGTCCTATGTGAGCATGCATCCTAGCAATCAACATCATTCAACAACACCTGAAACATATGTGAAAACAAAGTCAGCAAAGAAATGCTGGCGAGTACATAGGTTTTTTAGAGTGTCGGATTCATGGCTAGTTTACATGTTGCAATACTTAATTAAAAACCTTGTTTTGAAAAGTATTGTATTGCGACATAATTAACCAACTCAAATCAAGTTGGTTATAATTTATAAAATCTCGTAGCCATGATTCTTAACCCAAAACATTTATTTAATAAAATTCTCGTTAATAATTCTCGTTAATAAAACTCGTTAATAAATCTTGTTAATAAAACTCGTTAATAAATCTCGTTAATAAAACTCGTTAATAAAACTCGTATGGTTTATATCATTTCGAAAACCTCGTTTGTGTGACATCGTTTCAAAATCGTTTACCCAAGTGAACTAAATAACGCCACGGTATGTAATACGATGAAAACACTTATATATAGGAAGTACCAGCGGCGTATCCACCATGCTTTCATCACATTACACCCGTCCCGTTATCTAAACACTAACCAAAAACCAATCGTTTACCCAAATCGTTTAATTCGTTAAAAATCGCTTTAGTCGTTTAAATCATTCTCGTTTTAAATTGTGAAAACTACTTTTGATTGTCTCACTAATAACATCCAAACCTTCGCAACTCGCCTATCGCTTCTCGCATTAATAAACCACCAAAGGGTAAATTAACAATCACAGATTCAGTCGTTACCCACCTAACCCACACATAACCATCGGTGCAGTCTGATAACGGGATTTGTCAGATCCTATGGTACCATAACCTAATACTGGTCGGTTCGGCCAAAACTAATGGATATTATTCGTTATGTAAATACAACCAACAAGTTTGTTTACTATATCGAAATCGTTATTAATTTAATATAAACCATTTTAATCGTTTTTGAAACCATTATTATAATATCGAAAATCGTTTTGAAAACCATCGTTAAAACCTTGAAAACATTTAGCACATATGAATCACCCCAAAACAATTAAAAACAGTAAAATAGGGGAACTATGTACTCACCTGAGAATGTTTAGAGGTCTTGAACAACAACCAAGCAAAGCTAGAGGGAGCACGGAATCAATCGGCAACCTAATAACTATATAAATAACTCGGACCTAAGTCGGAAGATCGGATAGGATGAGGTTTTGTAAACCAAATGAGTATTGGAACTCATATGACATGGTTTAACAAAGTATACATCCTAAATCGAAACCCAACCTAAGTGCTTTCGACCCATTGTGACCCATTAAGGTAGCTTAAGCTACTTTAACGTGTCGTTTGCGCAAAAGCGCGTTCGAGACGTCTAACTAGTCCTATGACAAGTATTATATGCCTAAACATGTTGCATAATCGATTAAGTGACAAAAGTTTATGTTACATATGCTTAATTACCAATTATGCATCAAAAGGGCATTTTGGTCATTTACCTAAGGCATATAAACTACCTATCATACAACTAATTAAACCTAAGTGACCATAAGGTATAACCTCGGAAGGTTATTCCCTATGCAACTATGGTCACTAAACATGCTTGGTCGGATCCTAATGATAGACCAAACTGGTCTAGTTCGAAAGTCTAAGCGGGTGTTTAGTCCGCTTTGACTTACGACTCTACACAAGCACTAAACTAAAAGTGACGAGCTAAACATGCTAAAACATGTTTAGTTAAGTTAGAAAACAGGTTTGGTATCAAAACAAACGGTTTTGATACCCAAAAGTAGTTTGGTTACAAAATACGCAAGAATACGCATTTTGGCCGAAACTACGACTCGTCACTACACCTAGATAACGTGGTAATCAGTAGGTATAGTCACTAGGGACTATAACCATCGTGATTACGCTCACGTTATGAAGTTCAAACGAACTTCGCATTGACCATAAACTGGTCAAGGCAGAAAGTCAAACGTAGTTTGACTTTCAGACTCGAAAAGCGATAAAAGAACGAAAGAATACTTACAAAAGGTCCCCGCAAGCTATGATCCGATTTACTCTCAGGTATGAAGCATAAACTTCAACTTAGAGAGCCAAAATCAGATCATTGTGGGTTTTGAAAGTGAAAGGAGATGGGTATATATAGGAAAACTAGAACCGTTAGGATCGTTCATCGTAAATCGAGCTTCGATCTCATCCGTACACATGTGCCCATGGTTTTGTGAAACCATGGGAGCCCATAGTTTCATTAAAACCATGTGAAAATGAGGGGAACAGCTGGAACAAGCTGGAATTTAGATTTTTCATTTTGGTCCCTTCCTAAGATAACTATGGCAGAATGTCAATTTTGGTCCCTGAGTGTGCAAAACATGGTTTTTGATGCATTTTTGACACGTTTAAGCCCCGTTAATCCCATTTCAAGGCTCTAAAATAAAGTTAAAGTATAGGGAACATGAAACATGCTCAAAAATATCTCGTATGTCGGTTCGTTTGGTCGTACGGTTGCGTTGTTCGGTTAATTACGACGAAACACGAACGAATGCGAAAAACGATCCAAATTACGCGACGAATGAAATTTTATCATGCCGATCACTAAAATAAAATATTTTAATGATTACATAAAGTTTTGGATATCCGGATGTATTCAGAACGTAAGATATGCGCGAAAATGCAAACTTATGCACTTTTGACGCTTTTAGTCCCTGAATGACCAAAAAGTTTATTTTAGCACACCGAACCCCTCAAAGCCTATTTCTAAGCTATGTAAAGGATATTTAGGGTATGTTTAACTTATGGTCATGTTCCAAAATGTTCGTTACAGTACAAATTGGCATACTTTCGTAGTTTGTCGAAATTAGTCCCTGTAAGCAAATAAACTTGATTTCGACACACCAAACCTTCCAAAACTTATTTCTAAGTTATGTAAAGGTTATTTAAGGTATGTTAAGCCTATGTCACTATTCTGGGGTGTTTTTCGCGTTAAACTGATTACGTTTACGCACCAGTTCGCGTATAACTTTCCAGAAAGCGATTTAGAGCTCGAAATCGAACGAGAATTGATATGTGCAAATGATACACATATTTATACAAATCCCAAGTATGAAATACAATATTTCGTTGATTTGGTATTTGTTTGATGGTCGCAGAGGCACATATGTCACAGTCTCCCCTACTTCAGGAAATTTCATCCCGAAATTTATTTAGAGGAAACTTGTGAGAGCTTGAAACATGAAGTCGAAAAGATAAAACAACACTGGTTAGAGTTCTGAACTTCTAGTAACTTTAAATAACATCATGCTTGCAATGTAAGAGGGACACTTATATACAAGTATATGAAGCGCCATTGGTGCGCCCACCGTACCTCCGTTACATTGTTCACGTTTCGTTATTGTTGTCACTTTTGGTTCTTACACATGATAAACCTTACTGGGGTTCCTGTGCACTGAATTTCATAATTATGTACGCGTCCATAATTACGTAATTCCTTGCATAGTCCACACAGTGCATTTGATAATGTGTAGGGGAAAACCAAATGAACGAACATGTGATGAGTGTGACTGGACCACCATAGGGTCCTTGCAGCTATATCATCACATGCCATTCTTAACCAGATTCTGAATCAATCTTTTAACTAGACCACTCAAGGGGTCTCCTTCGAATCATGGAATGGTGCTATATATTCCAAGGGTCTTAACTACCACGTAGAAGCCCATTAAGGATTTAGGGTAGTACCTTTTGAATATCCTACTATGAATCCCTCATATGAAGATATGGCAGATTCTACGAGGATTTGGATAACGAAAATCGGATCACACAATAAAAGAGAACACATAAACACATAATCGCATAATCGTTTAACTTGACCTTTAATTTGTTTTCTTTGGGAACGGGTATTTAAAGCATACCAGGAATCCAATCCGTGGATTTCATTTGGCACTTTAAATATTTTCAAGAATCTAACTATGAAGATAGGAAGATCTTAATAGGAATTCGGTTTGTCCTTATTGAATCGTAATGTACGTATTAAGGTGTACAAGGAATCCAATCAGGGCTCTGATTTGGGCGATAATCATCCTCAAGGATCTAATTGTGAAGATAAGAAGATCCTATAGGGATTTTGGATTTTAAAGAGCGGGAGACGCTTCGAAACCGTGCACTAGACGTGCTTAAGTCGATACACGAGGTAGGATGCTCATGAAGTTGAGGTGCTAGATATGCCAAGGCAACATATGAAGCAGAATTTGAAGGTTGGGTAATATGAGCAGAATGCTTTTCGAAAATTATGCAGGGGGTTCTTTTCAAAAATATGTTTAATGTTGTTGAAATCTTACATAATACTTTTGAAATCATAAAGTAGGCATATTAGGCAAGTATATTTATAAAATGTTTTAAAATCATGCGAGGTAAATTTTGAAATTATGCATAAGGATTTTGAAAATATGGATAAAGTCATTGAATTTATGCATTTGATACATTAAGTAAATATACTG
Source organism: Helianthus tuberosus (assembly GCA_030545235.1). Classification (NCBI taxonomy): domain Eukaryota; kingdom Viridiplantae; phylum Streptophyta; class Magnoliopsida; order Asterales; family Asteraceae; genus Helianthus; species Helianthus tuberosus. The sequence continues at coordinate 230,036,257 of CM060423.1, read as the reverse complement.
CGTTAAAAATCGTTTTCAAACTATATGAAATATTTTGAAATTATGAGGGTCGTTTTGAAAACCTATACTATGTATGTTGTTATGAAAAAATCAGAATGAAATGATATGAGATTGAAGAAAGGTATCCTTAGTTATCTAACCAAGGAATTAAAGTGATTACTCAAATTGCCACTTCGTTTCTTAGAATGAAACGAGCACTTAGAATTTTCGAGGAAATCATGAGCGATCATATGAACGAGAGAACTACAACGGTTCTTTTGGTGTAGGTATCATAGGGGTATGCCATACACATATGCAACTATATTTGTACATCAGAATTGCAAATAAAGATTTATTTATAAACAAAATCGATTGTTTCCGAGTTCAAAGGAAAACACTAGAAACATAAACATAAGATTCGGATTATTCAAAGCAGCAGCTTCTTCTAATCGGCCAAATGCTCATCCGTGGGTCAGATTTGCATTAGCAAGTCTTGGGCATTTATTCACGAAATGACCCATCTCGCCACAGTTGTAGCACGATCCAGGTGGAAAGCGACCTTGAGCAGGATTGTTGATAGCTTGATTTGGTGCAGCTGCAGCTGGGCAAACTCTTGCGGTATGACCTATAAGTCCACAAATTTGGCAGTTTGCTCGGACATTTGAGTGTCGTTGCGATGAAGAGACATTTTAGAGGAAATGAAGGACATAGGAGAACACAAATGAAATGTTATCGGATAATTAAAACAGAACGACAACGCATAGAAATTGCGATCATTTGTTTGTTACCTAAGGCAAACAAATGAGACGGTGATTAATCAAAGTAAACGGGTCATATTAATGTATCACTAAAGACATGCTCGCCTATAAGTGAACACTAACCCCAAGAGTTCCCAGGTAAGAGTGACTGGTCCGATAATGCGGATTTGTACGAACACTCTAGCCTTAGACAGAAAACTCAGGGTACAGGCATTCACCCTTCCAGTTTGCACGTGTTCACATTATAAGACCCAGACTTTGACAAGACTTTGAAAACTTAAAGGGTTCAAAACCTTACAATAAATCATCCTAGAACAGATGATTGGTTTTCAAAGCAGATTCAAAATTTATGTTCTGGTTGTGGTTGTCACTAAAGGATAAGTGACGGTATTGTTTTAAGATCTAAACACAAGGATCTTGTGTTAGGGTCCTAGGAAGGTTATAGACTAGGTCAAAGCATTACTAATAACCTAATTCCCTATAACCATGAGCTCTGATACCAACTTTTCTGTCACACCCCGACCGCGTAAAACAACAAATCGCGGCGGAATCGTCGGGGAGTGTTGTAACAGAATCATTGTTTCAAAACACACGGAAATTTGAAGTTTCGTTTTATTAAACATTAAATATTTACATCGTCTGGAAATCTAAATAAACAAGTTAAACATAGTCTATCATTGTTATTAAGTCACTAAGGCCTCGTCCAGTCCTATGTGAGCATGCATCCTAGCAATCAACATCATTCAACAACACCTGAAACATATGTGAAAACAAAGTCAGCAAAGAAATGCTAGCGAGTACATAGGTTTTTGAGAGTGTCGGATTCATGGCTAGTTTACATGTTGCAATACTTAATTAAAAACCTTGTTTTGAAAAGTAATGTATTGCGACATAATTAACCAACTCAAATCAAGTTGGTTATAATTTATAAAATCTCGTAGCCATGATTCTTAACCCAAAACATTTATTTAATAAAATTCTCGTTAATAATTCTCGTTAATAAAACTCGTTAATAAATCTTGTTAATAAAACTCGTTAATAAATCTCGTTAATAAAACTCGTTAATAAAACTCGTATGGTTTATATCATTTCGAAAACCTCGTTTGTGTGACATCGTTTCAAAATCGTTTACCCAAGTGAACTAAATAACGCCACGGTATGTAATACGATGAAAACACTTATATATAGGAAGTACCAGCGGCGTATCCACCATGCTTTCATCACATTACACCCGTCCCGTTATCTAAACACTAACCAAAAACCAATCGTTTACCCAAATCGTTTAATTCGTTAAAAATCGCTTTAGTCGTTTAAATCATTCTCGTTTTAAATCGTGAAAACTACTTTTGATTGTCTCACTAAGAACATCCAAACCTTCGCAACTCGCCTATCGATTCTCACATTAATAAACCACCAAAAGGTAAATTAACAATCACAGATTCAGTCGTTACCCACCTAACCCACACATAACCATGGGTGCAGTCTGATAACGGGATTTGTCAGATCCTATGGTACCATAACCTAATACTGGTCGGTTCGGCCAAAACTAATGGATATTATTCGTTATGTAAATACAACCAACAAGTTTGTTTACTATATCGAAATCGTTATTAATTTAATATAAACCATTTTAATCGTTTTTGAAACCATTGTTATAATATCGAAAATCGTTTTGAAAACCATCGTTAAAACCTTGAAAACATTTAGCACATTTGAATCACCCCAAAACAATTAAAAACAGTAAAATAGGGGAACTATGTACTCACCTGAGAATGTTTAGAGGTCTTGAACAATAACCAAGCAAAGCTAGAGGGAGCACGGAATCAATCGGCAACCTAATAACTATATAAATAACCCGGACCTAAGTCGGAAGATCGGATAGGATGAGGTTTTGTAAACCAAATGAGTATTGTAACTCATATGACATGGTTTAACAAAGTATACATCCTAAATCGAAACCCAACCCAAGTGCTTTCGACCCATTGTGACCCATTAAGGTAGCTTAAGCTACTTTAACGTGTCGTTCGCGCAAAAGCGCGTTCGAGACGTCTAACTAGTCCTATGACAAGTATTATATGACTAAACATATTGCATAATCGATTAAGTGACAAAAGTTTATGTTACATATGCTTAATTACCAATTATGCATGAAAAGGACATTTTGGTCATTTACCTAAGGCATATAAACTACCTATCATACAACTAATTAAACCTAAGTGACCATAAGGTATAACCTCGGTAGGTTATTCCCTATGCAACTATGGTCACTAAACATGCTTGGTCGGATCCTAATGATCGACCAAACGGGTCTAGTTCGAAAGTCTAAGCGGGTGTTTAGTCCGCTTTGACTTACGACTCTACACAAGCACTAAACTAAAAGTGACGAGCTAAACATGCTAAAACATGTTTAGTTAAGTTAGAAAACAGGTTTGGTATCAAAACAAACGGTTTTGATACCCAAAAGTAGCTTGGTTACAAAATACGCAAGAATACGCATTTTGGCCGAAACTACGACTCGTCACTACACCTAGATAACGTGGTAATCAGTAGGTATAGTCACTAGGGACTATAACCATCGTGATTACGCTCATGTTATGAAGTTCAAACAAACTTCGCATTGACCATAAACTGGTCAAGGCAGAAAGTCAAACGCAGTTTGACTTTCAGACTCGAAAAGCGATAAAAGAACGAAAGAATACTTACAAAAGGTCCCCGCAAGCTATGATCCGATTTACTCTCAGGTATGAAGCATAAACTTCAACTTAGAGAGCCAAAATCAGATCATTGTGGGTTTTGCAAGTGAAAGGAGATGGGTATATATAGGAAAACTAGAACCGTTAGGATCGTTCATCGTAAATCGAGCTTCGATCTCATCCGTACACATGTGCCCATGGTTTTGTGAAACCATGGGAGCCCATAGTTTCATTAAAACCATGTGCAAATGAGGGGAACAGCTGGAACAAGCTGGAATTTAGATTTTTCATTTTGGTCCCTTCCTAAGATAACTATGGCAGAATGTCAATTTTGGTCCCTGAGTGTGCAAAACATGGTTTTTGATGCATTTTTGACACGTTTGAGCCCCGTTAATCCCATTTCAAGGCTCTTAAATAAAGTTAAAGTATAGGGAACATGAAACATGCTCAAAAATATCTCAGATGTCGGTTCGTTTGGTCGTACGGTTGCGTTGTTCTGTTAATTACGACGAAACACGAACGAATGCGAAAAAACGATCCAAATTACGCGACGAATGAAATTTTATCATGTCGATCACTAAAATAAAATATTTTAATGATTACATAAAGTTTTGGATGTCCGGATGTATTCAGAACGTAAGATATGCGGGAAAATGCAAACTTATGCACTTTTGACGCTTTTAGTCCCTGAATGACCAGAAAGTTTATTTTAGCACACCGAACCCCTCAAAGTCTATTTCTAAGCTATGTAAAGGATATTTAGGGTATGTTTAACTTATGGTAATGTTCCGTAATGTTCATTACAGTACAAATCGGCATACTTTCGTAGTTTGTCGAAATTAGTCCCTGTAAGCAAATAAACTTGATTTCGACACACCAAACCTTCCAAAACTTATTTCTAAGTTATGTAAAGGTTATTTAAGGTATGTTAAGCCTATGTCACTATTCTGGGGTGTTTGTCGCGTTAAACTGATTACGTTTACGCACCAGTTCGCGTATAACTTTCCAGAAAGCGATTTAGAGCTCGAAATCGAACGAGAATTGATATGTGCAAATGATACACATATTTATACAAATCCCAAGTATGAAATACAATATTTAGTTGATTTGGTATTTGTTTGATGGTCACAGAGTTACATATGTCACAGAAGTGACGTGGCTTATGCCATGAGTTGGGAGGAATTTAAGGAATTGGTGGAAAGAAAATTTTATCCCGCCTATGAAAAGGAACAAATGACAAACAAGTTCCTGAACCACCGGATGGTGGACGTTGACTGTCGAGGGTATACTTCGAAATTCTTCGAGTATGCTAGAATTGTACCAACTCTGGCTTCGCCAGAACCGGTGCTTATTTCTCGCTACATTTGGGGGCTAATTAGCGAGATTCGTGATATAGTCAAAGCTGCGAGACCCCGCACAATTAACGATGCGGTCGAACTAGCCAACACCTTGACTGACGGACTGGTGCGCACGAGAGAAGAAAACAGGAAAAAGGAGTTGACCCAAAAGATTACCCAAGGATTTCGTGGTGGTAATAATAGTTTTTTAGACATGTGAACCAAAGGTCTTGGTCTAACAGTTTTTAATATATTGTACAAGGGGTAGTTCCCAGTGTTAAATGAGCCAGCACATTTTTGTTACGATTTATTGATTATACAATTATATTTTTATTGCTTGTGTTGCTGTTAGAAAGCAGTTTACTATTTTTTTGAAAAGAATATAGAAAGAATAAACTATACAATTAGTCTTTTTAGCATGAATAAAAAAACCTAGGAATAAATTGAAACGATAGATTTAAGGTAACATCTTAGGCCATCCATAGCCGCAGCTCATATGGCGCCCTATGGCGCCCCGGAACACCGCCCCACCCGGTGTGGGGGGGGTATGGACCATGGCGTGATATGCATAGTGCCGTGAACTTTTGTTTCTCTCTCTCACACACATATATATAACCCCCTTTTCTTACATATTTCGCCACTTGTCACATAACCCCGGCCTTACCACTTGTCACACATGCTCTTAAAGTAAAAAAGAAAGTTATCTTCTGAAAGTATGATGATCAGGCTACTAAAAAGAGCACATTCAAACCAATAAATTTAAAATCACTATTTAACATGTGAGACTTGGGACATTTTTGAACTTGACTATAGTATTGGTTGCCTGCCTAAAACACTAAACATATTATGTATCACAAAGTGTAATTTTTGGGCTATTCTAGTTAATTCATATTGTTAGTCTTTGGGCACCAACTCTGAATTTGTAGAAGACTAACAGTTGACGTATCGCAAGAATCATAGATGAAAAGAATGGCTAGGAAACACGGTTCAAGGAGCAGCTTTTGCTTAGGTAACTAAGCTTTAGCAATAAGCCTTATCTAAATGTAACCCTTCTTACTAGTTATTACCCCCCCCCCCCCCTCCCTTGTGAGAGAGAAAACAACAGCTAGCCCCACCCGTAAGTATGTGAGAGGGGGTGGTACATTTAGTAGCACCTTGTTTTATAAAATTTATAATGTGGGCGGATTTGGTCAACGAGATGCAGAAATAATACTTCAAGTTCTATTACGTGAATAAGACATATTGTTCTTATTTTTGGCACAAATATTATTTATTTTTGTTCCTAAAACAAAACAATTTAAGAAGGTTCAGTTAACTGAAATAATTTTCTGAACCTGCGGAATTATTGACATAATGGCTTAAAATGATGAAGAACATGAAAATTAAAATTAACTGAGACTATACAATGCATCCAACCTCCTAAATTATTCTATTTAAAGATTTATTATATTAAACTTTAAAAAAGGGACAAATAAGCACATGCGAGTCAACCCAGCCTAGCGAGTCTGACCCATTACCCGACTCATCCACTCATCTTCCTAATTCTGAATGTCGAGTCTCAGACTACTCTACTTAACCAAGTATATAGCTGAGCAGAAGAAAATGGACAAGACTATAAACTTCATAATATACGTCCTCAGTTTTGTTTTTCTTTTGAGTTAATTACTGTTTTCGTCCCTGTGGTTTGTAAAAAACCACTATTTCAGTCCATTAGTTTAAAAATTGCGATTTCAGTCCCTGTGGTTTCACTTTCGTAACCATTTCAGTCCAGTCTCCTAACACCGTCTATTTTACCGTTAAGTTTTTAATGAAATACCTAAATTACCCTTGTGTTAATTAAATATGGACTTATATGATTTTATTATTGGATTTATATGATTTTATTGTTGTATGACATATGGACTTAAATTGGATTGTAGGGTTTGACCCACCATGGCTTCAGTAGAAGTAGAAGTCTGGCACTAATTTTACATATATGGTTCTTGGATTTTAGAATGAGAAAATGTCCAGGTGAGCATTATTTTTCAAAGTTATTATGTTAATTGATGCTGCCAGGAAGATATTAATTAGGGTGGGGTAATGGGTCGCCGGACATTAAGAGGGTGGGGTTGTGATGCCGGAGAAGATGACCGGAAACTTTTGCCAGAAATGAGAGCAGGGATGGAGTAGGGTGGGGTATCGTGGGGTTGTGTTTTAACAAGTGGGTCCTAGAATACAATCTTTTAAATCTCTATGGTTTTTTATTTAATTAACATAGGAGTCATTTAGGTATTTCATTAAAAACTTAACGGTAAAATAGACGGTGTTAGGAGACTGGACTGAAATGGTTACGAAAGTGAAACCACATGGACTGAAATAGTGATTTGTTACAAACCACAGGGATGAAAACAGTAATTAACTCATTTAGATTTCTTTTTGTTTTTTATTAATAAGGGCATTATGATCAATTCACGTGTACTTAACATAATTTATGGATGGGGTTAACGGAGGTGGACTGAAATGGTTACGAAAGTGAAACCACAAGGACTGAAATCGCAAATTTTAAACTAATGGACTGAAATAGTGATTAACTCTTTTCTTTTTGTTTCTTATCTATTATTAAATGCAAATGACATTAATTGCCTAATTTTGTCAAGTTACATAAATTGATTGGTGTTGATTCAAATGACATTAATTCATTTTCATATATTTAATTTTTTTATATATATTCTTTTTAAAACTATATATTTAAGGGGCCCGTATTTTCTGCTCGCTCATGGCCTAAAGATTTTCGAACATTTTTTGAGAGACGACCCTATAAATGTGCATTATGGTTTCATTATAAATAGAACAACTTTTGGGCTCTAGTAAGTAATTTATTTAAATCGGTCGGCTTGTTTAAAAAAACGAGTTATACATGTCAACTTATCATTAATGAAACGGGTCAAACAACTCAACCTATGAAAACTCAAACTTAAATTGTCACCCATGCTATTTACCCTTGTTACTATAAGGCTGTTACTATAAGCTATCGGATCTCCTAGACTTAACATTAGTAAGTCAAAGTGTACAATCACAAAAAACAATCATTCATTAAAAAGAACATCATGCCAACTGAATAATGTTGGGTACATTTTCATTTGCTACAACAGCCTAGCAAGAGAGAAACCAAGACTGTGTTCCGGTCAACAAAGAAAACCGTAACAAAATCACAGCTCGGCAATACGCCCCACCGGTTACAAAATTGAAAACATTAAATTGAGAAAAAAAGAATAAATGGTACGATTCTAAAACATTAAATAATTTTTCTCTCATTTCATTCATTATTATCTTTGACTAATTAGTCATAAAGACTATCATCCTCCGTACTAAATTTTTTTGTCTACGCACATCGAAATTTATTCTACACATATTGAGATTTATCATACACAACTTGTAATTAATCCTACACTCTAAATAATTTTTTTTTTCTTTGAAAACATATATATTTTGAAAATAAATTACAAATTTAATGTAACTAGTTATTAAAGTGAAAGACTACAAATTAATTATATGTGTAATTTATCAATATACCCTTACACTAATACTAATATTAAATACAAATATTAAATGAAGCAAAATGAAACTTTCTTATTGGCTGAAATTTCTTTTTTTTTTCTTTTTACAAAAAAAAATCTTCTTATTTGAATCTTCCACTTGACTCGTATATAAGAAAGTGGGTTGAAATTGGCATACAACAGTATTTGATTTTCTTAATACTTAAATATAGTTGTTGGCATGCATTAAAAGGTGTTTCTTATCAATATACTTATTTTCTTTGTTCAATAGGGCCATGGAATGGAACAACGAAACACTGCTCTCATCTTCTGTCCAACCCCATATAATCCAATTGCTAAATCCGCAATTTAACAAGTTATTGGTGGAAGACCCTTGGATGTTTCAAAAAGGAAGATAAAAATAATAAGTATAAACGCCACTATAGAGTGACAAGTTTCCAAAAAGAATTCAAGTGGGAAGGGTAATTTTGTCAAAAAGAATAAAAAGATTATGCACATGCAAGTCACATGCTATATCCCCCTCTTTTTTTAAACGTTCATAATTTTTTTATACGTCATTTGTTTTTTTTAATTATACCATAAAATCAAGCGTTTTTTTATCTTTAATATCAGTACCCTTATACTTTAAAAAAAATCGAAAACTCAATTGCGTATTACACAATGAACATAACATAAAACACAATAAGAAAACCCAGTTGCGTATTACACAATTGACATAACGTAAAACACAATAAGTATCAAACTAAAACACAATTGAAAGTAGACCAAAAACACAATTGTTGACAACAGATAAAAGACACAATGGACAGCAGACTATGTAAGGTCGTCTTCCTTCAACGAACACACGAACCGGACCGATCGAACAGACGCGCGATGTGCGAAAACCACCATGTGCCTCGTACTGCAACGTAGAGCTCGCACAGAAGGTGTAGAAGATGAGAGAATCGTGAATACACTGAGTATTCATAATCAATAATCACACAGATTGAATGAAGAACACACAAATCTAGTGTTTGTTTGCACAAGAACTTTTTTTCCAAAATTTCACTGTTTCATTGAATACCTTGGATGCTTGAATGCGTAAAGACACTTAGTATAAATACAAATACAAGGTCGGACACACAATGAAACCCTAGACCTCTAAGTACGGACAATACATGAAAACCACAAGTACTGACATCCTAGAATTACAAATTCGGACAAAACCCTAAGAACTTATATGTTCTTACATCTCCAAACTACAAATTCGGACATCTTGAAGAAAGATATAAGTTCTGAAAATCCAAAAACTACAAATGCGGACACCCTTAGACATTCTCTAGTCCGCATTTGTGCTTTGAGAACACATAATCTTTCAACAATTGCAAAACAAGTCCCTGAAGTATCAAACTTTGGCAGTATCCAGCATTTATCAAACTTCGGTGCATTTACAGACTAAACACAATGAGTATCAAACTAAAAACACAATTCATGATAACAGATAAAAAACACAATGGACACTAGACTAAAACACAATGGACAACAGACTAAAACACAATGAACAACGGATTAAAACACAATGCGCAACAAAACAAAAAACACAATAGATTAAAACATAATCGATAGCATAATAAACACAATGACTAGAACCTATAACACAATGTATAGAAAACCCATATATAACACTATCTTCATAGTGTTATGGGTTCTGATAAAAACGCAATGGACATAACCTAAATTAACATTGTGTTATAAGTTTTGATAATTACACAATATATAGAAACCTTAGTAAAAAAACGTAAGGACCAAAACCTAGTTGAAAGACACAATGACCATAACCTTTAACACAATACAAAGAAAACCCAGTAAAAATGAATTTTTTTATTTTATTTGTATATAACAATATCATACTCATATTAAAGATAAAAAAACGCTTGCTGTTATGTTGAATTAAAAAAAAACAAATTTCGTATGAAAAAGTTATGGACATTTTAAATTGATGGGGGAATTGGCATGTGTCTTGCATGTGGAGAGAGAATGTCAATAAATATAAGATTCCTTTTATGCCCTTCCATTACTTTCTTTTCTCTGAAATGAATCTCAACTCTCCAAATCTAAAATTAATGGGCTAGAATCATTTTTACCCTTCTTATTTATGGTGTCCTTTATATATGATCCTAATCCTTAACTTAGTTGGTTTAACTAATAGACTAAACAATACGTCTCTTCTTTTCCACAGCCCACGAGTACACCATGTGTGTTTATCAACACCATGAGAGAGAGATCAAGACCCATAGTGAATTTTGACATGGGTGGCGATGACAATGGCGAACTCATTGCAGAGTGTCACACCCCAATTTTTCCACATATTACCGGTGGGCCCGGCGGGGAGTATCGTGACGTAGTTGATATCATCACGGTCAAATATACACAGTTTATTGTACAACGGAAGTCTTGGTAGAAAATTACTATTACAAACCGAAATGTAAAGTACGAATAAAATATTATACAGACGGTTGTAAGATAGGATCCACAGGCGGATCTAAAATATAATACAAAATATTGTTCAACAGACTTAAGGCATACGAACTTGCAAGATTCACTATTTACGCCCAGGAGCTCCCAGGCATTTTTGAAAATACGTCAGTTTACACTGGCAAATACAATTAACTGACTCATTTGGAAACATTTATGAAGAATTGATTTATGCACAAGGCACAAATATTCTTTTATAACTTGGGACAATTACATAACGATAATCTTGTAACAGATTCACATGTTTGTCATACATTTAGGGCCGGGATAAAAGCCGTACAAGATTAACCGACACACCACTAATATAATCCCACGGCGAGTTATCCTCAACAAGTGGGTATATCTTTTATATACGCAACTGTCAGGTGTATGCCTACACCCCGTGCTTAAGTTGTGGCCATTTACAATTTTAAATGAGCCGAGGATATCCAGGACACGGTCGTTAACCCCCAATGTTTATTGTTATCAAGCAACACTGATTAAAACGGGATTATGCCATTTAACCATATTCGATTAAATGATTTTTACACCCGATCAAGCGGTAATATTTTACCGTATCCCAAGCCCGTATAAGGGAAAATAAGTTAAAAGTATTTACATGAGCATTAAAATGCAAGTTTTGTACACTCAGCCGTATAATCTACTCAAACAAGTGCAAGTAGCTTTTACCAGGCTCCTAATCTGGAACGAAGGTTATATTAACCTATGAGATTACTAACGGGTCTTATGTAAGTAGTAAACTTAGACCGGTTAGTTTAAGGAAAGGTTTACGGTACAAGACGCTAGATTAAGCGATGACCGGATTGGAATGTAATTTAGACCCGACAAGCATGGAGACTTGTGTTATATGGGTAAACTAAATACATTCTGGAATTTGAAGTTTAAATGATAAGGTTTGACCCATTTCGGCTAGTTTATGCAAACTAGTCACATAAACCGCACCGTACGCGTATAAGCATAAACGGGTAACTGGATGAGTCATATACAAGTTCCATAAGTTATTATGCTTAAAATATGTTGTGATATCAGTAGGATATCAACAATTATGCCCAAAAAGATTTAAAAACTAAATACATTCTGGAGTAGTTCATCCCGAAGGCAAAATAGTGACATCACTAATGGATGTTTTAATAAGGTGATATCAGCCCTGATTTACTAGATCATTTGGCTAAATAAGGAAATGGGAAGAATAAAGATGACTAGTGTGATTTCTCGAACCACGTTTGTCAAGAGTGCTAACACGTTCTTAGGTGTTAACAAGGATTTATTATCTTAAAAAGACTTTACCATCACGGCCATGTCTATGATGACATATAGGCTAGGTTGTACCTTTAAGATTATCTTTTGAGATTTACTGGCAGATCAATTATAAATTGAAATGATAGTTTAGTTAATGATATATTGTATATACATATGTATAATGACAATGTAATTTCAAAAAGGAAACTTCTCATAAATAGTCCTAAGAATTACAATAATTGCTCTAAACGGGGATCTAAACAAGTAAACTTGTCCACACAGGGACTAAATAAGAAAACAAGTCCACGCAGGTACTAAATTAAAATGGAAATTAAAAAACAATAAATATGGGTCTTTCAATGGTCTTTCTTCTTTTTCCCCTTGATGAGGTTTGCCAAACCCTTAAGAAACCTTTTGTGAGTTATATCCCTTTCTTCCACCCTTTGTTCCACCTCATGCAACCTTTGAAGAATTTCCTGTTGTTGCGGTTGTTGAAGTGGAGGTTGCGGTGGCTGCTGCTGCTGAGGTTGTGGAGGTGGTGGGTATTGATACCCATAAGCAGGGTACCCAGTTGGGTACGCGGGTGGAAAGGGTGAGGGGTAGAGAGCATTAAAGTTTGTTGCCTCAACGTATGGGTCGACAGCAGGTGCAAGGTAGTTATAACCCGAGTAAGCTTGAGTCTCATACGGGTTGTACCCAGTTGCATCTAGGTAAGCAGGGATTGGGTTTTCATAACCCATGGGTGGTGGTGGTGCAGGTGTGATCGGTGCAGAATTGATCTCTGAAATAGCGTTTGAAGGCCCGCCCAATTGTGGGTCTTCAAAGATAGGAGGATAGGTGCTGGAATTTTGGGGGGTGCTGAAATGAAAACCCCCTCGCACGGACATCCGTGCGCTTCTTCTTCGCCTCGACGGTTCTGGCGGTGGAGGCTGCTCTGTTGCTGGTGGTGGTGGTGGCGTGACCGCCTGAAAGTGTGGTCCTCAGAGGAAACCCGTTGATGAGGAGGTGAGTTGTGATGTGGGGGAGTAAACTCCCACTTATATGTGCTCCACCTTTCGGCCCATATATCGGGGCCTCTGTATGGCGAACCTGCAAAAGAAGATCCGCTGGAAATTTCGATGGGATGCATAGGCGTCCCAGAAGGTGGCATGGCGGGATCTGGATCGTCGTCCATATCCATATCCTGGTACTCAGGATAGTGATCTGCTGCTCCCAATGGGTTATAACCCACTGGTTCATCAATTTGGTTCATGGAGTTAAAACGACTTTGAAAGTAAGGAGTGGGGTTTTGAAAAGAGTGGTGAGAATCAGAATGTTGTAAGGGAAGGTACGAGTGATGCGAGTCCTGAGGCTCATCTTCTTGTGGTATGGTGGAAAATGCATTATGGTATGAGGGCGAAGAGCTGAGCGAGACGGAACGCCTCGCTGGGTCAAGATAGTTTCTCTAATCCTCATGTGGGTTGGAGCTGAAAGATGCAGAGGGTGTTCGCCTGTGCGAAGGCCCTGCTTCGTGGTCGTTTCTTCCCCTCATTGGGGCTTTGCCTATTCCTGCTCTCCCTCATACTCGTGGCGGCATGATCAAATAGTATTCCTGTCAAAACAAGGAAACAAACAAAAATATAAACAAATAAGATTAGGATTAATCCTAGGTCATTTGCCGAGACTCGGAAGTCAAGGATTGTGCTACTGTGTCATTGAGATTAAGCACAAAAGGCTAGTGTTTAATTCACTCAATGTTGGCTCTGATACCAACCTGTCACACCCCGATATTTCCACATATTACCGGTGAGCCCGACGGGGAGTATCGTGACGTAGTTGATATCATCACGGTCAAATATACACAGTTTATTGCACTGCGGAGGTCTTGGTAGAAAATTACTATCACAAACCGAAATGTAAAGTACGAATAAAATATTATACAGACGGTTGTAAGATAGGATCCACAGGCAGATCTAAAATATAATACAAAATATTGTTCAACACACTTAAGGCATATGAACTTGCAAGATTCACTATTTACGCCCAGGAGCTCCCAGCCAATTACGTATAGTACCTGCCACTTAGCCTTTTTGAAAATACGTCAGTTTACATTGGTAAATACAATTAATTGACTCATTTGAAAACATTTATGAAAAAATGATTTAAATGCACAAGGCACAAATAGTCTTTTATAACTTGGGACAATTACATAACGATAATCTTGTATCAAATTCACATGTTTGTCATACATTTAGGGCCGGGATAAAAGCCGGACAAGATTAATCGACACACCACTAATATAATCCCACGGCAAGTTATCCTCAACAAGTGGGTATATATTTTACATACGCAACTGTCAGGTGTATGCCTACACCCCATGCTTAAGTCGTGGCCATTTACAATTTTAAATGAGCCGAGGATATCCAGGACACGGTCGTTAACCCCCAATGTTTATTGTTATCAAGCAACACTGATTAAAACGGGATTATGCCATCTAACCATATTCGATTAAATGACTTTTACACCCGACCAAGCGGTAATATTTTACCGTATCCCAAGCCCGTATAAGGGAAAATAAGTTAAAAGTATTTACCTGAGCTTTAAAATGCAAGTTTTGTATACTCAGCCGTATAATCTACTCAAACAAGTGCAAGTAGCTTTTACCTGGCTCCTAATCTGGAACGAAGGTTATATTAACCTATGAGATTACTAACGGGTCTTATGTAAGTAGTAAACTTAGACCGGTTAGTTTAAGGAAATGTTTACGGTACAAGACGCTAGATTAAGCGATGACCGGATTGGAATGTAATTTAGACCTGACAAGCATGGAGACTTGTGTTATATGGGTAAACTAAATACATTCTGGAATTTGAAGTTTAAATGATAAGATTTGACCAGTTTTGGCTAGTTTATGCAAACTAGTCACATAAAACGCACCGTACGCGTATAAGCATAAACGGGTAACCGGATGAGTCATATACAAGTTCCATAAGTTATTATGCTTAAAATATGTTGTGATATCAGTAGGATATCAACAATTATGCCCAAAAAGATTTAAAAACCAAATTAAGTCTCGTAAGGGTATTTTGGTCATTTTAAGATTTATAAAAAGGGGTTTTAAAATAAACTGATGTTCTGGTCTATAACATTCTGTAAAAACATTTATTTTATGATGTTAAATCAGCAAGATATCATACATATGTGTGGTTTACCATTTATGGCCAAACTATGCACCGTAGGGGCATTTTGGTCATTTCACATTTGCTTTTAGGGGCAAAATTAGAATTCTGAGTTCATGACTTATACCTACTGTAAAAATATTAAAATTTATTTTTAAATTCAGTAGGTAACAAGTCTTAGGTGTTAAATATGGTTTTAAACCATACTATACCTAATTACCGTAAAAATCGATAATTGACGATATTTGCGATGTTTATGTGATCCTGAGATTTTGACCAGCCTTGAATGGTTAAAATATTTTATTTTACATATTAAGTTAGAAGGAAAAGGTTTTGCATGTTAATTATATGCAAATCACCATTTATTAGCAAAAGGGGCATTATTGTCAATTATATCACTTATACAAGAACTCAATGATATGGTCAGTATCTAATCTGACCGAACATTCCAAAAATCCCTAAAAATAATATCATAATGGTAGGTAACGAGTTTGGTTCCAACATTTAGGTTTAAACATGATTTATGCACAAAAGCGTGATTTAATTGATAAAAAGTTCAATTTTACGATATCTCGCATAAATTCGTTTTGAGACCAGAAAATAATGTCCATTTATATTAGACATGTTTATATATCAGTAACTAAGTTATTTACATGCTTACATATTTAAAAATCTTATTTTTAGATCATAGGGGCATTATGGTCAAAGTTTAAGCATAACAACGGAAACAAGCAATAAACTCAAATTACTAAAGGACCATGTAGTATAACCTCACAGGGTTATACTAACATCTAATATGTTCACGAAGGAACTTTAATGCATAAATAAACTAAGCTAATTTGGGTCAGAACTGAAAGTCAAAGCAAAAGTCAACTTTTGCGACTTTCGGTTACGAACCGAGCCTAAACTCAGAATTGTCGGGTTGAACATGTCTAGACATGTTCTAATAATATTTACCAAGTTATTAAAGTGACAAAACATGTTTTATAGTTTCTGCATTATCATATATGAATTTTATAAGAAAACTGACCCGTTTGACTTTTTATGTTAATTCTTTGACCCGACAATTAACTAAGTAAACGTGGTAATTAGGAGGTGCCCTTTTTAGGGGTTATCACCTAACTAATTACGATCACGTAGCCACTTTCGTTTCGAATAATGGTTGGACCGATAAAGTTTAAACTAAATGCCAAAGCGTATTTACGACAACTGTGACTTTCGGTCTTTAAATACGTAAAAACCAAACTACTGAGGCTAAGAACACTTACATAATGTCTTAGCACGAAATTTGAACTTAGAGGTAAATACTTTTAACTTATTTTCCCTTATACGGGCTTGGGATATGGTATTATAATAATACCACTTGGTCGGGTATGAAATCATTTAATCGGATTGTGATTAATAAATTTACATAACCCGTTTTAATCTGTCTTGTTTGATAACAAAAGCATTGGGGGTTAATACGACCGTGTCCTGGATATCCTCGGCTCATTTCATTTGAAAATGGCCACGACCTATGCACGGGGTGTAGGCATACACCTGACAGATGCAAATGCTAAAATATAAACCCACATGTTGGGGATAACTCCTTTGTGGGTTCTATAAGTGGTGAGTCGGTTAATCACGACCGGCTTCCAAACGGCCCCAATTGTAAGACAAACATGTAAATCTGTATACAAGATTATATTTAAATAATTGTCCCAAGTTATAAAAGATTTGTGCCATGTGCACTTAAATCAATTTTCATAAATGTTTTCAAAAGAGTCAGTTAATTGTATTTACCAGTGTAAACTGACGTATTTTCTTAAAGACTGATTTGACAGGTACCTCTCGTAATAGGCTGGAGCTATTAGGTGTCATAAGAGGATCTTGCAAATCCATAGATACCTGAAGTCTGTTATTTTGTTTCTTTGTATTTATTTATGATCCGCCTGTGGATCTTATTACATTCCAGTCTGTATATTCTTTCACTCGAACACTCAGACATTATGGTTTGTAATAGTTTATTCACCAAGCCTTCCGCTGTGCTATTATATTGTGTATATTGACTATGATGATATCAACTACGTCACGATACTCCCCACCGGGCCCACCGGAAATATGTGAAAATATCGGGGTGTGACAGTGGATTAATTAGTTGATTAAGCATAGGTTTTTTTTTCTTAGAAATATGACCCTGTTTCAGCTTAAATAGTCATAGTGGTTAATACATCACCTCTTTTCTGAGCCACATTATTGTTCTTGTTGGTACTTCATTTCGTGTGTATGTAAGTGCATTATATTTATTTCAATCAAAGTGTGTGGGTTGGGTAACGGGTCACATGGGTAGAGTTCTATACGGGTTAGAATTGTTATCATAATAATATATATTAAAACATATATAAAGAAGTAAGTTCTTGGTGCATATGTGACTTGTAACCCTAACTTAGGGTGTTTTCCAAAAAAAAAAAATCTTGTGGTTTAAATTCATCCATTTGTCACCGACTTTATCAATATCATCTGCTTTCATCCCCCCTCTCTTTCACCATTGTCTCTATCTCCATCTTCATATGAAGATTGTCTCCATCTTCATATGAAGATTGTCTCCATCTGAAGGAATTTGATCAGGTGACCTACATCTTTAACTTTACACTTTTCACAACATATGCTCAAATATTAAAGTCCTCATCATACACATTCCTTATGCTTTCTTAAAATACATCCATTTCATATCATATCTTTACACTATCACTGTATCAAAATTCATACACACTACTTTTTATTGGTAAGCAAACAAAAGGAAAGATTTTATTTTGAAATTTGAAGCCAATCGGAGGACAAAAACGAATAACGGTTGTACAACGATGTATTGCAAATTATACAAACATATATGCTTACATATGTTGGTAATAACGCAGTGGATCAGCCGCTGAGCTACGAATCCACCGTTGCCACGCCACCTAAGTTGGTGGCTGCCCATCATGCCATCGCTAAGTTGGCTCAGCTGCAGATCCATGGCGGCACACACGGCCGGAGACCAAACGACTCCGATATAAAATCATCGGAACACAGCCGTTTGAGAATCTTCCGGTAAGACGCCGGTCACCGAAATAGTCGGTTAAAACCACAAACCACTGTCGCCGCTTCTGATTATGATTTATATGTGGATGTCATGTATATAAAACAGAGGACATAATACACATTAGTTTATAGTTTCAAGAAAGAAAAGACAGACTGTATTTTATATACAAAAGATTGGGCATTATATATTTATTGGGTTGGCAATCAAAGGCTACAAAACAATGAACACTATTGGTCCACTATTTTAATCCACTGAATTAGGATTAGCTATTTCAAATAAAATATGTTAATAATACTTCTTGTAAAAGAGGAAAGTGAGGGTATAACCGTTCTCGATGGAGGTGGGTGGTGCATCTTAATACTATTTTTAAGTGATAATTAATTTGTGGAGGAGGTGGGATAACGACAAGATGATGGGTAACTATGTCAATTTAGTTTTGAAATGAAAATGCAAATATTTGGTAAAGTGGGTTAAAGTATTACTGATAAACAACTGTTTGTCATAAAAGATCTAAATAAATAATAGGATTGACACACTAGATTGCTTTTTAGAACCGTTTGATGATTTGTATGAGAAGAGTGAAAATTATGAAAAATACCATTTTTCGTAATTGGGGGAGAATGCCTAGAGAAGAGTCACTTGAGATGAGTATAAATAAGATTAATGATGATTGGTGTTGCAGGGGAGTTTGTTGAAAGTAATAAATGGGATATGATATTATTGTAGTTATCACATGGTAATTAATGGCAAACCAGGATTTATTGATAACATAATATTTAGAGTAAATCTTAATTTTCGTCTCACTGGTTTCCTGATTTTAACACTGTTAGTCCAATAGTTTACCGGCCTTCAACGGAATAGAAGATGTGGTCGGGCCGTGATGGGTTTTGACTTGGCTTCATTTCTTCCTAGAGACTTGGATTATGATGTCTTTATACTATGTTTGAATTTTTACATTTTCTCATTTAATAGTATCTAATTGATTTGTAATATATGAAATACATATATATAATATGGTTGTAATTTATATCGCCTTTCCTGATTTGCACTTTTTGCTTTGCCCTTCTGCATTTAGTGGCAAATTCGCTTAAATTTCTTATATTCTGATTAGCGCTTTACAACTAAATTTGAAATATTTATGTTATTTTCATCACACTATTCTTCTATTTAGTGATGTCAGCTGCACTATTAATTGTTAATTTTGTGGCAAATATCCGTGCATATAACTCTATGTTTTCTATCACATCTTTCGGTGCCAAAGTTGATGACACTGTTAATAGAGGTTTCTAACCATATGTCAACTTAGGTGTTAAGTTTAGTCGGCTATGAGTCTGAACAGTTGTGCTATCTGATGAAAAGAAATGAACATCAACCTTCAAGGTTCTACTACATTAAACTAAGTTTTCCTCTTCTTTGTGTAACAGTTGTTTCTTATCTGATTACGTTCGTGGCTAACTGTTATAGAATACTATTTGCGTTTCAGGTATGTTTTACTTTCCTTTTCCTTGACTTTGTTGTTAACTTATACGTTTAGTCGAATATCTTTTTATTATGTACAGTATATTACAAGGTGTGTCTTTCTTTTTTTAGACTTGTAGTCTTTGCGTTAGATGTAGGTGTTTTTTTGGTGTCGCTTTTGTATAGTTCTTTTTAAATAGATTGATGCCTAGCTACAAAAGGAAAAGGTTGTCATCAACCGTTTTGGCTGATGTACCGTCCACGTCTACTCAAGCAACTACTTTACCATCATATGTAGACCATGGTGATTGTCAGAATGTGTGTGAGTTTTGTGGTGCTTTATATTGGTCGGATGAACGTGTTGCGTCTGCGTTTTCTTCTGGTGGATTTGGTTATAACCAATGTTGTAGAAGTGGGGTTGTAGCGCTACCATTTCCTAGAAGACCTTATACGACACTTATGCATCTTTACGAACAGACAACTTTTATGGCAAATATCCGTGCATATAACTCTATGTTTTCAATGACATCTTTCGGTGCCAAAGTTGATGAGACTGTTAATAGAGGTTCTGGCCCATATGTGTTTAAGATTGGTGGCCAAGTCCATCATTGGATTGGTAGCCTATGCCCACCAGATGACGAGAGACCTCGATTCTTACAAATGTACGTCTATGATACGGAAAATGAAATCTCTAATAGGCTACATTCTTTTTGTAATGATGGTGAATCTTCTTTGTCTGCTGAGACAGTAGGTGTCATTCTAAATGTCTTAGAATCTTGCAATAAACTGGTCAAGCTTTTCCGTAATGCACGAGATCTTTGTTCTTCTCATCATACGCAGTCCTTTTGTGTTTCCCTTTTTGGTACTCAGTATGAACGTTCTTATGAAAAACCGTCTTCTGGTTGTATTGGTGCGATCGTGACTGATGCGGATCATATGTCTAGAAAGTTTGACATCATCATTCGTGAAAGAGATGGTACACCAAAGCGCATAAGTAAACTGCACCCACTTTATATGGCATTGCAGTATCCTCTGCTTATACCGTTTGGCGATACGGGTTGGTCTCCTGACTTATTACTTCGCACCCGAGATGGTTCGCGCTGAAAGATGACTATTAATAAGTATTATAGTTATATACTTCATGACCGTCATAATCTATACACATTGCTTCTACGCGGTGGCCGGTTGTTTCAACAATATATCGTCGACGCTTATGTGTGTATAGAAGAATGTCGGCTGGATTATGTAAGAAAAAATCAAAATGTCTTCCGCTCTGAGTTCTTACGAGGAATACACGATGCTATTGAACGTGGTGACACTGAAGGTCATGACGTTGGTAAACGGACATTCCTACCATCGTCGTTTGTTGGTGGGCCAAGGTACATGTACAAGCATTATCAAGACGCTTTGGCTATTTGTAGAGTACACGACAATCCACAATACTTCATCACCTTCACCTGTAATGTAAAGTGGCCAGAAATACAGAGATATCTTTCACGATATCCTGTTTTGAAGGCTCAGGATCGCCCAGACATAATTGCTAGGGTTTTCCAGCTTAAAGTAAAGTCCTTGATTAAGTTTCTAAGAAGCTCACGTATGTTTGGGGATGTTGCTGCGGGTATAATATCTTCTTATGTACCTCTGTGTATTCTCATCTTCCAGAATATTAACTTTCCTTATTTTCTACAGATCTTTACACTATTGAGTTTCAGAAAAGAGGTTTACCACATTGTCATTTACTATTATGGGTGACGGTGGCTGATAGGATTCAAGAAGCCTACCAGATTGACGACTTTATTTCTGCGGAGATCCCAAATCCGTTAACTCAGCCTCAGTTGTTTGCGGTCGTTACTGATCTTATGATACATGGACCATGTGGCATTGTAAAGCCTAACTCACCATGCATGGAATCCGGATCGTGCTCAAAGAAGTTCCCGAAAGATTATCATGAGCATACAACCTTTGATGATAAGGGTAATGCACGTTATAGGAGACGTTCAGTTGGATTTAGTGTTAATAAGAGTGGTGTCGAATTGGACAATCGTTATGTTGTGCCTTACAATCCAGTTTTATGTACTCAATTTATGGCACACATTAATGTAGAGTATTGTGGTTGGAGTATGCTTATTAAGTACCTATTTAAGTATATATCCAAAGGTGCTGATCGTATACACTACAAGATAACACGTGCTCCTACAGAAACACAATCAGCGCAACAATGCGACTCTAATCAGCAAAATGAAATACAAAACTTCTTAGATGGGAGGTTTATATGTCCACATGAGGCTGCTTGGAGGATTTTCAACTTTTACATACATGATAGAAATCCCCCAGTTCAGGTTCTTGCTGTACATCTAGAGAATATGCAAAACATTACTTTTCGCGACAAAGATGATCTTTACAATGTAGCTAATAATCAATTTAGCAAGCGTACGACACTTACAGAATGGTTATCCAACAACATGAATGACAGTACTGGAAGGCATTTACGCTATGTCGATTACCTTAATGAATATAGATGGGACGTGGCGTCAAAGCACTGGATACGTAGAACAACAAACAAAGCGCCTGCGATTGGAAGGTTGATATATATACATCCAACGTGTGGTGAAGTGTTCTATTTGCGTTTACTTCTACGTCATCAAAAGGGTTGCCAATCTTACAGTGCTATTAGGACTGTTAACGGGCATGTATGCTTGACGTACAGAAATGCTTGTGAAAGGTTAGGGTTAATTGGTGATGATAGGGAATGGTCATTCACCTTTGACGAGGCATCGAATTGGGCGACCGCTAAAGAGCTGCGATCTTTATTTATCCAAATCCTGCTATACTGTGACATTTCGAACCCGGTAGACCTTTGGAATCAACATTGGCATAACATGGCTGACGATGGACAAAAAGATTTTGGTTTGGTAAATGATGAGGACATGATGCAGTTTGTCCTTTATGAATTACAGTTATTACTTCAATCTGGGTCTTCAGATTTGTCTTTGGTAGATTTTGGTCTACCAATGCCTAACTCAAGAATGCTAGAACGGTTAACAAATCGATTGCTTATGGAGGAGAAAAACTATGACAGACATGTTTTGGCATCTGAACATCGATCCTATCATGGTAGACTAAATGCAGACCAAATGCAGATATATGATCATGTTATTTCAGGATGTGAATCAAAGAAACAAACCCTAACGTTCGTTTATGGCCATGGTGGTACTGGGAAGACATTTTTATGGGCCGCTATCCTGGCTGCTTTACGCTCTTCTGGTAAAGTGGTCTTGGCTGTTGCAGCTTCAGGGATTGCGTCTTTACTTCTACCCTCAGGTAGAACTGCTCACTCAAGGTTCAAGATACCATTACATCTAACAGAACAGTCTATCTGTGATATTAAGAAAGGCACTCATCTTGGTACACTACTTAAGGAGACAGTTCTTATCATTTGGGATGAGGCGCCAATGAGTGATCGTCGCTGTTATGAAGCGCTAGACAGAGCCCTAAAAGACTTGGAAGATAATACCTCACAACCTTTTGGTGGTAAGTCAGTGTTGTTGGGTGGAGACTTTAGGCAAACCTTACCTGTTGTTCCTAAATCGACAAAAGCCACCCTTTTAGCTTTGACATTACCTACGTCTTACCTATGGCCACACTTTAAGGTCTTCAGACTTACGGTAAACATGCGCCTCCAAAGACCAAATCTTACTGTTCAAAGGCAGCATGAAATATCTTCTTTCTCCTCATGGTTAGTTGCTATTGGAGATGGTGAAATAGGTACGCCAGACATAAATGACCCAGTCAACATGAAGATGCTTGATATACCTTCGAGATACCTCATAGTACATTCGGAAAGCGCGTTGACAGACCTTATCCGCTTCATCTATGATGATAGTACCCTTCAACAACCGACTGCTGCCACATTGTCAACGAAAGCAATCATTTGCCCAAAGAATGATACAGCAGATGAGATCAACGCAAAAATAATTTCCATGACAGATGGCTCATCGACAACGTATCTAAGCATTGACTCACTTATACCAACTGCGATCAATAACACAGACATAGAGTCTCTTTATCCGCTAGAGTACCTGAACCTTCTAAATTTTAGCGGCTTTCCACCTCATACTTTGCAGCTCAAAGTAAATTCACCCATAATTTTACTGAGGAATCTTAACCCACTTGAAGGGCTTTGCAATGGTACAAGAATGATAGTAACACAGTTGCTAGCAAGAGTAATTGAGGCACAAATAATGACGGGTAAATTTATAGGTAAACGTGTTTTCATACCCAAGATTTCTTTGATACACAAGGATGATGAACTACCCTTTCAATTTAAAAGAAAACAATTTCCTATAAGGCTATGCTATGCAATGACTATAAATAAAAGCCAAGGACAATCATTAGACAAAATAGGTGTATACTTGCCACAACCAGTATTTAGTCATGGACAACTATATGTTGCTTTGTCTAGAGCTACCGCGCCTGAATCTTTAAAAAAACTCATAGTTCCAGAAGACAGTGGTAATAGTACCACAAGAAACATAGTTTATACGGACTTCTTAAATGAAATTAGACAGATGTGTTGATACTCTTTACACATATATACGTTACATGTACAAAATACATTATACGTTATCATAACTTCTTACATTCATACATTGATTGTGCTATACATTTCGTGATCGACATGCATCTACAATTAAAGTTACCCAAAATAAAAAGTTTTAAATTGCACTTTTAAACTTAGGTAGGCTTCTTTTATAACCTTTGGATTTCATGTTACGTATATTTGTATTAGATATCCTAATGTATGTTGTGTATATAATATATACTATAATAATTACTTATTATCCACTCTGATTTCACTGCAACTACTTCAGTACTGATCTGTAGCTATTATTGTACATACCTATATAGCAGCATCAGTATCAAGATGTCATTCAGACGTTTGAAGGATATCAGACCAATGGAGAAACCACAACCTATTGAAATTAGGGTTGTGAAAAAGTGGATGGCGCAAACCAAGACAAAAGATGGCGTCAAAAGTGATCTGTGCTATCAATTTGTGGACAAATACGTAAGCTATGATTTAATATTCGTTTATTAACATATCGAAAATTCTTTCATAACAATAATTAAACTGACTATAATTTTTAATGTAATGTAGGGGGATGGAATAGAGGCTATTGCTGACGCTGGCGAGGTGGAATACTATGACTCCATGATACGTTTACAGTCGTGCTACCGTGTTACTGGGTATGTGTGCACCAAAGCTAGGGACTTTATGGCTACTGTTAACCACACTGCATCACTCATAATTGGCAAGAAAGCAAGGTTTGTTCCCACGGACAATCTGGAGATACCTACTATCTACTTTGGATTTGCCCATTATGGGTTGCTTAAAGGCAGGGTGAAGGATAACAGTCTCCTCACTGGTATGTTTATACATAATGGATTAACCGAATAACAATATTGAATTATGTAACCATTTAATTAACAAGTAATTATGTGATTGCAGATTATATTGGTCGTGTTGATGCCAACCACTTGCAACCAACATCAAAAACAAAGCCATTAAGGAAGGTTGCCATCAGAGATGAACAGTAAGTATTACTACACTATGTAAGTAGTCAAAGGTGTTGGATATCTTGTAATTAAATAACTTTCTTATCGCATAGGGGAAAAGAAGTTGAAATAACAATATGGCCAAACATGATGCATCTCATTGGAGACAACGTAGTCCCCGGAGATATAGTGGCAATCACTAGCACACAAGTCTCAGATTACTACGGTATGTAAATATGGGTAAAAAGTATCATCAATACTAACATATACACATGGCGTTTCTGATTAAGCAATTATATTTCTCAGACCAGATACAATTGGAGTCAACACATCTTACAACAGTTGTTGTTAACCCAGAATTCGCACACATTGCTGAAAGAGTAAACAGGTAAGCCTTGTATGTCGTTAATAATTCTATTCCGGGTAATCTTTATTTATATGTTTCAGAATATGTCAAGTAACCTTGCTCCTTAATTTCAACTTATTATACTTTATAGAATTGGAATACATGCTAGGTACAGGTGTTTTGCATTAAACCCTATACACTCTCTACATTCAATGGCAAATTAAAATTAATTCATTCTACGTGATTACTATTTTTCTTCTCATAAACAGGCTGAAACAGCTCCCAAATGAGCTGCTAGCAGACAGTTCCAATCCTGTTGTCAAACTCCACCAGCTAGGCTCGGATCAGCACCCAGAACTTAAGGTACGTTTTACAAGAAAACGCAACTATTTCAAATAATCCATTTGAAAAAGACCTTTTACCATGTTGGGTCTACTTTCTTTCGAATCAAGTTAAGGCAAATAAAAATATTTTGGGGTTTTCTTAAATATATCATATCAAAATATATTAAATAAAATAATATAATTTCCATTAACTTTTATTCTACGTTGCTCTTAAATAACTAGAATAAATAGCTACAATGCTATGACCACTATATACCTATTTATATGTTATCATAAACAAATATTCGAAGTTATATATTCTTATAAGTATACATTTAAAATATATGAAAATCACAAAACTGGTCGTTAGTTTTAATGTCAATTTGAAATACACAAATTTGAAAAAGAAATGTGACAATGTTTCACGTAATGTGTGATTGTTGGGGCAAATTCTTGAATTCCATTACATTACATAAGGCATATAAAGTGAAAACTCAAAAACTATTTCAAATATTTTATGGATATTGATTAATTAGACTTCTGCTCTTCAGGTGAATGTGAATTTTAATATCAATGCACGAACAAATTTAATGCACAAATTAATTCATATATTTCATGAATCAAATGATATCAGTGAAATCCTTTTCTATATAAACGTTGTAGTATGATCCTCTTTTTCACTCCAAAATGTATGTGACATAAAAAGTAGTAATATTGATCGAAAAGTTTATTTCGTTGTCATATGATTGATCGTGGGGATAAGGTTAGTTTTCTGTAAAAGTATTTCAAGAAAAATTCTTTTATTTTTTATTACAATAACTATATGGTGACAGTTGCATATGAATCGTGTTTGATATTTATATAAGTTTTAAAACATTTAGAGTTGTGAACAAAGATAATATTTCATACTAACTAGAATTACGATTCTACTTGGCAGTACACTTTACATGTAAAACATCAGCTGAAAGTCATGTTATATTTCGCCAATATGAACTCATTTGCAATACTGTTCCTGTACACTAACACCTTTGGACACTCTATCAACAGGGAATTAAACGTTTCAGATGTGAAGCATGGGTGGAAAAGATTGAAACAAACAGAAGTTGGTATTATGTCAAATGTTCTAAATGTGGCAAAAAACTCTACCCGGAGGAAGACGGGTCATTAAAGTTTGTTTGCAAAGATGAAGATGATGTCGTTCCCATATTCGCGTGAGTCTCTATACTAAAAAAACAAGAAAGCTTATATTTTTTATTGTAATCTAAATCAAACCACTTTCTTAATACAGGTATGGTGTCAATGCTTTCATTAATGACTCAACAAAACCGACTGAGGTAACCTTCTTCAATGAAGGCATGATGGCTTTCCTTAACATTAGTTGTGAAGACCTGATTAGGAAGTATGATTGTACCGACCCAAAGATACTTCCACCTCAAATGGAATCAATCATTGGTGAACCAAGGATGATGCACATCTCTCGCAGGAGTAAAAACCAGCTGGTTGTCACCAATGTCATAGACATCCCTAATGTACGTGAGGCACAATCTTCAAGTGCTCCGCACTACATGTTGGCATTACCACCAGCCACCCCTAACCCAAAAATCAACATAGCAAAAAGGACTCAGCCTGATTCGCCAGGTATATGACCGTACAAAATGTTCACCAATTGTACATAGCTTAATACATCATCACCCTACAAAATGGTTAACTAAGTCACTGTATTAATATTTTCTTATTTACTTGCTCCAGACTCTAGCCAGCCTGCGAAGAGAGGGCGCGAGGCATAATACGATAGAACACCCCTTTTGGAAATGCCGAAGACTTAGAAGACATGGCAACAACAACAAACCAGAATATAACTTTTGGGTAGAGTTATTCGACTAACAGCCTTACTGTTAGTAATATAACTCGCCAACATAACCACTTGACAAACTTTTGTATATAACTTAGCTACGCAGCATACCTACCAGAAAAACTTTTGTATAACATAGCTACGTAGGTTGCATGATGTGGATGGTAGAAAAACCATATGTCTTCGGCTTCACATAATATATATAGATATTTATTACTTATATAAACTGCCACCCGCCGCATTGCGGCGGGTTCTATTCCTAGTTCTGTTAAAAATATAAAGCAACTTGTTGATTTAGGAGGTTTTTAAGAATTTAAAATCTCTTTGGATGACTTTTTGACCCCTTATACCTGTTTCCTTTGTAGCCAAGTTGTAAATTGTCGCCCATTCGACACTTCTAATATCACAAACACATCCTGATTTCACATTTCTTATAGAGTAAATTACAAGTTTTGTCCTTTATGTTTGTCCCAAATTTCAGGCGCTGTCCTTTACCTTTAAAATTGATGAGTTTTGTACTTAATGTTTCAAAATCCTACACGCTATGTCATTTAGAGCAAACCCAATTAATTTTAACTATTAAGTGAAGGACAAATTGGTCTTTTTACCCATTTATTTTATAAAAGCATTTTCATGATTTCTCATTAAACACACAACTGTCTGAGGGGGTGTTTGGCCTAGCTTTTTTAACAAAGCTTATAGCTTTTTTAGCTTTTTTTTACAAAATAAGCTTAACTTGGTGTTTGTTTTAGCTTTTTAAGCTTATGCTTATTAGCTTATATAAGCTAATTTGAATAAGCTTATTTGAGGATGGTTTTCAAGCTTATTGAAGGATGATAGGAAATAAGCTATAAGCTAATCCAAACACTTAAAAATAGCTTATCAAATGATAGAAAATAAGCTATAAGCTATTTTAAAATATAAGCATAAGCCAAAAAATAAAAGCTAGGCCAAACACCCCCTGAATCTATTATCTCTCTAGGGCAAACCCTACCCTCACCCTCACCGCCACATACCGCCACTAGCACCACCACTACCACCTCCGTTCACCACAACCACCACCTCCGTTCACCACAGCAATCGGTCAACACTTTACACCCTAAACCCGACACCTCTACTACCACCCATCGGACCGTCGTCCTTCACCACCGTCACACCCATCACAACCTCTCTATCACCATCGTTAGACCACCGCAAATCAACCCCAGCACTGTCACACCCGTCACAACTTCACCATCACCATTGTTACTGGCCTTCGTGATTTGAATCAGAGATCTGTGAAGATCTGGGCATCTGGGGTAAATTAGGGTTATGGTTTGAAGAATTAGGGATTTGAAGGGATGTGGAGGTAGTGACTGCTTCTCAAAACCATGGCTTTACCTCACGCTGATGAACTAGATCTTGCTATCGGTAGAGGTGTTGAATTTGACTCACCAGCCAAAGTCTCTCGCTTTGCTTCTGATACTTCTGTAGAGAATGACAGGTGGAGCTCCAAAATCTCCCACTCAACTGCTATCATCAAACAAGACACAATTAACTGAAGTTTGGCTTCACAGAGTATGTTTACCGGACTGCTACCAGACTTTTTGAAGTTGCAGATTTTGAGTTTTACAGATAATAGTTTAGGTGGGGTGACGGTGTGTGTGTGTGTGTGTGGGGGGGGGGGGGGGGAGTTGTTACAGATTTTGAGTTTTTTGAATTTGAAGTTGCAGATTTTGAGTTTTAGATAATAGTTGCAGATTTTGAGTTTTAGAGATAATAGTTGCAGATTTTGAAGTTGCGGTTAGGTGGGGTGACGGTGGTGTTGGGGGGGGGGGGATTGTTAAGATAAATATACATATCTTTTTTTTAATTACTAAAATGGATTTTTAAGTGAATAAGTGAACAGACCAATTTGCTCTTTGCTTAACAGTTAAAATTAACTAGGTTAGTGTCAAAGGACAAACCGTGAAAGATTTTGAAACATTAAGTACAAAACTCATCAATTTTAAAGGTAAAGGACAACGCCTGAAATTTGGGACAAACATAAAGGACAAAACTTGTAATTTACTATTTCTTATATGTGTGTATGCAATAGTGCAGTATATGTATATATTCTCTGGTCATTGGAAGAGTCAACTCAAAGAAGAGAAAGACTAAAAGCTATGCGATTGGAAGCTTTAAAGGAGGTTGCAACTCATAATAAAGATCATTCTGCTGTTAGTCTCGCAAACATGTTACTTGAATACACAACTAACTCTGAAACTGAGGTGCAGACGACTTCTCGAAGCTTTAGTTGTTACACCAACCCAATGGCTGCGTATTCTGGCAACAAGCAGAGGAGCCAGGTCAGCCCTCAGATATCACAAAATATTTCATCCACTCCAAGTAAATACCATATGACCTTGTTGTCATCACATAGTTTTGAATTTCTTATGTGTGCTAATTCGTTGGTGTTCTATATATATTCTTGATTTCACCATTTGAACGTGAAAGTTTACATCTCTGCGTGACTTGTTGGGGCTTAAACGGATAATCATTGAATCTGTGTTTAGTTAATTGACCTTTTAAGATGATTGGATTGGAGGCAAATAACTTTTGAGAGATTGTAATTAAACAAGTATTATAAATTGCGAATTGATGCTATGTTTTTATATATGTAGCAAGTCTAAACAGGTCAATTTTACTAACCATTTTAGTCAAATTATATTACTGCAGTAAGCCAGTAATATTCTTAATTTTTGAGTGATTGACTTAGGAGGTTTTATGAATTACAAATACACTTTGAGCAACTTTCAGCTTGTTTGACCCGTTCCCTTTTAAGCCATCTAAAAAACATTATTTTACTCATTTATAACTGGAATTGACCTAGTCAGTAAATGGGTTGAAATTGCCACTTCTTATGCATACAACAGTAGTTTGATTTTCTTTATATTCATTTTTCTTATGTTTTCGGCAAGCATTAAACTCCCTTTCTTATTAATTTACATAAATATTTTTTTGTTCAACAGGCTTACAGACCGACTAAATGTTTACCTCACCTTCCCTTCAACCCCATATAAACCAATCACCAAATCCGCAAATGCAACAACCACCGGGATATTATGCAAGTTCTAATCATGCTTATTCATCTAACTCACCACAAAGTAGCTCTTTACCGAACCCGAGTTGGAGGGGCAATAGTCCTCACCCTAGAGGTTACTATAGCCCACCAGGTGTTGGTTTTCCTAGCCCACAAACCCACTTCACCAGTGGTCCAAGATATGGGAGAGGGAGAGGCCGTGGGTCAGGACAGGGTGGAGGGCGAGGGCGGGGCCATAATCTTGTATCGGCAGAAGAACAACAGCCCGGTTGTTTCTTCAACAAGTCAATGTTGGAAGACCCTTGGAAGTTTCTGGAACCAGTAATTTGGAAGTCACTCAAAAAGCAGTGGCTTCCACCTTCTATTAATGCGAAAAAACCTAGAGTTTCAGAATCTCAAAGACAGTCTAGTTCACAACGTAGCCTTGCTCAATATTGGCTGCATCTTTTAACGAAGCTGTAGAGGATGTACCCGATGCGAAATTATTTTTATAAGGTTTTGTTTGGATTTGTTTATGGAGGATGACGTGATGTGCAGACTTTGAATTACAAATCATAGTCTAGGCCCTCTCACCACGGATCCTACGTGCAAGCTGGATATCCTTAGGCTTGATCGTTACTTGTTTAGCATGAATCACACACAGATTAGTGTCCATGCTTCAGCAGCCTCCTGGAGAGCAGCTACAGCGGAGCTCGGAAATCGTAGATCTGTTTTGAAATCCTGTGAGCGATTTCTCTCACGAGCCTCTGGAACCAAAGTTTCATAAGCTCGGTACTCTTCTGATACTTCTGGGATCTCTCTAGGCCTGAATCTTTGTGGCTTCTTTACACCTCGGGTGACGGAGCAGACTTCCTTAATAGTCATTTTTGCACATTATATCTGTGTGTACCTTCCAGTTGAATATAAAGTTGTAGATGAATCTTTCTACACAACCATTTTGTAATATTACTGTGAATACCGAAAATGTTGGTGTTATGACACTAGCTAATATATAAAATATTCTTAATATATCAAAGTGCTTAAATCGTTAATTTTGTAATTTTATTTAAACATCCTATATAAAAAAGTCCATTGTTATAAAATGTAGTTAACTTAATCAACGTGTATAATTATACTCCTCCTATACCTGATACAATTTGGGCCTACATGGGCTGAAAACGGGAAATTAAGTGGCCATTTGCCTATGATAGATAGTTGTTGTTGGGCTCAAACTAGCAGCCCAAATGCAGTACATATTTTGAAAAACAATCACAGTGGGCCGCTTGCAATTGTTCTTCACATCAGGTGCGTGCGTTCGAACCGCCACTTTTCCCCAAAATCACGCTCCCAAAAGTAATTTATGTCTCCGTTTTAGTTGTTGTTTTGATTTCAATCGTTGCCTCCTTTGTGGGTTTGTTTTTTATTGTAAATTTCTGCTACTTGTGACTAGTGTTTTCTTGTTCGTGTTTTTTTTTTTTTTTTTTTTTTCGGTTGATTTATGAACTAGAGGGTTTTTTGTGTTCGGTCCGTAGGGTTTTTTACGCAGATGTGAAATTGGTAATGTATGTTGCGCTCTTGTGTATGTTTGTTGGTTTTGTTTTTGCTTGTTTTGGAAGGGATTTTAGCTATTGAGTTTGCATGCACACCAGGTGTTTGGTTTAATGCCTCAATGAAAGATGCCTCTTTTTGTTACAATTTTTAAATGACTTTGTTTTCAGTGTGTAACTATGTGGCGTTTTGGAACGGATCTCAGGTTGTTAATTAGTTTAGTACATCAGATGATGGCTTTGGGTATTTTGTTCTATTCGTATCTAAATCATAGATGTAATTGAACACTTGGTAAAATGAATGAAGAGACGAAAGAAAATAACACCATTGGTTTCAATATGTTGGGAATAACTAAGGTTTTGTGAAATGAGTGTACTTGATCATACATTTGATTTTAGTTTCATTCTGGCTCAATCCAGTCGAATGCTTTTGGACCATTTGCATTCCAACTGATATTCATGGAAAAAATCAGTTGTCCTTTTTCACCTTTTACTCCAATAATGTATCATAAAAAGCTCTTATGAATGGTACTGGTGTTAAGAGTAAGGGCTTATAACAATAATGACATTGCATCTTCTGTAGATATGTTTACCCTCTTTTAAGAGTACACTTTCATGTGATTGACACTACCGCATTAGAACTTTAGAAGAAAGGGCATAATTGGTTAACAATTGTTTTTTAGTTAGACCTTAGATAATCTGGAATTGGAAGTAAGTACAAATTCACTTTTTTTTAACCATAACACTAAAAAAGTTAGTTAAGCTGGCTTCTTATTTGAGAACCCATATAAAGAAATTAGCAATTACTCGATAACAAATAGGCTTACATGTATATCTGAATAAATTAGATTATTTCTTGGTCAAAACATTACCCCTTTGACCCGTTTTAACCAACCCGTTTCTGGCCTCCATTGGTGTATAGCCACTTTTTGTTTGTTTAACAAGTGTAATTCAGAAAAATTTTCTGTTATCTAAAGATGATTTTTTATATATATAAATTCAGTTGTGGGGTTTGGAGAACATGCATGCTTGCCATTTCACTCTGTCTAAGCTCTTATAAGTTAATATTTTTTTAGTTTATAATTGAGTAAAATGCACGGATAGTCCCTGTGGTTTTGCAAAGTTTCAGCTATAGTCCCCAGATTTTGGAAATTACACTCATAGTCCCTGTGGTTTGACAGTTTGTTACGCGGATAGTCCCTGGAGTGGATGGGGGTTAGTTTTCTCAGTTAAGTGGATGTGAAATGACTAAAATACCCTTACTATTAAATATAATAACTTAAAAATTAAAAGAATTATATATCTTTTTATTAGTTATTTAATCAAGTGGGCCAAGCAATACAGAGATCTCGAACAAATATATGATATCTGTTAACCCACCCCCTTTCTACACTCTCTCTTTCTACTCTCTCTCTAAACCACAGCCGCCACCACCTCCCACCACCACTACCACCGCCATGATTTTGAAGACAATCCACTAGCCAGAAATCTACGATCTCCAGTCACACACATGGATCAAATCAGATCCGATGCCTGGGATTTTTAACCACTCCGCTTCACCGATCTTAGTGTGATGCAGGTTGGTGGTGTGACGGTAACGAAGGAGGTTTCAGGTTCGGGTGGTTGTTGTGAAGATGATGACGGTGAACGATGGGGAACAACGGTGGTTAGGGTGAATAGCGACGGTGGAAGGATGGTTGTGATACGACAGAGATGATGAAGAGAAGGGTGACCAGAGATGACAATGGTCAGGTAGAGGAAATACGAAGAAGATGAAGCAGGTTCGGGTGGTTAACGGTGGTGCGATGAAGGCGTGGTGATGTCGTGGGAGGCGATGTTGTAGTGATGATGAGGGCGGCGGTGCTGTGGTGGTGTTTGATGGCGGTGCTGTGGTGGTTAACAATGTTGGAAGCCTGTTTAGAATCTTTCGTACTGAACAATACCAATTCTCCTCTTCAAACACCCCCAATCTTTCATCGATTAGATGCTTCAACGTATATTCTATTCATTTTCGGTAATCATTTTTTTGAGGCATCTTGTTCGTTTTTGTACTCAGATTAAAACCCCCAATGTAATTCACAAGATCATTCGCTGAAATATGATTTATTTGTGGATCAAAGAAATTAGGGCTTGAATTTGGGAATTGGGAATTGTAGCTCGCTGGTTGATGCTTGTCGTGTTGCATCAGGTGGTGGTGGTGTGGGGTAGGTGGTGGTGTGGGGTGGGTGGTGGCAGGTGGCAGGTGGTGGTGGCAGTGGTGGTGCTGGTGACGGTAGGTGGTGGGGCTTTTCTTGAGAGAGAGAGAGAGATAGAGACAAAGAGAGTCAGAGTGTGTGTTTATGGAGAAGATGAAGGGTAATTTTGTAATTTCACATGGACTTAACTGAGAAAACTAACCCACATCCACTCTAGGGACTATCAGCGTAACAAACTGTCAAACCACAGGGACTATGAGTGTAATTTCCAAAATCTGGGGACTATAGCTGAAACTTTGCAAAACCACAGGGACTATCCGTGCATTTTACTCTTTATAATTTATGCATCATTTTGATAGACAATACATTCTTGCTGAACTGAGGGAGCATAAAAACTCTTATACTGACTTTGACTTTTTTCGACTTGTTTTACTGCTTTCATGCTATTGGTTCAATCGACTTCATTTTTTTCTTCATGACTTAGTGTGTATGTAGTGTCGATTTTTAATAAAATCAGAAAATTGATCATGTGTATTCCTTAGCTTCTTTTGTAAACTAGATCGACATTCATGTCGTAGTATCCAGTAGATCGTTTTTCATGTCTAAATTGGGGTTAAGTGCTAAATTAGGGTTCTTGAACCTAAAAGTCGAGGTTTTCCATTTAATTGATTCAAAGAAAAAGAAGTTTGTAAATAACAGGTTATATGGATGTTGATATATACCTAGACTCATATTTATATATGTATAAATTTCGCATACCCTTGAACGAGTGACCCACTAACCCGTTTCTTTTTCAGGAAAGTTTATGAGCGTTTATTAACTAATTATGTTATTTGTTCATAAAGTAGAACTTTACTTTGATGGCTGTGTATAGCTTTGTATGTTGCATCATAATGTACTATGCAGATTGCTATTGAAAATGGTCTGACTATATCTTTGGGATTCCTTTGGATCTTTTAGGCTGCTAATGCTCATTTAGTTGTTAGATTACTTTTTACTATTTATTTTATTAATATAAAACGCCTTAATAATTTTGTGTCCTAGGTTACATTTCTAATATCGCTAGCTTTTACATGACCGCTCACTCTCTGTGTGTATAGGGACCCGGATGGGGAAAACGGTCAATTCATCAGCCAACATCCGATCGAAAACAGGGTACTCTGTTTTGGTCACTGGAGCAGCTAGTTTCGTCGGAACCCACATCAGCGCCATCTTGAAAAGCCATGATGACTGCGTTTTAGGGTTAGACAATTTTAACAATTATTACGATCCTACCCTCAAAGGGCTTGTCAAGTTTTGTTGGAAAAAAGTGGGGGGAAGGACATAAACGACACCGTTTTGCTGAGCAAACTCTTTGACGTTGTACATTTTACTCATACGCAATGCAATTGCCGGTTTTGTTAATGTTCTTGAAGTATGCAAAAATGCAAATTCACAGCCTGCAATTGTTTGGGCATCTTCTAGTTCTGTTTATGGGTGAAATACAAAGGTACCCTTTTCGGAAAAAGACCGAACTGATCAACCCACGAGTCTATACATCGCAACGAAGAAAGCGTGAGAAGAAATCGCGCATATGTATAATCATATTTACGGGTTGTCTTTAATGGGTTTGAGGTTCTTTACGGTTTATGGACCGTGGGGTAGACCGGACATGGCTGACTTTTTCTTCACTAAAGATATCTTGAAACGAAAACCGATTCCCATTTTTGAGTCAGGTAATCACTGGACCATTGCGTGTGATTTTACGTATATTGATGATGTTGTAGAGGGTTGTTTAGGTGCTTTAGACACTACTGAAAAGAGTACAGGAAGTGGTGGGAAGAAAAAAAGGGGCTGCACAGCTTAGAATTTTCAAATTTAGGGAATATTTCGCATGTACCTGTTTCGGATCTTGTTAGTATTTTGGAGAAGTTATTGAAAGTGAAAGCGAAATGACGTGTGATGAACTTGCCTAGAAATGGTGATGTCCCGTCACTCATGTGAATATTAGTTTGGTGCAAAGGGAGTTTGGGTATAAACCGATGACAGATCTTCAAACGGGGTTGAAGAAGTTTGTTAGATGGTACCAGAAGTATTATGGTCCGGGGAAGAAGAGTGATCATTGATGCGAAAAGCGGTAAACTTGTTCTTGAATTTTTGTCCCTTTTGATATACTCAGCATGACTTTTTTGTTAAATTTGCAATTTTTGAAAACAAGTGGTTGGTATATGATGTTGCATCAAGTAAGGAGGAAATGGAGATCTCACACGGTGAACAAGTTTTTGGGGTCCATCGGGGTCTTCATTTGAGAACTTTGTGTTCCTGTTAACTCGCGCAAATGTAATTTATTGTAGTAGCATTATTGTAGGATTCGTGACTAATAGAGCAAAATTTATTTGGTTGGACTTTTGTATCATTTCATGGCATTTAAATTATTAGGACACATTAGTTTAAATGTTATCATGTTTTATTTTGTAATTTCTTGATTGGAGTTTGACTTTCTCTATTTTCTTCTAGGGTAAATTACATTTTTCGTCCTTTATGTTTGTACCGAATTGCAATGGATTCCCTTTAACTTTAATAATTACAGTCACAATCCTTTATTTGTAAAACTTATTACACTCTACGTCCATTGACCATAACCCAGATAATTTTTCTAGTTAAATCAAGTAACATGCATCTCACATGAGGGCAAATTAGTCCTTTCACCCAAAAGCACCCCTGCCACCACTACCCACCACTGTCTCTCTACCCCACAACTCCCACTTCTACCAGAACCCACCCTCACCACCACAACTACCACTTCTACCAAAACCCACCCTCACCACATCAGAATCTTCGTGTTTATCAAAAGCCATTAACAATTCAAACCAAAGAAATATAATAAACTGGCTGGATAGCGGTGCATTATCATTATTAAGCAAATATATTTCATTACTAGATCAATATAAATGTTAACAGAAACATTCATCTGTAACAAAATCCGAAAGTTGAAGCTTACAGTGGGTTGAGAAAATTCGTAATTTAGATGTATACATTACTAATAAATTGAAATCCCCATTACTGATGCATACATCGTTGTCTCTATTTCTGCAATTCCCATTTTAAGCGAGAAGAACCCAATCAAATTAACCCCAACTATCAAACTTCTGATGCGAATTTCCGGCCAACACTAACTCGAAACCAGCAACTCTACACAAACAACTCTCTGTCTCTCTCTACATTCCTGAATCCTTAAATAAAAATCATCTAAACTCACTATCCCCTCAACTCTCTATCTCTCTCTCTCTCTCTACATTCCTGAATTATCAACAACACCAGCCATCAACCATCATCACTGTCACCATCGTTTTTTGCAAACCACCGCTGCCCCCACCCTTTAAACCCTAGATCATAAGTCATCGGAGATAAAGAACTTGAAATGGAAGATATCGGCGGTGGTTATCCTAAGCCGCCGGAGATAAAGAACTTGAAATTGAAGAGTCCGGCGAGGCATTTCTGACGAGAGTTAGGGTTAGGGTTTTGAGATTGGTGAAGAGGTAAGAAGTTGAAGAGAGAGAAGTGGCTGGACAGGATGATTGAGAGAGATGATAACTGAGAAGAGACAGCGGAGATGGAGCGGAGGAGGTCGCCGGAGAAGACTGTGTTTCCGGCGGAGGAGACGGAGAGAGAAGAGAGGGAGGTGTGGTAAGAGAGGAAGAGGAGAGAGAGGGTAGGGATGGGTGGTTAGGTGAGAGACGGAAGGAGAGGGAGGAGAGATATTTATATTTGATTTTATTTTTTTTATTTATACTATAAATAATTAAGTAGAAAGACTAAACTGCCCTTAAGTGAATAAATTTAACTGAAAATTTTAACCTTGTTAGTGCTAAAGGACAAAAGATGTACTGAGTTTTCCAAATAAAGGATTGTGACTGTAATTATTGAAGTTAAAGGCTATCCATTGCAATACGATACAAACATAAAGGACGAAAAGTGTAATTTACCCTTTTTTATATTTGTTGATATGAATTTGGTTTTTGTGATCCCTTGAGGATAATTTTTCTGTTTGTTTAGCTTTTATTGGGGCTCTTAATGGTTGAGATATCTTACTAGTTCAACACTTAATGGTTCAGACTGTTTGTTTCGCGAATGGTTAAACATTATACCGAGTCTGAATGGTTAAGACCTCTAATCTAAATTGATCAGACATTTGTCTCTGAACGGTTAAACATTATACTGGCTCTTAATGATTCAAACCTCTTACTGGTTCATCACTTAATGATTCAATACATCATGTAAAAATAGTCACAAATTACAATTGAAATTACAGATGATTTCCTGTGAAGTTTGCACACATAAGTTCATGCACCGAATTCACATTCAACTACTTGGCACAATAAGCTATGGGGTTGAAGTGATAATAAATTGAATGAAGACTCGTATTTTTATTGTATAATGTTGAGGTGTACGAAATTGACAAGTGAAAATTACGTATAACATCCTCTCCAAAGATTGTCTTCGTCGCTAACACGTGGCATCTCTTCTTAATTAGCGAGACTTCATCGAACCTCACTAGAGGTGACTTGCTTCAGTGGTAAGTTCCTTTAATCTTCATCAGATGGTAACTTGACATCATAGGCTAGTTCCATAATCCTCATTAATGGTAACTTTCCATTAGAGGCAAAATTCCATTAATTCCAATAAGAGGTATGTAACTTAGACCATGAACGACAAGTGCCATCAGACGCAACTTGTAACCGCTCCAAGGGTTCCTTGAAATTATCAGCCTAAAAAACAATGAATAAATATCTAGTTAAAGAATCCAGCCAATTTTTAAAACAGACGAAATTAATTAAAACTGCTAAAATTGTGGAAAACCTTGACTTCGAAATTGGAGCTCTAGATGTCGAAATTGGGTGCCGACAGTCGGGAAAACCCACCTATAGCATTTGTCCAAGCATGTGGCTTGTTGAGACGTGTAAGTATATGATGCATCCTGGAAGTGATAAGATGTATCGGGACTTAAGAAAGAATTTCTGGTGGATAGGAATGAAAAAGGATGTAGCAGCATATGTTGCAAAGTGTCTAACTTGTTCACAAGTTAAAGCTGAACTTCAGAAACCCTCAGGTTTATTGCAACAATTAGAAATGCTAGTTTGGAAATGGGAATTGATAACAATGGACTTTGTTACTAAATTACCCAAAACAAGAAAAGGTAATGATACAATCTGGGTGATTGTAGACAGGCTAACTAAGTCAGCTCATTTCCTACCAATGAAGGAAACTTTCAGTATGGATCAATTACCTAAACTGTATGTAAATGAAATAGTTTCATTACATGGAATTCCTTTATCAATTGTTTCTGACAGAGATAGTCGTTTTACCTCTAATTTTTGGACAAGTTTCCAAAAAGCAATGGGAACCAAGTTGAATCTAAGCACAGCTTATCATCCTCAAACGGACGAACAAAGTGAAAGGACAATTCAGACGATGGAGGACATGCTTAGAGCTTGTGTAATTGATTTTGGAGGTAATTGGGACGATCATTTACCATTGATAGAATTTTCTTATAATAACAGCTATCATACCAGTATCAATGTTGCACCATTCGAAGCACTTTATGGACGAAAGTGCCGAACCCTAGTCTGTTGGGCAGAAATTGGAGAAAAGCAACTATCCGGACCTGAGATAATACAAGAAACAACCTACAAAATCATTCAAGTCCAGGGACGACTGAAAGCAGCACGTGATCAACAAAAGAGTTACGCTGATAACAAGCGAAAGCCATTGGAATTTCAGGTAGGAGATAAAGTATTATTAAAAGTCTCTCCTTGGAAAGGAGTGGTAAGATTCATAAAAAGGGGAAAGCTAAGTCCCATGTATGTTGGACCTTTTGAGATTATTAAAAGAATAGGACCTGTAGCCTATCAGCTACAACTGCCAGAGGAAATGGCAGGAATACATGATGTATTTCATGTATCTAATCTCAAGAAATGCTTAGCTGATGAATCCTTGGTAGTACCTCTTAAAGATATAGAGGTAAATGAGCAATTAAAATTTGTGGAAAGACCTCTACAGATTGAAGACAGGAAAGTCAAGAATCTCAAACACAAGAGATTAGTTCTGGTCAAAGTGAAATGGGACTCCAAAAGAGGACCAGAATACACATGGGAGCTTGAATCAGCGATGCAAATGAAATATCCACACTTATTCCAGTAGACCTTGAGGACGAGTTCTAAAATAAGGTAGGGAGGATATAACAACCCTCCTAAATAATTATCGACACCCCTAATATAATTAAACTATCCATATATGTCTTAAAACACACCCCGTATATGAAAACCGAGCCCAAA
This sequence comes from Helianthus tuberosus, assembly GCA_030545235.1. NCBI lineage: Eukaryota > Viridiplantae > Streptophyta > Magnoliopsida > Asterales > Asteraceae > Helianthus > Helianthus tuberosus. Next base: position 229,995,351 of record CM060423.1, on the reverse strand, counting down.
ATACCATATATAATTAAAAATAAAATAAAAATAAGAAAAATGAGTCTGTCGCGGGCCGCGACAGACTGCCCTAAAGGCTACGCGGGGCGCGACAGATAGAGGATTAGGCTGCACCCGGTGCTGCCACGTGTCGGGTGGTGTGTCGAGGCTACGAGTGCTGACTGGTCATAGCTAGGCCCTACCCCCTAGGTCATGGGCCGCGTAAGACCTCCCTTGAGTCTTCGCGGGCCGCGAGGGACTGCGAGATCAGCCCTATATAATGGGAGCTCAGGCCTTCAATCCCAGTCGCTCACACACTTTCTTTCTTTCGAATTTCTATATAGTCAAAGTGCTTTTCGGGTATAATACCCCGCTAAATAACGAAGTTCTGCCCCGTTGTAAGTATTATAACCCCGGTTACGTATTAGATACGCTGCCCGATTGATCCAGGGTTCCATAACGGTTGTCGTGGTTCTGCCCGACGTAGTCGTTAGAATGCCGTCTCGGGGAGGGTATTAATAATGTAAATATTGGGTTATTATACTAACGCATGTGCATTTGTGTAATTAATAGATAATCATCAGGAAATCCTTAAGGAAAACCCTAAGACAGCAATGTGAGTAATCTCCTTTTTGTAAACTGTTTTTACAAACTCTTAAATAATTGACAATGTGATTAGCAGTGATTGAGTCTTTGTAGTTCTTCAATTACTGCCGGTATGTTGGGGTTTTGTATACAAAATGTGGAACACGTTACCATTGGACAAAGAGTTAGCCAATGTGTAATATGACCCACCAGTCAGGATTGACAGTACTGAATGAGTAATTGTGTAGAAATAAACATTGTAATCGCTCTCAATACTGTGAAAAGATAAAACTCTTCTTATTAAACTGGGATTCACTCACCAGTATTTCCCACTGACTAAATGTTTTAAACGCGTTTCAGGTAACAAAATGTGAAAGCCAAATAGAAGCCAGCTGGACAGCACTGAAGGCTTGGAAAAAGTGGCTATAAAAGTTACGTGAATAAAGAGATGTTTTTATTAAATAAAATAGGGTTTATCCCTATGAAAATATGTGTACTGAAAACTTGGGAATTTCCCATGTGTTTAATATTATAAAAGTGTGGTATTTACTCTGATAAAATATTTCCTAACTACGGTCCTGATGTAATTTCCGCTGCCAAAATAATAAACACCGATACCACTAAATCTAGTCTCGCGGCCGCCCGTTCCCGGGACAGATAGGGGACGGGGGTTGCGACAAGTATAAAAAATAATTTTACATTAGAGAAACAGAAATTTAACATGTAATTTATATAGACAAAATTTTCAAATAATGAATTCTTTTAACAGAACTGAGAATTGCATCAGCCCTTTTTGGATCAACAATCTCAATCCCATGAAACCCTACATCATCAAATCTTGCTTCAACCACAACCCCTTGCATCACTATCATTTGCACAAGTTCTTGTTTCCTATCAATCAATGGGTCCCCTCCAAAACCTATAACCAAACACCTCCCTAACTTCTCCATCTTTTTCTTTACTTGTTGATCCGCAAACGGGTTGCAAAATCTATGATCTCGATCTGTACCATTTGGCAACGCAAGCTCCCACAATAGATCGATCATCGGCAATGGAAACAACAAATCCGCAGCCATTTTTAGCTCTGATCTCGTCCGTTTTTTGCCCCCGATAAAGGGCTCACATAGTATGATTCCAGCTATCGTTAATGGCGATATATCCTGATATTAGAGAGAATATATTAGTCAGGGTTTATTGTAACAGTATATAATTTGATTAAGTTTTACTTGTAACTACCCGTTAACATATAAATAGGTCAAGTTGGGTCACGTAGTATCTCTAGTAGGTTTAATGAGTTAAGCTAAAGATTTTTTTTGAACAACGAACTATAAAGGAAAGTAGAAAACAGGCCAAACAACGAGTTGAGTCATATGGCACGTATTCAACTATTCAAATGCTAAACTTTTGTGTAGTTAAAGAGTTTATTTAGTAAAATTTATCATGAACAATTATTTATTCATAGAAATTAAAAGAATGGATAAAGAAAAGTATGTTTGGGTCACCCCAAGTCCACTGGCTCTTTTTTATCCACACTAAAAATTGTTAGTTTTGACTAAGGGTGCAAACGAGCAGTTTAACTTAGGGTAAAACAGGTTTATTGGATTTTCATAATCCTAAGTTTCACCTGTTGGCCGATAATAATCTCAACTTTAAAAATTCTCTCCAATAATCCCAACTTGTAAAAGTTTGGCAGCTATTGATCATTTTCTAACAGAAAAAATGGATGAAGTTAACCTAGTGGACTAAAATGGCAACGGTGAAACCTTTTTGGACCCACATACAAAAAATGAAACCTATGGACTAAACTGGCAAATTGACCCAAACCACAGGGACTAAAAGGGCATTTAACTCTTAAGTATTAATCATACTACAATAGAAATTGACAAAAAGAAAAGTGTTGGCATGTTGGTCCTACTTTATCCATTTTGACCATTTACCTATGAAGATAATGCGGTTAAAAGGATGTCGGTCAAAGACCGATATTTGAGATATAGGTTATTGCGGTGGGATATCGGTAATTTTAATATCATGCAGAATTTATATATATATATATATATATATATATATATATATATATATATATATATATGGGAGGGTTTAAATGAGAACGCTAAATATCGCGAGAACCGTGAGAACGAATGAAAAAACCGCAAAAACTTGGTCAAAAACATTTCAAATTCAAAAATTCTTTTTAAACTTATCATTATTATTCTAATACAATGTTAGATATTTACTTAACACATTTAAATTTACATGTATTTGTAAATATTGAAAATTTACACATGTGTTTTCTCATTTACACATGTGTAAAATTGTTGTATTTAACAAATTTACACATGTGTAAAAAATCTAATAAGAGTGATTTTGAGAGAATAAATGAATTATTTGATGTTGTAAATTCTTTTTTTAATGTTGTATCTTAATTACAATGAGGTTTGTATTAAAAAATGATGTTGATTGGTTTTCTCATTCGTTCTCACGGTTCTCGCAATATTTAGCGTTCTCAAGATAACCCTTCCCTATATATATATATATATATATATATATATATAGATTGCAATTTAACACTAACAATTTAGTATACTTTCCTACCATTAACCTTTTACAACTTGCAAAACACTATTGTAGCAAGTAGGAACTCATTAAGACTTGAAACACTAATAGCCGCAATAAGAAGAAAGGTACTGATATGGGGAAAATCGGTGATGTATCACCGATAATACCAGTGCCGATATTCTGACCGATATATCGGTGATATATCACCAATATTAACTGCATAGCAACCCATCTGACCCCCTATTTTGCCATCTATAGGACAATTTTAAGTGTGTTTTGTTGATGAAAAAATTCTTAGTGTTGCGGAGAAAATAAAGCTATGGGTCAACTACTGTCTAAAGCTAAAGAACAGCTATATTATTGTAAGTTAGTCACGGGGAAGCTGAGAGCTATGTTACAGTCAGCAGATGAACAAGTTCGTAGCTTGAAGAAACAGAGCATGTTTTTGAGTCAAATCGCTGCCAAAACAATCCCAAACGGTATTCATTGCTTATCCATGCGCCTAACAATCGATTATTATCTTCTTCCGTTGGAGAAACGCGTATTCCCAAGGAGGGAGAATCTTGAGAATCCAGATCTCTATCATTATGCTCTGTTCTCTGATAATGTCTTGGCTGCATCTGTAACACCCCGGCCGGAGGCGGAAAAGCCAAAGGTGTCACGAAACTTGATAGAATGCATTTGAGCACATGGAGATTATATTAAGTTGAAATATAATTTAAGTTCAATTCAATAGATTGCATTCACATCTGAGAATATAAGAGTACATAAATACATACATCATAAATTGTTTCACAAATGATAAGTTCGGATTTAATCTAAGGCAAAAGTCTTGATCAATCCTATGTAAATATTCTTGCAAATCATGTCATCAAACATTGTCACCTGAAACATATGTTAGGGAAAATATTTGGGTCAACAAACGGTTGAGTGAATTCATAGGTTTTTGTATGAGTATCAGATTCATGGCTCGTTTGTATGTTGAAATAACTCGTACAACTTCGTTGATTGATATTAGAAAACCTTGTTTTGTAAACCACTTGTATTGTAAAAGAATAACCAAATCAAAATAGATTGGTCATAATTTATAACCATTGCCATGAATCTTAACCCAAAACATTTGTTTATGTAAACAAAATCATAAATCGTTCTCATAATAAAACTCGTATGGTTTATATAGTTTCGTAAACATCGTTGTGTAACATTGTTTAACTCGTTCGCGTTATAGCACATTGTTCATTCGTTTAGATCGTTCAAATCGTTCCAAATCGTTCAATTCGTTTACTCGTTCAAATCGTTCAATTCGTTTACTCGTACAAATCGTTCTCGTTTTAATTGTGAAAACTGCTTTTGGTCGTCTCGTTAATAACATTCAAACCTTTGTGACTCGTTCCGCGTTCCACTCGTTCAAAATCGTATTAACAAACCTCCAAAGGGTAAGTTAACAATTCATCAGATTCAGTCGTTACTAACTTAACCCACACATAACCATGGGTCCAGTTTGATAACGGGATTTGTCGGATCCTATGGTACCATAACCTAATACTGGTCGGTTTGGCCGAAATTAATGAATGTCATTCGTTATGTAATTACAACCAACAAGCTCGTTCACATTATCGAAATCGTTATTTGTTTAGTATAAACCATCTCAATCGTGTTGAAACCATCGTTAAAATATTGAAATCGTTTTGATACATATAAATCATATGTTTCATCCCAAAAATAATGTAAAAAGGGACTATGAACTCACCTTGATTACGAGTTAGTCCTAACGAGTATGCAAATGTGAGAGTTCTTGGAAATAAGATTCCACGTCACTCTAATTGATTGAACATGCAACAATATGGAATATGTATCAACAATAATGTTTAATTGGATAATTGGAATTCCTAAATCTATTGGATTCGGTAGTGTTTTGTGTAAATGGTAACTATGTGGTTTGGATAACCTAACAGGAGGACTCGGAAAATGAATATGATGTAAAGGAATTACTTATGAAAAATATTTATTTCTCATAAATAATAAAATTGGAAAAATTGTACAAATGATTTAATATAAACATTTGTATTAATAATTCAAATATATTTAACTAGTATAATTAAATAACATAATTAAATATAATGATTATTGGTAAAATATTGCACAAGTGATATAATTAATTTATAAAAATTATAAATTAATTTAGATGGTTAAAATATTTATTATTTGATAAATAATAAATATTTTGTTTAAAAGAATAAATATGATAATTATATGATTAATTATCAAAATAATTATATTAAATCTGAATAATTAAAAATAATATTTTTAATTATTTAACTTGAATATTACTGACTTAAAATAATTATTATGGCCTTGGAATCATTTTAAATAAATAAAATGAATTAAAATGATTATAATAACAATAAATAAGTTTATATAAGTTTAATTATCTAAATAATTAAACATAATAAAAATTTAGATTCTAAATTTATATAAACTCAGAATAAGAATAATGCATCTTTTGTCATAAGAATAATTTTGGATCAAAATTATACAGTTATATAATTTAATCACATTAAATTAAACTATATTCATAAGTATAAATACTGATTTAATTATATAAATATCAAAATTATATAAAATATCAGTAAAAATATTATTTTCGTAAAGTTTATCATCTAAAATAATTTGTATAAAAGTTTCGGTATTTAATTCATAAAAACGGATTTATTATGAATTATTAATTATTATACTGTTTTAATATTATAAAAATTAGTTTTATAAATAAATTTACTAGTTTCACATTTTTAATAAAAACATATTGTGCAGTGGATCTGATGAGCTATCTTCCACATCTGCGGGACCCTCAATGCGAGCTCCTCTTACTGCGCTCTTGCATGGGTGTTGCTAAGTTGTTATTCGGCCTCAGAACGTGCCAACCCACGTTTGTTGGGGAGGCTGTTTCGGTTTTTTACAAAGGCCTTAGGAGAGCTATCGAGGATATTGTGGTTTGCGGGGGTCCATTTTTTGGGGATCTTCAATGGAGGCTTGCATCCCTTCCGACCCGTTTTGGGGGTTTGGGTTTATGTTCGGCTGAGGATGTATCTACGTATGCTTTCGTGGCCTCGAGGGCACAATCTTGGAGTTTGCAGGACCACATTCTTCGGGACTGTGGTATTGTCGGGTTAGATTCTGATTATGTGTGTGCGTTGGATTGCATGCATATGTCCCTTTCGGGTTTCGATCTTGGCGGTTTCTCTAATAAGGACACCGCCCCTCCTAAAGCCCAGAATGCTTTGGCGAGTGCCCTATTTAGTAGAACTGTCCAAAGTTTGGGAGAGAAGTTTAGTCTATCCCCTCGTCAGAAAGCCGTGTTCGATTGTCTCCGGGCTCCTCATGCTCAGGATTTCCTGACAGTCATCCCCATTGAAGGACTAGGCCAACACATGTCGGCAGTGGAATACCGGGCAATTCTTAAGTATCGGCTAATGATCCCTCTGTTTCCAGTTGATGAGCCTTGCCCAGTTTGCCGCAAGGTTTGTTTAGATACTTTTGGCGAGCATGCGGTGCATTGTAAGGAGTTGCCTGGTTTTAAATACAGACATGATTTGGTAAGGGATATTCTGTTTGATGTTTTAAAGCGGGCGGGGATTTCGTCGAAAAAGGAGGCTCCGGTGAACTTTCTGACGGATCCGCTTGATGGGAGGTCTACTCTTCGACCAGCTGATATTCTTGTGTTTGGGTGGGCCAGGGGAAAACACGCTTGTGTGGACCTTACAGGAGTGTCCCCTCTTGTTGGGCTCAGGGATAATGGGTTTGCTGCTGGCCAAGCTGCGTTGAAAGCGGAATCAAGCAAAGTCGCTAAACACGAGAAGGCTTGTTTAGAGAATCAACATGTGTTTATCCCTTTCGCTTTTGATACATTTGGTTCCCTAGCCCCAGAGGCTGTGGAATTTCTAAACAGGGTCCAACAGGTTGTGAATAGTAATCTCTCAACCTTTAAGGGTCGTTTCGTCTTTAGTAGGATTGGTTTTGCAATTCAAAAGGGGGTTGCGGCGCAGCTTGTTGCCCGTTTACCTGCCACTTGTTTGTAATTTGCTAATTTGGAATAATATTACTTATTATAAAAAAAATACATTTATTTTACAAAAAATAAAAATAAAAACAACAGTGGTTAATAATCTTATAAAAATTATTGAATTGTTGAAAATATTAAAAATGAAACGTTTAAAAAGAAATGCAGACCCCTGGGTTCAAACCCAGGTCTGTATTGAAACCAAACAGAGTCTTAACCACTGGGCTAAGCTTATGTTTGTGTTTGGTTTAGGATTGCTAAACTTATAACCAAACAGGACCTGGTCATCTTCTCCAAAGAGAAGTCAAAGTCAGAAGACCCGGTCAAACTAAAAGTCAAACTCGTGATTTCTACGGGTAAACCTGTGTTGTAAGTAAATTAAATCCTAGGAATCATTGTACAAGTATAATGGAACTAGTTGGAACAATAAAAACGAACCGGTAATGTGTGGAATGACGAATCGGTTAAACTCCGGCGACTTTGAAACTTCCGGCGAGTTGCATAAACGAACAGAGGTAAACTTCGAGGTGTTTGCGAAATGTGGATGGTGTAGAATGATTAAAGGAACTTAAATAACTCATCAACTCGACACAAATTCGACAGGAATCAGTGGATTGATCCACTTTTGAATTTATTATATTTTTTTGAGTAAACTGCCATTTTGGTCCCTGTGGTTTGGCCAGTTTTGCCACTTTAGTCCAAATCTCAAACTTATTACATCCAGGGCCCTGTGGTTTGCATTTTGTTGCCATTTTAGTCCAAAACTCAAATTTGACCAGATTTCCCACTTTTGTCCCCCCTGTTTTGTCCTTATCCTCAGGGGTATTTTGGGTATTTTGTAATATTATATCTCAAATTTAATAAATATAATGCCTGATTATCATCATCTTCAACATATCATCATCTTCAACAGAAATCTCTCTCTCTCTCCACTGTTCATCATCTTCAACACCATCATCTCATCTTCCTTCATCATCAACATCACCGTCCCCGCCATCTTCATCACCATCATCATCACTATCATCTCACCACCGTCGCCGCCAACACCACCGTCGCCAACACCACCGTCGCCAACACCACCGTCGCCAACACCACCGTCGCCTCCATCTTCATCACCATCATCTCATCTTCATCACCATGGCAGTTTCATATCTGAATCAAAATCAGGGGTTTGAGCTTTGAGTTTCAGCTTTGAGTTTTGAGTTTGAGTTTCAGATCTGAATCGAAATTAGATGTGTTTGATTGTTTCTGATTGATTCAGTATTCTGATGTTGTTTGATTGTTTGATTTTCAGATCTGGTTGATTCGGTATTCTGATTGATTCGGTTTCTGATTGATTCGGTATTCTGATGTTGTTTCAGATCTGAATCGAAATTAGATGTGTTTGATTGTTTGAGTTTCAGATCTGAATCGGTATTTTGATAGGAGAGAGAAGCAGATCTGGTTGATTCGGTATTCTGATGTTGTTTGATTGTTTGATTGTTTCTGATGTTTTCATTTCAAATTAGGCTTGTTCACCATGAGGCTGTGATGATTTCACCTAATCCGAGCTTGGCGTGGCAGAATCGGAGGAGGGCAAGTGCGCTTGCAACCTCTGTTTGCAGCCATGGCGGTTTTACAGATCTGAGCCTCGTTTTTTCTTGAAGATGTTCTTGATTTTCTGGGTTTTTTTGTTGTTGAAGAAGATGTTCTTGATTTTCTGGGTTTTGTTGTTGTTGTTGTTGTTTTGATGATGATGTTTGATGATGTTCTTGAAGATACAGATCTGAGCCTCGTTTTTTCTTGAAGATGTTCTTGATTTTCTGGGTTTTGATGATGAACTTTGAAGATGTTCTTGATTTTCTGGGTTTTGTTGTTGTTGTTGTTGAATTGCTTTAAATAAAACATAAATGACCAAAATACCCCTGCACTAAAGGACAAAATAGGCAGCTCTCAACAGTCAAAAAGGGGGTTTTTTGGATTTTGGACTAAAATGGCAACAAAATGCAAACCACAGGGCCCTGGATGTAATAAGTTTGAGATTTGGACTAAAGTGGCAAAACTGGCCAAACCACAGGGACCAAAATGGCAGTTTACTCTATTTTTTTTTTTAAGTTTTCCGTTGAAAAGGGAAAAAAGCACCGAAATGGGTAAAAAAAATTCGAAAGTAGATTAGCAATGATGTTGGAAACATGTGAGAAAAATTTGGGATCCAATGAACAATTAACGAATGAGAAAATTCGATTTTTTTGTGGTTTTGTTCGAGTTTCCGTAATCTGCGGTACTGGATATTTAATTCAGTTCCGTTTTAACGTGTATATATATATTATATACTCTCATAAGATTCACATCCAAGCTGATAGTTCAGCTGGTTGTGCGTTGTTGTTGGTTCTGAATCGGCGCGGGTTCGATCCTTGTGGTGGCCGGTTTCCTAAGGTTTTCCAAAAAAACCTTTTTACTAACATATATTAATATTTAATAATTAATAATAATATCAAAATCCTAATGTGTGTATATATAAATTAAAATCCAAGATATATCAGCTCCTGCCTGAGGAAAAACTGGCTAAGACGCTTCGGTTTCAAACACAAGGTCACGAGTTCGAATCCCAGCATACACGGTTCCAGGGGGATTTTTTCCTTTTTGGACCGATTTTGGGCTATTTACACTTTGGCCCCTGTGGTTTAATAAATTACATAACAGTCCCTGTAACAGTTTAACTTAAAAACTAACTAGGTTAGTTTCTTAAATAAGAAATCCTTTATAAAAAGTAACCCGGTTAGGGTTTCTGGTTAAAAACAGTTTTAGGAATGACCATTTTGGTCCCTGAACTACAAGTTTCGGAAAATGACCAAAAGGTCCCTAAACTTTTATTTTCAAATATTTAAACATTTATTTTATTTATAATATAAGTTTCAAAAATGACAATTTGAACCCTAGACTTTTAAAAGTTTATTTTGATTATAAAATGAGTTTCAAAAACGTCATAAAGGACCCTAAACTTATAGTTTTCAAAAATTACGCTTTTAACCCAAAACTTATAAGGTTTCAAAAATGACGTTTTAGTCCCCGGACTTTTGTACTTTCTAAAAATGACGGTTCTAGTCCTTGGACTTAAAATCAAAGTTTTCGAGCAAGTTTCAAGGAATGACAATTAGGTCCCTCAACTTATGTTTTCACATAATGTCATAATAGGCCCTTATAGTTTATGTAGCCTTGTTTAATAGTATAAAACTCAACAAATTTGCAATTGTCGCATGTGTTTGTATTTGTATATACATGTATAAGCACAAAGCAAGGATGTTCAAATAGATTTCATACCAAATACAGTATTTGTTACCATGCAAGTCAAAACAATTGTGAGTGTGAAAACCAGGGTGGTTACAGCATCGGTGGTTGTGAATTCGACTATCAAGAATGCTAAGGTATATATATTTATGTATCCTTTTTTCTTTCGAGTAAAATGCCATTTCGTCCCTGAGGTTTGGCCAGTTTTGCGACTTTCGTCCAAAGGTTTGTTTTTTCGCATCTAGATCTAAAAGGTTTGAAATCTTGCCATTCTCATCCGGCTTGTTAACTCCACCCATTTTTCTTCGTTAAGTCAGAGGTATCTTTATCTTTTTTTCTCCGTTAAAGGTATTTTGAATACTTGTACATTATGCAAAATGCTTGTACATAAAGTGAAAAAGACCGAATTGCTCTTTAAGTTAACAAAAAAAACGGAAATACCCTTGAGTTAACGGAGAAAAATGGATAGAGTTAACGAGCCGGATGAAAATGACAAGATTTCAAACCTTTTGAATCCAGATTTGGAAAAACAAACCTTTGGACGAAAGTCGCTAAACTGGCCAAACCTCAGGGACAAAAATGGCATTTTACTTTTTTTTTTTATTTATAAGCACCATATATCATGGCATACGTTTCAACCTAACAATGGGTTGTCGTCTATAAACCAGTACAAAGATTTGCAATATCAATTACTTGTTTTTACAATTAATCTTGATTCTTGAACGTTCTGTCAAACATAAATTCTTTGCAGATTGTGAACGGTACTATTTTGATTGCCTATAGTCCAAGTAAGCATTAAGCATATGTTAAAACATGCCTTTTGTATGAACCAGGTTGCATTGACTTGCAAGTTTTGTGAATAGAGTTCACTTTGATTGGTCACTTGGCTTTATTTTGAGGTTTTTTTTTCTTTTTTTTTTTAATTTTGAGTTTTCCCCTTATACTATTAATAATATACGCTTTTAACCCATTTAATTTGTATTTATTATGATTTTCCTCAATAACTCACGTTCGTTAATTTAAAAAAAACTGAATACAATTGTGTTCATCTTTTTATTCTCGACATTGCTATATAAATTTTCTCGAAAACGCAGTTGTATTCGAAATATAGTTTTTTTCCTAGCACAAGCTATACAATACGAGTGCCGATAACGCGACGAACCAAACTGATTTCAACCGAACAGTATCGGTACCGGTATTTACTTACGAACCAGTGCCGATGTTCATTTTTATGGTTTTTGATCAATGTAAAATACGTGTCGAACTCATTTTGGGCTTATAGCAATTTTATTTTATTTTTGGTTTTTTCTTTCGGTTGTCATAACGAGTGCCGGTACCGTAATGAACCAAACCGATACTGGCCTAATTCTCTCTGCGTAGCGCGGGTAAATTTCGATAGTTTTTGTTCATTTGCAAAAACTACGTTAAGTATGATTTTTTTAAATTTAATTTGGAGGCTGTAAGATTTTTAATGGTTCTAATGATCTTATTTATATCTAATACAGGAACCAGAGAAACATGTTTTTCGTCTCGTCTCCGATAAATTAAATGTCGGAGCAATGAACATGTGGTTTTTACTTAATCCACCTGGCAAAGCTACAATCCACGTGGAAAACGTTGACGAATTCAAATGGCTAAACTCATCCTACTGTCCGGTTCTTCGACAACTCGAATCCGCCGCAATGAAAGAATACTATTTCAAATCAGATCATCAAACAACCGGTTCATCAAATTTAAAATACCGAAACCCGAAGTATCTTTCAATGTTGAATCACCTTCGGTTTTATCTCCCTCAAGTTTATCCCAAATTGAACAAAATTCTTTTTCTAGATGATGATATTGTGGTTCAAAAAGACTTAACGGGGTTATGGAGGGTCGATCTGAATGGGAAAGTGAACGGTGCGGTTGAAACGTGTGGGGAAAGCTTTCACCGTTTTGATAAGTATTTGAATTTCTCGAATCCTCATATTGCGAGAAATTTTGACCCGAATGCGTGTGGATGGGCTTACGGGATGAATATGTTTGATCTTGATGTGTGGAAGTAGAAGGATATAACTGGTATTTACCACAAATGGAAAATATGGTAAGATTTTTACAGTAGTATTTTTTTATCTCTAGACTAGGTTTTTACCCGGGATTGCTTCCCGGGCTCGGGAAAGTTATTTAGATTAATTAATTACTATTTGTTATTAATACGACCGCATTACATCAACCATCTCATTCGATTCAACAAAAATGTCTTGAAATCACCGCATTATATCATGAACTTATATTAGAGGACAAACAAAAGCACAAGAGGACCATATGAATAACATCATTTCCACTTTTACATCAATACACTTACATGATAGGGTGATTTGAGATTTTGAAAAACTCTTTGTTTTTGTACCTCTTTTACAAAATAAGATGTTGACCAAATTTGAAACAGATGTTAACCAAAAGTCAATAAGATATCGACAAATAGTCAAACAGATGCTGAGCTTAAACAAATGTTTGGTTTAAGACCAAACATCTGTTTATGGCGAAACATCTGTTTAAGGTCAAACATCTGTTTAAGTCCAAATATCTGATATAGAAGAAGAACATCTTTTTAAGGCAAAACATCTGTTTAAGGTTCAAACATGTGTTTAAGGTCAAACAACTGTTTAAGTCCAAACATTTGATATAAAAGGCCAAACATCTGTTAAAGGGCAAACATCTGTTTAAGCCTTAACAGATGTTTAACTTGTTAAGATCTAGTGTCTTCTAACACAGTTTTCCTCTTCAAAACATTGTTGAACCTAACATAGGTTTCCATTAACTATTGACCAAAAGGCAAACAGATGTTCAAACCACTATTAACTTCATCCATTTTTTCTGTTAACGAGAAGGCCAATTTGGTCATTTTGTATGTAATTCTGTTAACTAAAAGGGCAATTCAGCCATATAAAATGACCGAAATGGCCTTCTGGTTAACAGAAAAAATGGATGAAGTTAACCCAGTGGACTAAAATGGCAACAGTGAAACCTTTTTGGACCCACATGTTAAAAATGAAACCTTTGGACTAAACTGGCAAAATGGCCCAAACCACAGGGACTAAAATGGCATTTAATATAAAGCTAAAAAATTAAAACTTTTATTGCTAATGCTAAATACTTACGTACCTTGAATGCATTATTAACATAATCAGCCTTCAATATCTCAACTACACTATCATCATCAGATTCAGGTTTGTTCAAAAAGCAAATCTCAATCTCATCTCTATAAACTACTACTTCAAAAACAAAATCATCAATCCTGCTAAACACAAGCAAATCATCCTCAAGTATCCCAACATCGTTGCACATTTCCGGCCATCCTCTAGAAAATACAAAGTGGGTATCAACTTTAGACACCTCAACATTCCAGTAGGAACCTTTGTAACAAATTTGAAATTTCCCACTCGGTGGACTGTTTATGTAAAATTGTGAAATGAAGCAGTCTTCAATTACCTGCATAAAATAAAAAATAATGAATACTAAACGTGAAGTATGTATCTTATGAGAATAAGTGTTAACACGTTAAAGATGCAAAAGAATTGAAGTTAAGATCAATACTCATACCGTAAAACCAAATCTTGCATAACGATTAAAGGTGAAATAAGATTCCCCACACATGCCATTAACATAACATGAAAGTTCAAGTCCAAAATCACCTAACGGTTTGAAAACCAACAAAGTATCCCTCGGCAAATTGAGATCTTTAACAACAATGTCCCAACCGTCAGTTATTATCGGCGTTGAATTTTCTGTTCTGACCCTAACAACCCATTTTTTACCAGACTCATGATATACTTGCAACCTACTTTTTTGCCAACAATCTCCCCACTTTTGATTAGCAAAGAATATAGGTACATCCTGTATATAATTTTTAAATAGTGTAAGAAAATATAAACCATAAAAGAACTGTTAAATATATATCTCAATACAAATAAATTATGTATGTAAAAACATGTCATACCAGTTTCAAAGATTCTGGGTTACGAAGAAACTTAACAAATGTAGTATACATCATAAAACCTGAATCAGTAAAGATGTTAAAAGACTGTAATTAAAAAGCTGGCTTCGAAAATGAACATTAACTTTTTTGTATTAACAGAGTATATAGTGAAATTAATCATAGAAACAGAGTATGAGTTAAAATTATTCTGCAAATAATAATTATTTTAACATGTTCTCAACAAATGATTCAAACACATAAGTAAACCCTTCTTGAATCTTGAATGTATAGCAATAAACATTTAAAATCGTATTAGTAGCAAGATAGGATTTAAATTAACATAGATTAAACAATATAAAGTTCATTACAATAGGAATGTACATACCAGTTGCTGAAGAAAAAATAATCAAACCTCAGGTGATTGAAGTGTAGAAGACGGAGGAAAAGAAAATTGAAGCCCTAGAAAATGACTGGGGAGAAGAGATTTTTGAAAGAAGAGATGATAGATGTTTGATGTGTAATGATGATTAAGAAATAGTGACGGTTGTGTTTTTCTCTTCCCATATTTTCAACTGATGAAAAATATTTACACATACACCCCTTTTTAAATTTGTTATTTACTTTTACATTGACATACAAGAGTAAAGTACATGATTAGTTGAATTGATTTGGTATTCAAATTAACAAAAAAAAAATAATTTTTCATATAACAAAACCATTAACATAACATAAAATTTGAATGCTTTGAATCATGTATTAATAGTAATTAGGTTTTAACATAAGTAAGTTTCATGACCTCAAGAAGCAATGCCGAGGGAAAGTTTAGTTTTATCTATTATATGTACCTTTTAACATAAGTAGTTTGACTTTGGTCAAACAGGCTTTGGTCAAACAGTGTTTTATCAAGTAGCTTTTAACACCAGTAGTTTGACTTTGGTCAAACAGACTTTAGTCAAACAACGTTTTAACATTGCTCAAATAGTGTTTTATCTATTATAATTAGCTTTTAACATAAGTAGTTTGACTTTGATCAAACAGCGTTTTAACATTCCTCACAATGATTACAAGCTAGTAAAAACTTCTTTGTAAACAACATTAGAAGTCTTATTTGTTGGTTTTCCATCAGCATCGAATATTAGTATTTTAACGCCTTCTCTGGTCTTGACCCTTGATAATGCAACATACAACTGACTATGAGTGAAGACAGGATCTTTCAAATAAAGACCAACCTTTGATAACGATTGTCCTTGACTCTTGTTAATTGTCATAGCAAAACAAACTGATAACGGAAATTGTCTTCGTTGAAATTGAAAAGGTATTTTTTTGTCAGACGGGATCATATTAATCCTTGGAATATAAACTCTTGTGCCAATGTTCCCACCAGATATAACTTCAGCTTCTATAACTCGTTTACCAAGAAAAGTAATTTGAAGCCTTGTACTGTTACATAACCCTTTCTGTTGATCAATGTTTTGAAGAAGCATCACAGGAACACCAACTTTAAGAACTAATCTGTGATTAGGCAAGCCAGAAATCTTAAGAGCATTCAAATTTTCTGTTGAGTATAAGCTTTCTTGAAAAGAATCAAGAATTTGTTCGGTTTGACATATACTATCAGAACTCAGATACTCTTTCGCATCACCAGGAAATAACGAAAGCAATCGATCATTAATTTCATGAACTACCTCATTTTTGGATGCTAGAATTGCTCGCTCAGAAAAAAATCCAGCAATCCTAAATTGTTGAATAATTGAAGGATATACAAAGTCAATTAAACCTTGTATTGGGTTACAAATATCGGTGATCAGTAAATCATCTGGTATCTCTATAATGGCGTCACCATCATTATCATCTCCAACGTTTCCTTCACCAATATCAATAAGCCATTTTGCAAATTCTCTGATAGACTTCGTATTCGAACTTTCAGCTCCAATAGTTAGACGCATGTTTTTAGTCAGCCGTAAGAGTCTGCATTTTGCCCATATATATGAAGAGCTTAAAGACGCACTAACAATTTCTTGTCTAGTACCATTAGGAATAACAGGTAGTATTTGTCTAAAGTCACCACCAAATACAATAACTTTACCACCAAAAGGAATATCCGAACGAATACTCCTACCTTCCGAAAATACGTCGGTCATGGTCCTATCTAAAGCTTCAAAGGCATGTTTGTGTACCATCGGTGCTTCGTCCCATATGATTAATTGGGTTTCCTTTAATAATCTCGCAATATCACTATTTGGCTTAATATTGCACATTGAATCTTCTGTTAGATTAATGGGAATATGGAACCGAGAATGAGCTGTCCTTACACGGGAAAGTAATAACGAAGCAATACCACTTTTATTTCTGCATCGAACAGCTGAAGCCAAAGTCTTCCATAGAAAGGTTTTTCCAGTTCCACCATAACCATAGACAAAAAAAAGGCCTCCTTTACGCCCTACAACTGCTTCTATTATTTCGTTAAAAACCGCTCGTTGTTCATCTGTAAGAGATTGATGCAACCTGTTAAACTCAGCTTGTTCTTCATCTAGGTCATGTGACAGCTCTTCATTGATCAGACGATTAGAAGCATCACGTAAGGAATCGTCATCAGGGTACGGCATAGTGGCAAACCTTCGTAATGATGATCCATTGGAAATTAAATAGTTTTCAATTTTCAACAAAGTAAGGTTCTTAATCTGATGTTCAGGAAGCACTAAACCTAGCAAATAAAAAAATTAACATTATTAAATAAAAAATCAAAATGTAGTATGTAAAATAAAAGAAAATAGATCAGAACCTGAAATATTTGTTTCTTTTTTACGTCTATAAACAATATCATCAGCTAAGTATTTCCACGTATTCTCCCAAACAAATTCTGGCCGAGATAGAGTATTTGACAAAAGCAGGGTAGCAAATAACGCTCGAAGATACCCAGCATGTCCTTCAAAACTTGCTTCTTTAATGGCCTCAACGTATTCATTGTCATCATCTAAAAGTCCCATCGCATAGCAAGCATCTCTAAAAGTCGGGAATAATTGACCGTTAACTGTACGTATCTCCTCAAATGATCTAGGTCCTTTAACTTTATTCAGTAGTATCCTCAAAAAATAAGGTTCGCCCAAAGCAGGAGATACAGAATGAATCCGGCCAACACACTGGTACGACTTACGTACCTGCCAACATCTATCTTTAAGTATCCAAACAAATTTGGAAGGAAACTCAACATAAGTCAGCTTTCTAGCATCTTTATTTGACTCGTTCAACTTCATCCATTGCATAAATATTGAAGAAGCAACAGAAGGCTTGCTTAAAACATTATCAATATCGTCATCAGCACCATACACAACATTCTGTTGGCCAGGCAAATGAAACGGAAGCCTCATAACAGCAGGATACCTATAATGAACCTCATTAGAGAATATTCTCCAGGATGCCTCACAAGCTGAAATATATCTACAATCATAATACTCCTTGATCTCATCTTTTGGCTTTTCTTTGATGGTTGAACTTGTATCACCTGAAACTACCGCAGTAGCCATATCAGGACCTTTGTTGATGTACTTGAACAAATATTTCACTGAACCGGCTTGATTACACCATTCAACATTAATGTGTGCTTGATATCTTTTCAAAAGCCTTTTGTTATAAGGAACAACATTTCTGTTGTCTAATCTAACACCAGATTTTATAACTGTATGACCTGAATCTCTTCTTCTGTATACAGGAAAACCATTTGAAACAATACTTGTATGTGGTGTGAATTTCTTCGGAAAGTTTTTTGAACATCTTTTATCAACCATGCAAGGACAATTCAAATTAGCATTCCCACACGGACCATGAATCATATAATCAGTCACAAGAGAATAAAGTTCAGGATCTTCTTTTTTATCGGGAATCTCAGCAGAAATAAATGGATCTATGTGATCTATGGTTGGAAGTTTGTGATCGACCTTCATGAATTAGCATATATGTGCATGAGGAAGACCACGCTTTTGAAATTCTACTGTATAAACAACTAAATAAAAAGGAAAAATAAACAAAATTTATTAGTTAATAACCTTGATTAAAAAATATACATCAGAGGATAAGATGTGAAAAAAAATAACGCACCAGCGTTAATCTCACCAAAATACTTGGAATCCTTAAAATCTTTGATTAACGAATCAAGCTTCCTTTTAAACAATCGACACAATATGTCAGGCCTGTCTTCGGCTTTGATGGTTGAATCTTTTAGAAATCTTTTTACTTCAGGCCACTTAGGATTACATGTTATAGTTATGAAGAAATCAGGGTACCCATACCACTTACATAAGGCCATTGCATCGAGGTAATTTTGTTGCATGAATCTTGCACCACCAGTAAATGAAGAAGGAAGTATAACAGGCTTTCCAGTATCTGTTAAAACTTCCTTACCTTTCAATTTATACTTTTGAAGATTCTCAAATGTTTCAGAGCGAAGGTTCGCTTGTTGCCTACGAATGTACTTTAATCTTTCGTTCTCAATCATTGTGTACGCATCAACCAAAAACTGTTGTAACAACCTTCGCCCATTTAAAATTAAGGAAAAGCCATAAGTTCTATCTTGGATCCTATATGTAAAAAATTCTCTCATTGTGCACTTTGGTTTTATTTTCTTTTGTGTGGACATAAAATCTCTATGAGGAATATCAACTCTATAACCATCATCACCATATGGAAAAAGTAACGGATATTGCAGAGCAAGATACGATGGGTGTAATTCGCTAATACGCTGCAGCATTCCCGACTGCGTCTGGACAACAATATCACGATGGTCTATAGCTTTATCTATGTCTCCGACAACCAAAGCAGCAACTTCAGATGTGGTGGGTAAGTTATATGTCCTGCCGTCTTTTTCTCTTCTATAAATTAGTCGCAGACTAAGGTTGGCATCTGGAGATTGGTGAAAATGGTTTCTGACCATCCTATATGTCTTAACCAACATATTTTGTGAATCTAATAAAGCCCTCAAATACTTTATCATTTCAACATCAAGTTCTTTATCAGCAGGCGATGAAGGTTTGGTTCTTTTGCTGTTAAAAGAAAAAAAAACCAACAAAACGTTAACATAACATAACTATTTTAATAAGCAGTGGATAGAGAATCAGTTATTAGTAATTAAGTGTTAAGGAAAAACAGATTAGTACTAAGTCAAACAGCTGATGTAAAGCTTGTAAGCACTGATAGTAATTAAAACACTGATGATACTTAACAACTGATAGTGAACTACATAAGATTAACAACTGCTATTGTAATAAGCAGTGGATAGAGAATCAATGATTAATAATTAAGTTTTAAGGAAGAACAGTTGTAAACAACTGTTGATACAGCTCAAAACTTTTAGAATATGTTGAGAAAAGTAACATTTCGGTGGTTTGGTCTTAAACAGTGGTTTGGTAGGCATGAGTGGTTTGGTCTTGAACATTGGATGGGGTTAGTTAGACTTTGTGTACAAATGTAATTATATCCAACAGTGTTTTGCCTTATTAAATTGTTATAATCAATGTCATTGTAGGAAACTTAACTGGGCAGAGCTTATTGTAGGAAGCTTCAGTTTACCTAAAACAGCTGATGAATTTAGAATTAATAACGCAAACTACTGTTAAGTCAAACAGCTGATGAAAAAAACTTTTAAGCACTGCTGGTGATTAAAACACTGATGGTTAACAACTGCTGTTGTAGCAATCTCTGGATAGAGAATCAGTGATTAAGGATTAAGTGTGGTACTTAACAACTGATATTGAACTACAAATAGTTAAATTTCTAGATGTTCTTTAATATAATAAAAATGGAACTTAGAAATCACTCGTACCTGAATAATGCCTGTCTGTTTGTTATTTCATTTTCAGTATCATGTATGTATAGCTGACAAAACTTAGCTTCATTTCCAGCTGGAGGTTTGAGACTCCCCATGCAATGATAGTTTTGGCCACTGATACGATATATAAATGGAGCATTGCCCTTGTTGATATTAGAATCAAGCTTTCCACCCATAGATGTAAAAGAGAACATGGAGTTGTATCGCCTTATGTTCTTTAGGAAGAAGTTGCTTTTTGGATTTGAGGAAGAAAACAAATTTTGATAAGACGGATGTGCATCCTTTAAAGGTGGTAGCTGAACTTTACCATACCCACAACACATACCATAACATAGCTTATTTGCAGTTAAACGACCTTTTCCACCTTCCGATGCCCATAACTTTGCACTACAAAGCTGACATAAAAGCACTTGGTCACCATGGTCCAAATAATCTGTTACCAAATGATTGAGAGTTATATTACAGGTAGAACACAACAAATGTCCTAAAAGAATAAAATAGATTAAAACCTTTAGATATCCCTTTATAAGGATCTTCATCAGTGCACAAGAACACATTTTCTTGATCGGAATCCAAAGAGAGCATACGTACAGGAGTATTATCACGCTTCTTGTGCTTAAGGTTACGTTTACCAGAAGACAGCCGTGTAAGCGTAGAGTTACTACCCAATATCGGCTGATTGTTACTGCTAATAATGCTAGAAGTAATGGAATATCGACGGTTGCTATCTGCTGGTGTACCTATGTTAATGCCATTATATGAACATCCAATATTAAAACATTGATGTTAAGACCGGTATGTGGTTTATTAATGTGTTTATCAAAACAAATAATAAAGAAACAAAATACAAACCTGGTGTAGTTGAAATTAAAGAACCAGTAGCATTTCTAACTGCTCGACACGCAATGGAGTACATATGTTGATCCGTAGAATCAGAACATTCAACCATATTTGCATTCTCAGAAAAGATGCTACAAACATTCGTTGATGATGACGATGCATTTAACAATTTCTTATTATCAAGGATTAATTTTCGAAGCTTACGCCTTTCATTAGGTGGAGTAACTAAATAACAGAGAAAGTATAATATGTACGAAACACAACAATCAGTCCCCTTAGAAACATAAAACGGAAAAAAGTATACTTATAATCAAATTCAAGAGGTATTACAATTTGTGATATCTGAAAGTGGAGATCTGTTAGAGATATCTGAAACAGGAGTTCTCGTAAGAGGACCTACAAAAAAAGCAAGTAGAATTATGATTTCAATCTGAAACCTGATTTTGATTTGGGAAATGATGAGTTAAGAAGTTATAATTACACTTACCACGTAAATTTCGTTGAGATGAATTAGCAGCTGATGATGACCACGCATTCTTTAATTTCTTATTATCAAGTATTAATTTTCGAAGCTTACGCCTTTCATTCGGTGAAGTAACTAAAAAACAGAGAAAGTATAATATGTTCAAAACACAAGAATCAGTCCACTTAGAAACATAAAACGGAAAAAAGAATACTTATAATCAAATTCAAGACCTATTACCATTTGTGATATCTGAAAGAGGAGATCTGTTAGAGATATCTGAAACAAGAGTTCTCATAAGAGGACCTACAAAAAAACCAAGTAGAATTATGATTTGAATCTAAAAGCTGATTTTGATTTCGGAAATGATGAGTTAAGAAGTTATAATTTCACTTACTATGTAAATTTCGTTGAGATGAATTAACTGTTGTAGAAAATGAACGTGAATTCTTTGACATTGTTAATTCTGAAAGAAGGAGAAGCTTTCAAAAGAAGAAAGAGTATTAAGATCAGGAACATTAAAACAATAGAAGAAAATAGTGGTTTTTAAATTTTGAATTACAATATATAATACCTAGGGATTAAACATAACCTCAATAAATTATAATATTGCATTTTATCATTTTGTAATTAAAAATCATTTCATGAAAAGCAAAATAAAATTGTTTCAAATAATGTATTACATTGATAAAAAACTTAACAACAAATTTTGTAATCTTTGTGGAATGTAAATCGGATGTTCATCGGTTAGGTTTATGGTTTATTTGTATATGATTTTTAAAATAAAATATTACTATCTTTATTTAATAACTATTTAAGTTAAACGGTATTTTCTTCAGTTATCCAAATAAACCAAAGAAAAAAAGTAAAATAAAACATGGATCAATAAAGCAAACAAAAAACCAAATAAAATGGGTTTGAATTTACGCTTCATACTTGGTTACGATTTTTCTGAACAACATTCTTTGAATGACTTAGAGAAAATTTGAAGTATATAAAAAACCTTTTGAATGAGATTACTTAAATAAGTAATGGGAGAAACAGGCACAAATTAAATATTTTTTTTAAACTGTAACATATGACGGATACTTACTAAATCTTAGTGGGCAGGGATAACGGTAAAAACCAATAAAGAACAACCACATCCACGGATAATCCTATATAAATTATGAGATAAAATAATAACATTAAAATTGCTTAAAGATTAGAAATGTTTGTAGATAAAAAAGTTGTTAATTGGGTATATACAATATATATTATAAATTGTTGCTACTATTCATACACATAAGTTTTAAACATAAATAAATATTGACTATTGAACATCTCAATATTTATTTAACAATATACATTATAATAAGCAGATAAGTTTTTAGGAATTCAAAACCACATAATCAGTCCAAAACATAACCCACCAAACACCCAAAAGCAACAAAACGAAAACCATAAGTTCAACATGGCAACAGCATATGAAATCAACACATAAATGTATTTGAAAACACAGAAGACACTATTTCTCAATCTTTGGAATCAAAAGCGTCGAAACACCAGCATCTTCATCCTGAGAGAGTTCATCACTGATGCGGCGCTTTGTCGAGGAGCAACCTAATGCATCATCCACATCGAACACTTCACAAATATTACGTTTTGTTTCATCAGAATACGGATTCTTAGTGCCTACAAGTGCTTGAGATGCAGGTGTAACATTCTCACCGCAGTATGACAACTCATCCTGATATAAAAACACAATAAGTACTGACGTTTAAAAAAATTTACTACAAATAACGAAATTCTCATATTACCTTCATAAGGTCAACAGGAGTAGACAAACTGCAGGATTCTGGAACATCCAACGATTCGGACTGCTCATGCTTTAAGTACATAATACATAATAACATAAAATACACACAATGGTATAAATATATTTTAAAAGGATATGTATATCAAATTAAAAGAATGACATAATGAAGATTTAGACCTGGTTAAGATTGAATTTGGCGCAGAGCGCGGCAAGGATCTCATCATCGTTAGTGGCCATTGAAATACCATAGTTTTCAACCTGATGCTCAATGTTATAGTCTTTAACACTTATGATGAAAGCATACCTCTTTCCAATCAATGTGTCAAAGATCTCAGGATATGGGTTCGGTATCTCTCCAGAATTAACAACCTATAATTTTATAAAAATTAATATAAATTACAATGAGCAGAATGATTCCATAATTGAGAACATACAATTTTATAAAAATTAATTTTAAATTATATATAGTACATGGCCAAATAACTGAATGCATGTATTTGTTACCTGATCTTGAATTGAAACTAAGTCTTTGGCAGTTTTCTTAAGAATCTTGTAAGCTTCAAAATCAAACAGCGTCAAAGACACAGTACCGGAAGAGTCTTGCACCCTAATAGGTATCTTGAACCTATCAAAGTTAAAAACAAATGAAAACATTAGTATTACTAAAAACAAAAGTGTCGTTCATATTAGTATTTAGTATAAGGAAATAAAACTGTAATATCAAACCGCGGAATAGAATAGATGTCGACTCCTTCACATTTATCATTTGTACACACCAACGATTTTTCATGATCAACATCAGATAAACCATCCGGATTTTCTTTCGTTACAAATCTTTCCTCCACACCTGACTTACAGTGGTTACAACCATTGTAATACCAAAGTTTATCAGTGCATATAGCTGTGATTGTGCCAACAACCAAAACCTTCTTTGTCTATCAACATCAAACAAAAATAATAACACTTAGAAAAGACTTTTAAAAAACTCAGCATGTAGAGTACTTATAAGAAAATACACACCGTTGATATGGTTCCCAGGAAACCAATAAGCATGAAATCAGGGTTATTAAGAAACTCATCTTCAACACTTGAGATGACGTTTGAACCAACATGATCATTTGATGAAGATGAAGCAGAAATTTTCTCTACATATCTAAACAGATTCATGTGATCAAATTAAAACGTAAAAAATAAA
Source organism: Helianthus tuberosus (assembly GCA_030545235.1). NCBI lineage: Eukaryota > Viridiplantae > Streptophyta > Magnoliopsida > Asterales > Asteraceae > Helianthus > Helianthus tuberosus. Next base: position 229,970,832 of record CM060423.1, on the reverse strand, counting down.
TGTAGGTACAAAATAATACTTTTCAATGTTTATATGCATACTAACTATACCTCTTCCTAAAAGAGGATATCTCTTCAATGTCAGTGTCAATAAAAAGTCTGCTTAGCTCAAAGCCATTTGCAACGCCACGCTTGCCTGAATTTAAAATTAAAACCAAATGTAGATCACTATAAATAGTGTCAAATTTATAACATATAAGTAAATCTAAAGATAAATCTATAACAATAAAAAAATTAAACTAATTAAGTTTAAATTGTACCTTTGTAAAGGTTGACCATACCAAAATGACAAAGGATAACAACATATTTCTCTCGTTTCTTATCATTCATGTAAGCAAACATGTCAATAGCAAAACCATCCCACAAAGTAACCGGACACTTTTGGCTTCTAAAATATTAACATAAAACATAATAACATCAAGCAACCTTATAATGGTTTAAACATCAAAATGGAACAACTTAATAAAAAGAACGCACTCAAGGTCTTCAAGTCTAAGATTAAGTCTCTTGCCCTTGCTCACATCCTTCTTTGACGTATCCTCTAGATTGAAACATACATCCACATAACCAATCCAATCTATAAACAAAAATATATTGTGAAAAGAAAACAGCATTAAGAAGTGATAAGAATAAAAAAAACAATAAGACAAAACAATAGATATATATCATGTAGTGATTTACATACCAATAACTGTATTAACTTCAAATTTATTTTTAACAACATCCTTGAGGTTAACGAAATTAAAACGGTATTTTGGTCCAGACCAGTCAAAGCATTTCTCAACAGAAGTATAGAAATAAAGTGATATTTTGTCATTTCTCTTGGTATACTTAGAAGAGGGCTTATTAGTAGCAAGAAAAGGTTTGGTGATAAGAAGACATTCATCCAACTGAAGGAAGTCTTTAAATTTTCTAAGCATTTTATGCAAACAGCTGGCTTGTATCATTGTTCCCTAAGAATATGAAACATCCGATTAAATAAAAAAGGTGTTATACTAATTTGGATATTCATATGTCCAAAAAAATGATAAGACAACTATATACGGTACCATCTCATCCATGAAGATCATATCAAGACGATATATTTCATTTTTGTTATCATTCATCATCTTCTTCGAAATGCTAACAATCTTCACTCTAATCGAATAGTTGTTTGAGAATGTATTAAGATCGTTAAGCATGCTAACCTTTGCAACCTCCATTTGAAGACTGTACATAAAAAAAAAATAAGCAAAATATAAGTATTGCTAAACGTAATATGATAATACAATAAGCATGGATGTTCTTAAAAAAAATATCAAGGTTGAAATTCAAGCTTACCGATTATCCAATAAAAATTTTAACTGAATGCAGTGGCAAATGTAATTTCAAATGTAGGGAGTGTATATATTTATATGCTGCTTTATTAAAGTAATAAAATATTAGAAATGATATGCAAAGTAGGCAAAAAAAAGAGAAAGAACGTCAATTTTAAATTACCATTTTGTATTTTAAGAATTTCAATATTTCAAAATTACTGACTTGATTTCAAAGCAATTTTCATAATGACTTTTCTATATTTTATTTTAAATTTAATTAAGAAACAATAACCGTCAATTTGAAATTCACATTTTGCTTAACTCAAATGTCCAAAGCTCAAGAAATTAGCATTAATTACTAATTTGATTTGCAACAAAAAGTCATTAACAATCAAATGTTTGAACCACTTTCAATAATACAATACCCAAACAATCAAGATGAGGAACTTAATAATCATCCAAGTGTATTTTGTGTTACCTTATTTATTAGTATAAAGATGAAACAACTGTTCAATTAATAGTACAGATCAAACCACTGAAGTGATGTGATAAATACTCTTACATATAAACCACTGGGGTGATAAACACTGTTACATATAAACAATGATGCCATAAAACCGGTTACATATAAAACACTGAGGTGATGACATCTAACAACCTAACAGACTATAAACACTGATGCGAAAAACACTGTTAAATATAAACACTTAAACACTCTTAACATCCAAGTGTATAGGAATTTTATTTTATTAAAATAAAGATGAAACAACTGTTCAATTAATAGTAGAGATCAAACCACTGAAGTGATGTGAAATACAAAACTGTTCCTAAACACTGTTACATATAAACACTGATGCCATAAAAATGGTTACATATAAAACACTGAGGTGATGACATCTAACAACCTAACAGTCTATAAAACACTAATGCGGAAAACACTGTTACATATAAACACTGTTAACATAAACAAATAAAAAGAAACATAGAATAACTAAAGTTGATGCTGAACCACTGTTATGGTTTGACACTGTTATTGGACGTCATAAATTTCAGATTTAATTTGAAAGGTAAAAGTAGTGTATATTCTTATATGCTGCTTTATTAAAATAATTAAATATTAGAACTTATATGCACTGTAGGAAAAAAAAAAGAGAGAGAGAACGAAAAATTTAACTTACCATTTTGCATATTTTGAATTTCAAAACTACTGATATTGTCAGTAACTACTGACTTGATATGAAAGCAAATGCCATAATGACTTTTTTAAATTTTATTTTAACTTTAATCAACATATAATAACCGTCAATTTGAAATTCAAAATTTGGTTAATCAAATGTCCAAAGCTCAAGAAATCAGCATTAATTACTGATTTGATTTGAAACAAATAGTCATCATCAAAATTTTTTTATTTTTTAATTTAACTTTAAATTTTATCATGAAAATAATGTTGGTGGAACTCTTATGTAATTGGAATGTAAAGATTAGGTAAAATGGTAATTTGATTGTAATTCTAGTTTTCATTTGATAATTTCAATGTATCACTAATTAACAACATCAAAAATAAAAACGTGAGGACTGACTATTTTTTAGGGAAACCGCTGATGGTCAATATCAGTGAATGTCAACAATGTAAAAGTGAGCAGTGGCTATTTTTTCCGATCAGTGGATACCAACCAGTTTTCGAAACACTGATGTTCGGTCAATCAGTGGTCAACATGGAGATTGAAGAAACACAGGTTGTGTATCCGCAGTGGAATACTTGAACAATCAAATGTTTGAAACAATTTCAAGAATACTATACCCAAACAATCAAGATGTTTTGTTAATATTCATCAAAGTTTATATGAATTTTATTAGTATAAAGATGAAACAACTGTTCAATTAATAATACAGATCAAACCACTAAATTGAAGTGATAAATAGTGTTACATATAAACACAGTCTTTTAAATTACCATTTTGCATATTTTGAATTTCAAAATTACTGATATTGTCAGTAACTACTGACTTGATTTGATAGCAAATGCCACAATGACTTTTTTAAATTTTATTTTAACTTTAATCAACATATAATAACCGTCAATTTGAAATTCAAAATTTGCTTAATCAAATGTCCAAAGCTCTAGAAATCAGCATTAATTACTGATTTGATTTGAAACAAATAGTCATCAAGAATTTATTTTTATTTTTTAATTTAACTTTAAATTTTATGATGAAAATAATGTTGGTGGAACTCTTATGTAATTGGTTGTCAACAATGTAAAAGTGAGCAGTGGCTATTTTTTTCGATCAGTGGATACCAACCAGTTTTCGAAACACTGATGTTCGGTCAATCAGTGGTCAACATGGAGATTGAAGAAACAGAGGTTGTATTTCAACAGTGGAATATTTTGAACAATCAAATGTTTGAACCAATTTCAAGAATGCTATACCCAAACAATCAAGATGAGAAGCTTAATATTCATCAAAGTGTATATGAATTTTATTAGTATAAAGATGAAACAACTGTTCAATTAATAATACAGATCAAACCACTGAACTGATGTGATAAATAGTCTTACATATAAACAAAAGTACTAAACCCTGTTACATATAAACACTGATGCCATAAAAATGGTTTCATATAAAACACTGAGGTGATGACATCTAACAACCTAACAGTCTTTAAAACATTGATGCGGAAAACACTGTTATATATAAACACAGTCTTTTAAATTACCATTTTACATATTTTGAATTTCAAAATTACTGATATTGTCAGTAACTACTGACTTGATTTGATAGCAAATGCCATAATGACTTTTTTAAATTTTATTTTAACTTTAATCAACATATAATAACCGTCAATTTGAAATACAAAATTTGCTTAATCAAATGTCAAAAGATCAAGAAATCAGCATTAAAATAGTGATTTGTTTGAAACAAATTGTTATCAAGAATTTTTTTTAATCTAACTTTAAATTTTATGATGAGAATAAAGTTGGTGGATTTTTTCCGATCAGTGGATACCAACCAGTTTTCAAAACACTGATGTTTGGTCAATCAGTGGTCAACATGGAGATTGAAGAAACAGTGGTTGTATTTCAGTAGTGGAATATTTTGAACAATCAAATGTTTGAACCAATTTCAAGAATACTATACTCAAACAATCAAGATGAGGTGCTTAATATTCATCCAAGTGTATAGGAATTTTATTAGTACAAAGATGAAACAACTGTTCAATTAATAGTACAGATCAAAACACTGAAGTGATAGTATAAATTCTGTTACATATAAACACTATTAACATAAACAAAGATAGAATAAACACTGTTAACATAAACAAACATAGAAGATGTTTTGTTGATGAGGAACCACTGTTGTTGGAGAGTGTTTCACATTTAGTTGATCGGTGCTTGTCTGGACTTTGGTCTTGATCAGTGGTTCTTCATAATTGAACAGTGGATGATGTTCATCAAACTTTATGTACAACCATCCTTATATCCAACACTTGTTAGGCAGATCAGTGATGTGCCATATTAACTTGTTATAACCACTGTCATTGTAGGAAACTTAGCTGGGCAGTGCCTATTGGTGGAAACTTCAGTTTACCTACAAAAACTGATGAATTTAGAATAAATAACGCAAACTATTGTTAAGTCAAATAGCTGATGGAAAACTTTTTAACCACTGCTAGTAATTAAAACACCGATAGTGATTAACAAAGCTACGTTTAATTGCTCAAATTGAGATGACGGGAGATCTGCAAAGGATTACAAATGAATCAATGCACCAATAAACAGTAAATCAAAACGTTAGAAATACCAAAAAAATAAATCACACCAATTTAAGTTACCTTGGTGATGTCCTAAACTTTTGCACTGGTATCACCTATCAACACACCTGGTATAACCTTTCCCATTTCCATCTCCTCAACAACCGTCCGGCAGAGGTTGCTTCTAATCAACAAACTCTATAATCCAACAAAAAAGGTTTGGAAAGACAAAGTACAAAACATATCAAAATAAATCTGCTCGTAATCACATGATACAACAAACCAAACATACCAGAGTCACCGATTAAGAGGAGGTTGTACAAAAGCGTTCATCGAGTACGATAAGGAGATCTGTTTCTTCTTCTGAGAGTAGAAAAGGGTTCATCATGTTCAGTATGACAAAATAGATAAAACGAAATAAAATTTCTAGATAAAAAAGTAGATCTTACATGATTATTCTCTTCTTCAACCACTGGACGGTACATGATTTAGGGTTTCAAACGAAGATGTATCCAATAGAAGTAACCTCTGCCGTACATTGTTGAGGAGATGAATATGAGAAGAAGAAGAAGGATAAACATGACAGAGGATAAACATCGATCGGAAATAGAGCAGAGCAGAGAGAGAAAGAAAGCAAGAAGCCCTAAATGACTAAATGAAGGAGGATATAAATAGAAGAGGGCAGTGGCACTGTTGGGCAGGAAAAGAGAACTGAGGATGCCCTAATCAAGTGACACGTGGCCCAAATAACTTTCATTTATTATATATAATAGATTCTTATTACATGTATGCCTATAAATGAACCGAATGTTTATGAACTGTTCGTGAACTTGTTTGACGGGAAGTTCGTTTATGTTTGTTTATATAATAAACAAACGAACATGAACACAATTTTGTGTTGATTTAATTTAAGGAAGAGTAAAGTACACGGATGATCCCTTTGGTTAACCAAAATTTTGGATTTAGTCCCTAGCTTTTTTTAAAGTACACGGATGGTCCCTGTGGTTTGCACTTTGTAACACATTTAGTCCCCAACTTTTGCCAAAAGTACACGGATGGTCCCAGTACTTTATAAATTGCAAACCACAAGGACCGTCTGTGTACTTTAAAAAACTTTGGACTAAATCCAAAATTTTGGATAACCACAGGGACCATCCATGTACTTTACTATTTAAGGAATGAACATGAACACACGTTCTGTTTGTTCATTTATGTTCATGAACGTCTGATGAAACACAGGTTAACACCAGGGTTAATCTGTGGGGTTATTTCTTCTGTGGGTTCAATCTCCTTTCTTACTCGTGGAAATGACAAGGATCCTGCAAAACAGCAACACCGTTAGTCTCGTTAAGAGGGGAATATGGGGTTTCCCTCTTAACCAGGCTCCGGCGTGAGAATAAGTACTGTTCTGAGGGAGAATAAACAGTGTGTGTAGAGTGTGAGAGTATAGAGAGCAAGGTGGTTCAACCTGGATGATGAAGGGTCCTATTTATAGCCGGGGGGTGAAAGAGGGAGGAGCAGCAGTGCCAGCTGTGGTTGCGCGCCAGCTGTCCATCCAAGGGGAATATCCCTTTGGTCTCCTCTGCTGTGGTCAGTGTAGTGGTACACGTGGCGCGCTCACATTTGCCTATTTTGGAGACGTCGTACTGGTGTTGTCGGACTGCTCCTTGATCCGTTGCAGGCCTACCTGGCGCCTGATGACTGGTGACACGTGTTGTCCTTTATGTCGGATGGAGCATCTTTGGTGCCACCTTGATAATTTCCAGAAGCTTCTGGAAGTTTCTGGATGGTTTCGTTGATGTCAGCGCCACATAGGATGGAAAAGTGGTGTGGTCCTTGCCATGTGGGCACGGAATTGGGACCATACCTCTTCAAGTCCCCCCAGTCCAGTGTGCCTTCTAGTTGAGTTGATCGTCTAGGAGGGATTCTGGACTTATGAAGGTAGTGTTTCTTATGGCGAGCGTTTGTTATGGGAGACCTAAGATATTGCACTTGGTGGGCGCATGGCGCATGGTTTTGGGCAACTTTGTAAAAGTTGAGCCAAATGGACGCATGGCGCATGGGTTTTGGCAGCTTTGTAAGAGTTGAGCCAAATGGACGCATGGCGCATGGGTTTTGGCAGCTTTGTAAAAGTTGAGCCAAATGAACGCATGGCGCATGGGTTTAGGCAGCTTCGTAAAAGTTAAGCCAAATGGACGCATGAAGTTGAGCCAAATGGACGCATGGCGTGTAACGCCTCGTATTTTCATATTTGTATTTTAACTTTTCGAGGCGTTAATCATAATGGTAATACATTTTTTATCACATTGTTAATGGGTAAACACAAGATTTTTAGAAGAAATCGAAAAACTATACAAAGAAAAATTATTAGAAAAAATTATTTTTCTAATAAATTTTTATACAAAAGAAATTTTATTAATTTTTAGAAATTGTTTTAACATAGGTTCCTTTTATAAAAAATGCTTGTTTTAATCCATAGTATTAAAAAAACTGCACGTGAATAGTACCCTGCAGGGTACTATTCCTTCAGCAACTATAATTTGACGAAAATGCAGAATTTTTCCAACTTGTTTTCATATTTTGCAGCCATTTGACCCATTTAGATCACCACCTACCCCCTTCCATCTATAAATACACCTTCTTAGGCCTTCATTACACTTGCTAAACACCTTCCATTCATCACAAATCCTCTCAAATTCTTGGAAATTCAAGAACAATGCAGAATTTTCTTCAAGAACCAAAGTGTGTTTATACACACTTATCTTCATCATTTCTTCACCAAATCTTCTTCTACAAAGCTTGGATCTTCTCTAGGATTGTTTCCCTCAGTTTATCTTATCAAACTAAGGTATAACAACATCATTTCATGATCCATATTTTCTATTTTGATAATTTAATCTTATACTTTATCTATATTCATACTAACATGCATGAAACTTATATCCTCCATACTCTAATCAAAACCATGTTTATGACACTTATGAATGATTAATTCTCATGAGTTTAGAGGTGTGAAAACCCTCTTAACTTTCTGTTATTAATGACTAACATAACTATAAATATTAAAACCATCCAAATCTATCATAGTTCTTGTGGTGGCAAGTGTTTTGGTTTTCCAACCGAGTCTACCATAATTCTTGTGATAAGATTTGTGTTTTGGTTAAGCTAACTTAATTATTATGTTGTTATTTTCCTTTCAATCCGATCATGCTTGTATTGATAAGAGATGAGTAATTTATATCGTCCTGTCATACTTGTATTGATATGTGATTCAATCTGATCATACTCATGGTGATAGGAGATGGTAAATCATACCGTCCGATCATCTTTGTATTGATATGTGATTTTGGACATTAACATAACAATCTAACTCTTGGACTTAACTTACAAGGACTTAACTTATAAACTATATATATATTCCCATACATAATATATACCTACACCTAATTCATATTTATATATTTTGCATCTTAAACTCCAATCCGAATCCACCATAAACACTCCAATACTCACATCTCCGTTTACCCCATATAGGGTGACCACGGTGTTCCAACCTTCAATTCTCAAACTCTTCACAGGATTTCCAAAGGAACTTCTTTGAAAAACCGTGAGTACACTTGACCCATTTTACTGTTAATACACTTTGGGTGCAACATGTTTTACTTGTTAAAAATGCACGATTCACAAACATGCTTTATTCAATCAATCCTTATACATGCTTTGTGATGCTTAAGTTCATGCTAGAATTCATACTACTTGTTATACCCTCGGTTAACAAATATAGCGCTATAGGAGTAGCACACCACCCGACGGGGGTTTGTTAGGTCAATATACTATACGGTCTCGATTACTTCGGTATCGAGGGATGCTATCTATTATACATAACGGTCTCGTCACTTTTGTGGTGAGGGATGCTAAATACTAAATATTAGTGGACACTTTGGGTTCTTGACAAAATGTTATGCATGATAGTTTGACCTTGTATACCAAATGCTATGTTGGATTGAAAATACTTTTGCATACACAACACGCGTCTAAAACTTGTGTACTCGCCAATACCTTTGTGTTGAACTTTGCTTTTAAAACATGTTGCAGGTTTAGCGATGATGCATGGAATCTAGTAGGATGCCTAGATACGCACATTAAATTTTGTATTCTTATTGAATTGTATTTCATTATTCATGTTGTATTTGTTCAAATCTATGTAATTGATTCTTTAGGAATGAAATGAAATTTTATTATTTAAATACTTGTCACAAATAGTGTTATGAAGTCTCGAGCAATCTTCACACTTCGTCTCATCCTGATGTTTCCGCCATTGGTTGCGGTGTGACAGATTGGTATCAGAGCCATAACTATAGGGAATTAGGTAGAATTGCCATGCTTTTGACCTAGTCTATAGTTAAGCACCAAATTTGACCATACTTGCTTCACATGCTACTCATATGGAACATCCTTATGTGCTAATTTTGAATCGCCTCTTATGTGTAAATACTTGACATGCTATTCTTAGGTATCAATTCTTGTTTTATCATGCGTTAAATGCTTGTTTTAGTGTTCTATACCTTATATGATATTCATGAAATGTCTTTACGTGTTATCTTCTTGAGATGCTTTATGTTTTTATACTTGTTATCATTATTTTAAACATATGTCATTTACTCATTATCCGTACAATTAACTAATATTAAACAATATATAAATTATACCTTACATACCTCAAGTGAAAAAAAAAATTTAATGTGTTATTGAAAAGATTTCTAAATTGTTCGGGTAATAAAAATGGTGAAATCCGCCAAAAATGGTGAAATCGGCCGTCCCCGGAATCGAACCCGGGTCTAGGCCGCACCCTTTCGCGCGCCTAGCCAACTGAGCTAGGTGCCTAGTTTGTGAAATTTCCGTTTTGGTTAAATATAAGCACATGTACAATAACTTCCTTACTTATTACTATAAGTCATCTACTTATCCTCCTTATGTTGTTAATAATTGTTTTATTATCCCATTAATTATGTGCTATTCTTGACATGTTTATACTTGTTTATTAACATTCAACATACGTTTTCCTCATACATTTTACTCAACTATTCTAAATCCAACAACACTCATATTGTACAAACGAGACGAGTTTACCAAAATAGGCGTAAAACTCACAATTTGGCGAACGACTCTCAATCCACCTATTCTTTTTACAAGAAATTCGCCACCAAGTTAGGAGTAAAATCCTCACCTTGTTGGAGAATTTTTCATTTCAAATTCTAGTGGACCCTCGTCAAAGTGTCAAAATTAACTTTGGACCCGGCGAGTACCAACCACACTTAGGATACTAAATCGCCAAGTTAGGGGTGAAACCCGCATCTTGTCGACTAGTTCCACTCCTTGTATTTTCATAATTCCCGCCAAGTCTCGAGATTTTGATCGATTTGTGACATGTAGTAACTGGAAGGGTAAATACCGTTAACCGACTTGTCGGCAAGAGTATTTCACCTATTAGGCCAAAGCATGCTCCTCAAACTCGAAAGATTTTCCGACTACTTTGGTTAGTCAACGTTCCATTTTGGAACCATCCTAAACCTTGATCAAACTTATGTTACATTATTTATTTTGTATGATGTAATCTTTCACATACGAATTTACTTTTGGTATTTTCTCCTCACGCACACAAAATATTAAGTCCTTGTCATACATTTATACATCTGCATGATCTCATATAATTGAAATTTGTATTTCTAGTAACGACAAGTGGAGAAATATCATCGAAATAGGAGTGATTTCCTTACCTTGACGATTAACTCCACTCCCATTTTCTTAAAACGACCTCACCAACGGGTTAGGGGTGATTCCCTTACCTAGGTGATCGTTACCAAAACATCTCTTCTAAATATCTTATTATGCAAACTCGATCATGTTTTATACCTAAATTATTTATCATTATTCAAAATACATACGTATACGATTTCAAAATACATTGTTTTATCAAGCATACTTTCTATCCTACAACCTATATTCACTTAACTCATTTACACGAGATTCTTAAACATATCTTAAATGTTTTACCACATGATTTAGTTTTATACTTAAATCGTTAGTCATTTTGTCAAATATATATATATATATATATATATATATATATATAAAGGTTATATAGCCGTTGCCAAACGGCTATATTTTCCCCCTATAAATACCCAATCAACAAATCTCATTTTATTCATAACAAAACACTATCCCTTCTCATTCTCTTCAAGTTTTTGAAAATAATATTAAGGATGATTCATCCGGCTCTTGTGTTTGCTGGGGTGCTGATCGTGTTCCTGCAATATTTGATTCTTAGCCTTCCGTTAGAGGAAATTGGTTCATATTTATTCTTGGATATTTTTGTTGTTTTACCATTGTATTTCATTTGTTTGATGATAAGGGTATGATTTGTCATGTTTATTGTACTCATTTCAGAAATAAAATTTGTTAGGAATAACATAATTACATTTTATGCTTATACTTATAATCGTATTTATACTTATATTCATACGTTTCATGCTTATACTCATACTCGTACTACTCGTACGTTTTATGTTTATAATCATACTTACGTGCATACTCATACTTAAACTTATACTTATGCTCATACTTTCATTCATACTCTTGATTCATACATTTGTACCAATACGCGAGCGTAATCCGAATGATTCGCTTACGTGGGCCCTATACATACTTAAGCATGGACTTGCTTACATACTACATTCTTACACATACGCATTCTTAAATTTTTTTTTCTATTTATGTATACCCTAATTCATACATAACTAGTACAAGCTGTGCAGATCATGCGACGATCAATATAATCACGGGTGCACACGGGGTTATAGTGATTGGCTCATGAGAACCATAGAGTGTACTACTGAGTATGACAAAACACAGAACGTAACATGAGAAATTTGGTGTTTTACAAACCTATTTTAGACCCGATACAAACTTTAACAACTCACAAACGCATTGCTAAATCCTCGATATCCGATTATCCACGACGGGACCCCATACTTATGTCATTCTTATACTTGCATTCACTTAAATTTCGGGACGAAATTTCCTAAAGTAGGGGAGACCGTAACGCCTCGTATTTTCATATTTGTATTTTAACTTTTCGAGGCGTTAATCATAATGTTAATACATTTTTTATCACATTGTTAATGGGTAAACACAAGATTTTTAGAAGAAATCGAAAAACTATACAAAGAAAAATTATTAGAAAAAAATTATTTTTCTAATAAATTTTTATACAAAAGAATTTTTATTAATTTTTAGAAATTGTTTTAACATAGGTTCCTTTTATAAAAAATGCTTGTTTTAATCCATAGTATTAAAAAAAACTGCACGTGAATAGTACCCTGCAGGGTACTATTCCTTCAGCAACTATAATTTGACGAAAATGCAGAATTTTTCCAACTTGTTTTCATATTTTGCAGTCATTTAACCCATTTAGATCACCACCTACCCCCTTCCATCTATAAATACACCTTCTTAGGCCATGTGTAGTCATAACGCCCATTTGTGGGCGTTATGCGACACGTGGCGCGCCACGTCAGCGTGGGGCGTTATGGGGCCTTATGCATTTTAAAGTCCGTAGTCATAAAGCCCCCGTCTAATCATTACTCAATTATTAATTTCTAATTTTTTATAATTATTTTCTAACTTTATAAAATTAAAATTCATTTCATTAAATTAAAAAACATTACACTAAAATAAAAAAAAAACATTACACATAAAAAAAATTACACTAACATAAAAAAAAACGGTTCCAAAAAAAAAAAGTTGGACTAAAAAAATAAAAAAAACAACGCTTCAAAGATTAATCTTCTTCGTCTTCGTTCTCTCCTTCTTCCTCTTCGTTTTCTCCAGCATCCAAACCTACGTCTTCAAAGTTCCCGTCTTCGAATTCCTCAACCTCTTCTTCCTCGGAATCTTCTTCGTCTTCATTGTTGTATCGAATTGGGCGAATCGCCCAAGCATGCTCAACCAAATCTGCCTTCAACGTGTTATGTATGTCCCTAGATCGCAATAGTTGAGCATTTGCGAGTCTCTCTTCCATTGTTGCTTGGGTTCCTTCGACTAAATCTTCCGGAATGTAGTTTTGGCATATCGCTTTTCCATCATCCTCAATGATCATATTATGCAAAATGATGCAAGCATACATGGTCATTCGTATTTTATCCTTATGCCACATGCGACAAGGATTTCTGATAAAATGCCATCGTTGCTGTAGAACCCCAAAACACCTCTCGATATCCTTTCTTGAAGACTCTTGTAATTTTTTAAAATACTTTCTTTTCTCATCGAACGTTTCAGAAAACGTTTTAACAATAATCGAATACTCCGGGTATATACCATCGCCCAAATAGTAGCCATGCTCGTAGTCGTTCCCGTTCGCATGAAAACCGGCCTTTGGTATAGCTCCAGAAATGTAGCTCTCAATTAATGGTGAAGCCTCTAACGTATTAATATCGTTAAAACACCCGGCTACACCAAAGAAGGCCGACCAAACCCAAAGGTCGTATGACGCAACAGCTTGTAATACCAAAGTTGGCCCTTTTTGATCACCCCGTGTATGTTGACCTCGCCATGCGGTTGGACAATTATACCAACGCCATTGACGACAATCCAAGCTACCAATCATGCCGGGTATTCCATGTTTTTCTAGATGCACCTCATATATTTGTTGAAGGTCGTTCCAAGTGGGATTTCTCAAATAACGTTTTCCATATAACTGGCATATACCTAAAATATAATTTAATATATAAAAGTTTTACTAGTAAGCTACTAAAAAATCAATATATAAAAGTAAGTAAATAAATTAAAGTGATTTAAAAAATACCATAGCAAAATTGTTCCACGCAATCTCGTGTTGTTTTCTCGCCCATCTTCAAGTAGTCGTCGTTGATGTCGTACGTGTTTCCGTAGGCTAATATGCGTAAAGCGGAAGTGACCTTTTGAATTGAGGTGAAGCCTAAATATCCCCGCGCGTCCAGTCTTTGCTTAAAGAAATCATACTTATCTTCCAAATCATTAGCAATTTTTAAAAATAACCTTTGGCTCATCCGAAACCTCCGTCTAAAAACATTGGGTCCGTGAACCGGCGTGGGATCAAAATAGTCTTTCATCAAACGCTCGTTCGCGGCTTCACGATCTCGCAAGATATAGGTGCGCTTCAAAATGGGGCGTGGAGGAGGAGTAGGCCGAACGTGCTCCATTGCTTGTATCACGAGAGTACACGCACTCGTAACCGCCTCTTCTTCCTCCGCGTCTTCTTCGGGTGAAAAAAACCGTCGGTAAATATCGGTGAACGAATCTCCCGATGGGGAACCCATTTTTTTTAGAGTATGGTGGGAGTAGTTTCTACACTTTTATAAAAAAAATAGAGAGAAGAAAGGAGTAGATGTGATGAATGGTATAAAAAATGAGAGATGTGGAGGTATTTAATAGATTGGAAAATGAAAAATTAATTTTTTTTTTAAATTATTCGACCGTTCAACGGTCATATCGAAAACAAAACAATTCATCGCGCCGCTATGCCTATCGCGCCACTCATCTTTTCCGGGCAATAGCGCCCCTCGTCGCGGTGTTCATGGCGCCATCCGGGCGCTATGTTTGGCTTTGGGCAGTACATGGAGCCCCATTACAGGGGGTCTTAGGCCTTCATTACACTTGCTAAACACCTTCCATTCATCACAAATCCTCTCAAATTCTTGGAAATTCAAGAACAATGCAGAATTTTCTTCAAGAACCAAAGTGTGTTTATACACACTTATCTTCATCATTTCTTCACCAAATCTTCTTCTACAAAGCTTGGATCTTCTCTAGGATTGTTTCCCTCAGTTTATCTTATCAAACTAAGGTATAACAACATCATTTCATGATCCATATTTTCTATTTTTGATAATTTAATCTTATACTTTATCTATATTCATACTAACATGCATGAAACTTATATCCTCCATACTTCTAATCAAAACCATGTTTATGACACTTATGAATGATTAATTCTCATGAGTTTAGAGGTGTGAAAACCCTCTTAACTTTCTGTTATTAATGACTAACATAACTATAAATATTAAAACCATCCAAATCTATCATAGTTCTTGTGGTGGCAAGTGTTTTGGTTTTCCAACCGAGTCTACCATAATTCTTGTGATAAGATTTGTGTTTTGGTTAAGCTAACTTAATTATTATGTTGTTATTTTCCTTTCAATCCGATCATGCTTGTATTGATAAGAGATGAGTAATTTATACCGTCCCGTCATACTTGTATTGATATGTGATTCAATCCGATCATACTCATGGTGATAGGAGATGGTAAATCATACCGTCCGATCATCTTTGTATTGATATTTGATTTTGGACATTAACATAACAATCTAACTCTTGGACTTAACTTACAAGGACTTAACTTATAAACTATATATATATTCCCATACATAATATATACCTACACCTAATTCATATTTATATATTTTGCATCTTAAACTCCAATCCGAATCCACCATAAACACTCCAATACTCACATCTCCGTTTACCCCATATAGGGTGACCACGGTGTTCCAACCTTCAATTCTCAAACTCTTCACAGGATTTCCAAAGGAACTTCTTTGAGAAACCGTGAGTACACTTGACCCATTTTACTGTTAATACACTTTGGGTGCAACATGTTTTACTTGTTAAAAATGCACGATTCACAAACATGCTTTATTCAATCAATCCTTATACATGCTTTGTGATGCTTAAGTTCATGCTAGAATTCATACTACTTGTTATACCCTCGGTTAACAAATATAGCGCTATAGGAGTAGCACACCACCCGATGGGGGTTTGTTAGGTCAATATACTATACGGTCTCGATTACTTCGGTATCGAGGGATGCTATCTATTATACATAACGATCTCGTCACTTTTGTGGCGAGGGATGCTAAATACTAAATACTAGTGGACACTTTGGGTTCTTGACAAAATGTTATGCATGATAGTTTGACCTTGTATACCAAATGCTATGTTGGATTGAAAATACTTTTACATACACAACACGCGTCTAAAACTTGTGTACTCGCCAATACCTTTGTATTGAACTATGCTTTTAAAACATGTTGCAGGTTTAGCGATGATGCATGGAATCTAGTAGGATGCCTAGATACGCACATTAAATTTCGTATTCTTATTGAATTGTATTTCATTATTCATGTTGTATTTTTTCAAATCTATGTAATTGATTCTTTAGGAATGAAATGAAATTTTATTATTTAAATACTTGTCACAAATAGTGTTATGAAGTCTCGAGCAATCTTCACACTTCGTCTCATCCCGATGTTTCCGCCATTGGTTGGGGTGTGACATGGCGCATGGGTTTTGGCAGCTTTGTAAAAGTTGAGCCAAATGGACGCATGGCGCATGGGTTTTGACTCCTTTGTAAGAGGTGAGCCAAATGGACGCATGGCGCGTGGCACAGGGGTTTTGACTACTTTGTAAGAGGTGAGCCAAATGGACGTATGGCGCGTGGCGCATGGGTTTTGCCTACTTTGTAAAAGTTGAGCCAAATGGACGCATGGCGCATGGCGTGATGGCACTTGCTGTTGTCTTCAGGAGGAGGTTTTGTTTGTCTTGGGAAGGAGTGACTGATGTGACTGTCACGTGTCCCCTATCTTATCGAAGGTGAACAGGCGCCTTTTCAGTCACTGTCAGTTACTTTTCGGCGAGGTGTCAGGCGTCTGTTCACCTGCTCCCGAAAAAAGAGGTGCCGCCTTCTCTCTCTTCTGACGTGTCTCTCCCCTATTGCCTGCTTTTTCAGACCCTGACGGCCCACTACCCATCGCATTAAATGCGATGGGTATAAATATATGGTGGTTTCTTGCATTTTCTTCACTTTTTCAAATTTTGAACTCCGGTTTTCTCTCTTCTTCCTTTATCTTGGTTCCTATTCTCTTGAGTTCATCTACATTATTTGTTCGTTTTATCACAATATGTCTGGTGCAAATCCGTCATCAAGGAAGAAGAGGAATAAAGGGAAAGCTCCTCCGGGTCTTGACCAGGCGGTCATAGGGTGGAAGGAAGAGGAGTTCCACAATCTTGAGAGGGAGATGGGTTTCTTTCCTGAATGGGGGGCTCAGTATCCGACCGCCGGTTCGACTGCTATGGATGCACCCCCTGGTTATATGACTTTGTATGCTGCGTTTTTTCGAGAGGGCAATTTCCGGCTTCCAATCACCAAGTTTACCGCCAACGTCTTGAGAAACTATGGGCTCCATCTTTCTCAAATTAATGCTATCGGGCTTCCCCGTATTACCCATTTTGAGTTTGTTTGCATGGCTAATCGCTTGGATCCAACGTTTGAGATGTTCAACGTCTTTTATACCGTTACGTACACTAGCGGTTTTTATTATTTTAATGCCCGGACCG
Organism: Helianthus tuberosus; assembly: GCA_030545235.1. NCBI lineage: Eukaryota > Viridiplantae > Streptophyta > Magnoliopsida > Asterales > Asteraceae > Helianthus > Helianthus tuberosus. Next base: position 229,953,350 of record CM060423.1, on the reverse strand, counting down.
GTGTTGCTCCTGTTTGCTCTGTTCCATTGAAGAGTCTTCGTGACTGGAAGCAAAAGTTTTTCTATATTCGTCGAGGTGTTATCCCTATGGATATGCATTACCGGTCGGTGGATGAAGGTATCCCTAAGGTTGATGTGGTTGCGGATTTTTCTGAACAAGACTGGTATAAAAAGTTGACTCGTAAAGCCACTCCGATTCTTCAGCTTGAGGAGATGGCGTTGGTGGGTGCCGGTATGAGTATGAAGTGGATTCCTAAGCATCCGTTGGGGGTCCCAGTTTATGGTTATGATGGCAAATGTATGTGTTTTTCCGTAACCTTTCGCCTCTCTTTTGCATATATATTTTTGTCTTGTGTTCGTCATTACTCTTTATCTTCGTGTTTTTTCAAGTGGGTTACACCTTGTTGAATGTTCTGGATCCTAAAGCCGGTGCTGCCTTGGTTGAGGCGATGCAAAAGGCTGAGAAACAACCCTGGTTGGATCAGATTCGCGGTCGTTTCTTGCATCCGACCAACGAGAGTTTTGTTGCTTATGCCAGCGTTGTGTTAGGTGACACTGATGTAGATGATCCTATTGGTCCCACCCGAGAGGAAGTTGTTGTTCTCTCGAGTGGAAGTTCTGGTAGATCCTTCGGAGATCTAACTTCTCGTTCCGTGCGTGCAGGTCCCGCGCAGGGTGTTGTTAATGAGTCAGTTCAAGAGATTGTTGGTGATGAGGATGATGAGCCAGTTGGGCCTGCTGATCAACTGGAGACGAGAAGGAAAACGAAAGCTGATAAGCCTGAGAGGAAGGAGCAGAGGGTTGAGGGGAAATCTGCTGGTACTTCTCGTAAGCGACCCTCTACTCTTCCTGTCGTAGATTACGTAGTTGTTTCTGATACATTGTCTGGTTTAGGGACCGGAGAGAAACCTCGTGAGTCCGATCCGGACGACCGCGCTACCTTGACGGAACTGATGCATAAGAAGGCTTTTGATGACAAAAAACGGAAGCTTGATGAGCAAGCTGCTGCTCTACTTGCTTCTAAAAAGATTAAACTCCAGAAGGAAACCCCTCCTGTACCATCCGAATCTGAAATTGATATGGGTATATTTAGTGAAGGTCGTGGGAATCTCTTGGAGGAGATATTTACTGCCTCTGCTCCTACAGGTGAGGCATTTGTGATTGTGGGTTTTGTCGTCCGGGTCTCTTGCTTGTTTTTATTTTGTTTCTCTTGTGTCAGGTGTCAAGTCAGGTAAACCACCGTGCGTGGTTGATATTTCAAAAATTACCCCTCCTACCTCTCCACCGTCAAGAAATATTGACTTGTCTCCTCCTCGTGAGGATCTTGGGAAGAAAAAAGAAGATGAGGTGATTACCGAGCAAGTGGGTGAAGGTGGTGGTGATATTACTGGTGGCGATGGTAAAGGTAAGGGCGTTGATGTTACAGTGGAGTCCAGTCAGACTGCTCCACGTCAAACCATTTATACTAAACGCCCTCCTGGTGGTGGTGGTGGGGCTACTTCAGGTGCTGTCCGCAGCCCTCGTTGTGAGGATGTGCATGTTGATTCTTTTGATGCACAGAATCCTGCTTGTGATGATCTTCCTCATGCCCCCCGCTGGAATCTAACCCAGGGTTCCAGGATGAATGATCTGGACAACTGTCATGAGTTTTTCTCTCTGTCTCTCCCCCCAGCTGAAAGGTTATTTCAGAAGAGGCGCCGCCGGTTAGAACTGTTGGATGATCACGTTCGTGCCGGGGTTAACTTCTTGTCTACTTCTCAGGAGATTGTCCGTGAGTGGAAGCTGATGGGGGAGGACACTTTTGAGTTTGAAAATGAAAATGAAAAGAGGCTATTCGCGGAAGAGAGAAAAATTTAATACTGAGAAGAAGGGGTTGGTGTGGAGGGTATCTGATGTAGAAGAGAAACTTGCTCAAGAGAAGCAAGTCAATGTTGCCAAGCAGAAAAATTGGGAAGCTGCGTGTGAGCGTACTAATATCGAGCTGAAAACTCAACGTGACGCTATTGTGCGTTTGTCTGGTGAGAAGACGGAGATTGCTGAGGAAGCTCACCGTGCGCGTGTTGCGTTTGAGAAGAAAGAGAAGGAGTATGTTGATCGTATTGCCAATCTGGAAAACCTTGCTAAGCAGAAGGTTGCTGAGTGTGAAGCTGCTGAATGCCTTCTTGAAGAGAAAGCTGCTGAATCTAAGGCCTTTGAATTGCTGCTTGAAGAAGTTTCTGCTGATTGCAAGTGGCTTCTCTCACGCGCGGTGCCTTTGGTAGCTTCCTGTGTTTATTTTGTCTTTTGGTTTAGTGTACTTCCTTCTTACCTTGTTGTATTTTGCAGCTTGCGGATCGTATTGTGAACTCTCGCGAGCTTGCTACTTACATGTTCGAATTAGGCCAAGCGGGGTACAATAGTGGTCGGAAGTATGGTTATGCTGAGGGGAAGGTTACGGCCGCTAGCGGTGACAAAGACTACCACTTCGAACTTTACAAAGAGGATTGTGATGGTAAATATGCTGCCAAGCGTAAGGAGTTCTCGTCTTTGGAATTTGCTGTTGTTAAGGCTGCTCGAAAGCTATCCCAGAAGCCAAATGGTGTTGCCTTGTTAAAGAAGGCGCTTGGTGATGAAGGTGCTGGGACCAGTCATCCCCAATGAATTATTTCGGCCTGCGTGCCGCGTATGGCCTTAGACGGCCTTGTAATCATTTGACAAGTTTGTGGACAATTTTAATTTTTGCTTATCTGTCGTGTTTCTGAACAATTGGGTACGCTTGACGTTTGTTATGTTAATATTTGCCTTCGTTTTATTGCGAATTTTGTTAACGTCATAATATGTGCATGTATAATTACTTTGATTCAGGTATCACGAATGAATGATGGCGCTGACAGGTTGTGTTGTGTTTATTACAACGTTTTATTCTGTCGTTTATGCGCGCAGGTTGGTTCGTGAATACGAAGTGATCAAATTACAGGTTATTGTGTGGACCCAGCTGTGCTCTGCCTTGGGGGTGCTTACAATGTTTGTTTGCCCTGTGTTTGATGCTTTCGTGTTTATGTGGGCACGAAGTATTTATTTGGCGTTTGTTAGGATTTAGTTGTGTATTTGACCTGGCTGTGCACTTTGTTTGTGACAGGCCTTGGAGGTCTACAACGTTTCCTAATGGTCGAGCCATTGGTGTTTTCGTGTATGCCCAAAGTAATATATGCAGTTGTGACAAAGAAATTTGCATGAGATAGAGATAGCCAAACACTTCTTGTATTACTATAAATGTGTTGGCAATTTGGCCATTGCTGTTACATAACCTTTTTACATATAACATTTTCTCAGCTGTTGAGCGTTCCAAGTTCTCGGAACCTCCTTGTTGTCAATGGTGCGTAGCTTATAGGCTCCTTTTCCGAGTACTGCGTCTACGACATATGGGCCCTCCCACTTGGGAGCCAATTTTTCGGGTCTTTCAGCATTTGAGGCCTCGTTGTCTCTGAGGACGTATTCTCCCGGGTTGAAGGTGCAGACTCGGACTTTGGAGTTGTAATACTTTTCCAGCTTCGTTTTGTACTTTGCTTCGTTTATTGCTGCCATTTCTCTTCTTTCTTCTAGGAGGTCTAGGTCGATCCTCCTCTCTTCTTCGTTGTTGTTCAGGTTCATTGAGAGCATTCGTGGTGACGGCAATCCTATTTCTGCTGGTATTACTGCCTCGGACCCGTAAACTAGGCTAAACGGTGTTTCTCCGTTGCTCGTCTTGGGCATCGTCCTGTGGGCCCACAAGATGCTGGGCAGTTCGTCCCAACCTCTTCTTTTGTCCGTCAACGTTGCCTTGATTCCGTCGACAATACTCTTATTGACGGCTTCAACTTGACCATTCCCCTGCGGGTGCGCTACCGAGGAGAAGGTGTGCTCAATGTGTAGTTCTTGGAACCACTGTTGAAGGCTGTCTGCGGCAAAGTTCGTTCCGTTGTCGGTGATGATCCTGAGTGGTAATCCGAAACAGCATATGATTTGTTCCCATATAAATCTTTTGACGACAGTGGCTGTGGTTGATGCAAGCGCCTTTGCCTCTACCCATTTTGTAAAATAGTCGACTGCGACTATTATGAATTTTACAGCTCCTGGGGCTTCAGGAAAAGGACCAACCATATCTATTCCCCATTGTTGAAACGGCCACGCCGTTGTCACGGGTACTAGTTCGTTCTTGGGACGCATCGTCTTTGGGGCGTGTCTCTTGTCACACCCCGACCACGTAAAATAACAAAACGTGGCGGAAACGTCGGGGAGTGTTGTAACAGAATCATTGTTTCATAACACATGGAAATTGAAATATTGTTTTATTAAATAAAAGAGTTACAATGTGTTGATAATCAAAGAAACATAACATAAATAACTAGTCTTGCATCTTTTATTGTCACTAAGGCCCAAGTCCGCCTAAGTGTATCTTGATAAATCCTATGCATCATATCCTGAAACACATGTGAAAATAGGTACGTCAGCACAAAAATGCCTGTGAGATACATAGGTTTTGTGAAAATAGGATTCATGACTTTTAAGTTTAGAAAAAAAAGTTGTTTAGCAAAAGTCAGTCATGAACCTTGTAAATTGATTTGTTTTGTAAATCGTTTGAAAAACAATAAGTTCAGATGATATGTATAAATAAGAGAATAATGTATGGTTAAATGAATAATCAAGTAAAATGAGTTTGTATAAGATAAGTTGTTTGTAAAACAATGTCTTGTGAAAAGTATGTTATTTGTAAAAATGTTATATGTCTCAAATTGAAATGATTCAAATAACGCTACGATATGTAATACCATACAAACACTTATATATAGGAAGTACCAGCGGCGTATCCACCATGCTTGTATCATATTACACACGCCTCGTTACTTAAATCACATACTCAAACCAAACCACCAAAGTAAAATGTTTATGTATAATCAAATGTCAAAATGTTTATGTGAAAACCATGTCTAATGTCTATGTCTAATGTTTATGTCTAATGTAAATCGTGAATTGTGTATGTAAATGTCAAAATGTTTATGTATGGTAAGTGAAATATATCAACTAAACCATATGTAAAATGCACAAAAACAAGGTATTGAAGTAAAACACGGTTTAAATCAAAGTTATGTTTTGTGTAATAAATGCGTGCTATATGATATAAACATCTATGCGGTGTTGTGAAAATTCATACATCCAAGCCTTGCGACAGTCGGATAACCCTTTTAGTAAAGGTTATCAAAAAATGTATTCGGATTCGGTCATTCCTTCCAATCCAAACAAACCCGAGATTTCAGGAATGGGAGTTGTCAAGTCCTATGGTACCACTACCTACTACCGAGCGACATGATCGGTGTGAATGAATGTACATTGTCCCATTTAAACAAACCAAATGTCATACCAAAATGTAAGCATGTGATGAATAATAAATGTACTAAGTATGCACACAATGGGCATACATAGCATAGAATGTAATGTAAAATAATGTACTAAGTACGCACACAATGGGCATACATAGCATAAAATGTAATGTAAAATAATGTACTAAGTACGCACACAATGGGCATACATAGCATAAAATGTAATGTAATGTAAAATAATGTACTAAGTACGCACACAATGGGCATACATAGCATAAAATGTAATGAAATCATGTACTATAAATGTACTAATGAACATAGCAAGTATATGATGTGAAAACAGGAAAGCAGGAAAGTAACAAGTAGGCACATGTGTTTCACCCCAAAACAGTTTGAAAAACAGTAAAGAGGGGTCTATGTACTCACTTGAGATTGCTTAGTAGTCCTTGAGTAACAACCAAACAATGCTAGAGATCACGGATATCAAACGGCACCTAATATAGGTAACTACATTAATAAACCGGACCTAAATCGTAGGATCGGATAGAATGAGGGCTCGTAAACCAAATGAGTATGGGAACTCATGTAATATGGTTTAACAAAGCCTACATACTAAAATGAAACCTAACCTAAGTGCTTACGACCCATTACGACCTGTTTAGGTAGCTTATGCTACTTTAACACGTCGTTCGCGTAAAACACGTTCGGACCGCCTAACTAGTCCTACGACAAGTAGAATATGCCTTAACATGTCTAATATTGTTACCAAATCAGTTTAGATACCAAAAGTTATGTTACATATGCTTAAAATGAATTTTGGCGTAAAAAGGGCATTTTGGTAATTTACCTAAGGCATAAGAACTACTTATCATACAACTACTTAAACGCCGTGACCATAAGGTATAACCTCGAAAGGTTATTCCCTATCAACTATGGTCACCCAAAGTGTTTGGTCGAATCCTAATGATCGACCAAATGGGTCGGGTTCGAAAGCATAAGCGATTGATTAGATCGCTTACCCTTACGACCCTAGACAAGCACAAATCTAAAAGTGACGAGCTAAACATGTTAAAACATGTTTAACAAAGTTTGAAAACAGGTTTGGTATCAAAACAAATGGTTTTGATACCTAAAAGTAGTTTGCTTACAAAATACGCAAGAATACGCATTTTGACCGAAACTACGACTCGTCACTGAGCCTAGATAACGTGGTAATCAGTAGGTATAGTCGCTAGGGACTATAACCATCGTGATTACGCTCACGTTATGAAGTTAAAATGAACTTCATGTTGACCATAAACTGGTCAAAGCTGAAAGCCAAACAATGTTTGACTTTCACGCTAAAACGCGTAAAAGAACGAAAGAGGACTTACAAAAGGTCCAAGAACGGAAGTTTGACCCGATTATTCTCAGGTATGAAGTGAAATCACTTCAACTTAGAGAGAAATCAGATCAAGGTGTGAGTTTTGAGTGAAGGGGGGGTAGGGTATTTATAGTTTTTGCACAACCGTTAAGATCGTTCATCGTAAAACGAGCTTCGATCTCATCCGTACACATGTGCCCATGGTTTTGTGAAACCATGGGAGCCCATAGTTTCATTAAAACCATGTGCAAATGAGGGGAACATCTGGAACAAGCTGGAATTTAGATTTTTCATTTTGGTCCCTTCCTAAGATAACTTTGGCAGAATGTCAATTTTGGTCCCTGAATGTGCAAAACATGGTTTTTGATGCATTTTTGACACGTTTAAGCCCCGTTAATCCCATTTCAAGGCTCTAAAATGAAGTTAAAGTATAGGGAACATGAAACATGCTCAAAAATATCTCGGATGTCGGTTCGTTTGGTCGTACGGTTGCGTTGTTCGGTTAATTACGACGAAACACGAACGAATGCGAAAAACGATCCAAATTACGCGACGAATGGAATTTTATCATGCCAATCACCAAAATAAAATATTTTAATGTTACATAAACTTTTGGATGTCCGGATGTATTCAGAACGTAAGTTATGCGCAAAAATGCAAACTTATGCACTTTTTGACGCTTTTAGTCCCTGAATGAGCATAAAGTTTATTTTAGCATACCGAACACCTCAAAACCTATTTCTAAGCTATGTAAAGGATATTTAGGGTATTTTTAACTTATGATCAAATTCCGGAATGTCTGTTACAGTACGAATCGACATACTTTCGCAGTTTGTTGAATTTAGTCCTTGTAAGCGAATAAACTTGATTTCGGCACACCAAACCTTTCAAAACTTATTTCTAAGTTATGTAAAGGTTATTTAAGGTATGTTAAGCCTATGTCACTATTCCGGAGTGTTTGTTGCATTAAACTGGTTATATTTACGCATCAATGCGCGTATAACCTTCCAGAAAGCGATTTAAAGCCCGAAATCAAACAAGAATTGATATGTGAAAACGATACACATATTTATACAAAATTCCAAGTATGAAATATAATATTTCATTAGTTTGGTATTTGTTTGATGGCCGTGGAGGCACAGGTGTCATAGTCTCCCCTGCTTCAGGAAATTTCGTCCCGAAATTTATTTTAGAGGAAACTTGTGACAACTTTGAAACATGAAGTTGAAAAGATCAAACAATACTGGTTAGAGTCCAGAACTTCTAGTAACTTTAAATAACATCAAGCTTACAATGTAGGAAGGACACTTATATACAAGTATATAAAGTGTTATTGGTGCGTCCACCGTACCTTCATTACATTGTTCACGTTTCGTTATTGTTGCCACTATTGTTTCTTACACATAATAAATCTTACTGGGTTTCTGTGCACTGAATTTCATAATTATGTACGCGTCCATAATTACGTAATTCCTTGCATAGTTCGCACAGTGTATTTTATAATGTGTAGGGGAAACCAAATGAACAAACCTGTGTTGAGTGTGACTAGACCACCATAGGGTCCCTTTTATTAAATCAATAAATGATTTTAATAGACAACCAAGGAGTCTTTTCAGCTTATATCATCACGTGTCATTCTTAACCAGAGTTTTGAATCAATCTTTTTGACTAGACCCCTAAAAGGGTCTCTTATGAATCATGGAATGGTACTATATAATCCAAGGGTCTTAACTATCATGTAGAAGCCCAATAAGGATTTAAGGTAGTACCTTTTTGAATATCCTTCTACGAATCCCTCACATGAAGATATGAAAGATTCCACGAGGATCTGGATAATGAATATCCAGAGTATACAAAAAAATGCATAAAAGAAAACACAAAATGCATAAACACATAGTCACATAACCACAAAATTGTTTAACTTGATTTGTTATCATTTTGTTAATTTGTTCTGCTAACTGTGCACATGTATTCAAAGCACACCAGGTATCCAATCAGTGGATTTTGATTGGTGCTTTAAATATTTCTAAGAATCTAACTATAAAGATAGAAAGATCTTTCAAAGAGAAAATTCGATTTTGATTATAAAGAACCGAAATGTTCGAATTAAGGTACACAAGGAATCCAATTAAGGACTCTGATTTGAATGATAATCATCCACAAGGGTCTAATGTGAAGATAAAAAGATCTCATATGGATTTTAGAAGTTGAAGATGTTTTGAAACCTTGCACTGGATGTGCTTAAGTTAAAACATGAAGTAAAATGCTTATGACGTTGAGATGCTAGATATGTCAAGGCGACATATGAAGCGGAATTTGAAGGTTAAGACAATGTATGAGGAGAATATTTTTGAAAATTATGCATGGGGTTCTTAAAAAAATATGTGTTCAATATTTTTGAAACCTTATATATAATACTTTTGAAATCATAAAGTAGGTGTATTAGGTAAGTATATTTTAAAAAAAATGTTTTAAAATTATGCGAGATGGATTTTGAAATTATGTATAAGGTTTTTAAAAACATGAATGATGCTTTTGAAATCATACACTTGATATAAGTAATTATACTGTGTTAATATTGTTTTTAAACTATATGAAACATTTTGAAATCATGGAGGTTGTTTTTGAAAACATAGACAATGATTTAAAAAAGACCAAAACGACCCACTTTATGCATTTGGGTCAAAATTGCCCGCTCTACTTATACCCCTTTACTCGAACAATCTTGTATCCACAGCTGGGTGAACCAAGTCATATATTTATCTTTGCTCTTTTACCTCTCCTACTTTGACTATAATGGTCAAAACCAAAATTTTCCAAAATAAGAACTGACATGAATACATTAAAATTTTCTAAGAAAAACTGAATATGTATGTATGTTAAAACACACCTTATTTAAGGCAAGCTCATTGAAGCTCTTGCAGAATGTGCAATTTTGCCACCAGCATCTTCTGTTAATTGCTTCTTACCAGATTTTGCCCTTATTACATATCTACATGAAAAAGGTAGGATTTTTAGCATTTTGCCCAACTGACCATACAAAACAAGCAGCAGGGCAGTTTAGTCATACAACAAAGAATTTCAAGTACAAGTGAAACTAAGAGAACTAAAACTGCGTATAAGAGCTTGTTGCCTTGATACCATATTATATTATCTTGTACACAAAATTTCATCCGAAACTTGTGAATGTCAAGATGGGTCGATTTGGTTTGTTTTTTCACTTTGTCTATCTCAAACTGATAGGATATATAAGGGCATATGGCTTTAAAGTTTTAACTTTATTATGAATGATTTATAATAATTAGTGATTTGACATCACTGGGATAGTCAGTTTACCACTTAGAGTAGTAACCAATTGACTTATCAAACATTGAGTAACCTATCTTTCTATTTGTTTATTCTAATTTCAGTGAAGCGGGACTTATAACGAGCATCTATATTCCATCATCTTAATAGCAAAAACAACAATGTTGATGAAGATTGCTGTTTACAGTAATGTGTTTTTTTTTAAGTTACTTCACAGCTTTGTCATACTACCCCCCAATATGGATTGATTAGGTTGAAAACAGAGACATACACATACATACATACGTATAAATTGAACCAATAAACCGGTTAGTGGCCTCTATAAATAGTTAAAATCAATATGTAAAACCAGCAGCAACACTTGATGAACAAAATAGAGAACGACATTTAATTAAGTTAGGTTAAAGCGAACTTACATTGAATAAATAAAAATCTGATCCTGAAGTGAATGAAAACTGTAATTACAAGTAAGTCTCTCTACTCTTCATCAACGCCGTTTCGATTTCGTTGGAAGTAGTTCCGGTGGTGGAAGAAGTGTGTTGTGATGCTGAAAGCAATTCGATGAAACGGAAGGAACCTATGAAGCTCGAAGATCGAATATTTATTCGTTTAGGTTTATTAGGTTCGTCTGAATCGGGAACGGCGGCAGGGTGGCCGGAAGTGAACTCCGTTCGTCTCCAAAAAGGGGAACTGGTTTGAGTCGCATAGGGCAATTAATGATTAGGTTGGGCCAAGTCCAACCTATTAAACAAAGTCACTTGAGCCCAACTTAACATTACTAGAGTCTAGGGAGGTGGAAAAAACTGCTTTCTTTGTAATTGGTTTCAAACTGGCCTGAGAAGGCAGGTTGTAATCGGTTTTGGAATCTATACTTTGAGACCGGCTAAACCGAACCAAATTGGTTAAACCCATTTTTGGAACTAATCTTTTTCCCCCCAGAAAAACCAATTCCAAGAGGAGTTGGTTTTGACTTTTGTTGACTCAAATCTGAACCGGTTTGGAAAAAAAAACATATGAAAATAAAGTAAGGGATAACGGCGGCATGGTGACTGGAAGTGGACTCCATTTGTCTCAAAAGGAGGGAGGAGATTTTAAGTGGTTTTGAGTCACATAGGCCATTGCTGATTAAGTTGGGCCAAGTCCAGCTTCTTAAACAAGTCAAATAAGCCCAACTTAATATTACCAGGGTTACGGAAGTGAAAAAACTGGTTTGGGAACCGGAGCATGTTTGTAATTTGGAACCGGGACCGGTATTGAAACCGGTTTTGAACAAACCCACACAAATGGGTTGTAATCGGTGTGTGAACATATACTTCGAACAGTCAAACCCGAACCAAACTAGTTAAAATCCAATTTTGAAATTGATTTTTACAGCTTAAAAAGCCAGTTACAACCAAAGCCGGTTTTGACTCTTGTTAACTCAAACCATTAACAAGTTTAATGAAATAATCACTTTAAAGTGGGTAATTAATACAAGAAAACAATTTAACTAAATTAGTTAAGGTTTTATGGTGAGAAAAATCATGTAATAAAACAAAGAATAATAAGTATACAGAGGTCTAATTATTGAAACTTAATCATACTGTATTAGTATAAAGAGGCCTAATTTCAAACCCTTCGTGGCGACCCCTTTTGCTTTATCTTTCCATGGATGGGCTTCAAGCCCATCGGCTAAGAAACCAAGACTACATTTTGGCCAATAAAGAAGCCTAAACAAAACCACAGCCAAGTTGCACGGCCCACCAGTTAAAAATGAAAATTCCCTGTTTCTTTACCTTTTATTCACCAGATTCAAAACCATCATTAACGATTCCAAGCTTTTTTAACATGATCTAAACAATTAGATATATCAATCAGTTATATTCAAATTAAAACAACTCAAATGCATCTTCATTTTAATTGTGAACCTCCATTAAAACCTAAACGGAATGGTTTCTATGGATCACGACTCGGCTTTCTACGTATCACTAATGAGTACCTTCATTACAAGTTGATGGATGCATAGTTTGATAGAAGATCAAATTCAACTAAAAAGTAGTTCGACATCATAACAACCAACATATATATTATCAAATAATATAACTAAACTGAAAATTTCATTCAATATGAATCAATAAGAATTATAAGAGCATAATAAAACAGATGTCAAGTTATTCTACAAATGCTCCTAATTGTAAGAAGTGTAAGAAGGATTTATAGAGTGACAAGTGTCCAATAACCTAAAATTAAACCCACTACATCACCACCCAAAACCTAAACACCCACCCCCACCCCACCACACCACCACCCAAAAACCTAACCCCCCCCCCCCCACACACACACCACCCAAAAACCTACCCCCCCCCCCCCTAAAAAAAACTATACCTCACAAAAAAACCCCAAAAAACCTAACCCCCCCCCCCCCTAAAAAAAAAACATAACCCCGCCCCCACCCTCACCCCCCAAAAACCTAAAAAAACCTACCCCCACCCCCAAAAACCTAAAAAAAAAACTAAACACCTACCTCCACCCTCCACCACCACCACCACCATCACCCAAAAACCTAAACCCCCACCCCCTTGGCAAAAAATATATTTTTTTTAGAGTGGGTGATGGGGGATGGGGTGGGTGGGGGTTTAGGTTTTTGGGTGGTGGTGGATGTTTAACTTTTTTTTTTTTTTTTGTAATGGGTTTTTTAGGAGCCTTTGTACCCCTCTTACAATTAGGATCCTTTGTATTTGATCCTAATCCAATAAAACAGTTCAGATCTACATACTTTGAACCCTCTCACCATGAATCCTACGTGCAAGATGGATATCCTTAGACGTGATTGTTATTCTTTTGACATTAAATTGCGCACAGATTAGCATCCTCAACAAGGTATGCTTCAGCTGCCCCTGGAAAGCAGTCATTGCGGAGCATCTGTCAAATCCTTAGTGATTTCTCTCACCAGCCTCTGGAACTGAAATCTCTTGATTAAAGGCTTGGTGCCAATCAATCTAATTAGATAGGAGACCAACAGAAGGGTAATCTAATTCAGAAAACCGAAATCCAAAATACCTTAACATAACTTTCCAAATCGGTCCCTAAAGTGTAACACCCCAAAACTCAAATATTTAATGCGTAGGTATGTTGCCATGTTAAATAAATGAAATACAATAACTAGGTTATTAAACTTAGTTAAATGCCTACAAGATAAGAAAAGGAAATGAAATTGGTGGCAATTATGATGATGTCTTAAACCTAAGGGACTAAGGTTGCCAAACTAGAAACTTGAAATTAATTAGAATAAAAAGAAAATTAAAACCCACACACACACAAGTGTGTGAGTCTGTACGTACGATCGAACAAGGGGGCAAAGGAAGGTGAAACCCTAGTTTCATCAGATCCATCAAATTCAGAAGGGATTTCAAGGAAAACCGAATGCATGAACCTCTATTCTCGAACATCTAACCTTGTTCATTGAAGTGGTAAGTCCAATTTCGTGATTTGATGAATTGTAGGAGATGGGTTTCAACCCAATCATGAGTTTTTAACATGATTTTGTGTAAATTGAATGTTAGGACTACTCTATAGAACAGAAATCATGTTTGATTTTAGGTTAATTGAAAATTTTTAGTATAAACCCACCTTATGAGAATGTGTTATGAATAGGAAGATTGAAGTTGATACAACTATGTGAAAACTTGAATTATGATGTTTTTGAGATACTTGAAATCTTAGACAAATGTGGTGTAGGATGAAAGATTGTTATGAATTTGATTGATTGTCAATAAGTTATGTGAAGAATTAGTAGGAATCATGCTTTAAAATCTTGTACACAATGTTTTACAAATGCGAAACCCGCCAAGTGTTCGATGAAATGCCTAAGAAAACAAATTTGATGAAAACTAAATTTGCCCAGAAAGTTACAGCCGAATGTAATCGGCTGTAACGAGGTCAAATCTTATCAAAAGCTGATGTTTATTGAGTTTGTGATGAACTCCCAGGAAATATCTTTAAAACCCCACTGGAATCGCATTTTTTCGACGAAAATTGAGCGTTTTATGAATTTTTCCGTATCAAAGGTTCAAGCTGCGTTTTCTAGCAGAATTTGCAGCCCATTACGAATGTCATAACTCAAATTAGGAATTTATTTATGATCTCAAATTTTTACTGTAGATAGTTTTAAGCGATTAAAAGAATCGCCAATTGGAATTTCTTCAATCGGATAAACGAGAAATTTTTAATGAATTTTTCCGTAAGCTGCAGTCAGAAGTGACGAATCTGATTGCAGCTTAGTAAATGAATTTTTATAAATTTTTGGTAGAGAGTTAGACTCTAATAATTTAACACAAGCATAACCCCTCCGAGGGGCACGTCGCATAAAAATATTGTAATTTTTGCAAGCTCGTAAGTACAGTAAACGGACATCCACAAACAGCCTATTTTCAGTAAAATAAGCTATACATGTTAGTGAATGAATGAATAATGCAAGTTGAATATGAAATTATGCAAATGTATGCTCGTTATCAAGTACAATGATGTATGCTAACAAGAATGTGTTGATGATAACCTGAAAGCGTAGGAGCCATGTCAACATGGACACGAGCATGGAAGGGCAATGGGTCAAAGGTAAATACGGAAGCTATGCACAAACTCGGACACACGAGGTAAGTGATTTTCGTAATCACTTCTTATTTTGTTTAAGTAAGGTAGCGTTAGTTTATCGAGCATGATGATGATTGAGGTTTGATATGGTTTTGGTTGTATAAAATCGGTAACTTTTACTACGTAGACCAAACGGGTCAAAACAAGGTTGTAATGTTATGTCGGAATAATGCTTAAGTAATGGCTACGGTTTTGTAACCGGGTAATGGGTAGAATTTCATATAAGAATGTTAATCGAGAAATGGGGGCGCTAATGTAGACAAAAGACTCGGTTGTGAGTACTTGAAGGTGTTTGGAGTCGTGTTGATTTAAATAGTCTTATTGTTGATCGGAAGTTCTTTTTATAGTTAAGGTGGTTTGATACAAATTATTGAATATGGTTAAACTTAATAATAGCGTATTGTCTTGACGATGTTTTGGGGGTTTAAACCCAATAAAAAAGGAGTGCAAATTGTTAATGGGTCGAGATACCCAAGTGCTGAAAATTCAGCTTATTTCCAGATTTTTGCTAGTCTTTAAAAATTCATAGAAAATCAACCGAATGTCCGTTCGGGGCGTATTTTATATCCACAGAAAGGTCTCGGAGTCACCGTTACTAATAATTTTAGTTTGAAGTGAAATACTCACTGTAAAGAGGGGAAAATACTGAATTACTACAGCTGCATAAAGCTGAGTGAAAAAACATAAATTTTATAGTACTTGCATAATCCTAAGGAATTTATAAGGAAACAATCGGATGTGAATATGTTGTTGTTTTAAAACTCAATGTATGTCTGCATGTATGAATGCATGCGTATATGTGTAGAGTTATATGATTGTATGCATGTGGGAATTTAGGAATGTTAACATGTGTGAATGCGAGATGTCATTTATGTATGAAGGAATGGTTCATTATGTTTGGTTATTGACGAATACTAATGATTTGTCTTGAGATTGGAATGTAATACATGTATGAGAACATCAGGTTCAAGAAGTATTAAAGTCAAACACGGAACAAGAGATATCAAATGGATTAAGTTTATATTGTTGAATGTTATACGGATTTTTTTAATTGTATGATAATAATGTTATATGATGTTGACGATGATTAATGGTTATGTTGTGAATGATGTCCACATGTTTATACGGATTTCTTCTACCACGAATGAAGAGAAGCGGACATGGATCGAGTTGATAGCGAGGATTGTACGGGAAAGAACGGTCACCTAGCTTGGATTATGTAACACTTGTAGAATTATTTTACCATGAATGTTGTTAAATCAGTTAGTAAATGTTAAACGTTTTGTGACTAAGTCTATAAGTAAACAATGTATTTAGCAAAGTAAGAAAAATTTTAAGGATCGTTTTTCCGTTGCGTCGTTTTTATGTTATTACGTGTTAGGGTGTTTCATAAAGTTAGCTGGATCAGCGTATAACCTTTTTGTGGAAAGGACTAATCAATCTGTAAGATCAACTGTACAGAACGAAAGAAGTAATTATTATTCAAATGTCATTTGTTTGCAAAGAAGATATATAAATTATCAAAACAATTTAACACCCTCATCTAATTTTAAAAGAAGATATATTGAAATCATGTTTTATTGATTTTGACAAAAATACCCTTCACATCAAACTTTCACTCTAGTGACATACCTTGAAGGTTGACTATTAAATTAGACCACATACAATTTTATCCATGATTTAAACGAGAACGAAATGGTTAATATGGGTTGTACTGTACCAACCTAATCATTTAAATAAAAAAATGGATTTTTCTTTATAATAATGCAACTTTTTTTGACACACAAAATATTTACGTTTTTCTTAAAACAATTTAGACAAAAAAAAGGCTTTGGGTCGACTCAACCTGTTCCAGTTTGAACCTCTTATAACTACTAGTAACAAATGTTGATTAGTCAATCAAAGGCTCGGTTAAGTCAAAGTATGAGATATTGCTATATATTTGAGTTGCATTCCACTTCGTTTAAAGCTGCATGAAGATATTGAGTCTTTTCTAGGCTTTGTTCACTTACACTGTTGGCAAATTCTTCAACACCCGTGACATTTTTTCTAAGCTGCCCAGGATTCTTTCAAAGCATGTAAACGAACCAAGTCATGGTAGTAGACGCAACGTCTATGTTTAATATTATATCTCTCACGTTTTGCAGAAACCTTGATATAGCATCCCTGTGCCCAAAAGGATGGGTGAGTTCGGTTTGAATGTTCATCGATCGGGTGAAATATCATATTCGACTACAACTTTAAAATTTCAAGAGTCAAATAACCATTGCTTTTCAAGGTCAGTTCAACAAGAATTAATGTTACAAAAAACAACTTGTTAGTCGGGTTTTCATTCAAGATGAAGGTCTATCGTACCGGTGATGTCTCTTGTAGTCGGTTCAACCGGTAATTCTAACCGGTTTTTAGAATTGTGTTTATTAGGTCCACTTGACACTTTAGTATTTTTGTTGGTGTGGCATTCTACATCATCAGTCACTTGGTAAGTGATCATCCACGTCACCAAACATATCAACACCTTTTCTCCGAAAGTCACAGTTACTTTTTAACATTTTTCCACAACAAATTAAAAAATAAAGAGTTAAATGCTTGGTTGGTCCCTGTGGTTTTCAAAAATTGCAGACTTGGTCCCAGTGGTTTACTAATTACACGCGTGGTCCCTGTGGTTTTCAAAAATGCACTCGGTTGGTCCCCAGCCCTAACATCAGTTAAATTTCTCAGTTAACTCCATGTTAAATGACCAAAATACCCTTACCCTTACATCAACCACGTTCTGAAGAACATATATAAACATATAAAAGTGGAAACCACCAGCTAATCTTATTAATTCCACTTTCTCTCACTAAAATCCCCCAAATTTAACACCTCAAATCTCTTAAATCATCATCATTATCAGTCATTCACATCTCAAATTTCGACAACCGCTTGCTGTTACTTCAATCTATGGGTTAAACTTCGAGTGCATTAACGGTTACATCATACACAAATCACAATCTCACTTTAATTCAGGTAATACATTCCGAAATCACTTGTTCTTCAGTGTTTGTTGCATTATACTGCAATATTGTAATATATTATGATTTGTTTGAGGTAACTTGTTAGTTAAACTTTGTAGATCTGCTTATTTCGTACGTTTTTAGGTTTATGTGTGTTTTAGTGAACAAATCTGCTGAAAAAGTCGGAACTCGAAACCCTAGGTTGCTGTTGTAGTGCTAATAGCTGTAGATCTGGCTGATTTTTCGGGATTTTGGTGTGAATTAGTTGTTTTAGGTGTGAATTTGTCAACTGTTCATTGTGTTGATGCTAATTTGATGTTTATTAGTTTGAAAATTGATTAATGTGTTTTTGAAACTGGATTTTTTATTGTGTTTTTTTTTTTTTTTGTAAACAGAGAAAGAGAGAAACAGAGAAGATGATGATGGGGATGAAGATGATGCAGTGGTTTTACCACTGCCAGTTTCTCCAACAATAATAGTGGTGGAATGAGTCTCCACCAGATACAGTAATCGAGACGAGAGAGATGAGAGGGAGAAAGAAGGGCGGCGGCGGCGACTCACGGCGGCAGTGACAGGGTGAGACTGGAGGTGGGTTGGTGATGAAGAAGATGGTGGGGATGAAGATGATGCAGGTTGGGGATGAAGATGCAGGTTGTGGGGGTTTATAAGGAGAGTTAATAAGCAAGGGTATTTTGGTCATTTAACATGGAGTTAACTGAGAAATTTAACTGATGTTAGGGCTGGGGACCAACCGAGTGCATTTTTGAAAACCACAGGGACCACGCGTGTAATTAGTAAACCACTGGGACCAAGTCTGCAATTTTTGAAAACCACAGGGACCAACCAAGCATTTAACTCAAAAATAAATAAATAAACTCAAAGCGATGGATGGTTTCAAAATGTAGCAATACTTCAGGGTCTTTTAGGTAATTACACTTTAAATTTGGACCAAACCTGTACCAAAATTAATATAAACGAACGTCCGCACAAAAAAACTTTGAAATTTTCCGTTTGAAGGCTTGCTTTGATTTCTGCAACGTAATACAGGTTACCTCTCTCTCTCTCTCGTTCCTGTTTACTCAAATTTCTCATTGGTAGTATACTTATAATATGTATATGTATGTTTCCCTATTGTTCTAGGGTTCTTCGCTAATTCCTGATTTAAGCCCTAATTTGTTGCCTAATTGCTTAAATTAATGTAATCTGCTAACTTATTACGTTTCCGGTCGACTTATTGCTGCATATGTGCATTATATTTATTTCAATCAAAGTGCGTGGGTTGGGTAACGGGTCACATGGTTAGAGTTCTATACGGGTTAGAATTGTTATCATAATAATATATATTCTGTTAAAACTATAAAGCAACTTGTTGATTTAGGAGGTTTTTAAGAATTTAAAATCACTTTGGATGACTTTTTGACCCCTTATACCTGTTTCCTTTCTAGCCATGTTGTAAATTGTCGCCCATTCGACACTTCTAATATCACAAACACATCCTGATTTCACATTTCTTATATGTGTGTATGCAATAGTGCAGTATATGTATATATTCTCTGGTCATTGGAAGAGTCAACTCAGAGAAGAGAAAGACTAAAAGCTATGCGAGTGGAAGCTTCAAAGGAGGATGCAACTCATAATAAAGATCATTCAGCTGTTAGTCTCGCAAACCCGTTACTTGAATCCACAACTAACTCTGAAACTGAGGTGCAGACGACTTCTCGAAGCTTTAGTTATTACACCAACCCAATGGCTGCGTATTCTGGCAACAAGCAGAGGAGCCAGGTCAGCCCTCAGATATCACAGAATATTTCATCCACTCCAAGTAATACCATATGACCTTATTGTCATCACATAGTTTTGATTTCAACATTTAAACGTGAAAGTTTACATCTCTGCGTGACTTGTTGGGGCTTAAACGGATAAAAAAACTTTGAAATCTTCCGTTTGTTGAATTGAAGACTTGCTTTGAGGTTAAATTTCTAATTGGTAGTATACTAATAATATGTATATGTATGTTTCCCTGTTGTTCTAGGGTTCTTTGCTAATTCCTGATTTAAGCCCTAATTTGTTGCCTAATTGATTAAATTAATGTAAACTGGTAACTTGTAACGTTTCCGAATTCGTTGGTGTTCTATATATATTCTTGATTTCACCATTTGAACGTGAAAGTTTACATCTCTGCGTGACTTGTTGGGGCTTAAACGGATAATCATTGAATCTGTGTTTAGTTAATTGACCTTTTAAGATGATTGGATTGGAGGCAAATAACTTTTGAGAGATTGTCACTAAACAAGTATTATAAATTGCGAATTGATGCTATGTTTTTATATATGTAGCAATATGAATATCAAATGGGTGATCATGTTGTACAAGTCTAAATGGGTCAATTTTACTAACCTTTTTAGTCAAATTATATTACTGCAGTAATATTCTTAATTTTTGAGTGATCGACTTAGGAGGTTTTATGAATTACAAATACACTTTGAGCAACTTTCAGCTTGTTTGACCCATTCCCTTTTAAGCCATCTAAAAAACATTATTTTACTCATTTACAACTGGAATCGACCCAATCAGTAAATGGGTTGAAATTGCCACTTCTTATGCATACAACAGTAGTTTGATTTTCTTTATATTCATTTTTCTTATGTTTTCGGCAAGCATTAAATTGCCTTTTTTATTAATTTACATAATTATTTTTTGGTTCAACAGGTTTGCAGACCAATGAAACGTTTCTCACCTTCCCTTCAACCCCATATAAACCAATCGCCAAATCCGAAAATGCAACAACCACAGGGATATTATGCAAGTTCTAATCATGCTTATTCATCTAACTCACCACAAAGTTGCTCTTTACCGAACCCGAGTTGGAGGGGCAATAGTCCTCACCATAGAGGTTACTATAGCCCACCAGGTGTCGGTTTTCCTAGCCCGCAAACCCATAGTTGTCAAAAGCGCAAAAGGCGCGCACTAGGCGCTCGGGCGCAGCGAGGCGCGCCTATAGCGCCCGGTGGTAGCTTAGGCGCACAAATGGGCTTTTTTGTAAAAACGGTGCTCAGGCGCACAAGGCGCGCGCCTAGGCGCTCGGGCGCAGCGAGGCGAGTTGAGGTTGAATATCCAATTGATGTTGATGGAAGTTCTGATGACTTTGATGATGGTCTTGATGATTGATGATGAACTTTAAGTTTAAATGTTTTAGTAACCGCAAACGTTTGTATAGTCCTAGTAACTTTTGGTATACGTGTGTGTAAGTCCTAAACTTTTGTTACTAACTATTAGCTACATGATCTTAAATGGCATATATAATAGTTTTTTTTTAATTTTATATGTGGAATCTTATTTATTTTCAAAGCATAACATATTTTTTTATATTTTTTTTTCTCTATTTGCGCTTTTCTTAAAAAAGCCCACACTTTTTTTGCGCCTTGCGCCTAGGCTCCGGGCGAGGCCGATGCGCCTCGCCTTGCGTCTTTGACAACATAGCGCAAACCCACTTCACCAGTGGTCCAAGATATGGGAGAGGGAGAGGCCGTGGGTCGGGACAGGGTGGAGGGCGAGGGTGGGGCCATAATCATGTATCGGCAGAAGAACAACGGCCTAATTGTTTCTTCAACAAGTCAATGTTGGAAGACCCTTGGAAGTCACTAGAACCAGTAATTTGGAAGTCACTCAAAAAGCAGGGGCTTCCACCTTCTCTTGATGCGAAAAAACCTTGAGTTTCAGAATCTCAAAGACAGTCTAGTTCACAACCTAGCCTTGCTGAAATATTGGCTGCATCTTTTAATGAAGCTGAATGATTTTTCTAAGGTTTTGTTTGGATTTGTTTATGGAGGATGACGTCATGTGATGTGCAGACTTTGAATTACAAATCATAGTCTAGGCCCTCTCACCACGGATCCTACGTGCAAGCTGGATATCCTAAGGCTTGATTGTTACTCGTTTAGCATGAATCACGCACAGATTAGTATCCACACTTCAGCAGCCTCCTGGAGAGCAGCTACAGCGGAGCTCGGAAATCGTAAATCTGTTTTGAAATCCTGTGAGCGATTTCTCTCACGAGCCACTGGAATGGAAGTTTCATAAGCTTAGTACTCTTCTGATACCTCTGCTATCTCTCTAGGCCTGAATCTTTGTGTGGCTTCTTTACACCTCCGGTGACGGAGCAGACTTCCATAATAGTCATTTTTCCACATTATATCTGTGTGTAGCTTCCCGTTGAATATAAAGTTTTAGA
The DNA here is from genome assembly GCA_030545235.1 of Helianthus tuberosus. Taxonomy (NCBI): domain Eukaryota; kingdom Viridiplantae; phylum Streptophyta; class Magnoliopsida; order Asterales; family Asteraceae; genus Helianthus; species Helianthus tuberosus. The sequence continues at coordinate 229,931,493 of CM060423.1, read as the reverse complement.
TGAATCTTTCTACACAACCATTTTGTAATATTACTGTGAATACCGAAAATGTTGGTGTTAAATCTGTACCATATGAGTACCAAGATTGAATGTGTATGGTACTTGGGGTTTATCTGAAAGCATTAGTGCACATGTTATAATTAAAGACAGTGATTTTCTTATTTTTCTTGTTCATGATGAACACTTCAATTTGAATGTTTGACTTCCTCACGTTTAAGATATGAGTCTGTAATAAGATACACGTTTAAGCTGTGAGTGTGTAATAAGGTATCAAATGTAAAATATATGCATCGCCACTACATTCAAACAATCAATCATGCCGTGTGTAATGTGTAATAAGATATAAAATTTATATAGTTATTCCGTGTAAAGACATGCATGACCGATATGTATTATCATTTTATTGCGAAAGGGTCTTTAGACCGCTAGGTTACTTTAATTTCATCTATGTTTTTTTCCTAAAGTTAAATGTCATTTTAGTCCCTATGGTTTGGGCCATTTACCAGTTTAGTCCAAAGGTTTGAAACGTTGCCATTTTAGTCCAAACAGTTTCAAGCGTTGTCATTTTAGTCCATTGGGTTAACTTCGTCAATTATTTTTGGTTAGCTAGAAGGGTAATTCGATCATTTTATATGGTCGAGTTGCCCTTCTAGTTTACAAAATTACATATAAAATGACCGAAATGCCTTTCTAGTTAACAGAATAAAGGGATGAATTTAACCAAGTGGACTAAAATGACAACATTTGAAACTATTTGGACTAAAATGGCAACTTTTCAAATCTTTGAACTAAACTAGCAAAGTGGCCCAAACCAAGGGACTAAAATGGCATTTAACTCTTTTTCCTAATTGTAACTATTTGGTTAAACAACATAGTTACACCGATCTATACAAATCATAATCTCATGTTCAATAAAACAGTTTAACTAGATCATTTGGCTAGTCCCATTAGTAAAAGCATTTGATGCATAAAAAAAGAATATTTAGATTATCAAACATGCATTTTGAAGACCACTTGCCCGACACAAGCTGCTATTTTGTTTAGCTAATCACGTTGGTTAATTAGCGGGGTGTTATAAAAGAAAAAAAACAAAAAAAAAAAAGCCGTACAAACATACCTTTTTAATGATTTTCACAATAGTTTGAGTGTTCGACTTACTCTCTTTCAGTTTACATAGGTTATAAAATTATATAATTATTATATGTGTACTTTAGATATGCACGAGCCATATAGTTTACCATGCCATCTTGAAAGATCTTAGAAATTTTGGTTACTTACATATGATTGTCTATTATTTCTCATCATAACTCTTTTGTAAGACACGTATAATTACATCAATATATACAAAGGGAAACTCTCAGATTTAACAACACAATTTAACTATATATTTTAGTTTGCACGTTAATGAAATTATTTATCAAAAAAATTAACAACTAGATCTAACAAATACGCAGATCAGTTAGTTATGTAGTGGCCCAGTCCTTTTTTACTTTTCTCTTTGTGAGTGGGCTTCAGCCCAGCAGGATAAAACCAAGACTGGGCCTTATCGTCTCCGACTAATTGCTGCATTCGCGTTTAGGTAATTATTATTGCAGTATTTAGTATGTGTAATATTGAAAGAATGATAGGGATGTAGATACTAATAAAAGGATAAGGATCAAATAGGAAATTTATTTTGGCTAGAAAGGATAAGAAGCAATAAGATTATGACATGTGACAAAATTTAAAATAAAGAGAAAGGGTATTTTAGTCAATCGTATCATTTCTTCTTCCTTCTTCTCCCCAGTAACTTCAAAACCCACCATTTTCAAAACCCACCATCTTCAACCTTTTCTTCACTTACTATCTCAATAATCGCTACATTATAGTGCGATTTTCGTCACCAATCAATGATTCAAACACCCGATCAACGTGTTCTTCAGCTTTTTTGAAGAAAACCCAGTTTAATTTCATATAAAATTTCATTTTTTCCGTGAATTTGAAGATAATCACTCGATCCGTTCGATTCGATCGCTGATAAGTGTTTCTATCATTCAAATTTCGTCAATCCTTGAAGAAATCGACTTCGATCCATGTAAGAAATTTTTTTATTTCATTTTTACGATCTGGGTTTTTGATTTAGTCATTGCGTTTTACGATCTTAGCGGGGGTCTGGGGGCAGCGCCCCTGGTAGCAGGGTCCAAGGGGCGGCAGCCCCTGGCTGGAAAACTGCTTTAATAAAAATGCATCAGAAAATTTAATTTTCTGTAAATTGCTTCTGGAAAACTGCATTCGTAGACAGTTTTTGATCTCCTACTTCCTGGTTCAGACAATTCACAGACAAAACTATTGTCCTGGTTCAATACGTTTTAGAGAGAACACTTTCTTTGGTGTTTTTATGCCATTGCGTTTTAGAACTAAGATATTTTTATGTGTTTTCTGGCCATTGCGTTTTAGAAAAACACATTTTTGAAGTGTTTTTACTCATTGCGTTTTAGGTAAAACACATTTTTAGGTGTTTTCAGTCCATTGCGTTTTAGAGAGAACACTTTTTGTTTTTTTAGGCCATTGCGTTTTAGAAAGGAGACATTTTTAAGTGTTTTCTGGCCATTGCGTTTTATAAATAAGACATTTCTTTGTGTTTTTGGTGCGTTGCGTTTTAGGTAAAACACATTTTTATGTGTTTTCAGTCCATTGTGTTTTAGAAAACAGACATTTTAAGTGTTTTCTGGCCATTGCGTTTTAGAAATAAGACATTTCTTTGTGTTTTTGGTGCATTGCGTTTAAGGTAAAACACATTTTTATGTGTTTTCAGTCCATTGCGTTTTAGAAAGTACACTTTCTTTTGTGTTTTTAGGCTATTGCGTTTTAGAAATAAGACATTTCTTTGTGTTTTCTGGCCATTGCATTTTACAAATAAGACATTTTCTTTGTGTTTTTGGTGCATTGCGTTTTAGAGAAATGTCATTTTTTGGTTTTTTTTCCATTGCGTTTTACGCAACTGGGTTTTTTCCATTGCGTTTTACGCAATTGGGTTTTCAAAATTTTTTTTCGAAAATATAGCAATAGTACACTCGTTTTAAAGATAAAAAACGCTCGTTTTTTGGTGCAATTTTTATAAAAAAAATAATGTCGTATGAAAGAGTTATTAACGTTTAAAAGATAGGGGGGGGGGGAATTTGAGGAGAGAGAAACTATTGCCTTGGATTGACTAGAATGCCCCTAGACAAACCCAGGCACCTCCTTTTTTTCCTTCAATTTCACTCATTTAAGGGTGTGCGGAGTGGGACGCGGCAAACCTCGGCAAACCTTTTTGCCGATCGGCAAACACCGCCGCCGAGGTTTTGCCGTTGCCGAACAACTCAAGAATCGGGGGAGGATCACCGATGCGGGGAAGGTGATTGAGAGAGAGAGAGAGGGTATTGTGGGTGGGGTCCATTCCTATCTCAACCAATCACAACTTTTTCCTTTTTTAAAAAAAATAGTTTACCACTTCACCAAGTGTCTAAACCATTGCCAACACTTTTCACCAAAGTTTAAACACTTTTGACTGATTGACATGGCGCACTCTGATTGGTCGGTTTTTTGATTTTCCACTCCAAAGTGTTTAACCACTCCTTACACCCTAATCTTAGCAATTGATTAAATAAATGGATGATCAAGATTACTTCCTAGGCTTCCTACCCAAATAAACTTCCTATTATATCCTAACCCATTAATAAAATTCATATTTGTTTATTGATGTTCTTGGTCCTCTTGGTCAACATATTTTAACAATTCTTTTGTTTGGGAGTAGGTAAAGTGTAGGTATATATAGCTGTCACCTAGCTACATAACAACAAATTGATTTGTACTTTTTTTATTAAATTTCATGGACTATATTTATAATTAAAGTCAAGTTTTCAATGGTTAAAAAAATCGTTTTTTTTTTTCTTTTTAAACGGCAACTTCCATTAAAACGAACCAAAGAGGCCAACTAGAGTTAACAAGAAACTAACATGGAGATGCTACAAAACACAGAAAGAAATCGATTTATTGCTGTGTTACACCCATGGTCCGATGAAAGAAATTGTTTATTGAGCTTGAATGAAAATAAACTAATATGAAGTTTGTATGACTAGAAAACTTGACCATTCATTTTATTGATTTAATTTAGTGTAAACGAACACAATAGTATAGTTATACCACCCCCTTGATACATATTCCAAAGGTAACCAATTTGAAAGGCCAACGCCCACTAGGAAACAAAGCAGCAATGCTTGAACAATGTGTGATTTACCGATGTTTTAACAATGTGAGATGTGATAGCTGAATTCTCAAATCGGTGACCGGTTGGACGTCATGAGATGACTCAATAAGTTAACAATGATATATACATAGGTAGGCAGGTAAGGTGATTGACGTTGCTCTATTAAATGATGATTTCAGGTAGGCTCATCCTTTGGTTCAATATAAGTGAGAGCAATGATGGTATTAAAATCTCCATTAATAATCATTTATGACACTAGCTAATATATAAAATATTCTTAATATATCAAAGTGCTTAAATCGTTAATTTTGTAATTTTATTTAAACATCCTATATAAAAAAGTCCATTGTTATAAAATGTAGTTAACTTAATCAACGTGTATAATTATACTCCTCCTATACCTGATACAATTTGGGCCTACATGGGCTGAAAACGGGAAATTAAGTGGCCATTTGCCTATGATAGATAGTTGTTGTTGGGCTCAAACGAGCAGCCCAAATGCAGTACATATTTTGAAAAACAATCACAGTGGGCCAGTTGCAATTGTTCTTCACATCAGGTGCGTGCGTTTGAACCACCACTTTTCCCCATAATCACGCTCCCAAAAAGTAATTTATGCCTCCGTTTTAGTTGCTGTTTTGAGAACCCATATAAAGAAATTAGCAATTACTCGATAACAAATAGGCTTACATGTATATCTGAATAAATTAGAATATTTCTTGCTCAAAACATTATCCCTTTGACCCGTTTTAACCCGTTTCTGGCCTCCATTGGTGTATAGCCACTTTTTGTTTGTTTAACAAGTGTAATTCAGAAAAATTTTCAGTTATCTAAAGATGAATTTTTTTATATATATAAATTCAGTTGTGGGGTTTGGAGAACATGCATGCTTGCCATTTCACTCTGTCTAAGCTTTTATAAGTTAATATTTTTTAGTTTATAATTTATGCATCATTTTCATAGACAATAAATTCTTGCTGAACTGAGGGAGCATAAAAACTCTTATACTGACTTTGACTTTTTTTTCAACTTGTTTTACTGCTTTCATGCTATTGGTTCAATCGACTTCATTTTTTTCTTCATGACTTAGTGTGTATGTAGTGTAGATTTTTAATATAATCAGAAAATTGATCATGTGTATTCTTGAGCTTCTTTTGTAAACTAGATCGACATTCATGTCGTAGATCGTTTTTCATGCCTAAATTGGGGATGAGTGCTAAATTAGGGTTCTTGAACCTAAAAGTCGAGGTTTTCCATTTAATTGATTATAAGAAAAAGAAGTTTGTAATTAACAGGTTATATGGATGTTGATATATACCTAGACTCATATTTATATATGTATAAATTTCGCATACCCTTGAACGAGTGACCCACTAACCCGTTTCTTTTTCAGGAAAGTTTATGAGCTTTTATTAACTAATTATGTTATTTCTTCACAAAGTAGAACTTTAGTTTGATGGCTCTGTATAGATTTGTATGTTGCATCATATGTACTATGCAGATTGCTATTGAAAATGGTCACTTAATCTGTTAATTTGACTATATCTTTGGGATTCATTTGGATCTTTTAGGCTGCTAATGCTCAGTTAGTTGTTAGATTACTTTTTACTATTTATTTTATTAATATACAACGCCTTAATAATTCTGTGTCCTAGGTTACATTTCTAATATCGCTAGCTTTTACATGACCACTCATTCTGTGTGTATAGGGATCTGAATGGGGAAAACGGTCAATTCATCAGCCAACTCCCGATCGAAAACAGGGTACTCTGTTTTGGTCACTGGAGCAGCTGGTTTCATCGGAACCCACATCAGCGCCATAGACAATTTTAACAATTATTACGATCCTACCCTCAAATCATCATCATACTCAGTTAATCCCACCAATAGCAAAGCAAAGGTAGGGTCTGAGGAGGGTAAGATGTAGACAGCCTTACCTCTACCCCGTAGGAATAGAGAGGCTGCTTTCAGTGAGACCCCCGGCTCGATAGTAGTTTTGCATCAAGCCTTGGACATAAGGCACATAACACTCAGCACTCGGGACAAAGACCGATTAGTGAATGTACCCTTTTGTCTCTCAGCTATCAACGCCACCACATGATGCAAAATTAACCGTCCTCAGCTTTTAACGTTATTTTCATGAAGTTAGTAAAATAACGTTAAAATTTGTGCACTTTCACTTTTGCCCCCCGATGGCCCACACATATATACATTATATGCGCATACCGCAAGCGGGGCGTGATCCTACCCTCAAAGAGCTCGTCAAGTTTTGTTGGAAAAAAGTGGGATTTTTATTGTGGAAGGGGACATAAACGACCGTTTTGCTGAACAAACTCTTTGACGTTGTACATTTTAATCATGTGATTTAGCTATCAAGCTGGTGTTAGATACGCAATGCAGAGTCCGTAATCTTATATTCATAGTAACATTGCCGGTTTTGTTAATGTTCTTGAAGTATGCAAAAATGCAAATTCACAGCCTGCAATTGTTTGGGCATCTTCTAGTTCTGTTTATGGGGGAAATACAAAGGTACCCTTTTCGGAAAAAGACCGAACTGATCAACCCACGAGTCTATACATCGCAATGAAGAAAGCGGGAAAAGAAATCGCACATATGTATAATCATATTTACGGGTTGTCTTTAACGGGTTTGAGGTTCTTTACGGTTTATGGACCGTGGGGTAGACCGGACATATATGGCTGACTTTTTCTTCACTAAAGATATCTTGAAATGAAAACTGATTCCCATTTTTGAGTCAGGTAATCATTGGACCATTGCGCGTGATTTTACATATATTGATGGTGTTGTAAAGGGTTGTTTAGGTGCTTTAGACACTACTGAAAAGAGTACAGGAAGTGCTAGGAAGAAAAAAAGGGGCTGCACAGTTTAGAATTTTCAAATTTAGGGAATACTTTGCACGTACCTGTTTCGGATCTTGTTAGTATTTTTGAGAAGTTATTGAAAGTGAAAGCGAAACGTCGTGTGATAAAGTTGCCTAGAAATGGTGATGTCCCATTTACTCATGCGAATATTAGTTTGGCGCAAAGGGAGTTCGGGTATAAGCCAATGATGGATCTTCAAACGGGGTTGAAGAAGTTTCTTAGATGGTATGAGAAGTATTATGGTTCGGGGAAGAAGAGTGATCATTGAGGCATGGCGCAACATGTTGATGCAAAAAGCGGTAAACTTGTACCTAAATTCTTATTCGTTTTTTATATACTCGCATGATTCTTTTGTTAATATTGCAGTTTTTGAAAACAAATTATCTTGTTTTCAACTGTTGCTATAAGATGTTGCATCAAGTAAGGAGGAAATAGGGATCTCACACCATGAACAAGTTTTTGTGTAGGTCCGGCTAGGGGAGGATCTAGTCGCCTAATCCTTGTGTACAAACCAACCCGGTTGTGCGGAATCCAACCGAGATAGCAAACCGAGATCGAACACGTAAATAATATGGACACGAGATTTCAACGATTAACACCACTGTATTAATACTATGAAAGTCTGTTACAATGCAATGTTTACAAATGTGCTCTGTAAACTCTCTCTCTCTCGTGTGTGTGTTCTGTTCTTGTGTCTAACATTTTCAGACTAGAGACTGTCTATTTATACCCACAGACACCACGAAACAAACAGAACTCGGCAAATCACAACCATGTTCGACGAAAGTGAATCAAGTCGACGAAACAAGAGTTGTTTCGTCGACATCCTTCTGTTTCGCCATAATGGGCTTAGGCCCAACAGAGAAGGAGTTGATTGGCCCATAATGATTTCACATGCACGATCAGATCCAACTTGATTTCATATTTGTGAAGTTTAGTCAAAGATGACATCATCATGATGATGTCATGATGATGTGTCAAGCGGGAAATGTTCTCGGCTCTCCGTGCTTCGCGTGTCGAACTCTGGGACGCACGACGGAGGAATGTCGTGACGTCGGGCTTGAGCCGAACCTAACCGGGTCGAACCGAAACGAGTTGAACCGAACCAAGTCGCGTCCACATAATATGTATCAACAAACTCCCCCTTGGACGCTACTCGTGAGGTTCATCTTCCATGTCTTCCATGTCGGAAGATCTTCAAAGTCTTCACGCGTTGTAAGTAGAAAGTGTATTAACAAACTCCCGCTTTCATTTAGGAAGTGTGTTGACAAACTCCCCCTTAACATAAGCTCCCCCTTGAGTTATGCTCGTGAATGTCTTGATCTTTACAACTTGAGATCCTTGTGGTGTTGATGATGGCCAGCGGCAACTCGATCATCTTCATCATTTGAGTGCCTTCACGTCGTGTCTTCATTCCGAAGCTTGTCATCGACCATGTTCTCCTTGCCTTTAGAATCTGCACATGCAAGAAATCTAAACGCGTAATGAGAACAACTGCTTGGAGTATAGTTAGTATAAACAAATGACATACATATGACCATTTCTCAATCAACTACCGTCCGACAGTTTGAAAGTTTAACAAATTTATCAATTTCAGTCTTTAACTTTCAAAACTTGCAAATTTCGACCGTTTATGAAGATTTAGTCGTTTTGGTTTTCGTTCAGGTTTCAGGCAACGAAGACTCGAGATCCAACATCGTACAATCAAAAATAAGATAGAAATAAAATCTTTTTGGCTTTTAGAAAGTTTATATTAAAACACACCTAAAATCTTTTTGGGATTTTTGAATATTTCAAATGTAAAGACTGAAAGCAGTAAATAAATATATACAAAGGTGCATAAACTGAAAGCATTAAATAAATATATACAGACATTCTTTTTGTGAGTTTCGAGGGTAAGAGAATCATATCAGTGTACGGTCACGCCAAAACGCTCTTGTTGTTCAATTAGTTAACATTTAGATAAGCATCCTATAACAATTATCGGTATTGTTGTCCACATAAGCTCAACTTATCATATGTAATCATGGCGAGGGGATACGTTAAGATATGATTTATACTTACTGACCGGTGTTCATCCACATCACGACACATTCCCGTATCAAGGTATGCACGAGGGTTCATCTTACCGGTGAGTATACCGATTATCATCTGTTTGACCGTATATGATGTGAGAAACTCACTTATTTTGATTGAAAACAAGCCCTATGTGATAGAATCACTTATTGATGAGGAACTTGATTTTCAGATGCATGAGGGCACAGGAGCAAGTCCGTGAACAGGTCAGTACTTTCGTACAGCAGAGAGACGAACTTGACTCCCGGATAAATGTGATATATTATCACTTATTTTGTGGGACATGTGATTGTTGATCACTTATTGAGGTCGTATGCAGTATGTACACGTATGTATAGTATCATGGAAGATCTAGACTTGCGTCCCCGTTATTTTTCGGTAAAAGATACAACCATGATACTCAGATGATAAGCAGCATAAAGACCGAATATCTCAGAACCACGGCAATCTCTCAAACGAAATTTCGGTACTAAGACCATATGCCAATGAATGGTTCCCACCTGGTCTTCAGTCGATTTAAGTTTATATCACCCTGCACACTTTAAAATGATTGTGAGCCTACCGATACATCTTATATAGAGCTGCTTAACATTTTTCGTTTTGCATTTCAGTTCGAAAAGGTTTCGACAGACCACTGATTTACTATCATTTTCCCTTTTGCTCGCCAGGAAACTCATTTTTGTTTTTCTATTGTTTTTGTGTTTTTGAAATTTTTCGATGTTTTTGGATTTTCAAATTTGGATTTACTCCCCCTAAAATCAACAAACTAAGATAAATTTAAAACACAAAGGTATTTACAAAAATGATTTTCCGATGTTGGTTTTACTCTTGCTTGACCTTAATGCCGTTTACCAATAATAAAAAGTCAAATCTTGATTTGTCAAATGCTTTGGTAAAAAGGTCGGCACGTTTGTCATCAGTGTGGACCATGACAACATTGATGAGTTTCATAGTGAAACAATCACGTGTGAGGTGATATTCGAGATCAATGTGTCAGGTCAAGGAGTGCTGTACGAGATGATAATAATTCATAAAGCAGCTTAAATATCGACAAGTATAGGAGAGATTAGAAATTTAAAACCGTATCCTGCAACTGTTTCATGCATTGCAAGGAATCTGAGTGCTCTCCCAAACTGGATATCCACCAGGTGTGGATTTCAATGTCGATTTTGTAGCTACTGAAATCCCTTCACAGCAACAAGATCAAAAACCTCTGGGTCCGGCTGGTCTTCCACATTGTACCAGCGAAGGTCTTTGTCTTTCTCTTGAGAAGTAGTGTGCGGTTGTTCAATCCACGCCAAGGCATCCGCACACCCGGTTGGTTTGTTCAACAAACACATTTTCTTCAATCACACCGCGAAGAAATGTACCCTGCACGTTCATCTTGTGGACTTTGAACTTCTTGTGGAAGAAAAATCCATGAATCTTCAAAAAGCTTCAGACGTGCTACAGGCGTATACTTTTCATTGGAATCTTTCCTGTTGACCCGATCAAAAACCATAACAACCAAACTTTGGAACATATTTCATCTGGTCGAATTTTTCAACTTCATTCAACCACATCCTTTCATCAGACATTTTTGTCTTCGTTTCTCCTTTTCTTTTCTCATTTCTCTCCATCAAAGGCAACAACTCCTAGATATAATGATGTTTCGGAGTCTGGTGTCGCCGATCTTGTGCATGGACGCTCCACTATCAACAATCCTAAGACTATCAATAGTTCCTCCTGGAACATCCTGCACTCTCATTCAGAGATTAGTTGGAGAGGGGGACCCAAGCCTTCACAGACTTGGGTCGTCCGTCATCATCGAGAATTGTGACATCCATTTCCCGATGATTCGGAATTGATGTAGCTCCCCCTGAAACAATTTCTGATTTTGGTTTCCAAATCTGTTGAGTTTTACCAGCTTGATTGTTGGAAAATTTAACTTCTTGATTGTTTGAAGTTTTTGAAAATTTTGAACTTTCTGGTTTAACTGGAACAGATTGTTTTTGAACCACTTCAGTTTTAAGTGCTTTCTCAATTACCTTGACCTGTTGGCGTTTCTGTTTCTTTTCCCTTTCTCTTACAAGGCGGGGATCTTGTTTTGAAGAAACAGATCGCTTTTGGTAATTTCGTTCACGGGGATCATCAACTTTGGCTTTTAACTTATGAAGATACGGACAATTTCGAATTATATGTCCAATTGTACCACATTCAAAACATGATCTTCGTTCAACAAACCCCGAAGTATCATGTGATTGTCTTGCTGATAATGATGAACTTTGTGACCCCGAGGTACTAGGTTTTGAACTACTTGGTTCATTTCTTTTCAACACTGTTGCTTGTTTAACAAAATCTAAGTTAGATTTGTTTTCAAAAGTTTCGATTTTGTCCGTTCCCTTTGATTTCACAAAGTTCACATTCTTGTTCTTCTTTTGATTCGGCTTCTTTTGACTTTGAGTCGATGCTTTTCCTTTTGGTTTGGTATGATTTTGCTGTTTTTGCACTGTTGGTAATTTCTGATTTCCATATTGTTTTCGAACTTCAGCCTTTGGAATAGGAGGACACTGTGTTACTGTAACATGTGATCCTGTCTTTCCCAAAAACTTACTTGTTGAATTTTCAAAGACTTTACTGATTAAAGATTGATTAACATTCTTAATAGGAAAATCTTTGTCAGAATAAATTTTCTCATCACCAACAAGAGTGTACAGCAAATCCACACTCTCCGACTCTTGTGCAGATGAGGACTCGATTGCAACAGTCTTAGCGGGTTTTACAGGAGGATCACATAGAATATGATTCTCAAGAGGTATGTCCTCTTCTTTGATTGCCGCATCAGACTTTGCTGGGTTAGTATCATCGGATTCATCATCAGAAGAATCAGCATCCTCAATCACAACTGGAGAATCCTGATTCGGTTCAGCAGAAGACACACATGTATCTGCTGACACATCCGATTCTGATGATACTTCCTTCTTGTATCCGAGTCCTGTTGCAAATTCCTCAACGTCCAAAGGAACAAATGGTTCAAAGTGAGTTCTATACTCCTCATCAGGCATGGCATCATAATTGTGTCTCACAGGTGGTGGACATTTCTTGTAACCTATGCATGTGACATCCCGTTTCTCTTTCTGAACATCAATGATGTGATCCAACACATAGCTAGAGCTCAAATAACTGTCTAACTTAAGCTGGATCGCCTCACTTTCAGTTTTAACACAAGCCATCTCTTTTTGCATTATCTCAAGACGAGTGATATACAAATTTATGTCAGTTTGTTTTCTAGAAACCATTTTTGTCAGCTCGGTTTTATCTTTCTTTAATTTTTCAATCATCAATTTAAATTCCTTTTCATGGTTTTCATAAAACATGTTGGCTTCTGTGCACTTAGAAAGATCCACGGTCAACTTTTGGTTGTGGATGAATGTCACATCATACTTGTCTTGCAAAGCCTCGTGTTTGCTTCGCAACTCACACCACTTAGCATTCAACGAAACATGTTTGTCTTGCAAGTCAAACAAACTAGCTTGTAAAACATCATGTTTGGCTTGCAACTCAGACATGTTTGCCTCTAAATCAGCACATTTAACATGCAATCTATCACAATTATCACAAATAACAGCAGTGGGTTCATCGACACATACCTGACTTGATGAACTGTCGACATTAGCCATAACGGCTGAATGGAGAGAAGAAGAAGAATAAGCAGCTTGATCCACCAATATAGATCTCCTATGATTTTCTGCTGCAGTGTCTCCCAATACCTCATCAACCTCTGCTTCAACTGACACACTTGACGTGTCATCCAAATGATCATTGCCTGAAGTTGAGGATTCTTCATCTGAGCTTCCACTGTAACCAGAACTGTCTTCGTCTTCAGAAGACTCATCACCATTGTTGGAAGATTCTCCACCACTGGCGTGCTTAAGATCCTTGACAACCTCAGCAAAACAAGCGGTTACAGTAGATGGCCGATAGACTTGCTGTTGTGAAGCTGGTTGTAGAGGATTTCCATACAAGTCTGTTGTTGGAGCTGGCTTTACTGGAACTTGTATTGGATTGCCAAATAGATCAGTTGTCACAGGAGGCCTTTGGGTTTGCTGTTGAGGCACTGGTTGAGGAACTGCTTGAAGCGGATTTCCGTACAGATCTGTTGGTCCGGTAGATCGAACAGGTAATGGATTTCCGAACATATCAGTTGCTTTGATAGGTCGTTGGCTTTGAATACTTGGAGTTTCGGCCCACGAAGGAGATAGACTTGTATTTCGATACTTTCCCGAATCTGGAGCCGGAGTACCCCACCAACTTGGATTCATTTTTGGTCCGTATAAATGAAATCTTGAACAACACACTTGAAACAAACTGTTAAACCACTAGAGTAAACCTTCTGTTTAAAAATACAAGTGTTTCGACGAAACAGAATGTTGACGAAACACATTGTGTAACTTTAAACTCGACGAAACAGATTTTAAATTATGAGTCAACGAAACCGGTTGAATGACGAAACAAAGTATATCACTTTGGGCTCGACGAAACAAGAGGGTCCTTTTTGGGCTTTCACCTTGACGAAACGGCCCAAGAACAAGATCCCAATACTACTAGACGAAACAGAAACCACTATTGACGAAACAGATTATGACGAATCGAAGCGTTTCGTCGAAGATGGCTTTTTGGCGAAACAAACTTGTTTCGTCGAGATCTGATTCAGAAGAGTAGGTAAATTTTTTTTTTTTAACTTTATCTTATCCTGACACAACACTCCTTTGTCAACTTTGCACGTCTAAACTCACCAACCAGTATGGTTATCTTACCAACTGAAATATTTTAATCTTGTGGCACAATTTTCAAACACAAACAACTTTCCCAAATAATTTCCAAAGATCAAAAAGTGTAAAACTTGAAGAACACTTTGAATATTTGATGAAGATATGAAGATATGAAGAACACTTGAATATTCCGGTGAAAAATATGATGATTCCGGTGACCGATAAATTTCCAAAACCCGGTTTTGCTTGAACCTTCACTAAAAAACCAACTTTTAATATGTGAATATGGAAGATAAAGTGGTTTTTATAAGAACTTCCAGCAAAACAACAAGATTTAAACCCGATTAACAAAGTTTTTCCAGAAAATGTAACTTTTCAAAACCCGAAAAAACAACCCGAAAACACCTCGGTTTTAACAAGGAGAAGAGCCAAGGCTCTGATACCACTTGTAGGTCCGGCTAAGGGAGGATCTAGTCGCCTAATCCTTGTGTACAAACCAACCCGGTTGTGCGGAATCCAACCGAGATAGCAAACCGAGATCGAACACGTAAATAATATGGACACGAGATTTCAACGATTAACACCACTGTATTAATACTATGAAAGTCTGTTACAATGCAATGTTTACAAATGTGCTCTGTAAACTCTCTCTCTCTCGTGTGTGTGTTCTGTTCTTGTGTCTAACATTTTCAGACTAGAGACTGTCTATTTATACCCACAGACACCACGAAACAAACAGAACTCGGCGAATCACAACCATGTTCGACGAAAGTGAATCAAGTCGACGAAACAAGAGTTGTTTCGTCGACATCCTTCTGTTTCGCCATAATGGGCTTAGGCCCAACAGAGAAGGAGTTGATTGGCCCATAATGATTTCACATGCACGATCAGATCCAACTTGATTTCATATTTGTGAAGTTTAGTCAAAGATGACATCATCATGACATCATCATGATGATGTGTCAAGCGGGAAATGTTCTCGGCTCTCCGTGCTTCGCGTGTCGAACTCTGGGACGCATGACGGAGGAATGTCGTGACATCGGGCTTGAGCTGAACCTAACCGGGTCGAACCGAAACGAGTTGAACCGAACCAAGTCGCGTCCACATAATATGTATCAACATTTTGTGGTCCATCGGGGTCTTCTTTTGAGAACTTTGTGTTCTTGTTAACTCGCGCAAATGTAATTTATTGATTATTTGGTTGGACTTGTATCATTTCATAGTATTCAAATAAACAGAACACATTTGTTTAAATGTTGTGATGTTTGTTGATTGAAGGTTGACTTGCCGTGTGTTTTTTTCCTTTTCTTTTTTTATAAATTTACTGATATGAGTTTGGTTTTTGTGATCTCTTTGATATATTTTTTTTTCATTCAGGTTTGACTTTAATGATTTCCTTTGTTCTGTTACCTCATTACTTGTCTTTCTTTTTCTCACTAGTACACAAGTAACCATTAGACGGGGTTCAATTTTGTTTTTAGACGCGGTAATGCACATAACCCCGTCTAAATATACACACACAATCTCATGACATCAGGATCTTAACGAAATATCCTTACGAACCCTGACTTAAAATATGCTTACATAGCTTTAGACGGTGTTTTACAAACCCTGACTTAAAATATAATTTAACACTAATAAAATTCACGTATTTTGATATGAACCCCGACTTAAAATATGCTTACATAGCTTTAGACGGTGTTTACAAACCCCTGACGTAAAATATAACTAAAGGGCTCAATCCGTGTGCTTCTTCCAGATTTGTTGCTGATCATTGATTAAAAATAGATCCAATGGCCACCATCAACCTCCTGCTCAAACAAACACACATCCCCTTATACCTTTTACTTCCTATACCTTTTCCTTCCTAAAACACAAACCCATTTCAACCTTCACCTTCCTTCATCAAACTCCAACAGGTGTGAGTATGATCGGTAGTTTCTTGTAGTTTTTTTTTCACTTAAAATAAAACCCTTGAATTACATAAATAAAAGAACTGTTTTTTTTCTTGTAGTGAGTATAATCTTTGTTTATGATCTTTGTTTATCAGTGCTCCAAGGTTTGAGGCATCTTCGTCACCGTCATCAGCGAGCATCTTCGTCACCGTCATCATCGCTGAAGCTTCAGCCGCCAACCGCCACCATCGACCTCCGGCACTGCACCGTACCACCACCACCGTCAAGCTCCACCGGACCACCACCGCCACCGTCAAGCTCTGGCGAGTTAATCGTGTTTTGTTGAATTTGTAGAAATCATGTAAACAGATTTTAATGAAAATTATTCACGTTTTGTTGGATTATTGACTTCAACTTGGTTAATAACAAAATATCATGCGAATTCAACTTGTAGTGATGTTTTGATATGAGATTTGAATGAAAGTTACGTAATCTTCAAATTATTATAACTTTCTTAAGTCGCGGTTCATCCAACACTGACTAAAAAGTTTTCCTAAAATTGTAAAATGATTTTAAGTCGCGGTTCATAATGCTGACTAATATTTATGTAAAAGTATGAACATCTTTTTAGTCGCGGTGGTTTATTTTAAGACAGGGTTCAGCAAACCGCGTCTTATAAACAACCCATTTTTAGCCACGGTATTTTAAGTCGGGGTTTGAAACCGCGACTAAAAACTATTTTAACCGCGTCTAATGCTCACTTCTGTACTAGTGTCTGGATATTGGATACATGGGATCTTTTGAATCTGCATTTAAACTTATATTGTAATTTGTAAACTGAAGTTGCAATAGTATAAGGGGTCGTTTGGTTCGTGGAATTCTATGGAATTGGAATTTATTCCGTTCACAATCATGTTTGGTTGGACATTGGAATGGAAACATCAAATTCCTTTAGTCGAGGGAATTTAAGAATCCTTCCTCCTACCCAAGAAAAGTTTCCATTCCAATGGAATGTTGAGCAAATGACAACAATAACCCTTAAAAACAATTGGATCCACATTAACAAACTGGTCCACATTTTCTTTATATCAAAATAGATTCTTCGTATACAATCAAATGGTCATGTTTATCACAATAGAATGGATTTTTATAATCAAATAATATATTGTGTTCTTAAGTTCCATTGAATATTTATGAGAATGAAATCAAAAGGATTGATTAACGAGTTCTAGACATTGAAATTAAAATAATAAAAAAATCAAACAGGAAATTCTTTTATTAAACATCTAGACATTGAAATTAAAATAATAAAAAAAAGATCGAATAGTAAATTCTTTTATCAAACAAAAATTGTAGTGATCAATGACCACTGCACACAATCCATAGCGGATTTTTCGTTGAGTTGAGGAGGGGGTTATCAAACAAAAATTGTAGTGATCAATGACAACTGCACACTATCCATGGCAGATTTTTCGTTGAGTTGGGGAGTGGGTTAATTTTTTGTCTTTTAAGTTTTTAAACAATTCAATTCCATTAATAAACTTACCAACCAAACATTCCATGGATTTTCAAAAGATTGACTTTGTGTGGATCACAATCAAGCTAATACCCTAGATTGATTATTAGTTAGTTTGTAACGAAAGATTGATTAATCAATATGTCAAGTATCATAGTTTCATCGTCAATCAATTGAACATAGCAATAAACAAGAGTAGAAGAACAATTGTTTTGAGCACAAGGTATTAATCAAAATCAAATGTTTCAATACATCATGTAAAACTAGTCACAAATTTTACAGACGATTTCCTAGATATGTTAGGTTGGGTGGCTTGCAAATTTCCTCTGATTCATACTCAACTGCTTGACACGATAAGCTATGGGGTCAAGTGATAATAAATTCAATGCGGACTCATGTTTTTGTTATCTTGTTGAGATGTACGGAATTGACAAGTGACAATTACGTATAACATCCTCTCAACAGATTGTCTTCGTCAAATGATAGGCTAATACGTGGCATCTCTTCTTCATTAGCGAGACTTCATCAATCTTCACTAGAGGTAAGTTGCTTCAGTGGTAAGTTCTTTTAATCTTCATCAGATGGTAACTTGACATCAAAGGCAAGTTCCATTAATTCTTTATTGGTTATAAGTTCCAATCAGAGGTGCGTAACTTAGCCCATGAATGCCAAGTGCCATCAGACGCAACTTGTAACCGGTCCAAGGGTTCCTTGAAATTAACAGCCTAAAAAACAACAAATAAATATCTAGTTAAAAAATCCAGTCGTTTTTTACAAGCAGACGGAATTAATTGAAACTGCTAAAATTGGGGAAGACCTTGGCTTCAAAATTGGATCTCTAGATGACGAAATTGGGTGCCGGGATTTGGGAAAACCCGCCTATAGCATTTGTCCATGCGTGTGGCTCGTTGAGACGTTTATGTCCAATACTTATCCCCCATATAACTTCAAACGTACTGAAAGTTAATCCTTTTTTAGCATGAACCATTTTCCAATCCACTTCCGTGTGTCTAATTGCACCAAATACGAGTATGCTAGATCATGGATCAACTCTGCATCACCATCAATGTGAAGATTAAGCATTTGCACTTTTGTTTTCATTCACCTTGAAAATGAAATAACTTAACTAAATAGAAGCAAAGATCTTCATCTGCACATACGCAAATTCTTGAGCCAAACAAATTTTTTGTCCCTCTTGTGTTTCTTCATCAAAATAGTAAATCATGTCAAAACTTTTGCTTTGGTCGTATGACATAACTTGAAGGTTGACTGTTAAACCAGACCACATAAAATTTTACAAATCAATGGTTCAGTTACATGATCTGAACGAAAAAGGAATGATCAATATGGGTTGTATTTTTACTAACCTGCAAAGCTGTAAACTTAAAGAAGCTTTGTGGATGAAAGCAACAATGTGATGAAACCATCTTTCTGGTTCGAATGCATCAAACTTGACCCTCCCTATTGCATATGGCTGATAAGGTATGGTAATCTCCTTTCTTCACATCATATCCAATAGATACATCAACACCCCGCAAAGCATATAAATCTGGCATCTGATGGTATTGTTTCCACCTAAAAGTTTCATCCTAGTAAACAACAGCATATGAAGCTTGCCACATTTGTATTATAAGATGTAAAGTTACCAAAAGTGTAATAAAAAAAATTAAAACCCTTGAAATTGTTTTCGTAAAAAAATCGGCTTATCATTGAAATATTACGTCTTCTGTTGAGACGCTAATTATTATTAATAATAATTAATTTATAACTTTTAGACAAAAAGAACTTTCGGTAGGCCCAACCTGTTACGATATGAGCCTCTGACTCTCCTGTAAGTTATGAGAAACTGCTAAATATCTGAGATCATAGCATATCACTGGAACTGCATGATAGTCTTGATAGTTCTGTTGAAATCTGCATGAAGATTCTGCATCTTTTCTAGGCTTTCTTCACTTGCACCGTTTGCAAATTCTACAACATTTGTGACATTGTTTCTCATTTTTGTTGTTTTTTCGATTTCTGTTGCAACCTTGTCTTGAATCTCGGTAATGTAACAAGAATGTTAAAAAAACTCAAGAAGCTTGATAGATTTTCTTCTTTCTTTAACTGCAAATTTAAAAATTCAAGGGTCAAACAACACTCTTTGACATTAGTGGCCAAGCCCGTTGCTTTTCAAATTAAATATAACAAGAATGTTAAAAAAACAACTTTTTTCCATTAAAGATTTTGTGGAACCTGTGGCATTTCTATCCCAGTTATAAATCCATTTTCAATGAAGAATGGTAACCAATTTGTAAATCAATATAATTTGTTTGACATCAAGAGTCAAAAAGGTATAAGCTTACCAGAAATGATCTTGTCCATCATCAAGCACTTTGACCCTTTCCTTTAACTTAACCTCTGGTCCGATATTTGACAACTTCTTAAGACCTTCACTTTGAATATTGAATCCAACTGATTTTCATGAATAAATCCTGTGTTATATCATGAATACTAATAATCAAAACCAGTTTGTTATATCATGGGGTAGTCAAATGTTGTTGACTTAAAAGGAACTTACACTTATGTCATCGACACTTTGTCTGTTATTAGCTGATTCAGTAATCATATGCGCGAGTTTTACTGCACTTTACTCAAGATACTTTCCCTGAAAATTCACACCTTGAGATTTTCTCTGTTCTTGAATTTGACCTGGTCAACTGTGAATGTTCCATGACCCAGAAGATCCTTTAGGATATGTTCCTGCAAAAGTTTAGTTGTAATATATAAGTTATTCGGTTCTTCACAGACTTCATATCAAGTATTAATACAATTAATCAAATTAGCTATGTATGTTTTTTTTTATCATAACTCCACAGTAAACAAAATGCCTAAATTAATCAAACCAAATGCAGATCTAATCCCTAATTTGTATCTTCAACTTCTGAATCAGATTCAACTTTGTAATCGAGACTCGAAGTAACTTCAATCAAATTTCATTCTCTATTACTATAACACTTCAATAATTCCACAAACCACACCAAAACCCTAACTAAAGTCAACTCACATCCATCGGATAAACTAGCAACCAAAAAAACAAAATTAACCGTACAATCACACAAATCAACTGATTAACAACTTAAAATCGCACCCTATCAACCTACAAAAGCAAGATCAACAAACAAAACAATAACAATAATTCATTGGCAAGTTTAACTCAAGAAAGTCAAAATTAGTACACATTGTGAAATGAGTTCCAACGTATGATGCAGCTACATAATAGCTTAAACTCATGAAAAGTGATAACTGATTTCAACATATAAATTAATGTGATCATTAAAATTCAATTTTAGGTTTTGAGCAACAAATCATATTCCAACAAAAAAACACGCACATGTCTGAGAATACCAGTTTATCATATGGAAATCAGAGGGTATTTAATAAACAAATACCTGTCGTCCATGTAGATGCAGGGGATATGAGAGATGAGTGGCCAGTAGTGGGAGCCTCTTCCTTCACACCTTTCTTTCAATTTTGGGCATCCTCTGATTGTCAAACTCAAAAGTGAAGGTAAAAGCGTCTCTGGTAGATCGTTCACCTTTGGGCAAAACCTAATAGTGAGATGTTGAAGGGATGTGAGGTGTTGGAGTCCCGTTGAAACTGATTCCAGATTATCAAAATTGTTTATCCGCAGAGTTGTAAGAGAAGAAGGGAAAAGGTGGGACAATTGACTAAAATTCCTCACATCGGGTTCATCACGTAACGTTAGGTCAACAAGGGAAGCTGGGAAATTCTGACTTCCCCATTCTGAGATGGGCTTTTTCAACCCCCCTGTTTCAAGGGAACACAAATTGGGAGGCCAAAGCCCACAAAGAAAGGAAGCATCAATCATAGGACACTCTCTGATATACATATCTTTTAACATGGTGAGATTGGATAGCTGAAGGTCAGGAAATGACTCCAGATTTTCACAATTCCATATCATCCAACTGATTAGATTTGGTAGCTGCAGGTCACCAAATGCCTTCATGTTTTTGCAACTTCCTATAAACAAATGTGTGAGATTTGGAAGCTCAAGGTCAGAAAATGACTCTATGCTTTCACAACCTTCTATTCTCAACCTGGTGAGGTTTGATAGCTCAAGGTCAGAAAATGACTCTATGCTTTTACAATATTGTATATTCAACGAGGTGAGATTTGATAGCTGATGAAGATAAGAAAATAACTCCATGTTTTGACAACCTCTTATTGACAAAGAGGTGAGGTGAGTGGAGTTACTCAATTGATTTATTGATTTTAGATTTTCACAGATATCTATAGTAAGTGACTTGAGATTCGGCCCTCCTCCACCTGTTGTTGTTGCTCTTGGGAAGGAGACATGTCTAACTGAACTACACCCCCTGATAAATAAACTCTCAATGCTATTTGGACAACACAAACGCTCCATACTTTCACATGACTCTATCTCCAACTTCTTAAGAGATGATAAGAGGTCGCTCCCAGTGTTATCCTCATCCTCCTCTTTCTCTCCTAAACTCACCAAATTTTTACATCCAAAAACCTGTAATTCCTTTAAATTTACAAGAACTTTACTTGCCTCTGTATTTGATTTCCACAGGTATCGTATTTCATTACAATCCTGTATGCTTAGTTCTTCAACCGCCCCAAGATACTCTATAACACCTCTCCACACCTCATCCGTAAGCCCTAAAATTGATTCTATTTCCAATTTAGTGTTTGATGAAGCTGATTGTGCCAGACTTCTCAGCACACTTTCGCTACATCCATCTATTATTAAAACTCTTAGTGAAGGTAATGCTTCAAGTGAGACATCAATCAAATTGGGACATCTTTTTATTTGTAGCTCTCGAAGGCGTGGAAACATTACCTCGCTATTGGTTGACCATACCTTCCAACTAGACATATCTTCAAACCTTAGAATTTCAAGTGAAGGGAAGGTAACATCAGTACTCCTACTTAACTCCAAACTGATGACTTTAACATCATCCATTCCTTGAATCAACAACTCCTTAAGTGAAGGTAACCGCCCAAGCAGCGGTAGAGATGTACATTTTCTACAACCCCGTAGCGACACATGAACCAATTGATGAAAAGACGAATCCCCAACCCAATTCGGAAACTCTATTCCCTTATAATACTTAACCTCAAGCATTTTCAACTTATCACTACAAGGCATTAACTCACTAAGAACCTCCTTCTCAATTTTTTCCCTTCCAGAACCATCATTCCATTTCAACTTTAACTTATTAATCCCTTTTAAAGATAACTTCGCCTCTCGTGCATGCATTGAGCTTTGCACTTTGTTCAACCCCTTGATGGAAATTTCCCCGTGCAGATCCTTTAATCCCTTAAGCTCGGTTAGTGCAAAGCCACCGTGTCCTTCAATGATAATTTTAGTGAGAGTTTGTAGGCTTTTCAACTCACCAATCCCCAAGGGCAACTTTTTCATACGTGGAGTATCTCTCATGTCAAAATGCCTCAACTTTTTTAGCTTTGAAAAGCTATTAGGCAACTTGGTCAAACTCTTACATCCAAAAACTATCAATGTTTCTAAATTATAAAGATTACCAACATTGTCCGGCAACTCTTTGATATCAGTTTTAGATAGATTAAGATACCTCAGGTGCTTCAAACTACCAATGGAATTCGGTACCTCACTTATACTAAAACGACTCAAACTAAGAACCCTTAATAACGGTAACTCAGGAAGTAAGTCAACCAAAATCTTGCTGGATAAGTAGAACTTGTCCCAACTTTGATCGACCCCAACATATACCGCTAACAATGTTCTCAAACCTTTAGCTCTCTTGAAGGCCTCAAACTTGTGGTAAGCTACATATTCATCACGAATAAATGACATGTGGCGGTACTTTGCTAAATCTTCCGTCGCCATCCGATTGTCATCCCTTGAAAAGAACTCTCCGGCAACAAATGTGGCCAAATCATTCATCAGGTCATGCATCACAAATAACTGTTCCTCATTTGGTGATTGTTGAAAAAATGACCTTGATAACAACTCTTCAAAATATTCATAACCAAGGCGTTCTGGTGAGTTGGCTGCATTTGATTTGTACAAAAACCCTTCGGCCAGCCACAACAGGACTAACTCTTTTTTGTCAAACAAAAAGTCCTTAGGAAACAAGGAGCAATATGCAAACAACCGCTTCAAATTTGCAGAAAGTTCATGGTAGCTTAACATAAGGGCAGGAAAAATCACCTTCCAATCTGCAGAAAAATCACCAACACTTTTTGAATCCCATATCTTACTATTCAACACCTCATCCCATTTTTCTTCATCTGTTTTAGCTCTCAACAGCCTTCCAATTGCCTTTAAAGCCAAAGGCAAATGACCACACTTTTCCACAATACGCTCACCCTTTGGTCTGAGTGTTGGGTGTGAATCAAAGCTGTCTACGCCCAATGCATGTAAAGCAAATAAAGACAAAGCATCTTCAGATGACAAAGTCTCAAGATGGTCTAGATTATCAAAACCTAGCATCTTAAGCAATTGCACTTTGCGAGATGTCATGATTATCTTACTTCCACGAGCACCTGAATGAAATGGGAGCACTAGGGTTTCCCAATCGTCATAGTTTTCATGCCACACATCATCTAGTACTAGTAGAAACCGTTTTTCCTTAAGTTTCTCTTTAAGAGCCACTTGAAGCTGATTTAGATCTTCAAATTCCTTGTTTTCGTTGGACACAGCTTGAAAGATGGTTTTGGTTATCTTAGAGATATCAAAATCATCAGAGACACAAACCCATGCGTGGAGTTCAAACCGACCCTTCACTTGTGTATCATTATACAAAAATCTAGCTAGAGTGGTCTTACCAACCCCACCCATACCGACTATGGGTAAGACACTGAAGTTTTCCTTACATGGCTCATCCTGCAACAACTTGTTGAGCAATTTTTCTTTCTCCTTTTCTCGTCCAATGACATCAGATTCTAGCAAAGAGGTTTCGTTTCCTCTATTGTTAATTTTTGGCTTTTCACCTTTCACAATCAAACCAGGATTTTGTTTTTCTAGATGTTGTAACCTGGTGGTAATACTATCTAACTTGGGACTCAACCTATGACTTAGGGAGAACTTTTTGCAGCAATTTGGGATGAGCTTTCTTACCATGCTGGTGCTTGCTTCTGATTCCGGGGTCAGCTCACGATGCATAGCTTCAGTAGCCACTTCATCGAGTACGTCATCGATATCGTAAGCCAGATGTTGGAGACTATTGAGCCATAGTCTGACAGATTCATCAGTTATTTCCTTGTGAGAGGCATCATTAAGCAGAGCTTGGATCTGGGACAACGTGCTCCCCAGTTGCTTGAGCTCTGAGTGAATACTCTGGGAACGAGCATATTTCTTGAAGGCTTCATCGGCTAGCTTCTGAAAAATGACACTGAGGAGGGCAGAGGCAGCAGTTTCAGCCATTGTTAACTGATAGTGAAGAGGTTTACTGGAAATTGGTATGGTATGAGAGTGGTTGGTCTGGTCTGGTCTGGTCTGGTCTGTATGCTATGAATGTTAACGAGATCAAAGTGAAGATAAGAAAGAAAGGAGTGTTGTGTTGTGATTGGAGATAAGAAATGAGTGGACAGAAAGTAAGAAAGAAAGAAAGGATTAATTTTTTAGACATGTGAACCAAATGTCTTGGTCAACAGTTTTTAATATATTGTACAAGGGGTAGTTCCCAGTATTAAATGTCTTGGTCAACAGTTTTTAGATGCTTCATTTTTATTGCTTGTGTTGCTGTTAGAAAGTAGTTTACTATTTTTGTGAAAAAAAACATCGAAAGAATAAACTATACAATTAGGTGACTAAGCTTTAGCAATAAGGGTGTAAGGGGTTGTTAAACACTTGAGAGTGGCAAACTAAAAAATCAACCAATGAGAGTGTGCCATGTCAAAGTGGTAAACTATGCTCAAAAGTGTTAGCAATGGTTTAGACACTTGGTGAAGTGGTAAACTATTTAAAAAAAGGAAAAAGGCGTGATTTGTTGAGATTGGAATGGACCCCACCCCACACTACCCTCTCTCTCTCTCACATACACTCTTCCCCGCATCGGCATGCAATCACCGACCGACAAACAAACCGCTTCGGCAAAGGGTTGGCGGCGGTGTTTGCTGCGCGGCAATGAGGTTTGCCGAACCCTTTGCCAAGCCCACTCCGGACACCCTAAGGCTTATCGAAATGCACCCCCTTCTTACTAGTTATTACCCCCCCCCCCCTTTAAGAGAGAAAAATAGCGAGCCTCACCCGTAAGTATGTGAGAGGAGGGGGTACATTTAGTAGCACCTTGTTTTATAAAATTCATAATGTGGGCGGATTTGGTCAACGAGATGCAGAAATAATACTTCAAGTTCTATTACGTGAATAAGACATATTGTTCTTATTTTTGGGAGAAATATTTATTTTATTTTTTGTTCCTAAAACAAAACAAACCTGCGGATTTATTGAGATAACGACTTAAAATGACGAAGAACATGAAAATTAAAATTAACTGAGACTACACAATGCACCCAACCTCCTAAATTATTCTATTTAAAGATTTATTATATTAAACTTTTAAAAAGGGACAAATAAGCACATGCGAGTCAACCCAGCCTAGCTAGTCTGACCCATTACCCGACTCATCCACCCATCTACCTAATTCTAAAATGTCGTGTCTCAGACTGCTCTACTTAACCAAGTATATAGCTGACCAGAAGAAAATGGACAAGACTATAAACTTCGTAATATACGTGCTTAAGCTTTTTGAGATTTGTTGAAAGCACTAATTCAATTTAAGTTGCAGCATTGATATATAAGGTGTTGTGGTTATTTGTTTCTTCGGACAAACCTGTTGATAATTCTAAGGACTATATTGCAATATTGTAACAGTCAAGAGATATTGTGTAACAACCCTTGCCAAAATAATTATGTCTTATTTTAATAATGCCCATTAGGAAACCCTAATTGAGACCCCCAAATGATATAGCACGACCATAATTTTCAAAAACAGCCAAAACTAGGATCAGGGCCCCCTAAAACTCAAGGGGGTATCCCCTAATGGATAATTATCCATAAAATCGAAGTAAAACACGTAATTTCGTTTGATTTTGACTCACCAGGGCTATGTAGAACACGAGGCCACCCTAGCTAAAATAGGTGTGCCCCGCGTGTCACGCCAGGATCCCTGGCAGCCGGCGCGACACGCGGGGGAGACCAAAATCCAGTATATAATGCAGGGGTTTGGCACTTGCATGGTTTGATTGTTTCGACGTAAAAACTCACTACACACGTTAAGTTATACGTTGTTTCGTTCAAAACTATCAAAATCCCGAACCTCTGCTGCGACAACAGGGTAATAACTCGATCACTGCTACGATACAATGTCCGATCGATTAAAACCGATCCGATGGATGTTTAAGTGCTACCTGAATACGGGCTATACTTTGTCATTCGTCGTGAGGGTTTCGATCTTGTGAAATTATCGTAAATGTTGAATTAAGTTACTGACCTAGTTTCGTTTGCATTGTTATATTTAAACTAGGTTACCAGGCTAAATCAGTAGGCATACTCTGCCCGTCTAAACTTGCAATGTGAGTCATTCTGTTTTTATCAAAGTTGCTTTGTAAAACCCTAAATGTTTTCCAGTTATACTTTGCAGTGATTAAGTCTTGGCTAGTCTTTAATTACTGGCAGTAAGTGGGGGTATTGTGCACATTACTACTAATGATTTATCACTTTAGGTGGGCGAGCCTAATTAGTGATATGTCCACAGTCATAGATCCGGTCGAGTGACAACTGAACCAGCTAATTATAAGATAGGGGCAAATGTGAAAACTCTTAATGCTGTAAATTGTAACAATGTGTCATTTTGTGCAAATTAAATAACTCGCCAGTATTTCCCCGCTGATAAAATCTTTTTAAACATGTTTAAGGTGATTTACTGTGAACAAGGAAAAGTGCCGCGTAGCACTACCAGCTTGGATAAAGTGGCTCAGTAAATAAATAAACATGTTTTTGTAAACAGGGGATTTCCCAGTGAAATTCCTTTATTGTAAATTACGGGGTTTGTCCCGAAGCTTGAAATAAAATAAAATAAATGGGTATTTTCAGTTTTAAATGATCCGGTTAAAAATTCCGCTGCCAAATTCAATACTAATTCCACGGGTTTCTGTGCCGCAACATTCGAACCAGGAAACTGGGTCGGGGCCGTGACAGAAAAAGGTGGTATCAGAGCCACTGATTTAAGGCACTTAAGTATTCCGAAATACTTAATTTTTCAGATTGTCATTTTGTGATTATGCGAAAAGTTAATTTACAATAAATAAAATTTTAATTTGAATTTTTGTGTGTTTCTTCATGTGTGCTAACAGCATGAATGAACTGTCGGAAGCACTCCGAAACTTTACAATCCATGACTGATATGGATACAACAGGAACCCAGTCTGGCTATCAGGCAGATACCGAGGAGCCACTAGTGTTTCAGGCCCAACCTCAGGAGAAACCCAAACCTAAGAAGAGGAGAAGACTTCTGGACTGGAAACGAGGACGAAGGAAGAAGCCCGCTGCCCAAAAGGTGAAAAAGACGGAGGATCCAAAGGGAAAAGGAAAGGAAGTAGGGGAGAGCTCTGGTCAAGCCCAAGAGTTGCCACATTGGGAAGAATTGGATAGAAAACTTGCAAACTGTGACCTTATCGGACTGGCTGACGAAACCCTTTTCAATTTCCCCGCCCAATCAGAACTTCCAATTAATTTGGAACCTGCTATTCCGGACCCTATTGTCAACCCTCAACCTTTTACAGGACAGTTGGAAGAATGGTGGACGAGCGACTGGCATTTTCAGAATTTCATGAATAACCCAAATGTTTACTTTCCCCAATTTGATCCTGAACCTGCACCATTCCCACATATGAGCTCGGAGAACGTTGCCGAATTACGCCGCTACGGCGAGGAACTGGTGGATGCGGGAAACCGGATTCGAGAAGTGGGGGAAAACATTACGTGGAAGTACGACGAGAGGGAGCGTCGTTTCTGAAAGGCCAGCTAACTGTGGTTGAATGTTTGTATAATAATAATATGTGGAAAAAAATTAAATAAATAAATAATATATATATATATAATATAATATTGTATAATAATATTAAAATAAAACATCTGTAAATATCTGGTGTGTATTGATGCATAAATATTATATAAATATAAATGTCGCAAGGTCGACGGTTTTGGCTATACGTGTTTTGTGTTGTGATTGCCTTATTGTGTTTAATTGCCATCCATTTTGTGACAGTAATTTATATATTGTTAACGATTCAGATGGAAAACGCAGAAAATCAACCGGCAAATGAAGTTAATCAATCTGAACCCAATAATGAAGACCATTTTCTTAATAGGCAAGATATAGAAAATATCGTTGCTCAGGGAATAGCCAATGCTATCCCGGCAATTGTTGCTGCCGTTAAGAATCCTGCTGAACCTTCCCAAGCCAACCATAGTAAACGCACTCGCGACGATAATTTCAGTAACAGTATAAATGGAGGCGGCAATAATGACAATAATGTGGTTCAAGCCCCAATACTTAAGAAAATGAAAGTTGCAACACCTGGTTGCACTTATAAAGAATTTCTTGCCTGTAAGCCAGTCGAATTTGTAGGCAATGAAGGGGCGACTGCCGCACTGCGTTGGTTAGAAAAGACCGAAGCAGTAATTAAAATAAGTAAATGTGCAGAAGAAGACAGGGTGATCTATGCATCCCACCTTTTCGAAAAAGAGGCGTTGGAATGGTGGAACACGGTGCTGCAGCCAAAGGGAAGTTGTCACACCCCGACCGCGTAAAACAACAAATCGCGGCGGAATCGTCGGGGAGTGTTGTAACAGAATCATTGTTTCAAAACACACGGAAATTTGAAGTTTTGTTTTATTAAACATTAAATATTTACATCGTCTGGAAATCTAAATAAACAAGTTAGACATACTCTATCATTGTTATTAAGTCACTAAGGCCTCGTCCAGTCCTATGTGAGCATGCATCCTAGCAATCAACATCATTCAACAACACCTGAAACATATGTGAAAACAAAGTCAGCAAAGAAATGCTGGCGAGTACATAGGTTTTTTAGAGTGTCGGAATCATGGCTAGTTTACATGTTGCAATACTTAATTAAAAACCTTGTTTTGAAAAGTATTGTATTGCGACATAATTAACCAACTCAAATCAAGTTGGTTATAATTTATAAAATCTCGTAGCCATGATTCTTAACCCAAAACATTTATTTAATAAAATTCTCGTTAATAATTCTCGTTAATAAAACTCGTTAATAAATCTTGTTAATAAAACTCGTTAATAAATCTCGTTAATAAAACTCGTTAATAAAACTCGTATGGTTTATATCATTTCGAAAACCTCGTTTGTGTGACATCGTTTCAAAATCGTTTACCCAAGTGAACTAAATAACGCCACGGTATGTAATACGATGAAAACACTTATATATAGGAAGTACCAGCGGCGTATCCACCATGCTTTCATCACATTACACCCGTCCCGTTATCTAAACACTAACCAAAAACCAATTGTTTACCCAAATCGTTTAATTCGTTAAAAATCGCTTTAGTCGTTTAAATCATTCTCGTTTTAAATTGTGAAAACTACTTTTGATTGTCTCACTAATAACATCCAAACCTTCGCAACTCGCCTATCGCTTCTCGCATTAATAAACCACCAAAGGGTAAATTAACAATCACAGATTCAGTCGTTACCCACCTAACCCACACATAACCATGGGTGCAGTCTGATAACGGGATTTGTCAGATCCTATGGTACCATAACCTAATACTGGTCGGTTCGGCCAAAACTAATGGATATTATTCGTTATGTAAATACAACCAACAAGTTTGTTTACTATATCGAAATCGTTATTAATTTAATATAAACCATTTTAATCGTTTTTGAAACCATTATTATAATATCGAAAATCGTTTTGAAAACCATCGTTAAAACCTTGAAAACATTTAGCACATATGAATCACCCCAAAACAATTAAAAACAGTAAAATAGGGGAACTATGTACTCACCTGAGAATGTTTAGAGGTCTTGAACAACAACCAAGCAAAGCTAGAGGGAGCACGGAATCAATCGGCAACCTAATAACTATATAAATAACTCGGACCTAAGTCGGAAGATCGGATAGGATGAGGTTTTGTAAACCAAATGAGTATTGGAACTCATATGACATGGTTTAACAAAGTATACATCCTAAATCGAAACCCAACCTAAGTGCTTTCGACCCATTGTGACCCATTAAGGTAGCTTAAGCTACTTTAACGTGTCGTTCGCGCAAAAGCGCGTTCGAGACGTCTAACTAGTCCTATGACAAGTATTATATGCCTAAACATGTTGCATAATCGATTAAGTGACAAAAGTTTATGTTACATATGCTTAATTACCAATTATGCATCAAAAGGGCATTTTGGTCATTTACCTAAGGCATATAAACTACCTATCATACAACTAATTAAACCTAAGTGACCATAAGGTATAACCTCGGAAGGTTATTCCCTATGCAACTATGGTCACTAAACATGCTTGGTCGGATCCTAATGATAGACCAAACTGGTCTAGTTCGAAAGTCTAAGCGGGTGTTTAGTCCGCTTTGACTTACGACTCTACACAAGCACTAAACTAAAAGTGACGAGCTAAACATGCTAAAACATGTTTAGTTAAGTTAGAAAACAGGTTTGGTATCAAAACAAACGGTTTTGATACCCAAAAGTAGTTTGGTTACAAAATACGCAAGAATACGCATTTTGGCCGAAACTACGACTCGTCACTACACCTAGATAACGTGGTAATCAGTAGGTATAGTCACTAGGGACTATAACCATCGTGATTACGCTCACGTTATGAAGTTCAAACGAACTTCGCATTGACCATAAACTGGTCAAGGCAGAAAGTCAAACGTAGTTTGACTTTCAGACTCGAAAAGCGATAAAAGAACGAAAGAATACTTACAAAAGGTCCCCGCAAGCTATGATCCGATTTACTCTCAGGTATGAAGCATAAACTTCAACTTAGAGAGCCAAAATCAGATCATTGTGGGTTTTGAAAGTGAAAGGAGATGGGTATATATAGGAAAACTAGAACCGTTAGGATCGTTCATCGTAAATCGAGCTTCGATCTCATCCGTACACATGTGCCCATGGTTTTGTGAAACCATGGGAGCCCATAGTTTCATTAAAACCATGTGAAAATGAGGGGAACAGCTGGAACAAGCTGGAATTTAGATTTTTCATTTTGGTCCCTTCCTAAGATAACTATGGCAGAATGTCAATTTTGGTCCCTGAGTGTGCAAAACATGGTTTTTGATGCATTTTTGACACGTTTAAGCCCCGTTAATCCCATTTCAAGGCTCTAAAATAAAGTTAAAGTATAGGGAACATGAAACATGCTCAAAAATATCTCGTATGTCGGTTCGTTTGGTCGTACGGTTGCGTTGTTCGGTTAATTACGACGAAACACGAACGAATGCGAAAAACTATCCAAATTACGCGACGAATGAAATTTTATCATGCCGATCACTAAAATAAAATATTTTAATGATTACATAAAGTTTTGGATATCCGGATGTATTCAGAACGTAAGATATGCGCGAAAATGCAAACTTATGCACTTTTGACGCTTTTAGTCCCTGAATGACCAAAAAGTTTATTTTAGCACACCGAACCCCTCAAAGCCTATTTCTAAGCTATGTAAAGGATATTTAGGGTATGTTTAACTTATGGTCATGTTCCAGAATGTTCGTTACAGTACAAATCGGCATACTTTCGTAGTTTGTCGAAATTAGTCCCTGTAAGCAAATAAACTTGATTTCGACACACCAAACCTTCCAAAACTTATTTCTAAGTTATGTAAAGGTTATTTAAGGTATGTTAAGCCTATGTCACTATTTTGGGGTGTTTTTCGCGTTAAACTGATTACGTTTACGCACCAGTTCGCGTATAACTTTCCAGAAAGCGATTTAGAGCTCGAAATCGAACGAGAATTGATATGTGCAAATGATACACATATTTATACAAATCCCAAGTATGAAATACAATATTTCGTTGATTTGGTATTTGTTTGATGGTCGCAGAGGCACATATGTCACAGTCTCCCCTACTTCAGGAAATTTCATCCCGAAATTTATTTAGAGGAAACTTGTGAGAGCTTGAAACATGAAGTCGAAAAGATAAAACAACACTGGTTAGAGTTCTGAACTTCTAGTAACTTTAAATAACATCATGCTTGCAATGTAAGAGGGACACTTATATACAAGTATATGAAGCGCCATTGGTGCGCCCACCGTACCTCCGTTACATTGTTCACGTTTCGTTATTGTTGTCACTTTTGGTTCTTACACATGATAAACCTTACTGGGGTTCCTGTGCACTGAATTTCATAATTATGTACGCGTCCATAATTACGTAATTCCTTGCATAGTCCACACAGTGCATTTGATAATGTGTAGGGGAAAACCAAATGAACGAACATGTGATGAGTGTGACTGGACCACCATAGGGTCCTTTCAGCTATATCATCACATGCCATTCTTAACCAGATTCTGAATCAATCTTTTAACTAGACCACTCAAGGGGTCTCCTTCGAATCATGGAATGGTGCTATATATTCCAAGGGTCTTAACTACCACGTAGAAGCCCATTAAGGATTTAGGGTAGTACCTTTTGAATATCCTACTATGAATCCCTCATATGAAGATATGGCAGATTCTACGAGGATTTGGATAACGAAAATCGGATCACACAATAAAAGAGAACACATAAACACATAATCGCATAATCGTTTAACTTGACCTTTAATTTGTTTTCTTTGGGAACGGGTATTTAAAGCATACCAGGAATCCAATCCGTGGATTTCATTTGGCACTTTAAATATTTTCAAGAATCTAACTATGAAGATAGGAAGATCTTAATAGGAATTCGGTTTGTCCTTATTGAATCGTAATGTACGTATTAAGGTGTACAAGGAATCCAATCAGGGCTCTGATTTGGGCGATAATCATCCTCAAGGATCTAATTGTGAAGATAAGAAGATCCTATAGGGATTTTGGATTTTAAAGAGCGGGAGACGCTTCGAAACCGTGCACTAGACGTGCTTAAGTCGATACACGAGGTAGGATGCTCATGAAGTTGAGGTGCTAGATATGCCAAGGCAACATATGAAGCAGAATTTGAAGGTTGGGTAATATGAGCAGAATGCTTTTCGAAAATTATGCAGGGGGTTCTTTTCAAAAATATGTTTAATGTTGTTGAAATCTTACATAATACTTTTGAAATCATAAAGTAGGCATATTAGGCAAGTATATTTATAAAATGTTTTAAAATCATGCGAGGTAAATTTTGAAATTATGCATAAGGATTTTGAAAATATGGATAAAGTCATTGAATTTATGCATTTGATACATTAAGTAAATATACTGCGTTAAAAATCGTTTTCAAACTATATGAAATATTTTGAAATTATGAGGGTCGTTTTGAAAACCTATACTATGTATGTTGTTATGAAAAAATCAGAATGAAATGATATGAGATTGAAGAAAGGTATCCTTAGTTATCTAACCAAGGAATTAAAGTGATTACTCAAATTGCCACTTCGTTTCTTAGAATGAAACGAGCACTTAGAATTTTCGAGGAAATCATGAGCGATCATATGAACGAGAGAACTACAACGGTTCTTTTGGTGTAGGTATCATAGGGGTATGCCATACACATATGCAACTATATTTGTACATCAGAATTGCAAATAAAGATTTATTTATAAACAAAATCGATTGTTTCCGAGTTCAAAGGAAAACACTAGAAACATAAACATAAGATTCGGATTATTCAAAGCAGCAGCTTCTTCTAATCGGCCAAATGCTCATCCGTGGGTCAGATTTGCATTAGCAAGTCTTGGGCATTTATTCACGAAATGACCCATCTCGCCACAGTTGTAGCACGATCCAGGTGGAAAGCGACCTTGAGCAGGATTGTTGATAGCTTGATTTGGTGCAGCTGCAGCTGGGCAAACTCTTGCGGTATGACCTATAAGTCCACAAATTTGGCAGTTTGCTCGGACATTTGAGTGTCGTTGCGATGAAGAGACATTTTAGAGGAAATGAAGGACATAGGAGAACACAAATGAAATGTTATCGGATAATTAAAACAGAACGACAACGCATAGAAATTGCGATCATTTGTTTGTTACCTAAGGCAAACAAATGAGACGGTGATTAATCAAAGTAAACGGGTCATATTAATGTATCACTAAAGACATGCTCGCCTATAAGTGAACACTAACCCCAAGAGTTCCCAGGTAAGAGTGACTGGTCCGATAATGCGGATTTGTACGAACACTCTAGCCTTAGACAGAAAACTCAGGGTACAGGCATTCACCCTTCCAGTTTGCACGTGTTCACATTATAAGACCCAGACTTTGACAAGACTTTGAAAACTTAAAGGGTTCAAAACCTTACAATAAATCATCCTAGAACAGATGATTGGTTTTCAAAGCAGATTCAAAATTTATGTTCTGGTTGTGGTTGTCACTAAAGGATAAGTGACGGTATTGTTTTAAGATCTAAACACAAGGATCTTGTGTTAGGGTCCTAGGAAGGTTATAGACTAGGTCAAAGCATTACTAATAACCTAATTCCCTATAACCATGAGCTCTGATACCAACTTTTCTGTCACACCCCGACCGCGTAAAACAACAAATCGCGGCGGAATCGTCGGGGAGTGTTGTAACAGAATCATTGTTTCAAAACACACGGAAATTTGAAGTTTCGTTTTATTAAACATTAAATATTTACATCGTCTGGAAATCTAAATAAACAAGTTAAACATAGTCTATCATTGTTATTAAGTCACTAAGGCCTCGTCCAGTCCTATGTGAGCATGCATCCTAGCAATCAACATCATTCAACAACACCTGAAACATATGTGAAAACAAAGTCAGCAAAGAAATGCTAGCGAGTACATAGGTTTTTGAGAGTGTCGGATTCATGGCTAGTTTACATGTTGCAATACTTAATTAAAAACCTTGTTTTGAAAAGTATTGTATTGCGACATAATTAACCAACTCAAATCAAGTTGGTTATAATTTATAAAATCTCGTAGCCATGATTCTTAACCCAAAACATTTATTTAATAAAATTCTCGTTAATAATTCTCGTTAATAAAACTCGTTAATAAATCTTGTTAATAAAACTCGTTAATAAATCTCGTTAATAAAACTCGTTAATAAAACTCGTATGGTTTATATCATTTCGAAAACCTCGTTTGTGTGACATCGTTTCAAAATCGTTTACCCAAGTGAACTAAATAACGCCACGGTATGTAATACGATGAAAACACTTATATATAGGAAGTACCAGCGGCGTATCCACCATGCTTTCATCACATTACACCCGTCCCGTTATCTAAACACTAACCAAAAACCAATCGTTTACCCAAATCGTTTAATTCGTTAAAAATCGCTTTAGTCGTTTAAATCATTCTCGTTTTAAATCGTGAAAACTACTTTTGATTGTCTCACTAATAACATCCAAACCTTCGCAACTCGCCTATCGATTCTCGCATTAATAAACCACCAAAAGGTAAATTAACAATCACAGATTCAGTCGTTACCCACCTAACCCACACATAACCATGGGTGCAGTCTGATAACGGGATTTGTCAGATCCTATGGTACCATAACCTAATACTGGTCGGTTCGGCCAAAACTAATGGATATTATTCGTTATGTAAATACAACCAACAAGTTTGTTTACTATATCGAAATCGTTATTAATTTAATATAAACCATTTTAATCGTTTTTGAAACCATTGTTATAATATCGAAAATCGTTTTGAAAACCATCGTTAAAACCTTGAAAACATTTAGCACATATGAATCACCCCAAAACAATTAAAAACAGTAAAATAGGGGAACTATGTACTCACCTGAGAATGTTTAGAGGTCTTGAACAATAACCAAGCAAAGCTAGAGGGAGCACGGAATCAATCGGCAACCTAATAACTATATAAATAACCCGGACCTAAGTCGGAAGATCGGATAGGATGAGGTTTTGTAAACCAAATGAGTATTGGAACTCATATGACATGGTTTAACAAAGTATACATCCTAAATCGAAACCCAACCCAAGTGCTTTCGACCCATTGTGACCCATTAAGGTAGCTTAAGCTACTTTAACGTGTCGTTCGCGCAAAAGCGCGTTCGAGACGTCTAACTAGTCCTATGACAAGTATTATATGACTAAACATATTGCATAATCGATTAAGTGATAAAAGTTTATGTTACATATGCTTAATTACCAATTATGCATGAAAAGGACATTTTGGTCATTTACCTAAGGCATATAAACTACCTATCATACAACTAATTAAACCTAAGTGACCATAAGGTATAACCTCGGTAGGTTATTCCCTATGCAACTATGGTCACTAAACATGCTTGGTCAGATCCTAATGATCGACCAAACGGGTCTAGTTCGAAAGTCTAAGCGGGTGTTTAGTCCGCTTTGACTTACGACTCTACACAAGCACTAAACTAAAAGTGACGAGCTAAACATGCTAAAACATGTTTAGTTAAGTTAGAAAACAGGTTTGGTATCAAAACAAACGGTTTTGATACCCAAAAGTAGCTTGGTTACAAAATACGCAAGAATACGCATTTTGGCCGAAACTACGACTCGTCACTACACCTAGATAACGTGGTAATCAGTAGGTATAGTCACTAGGGACTATAACCATCGTGATTACGCTCATGTTATGAAGTTCAAACAAACTTCGCATTGACCATAAACTGGTCAAGGCAGAAAGTTAAACGCAGTTTGACTTTCAGACTCGAAAAGCGATAAAAGAACGAAAGAATACTTACAAAAGGTCCCCGCAAGCTATGATCCGATTTACTCTCAGGTATGAAGCATAAACTTCAACTTAGAGAGCCAAAATCAGATCATTGTGGGTTTTGCAAGTGAAAGGAGATGGGTATATATAGGAAAACTAGAACCGTTAGGATCGTTCATCGTAAATCGAGCTTCGATCTCATCCGTACACATGTGCCCATGGTTTTGTGAAACCATGGGAGCCCATAGTTTCATTAAAACCATGTGCAAATGAGGGGAACAGCTGGAACAAGCTGGAATTTAGATTTTTCATTTTGGTCCCTTCCTAAGATAACTATGGCAGAATGTCAATTTTGGTCCCTGAGTGTGCAAAACATGGTTTTTGATGCATTTTTGACACGTTTGAGCCCCGTTAATCCCATTTCAAGGCTCTTAAATAAAGTTAAAGTATAGGGAACATGAAACATGCTCAAAAATATCTCAGATGTCTGTTCGTTTGGTCGTACGGTTGCGTTGTTCTGTTAATTACGACGAAACACGAACGAATGCGAAAAAACGATCCAAATTACGCGACGAATGAAATTTTATCATGTCGATCACTAAAATAAAATATTTTAATGATTACATAAAGTTTTGGATGTCCGGATGTATTCAGAACGTAAGATATGCGGGAAAATGCAAACTTATGCACTTTTGACGCTTTTAGTCCCTGAATGACCAGAAAGTTTATTTTAGCACACCGAACCCCTCAAAGTCTATTTCTAAGCTATGTAAAGGATATTTAGGGTATGTTTAACTTATGGTAATGTTCCGTAATGTTCGTTACAGTACAAATCGGCATACTTTCGTAGTTTGTCGAAATTAGTCCCTGTAAGCAAATAAACTTGATTTCGACACACCAAACCTTCCAAAACTTATTTCTAAGTTATGTAAAGGTTATTTAAGGTATGTTAAGCCTATTTCACTATTCTGGGGTGTTTGTCGCGTTAAACTGATTACGTTTACGCACCAGTTCGCGTATAACTTTCCAGAAAGCGATTTAGAGCTCGAAATCGAACGAGAATTGATATGTGCAAATGATACACATATTTATACAAATCCCAAGTATGAAATACAATATTTAGTTGATTTGGTATTTGTTTGATGGTCACAGAGTTACATATGTCACAGAAGTGACGTGGCTTATGCCATGAGTTGGGAGGAATTTAAGGAATTGGTGGAAAGAAAATTTTATCCCGCCTATGAAAAGGAACAAATGACAAACAAGTTCCTGAACCACCGGATGGTGGACGTTGACTGTCGAGGGTATACTTCGAAATTCTTCGAGTATGCTAGAATTGTACCAACTCTGGCTTCGCCAGAACCGGTGCTTATTTCTCGCTACATTTGGGGGCTAATTAGCGAGATTCGTGATATAGTCAAAGCTGCGAGACCCCGCACAATTAACGATGCGGTCGAACTAGCCAACACCTTGACTGACGGACTGGTGCGCACGAGAGAAGAAAACAGGAAAAAGGAGTTGACCCAAAAGATTACCCAAGGATTTCGTGGTGGTAATAATAGTTTTTTAGACATGTGAACCAAAGGTCTTGGTCTAACAGTTTTTAATATATTGTACAAGGGGTAGTTCCCAGTGTTAAATGAGCCAGCACATTTTTGTTACGATTTATTGATTATACAATTATATTTTTATTGCTTGTGTTGCTGTTAGAAAGCAGTTTACTATTTTTTTGAAAAGAATATAGAAAGAATAAACTATACAATTAGTCTTTTTAGCATGAATAAAAAAACCTAGGAATAAATTGAAACGATAGATTTAAGGTAACATCTTAGGCCATCCATAGCCGCAGCTCATATGGCGCCCTATGGCGCCCCGGAACACCGCCCCACCCGGTGTGGGGGGGGGGTATGGACCATGGCGTGATATGCATAGTGCCGTGAACTTTTGTTTCTCTCTCTCACACACATATATATAACCCCCTTTTCTTACATATTTCGCCACTTGTCACATAACCCCGGCCTTACCACTTGTCACACATGCTCTTAAAGTAAAAAAGAAAGTTATCTTCTGAAAGTATGATGATCAGGCTACTAAAAAGAGCACATTCAAACCAATAAATTTAAAATCACTATTTAACATGTGAGACTTGGGACATTTTTGAACTTGACTATAGTATTGGTTGCCTGCCTAAAACACTAAACATATTATGTATCACAAAGTGTAATTTTTGGGCTATTCTAGTTAATTCATATTGTTAGTCTTTGGGCACCAACTCTGAATTTGTAGAAGACTAACAGTTGACGTATCGCAAGAATCATAGATGAAAAGAATGGCTAGGAAACACGGTTCAAGGAGCAGCTTTTGCTTAGGTAACTAAGCTTTAGCAATAAGCCTTATCTAAATGTAACCCTTCTTACTAGTTATTACCCCCCCCCCTCCCTTGTGAGAGAGAAAACAACAGCTAGCCCCACCCGTAAGTATGTGAGAGGGGGTGGTACATTTAGTAGCACCTTGTTTTATAAAATTTATAATGTGGGCGGATTTGGTCAACGAGATGCAGAAATAATACTTCAAGTTCTATTACGTGAATAAGACATATTGTTCTTATTTTTGGCACAAATATTATTTATTTTTGTTCCTAAAACAAAACAATTTAAGAAGGTTCAGTTAACTGAAATAATTTTCTGGACCTGCGGAATTATTGACATAATGGCTTAAAATGATGAAGAACATGAAAATTAAAATTAACTGAGACTATACAATGCATCCAACCTCCTAAATTATTCTATTTAAAGATTTATTATATTAAACTTTAAAAAAGGGACAAATAAGCACATGCGAGTCAACCCAGCCTAGCGAGTCTGACCCATTACCCGACTCATCCACTCATCTTCCTAATTCTGAATGTCGAGTCTCAGACTACTCTACTTAACCAAGTATATAGCTGAGCAGAAGAAAATGGACAAGACTATAAACTTCATAATATACGTCCTCAGTTTTGTTTTTCTTTTGAGTTAATTACTGTTTTCGTCCCTGTGGTTTGTAAAAAACCACTATTTCAGTCCATTAGTTTAAAAATTGCGATTTCAGTCCCTGTGGTTTCACTTTCGTAACCATTTCAGTCCAGTCTCCTAACACCGTCTATTTTACCGTTAAGTTTTTAATGAAATACCTAAATTACCCTTGTGTTAATTAAATATGGACTTATATGATTTTATTATTGGATTTATATGATTTTATTGTTGTATGACATATGGACTTAAATTGGATTGTAGGGTTTGACCCACCATGGCTTCAGTAGAAGTAGAAGTCTGGCACTAATTTTACATATATGGTTCTTGGATTTTAGAATGAGAAAATGTCCAGGTGAGCATTATTTTTCAAAGTTATTATGTTAATTGATGCTGCCAGGAAGATATTAATTAGGGTGGGGTAATGGGTCGCCGGACATTAAGAGGGTGGGGTTGTGATGCCGGAGAAGATGACCGGAAACTTTTGCCAGAAATGAGAGCAGGGATGGAGTAGGGTGGGGTATCGTGGGGTTGTGTTTTAACAAGTGGGTCCTAGAATACAATCTTTTAAATCTCTATGGTTTTTTATTTAATTAACATAGGAGTCATTTAGGTATTTCATTAAAAACTTAACGGTAAAATAGACGGTGTTAGGAGACTGGACTGAAATGGTTACGAAAGTGAAACCACGTGGACTGAAATAGTGATTTGTTACAAACCACAGGGATGAAAACAGTAATTAACTCATTTAGATTTCTTTTTGTTTTTTATTAATAAGGGCATTATGATCAATTCACGTGTACTTAACAGAATTTATGGATGGGGTTAACGGAGGTGGACTGAAATGGTTACGAAAGTGAAACCACAAGGACTGAAATCGCAAATTTTAAACTAATGGACTGAAATAGTGATTAACTCTTTTCTTTTTGTTTCTTATCTATTATTAAATGCAAATGACATTAATTGCCTAATTTTGTCAAGTTACATAAATTGATTGGTGTTGATTCAAATGACATTAATTCATTTTCATATATTTAATTTTTTTATATATATTCTTTTTAAAACTATATATTTAAGGGGCCCGTATTTTCTGCTCGCTCATGGCCTAAAGATTTTCGAACATTTTTTGAGAGACGACCCTATAAATGTGCATTATGGTTTCATTATAAATAGAACAACTTTTGGGCTCTAGTAAGTAATTTATTTAAATCGGTCGGCTTGTTTAAAAAAACGAGTTATACATGTCAACTTATCATTAATGAAACGGGTCAAACAACTCAACCTATGAAAACTCAAACTTAAATTGTCACCCATGCTATTTACCCTTGTTACTATAAGGCTGTTACTATAAGCTATCGGATCTCCTAGACTTAACATTAGTAAGTCAAAGTGTACAATCACAAAAAACAATCATTCATTAAAAAGAACATCATGCCAACTGAATAATGTTGGGTACATTTTCATTTGCTACAACAGCCTAGCAAGAGAGAAACCAAGACTGTGTTCCGGTCAACAAAGAAAACCGTAACAAAATCACAGCTTGGCAATACGCCCCACCGGTTACAAAATTGAAAACATTAAATTGAGAAAAAAAGAATAAATGGTACGATTCTAAAACATTAAATAATTTTTCTCTCATTTCATTCATTATTATCTTTGACTAATTAGTCATAAAGACTATCATCCTCCGTACTAAATTTTTTTGTCTACGCACATCGAAATTTATTCTACACATATTGAGATTTATCATACACAACTTGTAATTAATCCTACACTCTAAATAATTTTTTTTTTCTTTGAAAACATATATATTTTGAAAATAAATTACAAATTTAATGTAACTAGTTATTAAAGTGAAAGACTACAAATTAATTATATGTGTAATTTATCAATATACCCTTACACTAATACTAATATTAAATACAAATATTAAATGAAGCAAAATGAAACTTTCTTATTGGCTGAAATTTCTTTTTTTTTTTCTTTTTACAAAAAAAAATCTTCTTATTTGAATCTTCCACTTGACTCGTATATAAGAAAGTGGGTTGAAATTGGCATACAACAGTATTTGATTTTCTTAATACTTAAATATAGTTGTTGGCATGCATTAAAAGGTGTTTCTTATCAATATACTTATTTTCTTTGTTCAATAGGGCCATGGAATGGAACAACGAAACACTGCTCTCATCTTCTGTCCAACCCCATATAATCCAATTGCTAAATCCGCAATTTAACAAGTTATTGGTGGAAGACCCTTGGATGTTTCAAAAAGGAAGATAAAAATAATAAGTATAAACGCCACTATAGAGTGACAAGTTTCCAAAAAGAATTCAAGTGGGAAGGGTAATTTTGTCAAAAAGAATAAAAAGATTATGCACATGCAAGTCACATGCTATATCCCCCTCTTTTTTTAAACGTTCATAATTTTTTTATACGTCATTTGTTTTTTTTTAATTATACCATAAAATCAAGCGTTTTTTTATCTTTAATATCAGTACCCTTATACTTTAAAAAAAATCGAAAACTCAATTGCGTATTACACAATGAACATAACATAAAACACAATAAGAAAACCCAGTTGCGTATTACACAATTGACATAACGTAAAACACAATAAGTATCAAACTAAAACACAATTGAAAGTAGACCAAAAACACAATTGTTGACAACAGATAAAAGACACAATGGACAGCAGACTATGTAAGGTCGTCTTCCTTCAACGAACACACGAACCGGACCGATCGAACAGACGCGCGATGTGCGAAAACCACCATGTGCCTCGTACTGCAACGTAGAGCTCGCACAGAAGGTGTAGAAGATGAGAGAATCGTGAATACACTGAGTATTCATAATCAATAATCACACAGATTGAATGAAGAACACACAAATCTAGTGTTTGTTTGCACAAGAACTTTTTTTCCAAAATTTCACTGTTTCATTGAATACCTTGGATGCTTGAATGCGTAAAGACACTTAGTATAAATACAAATACAAGGTCGGACACACAATGAAACCCTAGACCTCTAAGTACGGACAATACATGAAAACCACAAGTACTGACATCCTAGAATTACAAATTCGGACAAAACCCTAAGAACTTATATGTTCTTACATCTCCAAACTACAAATTCGGACATCTTGAAGAAAGATATAAGTTCTGAAAATCCAAAAACTACAAATGCGGACACCCTTAGACATTCTCTAGTCCGCATTTGTGCTTTGAGAACACATAATCTTTCAACAATTGCAAAACAAGTCCCTGAAGTATCAAACTTTGGCAGTATCCAGCATTTATCAAACTTCGGTGCATTTACAGACTAAACACAATGAGTATCAAACTAAAAACACAATTCATGATAACAGATAAAAAACACAATGGACACTAGACTAAAACACAATGGACAACAGACTAAAACACAATGAACAACGGATTAAAACACAATGCGCAACAAAACAAAAAACACAATAGATTAAAACATAATCGATAGCATAATAAACACAATGACTAGAACCTATAACACAATGTATAGAAAACCCATATATAACACTATCTTCATAGTGTTATGGGTTCTGATAAAAACGCAATGGACATAACCTAAATTAACATTGTGTTATAAGTTTTGATAATTACACAATATATAGAAACCTTAGTAAAAAAACGTAAGGACCAAAACCTAGTTGAAAGACACAATGACCATAACCTTTAACACAATACAAAGAAAACCCAGTAAAAATGAATTTTTTTATTTTATTTGTATATAACAATATCATACTCATATTAAAGATAAAAAAACGCTTGCTGTTATGTTGAATTAAAAAAAAACAAATTTCGTATGAAAAAGTTATGGACATTTTAAATTGATGGGGGAATTGGCATGTGTCTTGCATGTGGAGAGAGAATGTCAATAAATATAAGATTCCTTTTATGCCCTTCCATTACTTTCTTTTCTCTGAAATGAATCTCAACTCTCCAAATCTAAAATTAATGGGCTAGAATCATTTTTACCCTTCTTATTTATGGTGTCCTTTATATATGATCCTAATCCTTAACTTAGTTGGTTTAACTAATAGACTAAACAATACGTCTCTTCTTTTCCACAGCCCACGAGTACACCATGTGTGTTTATCAACACCATGAGAGAGAGATCAAGACCCATAGTGAAT
Organism: Helianthus tuberosus; assembly: GCA_030545235.1. Classification (NCBI taxonomy): domain Eukaryota; kingdom Viridiplantae; phylum Streptophyta; class Magnoliopsida; order Asterales; family Asteraceae; genus Helianthus; species Helianthus tuberosus. The sequence goes on along the minus strand of CM060423.1, from coordinate 229,887,103 downwards.
TTTGACATGGGTGGCGATGACAATGGCGAACTCATTGCAGAGTGTCACACCCCAATTTTTCCACATATTACCGGTGGGCCCGGCGGGGAGTATCGTGACGTAGTTGATATCATCACGGTCAAATATACACAGTTTATTGTACAACGGAAGTCTTGGTAGAAAATTACTATTACAAACCGAAATGTAAAGTACGAATAAAATATTATACAGACGGTTGTAAGATAGGATCCACAGGCGGATCTAAAATATAATACAAAATATTGTTCAACAGACTTAAGGCATACGAACTTGCAAGATTCACTATTTACGCCCAGGAGCTCCCAGGCATTTTTGAAAATACGTCAGTTTACACTGGCAAATATAATTAACTGACTCATTTGGAAACATTTATGAAGAATTGATTTATGCACAAGGCACAAATATTCTTTTATAACTTGGGACAATTACATAACGATAATCTTGTAACAGATTCACATGTTTGTCATACATTTAGGGCCGGGATAAAAGCCGGACAAGATTAACCGACACACCACTAATATAATCCCACGGCGAGTTATCCTCAACAAGTGGGTATATCTTTTATATACGCAACTGTCAGGTGTATGCCTACACCCCGTGCTTAAGTTGTGGCCATTTACAATTTTAAATGAGCCGAGGATATCCAGGACACGGTCGTTAACCCCCAATGTTTATTGTTATCAAGCAACACTGATTAAAACGGGATTATGCCATTTAACCATATTCGATTAAATGATTTTTACACCCGATCAAGCAGTAATATTTTACCGTATCCCAAGCCCGTATAAGGGAAAATAAGTTAAAAGTATTTACATGAGCATTAAAATGCAAGTTTTGTACACTCAGCCGTATAATCTACTCAAACAAGTGCAAGTAGCTTTTACCAGGCTCCTAATCTGGAACGAAGGTTATATTAACCTATGAGATTACTAACGGGTCTTATGTAAGTAGTAAACTTAGACCGGTTAGTTTAAGGAAAGGTTTACGGTACAAGACGCTAGATTAAGCGATGACCGGATTGGAATGTAATTTAGACCCGACAAGCATGGAGACTTGTGTTATATGGGTAAACTAAATACATTCTGGAATTTGAAGTTTAAATGATAAGGTTTGACCCATTTCGGCTAGTTTATGCAAACTAGTCACATAAACCGCACCGTACGCGTATAAGCATAAACGGGTAACTGGATGAGTCATATACAAGTTCCATAAGTTATTATGCTTAAAATATGTTGTGATATCAGTAGGATATCAACAATTATGCCCAAAAAGATTTAAAAACTAAATACATTCTGGAGTAGTTCATCCCGAAGGCAAAATAGTGACATCACTAATGGATGTTTTAATAAGGTGATATCAGCCCTGATTTACTAGATCATTTGGCTAAATAAGGAAATGGGAAGAATAAAGATGACTAGTGTGATTTCTCGAACCACTTTTGTCAAGAGTGCTAACACGTTCTTAGGTGTTAACAAGGATTTATTATCTTAAAAAGACTTTACCATCACGGCCATGTCTATGATGACATATAGGCTAGGTTGTACCTTTAAGATTATCTTTTGAGATTTACTGGCAGATCAATTATAAATTGAAATGATAGTTTAGTTAATGATATATTGTATATACATATGTATAATGACAATGTAATTTCAAAAAGGAAACTTCTCATAAATAGTCCTAAGAATTACAATAATTGCTCTAAACGGGGATCTAAACAAGTAAACTTGTCCACACAGGGACTAAATAAGAAAACAAGTCCACGCAGGGACTAAATTAAAATGGAAATTAGAAAACAATAAATATGGGTCTTTCAATGGTCTTTCTTCTTTTTCCCCTTGATGAGGTTTGCCAAACCCTTAAGAAACCTTTTGTGAGTTATATCCCTTTCTTCCACCCTTTGTTCCACCTCATGCAACCTTTGAAGAATTTCCTGTTGTTGCGGTTGTTGAAGTGGAGGTTGCGGTGGCTGCTGCTGCTGAGGTTGTGGAGGTGGTGGGTATTGATACCCATAAGCAGGGTACCCAGTTGGGTACGCGGGTGGAAAGGGTGAGGGGTAGAGAGCATTAAAGTTTGTTGCCTCAACGTATGGGTCGACAGCAGGTGCAAGGTAGTTATAACCCGAGTAAGCTTGAGGCTCATACGGGTTGTACCCAGTTGCATCTAGGTAAGCAGGGATTGGGTTTTCATAACCCATGGGTGGTGGTGGTGCAGGTGTGATCGGTGCAGAATTGATCTCTGAAACAGCGTTTGAAGGCCCGCCCAATTGTGGGTCTTCAAAGATAGGAGGATAGGTGCTGGAATTTTGGGGGGTGCTGAAATGAAAACCCCCTCGCACGGACATCCGTGCGCTTCTTCTTCGCCTCGACGGTTCTGGCGGTGGAGGCTGCTCTGTTGCTGGTGGTGGTGGTGGCGTGACCGCCTGAAAGTGTGGTCCTCAGAGGAAACCCGTTGATGAGGAGGTGAGTTGTGATGTGGGGGAGTAAACTCCCACTTATATGTGCTCCACCTTTCGGCCCATATATCGGGGCCTCTGTATGGCGAACCTGCAAAAGAAGATCCGCTGGAAATTTCGATGGGATGCATAGGCGTCCCAGAAGGTGGCATGGCGGGATCTGGATCGTCGTCCATATCCATATCCTGGTACTCAGGATAGTGATCTGCTGCTCCCAATGGGTTATAACCCACTGGTTCGTCAATTTGGTTCATGGAGTTAAAACGACTTTGAAAGTAAGGAGTGGGGTTTTGAAAAGAGTGGTGAGAATCAGAATGTTGTAAGGGAAGGTACGAGTGATGCGAGTCCTGAGGCTCATCTTCTTGTGGTATGGTGGAAAATGCATTATGGTATGAGGGCGAAGAGCTGAGCGAGACGGAACGCCTCGCTGGTTCAAGATAGTTTCTCTAATCCTCATGTGGGTTGGAGCTGAAAGATGCAGAGGGTGTTCGCCTGTGCGAAGGCCCTGCTTCGTGGTCGTTTCTTCCCCTCATTGGGGCTTTGCCTATTCCTGCTCTCCCTCATACTCGTGGCGGCATGATCAAATAGTATTCCTGTCAAAACAAGGAAACAAACAAAAATATAAACAAATAAGATTAGGATTAATCCTAGGTCATTTGCCGAGACTCGGAAGTCAAGGATTGTGCTACTGTGTCATTGAGATTAAGCACAAAAGGCTAGTGTTTAATTCACTCAATGTTGGCTCTGATACCAACCTGTCACACCCCGATATTTCCACATATTACCGGTGAGCCCGACGGGGAGTATCGTGACGTAGTTGATATCATCACGGTCAAATATACACAGTTTATTGCACTGCGGAGGTCTTGGTAGAAAATTACTATCACAAACCGAAATGTAAAGTACGAATAAAATATTATACAGACGGTTGTAAGATAGGATCCACAGGCAGATCTAAAATATAATACAAAATATTGTTCAACACACTTAAGGCATATGAACTTGCAAGATTCACTATTTACGCCCAGGAGCTCCCAGCCAATTACGTATAGTACCTGCCACTTAGCCTTTTTGAAAATACGTCAGTTTACATTGGTAAATACAATTAATTGACTCATTTGAAAACATTTATGAAAAAATGATTTAAATGCACAAGGCACAAATAGTCTTTTATAACTTGGGACAATTACATAACGATAATCTTGTATCAAATTCACATGTTTGTCATACATTTAGGGCCGGGATAAAAGCCGGACAAGATTAATCGACACACCACTAATATAATCCCACGGCAAGTTATCCTCAACAAGTGGGTATATATTTTACATACGCAACTGTCAGGTGTATGCCTACACCCCATGCTTAAGTCGTGGCCATTTACAATTTTAAATGAGCCGAGGATATCCAGGACACGGTCGTTAACCCCCAATGTTTATTGTTATCAAGCAACACTGATTAAAACGGGATTATGCCATCTAACCATATTCGATTAAATGACTTTTACACCCGACCAAGCGGTAATATTTTACCGTATCCCAAGCCCGTATAAGGGAAAATAAGTTAAAAGTATTTACCTGAGCTTTAAAATGCAAGTTTTGTATACTCAGCCGTATAATCTACTCAAACAAGTGCAAGTAGCTTTTACCTGGCTCCTAATCTGGAACGAAGGTTATATTAACCTATGAGATTACTAACGGGTCTTATGTAAGTAGTAAACTTAGACCGGTTAGTTTAAGGAAATGTTTACGGTACAAGACGCTAGATTAAGCGATGACCGGATTGGAATGTAATTTAGACCTGACAAGAATGGAGACTTGTGTTATATGGGTAAACTAAATACATTCTGGAATTTGAAGTTTAAATGATAAGATTTGACCAGTTTTGGCTAGTTTATGCAAACTAGTCACATAAAACGCACCGTACGCGTATAAGCATAAACGGGTAACCGGATGAGTCATATACAAGTTCCATAAGTTATTATGCTTAAAATATGTTGTGATATCAGTAGGATATCAACAATTATGCCCAAAAAGATTTAAAAACCAAATTAAGTCTCGTAAGGGTATTTTGGTCATTTTAAGATTTATAAAAAGGGGTTTTAAAATAAACTGATGTTCTGGTCTATAACATTCTGTAAAAACATTTATTTTATGATGTTAAATCAGCAAGATATCATACATATGTGTGGTTTACCATTTATGGCCAAACTATGCACCGTAGGGGCATTTTGGTCATTTCACATTTGCTTTTAGGGGCAAAATTAGAATTCTGAGTTCATGACTTATACCTACTGTAAAAATATTAAAATTTATTTTTAAATTCAGTAGGTAACAAGTCTTAGGTGTTAAATATGGTTTTAAACCATACTATACCTAATTACCGTAAAAATCGATAATTGACGATATTTGCGATGTTTATGTGATCCTGAGATTTTGACCAGCCTTGAATGGTTAAAATATTTTATTTTACATATTAAGTTAGAAGGAAAAGGTTTTGCATGTTAATTATATGCAAATCACCATTTATTAGCAAAAGGGGCATTATTGTCAATTATATCACTTATACAAGAACTCAATGATATGGTCAGTATCTAATCTGACCGAACATTCCAAAAATCCCTAAAAATAATATCATAATGGTAGGTAACGAGTTTGGTTCCAACATTTAGGTTTAAACATGATTTATGCACAAAAGCGTGATTTAATTGATAAAAAGTTCAATTTTACGATATCTCGCATAAATTCGTTTTGAGACCAGAAAATAATGTCCATTTATATTAGACATGTTTATATATCAGTAACTAAGTTATTTACATGCTTACATATTTAAAAATCTCGTTTTTAGATCATAGGGGCATTATGGTCAAAGTTTAAGCATAACAACGGAAACAAGCAATAAACTCAAATTACTAAAGGACCATGTAGTATAACCTCATAGGGTTATACTAACATCTAATATGTTCACGAAGGAACTTTAATGCATAAATAAACTAAGCTAATTTGGGTCAGAACTGAAAGTCAAAGCAAAAGTCAACTTTTGCGACTTTCGGTTACGAACCGAGCCTAAACTCAGAATTGTCGGGTTGAACATGTCTAGACATGTTCTAATAATATTTACCAAGTTATTAAAGTGACAAAACATGTTTTATAGTTTCTGCATTATCATATATGAATTTTATAAGAAAACTGACCCGTTTGACTTTTTATGTTAATTCTTTGACCCGACAATTAACTAAGTAAACGTGGTAATTAGGAGGTGCCCTTTTTAGGGGTTATCACCTAACTAATTACGATCACGTAGCCACTTTCGTTTCGAATAATGGTTGGACCGATAAAGTTTAAACTAAATGCCAAAGCGTATTTACGACAACTGTGACTTTCGGTCTTTAAATACGTAAAAACCAAACTACTGAGGCTAAGAACACTTACATAATGTCTTAGCACGAAATTTGAACTTAGAGGTAAATACTTTTAACTTATTTTCCCTTATACGGGCTTGGGATATGGTATTATAATAATACCACTTGGTCGGGTATGAAATCATTTAATCGGATTGTGATTAATAAATTTACATAACCCGTTTTAATCTGTCTTGTTTGATAACAAAATCATTGGGGGTTAATACGACCGTGTCCTGGATATCCTCGGCTCATTTCATTTGAAAATGGCCACGACCTATGCACGGGGTGTAGGCATACACCTGACAGATGCAAATGCTAAAATATAAACCCACATGTTGGGGATAACTCCTTTGTGGGTTCTATAAGTGGTGAGTCGGTTAATCACGACCGGCTTCCAAACGGCCCCAATTGTAAGACAAACATGTAAATCTGTATACAAGATTATATTTAAATAATTGTCCCAAGTTATAAAAGATTTGTGCCATGTGCACTTAAATCAATTTTCATAAATGTTTTCAAAAGAGTCAGTTAATTGTATTTACCAGTGTAAACTGACGTATTTTCTTAAAGACTGATTTGACAGGTACCTCTCGTAATAGGCTGGAGCTATTAGGTGTCATAAGAGGATCTTGCAAATCCATAGATACCTGAAGTCTGTTATTTTGTTTCTTTGTATTTATTTATGATCCGCCTGTGGATCTTATTACATTCCAGTCTGTATATTCTTTCACTCGAACACTCAGACATTATGGTTTGTAATAGTTTATTCACCAAGCCTTCCGCTGTGCTATTATATTGTGTATATTGACTATGATGATATCAACTACGTCACGATACTCCCCACCGGGCCCACCGGAAATATGTGAAAATATCGGGGTGTGACAGTGGATTAATTAGTTGATTAAGCATAGGTTTTTTTTTCTTAGAAATATGACCCTGTTTCAGCTTAAATAGTCATAGTGGTTAATACATCACCTCTTTTCTGAGCCACATTATTGTTCTTGTTGGTACTTCATTTCGTGTGTATGTAAGTGCATTATATTTATTTCAATCAAAGTGTGTGGGTTGGGTAACGGGTCACATGGGTAGAGTTCTATACGGGTTAGAATTGTTATCATAATAATATATATTAAAACATATATAAAGAAGTAAGTTCTTGGTGCATATGTGACTTGTAACCCTAACTTAGGGTGTTTTCCAAAAAAAAAAAAATCTTGTGGTTTAAATTCATCCATTTGTCACCGACTTTATCAATATCATCTGCTTTCATCCCCCCTCTCTTTCACCATTGTCTCTATCTCCATCTTCATATGAAGATTGTCTCCATCTGAAGGAATTTGATCAGGTGACCTACATCTTTAACTTTACACTTTTCACAACATATGCTCAAATATTAAAGTCCTCATCATACACATTCCTTATGCTTTCTTAAAATACATCCATTTCATATCATATCTTTACACTATCACTGTATCAAAATTCATACACACTACTTTTTATTGGTAAGCAAACAAAAGGAAAGATTTTATTTTGAAATTTGAAGCCAATCGGAGGACAAAAACGAATAACGGTTGTACAACGATGTATTGCAAATTATACAAACATATATGCTTACATATGTTGGTAATAACGCAGTGGATCAGCCGCTGAGCTACGAATCCACCGTTGCCACGCCACCTAAGTTGGTGGCTGCCCATCATGCCATCGCTAAGTTGGCTCAGCTGCAGATCCATGGCGGCACACACGGCCGGAGACCAAACGACTCCGATATAAAATCATCGGAACACAGCCGTTTGAGAATCTTCCGGTAAGACGCCGGTCACCGAAATAGTCGGTTAAAACCACAAACCACTGTCGCCGCTTCTGATTATGATTTATATGTGGATGTCATGTATATAAAACAGAGGACATAATACACATTAGTTTATAGTTTCAAGAAAGAAAAGACAGACTGTATTTTATATACAAAAGATTGGGCATTATATATTTATTGGGTTGGCAATCAAAGGCTACAAAACAATGAACACTATTGGTCCACTATTTTAATCCACTGAATTAGGATTAGCTATTTCAAATAAAATATGTTAATAATACTTCTTGTAAAAGAGGAAAGTGAGGGTATAACCGTTCTCGATGGAGGTGGGTGGTGCATCTTAATACTATTTTTAAGTGATAATTAATTTGTGGAGGAGGTGGGATAACGACAAGATGATGGGTAACTATGTCAATTTAGTTTTGAAATGAAAATGCAAATATTTGGTAAAGTGGGTTAAAGTATTACTGATAAACAACTGTTTGTCATAAAAGATCTAAATAAATAATAGGATTGACACACTAGATTGCTTTTTAGAACCGTTTGATGATTTGTATGAGAAGAGTGAAAATTATGAAAAATACCATTTTTCGTAATTGGGGGAGAATGCCTAGAGAAGAGTCACTTGAGATGAGTATAAATAAGATTAATGATGATTGGTGTTGCAGGGGAGTTTGTTGAAAGTAATAAATGGGATATGATATTATTGTAGTTATCACATGGTAATTAATGGCAAACCAGGATTTATTGATAACATAATATTTAGAGTAAATCTTAATTTTCGTCTCACTGGTTTCCTGATTTTAACACTGTTAGTCCAATAGTTTACCGGCCTTCAACGGAATAGAAGATGTGGTCGGGCCGTGATGGGTTTTGACTTGGCTTCATTTCTTCCTAGAGACTTGGATTATGATGTCTTTATACTATGTTTGAATTTTTACATTTTCTCATTTAATAGTATCTAATTGATTTGTAATATATGAAATACATATATATAATATGGTTGTAATTTATATCGCCTTTCCTGATTTGCACTTTTTGCTTTGCCCTTCTGCATTTAGTGGCAAATTCGCTTAAATTTCTTATATTCTGATTAGCGCTTTACAACTAAATTTGAAATATTTATGTTATTTTCATCACACTATTCTTCTATTTAGTGATGTCAGCTGCACTATTAATTGTTAATTTTGTGGCAAATATCCGTGCATATAACTCTATGTTTTCTATCACATCTTTCGGTGCCAAAGTTGATGACACTGTTAATAGAGGTTTCTAACCATATGTCAACTTAGGTGTTAAGTTTAGTCGGCTATGAGTCTGAACAGTTGTGCTATCTGATGAAAAGAAATGAACATCAACCTTCAAGGTTCTACTACATTAAACTAAGTTTTCCTCTTCTTTGTGTAACAGTTGTTTCTTATCTGATTACGTTCGTGGCTAACTGTTATAGAATACTATTTGCGTTTCAGGTATGTTTTACTTTCCTTTTCCTTGACTTTGTTGTTAACTTGTACGTTTAGTCGAATATCTTTTTATTATGTACAGTATATTACAAGGTGTGTCTTTCTTTTTTTAGACTTGTAGTCTTTGCGTTAGATGTAGGTGTTTTTTTGGTGTCGCTTTTGTATAGTTCTTTTTAAATAGATTGATGCCTAGCTACAAAAGGAAAAGGTTGTCATCAACCGTTTTGGCTGATGTACCGTCCACGTCTACTCAAGCAACTACTTTACCATCATACGTAGACCATGGTGATTGTCAGAATGTGTGTGAGTTTTGTGGTGCTTTATATTGGTCGGATGAACGTGTTGCGTCTGCGTTTTCTTCTGGTGGATTTGGTTATAACCAATGTTGTAGAAGTGGGGTTGTAGCGCTACCATTTCCTAGAAGACCTTATACGACACTTATGCATCTTTACGAACAGACAACTTTTATGGCAAATATCCGTGCATATAACTCTATGTTTTCAATGACATCTTTCGGTGCCAAAGTTGATGAGACTGTTAATAGAGGTTCTGGCCCATATGTGTTTAAGATTGGTGGCCAAGTCCATCATTGGATTGGTAGCCTATGCCCACCAGATGACGAGAGACCTCGATTCTTACAAATGTACGTCTATGATACGGAAAATGAAATCTCTAATAGGCTACATTCTTTTTGTAATGATGGTGAATCTTCTTTGTCTGCTGAGACAGTAGGTGTCATTCTAAATGTCTTAGAATCTTGCAATAAACTGGTCAAGCTTTTCCGTAATGCACGAGATCTTTGTTCTTCTCATCATACGCAGTCCTTTTGTGTTTCCCTTTTTGGTACTCAGTATGAACGTTCTTATGAAAAACCGTCTTCTGGTTGTATTGGTGCGATCGTGACTGATGCGGATCATATGTCTAGAAAGTTTGACATCATCATTCGTGAAAGAGATGGTACACCAAAGCGCATAAGTAAACTGCACCCACTTTATATGGCATTGCAGTATCCTCTGCTTATACCGTTTGGCGATACGGGTTGGTCTCCTGACTTATTACTTCGCACCCGAGATGGTTCGCGCTGAAAGATGACTATTAATAAGTATTATAGTTATATACTTCATGACCGTCATAATCTATACACATTGCTTCTACGCGGTGGCCGGTTGTTTCAACAATATATCGTCGACGCTTATGTGTGTATAGAAGAATGTCGGCTGGATTATGTAAGAAAAAATCAAAATGTCTTCCGCTCTGAGTTCTTACGAGGAATACACGATGCTATTGAACGTGGTGACACTGAAGGTCATGACGTTGGTAAACGGACATTCCTACCATCGTCGTTTGTTGGTGGGCCAAGGTACATGTACAAGCATTATCAAGACGCTTTGGCTATTTGTAGAGTACACGACAATCCACAATACTTCATCACCTTCACCTGTAATGTAAAGTGGCCAGAAATACAGAGATATCTTTCACGATATCCTGTTTTGAAGGCTCAGGATCGCCCAGACATAATTGCTAGGGTTTTCCAGCTTAAAGTAAAGTCCTTGATTAAGTTTCTAAGAAGCTCACGTATGTTTGGGGATGTTGCTGCGGGTATAATATCTTCTTATGTACCTCTGTGTATTCTCATCTTCCAGAATATTAACTTTCCTTATTTTCTACAGATCTTTACACTATTGAGTTTCAGAAAAGAGGTTTACCACATTGTCATTTACTATTATGGGTGACGGTGGCTGATAGGATTCAAGAAGCCTACCAGATTGACGACTTTATTTCTGCGGAGATCCCAAATCCGTTAACTCAGCCTCAGTTGTTTGCGGTCGTTACTGATCTTATGATACATGGACCATGTGGCATTGTAAAGCCTAACTCACCATGCATGGAATCCGGATCGTGCTCAAAGAAGTTCCCGAAAGATTATCATGAGCATACAACCTTTGATGATAAGGGTAATGCACGTTATAGGAGACGTTCAGTTGGATTTAGTGTTAATAAGAGTGGTGTCGAATTGGACAATCGTTATGTTGTGCCTTACAATCCAGTTTTATGTACTCAATTTATGGCACACATTAATGTAGAGTATTGTGGTTGGAGTATGCTTATTAAGTACCTATTTAAGTATATATCCAAAGGTGCTGATCGTATACACTACAAGATAACACGTGCTCCTACAGAAACACAATCAGCGCAACAATGCGACTCTAATCAGCAAAATGAAATACAAAACTTCTTAGATGGGAGGTTTATATGTCCACATGAGGCTGCTTGGAGGATTTTCAACTTTTACATACATGATAGAAATCCCCCAGTTCAGGTTCTTGCTGTACATCTAGAGAATATGCAAAACATTACTTTTCGCGACAAAGATGATCTTTACAATGTAGCTAATAATCAATTTAGCAAGCGTACGACACTTACAGAATGGTTATCCAACAACATGAATGACAGTACTGGAAGGCATTTACGCTATGTCGATTACCTTAATGAATATAGATGGGACGTGGCGTCAAAGCACGGGATACGTAGAACAACAAACAAAGCGCCTGCGATTGGAAGGTTGATATATATACATCCAACGTGTGGTGAAGTGTTCTATTTGCGTTTACTTCTACGTCATCAAAAGGGTTGCCAATCTTACAGTGCTATTAGGACTGTTAACGGGCATGTATGCTTGACGTACAGAAATGCTTGTGAAAGGTTAGGGTTAATTGGTGATGATAGGGAATGGTCATTCACCTTTGACGAGGCATCGAATTGGGCGACCGCTAAAGAGCTGCGATCTTTATTTATCCAAATCCTGCTATACTGTGACATTTCGAACCCGGTAGACCTTTGGAATCAACATTGGCATAACATGGCTGACGATGGACAAAAAGATTTTGGTTTGGTAAATGATGAGGACATGATGCAGTTTGTCCTTTATGAATTACAGTTATTACTTCAATCTGGGTCTTCAGATTTGTCTTTGGTAGATTTTGGTCTACCAATGCCTAACTCAAGAATGCTAGAACGGTTAACAAATCGATTGCTTATGGAGGAGAAAAACTATGACAGACATGTTTTGGCATCTGAACATCGATCCTATCATGGTAGACTAAATGCAGACCAAATGCAGATATATGATCATGTTATTTCAGGATGTGAATCAAAGAAACAAACCCTAACGTTCGTTTATGGCCATGGTGGTACTGGGAAGACATTTTTATGGGCCGCTATCCTGGCTGCTTTACGCTCTTCTGGTAAAGTGGTCTTGGCTGTTGCAGCTTCAGGGATTGCGTCTTTACTTCTACCCTCAGGTAGAACTGCTCACTCAAGGTTCAAGATACCATTACATCTAACAGAACAGTCTATCTGTGATATTAAGAAAGGCACTCATCTTGGTACACTACTTAAGGAGACAGTTCTTATGATTTGGGATGAGGCGCCAATGAGTGATCGTCGCTGTTATGAAGCGCTAGACAGAGCCCTAAAAGACTTGGAAGATAATACCTCACAACCTTTTGGTGGTAAGTCAGTGTTGTTGGGTGGAGACTTTAGGCAAACCTTACCTGTTGTTCCTAAATCGACAAAAGCCACCCTTTTAGCTTTGACATTACCTACGTCTTACCTATGGCCACACTTTAAGGTCTTCAGACTTACGGTAAACATGCGCCTCCAAAGACCAAATCTTACTGTTCAAAGGCAGCATGAAATATCTTCTTTCTCCTCATGGTTAGTTGCTATTGGAGATGGTGAAATAGGTACGCCAGACATAAATGACCCAGTCAACATGAAGATGCTTGATATACCTTCGAGATACCTCATAGTACATTCGGAAAGCGCGTTGACAGACCTTATCCGCTTCATCTATGATGATAGTACCCTTCAACAACCGACTGCTGCCACATTGTCAACGAAAGCAATCATTTGCCCAAAGAATGATACAGCAGATGAGATCAACGCAAAAATAATTTCCATGACAGATGGCTCATCGACAACGTATCTAAGCATTGACTCACTTATACCAACTGCGATCAATAACACAGACATAGAGTCTCTTTATCCGCCAGAGTACCTGAACCTTCTAAATTTTAGCGGCTTTCCACCTCATACTTTGCAGCTCAAAGTAAATTCACCCATAATTTTACTGAGGAATCTTAACCCACTTGAAGGGCTTTGCAATGGTACAAGAATGATAGTAACACAGTTGCTAGCAAGAGTAATTGAGGCACAAATAATGACGGGTAAATTTATAGGTAAACGTGTTTTCATACCCAAGATTTCTTTGATACACAAGGATGATGAACTACCCTTTCAATTTAAAAGAAAACAATTTCCTATAAGGCTATGCTATGCAATGACTATAAATAAAAGCCAAGGACAATCATTAGACAAAATAGGTGTATACTTGCCACAACCAGTATTTAGTCATGGACAACTATATGTTGCTTTGTCTAGAGCTACCGCGCCTGAATCTTTAAAAAAACTCATAGTTCCAGAAGACAGTGGTAATAGTACCACAAGAAACATAGTTTATACGGACTTCTTAAATGAAATTAGACAGATGTGTTGATACTCTTTACACATATATACGTTACATGTACAAAATACATTATACGTTATCATAACTTCTTACATTCATACATTGATTGTGCTATACATTTCGTGATCGACATGCATCTACAATTAAAGTTACCCAAAATAAAAAGTTTTAAATTGCACTTTTAAACTTAGGTAGGCTTCTTTTATAACCTTTGGATTTCATGTTACGTATATTTGTATTAGATATCCTAATGTATGTTGTGTATATAATATATACTATAATAATTACTTATTATCCACTCTGATTTCACTGCAACTACTTCAGTACTGATCTGTAGCTATTATTGTACATACCTATATAGCAGCATCAGTATCAAGATGTCATTCAGACGTTTGAAGGATATCAGACCAATGGAGAAACCACAACCTATTGAAATTAGGGTTGTGAAAAAGTGGATGGCGCAAACCAAGACAAAAGATGGCGTCAAAAGTGATCTGTGCTATCAATTTGTGGACAAATACGTAAGCTATGATTTAATATTCGTTTATTAACATATCGAAAATTCTTTCATAACAATAATTAAACTGACTATAATTTTTAATGTAATGTAGGGGGATGGAATAGAGGCTATTGCTGACGCTGGCGAGGTGGAATACTATGACTCCATGATACGTTTACAGTCGTGCTACCGTGTTACTGGGTATGTGTGCACCAAAGCTAGGGACTTTATGGCTACTGTTAACCACACTGCATCACTCATAATTGGCAAGAAAGCAAGGTTTGTTCCCACGGACAATCTGGAGATACCTACTATCTACTTTGGATTTGCCCATTATGGGTTGCTTAAAGGCAGGGTGAAGGATAACAGTCTCCTCACTGGTATGTTTATACATAATGGATTAACCGAATAACAATATTGAATTATGTAACCATTTAATTAACAAGTAATTATGTGATTGCAGATTATATTGGTCGTGTTGATGCCAACCACTTGCAACCAACATCAAAAACAAAGCCATTAAGGAAGGTTGCCATCAGAGATGAACAGTAAGTATTACTACACTATGTAAGTAGTCAAAGGTGTTGGATATCTTGTAATTAAATAACTTTCTTATCGCATAGGGGAAAAGAAGTTGAAATAACAATATGGCCAAACATGATGCATCTCATTGGAGACAACGTAGTCCCCGGAGATATAGTGGCAATCACTAGCACACAAGTCTCAGATTACTACGGTATGTAAATATGGGTAAAAAGTATCATCAATACTAACATATACACATGGCGTTTCTGATTAAGCAATTATATTTCTCAGACCAGATACAATTGGAGTCAACACATCTTACAACAGTTGTTGTTAACCCAGAATTCGCACACATTGCTGAAAGAGTAAACAGGTAAGCCTTGTATGTCGTTAATAATTCTATTCCGGGTAATCTTTATTTATATGTTTCAGAATATGTCAAGTAACCTTGCTCCTTAATTTCAACTTATTATACTTTATAGAATTGGAATACATGCTAGGTACAGGTGTTTTGCATTAAACCCTATACACTCTCTACATTCAATGGCAAATTAAAATTAATTCATTCTACGTGATTACTATTTTTCTTCTCATAAACAGGCTGAAACAGCTCCCAAATGAGCTGCTAGCAGACAGTTCCAATCCTGTTGTCAAACTCCACCAGCTAGGCTCGGATCAGCACCCAGAACTTAAGGTACGTTTTACAAGAAAACGCAACTATTTCAAATAATCCATTTGAAAAAGACCTTTTACCATGTTGGGTCTACTTTCTTTCGAATCAAGTTAAGGCAAATAAAAATATTTTGGGGTTTTCTTAAATATATCATATCAAAATATATTAAATAAAATAATATAATTTCCATTAACTTTTATTCTACGTTGCTCTTAAATAACTAGAATAAATAGCTACAATGCTATGACCACTATATACCTATTTATATGTTATCATAAACAAATATTCGAAGTTATATATTCTTATAAGTATACATTTAAAATATATGAAAATCACAAAACTGGTCGTTAGTTTTAATGTCAATTTGAAATACACAAATTTGAAAAAGAAATGTGACAATGTTTCACGTAATGTGTGATTGTTGGGGCAAATTCTTGAATTCCATTACATTACATAAGGCATATAAAGTGAAAACTCAAAAACTATTTCAAATATTTTATGGATATTGATTAATTAGACTTCTGCTCTTCAGGTGAATGTGAATTTTAATATCAATGCACGAACAAATTTAATGCACAAATTAATTCATATATTTCATGAATCAAATGATATCAGTGAAATCCTTTTCTATATAAACGTTGTAGTATGATCCTCTTTTTCACTCCAAAATGTATGTGACATAAAAAGTAGTAATATTGATCGAAAAGTTTATTTCGTTGTCATATGATTGATCGTGGGGATAAGGTTAGTTTTCTGTAAAAGTATTTCAAGAAAAATTCTTTTATTTTTTATTACAATAACTATATGGTGACAGTTGCATATGAATCGTGTTTGATATTTATATAAGTTTTAAAACATTTAGAGTTCTGAACAAAGATAATATTTCATACTAACTAGAATTACGATTCTACTTGGCAGTACACTTTACATGTAAAACATCAGCTGAAAGTCATGTTATATTTCGCCAATATGAACTCATTTGCAATACTGTTCCTGTACACTAACACCTTTGGACACTCTATCAACAGGGAATTAAACGTTTCAGATGTGAAGCATGGGTGGAAAAGATTGAAACAAACAGAAGTTGGTATTATGTCAAATGTTCTAAATGTGGCAAAAAACTCTACCCGGAGGAAGACGGGTCATTAAAGTTTGTTTGCAAAGATGAAGATGATGTCGTTCCCATATTCGCGTGAGTCTCTATACTAAAAAAACAAGAAAGCTTATATTTTTTATTGTAATCTAAATCAAACCACTTTCTTAATACAGGTATGGTGTCAATGCTTTCATTAATGACTCAACAAAACCGACTGAGGTAACCTTCTTCAATGAAGGCATGATGGCTTTCCTTAACATTAGTTGTGAAGACCTGATTAGGAAGTATGATTGTACCGACCCAAAGATACTTCCACCTCAAATGGAATCAATCATTGGTGAACCAAGGATGATGCACATCTCTCGCAGGAGTAAAAACCAGCTGGTTGTCACCAATGTCATAGACATCCCTAATGTACGTGAGGCACAATCTTCAAGTGCTCCGCACTACATGTTGGCATTACCACCAGCCACCCCTAACCCAAAAATCAACATAGCAAAAAGGACTCAGCCTGATTCGCCAGGTATATGACCGTACAAAATGTTCACCAATTGTACATAGCTTAATACATCATCACCCTACAAAATGGTTAACTAAGTCACTGTATTAATATTTTCTTATTTACTTGCTCCAGACTCTAGCCAGCCTGCGAAGAGAGGGCGCGAGGCATAATACGATAGAACACCCCTTTTGGAAATGCCGAAGACTTAGAAGACATGGCAACAACAACAAACCAGAATATAACTTTTGGGTAGAGTTATTCGACTAACAGCCTTACTGTTAGTAATATAACTCGCCAACATAACTACTTGACAAACTTTTGTATATAACTTAGCTACGCAGCATACCTACCAGAAAAACTTTTGTATAACATAGCTACGTAGGTTGCATGATGTGGATGGTAGAAAAACCATATGTCTTCGGCTTCACATAATATATATAGATATTTATTACTTATATAAACTGCCACCCGCCGCATTGCGGCGGGTTCTATTCCTAGTTCTGTTAAAAATATAAAGCAACTTGTTGATTTAGGAGGTTTTTAAGAATTTAAAATCTCTTTGGATGACTTTTTGACCCCTTATACCTGTTTCCTTTGTAGCCAAGTTGTAAATTGTCGCCCATTCGACACTTCTAATATCACAAACACATCCTGATTTCACATTTCTTATAGAGTAAATTACAAGTTTTGTCCTTTATGTTTGTCCCAAATTTCAGGCGCTGTCCTTTACCTTTAAAATTGATGAGTTTTGTACTTAATGTTTCAAAATCCTACACGCTATGTCATTTAGAGCAAACCCAATTAATTTTAACTATTAAGTGAAGGACAAATTGGTCTTTTTACCCATTTATTTTATAAAAGCATTTTCATGATTTCTCATTAAACACACAACTGTCTGAGGGGGTGTTTGGCCTAGCTTTTTTAACAAAGCTTATAGCTTTTTTAGCTTTTTTTTACAAAATAAGCTTAACTTGGTGTTTGTTTTAGTTTTTTAAGCTTATGCTTATTAGCTTATATAAGCTAATTTGAATAAGCTTATTTGAGGATGGTTTTCAAGCTTATTGAAGGATGATAGGAAATAAGCTATAAGCTAATCCAAACACTTAAAAATAGCTTATCAAATGATAGAAAATAAGCTATAAGCTATTTTAAAATATAAGCATAAGCCAAAAAATAAAAGCTAGGCCAAACACCCCCTGAATCTATTATCTCTCTAGGGCAAACCCTACCCTCACCCTCACCGCCACATACCGCCACTAGCACCACCACTACCACCTCCGTTCACCACAACCACCACCTCCGTTCACCACAGCAATCGGTCAACACTTTACACCCTAAACCCGACACCTCTACTACCACCCATCGGACCGTCGTCCTTCACCACCGTCACACCCATCACAACCTCTCTATCACCATCGTTAGACCACCGCAAATCAACCCCAGCACTGTCACACCCGTCACAACTTCACCATCACCATTGTTACTGGCCTTCGTGATTTGAATCAGAGATCTGTGAAGATCTGGGCATCTGGGGTAAATTAGGGTTATGGTTTGAAGAATTAGGGATTTGAAGGGATGTGGAGGTAGTGACTGCTTCTCAAAACCATGGCTTTACCTCACGCTGATGAACTAGATCTTGCTATCGGTAGAGGTGTTGAATTTGACTCACCAGCCAAAGTCTCTCGCTTTGCTTCTGATACTTCTGTAGAGAATGACAGGTGGAGCTCCAAAATCTCCCACTCAACTGCTATCATCAAACAAGACACAATTAACTGAAGTTTGGCTTCACAGAGTATGTTTACCGGACTGCTACCAGACTTTTTGAAGTTGCAGATTTTGAGTTTTACAGATAATAGTTTAGGTGGGGTGACGGTGTGTGTGTGTGGGGGGGGGGGGGGGGGGGGGGGGGGGGAGTTGTTACAGATTTTGAGTTTTTTGAATTTGAAGTTGCAGATTTTGAGTTTTAGATAATAGTTGCAGATTTTGAGTTTTAGAGATAATAGTTGCAGATTTTGAAGTTGCGGTTAGGTGGGGTGACGGTGGTGTTGTGGGGGGGGGGGGGGGGGGGGGGGGGGGGATTGTTAAGATAAATATACATATCTTTTTTTTAATTACTAAAATGGATTTTTAAGTGAATAAGTGAACAGACCAATTTGCTCTTTGCTTAACAGTTAAAATTAACTAGGTTAGTGTCAAAGGACAAACCGTGAAAGATTTTGAAACATTAAGTACAAAACTCATCAATTTTAAAGGTAAAGGACAACGCCTGAAATTTGGGACAAACATAAAGGACAAAACTTGTAATTTACTATTTCTTATATGTGTGTATGCAATAGTGCAGTATATGTATATATTCTCTGGTCATTGGAAGAGTCAACTCAAAGAAGAGAAAGACTAAAAGCTATGCGATTGGAAGCTTTAAAGGAGGTTGCAACTCATAATAAAGATCATTCTGCTGTTAGTCTCGCAAACATGTTACTTGAATACACAACTAACTCTGAAACTGAGGTGCAGACGACTTCTCGAAGCTTTAGTTGTTACACCAACCCAATGGCTGCGTATTCTGGCAACAAGCAGAGGAGCCAGGTCAGCCCTCAGATATCACAAAATATTTCATCCACTCCAAGTAAATACCATATGACCTTGTTGTCATCACATAGTTTTGAATTTCTTATGTGTGCTAATTCGTTGGTGTTCTATATATATTCTTGATTTCACCATTTGAACGTGAAAGTTTACATCTCTGCGTGACTTGTTGGGGCTTAAACGGATAATCATTGAATCTGTGTTTAGTTAATTGACCTTTTAAGATGATTGGATTGGAGGCAAATAACTTTTGAGAGATTGTAATTAAACAAGTATTATAAATTGCGAATTGATGCTATGTTTTTATATATGTAGCAAGTCTAAACAGGTCAATTTTACTAACCATTTTAGTCAAATTATATTACTGCAGTAAGCCAGTAATATTCTTAATTTTTGAGTGATTGACTTAGGAGGTTTTATGAATTACAAATACACTTTGAGCAACTTTCAGCTTGTTTGACCCGTTCCCTTTTAAGCCATCTAAAAAACATTATTTTACTCATTTATAACTGGAATTGACCTAGTCAGTAAATGGGTTGAAATTGCCACTTCTTATGCATACAACAGTAGTTTGATTTTCTTTATATTCATTTTTCTTATGTTTTCGGCAAGCATTAAACTCCCTTTCTTATTAATTTACATAAATATTTTTTTGTTCAACAGGCTTACAGACCGACTAAATGTTTACCTCACCTTCCCTTCAACCCCATATAAACCAATCACCAAATCCGCAAATGCAACAACCACCGGGATATTATGCAAGTTCTAATCATGCTTATTCATCTAACTCACCACAAAGTAGCTCTTTACCGAACCCGAGTTGGAGGGGCAATAGTCCTCACCCTAGAGGTTACTATAGCCCACCAGGTGTTGGTTTTCCTAGCCCACAAACCCACTTCACCAGTGGTCCAAGATATGGGAGAGGGAGAGGCCGTGGGTCAGGACAGGGTGGAGGGCGAGGGCGGGGCCATAATCTTGTATCGGCAGAAGAACAACAGCCCGGTTGTTTCTTCAACAAGTCAATGTTGGAAGACCCTTGGAAGTTTCTGGAACCAGTAATTTGGAAGTCACTCAAAAAGCAGTGGCTTCCACCTTCTATTAATGCGAAAAAACCTAGAGTTTCAGAATCTCAAAGACAGTCTAGTTCACAACGTAGCCTTGCTCAATATTGGCTGCATCTTTTAACGAAGCTGTAGAGGATGTACCCGATGCGAAATTATTTTTATAAGGTTTTGTTTGGATTTGTTTATGGAGGATGACGTGATGTGCAGACTTTGAATTACAAATCATAGTCTAGGCCCTCTCACCACGGATCCTACGTGCAAGCTGGATATCCTTAGGCTTGATCGTTACTTGTTTAGCATGAATCACACACAGATTAGTGTCCATGCTTCAGCAGCCTCCTGGAGAGCAGCTACAGCGGAGCTCGGAAATCGTAGATCTGTTTTGAAATCCTGTGAGCGATTTCTCTCACGAGCCTCTGGAACCAAAGTTTCATAAGCTCGGTACTCTTCTGATACTTCTGGGATCTCTCTAGGCCTGAATCTTTGTGGCTTCTTTACACCTCGGGTGACGGAGCAGACTTCCTTAATAGTCATTTTTGCACATTATATCTGTGTGTACCTTCCAGTTGAATATAAAGTTGTAGATGAATCTTTCTACACAACCATTTTGTAATATTACTGTGAATACCGAAAATGTTGGTGTTATGACACTAGCTAATATATAAAATATTCTTAATATATCAAAGTGCTTAAATCGTTAATTTTGTAATTTTATTTAAACATCCTATATAAAAAAGTCCATTGTTATAAAATGTAGTTAACTTAATCAACGTGTATAATTATACTCCTCCTATACCTGATACAATTTGGGCCTACATGGGCTGAAAACGGGAAATTAAGTGGCCATTTGCCTATGATAGATAGTTGTTGTTGGGCTCAAACTAGCAGCCCAAATGCAGTACATATTTTGAAAAACAATCACAGTGGGCCGCTTGCAATTGTTCTTCACATCAGGTGCGTGCGTTCGAACCGCCACTTTTCCCCAAAATCACGCTCCCAAAAGTAATTTATGTCTCCGTTTTAGTTGTTGTTTTGATTTCAATCGTTGCCTCCTTTGTGGGTTTGTTTTTTATTGTAAATTTCTGCTACTTGTGACTAGTGTTTTCTTGTTCGTGTTTTTTTTTTTTTTTTTTTTTTCGGTTGATTTATGAACTAGAGGGTTTTTTGTGTTCGGTCCGTAGGGTTTTTTACGCAGATGTGAAATTGGTAATGTATGTTGCGCTCTTGTGTATGTTTGTTGGTTTTGTTTTTGCTTGTTTTGGAAGGGATTTTAGCTATTGAGTTTGCATGCACACCAGGTGTTTGGTTTAATGCCTCAATGAAAGATGCCTCTTTTTGTTACAATTTTTAAATGACTTTGTTTTCAGTGTGTAACTATGTGGCGTTTTGGAACGGATCTCAGGTTGTTAATTAGTTTAGTACATCAGATGATGGCTTTGGGTATTTTGTTCTATTCGTATCTAAATCATAGATGTAATTGAACACTTGGTAAAATGAATGAAGAGACGAAAGAAAATAACACCATTGGTTTCAATATGTTGGGAATAACTAAGGTTTTGTGAAATGAGTGTACTTGATCATACATTTGATTTTAGTTTCATTCTGGCTCAATCCAGTCGAATGCTTTTGGACCATTTGCATTCCAACTGATATTCATGGAAAAAATCAGTTGTCCTTTTTCACCTTTTACTCCAATAATGTATCATAAAAAGCTCTTATGAATGGTACTGGTGTTAAGAGTAAGGGCTTATAACAATAATGACATTGCATCTTCTGTAGATATGTTTACCCTCTTTTAAGAGTACACTTTCATGTGATTGACACTACCGCATTAGAACTTTAGAAGAAAGGGCATAATTGGTTAACAATTGTTTTTTAGTTAGACCTTAGATAATCTGGAATTGGAAGTAAGTACAAATTCACTTTTTTTTAACCATAACACTAAAAAAGTTAGTTAAGCTGGCTTCTTATTTGAGAACCCATATAAAGAAATTAGCAATTACTCGATAACAAATAGGCTTACATGTATATCTGAATAAATTAGATTATTTCTTGGTCAAAACATTACCCCTTTGACCCGTTTTAACCAACCCGTTTCTGGCCTCCATTGGTGTATAGCCACTTTTTGTTTGTTTAACAAGTGTAATTCAGAAAAATTTTCTGTTATCTAAAGATGATTTTTTATATATATAAATTCAGTTGTGGGGTTTGGAGAACATGCATGCTTGCCATTTCACTCTGTCTAAGCTCTTATAAGTTAATATTTTTTTAGTTTATAATTGAGTAAAATGCACGGATAGTCCATGTGGTTTTGCAAAGTTTCAGCTATAGTCCCCAGATTTTGGAAATTACACTCATAGTCCCTGTGGTTTGACAGTTTGTTACGCGGATAGTCCCTGGAGTGGATGGGGGTTAGTTTTCTCAGTTAAGTGGATGTGAAATGACTAAAATACCCTTACTATTAAATATAATAACTTAAAAATTAAAAGAATTATATATCTTTTTATTAGTTATTTAATCAAGTGGGCCAAGCAATACAGAGATCTCGAACAAATATATGATATCTGTTAACCCACCCCCTTTCTACACTCTCTCTTTCTACTCTCTCTCTAAACCACAGCCGCCACCACCTCCCACCACCACTACCACCGCCATGATTTTGAAGACAATCCACTAGCCAGAAATCTACGATCTCCAGTCACACACATGGATCAAATCAGATCCGATGCCTGGGATTTTTAACCACTCCGCTTCACCGATCTTAGTGTGATGCAGGTTGGTGGTGTGACGGTAACGAAGGAGGTTTCAGGTTCGGGTGGTTGTTGTGAAGATGATGACGGTGAACGATGGGGAACAACGGTGGTTAGGGTGAATAGCGACGGTGGAAGGATGGTTGTGATACGACAGAGATGATGAAGAGAAGGGTGACCAGAGATGACAATGGTCAGGTAGAGGAAATACGAAGAAGATGAAGCAGGTTCGGGTGGTTAACGGTGGTGCGATGAAGGCGTGGTGATGTCGTGGGAGGCGATGTTGTAGTGATGATGTGGGCGGCGGTGCTGTGGTGGTGTTTGATGGCGGTGCTGTGGTGGTTAACAATGTTGGAAGCCTGTTTAGAATCTTTCGTACTGAACAATACCAATTCTCCTCTTCAAACACCCCCAATCTTTCATCGATTAGATGCTTCAACGTATATTCTATTCATTTTCGGTAATCATTTTTTTGAGGCATCTTGTTCGTTTTTGTACTCAGATTAAAACCCCCAATGTAATTCACAAGATCATTCGCTGAAATATGATTTATTTGTGGATCAAAGAAATTAGGGCTTGAATTTGGGAATTGGGAATTGTAGCTCGCTGGTTGATGCTTGTCGTGTTGCATCAGGTGGTGGTGGTGTGGGGTAGGTGGTGGTGTGGGGTGGGTGGTGGCAGGTGGCAGGTGGTGGTGGCAGTGGTGGTGCTGGTGACGGTAGGTGGTGGGGCTTTTCTTGAGAGAGAGAGAGAGATAGAGACAAAGAGAGTCAGAGTGTGTGTTTATGGAGAAGATGAAGGGTAATTTTGTAATTTCACATGGACTTAACTGAGAAAACTAACCCACATCCACTCTAGGGACTATCAGCGTAACAAACTGTCAAACCACAGGGACTATGAGTGTAATTTCCAAAATCTGGGGACTATAGCTGAAACTTTGCAAAACCACAGGGACTATCCGTGCATTTTACTCTTTATAATTTATGCATCATTTTGATAGACAATACATTCTTGCTGAACTGAGGGAGCATAAAAACTCTTATACTGACTTTGACTTTTTTCGACTTGTTTTACTGCTTTCATGCTATTGGTTCAATCGACTTCATTTTTTTCTTCATGACTTAGTGTGTATGTAGTGTCGATTTTTAATAAAATCAGAAAATTGATCATGTGTATTCCTTAGCTTCTTTTGTAAACTAGATCGACATTCATGTCGTAGTATCCAGTAGATCGTTTTTCATGTCTAAATTGGGGTTAAGTGCTAAATTAGGGTTCTTGAACCTAAAAGTCGAGGTTTTCCATTTAATTGATTCAAAGAAAAAGAAGTTTGTAAATAACAGGTTATATGGATGTTGATATATACCTAGACTCATATTTATATATGTATAAATTTCGCATACCCTTGAACGAGTGACCCACTAACCCGTTTCTTTTTCAGGAAAGTTTATGAGCGTTTATTAACTAATTATGTTATTTGTTCATAAAGTAGAACTTTACTTTGATGGCTGTGTATAGCTTTGTATGTTGCATCATAATGTACTATGCAGATTGCTATTGAAAATGGTCTGACTATATCTTTGGGATTCCTTTGGATCTTTTAGGCTGCTAATGCTCATTTAGTTGTTAGATTACTTTTTACTATTTATTTTATTAATATAAAACGCCTTAATAATTTTGTGTCCTAGGTTACATTTCTAATATCGCTAGCTTTTACATGACCGCTCACTCTCTGTGTGTATAGGGACCCGGATGGGGAAAACGGTCAATTCATCAGCCAACATCCGATCGAAAACAGGGTACTCTGTTTTGGTCACTGGAGCAGCTAGTTTCGTCGGAACCCACATCAGCGCCATCTTGAAAAGCCATGATGACTGCGTTTTAGGGTTAGACAATTTTAACAATTATTACGATCCTACCCTCAAAGGGCTTGTCAAGTTTTGTTGGAAAAAAGTGGGGGGAAGGACATAAACGACACCGTTTTGCTGAGCAAACTCTTTGACGTTGTACATTTTACTCATACGCAATGCAATTGCCGGTTTTGTTAATGTTCTTGAAGTATGCAAAAATGCAAATTCACAGCCTGCAATTGTTTGGGCATCTTCTAGTTCTGTTTATGGGTGAAATACAAAGGTACCCTTTTCGGAAAAAGACCGAACTGATCAACCCACGAGTCTATACATCGCAACGAAGAAAGCGTGAGAAGAAATCGCGCATATGTATAATCATATTTACGGGTTGTCTTTAATGGGTTTGAGGTTCTTTACGGTTTATGGACCGTGGGGTAGACCGGACATGGCTGACTTTTTCTTCACTAAAGATATCTTGAAACGAAAACCGATTCCCATTTTTGAGTCAGGTAATCACTGGACCATTGCGTGTGATTTTACGTATATTGATGATGTTGTAGAGGGTTGTTTAGGTGCTTTAGACACTACTGAAAAGAGTACAGGAAGTGGTGGGAAGAAAAAAAGGGGCTGCACAGCTTAGAATTTTCAAATTTAGGGAATATTTCGCATGTACCTGTTTCGGATCTTGTTAGTATTTTGGAGAAGTTATTGAAAGTGAAAGCGAAATGACGTGTGATGAACTTGCCTAGAAATGGTGATGTCCCGTCACTCATGTGAATATTAGTTTGGTGCAAAGGGAGTTTGGGTATAAACCGATGACAGATCTTCAAACGGGGTTGAAGAAGTTTGTTAGATGGTACCAGAAGTATTATGGTCCGGGGAAGAAGAGTGATCATTGATGCGAAAAGCGGTAAACTTGTTCTTGAATTTTTGTCCCTTTTGATATACTCAGCATGACTTTTTTGTTAAATTTGCAATTTTTGAAAACAAGTGGTTGGTATATGATGTTGCATCAAGTAAGGAGGAAATGGAGATCTCACACGGTGAACAAGTTTTTGGGGTCCATCGGGGTCTTCATTTGAGAACTTTGTGTTCCTGTTAACTCGCGCAAATGTAATTTATTGTAGTAGCATTATTGTAGGATTCGTGACTAATAGAGCAAAATTTATTTGGTTGGACTTTTGTATCATTTCATGGCATTTAAATTATTAGAACACATTAGTTTAAATGTTATCATGTTTTATTTTGTAATTTCTTGATTGGAGTTTGACTTTCTCTATTTTCTTCTAGGGTAAATTACATTTTTCGTCCTTTATGTTTGTACCGAATTGCAATGGATTCCCTTTAACTTTAATAATTACAGTCACAATCCTTTATTTGTAAAACTCATTACACTCTACGTCCATTGACCATAACCCAGATAATTTTTCTAGTTAAATCAAGTAACATGCATCTCACATGAGGGCAAATTAGTCCTTTCACCCAAAAGCACCCCTGCCACCACTACCCACCACTGTCTCTCTACCCCACAACTCCCACTTCTACCAGAACCCACCCTCACCACCACAACTACCACTTCTACCAAAACCCACCCTCACCACATCAGAATCTTCGTGTTTATCAAAAGCCATTAACAATTCAAACCAAAGAAATATAATAAACTGGCTGGATAGCGGTGCATTATCATTATTAAGCAAATATATTTCATTACTAGATCAATATAAATGTTAACAGAAACATTCATCTGTAACAAAATCCGAAAGTTGAAGCTTACAATGGGTTGAGAAAATTCGTAATTTAGATGTATACATTACTAATAAATTGAAATCCCCATTACTGATGCATACATCGTTGTCTCTGTTTCTGCAATTCCCATTTTAAGCGAGAAGAACCCAATCAAATTAACCCCAACTATCAAACTTCTGATGCGAATTTCCGGCCAACACTAACTCGAAACCAGCAACTCTACACAAACAACTCTCTGTCTCTCTCTACATTCCTGAATCCTTAAATAAAAATCATCTAAACTCACTATCCCCTCAACTCTCTATCTCTCTCTCTCTCTACATTCCTGAATTATCAACAACACCAGCCATCAACCATCATCACTGTCACCATCGTTTTTTGCAAACCACCGCTGCCCCCACCCTTTAAACCCTAGATCATAAGTCATCGGAGATAAAGAACTTGAAATGGAAGATATCGGCGGTGGTTATCCTAAGCCGCCGGAGATAAAGAACTTGAAATTGAAGAGTCCGGCGAGGCATTTCTGACGAGAGTTAGGGTTAGGTTTTTGAGATTGGTGAAGAGGTAAGAAGTTGAAGAGAGAGAAGTGGCTGGACAGGATGATTGAGAGAGATGATAACTGAGAAGAGACAGCGGAGATGGAGCGGAGGAGGTCGCCGGAGAAGACTGTGTTTCCGGCGGAGGAGACGGAGAGAGAAGAGAGGGAGGTGTGGTAAGAGAGGAAGAGGAGAGAGAGGGTAGGGATGGGTGGTTAGGTGAGAGACGGAAGGAGAGGGAGGAGAGATATTTATATTTGATTTTATTTTTTTTATTTATACTATAAATAATTAAGTAGAAAGACTAAACTGCCCTTAAGTGAATAAATTTAACTGAAAATTTTAACCTTGTTAGTGCTAAAGGACGAAAGATGTACTGAGTTTTCCAAATAAAGGATTGTGACTGTAATTATTGAAGTTAAAGGCTATCCATTGCAATACGATACAAACATAAAGGACGAAAAGTGTAATTTACCCTTTTTTATATTTGTTGATATGAATTTGGTTTTTGTGATCCCTTGAGGATAATTTTTCTGTTTGTTTAGCTTTTATTGGGGCTCTTAATGGTTGAGATATCTTACTAGTTCAACACTTAATGGTTCAGACTGTTTGTTTCGCGAATGGTTAAACATTATACCGAGTCTGAATGGTTAAGACCTCTAATCTAAATTGATCAGACATTTGTCTCTGAACGGTTAAACATTATACTGGCTCTTAATGATTCAAACCTCTTACTGGTTCATCACTTAATGATTCAATACATCATGTAAAAATAGTCACAAATTACAATTGAAATTACAGATGATTTCCTGTGAAGTTTGCACACATAAGTTCATGCACCGAATTCACATTCAACTACTTGGCACAATAAGCTATGGGGTTGAAGTGATAATAAATTGAATGAAGACTCGTATTTTTATTGTATAATGTTGAGGTGTACGAAATTGACAAGTGAAAATTACGTATAACATCCTCTCCAAAGATTGTCTTCATCGCTAACACGTGGCATCTCTTCTTAATTAGCGAGACTTCATCGAACCTCACTAGAGGTGACTTGCTTCAGTGGTAAGTTCCTTTAATCTTCATCAGATGGTAACTTGACATCATAGGCTAGTTCCATAATCCTCATTAATGGTAACTTTCCATTAGAGGCAAAATTCCATTAATTCCAATAAGAGGTATGTAACTTAGACCATGAACGATAAGTGCCATCAGACGCAACTTGTAACCGCTCCAAGGGTTCCTTGAAATTATCAGCCTAAAAAACAATGAATAAATATCTAGTTAAAGAATCCAGCCAATTTTTAAAACAGACGAAATTAATTAAAACTGCTAAAATTGTGGAAAACCTTGACTTCGAAATTGGAGCTCTAGATGTCGAAATTGGGTGCCGACAGTCGGGAAAACCCACCTATAGCATTTGTCCAAGCATGTGGCTTGTTGAGACGTGTAAGTATATGATGCATCCTGGAAGTGATAAGATGTATCGGGACTTAAGAAAGAATTTCTGGTGGATAGGAATGAAAAAGGATGTAGCAGCATATGTTGCAAAGTGTCTAACTTGTTCACAAGTTAAAGCTGAACTTCAGAAACCCTCAGGTTTATTGCAACAATTAGAAATGCTAGTTTGGAAATGGGAATTGATAACAATGGACTTTGTTACTAAATTACCCAAAACAAGAAAAGGTAATGATACAATCTGGGTGATTGTAGACAGGCTAACTAAGTCAGCTCATTTCCTACCAATGAAGGAAACTTTCAGTATGGATCAATTACCTAAACTGTATGTAAATGAAATAGTTTCATTACATGGAATTCCTTTATCAATTGTTTCTGACAGAGATAGTCGTTTTACCTCTAATTTTTGGACAAGTTTCCAAAAAGCAATGGGAACCAAGTTGAATCTAAGCACAGCTTATCATCCTCAAACGGACGAACAAAGTGAAAGGACAATTCAGACGATGGAGGACATGCTTAGAGCTTGTGTAATTGATTTTGGAGGTAATTGGGACGATCATTTACCATTGATAGAATTTTCTTATAATAACAGCTATCATACCAGTATCAATGTTGCACCATTCGAAGCACTTTATGGACGAAAGTGCCGAACCCTAGTCTGTTGGGCAGAAATTGGAGAAAAGCAACTATCCGGACCTGAGATAATACAAGAAACAACCTACAAAATCATTCAAGTCCAGGGACGACTGAAAGCAGCACGTGATCAACAAAAGAGTTACGCTGATAACAAGCGAAAGCCATTGGAATTTCAGGTAGGAGATAAAGTATTATTAAAAGTCTCTCCTTGGAAAGGAGTGGTAAGATTCATAAAAAGGGGAAAGCTAAGTCCCATGTATGTTGGACCTTTTGAGATTATTAAAAGAATAGGACCTGTAGCCTATCAGCTACAACTGCCAGAGGAAATGGCAGGAATACATGATGTATTTCATGTATCTAATCTCAAGAAATGCTTAGCTGATGAATCCTTGGTAGTACCTCTTAAAGATATAGAGGTAAATGAGCAATTAAAATTTGTGGAAAGACCTCTACAGATTGAAGACAGGAAAGTCAAGAATCTCAAACACAAGAGATTAGTTCTGGTCAAAGTGAAATGGGACTCCAAAAGAGGACCAGAATACACATGGGAGCTTGAATCAGCGATGCAAATGAAATATCCACACTTATTCCAGTAGACCTTGAGGACGAGTTCTAAAATAAGGTAGGGAGGATATAACAACCCTCCTAAATAATTATCGACACCCCTAATATAATTAAACTATCCATATATGTCTTAAAACACACCCCGTATATGAAAACCGAGCCCAAAATACCATATATAATTAAAAATAAAATAAAAATAAGAAAAATGAGTCTGTCGCGGGCCGCGACAGACTGCCCTAAAGGCTACGCGGGGCGCGACAGATAGAGGATTAGGCTGCACCCGGTGCTGCCACGTGTCGGGTGGTGTGTCGAGGCTACGAGTGCTGACTGGTCATAGCTAGGCCCTACCCCCTAGGTCATGGGCCGCGTAAGACCTCCCTTGAGTCTTCGCGGGCCGCGAGGGACTGCGAGATCAGCCCTATATAATGGGAGCTCAGGCCTTCAATCCCAGTCGCTCACACACTTTCTTTCTTTCGAATTTCTATATAGTCAAAGTGCTTTTCGGGTATAATACCCCGCTAAATAACGAAGTTCTGCCCCGTTGTAAGTATTATAACCCCGGTTACGTATTAGATACGCTGCCCGATTGATCCAGGGTTCCATAACGGTTGTCGTGGTTCTGCCCGACGTAGTCGTTAGAATGCCGTCTCGGGGAGGGTATTAATAATGTAAATATTGGGTTATTATACTAACGCATGTGCATTTGTGTAATTAATAGATAATCATCAGGAAATCCTTAAGGAAAACCCTAAGACAGCAATGTGAGTAATCTCCTTTTTGTAAACTGTTTTTACAAACTCTTAAATAATTGACAATGTGATTAGCAGTGATTGAGTCTTTGTAGTTCTTCAATTACTGCCGGTATGTTGGGGTTTTGTATACAAAATGTGGAACACGTTACCATTGGACAAAGAGTTAGCCAATGTGTAATATGACCCACCAGTCAGGATTGACAGTACTGAATGAGTAATTGTGTAGAAATAAACATTGTAATCGCTCTCAATACTGTGAAAAGATAAAACTCTTCTTATTAAACTGGGATTCACTCACCAGTATTTCCCACTGACTAAATGTTTTAAACGCGTTTCAGGTAACAAAATGTGAAAGCCAAATAGAAGCCAGCTGGACAGCACTGAAGGCTTGGAAAAAGTGGCTATAAAAGTTACGTGAATAAAGAGATGTTTTTATTAAATAAAATAGGGTTTATCCCTATGAAAATATGTGTACTGAAAACTTGGGAATTTCCCATGTGTTTAATATTATAAAAGTGTGGTATTTACTCTGATAAAATATTTCCTAACTACGGTCCTGATGTAATTTCCGCTGCCAAAATAATAAACACCGATACCACTAAATCTAGTCTCGCGGCCGCCCGTTCCCGGGACAGATAGGGGACGGGGGTTGCGACAAGTATAAAAAATAATTTTACATTAGAGAAACAGAAATTTAACATGTAATTTATATAGACAAAATTTTCAAATAATGAATTCTTTTAACAGAACTGAGAATTGCATCAGCCCTTTTTGGATCAACAATCTCAATCCCATGAAACCCTACATCATCAAATCTTGCTTCAACCACAACCCCTTGCATCACTATCATTTGCACAAGTTCTTGTTTCCTATCAATCAATGGGTCCCCTCCAAAACCTATAACCAAACACCTCCCTAACTTCTCCATCTTTTTCTTTACTTGTTGATCCGCAAACGGGTTGCAAAATCTATGATCTCGATCTGTACCATTTGGCAACGCAAGCTCCCACAATAGATCGATCATCGGCAATGGAAACAACAAATCCGCAGCCATTTTTAGCTCTGATCTCGTCCGTTTTTTGCCCCCGATAAAGGGCTCACATAGTATGATTCCAGCTATCGTTAATGGCGATATATCCTGATATTAGAGAGAATATATTAGTCAGGGTTTATTGTAACAGTATATAATTTGATTAAGTTTTACTTGTAACTACCCGTTAACATATA
The DNA here is from genome assembly GCA_030545235.1 of Helianthus tuberosus. NCBI lineage: Eukaryota > Viridiplantae > Streptophyta > Magnoliopsida > Asterales > Asteraceae > Helianthus > Helianthus tuberosus. Next base: position 229,854,968 of record CM060423.1, on the reverse strand, counting down.
AATAGGTCAAGTTGGGTCACGTAGTATCTCTAGTAGGTTTAATGAGTTAAGCTAAAGATTTTTTTTGAACAACGAACTATAAAGGAAAGTAGAAAACAGGCCAAACAACGAGTTGAGTCATATGACACGTATTCAACTATTCAAATGCTAAACTTTTGTGTAGTTAAAGAGTTTATTTAGTAAAATTTATCATGAACAATTATTTATTCATAGAAATTAAAAGAATGGATAAAGAAAAGTATGTTTGGGTCACCCCAAGTCCACTGGCTCTTTTTTATCCACACTAAAAATTGTTAGTTTTGACTAAGGGTGCAAACGAGCAGTTTAACTTAGGGTAAAACAGGTTTATTGGATTTTCATAATCCTAAGTTTCACCTGTTGGCCGATAATAATCTCAACTTTAAAAATTCTCTCCAATAATCCCAACTTGTAAAAGTTTGGCAGCTATTGATCATTTTCTAACAGAAAAAATGGATGAAGTTAACCTAGTGGACTAAAATGGAAACGGTGAAACCTTTTTGGACCCACATACAAAAAATGAAACCTATGGACTAAACTGGCAAATTGGCCCAAACCACAGGGACTAAAAGGGCATTTAACTCTTAAGTATTAATCATACTACAATAGAAATTGACAAAAAGAAAAGTGTTGGCATGTTGGTCCTACTTTATCCATTTTGACCATTTACCTATGCAGATAATGCGGTTAAAAGGATGTCGGTCAAAGACCGATATTTGAGATATAGGTTATTGCGGTGGGATATCGGTAATTTTAATATCATGCAGAATTTATATATATATATATATATATATATATATATATATATATATATATATATATATGGGAGGGTTTAAATGAGAACGCTAAATATCGCGAGAACCGTGAGAACGAATGAAAAAACCGCAAAAACTTGGTCAAAAACATTTCAAATTCAAAAATTCTTTTTAAACTTATCATTATTATTCTAATACAATGTTAGATATTTACTTAACACATTTAAATTTACATGTATTTGTAAATATTGAAAATTTACACATGTGTTTTCTCATTTACACATGTGTAAAATTGTTGTATTTAACAAATTTACACATGTGTAAAAAATCTAATAAGAGTGATTTTGAGAGAATAAATGAATTATTTGATGTTGTAAATTCTTTTTTTAATGTTGTATCTTAATTACAATGAGGTTTGTATTAAAAAATGATGTTGATTGGTTTTCTCATTCGTTCTCACGGTTCTCGCAATATTTAGCGTTCTCAAGATAACCCTTCCCTATATATATATATATATATATATAGATTGCAATTTAACACTAACAATTTAGTATACTTTCCTACCATTAACCTTTTACAACTTGCAAAACACTATTGTAGCAAGTAGGAACTCATTAAGACTTGAAACACTAATAGCCGCAATAAGAAGAAAGGTACTGATATGGGGAAAATCGGTGATGTATCACCGATAATACCAGTGCCGATATTCTGACCGATATATCGGTGATATATCACCAATATTAACTGCATAGCAACCCATCTGACCCCCTATTTTGCCATCTATAGGACAATTTTAAGTGTGTTTTGTTGATGAAAAAATTCTTAGTGTTGCGGAGAAAATAAAGCTATGGGTCAACTACTGTCTAAAGCTAAAGAACAGCTATATTATTGTAAGTTAGTCACGGGGAAGCTGAGAGCTATGTTACAGTCAGCAGATGAACAAGTTCGTAGCTTGAAGAAACAGAGCATGTTTTTGAGTCAAATCGCTGCCAAAACAATCCCAAACGGTATTCATTGCTTATCCATGCGCCTAACAATCGATTATTATCTTCTTCCGTTGGAGAAACGCGTATTCCCAAGGAGGGAGAATCTTGAGAATCCAGATCTCTATCATTATGCTCTGTTCTCTGATAATGTCTTGGCTGCATCTGTAACACCCCGGCCGGAGGCGGAAAAGCCAAAGGTGTCACGAAACTTGATAGAATGCATTTGAGCACATGGAGATTATATTAAGTTGAAATATAATTTAAGTTCAATTCAATAGATTGCATTCACATCTGAGAATATAAGAGTACATAAATACATACATCATAAATTGTTTCACAAATGATAAGTTCGGATTTAATCTAAGGCAAAAGTCTTGATCAATCCTATGTAAATATTCTTGCAAATCATGTCATCAAACATTGTCACCTGAAACATATGTTAGGGAAAATATTTGGGTCAACAAACGGTTGAGTGAATTCATAGGTTTTTGTATGAGTATCAGATTCATGGCTCGTTTGTATGTTGAAATAACTCGTACAACTTCGTTGATTGATATTAGAAAACCTTGTTTTGTAAACCACTTGTATTGTAAAAGAATAACCAAATCAAAATAGATTGGTCATAATTTATAACCATTGCCATGAATCTTAACCCAAAACATTTGTTTATGTAAACAAAATCATAAATCGTTCTCATAATAAAACTCGTATGGTTTATATAGTTTCGTAAACATCGTTGTGTAACATTGTTTAACTCGTTCGCGTTATAGCACATTGTTCATTCGTTTAGATCGTTCAAATCGTTCCAAATCGTTCAATTCGTTTACTCGTTCAAATCGTTCAATTCGTTTACTCGTACAAATCATTCTCGTTTTAATTGTGAAAACTGCTTTTGGTCGTCTCGTTAATAACATTCAAACCTTTGTGACTCGTTCCGCGTTCCACTCGTTCAAAATCGTATTAACAAACCTCCAAAGGGTAAGTTAACAATTCATCAGATTCAGTCGTTACTAACTTAACCCACACATAACCATGGGTCCAGTTTGATAACGGGATTTGTCGGATCCTATGGTACCATAACCTAATACTGGTCGGTTTGGCCGAAATTAATGAATGTCATTCGTTATGTAATTACAACCAACAAGCTCGTTCACATTATCGAAATCGTTATTTGTTTAGTATAAACCATCTCAATCGTGTTGAAACCATCGTTAAAATATTGAAATCGTTTTGATACATATAAATCATATGTTTCATCCCAAAAATAATGTAAAAAGGGACTATGAACTCACCTTGATTACGAGTTAGTCCTAACGAGTATGCAAATGTGAGAGTTCTTGGAAATAAGATTCCACGTCACTCTAATTGATTGAACATGCAACAATATGGAATATGTATCAACAATAATGTTTAATTGGATAATTGGAATTCCTAAATCTATTGGATTCGGTAGTGTTTTGTGTAAATGGTAACTATGTGGTTTGGATAACCTAACAGGAGGACTCGGAAAATGAATATGATGTAAAGGAATTACTTATGAAAAATATTTATTTCTCATAAATAATAAAATTGGAAAAATTGTACAAATGATTTAATATAAACATTTGTATTAATAATTCAAATATATTTAACTAGTATAATTAAATAACATAATTAAATATAATGATTATTGGTAAAATATTGCACAAGTGATATAATTAATTTATAAAAATTATAAATTAATTTAGATGGTTAAAATATTTATTATTTGATAAATAATAAATATTTTGTTTAAAAGAATAAATATGATAATTATATGATTAATTATCAAAATAATTATATTAAATCTGAATAATTAAAAATAATATTTTTAATTATTTAACTTGAATATTACTGACTTAAAATAATTATTATGGCCTTGGAATCATTTTAAATAAATAAAATGAATTAAAATGATTATAATAACAATAAATAAGTTTATATAAGTTTAATTATCTAAATAATTAAACATAATAAAAATTTAGATTCTAAATTTATATAAACTCAGAATAAGAATAATGCATCTTTTGTCATAAGAATAATTTTGGATCAAAATTATACAGTTATATAATTTAATCACATTAAATTAAACTATATTCATAAGTATAAATACTGATTTAATTATATAAATATCAAAATTATATAAAATATCAGTAAAAATATTATTTTCGTAAAGTTTATCATCTAAAATAATTTGTATAAAAGTTTCGGTATTTAATTCATAAAAACGGATTTATTATGAATTATTAATTATTATACTGTTTTAATATTATAAAAATTAGTTTTATAAATAAATTTACTAGTTTCACATTTTTAATAAAAACATATTGTGCAGTGGATCTGATGAGCTATCTTCCACATCTGCGGGACCCTCAATGCGAGCTCCTCTTACTGCGCTCTTGCATGGGTGTTGCTAAGTTGTTATTCGGCCTCAGAACGTGCCAACCCACGTTTGTTGGGGAGGCTGTTTCGGTTTTTTACAAAGGCCTTAGGAGAGCTATCGAGGATATTGTGGTTTGCGGGGGTCCATTTTTTGGGGATCTTCAATGGAGGCTTGCATCCCTTCCGACCCGTTTTGGGGGTTTGGGTTTATGTTCGGCTGAGGATGTATCTACGTATGCTTTCGTGGCCTCGAGGGCACAATCTTGGAGTTTGCAGGACCACATTCTTCGGGACTGTGGTATTGTCGGGTTAGATTCTGATTATGTGTGTGCGTTGGATTGCATGCATATGTCCCTTTCGGGTTTCGATCTTGGCGGTTTCTCTAATAAGGACACCGCCCCTCCTAAAGCCCAGAATGCTTTGGCGAGTGCCCTATTTAGTAGAACTGTCCAAAGTTTGGGAGAGAAGTTTAGTCTATCCCCTCGTCAGAAAGCCGTGTTCGATTGTCTCCGGGCTCCTCATGCTCAGGATTTCCTGACAGTCATCCCCATTGAAGGACTAGGCCAACACATGTCGGCAGTGGAATACCGGGCAATTCTTAAGTATCGGCTAATGATCCCTCTGTTTCCAGTTGATGAGCCTTGCCCAGTTTGCCGCAAGGTTTGTTTAGATACTTTTGGCGAGCATGCGGTGCATTGTAAGGAGTTGCCTGGTTTTAAATACAGACATGATTTGGTAAGGGATATTCTGTTTGATGTTTTAAAGCGGGCGGGGATTTCATCGAAAAAGGAGGCTCCGGTGAACTTTCTGACGGATCCGCTTGATGGGAGGTCTACTCTTCGACCAGCTGATATTCTTGTGTTTGGGTGGGCCAGGGGAAAACACGCTTGTGTGGACCTTACAGGAGTGTCCCCTCTTGTTGGGCTCAGGGATAATGGGTTTGCTGCTGGCCAAGCTGCGTTGAAAGCGGAATCAAGCAAAGTCGCTAAACACGAGAAGGCTTGTTTAGAGAATCAACATGTGTTTATCCCTTTCGCTTTTGATACATTTGGTTCCCTAGCCCCAGAGGCTGTGGAATTTCTAAACAGGGTCCAACAGGTTGTGAATAGTAATCTCTCAACCTTTAAGGGTCGTTTCGTCTTTAGTAGGATTGGTTTTGCAATTCAAAAGGGGGTTGCGGCGCAGCTTGTTGCCCGTTTACCTGCCACTTGTTTGTAATTTGCTAATTTGGAATAATATTACTTATTATAAAAAAAAATACATTTATTTTACAAAAAATAAAAATAAAAACAACAGTGGTTAATAATCTTATAAAAATTATTGAATTGTTGAAAATATTAAAAATGAAACGTTTAAAAAGAAATGCAGACCCCTGGGTTCAAACCCAGGTCTGTATTGAAACCAAACAGAGTCTTAACCACTGGGCTAAGCTTCTGTTTGTGTTTGGTTTAGGATTGCTAAACTTATAACCAAACAGGACCTGGTCATCTTCTCCAAAGAGAAGTCAAAGTCAGAAGACCCGGTCAAACTAAAAGTCAAACTCGTGATTTCTACGGGTAAACCTGTGTTGTAACTAAATTAAATCCTAGGAATCATTGTACAAGTATAATGGAACTAATTGGAACAATAAAAACGAACCGGTAATGTGTGGAATGACGAATCGGTTAAACTCCGGCGACTTTGAAACTTCCGGCGAGTTGCATAAACGAACAGAGGTAAACTTCGAGGTGTTTGCGAAATGTGGATGGTGTAGAATGATTAAAGGAACTTAAATAACTCATCAACTCGACACAAATTCGACAGGAATCAGTGGATTGATCCACTTTTGAATTTATTATATTTTTTTGAGTAAACTGCCATTTTGGTCCCTGTGGTTTGGCCAGTTTTGCCACTTTAGTCCAAATCTCAAACTTATTACATCCAGGGCCCTATGGTTTGCATTTTGTTGCCATTTTAGTCCAAAACTCAAATTTGACCAGATTTCCCACTTTTGTCCCCCCTGTTTTGTCCTTATCCTCAGGGGTATTTTGGGTATTTTGTAATATTATATCTCAAATTTAATAAATATAATGCCTGATTATCATCATCTTCAACATATCATCATCTTCAACAGAAATCTCTCTCTCTCTCCACTGTTCATCATCTTCAACACCATCATCTCATCTTCCTTCATCATCAACATCACCGTCCCCGCCATCTTCATCACCATCATCATCACTATCATCTCACCACCGTCGCCGCCAACACCACCGTCGCCAACACCACCGTCGCCAACACCACCGTCGCCAACACCACCGTCGCCTCCATCTTCATCACCATCATCTCATCTTCATCACCATGGCAGTTTCATATCTGAATCAAAATCAGGGGTTTGAGCTTTGAGTTTCAGCTTTGAGTTTTGAGTTTGAGTTTCAGATCTGAATCGAAATTAGATGTGTTTGATTGTTTCTGATTGATTCGGTATTCTGATGTTGTTTGATTGTTTGATTTTCAGATCTGGTTGATTCGGTATTCTGATTGATTCGGTTTCTGATTGATTCGGTATTCTGATGTTGTTTCAGATCTGAATCGAAATTAGATGTGTTTGATTGTTTGAGTTTCAGATCTGAATCGGTATTTTGATAGGAGAGAGAAGCAGATCTGGTTGATTCGGTATTCTGATGTTGTTTGATTGTTTGATTGTTTCTGATGTTTTCATTTCAAATTAGGCTTGTTCACCATGAGGCTGTGATGATTTCACCTAATCCGAGCTTGGCGTGGCAGAATCGGAGGAGGGCAAGTGCGCTTGCAACCTCTGTTTGCAGCCATGGCGGTTTTACAGATCTGAGCCTCGTTTTTTCTTGAAGATGTTCTTGATTTTCTGGGTTTTAATGATGAACTTTGAAGATGTTCTTGATTTTCTGGGTTTTTTTGTTGTTGAAGAAGATGTTCTTGATTTTCTGGGTTTTGTTGTTGTTGTTGTTGTTGTTTTGATGATGATGTTTGATGATGTTCTTGAAGATACAGATCTGAGCCTCGTTTTTTCTTGAAGATGTTCTTGATTTTCTGGGTTTTGATGATGAACTTTGAAGATGTTCTTGATTTTCTGGGTTTTGTTGTTGTTGTTGTTGAATTGCTTTAAATAAAACATAAATGACCAAAATACCCCTGCACTAAAGGACAAAATAGGCAGCTCTCAACAGTCAAAAAGGGGGTTTTTTGGATTTTGGACTAAAATGGCAACAAAATGCAAACCACAGGGCCCTGGATGTAATAAGTTTGAGATTTGGACTAAAGTGGCAAAACTGGCCAAACCACAGGGACCAAAATGGCAGTTTACTCTATTTTTTTTTTTAAGTTTTCCGTTGAAAAGGGAAAAAAGCACCGAAATGGGTAAAAAAAATTCGAAAGTAGATTAGCAATGATGTTGGAAACATGTGAGAAAAATTTGGGATCCAATGAACAATTAACGAATGAGAAAATTCGATTTTTTTGTGGTTTTGTTCGAGTTTCCGTAATCTGCGGTACTGGATATTTAATTCAGTTCCGTTTTAACGTGTATATATATATTATATACTCTCATAAGATTCACATCCAAGCTGATAGTTCAGCTGGTTGTGCGTTGTTGTTGGTTCTGAATCGGCGCGGGTTCGATCCTTGTGGTGGCCGGTTTCCTAAGGTTTTCCAAAAAAACCTTTTTACTAACATATATTAATATTTAATAATTAATAATAATATCAAAATCCTAATGTGTGTATATATAAATTAAAATCCAAGATATATCAGCTCCTGCCTGAGGAAAAACTGGCTAAGACGCTTCGGTTTCAAACACAAGGTCACGAGTTCGAATCCCAGCATACACGGTTCCAGGGGGATTTTTTCCTTTTTGGACCGATTTTGGGCTATTTACCCTTTGGTCCCTGTGGTTTAATAAATTACATAACAGTCCCTGTAACAGTTTAACTTAAAAACTAACTAGGTTAGTTTCTTAAATAAGAAATCCTTTATAAAAAGTAACCCGGTTAGGGTTTCTGGTTAAAAACAGTTTTAGGAATGACCATTTTGGTCCCTGAACTACAAGTTTCGGAAAATGACCAAAAGGTCCCTAAACTTTTATTTTCAAATATTTAAACATTTATTTTATTTATAATATAAGTTTCAAAAATGACAATTTGAACCCTAGACTTTTAAAAGTTTATTTTGATTATAAAATGAGTTTCAAAAACGTCATAAAGGACCCTAAACTTATAGTTTTCAAAAATTACGCTTTTAACCCAAAACTTATAAGGTTTCAAAAATGACGTTTTAGTCCCCGGACTTTTGTACTTTCTAAAAATGACGGTTCTAGTCCTTGGACTTAAAATCAAAGTTTTCGAGCAAGTTTCAAGGAATGACAATTAGGTCCCTCAACTTATGTTTTCACATAATGTCATAATAGGCCCTTATAGTTTATGTAGCCTTGTTTAATAGTATAAAACTCAACAAATTTGCAATTGTCGCATGTGTTTGTATTTGTATATACATGTATAAGCACAAAGCAAGGATGTTCAAATAGATTTCATACCAAATACAGTATTTGTTACCATGCAAGTCAAAACAATTGTGAGTGTGAAAACCAGGGTGGTTACAGCATCGGTGGTTGTGAATTCGACTATCAAGAATGCTAAGGTATATATATTTATGTATCCTTTTTTCTTTCGAGTAAAATGCCATTTCGTCCCTGAGGTTTGGCCAGTTTTGCGACTTTCGTCCAAAGGTTTGTTTTTTCGCATCTAGATCTAAAAGGTTTGAAATCTTGCCATTCTCATCCGGCTTGTTAACTCCACCCATTTTTCTTCGTTAAGTCAGAGGTATCTTTATCTTTTTTTCTCCGTTAAAGGTATTTTGAATACTTGTACATTATGCAAAATGATTGTACATAAAGTGAAAAAGACCGAATTGCTCTTTAAGTTAACAAAAAAAACGGAAATACCCTTGAGTTAACGGAGAAAAATGGATAGAGTTAACGAGCCGGATGAAAATGACAAGATTTCAAACCTTTTGAATCCAGATTTGGAAAAACAAACCTTTGGACGAAAGTCGCTAAACTGGCCAAACCTCAGGGACAAAAATGGCATTTTACTTTTTTTTTTATTTATAAGCACCATATATCATGGCATACGTTTCAACCTAACAATGGGTTGTCGTCTATAAACCAGTACAAAGATTTGCAATATCAATTACTTGTTTTTACAATTAATCTTGATTCTTGAACGTTCTGTCAAACATAAATTCTTTGCAGATTGTGAACGGTACTATTTTGATTGCCTATAGTCCAAGTAAGCATTAAGCATATGTTAAAACATGCCTTTTGTATGAACCAGGTTGCATTGACTTGCAAGTTTTGTGAATAGAGTTCACTTTGATTGGTCACTTGGCTTTATTTTGAGGTTTTTTTTTTCTTTTTTTTTTTAATTTTGAGTTTTCCCCTTATACTATTAATAATATACGCTTTTAACCCATTTAATTTGTATTTATTATGATTTTCCTCAATAACTCACGTTCGTTAATTTAAAAAAAACTGAATACAATTGTGTTCATCTTTTTATTCTCGACATTGCTATATAAATTTTCTCGAAAACGCAGTTGTATTAGAAATATAGTTTTTTTCCTAGCACAAGCTATACAATACGAGTGCCGATAACGCGACGAACCAAACTGATTTCAACCGAACAGTATCGGTACCGGTATTTACTTACGAACCAGTGCCGATGTTCATTTTTATGGTTTTTGATCAATGTAAAATACGTGTCGAACTCATTTTGGGCTTATAGCAATTTTATTTTATTTTTGGTTTTTTCTTTCGGTTGTCATAACGAGTGCCGGTACCGTAATGAACCAAACCGATACTGGCCTAATTCTCTCTGCGTAGCGCGGGTAAATTTCGATAGTTTTTGTTCATTTGCAAAAACTACGTTAAGTATGATTTTTTTAAATTTAATTTGGAGGCTGTAAGATTTTTAATGGTTCTAATGATCTTATTTATATCTAATACAGGAACCAGAGAAACATGTTTTTCGTCTCGTCTCCGATAAATTAAATGTCGGAGCAATGAACATGTGGTTTTTACTTAATCCACCTGGCAAAGCTACAATCCACGTGGAAAACGTTGACGAATTCAAATGGCTAAACTCATCCTACTGTTCGGTTCTTCGACAACTCGAATCCGCCGCAATGAAAGAATACTATTTCAAATCAGATCATCAAACAACCGGTTCATCAAATTTAAAATACCGAAACCCGAAGTATCTTTCAATGTTGAATCACCTTCGGTTTTATCTCCCTCAAGTTTATCCCAAATTGAACAAAATTCTTTTTCTAGATGATGATATTGTGGTTCAAAAAGACTTAACGGGGTTATGGAGGGTCGATCTGAATGGGAAAGTGAACGGTGCGGTTGAAACGTGTGGGGAAAGCTTTCACCGTTTTGATAAGTATTTGAATTTCTCGAATCCTCATATTGCGAGAAATTTTGACCCGAATGCGTGTGGATGGGCTTACGGGATGAATATGTTTGATCTTGATGTGTGGAAGTAGAAGGATATAACTGGTATTTACCACAAATGGCAAAATATGGTAAGATTTTTACAGTAGTATTTTTTTATCTCTAGACTAGGTTTTTACCCGGGATTGCTTCCCGGGCTCGGGAAAGTTATTTAGATTAATTAATTACTATTTGTTATTAATACGACCGCATTACATCAACCATCTCATTCGATTCAACAAAAATGTCTTGAAATCACCGCATTATATCATGAACTTATATTAGAGGACAAACAAAAGCACAAGAGGACCATATGAATAACATCATTTCCACTTTTACATCAATACACTTACATGATAGGGTGATTTGAGATTTTGAAAAACTCTTTGTTTTTGTACCTCTTTTACAAAATAAGATGTTGACCAAATTTGAAACAGATGTTAACCAAAAGTCAATAAGATATCGACAAATAGTCAAACAGATGCTGAGCTTAAACAAATGTTTGGTTTAAGACCAAACATCTGTTTATGGCGAAACATCTGTTTAAGGTCAAACATCCGTTTAAGTCCAAATATCTGATATAGAAGAAGAACATCTTTTTAAGGCAAAACATCTGTTTAAGGTTCAAACATGTGTTTAAGGTCAAACAACTGTTTAAGTCCAAACATTTGATATAAAAGGCCAAACATCTGTTAAAGGGCAAACATCTGTTTAAGCCTTAACAGATGTTTAACTTGTTAAGATCTAGTGTCTTCTAACACAGTTTTCCTCTTCAAAACATTGTTGAACCTAACATAGGTTTCCATTAACTATTGACCAAAAGGCAAACAGATGTTCAAACCACTATTAACTTCATCCATTTTTTCTGTTAACGAGAAGGCCAATTTGGTCATTTTGTATGTAATTCTGTTAACTAAAAGGGCAATTCAGCCATATAAAATGACCGAAATGGCCTTCTGGTTAACAGAAAAAATGGATGAAGTTAACCCAGTGGACTAAAATGGCAACAGTGAAACCTTTTTGGACCCACATGTTAAAAATGAAACCTTTGGACTAAACTGGCAAAATGGCCCAAACCACAGGGACTAAAATGGCATTTAATATAAAGCTAAAAAATTAAAACTTTTATTGCTAATGCTAAATACTTACGTACCTTGAATGCATTATTAACATAATCAGCCTTCAATATCTCAACTACACTATCATCATCAGATTCAGGTTTGTTCAAAAAGCAAATCTCAATCTCATCTCTATAAACTACTACTTCAAAAACAAAATCATCAATCCTGCTAAACACAAGCAAATCATCCTCAAGTATCCCAACATCGTTGCACATTTCCGGCCATCCTCTAGAAAATACAAAGTGGGTATCAACTTTAGACACCTCAACATTCCAGTAGGAACCTTTGTAACAAATTTGAAATTTCCCACTCGGTGGACTGTTTATGTAAAATTGTGAAATGAAGCAGTCTTCAATTACCTGCATAAAATAAAAAATAATGAATACTAAACGTGAAGTATGTATCTTATGAGAATAAGTGTTAACACGTTAAAGATGCAAAAGAATTGAAGTTAAGATCAATACTCATACCGTAAAACCAAATCTTGCATAACGATTAAAGGTGAAATAAGATTCCCCACACATGCCATTAACATAACATGAAAGTTCAAGTCCAAAATCACCTAACGGTTTGAAAACCAACAAAGTATCCCTCGGCAAATTGAGATCTTTAACAACAATGTCCCAACCGTCAGTTATTATCGGCGTTGAATTTTCTGTTCTGACCCTAACAACCCATTTTTTACCAGACTCATGATATACTTGCAACCTACTTTTTTGCCAACAATCTCCCCACTTTTGATTAGCAAAGAATATAGGTACATCCTGTATATAATTTTTAAATAGTGTAAGAAAATATAAACCATAAAAGAACTGTTAAATATATATCTCAATACAAATAAATTATGTATGTAAAAACATGTCATACCAGTTTCAAAGATTCTGGGTTACGAAGAAACTTAACAAATGTAGTATACATCATAAAACCTGAATCAGTAAAGATGTTAAAAGACTGTAATTAAAAAGCTGGCTTCGAAAATGAACATTAACTTTTTTGTATTAACAGAGTATATAGTGAAATTAATCATAGAAACAGAGTATGAGTTAAAATTATTCTGCAAATAATAATTATTTTAACATGTTCTCAACAAATGATTCAAACACATAAGTAAACCCTTCTTGAATCTTGAATGTATAGCAATAAACATTTAAAATCGTATTAGTAGCAAGATAGGATTTAAATTAACATAGATTAAACAATATAAAGTTCATTACAATAGGAATGTACATACCAGTTGCTGAAGAAAAAATAATCAAACCTCAGGTGATTGAAGTGTAGAAGACGGAGGAAAAGAAAATTGAAGCCCTAGAAAATGACTGGGGAGAAGAGATTTTTGAAAGAAGAGATGATAGATGTTTGATGTGTAATGATGATTAAGAAATAGTGACGGTTGTGTTTTTCTCTTCCCATATTTTCAACTGATGAAAAATATTTACACATACACCCCTTTTTAAATTTGTTATTTACTTTTACATTGACATACAAGAGTAAAGTACATGATTAGTTGAATTGATTTGGTATTCAAATTAACAAAAAAAAATAATTTTTCATATAACAAAACCATTAACATAACATAAAATTTGAATGCTTTGAATCATGTATTAATAGTAATTAGGTTTTAACATAAGTAAGTTTCATGACCTCAAGAAGCAATGCCGAGGGAAAGTTTAGTTTTATCTATTATATGTACCTTTTAACATAAGTAGTTTGACTTTGGTCAAACAGGCTTTGGTCAAACAGTGTTTTATCAAGTAGCTTTTAACACCAGTAGTTTGACTTTGGTCAAACAGACTTTAGTCAAACAACGTTTTAACATTGCTCAAATAGTGTTTTATCTATTATAATTAGCTTTTAACATAAGTAGTTTGACTTTGATCAAACAGCGTTTTAACATTCCTCACAATGATTACAAGCTAGTAAAAACTTCTTTGTAAACAACATTAGAAGTCTTATTTGTTGGTTTTCCATCAGCATCGAATATTAGTATTTTAACGCCTTCTCTGGTCTTGACCCTTGATAATGCAACATACAACTGACTATGAGTGAAGACAGGATCTTTCAAATAAAGACCAACCTTTGATAACGATTGTCCTTGACTCTTGTTAATTGTCATAGCAAAACAAACTGATAACGGAAATTGTCTTCGTTGAAATTGAAAAGGTATTTTTTTGTCAGACGGGATCATATTAATCCTTGGAATATAAACTCTTGTGCCAATGTTCCCACCAGATATAACTTCAGCTTCTATAACTCGTTTACCAAGAAAAGTAATTTGAAGCCTTGTACTGTTACATAACCCTTTCTGTTGATCAATGTTTTGAAGAAGCATCACAGGAACACCAACTTTAAGAACTAATCTGTGATTAGGCAAGCCAGAAATCTTAAGAGCATTCAAATTTTCTGTTGAGTATAAGCTTTCTTGAAAAGAATCAAGAATTTGTTCGGTTTGACATATACTATCAGAACTCAGATACTCTTTCGCATCACCAGGAAATAACGAAAGCAATCGATCATTAATTTCATGAACTACCTCATTTTTGGATGCTAGAATTGCTCGCTCAGAAAAAAATCCAGCAATCCTAAATTGTTGAATAATTGAAGGATATACAAAGTCAATTAAACCTTGTATTGGGTTACAAATATCGGTGATCAGTAAATCATCTGGTATCTCTATAATGGCGTCACCATCATTATCATCTCCAACGTTTCCTTCACCAATATCAATAAGCCATTTTGCAAATTCTCTGATAGACTTCGTATTCGAACTTTCAGCTCCAATAGTTAGACGCATGTTTTTAGTCAGCCGTAAGAGTCTGCATTTTGCCCATATATATGAAGAGCTTAAAGACGCACTAACAATTTCTTGTCTAGTACCATTAGGAATAACAGGTAGTATTTGTCTAAAGTCACCACCAAATACAATAACTTTACCACCAAAAGGAATATCCGAACGAATACTCCTACCTTCCGAAAATACGTCGGTCATGGTCCTATCTAAAGCTTCAAAGGCATGTTTGTGTACCATCGGTGCTTCGTCCCATATGATTAATTGGGTTTCCTTTAATAATCTCGCAATATCACTATTTGGCTTAATATTGCACATTGAATCTTCTGTTAGATTAATGGGAATATGGAACCGAGAATGAGCTGTCCTTACACGGGAAAGTAATAACGAAGCAATACCACTTTTATTTCTGCATCGAACAGCTGAAGCCAAAGTCTTCCATAAAAAGGTTTTTCCAGTTCCACCATAACCATAGACAAAAAAAAGGCCTCCTTTACGCCCTACAACTGCTTCTATTATTTCGTTAAAAACCGCTCGTTGTTCATCTGTAAGAGATTGATGCAACCTGTTAAACTCAGCTTGTTCTTCATCTAGGTCATGTGACAGCTCTTCATTGATCAGACGATTAGAAGCATCACGTAAGGAATCGTCATCAGGGTACGGCATAGTGGCAAACCTTCGTAATGATGATCCATTGGAAATTAAATAGTTTTCAATTTTCAACAAAGTAAGGTTCTTAATCTGATGTTCAGGAAGCACTAAACCTAGCAAATAAAAAAATTAACATTATTAAATAAAAAATCAAAATGTAGTATGTAAAATAAAAGAAAATAGATCAGAACCTGAAATATTTGTTTCTTTTTTACGTCTATAAACAATATCATCAGCTAAGTATTTCCACGTATTCTCCCAAACAAATTCTGGCCGAGATAGAGTATTTGACAAAAGCAGGGTAGCAAATAACGCTCGAAGATACCCAGCATGTCCTTCAAAACTTGCTTCTTTAATGGCCTCAACGTATTCATTGTTATCATCTAAAAGTCCCATCGCATAGCAAGCATCTCTAAAAGTCGGGAATAATTGACCGTTAACTGTACGTATCTCCTCAAATGATCTAGGTCCTTTAACTTTATTCAGTAGTATCCTCAAAAAATAAGGTTCGCCCAAAGCAGGAGATACAGAATGAATCCGGCCAACACACTGGTACGACTTACGTACCTGCCAACATCTATCTTTAAGTATCCAAACAAATTTGGAAGGAAACTCAACATAAGTCAGCTTTCTAGCATCTTTATTTGACTCGTTCAACTTCATCCATTGCATAAATATTGAAGAAGCAACAGAAGGCTTGCTTAAAACATTATCAATATCGTCATCAGCACCATACACAACATTCTGTTGGCCAGGCAAATGAAACGGAAGCCTCATAACAGCAGGATACCTATAATGAACCTCATTAGAGAATATTCTCCAGGATGCCTCACAAGCTGAAATATATCTACAATCATAATACTCCTTGATCTCATCTTTTGGCTTTTCTTTGATGGTTGAACTTGTATCACCTGAAACTACCGCAGTAGCCATATCAGGACCTTTGTTGATGTACTTGAACAAATATTTCACTGAACCGGCTTGATTACACCATTCAACATTAATGTGTGCTTGATATCTTTTCAAAAGCCTTTTGTTATAAGGAACAACATTTCTGTTGTCTAATCTAACACCAGATTTTATAACTGTATGACCTGAATCTCTTCTTCTGTATACAGGAAAACCATTTGAAACAATACTTGTATGTGGTGTGAATTTCTTCGGAAAGTTTTTTGAACATCTTTTATCAACCATGCAAGGACAATTCAAATTAGCATTCCCACACGGACCATGAATCATATAATCAGTCACAAGAGAATAAAGTTCAGGATCTTCTTTTTTATCGGGAATCTCAGCAGAAATAAATGGATCTATGTGATCTATGGTTGGAAGTTTGTGATCGACCTTCATGAATTAGCATATATGTGCATGAGGAAGACCACGCTTTTGAAATTCTACTGTATAAACAACTAAATAAAAAGGAAAAATAAACAAAATTTATTAGTTAATAACCTTGATTAAAAAATATACATCAGAGGATAAGATGTGAAAAAAAATAACGCACCAGCGTTAATCTCACCAAAATACTTGGAATCCTTAAAATCTTTGATTAACGAATCAAGCTTCCTTTTAAACAATCGACACAATATGTCAGGCCTGTCTTCGGCTTTGATGGTTGAATCTTTTAGAAATCTTTTTACTTCAGGCCACTTAGGATTACATGTTATAGTTATGAAGAAATCAGGGTACCCATACCACTTACATAAGGCCATTGCATCGAGGTAATTTTGTTGCATGAATCTTGCACCACCAGTAAATGAAGAAGGAAGTATAACAGGCTTTCCAGTATCTGTTAAAACTTCCTTACCTTTCAATTTATACTTTTGAAGATTCTCAAATGTTTCAGAGCGAAGGTTCGCTTGTTGCCTACGAATGTACTTTAATCTTTCGCTCTCAATCATTGTGTACGCATCAACCAAAAACTGTTGTAACAACCTTCGCCCATTTAAAATTAAGGAAAAGCCATAAGTTCTATCTTGGATCCTATATGTAAAAAATTCTCTCATTGTGCACTTTGGTTTTATTTTCTTTTGTGTGGACATAAAATCTCTATGAGGAATATCAACTCTATAACCATCATCACCATATGGAAAAAGTAACGGATATTGCAGAGCAAGATACGATGGGTGTAATTCGCTAATACGCTGCAGCATTCCCGACTGCGTCTGGACAACAATATCACGATGGTCTATAGCTTTATCTATGTCTCCGACAACCAAAGCAGCAACTTCAGATGTGGTGGGTAAGTTATATGTCCTGCCGTCTTTTTCTCTTCTATAAATTAGTCGCAGACTAAGGTTGGCATCTGGAGATTGGTGAAAATGGTTTCTGACCATCCTATATGTCTTAACCAACATATTTTGTGAATCTAATAAAGCCCTCAAATACTTTATCATTTCAACATCAAGTTCTTTATCAGCAGGCGATGAAGGTTTGGTTCTTTTGCTGTTAAAAGAAAAAAAAAACCAACAAAACGTTAACATAACATAACTATTTTAATAAGCAGTGGATAGAGAATCAGTTATTAGTAATTAAGTGTTAAGGAAAAACAGATTAGTACTAAGTCAAACAGCTGATGTAAAGCTTGTAAGCACTGATAGTAATTAAAACACTGATGATACTTAACAACTGATAGTGAACTACATAAGATTAACAACTGCTATTGTAATAAGCAGTGGATAGAGAATCAATGATTAATAATTAAGTTTTAAGGAAGAACAGTTGTAAACAACTGTTGATACAGCTCAAAACTTTTAGAATATGTTGAGAAAAGTAACATTTCGGTGGTTTGGTCTTAAACAGTGGTTTGGTAGGCATGAGTGGTTTGGTCTTGAACATTGGATGGGGTTAGTTAGACTTTGTGTACAAATGTAATTATATCCAACAGTGTTTTGCCTTATTAAATTGTTATAATCAATGTCATTGTAGGAAACTTAACTGGGCAGAGCTTATTGTAGGAAGCTTCAGTTTACCTAAAACAGCTGATGAATTTAGAATTAATAACGCAAACTACTGTTAAGTCAAACAGCTGATGAAAAAAACTTTTAAGCACTGCTGGTGATTAAAACACTGATGGTTAACAACTGCTGTTGTAGCAATCTCTGGATAGAGAATCAGTGATTAAGGATTAAGTGTGGTACTTAACAACTGATATTGAACTACAAATAGTTAAATTTCTAGATGTTCTTTAATATAATAAAAATGGAACTTAGAAATCACTCGTACCTGAATAATGCCTGTCTGTTTGTTATTTCATTTTCAGTATCATGTATGTATAGCTGACAAAACTTAGCTTCATTTCCAGCTGGAGGTTTGAGACTCCCCATGCAATGATAGTTTTGGCCACTGATACGATATATAAATGGAGCATTGCCCTTGTTGATATTAGAATCAAGCTTTCCACCCATAGATGTAAAAGAGAACATGGAGTTGTATCGCCTTATGTTCTTTAGGAAGAAGTTGCTTTTTGGATTTGAGGAAGAAAACAAATTTTGATAAGACGGATGTGCATCCTTTAAAGGTGGTAGCTGAACTTTACCATACCCACAACACATACCATAACATAGCTTATTTGCAGTTAAACGACCTTTTCCACCTTCCGATGCCCATAACTTTGCACTACAAAGCTGACATGAAAGCACTTGGTCACCATGGTCCAAATAATCTGTTACCAAATGATTGAGAGTTATATTACAGGTAGAACACAACAAATGTCCTAAAAGAATAAAATAGATTAAAACCTTTAGATATCCCTTTATAAGGATCTTCATCAGTGCACAAGAACACATTTTCTTGATCGGAATCCAAAGAGAGCATACGTACAGGAGTATTATCACGCTTCTTGCGCTTAAGGTTACGTTTACCAGAAGACAGCCGTGTAAGCGTAGAGTTACTACCCAATATCGGCTGATTGTTACTGCTAATAATGCTAGAAGTAATGGAATATCGACGGTTGCTATCTGCTGGTGTACCTATGTTAATGCCATTATATGAACATCCAATATTAAAACATTGATGTTAAGACCGGTATGTGGTTTATTAATGTGTTTATCAAAACAAATAATAAAGAAACAAAATACAAACCTGGTGTAGTTGAAATTAAAGAACCAGTAGCATTTCTAACTGCTCGACACGCAATGGAGTACATATGTTGATCCGTAGAATCAGAACATTCAACCATATTTGCATTCTCAGAAAAGATGCTACAAACATTCGTTGATGATGACGATGCATTTAACAATTTCTTATTATCAAGGATTAATTTTCGAAGCTTACGCCTTTCATTAGGTGGAGTAACTAAATAACAGAGAAAGTATAATATGTACGAAACACAACAATCAGTCCCCTTAGAAACATAAAACGGAAAAAAGTATACTTATAATCAAATTCAAGAGGTATTACAATTTGTGATATCTGAAAGTGGAGATCTGTTAGAGATATCTGAAACAGGAGTTCTCGTAAGAGGACCTACAAAAAAAGCAAGTAGAATTATGATTTCAATCTGAAACCTGATTTTGATTTGGGAAATGATGAGTTAAGAAGTTATAATTACACTTACCACGTAAATTTCGTTGAGATGAATTAGCAGCTGATGATGACCACGCATTCTTTAATTTCTTATTATCAAGTATTAATTTTCGAAGCTTACGCCTTTCATTCGGTGAAGTAACTAAAAAACAGAGAAAGTATAATATGTTCAAAACACAAGAATCAGTCCACTTAGAAACATAAAACGGAAAAAAGAATACTTATAATCAAATTCAAGACCTATTACCATTTGTGATATCTGAAAGAGGAGATCTGTTAGAGATATTTGAAACAAGAGTTCTCATAAGAGGACCTACAAAAAAACCAAGTAGAATTATGATTTGAATCTAAAAGCTGATTTTGATTTCGGAAATGATGAGTTAAGAAGTTATAATTTCACTTACTATGTAAATTTCGTTGAGATGAATTAACTGTTGTAGAAAATGAACGTGAATTCTTTGACATTGTTAATTCTGAAAGAAGGAGAAGCTTTCAAAAGAAGAAAGAGTATTAAGATCAGGAACATTAAAACAATAGAAGAAAATAGTGGTTTTTAAATTTTGAATTACAATATATAATACCTAGGGATTAAACATAACCTCAATAAATTATAATATTGCATTTTATCATTTTGTAATTAAAAATCATTTCATGAAAAGCAAAATAAAATTGTTTCAAATAATGTATTACATTGATAAAAAACTTAACAACAAATTTTGTAATCTTTGTGGAATGTAAATCGGATGTTCATCGGTTAGGTTTATGGTTTATTTGTATATGATTTTTAAAATAAAATATTACTATCTTTATTTAATAACTATTTAAGTTAAACGGTATTTTCTTCAGTTATCCAAATAAACCAAAGAAAAAAAGTAAAATAAAACATGGATCAATAAAGCAAACAAAAAACCAAATAAAATGGGTTTGAATTTACGCTTCATACTTGGTTACGATTTTTCTGAACAACATTCTTTGAATGACTTAGAGAAAATTTGAAGTATATAAAAAACCTTTTGAATGAGATTACTTAAATAAGTAATGGGAGAAACAGGCACAAATTAAATATTTTTTTTAAACTGTAACATATGACGGATACTTACTAAATCTTAGTGGGCAGGGATAACGGTAAAAACCAATAAAGAACAACCACATCCACGGATAATCCTATATAAATTATGAGATAAAATAATAACATTAAAATTGCTTAAAGATTAGAAATGTTTGTAGATAAAAAAGTTGTTAATTGGGTATATACAATATATATTATAAATTGTTGCTACTATTCATACACATAAGTTTTAAACATAAATAAATATTGACTATTGAACATCTCAATATTTATTTAACAATATACATTATAATAAGCAGATAAGTTTTTAGGAATTCAAAACCACATAATCAGTCCAAAACATAACCCACCAAACACCCAAAAGCAACAAAACGAAAACCATAAGTTCAACATGGCAACAGCATATGAAATCAACACATAAATGTATTTGAAAACACAGAAGACACTATTTCTCAATCTTTGGAATCAAAAGCGTCGAAACACCAGCATCTTCATCCTGAGAGAGTTCATCACTGATGCGGCGCTTTGTCGAGGAGCAACCTAATGCATCATCCACATCGAACACTTCACAAATATTACGTTTTGTTTCATCAGAAGACGGATTCTTAGTGCCTACAAGTGCTTGAGATGCAGGTGTAACATTCTCACCGCAGTATGACAACTCATCCTGATATAAAAACACAATAAGTACTGACGTTTAAAAAAATTTACTACAAATAACGAAATTCTCATATTACCTTCATAAGGTCAACAGGAGTAGACAAACTGCAGGATTCTGGAACATCCAACGATTCGGACTGCTCATGCTTTAAGTACATAATACATAATAACATAAAATACACACAATGGTATAAATATATTTTAAAAGGATATGTATATCAAATTAAAAGAATGACATAATGAAGATTTAGACCTGGTTAAGATTGAATTTGGCGCAGAGCGCGGCAAGGATCTCATCATCGTTAGTGGCCATTGAAATACCATAGTTTTCAACCTGATGCTCAATGTTATAGTCTTTAACACTTATGATGAAAGCATACCTCTTTCCAATCAATGTGTCAAAGATCTCAGGATATGGGTTCGGTATCTCTCCAGAATTAACAACCTATAATTTTATAAAAATTAATATAAATTACAATGAGCAGAATGATTCCATAATTGAGAACATACAATTTTATAAAAATTAATTTTAAATTATATATAGTACATGGCCAAATAACTGAATGCATGTATTTGTTACCTGATCTTGAATTGAAACTAAGTCTTTGGCAGTTTTCTTAAGAATCTTGTAAGCTTCAAAATCAAACAGCGTCAAAGACACAGTACCGGAAGAGTCTTGCACCCTAATAGGTATCTTGAACCTATCAAAGTTAAAAACAAATGAAAACATTAGTATTACTAAAAACAAAAGTGTCGTTCATATTAGTATTTAGTATAAGGAAATAAAACTGTAATATCAAACCGCGGAATAGAATAGATGTCGACTCCTTCACATTTATCATTTGTACACACCAACGATTTTTCATGATCAACATCAGATAAACCATCCGGATTTTCTTTCGTTACAAATCTTTCCTCCACACCTGACTTACAGTGGTTACAACCATTGTAATACCAAAGTTTATCAGTGCATATAGTTGTGATTGTGCCAACAACCAAAACCTTCTTTGTCTATCAACATCAAACAAAAATAATAACACTTAGAAAAGACTTTTAAAAAACTCAGCATGTAGAGTACTTATAAGAAAATACACACCGTTGATATGGTTCCCAGGAAACCAATAAGCATGAAATCAGGGTTATTAAGAAACTCATCTTCAACACTTGAGATGACGTTTGAACCAACATGATCATTTGATGAAGATGAAGCAGAAATTTTCTCTACATATCTAAACAGATTCATGTGATCAAATTAAAACGTAAAAAATAAATGTATGTACAAAATAATACTTTTCAATGTTTATATGCATACTAACTATACCTCTTCCTAAAAGAGGATATCTCTTCAATGTCAGTGTCAATAAAAAGTCTGCTTAGCTCAAAGCCATTTGCAACGCCACGCTTGCCTGAATTTAAAATTAAAACCAAATGTAGATCACTATAAATAGTGTCAAATTTAAAACATATAAGTAAATCTAAAGATAAATCTATAACAATAAAAAAATTAAACTAATTAAGTTTAAATTGTACCTTTGTAAAGGTTGACCATACCAAAATGACAAAGGATAACAACATATTTCTCTCGTTTCTTATCATTCATGTAAGCAAACATGTCAATAGCAAAACCATCCCACAAAGTAACCGGACACTTTTGGCTTCTAAAATATTAACATAAAACATAATAACATCAAGCAACCTTATAATGGTTTAAACATCAAAATGGAACAACTTAATAAAAAGAACGCACTCAAGGTCTTCAAGTCTAAGATTAAGTCTCTTGCCCTTGCTCACATCCTTCTTTGACGTATCCTCTAGATTGAAACATACATCCACATAACCAATCCAATCTATAAACAAAAATATATTGTGAAAAGAAAACAGCATTAAGAAGTGATAAGAATAAAAAAAACAATAAGACAAAACAATAGATATATATCATGTAGTGATTTACATACCAATAACTGTATTAACTTCAAATTTATTTTTAACAACATCCTTGAGGTTAACGAAATTAAAACGGTATTTCGGTCCAGACCAGTCAAAGCATTTCTCAACAGAAGTATAGAAATAAAGTGATATTTTGTCATTTCTCTTGGTATACTTAGAAGAGGGCTTATTAGTAGCAAGAGAAGGTTTGGTGATAAGAAGACATTCATCCAACTGAAGGAAGTCTTTAAATTTTCTAAGCATTTTATGCAAACAGCTGGCTTGTATCATTGTTCCCTAAGAATATGAAACATCCGATTAAATAAAAAAGGTGTTATACTAATTTGGATATTCATATGTCCAAAAAAATGATAAGACAACTATATACGGTACCATCTCATCCATGAAGATCATATCAAGACGATATATTTCATTTTTGTTATCATTCATCATCTTCTTCGAAATGCTAACAATCTTCACTCTAATCGAATAGTTGTTTGAGAATGTATTAAGATCGTTAAGCATGCTAACCTTTGCAACCTCCATTTGAAGACTGTACATAAAAAAAAAAAATAAGCAAAATATAAGTATTGCTAAACGTAATATGATAATACAATAAGCATGGATGTTCTTAAAAAAAATATCAAGGTTGAAATTCAAGCTTACCGATTATCCAATAAAAATTTTAACTGAATGCAGTGGCAAATGTAATTTCAAATGTAGGGAGTGTATATATTTATATGCTGCTTTATTAAAGTAATAAAATATTAGAAATGATATGCAAAGTAGGCAAAAAAAAAGAGAAAGAACGTCAATTTTAAATTACCATTTTGTATTTTAAGAATTTCAATATTTCAAAATTACTGACTTGATTTCAAAGCAATTTTCATAATGACTTTTCTATATTTTATTTTAAATTTAATTAAGAAACAATAACCGTCAATTTGAAATTCACATTTTGCTTAACTCAAATGTCCAAAGCTCAAGAAATTAGCATTAATTACTAATTTGATTTGCAACAAAAAGTCATTAACAATCAAATGTTTGAACCACTTTCAATAATACAATACCCAAACAATCAAGATGAAGAACTTAATAATCATCCAAGTGTATTTTGTGTTACCTTATTTATTAGTATAAAGATGAAACAACTGTTCAATTAATAGTACAGATCAAACCACTGAAGTGATGTGATAAATACTCTTACATATAAACCACTGGGGTGATAAACACTGTTACATATAAACAATGATGCCATAAAACCGGTTACATATAAAACACTGAGGTGATGACATCTAACAACCTAACAGACTATAAACACTGATGCGAAAAACACTGTTAAATATAAACACTTAAACACTCTTAACATCCAAGTGTATAGGAAATTTATTTTATTAAAATAAAGATGAAACAACTGTTCAATTAATAGTAGAGATCAAACCACTGAAGTGATGTGAAATACAAAACTGTTCCTAAACACTGTTACATATAAACACTGATGCCATAAAAATGGTTACATATAAAACACTGAGGTGATGCCATCTAACAACCTAACAGTCTATAAAACACTAATGCGGAAAACACTGTTACATATAAACACTGTTAACATAAACAAATAAAAAGAAACATAGAATAACTAAAGTTGATGCTGAACCACTGTTATGGTTTGACACTGTTATTGGACGTCATAAATTTCAGATTTAATTTGAAAGGTAAAAGTAGTGTATATTCTTATATGCTGCTTTATTAAAATAATTAAATATTAGAACTTATATGCACTGTAGGAAAAAAAAGAGAGAGAGAACGAAAAATTTAACTTACCATTTTGCATATTTTGAATTTCAAAACTACTGATATTGTCAGTAACTACTGACTTGATATGAAAGCAAATGCCATAATGACTTTTTTAAATTTTATTTTAACTTTAATCAACATATAATAACCGTCAATTTGAAATTCAAAATTTGGTTAATCAAATGTCCAAAGCTCAAGAAATCAGCATTAATTACTGATTTGATTTGAAACAAATAGTCATCATCAAAATTTTTTTATTTTTTAATTTAACTTTAAATTTTATCATGAAAATAATGTTGGTGGAACTCTTATGTAATTGGAATGTAAAGATTAGGTAAAATGGTAATTTGATTGTAATTCTAGTTTTCATTTGATAATTTCAATGTATCACTAATTAACAACATCAAAAATAAAAACGTGAGGACTGACTATTTTTTAGGGAAACCGCTGATGGTCAATATCAGTGAATGTCAACAATGTAAAAGTGAGCAGTGGCTATTTTTTCCGATCAGTGGATACCAACCAGTTTTCGAAACACTGATGTTCGGTCAATCAGTGGTCAACATGGAGATTGAAGAAACACAGGTTGTGTATCCGCAGTGGAATACTTGAACAATCAAATGTTTGAAACAATTTCAAGAATACTATACCCAAACAATAAAGATGTTTTGTTAATATTCATCAAAGTTTATATGAATTTTATTAGTATAAAGATGAAACAACTGTTCAATTAATAATACAGATCAAACCACTAAATTGAAGTGATAAATAGTGTTACATATAAACACAGTCTTTTAAATTACCATTTTGCATATTTTGAATTTCAAAATTACTGATATTGTCAGTAACTACTGACTTGATTTGATAGCAAATGCCACAATGACTTTTTTAAATTTTATTTTAACTTTAATCAACATATAATAACCGTCAATTTGAAATTCAAAATTTGCTTAATCAAATGTCCAAAGCTCTAGAAATCAGCATTAATTACTGATTTGATTTGAAACAAATAGTCATCAAGAATTTATTTTTATTTTTTAATTTAACTTTAAATTTTATGATGAAAATAATGTTGGTGGAACTCTTATGTAATTGGTTGTCAACAATGTAAAAGTGAGCAGTGGCTATTTTTTTCGATCAGTGGATACCAACCAGTTTTCGAAACACTGATGTTCGGTCAATCAGTGGTCAACATGGAGATTGAAGAAACAGAGGTTGTATTTCAACAGTGGAATATTTTGAACAATCAAATGTTTGAACCAATTTCAAGAATGCTATACCCAAACAATCAAGATGAGAAGCTTAATATTCATCAAAGTGTATATGAATTTTATTAGTATAAAGATGAAACAACTGTTCAATTAATAATACAGATCAAACCACTGAACTGATGTGATAAATAGTCTTACATATAAACAAAAGTACTAAACCCTGTTACATATAAACACTGATGCCAAAAAAATGGTTTCATATAAAACACTGAGGTGATGACATCTAACAACCTAACAGTCTTTAAAACATTGATGCGGAAAACACTGTTATATATAAACACAGTCTTTTAAATTACCATTTTACATATTTTGAATTTCAAAATTACTGATATTGTCAGTAACTACTGACTTGATTTGATAGCAAATGCCATAATGACTTTTTTAAATTTTATTTTAACTTTAATCAACATATAATAACCGTCAATTTGAAATACAAAATTTGCTTAATCAAATGTCAAAAGATCAAGAAATCAGCATTAAAATAGTGATTTGTTTGAAACAAATTGTTATCAAGAATTTTTTTTAATCTAACTTTAAATTTTATGATGAGAATAAAGTTGGTGGATTTTTTCCGATCAGTGGATACCAACCAGTTTTCAAAACACTGATGTTTGGTCAATCAGTGGTCAACATGGAGATTGAAGAAACAGTGGTTGTATTTCAGTAGTGGAATATTTTGAACAATCAAATGTTTGAACCAATTTCAAGAATACTATACTCAAACAATCAAGATGAGGTGCTTAATATTCATCCAAGTGTATAGGAATTTTATTAGTACAAAGATGAAACAACTGTTCAATTAATAGTACAGATCAAAACACTGAAGTGATAGTATAAATTCTGTTACATATAAACACTATTAACATAAACAAAGATAGAATAAACACTGTTAACATAAACAAACATAGAAGATGTTTTGTTGATGAGGAACCACTGTTGTTGGAGAGTGTTTCACATTTAGTTGATCGGTGCTTGTCTGGACTTTGGTCTTGATCAGTGGTTCTTCATAATTGAACAGTGGATGATGTTCATCAAACTTTATGTACAACCATCCTTATATCCAACACTTGTTAGGCAGATCAGTGATGTGCCATATTAACTTGTTATAACCACTGTCATTGTAGGAAACTTAGCTGGGCAGTGCCTATTGGTGGAAACTTCAGTTTACCTACAAAAACTGATGAATTTAGAATAAATAACGCAAACTATTGTTAAGTCAAATAGCTGATGGAAAACTTTTTAACCACTGCTAGTAATTAAAACACCGATAGTGATTAACAAAGCTACGTTTAATTGCTCAAATTGAGATGACGGGAGATCTGCAAAGGATTACAAATGAATCAATGCACCAATAAACAGTAAATCAAAACGTTAGAAATACCAAAAAAATAAATCACACCAATTTAAGTTACCTTGGTGATGTCCTAAACTTTTGCACTGGTATCACCTATCAACACACCTGGTATAACCTTTCCCATTTCCATCTCCTCAACAACCGTCCGGCAGAGGTTGCTTCTAATCAACAAACTCTATAATCCAACAAAAAAGGTTTGGAAAGACAAAGTACAAAACATATCAAAATAAATCTGCTCGTAATCACATGATACAACAAACCAAACATACCAGAGTCACCGATTAAGAGGAGGTTGTACAAAAGCGTTCATCGAGTACGATAAGGAGATCTGTTTCTTCTTCTGAGAGTAGAAAAGGGTTCATCATGTTCAGTATGACAAAATAGATAAAACGAAATAAAATTTCTAGATAAAAAAGTAGATCTTACATGATTATTCTCTTCTTCAACCACTGGACGGTACATGATTTAGGGTTTCAAACGAAGATGTATCCAATAGAAGTAACCTCTGCCGTACATTGTTGAGGAGATGAATATGAGAAGAAGAAGAAGGATAAACATGACAGAGGATAAACATCGATCGGAAATAGAGCAGAGCAGAGAGAGAAAGAAAGCAAGAAGCCCTAAATGACTAAATGAAGGAGGATATAAATAGAAGAGGGCAGTGGCACTGTTGGGCAGGAAAAGAGAACTGAGGATGCCCTAATCAAGTGACACGTGGCCCAAATAACTTTCATTTATTATATATAATAGATTCTTATTACATGTATGCCTATAAATGAACCGAATGTTTATGAACTGTTCGTGAACTTGTTTGACGGGAAGTTCGTTTATGTTTGTTTATATAATAAACAAACGAACATGAACACAATTTTGTGTTGATTTAATTTAAGGAAGAGTAAAGTACACGGATGATCCCTTTGGTTAACCAAAATTTTGGATTTAGTCCCTAGCTTTTTTTAAAGTACACGGATGGTCCCTGTGGTTTGCACTTTGTAACACATTTAGTCCCCAACTTTTGCCAAAAGTACACGGATGGTCCCAGTACTTTATAAATTGCAAACCACAAGGACCGTCTGTGTACTTTAAAAAACTTTGGACTAAATCCAAAATTTTGGATAACCACAGGGACCATCCATGTACTTTACTATTTAAGGAATGAACATGAACACACGTTCTGTTTGTTCATTTATGTTCATGAACGTCTGATGAAACACAGGTTAACACCAGGGTTAATCTGTGGGGTTATTTCTTCTGTGGGTTCAATCTCCTTTCTTACTCGTGGAAATGACAAGGATCCTGCAAAACAGCAACACCGTTAGTCTCGTTAAGAGGGGAATATGGGGTTTCCCTCTTAACCAGGCTCCGGCGTGAGAATAAGTACTGTTCTGAGGGAGAATAAACAGTGTGTGTAGAGTGTGAGAGTATAGAGAGCAAGGTGGTTCAACCTGGATGATGAAGGGTCCTATTTATAGCCGGAGGGTGAAAGAGGGAGGAGCAGCAGTGCCAGCTGTGGTTGCGCGCCAGCTGTCCATCCAAGGGGAATATCCCTTTGGTCTCCTCTGCTGTGGTCAGTGTAGTGGTACACGTGGCGCGCTCACATTTGCCTATTTTGGAGACGTCGTACTGGTGTTGTCGGACTGCTCCTTGATCCGTTGCAGGCCTACCTGGCGCCTGATGACTGGTGACACGTGTTGTCCTTTATGTCGGATGGAGCATCTTTGGTGCCACCTTGATAATTTCCAGAAGCTTCTGGAAGTTTCTGGATGGTTTCGTTGATGTCAGCGCCACATAGGATGGAAAAGTGGTGTGGTCCTTGCCATGTGGGCACGGAATTGGGACCATACCTCTTCAAGTCCCCCAGTCCAGTGTGCCTTCTAGTTGAGTTGATCGTCTAGGAGGGATTCTGGACTTATGAAGGTAGTGTTTCTTATGGCGAGCGTTTGTTATGGGAGACCTAAGATATTGCACTTGGTGGGCGCATGGCGCATGGTTTTGGGCAACTTTGTAAAAGTTGAGCCAAATGGACGCATGGCGCATGGGTTTTGGCAGCTTTGTAAGAGTTGAGCCAAATGGACGCATGGCGCATGGGTTTTGGCAGCTTTGTAAAAGTTGAGCCAAATGAACGCATGGCGCATGGGTTTAGGCAGCTTCGTAAAAGTTAAGCCAAATGGACGCATGAAGTTGAGCCAAATGGACGCATGGCGTGTAACGCCTCGTATTTTCATATTTGTATTTTAACTTTTCGAGGCGTTAATCATAATGGTAATACATTTTTTATCACATTGTTAATGGGTAAACACAAGATTTTTAGAAGAAATCGAAAAACTATACAAAGAAAAATTATTAGAAAAAATTATTTTTCTAATAAATTTTTATACAAAAGAATTTTTATTAATTTTTAGAAATTGTTTTAACATAGGTTCCTTTTATAAAAAATGCTTGTTTTAATCCATAGTATTAAAAAAACTGCACGTGAATAGTACCCTGCAGGGTACTATTCCTTCAGCAACTATAATTTGACGAAAATGCAGAATTTTTCCAACTTGTTTTCATATTTTGCAGCCATTTGACCCATTTAGATCACCACCTACCCCCTTCCATCTATAAATACACCTTCTTAGGCCTTCATTACACTTGCTAAACACCTTCCATTCATCACAAATCCTCTCAAATTCTTGGAAATTCAAGAACAATGCAGAATTTTCTTCAAGAACCAAAGTGTGTTTATACACACTTATCTTCATCATTTCTTCACCAAATCTTCTTCTACAAAGCTTGGATCTTCTCTAGGATTGTTTCCCTCAGTTTATCTTATCAAACTAAGGTATAACAACATCATTTCATGATCCATATTTTCTATTTTGATAATTTAATCTTATACTTTATCTATATTCATACTAACATGCATGAAACTTATATCCTCCATACTCTAATCAAAACCATGTTTATGACACTTATGAATGATTAATTCTCATGAGTTTAGAGGTGTGAAAACCCTCTTAACTTTCTGTTATTAATGACTAACATAACTATAAATATTAAAACCATCCAAATCTATCATAGTTCTTGTGGTGGCAAGTGTTTTGGTTTTCCAACCGAGTCTACCATAATTCTTGTGATAAGATTTGTGTTTTGGTTAAGCTAACTTAATTATTATGTTGTTATTTTCCTTTCAATCCGATCATGCTTGTATTGATAAGAGATGAGTAATTTATATCGTCCTGTCATACTTGTATTGATATGTGATTCAATCTGATCATACTCATGGTGATAGGAGATGGTAAATCATACCGTCCGATCATCTTTGTATTGATATGTGATTTTGGACATTAACATAACAATCTAACTCTTGGACTTAACTTACAAGGACTTAACTTATAAACTATATATATATTCCCATACATAATATATACCTACACCTAATTCATATTTATATATTTTGCATCTTAAACTCCCATCCGAATCCACCATAAACACTCCAATACTCACATCTCCGTTTACCCCATATAGGGTGACCACGGTGTTCCAACCTTCAATTCTCAAACTCTTCACAGGATTTCCAAAGGAACTTCTTTGAAAAACCGTGAGTACACTTGACCCATTTTACTGTTAATACACTTTGGGTGCAACATGTTTTACTTGTTAAAAATGCACGATTCACAAACATGCTTTATTCAATCAATCCTTATACATGCTTTGTGATGCTTAAGTTCATGCTAGAATTCATACTACTTGTTATACCCTCGCTTAACAAATATAGCGCTATAGGAGTAGCACACCACCCGACGGGGGTTTGTTAGGTCAATATACTATACGGTCTCGATTACTTCGGTATCGAGGGATGCTATCTATTATACATAACGGTCTCGTCACTTTTGTGGCGAGGGATGCTAAATACTAAATATTAGTGGACACTTTGGGTTCTTGACAAAATGTTATGCATGATAGTTTGACCTTGTATACCAAATGCTATGTTGGATTGAAAATACTTTTACATACACAACACGCGTCTAAAACTTGTGTACTCGCCAATACCTTTGTGTTGAACTTTGCTTTTAAAACATGTTGCAGGTTTAGCGATGATGCATGGAATCTAGTAGGATGCCTAGATACGCACATTAAATTTTGTATTCTTATTGAATTGTATTTCATTATTCATGTTGTATTTGTTCAAATCTATGTAATTGATTCTTTAGGAATGAAATGAAATTTTATTATTTAAATACTTGTCACAAATAGTGTTATGAAGTCTCGAGCAATCTTCACACTTCGTCTCATCCTGATGTTTCCGCCATTGGTTGCGGTGTGACAGATTGGTATCAGAGCCATAACTATAGGGAATTAGGTAGAATTGCCATGCTTTTGACCTAGTCTATAGTTAAGCACCAAATTTGACCATACTTGCTTCACATGCTACTCATATGGAACATCCTTATGTGCTAATTTTGAATCGCCTCTTATGTGTAAATACTTGACATGCTATTCTTAGGTATCAATTCTTGTTTTATCATGCGTTAAATGCTTGTTTTAGTGTTCTATACCTTATATGATATTCATGAAATGTCTTTACGTGTTATCTTCTTGAGATGCTTTATGTTTTTATACTTGTTATCATTATTTTAAACATATGTCATTTACTCATTATCCGTACAATTAACTAATATTAAACAATATATAAATTATACCTTACATACCTCAAGTGAAAAAAAAAAAATTTAATGTGTTATTGAAAAGATTTCTAAATTGTTCGGGTAATAAAAATGGTGAAATCGGCCAAAAATGGTGAAATCGGCCGTCCCCGGAATCGAACCCGGGTCTAGGCCGCACCCTTTCGCGCGCCTAGCCAACTGAGCTAGGTGCCTAGTTTGTGAAATTTCCGTTTTGGTTAAATATAAGCACATGTACAATAACTTCCTTACTTATTACTATAAGTCATCTACTTATCCTCCTTATGTTGTTAATAATTGTTTTATTATCCCATTAATTATGTGCTATTCTTGACATGTTTATACTTGTTTATTAACATTCAACATACGTTTTCCTCATACATTTTACTCAACTATTCTAAATCCAACAACACTCATATTGTACAAACGAGACGAGTTTACCAAAATAGGCGTAAAACTCACAATTTGGCGAACGACTCTCAATCCACCTATTCTTTTTACAAGAAATTCGCCACCAAGTTAGGAGTAAAATCCTCACCTTGTTGGAGAATTTTTCATTTCAAATTCTAGTGGACCCTCGTCAAAGTGTCAAAATTAACTTTGGACCCGGCGAGTACCAACCACACTTAGGATACTAAATCGCCAAGTTAGGGGTGAAACCCGCATCTTGTCGACTAGTTCCACTCCTTGTATTTTCATAATTCCCGCCAAGTCTCGAGATTTTGATCGATTTGTGACATGTAGTAACTGGAAGGGTAAATACCGTTAACCGACTTGTCGGCAAGAGTATTTCACCTATTAGGCCAAAGCATGCTCCTCAAACTCGAAAGATTTTCCGACTACTTTGGTTAGTCAACGTTCCATTTTGGAACCATCCTAAACCTTGATCAAACTTATGTTACATTATTTATTTTGTATGATGTAATCTTTCACATACGAATTTACTTTTGGTATTTTCTCCTCACGCACACAACATATTAAGTCCTTGTCATACATTTATACATCTGCATGATCTCATATAATTGAAATTTGTATTTCTAGTAACGACAAGTGGAGAAATATCATCGAAATAGGAGTGATTTCCTTACCTTGACGATTAACTCCACTCCCATTTTCTTAAAACGACCTCACCAACGGGTTAGGGGTGATTCCCTTACCTAGGTGATCGTTACCAAAACATCTCTTCTAAATATCTTATTATGCAAACTCGATCATGTTTTATACCTAAATTATTTATCATTATTCAAAATACATACGTATACGATTTCAAAATACATTGTTTTATCAAGCATACTTTCTATCCTACAACCTATATTCACTTAACTCATTTACACGAGATTCTTAAACATATCTTAAATGTTTTACCACATGATTTAGTTTTATACTTAAATCTTTAGTCATTTTGTCAAATATATATATATATATATATATATATATATAAAGGTTATATAGCCGTTGCCAAACGGCTATATTTTCCCCCTATAAATACCCAATCAACAAATCTCATTTTATTCATAACAAAACACTATCCCTTCTCATTCTCTTCAAGTTTTTGAAAATAATATTAAGGATGATTCATCCGGCTCTTGTGTTTGCTGGGGTGCTGATCGTGTTCCTGCAATATTTGATTCTTAGCCTTCCGTTAGAGGAAATTGGTTCATATTTATTCTTGGATATTTTTGTTGTTTTACCATTGTATTTCATTTGTTTGATGATAAGGGTATGATTTGTCATGTTTATTGTACTCATTTCAGAAATAAAATTTGTTAGGAATAACATAATTACATTTTATGCTTATACTTATAATCGTATTTATACTTATATTCATACGTTTCATGCTTATACTCATACTCGTACTACTCGTACGTTTTATGTTTATAATCATACTTACGTGCATACTCATACTTAAACTTATACTTATGCTCATACTTTCATTCATACTCTTGATTCATACATTTGTACCAATACGCGAGCGTAATCCGAATGATTCGCTTACGTGGGCCCTATACATACTTAAGCATGGACTTGCTTACATACTACATTCTTACACATACGCATTCTTAAATTTTTTTTCTATTTATGTATACCCTAATTCATACATAACTAGTACAAGCTGTGCAGATCATGCGACGATCAATATAATCACGGGTGCACACGGGGTTATAGTGATTGGCTCATGAGAACCATAGAGTGTACTACTGAGTATGACAAAACACAGAACGTAACATGAGAAATTTGGTGTTTTACAAACCTATTTTAGACCCGATACAAACTTTAACAACTCACAAACGCATTGCTAAATCCTCGATATCCGATTATCCACGACGGGACCCCATACTTATGTCATTCTTATACTTGCATTCACTTAAATTTCGGGACGAAATTTCCTAAAGTAGGGGAGACCGTAACGCCTCGTATTTTCATATTTGTATTTTAACTTTTCGAGGCGTTAATCATAATGTTAATACATTTTTTATCACATTGTTAATGGGTAAACACAAGATTTTTAGAAGAAATCGAAAAACTATACAAAGAAAAATTATTAGAAAAAAATTATTTTTCTAATAAATTTTTATACAAAAGAATTTTTATTAATTTTTAGAAATTGTTTTAACATAGGTTCCTTTTATAAAAAAATGCTTGTTTTAATCCATAGTATTAAAAAAAAACTGCACGTGAATAGTACCCTGCAGGGTACTATTCCTTCAGCAACTATAATTTGACGAAAATGCAGAATTTTTCCAACTTGTTTTCATATTTTGCAGTCATTTAACCCATTTAGATCACCACCTACCCCCTTCCATCTATAAATACACCTTCTTAGGCCATGTGTAGTCATAACGCCCATTTGTGGGCGTTATGCGACACGTGGCGCGCCACGTCAGCGTGGGGCGTTATGGGGCCTTATGCATTTTAAAGTCCGTAGTCATAAAGCCCCCGTCTAATCATTACTCAATTATTAATTTCTAATTTTTTATAATTATTTTCTAACTTTATAAAATTAAAATTCATTTCATTAAATTAAAAAAACATTACACTAAAATAAAAAAAAAAACATTACACATAAAAAAAATTACACTAACATAAAAAAAAAACGGTTCCAAAAAAAAAAAAGTTGGACTAAAAAAATAAAAAAAACAACGCTTCAAAGATTAATCTTCTTCGTCTTCGTTCTCTCCTTCTTCCTCTTCGTTTTCTCCAGCATCCAAACCTACGTCTTCAAAGTTCCCGTCTTCGAATTCCTCAACCTCTTCTTCCTCGGAATCTTCTTCGTCTTCATTGTTGTATCGAATTGGGCGAATCGCCCAAGCATGCTCAACCAAATCTGCCTTCAACGTGTTATGTATGTCCCTAGATCGCAATAGTTGAGCATTTGCGAGTCTCTCTTCCATTGTTGCTTGGGTTCCTTCGACTAAATCTTCCGGAATGTAGTTTTGGCATATCGCTTTTCCATCATCCTCAATGATCATATTATGCAAAATGATGCAAGCATACATGGTCATTCGTATTTTATCCTTATGCCACATGCGACAAGGATTTCTGATAAAATGCCATCGTTGCTGTAGAACCCCAAAACACCTCTCGATATCCTTTCTTGAAGACTCTTGTAATTTTTTAAAATACTTTCTTTTCTCATCGAACGTTTCAGAAAACGTTTTAACAATAATCGAATACTCCGGGTATATACCATCGCCCAAATAGTAGCCATGCTCGTAGTCGTTCCCGTTCGCATGAAAACCGGCCTTTGGTATAGCTCCAGAAATGTAGCTCTCAATTAATGGTGAAGCCTCTAACGTATTAATATCGTTAAAACACCCGGCTACACCAAAGAAGGCCGACCAAACCCAAAGGTCGTATGACGCAACAGCTTGTAATACCAAAGTTGGCCCTTTTTGATCACCCCGTGTATGTTGACCTCGCCATGCGGTTGGACAATTATACCAACGCCATTGACGACAATCCAAGCTACCAATCATGCCGGGTATTCCATGTTTTTCTAGATGCACCTCATATATTTGTTGAAGGTCGTTCCAAGTGGGATTTCTCAAATAACGTTTTCCATATAACTGGCATATACCTAAAATATAATTTAATATATAAAAGTTTTACTAGTAAGCTACTAAAAAATCAATATATAAAAGTAAGTAAATAAATTAAAGTGATTTAAAAAATACCATAGCAAAATTGTTCCACGCAATCTCGTGTTGTTTTCTCGCCCATCTTCAAGTAGTCGTCGTTGATGTCGTACGTGTTTCCGTAGGCTAATATGCGTAAAGCGGAAGTGACCTTTTGAATTGAGGTGAAGCCTAAATATCCCCGCGCGTCCAGTCTTTGCTTAAAGAAATCATACTTATCTTCCAAATCATTAGCAATTTTTAAAAATAACCTTTGGCTCATCCGAAACCTCCGTCTAAAAACATTGGGTCCGTGAACCGGCGTGGGATCAAAATAGTCTTTCATCAAACGCTCGTTCGCGGCTTCACGATCTCGCAAGATATAGGTGCGCTTCAAAATGGGGCGTGGAGGAGGAGTAGGCCGAACGTGCTCCATTGCTTGTATCACGAGAGTACACGCACTCGTAACCGCCTCTTCTTCCTCCGCGTCTTCTTCGGGTGAAAAAAACCGTCGGTAAATATCGGTGAACGAATCTCCCGATGGGGAACCCATTTTTTTTAGAGTATGGTGGGAGTAGTTTCTACACTTTTATAAAAAAAATAGAGAGAAGAAAGGAGTAGATGTGATGAATGGTATAAAAAATGAGAGATGTGGAGGTATTTAATAGATTGGAAAATGAAAAATTAATTTTTTTTTTAAATTATTCGACCGTTCAACGGTCATATCGAAAACAAAACAATTCATCGCGCCGCTATGCCTATCGCGCCACTCATCTTTTCCGGGCAATAGCGCCCCTCGTCGCGGTGTTCATGGCGCCATCCGGGCGCTATGTTTGGCTTTGGGCAGTACATGGAGCCCCATTACAGGGGGTCTTAGGCCTTCATTACACTTGCTAAACACCTTCCATTCATCACAAATCCTCTCAAATTCTTGGAAATTCAAGAACAATGCAGAATTTTCTTCAAGAACCAAAGTGTGTTTATACACACTTATCTTCATCATTTCTTCACCAAATCTTCTTCTACAAAGCTTGGATCTTCTCTAGGATTGTTTCCCTCAGTTTATCTTATCAAACTAAGGTATAACAACATCATTTCATGATCCATATTTTCTATTTTTGATAATTTAATCTTATACTTTATCTATATTCATACTAACATGCATGAAACTTATATCCTCCATACTTCTAATCAAAACCATGTTTATGACACTTATGAATGATTAATTCTCATGAGTTTAGAGGTGTGAAAACCCTCTTAACTTTCTGTTATTAATGACTAACATAACTATAAATATTAAAACCATCCAAATCTATCATAGTTCTTGTGGTGGCAAGTGTTTTGGTTTTCCAACCGAGTCTACCATAATTCTTGTGATAAGATTTGTGTTTTGGTTAAGTTAACTTAATTATTATGTTGTTATTTTCCTTTCAATCCGATCATGCTTGTATTGATAAGAGATGAGTAATTTATACCGTCCCGTCATACTTGTATTGATATGTGATTCAATCCGATCATACTCATGGTGATAGGAGATGGTAAATCATACCGTCCGGTCATCTTTGTATTGATATTTGATTTTGGACATTAACATAACAATCTAACTCTTGGACTTAACTTACAAGGACTTAACTTATAAACTATATATATATTCCCATACATAATATATACCTACACCTAATTCATATTTATATATTTTGCATCTTAAACTCCAATCCGAATCCACCATAAACACTCCAATACTCACATCTCCGTTTACCCCATATAGGGTGACCACGGTGTTCCAACCTTCAATTCTCAAACTCTTCACAGGATTTCCAAAGGAACTTCTTTGAGAAACCGTGAGTACACTTGACCCATTTTACTGTTAATACACTTTGGGTGCAACATGTTTTACTTGTTAAAAATGCACGATTCACAAACATGCTTTATTCAATCAATCCTTATACATGCTTTGTGATGCTTAAGTTCATGCTAGAATTCATACTACTTGTTATACCCTCGGTTAACAAATATAGCGCTATAGGAGTAGCACACCACCCGATGGGGGTTTGTTAGGTCAATATACTATACGGTCTCGATTACTTCGGTATCGAGGGATGCTATCTATTATACATAACGATCTCGTCACTTTTGTGGCGAGGGATGCTAAATACTAAATACTAGTGGACACTTTGGGTTCTTGACAAAATGTTATGCATGATAGTTTGACCTTGTATACCAAATGCTATGTTGGATTGAAAATACTTTTACATACACAACACGCGTCTAAAACTTGTGTACTCGCCAATACCTTTGTATTGAACTATGCTTTTAAAACATGTTGCAGGTTTAGCGATGATGCATGGAATCTAGTAGGATGCCTAGATACGCACATTAAATTTCGTATTCTTATTGAATTGTATTTCATTATTCATGTTGTATTTTTTCAAATCTATGTAATTGATTCTTTAGGAATGAAATGAAATTTTATTATTTAAATACTTGTCACAAATAGTGTTATGAAGTCTCGAGCAATCTTCACACTTCGTCTCATCCCGATGTTTCCGCCATTGGTTGGGGTGTGACATGGCGCATGGGTTTTGGCAGCTTTGTAAAAGTTGAGCCAAATGGACGCATGGCGCATGGGTTTTGACTCCTTTGTAAGAGGTGAGCCAAATGGACGCATGGCGCGTGGCGCAGGGGTTTTGACTACTTTGTAAGAGGTGAGCCAAATGGACGCATGGCGCGTGGCGCATGGGTTTTGCCTACTTTGTAAAAGTTGAGCCAAATGGACGCATGGCGCATGGCGTGATGGCACTTGCTGTTGTCTTCAGGAGGAGGTTTTGTTTGTCTTGGGAAGGAGTGACTGATGTGACTGTCACGTGTCCCCTATCTTATCGAAGGTGAACAGGCGCCTTTTCAGTCACTGTCAGTTACTTTTCGGCGAGGTGTCAGGCGTCTGTTCACCTGCTCCCGAAAAAAGAGGTGCCGCCTTCTCTCTCTTCTGACGTGTCTCTCCCCTATTGCCTGCTTTTTCAGACCCTGACGGCCCACTACCCATCGCATTAAATGCGATGGGTATAAATATATGGTGGTTTCTTGCATTTTCTTCACTTTTTCAAATTTTGAACTCCGGTTTTCTCTCTTCTTCCTTTATCTTGGTTCCTATTCTCTTGAGTTCATCTACATTATTTGTTCGTTTTATCACAATATGTCTGGTGCAAATCCGTCATCAAGGAAGAAGAGGAATAAAGGGAAAGCTCCTTCGGGTCTTGACCAGGCGGTCATAGGGTGGAAGGAAGAGGAGTTCCACAATCTTGAGAGGGAGATGGGTTTCTTTCCTGAATGGGGGGCTCAGTATCCGACCGCCGGTTCGACTGCTATGGATGCACCCCCTGGTTATATGACTTTGTATGCTGCGTTTTTTCGAGAGGGCAATTTCCGGCTTCCAATCACCAAGTTTACCGCCAACGTCTTGAGAAACTATGGGCTCCATCTTTCTCAAATTAATGCTATCGGGCTTCCCCGTATTACCCATTTTGAGTTTGTTTGCATGGCTAATCGCTTGGATCCAACGTTTGAGATGTTCAACGTCTTTTATACCGTTACGTACACTAGCGGTTTTTATTATTTTAATGCCCGGACCGGTGTTGCTCCTGTTTGCTCTGTTCCATTGAAGAGTCTTCGTGACTGGAAGCAAAAGTTTTTCTATATTCGTCGAGGTGTTATCCCTATGGATATGCATTACCGGTCGGTGGATGAAGGTATCCCTAAGGTTGATGTGGTTGCGGATTTTTCTGA
Source organism: Helianthus tuberosus (assembly GCA_030545235.1). NCBI lineage: Eukaryota > Viridiplantae > Streptophyta > Magnoliopsida > Asterales > Asteraceae > Helianthus > Helianthus tuberosus. Next base: position 229,814,584 of record CM060423.1, on the reverse strand, counting down.
ACAAGACTGGTATAAAAAGTTGACTCGTAAAGCCACTCCGATTCTTCAGCTTGAGGAGATGGCGTTGGTGGGTGCCGGTATGAGTATGAAGTGGATTCCTAAGCATCCGTTGGGGGTCCCAGTTTATGGTTATGATGGCAAATGTATGTGTTTTTCCGTAACCTTTCGCCTCTCTTTTGCATATATATTTTTGTCTTGTGTTCGTCATTACTCTTTATCTTCGTGTTTTTTCAAGTGGGTTACACCTTGTTGAATGTTCTGGATCCTAAAGCCGGTGCTGCCTTGGTTGAGGCGATGCAAAAGGCTGAGAAACAACCCTGGTCGGATCAGATTCGCGGTCGTTTCTTGCATCCGACCAACGAGAGTTTTGTTGCTTATGCCAGCGTTGTGTTAGGTGACACTGATGTAGATGATCCTATTGGTCCCACCCGAGAGGAAGTTGTTGTTCTCTCGAGTGGAAGTTCTGGTAGATCCTTCGGAGATCTAACTTCTCGTTCCGTGCGTGCAGGTCCCGCGTAGGGTGTTGTTAATGAGTCAGTTCAAGAGATTGTTGGTGATGAGGATGATGAGCCAGTTGGGCCTGCTGATCAACTGGAGACGAGAAGGAAAACGAAAGCTGATAAGCCTGAGAGGAAGGAGCAGAGGGTTGAGGGGAAATCTGCTGGTACTTCTCGTAAGCGACCCTCTACTCTTCCTGTCGTAGATTACGTAGTTGTTTCTGATACATTGTCTGGTTTAGGGACCGGAGAGAAACCTCGTGAGTCCGATCCGGACGACCGCGCTACCTTGACGGAACTGATGCATAAGAAGGCTTTTGATGACAAAAAACGGAAGCTTGATGAGCAAGCTGCTGCTCTACTTGCTTCTAAAAAGATTAAACTCCAGAAGGAAACCCCTCCTGTACCATCCGAATCTGAAATTGATATGGGTATATTTAGTGAAGGTCGTGGGAATCTCTTGGAGGAGATATTTACTGCCTCTGCTCCTACAGGTGAGGCATTTGTGATTGTGGGTTTTGTCGTCCGGGTCTCTTGCTTGTTTTTATTTTGTTTCTCTTGTGTCAGGTGTCAAGTCAGGTAAACCACCGTGCGTGGTTGATATTTCAAAAATTACCCCTCCTACCTCTCCACCGTCAAGAAATATTGACTTGTCTCCTCCTCGTGAGGATCTTGGGAAGAAAAAAGAAGATGAGGTGATTACCGAGCAAGTGGGTGAAGGTGGTGGTGATATTACTGGTGGCGATGGTAAAGGTAAGGGCGTTGATGTTACAGTGGAGTCCAGTCAGACTGCTCCACGTCAAACCATTTATACTAAACGCCCTCCTGGTGGTGGTGGGGCTACTTCAGGTGCTGTCCGCAGCCCTCGTTGTGAGGATGTGCATGTTGATTCTTTTGATGCACAGAATCCTGCTTGTGATGATCTTCCTCATGCCCCCCGCTGGAATCTAACCCAGGGTTCCAGGATGAATGATCTGGACAACTGTCATGAGTTTTTCTCTCTGTCTCTCCCCCCAGCTGAAAGGTTATTTCAGAAGAGGCGCCGCCGGTTAGAACTGTTGGATGATCACGTTCGTGCCGGGGTTAACTTCTTGTCTACTTCTCAGGAGATTGTCCGTGAGTGGAAGCTGATGGGGGAGGACACTTTTGAGTTTGAAAATGAAAATGAAAAGAGGCTATTCGCGGAAGAGAGAAAAATTTAATACTGAGAAGAAGGGGTTGGTGTGGAGGGTATCTGATGTAGAAGAGAAACTTGCTCAAGAGAAGCAAGTCAATGTTGCCAAGCAGAAAAATTGGGAAGCTGCGTGTGAGCGTACTAATGTCGAGCTGAAAACTCAACGTGACGCTATTGTGCGTTTGTCTGGTGAGAAGACGGAGATTGCTGAGGAAGCTCACCGTGCGCGTGTTGCGTTTGAGAAGAAAGAGAAGGAGTATGTTGATCGTATTGCCAATCTGGAAAACCTTGCTAAGCAGAAGGTTGCTGAGTGTGAAGCTGCTGAATGCCTTCTTGAAGAGAAAGCTGCTGAATCTAAGGCCTTTGAATTGCTGCTTGAAGAAGTTTCTGCTGATTGCAAGTGGCTTCTCTCACGCGCGGTGCCTTTGGTAGCTTCCTGTGTTTATTTTGTCTTTTGGTTTAGTGTACTTCCTTCTTACCTTGTTGTATTTTGCAGCTTGCGGATCGTATTGTGAACTCTCGCGAGCTTGCTACTTACATGTTCGAATTAGGCCAAGCGGGGTACAATAGTGGTCGGAAGTATGGTTATGCTGAGGGGAAGGTTACGGCCGCTAGCGGTGACAAAGACTACCACTTCGAACTTTACAAAGAGGATTGTGATGGTAAATATGCTGCCAAGTGTAAGGAGTTCTCGTCTTTGGAATTTGCTGTTGTTAAGGCTGCTCGAAAGCTATCCCAGAAGCCAAATGGTGTTGCCTTGTTAAAGAAGGCGCTTGGTGATGAAGGTGCTGGGACCAGTCATCCCCAATGAATTATTTCGGCCTGCGTGCCGCGTATGGCCTTAGACGGCCTTGTAATCATTTGACAAGTTTGTGGACAATTTTAATTTTTGCTTATCTGTCGTGTTTCTGAACAATTGGGTACGCTTGACGTTTGTTATGTTAATATTTGCCTTCGTTTTATTGCGAATTTTGTTAACGTCATAATATGTGCATGTATAATTACTTTGATTCAGGTATCACGAATGAATGATGGCGCTGACAGGTTGTGTTGTGTTTATTACAACGTTTTATTCTGTCGTTTATGCGCGCAGGTTGGTTCGTGAATACGAAGTGATCAAATTATAGGTTATTGTGTGGACCCAGCTGTGCTCTGCCTTGGGGGTGCTTACAATGTTTGTTTGCCCTGTGTTTGATGCTTTCGTGTTTATGTGGGCACGAAGTATTTATTTGGCGTTTGTTAGGATTTAGTTGTGTATTTGACCTGGCTGTGCACTTTGTTTGTGACAGGCCTTGGAGGTCTACAACGTTTCCTAATGGTCGAGCCATTGGTGTTTTCGTGTATGCCCAAAGTAATATATGCAGTTGTGACAAAGAAATTTGCATGAGATAGAGATAGCCAAACACTTCTTGTATTACTATAAATGTGTTGGCAATTTGGCCATTGCTGTTACATAACCTTTTTACATATAACATTTTCTCAGCTGTTGAGCGTTCCAAGTTCTCGGAACCTCCTTGTTGTCAATGGTGCGTAGCTTATAGGCTCCTTTTCCGAGTACTGCGTCTACGACATATGGGCCCTCCCACTTGGGAGCCAATTTTTCGGGTCTTTCAGCATTTGAGGCCTCGTTGTCTCTGAGGACGTATTCTCCCGGGTTGAAGGTGCAGACTCGGACTTTGGAGTTGTAATACTTTTCCAGCTTCGTTTTGTACTTTGCTTCGTTTATTGCTGCCATTTCTCTTCTTTCTTCTAGGAGGTCTAGGTCGATCCTCCTCTCTTCTTCGTTGTTGTTCAGGTTCATTGAGAGCATTCGTGGTGACGGCAATCCTATTTCTGCTGGTATTACTGCCTCGGACCCGTAAACTAGGCTAAACGGTGTTTCTCCGTTGCTCGTCTTGGGCATCGTCCTGTGGGCCCACAAGATGCTGGGCAGTTCGTCGACCCAACCTCTTCTTTTGTCCGTCAACGTTGCCTTGATTCCGTCGACAATACTCTTATTGACGGCTTCAACTTGACCATTCCCCTGCGGGTGCGCTACCGAGGAGAAGGTGTGCTCAATGTGTAGTTCTTGGAACCACTGTTGAAGGCTGTCTGCGGCAAAGTTCGTTCCGTTGTCGGTGATGATCCTGAGTGGTAATCCGAAACAGCATATGATTTGTTCCCATATAAATCTTTTGACGACAGTGGCTGTGGTTGATGCAAGCGCCTTTGCCTCTACCCATTTTGTAAAATAGTCGACTGCGACTATTATGAATTTTACAGCTCCTGGGGCTTCAGGAAAAGGACCAACCATATCTATTCCCCATTGTTGAAACGGCCACGCCGTTGTCACGGGTACTAGTTCGTTCTTGGGACGCATCGTCTTTGGGGCGTGTCTCTTGTCACACCCCGACCACGTAAAATAACAAAACGTGGCGGAAACGTCGGGGAGTGTTGTAACAGAATCATTGTTTCATAACACATGGAAATTGAAATATTGTTTTATTAAATAAAAGAGTTACAATGTGTTGATAATCAAAGAAACATAACATAAATAACTAGTCTTGCATCTTTTATTGTCACTAAGGCCCAAGTCCGCCTAAGTGTATCTTGATAAATCCTATGCATCATATCCTGAAACACATGTGAAAATAGGTACGTCAGCACAAAAATGCCTGTGAGATACATAGGTTTTGTGAAAATAGGATTCATGACTTTTAAGTTTAGAAAAAAAAGTTGTTTAGCAAAAGTCAGTCATGAACCTTGTAAATTGATTTGTTTTGTAAATCGTTTGAAAAACAATAAGTTCAGATGATATGTATAAATAAGAGAATAATGTATGGTTAAATGAATAATCAAGTAAAATGAGTTTGTATAAGATAAGTTGTTTGTAAAACAATGTCTTGTGAAAAGTATGTTATTTGTAAAAATGTTATATGTCTCAAATTGAAATGATTCAAATAACGCTACGATATGTAATACCATACAAACACTTATATATAGGAAGTACCAGCGGCGTATCCACCATGCTTGTATCATATTACACACGCCTCGTTACTTAAATCAGATACTCAAACCAAACCACCAAAGTAAAATGTTTATGTATAATCAAATGTCAAAATGTTTATGTGAAAACCATGTCTAATGTCTATGTCTAATGTTTATGTCTAATGTAAATCGTGAATTGTGTATGTAAATGTCAAAATGTTTATGTATGGTAAGTGAAATATATCAACTAAACCATATGTAAAATGCACAAAAACAAGGTATTGAAGTAAAACACGGTTTAAATCAAAGTTATGTTTTGTGTAATAAATGCGTGCTATACTGATATAAACATCTATGCGGTGTTGTGAAAATTCATACATCCAAGCCTTGCGACAGTCGGATAACCCTTTTAGTAAAGGTTATCAAAAAATGTATTCGGATTCGGTCATTCCTTCCAATCCAAACAAACCCGAGATTTCAGGAATGGGAGTTGTCAAGTCCTATGGTACCACTACCTACTACCGAGCGACATGATCGGTGTGAATGAATGTACATTGTCCCATTTAAACAAACCAAATGTCATACCAAAATGTAAGTATGTGATGAATAATAAATGTACTAAGTATGCACACAATGGGCATACATAGCATAGAATGTAATGTAAAATAATGTACTAAGTACGCACACAATGGGCATACATAGCATAAAATGTAATGTAAAATAATGTACTAAGTACGCACACAATGGGCATACATAGCATAAAATGTAATGTAATGTAAAATAATGTACTAAGTACGCACACAATGGGCATACATAGCATAAAATGTAATGAAATCATGTACTATAAATGTACTAATGAACATAGCAAGTATATGATGTGAAAACAGGAAAGCAGGAAAGTAACAAGTAGGCACATGTGTTTCACCCCAAAACAGTTTGAAAAACAGTAAAGAGGGGTCTATGTACTCACTTGAGATTGCTTAGTAGTCCTTGAGTAACAACCAAACAATGCTAGAGATCACGGATATCAAACGGCACCTAATATAGGTAACTACATTAATAAACCGGACCTAAATCGTAGGATCGGATAGAATGAGGGCTCGTAAACCAAATGAGTATGGGAACTCATGTAATATGGTTTAACAAAGCCTACATACTAAAATGAAACCTAACCTAAGTGCTTACGACCCATTACGACCTGTTTAGGTAGCTTATGCTACTTTAACGCGTCGTTCGCGTAAAACACGTTCGGACCGCCTAACTAGTCCTACGACAAGTAGAATATGCCTTAACATGTCTAATATTGTTACCAAATCAGTTTAGATACCAAAAGTTATGTTACATATGCTTAAAATGAATTTTGGCGTAAAAAGGGCATTTTGGTAATTTACCTAAGGCATAAGAACTACTTATCATACAACTACTTAAACGCCGTGACCATAAGGTATAACCTCGAAAGGTTATTCCCTATCAACTATGGTCACCCAAAGTGTTTGGTCGAATCCTAATGATCGACCAAATGGGTCGGGTTCGAAAGCATAAGCGATTGATTAGATCGCTTACCCTTACGACCCTAGACAAGCACAAATCTAAAAGTGACGAGCTAAACATGTTAAAACATGTTTAACAAAGTTTGAAAACAGGTTTGGTATCAAAACAAATGGTTTTGATACCTAAAAGTAGTTTGGTTACAAAATACGCAAGAATACGCATTTTGACCGAAACTACGACTCGTCACTGAGCCTAGATAACGTGGTAATCAGTAGGTATAGTCGCTAGGGACTATAACCATCGTGATTACGCTCACGTTATGAAGTTAAAATGAACTTCATGTTGACCATAAACTGGTCAAAGCTGAAAGCCAAACAATGTTTGACTTTCACGCTAAAACGCGTAAAAGAACGAAAGAGGACTTACAAAAGGTCCAAGAACGGAAGTTTGACCCGATTATTCTCAGGTATGAAGTGAAATCACTTCAACTTAGAGAGAAATCAGATCAAGGTGTGAGTTTTGAGTGAAGGGGGGGTAGGGTATTTATAGTTTTTGCACAACCGTTAAGATCGTTCATCGTAAAACGAGCTTCGATCTCATCCGTACACATGTGCCCATGGTTTTGTGAAACCATGGGAGCCCATAGTTTCATTAAAACCATGTGCAAATGAGGGGAAAATCTGGAACAAGCTGGAATTTAGATTTTTCATTTTGGTCCCTTCCTAAGATAACTTTGGCAGAATGTCAATTTTGGTCCCTGAATGTGCAAAACATGGTTTTTGATGCATTTTTGACACGTTTAAGCCCCGTTAATCCCATTTCAAGGATCTAAAATGAATTTAAAGTATAGGGAACATGAAACATGCTCAAAAATATCTCGGATGTCGGTTCGTTTGGTCGTACGGTTGCGTTGTTCGGTTAATTACGACGAAACACGAACGAATGCGAAAAACGATCCAAATTACGCGACGAATGGAATTTTATCATGCCAATCACCAAAATAAAATATTTTAATGTTACATAAACTTTTGGATGTCCGGATGTATTCAGAACGTAAGTTATGCGCAAAAATGCAAACTTATGCACTTTTTGACGCTTTTAGTCCCTGAATGAGCATAAAGTTTATTTTAGCATACCGAACACCTCAAAACCTATTTCTAAGCTATGTAAAGGATATTTAGGGTATTTTTAACTTATGATCAAATTCCGGAATGTCTGTTACAGTACGAATCGACATACTTTCGCAGTTTGTTGAATTTAGTCCTTGTAAGCGAATAAACTTGATTTCGGCACACCAAACCTTTCAAAACTTATTTCTAAGTTATGTAAAGGTTATTTAAGGTATGTTAAGCCTATGTCACTATTCCGGAGTGTTTGTTGCATTAAACTGGTTATATTTACGCATCAATGCGCGTATAACCTTCCAGAAAGCGATTTAAAGCCCGAAATCAAACAAGAATTGATATGTGCAAACGATACACATATTTATACAAAATTCCAAGTATGAAATATAATATTTCATTAGTTTGGTATGTGTTTGATGGCCGTGGAGGCACAGGTGTCATAGTCTCCCCTGCTTCAGGAAATTTCGTCCCGAAATTTATTTTAGAGGAAACTTGTGACAACTTTGAAACATGAAGTTGAAAAGATCAAACAATACTGGTTAGAGTCCAGAACTTCTAGTAACTTTAAATAACATCAAGCTTACAATGTAGGAAGGACACTTATATACAAGTATATAAAGTGTTATTGGTGCGTCCACCGTACCTTCATTACATTGTTCACGTTTCGTTATTGTTGCCACTATTGTTTCTTACACATAATAAATCTTACTGGGTTTCTGTGCACTGAATTTCATAATTATGTACTCGTCCATAATTACGTAATTCCTTGCATAGTTCGCACAGTGTATTTTATAATGTGTAGGGGAAACCAAATGAACAAACCTGTGTTGAGTGTGACTAGACCACCATAGGGTCCCTTTTATTAAATCAATAAATGATTTTAATAGACAACCAAGGAGTCTTTTCAGCTTATATCATCACGTGTCATTCTTAACCAGAGTTTTGAATCAATCTTTTTGACTAGACCCCTAAAAGGGTCTCTTATGAATCATGGAATGGTACTATATAATCCAAGGGTCTTAACTATCATGTAGAAGCCCAATAAGGATTTAAGGTAGTACCTTTTTGAATATCCTTCTACGAATCCCTCACATGAAGATATGAAAGATTCCACGAGGATCTGGATAATGAATATCCAGAGTATACAAAAAAATGCATAAAAGAAAACACAAAATGCATAAACACATAGTCACATAACCACAAAATTGTTTAACTTGATTTGTTATCATTTTGTTAATTTGTTTTGCTAACTGTGCACATGTATTCAAAGCACACCAGGTATCCAATCAGTGGATTTTGATTGGTGCTTTAAATATTTCTAAGAATCTAACTATAAAGATAGAAAGATCTTTCAAAGAGAAAATTCGATTTTGATTATAAAGAACCGAAATGTTCGAATTAAGGTACACAAAGAATCCAATTAAGGACTCTGATTTGAATGATAATCATCCACAAGGGTCTAATGTGAAGATAAAAAGATCTCATATGGATTTTAGAAGTTGAAGATGTTTTGAAACCTTGCACTGGATGTGCTTAAGTTAAAACATGAAGTAAAATGCTTATGACGTTGAGATGCTAGATATGTCAAGGCGACATATGAAGCGGAATTTGAAGGTTAAGACAATGTATGAGGAGAATATTTTTGAAAATTATGCATGGGGTTCTTAAAAAAATATGTGTTCAATATTTTTGAAACCTTATATATAATACTTTTGAAATCATAAAGTAGGTGTATTAGGTAAGTATATTTTAAAAAAAATGTTTTAAAATTATGCGAGATGGATTTTGAAATTATGTATAAGGTTTTTAAAAACATGAATGATGCTTTTGAAATCATACACTTGATATAAGTAATTATACTGTGTTAATATTGTTTTTAAACTATATGAAACATTTTGAAATCATGGAGGTTGTTTTTGAAAACATAGACAATGCTTTTGAAATCATGGAGGTTGTTTTTGAAAACATAGACAATGCTTTTGAAATCATGGGGGTTGTTTTGAAAACTTATGTTATGCATGTTGAAAAAAAAAATCAGAACGTAATGGGTATGAGAAAAATACCCTTAGTTATCTAACCAAGGATTCAAAGGCACAGATGTGCAGAAGCATGATTACTCATAATGTCACTTTATTTTCTGTACTTCGTATCTTAGAATGAAACGAGTACTTAGAATTTTCTAAGGGAATCATGAGTAAACACAAGAATGGGTAATATTCACAAGAGTAGTTTGTAAGGAACATAGTTCCTTAATGTAGGTATTATAGGGAAATGCCATACACACATGTAACTACACTTGTATATCAGAATTTGTGATCAACGATTTATTTATAAACAAAACAGATTGTTTCATATTACAAGAAAATAGAAGAAACAAAAGCATAAGACAACAACATCTTCTAATCAGCCAACTGCTCATCCGTGGGTTGGATTTGCCTTAGCAAGCTTCGGCCATTTATTCACAAAATGACCCATGTTGCCACAGTTGTAGCACGATCCAGGCGGGAAGCAAACTTGAGTAAAATTGGCTTGTGGTTGATTTGGACCACCTTGGTTCGGGTTACATCGACAACCACTTGCCAGGTGACCAACTCGCCCACATGATACACACAGACGACACTGTAAGTGAGCTTGGTGATGCCCATTACATTTGTCGCATATTGGTGCCGTTCCCTTGTATTGCTTCTTAGCAGGTGGTGTTACCACCCGGATCGGTCTTGCTTGATTTGGTACAGCTGCAGTTGAGCAAACCCTTGCTGTATGACCTATAAGTCCACAAATCTGGCATTTGCGGCACTTCACACTAGCATGATGATGAAGGTTACATTGGTTGCACAAGGGTGCAGTTCCATTGTATGGCTTCCTAGCAGGGGTTGAGCTGGTTGGTTGGGGATGGCTTGACCATTGTGAGCGACCATGGCGAAGTTCTGAGAAGCCTTTCGCTTCTTTGACTTCTTAGGGGATCCAGTCTGTTCATCCATGGTCTTTGATTCCTTGATTGGTTTCTTGGCTGGCGGTGCTGTCACTTGCCTAGGTCTTGCCTGTTTTAGTGCAACCGCTGCGGGATTCTTTGAAGCTTTACGTTTCTTTGGTTTAGGTGAAGGCTTGGCCTCTGCCTCCTTTGGTGACTCTTGAGTGGCTTCATCCTGGAGACGATACATGGCAATGCCTAAATCCACAGTCTTCAGAATCACTTCGCCTATTCGCTGGGCAAATTTGGCTGTTCGCTCGGACATTTGACCGTTGCTGAGAGGAAGAGACATTCTAGAAGAAAATGAAAGATATAGGAAAAAGAACAAGTGAAACGTCATCGGATAAACAATGCAGAATGGCAATGCATAAGAATTTGCGATCATTTGTTTGTCACCTAAGGCAAACAAATGAGACGGTGACAATCAAAGTAAACGGATCATATTAATGTATCACTGAAGACATGCTCGCCTATAAGTGAACACTCACCCCAAGAGTTCCCAGGTAAGAGTGACTGGTCCGATACTGCGGATTTGTACGAACACTCTAGCCTTCGACAGAAAACTCAGGGTACAGGCATTCACTCTTCCAGTTTGCACGTGTTCACATTATAAGACCCAAACTTCGACGAGATTTGAAAACTCAAAGGGCTTCAAAACCTTATAACAGAGAGTTCAAAACCTAGTAATCAATCATCCTAGAATAGATGATTAGTTTTCAAAGCGGTTTTGAAATTTGTGTTCTTGTTGAGGTCGTCGCCTAAGGATAGGTGACGGTATTGTTTTATGACTAAACGCAAGTAAACTCGCGTTAGGGTCCTAGGAAGGTTATAGACTAGGTCAAAGCATTACTAATAACCTAATTCCCTATAACCATGAGCTCTGATACCAACTTTTCTGTCACACCCCGACCACGTAAAACAACAAAACGTGGCGGAAACGTCGGGGAGTGTTGTAACAGAATCATTGTTTCATAACACATGGAAATTGAAATATTGTTTTATTAAATAAAAGAGTTACAATGTGTTGATAATCAAAGAAACATAACATAAATAACTAGTCTTGCATCTTTTATTGTCACTAAGGCCCAAGTCCGCCTAAGTGTATCTTGATAAATCCTATGCATCATATCCTGAAACACATGTGAAAATAGGTACGTCAGCATAAAAATGCCTGTGAGATACATAGGTTTTGTGAAAATAGGATTCATGACTTGTAAGTTTAGAAAAAAAAGTTGTTTAGCAAAAGTCAGTCATGAACCTTGTAAATTGATTTGTTTTGTTTTGTAAATCGTTTGAAAAACAATAAGTTCAGATGATATGTATAAATAAGAGAATAATGTATGGTTAAATGAATAATCAAGTAAAATGAGTTTGTATAAGATAAGTTGTTTGTAAAACAATGTCTTGTGAAAAGTATGTTATTTGTAAAAATGTTATATGTCTCAAATTGAAATGATTCAAATAACGCTACGATATGTAATACCATACAAACACTTATATATAGGAAGTACCAGCGGCGTATCCACCATGCTTGTATCATATTACACACGCCTCGTTACTTAAATCATATACTCAAACCAAACCACCAAAGGAAAATGTTTATGTATAATCAAATGTCAAAATGTTTATGTGAAAACCATGTCTAATGTCTATGTCTAATGTTTATGTCTAATGTAAATCGTGAATTGTGTATGTAAATGTCAAAATGTTTATGTATGGTAAGTGAAATATATCAACTAAACCATATGTAAAATGCACAAAAACAAGGTATTGAAGTAAAACACGGTTTAAATCAAAGTTATGTTTTGTGTAATAAATGCATGCTATACTGATATAAACATCTATGCGGTGTTGTGAAAATTCATACATCCAAGCCTTGCGACAGTCGGATAACCCTTTTAGTAAAGGTTATCAGAAAATGTATTCGGATTCGGTCATTCCTTCCAATCCAAACAAACCCGAGATTTCAGGAATGGGAGTTGTCAAGTCCTATGGTACCACTACCTACTACCGAGCGACATGATCGGTGTGAATGAATGTACATTGTCCCATTTAAACAAACCAAATGTCATACCAAAATGTAAGCATGTGATGAATAATAAATGTACTAAGTATGCACACAATGGGCATACATAGCATAGAATGTAATGTAAAATAATGTACTAAGTACGCACACAATGGGCATACATAGCATAAAATGTAATGTAAAATAATGTACTAAGTACGCACACAATGGGCATACATAGCATAAAATGTAATGAAATCATGTACTATAAATGTACTAATGAACATAGCAAGTATATGATGTGAAAACAGGAAAGCAGGAAAGTAACAAGTAGGCACATGTGTTTCACCCCAAAACAGTTTGAAAAACAGTAAAGAGGGGTCTATGTACTCACTTGAGATTGCTTAGTAGTCCTTGAGTAACAACCAAACAATGCTAGAGATCACGGATATCAAACGGCACCTAATATAGGTAACTACATTAATAAACCGGACCTAAATCGTAGGATCGGATAGAATGAGGGCTCGTAAACCAAATGAGTATGGGAACTCATGTAATATGGTTTAACAAAGCCTACATACTAAAATGAAACCTAACCTAAGTGCTTACGACCCATTACGACCTGTTTAGGTAGCTTATGCTACTTTAACGCGTCGTTCGCGTAAAACACGTTCGGACCGCCTAACTAGTCCTACGACAAGTAGAATATGCCTTAACATGTCTAATATTGTTACCAAATCAGTTTAGATACCAAAAGTTATGTTACATATGCTTAAAATGAATTTTGGCGTAAAAAGGGCATTTTGGTAATTTACCTAAGGCATAAGAACTACTTATCATACAACTACTTAAACGCCGTGACCATAAGGTATAACCTCGAAAGGTTATTCCCTATCAACTATGGTCACCCAAAGTGTTTGGTCGAATCCTAATGATCGACCAAATGGGTCGGGTTCGAAAGCATAAGCGATTGATTAGATCGCTTACCCTTACGACCCTAGACAAGCACAAATCTAAAAGTGACGAGCTAAACATGTTAAAACATGTTTAACAAAGTTTGAAAACAGGTTTGGTATCAAAACAAATGGTTTTGATACCTAAAAGTAGTTTGGTTACAAAATACGCAAGAATACGCATTTTGACCGAAACTACGACTCGTCACTGAGCCTAGATAACGTGGTAATCAGTAGGTATAGTCGCTAGGGACTATAACCATCGTGATTACGCTCACGTTATGAAGTTAAAATGAACTTCATGTTGACCATAAACTGGTCAAAGCTGAAAGCCAAACAATGTTTGACTTTCACGCTAAAACGCGTAAAAGAACGAAAGCGGACTTACAAAAGGTCCAAGAACGGAAGTTTGACCCGATTATTCTCAGGTATGAAGTGAAATCACTTCAACTTAGAGAGAAATCAGATCAAGGTGTGAGTTTTGAGTGAAGGGGGGTAGGGTATTTATAGTTTTTGCACAACCGTTAAGATCGTTCATCGTAAAACGAGCTTCGATCTCATCCGTACACATGTGCCCATGGTTTTGTGAAACCATGGGAGCCCATAGTTTCATTAAAACCATGTGAAAATGAGGGGAACAGCTGGAACAAGCTGGAATTTAGATTTTTCATTTTGGTCCCTTCCTAAGATAACTTTGGCAGAATGTCAATTTTGGTCCCTGAATGTGCAAAACATGGTTTTTGATGCATTTTTGACACGTTTAAGCCCCGTTAATCCCATTTCAAGGCTCTAAAATGAAGTTAAAGTATAGGGAACATGAAACATGCTCAAAAATATCTCGGATGTCGGTTCGTTTGGTCGTACGGTTGCGTTGTTCGGTTAATTACGACGAAACACGAACGAATGCGAAAAACGATCCAAATTACGCGACGAATGGAATTTTATCATGCCAATCACCAAAATAAAATATTTTAATGTTACATAAACTTTTGGATGTCCGGATGTATTCAGAACGTAAGTTATGCGCAAAAATGCAAACTTATGCACTTTTTGACGCTTTTAGTCCCTGAATGAGCATAAAGTTTATTTTAGCATACCGAACACCTCAAAACCTATTTCTAAGCTATGTAAAGGATATTTAGGGTATTTTTAACTTACGATCAAATTCCGGAATGTCTGTTACAGTACGAATCGACATACTTTCGCAGTTTGTTGAATTTAGTCCTTGTAAGCGAATAAACTTGATTTCGGCACACCAAACCTTTCAAAACTTATTTCTAAGTTATGTAAAGGTTATTTAAGGTATGTTAAGCCTATGTCACTATTCCGGAGTGTTTGTTGCATTAAACTGGTTATATTTACGCATCAATGCGCGTATAACCTTCCAGAAAGCGATTTAAAGCCCGAAATCAAACAAGAATTGATATGTGCAAACGATACACATATTTATACAAAATTCCAAGTATGAAATATAATATTTCATTAGTTTGGTATTTGTTTGATGGCCGTGGAGGCACAGGTGTCATAGTCTCCCCTGCTTCAGGAAATTTCGTCCCGAAATTTATTTTAGAGGAAACTTGTGACAACTTTGAAACATGAAGTTGAAAAGATCAAACAATACTGGTTAGAGTCCAGAACTTCTAGTAACTTTAAATAACATCAAGCTTACAATGTAGGAAGGACACTTATATACAAGTATATAAAGTGTTATTGGTGCGTCCACCGTACCTTCATTACATTGTTCACGTTTCGTTATTGTTGCCACTATTGTTTCTTACACATAATAAATCTTACTGGGTTTCTGTGCACTGAATTTCATAATTATGTACGCGTCCATAATTACGTAATTCCTTGCATAGTTCGCACAGTGTATTTTATAATGTGTAGGGGAAACCAAATGAACAAACCTGTGTTGAGTGTGACTAGACCACCATAGGGTCCCTTTTATTAAATCAATAAATGATTTTAATAGACAACCAAGGAGTCTTTTCAGCTTATATCATCACGTGTCATTCTTAACCAGAGTTTTGAATCAATCTTTTTGACTAGACCCCTAAAAGGGTCTCTTATGAATCATGGAATGGTACTATATAATCCAAGGGTCTTAACTATCATGTAGAAGCCCAATAAGGATTTAAGGTAGTACCTTTTTGAATATCCTTCTACGAATCCCTCACATGAAGATATGAAAGATTCCACGAGGATCTGGATAATGAATATCCAGAGTATACAAAAAAATGCATAAAAGAAAACACAAAATGCATAAACACATAGTCACATAACCACAAAATTGTTTAACTTGATTTGTTATCATTTTGTTAATTTGTTCTGCTAACTGTGCACATGTATTCAAAGCACACCATGTATCCAATCAGTGGATTTTGATTGGTGCTTTAAATATTTCTAAGAATCTAACTATAAAGATAGAAAGATCTTTCAAAGAGAAAATTCGATTTTGATTATAAAGAACCGAAATGTTCGAATTAAGGTACACAAGGAATCCAATTAAGGACTCTGATTTGAATGATAATCATCCACAAGGGTCTAATGTGAAGATAAAAAGATCTCATATGGATTTTAGAAGTTGAAGATGTTTTGAAACCTTGCACTGGATGTGCTTAAGTTAAAACATGAAGTAAAATGCTTATGACGTTGAGATGCTAGATATGTCAAGGCGACATATGAAGCGGAATTTGAAGGTTAAGACAATGTATGAGGAGAATATTTTTGAAAATTATGCATGGGGTTCTTAAAAAAATATGTGTTCAATATTTTTGAAACCTTATATATAATACTTTTGAAATCATAAAGTAGGTGTATTAGGTAAGTATATTTTAAAAAAAATGTTTTAAAATTATGCGAGATGGATTTTGAAATTATGTATAAGGTTTTTAAAAACATGAATGATGCTTTTGAAATCATACACTTGATATAAGTAATTATACTGTGTTAATATTGTTTTTAAACTATATGAAACATTTTGAAATCATGGAGGTTGTTTTTGAAAACATAGACAATGCTTTTGAAATCATGGAGGTTGTTTTTGAAAACATAGACAATGCTTTTGAAATCATGGGGGTTGTTTTGAAAACTTATGTTATGCATGTTGAAAAAAAAAATCAGAACGTAATGGGTATGAGAAAAATACCCTTAGTTATCTAACCAAGGATTCAAAGGCACAGATGTGCAGAAGCATGATTACTCATAATGTCACTTTATTTTCTGTACTTCGTATCTTAGAATGAAACGAGTACTTAGAATTTTCTAAGGGAATCATGAGTAAACACAAGAATGGGTAATATTCACAAGAGTAGTTTGTAAGGAACATAGTTCCTTAATGTAGGTATTATAGGGAAATGCCATACACACATGTAACTACACTTGTATATCAGAATTTGTGATCAACGATTTATTTATAAACAAAACAGATTGTTTCATATTACAAGAAAATAGAAGAAACAAAAGCATAAGACAACAACATCTTCTAATCAGCCAACTGCTCATCCGTGGGTTGGATTTGCCTTAGCAAGCTTCGGCCATTTATTCACAAAATGACCCATGTTGCCACAGTTGTAGCACGATCCAGGCGGGAAGCAAACTTGAGTAAAATTGGCTTGTGGTTGATTTGGACCACCTTGGTTCGGGTTACATCGACAACCACTTGCCAGGTGACCAACTCGCCCACATGATACACACAGACGACACTGTAAGTGAGCTTGGTGATGCCCATTACATTTGTCGCATATTGGTGCCGTTCCCTTGTATTGCTTCTTAGCAGGTGGTGTTACCACCCGGATCGGTCTTGCTTGATTTGGTACAGCTGCAGTTGAGCAAACCCTTGCTGTATGACCTATAAGTCCACAAATCTGGCATTTGCGGCACTTCACACTAGCATGATGATGAAGGTTACATTGGTTGCACAAGGGTGCAGTTCCATTGTATGGCTTCCTAGCAGGGGTTGAGCTGGTTGGTTGGGGATGGCTTGACCATTGTGAGCGACCATGGCGAAGTTCTGAGAAGCCTTTCGCTTCTTTGACTTCTTAGGGGATCGAGTCTGTTCATCCATGGTCTTTGATTCCTTGATTGGTTTCTTGGCTGGCGGTGCTGTCACTTGCCTAGGTCTTGCCTGTTTTAGTGCAACCGCTGCGGGATTCTTTGAAGCTTTACGTTTCTTTGGTTTAGGTGAAGGCTTGGCCTCTGCCTCCTTTGGTGACTCTTGAGTGGCTTCATCCTGGAGACGATACATGGCAATGCCTAAATCCACAGTCTTCAGAATCACTTCGCCTATTCGCTGGGCAAATTTGGCTGTTCGCTCGGACATTTGACCGTTGCTGAGAGGAAGAGACATTCTAGAAGAAAATGAAAGATATAGGAAAAAGAACAAGTGAAACGTCATCGGATAAACAATGCAGAATGGCAATGCATAAGAATTTGCGATCATTTGTTTGTCACCTAAGGCAAACAAATGAGACGGTGACAATCAAAGTAAACGGATCATATTAATGTATCACTGAAGACATGCTCGCCTATAAGTGAACACTCACCCCAAGAGTTCCCAGGTAAGAGTGACTGGTCCGATACTGCGGATTTGTACGAACACTCTAGCCTTCGACAGAAAACTCAGGGTACAGGCATTCACTCTTCCAGTTTGCACGTGTTCACATTATAAGACCCAAACTTCGACGAGATTTGAAAACTCAAAGGGCTTCAAAACCTTATAACAGAGAGTTCAAAACCTAGTAATCAATCATCCTAGAATAGATGATTAGTTTTCAAAGCGGTTTTGAAATTTGTGTTCTTGTTGAGGTCGTCGCCTAAGGATAGGTGACGGTATTGTTTTATGACTAAACGCAAGTAAACTCGCGTTAGGGTCCTAGGAAGGTTATAGACTAGGTCAAAGCATTACTAATAACCTAATTCCCTATAACCATGAGCTCTGATACCAACTTTTCTGTCACACCCCGACCACGTAAAACAACAAAACGTGGCGGAAACGTCGGGGAGTGTTGTAACAGAATCATTGTTTCATAACACATGGAAATTGAAATATTGTTTTATTAAATAAAAGAGTTACAATGTGTTGATAATCAAAGAAACATAACATAAATAACTAGTCTTGCATCTTTTATTGTCACTAAGGCCCAAGTCCGCCTAAGTGTATCTTGATAAATCCTATGCATCATATCCTGAAACACATGTGAAAATAGGTACGTCAGCATAAAAATGCCTGTGAGATACATAGGTTTTGTGAAAATAGGATTCATGACTTGTAAGTTTAGAAAAAAAAGTTGTTTAGCAAAAGTCAGTCATGAACCTTGTAAATTGATTTGTTTTGTTTTGTAAATCGTTTGAAAAACAATAAGTTCAGATGATATGTATAAATAAGAGAATAATGTATGGTTAAATGAATAATCAAGTAAAATGAGTTTGTATAAGATAAGTTGTTTGTAAAACAATGTCTTGTGAAAAGTATGTTATTTGTAAAAATGTTATATGTCTCAAATTGAAATGATTCAAATAACGCTACGATATGTAATACCATACAAACACTTATATATAGGAAGTACCAGCGGCGTATCCACCATGCTTGTATCATATTACACACGCCTCGTTACTTAAATCATATACTCAAACCAAACCACCAAAGGAAAATGTTTATGTATAATCAAATGTCAAAATGTTTATGTGAAAACCATGTCTAATGTCTATGTCTAATGTTTATGTCTAATGTAAATCGTGAATTGTGTATGTAAATGTCAAAATGTTTATGTATGGTAAGTGAAATATATCAACTAAACCATATGTAAAATGCACAAAAACAAGGTATTGAAGTAAAACACGGTTTAAATCAAAGTTATGTTTTGTGTAATAAATGCATGCTATACTGATATAAACATCTATGCGGTGTTGTGAAAATTCATACATCCAAGCCTTGCGACAGTCGGATAACCCTTTTAGTAAAGGTTATCAGAAAATGTATTCGGATTCGGTCATTCCTTCCAATCCAAACAAACCCGAGATTTCAGGAATGGGAGTTGTCAAGTCCTATGGTACCACTACCTACTACCGAGCGACATGATCGGTGTGAATGAATGTACATTGTCCCATTTAAACAAACCAAATGTCATACCAAAATGTAAGCATGTGATGAATAATAAATGTACTAAGTATGCACACAATGGGCATACATAGCATAGAATGTAATGTAAAATAATGTACTAAGTACGCACACAATGGGCATACATAGCATAAAATGTAATGTAAAATAATGTACTAAGTACGCACACAATGGGCATACATAGCATAAAATGTAATGAAATCATGTACTATAAATGTACTAATGAACATAGCAAGTATATGATGTGAAAACAGGAAAGCAGGAAAGTAACAAGTAGGCACATGTGTTTCACCCCAAAACAGTTTGAAAAACAGTAAAGAGGGGTCTATGTACTCACTTGAGATTGCTTAGTAGTCCTTGAGTAACAACCAAACAATGCTAGAGATCACGGATATCAAACGGCACCTAATATAGGTAACTACATTAATAAACCGGACCTAAATCGTAGGATCGGATAGAATGAGGGCTCGTAAACCAAATGAGTATGGGAACTCATGTAATATGGTTTAACAAAGCCTACATACTAAAATGAAACCTAACCTAAGTGCTTACGACCCATTACGACCTGTTTAGGTAGCTTATGCTACTTTAACGCGTCATTCGCGTAAAACACGTTCGGACCGCCTAACTAGTCCTACGACAAGTAGAATATGCCTTAACATGTCTAATATTGTTACCAAATCAGTTTAGATACCAAAAGTTATGTTACATATGCTTAAAATGAATTTTGGCGTAAAAAGGGCATTTTGGTAATTTACCTAAGGCATAAGAACTACTTATCATACAACTACTTAAACGCCGTGACCATAAGGTATAACCTCGAAAGGTTATTCCCTATCAACTATGGTCACCCAAAGTGTTTGGTCGAATCCTAATGATCGACCAAATGGGTCGGGTTCGAAAGCATAAGCGATTGATTAGATCGCTTACCCTTACGACCCTAGACAAGCACAAATCTAAAAGTGACGAGCTAAACATGTTAAAACATGTTTAACAAAGTTTGAAAACAGGTTTGGTATCAAAACAAATGGTTTTGATACCTAAAAGTAGTTTGGTTACAAAATACGCAAGAATACGCATTTTTACCGAAACTACGACTCGTCACTGAGCCTAGATAACGTGGTAATCAGTAGGTATAGTCGCTAGGGACTATAACCATCGTGATTACGCTCACGTTATGAAGTTAAAATGAACTTCATGTTGACCATAAACTGGTCAAAGCTGAAAGCCAAACAATGTTTGACTTTCACGCTAAAACGCGTAAAAGAACGAAAGCGGACTTACAAAAGGTCCAAGAACGGAAGTTTGACCCGATTATTCTCAGGTATGAAGTGAAATCACTTCAACTTAGAGAGAAATCAGATCAAGGTGTGAGTTTTGAGTGAAGGGGGGTAGGGTATTTATAGTTTTTGCACAACCGTTAAGATCGTTCATCGTAAAACGAGCTTCGATCTCATCCGTACACATGTGCCCATGGTTTTGTGAAACCATGGGAGCCCATAGTTTCATTAAAACCATGTGAAAATGAGGGGAACAGCTGGAACAAGCTGGAATTTAGATTTTTCATTTTGGTCCCTTCCTAAGATAACTTTGGCAGAATGTCAATTTTGGTCCCTGAATGTGCAAAACATGGTTTTTGATGCATTTTTGACACGTTTAAGCCCCGTTAATCCCATTTCAAGGCTCTAAAATGAAGTTAAAGTATAGGGAACATGAAACATGCTCAAAAATATCTCGGATGTCGGTTCGTTTGGTCGTACGGTTGCGTTGTTCGGTTAATTACGACGAAACACAAACGAATGCGAAAAACGATCCAAATTACGCGACGAATGGAATTTTATCATGCCAATCACCAAAATAAAATATTTTAATGATTACATAAACTTTTGGATGTCCGGATGTATTCAGAACGTAAGTTATGCGCAAAAATGCAAACTTATGCACTTTTTGACGCTTTTAGTCCCTGAATGAGCATAAAGTTTATTTTAGCATACCGAACACCTCAAAACATATTTCTAAGCTATGTAAAGGATATTTAGGGTATTTTTAACTTATGATCAAATTCCGGAATGTCTGTTACAGTACGAATCGACATACTTTCGCAGTTTGTTGAATTTAGTCCTTGTAAGCGAATAAACTTGATTTCGGCACACCAAACCTTTCAAAACTTATTTCTAAGTTATGTAAAGGTTATTTAAGGTATGTTAAGCCTATGTCACTATTCTGGAGTGTTTGTTGCATTAAATTGGTTATATTTACGCATCAGTGCGCGTATAACCTTCCAGAAAGCGATTTAAAGCCCGAAATCAAACAAGAATTGATATGTGCAAACGATACACATATTTATACAAAATTCCAAGTATGAAATATAATATTTCATTAGTTTGGTATTTGTTTGATGGCCATGGAGGCACAGGTGTCATATCTCTGACACCCGCTGCATTTCCCCAGAGCTTTTACCGCGTCTAAATGCATTCCGGGCCAGTAGTACCCGGCGTTCATCACTTTTGCTACAACCATTCTCGGTCCGGCATGAATGCCGCAGATCCCTTCGTGCACTTCTCTGATCAAATAGTTCGCGTCTTCTGGATCAACGCATCTTAACAAAGGCCCGAGGTATGATTTCCGGTATAAAATTCCATCAGCCATCTGATAATGTTCCGCCTTGTACTGGATTTTTCTCGCTTCCGCTTTGTTCTCCGGGAGTATTCCCGATTGAAGGTACGCGATTATCGGAGTCATCCAAGATGCTGTTCCTACTTGAACCACGCTTACTTCTCTCAGTGGCACTGACGGGTTGCTTAAAACTTCTATACGCACATCTTTCGCCAGGTGTTGGAAACTTGTAGAGGCGAGTTTACTCAGCACGTCTGCTGGTTTATTCTCAATTCTATTAATGTGGTGCACCTTGTAGGAATAGAAGGTTTGTAGCAATGTCTTTGCTTGACTCAGGTAGAGCGCTATTGTATCTCCCTTGGCTTCATATTGTCCATTGATTTGTCCGGCTACTAACTTGGAGTCCACATGCGCTTCGATGTGTCTAACTCCCATTTTGATCGCCAATCTTAAACCAGCAAGGAAAGCTTCGTACTCAGCTTCATTATTCGTGCTCTTGAAATCCAGACGTATGGCGTAGGTGAATTCATGTTTGTCAGGGCTCACCAGCCGAAGTCCTGCGCATGCGCCGTCTTCGTTAGACGCGCCGTCTGTGTATAACAACCACAGTTCTTCGACTTGGTGTCTTTCGGCTTTTTCCATTGCTTTACATTCCCGATCTTTGTCATCAGGCACTTCTGTCATGAAGTCTGCTAACACTTGGCCTTTGATTGCCGGTCTTGGCCTGAAAACCACATTATGGCCCCCGAGTTCTATCGCCCACTTCGCTAGTCTTCCTGAAATTTCTGGCCTTGCGAGGATGTTTCCTATATTGTAGTTTGTTAATACGTGAATGACGTGGTTGGCAAAGTACCTGCGCAGCCGTCTTGATGCATGGATCAGTGCGAGTACTAGCTTCTCCATGATGGCATATCGGGTTTCTGGATCTGTCAAGGTCCTTGACACATAGTAAACTGGTGTTTGGATGCCTTGTCGATCAACAAGTAACACTGCCCCCACTGCTCTATCGGAGGCTGACAAGTATAGCACCAAAGGTTCTCCCTTGACTGGTGCAGTTAATGTTGGTAACTTGATGAGGCAATCTTTCATCTCGCGGAACGCGCTTTCGGCTTCCGGAGTCCACTGAAATTGGCTTTTCTTCATGCATTGCGGAGTGTTTTGATAAACGGGAAAGATTTGGCTGCGTGATTGGCCAGGAAACTGTTAAGTGCTGCCAACCGCCCTGCCAATTTTTGCATCTCATTGATCGTCGACGGTGAAGGCATGCGTTCGATTGCTTGTATCTTGTCAGGGTTCACTTTGAAACCATCTCTTGTGACGATGAAACCCAGAAATTTTCCCTCCTCCATGCCGAAAGAGCATTTCGCTAGGTTTAACTTGATACTTACTCCGCGCAATGTATCGAACGTTTATTGGATGTTCATCAGCATTGTATTCTCTTCTTTGCTCATAATGACTAGATCGTCCATATACACTTCGATGTACTTGCCGATAGCATCGTGGAAAGTTTCATTCATGAGCCTCTGATAAGTCGCGCCCGCATTCTTTAAACCGAAAGGCATCTTGGTGTAGCAGTATAGCCCTGTCGGTGTGCGAAACGCGGTTTTGTCTTCGTCTTGCACAGCCATCTGTACCTGGTGGTACCCCTTGTAATAATCAGGGAAACATTTCCATCGGAATGTTGCTAGCGAATCAATCTTTTCATCAATGTCTGGTAAGGCGTAACAGTCGCGTGGACATGCCTTGTTCAGATCCTTGTAATCTACGCACATTCTCCAGCTACCGTTGTTCTTTTGGACCATCACTGGGCTTGCTACCCATGTTTGGTATCTGACTTCTTTGATGATTCCCGCATTTAACAACTCCATCACCTGCTCTTTCATAGCGTCGTGCTTTATGTCTCCCAAGTGGCGCTTGGCATGCACCACCGGTTTTGCTTCTTCAGAGACATTTAGTCGATGTTCCGCTATGTGCCGTGCATGGTTTAAAAAAACGTTCGAGGCGTCCGTTTTGAGGCGCACCTTGAGGCGAAACGGGAAAAAAAACGTTTTTGAGGCGGCGCCTCGGTGGTTAATTTTATACGTACGCCTCATTTGGTCTGAGGCGGTCGTATCTGGTAGAGGCGTATGTTTCTAATAGAGGCGTACGTTTCTGATGGAAGACGGAGAATTAGGGTTTTTATCCTTTGGAGATGACGACTGTATCAACAATTGATGCTTACCAGGTGTGGTGTTGAACAACAAACACAGCAGATGGACATGTAGCATGGACGATCCGAAAGAAACAAACTATATGAAGATGACGACGACTGTATAAACAGTTAGGTTTCTGATGGAAGAGGGAGAATTAGGGTTTTAGATGTAAAACACGCATGCGGCTCTGAGTTTTTATAAAAAAGTGGGCTCTTTCAAAACTTGGGCTCATTCTTAAAACATGGGCTTTCCTAAAAATAAGGAAATTTGACTTAGCCCAATGAATTCTTGAATTATTTATTGGAATTTTGAAGTACTATTTTATTTTTTTATAAGAAATATAATTTTTATATTTATTTTTTAATTCCGCCTCGGGCTTACGCCTCGGTTCGCCTCGAGGCTTACGCCTCGTGAGGCGAAAGAAAAACGCCTCGAAACTCGTTTCCGTTTTTTTAAACCTTGGTGCCGTGGAACACCTACCATGTCTGCAGGTGTCCATGCAAACACATCCATATTTTGGAACAACAGCTTTTTTAGCGCCGCGCGCGTTAGATCGGACATTGCAGGTCCTAAAGTTACTGTCTGTTCCGGGTACGCGTTGTTTAACACCCATTTTTCTGCCTCCTGGCGTGGTGCTGGTTTGCTTGCCTTTGCGGGTCTGAGTTCGTCTGTTGCTAAGACTTCCTTGCTTGCGTATATTATTGCTACTCCCGTTTCTGTTGGGAATCCCACAGCTGAATGTGGGCCAGAGCAGATCATGCTGAAGTCGCCTTGGGATTCTCTTCCCAGCAGAATATCGTGCCTTGAATGCGCTGGTAGCACCATGAATGTGACTTCTTCTGTTCTTGAGTTTCTTCCGTCCGAGAGCAACACTGGGAATGATATCTGTCCTAGAGGAAAAATGGCTTCGTTGCAGAAACCGGTCAGTGGGTAATCTACCGGTTCCAAGCGCGCTTTGTCCTCTTGGTCGAATTGGTTAAAACATTGTTCATAGATGATATCCGCAGTGCTCCCTGGGTCGATGAAAATATAATTTGTCTGGTAGTGACCGATTACTCCAGGGATGACTATGGGTCTTCTTTCTCTTGGGCCTCCTCTTACGACCGGAAAAACAACCTGCTTTTCGCGCCACGAATCGTCCTGTGTGCGCTTGTTATAGTTTTTCTTTGGTCTCCGCTGACCTCCTTGAATCATATCGGTTTCTAATTTCCGGAGTTTTTTGTTATCTGGTCCTTCGTCTCTTCTTTGTATTTGGCGGTAATCGCGCTTTCAGCCCTTTACCAAATGAGTGAGTTTTCCATCTCTCAAGGCCCTTTCTATTTCTTGCTTTAAACTAAAGCAATCGTCAGTTAGGTGACCCGTGTCTTTGTGAAACTCGCAGAAAAGATTGGGATCTTGACCCCTCTTGTTTCACATTTGCAGGGGTGGTTTGAACTGGTGGTTCTCAGTTGCCAAGACTTCTGAAGGAGTTTTCGTTAGGAGTGTCCATTGTTTCTCCCTGTTTTCTCTTTTCACCTCTTTCCGGTGAGCTATCTGATTGATTGTGTGGCGCGCATCCTCCCTTGCTGGGCTTCTTTCTCTGTGACCGGATGTTTTCCATGGTTGGCTTCTGCCTTTCTTGTTATGCCGGTCGTTGTGGTTGTATCCGCGCTGACGGTTGTCATCACCGGTCAACTGTCTATCAGACTGCGCAATGGTTTTTGCTGCTTCAATGAAGGTTTCCCAATCTTGGGGTCCTCCGTCTCTTCCCTTTACACGTTTGATTAGATCATCGCACTTAACTGCCCTCATGAAGTGTGCGCGCATCATCTTTTCGCCTACGTCTCCTATTTCCAGACATTCTTTGTTGTACCTAGTGATGAAGTCTTCCACACTCTCGTGGTCTCTGCGCCATATGTTTAAACAATCAGTTGGGTCTCTGGTGTGTCTTCGTTGCTGAGAGAAGTGTGCAAGGAACTTCTCTCGGAAATCGACCCATGATTTGATTTTTCCTGCTGGCAGGCTGTCAAACCAGACGCGCGCTGCGCCGACGAAGGTTTGAGCGAAGAGATGACACCAAGTTGGTAAATTCCATCCGCCTGTTGCTCCAGCACCGTTAAAAACTTGAAGGTGATCGTCTGGGTCTGTCAACCCGTTGTATTTGCCTACGTTGTGTGGCAATTTCGTTTTATCGATAGCAGCCGTGGCGATATCTCTAATGAATTTTGAATTCTCAGCCATGTCGTCTGGACGATAGCTCAAAGTGTAATCGTGTTCTGCGTTTGGGTTATAACCTGCGCGCTTGCGAGGTTTGTATGCTTCATGCTCTGGTGGCAACCTGCTGAACACTGTGCTTTCTTTGTATATATCTTCATCGTCTTCAAGTTCGTCATTTATGTTGCGCGGACCTAAACGACTTTGTATTGGCTTCTTTGGTTGGTGAGAGTACTGCACATAATTGCTTTCTGTTTCGCCGTAAGTATCGCGCGTGTCGTGCGCGCTCGGCCTTCTGATGTGTGGTGGAGGTACTGATTCGGGGCGTAAATTGAATGCATTGGTCTGTTGAGGCATGGGAGCACTCAAAGGCCTTTGCAGTGGGGTGACGAATGCGGACTGGTTGGCTTGTGCTTGAAGCAGAGCTTGCTGCGCACTGAGCTGTGAGTAAACAAGGTTTATAGACGCCACTTGTTCGGCATAACAGGAAGCCAGAGTTTTTCCTTCGGGTAGCCCTAGTAGTGCAGAGAAGTTCAGTTGTGTTTGGTCCGATGGAGCTGAGGAGCCAGCTCCATGCCTCTGTGTTTGCACTGGTGGAGGTGTTTGTTGGACTACCTCCGACGGAGGTTGGAAAGTAGCTCCGTTTGTAGTTTGGGTGATGATCCTAGGTGGATTTTGGAAAGTAGCACCAGTTGTGTTTTAGGCAACAACCCTGGATGTACTCCCAAAGATACTAGGAAAATCGTTGTTCATCGGCCCTTCTTGGATAATTTCGTTCCTTTGACCCCTTTGGACGTGTACATTGTCCGAAACGAGTTCAAACGAAGAAACGTCTCCATCTACCGGGTGAGAAGGGTTTTGTTCAGCCATTTTGACGAGTGGTTTTCGAAAAGAAAAGAGATGAGAGTGGTTTTTTCTAAAAGCGAATGGCGCCAATGATGAAACACAGGTTAACACCAGGGTTAATCTGTGGGGTTATTTCTTCTGTGGGTTCAATTACTCGTGGAAATGACAAGGATCCTGCAAAACAGCAACACCGTTAGTCTCGTTAAGAGGGGAATATGGGGGTTTCCCTCTTAACCAGGCTCCGGCGTGAGAATAAGTACTGTTCTGAGGGAGAATAAACAGTGTGTGTAGAGTGTGAGAGTATAGAGAGCAAGGTGGTTCAACCTGGATGATGAAGGGTCCTATTTATAGCCGGAGGGTGAAAGAGGGAGGAGCAGCAGTGGCATTTGGATTTCCGACAGTGTTGCTAGGGAGACCTCCTTGAGGTCTCTGGTTCAACTGATCGGCCAGTGAACCTACTCTCCTCTCCAAATTTTGTAGTGCAGTACTCTGGTTCTTCATAAAAGCATCATTCTCCAAGAACCTCGACTGTGTTTCTTGATATCGAGTTTCCTGTTGTGTGATAAACTGTGTAAGTAACTGCGTCTGCTGGGATAGTGTATCTTGGCTTTTCTTCAGCATCTCTTCTATGGTCATGTTCTTTGTTTCTGAACTTGGTCCTGCTCCTGTGTCTTGAAACAGATTTTGACGTGGCTGAAACCCTGGTGGGTTGTTGTTCCTCCAGCTAAATTTCGGGTGGTTCCTCCAATTCGTATTGTAACCACCTCCGAAATTCTGATTTCGGTTGGCTATGAAATCTACTTGCTCTTGTGATTCCGTAGGGGCAATAGGACACACGGTTGTGTCATGCCTCCCTGTGCATATCTCGCACAATTGTTCCTTCTTTAGTTCCATATCGTTCAGCTTCTTCTTCAGGGCATCGATCTGTGATTGCATCATGGTGGTATCGTCGACTTTATGCACTCCTCTGTGCGTAGAGGTTGAGTTTCTAGAATCAGGAAATTCATAGCTACTCATTGCGATGTCTTCAAACATCTCAGTACATTCTTCAGGTGTTTTGGCAGTCATCATATTTCCTCCAGCAGTGGTGTTCAGCATGTTTCGTGTGGCAGGCGTTACTCCGTGGTAGAACTTCTCTACTAAAGCCCAGTCCTCGAATCCGTGGTGTGGACACTTGAGTAACAGCTCTTTGAATCGCTCCCATGTCTCGTAAAAACACTCTCCTTCTTTTTGGCGAAATTCTTGAATCATGCTCCTTAGACGAGCGGTTTTGGAAGGAGGAAAGTATTTTCCTAAGAATTTTTCTTTCATACCGACCCAAGTGGTGATTGATCCCGCAGGGAGGGATTCTAACCAAGCATGGGCTCGATCAGCAAGTGAGAATGGAAAAAGGCGCAGTTTGCATGCGTCTTCGCTGACACCTATCTCTTGAAATGTATCGCAGATAGCTGAAAAGCGCGAAAGGTGAACATTGGGATCCTCGGAAGGTAAATCGTGGAATTGAATTGTGTTTGTAACCATCAAGATGATTTGAGGTGGAATATGCCACCTATTGGCTTCAATAGCGGGTCGAGAGATACTGGATCGGCCATTTCCCGCGTTTGGTCGGGCATAGTCTGCAACGACTCTCCTAGCTGGGGGATCGTTTTCAGCCATGTGTGCCTGACTATCTCGGAAAATGCGTAGGCGCTCGTGAAAATCTCGCTCAGGCTCAGACGAAACAACGATTAAAGGTAACCCTTGTGAGCGAGTGTGGTGCATACAATGATAAAATTACTAAAGCAAATCTAAATCTAAAGGTACAAATTACAAGCAAAAGGCAATGAAAAACTAAGAAAGCAAATAAACTAAGAAAGCAATTAAACAACTAAATAAACGACTTGGGTTGTTTTCAAAATTTTTCTTAGTGTCCCCGGCAACGGCGCCAAAAACTTGATGTGAAGCTAGCGTGTTGTAAATTTGATAGTAATTATAATTTCCAAAATATGTTTTAAGCGTTGGAAAGCGTGATATAATTACATCATTGATTGGATTGCTTACAAGTTTTAAAAATGGAATCGCTAACTAAACCACACATAATCGGCAAGTGCACCGGTCGCGGTGTAGTTTTGTTGGCAAGACCGGATATCAATCCGTGGACACTATGGCGAGAAATATTGAAAATAACCTTTATCGAATATTTAGCTAAATTGATTTGAAATTTGATTTGTGATTTTTAGTTTTATAAAAATATTAATTTAAAATGAATTTGTATTTAATTAAAATAAACAATGACAAAATAAAAATACACATGAAAATAAAACAAGAAACAAATAAACACACTATAACAATTACACAAGAAACAAGTAACAATTACTAAAACAAAGTTTTATAAAATTAATTTGGACTAAAGATATATAATAAACGGACTACCTGGGTTTTAGAATCCCTAAAATCATGCAATGCTAATTTGACAATAATAACAGTTAAATATCTTTTTCCCTTGCTTAATCCCCCTTTAGAGACGCAACTTAAACAAAAGATAAAGACGAGATGTGAAATGCTAGAACGAACCGGCTCTAGTTATCGAAACCAAATCCTACGTGAATCCAACCGTTGGAACCTCAGAGACTAAGTTGTGAGACGATCTTTTAAACCCGTAAAGCGAACAAATCTTTGAAAATTAAAATCCTAAGAAACCTTAATCACGATGTAATAAAATAGTTCGAGTTATCGATTACCCAAATTACCCACCAATGATTAGCTAATAACCTAGCTCACCCTAATCTTATTTCTAGTCATGAGGTGAGGATGCATGTTTTATTATTTTGACTTGAATTATTATTAGACTTGGTTAATTTCTCAACACAATATTTAACCCGAAAATTGAAAGATAAACGAATCAAATTAAATTCTAAGTTTAAAGGGAATTTCTTCATGTTATAAACTTGGTGAATTTATCGACAAATAACTAAATCAAAATTATAACAACATGCAATATCAAGATTAACTTCAAAGATAAAATTCTGTAAATCACATGAAATAACTGAAATTACATCAAATAAGCACTACAATCTTTTAGTTCATCATAACCCAGGTAGTTTATAAGTTTAGCTACACATATTACACAATAACACACTTACACAAATCATTACAACTACTGAAAACATAATAACAATACTTACTGGAATGGAAATTACGAGTATTAACCGAACCGGGTCGATTAGGATTAGAACCGACGGCCTCCAGACTTCTCGAGAGCTTCGTAGGACTTCACCGGCACTTCCGGGTGCTAAAACTCGACTTATTACGGAACTAGAACAGAGATTTCGAAGTGAAATTCCTGTATTTTTCGACTAACATCGAGTGCCCTTTTATAGGTGAGATTTTTGGCTTCTGCGCACCTCTTACGGACCGTAAGGGTCAGACTTACGGTCCGTAAATATTCCCAATTAAAAGTCTTCACCTACCGCGCCGGCGCCGAAACAAATGTCTGCCGCTAGGTCTTTACGGACCGTAAGGGTCAGACTTACGGTCCGTAAAGCCATAAAGTCAAGCCTCGTGTGCGCTGCTTTTGCGGACCAATTTTTTTCTAAAACTTCACCCTTTACGGACCGTTAGGGGTGCCTTACGGTCCGTAAGTCTTCTTCAAAACAAACAAACTCCATTTTTGGATTCCTCTCGTCGAGCTACCCCAAAAGCATATATTATGGCTCCCGTAACTCATTTCCTTGCTCCGGATATGTCCAGATGAAGTTCTGACTGTTTCTGGCGCGTTATTTCTTCATTTCTTCTTCGTTTTAGCTCCGTTTTACGCACCGTTTTCGCCCACGTCTTCGTAATTCAACCCTCTATCATGCCATCTTCTAATATCTTCATTTTCAATCCATTAACATTCCCCATGTATTGTTTCCTTCGTCGATCCTTTACCGTTTCCTCGCTTAATCCACAGAATATTCACAGTTGCCTGTAAATCTACTACTTCTAATAAAACAAAATAATCTTTAGCCACTTGTCATTAGCTTAATCCATCACTTGCCACGTGGCATTTGATTAATCCATGTTTTTCACAATTGACCGCCAAAACTCCTTACTCCCTGATGGAAAAGAATGAGCGCTAAAACGAGAGATGCTTATGTCCCTTTCTTCACACGCTTCTCATTCATTCATGCGTTACTTTTCCTCTTTCCTTTCTATCAAATCGGGGTTTCCTTTTCTTCCCTCTTTATCACCTTAATATCGTTATCATCAGAGTTTCTTTTCTTCCTCCTTCATCATCCTATGTAAACCCTAAAGGAATTCACACAAGTTCTTCAAGGATTACTGATTCATTCTAATGGGATGATGGATCTTTCAAATGTCGTTGTTCTGCGAGCACAGAGACCCAATCATGGTGAATGCAAAGATGCTGAAGATAGCCTCAATCAGGTATAAAATTCATCGATTGTGTTTCAATCCGGTTGATTCGCGATTGTTGTTGTTTCCACATGATTCTCATCTATCTCTGATCCATTCACAAACCCTAGATTTCAATCTAAAGTAACTGAGTAAAACGTATGTTCTTTTCTCAATCTTTAATTTAGTTATCATTCATATATGTTCGTATTTTAGGGTTTTTAAACAACTGTTATTTGGTCGAAAATCTGAATCTTGAATTGTGTTTGATGTTTTTTTATATATGCTCATATTTTTATTGTTTGAAATCTTGACTCTGCGCCTGAAATCTTGAATCTTGTTTGATTTGATGTTACTCATGGCATGTATTTGCTTCTTTCTTTAAACTCTATGGGATGTTAAAAAAAAAATCATGGTAATCTATGAATTTCTAAACACGATATTAACTGTCAGGTATATCAGCCTCGGTATTCACTGTCAGGTAATGTCTCTGTTTCTTCTTTAGTTTGATATGTTTCCTGTCAGGTAATGTCTCTGTACGAATGTTTTATAATTAGGATTTCTGGATCTCATCCCAAATCCCGCCCCCAAATGCTCTCTCCCCCTCTCTCTTTGCCGATTCAAGAAGATGAAGGCGATGGTGATTTGCTGATTCAAGAAGATGAAGGCGATGGCGATTCAAGCCGATTGGATCATGTGGTATTGGCTACATTGATTTGTTCATATTATTGTTCATATTACATTCTTTTTTACCAATCAGTTCAAATCAGGGTTTTAATTTGTTAAGTTTTCTTACATCTATTGAGATTATCAAAAGAAAGCAGTGTGGGTTGTGTTAATTACATGTGCGCTCATGGTAAGCATATCAAAAGAAAGCAGTGTGGGTTTTAATTTGTTAACTTTTTTTAAATTCAATATTTCGTAATTGGACAGGTGATGATGACAATATATTGGGATATAACAGTAACTAATCCCTTCGGGGCCTCACAGTTGTTCGAATGAATCGAAATCAGGTGTATTGCTCGCCGTCATGATGTTGGTCATCGTTGGTGTGTATTGCTTTTCGTAGCAGGTTTAGGGTCCATAGCGTGTGTGATGTTTATATATTTCTTTGTGAATTCTAATTTGTGACAAACAATGTCTATCTTAATTACTTGAAGGAGGACTTGCAAATCGTGAATGAGATCTGCCTCTAAACGAAGGGCATTGGAATTACATCAATTTCAAGGCTAATAAAACCCTTGGATTTTATGGATTTTGATCTCATTTTTGCCATTGTCAAGCAAAACAAATGTGAGATTAGCAGTATTGAGTGTTTCACATTTGATTTTAGCAGATTTGATTTTTGCCAATGTATCAAACCGTTTGTGATCTTCTAATTTGTCTCTTGCCCTAATTGTTTATTTGTTTTTATTTTCTTCAGGTGTAGTCCGAGTTAGGTCTGTGAAAATTTACTCATAAAATTAAGCATCAATTTGTTATTAGAGAAGGTATGTGTTTCGTTTTCAATTCCTCTGTAGTCTTGACTTTTTTATCAGTTTCTTAAGGTTCTTTTTGTGTAAATTTTTAGGCTTGCATTTTGCTTTATTGAATGTATGGAAACAAGCTTTGTGATGACAAAGTTCCTGATCGGATTCACCGTACATATACTATTTGGTAATTTCAACCCATTTTGATATGTTATAGGTCCAAACTATCACTTCTGATATTTGACTAAATATATATCAAACCGGTTGAAACTGAAGATTATGATGGCTGGTCTATTTAAGAATGTGGGATTTCAAATGTTAAATCAATTTATATATTGATTACATTTAGTTTTTTTCAGTTTATATATTGATTACATTTAGTTTTTTTTTTTAATTTTGACCAGGGTATCCCTACATTAGGTGGTCCTATGTTTTGTCCTTGCCCTGAACTTTGTATATTTAACTTTCTTCATGTTGACAAATGCTTTTCAGACTACAAATATTGATGAGGGGTTGTAGGATTTATTCGTCTGAATGCATGTCATCCTAGGAAAGAGTAAGGCGTGGTACCATTTGATGTTGGGAAAGAGCCTTTAGCTCCAGTAAATCCATGTTTTTTTTTTGTTTTTCATACATGATACTTCTATAGATGTGGATATATTTAGTGCATTGGATAAAAAAAAGGCTTTCTTGGTCGAATTGCAGGGCTGTTTTTAATTTTACTAACATGTCCATATTTTAAACTTCTATAAAAAATTGCAGTAGGTATATCAAGGTTTGATTGGGTATTCATATTATGGGTATTCATATTGTAATATTTGCTTCCTTTATTCCAAATTTTCAATTAAATCGCAGTATGTGAAATTAAATTTTAACATTCATTCCATGGCTCAAAATGTTGTTTATGGTATATTTACACTAAAGATAAAAAAAACATGTATAGATGCGCATGATATATACGTCTTTCAAGAAAGATTATTCATATATTCATATCTGGATATCAAGAACCTTGCTCTAAATCTTATATTTATCATTTATGATTTCGTGCTTATATTTTGCTATCTTAGATATTCATTCCAAGTTCAAGCAAAGTTAATGAAAGTAAATGTAGATGGGAACAAATCTTTTTTATACAGTCACCATTCAAACTCTCTTATGCCAAAATCTGGATCTCAAATCCAGTCAGCCCGTTCAGATGAATATATTTGTTGAAACATAAGTCGGTAAAGTACATTATGAGTTTGCTAATGTTTAACTAAAAGCATTTTATTTTAACTATATATTTAGAAAAATCAAGTAAATGTAGGTTCTTTTACAGTGGCTCTTGATTGGAGCATATGTGTTACGTGTATTC
This sequence comes from Helianthus tuberosus, assembly GCA_030545235.1. NCBI lineage: Eukaryota > Viridiplantae > Streptophyta > Magnoliopsida > Asterales > Asteraceae > Helianthus > Helianthus tuberosus. The sequence continues at coordinate 229,780,240 of CM060423.1, read as the reverse complement.
CGTTGCAATTTTTTTGGTATAAAATTCAGCTATTAATTTATATCTAATTAAAGGACAGAGGCCAGAGGTTATTCAGATATTCCAACAAGGCGGTAAACATTCATTTTTTTTACCTTTTGCTTTAATTTATGTAGCATATTCAATCTTAATGTTGTTTGTACTTTTGTTGATTGCCTAAATAGGTTCTTGCGGTTACTAATCGAACAACTGCACTTGCCTACCTATTGTTTGGTTTACTGTGATCCATATGGCTTTGACTTTTTGACTACATACTGATTCTCTAGAACTTCCACCACGCTCTGGCGGGAAGAACCATAAATTTATACAATGGTTTTGAAACCCCAAATATTCTCAGGTAGTGTGGCAGCAGCACCAACATCATCTAAAAAGAGCCATGATGACTTGCCTGAGCAAGACCCACGTGAGTCCAAACCGGTGATGCCTGACGCATCAGCACCAACTGATCCCCACGGTCCACCGATTGGTTCAGGCATGAGACCAGTGCTTACATCATCCTCAGTTTTAAACCAATTACATTGTTCGGTCTTTTGACTAAATGCTAAGGTATGTCTAATAATATAATTAAGAGAGTTTTTATGATTGTTTTTTATTTTTTAGTGTCATTTATTCTAACCGGACCCGTGATTAGGATCAAAATCAAATTTGCAGAATTTAGCTTTGTCTTACCGAATTGTATGACACAACAATTTGACCTCAATGAGAAGATGTGAGGTATGCTGATTGGCTGGTTACTGATGTAACTTTTCGGTCATTTTTTCTGGCATATTAATTGAACAAGTATTATTTGTTTCTAAAACAAACACAACTGGTGTTGGTCCATTAGTTAGCACATATCTCTACAATCGAGTGTTCGCGAGTTCGATTCTCACCCCTTAGTTACCATTTAAATATGTTCTATGCCAGTTTTCTACAGTTTTATTGCGACGTTTTGCCCTCAAAAGACCACTTTTGCTGTACTTTATTTCCATAACATACGGTATTGTTTATTACAAATTTTTGCTGTAAAAAAGATCATTTTTGTGCATTTTTGTTGTATTTTAATGCCACAAAATGTTGTCTTTTATTGCTGTGTCTGTTCGTATAATCATTTCTAATGGTTATATTTAGGGATTCCGTATCCGTTCGTATAATCATCATTAACGGTTATATTTAGGGATTCAGATTTCATCCCAATATGATAACACAAAATAGTAATATTGATTATATTTTGTATGTTTTGGTTTATTTTCATTCTAATCCGATTTGTATTACTATTATGTTACTTCATCATAAACTAGGGTTTTGGCTGGTATTAGAAAAGGAGAAACGACAGTAATACAAATTTAATTTGTATTTACTTCATCATTGTGACAGGAAATAAGAAAAAAAGGGGGGGGGGGGAAACGACAGTTTTGTGGCTGGAAATGGCTGGTATTCTCCTTTTTATTTCTTGCTTTTGTTTAAACTGCATAGTAATTAAGGAGAAAAAGGGGGAAAGAACATGCCAAAATGATTAAAATCTACATCTATGGGGATGTCATACTTTGATTTTTTTTTTTCTAATAATGTTAGTGGTTTGTTGGAACTTGAGAAAAAAAACTTGATATTTTAAGATCATTCTACCACATTGATACAAGAGAGCTATCAATTTAAAAGTTAGGTTTAATGGGAATTTTTTCAAAGGGGGAGCTGTCAGATGGTTTGAAATTATAACATTTGCCACTTTCACAATTTTTTATTAGATGATATCCAAGTTCCTGCCTTTGATGATAACGAATAAGGAATTTTCCTATCTTATTTTGGTGGATTGAGATTTTGTTTGGGTTGGTTATAGTCTTTGGCATCAAAATCAATCAAATAATGAAGAACATTAGCTTTATACATTTTAAATCTTACCGTTGAACCGTTTGAGATAAAAACACATTTGAGATTACCACTTGGTTACTTATTCTAAATGTAATCCCTTTTTATACATTTTTTTCTAGTATTTACAGAGGGTGTCGCGTGTGTCGATTTGCTTCTTTTGGTTGCTACAATGGCCACCACTGCAATACCCATATCTTCTCGGCGTTAAGTGGGTAGGCCATGAACGTACTAAGCGTTTATTTCGAAAGAGGCTTCTAGGCTGTTTGGCAAAGTCTATAAGAGGTATGTATCCGTTCGCCTAATAATCTTTCGATTGTTTTATACATTTATGGGGTGTTTGGCATTATACAGACACATTGCTACACATGATGGATCCTTCTAAAGTGCTTCATATGGCTGTTGTCAAATAGTTGTTAACAAAAATTATTAGATACTTATCGATCACAACCATATTAATTGTGACCCATTTGTTGTATTTCATTTTAATTCAGTTTACCTTTACCCGTTTCGTTTAATTTTCTATATTTTGAACCCTTACGTATTTACTCGCTATATTTTGACCTATATAACCTGTTTAGCATGTTTCTTTATTGTGACCAGTTTCGTATTTATTGCAATGTTAATACACTTCAATTTATCATCAACCAATATTTATCAATCATTGTATTATATATATATATATATATATATATATATATTTACCTAGATAATTAAAGTTACATTTGAGTATTATATATATGTTTTTGGTAGTTAATGTTATTTTCTTTGGTCACATGTAGGTGTTAATACTCAAACCGGGGAAGAATGCATTGTTAAGCTGGTATTGACCTTCTAACTGGCTGATTTTGATGATAAGTTGTTTAATTAATCTATTGGCCGGTTGATGTGAATGATTTTCTCTTCAACTAAAATTCAGGATGAAGAGTTAGTTTCGTCTGCAAATGTTGATTATTAAAGGGCAGAATACTAATGTCGTGGATGATTTATTGGTTGCAGATCATTTAATTCTAAACGAGCGTGTCAAGAAGCGTAACGCCGCTTTTCATATAGCTGCTAGGAAATGCCGATAAGAGGTATTGCAAAAGAATTCAGAGAAGAGTTGTTTTTCATTTGTTGCTCATGTCATCTTTATCATCAATTAAATGTTAAACTTAGAGGTGATGAAATGGGTTGGTTTATGTCAGTTTGGTATACGGGTCAAAACAGGTTCATGCCAAAATATGTCTTTATTGGGGCCGGTTGACCCGTTTAATTTTCTTTTGAATGTTCAACCTTTATCTTTACCATAGTAAAAACTTAAAAAGTGTCCATTTAAACTTGAAAAGTCTTGACCCGTTATCCAATCGACCTATATGCCACATCTACTGAATCTTTATACGGGTTTTTGACGAGATAAGCGTTCATATATTCTTGACTTGGTTATTATTTTCAGGCTGATAAAGTAAAAGGGGAAAGCTAATCGTCTCTAAAGTACAATTCATATGTAGTAAGTCAAGATGCGCAACACTAGAGTCGGAATAGGGAGCGGCAGAAGAGACTATATTAGCCGGTGGCCATACAGCTATAAACGGATGTTGAAAGTGCAACTACAAGCGGCTATTGAAGGTGCATCTGCAAATTGGGCAAATGCCTTTGGAATTGTACTCTCATCATAAAATAATTCACTAATTGGTTCATAATCTTAGTTGGGATATACTTTTTTTACATTTATAAGTAACTTTTCTATTTATATGAATAACACATGATGTGTTGGTCTGGTGGTTGGAACGTAAGGTTTACGTATGAGTCATGACAATTTTATAATTCACTATATTTATTTCCTTTGGAAATTTCGTTATGATCATCATAAACGTATAATGTTCTTTGAATCTATACCTCGAAACATATTATTTTGTCTAATCCGTGAAGTTCGCGGGTATTAGCACTATTTGGTAATATAAAAGAGAGTGGTTAAATTTCAAACGTCAGCTAAAGTTCACGTTTTGTAGTTTTAAACGTTGGTGTGTTTAGATGCACACGTTACATTCTGTTAGATAGTGATTAACAAGTTTACAAATATATTTTAAATTTTGTATACTAAGTAGTATAAACGTAATAAAAAAATAAAAAAAACATATCATTTCACAACACCGCGAAATTCACGGGTATTAGCACTAGAAAGTTTTGGCTATCTCAGATATGTAATATGTAAATTCAGCTATCCAGAATAAAATAGTTTTTCTTCGTGTATTAGAAAGATAATTCCTTAGACGTTGTATCCAGTAAGGTGGCTAACCCTATCCCTGATGATCCTCTCTCTCTCTGGCATGTATTATTTACATTTTAACTAGACCTGGCAATTCCAACCCAAATAACATAAAATGGGTTTATTTGGACTTTTAAACATTACACCTTGGGTTATTTTGGGTAATAGATTATTTACAAGGGGGTTTAAATGGGCATACTTAAAAATTAAAAAGGTAAGGTATGGGTCAAGATGGGTATCTATTGGCGACCCTTAGGCGTGAAACCTAAGTTTGGAAAGGCCTAGAACAAAATTGATGATCTACATGGGCTTCAATGCCAGTAGATATTATATGTTTGTGTTAAGCCACCCGCGAAACTCGCGGGATCTTAGACTAGTATAACATATAATCAAATAAGTACCAATATTGCGAGAAAACCATATCCAGATAGATTAAAATGTAAGGAATTCGATGTATAAATTGTGTATGATTTTAGACATATCAAACATCCCCACACTTAACCTTTTGCTTGTTCCTAAGCAAAATCCTAAACAACATGTCAAACTTAAAACAATTAAACAATAACGCATGTTTCGAACAAATTTAAATACGAACTACAAAAATCTTTAAACATAGAGGTTTCACAAGACTTACAACGTTCAAAAGGTTGATAAATCAAGAAAATGAAACGATAAACCGAGAATATTTAATCAAATTTTTTTACTTTTAAGTAATTAATTATGCAAAAACAATACCACTCACTGAATTCACTCTTCTCTCGGATAATATGTATATAATTTCAAGTGAACTCTCAGAACCAGACTGTGAAGCATGACTATTATAGGCTTGTACGTCAATCAAATCTCTACCTTATTGTTAAAAATTGAAACAAAACTAGAGGACTGAAGTTGGGTAGGCTATGGTAAAAGGTAGGTTATTTATTTGGATGAAAGTGGCTAACAGAAAATTTTACGATAAACCGGAAAAACATGAAATAAGAAATAACAACAAATTGGTCTTTTGACCATACTTTATTCTATTTTTTTCATTTTTTTTTTCAGTTTTTCATTTTTTTTTCTTTTCTTTTTTTTTTTTAACAAAGATAACAATAATATCACAATATTATACGTTCCAGTTTAATTTGGGTAACAACAGAAGGTAATAGGTACAAAGTGGTGTCTAAAGGAGAAAGGTGAAAAGGAACGGTGATCCTAATGCCTCTTGAGATTTTGTATCAAAAATTAAACTAAAGGTTTTGAAATGTATCAAAACGCACAAGTTCTAATGTCATGCAACAAGTCGGTAAACACACATGAAACGAAAGTAGTGTTTATGTATTAAACACTTTTAGGTTCAAATCTTACTGTCATGTGGTAATGTAATGGTTAAAGGTTTTGTTATTGCATAGTTAATTTACTTTTAAAGTTAGAAAAATTATGTTAAGTATCTCGTAAAATTTTTCACAAAAACTTGATTTAACCAACCTACTATCCCGCAACTTAAAGAAACATAAATTTTTAGATTTTTTAAATTCAACATTTAAATTGTTTTTGACAGACGTTTTTGCAAATTGTTCAAGTTTTAAATGCGTTAAAGAATCGGGACAAGTGTACTATTTATGAAGTTTCTTTAAATTTTTTTTTATGTATATACTAAATATTATACAAAATCCCTCATCCCCACACTTGAAAGACACATTGTCCTCAATGTGGAAATGAGAAATGGAATTAAACACACTTGCATAATTAAAAAAAATGTTACTTCCCTGATGTGTTGCCGTATTCCTGAGTATGTGTTGCCTCGTCGCATTATATCAGTATTGGCTCAATTCCACTAAAATTTATTCACAAACCCAGGGACTTTCGTAACGTCTGTTTGTCAAGCCTAGTTTTGTCGAAAATGTGCGCGATGTCTTCCTTAATCCTATAGTGTACATAACTTCCAACCCTAGTGGAGCGTTCGGCATCCAGCCTAATGGCACCCACCCTCATTAATTGAATGTACTCACTTTGGGATTCAGTTTGACTTCGTTTGCATTTTCCAGTGTGTGACCAATTTCCACAGTCTATGCATCTTTCGTAGCGTTTCGCTCTTCGTTTCATTGCACTCTTAGAGGTTCCGCAAAATGGTGGTACTTGCTCTTGACGACGCCATTCTTTCCTTACCCCAGCGGTTAGGAGAAATATTTTCTCCTTAAGTTCTGTAGGTAATCCTGGTTTTGCAAATTCTAAACAACAAAGCAGATTAAAATCAAACGGATGCATATTATATCCAAATTTACACTTAGGATAATGTTTTTGAGATTGTAGCAGCTCCAAAATCACCCGAATGGAGATTGAGTACGGGTGGTAAGATCCAAACCTGCATACACAAAAACAAGGAAACCCAGCGTAAAATTGAATTAAAATGACAAACTATCTAAAGCAATCCACACTTTCACACGAAACACACAATCAAACCTAATATTTACTCGTCCTACTACTTACATTTTACTTTCAAGTTTTTACTAAAGGGAGGTCCAGCTCCTCCACCAGTTCAGGGCTTGGTCTTCTAATGTAATGCTTTAGACGGTGACCATTGACCTTGAACTTTTGCCCATCCTCATTCTCCAACTCTACCGTTCCATATGGAAAAACCTGTGTGACTAGAAACGGTCCTGTCCATCGGGATTTGAGTTTTCCTGGAAACATCTTCAATCGAGAATTGAAAAGCAATACTTTCTCCCCACACTTGAGTTCTTTCAAATTCTTAATGTGGCGATCATGCAATTGCTTTGTCTTTTCTTTATATGCCCAAGATCTTTCATATGCGATGTCACGAAGTTCCTCTAGTTCATGAATTTGGAGAAACCGTTTCTTGCCTGCTGCATCCATATCAAGATTTACTTTTTGTAAAGCCCAATATGCTCTATGTTCCAGTTCAACTGGAAGATGGCACGCTTTTCCATAAATCATCCTAAAGGGTGTGGTCCCTATAGGAGTCTTGTATGCGGTGCGAAAAGCCCAAAGTGCATCATCCAGATTATCAGCCCAGTCAATGCGACTTTGTCCTACAGTTTTCTCCAAAATGCGTTTACTACCCCTGTTTGCATTCTCCACTTGTCCACTCGTTTGTGGATGATAAGCAGTTGAAAGTCTATGGGTTACCCCATATCGTTTTAATACCTTCTCCATTGACGAGTTACAGAAGTGGATACCTCGATCACTAATGATTGCTTTAGGCGTTCCAAATCTTGCAAAAAGCTCTCTAAGGAATTTTACTACAACCCTAGCACTGTTGGTGGCCAAGGCTTTTGCCTCCACCCATTTTGATACATAATCAATGGCTACTAGGATGTACCTATTTCCTCGTGACATTGGGAAAGGTCCCATGAAATCAATGCCCCAAATGTCGAAGATTTCAATAACTTGGATGGGATTTTGAGGCATTTCATTCCTGGATGAAATGTTTCCGGCTCTTTGACATGCGTCACAACCACGAACATACTCATGAGCATCCTTCAAAATGGTGGGCCAATAAAAACCTGCATCAAACACTCGTTTGGCAGTATAATTTGCTCCGTAATGGCCTCCTGTCGGTCTGTCGTGACAGTGTTTAAGGATTTTCATAGTTTCTGGTGCAGTTACACAACGTCTGATGATTTGATCCGCACCTACCCTGAACAAGAAAGGATCTTCCCAAATGTAGAATTTAATATCAGCAAAGAATTTCTTCTTTTGTTGATAAGACATTTCAGCTGGAAGATCTCCTGTTGATAGGTAATTTGCAATGTCTGCGAACAAAGGAAAACCTTTAGTTTCTATGAACATCAATGTCTCATGGGGAAACTCATCCCTTATTCTTTCCTCCCGAGTTCTTTCCAACTCGGGGTTCTCCAATCTGGACAAATGGTCAGCAGCAACGTTCTCAGCTCCTTTCTTATCTTTGATTTCAAGATCGAATTCTTGAAGTAATAAGATCCAACGAATCAGCCTCGGTTTAGCATCTTTCTTCGCAAATAAGTATCGAATGGCTGCATGATCAGTAAAGATAACCGTTTTTGAAAGCACAAGTTAAGAGCAGAACTTATCACATGCGAACACAACGGCAAGTAACTCTTTCTCAGTTGTTGTGTAGTTTTCTTGTGCATCGTTTAGGGTTTTGCTAGCGTAATATATCGGATGGAAATGCTTTTCTTTAAGCTGCCCTAACACTGCACCTACTGCAAAGTCACTTGCGTCGCACATGATTTCAAATGGAAGGCTCCAATCTGGAGAAATTAGAATAGGTGCTTGAACTAATCTCTCTTTTAGTAACTCAAAAGCTTGTAGACATTCGTCAGAAAACACAAATGGCCTATCTTTTTCTAAAAGTTGAGTCATAGGACGGGCGATTTTTGAAAAATCACGAATGAATCTGCGATAAAATCCCGCATGTCCTAAGAAACTCCTTATAGATTTCACAGAAGTAGGCGGCGGAAGCTTGGAAATGGTTTCAATCTTGGCTTGGTCAAGCTCAAGCCCTGCTTGTGAGATCTTGTGTCCCAAAACTATTCCTTCACGAACCATAAAGTGGCATTTCTCCCAATTTAGCATAAGGTTCGTTTCTTCACAACGAGTCAGCACTCGATCTAGATTTCGCAAGCAAATGTCGAAAGAATTCCCGAAAACAGAGAAATCATCCATGAAAACTTCCATGGAGTCCTCGATCATTTTATGAAATATGGCCACCATACAGCGTTGAAACGTGGCTGGAGCATTACATAATCCAAACGGCATGCGTCGATATGCAAAAGTACCATAGGGACAAGTAAATGTGGTTTTTTCTTGATCCTCAGGTGAAATGGGGATCTGAAAATAACCAGAAAAGCCATCAAGGAAACAATAATATTGTTGCCCTGATAATCGTTCCAACATTTGGTCGATGAATGGTAAAGGAAAGTGATCCTTTCTAGTGGCATTGTTCAGCTTGCGGTAGTCTATGCAGACTCTCCAACCTGTGACGGTCCTGGTAGGTATTAATTCGTTTTTCTCATTGACAATCACAGTCATTCCTCCTTTCTTAGGAACTACCTGTACAGGACTTACCCATGCTGAATCAGAAATTGGATAAATAAGCCCTGCATCCAGTAGCTTAATTACCTCTTTCTTTACAACTTCTTGCATGTTCGGGTTTAACCTTCTCTGTGGTTGAACTACCGGTTTATACTCTTCTTCCATCAGAATTTTATGCGTGCAGAAAGACGGGCTTATGCCTTTGATATCCATGAGTTTCCACGCAATAGCGTTCTTATGCTTTTTAAGAACACTCATCAATTCTTTCTTCTCATCCTCCGTCAGATTTGTCGCGATGATGACGGGTAATTGCGATCCTTCACGTAAGAATGCATATTCTAGGTGAGACGGTAGCTCTTTTAGCTCCAAAGTTGGCGGTACCTCAACTGACGGTTTTTCTTTTGGGTTATCTTTATCAATCACTTCAAATACTTCACATTCAGAGGAAGGCTTATTATCGGATGATGGTGCATCTTCTGAATCTTCAGACATATCAGAAGTTTTACTCTCACATACCTCACTAAGGAAATTTCCCACATGTGTCATGAGAGTATCAATAAAGTAAGCAGTATCGTCATGTTGTTCGGTGTGCCTCATTGATCGTTGAATATCAAATGTAACTTCATCTTCATCAACACGGAGAGTTCACTTGCCATCATACACGTCTACGATTGCACGTGCAGTAGCAAGGAATGGACGTCCTAATATTAACGGGATTTCGGAGTCCTCATCCATGTCTAGAATAACAAAGTCAACCGGGAAAACAAACTTGTCGACTTTTACTAGCATATTCTCTACAATGCCCCTTGGGTATTTTATCGATCGATCTGCAAGCTGAATACTCATTCGTGTAGGAGACGGTTCTCCCAAGTTAAGCTTTGCAAATATTGAATAAGGCATAAGATTTATACTGGCTCCTAAGTCGGCAAGTGCATTGCTCACAGTAAGACTTCCTATCAAACAAGGAATGGTAAAACTCCCTGGATCAGCAATCTTTGTTGGCAATTTATTCTGCAAGACAGCAGAAATTATTCGTTCAGAGTGATGGTTGAAAGATCTTCTAATTTCCTTTTGTTCGTTAGGAGATCCTTTTGAAACTTGGCGTACTTTGGCATTTTAGCCAAAGCTTCAACGAATGGGATGTTAATGTGCAGTTTCTTTAGCATTCCTATGAATTGATTGTATTGTTCTGCGTCTTTTGTTTTTATCAATCTCCCAGGATAGGGTGGTGTTGGTTTGTACACCCTCATCGGTTCTTTCTTCTCTTCTTTCTTCTCTTCTGGAGATTTACTGGGCTATACTGTACTTTCTGGGCGTAGCCTAGATTGTACATTTCCAGATGGTGTCTCCATCTCTATCTCTTCATCAATCTCTTGATCTTCAGCATCTTCTCGTTCAATCTCTACAGCTCCTCGTCCGCTTCTTGTGGTGACAGCCTTTGCAGTGGCATTTGGATTTCCGACAGTGTTGCTAGGGAGACCTCCTTGAGGTCTCTGGTTCAACTGATCGGCCAGTGAACCTACTCTCCTCTCCAAATTTTGTAGTGCAGTACTCTGGTTCTTCATAAAAGCATCATTCTCCAAGAACCACGACTGTGTTTCTTGATATCGAGTTTCCTGTTGTGTGATAAACTGTGTAAGTAACTGCGTCTGCTGGGATAGTGTATCTTGGCTTTTCTTCAGCATCTCTTCTATGGTCATGTTCTTTGTTTCTGAACTTGGTCCTGCTCCTATGTCTTGAAACAGATTTTGACGTGGCTGAAACCCTGGTGGGTTGTTGTTCCTCCAGCTAAAGTTCGGGTGGTTCCTCCAATTCGTATTGTAACCACCTCCGAAATTCTGATTTCGGTTGGCTATGAAATCTACTTGCTCTTGTGATTCCGTAGGGGCAATAGGACACACAGTTGTGTCATGCCTCCCTGTGCATATCTCGCACAATTGTTCCTTCTTTAGTTCCATATCGTTCAGCTTCTTCTTCAGGGCATCGATCTGTGATTGCATCATGGTGGTATCGTCGACTGTATGCACTCCTCTGTGCGTAGAAGTTGAGTTTCTAGAATCAGGAAATTCATAGCTACTCATTGCGATGTCTTCAAACATCTCAGTACATTCTTCAGGTGTTTTGGCAGTCATCATATTTCCTCCAGCAGTGGTGTTCAGCATGTTTCATGTGGCAGGCGTTACTCCGTGGTAGAACTTCTCTACTACAGCCCAGTCCTCGAATCCGTGGTGTGGACACTTGAGTAACAGCTCTTTGAATCGCTCCTATGTCTCGTAAAAAGACTCTCCTTCTTTTTGGCGAAATTATTGAATCATGCTCCTTAGACGAGCGGTTTTGGAAGGAGGAAAGTATTTTCCTAAGAATTTTTCTTTCATACCGACCCAAGTGGTGATTGATCCCGCAGGGAGGGATTCTAACCAAGCATGGGCTCGATCAGCAAGTGAGAATGGAAAAAGGCGCAGTTTGCATGCGTCTTCGCTGACACCTATCTCTTGAAATGTATCGCAGATAGCTGAAAAGCGCGAAAGGTGAACATTGGGATCCTCGGAAGGTAAACCGTGGAATTGAATTGTGTTTGTAACCATCGAGATGATTTGAGGTGGAATCTGCCACCTATTGGCTTCAATAGCGGGTCGAGAGATACTGGATCGGCCATTTCCCGCGTTTGGTCGGGCGTAGTCTGCAACGACTCTCCTAGGTGGGGGATCGTTTTCAGCCATGTGTGCCTGACTATCTCGGAAAATGCGTAGGCGCTCGTGAAAATCTCGCTCAGGCTCAGACGAAACAACGATTAAAGGTAACCCTTGTGAGCGAGTGTGGTGCATACAATGATAAAATTACTAAAGCAAATCTAAATCTAAAGGTACAAATTACAAGCAAAAGGCAATGAAAAACTAAGAAAGCAAATAAACTAAGAAAGCAATTAAACAACTAAATAAACGACTTGGGTTGTTTTCAAAATTTTTCTTAGTGTCCCCGGTAACGGCGCCAAAAACTTGATGTGAAGCTAGCGTGTTGTAAATTTGATAGTAATTATAATTTCCAAAATATGTTTTAAGCGTTGGAAAGCGTGATATAATTACATCATTGATTGGATTGCTTACAAGTTTTAAAAATGGAATCGCTAACTAAACCACACATAATCGGCAAGTGCACCGGTCGCGGTGTAGTTTTGTTGGCAAGACCGGATATCAATCCGTGGACACTATGGCGAGAAATATTGAAAATAACCTTTATCGAATATTTAGCTAAATTGATTTGAAATTTGATTTGTGATTTTTAGTTTTATAAAAATATTAAATTAAAATGAATTTGTATTTAATTAAAATAAACAATGACAAAATAAAAATACACATGAAAATAAAACAAGAAACAAATAAACACACTATAACAATTACACAAGAAACAAGTAACAATTACTAAAACAAAGTTTTATAAAATTAATTTGGACTAAAGATATATAATAAACGGACTACCTGGGTTTTAGAATCCCTAAAATCATGCAATGCTAATTTGACAATAATAACAGTTAAATATCTTTTTCCCTTGCTTAATCCCCCTTTAGAGACGCAACTTAAACAAAAGATAAAGACGAGATGTGAAATGCTAGAACGAACCGGCTCGAGTTATCGAAACCAAATCCTACGTGAATCCAACCGTTGGAACCTCAGAGACTAAGTTGTGAGACGACCTTTTAAACCCGTAAAGCGAACAAATCTTTGAAAATTAAAATCCTAAGAAACCTTAATCACGATGTAATAAAATAGTTCGAGTTATCGATTACCCAAATTACCCACCAATGATTAGCTAATAACCTAGCTCACCCTAATCTTATTTCTAGTCATGAGGTGAGGATGCATGTTTTATTATTTTGACTTGAATTATTATTAGACTTGGTTAATTTCTCAACACAATATTTAACCCGAAAATTGAAAGATAAACGAATCAATTTAAATTCTAAGTTTAAAGGGAATTTCTTCATGTTATAAACTTGGTGAATTTATCGACAAATAACTAAATCAAAATTATAACAACATGCAATATCAAGATTAACTTCAAAGATAAAATTCTGTAAATCACATGAAATAACTGAAATTACATCAAATAAGCACTACAATCTTTTAGTTCATCATAACCCAGGTAGTTTATAAGTTTAGCTACACGTATTACACAATAACACACTTACACAAATCATTACAACTACTGAAAACATAATAACAATACTTACTGGAATGGAAATTACTAGTATTAACCGAACCGGGTCGATTAGGATTAGAACCGACGGCCTCCAGACTTCTCGAGAGCTTCGCAGGACTTCACCGGCACTTCCGGGTGCTAAAACTCGACTTATTACGGAACTAGAACAGAGATTTCGAAGTGAAATTCCTGTATTTTTCGACTAACATCGAGTGCCCTTTTATAGGTGAGATTTTTGGCTTCTGCGCACCTCTTACAGACCGTAAGGGTCAGACTTACGGTCCGTAAATATTCCCAATTAAAAGTCTTCACCTACCGCGCCGGCGCCGAAAAAAATGTCTGCCGCTAGGTCTTTACGGACCGTAAGGGTCAGACTTACGGTCCGTAAAGCCATAAAGTCAAGCCCCGTGTGCGCTGCTTTTGCGGACCAATTTTTTTCTAAAACTTCACCCTTTACGGACCGTAAGGGGTGCCTTACGGTCCGTAAGTCTTCTTCAAAACAAACAAACTCCATTTTTGGATTCCTCTCGTCGAGCTACCCCAAAAGCATATATTATGGCTCCCGTAACTCAGTTCCTAGCTCCGGATATGTCCAGATGAAGTTCTGACTGTTTCTGGCGCGTTATTTCTTCATTTCTTCTTCGTTTTAGCTCCGTTTTACGCACCGTTTTTGCCCACGTCTTCGTAATTCAACCCTCTATCATGCCATCTTCTAATATCTTCATTTTCAATCCATTAACATTCCCCATGTATTGTTTCCTTCGTCGATCCTTTACCGTTTCCTCGCGTAATCCACAGAATATTCACAGTTGCCTGTAAATATAACATATAATCAAATAAGTACCAATATCGCGAGAAAACCATATCTAGTTAGATTAAAATGTAAGGAATTCGATGTATAAAATGTGTATGATTTTAGACATATCAGTACACGTGGCGCGCTCACATTTGCCTATTTTGGAGACGTCGTACTGGTGTTGTCGGACTGCTCCTTGATCCGTTGCAGGCCTACCTGGCGCCTGATGACTGGTGACACGTGTTGTCCTTTATGTCGGATGGAGCATCTTTGGTGCCACCTTGATAATTTCCAGAATCTTCTGGAAGCTTCTGGATGGTCTCGTTGATGTCAGCGCCACATAGGATGGAAAAGTGGTGTGGTCCTTGCCATGTGGCAAGGAATTGGGACCATACCTCTTCAACGTCCGTTTATGTTCGTTCATTTATGTTCGTTTCAATTTAAATACATAAGTAGTTATATTTATATGAATATTAAACATAAAAGGAACTTTCTAACTACTTATATAAGTATAATTAATTAGTAATTGGGTTTTCTAGTAATAAAAATGTGTTTGGCAATGGAAGTTATCGTAATTTATCACTAATTCATATAAAAACTTACTTTATGTTCGTTTATGTTTAGTCAATTATGTTTATTTGTTTTCATTTGTGTTGTTTATTGTTTGTTATGTTCGTTTACGTTCTTGAACTGTTTGTTTAGGTCTTAAACGAACGAACACAAACAAACACAGACATGCCCATTTTCTTGATAAACGATCATGAACAAAAAATGTGTTAGATTAAATGTTCATGTTCCGTTAAATGTGTTCGATTAAATGCTCGTGTTCATGTTCGGTTAATGTTAAATGAACGAACATGAACATGCTTCTCTTTGTGTTCGTTAGGTCCATTTACATGCCTACACGCTTGTCATCAATACAATCTGGGCTCAATATATTTCATTAACTATTAGATAATTTACTGATTGTGTTGTTATCAGAATGAAGATCGGGTTTTATGGAAGCTCGAGACGTTGCCACCTGGACTAATGACATTTTACGGGCTAACACATCCACTCGACAAGTCATGGCATGTACTCGGTCTCGGGTACAACCCGAGCATTGATAAAAGGGTTATCGAGAAAGCAGCTGTGATTCACTATAACGGAAACATGAAACCGTGGCTAGAGTTGGCAATGACAAAGTACCGTTCATATTGGGTCAAATACATAAAGTTTGACCACCCGTATGTTCGGGGTTGCAAACTAGGCGAATGAGAAGATTTTTATTATCAAAAAGTCATTCTATTCTTTGTTATAGTTCATATTGGTGTTATAGTTCCCGTGTATTTGTGCATGCAACTTGCTTGGAATAGGTGTCGAAGATAATAGTTTGGATGTATCTTGTGTTGGTTTCGTTACTTTCGTAGGAGGAAGGTTTAATTGTAAAGGACTAGGATGTGTATATCTACATTCGTTCTTCTGAAAGAATCACGTGTTCTTTTTGTTTGTGTTCATTAATTTCTCGTACGTATGGCTTGCGATTCTTCTGATTCTTTTGTTTGTGTTCTTCTGGGTTGCATCCTTGCAGTTCTTTCGAGTCTTTGTATTTTTCTCGTCAGAGGATGGTCTGGGGAGGTCAAAGAGTCTGGTTTTGAAAAGCGGGAGGTCGACGTCGATCCGAGGCGTTAAAGTTGTTACAACTCGTATTTCGAACCTCTCATTGTACTTTGGTTATGTGATTTTGTGAACTTGTTGATTAAATGAAATGTTATGTTTGATATGTGTTTATTGTGTAACGAATGTATGTACATAATGATAGCATTAAACGAGCCCAAACGCACAACACAACCCAATTGCAGAAGCCCATTCGGGCCACATGCTTGTACTCGAACCACAAGGGCAGCCCATGAAGGGTTCGGCCCACTCCATCAACTCGCATAACACATAGGGTGTTAGTACAAATCCCACACTTCACCAAATCACACAAAGTTTAGCAACCCTAAATCTCTCCTCTCTCTTCCTCTCAAACCCGACGGCAAACATCCCCATCTCTTGAAGACTTTCTTGTTGGATTGATCTAATTCTTCTCTCAATCGGTTAGTGTTATATCCTTGCTTGATTCTTGTATGATCAATGTTTGTTGTATGATTGGTTATATGATGTTTGTTGGGATTGAACCCTATCAGAGGAACAGATAATTAAAGCCAAAACTGGATCAGAGCAGTGGATCCAGAATAAGCAGACGATTACAGTTAGATCATGCAAATCTCTCCCCTTGAAAGTGGTTTTCATATCTGCTGACCTCCTATCTGCTGATCTTACTAAGTGCTGATCTACAACTGCTGCCTTGCATCTACTGCCAAATATCAAAGACTGATGGAAGACCAAAGCTCTGCTGCTCAATCTACTGCCTTGAGTCTAGTACTGCTGATCCGGACAAGCACTGCTGGGTTCACAGTAGTGGAAGGATGCAGCAGCTGTTTAGTGTCTTTTATGTTTTGTATTGTAATAGCAGTAGTTTGTCTAGCAGTGTTTGTATAAGGACAGTAGATACAGGTTGTTAGGCTGTTAGACGTCGCTTTCATGGTGACGTCAGCTGAGATACCTCAGTGGTTTGGTTTGCCTATAAATGTAACAGTACCCTGTACTGTTACATTTGATTGACTGAGTGGGTTATTCTCCTCATGTCCAATCCTTTCATCTTGTGTGCAACCAACCTTGGGGCATCAGGCTGAGGGGGAGCAAATGTTTTATCAAACTATTTTCTCCCTTGATTGTGTTTACAAAGTTTGTTTTACATTTCCGCTGCACTTAAAACTGTTCATATCTATTTGATTTGTTCAAATTTCACAAACAAACACAATCATGAGAGCCTCCAATCCTAACAATTGGTATCAGAGCACGGACAGTCAAATTCGATCTAACAATCAATTTGACATAACAGTTTAGCTCAAAATTCATTGATACTAAGGTTGGTTGTATTCAGTTGAAAAACAAAGTAACGAGTAAATCATGTTCAAAGTGGTTATTCAAAAACTCTGTAAATCAACCAAGATGTCATACGACACACAAATTTCACAAAACAAGTGAAGTTATACACAAAACACTCATGGTTTCTAGATCTGAAAACAATATCTGTTAAACTATGAGAATACTTCTAAATTTCTAAATTAATTTCAACTGTTGATGTGTAATCTGTGATGTTTTTCACAAATACTAAAGTATGAACCTCAGATTAACAAAACCTATGTTCATAAAAACATTGATGTTTTGCTAACACGAAAAGAGGGAAATTAAAACTTTAGTCATTTGATCTTATGTGTTGAAAACAGGTTGAGATCCTTAAAAGGACGAAATCAACTTTGTCAAAACTCATTAAGAAAAGCAGGAGTCAAAAATGTCCAAATCATAAGTAATGAGGGGGTTGGCATAAACATTTGCAAAAATGACCTAATCTCTCAAAACATTACTGTAAAATGATTCTGGAACAAGTATTCCTTCAATAAATACCTCTCAGTAAGTATTTCAATACTTATGATTGGGAAGGGTAAAAAGGGAAGAAGAAAATTCACAAAAACTCAGAAGTGTGTTTATCTCAAAACTTTTGATGATAAAAGAAAAGAGTATAAACATAAAACACTTATGAGTCAAAATTTAGGGTAATAATGGTCATTAAGCAACTATGTGCATTCATCTGTTCAGTAAAAGTTTTGATTCCGATGAATGAACTTTAAGGAGGACTAGACAAATATCCAGAAACTCATCCGTGTGTCCTCATGTTTGTAATCAACTGACAAAGAAAATGGTACCAAACAGTGGTCAAAATGTGTTCAAAGTTTTCCTACCACTATTGCCAAAACCACTGACCATTTTCAAAAACTTGAGAATGATATGATTATGTGTTTCATTGAAATTATACCAGATCCTTTTTGATGATGTTCTCAGAAAGTCCTTTAACCATTTTTTTTCAAAAGGAGTTTCTCGAATAACCAGGATATATTGTTCATTTTTTTTAATAATATATTTGGAACTTTTGCTTGTTTTTGTTTAGCAATAGTTTCAGTTCCTGTCAGGATGTAATACCTTATTTTTGTTGGTATTATTTTCCTCAGAAATGGGTCAAAAGGAAATGGTAAATTTGTCAAGATCATATCATACTCAGGTTTGCTCAAATGTTGATTGCAAACTGTGCTTGAATTACTAAGGTACCCATGTTTTAAATTGAATATTAAACGAAAATGAGTTCTTTAGAAAAAAGTTTTCATCA
The DNA here is from genome assembly GCA_030545235.1 of Helianthus tuberosus. Classification (NCBI taxonomy): domain Eukaryota; kingdom Viridiplantae; phylum Streptophyta; class Magnoliopsida; order Asterales; family Asteraceae; genus Helianthus; species Helianthus tuberosus. The sequence continues at coordinate 229,761,874 of CM060423.1, read as the reverse complement.
TTTGGGATACTAAACCACTGTCCTTAAAAATTGACATGTGGCAAAACCTTGAATGAAAATTCTCAAAACAGTTGTTGAAATATCTGTCCTTCAAATCTGTACCATTTACCCTAACCACTGCTTTGTTCCAACGTCTGATTTCTAACCACTGTCCACTGCTGAAAGTCAAACCACTGCCTCTTCATTTTGCTTGGCAAGCACTGATGGTCAAAATCAGTGAGTTATCTACTGCCGGAAGCCATCCTCTGTTCATTTCCTTGATAAACTCTGTTGCTCAAAAACATTGTTTTATCTACTGATATGCTATCCACTGATAGTAAAAATCATCCACTGTCCACTTTATTACCGTTGTAACCACTGATACATGACTCATCAGTGGCTCATAAAACAACTGTTCTCCACCCTTCATCCATTTCGTCAGTGTTTGACACGTGGTCAGTTCTTAGCCTTCAGATCATAATAACTGCTGCCACATCAGCGATCACTTTTTCCCTAAATAAAACCCTGCCCTAAACCCCCAAACAGGGTTTTACACTGTCAAATTGAATTCCAAAATTCTCTTCTCAAAGCAGTTTTTTCTTCTCATCTTTCACAATTTTCTTCGATCATTCATCTTCAAAATGACAAAATCGAAGTCATCTTCAAAACCCTCATCTAAATCATCTTCAAAAACAGCCTCTCAAAAGGCAATCTCCACTGAAATTCCACATAAACCATCTCACAATCTCCTGGGTCTTCTCACAAAACCAGGAACCACCAGAGATTTCGATTCCATCATTGATCTCATGGCAAAATCAAAGTACAAAACTTTGTTCACTGCCGATGCACCACTTTATTTGGCGACCCAAAGGGAGTTCTGGAAAAATGCAACCCTTGAAAAACAAGGAGACATTACAACCACCATAAACTCTTCCATAAAGGGTAAATTTGTCCAAATCACGCCACAATCCATTTCAGAGGTATTTCAGCTCAATGATCAGGAAGGTAAAATTGCCTTCACTAAATTTGAGTTACAAAATGACTTCATTGAGCGAGGGTATGAAGCAACAATGATGAAGAAAATTACCTTAGAAAAAGGTTATTTTCATTCTGCAACCAGATTTTTATTCCATACCCTCCTACTATGTGTTTCAAACAAAACCACTTCTTTCAATGAAATCCCTTTAAAGATTCAAAATCTGGGATATGCAATTCTTCAAGAAGAAAATTTTAACTATTCTCGGGAAATTTTTAAAGATTTGGTTAATAATGTTGCAACAAAATCATTCTTACTGTTTCCAAGGTTTTTGAGTTACTATTTTGAAAAGAAATTCAGTAAGGATGATCTAGCTGTAATAAACCAAGGTGATCCTACTCAAATAAACAGTTTAACAACTGAAACTTTTTCAAGGATGTTAGCACCTTGCAAAACACAAGCAGAGGTGCCTGAGCAGATTTTAGCAGTTACAACTGCTCCTCAGGCATCTGCTGCTGAGCCCACTGCTCATGGTGATCAAAGTGGCAGCACAACTGCTTTGAAACCCACACCAAAAATCACCAAAAAGCCAACAAAAAGAAAAACACAACAACCCCCCAAAACCATCAAAAAGGCATCTCTGGAGGATGAGATACCAGAGCTCCTGCCAGTGACAACACAAAAGTCACAAGAAACCACTGCTGCTACTTCCTCACAGCAGTTGGTACAAATATCTCAACCCATAACCGAAACTCCTCATGCTTCTTCACAAAAAGAACAGGTTGTACAAATAGGGTCTCCACATCATGATGCTCTGGAAACACTCGTTTCTATCATCCACAGTCCAATGCCCGGGACAAATCCACTTTCTACACCTCCCATCACATCCAAAATTCCCTCACCAATAAAACCACTGTTGGATGCAATTGATTTGAACCAGGCATTAACCAGTCCTTCTCAATCACCTACTAATGAGAATATACCTCAACAACTGACTGGGTCTGATGTATCAATCTTTGCTAACCCACCAACACAACCTGAGGAGGTTACACCCCTTGAGTTCCAAGTAACTCTTGGTGGTAGTCCAAGTGAAGCAACCACTACAACTGTTGAACCCACTGGTTTACAGTTGGACAGTGGTTTCATAAATAAGACTTCCTTGGAGGCAATTCCATACATAGCACCTCTGCCAACCACCAATGGATTTATTTATCCTACTGGCAACATCAAAAGGTTGTCAAGTGTTGAAGGAAGAAGACCCCAGTACCAAGAAAAAGGGGCATCAGTGGTAGATGTTTGGAGCACACTCCCTACCTCAACCACTGATAAAACCACTGTTAGTGGGAAATCAGATGATCCCATTAAATTGGGCGATGATTTAAAATATCAGGATTTGACGGATCGTATTGGAAAACTTGATAACTCTGTTGCAGAACTTAAAGATATGCTACAGCAGGTGTTACAAGTACAAAAGGCACAATCAACTGCTGTTCCATCTCAAGCACCTGCTCCACAAAGAGTACCTGCTACAAATGAGCTCTGGAACTTGTTTCAACCTTTTCTCCATCAACAGACACAATTAGCAGATCAGCAACATGAGAAACATGTCCAACAGCTGAGAAATGCAATGGAGTCAAGGTTCAAAAACACTCAGGCTGATTTAAAGGCTCTCAAAACTCAGATCCTGCAAACCACTGGCAATGCTCCTCCAACAGTACTTTTCATTGATCAACTCCCAGACGATAATGCCAAAAAGGGGAGAAAATTCAGGAGTGGAAGAAGAAAGGAATAGATGATGGTCTCTATGTTGAACCTGAAAAGGATGCTATGACCAGAAAAATTCCTGTGCCAGATGGTAGTAAGAAGGTTGATGCTACTCAAGAAGCACTTGATGAAGGAGTAGCAAGTGTAAAAAGAGATAGAATGGCAAAGGATGTTTCAAGGTGGAATGAGGAGAAAAGAGCTTTCATGGAACTGTATGAGCAGGGTTGTTCTGGTTCAAAAGATTCTAAAAATCTAAAGACAAAAAGAAAACCTAAGTCCATCCCATCCAGATTTCCAAAGCCTCCAAAACCACCATCCAAAAGCCATCAGCATAAAACCTCCACTCAAACAGCTGTTGTAACTCCTGCTGTATCAACTACTGCTGGTACTTCAGTAGTTTCAACATCTGTTCTCACATCAACACACACCACTTCAACACACACAACATCCACTACTTTACCATCATCACCACCAAAAACAACACCTGCTGACATACAGCAGAAGACAGCAGATGTTATAACATCTGTTGTAATGACAACAGTGGTTGAAACACCAGTTGTTTCAACAGTTGATAGTCAATCACAATCCACTGCCACTACATCTACCACCATTGTTCCATCCAAAACATCATCTGTCTCTCCGAAACCAAAAAGGAGAAGGCTACTTTTAAAAGATGATGACACATCTCCACCATCAACATCTTCAAAATCTTTAGCACTTGTCACAATTCCAAAACCTGTTCCTCTCTCTTCAGTTAAAATGTACAAGCCCTTACCTCCTGCAGGTGTTCAATTTCCTCTTGAATTAGCAGCTGTTAGAGAAGAAATAAAATCTTTTTACTTTGAGGATGACCCTGCCAAACGGAGTTTACCATCAATAAAAGGATATCCCTGGCCTAAAAATGTTGATGAATATTTGGAAATCAAGGCCAAGCAAGCAGAGCATATCTCAAAGAAAAACACACAAGGGAAATCTGATAAAGAAATTGCACAGAGAAGTCAATATTTGCTCACACAAGTCAGATCCCTAGAGCAATTTGCAAAAAATGTTAGTCAACAAATTTCTGAAAGAGCAGCTGAAACTCTGAAGAAAGACTACATTGAAAGCATCATGGCTCACAAAAAGTACAAAGGAGAGAGATACATGTACAAAGAATGGACTATTCCGGAACTTGAAAACGAAGCAGCACGAATTCAAGACATGATAAAAAGGAAAGTCACTCACACTCCTCCTAACTGGGCAAAGTTTAGAAAGAATGTACCTGACAAACAGGAAGAGCTGAGGAGAATGAAAGAGGAACTGGTAGCAGCTGATTATGGAAACAAAAGACAAGTTGCTAGATGGAAAGAGGATGTGGTCAGGGCTACTTACAAAAAGTTGGAACAATTAAGAAAGAAAGATCCCACAGTTCCTCAAAAGCCTGACTATCCTGAAGCAGCGGTTTCAAAAAGACCATCAAAGCTGCAAATCAGGAGATCCACAGCTCCAGTTGGTGATGCCATCTACAAAAGAAGGCCACGGAAACAGCTAATTGCTGAAACCATCAAAGAGTTAATGGAAGGTGAAGACCTTGGAAAAGAGGGTATAAAGAAAATGATCATGGAAACTCTTGGTGTGGATTAAACTGCAAGTACTGCTCAGCCAGTCATGAATAGGCCAGCCTCTCCAAATACTTCTGCAAATAAACATCTCCCAAGAAACCCACCAGGCTCAAAAATACAAAAGTGGGAAACTGACAAACAGACCTGCGTATTGACTTTGCTCAGGTCTGGTGGAGAAGTGAAGAAAATATCAAGGGAACAAGCTCTTGGCCTGAGTCTTGAAGATTTGCAGGATCTCCTTGATCTTCCACTTAGCAGGGATGATGAAGATACATATGCCCTAGACTTTGAATTACAATTTAAAGGTCAGATAAGTGAGCTGTTGATGAGGCAATAAAGAATTCCACAAATAATGAAGAGTTTTGGCATTATCTGTTCCAGGGGGAGATTGTTGGGATTGAACCCTATCTGAGGAACAGATAATTAAAGCCAAAACTGGATCAGAGCAGTGGATCCAGAATAAGCAGACGATTACAGTTAGATCATGCAAATCTCTCCCCTTGAAAGTGGTTTTCATATCTGCTGACCTCCTATTTGCTGATCTTACTATGTGCTGATCTACAACTGCTGCCTTGCATCTACTACCAAATATCAAAGACTGATGGAAGACCAAAGCTCTGCTACTCAATCTACTGCCTTGAGTCTAGTACTGCTGATCCGGACAAGCACTGCTGGGTTCACAGCAGTGGAAGGATGCAGCAGCTGTTTAGTGTCTTTTATGTTTTGTATTGTAATAGCAGTAGTTTGTCTAGCAGTGTTTGTATAAGGACAGTAGATACAGGTTGTTAGGCTGTTAGACGTCGCTTTCATGGTGACGTCAGCTGAGATACCTCAGTGGTTTGGTTTGCCTATAAATGTAACAGTACCCTGTACTGTTACATTTGATTGACTGAGTGGGTTATTCTCCCCATGTCCAATCCTTTCATCTTGTGTGCAACCAACCTTGGGGCATCAGGCTGAGGGGGAGCAAATGTTTTATCAAACTATTTTCTCCCTTGATTGTGTTTACAAAGTTTGTTTTACATTTTCGCTGCACTTAAAACTGTTCATATCTATTTGATTTGTTCAAATTTCACAAACAAACACAATCATGAAAGCCTCCGATCCTAACAATGTTTAATGTTGATGTTAAGGTATTATGTTAGTAAACCTTAGATAAACAACCTGCTAGATCAATAAGGGGATTGTATGTTTGATAGATACTTTGATGTTGATCTAGATAATTGAGAACCTAATGAATGTAATCGACTACATGTATGTGAAATCGGATCAGTTGTATGGTCGAATATGAAGTGTTATATGATGATTTGAAACCCCTAGTTGGATATGTTTAAGTGTTTTGATTATTGTTCATGTTTTGATTATGTCTAGGGTTCTTAAGAGATTGATGATAAAACCCTTGTTTGATCGACGATTTTTCATGATCTAAAACTGTTAGTTGTTGATTGATAACTACATAAATGGAAACAATAAAACTGATTGCATGAAATTCGGAAATTATAACTAATCGCACAAGACTCCTTGGTCACACAAGATCAGATCGTACAAGATCTGATCGAATCGAACAAGGTAGTCGCACAAGATAGACTGATGTACAATAAATTAGAACACAGTGTACAACTAAGATATGCACGATCGCACAAGACTTGAGGATCGCACAAGAAGGTGCGATCGCATAAGGCTTGGGCCACACACACAAATTAATTAAACTGTTTCACTGTTGGGCCTTGAAGCCCAAACTCAATCGCACAAGATTGTCCAGTCGCACAAGCTGAACTGGACCACACAAGACTAAAACAAATGGATTTGGGCCGCACAAGATATTGGGCTTATTTATAAACTGGGTCGGGTGAGTAATGGATCGCACAACATGATGTGGGTCGCACAAGGCTGTGCTGACCGCACAACATGTTGGGCCGAGGTGTTTAGTTGGGTTATGTTAGTGAATCGCACAAATGGTTCGGCCCAAACTATTGAATCGCACAAGCTTGAATATATACGTACTTGACTGTTAATGTGTTGCCATGATCAATATGTGTTCGTAACCTGTTAGCTTACGTGTAACTTATGTGCACTACTTGAGACCAAAACCTGACGTGTATGGTAACCATGTTAGGACGTGGTTGACCTCTAGTAGCTCGATTGACCTTTCGTTTATCTGCCGAGCTAACCTAGGGTGAGTTCACATTTTCTACAAAGCATGGGATTCTCAGGGGTTGGGAATGGGTTAAGGAATATGGATTCCTCGTCCTTCTTGGGTAGGACAGTACGGGTTCAGGAATGTAATTCCTCGTCCTATTGGACAGTTTAAATTTCACTAGACCAAAATTCTATCACGAAGTCCCTCCTTTTTATATCGACTTAATCCCCGGGCCAATGGCGAGCGGGTCATTAGTTAGATAGCGCTATTTAGGTCTGACAAGCCTCACACCGTGCCGCAGAGGACGGGCGTGAACTAATGGATCTGGGCACGTCAATGATGATAGACATTGACGCTAAGGGCACATAAACATGACTAAAGTCAGTGGTCGATATGGTAACGATTCTAGTAGTATATACATGGGGTAGGCCCCACGGCCAGAGAGCCAGAGAATTGAACATGGGGTAGCCCCCACGGCTAGATAGCCAGAGTAAACGGGATTAAACAAAACACGTTTTCAACTATGGGGTAACCCCCATGGCAGAGATGCCAGTTAAAGGAAACTGTTTTTGAAACAACTTAAAACAAACACCCAACTGTGAACTCGCTCAGCTTTGTTGTTGACGCGTTACTACATGCTTTGCAGGTCACTAGGTACTTAGCTGGAGCTTGAATGGGGAAGAGTCGTTGTGGGACATGGACGGTTGTGTGCCATGTTAAACATTGAAACGTTTAAACTTATGTTTTGGTTTTAAACATTATGCTTCCGCTTTCCAACTTAAACTATGTTTTGTTTGGACACCAATTGTATTGGCTGGATTTTATAATCACTTTCATGCTTGTTCAATATGATTGGTGGCTTGATCCTGGTCAGTCACGCCTCCAAGCGGTGATACTCCGCAGGTGGATTTTGGGGGTGTGACAGATTGGTATCCGAGCCATTGGTTATAGTGAACTTGGTTTTAATAAGGGAAAAAGTTTTTGTTAAAACCAAACTATAACCTGTACAGTGCTCAACGATCTACAACGACGCTTCGTTCCACGTGCAAGACTCGATATTATAGGTGATATGATTTATGTTTATATTGCCTACTTGCTAGTTACATAGAACATTGCTCATGGTATGCTTAGTTAGTATAACCACTGTTGCTTGAATCCTGTGTGCTTACTCTTTTCTGTCACTCCACGTTTACACACATGCGCGACATTTTCCTTACTTGTGTTTCCCTTTATATGAAGAACATGGCGGGACGTGTTAACATGGCTCAAGCCCAGTTGACGGCACTGATTAACGAACAAGTTGCTGCGACACTTGCAGCCGCATAAGCAGGAGGTATACCCTGCAGTCTAAAGTCACTCTAGGATCTTTAGGTCCTACTCTCGTAAACCAACACTTGTGCTTAACCTTGTCCCTTCTTACACCCACGACAGGTCAACATGCTCAGCCACCTGTGTGCACCTTCAAAACTTTTATGGACTGTCGACCTAGTACCTTCAGTGGTACCGAAGGAGCTGTAGGTCTTCTCCACTGGTTCGAGAAACTCAAATCTATCTTCGAGATGTGTGAATGCCCTGAGGCTCGCAGGGTGAAATTTGCTACTGGTACTCTTGAGGGGATAGCGCTCACGTGGTGGAACGCTCAGGTCCAAATGCTGGGGTTAGTTGCTGCTAACGCCACCCCATGGAACGATTTCAAGGAATTGATCAAAGAAGAATATTGTAGCCGTGACGACATTCACAAGATGGAGGTAGAGTTTTTCAACTTGAAGATGACGGGGTCAGAAATTGAAGCGTACACCAAAAGATCAAACGAGTTGGCTATTCTGTGTCCTACTATGGTAGACCCTCCCATCAAATGTATCAAACTGTATCTCAAGGGTTTAGTGCCAGAGATTCAAAGTCACGTGACCTCAGCAAATCTTGGCACCATTCAACAGATCATCAAGTTGGCTCATCGTCTCACGGATCAGGCGGTGGAGCAGAACAGGTTACCAAAGCGTATTAGTGCTACTACTTCTGATACTCCCAGCGACAACAAGCGTAAGTGGGATGGAACTTCCAGCAAAGGTTCAACATCTATTTAGTCTCAGTCACAACAGAGAAGGACTGACGACTATAAGAGCCCTAGTCAGCAATCATCTGGTAGCCAAAGTCAAGGTGGGTACAGGGGAATTCACCCCAAATGCAATCGCTGTAATCTACACCACAGCGGGCCATGCACCAAGAGTAACTGTCATCGGTGCAACAAACCAGGACACGCCGCAAAGGATTGCAAAATTTTACGCCCCGCAAATCAGAATCGTCAACCACAAGTCCCACAAAATCAACGCAAGCAGCAGCAGCAGCAAGGTAACAACAAAGGGTGCTATCAGTGTGGAGCTGAAGGCCACTTCAAGAGAGACTGTCCCCAACTGAACTAGAATCAGAACAACAACAATAATAACAACCAAGGGAATGGAAACAATGGGGATAAGAACGGCAATGGTGCCAGGGGTCGTGTTTTTGTGATTGGACAAGGTGATGCAAGGAACGATCCCAACGTCGTGACTGGTAAGTTCCTACTGGATGACTTTTATGTTACTGTTTTATTTGATTCGGGTGCCGATACTAGCTACGTGTCCTTAAAAGTTAGCCAAATGCTTAAGCGTACCCCAACACTTTTGAACACCAAGCACACTGTAGAGCTAGCTAATGGTAAGAGTTTAGAGGTCACACACGTAGTCAAGGGTTGTAATCTTGTTCTTGCTAATCAGACTTTCTCCATCGACCTCATTCCTATCGTTCTGGGTAGTTTCGACGTTGTCATTGGGATGGACTGGTTATCCCAACACCAAGCAGAGATTCTTTGCAACGAAAAGATTGTCCGTATTCCTCGTTCAGGTGATGAACCTCTCATGATTCGTGCCGACAAGAGTGGTGCTGTTGTGAGCATCATCTCTTTCCTTAAGGCCCAAAAGTGTTTGCGAAAGGGCCACACTGCCATTTTGGCTCTTGTTACTGACACCACGAAGAAAGAGAAGAAGATAGAAGATTTTCCTATCGTACGTGACTTTCCTGAGGTATTTCCTGAGGAATTACCTGGCCTTCTGCCTCATCGTCAAGTCGAGTTTCAAATCGAGCTGGCTCCTGGAGCAGCGCCCATAGCTCGAGCACCTTATCGTTTAGCCCCATCAGAGTTGGAAGAACTGTCCATGCAACTACAAGAGCTTTTGTATAAGGGTTTTATTCGTCCTAGCTCTTCGCCCTGGGGAGCTCCAGTGCTATTCGTGAAGAAGAAAGACGGTACTTTCAGAATGTGTATCGACTATCGCGAGCTCAACAAGGTGACGGTGAAAAATCGTTATCCTCTTCCACGCATTGATGACCTGTTCGACCAGCTGCAAGGGTCGAGCTACTACTCGAAGATTGACCTACGATCGGGATATCACCAGCTGAGAGTCCGAGAAGAGGACGTCTCCAAAACAGCCTTTAGAACTCGTTATGGACACTACGTCGAACAGAACAGCTTTATGCAAAATTCTCGAAGTGCGACTTCTGGCTTCGCGAAGTCCATTTCCTAGGCCACGTGGTAAACAAGGATGGGATTCACGTTGATCCATCTAAGGTAGACTCGATCAAGAACTGGCCTGCACCCCGTACACCAACAGAAATTCGCCAATTCTTGGGTTTGGCGGGCTACTATAGAAGGTTCATCAAAGATTTCTCCAAGATTGCGCAACCTCTCACCTCACTAACACAGAAAGGTGTCACCTATCGTTGGGGTGATGCACAGGAAACTGTGTTTCAACACTTAAAGGATAGACTTTGTAGCGCCCCTATCCTCTCATTTCCTGAAGGCACAGACGATTTTCTGGTTTATTGCGACGCATTGATGTGGAAAAAGTAGTTCAACTAAATAAACTAAAATTACCCTAAATTAAGACTCAAGTAATAAAAATCTAGACTCTCTAACTTGACTAAACTACTCACCGGCAAGTGAACCGGTCGACTCTAGCACAGAAAAGTAAGTCCGAATGTCGAACCCACAAGGACTCTAATGAATTACGTTAACGATTCTATTTAGACTAGACACTGACACGACTTAATAATTATTGTGTTTTAAAGCGGGGGGGGGGGGGGGGTTTACTAAAATCCTAAAATTGAAATTAAAATGAAATTATACTAAGACACGAACGAAGACTAAGGTTTGATTCAGATGAGATTAACGACTACCTAGACTCGAATCCAGTTTGAAAGGGAATGGACTTCTAATGGTATTATTGTTGTATGGAGCCGGGATCATAAAATACTAAACCTTAAGGTATTTCAATGCTAAGACTTCCCGACCCTTCTCAGGAAGAAACCTAGGAAACCCTACAAGGCTGTTATAAACACCGACTGTTAGACTTCCTCTCAGTCCTCTAACGACTCTAAAAGTGCCCTAATACGACTATCTACCTCTCAGCGCGACAATCTAAGGAAATTCTAGGTTCTGACTTGGTTTACTAGACACGAATGCAATTAGGGAACTAAGATTGACTTCTCTCAAAACCTATCTTAGATATATACTGCACCGCGACCTAATAACTAACTCGAGCCTCTCAGCGACAAGTTAAGCAGAATACTTAATTCTAATTGTATTTTAATTACTGTTTCTAGGTCTATTGGCCAATTTACCCAACTACAAGTTAAGCAGAATACTTAATTCTAATTGTATTTTAATTACTGTTTCCATTCAGGGACTTGGATGTGTGCTGATGCAACGTGACAAGGTCATTGCTTATGCGTCACGTCAACTTAAGATTCACAAAAGGAACTACACTACACACGATTTGGAGCTGGGAGCTGTTGTTTTCGCACTCAAGATATGGAGACATTACCTGTACGGTACCAGGTGCACCATTTACACCGATCACAGGAGTCTTGAGCATATCTTCAAACAGAAGGAGTTGAACATGCGTCAACGTTGATGGGTAGAGCTATTGAACGATTACGAATGTGCCATCAATTACCATCCGGGCAAAGCCAATGTTGTGGCAGACGCCCTCAGTCGAAAGGACACTACGCCTAAGCGCGTGCGAGCATTACAACTTACCATCCAGTCTAGTCTTCCTTCCCAGATACGAGATGCTCAGGCAGAAGCATTGAAACCGGAAAACTTCAGGGCTGAAGCCCTACGCGGCTCAAAGCAACGGTTAGAACAAAAGGAAGACGGCGCATACTATGTAACATGACGCATTTGGGTCCCACTCTATGGCAACCTACGAGAGCTTGTGATGGATGAGGCACACAAGTCTCGCTACTCAGTACATCCTGGTTCGGATAAGATGTACCACGATCTCAAAACTACGTACTGGTGGCCTAGCATGAAAGCTCACATAGCAACCTACGTTGGTAAATGCTTGACTTGTGCGAGAGTCAAAGTCGAATACCAGAAACCTTCAGGCCTACTCCAACAACCAGAGATACCACAATGGAAATGGGAGCATATTTCCATGGATTTCGTTACTGGCCTACCTAGATCTCAGCGTGGAAATGATACTATTTGGGTGATCGTGGATCGACTCACAAAGTCTGCACACTTCTTGGCTATCAAGGAAACAGATAAGTTCCCCACTCTAGCAGACATATATCTTAAGGAAGTTGTCTCGAGGCACGGGGTGCCCACCTCTATTATCTCTGATCGTGATGCACGTTTTACTTCTGAACTGTGGCAAGCAATGCACAAGTCCTTTGGCTCACGTTTAGATATGAGCACAGCTTATCACCCGCAAACGGATGGGCAGTCTGAACGCACCATCCAGACCCTTGAAGACATGCTTCGTGCATGTGTTATCGATTTTGGCAACGGCTGGGAAAAGAATCTCCTATTAGTAGAGTTCTCGTATAATAATAGTTACCACACCAGCATTCAGGCCGCTCCATTTGAGGCATTGTACGGGCGTAAATGCCGATCACCTCTTTGTTGGGCAGAGGTGGGGGATAGTCAGATCACTGGCCCAGAACTTGTGGTAGACACAATAGAAAGGATTGCTCAAATACGACAACGAATGGCGGCAGCTCGTGACCGTCAGAAAAGCTACGCTGATAAGGGCAGGAAACCACTCGAGTTCCAGGTTGGGGATCGAGTGCTACTCAAAGTCTCACCCTGGAAGGGTGTTGTTCGTTTTGGCAAACGAGGAAAACTCAATCCGCGTTATGTCGGACCATTTGAAATCATAGAGAAAATAGGCAAGGTGGCCTACAAACTAAACCTACCAATAGAACTCAGTGGAGTTCACAACGTTTTCCACGTGTCGAATCTGAAGAAGTGTCTATCAGATGAGACCCTCATAGTTTCTTTAAAGGAGCTCATTATCGACGAGCAGTTGCGATTCATCGAGGAACCAGTAGAGATTACTGACCGAGATGTGAAGATTCTCAAGCGTACTAGAATTCCTCTCGTTCGAGTTCGTTGGAACTCCCGTCGTGGCCCAGAGTTCACCTGGGAACGCGAAGATCAAGTGAAACAAAAGTATCCCCAATTGTTCGCAAACAGTACAACCACTACTGAGGCTGTATGTTTGATAAACCTTAGATAAACAACATGCTAGATCAATAAGGGGATTGTATGTTTGATAGATACTTTGATGTTGATCTAGATAATTGAGAACCGAATGAATGTAATCGGCTGCATGTATGTGAAATCGGATCAGTTGTATGGTCGAATATGAAGTGTTATATGATGATTTGAAACCCCTAGTTGGATATGTTTAAGTGTTTTGATTATTGTTCATGTTTTGATTATGTCTAGGGTTCTTAAGAGATTGATGATAAAACCCTTGTTTGATCGATGATTTTGCATGATCGAAAACTGTTAGTTGTTGATTGATAACTACATAAATGGAAACAATAAAACTGATTGCATGAAATTAGGAAATTATAACTAATCGCACAAGACTCCTTGGTCGCACAAGATCAGATCGTACAAGATCTGATCTGATCGCACAAGGTAGTCGCACAAGATAGACTGATGTACAATAAGTTAGAACACAATGTACAACTAAGATATGCACGATCGCACAAGACTTGTGGATCGCACAAGAAGGTGCCAATCACACAAGGCTTGGGCCACACACACAAATTAATTAAACTGTTTCACTGTTGGGCCTTGAAGCCCAAACTCAATCCTACAAGATTGTCCAGTCGCACAAGCTGAACAGGACCACACAAGACTAAAAAAACGGATTTGGGTCGCACAAGCTATTGGGCTTATTTATAAACTGGGCCGGGTGAGTAATGGATCGCACAACATGATGTGGGTCGCACAAGGCTGTGCTGACCGCACAACATGTTGGGCCGGGGTGTTTAGTTGGGTTATGTTAGTGAATCGCACAAATGGTTCGGCCCAAACTATTGAATCGCACAAGCTTGAATATATACGTACTTGACTGTTAATGTGTTGCCATGATCAATATGTGTTCGTAACCTGTTAGCTTACGTGTAACTTATGTGCACTACTTGAGACCAAAACCTGACGTGTATGGTAACCATGTTAGGACATGGTTGACCTCTAGCAGCTCGATTGACCTTTCGTTTATCTGCCGAGCTAACCTAAGGTGAGTTCACACTTTCTACAAAGCATGGGATTCCCAGGGGTTGGGAATGGGTTAAGGAATATGGATTCCTCGTCCTTCTTGGGTAGGACAGTACGGGTTCAGGAATGTAATTCCTCGTCCTCTTGGACAGTTTAAATTTCACTAGACCAAAACTCTATCACGAAGTCCCTCCTTTTTATATCGACTTAATCGCCGGGCCAATGGCGAGCGGGTCATTAGTTAGATAGCGCTATTTAGGTCTGACAAGCCTCACACCGTGCCGCAGAGGACGGCCGTGAACTAATGGATCTGGGCATGTCAATGATGATAGACATTGACGCTAAGGGCACATAAACATGACTAAAGTCAGTGGTCGATATGGTAACGAGTCTAGTAGTATATACATGGGGTAGCCCCCACGGCCAGAGAGCAAGAGAATTGAACATGGGGTAGCCCCCACGGCTAGATAGCCAGAGTAAACGGGATTAAACAAAACACATTTTAAACTATGGGGTAACCCCCATGGCAGAGATGCCAGTTAAAGGAAACTGTTTTTGAAACAACTTAAAACAAACACCCAACTGTGAACTCGCTCAACTTTGTTGTTGACTCGTTACTACATGCTTTGCATGTCACTAGGTACTTAGCTGGAGCTTGCATGGGGAAGAGTCGTTGTGGGACATGGACGGCTGTGTGCCATGTTAAACATTGAAACGTTTAAACTTATGTTTTGATTTTAAACATTATGCTTCCGCTTTGCAACTTAAACTATGTTTTGTTTGGACACCAATTGTATTGGATGGATTTTATAATTACTTTCATGCTTGTTCAATATGATTGGTGGCTTGATCCTGGTCAGTCACACCTCCAAGCGGTGATACTCCGCATGTGGATTTTGGGGGTGTGACAAAAGTCATAACGGAACCTTAAATCAGTAGCAAACTAATCTAAAATCGAAAGTCAAAGCAGAAGTCAAACTTCGCGACTTTCGGTTGTGAACCGACCCTAAAACTGGAATTAACGAGCCGAACATGTTTACACATGTTCTAATAATTATTACCAAGTTGTTTAAGGGTTAAAACGTATTTTAGAACACCTCTAAACTCAGATTATGAATATTTCAAAATTTGCTCAGTTTGACTTTTTAAGACAATAAGTTTGACTCGTCAATTGACCAAGCATACTTGATTTTCATGAGGTGCCCTTTTGAGGGATTAACACCTACCTAATTACGATCACGTAGCCATGTTCGTTGCGAACAATGGCTGAACCATTAAGGTCTAAACCGAAAGTCAAAGCGTTTATCGAAAACGCTTGACTTTCGGCTTTAAAAGCCTAATAAACGAACAAGTAAAGAAAGGAACACTTACATGTGATCCAAGAGACTAATTAAAACTCAGAGGAACACTTACATGTGATCCAGAGGAGAGTATAGAAGGGAAAACAAGAAATGGTGCAAGTTTACAATGAAAACCAACACCTATTTATAGTTTTTGAGGATGATTTTGATCATTCCAGGTGTTTAGAGGCTTCATGGGATGGTAACAAGTGTCCCTAAACGTGTCATAAACAACCAACAAGTCCATAGATTCGAATGAGGGGGTTTGGTAGCCTTGGTGTGGACTGCAAGTAATTTTTTGGAGCTGGGCAAGTGCTTGCGGACCGTAAAGGTCAATCCATACGGTTCGTATGGGACCCTGGTCAGCAAATTTAATTTTGTTCTTTGACACTTCTAGCCCCTAAACTTCCAAACTCTCATGTATTATCAATATTAGGCATAAAAGCCCTTAATGGCCAATATTAGGCACACCCGAGAGCATGGTTGTAAAAGTCCCGCCTAGGCTCCGAGTACTCCCCGAGTACTCGCTACAAGGTAGGTTGCCGAGGCACGAGTACTCTTCTCCCAGGCCAATTACTCCCCGAGTAATCTCCGCCTTAGCCGAGTACTTCCCGAGTACTCCCGAATCCGACTAGGGAGCGCCTAACGACTTTTGCAACCATGCCCGAGAGTATGACCGAACATCATAAAGCTCTCGGTTCGTCAAAAGGTCACTCAGAGGTATAAATTAACATGTTGACACTTTTAACCCTTCTTCTCACAAACTTTCAAACAATTCCACAATGGTTCCTCTAGTCCAACAAGTGGCTCATTTGAGAATACGGACACCGTGTAAGGTCACTCAGAGGCATAGTTTCAGCATGTTGACACTTTTAGTCCCTCCACATTCATAGTTTTCATTTTTGGCAAAAAAGTCCCTCCTAGCCAACATTAGGCATCATTAGGATTTGTGACACGTGCCAATGCATTATTGGACACGATTTTACGAGGTGTTACAGAATTACAAACCAATGTTTTATGGATTTTGATCAGGAGGAGGATACGAGTCGATTTATGTAAAACTTACCTCGAAACGGTGCTTCGAACGGCTTGATTTTTGTTAATTGGAAGTTTAAACACCCGAATTAAAACACCGTTTTCGTCGTTTGGAGTAGTGTTTCGAGGTAAATTTTACATCAATCAACTCGTATCCTCGTTCTAAGCAAAAGCCCTAAAACATCGGTTTGTAATTCGGAAAAAAACTTAACTCCGTTAAGCTATATTTAACACAGACTATTATCGGCCAAATGTGGATCACTTCGGATTATTATCCCAATAACTGAGTTGGGATTATTATCGACCAAATTGAGAAAGTTGGAATTAGTTAAATCCAATTTGCCTTCTTTTTATTGTAATTTGTCAACTGAAGTTGCTAGTATAGGGTTATCAAACAATCGTGTCGTAATAGTAGCTGTGCATTTTTGCCATCTAAATCGCAATCACCAGTTGTTACATAAATCTATTAACAACCTAGGGCAATAGTTGTGTAAACTTTACAGGTCATGTTTACTTTGTTTATCCATTATTTATAAGATATTGCCACTGCATGAATACCTTCCGAGTTACTACCAAGAGAATTAGATCTTTCTAGGATACAATGTTGTTGGGAGATTAAATTTGTGTGCATCGCAATCAAACTAAAACATAGCTAATACCCTACATTCACTGTGAGTTAGTTTGCAGCGGGATATTAGTTAATCAATGTGTCAGGTATCACTGTTTCATCGTCAACTGATTCACAATATGCGCAAAACAATAAACAAGAGTAGAAGAACTATTGCTATAAGCACAAGGCATTCATCAAAATCGATTGTTTCAATACATCATGTAAAACTAGTTGTAAATTAAAATTGAATTTACGGATGGTTTTCTAGCTAACGCTCTAGCTATGACGAGGGTGACAAGCAAATTTTCTCTGAATTTGCACACATTAAACTATGGGGTCAAGTGATAATAATATCAATGCAGACTCGTGTATCTATATTCTTGTTGAGACGTACGGAATTGACAAGCGACAATTATGTATAACATCCTCTCAACAGATTGTCTTTGTCAAATGATAGGCTAACACGTGGCATCTCTTCTTCATTAGCGAGACTTCATCAATCTTCACTAGAGGTAACTCGCTTCAGTGGTAAGTTCCCTTAATCTTCATCAGATGGTAACTGGACAATTGACATCATAGGCTAGTTCCATAATCCTCATTAGTGGTAACTTGCCATCAGAGGTAATCTCCATTAATTCTTCATCAATTATAAGTTCCTTGAAATTAACAGCCTAAAAAACAACGAATAAATATCTAGTTAAAAAAAACCAGCCTTTTTTTACAAACAAGCGAAATTAATTAAAAATGATTAATTGAGGAAAACATTGACTTCAAAATTGGAGCTCTAGATGACGAAATTGGGTCCCTGAGAGTTGGGAAAACTCACCTATAGCATTTGTCCACGCGTGTGGCTTGTTGAGACATTTGTCCATTACTTATCCTCGTATAACTTCAAATTGTCTAGTTGCACCAAATACGAGTCTGCAGACTGCTAGATCATGGATTAGCTCCGTATCCCTATCACTTAATAATAATAATAATTATTATTATTATTTTTATATAAATTTAGACAAAAAGTTCTTTGGATTGATCCAATCCGATCCATTTTGAACGACTCCAACAACTACTAGTAAGCATGTTGATTAGTCAATGGCTTGGTTAAGTTAAAGAATGACAAATTGCTGAATATTTGAGTTGCATACCACTGAGATGCAGGATAGACTCGCGAGAGTTTTGTTCCATGTTACATGAAGCTTATCTTGAATTTGTTTCTCATGTTTGTTGCTTCTTTGATTTCTTATTCAACCTTATCTTGAATCCAAGGATGTTTCAAGAGCATGTAAATGAACCAAATAATGGAAATAGATGTAGCCTCCTTTCCACCAATTATGAAGTATTTTAGATGTGTGTTGGTGATTTGCAGAAACCTTGATGTAATATCTTCTTTCTTCAACTGCAATTAAAAAACTTCAAGGGTCAAACAATACACTTTGATATTAATGGCCAAACCCTTTGCTTTTCAAATTCAATATAACAAGAATGTTACTTTTTCCATTGAAGATGATGGGGATCCTGTTGCATTTCTGTACCAGCTAAAAAAACTATTCTCAAAAGATCATAGTAATCAATTTTGAAGTCAATTTTAATTTGTTTGACCTCAAGAGTCAAACTGTACTTCATTTAATGGTTGATGTGGTTATGTCTGGTGGGTTGGACTGAAAAATTTAACTACATGGATAACGAGTCAAACGGGCAGATCCACTGTGGAGGGTAGGGCATATCCAGGGCCCATGATTTTTAGGGAGCACATTTATAAATACTATCAATATTATGGAAAAATATACTAAATATATTATTTAGGTTAAGATTTGTACCAAGTGTACGCGACCAAGGGAAGAGGACACGTGTTCTTGCCTTGAAGGGTAATTTAGTCATTTCTCATTTAAACAACTCCCCCCATTGATTTGAAAACGGATATAACTCTCTTATACGTTAATATTTTTTTTTAAATTACACCGTATTAACGAGCATTTCATTCTCTTTAATTCGAGCACCCCGTTGCTATAGTTTCCTTAAAAAAATTACAGGATTTTGAATACCCGTTAGTTCATTAGGTGATTTTGAATACCCATCACATGACTACGTGATTTTGAATACTTATTACGTGATTACACATTCAACATAAACCATTACGTGATTACACATTCAGTATAAATCCACTACGTGATTACACGTTCAATATGATTAAAAAAAAATATTAACCTATGAAAAAGTTATAGCAGTTTGAAAATCAAGGGGGAAGGAGTTCAAGTGGGAAAGGACCAGAATACCCTTTTGTTATTTGTTTCTTCAATTGTTTGTATCTCATATTTACGAAAATGCCACTGGATTACTTTGAGCCATAGATCTTAAAAGATCAATGGCTTAAATACTCACGTATGCTTCGTACAAGACTCGTCTTGTATAGAAGCCAACCTCTATTTATTTTATATTCAATTCAATTATATACAACAAATAAGCTATGGTCTCAACCAAATAATATGTGTGTGTAATATAATTCTGTGATATTTTGATGGGCTCAACCAAATAATGTGTGTGTAATATAAATAATATGTGTGTAATATAATTCTGTGATCTTTTAGGCAAAAAATATATTAGGAGGGGGAACCTTATTTACATTTTACCCCAAAACTTACAAAAGAATAGGAACAACCATACAAGTGGTTCTAAAGATATTAAAACATAATCAAAATACATGTTACTTTTTAAACACTCCTTTAGAAAAAGTTTAGACGACTATTCTAAATAGTATATTTTCTGTAATCATAGTTAAAACATTAATTGGCCATAAGGTCAAAAGAAAACTAAAATGTTTGTACCACAGTCCAACACTCCAACCCGCCTCAGTTCAACCCTACTAAAAAGTCAACAATATTAATAACCCGAACCTGTTTTGACTCGTTATCCAACACACCCATAATTTTTAGAGGAAAAAAAGTACAAGCTTACCAGAAATGATCTTGTCCATCATCAAGCACTTTGACCCTTTCCTTTAACTTAGCCTCTGGTCCGATATTTGACAATTTCTTAAGACCTTCACTTTGAATATTGAATCCAGCTGATTTTCATGAATAAATCCTGTGTTATATCATGAATACTAATAATCAAAACCAGTTTGTTATATTATGGTGTAGTCAAATGTTGTTGACTTAAAAGGAACTTACACTTATGTCGTCGACACTTTGTCTGTTATTAGCTGATTCGGTAATTATATGCGCGAGTTTTACTGCACTTTACTCAAGATACTTTCCCTGAAAATTCACACCTTGAGACTTTTCTCTGTTCTTGAATTTGACCTGGTCAACTGTGAATGTTCCATCACCCAGAAGATCCTTTAGGATATGTTCCTGCAAGTATTATATATAAGTTATTCAGTTCTTCACAGACTTCATATCAAGTATTAATACAATTAATCAAATTTCATTATCTATTACTATAACACTTCAATAATTCCACAAACCACACCAAAACCCTAATTAAAGTCAACTCACATCCATTGGATAAACTAGCAACCAACCAACCAATCAATCATACCCAGTAAAATCCCACAAATAGCAAAGCTATTGGTAGGGTTTGGGGAGGGTGGGATGTAGGCACAAAACACCCAAGAAAGACAAAAAAACAAAATTAACCGTACAATCATAAAAATCAACTGATTAACAACTTAAAATCGCACCCTATCAACTTACAAAAGCAAGATCAACAAACAAAACAATAACAATAATATAATAATAATAATAATTAATTGGCAAGTTTAACTCACGAAAGTCAAAATTAGTACCTACACATTGTGAAATCAGTTCAAACGTATGATGCAGCTACATAATAGCTTAAACTCATGAAAAGTGATAACTGATTTCAACGTATAAATTAATGTCATCATTAAAATTCAATTTTAGGTTTTGAGCAACAAATCCTATTCCAACAAAAAAAAAAAAAAAAAAAAAACGCACATGTATGAGAATACCAGTTTATCATATGGAAATCAGAGGGTATTTAATTAACAAGTACCTGCCGTCTATTTCAATGCAGGGGATATGAGAGATTCGGGGCCAGTAGTGGGAGCCTCTTCCTTCACACCTTTCTTTCAATTTTGGGCATCCTCTGATTGTCAAACTCAAAAGTGAAGGTAACAGCGTCTCTGGTAGATCGTTCAGCTTTGAGCATGTGTTAATGTGTCTAATTTGTATCTTCAACTTCTGAATCGGATTCAACTTTGTAATCGAGACTCGAAGTAACTTCAATCAAATTTCATTATCTATTACTATAACACTTCAATAATCCCACAAACCACACCAAAACCCTAACTAAAGTCAACTCACATCCATCGGATAAACTAGCAACCAAAAAACAAAACTAACCGTACAATCACACAAAGCAACTGATTAACAACATAAAATCGAACCCTATCAACCTACAAAAGCAAGATCAACAAAAATCACAAACAAAACAATAACAATAATAATAATAATTAATTGGCATGTTTAACTCACGAAAATCAAAATTTGTGAAATCAGTTCCAACGTATAAATTAATGTGATCATTAAAATTCAAATCCTATTCCAACAAAAAAAGACGCACATGTATCAGAATACCAGTTTATCATATGGAAATCAGAGGGTATGAATTAATAAACTAGTACCTGCTGTCCATGTAGATGCAGGGGATGTCCGTCTGCTGTGATGGGTTTAGAAATCCGATAGGATGTGAAGATGGTGGTACGATGTCGTTTTCCCCCAGTGATTGGGCAGGGAATCTCTTCTCGGTGACTACAGAGAAACAAGAAGAAGGTAAGGGTTGTTTGTTTAAAACAAACGACTAGCAATAATTTCCAAGTAAGAAACAATTGCTATTTAATTAACAACTACCTTTCTTTCAATTAATCAACATATGTGGGATGTAGGGGATATGAGAGATTCGGGGCCAGTAGTGGGAGCCTCTTCCTTCACACCTTTCTTTCAATTTTGGGCAACTCCATATATCCAAACTCAAAAGTGAAGGTAACAGCGTCTCTGGTAGATCGTTCACCTTTGGGCAAAACGTAATACTGAGATGTTGAAGGGATGTGAGGTGTTGGAGTCCCATTGAAACTGATTCCAGTTTACCAAAAATATCTATCCAAAGTCGAGTAAGAGAAGAAGGTAAAAGGTGGGACAATTGACTAGAATTCCTCACATCAGGTTCATTAAATAATGTTAGGTCAACAAGGGAAGCTGGGAAATTCTGACTTCCCCATTCTGAGATGGGCTTTTTCAACCCCCCTATAAAAAGATAACACAAATTGGGCGGCCAAAGCCCACGAGGAAAGGAAGCATCAATCATTGGACAATTTGTAATAAGCATTTCTTTTAACATCGTGAGATTGGATAGCTGAAGGTCAGGAAATGACTCCAGATTTTCACAACCTTGTATCCACCAGCTGATTAGATTTGGTAGCTGGAGGTCACCAAATGACTTCATGTTTTTGCAATTATCTATAAACAGATGTGTGAGATTTGGCAGATGGAGGTTAGGAAATGACTCTATGCTTTCACAACCATCTATTTTCAAGCTGGTGAGGTTTGATAGCTCAAGGTCAGAAAATGACTCCATGTTTTCACAACCAATTATTGACAAAGAGGTGAGATTTGGCAGATGGAGGTTAGGAAATGACTCTATGCTTTCACAACCTTCTATATACAACGAGGTGAGGTTTGATAGCTCAAGGTCAGAAAATGACCCTATGCTTTTACAACCTTCTATATACAACGAGGTGAGATTTGATAGCTGATGAAGATCAGAAAATAACTCCATGTTTTCACAACGAATTATTGACAAAGAGGTGAGATTTGATAGCTGATGAAGATCAGAAAATAACTCCATGTTTTCACAGTCACGTATGGACAAAGAGGTGAGGTGAGTGGAGTTACTCAATTGATTAATTGATTTCAGATTTCCACAACCATGTATAGCAAGTGACTTGAGATTCTGCCCTCCTCCACCTGTTGTTGTTGCTCTTGGGAAGGAGACATCTCTAACTGAACTACACTCATTGATAAATAAACTCTCAATGCTATTCGGACAACACAAACGCTCCATACTCTCACATCCCAGTATATCCAGCATCCTAAGGGATGATAGGAGGTTGCTCCCAATGTTATCCTCATCCTCCTCTTTCTCTCCTAAACACACCAAATTTTTACATTCCCATACCTGCAATTCCTTTAAATTTACAAGAACTTTACTTGCCTCTGTATTTGATTTCCACAGGTATCTTATTTCATTACAATTCCGTATGCTTAGTTCTTCAACCGCCCCAAGATACTCTATAACACCTCTCCACACCTCATCCGTAAGCCCTAAAATTGATCTTATTTTCAATTTAGTGTTTGATGAAGTTGATTGTGCCAGACTTCTCAGCACACTTTCGCTACATCCATCTATTATTAAAACTCTTAGTGAAGGTAATGCTTTAAGTGAGACATCAATCAAATCGGGACATTTGATTATTTGAAGCTCTCGAAGGCGTGGAAACATTACTTCGCTATTGGTTGACCATACCTCCCAACTCGACATATCTTCAAACCTTAGAATTTCAAGTGAAGGGAAGGTAACATCAGTACTCCTACTTAACTCCAAACTTATGACTTTAACATCATCCATTCCTTGGATCCCAATGCATGTAAAGCAAATAAAGACAAAGCATCTTCAGATGACAAACTCTCAAGATGGTCTAGATTATCAAAACCTAGCATCTTAAGCAATTGCTCCTTGCGAGATGTCATGATTACCTTACTTCCACGAGCCCCTGAATGAAATGGGAGCACTAGGTTTTCCCAATCATTAAAGTTTTCATGCCACACATCATCTAGTACTAGTAGAAACCGTTTTTCCTTAAGTTTATCTTTAAGAGCCACTTGAAGCTGATTTAGATCAGCAAATTCCTTGTTTTCGTTGGACACAGCTTGAAAGATGGTTTTGGTTATCTTAGAGATATCAAAATCATCAGAGACACAAACCCATGCATGGAGTTCAAACCGACCCTTCACTTGTGTATCATTATACAAAAATCTAGCTAGAGTGGTCTTACCAACGCCACCCATACCGACTATGGGTAAGACACTGAAGTTTTCCTTACATGGCTCCTCCTGCAACAGCTTGTTGAGCAATTTTTCTTTCTCCTTTTCTCGTCCAATGACATCAGATTCTAGCAAAGAGGTTTCGTTTCCTCTATTGTTATTTTTTGGCTTTTCACCTTTCACAATCAAACCAGGATTTTGTTTTTCTAGATGTTGTAACTGCGTGTTAATACTATCTAACTTGGGACTCAACCTATGACTTAGTGAGAAGTTTGTGCAGCAAGTTGGGATGAGCTTTCTTACCATGCTGGTGCTTGCTTCTGATTCCGGGGTCAGCTCACGATGCATAGCTTCAGTAGCCACTTCATCAAGTACGTCATCGATATCGTAAGCCAGATGATGGAGACTATTGAGCCATAGTCTGACAGATTCATCAGTTATTTCCTTGTGAGAGGCATCATTAAGCAGAGCTTGGATCTGGGACAACGTGCTCCCCAATTGCTTGAGCTCTGAGTGGATATTCTGAGAGCGAGCATATTTCTTGAAGGCTTCATCGGCTAGCTTCTCAAAAATGACTTTGACGAGGGCAGCAGCAGCAGCTTCAGCCATTGTTAACAGACAGTGAAGATGAAAAAAGAGAATATTTGGTATGTGTGATATTGATAGAATGACAAGAGTGTAGATACTGTTAGAACTCACAGCTGCATATAGTGATTGTATCCATGTTCTTGCTTAGCTAGTGGACATTTTTTAACAATTTTTTTGTAAGGTATAGCTGTCAGCCACATGACAACCTCTTGGTTAGTGTGTTTTATAATACTTAATGGATTAAATTAAAGTCAAGTTGCCAACGGTTACTTTACATGCACATGCTTTCCCGTGTATTGTGGCTGGATCTAAGACTGTGGGTATGGGGTTTGGGTTGGGGGAAAACGCTCAAGCCATCACTCCGGGTGGGCTTGGGTTGGGGCGTGGCCCTTGGGTTTGAAGCCGAGCGTGGGGCGGGCTAGCGATCCGATGTGGTGGCCTCCTATTCGCTTTGTTGGCCATGTCATAGCGGGGTGCAGTGGCGGATCTAGAAAACATTCATAGGGGTAACGTCTTAAAAGAAAGGGGTAACGAAATCGAAAAAATGTTAAAAAAAGATCAATTTTTTTCCAAAATTTACACTACCGCCGGAGCGCCAAGGGGCAGCGGAGGCTACCCCTTCTCATATGGTACATCCGCCCCTGGCGGGGTGTTTGTACTTTTTTTTTAATAACCTGCCAACCCACGCGGTGCACCCATGCCCCGCCATACCCCACGGTCTAAGCTCCATCGATTTTTCAATGACAGTGTCTTGATTATTACTTTTAATAATACTTAATGGATTAAAGTAATGTCAAGTTGCCAACGGTTACTCTACATGCACATGCTTTCCCGTGTATTGTGGCTATATTTATGGTCATCGATTTAGACCATGTGTAGTGGGACGTGATTTTTAAAAAAAATTGAAAAAAACGCCCTAAAACGCCCCCACCCCCATTACACGGGGCGTTATTAGGCGTTATTTTTTGAAAAGTTGCATTCTAGCGTTTTAAATATAACGCTGAAGTTGGGTTGTTGGATTTTGCTTTTGGCCAATGAGAAGGGGGACATGCACTGACAAAACAACTTTTTCAATAACTTTTTTTTTAATCCTTTTTAATGTTGACTAGCCAATAAGAAGGGGGACATGCACATGACCATTTTGTTTTTTTTTCTAAATTGGAAGGGGCGTTATTGGTATAATGCCCCACTACGCCACTTTTGCTATAATGCCCCATCGCTGACTAGGACGCCACGTGTCGGATAATGCCCCATGGTGGGGGCATTATAACCCACTACCACTACACATGGTCTTATATAGTAATGATGAATATGTTAATACTAGGTTATCATCCGGGTAAGAAAATTTAAATTACATTAATTATAAGTGTATCAATAAAAGTAATGTAAATAAAGTGACATGACATAAATTAGTAACAAAGTGGATTGCATCATTAGGTATTAGACCACCCGTAGTGGGGCGGTATTTAAAAAAAAAATTGAAAAAAAACGCCGTAAAACGCCCCCCATTACACTAGGCGTGTTTAGGCGTTTTTTTGGAAAAAAATGTTGTTGGCGTTTTAAATAAAACGCTGAATTTGCATAGGGGCGAGAGACATGACCGTTGCCAACGGTCAAGTGTTTATTTATTTTTTTTTAATTCCAAAATTTACCCACTATATAAATATCACCCACTTTCTTCTACTTTTTTATAAAAAAACTCACACTTTCTCTCCTACTTGTTTTATATTTTATACAAACATGCATCCATACCGACCCCCCTTTGGTGTCCCCGCAAGACCCATGAACCCGAACACAACCCAACCGCAACACATGTTTAACCTTCAAGAAATGGACCCGAGCATGTTAACGTACGCGGCTTACTTGAGTGGCGCCACTTTGTTTGTGCCTCCAACCTTCGGCTATGGTCAAGCCGGCGGGTCGCAACCGTCACAACAAGCCGAATCCGAACCCGATGTCGATGTCGTGCCAAAGACGCAACCCGAACCGATGCAAGAGATATCGAAACGCGGCAGAAGGTCGCATAAGAAGAAGGAAAAGGACAAACCTCGACGTACAAAAACTCACCTATCGACCACCTCCAAGGCGATGCGTTGATCCTTGCGCAAATGCGTCGCCAAAAAATTCGAGAAAAATATGGACTCTAGATCATCTTCTTTTTTTTTAACTTTATTTTTTTTCCGTTTTTTTTATTTTCGGTTTTTTTATTTTCTGTTTTTTTTCGGGTTTTTTTTTATTTCAAGTAGTGTAATTTTTATTTTAAATTAATGATGTTTTTTATGTTTTAAATTAAAAAAAAAATAATTGTGAAATGATTGCATGGGCGTTATTGGAATAATGCCCCACTACGCCACTTTTGGAATAATGCCACATGCTGACTGGACTGCCACGTGTCGAATAATATGCCCCATGGTGGGGGCATTATTTTGTTTAACCACTACACATGGTCTTAGGTATGAAGTTTTATTTATAAACAGTGTACAAAAATATCAAGAAAGAGACAAATAATGTTACATTTATAATTTACTAAAAGTAGCATGAGCTCAGTCCGGCTGGTGTAGCACGCTTTACCACATCCAATGTTATAGATGCAAGTCCTTTTTGATTTAACAAACACCTAAAATTTGATATCATTCAATTCATAAATCATAAACAAAGTGACATCCATATATCATTGAGAGTGGGGCAACATGAAAAAGCCATTTTGAGCTCAAGTTCATCCTTCAACATTTCTTCTAACTCCATACTCTGCCTTTGCGGCCAACCCATACAGAGTTGGTCTGCCAATCTACAATGGCATATGATATCATGAGTAGGATAGTTATAAGAGATAGCAAGAGATATGATCGCACTAATAAGTAGTTCCCAAGGAACACAAATGACTCCCAATCACTAGTCTTTGTCATGTTGTAAGTAGATACCTTCATGGTTAACTTGTAAATACCCATGTTGCCCGTGACACGTATGAGAATAAAATGACATTAACGTCTCCATCGACCGACAAAAACCAGAAAAAAATGAGTCATGTTGGGTTATCTAATAAAATCTAACGATGTTTTGGTTTTATATCAAACAGATCAAAGTGGTCATTAAAAAAAAAAAAAAAAAAAAAAAACAAACTGCTAAAGGATGTACAGGTCAATCAGGTTGAAAAGCCCATAATCAGCATCAAAACTTTTTTACCACTCTTTGCTCAAATATATAGATAATTAATGTCATAATACTTTTGTAATTGTTGTTAACCCACTAACTATAGATTTAAATATATTAAAAAACATAGGAAAAGGATTAGTGGGTCAACCTATCCCTCCCATGTTTTGACCCTTTAACTTTTTTTTGAACAAAAAACGGAATTCCAATTAGCACCAAAAACCCATCAGTTGCTGAAAGACAAAAGAAAATACAAAGTTTAACACACCAGAAATAAATAACCTATGTTCTATACATCCATATAAAAAATACGCCATAGATCCCAATCAGTACCGGTGATTTTAGAGCTGTGATTCAGCCACAAAAAGGACATCTCTCTAACGTTTTCCACCGTCGAAAACCAACGCTCAATCCTTCCGAAAGCCCCAACACAGAACCCTATCTTAAACCAAAAGTCAATATCAAAGCTGCTGAAGGTTAGTCTACATTAGAAAATAACTACAGCTATATACAGCAAACTACGAAGAACACAATCTTATATATATTTAACATAATCTTAGAGGAAGGGTAAGAAAACAAACCTGAATAGTTACACAGCCTGCAAAAGACAAAAACAATGCCTGTGAACCAAGGTAAACACACCTGCAACCAGTTAAACAAAAATAATAAAATGGAATGTTCTAGAATACTTATAACAAAAACAACAAAAGATAAAAGTCCAATTTAGGCATTTCATCAAACAGTTGGCGAATGAAATTGTGTATGGTCACTTTATCATAGAAATTAACATCTAAACAAGTCGATAACAGTTAGAAAACATTTTGCCACCTTAAAACATTAAACTGTTACAATGGCGTTTCAATTATTTCAAAAGGTTAATCCAAGAACTAACAAAAGTAAAAGTTTGTGATCCATATACGCACCAATGGCTTCTGCAACGAAGGGATATTAATCTCTAGCAATTTTCAAGACAAACGTCATTTGACTTAATAATAAGAAGAACAATAACCTGGAAAATTGAACAAAATAAGTGAAATGAGTACAATAACGGGAAAGAAAAGTTTCAAGTATTTAAATTAAAGGAAATATGTGAACAATAAGGTAGATGATATAAACATCGAAGTTATATTCTACAATCCTTTCGTTGCCCATAGATTAGAGTTTTAGACGATTATATTTTTTAATTGCAATTTTAGCTACCATAAATTTGTCTAGGTTTAATTATTTACCCCAATCACTTCGATAAATTTGTCTAGGGTTTTACCGGTAACTTCACCGTCATGCCTACGGGCGGGTGGGTTACCGGGTTTTCCCTGGAATTGGTGGTAGACTCGGGTTACTCTCGGAGTACTCCGTTTGTCCAGTGGGTACCCCGAGAGTGCTCTAGATTAAGTTTATTGGCCGTTAAAAAAAAAAATTGACCGGGATGATAGTGATGAAGATAGGAAGTTAGAGATTAAAATGGTTGAAGATGAAAGGGTTTCTGGGGGATTGTGAAGAGAGATTTCAAGAGAGAGAAAGTAAATGAGATATGGTGAATATTGTTCAGAATAAAAAGTTTTTAAAGGATCCAGATTGGTGGGTTGGGTTTACAATTTGGGGCTTCACCAAACGAAAAAAAAGTAGCCAAAAATTTTGGAGCCAAAAAGCAATTTTTTGATGGCCTTATCAGGGTCATGGTTCGGGTTAACCCATTACCATTTTCCATAGTTTAAAAAACAACCAATATATTAAATAGAATTCCTATTAGTTAATAAAATCGTTTTTCTTTAAATGAAATACATGAACAAATATCTGTATATAAAAATAGTTTTAATGGAAACGGGTCAGATGTGGGTCAAAAGTTACCCAAAGTAGTATTTTGATAAAAAAAATTTGGATTATTACCGAATATCAAAAAGTTCAAACTCAAATTTTCAAGTAAATATTTATTAATAAAAATTATTAACTTTGGACAAAAACATTTACATGTCAACCCGACATGTACCAACCATACGCAATTTCGTATCCCAAATCAAATACCAAAACAACTCATTCTTTTGTTACAAAGTCAGAAACATAGTAACTATTTAACAATTAATAAATCAAATACCAATTTCGCATCCTAAATCAACTCAAGAGTTAACAATAAACAAAGTAAACATATAAAATGTCTGACTAATAAAAAAAAGGATGAATGGAAAAAGAACAGAAATAAAATAAATTCTAATTCTCCCTTAGTATATGTAATCGTAAGAATGAGACGAAGTCGTTTAAAAATCGGCAAATCAACAGGGTCAAATAAGCACTCAGTATCATCGATTTTAACTATATATATATAGGGTGCCGCTAAAATAGGAACCACCTCCAGTTGTAAGAACCGCGAGAACCACTCTCAACCAATCAGAATATGACAACCCAAAGGGTATTATGGTCATTTACCCCAAATGTCATTTCCCCACACTCTCTCCTCATTTATAAATGTCAGAAGTTTCTCTCTCCGCCTTTTTAAAACTCCATCTCCTCTCTCCTCAACCTACTTCACTTCCTAAATTCAAAAGAAACCCCTCCCCCTTCCGGTTCTCCTTTGCCGGCGACCACCACTGTTAATCAGTGAAGACGATGATGATGATTGATGGTGAGGGTGAAACCGCCGTCCCACCAATGTTTCTCTCTCTCCCACCCTCGTTCATCCCTGTTTCTCTCTCTCCGGCCGCCCTTCCTCTCCGCCGTCGCCGCCACCCCACAGCTACCCCTCCGTCACAAAGATCTGCATATTCGCCGGTGCGAAACCTTTGATGGAATACCCCTATCTCCTCCTTGTTAGACGTTGTCGGTAAGATTTTCTTGCAGCAATCGGCGTCATAAGAGTTGATGAACAAAACCCCTTTGCTGACTTCTATTAAGAGTCATTGTGTTAAAAAAATCTGAGGGTTATGGGAACTAGGGTTTTGGGTTGGATCGTATGTTGTCTGTAAAAGCTAAACAAAAGCAAATTTCATGACAAAAATTTAATGCTCTACAGTTGTTTTGTTCGATATGTTGTCTGTGTAAAAACCTGGGAGGTCTCGTGTTCGATGATGCTGGTGGTGATGTTTGGCAGCGGTGGGGTTTTTTGGGTGGTGTGGGGCAGAGGTGGGTGACCGTGGGAGATTCTGTGATGCAAGGTATTTTGAATTTATTTAATGTTACAATTCTTGAATAAATCGCATGGTATTTTGAATTTTTTCCGTTTATTTTGGAACTTGGATTGATATGTGTTTTTTTTTATTTTTGGGGTTGACCTAGCAGTGAATGATGCATTTGTATCCTTTGATTTTGTGGATTTGGATCTGTTTGGATGGGGTGGCGATGATGCAAAATAATTTTTTTTTTAAAAAAGGTAGATTTTGATGACGATGGCGCGGCAAGGATGGTGGAGGGTAGGTTTTTGAACCTGCAACCCCAATTTTGCAGCCTTTTGATTATCGGATAATATGAGCCAAACCAAGTTTTTTTTTCGAGATACACTTTGTTTTGATGTTGTTGGTTTTTTATTTTTCCCCCTAGTCAATGATGATAACAATATATCTGAGACACCTCCCGAGTTTGCGATATCTGTGTGCGTTCGTTTTTGCGTAAAAAAAAATTTGTAAAAAAAAAAAAGTTAAACCGTAAACTTTTTAATGTAAACCGTAAACTTTTTAACGCAAAACGTAAAACGTTTTACGTAAAACGTAAAACGTTTTACGTAAAACGTAAAACGTAAATTTTTTTTACGTAAAACGTAAAAAGTTTTACGTAAAACGTAAAAAATTTAACGTAAAACGTAATTTTTTTACGTAAAACGCAAATAGTAAAAAGTTTAACGTAAAACATAAAACGTAAAAAGTTTAACGTAAAACGTAAAAAGTGTAAAAAACGGCGCGTTAAAAAAACGTGTAAAAAACGGCGCGTTAAAACCACTTGTAAAACGTAAAACGTAAAAAGTTTAACGTAAAACTTAAAACGTAAAAAGTTTAAAAAGCTTAACATAAAACGTAATACGTAAATTTTAACGTAAAACGTAAAAATGTTAACGTAAAACATAAAAAATTAACGTAAAATGTAAAACGTAAAAAGTTTAACATAAAAACGTAAAACGTAAAACGTAAACTTTTTAACGTAAAACGTAAAACGTAAATTTTTTAACGTAAAACATAAATTTTTAACGTAAAACGTAAAATTTTCAATGTTATTTTTAACGTAAAACGTAAAATTTTCAAGGTAAAACGTAAAACTTTTTGTACGTAAATTGTAAAACGTAAAAAACCGTGTGATAAAACGGCGCCTAAACAAGGGGCGTGAATGCGGCGCATAAGAACGCCGCAGATAAAAAACGGGACGTAAAAAACGCCGCGTTAAAACGGGACGTAAAAAACGCTGCGTTAAAAAAACGACGCTTGAAAAAGCCGAGCGTAAAAAACGGCGTGCAAAAATGACCCGTTAAAAACCGATCGTGAATAAGCCGGGCGTAAAAACGGAAAACGTAATTTTTTAACGTAAAACGGAAAAACTTAAATTTTTTAACGCAAAACATAAATTTTTTAATGCAAACCGTAAAGTTTTTAACGTAAATGACGGCGCGTTAAAAAAACGACGCCTGAAAAAGCCGGGCGTAAAAACGGGGGCGTAAAAAAAACGGCTCTTCAAAACGTTTTTTTTAAACAAATCTTAAAAAATAATTATCATAAAAATCTGATTTCAAAAAATTATTTAATAAAAAAAATCTGTTTCTTAATAAAAAATAAATTAAGACAAAAGGTAATTAATGAATAGGACAAAAAAGGCAATTAAAAATAATATATATAAAAAGACAAAAAAAAATTTTACTTATATACCCTTTAACAATAAAATATTAAAAACATAATAAGACAAAAAAATTTTAATATTAATTTTAACTACTTTTAATCTTGTTCATCCATCTTTTTGATCTAATGGCTAGAAAGTGGTTCTCGTGGTTCTTACAACTGGAGGTGGTTTTCATTTTAGCGGTCCCCTATATATATATATATATATAGGAAAAAGAACAGAAATAAAATAAATTCTAATTCTCCCTTAGTATATGTAATCGTAACAATGAGACGAAGTCGTTTAAAAATCGGCAAATCAATAGGGTCAAATAAGCACTCAGTATCATCGATTTTAACTATATATATATATATATATATATATATATACTAGGTTATAGACCTATGTGTTACATGAGTTTAAGGATAGAAAATTAAAGGTTTTAAGATAATTATGGAATTGATCGAGTTCTTTGAAAAAAATGTGTTTTCAATTTATACAAACTTGAATAAGTTTTTTTTTTAAATAAATATGTTATTGTTGATGTTGGTTGTGTTTGAAGGACATAACAAATATAAATTTTGAATTATTTTTTATATTTTATACTATTTGGTGCATCAAACATAATAAATATAAATTTTGATATGAATACATATAACCCTAATATGAACTATGCATACAAAATAAAAAGAAAAAAAAATATAGCATTACTCATTTTAATGATACTTTTACGAAGTAAGAATTTAGTTTTTGAATACAAAAGAATTAGTATATTTTATTTCCAATAAATATTTTCTTATTTTAAAAAGTGTTATCAAAGTAGAAGATGGAATCGAATTAGTTCATAATCTAAGATTATATATATTAAACATATATATATATATATATATATATTATGTATATGTTTAAAATTTGTGAAAACGTTAATAACAAATTACAAATATGATGAGGTTTTAAATTTTTGGTTACGTCAAAGAGTGATGGATGTATAAATTTTTGGTTATCTCATTTTTTTATAAGTATGTTTTTATTTATTAAAGTATAGGTAAATAGACAACTAATATTAATTATTAAAAATTAAGAATATTGAAGAGATATAATCATGAATATAAAATTCTTTTAATATATATATTGAATTCAATCATTTAATAGTCTTTATATTAATTTACTTATTTTTGGTTACGTCAAATAGTGATGGATGTATAAATTTTTGGTTATCCCATCTTTTTTTGATAAGTATATTTTTATTTATTAAAGTATAGGTAAATAGATAACTAATATTAATTATTAAAAATTAAGGATATTTAAGAGATATAATCATAAATATAAAATTATTTTAATATATATATTGAATTCAATCATTTAATAGTCTTTATATTAATTTACTTATTCTTATAATTTATTATGATTGAGGTAAATTGATTAATTGCCACATGACATTTTTGTGAAATCTTTTATTATAAAAGAATGCCATGTGGCATTAAAGGGAGTATTTTATTAGTATTATATATATATATATATATATATATATATATATATAGGGAGCCGCTAGAATGAGAACCACCACCAGTTATGAGAACCACGAGAACCGCGCCCCGCGGGTGGCCGTTGACCACGAAATTTTTTTTACACCTAGATCCGTATATTTTAAGACCGGGTGTAAATTTTGGGTTCAAACGGCGCGCCCGAGGGGGTAGTTTTTTACGCCCAAAGTTTGGTAAAAAAAAGAAAAATTAAAAAAACCCAAACTTTGGGCGTAAAAAACTACCCCCTCGGGCGCGCCGTTTGAACCCAAAATTTACACCCGGTCTTAAAATATACGGATCTAGGTGTAAAAAAAATTTCGTGGTCAACGGCCACCCGCGGGGCGCGGTTCTCGTGGTTCTCATAACTCGTGGTGGTTCTCATTCTAGCGATCCCCTATATATATATATATATATATATATATATATATATATATATATATATATATATATATATATATATATATATATAGGAAATCTTAGATTTTTAGAAAACTTTGAAAACCCATCACATGGTCTAGAATTGCCCACATGTCTCAGCCACCTTCATATCCTTTTTAGCTTTTGAGGGCACATTGGTAAATTTACATATTCATACCCCACTCCCAAGATATTTTGACCAACCTGATTTGACACTATCACCCATCACATCATTCTCACCCATCATCCTCCATTTTGTTTACTTCATTTCAAATTAACAAGTTTTTTTTTTCAAAATATCTTCATCTTCTTAAACCACTCATTTCACCCTAGATCCGCCATTAATGCACTATGGAGCATCCATCAACAATGGTAGATCTAAAGGAAATGGAGGATACTCTGATGTGCTCGACCATGAAAACCCAAAACATCTTCATTGACAACGATGAAGAACGAAGTGAAGAACGAAAATCAGATCGATCAATCCCTGATGAAGAACGTGGGTTTGTGATGAAGATGTTAATATATGAAGTCAGATCCACGTGGAAACCCCTTCCAGATCTTGTTACATTCCCTTTTAGATCTCGTTTGTCCACATGTTTCATAATGTTGTTACAGATCTGGATATTTGTGAGTTTTTTACACTTTTTTAGTTTATATAAAATATGATTTGTATATGTTGTTTCAGATCTTGATATTTGTGAATTTTTTACACTCTTTTAGTTTTATGCAACATATGTTTTCATATATGTTTGATTCTGGGTATTTCGTATGGATTTTTCTGATTTTGTGGAGTTTATGTTAGTTGATAACTTGAGCATGTAGGTATGAACTTTTGAAAGATGATTATAATTTACGGTTCTACTATTTTACACTTAAATATTGAACCAATAAAATATTGAATTTAAAAATTGATATAGGTATGGAATTTATAAGATGATATTCAACGTCTGGCTCCATTTTTTACACTTAAAATATCAAAAAATATTCATAAAACCTGGTTGTTAATAGGTTTTTGTGTAATGGCTGTTTTAGAGATGAAACATGATTTTTTTTTTGTTAAAATGGTTCTTAAAAGGGGTAAATGTTTATGTAATTTGCAGGTTTTTATTTTTGTGTTACAGCACAACACAACTAACACGTGTTACAGCAAACGTTGGTTTCGTCAAACATGGATCAGATGCTCAAGGATCATGACCATGTTTATGTTACAGCACAACACAACTAACACGTGTTATAGTTTGAACTTCTCGGACATGCATGTGTTACATGTGACATGAAACCCATGTACAACGTAACACGTGTTACGTGAGACATGAAAACACATTTTTATAACTTCCCTGGCATACGCACACCCACATGTTTACCGTTTCAAGACCGACCCAAACAATAAAGCAAGGGTAGCCGCTGAAAAGCTAAGGCAGCAAAGGTAGCCGCTGAAAAGCTAAGGCAGACTGTCAAAGGAAGCTCCACCATTTTTCTTAGTGCTATGTATTTTCGTTTACTAGTAATATGTAATTTGAGACTCTTATTGTTTTGTCTAGTACATGATGTTAAAACGGTATGGACTTAACACATTTTGGAAGTCTTAACACACGTTATAAAAGAGGCTTAACACAAGTTATATCAGGTATACTATGTTGTTATTAAGTTACTATTGGAGTTTATGCATCCATTCTGGAAGTCTTAACACACGTTATAATTGACGCTTAACACACGTTATACATGTCAGGCGCGTAACACATGTTACAGTATGTATACACAAATCATGGTGTTTTGGAAACCACTAGCTTATACATGACACCATGTTGGGTTAAACCAAGATTATAACAGAGGCTTAACACATGTTATCCCAGGTATACGGTGTTACAATATTAACTTGTATGTTCCATATTAACTTGTATGTTCCATATACGGTGTTACAATATCAACTTGTATGTTCCATATTAACTTGTACACATATTAACTTGCAAACCACTTTCATATACATGAATACAAGTCGGGTTATAATGGATGCTTACATGTTATCATATGTATACAAGTGGGGTTACAACAAGATTACGATATTAACTAAAGATTATAACAGAGGCTTAACACATGTTATACATTCCAAAATGTGCAAAACAAATGACCCGTTTCATATTATATATTCCAAAATTACCGGTACATGTGTTACCATAAATGGCTCATTTCATATTACACGTTACATACTAACTTGTACATTTATTACTTGTACAAGTTTTACGCTCAGTATCCACATTATCGGATATTTTAAACATCAACAAAAATAAAATAGATATTACTTGTTTTTTTTTTAATTAACAAAAGGTTAACACACGTTATATATCATTCTAACATGGGGCTTAACACATGTTATACATGAACACATGTCAGGTTACATCATGGTGTTCTGTTACAGCATGAACCACTAACACATGTTATAAATGAACGAACAGTTCTTTCCCAAAGGATGTGACTTATTCAATGTCCCCGCATTAACGTCGCCTACATCCATCCAGCTTGTCAGTTGAATATCTTTTATGGATCTGTTTCTGTAAACCAACACACGTTATATAACATTCTAACAGGGGGCTTAACACATGTTATGAGTCTGAGTCTGTGAATCAAGCAACCCAACAAAAAAACACTTATTGTTCAGATCAAAAACCCAAACAAGCAAACCAAACTAACAAAAAATCAGCTACTGTTAAGATCAAAAGCCCCTAACAAGCAACCAAACCAACAAAAAAACCCGTTCAAAATCTCATCCTAAAGTTTTTTGATTTATTCAAGAACACTTACCGGATCTAGAACCGTCCGATGAACACGAAGAAGATCTTCAAACCTTCTTCTCACACACACACTCGTGTGTGTGTCTTTGTGATAAAGATTGTTGTTTCTCTATCTAAAACATCAACTTTCTCTCTCTAAAAACATTCGTCTTGTCATCGTTCTATCTCTAAAACAACATACTTCAAACTTCTTCTCTCTCACACACTTGTATGTGTGTTCTTGGTGTTATAGATGAACATGATGAAGATTGTTGTTTCTCTCTCTAAAACAAAAAATTCATCTCTCTAAAAACTTTTGTCCTGCCATCATTCTCTCTCTAAAAGATCTGGGATTAGTGTTTGTTGAAATCACTTTTAGATCTTGGATATTTGAATTCTGAAATGAGATCATCTTCTTCTTGTTCTTCTTCACGTTTGTGGGGTGGGGGAGGAAAGATAAGGAGGTAAGAGAAAGAGAAAGAGTTGGTGATTTGATGGTTCTAGAAAGTCACTTTCAATAAAGCACAAAAAGTACCTTTTTCACTACCCAAATTGCCCTTTAGTTGTACTAGAAAGTAATATAAGAATTATTTAAAAACTAATATTTACCTAAAAATAGGAGAACCATTGATCTACTTAGATGAAACATAATCAATGGTTGATATTGGGTTTTCATAGTTTTTAAAAAAGATGGGGTTTTTTCATATAGCCCTTCCCTATATATATATATATATATATATATATATATATATATAGTTTCACTACTTAGCATATAAGTGACATGAAAAGAAATGAAGAAGATGCAACATACCTTTCTTAATCTAATTTGCTTTAGACTTGTATCAGTTTGCTGCTCTAAACTCCAAATCTCTTTGAGACTCAAGGAATCAAGTCCCCCCATCAAATGCCATATATATATATATATATATATATATATATATATATATATATATATATATATATATATATATATATATATATATATATATATATATATATATATATATATATAATTAAAAACATGTCCAGTTAAAACATATTTTTGTAAGAGAATCTTAATCAAAACTTATACATAAGTATGATTTATGGGCGAGATACAAAAAAAAAAAAATGATAATCCATAGAAGAAGAATTGATACCTGATTTCTAAATTACCAAATAGCCCCGGAAAGCACCAGCTATGCAGGTTTTTCTCATGTAAGCAATCTTGTTAATCCTCCTCGGCTCCTACAGTGACATCATTACCAGGGTGGTCAGTTTATTCAAATGCAAACTGAGGGTATTCAGGTAAATTACAATGGTTATTATGGTCAATCTTTAGCATATTTTCAAGTTTGGGCTGAAGGTTGAATCAGTCTACAATCTACATAGAAGACATCAATATGGATAATTATTGCTATAATACATCCAAATAGCTTATGTATCCCTAAAACATCTATGGTCAAATAACAAAAACAAATACACTAAAGATAGGCGATAACAAACATTAATAATCAAAACATACCGGTAGCCGCTGACCAATTGTCGACCAAATGTAAACACCAGCTTTCCATCACGAAGAAAAAGTATTACCTGAAATTAATAACCACAATCGAAGCATCAATGACGAAAATTTAAGTTGTTGGCTATAAATAACATACAAATATTGTGATAACCTATCGTTAGATTCAGAGAAAGAAAACATAAAATCAAGAAAAAAGAGGATATTATGCAAACCCTTGATTAGGGTTTTGATAATAACTCATAAATCAAACTATTCATCAAACTTAACAACCTGGTTACAAATCCAAATCGATTTAAAGGAGAAACATAGCGAGATTAGCATATAACATGTATCATTGTAGTTAGTTAAGAAAACCAACCACCCAGATTGTTAAACTCCTCCCAGATCCCAATTCACAAAGTTTATAACATAATCATACAAATAAAAGCATAGACCTTATACAGGAACAAAAATCAAGGAAATCAAGAACCACATCCAGAATCCTCTGAAGCTTTCGCCAAATCTAACCCTATATCTATGTTCGCACACCCTTCAATGATGATGTCGAAAAGAAATAAAAGTTAACACAGATTGATTGATTACATTAACAATAAATCAAAGAACTTTACAACATACCTTCGATTATAAATGATGACTCAATGAAGAAGAGAGCAGATTTTAATTACAACACCATCACCACCGGTCTGACCAAAGAACTTTTAGTTATATGTAGAGATCTATAGACCAAATACCTAATCTAATTAAGAAGAAGGGTTCAACGGATTTAATCTAACTGATGTAGATTAGTTTCAAGGGAGAGATGAGAAGAAATGGCTGAAGAATTTAGGTCACAAAGAGAAGAGAAGCGGCAGTGAATGAGATGCAGATTTAGATTTAGGGTTTTAGAACATTTAAATACCCGGGTCATTCTATGGATCCCGTGTCTGCCCATATCAAGAAAAAAAGACCCGAATTTTTGGAGCCAAAACCAACATTGAGAAGCTCTAATATTGTGCCACATCAACAAATTTATTCATGTTTATTATATATAATAGATAATAGATAGTATTTAGGGTATAAGGAGTGGTTAAACACTTTCATTAGGTAAACTTTTAAATCGACCAATCAAACAGTGGCACGTCAGTTTACCTGTTTTGTTTACATATTCCTCAAAAACGTTGGCGGTGGTTAAATACTTTGGAATAGGTAAACTGTTTTTATATTTTTTATTTTTTTTAACTTAAGATAAAACAAATAAAACATCAAACTTTTATAAATAAAAAATAAGCATTACATTAAAATCTAAGTTAAAAAATTAATAATAAAACAACGCAATAACAAAAAAACTAAAAATTACAAGGTCAACCATATTTTTCTGCGATCTTGCGTTTTCTAGCGAGTGTGATTTCCAACATCGAAGGGTGAACATTGTCGTGAGGCCGGCTAAACATCTCCAAGTCCTTATCGAACATAGTTTGTCACAACGCCTCTCGTTGCTCATCCGCCAACGTCATGTATTTTTCTTCTGGTAACCGTTTAATATCCATCAACTTTTTCTTCATGGCCTTGTATTCTTCGAATCGCCCGATTATATCTCTTAGATCTTCGTTTGTTAAAGACGACCCTTTGTCCTTTGTCCTTTTTCTCCTTTCTCTTTTGTCGTCTTGGTAAGGGATCCTCGTTCATGTCAGGAAGACCGCTCGAGACTTAGGCATAAGGTGTATCCGCTTTATAATTTCCCGAATCCGACGACTTTCTTTTTGACTCGAGCCGGAGCTTTCTTCACCCAACAACGATACCGGAGACCACTTTTGATTTGTTCTAATGACCTCCCACGCCGCAACATGAGGAAAGTCATGTTTTTCTTTGTTTTTGTAATCATTAAGCTCTTGCTTCATTACAAAAGCATCGTCACACCCGCTAGGACGTCTACGATCCTAAAATAATAAATTAACAACAAATTAATCCACATACTTCATTAAAAATAAACCGTATATAAATAATAAAGTTAACCGCTTGATGATATAAACCGTTGTATGTGTTCAATTTTATTTGCATCGCAATCCATGTCGATCGAACTTGATGGTGGTTTCGGTTACTTCCTCCAACCGTTTGATTGAAGTGCTTAAGAACTTGGTTCCAAAAACCATCCGACTTTTGTTGATTGCCTTTTCTTTTGTTCAAAGTGCAATGAACATAAGCCTTGGCCAACGCCTCTTCTTGATTAGATGTCTAATTTTCCTGTTTCGCTTTTCCTCTTCTTTCCTTTGCGGCTTCATTTTGGTTCACGGGATTTTCTTGTACGGCAACATCTTCATCCTCATGATTATGTTGCTCTTGGGTATCGGGCACGAATTCTTCTTTGGAGTCATCTTGTATATCTCTCGGTGATTGTGAGCGTGGGGTTTAAAAAGCAAACGCGTCAAAAGAGTTTTGGGCGTCTAAGGGGTAATCATAAACACCGGGTCGAACCATCTTCGGACCGTGTAGCAACTAATTTTGATGGGGTTGGCCATCGTAACCGAAATTCGGTTGCATGGTTTGGTTACAAAAATGGAGGTTGGGTTTGATGAGCAAAGCCAAGTTGGGGATGAAACGACACACTAGAACCACCCGAACCACCACGTTTATCTTGAGTCCTTGCCTTCGAACCGGACCCTACATTTTTTTCTTCCCTTCACCTTTGTTTGAGCCTTCCATTTGTTTGAAAAGATTTGAAAAGAAAGGAGTCTTAAAAAAATGGCAGTGAATAGAAGAGAATATGGTTTGTTTGTTGAAAATGGAAGTGAATTTGGTTTGTTTTATAAACTTGAAAATTATTTTCTTTAACTGTAAACGGCTATATAGCCGTTGAGATTGAACAAACATCGAACGAATCCCACCTTCCACGCTCGGTAAAATTCACCGTTCATTGAAGTTCACTGATCGGTAAAGGGGTTGCCGCACCCCTTTACTGCATAAGATTAAATTCTTATGCAGTTCTAAGTACTCATTGAATAGTCATCATTAATAAGACTATAGGGTGTGGTCATAACCATCATGATCACCATGACGCATTATGACCCTTCCGTTAGTTGAAGACTTGCTTTGATCTCTGCAACTTAGCATGTTACCTCTCTATTGATGTTCTTGGTCCTCTTGGTCAACATATTTTAACATTTCTTTTGTAAGGAGTTGGTATATATAGCTGTCAGCGACATAACAACTTGTTTAGTTGTTTTTAATATTTATAATTTTAACAATTCTTTTGTAAGGAGTAGGTATATATAGTTGTCCCACATAACGACTTGGTTAGTGTTTTTTAATTTTTCAGCCTCAAACTATTCGGACACCCGCGCTGCCTATTTGGACACTTTTGGTGTCCTAGACGCCTCGTATAGGCCTATACGGCGTCTAGGCACAGAATTCAAGAGGGTCTGCAGAGAATGTCAGGCACAAAGTTTAAGAACCCTAGACGTCTCGTACAGGC
The DNA here is from genome assembly GCA_030545235.1 of Helianthus tuberosus. Classification (NCBI taxonomy): domain Eukaryota; kingdom Viridiplantae; phylum Streptophyta; class Magnoliopsida; order Asterales; family Asteraceae; genus Helianthus; species Helianthus tuberosus. The sequence continues at coordinate 229,719,624 of CM060423.1, read as the reverse complement.
CTATACGAGGCGTCAAGGTGTTGAGTGTTTTTTGGCTGAAAGAATGAGTGTTTTGGTGGGGTATTTTGATAGTTTTTGGAGGTGATTTTTTTAGTGAAAAATTTTGTGTTTTTAAAAAAAAGTTTTATGTTTTGCACTATAAACAGTTTTACCATTTTCAAGATCGACTCTTTAAATATATTCGATCGTTTAAATATTATATTGTTTTTAACATTTTACTTTTTTAAATATTAACTTACCATTAAAATATAATCTGGTTTAAATTTTATTTAACATTTTGAAAATTATATTGTTTCCGTATTATATTCAAAACATATATTGTTTCCGTATTATATCAATTTAAGACAACAATCATTAAGTAACCGAATAACTGAAAACAAACGTAAATATGACATATATAAGATAACTTTTGTACATCCATAACCGAATCTAGATCTGGCTGCTGCGGCTGCTGCTGCTGATGTGGTGCTCGAGGTGGGAGCGGTATGGGGGGGTAACCCCTCTTTCTCTCGTCTATCCTGCTCGGCCCGAACCAACCAACCTATCAAATCGTTGAGCCTGTCAAGCTCGACTTGTATCTCCGGATGTACTGCAGCTCCCGGGGCATGACCTGGAATAACGTGACGTGGAAACTGAGGCACCCCGGGAGGTGGTGGTGGCTGTGGCATCGTGGACTGATGCGTGTGAAGTGTTGTATATTTTAGGTATATATTTTAAGCCCTTTTTAACACTTATTTTAGCCAAGTTTTAAATTTATAAAACACGATATTTTACTAACACTAAACACACATATGGGCAAGTGCACCCATCGTTGAGTGTAGCATAGCGTTGGTAAGATACCGAGGTCGTCCAAGGACACAAGAGCTTTTAGTACCGGTTTATCCTCAACGTCTAACCAAAATAAAAGTTTAGAAAAATGTTTTAAACTAAGAAAAATAAAAACTAACTAAAATGCTGAAAATAAAAATAAAATAAAAACAGATAGACAAGATGAATCACTTGGTTCCGACTCGTATCTAGTATAACCTTTGATTATTTCCGCACTTTTGCACATAATTAAGAGATTATCTTAGTTATTGTAGTAGGCCCCTCTTTTGAAGGTGACGTTACCCTCACCCCAGTAGTTTGAGTCAGCAGGGATACAATCCTAAAGGGGTGGATTATTGGAAGATAATGAATTAAGTTATTAATGCAGTATTGTGGTAGGCCCCGCTTTTGGCGGTGACGTTACCCTCGACTAAGTAGTCTGAGTCAGCAGGGATACAGTCCTAAATAGCCGGGTTATAGTATTAATAGTAGTTAACTTATGAGGGGATCAAAGAGTTTGGACCCCCGCCATCCAATACCGTGAAGTATTGAAGGAGGTCCTACTAAATTTGACCCAGGTCCATTGCAGGACCTCTAAACGCTGAACAATGGCAAGACCTTTACCAAACCGTTCCCTTAACCCCCTACCAGGTAGCCAACATACCTTCATATAGACCGTGGAGATATGAATGGTGAAAATCCTTTATTTTATATAGACAGTAAAATAATGCCAAGACACCACGGACAAACGATAAGGAAAGATCACCTTCAACATAAGTAACTAGTTATTAAAGTCATTAATACAAAACCAAATAAAAAGTGCAAAAGATTAGAAATAAAAAGTATTATACTAGACACTTTGTCTTCACCAAGTGATGTAAGAGACTTAGGCAAACATGGCCTTGATTGTCAAGAACTCTTACGATCAATCTTGGATCCCGAGACGACTCACACACACTCTATGATGGACAATGGATGATGGTGTTGTGATGGTGGTGGATGGTGGATGAAGTGTGAGAGAGGTGGAGTGCCAAGGAATGAGTTGCAATGAAACCAAGCACTCCTATTTATAGGCTGAACAGAGGCCTGGGCACGGCCCCGTGTCCGCTGGGCACGGCCCCGTGCCCGTCTGACACTCTCTCTCTTCATTAATTGTAATTCGCAATTACAATTAATGCGCCTGCAGTACTTTCGGCACGCCCCCCGTGTCCGCTGAGCACGGCCCGTGGTGGGCAATAGAAGCTTCTATAGGTTTGCCTTTTCTGCTGCTTCTTGGGCACGACCCCGTGCTGGCTGAGCACGGGGCGTGTTCAGCCTTCTGTTTTCTCTATTTTGCTTTGGAAGGTGCCGTTGAGGGTTCGGGCAATCCGCTAATGTTCCTTTTCTTGTATTTATGTTGGATTTAGTTGTCTTTTTGCTTCTTTTGCGTTTTTGAGCTCATTTAATCCTGAAAATACAAAAGGAAGACAAAAACACTCTTTTTCCAATATTAGTACTAAAAAAGGGTTAGTTTTATGCCTCATTTGATGTAATTTATATGTTGCATTTTACACACATCAAATACCCCCACACTTGAACTTTTGCTTGTCCTCAAGCAAAACTCTTTAATATTTGGCTTACACTCCCAAATGGAATAGGTAGAAGAGAAGGTTTTGGGCTTGTCATAGAGTGTCGGGATTTCCAAGATCTTTTTGGGGTTTTATTTTTATTTATTTACACTCCTATTCGTAATGATTTATTTAGAACTGTTCATAAAAGAAATTACTTATTTGGGCATAACATACCTTTTTAAAATTCTATTTATATACAAGTTCACATACCTCGCGGGGAAATCACTCACACTCGGCCGAAGGTGTATTTTTAGTGAATCACTCGAGAGCGGCATGGAACTTATTCCTACCATAGGCTTGCCAAGAAATCAATCCTCCTCCTTTTTAACTTTTATACCTTTGTAGATATCAAGAGGACTTTGTGGGTTAAGGGTTGGCTAGGGTTAAAGGTAGGTGGTTGGGTTAGTGGTTAGTAGAAAAAGGGCTAAAAAGCGTAACAAGTGTCGGTTTTCGTATTTTATTTTTTTGATGAAGCTTTTATTCAAACAAAGTTATTTTTTTGATTACTTTGTTTGTTTATTTTCTTTTTGCTTCATTTTTTTTTTTTTTCGAAGAACCGAACTTGTTACTAAAATAAAGGGTAAAAAATGAAAAAGGTTTTGGTGGGTGAAAGGGTTTTTGTTTTGGGTGATGAAACGAAAAGGTTTAGGCTCAAAGAGGCTAACTAGGGGGATTTTTGGGTAGGTGGTAAAAGAAAAAGAAAAATAATGGTGTGGAAATGAAAAAGGTTAGTCCTAATGCCTCTATCATTTACTTACTCGGGTTTAAGTTGATAAGGACCGGGAATGTATTGTCATGGCAAGTTCTAGAGTCGTAAGAACCAAGCGGCTATTCACACAAGAAACGAAAAATGAGCATTTAGTCAAATGATATGAAATTGTGTGCTCAATAAAGGCTCAAAACTCACTTTTGTGGGAATGGGTTTTTATGTGATCAAGTATATATAATCAAATTTTAAATAAGTTTGTCATGCCTTTTCATAATTTTCTTATGTTGGTTCTTTTTATCACTACGCTATCGGTTGTAAATTTGTAAAAATATAACCTTTTTGAGAGCTTGAATTTCCCGAGTTAAACCTAGACAAGTAAAAAAAAAAAATGAAATTTTTGAAAAAAATTTGGGGTGGTTAGCGGTTCCAATAGAGTTTTGTGTAAGGCTTGTTATTAGGACTTGCAAGATTTAAGGTTTTAGCATCCCCCCCACACTTAAATTACACATTGTCCTCAATGTGTCCCAAAAATAAGTTTTTAGGCTGATTAAATGTGTAAAAATGGGTTAAAAACAAGATTTTATGGTACTGGGTAGCTGAACACGGGGTGGTGTTGGCTGAGCACGGCCCAGTGTCCAGACTGCCAGTACCAAAAGTAAACAGAAGGCTGGGCACGGGGGCGTGTCCAGTGAGCACGGCCCCGTGTCCAGGTACCTGAACTGGGCATTTTCTACAGAACCTTGGGCACGGGGCGTGTTGGGGTGAGCACGGCCCCGTGCTGAACTTGCTGTAATGAAGAAAAATCATCGGGAGGCTCTGTTTTTGTGTATGGGGTGTTGGTTCAAGCTTCCCTTATCATCCTTCACCATCCCAAGTGTGTTTTATTCCTGAAAATTAAAAACTAAACTAGAAAACATAAAGGTTAATCTAAACTAAACTACGGATAGTTCCGCGGAATGCCTCCGTGGTGCGCCACGTTTATAAGGGTCCTTGGCTAGACCCACCTTATCGGGTGGTTCTGGCTCATCTTCAATTAGGGGGTCGTCATTGCCGAATGGATATTTCATTGATCGCTCAAGATCGACACTTCTTTTAAATGCCCCTAATTGAAGAGGTAGATTGTTGAACTTCCGGTTTTTCAAAGCTTTGTGAGTTTTTACAAATGGTCGTCCCAACACTAGAGGAGCGTCATCGAGGATGACAAAATCGGTCGGGATTACCATTTGATTTGTTTGAACCAAGACATCTTCAACTATACCGATTGATTGTATTACTTTCCGATTAGATAGAAAAATGGGTATTTGAAGTGGAGAAAAATCACTAATACTTAATTTTTCGAAAATGTAGTTAGGCATTATGTTAACACAAAGATCTTTATCGATTGTGACATTACTAATAAACGAATTTTGAAAGAAACATGGAACCGGTGTAATGTTAATTTCAAATGGGTCTTCTTTTATTAGTGACGTTTGATCATTAGTTAACTTAACACTTACCGTTTCGTCAATTTTAGTGTTAGTGTTTAACTCTTTTAAAAACTTAGCATGAGTGGGTACTAAACAATGATTTTCAAAAGAAGGTGACAAGAGATTAATTTCTTCAAAATTAGACTCTTCTTGAATTTTAACGTTGTCGGACTCACCTTTTTCGTTGTTTAACTCATGTGCCGGTTTTTCACTTATTTGTTCTTCCATTTTAACACTTTTAGTTATCTCTTCCTTTTTTAATTCTTCTCTTGCGCGGGACTCCTCTTCCCTTGCGCGAGCTTCTCTTATACATCGATCGATAACTCTAATGTGTTCTAATATCCTATCGGTCACTTCGGTTATAGAAAAAGGATCGGTATTTTCTAAGCTTGAATCCGGTTGTTCGACCCTTTGTTCCTCATAATACCCATATGAAGTCGATGGTTCGCACCATTGTTCTTCATTGTAAGCATATGATGGATAAGGTTCGTAATTTTGTTCTTCATAATACTCATATGAGGTGGGTTGTTCACGCCATGGTTCCTCATAATAAGCATATGAAGGTGGTGGCTCATATCTTGGTTCCTCAAAGTATGAGTATGAAGGCTCATACCTTGGTTCATCAAAATATGAGTATGAGGGATGAGGTTCATACCTTTGGTCTTCATAGGATGTGTATGAAGTTGATGGCTCGTACCTAGGCTCCTCATAGTAGGTGTATGAATTGGATGGTTGATATGAGCGATTATTTTGAACCGATCGTGCGTTACGACAATTAGTGCAATAATTACCCCTATAATCATCCTCCTCATAGGTGTAGTTGTAACCTCCTGAGTATTGATCCATAAGAATCACTCAGCAGACCACAACTGAGTCTCGAGATCAGAAAACAAAAATAAAAACGGAAACAGAGGCTGGACACGGCCCCGTGTTCAGTGGACACGGCCCCGTGTTCAGGATCTGTATCTGGGCGTTTTAATTAAATTTACTGATCTAGTTGAGCACGGGGCGTGTTCAGTGAGCACGGCCCGTGTTCAACCTACTGTAAATGCAAAACTAAACTAAAATGCAGAAAAATGTGGGCCCGTTTTGAAAAGGTTTTGAAAAACTGATTAGGCCGTCGATTTTAAGCTTTCCTAAAATCCTTGTGTCCCCGGCAGCGGCGCCAAAAACTTGATGCGTGTGAAGTGTTGTATATTTTAGGTATATATTTTAAGCCCTTTTTAACACTTATTTTAGCCAAGTTTTAAATTTATAAAACACGATATTTTACTAACACTAAACACACATATGGGCAAGTGCACCCATCGTTGAGTGTAGCATAGCGTTGGTAAGATACCGAGGTCGTCCAAGGACACAAGAGCTTTTAGTACCGGTTTATCCTCAACGTCTAACCAAAATAAAAGTTTAGAAAAATGTTTTAAACTAAGAAAAATAAAAACTAACTAAAATGCTGAAAATAAAAATAAAATAAAAACAGATAGACAAGATGAATCACTTGGTTCCGACTCGTATCTAGTATAACCTTTGATTATTTCCGCACTTTTGCACATAATTAAGAGATTATCTTAGTTATTGTAGTAGGCCCCTCTTTTGAAGGTGACGTTACCCTCACCCCAGTAGTTTGAGTCAGCAGGGATACAATCCTAAAGGGGTGGATTATTGGAAGATAATGAATTAAGTTATTAATGCAGTATTGTGGTAGGCCCCGCTTTTGGCGGTGACGTTACCCTCGACTAAGTAGTCTGAGTCAGCAGGGATACAGTCCTAAATAGCCGGGTTATAGTATTAATAGTAGTTAACTTATGAGGGGATCAAAGAGTTTGGACCCCCGCCATCCAATACCGTGAAGTATTGAAGGAGGTCCTACTAAATTTGACCCAGGTCCATTGCAGGACCTCTAAACGCTGAACAATGGCAAGACCTTTACCAAACCGTTCCCTTAACCCCCTACCAGGTAGCCAACATACCTTCATATAGACCGTGGAGATATGAATGGTGAAAATCCTTTATTTTATATAGACAGTAAAATAATGCCAAGACACCACGGACAAACGATAAGGAAAGATCACCTTCAACATAAGTAACTAGTTATTAAAGTCATTAATACAAAACCAAATAAAAAGTGCAAAAGATTAGAAATAAAAAGTATTATACTAGACACTTTGTCTTCACCAAGTGATGTAAGAGACTTAGGCAAACATGGCCTTGATTGTCAAGAACTCTTACGATCAATCTTGGATCCCGAGACGACTCACACACACTCTATGATGGACAATGGATGATGGTGGTGGATGATGGTGTTGTGATGGTGGTGGATGGTGGATGAAGTGTGAGAGAGGTGGAGTGCCAAGGAATGAGTTGCAATGAAACCAAGCACTCCTATTTATAGGCTGAACAGAGGCCTGGGCACGGCCCCGTGCCCGTCTGACACTCTCTCTCTTCATTAATTGTAATTCGCAATTACAATTAATGCGCCTGCAGTACTTTCGGCACGCCCCCCGTGTCCGCTGAGCACGGCCCGTGGTGGGCAATAGAAGCTTCTATAGGTTTGTCTTTTCTGCTGCTTCTTGGGCACGACCCCGTGCTGGCTGAGCACGGGGCGTGTTCAGCCTTCTGTTTTCTCTATTTTGCTTTGGAAGGTGCCGTTGAGGGTTCGGGCAATCCGCTAATGTTCCTTTTCTTGTATTTATGTTGGATTTAGTTGTCTTTTTGCTTCTTTTGCGTTTTTGAGCTCATTTAATCCTGAAAATACAAAAGGAAGACAAAAACACTCTTTTTCCAATATTAGTACTAAAAAAGGGTTAGTTTTATGCCTCATTTGATGTAATTTATATGTTGCATTTTACACACATCATGGACCATCTAATTTCACCGGAGGGTCCTGCACGAGCGCTCTAGCAACTTTTGGCGGAGGATAGACTAGATCGAACTACTCTGGTAGGTTTTGCGCTATCCATAAGAGACCTGCACGGGTTTTAAACTGCTAGCAAGCCTGAAAGAAACCTCAGGCGGAGGGGGAGGAGCACCTGGCTGTGCAGGCGGCTGGTCGGCCCGAGGAGGGTGAAATGTGAATGTCGATAGAAACTCGACCAGTAGGTCCCTGTAGCTCGGCGTGTGCGCTAACTCAAAAAGACGATGCCACGACGAATCCATAGGTATAAACCGGCGCACTCTAGGCGTCTCACTAATAGCATCTATCGCATCCCAATCGATCGCTGCATGCGCTCCAATGTGCATCCTCCTAAGCTTCTGGCAAAAGCGGAAGGCGGGGGTGCCGTCGGTAAACTCAAGATACGGGTGACCATGCAGCGGATCCACCGGCGGTGGCCGCCTCTGTCGCGGACCCCGCGGATGCACCAGCGGTGCCTCATCCATCTGAATCTGAATCTCATTGTTGTCCATAATCAATCTGCAAATAAATAACGTATATGTATAATAATACTAAACAATATTATTTACTATTATTATAAAATTTATAATGATAATAATAATAATAATAACAACAAGAACAACAATAATAATAATAATAATACTAATAATAATAATAATAAATAAATAACAATAATAATAATAATAATAATAATAATAATAACAATAATAATAATAATAATAGTAATAATAATAATAAAAAACAATAATAATAATAATAACAATAATACTAACAATAATAATAATAACAATAATAATGATAAATAACAATAACAATAATAATAATAATAATAATAATAATAAAATAATAACAATAACAACAATAATAATAACAATAATAATAATAACCGAGAAAAAAATTTTACTGCCCCGTCTATGCCTCGTATAGAGGTAGACGGGCCATCCTGTTCTACTCGTTCATCTTCAACAGCCAAGAACACCTCCCCCAAACCCACAAAAATCACAAATTCAGGCAATCCTACAATCTAAATGTAAAAACGAATGAAGAATATTAAAATATGGGTTGAAATACGTACTAGGGAAGCTTCAATCGTAGAAAATACGGTCCGAATACGTTCCAAATGAGTATGTTCGTATGTGTGTGTATTGATTTGGGGGTGATATGCAGGAGCGTCTAGGTTTCCCCCTGTTATACGAGGCATAGACGCCTCGTATAGGGCTAGACGACCCGTCTATATTGGCAGCGCAATTACCATTTTACCCCTGAGTTGCCCCTAGTATAGGCCACATTCAAGGGTAAATTGGTAATTAACCATTTCAAAAAGATATTTCTGATTGAGGCGTCTACTTTTTGTAAAATTACTTTCATACGCCTGATTGAGGCCTATACAGGGGCCAATTCAGGGTTAAAATGGTAAATGTACAAGTCCCTTTTAAATATTCGAAACAAAATTTGCCGCTCATTATAGACGATCCGTCTAGATCTGTACGGGGTGTCTTGTTCTAGTAAAATGACCTTTATACCCCTCGTTTATAACTATACTGATGGAATTTCAGGGGTAAAATGGTCTTTTGGAATACCATAGACGTACAGTCTAGGGCTGTACGAGGCGTGTGTGTATATATATATATATATATTGTTATTAAATTGTTTTATGCAATTGTAATTATAAAAAAATTATAGAAATTAATAAAAAATCTTATTAAATTGTTTTATGCAATTGTAATTATAAAAAAAACTATAGAAATTAATAAAAAAATCTAATTAAATTGTTTTATGCAATTGTAATTATAAAAAAATTATAGAAATTAAAACAAAAAATCTTATTGATTACAATAAGAATAATTATTGATACAAAAAATCCTATTAATTACAAAAATCATTCTTCCGTATCACTGTCGATGTAATTAAGACACGGGTTTGAGTTTGGTGGCGGATTCATTATCGATGCATACCATTCTAGATGTGGTATGTACATATCTTCCCATTGTCCCGCATGAGCTCTTCGGTGGTTCAACCATAGCCCGTTTATTGCTGGCATTGGATATTCCCCTTCCAGCTTAACATGTATGAAGTGGTTATCGTTAACATGTGGAAGCATTATGAATAGTGGTTGTCGATTAGCCGGAGGACTTAATATCGGGAAGAAAGTGGTACTCGCATCGATGCTTAACAAGTGCACCCCGATACCGTACCTTTATGCAATAAGAAGCCCTGCTAGGGGGAAGTCCATCCAGTGACTCGGGGGACAACCGGACACTGAATCCCAAATTAGGCCCTCACGATGCGTGTTAAAATATCCTTCTTCCCATGCTTCAAATATTGGGAACCAGATCAATTCGTTCTGATCCATTACTTGGACAAGGTCTCTTCGAATGTGCCCACATGAACGTTCTCCCATACCTAAGCCCACAACCACATACCGAAACCCACAATGACCGTCCGGCCTCACATCTTGTATACACGAGATGTGCGGGTGAAACACCGATGGAAGGGTAGACTTAAACTGTTTGATGATTACCACGTTCTCGTCCCCAATTATTAACAGAAAACCGTTATCATCTCATATCTCTTTCTTCTTAGAACTCGTTGAACGGCTTAGGCCCGCTTTGGGTTTTTGAGACCTTATAACTGACTGTTGAGAGGCCTGTGGCGGAACGTACGAGCTGTGGCGGGGATTATGGTATTTACTTTGTCAGGAACCTTCAAAGCACGTGTTTGCATCACCGAAGGAGCTTCTCCTCAATTCTTCGTCTATACGAGCGGCCTCGTCCAACCTTTGTTGTACTTGCTTTGTTGTTGTTCGGCCACGAGTATTTTGTTGGACAACTGGTGGTTTCTTGGTAGATTTGTTTGGAGTCAACACCGCTTTAATCTTTGACATCAAGCTTTTTTTTTTCTGAGTGGGGGGGGGGGGGTACGACTCTAATTGATGTCCAACAATATTTAGCTATTCGACCACGTCAACGTCATCGTCTATCAATTTACAACGTTGGAAGTTAAGCTTCCGCCAGAAGACGTCTATGTCTTCGAGTTGAATCGGACGCTTTGTACGGTTAAAAACAATATTGTTTTAAGTCACATTATTAACGGACATATATCACACACGTGTTGTACGTTTAAAAATTATTACCTGCACGTAGATACTTTTCTAGCCTACAAGCACATGACAACCCACAACTGTACTGTCACACCCCGACCCGCAGCGGAAAGGTACGGAGCATGATGATTGCCCGTAGCTTACGACACTATTATAAGTTTAATATTTAAAGTCACAAAATTAAAATTGTCGCACATAACATAGAATTCAAATATCAATACCAAGTTACAAAATCAAATAAATAAAAGCAACATATCATAGCCGGTTTATTACTAAGGCAATCCTACATGTCTTCAACTCAAAATCTGCCCACCCTTGTGTACCTGTATCATGTGTAAAAAAGTTTTTGGGTAAACAAACATGTTGGTGAATAGATTCGGTTTTTATTTAAAAACGTTTTTGTTTTATTAATTTTGAAAACTTTACTTTTTAACATGCATCAAATGTGAAACTAGGTCCCTCAATATAACAAGAATTCAACAAATATCTCATAAGCAACACAAACATAACAACATTAGTAACCATAGATATAACAACCCTCCTAGAACCCTTAACGTAACCCTAAAAACGTTCCTTACGTACCCCATACGCTAGAAACGAACCCGAAATAACCCTATGCTTAGAAAAAAACAAGAAAAAAAAATCTGTAGGTTTCTCGCGGGGCGCGACAAAGACCACCTAGGTCTCTCGCGGGGCGCGAGTGTATGTTGCTTGCCGGACACCCATGCCGACACTTGTCGACACGTGTCAAACCTACATTCGCTGACTCGACTAAGCTAGGGCCTAGCCTAGAGTCCTCGCGGGCCACGAAGACTGAGGGTTAGGATTATGCGGGCCACGAGCCGCCATGCGATCAGCCTATTAATAGACGCTTCAGGCTCATTTGACAATTCGTTCATTTCTCGATTTCTCTCTCAATTTCTATATAGTAGAAACTATACCCGAGCATAATACCCACTATAAAGCAAAGCTCTGCCTCGTTGTAAGTATTATAACCCTGCTGTTACTCTACACGATCGATTTAGGGCTCCGTAACGCATGTCAGGGCTCTGCCCGACTCAGTCGTTGGAGTTCTGTCTCGTGTTACAATCGATTGCTCTAGGATTCCGTAATGCATGTCAAGCCTCTACCTGACTCAGTCATTGGAATTCTGTCTCACGGTTAATATGATTTGGGTTATTTTACTAACACGTGTGCATTGTTTAATTTTAATAGATACTAACCAAGAGAATCACCAGGAAGCCTTAGTATTACCTAAGCAAACAATGTGAGTACATCTTCTTTTGTCACCTTTTCATAAATTATTTTTGTGAGTCTAAATGCTTTATCAACACCTCAAAATATTTTAAATAACACTTGGACAGTAAATTGAGTATTTGTGATTCTACCATTACTACCGGTAGGTTGGGGTTTTGTATACATTACTTGAAACTCGTTACTATTGGAATAGTAGCATGACCAACCAGTCATGGAGGACAATACCAGGAAAAAAGGGGTAATTGGATAGTATAAGCAAATGTAATTGTGGATGTGCTTATGTCACACCCCAACCGATGGCGGAATCATCGGGGCATGGCAGTGAGCGAAACAGATTGTCCAGAAGTTTCCATAACAACTATAATTACCAATTATTTAAGCATCACGTCCCATACCATGACATAAAAAGTAATATGATTATTACAGACAAAATCTAGTCAAATTGTTCTGTTTTGACAACTCAGATTTCAAATACAAACAATTCGTTTATTTGTTTCTAGACCTTTCCTAGCCTCGATTTCACAGCTAGCCAAGCATTCAAACATCTTATGCACCTGCCACATACGTTAAAGTAAAAGTCAATACACATAGTGTAAAGGTGAGCATACAAGTTTGATAGATATAATAAAGTTCGAAATCGTTTACGCATAACCAGCACGTACACAGAGTGAAATGAAGCACGTTAGTTATCGACATGAACCTATCGATACCAATGACTGCGGGTTGACTGCCCAAGGAAGTTCGTAATACACACTCACCACTGTGAGCCATGTAATTAGTTGTCCTTAACAACCCCTGAGTGAACAGGTGCTGAGTCCAAACTATAGTACAATCGTTGCTAAGGCAGGTAGACAACATTCCATGTGTAAACATAACAAACAAGCATTCATTAAGTCACGTATTACATGTGATAACGGTTAGCGTTAAAGTATTGCGTAGTGTGTTCGATGTGATTTAGAATAAGTAACGTGTGTAACACCCAAAAGTGTATAAAGCAAAAAGGGTTCGAGTATACTCACAGCGATTGAGTTAATGGATTGAAGGGAGCGCTTAGAGCGGAAATTAGCCTGAACAGTTAACAATAGCATAAACGATGAGTGATGCGTAAAATGGTATGATGACGATGGGTCGGACGGTAATCAGATCGGATGGCAATCCGATCAGATGGCCGGTCGTTTGGGTGACAATTCGTTCGGATGGTCATCCGATCGGATGACCATGCGAGTGGATTGTTACCTCGTTCGGGATGGATGTGTTTGTGTATGATGGCTTGATCTTTGAAGTTTTCGTTGTAGCATTTTGATAATAGAGAAGTATCCCTATCTTTCAAGTCGGTCGATCAAACAGACGTTCGATCGGGCGGCAATCCGATAGGCGAGACTTCTCAGTTGAAAACAAGTTCACAGCAGGACGGTCACTCGATCGGATAGCAGTCCGATCGGGTGGCTATCTTGTGTATTGAACATGTTGAAAATTGTTTAAGTGTTTGAAGTCAAACATCACATGGTCGAGTCACAATCCGATCGGATGACAATCCGATCAGACGGCTATCCGTTCGATGTTCAAACCTCATAAGTTGAAAATAAAAGTTAAGTGTGGGACCCAAGGTGCAATCCGATCGGGTGGCAGTGCGGTCGGGTGGCAATCCGATCGGAAGGCAATCCGTCCCAGTTGACCTGATCATCTTCTTCCTTGGTTGTTTTGTCAGTTTGAAGTTTTCTCAAATCTGTTTGATAACGTGCCAAACAACAGAAACCTCGTCATGACCTAGCGACCCGATCGAACAGGAACCACCCTAGTCCGACCGGTTAACTGTTCGAGACGGTGTTTCATGTTTAACCCGGAATCAGTGTTCTCGTGGATAGAATCCAGATCTTGAACCAACACATCACAAGAAGGAGTAGAAGATTAGAACAAGCTCCGAATATATCGGTTTTGAGTGCATTGAGTGTAAAAGAGTTGAAAGAACGTTAGAAAACCATCTTTCAATCCTTTTCACCATGATTGAGTTCAGATCTATGAAAGATCTTTGTTTATTCATGTGGAAATCATTCAGATCTAAGTTGTTCTTGGTGGAATGAAGCCAAAACATGAAGTTCTTATGAACACCATGATGACATCATCCTTGAACACCTCAAATCTAGTGATTTCATGGTTAAAAGTTAAGATTCAAAAGATAGAAATGTGTAGGAGTGCGTGTAGATTAAGAAAGTATAAGATTTAGGTGGAAAACTTACAAGAATCACGAGAAATCTGAAGAAATAGTGGCTAGAGCGAGTGGAGAGGGAGAGAGGGCTATGAACATCAAGTGAGGTTGACATAGGGGTATTTATAGGGTTTCCATAAATGGAAAGGAGGAAAGAGGTTGGTCGGTCGAGTGGCAGCCTGTCCGAGTGGCAGCTCGATCGAGTGGCAACTCGGTCGGATGACACCTAGGTCGGGTGGCAGCTCGGTCGAGTGGCACCTCGATCGGATGGCAGTCCGATCGGGTGGCAGCTCGGTCGACTGGTCACTCGATTCGAGTGCTCGGCGTGATGAGTTTTTGTAGTTTCGATTCGAGTATAGAGCGTTGCGATGCGATTCGAGCGAGCGATGCGATAGAGTTTCTCATTCAAATTACTTTTAATCCCAACTACTATATCAACATACAAGCATCCTATTTAACTTGCGTTTAGCTTTTCGATTCGATTTACGATTGAGTTGCGATTGCGTTTCGATTAATCCCAACATCATAAGACATAAATAACATGCACAAATAACACATAAAAGGCACACACACATAAGAACCATAACCAGACACATAATTCGAGTTGCGAATGCGATAGCGGTAAGCGATAAATTGATTAAACATGCGATTAAATAGCGATCATTAGCAAGTACTTCACATAATACAACTAAAGCGATAGCATAAATAGATTAATTACAAGTCAAAGAAGTCAAAACAGGAATTGAGCAAGGAGTGAAAGATCGCAATTAGCAATCTTGTCTCCCTTTGACTTCAATCTTGACTTTGACTTTCGAAACACGGGGTGTTACACCTTATTTCTGTGAAAGTGATAAAACTGTTTTGATTAAACTGAGATACACTCGTCAGTATTTCTTGCTGATAAAATGTTTTAAAACGCGTTTCCGATAACAAAATGTGAAAGCCAATAGAAGCTAGTTGGAGAGCACTGAAGGCTTGGAAAAGTGGCTATAAAAGTTACCAAATTAAAGAAGAAGTTTTATTTTCAAATAATTAGGGTTTATCCCTACAAAATGTATTATCAAAAGAACTTGGGTTTTATCCCAAAGATTTAGTATTATTATAAAAAGTTTGGTGGTTTACTCTGATACAAATATATTTCCTAACTATGGTCCTGATGGAAGTTTTCCGCTGCTAAATTAATAAACACCGATTCCACCCATCTGAGACGTCGCGACACCCGCTCCCAGGGTAGGGGTCGGGGGTTGCGACAGAAGGTGGTATCAGAGCTACAGCCACTGGTTGAAGCCAAAGAAGTATTCTGCTGACACTTAAATTTTAAATTCTGTGTTAGGAAATAATTCTGTGTAAACATGTATATTATGTGTTTTGTGTTATTTGACTATTTGTTAGTTTACAGTATGAGGGAGCAAGGAACTTCGGACGCTTATCGTCATATAGATAGTTCAACAAAAGATAAGGGAACATCATCTCAACCTGATCCCTCAGGTTACTCAGCCGATACTGAGGAAGGGATATTTATATTTAAGGCACAGTCTGAGGAACCCTTTACTACTAAGAAAAAAAGTTGGTTTAGCAGAGGGGCACACGAGAGAAGAAAGAGAATGAAGAAGTTACAACAGCAGAGAGCGATAGTTAGAGCTAATAAGGAACCAATGCATAGACTCAGGAGACAGTCATTAGGCCACCTTGGGAAGAGGAGTTAGATAGACAGTTGGCTTATTTCCATATGTTAGCCACTACATCAGTAGACGCTAATGAAAACCAAATAGCTGAACAACCACTGTTACCTTTATTCCCAGATCAACAAATGCTAGAACCCAACCAGGAAGACCAGTTTCCAATTCCAGATATAGATCCCTATGAGATTCCCAGAATTCCCCCACCAAACCCCATAGCTCAGTACACTGACCTTAATCCTTTAGATCCCTTTTGGAGCAGCGAATGGTGGACGCAGAGTGTAATAAGAAATCCATACCCTTATAGACAACCTATTCCCCGACACCCTGATCCAGTACCAGCACCCATTCCACCTACGAGCCAGGAAAATTTGGAAGAACTTCGCTCATATAGTTCTGAATTAGTGGAAGAGGGAGATAGGATTCGCCAAATAGGAGAAAAGCTTATGTGGAAACACATCGAGCGTGATATACATGACTGGATACATGATACTTAGAAAATACCTAGATATATGTGTAATTCTGTATTTTGATAATATATATATATATATATATATAATTTAATATAATAATATAGATAGACTAAAATAGATACACATGCATAACTACTAGTATATTTGATTTCCAATTATAGTTTGTTATAGATGCATATATATGAAAAAGAGTAAAAGTCGCAATGTTCGATGATTTTGATCAATCTGTTTGTGTAATCATGTATAAATATTAGTGCTAAATTTTATTCTGTGATAATTAATACCTGATAAATATTCACAATTCAGATGTCGAACGAAGTAAATAAAAAAATGATAATAACGGAAACCAAATAGATAACACTGTCATTCAACACATAGTAGCACAAGGAATTATAGATGCTATGCCCTATATTATCAAGTCTGTTAAAGAAGCAGAAAATAAGAACTCTGCAAATGGAAGTAAACGTCAACACACTGAACCAAGTCACAGTGTGAATGATAATGGACCTTTAATCCAAGCTCCATTTCCTAAAAGAAAAAGAACCACTTTTTACGGTTGTTCTTATAAAGAATTCTTGGCCTACAAACCAATAGAATTCTCAGGAAATGAAGGAGCCATTGCAACCTTACGTTGGATAGAAATGACAGAAGCAGTCATAAAAATAAGTAAATGTGCAGACGAAGATAAGATTATGTTTGCTTCTAATCTTTTCAAAAAATGAAGCCTTAGAATGGTGGAATACTATGGAATGGATCAACTTTAAGGAAATGGCTGAAAGAAAATTCTGTCCTCCTAATGAAAAGGAACAAATCGCCAATAAGTTCCTAAATCTTAGAATGACTGGAATAGACTGCAAAGGTTACACTACCATATTCTTCGAATATGCTAGGATAGTACCTACCTTAGCCTCACCTGAACCGGTGTTAATCTCCCGTTATATTTGGGGATTAATTAGTGAGATTAGACACGTAGTCAAGGCAGCTAGACCGCAAACCATAGAAGAAGCAGTAGAACTAGCCAATACTTTGACTAATGAATTGGTGCGTACACAAGAGGAAAACCTGAGAAAGAACCTAGCTCAGAAACTTACCCAAGAATTTCAGTACCGTGGAAGGGGTACAGGTTCTTCCTCTGCACCCTACTGCAAGACTTGTAAAAAAAAGCATTATGGGAAATGTGCAAGATTTTGCAATTTTTGCAAAAAGCCAAGACATAAGGAAGAAGAATGTCGAGCGAAACATAACAATAGGATATGCTACAATTGTGGAGAAGCTGGTCACATCAAACCAAATTGTCCGAAAGTAGCTCTAGCCACAACCAACAAAGCTAAGGCAACTGAAGCACCTAAGAAAAATGCCAGAGCTTTTGTTCTGACTGCTGAGGAAGCCAAGATGATTCCAGATGTGATTGTCGGTACGTTCTTAGTTAATAATATTTTTGCCAAAGTATTGTTTGACTCTGGTGCAAACCAAAGTTTTATCAATACTTCTTTCTACAAACTTCTTGACCAACCCTTAGCCAAACTTCAACAAGATTGTCTGGTAGAAACAGCAAATGGAGAATCCATTAAGATAAGCGAAATCTTGCAGGGAGCAAGAATAGAAATCCTAAACCATAATTTCTTTGCTAACCTTTACCCAATGAATCTAGCTGGATTTGATGTTGTATTAGTAATGGATTGGTTGGTAGCCAATCATGCCAACATTCTATGTGATCAAAAATAGTGCAAGTAAGTGCACCAAGTGGTGAAAAGATCACAATTAAAGGAGATAAGCCAACCAAATCGACAAAATTCATCTATGTGATGAAAGCCGCAAGTTATGAAAGGAAAGGAGGAATAGTATATATGATTTCTATAATCATTAATACTAAAGGAAAACAATTAAAAGATATTCCCATAATATCTAAATTCTCAGACGTTTTTCCAGAAGAGTTACCTGGATTACCGCCTGATAGAGAGGTTGAATTTAGAATTCACCTAATACCAGGGACGACACCGGTTGCAAAAGCACCATATCGATTAGCACCAACGGAGATGCAGGAACTGAAGAACCAATTGGACGAACTTCTTGACAAAGGTTTTATACAACCAAGTTCATCACCATGGGGAGCACCGGTGTTTTTTGTTAAGAAGAAAGATGGATCGATGCGTACGTGCATTGATTACCGAGATTTGAACAAGGTTACGATTAAGAATCGGTACCCATTATCGAGAATCGATGATCTGTTCGATCAACTTCAAGGAGCTCGATTATTTTCTAAGATCGACTTACGCTCAATATATCATCAATTGAAAGTACAGGAATAGGATATTCCTAAAACTGCTTTCAGAACGTGATACGGTCATTATGAATTTACCGTCATGCCATTTGGTTTAACCAATGCCCCAGCTGCATTTATGGACATGATGAACAGGATATGTAAACCATATCTGGATAAATTCATAATTGTCTTTATAGATGATATTCTTATTTACTCTAAGAGTAAAGATGAACATGCAGCGCATCTGCATACACTTCTTACATTATTGAGAAAAGAGAAGCTTTATGCTAAATTCTCAAAATGTGAATTCTGGTTACAAGAAGTACAATTTCTTGGACATCTGGTTAATCATGAAGGAATTCATGTGGATCCCACAAAGATCGAGGCGATTACTAAGTGGAAAGTCCCTGAATCACCAACAGAAGTACAAAGTTTTCTTGGACTGGCAGGATATTATAGACGGTTTATCCGAGATTTCTCTAGAATAGCCATTCCATTAACCAAACTGGCCTGCAAATCAGTTAAGTTTGAACGGGGAACGAAACAGGAAGAAGCTTTTAAGATTCTTAAGCAAAGGTCAACGCACCCATACTCGCATTACCAGAAGGAACTGAAGACTTTATAGTCTATTGTGATGCGTCTAAGTTAGGATATGGATGTGTATTGATGCAACGTCAAAAGGTTATAGCTTATGCCTCTAGACAACTTAAGAATAATGAAGAGAATTATACAACCCACGATCTAGAATTAGGAGCCATAGTTTTTGCCCTTAAGATTTGGAGACACTATTTATATGGAAATAAATTCGCTGTCTTCACAGATCATAAGAGTTTAGGATATATTTTTGGGCAAAAAGAATTAAATATGAGACAGAGACACTGGATGGAAGTTCTTAGCGATTATGATTGTGGTATCCAGTATCATGCTGGGAAAGCTAATGTAGTAGCTGATGCTTTAAGTTGAAAGTATCATGAAAAGCCAAAAAGAGTACGTTCTCTCAGATTAAATCTACAAGTAGATTTAAATGACCAAATTAGAGAAGTACAGGAATCAGCAATCAAGGACGATGCTGAAAAATTAAAAGGAATGATTAAGGAATTAGAACAAGGAACCGATGGGATTTGGAAATTCCATAAGAAAAGGATGTGGATACCTAAACAAGGAAACCTACGCCACATAATTCTAGAAGAAGCTCATAAGTCTAAGTATACGATACATCCCGGAAGTGATAAGATGTATCAAGATCTAAGAAAGAATTTCTGGTGGATAGGAATGAAAAAGGATATAGTTAACTACGTTGCTAAATGTTTAACTTGTTCACAAGTTAAAGCTGAGCATCAAAAACCTTCAGGATTATTGCAACAATTAGAGATGCCAATATGGAAACGAGAACTGATAACAATGGACTTTGTTACCAAATTATCCAAAACAAGAAAAGGAAATGATACAATCTGGGTGATTGTAGACAGATTGACCAAATCTGATCATTTCTTACTAATGAAGGAAACTTTAACAGTTAGCCAAGCTATATGTAAATGAAATAGTTTCATTACATGGAATTCTTTATCTATCGTATCTGATAGAGATAGCCGTTTTACTTCTTATTTTTGGACAAGTTTCAAAAAAGCAATGGGAACCAGATTAAATCTAAGCACAACTTACTATCCACAGATGGACGAACAAAGCGAATGGACAATTCAGACAATGGAAGATATGCTCAGAGCCTGTGTAATTGATTTCGGAGGAAATTGGGATGACCATTTACCATTAATAGAATTTTCCTACAATAACAGCTATCATACAAGCATTAATGTTGCACCTTTTGAAGCACTTTATGGACGAAATTGCAGAACTACAGTCTGTTCGGCAGAAATTGGAGAAAAGCAATTATCTGGACCAGAGATAGTACAAGAAACAACTGATAAGATAATTCAAGTCAAGGAAAGACTAAAAGCAGCACAAGATCGTCGAAAGAGTTATGCAGATAACAGACGAAAACCTTTAGAATTCCAAGTAGGATATAAAGTATTATTAAGAGTTTCTCCATGGAAAGGAGTAGTCAGATTCGTTAAGAGGGGAAAGCTAAGCCCCGGGTATGTTGGACCTTTTGAGATTATTAGGAGAATAGGACCTATAGCCTATCAGCTACAACTGCCAGAGGAAATGGCAAGAATACATGATGTATTTCATGTATGTAATCTCAAAAAGTGCTTAGCGGACGAATCTATAGTGATAACTCTTAAGGATATAGAGGTAAATGAGAAACTTAAGTTTGTTGAGAAACCCGTTCAGATTGAAGATAGAAATATCAAGAACCTCAAACACAAGAGATTAGTTCTGGTCAAAGTGAAATGGGATTCCAAGAGAGGACCATAATACACTTGGGAACTCGAGTCAGAGATGAAAAGAAAATACCCACACCTATTCCAGTAGACCTCGAGGACGAGATCTAAAACAAGGTGGGGAGGATATAACAACCCTCCTCGAACCCTTAATGTAACCCTAAAAACGTTCTTTACGTACCCCGTACGCAAGAAAGGAACCCGAATAACCTTATGCTTAGAAAAAACAAGAAAAACAAAATCAGTAGGTTTCTCGCGGGGCGCAACAAAGACCACCTAGGTCTCTCGCGGGGCGCGAGCGTATGTTGCTTGTCGGACACCCATGCCGACACGTGTCGACACGTGTCAAACCTACATTCGCTGACTCCACTAAGCTAGGGCCTAGCCTAGAGTCCTCGCGGGCCGTGAATTCTGAGTCTTAGGCTTACGCGGGCTGCGAGCCGCCATGCGATCAGCCTATAAATAGCCGCTTCAGGCTCATTTGACAATTCGTTCATTTCTCGATTTCTCTCTCAATTTCTATATAGTAGAAACTATACCCGGGCATAATACCCACTATAAAGCGAAGCTCTGCCTCGTTGTAAGTATTATAACCCTGCTGTTACCCTACACGATCGATTTAGGGCTCCGTAACGCATGTTAGGGCTCCGCCCGACTCAGTCGTTGGAGTTCTGTCTCGTGTTACACTCGATTGATCTAGGATTCCGTAATGCATGTCAAGCCTCTGCCTGACTCAGTCATTGGAATTCCGTCTCGAGTTGTACGGTTAATGTGATTTGGGTTATTTTACTAACACGTGTGCATCGTTTAATTTTAATAGATAATAACCAGGAGAATCACCAGGAAGCCTTAGTATTACCTAAGTAAACAATGTGAGTACATCTTCTTTTGTCACCTTTTCATAAATTATTTTTGTGAGTCTAAATGCTTTATCAAAACCTCAAAATGTTTTAAATAACACTTGGACAGTAAATTGAGTATTTGTGATTCTAACATTACTACTGGTAGGTTGGGGTTTTGTATACATTACTTGAAACTCGTTACTATTGAATAGTAGCATGACCAACAAGTCATGGAGGACAATATTAGGAAAAAGGGGTAATTGGATAGATATAAGCAAATGTAAATGCGGATGCCCTCAATTCTGTAAAAGTGATAAAATTGTTTTGATTAAACTGAGATGCACTCGCCAGTGTTTCTTGCTGATAAAATGCTTTAAAACGCGTTTCAGGTAACAAAATGTGAAAGCCAATAGAAGCTAGCTGGAGAGCACTGAAGGCTTGGAAAAGTGGCTATAAAAGTTACCAAATTAAAGAAGAAGTTTTATATTCAAATAATTAGGGTTTATCCCTACAAAATATATCGTCAAAAGAACTTGGGTTTTATCCCAGAGATTTAGTATTATGATAAAAAGTTTGGTGGTTTACTCTGATAAAAATATATTTCCTAACTACGGTCCTCATGAAAGTTTTCCGCTGCTAAATTAATAAACACCGATACCACCCATCTGAGACGTCGCAGCACCCGCTCCCGGGGTAGGGGTCGGGGGTTGCGACAATAGACACATTGAGATTCAAGCCCCGAAAGGCGAATCTGCGAAACAATGATGGCGATACCGAGTTCGACCCTTGGCCATGGGGAACCGGTCAGCCAGGTGAATCCACGCGAAACCTGTGACAAAAAGCGAGTAACACATAGATGCACGTATAGAGAAACAATAGAAATTAGCAACAAGTGACACATAGAAACACATCGAATAGCATGTTATCAATTTAAATAATAAATTTGAAATCAAGCACGAGATACACCCCAAAAAGAGTAAATGGCAAAAAGGGGAAAAGAGTCGAATCTACTCACAGGTTGTGTTCTTGCTTAGTCTTGTGAAACACCGCACGACAAGAACCGGATTATATCTAAAATGATAATCACCCTAAAATGAATAACCGAAATCCTAAACAAACGGACAGTATATAAATTTTAGGAAATTGGGTTCTCCTATTTGGGGACTTATATGAGTTTTCAAAATAATATACAAATTGGTATTTTGTACAAATTGGCATGGTTAATTATATAGTAATAGCAATTTAGTGGGTGGAGTTCGGCTACAAAGTCCATTTTTCCTACAAAGTGTACAAAGTCATAAAACACCACAAATTCAACCATAAAACACACTCGAAACCCACAAATAAGAGATTGGAGATCACTAAAACACAATATCCAAACCCTAACCTTCCATAAAAACTTCAAACACATGATTGTAGAACTATGAATATAAAACACAACATGATAATCAACATAAAACACACTAATGTTAGTCGTTCGTTAATCAAAGCCGTATCATCCAAAACACAACAGAAAACCCACAAATATGGCGTTTATGTAATCTTCACTTTGTTATTTGTGGGTTTTGAGTGTGTTTTATGGCTGAAATTGTGGTGTTTTATGACTTTTTACACTTTGCAGGAAAAATAGACTTTGTAGCCAACTCCCACCCGCAATTTAGTATGTTATCATAATCATTAAATGTTACCAATTTTGATTAATTAATAGAATTCATCTAACAAAATCATACTTTAGATTTCATGGTTATCACCTTTTTTTTTTTAATTTTAAATAATAAATTTTATGAAGAAATTTCATTTACTTAAAAGAAAATCCATTGATGTGATAATTAAAATTATAGAAAATTAATATAAGAGTCCGAAAACAATTATAGAACCTATAACAAAATCAGTAAAAATATTTATAATATTCATTTGTGATAAATTTGTATTTTTGAATAATTAAGACATATATAAATCCAAATTATATTCATGAGTTCCCAAAAAAAATAAGGAAAAATTATAATAAAATTCCCTAGTGTTTATATACTCTGAAATACGCAAAAAAAAATATTTATTCAATTTATTTAAAACTAGGTTATAACCCCGTGTATTACACGGGTTAAGTAAATAAAATATCAAATAGTTAATAACGAAGATTTAACAATTATAAAACGATATTTTAAGACACTTTTCTGATATCCGAACAAAATTTTGTTTATGTATGATCAAAACTTGTGATGTTTGTCAAGTTTATAAATATGAAAGCATTTGAACCATCAATTAGAAGACAAACTGTATCATCAACTTTCTTACGACGTGAACCCAAGTTTTATTTAAATAACAGTGGTCTTAATTTATTAGTTCAAAAATTATTGTTGAAATGTTTAGATTAGGCATATAGCAATTAGCCAATTAGATAAACTTATAACTACAAAATAATATTTTAATTAATTAGATAAGTATAAATTATCAATAATTATTAAGTTATATAACTTTAAAATTTAAATATATGGACTTGAGTTGCATCTTTGATGGTTGTTTTTGGATAAATTTATTAGTATGATAAATATATTTATTATTCTTCTTATATTTTAAATATATTAAATAAATAAATTATTTGTTAAGCAAGAAAATCGTTCCTACCATCCTCGTTATGAAAATGCTCGATATTTGTTTCAATTATTAAGATATAATTTCTAACCTAGTAATTAATATAAATAAGAAAATCGTTCCCTCCACCCTCATTATGAAAATGCTCGATATTTGTTTCAATTATTAAGATATAATTTCTAACCTAGTAATTAATATAAATAAATAATAAGATAATTTATGGAACTTTATCCGTAATTTCTTAAATGTTTCACAAGTTTTGATCATACATAAAACACAATTTTGTTCGGATATCAGAAAAGTGTCTTAAAATATCGTTTTATAATTGTTAAATATTTGTTATTAACTATTTGATATTTTATTTACTTAACTCGTGCAATACACGTGGTTATAACCTAATTTAAAAAAATCATGTATGTATCAAATCGTGAAAAGAAATATGTTTATCATATTACATAGTGGTTTTACTAATAATAAGAAGTTGGAACTAATAGAAGTTCTTTTGATGTATTGTATTATAAAAATATAAAACTTTAGTCCTTTTGATATATGATATCGAGATAGTATTATATTCATGAACAAACTTCCTATATATTTATATATTTATAGAACTTTATCTTTAATTTCTTAAATATTTGAAACATATATTAAAATTAATAATTTAAATTAAATAATAATTAACTATAATTAAATAATAGTAGATGGTCTAGAATAATGACAAGTGTCCTTTTATTGGTTTCTTTTATTATATAGTATAGAAGATTATCTTGTATTTTTATTTAATTTATCTAGTGATTAAAACATAAATAATTCACCAAAATTCCAATTGATATCTAAAAATTCCCAAACTTTACACACAATACACTAGTATGATATAAAACAACATTATACTTTAAATTTCAATAAAACACAAGTCTAAATATAAAAGCCCCAAATTCTATGCATGAAGAACACTAATTTCAACTAAAAATAGATTCGGATAAATTAGCCTTCTATCACTGGGATTGATAGAGGGCTTTTGTAGAGCACGAAAAATTAAGCAAGTTCGGCTTTGTAATCACCTGAAAAGGTTAAGAATTGAAGGAGATATCGTCCGCACAAGTTACGAGCCCTAATCTTGATACGCAGATTAATTCGGTGGAACCAGCGGGTGAAATTTTGCAGTTGCGTTTTGTGTAAAAGGATCCTAGAACCCGAGGGTGTGGGTTTTATCACTTGAATTCATCGAATTTATTGAACCCGTTTGTATTCTTGATAACCATTAATGATGGTTTAGTCTCTTCTTAAATTGATCAGTTTCATAAACATTGGGTTGCTTAAGATGTTAATTATCATTAATCACTAAAAATGCGAGTTGATTGGGGTTTAAATACCGTTTAAACGTTAAATAATTCGTTGGAATTAGTCGGGTCGGGTCTTGGTTCCGTTTGGGTCGTGTAACAGGTGAGTAAGGAAGAAGAAAAACGAGCTCAGTTTTAGATTTAACATCAGTTGAATCTGGTTTCATAACAAATGAGTTGATAGTGCAGTGGCTAGCATGCCTCTTTTGGAAACATGGGGTGTCGAGTTTGAATCCCAGCGCCTCCCCTGTTAATTTTTTTATATCATACATCAGTGGGTTCTATTTAAAGGAAAGGAGATCTAGGTTTCATAACAAAGTGATTTTGTGATTCATTGGTTCGTTGCTGTGTTGTTTTCGAAACAGAGAGGTGCACGGGTTTGAATCCTGCCTGCCTCTCCATTTTTGTTTTTACTTCACATGTTACCCCTTAGGCCCCTCATGTTTGAAATTTATTTCATTTCTATTATTCAACGAGTTTAACCTATAAATAAGTTGCAGTTTCAACCCCTTTATAACTAATAACCGAAAAACTTTATCGTTTTTAATCCGGTGTTTAAAAGAAAAAAATTATTATTAAAATTTCTTATTTGTATTTAATTCAAGAGTGTCCGTTTCCGAAATCCGGGTCGGGTTTCGGACATCTGTTTTTGGTGGATGTTACATGTACCACATCTGGAAACCACATGATGAATGATAGCGCTGCAAGACGTCTAGCTTCCTAAGTGCCTCTCCACTCAACAAATCAAGGGCTGTATGGGAAACTTTTCCAAGTAGGTGTTGAAACAACGGGTTTCTGTGGTGGTTCATTTGTTTTTCAATGCTTTCTCGAAAACTCCTCCTTATTTCACCGTACTATGTCTCAACTATATCCCGGACACAACCAACTATATGGTCCAACGAGCTCTTATCTAGGACGTATCTCTTTAAGTTAGCGTGTTGGCTCTCAACTCTGTTTGTGGTACGATTACCAAAGTTGCGCCTCTTATCAGTCCACGAAAAGACGAACATTTTCTTATAATCTTTTAGCCAGTTATCATACACGTAGTTGAAGACCCCTAAAAAGTAAAAATAATTTATTAAATGTACATAGGTGAGTCATATGTTATTAAAAAAAATTACTTGAACGTTTGCACTCCACAAGTCACTTTTGCAGGTTGCGCAAGTTGTACTCGTATATGGGTACTGATGGAGACTCACACAATGACCCCCATAATGACAGAAATTTTTGCCAGTCTTCTTCTGTGAAGGTATTCTTGCAGTGCTTCATAATATTTTGTTGTATGTGAAACCTGCAAAAAAGCCTGGAGGCGTCTGGAAATACTTTAGCACACGCGCTCACAAGGGCCATGTCTCTATTCGTTACAATCACATGTGGTTCTATACATTCATCCAACATTGACTTGATCCTCTCAAGCACCCATACAAAGTTATCACTCTGTTCTTTACAGATAACGGCATGCACGATACAAAACGAATGGTTGGTAGGCGTCATACCAACAATTTGGACAAATGGCATATTGTATATGTTTGTCTTGTACGTCGAATTGATCATCAAGACGTGGGGGAAGGCACGCCACATTTCACTCGAGTAGTGATGAAGAAAGAAGATCTCTGTTACGACCTCTATTCCGGGTTCCTCTCTTGTACCGTAAATAAATTCTTTGTTTATCAGCATGTTTTCTAGTGACTGCATGGGAGTCAATCCGTCTCTTTGTTCAGCTCTAATCTTCACCACAGCGTTTGGAACGTTTTTATGAACATGAAACCTGTCGGGGTTAGGCTTCCTTATCATTTGAAACTATTTGCGCGGCTCCATGTTTTGAGCTGTCAGCTGCTCGATCAGTTTCTTTTCGCTTGGAGTAAACCTTCGCACAAACGCGTGGGCCGGCAGGTTCTCACAAAGTTCGTGGTTATGTTCAATATTTCCACATTTTATCTCCCAGGTTTCATACGGATGGTCTCGCACAGCCAACAGGTAAAACGGGCAACCGGTTTTTTTGCTTACTTGCTGTAGTGTGGTGCTCACCACCACGGTCACATTCAAGCCATACCCTCCCGGTCCTTCCCCCAATTTTCTTTGATCGACAGGTCACAATAACGAAACCATTCGCGTTTGCCATTTCTTGTGCCCATTTCTTTAGTTCATCTAGAGAGTTGAAAACCTGTAACATCGATAATAATAACAATATTGATAACAACAACAACAACAACAATAATAATAATAATTATACAAATTTCAATAATAATAATAATAATAATAATAATAATAACAACAACAACAACAACAACAACAACAACAACAACAACAACAACAATAATAATAATAACAATAATAATAACAATTAATCTATCTAACGTAACAAAATAAAATTGATACCTGCTTTTTTAAGTACGGATTGTCCGGGATGGGGGTGCCTCACCACCATATCCACCATATCCTCCAATGTCCGGATAGTTTTGTTGAACGTAAGGACCGCTCGGAGAAATGAATTGCTGATGACCACCGTCTCCTCCGTATCCATCAGGATAATGTTGTTGCACGTAAGAATATTCACACCCGTATCCATAATCCGGATACCCTTGTTGCGCCGGATAACTTGGTTCACCAGCATGGTATGATTCATCTACGGGGGATGTTTCATCAACAGAGGGACGTGTGTTCAAATCTAGAAACGGTCTGTTTTGTTTTCCTTGTACACTAGACACAACCTCCTCTTGCTCGTTAGAATCGGGAATGCCAGTGTTGGTGCATATTTCGTACGTCTGACACTGTGCGAATAGATAGATAAAGCGTGTGTTGAATATCGTATAGAATAGAGAAAGTTGGACACAATTTTTATATTATAAAGGTCCATCCGGACGGATGACCATCCGGTCGGATGGCAATCCGATTGGATGGACACATGGGTAGTTGTCTATAAATAGGGGGTTGGGGCTCCCATTTGGACAAGCTTTTGGTTCCCAGAGGGGAAATGATGTCCAACTTGTCTCGTGGTGCTGTAAACGTTGAATAATCAATAGAGACCAGATTGAAATTGACTGATCGGTGTTGTATTCTGTTTCTACTCCTTTCTTAGTCTTAATAAACGCACCGAACACGTCGTTTCAGGACCGAAGCTCTGTCAAACTCGCCGGATCCTGGAATCAGCAGCCAGACTCCTCCAAAAAACGGTATCATCATTAGTAAATAATTAATTAAAACAACAACTAATTAAAACATATAAGCTAATAACTGGCACCAGAACGTTTTCGGGCACCCATGAGTCGCCAGAATACTGCCCAAAGACATAGTTGTCGTCCCAGTATGATGACATTTCAGCACTTCACAGTGATAAAAACACGAATGCAAACAAGAAAATTTATTTTGAATAAACAGAAGAACTATATTCGGGTGGATGAATAATGCACTGTATGTCCCTATTTATTTGAAACATAGACGCCTCGTATAGCCCTAGACGCCCAATATTGCTTTATGTCGCGTGCCAGACACTTAGTCACATCAGTCCTCAAGACGCCCCGTATAGCCCTAGACGAGGAGTCTTGGTCCCTCGTTTTGGTTCCTCGTACAGGCATAGACGCCCCGTCTGATGTGACTGATGTGACGTGGTACGAGGTTCAGTGGTTCGTCGGATAAAGTAGCCCTAGACGCCTCGTATAGGCCTATACGAGGCGTCTTGAAGAGTGTGGAAATAGGCAATCGATTGTGTGAATATGCACACCCATTTTTATCATATTTTAGGGATTGTATTATTATTCATGTCAAGTTGCCAACACTTGAAAAAAAGTTGTTCTATTGTTGTCTAGGGATTGCATTATTACTCACTAGGTTACAATCATTAAGTAATGACAAATGACAAATGTTTGTTTAAAGAGCACAATAACGTAGTTGCCAAGAAGGTATATCTGATGATAATCTAATAGTAACCAGTACTCAGGTCGCTTCTAAAATACTTAATTATCAATTCTTTAGAAAGCTTTTTAAATATTTTTACATCGTGTAACTAAAGGTTGTCAAACTATATAGATAACCAGGGCCGAGAATGTTAAAAAAAATATTAGGCCTCATGCGAGACAAAAGAAATGGGCCCCCTCCCAAACAATGTGATTTGGGAAGAAAGTCTCAACCAACTTCAACTCCAAATAAAGTTCATTAGCATCAATAACCGCGTCTTCTCTATATTTCGTATATCATAATTATCCATGTTCATATTGTGAATGCAAAACTCGAATTAGCATCCATTAAAAACAATAATTCCTAGTTTTATGTTACAAATAAATTAATACACATAACATTAGTTTAAACACCATTCGGACAAGCAAAAATAACTAACACTTGAATACGGATGCAAACGAGCCGAGTGGCTTGTGAACTACTCGAGATCGGCTCAAGAAAAAGCTCCAAACGAGCTGAGCCTTATCGAGCCCGAGCCGAGCTTGAGCCTAAAATAAAGCTCATTTAATTATTGACCCCAAGCTTGAGCCTGACATGTGAAGCTCGTCACGTCGAGCTTTAACGAGTGAAGAAACAGTGATCTAAATTGATCGGAATCAATCATATCTGGGGTTTAGTCTCTGCATAAAAAAGTTAATCCTCTCGTCGATTGCTGGTTGGGAACTACTTCACCGGAGAACACTGTAAAACAGAAAGTCGTTAGACTCGCCACGGGGAGAATGGGGGTTCTCTCCGTGACCACCCTCCGGCGTGAGAATAAGTACAGTGATCGCAAAGGAAAAAGATGGAGTAGTAAGAGTGAATGTATGTGAGGGTGACCTTTGAGATCATACCTGAAGTCCCATATTTATAACCAGATTTTGGAGCCAAAAAGGTGACGGAGGAGTGACGGAAATTACTTTTCCGTTGACAGTTATCTCTTTCCGTCAATTAGTTAACTCCACATCCATGCACACGGACCGTGGATCAGATCGACGGCTAGGGAGATGCCACGTGGAAAGTGGCTTTGTGTAGATCTTTCTTCAAGTTAGTGCCATCATCGTGCCTTAGATGAGGGCTTAGGATCGTGCCACATCACATTCAGTTATAACCGAATGAAGCCATGCATGATGATCATTTAAGGCCTTCTAGAAGATCTACAGCTGTAAACCATTGCATTATTGCCACGTGTCCATTCTGTTGCATCAGAAGAGATTCCTTTTGTTTAAGTCCTGATTTCATGTGCGCGGAAATGTTTAGGACTTTATCTTCAAACCTAACTGTACCCTTGCGTAAGCCCACGCACTGGTGTTAGCTGAATATTTGTCTTTCTTTTCTTCCGCGGATGGACGTCGAAGACTGTTCTTTCCAAAATCTTGTTTAGAACTGCTGCGCAGTTTCGCAGGGTCTTATTCAAGATGCTTTTGAAATGTTATCGTATGATCCTATATGCTTGCGCATGGTTTTTGGGACCATACCCCTTCAACGAGCCTTAGTGTAATATCAGTTTTTATTAACATTTACTCCTTATTTAACATTTTCTAATAAACGACTGGGCCGAGCTTGCTTAAACTTGTTTATGAGTCGAGCTCAAACCTAAAAATAACCTTGTTTTGTAAATGAGCACGAGCCCGAGCTTCACTTATCGAGCTCGCGAGCCTACAAGAGTTTATTATTTTTATTTAATATATTAATTAATATATCATAAACAAGCGAGCTCGAGCTTGAGATATTACCAATGAGCCAAGCTCGAGCTCTCATAAGTAAATCGAGCTCGAGCCTCGTTGAGCTCGGGCTCGACTAGCTCGTTTGCACCCCTACATTTGAATCCTTTTCGCAAAAGAACTGTAATATGTGTAAACATATCCAATTAGTTACACGAACCTTTTTATACAAATAAAACATATAGAAGCAGATATTGAGTTCTTCTAAGTTTATAATGTAAATGGTTAAATGGGAAATAAAAAAGGTATAAAGTTAAACAAGAAAACATGTAAAGTTTGTTATGTAAATGGTTAAATGAGAAAAAAAAAATGAAAGAACTTAAAATTTATAAAGGCCCATATTTAAATGTGAAGTGAAAACTTTAACTAAAAAATAAGCTTACAAAGTAGAGTATATAGGGCTTAGAGTATATGGGGCTTAAATCAGATACATGAGGAAACAAACGGAACTAGGAAAAAAAGACGTACCGTGCTTTACTGGTAAAATTGCTGCATCACTTGTAACACTTTTACTAAAAATATATAAAAAATATGGGTTTAAGATATAATAGTAAGTTTGTTTATCTAGGAAGGATATGAAGTAATCTAGAACGTCCAATTGTACAATGAACGGCCTAGATTAAAATCAAATAAAAAACTCTCATTTAAACACGCTCTTCGGGCTTTCAAGGGTATTATCGTCAATTTCCAACAATAACTGCTCTTGAATATACACAGAAAGCTTCGTAAAAAAGTTCATTACGTTTTACACTTTGATTGAACAAACACACAAATATTGAAATTTGAGAAAATCAAACTCCATTGAAGTTCATGGCATCATCAAGAGATAATGTGAAGGTTTACCTTCGAGTTACTGAAAAGAAATCCGTATCTCAAAACCCTAAATCATCAAAGAAGCAAAAAACAACATCAGATGAAGAAAACATCGATCAACAAGGAAAAATTAGCGGAAAATCAACAATGAAAGAACAAACTGGTAGAAACCAAAAAGAGATTTCTGATAACGGTAATTTTTTATATATTTTTGCTTTTTAAACTGTATTCAAATTATGTTTTATGAAGTGGAATAGACCTAATATACCATATCCCTTCCCAAAAATTGTTAATGAGTTTTATCTTATCATTGTATGTGCTTAGTTAGGTTTGTTATTAGAGATTGCGTTGTGTTTTATATTAAAACTGTGACCTAGTGCTTTTTATGGGATTTTTATATTAATATTGTAAACTAATGCGTTTTATCTTAAAAAATAGTAGAAACAAAGAGATGTTTATTATGATAATTGTAATCATAATTTAAAACATTGTGTTTTATCTTATTTTTGTATTTGCTTAGTTAGACTTGTTGTTAACTATTGCGTTTTATCATAATACTGTGACATATGCTTTTTTTCTTAAAATTGTTGACTAATGCGTTTTATCTTAAAATATTATAGAAAACAAAATGAGATAATGGTAATGTTAATTTCAAAAAATGTGTTTTATTTGCTTAGTTAGATATGTTGTTAAGTATTGCGTTTTATCTTAAAACTGTAAACTATTGCTTTTTATCTTAAAATTGTTAACTAATGCGTTTTATCTTAAATTTGTTAACTGACTTTGTTTCATTATTTTGTTTAAGATAAAAAAACAATAGGAAATACAGAAAAGGAGAAGAAAGAAAGTGGTGATTGAAACTTCTGAAGATGAAGATTCTGTTTCACAAGAGAAAAATACTATGGGAGCTATAGTTCTACATAGTTCTGAAAAACTACAAATAAATCCAGGTAACATATAAGGCAGTAAACATAATTTTATGAACAAATATAGGTTTCTAAAACACTTAAATATATCAGATGATGATTTTGTTGATCCCCCACCAAGAGTGAAACAGACAAAAAATCAATCAAAGAAAAAGAAAGAAAAGTCAGGAGCAGAAACAAAGAGATCATTGAGGAAGGATAAAACAGAAGAACAACAACCATATTATGATTACGACCGAAGAAAAATCAACATAAGATGTGCAGTCAATAATCTCACAAATTATATTGAAAATTTGTCAAAAGAACAAAAGAAAGTTGCTAGAGAAATAGGGTTTGGCAGCATACTATTAATCAACTTGCATTCAGTTCCATGCAAATTCGGATATTGGCTAGTAAAAAACTTTGATGCTGAAAATGATATGATAAATACTAGAGATAAAAAGATTAAGATCACGGCTGATTTGATCCAAAAGGTATTTCAAATACCAAATGGAAAAATAAAGATTGAGGAAAAATTGAGGCCCAAAGAATCATATCTTATAATTAAATTCTGGCGCGGTCAATTCAACAAAGAACTTTTGAAGAGAATGTATACTACCAATGTGATTAGAGATTTAAAGAAAAGAAATGAGCTTGGAAGAATGTTCAAACTAAACTTCTTGGTTATATTTTTTACGGTCATGGCAGAGGCAATGCAATGTAGTAACGTTAACCGAAGATTTTTGCCATCGATGAAAAGTAACGTAAATATCCAAGATATTAGTTGGTGTGAATGTATTCTGAATGTTTAAGGCATACAAGAAGACAATGGCCTGGAGATTACAAGACCTTCAATGGACCTATTGGATTGCTAGCGGTATGAAATCATCCAAGATTTTAGTTGGTGTGAATATATTCTGAATGTTTTAAGGCGTACAAGAAGACAATGGCCTGGAGATCACAAGACCTTCAATGGACATATTGGCTTGCTAGCGGTATGAAATCTGCTCTATATATTTTTATCGTAAAACGTAATTATGCTTACTTTTTTATATGCTTGCATTATTGCTATATTATCTGAATGCTGAATGCTTGTTTATATACTTTGTTTAAAATATGCTTGTTTAAAACGCAATGTATATAAAGTTACAAAACGCAATGACTTGTTTATGTGCTTTGTTTAAAATATGCTTGTTTAAAACGCAATGTATATAAAGTTACAAAAAATGAGTTATGTAAGTTGTTTATAATGATTTATATTATAAAACACAACAAAATTAGTATTGATTATTTTTTTTAAAATGCAATGATTCATGCAGATTCTATATGCTTACAAAAAACAAGGATTTGAGGATGGTAAACACACTGAACAATTCTCTCTGGATAAAATTGACTCTACAACTTTACAAGAATTTGAAGATGAATTGGAAATTGCTGCGCAAAATGAGGGGAGAGTTCTTGTAAAAGAAACAAAGAAAAAAAGAGAGAAATGTGGCAAAGAAAAACAAAAAAAGAAAGATGAGGAGGCTGAATATTATGTTTATCCATCTGAATTTGACAATGAAAATGAAGAAATTTATCAAGATGAATATGAAGAAAAAAATGATCATGATGTTGAAGAACAACCAAACAGCCAAATCAACTTTGTTCAAATAGAAGAAGGAAACACCTTACTTGAAGCTGGAATAAACTGGATTGAACAAGAGGATGCTCAAAACAGCCAACTTAAAACCAATGAAACTAAAAAAACCCCAACAGAAAGTGGAGGATCATGGGGGAAATTCTTCATAAAACCACCAGAAGGAAACAAAGAAAAACTGTGGGTAGACAGTCAATATCGATTGTGTAATTTCATGCCATTACAAAATCAAAGTGAAGGTCTTTCTGACATATATTCAACAAAATGTGGCGATGAAAATATGATAAGCAATGAAGGTGAAAAAATCAATGAAGAGCATATTGTGAAAGCCTTAGATCATCATTTTAAAGGCTTTGAAGAAATTTTCCAAAAAATACAATCACTCATAGATGAGGTTATTGAAGAATATCCAAATAGTGAAATTGTTCATAACAAAGTAAACAAATGGGCTTCATTGATGGAGAAATGCAACGATCAAGCTAAAATGCACAAGAAAGTTAGTATTGATTCAACTATAATCGAAACACCATCAAGATTCTTAAATTTGAGTTAAAATGAAGACACAGAAAATCAAATCATTTCCTCTCCATTGAATGTAAAACACAATGAGGATACTACAAAACGTAATGAAGATACTACAATTGTAGTCCAATCCTCATGTCCTGAAAAAACCATTGAGAAAGAAACTCCATCAAGTCTGCAAAAACACAATGAAAATCCTTTATTGGTAGAATCATCATTTAATGAAGAAACTCCATCAGTAATGTTGGAGATGATAAAAAAGACAGAAGAAGCCGAAAAAAATTTGAACAAAAAACAATTCAAAATGATGATGTACCATCGTTTGATTTGAAAATTTCTCAATTATCTTCAAATATGCATGAAAATGAAGTAGAAGATGATACTACTCGCAACGCTTCATAATCCGGAGATCAAACAAAATCTGAAAATCCAACAAGCGAAAAAGGACTTGAAACATGTATTCAAATTACTGGAATACAAACAATGTTAGATAGAATTGATGAAAATGACACTGAAAAAGAAATCAATGATCTGATTGAAAACACATCATTCCTCAACCCACAAGAAGATTCGTATAAAACACCTGCAAAATCTGTTCAGGAAGAACAACCAACAAGTGATATCAACAAGACAAAAGAAATAATTACAAAGATTGTACGACCAGATCGAACGAAAAATGCAGGAGAAGCATTATGTTCACCATACTATCAAAGACAAATAGCAATGAACGAAGTTAGAACGGCGATCGAAAACAACATTTCGAGATATGCTTTCCATGCAGAAGGAGACATAATGTACAAAAGCATTTATATAAAAAATCAAACATTATCACACAAAAACACATGCAAAAATCATGTATTATAATTTTTTTTTCCAGGGACACTCACTTTTTAATTAGTGATCATGTTTTTTTGGCAAGATAGGCTGTAGAAACAGTGAGGCCAGGATTGTACATAACAAGAGAAGTAATAAATTGTTGGGCATACATTTTGAACGAAGAAGAAAAAAGAAGATCAAAAGACAATAAAACTGCAAGATTTTTCTGTACAATTCAAATGCTGGTAAGATCTCTAAAAGGCAATTTGTCTATTTTATTTTTTCTTTGTTTTTTATGAAGTTAGCTAAAGCGGAATTTGTTGTTTTGTTACCTTTATAAAAATAAATTTAAAACGCAATTTGTTTGTTTTATTACCTTAATACAAATAATATATATTTAATGAAGTTATTTGAAGTTTGTTTGAATGAAGTTATATAAAACGCAATTGTATGTTTTATTACCTTTATAAAACGCAATGAATTTTTTAGATTGTTTATTGTTATGTAGGCTTACACATTGGAAAACACTAAAGAAAAAATGATAGAAGAGTTCACTAGGAACATAGAAAAAATTCTTCATGGTGCAAAGTTAAAAAGCATAAAAGATTTTAAAATTATCCTTGTCCCTATTCTCCATGTAGAGTGATGTGTACAAAATGTAACATATAAATTACATCAAATGAGGCGTAAAACTAACCCTTTTAGTACTAATGTTAGAAAAAAGTGTGTTTCTTTCTTCCTTTTGAATTTACAGGACCAAATGAGCTTAAACGAACAAAAGGAGCAAATAAGCAGCCAAAACCAACATAATTACAAAAAGAAGGAGTAAACGTGACATGCCCGACACCTTGACAGTATCCCCAAAGCAAAAACAAGGCAACAGATGTCACACCCCAACCGATGGCGGAAACATCGGGGTGCGGTACTAAGCGTTCAGATTACTCATGAGTCCCCATAACACTATAGTTTCAATATATATTAATTCATTTCATGCAAAAATTGTCTGGCATCAAACACCAATCAAGATCACGAAGTATCAAATACAATCATCAAACATTGCTCAAAAGTTTCTAAATTTACTAAGATGTGTCTCTAAGCAACATCCTAGCATGTTTCTTGATTCCTCGGCTACTATCAACCTGCAATATGTATTAAAATATATCAACAAGAATGTTGGCGAGTATACAAGTTTGAGTACGTAGTAGTATAATAGTTTAAAACGTTCAAAAAACTCATATCCAGCATAAACACATATAACAAGTTTCACCATGCTATTAAACGCAGTCCAAGTGATAGCCCAAGTTTCCAATGCGTTAACTGCTTCCCCAAGACTCAAGGGAAGCTAAAATGTCTCCTCCTAACAATACCCCAAGACTAACGGGGAGGTGCATTACCCCTATAGCGCTACCATTTATAAGGCGGAACTACACACAAGGATTAAACATTCACATAGCATAAAAGTCTCAAGTTTCACAAGTATCAAGTTTCCATGTTTACAGCGGATAGAGTATCTTTCAAGTAGTTACAAGTGTCAAGTTTATTGAATACATGTTACATCCCAAAAGTGTTCAAAACAAAAAGGGATCGAGTATACTCACAGTGGGTGCTAAGTATCAACACCAACTATTTGGATCGAAGGGAGCGCTGGAGTTAGCCAGATTATAGTTAACAATGTAAGCATTGAATAGAATATCGAATCGAATGAAAGTGTCTGTTTCCTATTCGGATGGTCACCCGGTCGGATAACCATTCGGCCCAGATGTAACCCGTTTGATAGGACGATCGTCTGGACAGTTGATCAGAAGTGTGTTGCAAAGTGTCTCAAACTTTTGAGTTTTCGTTGTAGTATAAGTTCAAGTCATTCTATCGGATGACCGTTCAGTCGGACGACTATTCGAGTGAAAGTTTAATAGTTTCAAGTTCTGATTCAAAATAGTTTAAGTGTTTGAAGGCTACGGGGAAATAGGTCATTCGGTCAAATGGCCGTTCGATTGGAGGGTCGTCCGATCGGATGGTCATTCGGCTGTTACGATCTTGTTTCCTTGAAACCATCGTAGATTCCCAAGTTTGAGTTTAACGGAGACGACGGGGTAACGTATCAAGGAAACGGAAATCCCATTAAGGTTCAGCTCATCTGATCGGGTAGGAATCACCCAATTCAATCGGATGACTGTTCTTGATGGAGTTCCATGTCTGACCCGTAAGTTGGTCATCTCCCCGGTGATAATCTGTTTTCAAGCCGACTCCGACTACAGCCTGTTTGTATCCAGATTTCATCGTGTTTGAGTAGATAAGTTAAGAAAAGCATGAATTTAACAGAAAGTGTTTAGATTATGTAGAGATTTGAAGTAAAACGTGTAGAAATCTCTTAGATCTGGACTAGATTTTGATGGAATGACATCACATGACCGATTGTACAAACTAGCCAAGATGACGTCATCCTCAAGAGCCCAAAACTCAATGATTTCATGGTGAAAAGTATGATTTTGATGAAGAATCTAGTGAGAAAGTGTGTAAGGATGATAGTTGTACAAGAATCATGGAGAAAACTTACAAGAATCGCTTGAAAATGGAAGAAAAGTGCCTTAGAACGAGACAGCGTGCGTCTGGGTCGGAGGACGCTGTCACATTAGTGAGGAATGATGTGACGTGGGTATTTATAGTGCAAGAAGGAGAGTAAGGCGGTCCACGCGAGGTCGGATGGCGGTCCGGTGGGATGGCCATCCGATCGGATGGTCATCCAGGTGGATTGCCATCCGATCGGATGTCCATTCGGACAACCGATTCATGCGGGTTAGTTTTCAAATTTTTCGATTCGTTTTGCGAGCGAGGTTAAGCGTTGCGTTGCGTATATTATGTGATATCATTTCATGGTAAGATTATGTAACTAACACAAAAGTTTCCGTGTTTCAAGTCTACCTAATAGCTAGCTAACAAGTGTCAAGTTTCAAGTTTCTCGTTCAAGTATCGACAGTCTAGTATCAAGTATCAAGTTTCACCAAGAATCAAGATTCGTAATGTTTAAGTATCAAGCATCAAGAGTCAAGTTTCAAGTATCAAAGAGTCTAGATTTAAAGTATCATAAGATTCAAGTATCACAAATTTTCCCAAATGTTTCACATAGTTTCACACAGTTAGGACTCAAATAGTATAGGGACTAAACTTGCCAAAAGTTAATAGTTTAGGGACGCAGGGCGTTACAACAGAAGACTGACCATGGGGCCGTGCCCAGCTGAACACGGGGCGTGGTCAGGACCATGCACAAAAGACAAACCTGTAGAAGCTTCCACGCCCACCACGGGGGTGTGCCCAGCTAAGCACGGGGCGTGGTCAACGCAAAGATGCGCAGAATCTTGACAAATCTTGATAGTACAGATACGAAGTTGACCACAGGGCCAATTTTTGGCCGATATAGGGATCAAATGGTATAGTTCATTTGTTGGTAGCTTGGAGGATTAAAAGCATGACTCTTGAGACACGGGTCCATGCCTAGGAGACACGGGGCCGTGTGGGGCCCTCTGCTGACACTTGCAATTAATGAAGGAAGAGAAAAGGTTGGCCACGGGGCATGCCCAGCGGGCACGGTGCCGTGGCCAGAGTTCTATGCAGGCTATAAATAGGGGTGCTTGGTTCACTTCAAAGGCATCCCTTGGCAAACCACTACTCTCCCACTTTGCCACCACTCCACCACCACTACAACACCAACACCAACCACCATCATCCATCATCCATCTTTAGAGTGTGTAGTAGTCTCGGGATCCAAGATTGATCGTAAGGGTTCTTGCCAATCAATGGCCATGTTTGGTTAAGCCTCTTACATCACTTGGTGAAGACAAATCTTTTATGTATTACTTTTGATTTTTAATCTTTCGGCACTTTTTATTTGGGTTTGTATTAATGACTTTAATAACTAGTTTCTTATGTTGAAGGTGAATTTTCTTATCATTTTTCCGTGGTGTCTTGAAGATTGCATCATTCATGTCTTTACGGTCTATATAAAGGCAGGTTGACTACCTGGTCGGGGGTTAGGGGAATGGTTTGGT
Organism: Helianthus tuberosus; assembly: GCA_030545235.1. Lineage (NCBI taxonomy): Eukaryota > Viridiplantae > Streptophyta > Magnoliopsida > Asterales > Asteraceae > Helianthus > Helianthus tuberosus. The sequence goes on along the minus strand of CM060423.1, from coordinate 229,679,650 downwards.
AAGGTTCTTGCGTTGTTCAGTGTATAGATCCTGCAAGGACCTAGTTCAAGCTTACTAGGACCTCTTTTAATACCCACTGGTATTGGATGGAGGGGGTGCGAATAGCTTGAACCGCTCATATGTAAACTACTATTAATACTTTAAATCGGCATCTTAGGATTGTATCCTTGCTGACTCAAACCACTTAGCCGAGGGTAACGTCACTTTCAAAAGAGGGGCCTACAACTTTTCGTATTAATAACTTACTTAATTATCTTTCAATATTCCGACCCTTTGGGATTGTAACCCAGCTGACTCAAACCACTGGGTTGATGGTAACGTCACATTCAAAAGAGGGGCCTACTACATTAACTAAGATAATCTCTTAAAAAGTCCGAAAGTGCGAAAATCATCAAATGATACATTAAAGACGAGTCGGATCCAAGTGATTCTATATTGTCTATCTGTTTTTATTTTATTTATCTTTGCATTTTTAGTTTTTATTTTTATGTTTTTAAAAACTCTTCTAAAAAATTTAGATTGATTAGACGTTGAGGATAAACCGGTACTAAAAGCTCTTTTGTCCTTAGACGACCTCGGTATCTTACCAACGCTATACTACCTACGCTCACGATGGGTGCACTTGCCCAAGTGTGTGTTTAGTGTTAGTAGAATATCGTGTTTTATAAATTTAATACTTGACTAATGTGTAAAATGGGCTTAAAATATTAATAAAAATATATCACGCTCAACACGCACCAAGTTTTTGGCGCCGTTGCCAGGGAGACAAGGATTTTAAGAAAGCTTAAAATCAACGGCCTAATCATTTTTCAAAACTTTTTCAAAACTGCACGCACATTTTTCTCATTTTTAAGAATTTTTGCATAACAGTAGTCTGAACACGTGGTCATGCTCACTGAACACGCCCCCGTGCTGCACATTTTTTTTCAATTTTTGCATAACAGTAGTCTGAACACGGGGTCATGCTCACTGAACACACCCCCGTGCTGCACAAAACCAGTAACATTTTTTAAAACGCCCAAATACAGAATCTGACCACGGGGCCGTGGTGAGCCTCTGTTTTAGTTTTTCTACTTTGTTTTCTGGTCCTGAGACTTTGCGATCTGCTGAGTGATTCTTATGGATCAATACTCAGGTGGTTACAACTACTACTATGAAGATGATGATTACGAAGAAGAATATTGTACCATTTGCGGTAATCCTCACTCGGTACAATATTGTGACCTTTCGAGCCATCCACCTCATACACATACCATGAGGAACCAAGGTATGAACCCTCTACATCATACTCATACCTTGAGGAACCAAGGTATGAATCATCCCCATCATATACTCACTATAAGAAACAATGGTATGAACCATCTACCTCATATGATTATTATGAAGGACCAAGGTTTGAACTTCCGCACTCAAGCTTTTGGGACACTTATCCCGCTCAATTTCACGAACCACCAACTATCCTCCTCGAAGCCGAAAGAATAATACAACACCTCAAAGATATTGAACGCTATATAGAAGAATCCCGCGAGAGGGAAGAGGTAGTTTGTACTAAAGAGGTAATAATAGAAGAGGTAAAAATTGAAGAACAAGTAAGTGAAAAACCGACACATGAACCAAACAACGAAAAAGGTGAGCCCGACAACGCTAATTTTCAAAAAGAGTCAAGTTTTCAAGAAATTAATCTCTTAACACCTTCTTTCAAAAACCATTGTTTGGTACCTACTCATGCTAAGTTTTAAAAAAAGTTTAAACACTAACAAAAAAATTGACGAAATGGTAAGCATTAAGTTAACAAACGATCAAACGACGCTAATAAAAGATGACCCATTTGAAATTAACATTACACCGGTTCCATGTTTCTTTCAAAACTTCTTTATTAGTAATATTACTATTGATAAAGATCTTTATGTTAATACAATGCCGAACTACATTTTTGAAAAGTTAAGTATTAGTGATTTTTCTCCACTTCAAATACCCATTTTTCTTTCTAATCGGAAAATAATAAAATCAACGGGAGTAGTTGAGGGTGTGTTAGTGCAAACAAATCAAACGGTAGTCCCAACCGACTTCGTCATTCTTGATGATGCTCCACTTGTGTTGGGACAACCTTTTGTGAAAACCCATCAAGCTTTGATTAATCGGAAGCAAAATAACCTACCCATTCAATTAGGGGCCGACAAAAAGTATGTTGATTTTGACCAATCAATGAAATATCCAATCGGCAATGACGACCCCCTAATTGAAGATGAAAATGAACCACCCAATACGGAAGAAGAAATCGACCACTTTGTCAAAGAAAAGGTTGCCATTGAACAAACCTTTTTGGTTCTTGACCAAAATGAGCAACCGAATAAGGAGTCTCCTAAAGACCCACCACTTGAGTTCAAATAACTCCCAAAAGGTTTGGAATATGCTTTTCTCGACAAGGATGGTAAGTTACCTGTAATTATTTCTTCAAAATTAGGGATATTGGATTTTAATAATCCTAAGTTTCAACTGTTGGCCGATAATAATCCCAACTTTAAAAATTCCCTCCAATAATCCCAACTTGTAAAAGTTTGGTCGCCATTGATCCTTTTCTAACATAGGTGCACTTAAATCAATTAAGGAGTCTCTAGGTGTAATTGAATCTATTGAGAAGACCAAATTCTTATATGTTTGAAAAGGATCAATGGCGGCCAAACTTTTACAAGTTGGGATTATTGGAGGGAATTTTTAAAGTTGGGATTATTATCGGCCAACAGGTGAAACTTATGATTATTAAATCCAATAACCCTCAAAATTAACTAGTTTAGAAAAAGAAAAAATAATTACACTTTTGAAAAAACACAAAAACGAGATAGCATGGAAGCTTGTAGATATTAAAGGAATAAGCCCTTCCACGTGCACACACAAAATTTTAATGAATGATGACTATAAATCGGTAATACAACCACAACGTAGAGTAAATCCAAATGTTCAAGAAGTGGTTAAAAACGAAGTCATCAAACTACTTGACGTCGGACCCATCTACCCAATTTCTGATAGCCCGTGGGTAAGTCCCGTTCAAGTAGTTCCCAAGAAAGGAGGTATGACGGTGGTCACCAATGAAAAAATGAATTAATACCAACAAGAACCGTCACCGGATGGAGAGTTTATATAGATTATCGTCGATTAAATGAGGCAACAAGGAAAGACCATTTTCCCTTAGCTTTTATTGATCAAATGTTAGAAAGATTATCCGGTCATAAATTTTATTGTTTTTTAGATGGTTTTTCAGGTTACTTTCAAATACCGATAGCTCCCGAATACCAAGAAAAACAACATTTACATGTCCCTGCGGAACTTTTGCTTATCGACGCATGCCTTTTAGTCTATGCAATGCCCCCGCAACTTTTTACGTTGCATGGTGGCCATCTTCCACGATATGATAGAAAATACTATGAAAGTCTTCATGGACGACTTTTCTATCTTTGGGGATTCATACGACCAATGCCTTGATAACCTTGAACGAATGCTCTCCCGATGTGAGGAAACTAACCTCGCCCTTCATTTCATGGTGATAGAAGGAATAGTACTCGGTCACAAAATCTCAAGCGAAGGAATGGAGGTTGATCGGGCTAAAATAGACACCATCTCCCGATTACCACCCCATCCTCTGTTAGAGCTATCAGAAGTTTCCTAGGGCATGCCGGATTCTATAGACGATATATCAAAGACTTTTCTAAAATTCCAAGACCTCTAACAAAATTACTTGAAAAAGATGCGCCGTTCATCTTTGGCAAGGATTGCAACCAAGCATTTTTAACACTAAAAGAAATGCTAATCAATGCACCAATCATGATAGCGCCTGATTGGAAATTACCTTTCGAAATCATGTGCGATGCAAGTGACTTTGCAGCTGGAGCTGTCTTGGGACAAAGAAAAGATAAGCATTTTCACCCAATATACTACACTAGTAAAACATTTAATGATGCATAAGAAAATTACACAACAACTGAAAAAGAATTACTAACTGTAGTATTTTCTTTTGATAAATTTCGTTCTTATCTTGTTCTTTCTAAAATGATAGTTTATACAGACCATGCAGCCATTCGTTATCTCTTTAAAAAACAGGATGCCAATCCGCGTTTAATCAGATGGATTCTACTCCTCCAAGAATTTGACATTGAAAAAAAAGACAAAAGAGGAGCAGAAACACTGCTGCAGATCATCTATCCCGCCTGGAAGATCCAGCTTTGGAGGCAACTATGGACGAGCTCATCAATGAAAAATTCCCAACGGAATCCTTAGAAATGGTGGAATACCGAGAAGAACCATGGTACGCCGACTACGCCATCTACCTAGCTAGTGGAATAGTCGCAAAAGGATGGTCACATCATCAAAGAAAAAAAATTCTTTGTCGATGTAAAGCATTATTTTTTGGAAGATTCTTATCTTTTTAAAATGTGTGCCGACCAACTTATTCGACGATGCGTGCATGAAGCAAGAAAGATTCTCTGCCATTGTCATGAAGGTCCATACGGAGAACATCATGGAGCTGCTAGCACCGCACGAAAGGTATTTAATTCAGGATTCTATCGGCCAACCATTTATAGAGACTCCCAAAGTCTTATCAAGACATGTGATGCATGCCAACGATCAGGTAATATTTCTTCCAAAAATGAAATGCCACAAAATGGCATTCTTGTTTGTGAAATTTTTGATTTGTGGGGACTAGACTTTATGGGACCTTTCCCACCGTCAAAAGGAAACAAATATATACTTATGGCAGTGGATTACTTGTCAAAATGGGCTGAAGCCGAAGCTCTTCGAACAAATGATGGAAGAGTTGTGGTAATATTCTTAAAACGACTATTTTCTCTTTTCGAAACTCCAAAAGCATTAATAAGTGATAGAGGTACCCATTTTTGTAATCATCAACTTGATTTTTTTTAACAAGATATGGGGTCTATCACCGGATCTCAACTGCATATCACCCTCAAACAAATGGACAAGCCGAAGTGACTAATCGAGGTTTAAAAAGAATACATGAAAAAACTATAGGATAAAATAAAAAAGAATGGGCCGATAAATTAGACGACGCTTTATGGGCTTTTCAAACCACGTATAAAACAACAATAGGTACCACCCCATATAAGCTTGTCTATGGAAAAAGGTGTCATTTGCCAGTAGAAATAGCACACAAGGCCTACTAGGCATTAAAAAACGTAAACTTAGACATTGAAACCGCCTGAAAGAATCGATTTTGGCAATTAAACGAATTAGACGAATTAAGGAATCAAGCATACTCTAACTCTGAAATTTATAAGGAGCGAATGAAAAACTTGCATGATAAACATATTAAGCATAATGAATTTCGAGTAGGAGATCAAGTTCTATTGTTTAATTCACGACTTTGATTATTTCCTGGAAAATTAAAGTCTAGGTGGTCGGGACCTTTTTCTATCACCCATATTTTTCCACACGGTGCAATTGAAATTAAAACTCGAAATGGGATTTCATTCAAAGTCAACGGACAAAGGCTTAACCTTTATCAAGGATTCATTAAGGACGACAAGGAAGAGATCTCGCTACAAGCGGTCGAAGAATGATTAAACAAAGGTTTGTATACTAACATAATGTCTTGTAGGAAATGGACTTCAGGAAAGCTTTAAAAATCGGTAAGGTATCTAAACCAAGTTTCGGGAAACAGGTCATTCACACGTGCACTATAAAAAAATATATATATAATTTTTAGCCGCCCACGGGGCCGTGCCCAGCGGCCACGGGGGCGTGTTCGGCTACTGTCGGGAATAAAACTCCTCTGTCTTCTCATTTTCTGATTTCACCATGACCCGTTTCCCCGAAAACTCTCTAGTTCCTCCACGATTCTTTGGAGATTTTTACGTTTTTCTTCCATTTAACTTCAACAAGGTATGATTCTATCATCTTCTGTAGTTAGTTTAACGATTTGCATGTTGATTAACATCAAAAATTTGGGGAAAAATCTAGGGTTCCTGAACTTGAACCAAACCAAACCTCAAATTTTTGCTAAGATCTAGTAGTTTGAGTATAAAAATATGTTATAGGAAGTAAATCAACCGTTATTGTTCGTATATTTGCCCGATTTCAAGTATAAACCACAAACCCTTGTTTTTGAACCGAAAAAGTTAAAATTGATAGGGTAAACTGTTTGTTTTTTGGAAAAATGACACTTGGGGTTTCATTTTCGGGGAAAACCTCCCCTACTCAACCAAAAATTTTCAAGTTTTCGAAACCGGGTCGAAAAATGAAGATTTGGGGAAACAAACGCTTGACCATAGGGTCGTGGCCAGCGAACATGGGGTGTGGCAAGGAGAACTCAGCTGAACACGGGGCGTGGCCAATGGCCACGGGGCCCTGTCCAGCCTCCGGTTTTCAGTTTTTGTTGAAATTTTATCGTAACATGCGGATTGTTTTATGGTTTTCTTTTGCAGAGATGGCCAGTAAGTTCTCCAAGTTCAAATTGACAGAATGGGACTACAAAGCCCGCTATGACATACTTCAAACTAGGCCCGAAGAAACACCAAAACAAGCATATCTCGAAACCTTGGAAGCTGTGGGGCAACTGTACCGCTACAACACGCTAGTCACCGGACCACTACGGGTGGCCCTCGGCACAAGACTCCATGCGGTTCATGAATATAGCATGGAGTTTTACAGTACTTTTGCGTTCAAAGAAAAAGCCGAGCCGTTTGATGAAGAAGGGGTTCAATTCAGATGTACGGGGGAGGTGCTTTCGATTTCCATAGCACAGTTTGGGGTGAATGTGGGTCTGTTCACCGAAGAAGAGTCCGGTAGAGCTCCCAAACAACATGCACCAAATGGCATGGGCTCAAATCAGAGATGGGCCGTATGATCCAAGCGTCACAAAGAGCTCTCAGTTGCCGGACCCCCTCTAACGCTACATTCACCGGGTCCTTAGCAACTCCCTAAGTTAAAGGCGTGATAACACTGGTGTGATCAACCTACGGGATCTTACTGTCCTGTATTGCATCCACAACCGCATTCCTCTTGATGTCACTCACCTGCTCCTAAGGAACATGCATCTAAACCAGTTGGCTTCCTCCCCGACACGTTTGGAACCCGAAAGAAGCCCTCGTCCTACACGCCGACCCAAACTGTCACACCCCGATATTTTAACTACAAACAGGTGGGCCCGGTGGGTGATATCATCATAGTCAAATATACACAGTTTATATAACAACGGAAGACTTGGTAGAAATTACTATTACAAACCGAAAGTTTCAAAGTACGAAATAAAAGAATATACAGACGGTTGTAAAGAAAGGATCCACAGGCGGATCTAAAGTATAATACAAAACATGTTCAACAGACATAAGGCATTATGGACTTGCAAGATCCTCGACTTAACGCCCAGAAGCTCCTAGCCTAATACATGTAGTACCTGTCACTAGTCTTTTGAAAATACGTCAGTTTTCACTGGTAAATACAATTAACTGACTCTTTTGAAAACATTCATAAAAATTGATTTAGATGCACAAGGCACAAAATTCTTTTATAACTTGGGACAATTATATTATAATCTTGTATACAGATTTACATGTTTGTCGTACATTTAGTGCCCGGGATAGAAGTCGAGACATGATTAACCGGCACACCACTGATATAAAATCACAAGGAGTAATCCCCAACAATATGGGTATACATTTTTACATACGCAACTGTCAGGTGTATGCCTACACCCCGTGCTTAAGTCGTGGCCATTTGCAATTAAATGAGCCGAGGATATCCAGGACACGGTCGCATTAACCCCCAATGTTTAAGTTATCAAACAAAACAGATTAAAACGAGTTTTGTAATTTATTAATCACAATCCGATTAAATGATTCCATACCCGACCAAGTGGTAATATTTTATTATATCCCAAGCCCGTATAAGGGAAAATAAGTTAAAAGTATTTACCTGAGTTTCTAAATGCAAGATCTATCTACTCAGCCGTATATTGCAATTAAACTTGTGATGGTAGCTTTTACCGGGGCTTCCTAATCTGGAACGAAGGTTTTATCAACCTATTAGATTACTAACGGGCCTTATTTAAGTCATAGACTTAGACTGGTTAGTTTAAAGGACGATTTACGGTACGAAACGCTAGATTAAGCGGTGACCGGAATGGAATGTAATGTAATTTAGACCCGACAAGTATGGAAACTTGTATTAAATGGGTAAACTAAACACACTATGGATTTTGAAGTTAAAATGATAAGGTCTAACCCGTTTTGGCTATTTTTTGCAAACTAGTTACATAAACCGCATCGAACGCGTATAAGCATAAACGGGTAACCGGATGAGTCATATAAAACTTCCATATTTCATTATTCTTAATATATGTTGTGATATCAATAGGATATCAACAAATATGCCCAAAGAGATTTTAAAGCCGAATTAAGCCTTATAAGGGCATTTTGGTCATTTTATAGTTTATAAAATGGGTTTACATGCAAATTGAGGTTCTGATCATAAACCTTCTGTAAAAATATGTAATTTATGTTATATTAATAGTAGGATATCATATATATGTGTGGTTTACCATTTATGGCTAAACTATGCCCCGAAAGGGTATTTTGGTCATTTCACATATAGTTTTAAGGACTTATTTGGGATTCTGAGTTCATGACTTATACCTACTGTAAAAATATTAAAAATAATTTATAAAATCAGTAGGTAACAAGTTGTGGGTGCTAAGTATGGTTTAGAACCATACTATGCACCTTAATGTCGTAAAAATCGATAAATGATGATTATTTGGATGTTTATGAAATTCTGAGGATATCACCAGCTTTAGATGATCAAAATAATTTATTTATCATTTTATATCAGTGACAAAAAGTTCTTGCATGTTATTCTTATTTAAAATCCAATTTATGTGTGAAAAGGGCATAATCGTCATTTATTAATATAATACGAAATCAGTAAGTAATCTGATTTGAAATCCCAATTAGTCCTAAATATGATATCATAACAGTGGGTATGAGTTTTATGTCAACATTGTGTTTAAAACTTAATTTGCATGCATAAAGGTAATATAGTCCTTACAAAAGCATGTTGTACGATTTATTATAAAATTTCAGTTTGTGACCATATTATAAATTTCAAAATATGTTAAATTTTATTACTATTCAGAATGTATCTTATTTGCATGTTTGTTTATGATAAAAATATCATTTTTGACAAAAAGGGCATTTTAGTCAACATTAAGCATAATAACGGAATCAAGTTAATAAACTCAGATTACTATGTGACCATGTGATATAACCTCAGAGGGTTATACAATAATATAATATGGTCACAAAGGAACCTTAATGCATGAAGAAAACAAGCCAATTCAAGTCAGAACTGAAAGTCAAAGTAAAAGTCAAGCTTTTGCGACTTTCGGTTGCGAACCGAGCCTAAACTTAGAATTGTCGGGTTGAACATGTTTAGACCTGTTCTAATAATGTTTACCAAGTTACTAAAGTGATAAAACGTATTTTATAACTTCTACATTACCAGATTTGAATTTATTTAAAAACTGACCCGTTTGACGTTTTATGCTAATTACTTTGACGCGAAAATTTAGCTAAGTAAATGTGGTAATTAGGAGGTGCCCTTTTGAGGGATTAACACCTACCTAATTACGATCACGTAGCCATGTTCACCTCGAACAATGGCTGGACCGTTTAGATCTAAACCGAAAGTTAAAACTGATTTACGGCAACTTTGACTTTTGGCTTTTAAATGCATAAAAACCGAACAAAGGAGGCTAAGGACACTTACAAAGGGTCCTAGCTCAAAACTTGAACTAAGGAGGGCTTCCTTCTTGATCAGGAATCCCAGAGAACCAAGCTAGAGAGAAGAGTTTGATATTTTTGAAATGATCAAGTTGCAAATGAGGGTAAGGGTCTATTTATAGCGCAAGATGAGGTCTCATGTTGCAACCAGGTGTCCAGGGGTGTTGTAAGAGCTTAACAAGTGTCCATAGACGTGTCCCGAAACAGCCAACAGCCTCTTGTATCGAGTTATGTGTGAGAAAGATGACAAACCTGCAGCTGTCCAAAACTGCTGCCCAGATACAGTCCTTACGGACCGTAAGCTTATACCCCATACGGTCCGTAACTGCTTTTGAATTATATTGCCCAGTTTCAGTGGACCGTAAGCCTAGACCTTTTACGGTCAGTAAGAGATTGATCAAGGAACTTAAACTTTGAAATTTTACATATTTGACCCCTTAACTTTTATATTCAATATTAATCATTCCAAGAGCATGTTTAATCATTATAAAGCCTCGGGTTTGATAATAGGTCACTCAAAGGTATAAATTAGCATGTTGACACTTTTAGTCCCTTCGCACACATCTTTACATTGTTGTCAAATTTAGTCCTTCAAAATCAATCTATTACACGTTTAGGGTTTATGACACGTGTCTTCACATTATTGGATATGATTTTGCAAGGTGTTACATCCCCACCCCCTTAAAAGAAATCTCGACCTCGAGATTCACTGAAACAGATAAGGGTACTTTTGTCGCATAGTGGATTCAACTTCACACGTATATTTTGGGCCTCTACGAGCATCCCATTTTACTTTCACAATTGGCACGTGTTTTCTTCGAAGCTTTTTAACCTGTCGATCCTCAATCAAAATAGGTTTCTCGACAAACCTCAGGCTTTCATCTATCTGCAGATCTTTATGGGACATTGCTAGCGACTCATCGCTAGACATTTCTTTAAATTGCAGATGTGGAATACATTGTGAATTCCACTAGGCTCTTCAGGTAAATTCAGCTTATAGGCCACATTCCCAACACATTCAATGATCTCAAATGGTCCGATGTATCTTTGGCTTAGCTTTCCCTTTTTACCAAATCGCATTACTCCTTTCCAAGGTGACACCTTGAGTAACACTTTATCTCCTACCTCGAATTTTAGAGATTTGCGCCTTTTATCTGCGTAGCTCTTCTGCTTGTCTCTGGCATCTTTCAGACGATCGCGAATCTGAACAATCTTGTCTGCCATCTCAAGGACTATTTCAGGTCCTGATAGTTGGGTTTCTCCGACTTCCGCCCAACAGACGGGTGTTCTGCATTTTCTTCCATATAAGTCCTCAAAAGGCGCAGCTTGAATGCTCGAATGGTAACTATTATTGTAGGAGAACTCAATCAAAGGAAGATGATCATCCCAACTTCCATCCAAATCAATGACGCATGCCCTAAGCATGTCTTCGAGTGTTTGAATCGTACGCTTGCTTTGCCCATCCGTCTGAGGATGATAAGCAGTATTGAAATTCAAATGAGTGCCTAGAGATTGTTGGAAATTTTTCCAAAAATGAGAAGTGTATCTAGTATCTCTATCGGATATAATAGATACTGGCAGCCCATGGAGAGATACAATCTCATCCACGTATAATTGAGCTAGTTTATGGGAGCTATGAGTCTCCTTGATGGGTAAGAAATGATTCGACTTAGTCAATCTGTCAACTATGACCCATATTGTATCATTTCCATGTTTTGTCTTAGGTAACTTGGTGATGAAATCCATGGTTACCATTTTGCATTTCCTTGTGGGATGTTCTGGTTGTTATAGTAATTCTAACGGCTTTTGATGCTCGGCTTTAACCTGTGAGCACGTTAAACATTTAGCTACGTGTGTGGCAATGGATTTCTTCAAACCCATCCACCAATAGTTTGCCTTCAAATCTTGATACATTTTGTCACTCCCCGGGTGAACTGAATATTTGGAATTATGAGCTTCTTGGAGGATTATATCTCTAAGTCCTCCATGAATTGGAACCCAGATTCGACCATTTAATCTCAAGATTCCATCATTCCCAGGTGACAAATGATCAAAAGTTGCACCTAATCTGCGTAGCTCTTCTGCCTGTCTCTAGCATCTTTCAGACGATCACGAATCTGAAAAATCTTGTCCGTCGTCTCAAGGACTATTTCAGGTCCTGATAGTTGGGTTTCCCCAACTTCCGCCCAACGGACGGGTGTTCTGCATTTTCTTCCATATAAGTCCTCAAAAGGCGCAGCTTGAATGCTCGAATGGTAACTATTATTGTAGGTGAACTCAATCAAAGGAAGATGATCATCCCAACTTCCACCAAAATCAATAACGTATGCCCTAAGCATCTCTTCGAGTGTTTAAATCGTACGCTTGCTTTGCCTATCCGTCTGAGGATGATAAGCAGTATTGAAATTCAAATGAGTGCCTAGAGATTGTTGGAAATTTTTCCAAAAATGAGAAGTGTATCTAGTATCTCTATCGGATATAATAGATACTGACAGCCCATGGAGAGATACAATCTCATCCACGTACAATTGAGCTAGTTTATGGGAGCTATGAGTCTCCTTGATGGGTAAGAAATGATCCGACTTAGTCAATCTGTCAACTATGACCCATATTGTATCATTTCCATGTTTTATCTTAGGTAACTTGGTGATGAAATCCATGGTTACCATTTCGCATTTCCATGTGGGATGTTCTGGTTGTTGTAGTAATTCTAAAGGCTTTTGATGCTCGGCTTTAACCTGTGAGCACGTTAAACATTTAGCTACATGTGTGGCAATGGATTTCTTCAAACCCATCCACCAATAGTTTGCCTTCAAATCTTGATACATTTTGTCACTCCCCGGGTGAACTGAATATTTGGAATTATGAGCTTCTTGGAGGATTATATCTCTAAGTCCTCCATGAATTGGAACCCAGATTCGACCATTCAATCTCAGGATTCCATCATTCCCAGGTGACAAATGATCAAAAGTTGCACCTAATCTTTCTTCTTGAAGATTATTTTCCATTACAGCTTCTTTCTGTGCTGTCAACAATTTCTCGTTTAGACTGTTCTTTAGTTCAATACTCTTAGCATTGATCCGTATAGGTTTGACCCTTTCTTTCTTGCTTAGAGCATCAGCGACTACATTCGCGTTACCAGGATGGTAGCGAATTTCACAAACATAATCGTTCAATGTTTCCATCCAACAGGCGTTGCCTCATGTTGAGATCTTTCTGGTTAAACAAGTTTTGGAGACTTTTGTGATCAGAGTATATTACACATTTAATTCCATATAGGTAATGTCTCCACAGTTTAAGTGCAAATACAACGGCACCCAATTCCAAATCATGGGTGGTGTAATTCTTTTCATGTACCTTTAGTTGTCGTGATGCGTAGGCAATCACCTTACCTCTTTACATAAGCACACATCCCATGCCTGTGTGCGAAGCATCACAATAGACAACGAACTCTTCTATTCCTTCAGGCAATGTCAACACAGGCGCATTGCTCAACTTCTGCTTGAGAAACTCGAAAGACTCTTGTTGTTTGGGACCCCAGTCAAACTTCACATTCTTGCGTGTTAAAGTAGTTAGAGGTGCAGCTATCTTTTAAATGTTTTTGATAAATCTTCTGTAATATCCTGCCAACCCTAAAAAACTGCGTATTTCCGTAGGTGTCTTTGGTGTTTCCCAATTCATAATTGCTTCTATCTTAGTGGGATCCACATGGATACCACTCTCACTTACCACATACCCAAGGAATTGGACTTTGTGAAGCCATAATTCACATTTGGAAAATTTTGCGTAAATCTTTTCTTGTTGCAAAAGTTTGAGGATGCATCTGAGATGTTTCTCGTGATCGGCTTGACTCTTGGAATAAATGAGTATGTAATCGACGAAGACAATGACGAACTTATCCAGATACGGCTTGCAGACTCGATTCATGAGGTCCATGAGTGATTAGTGAGCCCGAAAGGCATCACTAAGAACTCAAAGTGGCCATACCTTGTTCTAAACGCGGTCTTGTGTACATCTTCAGCTCTCACTTTTAGTTGATGATATCCCGACCTTAGATCGATCTTTGAGAAGAAACATGCCCCCTGTAGCTGATCGAACAGATCGTCGATCCTGGGCAATGGATAGCGATTCTTGATTATTACTTTATTTAGCTCGAGATAATCAATGCACAACCGCATTGAACCATCTTTCTTCTTTACAAACAAAATAGGTGCTCAACAAGGTGACGAACTTGGTTGAATAAAACCTTTCTCCAAAAGCTCATCTAACTAGGTTCTCAGTTCTTTCAACTCGGTCAGTGCTAAGCGGTAAGGAGCTCGTGTAACTGGAGCTGCTCCTGGTATAATATCAATTCTGAACTCCACTTGTCTCTCGGGAGGCAAACCAGGTAATTCATCAGGAAAGACATCTGGGAACTCTGAAATAACTGGAATGTCTTCTATTTTGCGCTTTGGCACATCTACTTTCACCTGTGCCATATAAATGACACAACCGTTCTTCAAACATTTGGACGCCTTAAGCATAGACACTTGATCAGGCAATCCATAGTGTGTATCTCCTTGTATAGTAATTGATTCACCAGAAGGGGTTTTGATGATAACTTGTTTCTTATCACAGGCAATCTGGGCTTGGTTTAATGACAACCAATCCATGCCTATAACTATATCAAACCCCGTTAATTTCATTGGTAACAAGGACAATGGAAAAGAATGGTTCCTAATGGATAAGAAACACCCATCTAGAATTGTTGAAGCGGTTTCTAAGGTACCATTAGCCAATTCTACCTCATATTTTATGTCTAGTGTCTTAACAGGCAGATTCAACAGTTTACTAAATTTATTGTCTACAAAGAACTTATCTGCACAAGAATCAAATAAAACTCTAGCATATACATCATTTATGAAGAAAGTACCTGTTATAACGTTGTCATCCTACACCGCTTCCCTGGCGTTTATTAGAAACACTCTGGCATTTGTCTTTTTAGCCTCTTCGGGATTCTTTGCGTTTTTCAGGCAGTTGGTCTTAATGTGCCCTTTTTAATTACAACCGTAACAGGTTGAATTCTTCAGATCTTTACATTCCAACTTTTTATGACCTTTCTTCTTATAGATTCCACATGGTTTTGCCTGTGGATCTATAGTGCATTTCCTGAAGTGGTTTCGCTTACAGTTCTTGTAGAGGGGCTTTTCACCTGAATGAATTGAGCCTTTCTTAAACCCAAAGTTACTTTTCTTTTTCTTATCAGAACGTTGTGGGTTATCATCCCCTTTCTTTCTCTCCCCATCATCAGTAACCTTTACAGACTTATTCCTGACAATATCCAGCGTCAGGGATAGAGATAGATCTACTGCTGACCTATAAGTGGCAGGCTTTGAAGCCTTCTCATGCCCTTTCACCTCGGGAGCCAATCCACTAATGAAACGTGCTATACGCTTTGGTTCTGGAGTTACTAGATAAGGTACTAATCTCGACATAGAGTTGAAGCTAGTAACATAAGCTCGACAATCTAAATTCTTCATAACCAGACTCAGGAAGTCAGCTTCAACTTTTTCCACTTCGTGTTGTGGGCAGAAAGTTTCTTTCATCAGTTCTACAAATTTATCCCATGACAGATTGTAAAGTGGAATTCTCCCTGAGGCATGTACCAGTGCCCTCCACCAAACTAGGGCATCACCTTTAAAAGACTGAGACACAAACTTAACAACATCCTCCTTGGCACACCCACTAATGTCAACAACTATCTCCATCTCGTCAAGCCACTTCATACAATCGATTGCTCCTTTTTCACCAGTGAAGTCTCTTGGTTTACAAGAAACAAAATACTTATAAGAACAAGTTTTGGAACGTGGTTTACTGGTCCAACACTATCTTCTTGGATGGTTGACTGTTCTGATTTGACGAATGTTATGATTCGTCCTTTTTAGATGTATGTGCTTTGGAAGGGGACCTAGAATGAGCCACTGAATGAGTCTTGGTGCGAGTAGCACTTGACTCCCTGAATACTCTGCCAACAGCTTTAGTTACGGCAGTGTCTATCATAGCTTGCAAATCGGCACCTGTTACGATCAATCTAGTATCATTATTCCTTTCAGTAGGGTGACTATGAGCTTCATCCGAGCGGGCCATGATGAAGCTTGAATGCTATAAATCAAATGACAACATCTTGTTTAGTGGTCTTATTTTGAATCATTATACTCGGTGATTCACTATCCATGGTTTAATTAGACCATATTGGTTTATATGTTTGATTAGTTTTGAAGGTTTAAACTTATTATTATGGTTAGCCTAGGTTATATGAACCATTATGAGTATTAGAGTGGCACAAAAGGCCTTGTCACAAGGATGATTTTTAAATTATCAGCCATGATCTTATGGGATCAAGGCATCAAGGTTTGACCGAGAGTCATAGACTACTTACTGTCATTATTATAAAATGGTATATTTTGGCCCGAAAGGAGGAACAATAACATCACTAATGGATGTTTTAATATAATCATCTTATTTCATGATATCAGCCATGATTTATTGATCATTTAGGCTATAAAGGAATTCTGGAAGAATTCAAGTATTAAGATGACTAGTGTGATTTTCTCGAACCACATTTGTCAGGAGTGCTAACATGTTCTTAGATGTTAACAAGGATTTAGTATCTTAAGAGGGTTTACCATAATAGCCATGTCTATATTGACTTATGAGCTAGGTTATACCATTAAGACGGTCTTTTGAAGTTTATCGGCAGATCAATTATAAATTGAAATGATAGTTTAGTCAATGATATAATGCATATGCGTATTTATTACCAATTAAAATTTCAAAAGAAGATTTCTCATTAAAAGTACTAAGAATTACATAAACTGCCCTAAACGGGTCTTTAAATAAATAAACTTGTCCACGCAGGGACTAAATGAGAAACAAGTCCTCGTAGGGACTAATATTTAAAAGAAATGTCCACGCAGGGACTTAATTAAAATAAAAATTACAAAACAAAAGTAGGGGTCTTCAACGATATTTCTTCTTCCCCTTGATGAAGTTTGCAAGACCCTTAAGGAACTTATGGGTCTTTCTTTCACATTCCTCCGCCCTTTGTTCAACCTCTTCCAACCTTTTTAAGATTTCTTGTGTTTGTGGTTGTTGAGGTGGAGGTTGAGGTTGTTGCTGGGTTTGAGGTTGTGGGTATTGATACCCATAAGCAGGGTACCCAGTTGGGTACCCAGGTGGAAAAGGTGAGGGGTAGAGGGCGTTATAATTAACTGCCTCGACGTATGGGTCATAGGCAGGTTGTTAGTAGTTATAACCCGTAGGAGCTTGTGGCTCAAACGGGTTGTACCCAGTTGTGTCTGGGTAAGCGGGAATTGGGTTTTCGAAACCCAATGGAGGTAGTGGTAGTGCAAAAGTGGCCGGTGTAGGATCAATTTCCGGCACAGTGTTTGAAGGCCCACCCATTTGTGGATCTTCAAAAATGGGAGGGTAGTTGCTTGAAGTTTGTGGGGTACTGATGCATATACCCCCTCACACGAATAATCGTGCGTTTCTCCTTCGCCTTGATGGTTCTGGTGGTGGCGGAGGTTGTTCTTGAGTTGACGGTGGTGGTGGTGTGATCGCTTGAAAGTACGGATCCTCAGAAGGAGTCCGATGTGGTGGTGGTGAGTCGTGGTGGGAGGGAGTGTATGCAAACTTCCACTGCCCAAACCACTCTGAATAGTTATCGGGGCCTCATAGGGAGATCCCGCAAAAGAAGACCCACTAGAAATACAAATGGGTGCGTGGGCGTCCCTGACGGTGGCATCTCTGGATAAGGATCCTCGTCTACATCCATATCTTCCGGGAAATGGTCTTCTGGGCCCAGCAGGTTATGACCCGCCAGTTCATTGATATAGTCGTTAGGGTCGAAATGACCCTGAGGGTAAGAGTGGTGAGAAAAAGAATGGTGGGAGGAGTGATGGGAATGGTGAGAATGCACCGACTGTTGCGAATGGTGTGAGCCTTGAGGCTCGTCTGGTTGTTGCGGACCAAATGAATGGTGATAGGAGGGCGAGGTGCTACGTGAGACAGAATGTCTCGTAGGTTCTAGGGAGTGTCTCCAGTCATCATATGGGTCTGAGCTAAACAATGCAGAGGGAGTACGCCGATTTGAAGGCCCTTCTCCGCTATCTCCTTCTCTCGTCATAGGTGCCTTTCCTCTTCCTCCTCTTCCTCGCATTCTTGGCGGCATTTTCGGTATGTGTTCCTGTTAAAAACGAGGAAACAAACAAAATACATAAACCAATAAGATTAAGATTAATCCCAGGTCACTTGCCTAGACTCGGAAGTAAAGGAATGTGCTACTGTGTCATTGAGATTAAACACAAAAGGCTAGTGTTTAATTCACTCAACCTGGCTCTGATACCAACCTGTCACACCCTGATATTTTAACCACAAACCGATGGGCCCGGTGGGGAGTATCATGACGTAGTTGATATCATCATAGTCAAATATACACAGTTTATAGCACAGCGGAAGGCTTGGTAGAAATTACTATTACAAACCGAAAGTTTCAAAGTATAAAATAAAAGAATATACAGACGGTTGTAAAGAAAGGATCTACAGGCGGGTCTAAAATATAATACAAAACATGTTCAACAAACATAAGGCATTACGGACTTGCAAGATCCTCTACTTAACGCCTAGAAGCTCCCAGCCTAGTACGTGTAGTACCTGTCACTAGTCTTTTGAAAATACGTTAGTTTTCACTGGTAAATACAATTAACTGACTCTTTTGAAAACATTTATAAAAATTGATTTAGATACACAAGGCACAAAATTCTTTTATAACTTACAACAATTATATTATAATCTTGTATACAGATTTACATGTTTGTCGTACATTTAGGGCCCGGGATAGAAGCTGAGACATGATTAACCGATACACCACTGATATAAACTCACAAGGAGTTATCCCCAACAATGTGGGTATGCATTTTTACATACAAAACTGTAAGGTGTATGCCTACACCCCGTTCTTAAGTCGTGGCCATTTGCAATTAAATGTGCCGAGGATATCCAGGACACGGTCGCATTAACCCCCAATGTTTATGTTATCAAACAAAACAGATTAAAACGGTTTATGTAATTTGTTAATCACAATCCGATTAAATGATTCCATACTCGACCAAGCGGTAATATTTTACCGTATCCCAAGCCCGTATAAGGGAAAATAAGTTAAAAGTATTTACCGGAGTTTCTAAATGCAGGATCTATCTATTCAACCGTATATTGTAATTAAACTTGTGATGGTAGCTTTTACTACAGCTTCCTAATCTGGAACGAAGGTTTTATCATCCTATTAGATTACTAACAGGCCTTATTTAAGTCAAAGACTTAGACCAGTTAGTTTAAATGACGATTTACGGTACGAAACGCTAGATTAAGCAGTGATCAGAATGGAATGTAATTTAGACCCGACAAGTGTGGAAACTTGTATTATATGAGTAAACTAAACACATTCTGGATTTTGAAGTTAAAATGATAAGGTCTAACCCCTTTCGGCTAATTTATGCAAACTAGTTACATAAACCGCAACCGAACGCGTATAAGCATAAAAGGTTAACCGGATGAGTCATATACAACTTTCATATGTCATTATGCTTAATATATGTTGTGATATCAGTAGGATATCAACAAATATGCCCAAAGAGATTTTAAAACCGAATTAAGCCTTATAAGGGTATTTTTGTCATTTTATAGTTTATAAAATGGGTTTACATGCAAATTGAGGTTCTGTTCATAAACCTTCTGTAAAAATATGTAATTTATGTTATATTAACAGTAGGATATCATATATATGTGTGGTTTACCATTTATGGCCAAACTATGCCCCGAAAGAGTGTTTTGGTAATTTCACACATAGTTTTAAGGACTTATTTAGGATTCTGAGTTCATGACTTATACCTACTATAAAAATATTAAAAATAATTTATAAAATTAGTAGGTAACAAGTCTTGGGTGCTAAGTATGGTTTAGAACCATACTATGCACCTTAATGTCGTAAAAATCGATAAATGACGATTATTTCGATTTTTATGAAATTCTGAGGTTATGACCAGCTTGAGATGGTCAAAATAATTTATTTATCATTTTATATCAGTGACAAAAATTTCTTGCATGTTATTCTTATTTAAAATCCAATTTATGTGTGAAAAGGGCATAATCGTCATTTATTAATATAATACGAAAACGCACGCATAACTCAGTAAGTAATCTAATTTGAAATCTCAATTGCTCTTAAATATGATATCATAACAGTGGGTAATGAGTTTTATGTCAACATTGTGTTTAAAACTTAATTTGCATGCATAAGGGTAATTTAGTCCTTATAAAAGCATGTTTTGCGATTTATTATAAAATTTCAGTTTGTGACCATATTATAAATGTCAAAATATGTTAAATATTATTGCTATTCAGAATGTGTCTTATTTGCATTTTTGTTTACGATAAAAATCTCATTTTTGACAAAAAAGGGCATTTTAGTCAATATTAAGTATAATAAACGAATCAAGTAAATAAACTCAGATTACTATATGACCATGTGATATAACCTCAGAGGGTTATACTACAATATAATATGGTCATAAAGGAACCTTAATGCATGAAGAAAACAAGCTAATTCAGGTCAGAACTGAAAGTCAAAGCAAAAGTCAAGCTTTTGCGACTTTCGGTTACGAATCGAGCCTAAACTTAGAATTGTCGTGTTGAACATGTTTAGACATGTTCTAATAATGTTTACCAAGTTATTAAAGTGATAAAACATATTTTATAACTTCTACATTATCATATTTGAATTTATTTAAAAACTGACCCGTTAGACTTTTTATGCTAATTACTTTGACTCGACAATTTAACTAAGTAAACGTGGTAATTAGGAGGTGCCCTTTTGAGGGATTAACACCTAACTAATTACGATCATGTAGCCATGTTGGCCTCGAACAATGACTGGACCGTTTAGGTCTAAACCGAAAGTCAAAAC
This sequence comes from Helianthus tuberosus, assembly GCA_030545235.1. Classification (NCBI taxonomy): domain Eukaryota; kingdom Viridiplantae; phylum Streptophyta; class Magnoliopsida; order Asterales; family Asteraceae; genus Helianthus; species Helianthus tuberosus. The sequence continues at coordinate 229,658,857 of CM060423.1, read as the reverse complement.
CGAATTACGACAACTTTGACTTTCGGCTTTTAAATTCATAAAAACCGAACAAAGGAGGCTAAGGAAACTTACAAAGGGTCCTAGCTTGAAACTTGAACTAAGGAGGGCTTCCTTCTTGATCAGGAATCCCAGAGAACCAAGCTAGAGAGAAGAGTTTGATATTTTTGAAATGAGCAAGTTGCAAATGAGGGTAAGGGTCTATTTATAGTGCAAGATGAGGTCTCATGTTGCAACCAGGTGTCCAGGGGTGTTGTAAGAGCTTAACAAGTGTCCATAGACGTGTCCCGAAACAGCCAACAACCCCTGGTATCGAGTTATGTGTGAGAAAGATGACAAACCTGCAACTATCCAAAACTGCTGCCCAGTTACAGTCCTTACGGACCGTAAGCTTATACCTCATACGATCCGTAACCGCTTTTGAATTATATTGCCCAGTTACAGTCCTTTGGGACCGTAAGCCTGGACCTTTTATGGTCCGTAAGAGATTGATCAGGGAACTTAAACTTTGAAATTTTACATATTTGACCCCTTAACTTTTATATTCAATATTAATCATTCCAAGAGCATGTTTAATCATTATAGAGCCCTGGGTTTGATAAAAGGTCACTTAGAGGCATAAATTAGCATGTTGACACTTTTAGTCCCTTCGCACACATCTTTACATTTTAGTCCTTCAAAATCAATCTATTGCATGTTTAGGGTTTATGACACTTGTCTTCACATTATTGGATATGATTTTGCGAGGTGTTACATAAACCGTCCTCCTCCTAAGTATCAAAGCTACCAAATGGGTTCCTCTTCTCAAGGAGGTGGTTTTCCTAACTTTCAAAGTTTACATGATCTTTTTCAGGAAAACTTACTATGCACCCGAAATACATAATATATGTCTAGCAACACCTTTACCCGGGTTGGATCAGTGGAGCGCACCATCTCCGCTATGCAAGATGACATCACTTACATCCGGGGCCATATGGTGTATCGAGATGAGGAGGGTGATGACGACGAGGATATGGACTGAGCGGAGGCGATGGAGGTGATATGGTATGGTGATGGAGGTGATATGGTATGGTGACGGATGCGGTATTCCAGGTTGACCCTTTCTATCTCACGAACAATTTCTGGCCCGCGTGCCATGTTTTGAACAATTTACTTTCCTAGACAATTTTTTTCTGCATTTTATTTTCTTTTTATTTGTGTGATGACGATTGATGAACTTTGGTAAATTAGAATGTTTGTTATGTTATGTATGGTGTGGTGTTTTGCAAAACAGGTACACAGGAAGCTTGCATGCACTAAGCATTAGTGCTACATAAGCCCGGAAACCCGAACCAAAAGCCAAAACCTGTTAATCATCAATTGCAGACTGCCACCACGGGGCCGTGGTCAGTGACCACGCCCCCGTGCCCACATCCCTGACTTGCTTTTTTGTCTGAACCCTTCCTACCATGGGTCGTGGCCACCAGGCATGCCCCGTGGCCAAGTTTATGTAAGTTTGTGTTACTGGCATTCTGACCACGGGGCCGTGCTCAGCCAGCACATGGCCGTGGCTAGGTACCCAGTAACATCAAGTCTTGTTTTTTGACACCTTTTTACACATTCAATCAACCGAAAAACTTATTTTTGGGACACATTGAGGACAATGTGTAATTTAAGTGTGGGGGAATGCTAAAACGTTGAATCTTGCAAGTCCTAATAACAAGCCTTACACAAAACTCTATTGGAACCGCTAATCACCCCAAATTTTTTCAAAAATTTTCATTTTTTACTTGTCTTGGTTTAATTCGGGAATAACAAGTTCTAAAAAAAGGTTACATTTTTACAAATTTACAACCGATAGCGTCGTGATAAAAAAAATAACCAAATAAGAAAATTATGAAAAAGGCATGACAAATCTAATTAAAATTTGATTATATATACTTGATCATATTATAAACCCATTCCCACAACAAGTGAGTTTTGAGAATTTATTGAGCATACAAGCATATATCTTTAAACTAAATGCTCATTTTTCGTTTCATGTGTGAATAGCCGCTTGGTTCTTAAGACTCTAGAACTTGCCACGACGATACATTCCCGGTGATACGTCGTCGAAAACCGGTGTTCGATAATGTTTAAGTTCATGTATTTGCTTAACTTTTAATCTCGAATAGCCTATTTTTAATGGGATTTGTGCTTTGCAGGTCTTACGGAGTTTAAGGAGCTATTTGGGAGCTTTATGGAGCACCGGGAGCAAACGGGATCAACCGGGGATGTGAAATGAACAAAATCGGGTTAATCACGAAGACTGGATATGTTTTGGGGAATGTTAATGGATTTAAAATGAATATATTGGAAGATGGCATAATAGAGGGCTGAATTACGAGTACATGGGCGAAAGCGGTGAGTAAAACAGAGTTATAACGAAGAAGTTATGAAGAAAATAGTTTCGGACGAAACCGGAAAAACAAGGCAGCGTCAGTGACGCCTTAAATGGTCGTCAACGATGCCATCCAGAACCCTCCGTCGCTGAAAAACCTTCGTAGGCAGCGGGTTAAGCCGTCGGCCTAATTGGGAACAACCAGAGGCCGTCGGGGACGCCCCAAAAGGCCGTCTGCGACGCCTCCTCTATATGCCAGACGCTGAAACTTGTTTTTTTTAATGATTGGGGATGGGTTATATGTTTTGTTTTGACCAGTATTCAGGGGTTACAAGTTGGGAATGATAAAAACACCATAGGGGATCATTCTTGGGGGATCTAACCTATCTACAATCAATCTCTAGCACACAACCGAATTCATCATCATCTTTGTTCCATTCAACCCTAATCATCCATTCATCCATATCCATTGAAGCTTTCACCATCATAGACCCTAACCCTTATCTCCATCACTTTCAAGCTCCTAGATGTTGAAGTTCAAGCTCTCATCCGTTGATCAAGTCCCGTTCACCATGAGCAGCTAATTCCCGAAGGTTTCACCCCAGTGTAGGTTCTTGTAAGTTTTTAGGGTTAAACATTGTTTGAAATTTGATTTGTGACAAGTTGTAGTTTGATTTTGAATCCCATGATAATTGTCGTGCATTTGAATTGAATTTGTGAATTATCGAATGATGATAAAATTTGACTTTGCGAAATTAATTTGTGCACTTATGCCTTATCTCGGTTAGGATTTACATGTTCTTGGTAATGAAGTGCATTGCGGTCCGTTGTCTACGATGTTGATAGCTCTTGGCACCTAAACCACGCGACACTAATTCTGTTAATCACTTATGCAATTGAATTGAATCTAAAACGTGTAGAAACCTTAGGACTTCAATTACCAAACCGGGTGTGAACCTTGTTTACATATGTTTTTTTAAACCATCAATTACATTTCCGTGCAATTGTTTAAGCTTTCGTTAGTTAATAATCAAGAACCAAATTGTCGGTTCATTCCGACCCATTTTCTAAATAAACAAAAATCTTAAAATAATCTAGTAATCTTCATAAATTGTGACAACCGTTTAAAATCAATCAAGTCCATTCAAAAACCACATACTCTTCGTGGTTCGACCCCTTATAAATCTTATCTTTGACCAGAGCGCGACATTCCGATCGCCCGGTCCTTATCAACTTGAACCCAAGTAAGTAAATGATAGAGGCATTAGGACTAACCCTTTTTTTCTTTTCAACACCATTGTTTTTCATTTTTTTTATCACCTACCCAAAATCCCCCTAGTTAACCCCTTTGAGCCTAAACCTTTTCATTTCAAAACCCACAAACAAACACCCCTTACCCACCAAAACCTTTTTCTTTTCAAACCCCTTTGTTTTAGTAAAAAGCTCGGTTATCTTGTGAAAAAAATGAAAGTCTAGCAATAAACAAACAAGTTCCTCAAAGAAATCTTGTTTGAATGTGATTAGTTTGAATAAAAGTCACAAAAACAAAAGGTTTTACGACGACCGACGCTTTTTACGCTTTTAGCCATTTTTACTAACCACTAACCAAAACCACCTACCCTTAGCCCAAGCCTAACCCTTCCCCAAAGTCCTCTTGATATTTACGAAGGTTTATAGTTAAAAAGGAGGAGGTTTGATCGCTTGGCAAGCATATGGTAGAAGTAAGTTTCATACCGGTCTCGAGTGCTTCACAAAATACATCTTCGGCCGAATGTTGAGTGATCTCCCGTGAGGTATGTGAACTTGTATATAAATGGAATTTTAAAAAGGTATGTTATGCCTAAATAAATAATTTTTCTTATAAATCGTTCTAAATAAATCATGACGAATAGGATTGTAAATAAAACAAAAATAAAACCCAATAAAAGATCTTGGATTCCTGACACTCAAGATAAGCCCAAAAACGTCTCCTCTACCTCTTCCATTTGGGTGTGTAAGCCACATATTAAAGAGTTTTACTTGAGGACAAGCAAAGATTCAAGTGTGGGGGTATTTGATGTGTGCAAAACGTAACATATAAATTACATCAAATGAGGCATAAAACTAACCCTTTTTAGTACTAATGTTGGAAAAAGCGTGTTTCTTTCTTCCATTTGAATTTACAGGACCAAATGAGCTTAAACGAACAAAAGGAGCAAATAAGCAGCCAAAACCAACATAATTACAAAAAGAGGGAGTAAACGTGACATGCCCGACCCCTCGGTAGCATCCCCAAAGCAAAAACAAGGCAACAGAAGACTGACCACAGGGTCATGCCCAGCTGAACACGGGGCGTGGTTAGGACCCTGAACAAAAGCCAAACCTGTATAAGCTTCCACACCCACCACGGGGGCGTGTCCAGCTCAGCACGGGGCGTGGTCAACGCAAAGATACACAGAATCTTGCCAAATCTTGATAGTACAGATATGAAGTTGACCACGGGGCCGTGCCCAGGAGACACGGGGCTGTGTGGGGCACTCTGCTGACATTTGCAATTATTGAAGGAAAAGAAAAGGCTGGTCACGGGGCGTGCCCAGCGAGCACGGGGACGTGGCCAGAGTTCTGTGCAGGCTATAAATAGGGGTGTTTGGTTCACTTCAAAGGCATCCCTTAGCAAACCACTACTCTCCCACTTTGCCTCCACTCCACCACCACTACAACACCAACACCCACCACCATCATCGATCATCCATCTTTAGAGTGTATAGTAGTCTTGGGATCCAAGATTGATCGTAAGGGTTCTTGCCAATCAAAGGCCATGTTTGGTTAAGCCTCTTACATCACTTGGTGAAGACAAATCTTTTATGTATTACTTTTGATTTTTAATCTTTCGGCAATTTTTATTTGGGTTTGTATTTAACGACTTTAATAACTAGTTTCTTATGTTGAAGGTCAATTTTTCTTATCATTTTTCCATGGTGTCTTGAAGTTACTTTACTGTCTATATAAAGTAAAAGATTGCATCATTCATGTATTTACGGTCTATATAAAGGCATGTTGACCACCTTGTCGGGGGTTAGGGGAATGGTTTGGTAAGGTTCTTGCCTTGTTCAGTGTATAGATCCTGCAAGGACCTGGTTCAAGCTTACTAGGACCTCCTTGAATACCCACTGGTATTGGATGGCGGGGGCGCGAATAGCTTGAACCCCTCATATGTAAACTACTATTAATACTTTAAACCAGCTTCTTGGGATTGTATCCTTGCTGACTCAAACCACTTAGCCGAGGGTAACGTCACCTTCCAAAGAGGGGACTACCACTTTTCGCATTAATAACTTACTTAATTATCTTTCAATATTCCGACCCTTTGGGATTGTATCCCTGCTGACTCAAACAACTGGACTGAGGGTAATGTCACCTTCAAAAGAGGGGCCTACTACATTAACTAAGATAATCTCTTAAAAAGTCCGAAAGTATGAAAATCATCAAAGGATACATTAAAGATGAGTTGGATCCAAATGATTCTATCTTGTCTATATGTTTTTATTTTATTCATCTTTGCATTTTTAGTTTTTATTTTTATGTTTTTAAAAACTCTTCTCAAAAGTTTAGATTAATTCGACGTTGAGGATAAACCGGTACTAAAAGCTCTTGTGTCCTTGGATGACCTCGGTATCTTACCAACACTATACTACGCTCACTAATGTGTAAAATGGGCTTAAAATATTAATAAAAATATTTCACGCTCAACACGCACCATAGAGCATTTCTATGTGATATCATTCAATCTTGAAGAGCAAAAAATATACATCATTGACAACTGTGCAAAAGAAGTTACAAATAAAGAGAAATATGGTGATGTGCCTGAAAAAACAGTAAGGTATGCCGACTTATGCTTTTAAAACAAAATATAAACCACCTAATCTTGTTGTTTTATTTTTCTGTAGAGGGATGCTTTGGCTGGTTACCTTAAATATGTTAATCATCCAAATGCAGATGATATAAAGGACATAGAACCTATTAGAATGGAGATGAAATGGAGGACAAAGAAAACGGCATCGACTGTGGTATATTCTGTATGCGTCATATGGAAAGTTATGAGGGTGAAACAGTGGAAAAATGGAATTGTAGGTTTCACAAGGAATATGAATAACCTGCAATTATCAAGAAGGCTAATAACAAAAAACCAGTGAACAAGCAAACAGCACAACTTGAGGATTTAGGATGAAAGTATATCTCAAAGATATTATTGCACAATCTCAACGAACGCAAAGATTATATTACTGAAGATTCAAAGAAGTATCGCAGCCTTAATGCAAAACATAACAAAGTTTCTTATGACACTAGTTTAAAAAGGATTTAAAATAGGTTTGATTCTGTTGGTTTATGAATTTATCTTGTGGGTATATCTTGTTTAAAACAATTACTTAGAATTAGAAATGCTAGTTATGCTATAATGCAATATTTTGTCTTTTATTCTAATTTATCTTATTGTTTGTTATTAAAACGCAATACATTGTCTTTGTTAAATTGTTCATGTCTTATCATATAACGCAATGCTTCTATTCAGGATAATTATTTTATAAAATATGTTACTTTTTAATAAAAATATTTATTACATATTATGTTTAAAAAATACATAGAAATTGAAATGCTATTATGCTAAAACGCAATATTTTGTCTTATATACTTGTTTGTCTTTTTGCTATTTATTGTAAAACGCAATACAATCTATTTCTTATTTTTCATGTGCTATCATATAACGCAATGCATCTATATAGGGTTATTGTTTTATAAAATATGTTATTTTTTATGAAATATTTATTATATATTATATTTAAAAAAGTACATAGAAATTGAAATGCTAGTATGCTAAAACGCAACATTTTGTCTTTCATACTTGTTTGTCTTTTTTTATTTATTATAAAACGCAGTACAATTTGTTTCCTAATTATTCATGTCCTATCATATAACGCAACGCATATCTATAAAAATTGAAATGTTAATTATGCTAAAACGCTATGTTATAAAAGACTTTTTAAATACACTGATAAATTATTTTATACTCTTTCTAAAACGCAAAAAAAATATAAAAATTGATGACATTCATAAAACAATTATTTTATACTCTTTCTAAAACGCAATGTTATACACTAAAAAATATAAATTAAAACAAAGAAAAACTGATACCTTAAAGACAAAAGACAATGATAAGACAAAAAAACAAAAAAAATAATAATCATTATTATCAAAGAAAAATGAAAAAGCTTTTTGGATTCCTGATAAATATCTATATGATTAGACAATCAATTCAATGAAAAAATTGAAATATGATCATTAATACCACACTTACTACCAATCCCTCGGCCAATTATATAAGAACAAAAACCCTAAATTATATTCATATCTCCCATACCCAATACCCAACCACAAACACACACAAATGGTTAATCAAGAATTGTCAGTTTGGTGGGTTCAAAGAGAAAATTTCATTCTTCAATTTCTTGATGGGCACAAAATAAGATACCATTCCATAGCCTCTGTTCTAGAAAACTACAATGAAAATGTTTTGAGAAAGATGAATTGTCACACCCGATTCCCGATGGGCCCGAATGGGTACAATCGTGACGGTTGGATAACAGTTATCATAATATAATAATATGCAGCGGAAGTACTGGAGTGAAAATATAAAATTCAATAAATCTTGAATATATAAATGTATTACAAGCGTTCGATACAAGCCCACAGGCAGGATCTAAATAAGCAGAGCTTTAGACATCATAGGCCTTAAGCATCAGGAGTGCAAATTCCTTAGCCTTCATTCTAGCCGACCCGTATTCCCAGCCTATAATAAGGTTCGGTACCTGGCGTTCAATCTTTTGAAAATACGTCTGCCAAAGCTGGTAAATACAATTAACTGACTCTTTGGAAAAAAAAAAAATTTTCGAAAAGAGTTTTATACATGTGGAAAACCCATAGGTGATCCTTTAAATATATCTTGGGATTATTCTTGTTACCAGATTTACATACTTGATTAACCCATTTGGTTGTCCGGACACGGTATCATTAACCCCTAATTATTTGAATTATCAAGTAAAACAGATTAAACCGTATTCTTACATTTTTGCGCAATCATAGGCGACTTACTTATGTAATACCCGCTCCAAGAGGCATGATTTTCATCCCAAGTTTTACCCTAAAATAAGTCAAGAGTATTTACCTTTTTGCTAGCTTCCAATCAATAAGACTATATTTGGCAAAGCCGCAAGTCAAGAATTATTGACCCAAGTCCGATTATCTTGGGGGTACTATATTCTGGAATGAACAGATTTATTATCTGTTAGAATGTATACGGGCCAAAGGTAGTTCCTTTAGATATGACCCGATACTTAAGAATAGGTTTGCCAGATTAAGCGTATACCGAATAGAATGTGGTTTAAACCCAAAAAGTACTAGGACTTGTATAATATGGGTAAACAAAGCCCATTCTAGATTTTGATGTAAAAATGATAAGGTTAAACCCTTTTCGGTAAACTTATGTAAACTAGTTACGTAAGTCTAACCGTACGCGTATAAGCGATAACGGGTAACTGGATGAGTCATGAACAAGTTCCATATGCCAATACACTTTAAACAAGTTATAATATCAGTATGATATCAACTTGTATGCCCGTTAAGGTTTTAAAATCAAACTATGCCTCATAAGGGCGTTTTGGTAATTTTACAACTTATAAAAAAGGAGCTTGCAAGTAAACTGATGTCATGGTCATAAAAATTCTGTAAAAATGGTTAAATTACGATATCATATCAGTAGGATATCAAATATATGTGTGGTTTATGCTTTAAGACCAAACTATGCACCGTAGGGGCATTTTGGTCATTTCACACATAGTTTGAGAATTTATTTAGGATTCTGAGTTTATGATTTATACCTACTGTAAAAATATTTAAAATGATTTTTAAAATCAGTAGGTAACAAGTCTTGATTCATAAATATGGTTTAAAACCATACTATTCGCCTAAACTATGTTAAAGTCGTTAAATGACGATTTATGTGATGGTTTATGAAATCTGATGTTATGACCAGCTTTGAATAGTTAAAATATTTTATTTGTCATAACATATCAGTAAGCAAAAGGTTTGGTATGAATATTATGCTTAAACCCATTTTAAGTGCCATAAGGGCATTATCGTCATTTACGAGCATTGTACAAGAACTTGAAGTTAAACTTAGTATATAATCTGATTTAAAATCCCAATAAATCCTAAATATGATATCAGATCAGTACATAATGATTTTTCCAAGAAATTATGTTTAACTCATTTTAGATGTGAAAGGGCATTTTAGTCCTTTTAAAAGCATAGTTTACGATTATATGCTTAAACTCAGTTTATGACCATATTATAAACATCAAAATATTCTAAACAAGTTTACTTATCAGTACATAACTCATTTGCATGCTCATTTATATTTAAAACCTTAATTTCAAACAAAAGGGCATAATAGTCAAAGTACGACATAATAACGGAACTTGCAATTTAAACTCAGATTGCTATATGACCATGTAATATAACCTCAGATGATTATACTGCAATATAATATGGTCATAATGGAATCCTTATATCAGTAGCATACTAATCAAATTCGGTTCATAATCGAAAGTCAACGCAAAAGTCAAACTTCGTGACTTTCGGTGAACCGACCCTAATACTGGAATTGACGAGCCGAACATGTTTACACATGTAAACACGTTCTAATCATTATTACTAAGTTGTTTAAGTGATAAAACATTTTTTAGAACACTTCTAAATTCAGATCGTAATTATTTCAAAAACTAACCCGTTGACTTTTTAAAACATTAATATGTTGACTCGTCAATTGATCAAGCAAACGTGATTCTTAGGAGGTGCCCTTTTGAGGGATTAACGCCTACCTAATTACGATCATGTAGCCATGTTCGTTGCGAACAATGGCTTGACCATTTAAGGTCTAACTGAAATTCAAAGCGTTTATCGTAAACGCTTGACTTTTCGGCTTAAAAAGCCTAATAAACGAACTAGTCACGAAAGGAACACTTACAAGTGCTCCTAAGGACTGAATAGAACTTAGAGGGATGCTCCTAATTGCTCAGGAGCTTCCACAAGATAAAATAGAGAGATTTCAAGAAAAGTTGCAAGTGTTAAAGGCCATAAAGGCCTCTATTTATACTTTAACATTGCTTCCCAAGATCATGCCATGTGTTAGAGGGTTTATAGGATCATCCCAAGTGTCTAAACAGGTGTTGAAAACCATTAATGAGCTCATGGTATTGAATTCAAAGAGCTAGAGTGGTTTGAGTGGGGAACAAGCATGAAAAATGGCAGCTCTTCAGGAATTTTAAAAAACAGGTGCCGTCGCACCACGCGAGGGGACAACATGGTTCTGGCGTGTGGCGCGAGAGAGCAAGTTTTCTTTTAAACTTTGACAAATTCAACCCCTTGACTTATAAACTTGTGAGTAACATTATAATTAGTATGTAAAGCCTTCCTTGATCAATATTAGGCACACCCAAGAGTATGATCAACATCTTAAAACTCTCGGTTCGTTAAAAGGTCACTCAGAGGTGAGAAATCACATGTTGACGCTTTTAGTCCCTTTAACTCGCAAGTTTGCGTGTATTATCGATTATCGGCACAAAAGCCCTAAACGGCAAAATAGGCATTCCCGAGAGTATGATCGAACATCATGAAGCTCTAGGTTCGTTAAAAGGTCACTCAGAGGATAAAATTAATATGTTGACGCTTTTAACCCTTTGATACACAAACTTTTAAATTTATTGCAAACGATTTCATTTATCCAACAAGTGGCTCAATAAGAGAATACAAATACTGTGTAAGGTCATTCAGAGGCTTAGTTTAAGCATGTTGACACTTTTAGTCCATCCACATTCATAGTTTTCAATTTTGACAAAATTAGTCCCTCTTAACCAGCTTTTGACATAATTAGGATTAGTGACACATGTCAACACATTATTGGACACAATTTTACAACGTGTTACATGAATGAACTAGGAATACCACCAGCATGTTACACAGAACAGACAACCCAACTATTCAAAATTCTGAACAAAAGGTATGGAAAACCGAATGAAATGGCGATTGAAGACACACAAGTTACATCTGAGGAGTTCATTGAGGACAATTTCAAGGTTTCAGTGACTTGAGACAATGGCGATGTGGAGCTATATGACCCCAAAGACATATCTTCCGGTGAGGAGTTAAGCTTTTTAAAGCAGTTATCTGAAATTCCAATCATCAATAACTCTGGAAGCAAATTTGCAGAGAGGCTCCAGAATGCAGTAAAATCACAGGCTGAACTTGGACTCTATCTGAAAGTGATGAGGAAATCCCAAATGGAAGCTTAGGATACTCATGTGAAGAAGAAACCAACTTTGATCTATGATACTGATTGTTGCTTTCCAGTTGTGGTTTGTTATGCTAGTAATTTTTATTTGATGTTTTGTTTCATGTTGAACTCTAATGGTCGTACGAGAATGAAGATGATAGAAGTAATTTTGTTATTTTAAGGATTGTGAACAGGTGATGATAGTTGTTTTATTAATCATCTTTGATTATAACTTCTATCATCTATATAACGCAATATTGAAGATATCTACTTGTTGTTCATGTTTAATATGTTCTATGTATAAAACGCAATAACAATTCTTTGTTTTTATCATAAAATGCAATAACAAAAAATAGCTGATAATTATGCAGGGTATCATAAAACGCAATAACAAAAATAGCTGATAATTATGCATCATAAAACGCAATAACAAAAAAAAAATCTTTATTATTAATGCCAAAATTTTTATACAAACTTACATTTATTATTAGACCCAATAACAGTAGAAGAAACCTTCTCTTTAAATGTACGACTGTTATGTCCTTTTCCACCACATACATGGCATGATTTCTGGATCTTTTAAGATTTCTGAATTGCAATCTCATGATTAGTCTTTAACCTTTTTTGTACACCGCATCCTTTTGTCCTTATTTTGATCGGGACACGAATCATAGAATCAGACTTTTCTAAGTTTCCTCCCATATCAGTGAACCTATCTTTGCGACTAGGTGGTGGCGCAAAGACCATAACCTCACCAGCTTTATCAATATAACTTTTAATATGATCTCTGTAGCGACACAACTCGTCTAAATCCCCAACCAACCTATTAACCACATATTCATTTGCTACAATGGTTTCTCTAGAAACTTTATCAATTTCACTACTCCTACCAGTCTCATTAAACCGAATATTACAATGAATTGAGCCATTTGAAACAACATCTCTCATCCATCTTCTGAGAACATATCTTCTAGGAAACTCAGTTATATCATCATACCGTAGAACATAAAATATATGGCGGCACAATATACCAAATTGTTCAAACCGTTTGCATGTACAACATATAGTTAAACCATCTTCTTGTTTGCTGTATTGAACCTGTAATAAAAATTAAAATACTATATAAGATAAGTGAGATGTAATATAAAAAACAATGAATACTTACAAATATAATAAAACAAAAATAAGCATAAGATCAAATAATATTAAAACACAATAAACATAATGAGAAAATGCAACTAATGATGAACAACATAAAACGCAATATTAGTTTAAAATGCAATAAATGTTTAAAAACAATATTAGTTTACAAAATACCTTGAATAAAGATGTGCACGGCTGTTTAAAATCCTTTATTTCAAAATATTCAACATCACCCACAGTATCATGAGTCTTTGACATACACTTTGTAATGGCAACATCAATTTCAATCTGAACATCTTGAAAATTGTTTTGGTGTATATTTCTGATGCTTGTTTCTCCAATACAAAGTCACTCCACATCTTAGACTGATTTACCTTGTATCATGATCATTTCTCCTATGATCATGCCTTTGAAAATCCATTGCACTCTCAAAATGAGTGAAAAATTCAACAAGTGTACATCTTGGATTACAAAACTGTCCAAAAAAGTAATTCTCGCTTTCACATCTAGGTGTAGTACGCATAAGACTGGCCAAATTCTCTCCAAGGTAATAAGAGGGTATCCAATCTAATCAAAGATCATGCTTATCCTTTAACCATTCATGATTTTCTAATCCAAAAGTAGACATTATTGAATGCCACTCAGTTTTCAAAATCTTCTGGAATAATAGTTGTTAGGGGTAGAATTTTATTGGTTATGGATCATGGATCCTCAGTATAGCCTGGGTCAGGATCCTTAGTTCAGTCTGGATCGAGGATCCTCAGGAATGGTGCAGGAAGGCTAAGGATCCAGGATCCTCTTTATTATTCTAAAACTAACAATTGTTTCCATTATCCTTTAGCTTGTTTTGCAGGTGTATTACGAAGAAGACTCATTCTAACCGAGATTCCAGGAGAATATGCTCCATATTAGTGCACGTGCAAGAGCTTCATGACCGTTGTGGTGATCGTGGAGGGCTAGCACATATTTCGGATAGTTAGTTACTTTGATATTTTTCTATTTTTAAAGGGGATAACAAGCTATTATTAGCAAGTTAGTTACACACATTAGCATTCATTCGAACTCAGAGAAACTCATTGGCGATTACACACACAAACACACTAGAAATCCTTGTATCAAGCTTGTTATCATTCAAAGTTGTAATTTTTATTGTTCAATATAGTTGATATTGATAGTTTTCACTATCCTAGGTTTTTTACGCCGGAGATCATTCATTGTTCAAGGGCTTTTTCCTTGTATAAATCCTTGTGTTTATCATCATTTTCATTCATTCATTGTTCATACTTTTATTCATTTAACTAAGCATCCAACCTCACAAAAATCAGATTTGGTTACATTAACCTTGTGTGATTTTTGACCAAAACAATTTGGCGCCCACCGTGGGGCAATTGGTGCTTCATCTTTAAAAACTTGTTCATTTCATTCATTTTGTTCATTGTCTTCCACCACATGGCCTCTCAAGGGAAAAACACTTCGAGCTCCATGCCAACGATTACCTCATCACAGGGCATTCCACCTTTGCCTCATGTTTCTTCTGGATCCAATAAGAATACTGAGAATGCTGCGAAGAAGACAACCCCCATTTTCACAAAAGCAACCACTGCTGTTTCTTCTGCTCCGCCTAACAATGATCTTTATTCTTTGATTTTGCAGATGAAAGATTACATGCAATAGCAAGACAGAACTAATGATAGGATCCTTCATGAGATTGATGAAATCAAGAAATTGAAGAAATCAGCAGAGGATCACTCTCCATTGGTGCCCAGATCATTGGATTTTACTACTCCAACAACAACCATTCAGCATTCTAACACATCAGTTGTCCAATATCATGGAGGATCACCAAGTATGCACTATGGATCATCGGCTATGACACAAGCTCAAGGATCCTACTTCCAGCCTTCAGGATCCTCTCTTCAGCCTCAAGGATCCTCCTTCCAGCATCAAGGATCCTTCTCTAGTTCGGGAGGATACATGGGGACGCTGTTAGTTCAAGGATCCTACCCTCAGCATCTAGGATCCTCATCACAGGTTCAGGGATCCTCATCGCAGGTTCAAGGATCCATAGGATACCTTCAAGACCTTCAGCTTCGATGTATACTGGATCCAATATTTTTCAGGATCAAGGATCCTTAGGGAATCAACAACCCAGAAGTTCAGAGATTCATGTTGGAGACTTCATTCCCATGCAGACTGTTGCTTCATCTTGTCCCACGATTATATCGGAATCACACCAATTTGGATTCACATCTGGGATCCCAGCCTCGAATCAGTCAGGAGGTAACACTTTCAATTCACCTTATAATACTAACCATGGTTTTATGCTGGAACCAGGGATCAACCAAGCTATGGCAAGGGAGTTGCAAAAACTCAAGGATATGATAGCCAGTGTCCCGGGAGTGGTTAAACCCATTCCTGAGATTTCGGATGGGAGTCACAGGGTATCTCGCTTTGCATCACCTATATGTGATGCAGAGATACCAAAGAGGTTTTAGACACCAAACATGAAGCTCTATGTTGGCACAACTGATCCAGAAGAGCATGTAGCCCAATACAGGGAGAGAATGGAGATCAACCCCATTCCAGAAAGGTTAAAGGAAGCATGTCTTTGCAAGGGTTTTGGATCCACATTGACAGGATCAGCTCTTAAATGGATGCTAAGTCTTCCTCCTTACTCTATTACCTCATTTCCTAATTTGGATATTGCTACAGCTGTAGAGACTTTCAAAATGGGTTTACTTAAGGATTTACAATTCTATGATGATCTTGTTATGACACCTTGCAGGAACCTTGATGAAGTAAGAAATGGGGCCCTTAGGTTCATCCGATTAGAGGATGACGAAAGGATCCAGGAGAGACTGTCAGGATCCTCAAAGCAAGAAAAGCAAGGATCCTATTTCAAGAATAATAAATCCAATTCATACAATAAGTCTGATATTCAGAATGTGCATGCTGTGGAACAAGAGGAAGATGATGAAGATTATCCTCCTATTTCTAAGTATTGTTTTGCTGTTGATAATAGTGAACTAATCCTTGCTATGCAGAATTAAGGTGATAAAGCTAGATGGTCGAGAAAGAATGACAAGCCATCTGCTACCAAAGACAAATCGAAGTGGTGTGCTTATCATGAAGACTTTGGTTATCTCACAGATGAGTGCATAGCACTAAGGAAAGAGATTGGTTACCTGTTGAGCAAAGGATACTTGAAAGAGCTATTCAGAAGGAAGAAATCAAGGATCCAGGATCCTGAGAAAATCCCTGAAAGAGCTCCTGCTCCACCAGCCGATGCTCAAATCATTAATTTCATCTCCGGTGGATCTGACAAATGTGGCACTTCATTTTCAGCAGCTAAGAGGCATGCAAAAGAGACAAAGATGGAGAATGGGGATAGACCTATTCGAACTTCCGTCCTTACACAGGAAAAAGTCATATCCTTTGATGAAAATGACTGTGTGGATATACAGGATCCTCATCATGATGGTCTTGTTATTACATTATTTATCTCTAACCTTTTTGTTCGCAGGATTCTCATTGATGGGGGAAGCTCAGTGAACATTATCCAACTAGATGTCCTCAAAAGAATGAACATTCCTGAATCCGAGATCATTCCAAGATCATCTATCCTTGGATTCCGTGGAGAGACCAAAAATACATTGGGGGACATCAAACTTCCTATTTACATAGAGGGAGAAATTCTGTTCAAAATTTTGACCCGAAAGGCGGAACAATAACATCACTAATGGATGTTTTAATATAATCATCTTATTTGATGATATCAGCCATGATTTATTGATCATTTAGGCTATAAAGGAATTCTGGAAGAATTCAAGTATTAAGATGACTAGTGTGATTTTCTCGAACCACATTCGTCAGGAGTGCTAACATGTTCTTAGATGTTAACAAGGATTTAGTATCTTAAGAGGGTTTACCATAATAGCCAAGTTTATATTGACTTATGAGCTAGGTTATACCATTCAGACGGTCTTTTGAAGTTTATCGGCAGATCAATTATAAATTGAAATGATAGTTTAGTCAATGATATAATGCATATGTGTATTTAATACCAATTAAAATTTCAAAAGAAGATTTCTCATTAGAAGTACTAAGAATTACATAAACTGCCCTAAACGGGTCTTTAAATAAATAAACTTGTCCACGCAGGGACTAAATGAGAAACAAGTCCTCGCAGGGACTAATATTTAAAAGAAATGTCCACGCAGGGACTTAATTAAAATAAAAATTACAAAACAAAAATAGGGGTCTTCAACGATCTTTCTTCTTCCCCTTGATGAACTTTGCAAGACCCTTAAGGAACTTATGGGTCTTTCTTTCACATTCCTCCGCCCTTTGTTTAACCTCTTCCAACCTTTTTAAGATTTCTTGTGTTTGTGGTTGTTGAGGTGGAGGTTGAGGTTGTTGCTGGGTTTGAGGTTGTGGGTATTGATACCCATAAGCAGGGTACCCAGTTGGGTACGCAGGTGGAAAAGGTGAGGGGTAGAGGGCGTTATAATTAACTGCCTCGACGTATGGGTCATAGGCAAGTTGTTAGTAGTTATAACCCGTAGGAGCTTGTGGCTTAAATGGGTTGTACCCAGTTGTGTCTGGGTAAGCGGGAATTGGGTTTTCGAAACCCAATGGAGGTGGTGGTGGTGCAAAAGTGGCCGGTGTAGGATCAATTTCCGGCACAGTGTTTGAAGGCCCACCCATTTGTGGATCTTCAAAAATGGGAGGGTAGTTGCTTGAAGTTTGTGGGGTACTGATGCATATACCCCCTCGCACGGACAATCGTGCGTTTCTCCTTCTCCTTGATGGTTCAATGGTGGCGGAGGTTGTTCTTGAGCTGGCGGTGGTGGAGGTGTGACCGCTTGAAAGTACGGATCCTCAGAAGGAGTCCGCTGTGGTGGTGGTGAGTCGTGGTGGGAGGGTGTGTATGAAAACTTCCACTGCCCAAACCACTCTGAATAGTTATCGGTACCTCGATAGGGAGATCCCGCAAAAGAAGAACCACTAGAAATACAAATGGGATGCGTGGGCGTCCCTGGCGGTGGCATCTCTGGATAAGGATCCTCGTCTACATCCGTATCTTCCAGGAAATGGTCTTCTGGGCCCAGCAGGTTATGACCCGCCAGTTCATTGATATAGTCGTTAGGGTCGAAATGACCCTGAGGGTAAGAGTGGTGAGAAGAAGAATGGTGGGAGGAGTGATGGGAATGGTGAGAATGCACCGACTGTTGCAAATGGTGTGAGCCTTGAGGCTCGTCTGGCTGTTGCGGACCAAATGAATGGTGATAGGAGGGTGAGGTGCTACGTGAGACAGAATGTCTCGTAGGTTCGAGGGAGTGTCTCCAGTCATCATATGGGTCTGAGCTAAACGACACAGAGGGAGTACGCCGATGTGAAGGCCCTGCTTCGCTATATCCTTCTCTCGTCATAGATGCCTTTCCTCTTCCTCCTCTTCCTCGCATTCTTGGCAGCATTTTCGGTATGTGTTCCTGTCAAAAACGAGGAAACAAACAAAATACATAAACCAATAAGATTAAGATTAATCCCAGGTCACTTGCCTAGACTCGGAAGTAAAGGAATGTGCTACTGTGTCATTGAGATTAAACACAAAAGGCTAGTGTTTAATTCACTCAACCTGGCTCTGATACCAACCTGTCACACCCCGATATTTTAACCACAAACCGTTGGGCCCGGTGGGGAGTATCATGACGTAGTTGATATCATCATAGTCAAATATACACAGTTTATAGCACAGTGGAAGGCTTGGTAGAAATTACTATTACAAACCGAAAGTTTCAAAGTATGAAATAAAAGAATATACAGACGGTTGTAAAGAAAGGATCCACAGGCGGGTCTAAAATATAATACAAAACATGTTCAATAAACATAAGGCATTACGGACTTGCAAGAACCTCTACTTAACACCTAGAAGCTCCCAGCCTAGTACGTGTAGTACCTGTCACTAGTCTTTTGAAAATACGTTAGTTTTCACTGGTAAATACAATTAACTGACTCTTTTGAAAACATTTATAAAAACTGATTTAGATACACAAGGCACAAAATTCTTTTATAACTTGCAACAATTATATTATAATCTTGTATAAAGATTTACATGTTTGTCGTACATTTAGGGTCCGGGATAGAAGCTGAGACATGATTAACCGATACACCACTGATATAAACTCACAAGGAGTTATCCCCAACAATGTGGGTATGCATTTTACATAGGAAACTGTAAGGTGTATGCCTACACCCCGTTCTTAAGTCGTGGCCATTTGCAATTAAATGTGCCAAGGATATCCAGGACACGATCGCATTAACCCCCAATGTTTATGTTATCAAACAAAACAAATTAAAATGGTTTATGTAATTTGTTAATCACAATCCGATTAAATGATTCCATACTCGGCCAAGCGGTAATATTTTACCGTATCCCAAGCCCTTATAAGGGAAAATAAGTTAAAAGTATTTACCTGAGTTTCTAAATGCAAGATCTATCTACTCAACCGTATATTGCAATTAAACTTGTGATGGTAGCTTTTACTGGGGCTTACTAACCTGGAACGAAGGTTTTATCAACCTATTAGATTACTAACAGGCCTTATTTAAGTCATAGACTTAAACTAGTTAGTTTAAAGGACGATTTACGGTAAGAAACGCTAGATTAAGCGGTGATTGGAATGGAATGTAATTTAGACCCGACAAGTATGGAAACTTGTATTATATGAGTAAACTAAACACATTCTGGATTTTGAAGTTAAAATGATAAGGTCTAACCCCTCTCGGCTAATTTATGCAAACTAGTTACATAAACCGCAACCGAACGCGTATTAGCATAAACGTGTCACACCCCGACCACGTAAAACTACAAAACGTGGCGGAATCATCGGGGAGTGTTGTAACAGAATTATTGTTCCACAACCATGGTAATTAAAATTTCATTTTATTCAACAACCAATGGTGGAATACATTGTTTCAAAACAAGAACCAAAGAGTACACAACATAATTAAACTAAGTCTATCTTTATTTTAAGTCTCTAAGGCACAGGTCCGCCCTAGTGTGTCACGAACATCTTAAGCAGCATCTCCTGAAAACACATGTGAAAATAGGTACGTCAGCATGAAAATGCCTGTGAGATACATAGGTTTTATGAAAATAGGATTCATGACTTTAGTTTAAAGAAATGTTTAATAAAAATTTAGTCATGAACCTTGTTAATTGTTTTGTTTTATAAATCATTTGAAAAACGATAGTAAAATCAGATGATATGTATATATAAAAGAATAATGTATGGTTAAATGAATAACCAAGTAAAATGAGTTTGTATAAATTGAGTTATTTGTAAAACAATGTTTAAGTGAAAATATGTTGTAAATGTAATATGTATAACTGAAATGGTTTAAATAACGCTACGATATGTAATATCATACAAACACTTATATATAGGAAGTACCAGCGGCGTATCCACCATGCTTGTATCATATTACACACGCCTTGTTATTTAAGTCACTCAAACCAACCAACATTGTAAAATATCCATGTTTAATCCAATAGTCAAATGTCATAGTATAACCCAAGTTGAATATAAACCATGTAATGTGTAAACAAAAGTTATGTATGGTAAGTAAAATGAGACTACTTAAACCACAAGTATTTTAAATAAACCAAAAGTTATGTTTTGTAAAATAAATGCATGTTTTACTGATATAAACATTTATGCGGTAAGTTAACGCATACATTCAAGCCTTGAGACAGACGGATAACCTTAGAGTAAAGATTATCAAAGTAAAATGTTTTCGGATTCAGTCATTCCTTACATCCAAACAAACCTAGGATGTCAGGAACGAGATTTGTCAAGTCCTATGGTACCATTACTTACTACCGAGCGGTGTAGCTAATGTTAATGAATGTAGTTTAGTCCCGTTGTACAAACCAAATGTTATACCAAAAACAAACATGTAACGAAAGTAATGTACTAAGTATGCTAAGTCAACATACAAAGCAGAAAAGTCATGTAAATCAATGTGCTAAATATGCTAAGTTAACATATAAAGCAGAAAAAGTCATGTAAATCAATGTGCTATCATGCCAAGTAAACATGCATAGCAAAAGAAGATGTAACGTAAATTAATATGCTAGCATGCTAAGTAAACATACATAGCAAGACAAAATGAAATTTATGTACTAATAGTGTACTAATGAAGATAGCAAGTATATGATATGAAAACATGGAAAGCACGAAAGTAACAAGTAGGCACATGTGTTTCACCCCAAAACATTTGGAAAACAGTAAAAGAGGGGTCTATGTACTCACTTGAGATTGCTCAAAAGACTTTAGATATCCACCAAGCATAGCTAGAAGATCACGGAATCAAACGGCACCTAATATAGGTAACTACATTACTAAACGGACCTATTCGGAGGATCGGGTAGCATGAGGGTTCGTAAACCAAATGAGTGTAGAAACTCATGTATTATGGTCTAACAAAGCCTACATACTTAAGCGAAACTTATCCTAAGTGCTTTTGACCCGTTACGACCCGTTTAGGTAGCTTATGCTACTTTAACGCGTCGTTCGCGTGAAACGCGTTTGGACCGCCTAACTAGTCCTATGACAAGTAATATATGCCTTAATATGTCTAATATTGTTGCTAAATCAGTTTAGATGTCAAAAGTTATGTTACATATGCTTAAAATGAAATTTGGCGTAAAAAGGGCATTTTGGTAATTTACCTAAGGCATATATACTACTTATCATACAACTACTTAAACGACGTGACCATAAGGTATAACCTCGGAATGTTATTCCCTATACAACTCTGGTCACCCAAAATGTTTGGTCAGATCCTAATGATCGACCAAATAGGTCGGGTTCGAAAGCATAAATGATTGATTAGATCGCTTACCTTTACGACCCTAGACAAGCACAAATCTAAAAGTGACGAGCTAAACATGCTAGAACATGTTTAGTTAAGTTAGAAAACAGGTTTTGATATCAAAACAAACGATTTTGATACCCTAGAGTAGTTTGGTTACCAAATACGCGAGAATACGCATTTTGGCCGGAACTACGACTCGTCAATAAGCCTAGATAACGTGGTAATCAGTAGGTATAGTCACTAGGGACTATAACCATCGTGATTATGCTCACGTTATGAAGTTCACACGAACTTCGCATTGACCATAAACTGATCAATGCAGAAAGTCAAACGCAGTTTGACTTTAACGCTAAAAACGAATAAAAGAACGAAGGAAGACTTACAAAAGGTCCCCGCAAGTTTGATTATCCATGTATTTCTCAGGTATGAAGTGTTGCACACTTCAACTTAGAGAAAATCTCAGATATCAAGTTAGTTGCAAGTGAACTATGGAGGGGTATATATAGTTTTCGTACAACCGTTAGGATCGTTTCTTAAAAACCGAGATTCAATCCCAGCCGTACACATCAAGCCCATAGATTTACAAAACCAGGGGAGCCCCTAGAAATGCTTAAAACTAGGTGCAAAGGTGGGATAAAGCTGGAAATAGCTGGAAATCACATTCTGCTGAACTGGGGACACCTTACGGACTGTATGGTCCAGCCCTTACGGACCGTATGCTGGTCTGCAGAACAGCAACTTTCAAAGTTGACAGTTTTGGTCCCTGTGCGCGTATGGTCGTGTTTTGGCACTTCTAACACCCGTCAAACCCACTTTTAAGCTCCCTAAAGATGTTAAAGTATGGGGAACATGAAAAATTCTCAAAAATATGTCGGGTGTTGGTTCGTTTGGCCGTACGATTGTGTTGTTCGGTTAATTACGACGGAAGTCGTAACGGACGCAAAAACGATCCAAATTGCGCGACGAATGGATTTTTGACAAGACAATCACTAAAACATAATATTTTAATGATTACATAAATTTTTGGATGTCCGGATGTTTTCAGAACGTAAGTTATGCGCGAAAATGCAAACTTATGCACTTTTTGACGCTTTTAGTCCCTGAGTGAGCATAAAGTTTATTTTAGCACACCGAACCCCTCAAAGGCTATTTCTAAGCTATGTAAAGGATATTTAGGGTGTGTTTAACTTATAATCAAGTTCCAGGATGTCTGTTATAGTTTAAATCGGCATACTTTCGCCGTTTGTCGAATTTAGTCCCTGTAAGCGAATAGACTTGATTTTGCCATACCAAAGCCTTCAAAACTTATTTCTAAGTTATGTAAAGGTTATTTAAGGTATGTTAAGCATATGTTGATGTTCCGGAGTATTTTTTCGTATTAAACTGATTACGTTTACGCACCAGTTTGCGTATAATTCTCCAGAAAGCGATATAGAGTTTGAAATTGAATAAAAATCAAAACATGAAAAATGTAAAACATAAACAAATAAACATTGGGATCAAATAACTTTATTTCATTAATAACTGAACTGTTTAAAATGATTACAAGCATAGATGTCACAGTCTCCCCTACTTGTGGAAATTTCGTCCCGAAATTTGTTTAGAGGAAACTCGTGAGAAAAGATGCGGATACTTCGCCTTCATTTGATCCTTACATTCCCAAGTAAACTCAGGTCCACGCTTAGACTTCCATTGAACTTTAACCAAAGGAATGCGCTTGCGTTTAAGCCATCTGACTTCACGATCCATAATTTCCACAGGTTTCTCAGCAAAATGCAGTGTTTTATCAACACGAATTTCGTCAAGTGGTATGTGGAGGTTCTCATCAGCTAAACACTTCTTGGGATTGGATATGTGGATGGCTGGATGAACATTTCCAAGTTCAGGAGGTAACTCAAGTCTGTAGGCTACCTTACCAATTCTTTCGACGATCTTGAATGGTCCAACATATCTAGGTGCAAGTTTTCCTTTCTTTCCAAATCTGATCACACCTTTCCAAGGTGAGACCTTAAGTAATACACGATCACCGATTTGAAATTCCAAGGGCTTGCGTCGTTGGTCCGCGTAACTCTTTTGACGGCTTCGAGCTGTCTGTAGGTTATCACGAACTTTCTTAACCTTATCAGTTGTCTCTAGAACGAGGTCAGGTCCAGTAAGTTGAGCCTCACCTATCTCATTCCAGCAGATTGGTGAATGACATTTTTGACCATAGAGAGCCTCGAAAGGAGCCATGTTGATGCTGGAGTGATAACTGTTGTAGGAGAATTCAATCAATGGAAGATGTGAATCCCAACTACCACCAAAATCAATCACACAAGCTCTAAGCATATCCTCCAAAGTCTGGATTGTTCTTTCAGTTTGGCCATCTGTTTGTGGATGATAAGTAGTGCTCAGATTAAGTTGGGTCCCCATAGCAGATTGCATGTTTCTCCAAAAACGAGAAGAGAAGCGAGCATCTCTGTCTGAAATAATGTTCAAGGGAACACCATGTCGAGATACGATTTCATCCACATAGATTTTAGCCAACTTTTCATCAGATAGATCCTCACGGATCAGCAAGAAATGCGCTGATTTAGTAAGACGATCAACGACTACCCAAATGGCATCATGACCTTTCTTAGTGCGCGGAAGTTTAGTAATGAGATCCATAGCGATGTTTTCCCATTTCCAAACTGGGATCTCTGGTTGCCCCATTAAACCAGAAGGATGTTGGTGTTCAGCCTTAACCTTAAGACAAGTAAGGCATTTTGAAACGTATAAGGCAATGTTATTCTTCATACCAGGCCACCAATACTGAGTACGAAGATCCTTATACATCTTATCTGAGCCAAGATGAATAGAGTAACGGGATTTATGAGCTTTATCCATAAGCAAAGTGCGAAGATCATCTAGGCTTGGGACCCACAAACGGTCCATGAAATAATACGATCCATTGTCCTTCAGTTCAAGATCAGGCTTAATGTGATAGGGTAATTCCTTACCCATCAAGTCCTGTGAAACACAAGCATGTTGAGCCTGAGAGATGCGGGCTTGAATATCAGATCGATCTTGGATATCAGATTGAACACGAACACAATGAAGCTTAACACATTCTTTACAACTCAAAGCGTCAGCCACGACATTCGCCTTACCAGGATGGTAGCGAATTTCACAGTCATAGTCGTTTAGAAGCTCAACCCAACGTCGTTGCCTCATGTTGAGTTCTTTCTGGTTAAAGATATGCTGAAGACTTTTGTGGTCAGTGAAAACCACACATTTTGTACCATACAAATAGTATCTCCAGATCTTAAGAGCGAACACAACTGCACCCAACTCAAGATCATGAGTGGTGTAGTTTTTCTCATGCACCTTCAACTGCCTCGATGCATATGCTATGACTTTGTTCCTTTGCATCAGAACACAGCCAAGTCCCAAATTAGATGCATCGCAGTACACGACAAAATCATCATTGCCTTCGGGCAAAGATAGGATAGGCGCATCACAAAGCTTCTGCTTCAAGGTCTGAAACACTTCTTCTTGTTTAGAACCCCATTCAAAGGGTTTATTGTTCTGAGTTAGAGCAGTTAGGGGAACTGCAATCTTCGAGAAATTTTCGATGAAGCGGCGGTAATAACCCGCGAGACCCAGAAAAGAACGAACTTCGGTAGGAGTAGTAGGCGTGTCCCAATCCTTAATCGCACTGATCTTGGAGGGATCTACATGAATACCTTGTTTGTTGACAATATGACCCAAAAATTGAACTTCTTTAAGCCAAAATTCACATTTGGAGAACTTGGCGAAAAGTTGCTCTTTCTTTAGGAGTTCCAGAGTAAGACGAAGATGTTGCTCATGATCAGCTTGCATCTTAGAGTATATCAAAATGTCATCAATAAAAACGATGATGAACTTGTCCAGATAAGGTTTGCAGACCCTATTCATTAAGTCCATGAAAACAGCAGGAGCATTAGTCAACCCGAATGGCATAACTGTGAACTCATAATGCCCATAACAAGTGCGGAACGCTGTCTTGGGAATATCTTCTTCATGCACACGAAGTTGATGATACCCAGAACGCAGATCGATCTTTGAAATGTAAGAAGCGCCCTGTAACTGGTCAAAGAGATCATCAATATGAGGTAGGGGATATCGATTCTTGATGGAAAGCTTGTTAAGCTCACGGTAATCGATGCACATCTTGAAAGATCCATCCTTCTTTTTGACAAAAAGAACGGGAGCACCCCAAGGTGAAAAGCTAGGACGAATAAAACCTTTATCTGAAAGCTCCTGAAGTTGCTTAGACAACTCTTGCATCTCAGACGGTGCAAGACGATTTGGAGATCTGGCAATGGGATTTGCACCAGGTACAAGATCAATACGGAACTCGACTTGGCGCGCTGGGGGTAATCCAGGTAACTCCTCAGGAAATAGCTCCGGATAATCCCGAACAACAGGGATATCTTGAATAGACTTACCTTTGCCTTTATCTGCTACAACATGTGCCAAGAAGGCCACATAGTTCTTTCGCAGATACTTCCGAGCTTGAAAACAAGACATGAGCTTGAGACTTCTAGCAGGCCTCACACGATGAACCTGTAGGATCTCACCTGTCGAAAGCGGCACACGAACGATCTTCTCAAAACAAACTACCTCTGCGTGATGCTTGGCTAACCAATCCATACCCACAATAATGTCAAAACTCCCAAGTTGCATGGGCGTGAGGTCAATGGGAAAAAGATGGTTGTTAAGGTTCAATTGGCAATTACGAAGAATAGAATCAAGAACAACGGGATCACCACTCGCAACTTCTACTGTCAAAGGCTTACCTAGTTTCGTTCTAGACACGCGAAGCAATGGCTCAAAAGATAATGACACAAAACTCTTATCGGCACCATAATCAAAAAGAACAAATACGGGTTGATTATTAACAAGGAACGTACCGTTCACCACTTCATTGTCTGCTTGCGCCTCTTGTGCATTCATGTTGAAGACTCGACCTCGAGCCTGAGCCTGAGCTGGATTCGCATTCACCAGTCTTGGACATTGATTACGGTAGTGGGTCAGATCTCCACATTTATAACAAGAACCTGGTGGGTAGTGAGGTCGTGCAGCTTGACCTTGTTGCTGAGTAGGAGGCTGAGCAACTCGTTGAGCCGGGTTCTGAGCTGCCCTATTCTGATTTGCAGGAATGCGGCAGGTGTCAGCAAGATGACCAGATCTTCCGCAGTTGGTGCAATAACGACACTGGAGGTGTGGTTGATGATGACCGTTACATCTGTTGCACAAAGGTGCATTGCCAAGATAAGGTTTCTTGGCGAGTGGTTGCGCAGGCGAATTCGGTGCAGTTTGTGCAGTAACGGTGAAATTTTGAGAAGTGTTACGCTTCCTAGAACCCTTCGAGGAACCAGAATCCTTACCCTTCTTGTTTTTACCTTTCTTGCTTTCACTTTTATCAGACGCCTGCTTCTTACCCTTGTCACCCTTTCTATGCAGCTTACCCTTCCGGACCTGCGACTCAGTCAATGTCGCAGATAGCTCGATTGCCTGACAGACTGTGGTAGGGTTACTACCAGTAACGATGTCTTGTATGGAGTCAGGTAGGCCATCGATATACCTCTCGATAGCCTTCTCGAGTGGGGTAACCATTGTTGGGTATAACAAACTCAACTCCTCATACCTATCAGTATACGCCCGGTGCTTGCCACTATCATGTTTCAGATCATCAAACTCCCTTTCTAGAGTTCGCAGCTCATGACGAGGACAAAACTCCCTCATCATAAGAGTTCTAAGTTCAGCCCATGTTTGTGCTAAAGCAACCTCAGCACCACGATCTCTCATAACCCCGTTCCACCATGTGAGAGCCCTCTTCTGAAACACACTTGATGCAAACTAGACTTTGCGATTATCAGGACACTGAATGTGACGGAAAGTATTCTCAATGCTCTCGAACCATTGAAGAAGCCCAGTTGCCCCTTCAGAACCACTGAACTTGAGTGGTTTAGCCGAGTTAAAACTCTTGAAATTGCATGGAGCATTATTGTTGTTGTTGGCTTGGTTCAATTGAGCAATAAGATTTGGGAACGCAGCAGCCATTTGTTGCGCGATGATTTCTGCCAGTTTGGCATTTGGTAGCGGATTTTCGCGTCGAGGAGGCATTCTAAAAAGAGGAAACATGTGAGGAACGAGTGAGATGATTAGATGAAAAGAGCGAGATGATTAGATGAAAAGAGCGAGATGAAATGAAATCAACAAAGGCACAGATGGTGGTCATTCGTCCGTATCATAAAGCAAACAAACGACTCACAGTAACTAATCAAAGTAAATGGGCCAAAAATAATGCTTCGCGAAGATATGCTCGCCTATAAGTGAACACTCGCCCCAAGAATTCCCAGGTAAGAGTGACTGGTCCGATTATGTGGATTTGTACGAACACTCTAGCCTTAGACAGAAAACCCAGGGTACAGGCATTCACTCTTCCAGTTTGCACGTGTTCACACTATTTAGAACCCAAAACTTTTGACGAGATTTTGAAAACTTGGAAGGCACAAGGCCAAAAGAATCATTCAAAAATGGATGGTAAATTTTCAAAATCATTATGAAAAATTCAAGAGTTCAAAACCATATAATAAATCATTTAAAAACAGATGATTGATTTTCAAAAAGCGTTTCGAAAAAATTTGGGTTCTTGTTTTGGTGATCAGCTAAGGATAGGTGAAGTGAATGTTTTAAAAATCTAAACACAAGACAACTTGTGTTGGGGGTCCTTGAAAGGTTATAGTCTAGGTCAAAGCATTACTAATAACCTAATTCCCTATAACCATTGGCTCTGATACCAACTCTTCTGTCACACCCTGACCACGTAAAACAACAAAATGTGGCGGAATCGTCGGGGAGTGTTGTAACAGAATTATTGTTCCACAACCATGGTAATTAAAATTTCATTTTATTCAACAACCAACGGTGGAATACATTGTTTCAAAACAAGAACCAAAGAGTACAAAACATAATTAAACTAAGTCTATCTTTATTTTAAGTCTCTAAGGCACAGGTCCGCCCTAGTGTGTCACGAACATCATAAGCAGCAGCTCCTGAAAACACATGTGAAAATAGGTACGCCAACATAAAAATGCCTGTGAGATACATAGGTTTTACGCAAATAGGATTCATGACTTGAGTTTAAAGAAATGTTTAATAAAAATTTAGTCATGAACCTTGTTAATTGTTTTGTTTTATAAATCATTTGAAAAACGATAGTAAAATCAGATGATATGTATATATAAAAGAATAATGTATGGTTAAATGAATAACCAAGTAAAATGAGTTTGTATAAATTGAGTTATTTGTAAAACAATGTTTAAGTGAAAATATGTTGTAAATGTAATATGTATAACTGAAATGGTTTAAATAACACTACGATATGTAATATCATACAAACACTTATATATAGGAAGTACCAGCGGCGTATCCACCATGCTTGTATCATATTACACACGCCTCGTTATTTATCCACCATGAATGTAGTTTAGTCCCGTTGTATGATGGAGTATTTTGTGTGAATTATTGTCGTTTAAGTGATAATGTGCCTTGAATATGTTGACTACGTGTGTTTGTAACTTCACAGGTAAAACACGTTATTCGGTGAAATTATGATGTTTGGTGATGAAGCGGAACAACCGGGGATAACAACAAAGTGAATTACGTTAACTGCTATGATATGCAGCGTAGCTTACGGTTGAATCCCATAGCCTACGGTCAACAGAATCAAAAGTGGACAGAAAGTTTAAACCGTAACCTACGGTAATAACCGTAGACTACGGTTGGAATTAAAAGGCTGCTATTGGATTTTGGGCCCTTATAACTAAAAGAACAACAAGCATTGAGAGCAACAATAGTGACGGTTGGCTTGGGGATCACATGAGAACATCATCATCATATTCTCAAGACAATAGTGGGCGGCATTGATTTTAATAATCAATATCATTCACTCATAATCAACATTCATTTATTCATAAAAGAGGACATTGGCTGACATAATGGAAGAAAAAGGGACTTGATGGTACAAAACAATATATACACGCATACATTAAGAAGTCACATGGACTTGGCAGGGATAATTAGAGAAGCATGTGGACTTCTCTTTTGGGCCGAATAGAAAGAGAGAAGAGAGATGGGCCGACATATGCATGTAGTGGCGGACTGGTGGTTGACTTATTCTTGGGCTCATGTGTACACATTGAAAGTGGCGACATCTAGGGCCTTTTGGACTTTTTGGCAGAGAGAGGCTGAACAACACGTGATTATTGGGGGCCCGCTATTTTGAAGGGAATACAACACACATATTTCTTTTTTGGACGGCAGACTGGAGGATCGAAAAAGCACAAGAGGAAATCTATCATGCCTTCAATCTCATCTCAAGCCGGTGATCGCGTCCACCCAACCATGAACGGCTAGTCTCTGCGGATTCACCCCGGTGTAGATGTTGTAAGATTTCTAGGGTTTATATATTTGTATTTTAATTTGGTTTTGTGACAAATTGTTTAGTATTTGAAACTTATGATAATTTTCGTGCATTTGAATTGAATTTGTAAATTGTCGAACGATGATAAAGTTATGACTTTGCGAAATGAATTTGTGCACTTATGCCTTATCGTAGGTTAGGATTTACATGTCCGAGGCAACGAAGTGCATTACGGTCCGTTGTCTATGACGTTGATAGCAATTGGCACCTAAGCTTCGTGATAGTAATCCGTTAATCACTATATGCAATTGAATCAAGTTAAAACATGTAGGAACCCTAGGTCTTGCAATTATCGAACCGGGTGTGATCCGTATTCTCATTTCTTGTTTCAACTTTCTAGTTAGTATTTTAGTTGCGATTTTAGTTAATCATAAGTGTTTTAGATAATATTCATTGTCGGTTCACTTCGATTTATTTTCAAACTAATTAAACAAATAAAATTAGCAATCTTCATAATCATGTTGTACATTGTTTGTAAATAGTCTAACTAATCGAACAGGTCGTGCGATACTGACCACCTGCTCTTCGTGGATTCGAAACCCGACTTACCCTAGCTACCTAGGTTTAATTGGGTTTTTGACTGATCGGGACGACACGGTCACGTCAAAATGGCGCCGTTGCAGGGGAGCTAGTGCGCTTAGTATTTCATTGCTTGTTCGATTTTAGTTTAGTTTTTCTTTCTTGTATTTTTGTGATTTTACTTTGGGTGGTCGAGCTTGTTTGTGTAGGTACATGTTTTGTAGGTACCATCTTTCAATATGAATTGGGTAGATGATGATCCGTGTGAGTGTTGCGGAAGCGGAGAGCACTATTTAGAGGATTGCTCTGTTTTCTATGAAAAAGTTCAAGCCAACAAGGAACGGGAAGACTACCTCAGCGGGTTGTTTGATTATAGGAGGGCGGATTATGAAGATTTCAATGGTCCATCGTCACCTTATGCATACACTAGACCACCTCCACCACCAGAGCAAAAAAAGTCATGCCCTTGTTGTGGAAAAGTTCACATACATGAAGATTGTCCAGTGATTTGGAAAGTTCCAGTGTTTTGGAAAGGAAAAATAAAGTCCGGTTACAAGCCACCTTCATATCAAGAATACTACCATTTAGAGATGAATTGCCACTATGAGCAAGAGCGGGATTACTATCACACCCCGACCACGTAAAACAACAAAACGTGGCGGAAAAGTCGGGGAGTGTTGTAACAGAATCATTGTTTCATAACACATGGAAATTGAAATATTGTTTTATTGAATAAAAGAGTTAAAATGTCCTAACAATCAAAGAAATATAACATAAATAACTAGTCTTGCATCTTTTATTGTCACTAAGGCCCAAGTCCGCCTAAGTGTATCTTGATAAATCCTATGCATCATATCCTGAAACACATGTGAAAATAGGTACGTCAGCATAAAAATGCCTGTGAGATACATAGGTTTTGTGAAAATAGAATTCATGACTTATGTTTAAGAAAATGTTTAGACATGAACCTTGTAATTTGCTTTGTCTTGTAAATCATTTGTAAAGCAATAAGATCAGATGATATGTATAAATAAGAGAATAATGTATGGTTTAATGAATAACCAAGTAAAATGAGTTTGTATAAGATAAGTTGTTTTGTAAAACAATGTCTTGTGAAAAGTATGTTATTTGTATAAAATGTTATATGTCTTAAATTGAAATGATTCAAATAACGCTACGTTATGTAATACCATACAAACACTTATATATAGGAGGTACCAGCGGCGTATCCACCATGCTTGTATCATATTACACACGCCTCGTTACTTAAATCACTTACTCAAACCAAACCACCAAAGTAAAAATGTTTATGTAAAATCAAATGTCAAAATGTTTTGTGTATATCAATGTCAAACTGTTTATGTCTAATGTAAACCATGAATTGTGTATATCAATGTCAAAATGTTTATGTCTAATGTGAATCATGAATTGTGTATATCAATGTCAAAATGTTTATGTCTAATGTAAATCATGAATTGTGTATATCAATGTCAAAATATCATGTATGGTAAGTGAAATATATCAACTAAACCATATGTAAAATGCACAAAAACAAGGTATTGAAGTAAAAATGGTTTAAATCAAAGTTATGTTTTGTGTAACAAATGCATGCTATACTGATATAAACAACTATGCGGTATTGTAAAAATGCATACATCCAAGCCTTGTGACTGTGGTGATAGACCCCTAAACGAATTTAAAGGTCTATCTGTGTTATGTTTATCGAATTCGGTCATTCCTCCCACCCAAACAAACCTAGGGTTCAGGAATGGGAGTTGTCAAGTCCTATGGTACCATTACCTACTAACGAACGGCGTAGCTAATGTTAATGAATGTATATTGTCCCATTTGAACAAACCAAATGTCATACCAAAATGTAAGCATGTGATGAATAACAAATGTACTAAGTATGCACACAATGGACATACACAGCATAAAATGTAATGTAAAATAATGTACTAAGTATGCACACAATGGACATACATAGCATAAAATGTAATGTAAAACAATGCACTAAGTATGCACACAATGGACATACATAGCATAAAATGTAATGTAAACAATGTACTAAGTATGCACACAATGGACATACATAGCATAAAATGTAATGAAATCATGTACTATAAATGTACTAATGAACATAGCAAGTATATGATGTGAAAACATGGAAAGCATGAACGTAACAAGTAGGCACATGTGTTTCACCCCAAAACAGTTTGAAAACGGTAAAAGAGGGGTCTATGTACTCACTTGAGATTGCTTAGTAGTCCTTGAGTAACAACCAAACAATGCTAGAGATCACGGATATCAAACGACACCTAATATAGGTAACTATGTTAATATACCGGACCTAAATCGGAGGATTGGATAGAATGAGGGTTCGTAAACCAAACGAGTATGGAGACTCGTGTAATATGGTTTAACAAAGCCTAAATACTAAAATGAAACCTAACCTAAGTGCTTACGACCCATTACGACTCGTTTAGGTAGCTTATGCTACTTTAACGCGTCGTTCGTTTGAAACACGTTCGGAACGCCTAACTAGTCCTATGACAAGTAAAATATGCCTTAACATGTCTAATATTGTTGCCAAATCAGTTTAGATGTCAAAAGTTAAGTTACATATGCTTAAAATGAATTTTGGCGTTTAAAGGGCATTTTGGTAATTTACCTAAGGCATATATACTACCTATCATACAACTACTCAAACGATGTGACCATAAGGTATAACCTCGGAAGGTTATTCCCTATCCAACTATGGTCACCTAATGTGTTTGGTCGGATCTTAATGATCGACCAAACGGGTCGGGTTCGAAAGTATAAGCGATTGATTAGATCGCTTACCCTTACGACCCTAGACAAGCACAAAACTAAAAGTGACGAGCTAAGCATGTTGAAACATGCTTAACTAAGTTAGAAAACAAGTTTGGTATCAAAACAAACGGTTTTGATACCTATAAGTAGTTTGGTTACAAAATATGCAATAACACGCATTTTGGCCGAAACTACGACTAGTCACTGAGCCTAGATAACGAGGTAATCAGTAGGTATAGTCACTAGGGATTATAACCATCGTGATTACG
The DNA here is from genome assembly GCA_030545235.1 of Helianthus tuberosus. Taxonomy (NCBI): domain Eukaryota; kingdom Viridiplantae; phylum Streptophyta; class Magnoliopsida; order Asterales; family Asteraceae; genus Helianthus; species Helianthus tuberosus. The sequence goes on along the minus strand of CM060423.1, from coordinate 229,625,015 downwards.
CTCACGTTATGAAGTTCAAACAAACTTCTCATTGACCATAAACTGGTCAACGCAGAAAGTCAAACAAAGTTCGACCCACGTGAAAGTGAAAGACAGATTTGCTTGAGGGCAAGCAAACGACAAGTGTGGGGATGTGATGGAGGGTGTGAAACCCGAATGTTAACGTGAGTATTTTGTGTGAATTATTGTCGTTTAAGTGATAATGTGCCTTGAATATGTTGACTACGTGTGTTTGTAACTTCACAGGTAAAACACGTAATTCGGTGAAATTATGATGTTTGGTGATGAAGCGGAACAACCGGGGATAACAACCAAGTGAATTACGTTAACTGCTATGATATGCAGCGTAGCTTACGGTTGAATCCCATAGCCTACGGTCAACAGAATCAAAAGTGGACAGAAAGTTTAAACCGTAACCTACGGTAATAACCGTAGACTACGGTTGGAATTAAAAGGCTGCTATTGGATTTTGGGCCCTTATAATTAAAAGAACAACAAGCATTGAGAGCAACAATAGTGACGGTTGGCTTGGGGATCACATGAGAACATCATCATCATATTCTCAAGACAATAGTGGGCGGCATTGATTTTAATAATCAATATCATTCACTCATAATCAACATTCATTTATTCATAAAAGAGGACATTGGCTGACATAATAGAATAAAAAGGGACTTGATGGCACAAAACAATATATACACGCATACATTAAGAAGTCACGTGGACTTGTTAGGGACAATTAGAGAAGCATGTGGACTTCTCTTTTGGGCCGAATAGAGAGAGAGAAGAGAGATGGGCCGACAAATGCATGTAGTGGCAGACTGGTGGTTGACTTATTCTTGGGCTCATGTGCACACATTGAAAGTGGCGACATCTAGGGCCTTTTGGACTTTTTGGCAGAGAGAGGCTGAACAACACGTGATTATTGGGGGCCCACTATTTTGAAGGGAATACAACACACATATTTCTTTTTTGGACGGTAGACTGGAGGATCGAAAAAGCACAAGAGGAAATCGATCATGCCTTCAATCTCATCTCAAGCCGGTGATCACGTCCACCCAACCATGAACGGCTAGTCTCTGCGGATTCATCCCGGTGTAGATGTTGTAAGATTTCTAGGGTTTATACATTTGTATTTTAATATGGTTTTGTGACAAATTGTTTAGTATTTGAAACTTATGATAATTGTCGTGCATTTGAATTGAATTTGTAAATTGTCGAACGATGATAAAGTTATGACTTTGCGAAATGAATTTGTGCACTTATGCCTTATCGTAGGTTAGGATTTACATGTCCGAGGCAACGAAGTACATTACGGTCCATTGTCTATGACGTTGATAGCAATTGGCACCTAAGCTTCGTGATAGTAATTCGTTAATCACTATATGCAATTGAATCAAGTTAAAACATGTAGGAACCCTAGGTCTTGCAATTATCGAACCGGGTGTGATCCGTATTCTCATTTCTTGTTTCAACTTTCTAGTTAGTATTTTAGGTGCGATTTTCGTTAATCATAAGTGTTTTAGATAATATTCATTGTCGGTTCACTCCGATTTATTTTCAAACTAATTAAACAAATAAAATTAGCAATCTTCATAATCATGTTGTACATTGTTTGTAAATAGTCTAACTAATCGAACGGGTCGTGCGATACTGACCACCTGCTCTTCGTGGATTCGATACCCGACTTACCCTAGCTACCTAGGTTTAATTGGGTTTTTGACTGATCGGGACGACACGGTCACGTCATTGTACAAACCAAATGTCATACCAAAAACAAACATGTAATGAAAGTAATGTACTAAGTATGCTAAGTCAACATACAAAGCAGAAAAGTCATGTAAATCAATGTGCTAAATATGCTAAGTTAACATATAAAGCAGAAAAAGTCATGTAAATCAATGTGCTATCATGCCAAGTAAACATGCATAGCAAAAGAAGATGTAATGTAAATTAATATGCTAGCATGCTAAGTAAACATACATAGCAAGACAAAATGAAATTTATGTACTAATAGTGTACTAATGAAGATAGCAAGTATATGATATGAAAACATGGAAAGCACGAAAGTAACAAGTAGGCACATGTGTTTCACCCCAAAACGTTTGGAAAACAGTAAAAGACGGGTCTATGTACTCACTTGAGATTGCTCAAAATACTTTAGATATCCACCAAGCAAAGCTAGAAGATCACGGAATCAAACGGCACCTAATATAGGTAACTACATTACTAAACGGACCTATTCGGAGGATCGGGTAGCATGAGGGTTCGTAAACCAAATGAGTGTAGAAACTCATGTATTATGGTCTAACAAAGCCTACATACTTAAGCGAAACTTATCCTAAGTGCTTTTAACCCGTTACAACCCGTTTAGGTAGCTTATGCTACTTTAACGCGTCGTTCGCGTGAAACGCGTTTGGACCGCCTAACTAGTCCTATGACAAGTAATATATGCCTTAATATGTCTAATATTGTTGCTAAATCAGTTTAGATGTCAAAAGTTATGTTACATATGCTTAAAATGAAATTTGGTGTAAAAAGGGCATTTTGGTAATTTACCTAAGGCATATATACTACTTATCATACAACTACTTAAATGACGTGACCATAAGGTATAACCTTAGAAGGTTATTCCCTATACAAATATGGTCACCCAAAGTGTTTGGTCGGATCCTAATGATCGACCAAATGGGTCGGGTTTGAAAGCATAAGCGATTGATTAGATCGCTTACCTTTACGACCCTAGACAAGCACAAATCTAAAAGTGACGAGCTAAACATGCTAGAACATGTTTAGTTAAGTTAGAAAACAGGTTTTGATATCAAAACAAAAGGTTTTGATACCCTAGAGTAGTTTGGTTACCAAATACGCGAGAATACGCATTTTGGCCAAAACCACGACTCGTCACTGAGCCTAGATAACGTGGTAATCAGTAGGTATAGTCACTAGGGACTATAACCATCGTGATTATGCTCACGTTATGAAGTTCAAACGAACTTCGCATTGACCATAAACTGGTCAATGCAGAAAGTCACACGCAGTTTGACTTTAACGCTAAAAACGAATAAAAGAACGAAGGAAGACTTACAAAAGGTCCCTGCAAGTTTGATTATCCAAGTATTTCTTAGGTATGAAGTGTTGCACACTTCAACTTAGAGAAAATCTCTGATATCAAGTGAGTTGCAAGTGAACTATGGAGGGGTATATATAGTTTTCGTACAACCGTTAGGATCGTTTCTTAAAAACCGAGATTCAATCCCAGCCGTACACATCAAGCCCATAGATTTACAAAACCAGGGGAGCCCCTAGAAATGCTTAAAACCAGGTGCAAAGGTGGGATCAAGCTGGAAATAGCTGGAAATAGCTAGAAATCACATTCTGCTGAACTGGGGACACCTTACGGACCGTATGGTCCAGCCCTTACGGACCGTATGCTGGTCTGCAGACCAGCAACTTTCAAAGTTGATAGTTTTGGTCCCTGTGCGCGTATGGTCGTGTTTTGGCACTTCTAACACCCGTCAAACCCATTTTTAAGCCCCCTAAGGTTGTTAAAGTATGGGGAACATGAAACATGCTCAAAAATATGTCGGGTGTCGGTTCGTTTGGCCGTACGATTGTGTTGTTCAGTTAATTACGACGGAAGTCGTAACGGACGCAAAAACGATCCAAATTGCGCGACGAATGGATTTTTGACAAGCCAATCGCTAAAACATAATATTTTAATGATTACATAAATTTTTGGATGTCCGGATGTATTCAGAACGTAAGTTATGCGCGAAAATGCAAACTTATGCACTTTTTGACGCTTTTAGTCCCTGAGTGAGCATAAAGTTTATTTTAGCACACCGAACCCCTCAAAGCCTATTTCTAAGCTATGTAAAGGATATTTAGGGTGTGTTTAAGTTATAATCAAGTTCTGGGATGTCCGTTATAGTTTAAATTGGCATACTTTCGTAGTTTGTCGAATTTAGTCCCTGTAAGCGAATAGACTTGATTTTGCCATACCAAAGCCTTCAAAACTTATTTCTAAGTTATGTAAAGGTTATTTAAGGTATGTTAAGCATATGTTGATGTTCCGGAGTATTTGTCGTATTAAACTGATTACGTTTATGCACCAGTTTGCGTATAATTCTCCAGAAAGCGATATAGAGTTTGAAATTGAATAAAAATCAAAACATGAAAAATGTAAAACATAAACAAATAAACACTGGGATCAAATAACTTTATTTCATTGATAACTGAACTGTTTACAATGATTACAAGCACATATGTCACAAAACGGTTAACCGGATGAGTCATATACAACTTCCATATGTCATTATGCTTAATATATGTTGTGATATCAGTAGGATATCAACAAATATGCCCAAAGAGATTTTAAAACCTAATTAAGCCTTATAAGGGCATTTTTGTCATTTTATAGTTCATAAAATGGGTTTACATGCAAATTAAGGTTCTGGTCATAAACCTTCTGTAAAAATATTTAAATTATGTTATATTAACAGTAGGATATCATATATATGTGTGGTTTACCATTTATTGCCAAACTATGCCCCGAAAGGGTATTTTGGTCATTTCACACATAGTTTTAAGGACTTATTTGAGATTCTGAGTTCATGACTTATACCTACTGTAAAAATATTAAAAATAATTTATAAAATCAGTAGGTAACAAGTCTTGGGTGCTAAGTATGGTTTAGAACCATACTATGCACCTTAATGTCGTAAAAATCGATTAATGACGATTATTTCGATTTTTATGAAATTCTGAGGTTATGACCAGCTTGAGATGGTCAAAATAATTTATTTATCATTTTATATCAGTGACAAAAAGTTCTTGCATGTTATTCTTATTTAAAATCCAATTTATGTGTGAAAAGGGCATAATCGTCATTTATTAATATAATACGAAAACTCATGCATAACTCAGTAAGTAATCTAATTTGAAATCTCAATTAGTCCTAAATATGATATCATAACAGTGGGTAATGAGTTTTATGTCAACATTGTGTTTAAAACTTAATTTGCATGCATAAGGGTAATCTAGTCCTTATAAAAGCGTGTTTTGCGATTTATTATAAAATTTCAGTTTGTGACCATATTATAAATGTCAAAATATGTTAAATATTATTGCTATTCATAATGTATCTTATTTGCATGTTTGTTTATGATAAAAATCTCATTTTTGAAAAAAATGGTATTTTAGTCAATATTAAGCATAATAAACGAATCAAGTAAATAAACTCAGATTACTATATGACCATGTGATATAACCTCAGAGGGTTATACTAAAATATAATATGGTCATAAAGGAACCTTAATGCATGAAGAAAACAAGCTCATTCGGGTCAGAACTGAAAGTCAAAGCAAAAGTCAAGCTTTTGCGACTTTCGGTTATGAATCGAGCCTAAACTTAGAATTGTCGTGTTGAACATGTTTAGACATGTTCTAATAATGTTTACCAAGTTATTAAAGTTATAAAACATATTTTATAACTTCCACATTATCATATTTGAATTTATTTAAAAACTGACCCGTTTGACTTTTTATGCTAATTACTTTGACTCGACAATTTAACTAAGTAAACGTGGTAATTTGGAGGTGCCTTTTTGAGGGATTAACACCTAACTAATTACGATCATGTAGCCATGTTGGCCTCGAACAATGGCTGGACCGTTTAGGTCTAAACCGAAAGTCAAAACCGAATTACGACAACTTTGACTTTCGGCTTTTAAATGCATAAAAACCGAACAAAGGAGGCTAAGGACACTTACAAAGGGTCCTAGCTTGAAACTTTAACTAAGGAGGGCTTCCTTCTTGATCAGGAATCCCAGAGAACCAAGCTAGAGAGACGAGTTTGATATTTTTGAAATGAGCAAGTTGCAAATGAGGGTAAGGGTCTATTTATAGTGCAAGATGAGGTCTCATGTTGCAACCAGGTGTCCAGGGGTGTTGTAAGAGCTTAACAAGTGTCCATAGACGTGTCCCGAAACAACCAACAGCCCCTGGTATCGAGTTATGCGTGAGAAAGATGACAAACCTGCAACTATCCAAAACTGCTGCCCAGTTATAGTCCTTACGGACCGTAAGCTTATACCTCATACGGTCCATAACCGCTTTTGAATTATATCGCCCAGTTACAGTCCTTTGGGACCGTAAGCCTGGACCTTTTACGATACGTAAGAGATTGATCAGGGAACTTAAACTTTGAAATTTTACATATTTGACCCCTTAACTTTTATATTCAATATTAATCATTCCAAGAGCATGTTTAATCATTATAGAGCCCTGGGTTTGATAAAAGGTCACTTAGAGGCATAAATTAGCATGTTGACACTTTTAGTCCCTTCGCACACATCTTTACATTTTAGTCCTTCAAAATCAATCTATTGCATGTTTAGGGTTTATGACACTTGTCTTCACATTATTGGATATGATTTTGCGAGGTGTTACACAAATCGTCCTCCTCCTAAGTATCAAAGCTACCAAACGGGTTCCTCCTCTCAAGGAGGTGGTTTTCCTAACTTTCAAAGTTTACATGATCTTTTTCAGGAAAAATTACTATGCACCCGAAATACATACAATATGTCTAGCAACACCTTTACCCGGGTTGGATCAGTGGAGCGCACCATCTCCGCTATGCAAGATGACATCACGTACATCTGGGGCCATATGGTGTATCGAGATGAGGAGGGTGATGACGACGAAAATATGGACTGAGCGGAGGCGATGGAGGTGATATGATATGGTGACGGATGTGGTATTCCAGGTTAACCCTTTCTATCTCACGAACAATTTCTGGCCCGCGTGCCATGTTTTGAACAATTTACTTCCTAGACAATTTTTTTTCTGCATTTTATTTTCTTTTTATTTGTGTGATGACGGTTGATGAACTTTGGTAAATTAGAATGTTTGTTATGTTATGTATGGTGTGCTGTTTAGCAAAATAGGTACACAGGAAGCTTGGATGCACTAAGCATTAGTGCTACATAAGCCCGAAAAACCAGAACCAAAAGCCAAAACCTGTTAATCATCAATTGCAGACTGCCACCACAGGGCCGTGGTCAGTGACCACGCCCCCGTGCCCACATCCCTGACTTGCTTTTTTGTCTGAACCCTGCCTACCATGGGTCGTGGCCACCAGGCATGCCCCATGGCCAAGTTTATATAAGTTTGTTTTACTGGCATTCTGACCACGGGGCCGTGCTCAGCCAGCACATGGCCGTGGCTAGGTGCCCAGTAACATCAAGTCTTGTTTTTTGACACCTTTTTACACATTCAATCAACCTAAAACCTTATTTTTGGGACACATTGAGGACAATGTGTAATTTAAGTGTGGGTGAATGCCAAAACGTTGAATCTTGCAAGTCCTAATAACAAGCCTTACACAAAACTCTATTGGAACCGCTAATCACCCCAAATTTTTTCAAAAATTTTCATTTTTTTTACTTGTCTTAGTTTAATTTTGGAATAACAAGTTCTAAAAAAGGTTATATTTTTACAAATTTACAACCGATAGCGCCGTGATAAAAAAATAACCAAATAAGAAAATTATGGAAAGGCATGACAAATCTAATTAAAATTTGATTATATATACTTGATCATATTATAAACCCATTCCCACAACAAGTGAGTTTTGAGACTTTATTGAGCATACAAGCATATTTCTTTAAACTAAATGCTCATTTTTCGTTTCTTGTGTGAATAGCTGCTTGGTTCTTAAGACTCTAGAACTTGCCACGACGATACATTCCCGGTGATACGTCGTCGAAAACCGGTGTTCGATAATGTTTAAGTTCATGTATTTGCTTAACTTTTAATATCGAATAGCCTACTTTTAATGGGATTTGTGCTTTGCATGTCTTACGGAGTTTAAGGAGCTATTTGGGAGCTTTATGGAGCACCGGGAGCAAACGGGATCAACCGGGGATGTGAAATGAACAAAACTGGGTTAATCATGAAGATTGGATATGTTTTGGGGAATGTTAGTGGATTTAAAATGAATATATTGGAAGATGGCATAATAGAGGGCTGAATTACGAGTACATGGGCGAAAACGGTGAGTAAAATATAGATATAGGAAGAAGTTATGAAGAAAACAGTTTCGGACGAAACCGGCAAAACAAGGCAGCGTCGGCGACGCCTTAAATGGTCGTCGGCGATGCCATCCAGAACCCTCCGTCACTGAAAAACCTCCGTAGGCAGCGGGTTAAGCCGTCGGCCTAATTGGGAACAACCAGAGGCCGTCGGGGACGCCCCAAAAGGCCGTCTGCGACGCCTCCTCTATATGCCAGACGCTGAAACTTGTTTTTTAATGATTGGGGATGGGTTATATGTTTTGTTTTGACCAGGATTCGGGGGTTACGAGTTGGGAATGATAAAAACACCATAGGGGATCATTCTTGGGGGATCTAACCTATCTCCAATCAATCTCTAGCACACAACCGAATTCATCATCATCTTGGTTCCATTCAACCCTAATCATCCATTCATCCATATCCATTGAAGCTTTCACCATCATAGACCCTAACCCTTATCTCCATCACTTTCAAGCTCCTAGATGTTGAAGTTCAAGCTCTGATCCGTTGATCAAGTCCCGTTCACCATGAGCAGCTAATTCCCGAAGGTTTCACCCCAGTGTAGGTTCTTGTAAGTTTTTAGGGTTAAACATTGTTTGAAATTTTATTTGTGACAAGTTGTAGTTTGATTTTGAATCCCATGATAATTATCATGCATTTGAATTGAATTTGTGAATTATCGAATGATGATAAAATTTGACTTTGCGAAATTAATTTGTGCACTTATGCCTTATCTTGGTTAGGATTTACATGTTCTTGGTAATGAAGTGCATTGCGGTCCGTTGTCTACAACGTTAATAGCTCTTGGCACCTAAACCACGCGACACTAATTCCGTTAATCACTTATGCAATTGAATAGAATCTAAAACGTGTAGAAACCTTAGGACTTCAATTACCGAACCGGGTGTGAACCTTGTTTACATATCTTGTTTTAAACCATCAATTACATTTCCGTAAGCTTTCGTTAGTTAATAATCAAGAACCAAATTGTCGGTTCATTCCGACACATTTTCTAAATAAACAAAAATCTTAAAAATAATCTAGTATTCTTCATAAGTTGTGACAACCGTTTAAAATCAATCAAGTCCATTCGCAAACCACATACTCTTCGTGGTTCGACCCCTTATAAATCTTATCTTTGACCAGAGCGCGACATTCCAATCACCCGGTCCTTATCAACTTGAACCCAAGTAAGTAAATGATAGAGGCATTAGGACTAACCCTTTTTTTCTTTTCAACACCATTGTTTTTCATTTTTTTTATCACCTACCCAAAATCCCCCTAGTTAACCCCTTTGAGCCTAAACCTTTTCATTTCAAAACCCACAAACAAACACCCCTTACCCACCAAAACCTTTTTCTTTTCAAACCCCTTTGTTTTAGTATAAAGCTCGGTTATCTTGTGAAAAAAAATGAAAGTCATGCAATAAACAAACAAGTTCCTCAAAGAAATCTTGTTTGAATGTGATTAGTTTGAATAAAAGTCACAAAAACAAAAGGTTTTACGACGACCGACGCTTTTTATGCTTTTAGCCATTTTTACTAACCACTAACCAAAACCACCTACCCTTAGCCCAAGCCTAACCCTTCCCCAAAGTCCTCTTGATATTTACGAAGGCTTATAGTTAAAAAGGAGGAGGTTTGATCACTTGGCATGTTAGGATCTGAGTTTGGTTTTGATTGTGTTTTACGTTTGAATTAAAATAGAAGATGAACAAGTAGTGCAGCGGAATATGATGTAAATAAACTTTGCACACAATCAAACAGGAGTATTGCTTTGATCAAAACATGTTCACATAGAACCGAAAGATTGAATTTATTTCAACAACGATTACAATGCATGCATGAAACAAACTCCCCCTCAGCCTGAGCTCACAGTGCTTATTCGTACAGGAAGAAAATTGGTGAAGAGCTAATAGAACAGTAGAGGGTACTGTTCTATTTATAGGCACGGACAAACCACTGTGGCATCTATGCTGACGTCACCATGAAAGTGACATCTAACCTCCTAACAAACTCTAACAACTGATCTAATACAAACACTGCTAAGCTAACCACTGATTACAATATATTACATAAAGGAGACTAAACAACTATTTTATCATTCCACTGTTGTGACTCCAACAGTACTTGATAACTTCCAGCAGTGCTTGACCCATAACAGTAGATTGATCCAACAGGGCTTTAGATAGCATCAGTCTTTGACTTGATCAGCAGTTGCAAGTCAGCAGTTGTACAGATCAGTGGATTGGAGGTCATCAGATGTTGAAACCACTTTCAAGGGGAGAGACTTGTAACATAACATCTGCTTATTCTGGATCCACTGCTCTGATACAGTTTTGGCTTTAATTATCTGTTCCTCTGATAGGGTTCAATCCCAACAATCTCCCCCTGGAACAGATAATGCCAAAACCCTTCATTATTGTGGAACTTTATTGCCTCATCAACAGTTCCATTATTTGCCCTTTAAGTTGTAAATCAAAGTCTAAGGCATCTGTGTCATCTTCATCCCTGCAAAGTGGAAGATCAAGGAGATCCTGCATATCTTCAACACTTAGGCCAAGTGCTTCGTCCCTTGTTATTTTCTTCACTTCTCCACTGGACTTGAACACTGTCAATACATGGGTCTGTTTATCAGTTTTCCACTTTAGTACTTTAGAGTCCAGTGGGTTTCTTAGGAGATTTTTATTAGATGAGGTGTTTGGTGATGTTGGCCTTGTGATGACTGACTGAGCTGTGCTTGCAGGTTGATTTAGGCCAAGAGTTTCAGCTATCATCCTTTTAACGCCCTCTTTTACAAGGTCATCTCCTGCCATCATTTATTCCACTGTTTCAGCATCCAACTGTTCTTGTTGTCTTCTTTTATAGATGGCAGCACCAGTTGGAGCAATGGATCTCCTGATTTGCAGCTTTGGTAGTCTTTTTGAAACCTCTGCTTCAGGGTAGTCAGGTTTTTGTGGAACTTTAGGATCTTTCTTCCTTAATTCCTCCAACCTTTTGTAGGTGGTCCTGACTTTGTCTTCTCTCCATCTCATAACTTGATTTTTTGACCCATAATCAGCAGCAATTAGTTCCTCTTTCATTCTCTTTAGCTCCTATGTCTTTTCAGGCACATTCTTTTTGTACTTTGACCAATCTGGAGGAGTGTGTTTGACATAATCTTAATCATTTCTTAAATCCTGGCTGCTTCTTTTTCAAGCTCAGGAATGGTCCACTCTTTGTACATATATTTTTCACCCTTATACTTCTTAAAAGCCATAATATTTTCAATGTAGTCTTTTCTCAGGGTTTCATCTGCTCTTTCTGATACTTGCTTACAAACATTCTTTGCAAACTGCTCCAAAGATCTGACTTGTGTGAGCAAAAATTGATAATGCCTTTGAATTTCTTTGTTAGTTTTACCTTGAGAGTTTCTTTTGGAGATATCCTCTGCCTGTTGAGCCTTAACTTTCAAGTACTCTTCAATGTTGTTAGGCCTAGGATATCCTTCAACTGATGGCAACCTCCTTTTAGCAGGATCATCCTCATAGTAGAAGGATTTAATCTCTTCTCTGACTGCCATAAGTTCAAGAGGATATTGGAACCTGTAGGAGTGATGGTAGTGATTGGTTGTTGTACTCATGGTTGTAAAACAAGGTTTCCAAGGCCGAGTACTCCCCGAGTAGTCGCTACAAGGCAGGCTGCCGAGGCGACTTTCTTTGACTCCGCCTAATTACTCGGAGTCAGTCAAACGCGGTCAACCTTGGCCAGAATTGGATCTAGTAGGTCAACTCGGGCCTAGTTTGACTTAAATAATAATATAACATAATTTCTATGCCTATCATATTAAAGAATGAATATCATTTTCACGTATTTTGTTATAAATATTAGTAAATTTGTGTTATTTAACATATATTTAATCTCCAAAAAGTAATTTCTTTGTAATTTAACATGTCTGAGTACTCCCCGAGTACTCTCCGCATAGACCAAGTACTCTCAACTCCCCGGTCGACCGACTAGGGAGCGCCTAGCGACTTTTGCAACCATGGTTGTACTTGAACCGAAGAGAGAGGAACAGGGTTTGGAATAAGTGCAAGAGATTGTGAAGATGTTGGTGGTGGTGATGGAGAATCATCATCAGGTATAAATATCCTTATCCTTTTTTGTATAGGAGAGGCTGATGATGTTTTGGGTGGATCAGTAGTGATGATTTGAGTGGTGGAAGGTGGCTGACTAACAGTTGTTAAAACAACTGGTGTTTCAACCACTGTTGTCATTATAACAGATGTTGTAACATCTGATGTCTTCTGCTTTTTAGCAGGAGGTGATGGTGGTGAGGTGGTTTTTGGTGGTGAAGTGATTTTTGGTAGTGGTGGTAAAGCAGTGATTGTGGTGTGTGTTGAAGTGGTTTTTGGTTTAACAACTGCTGAAACCTCTGAAGTACCAACAGTTGTTGATACAACAGGTGATTCAACAGCTGTTTGGGTAGAGGTTTGAGGTTTGGAGCCTTTGGAAGATGGTTTGGAGGCATGCTTTGTGGATCTGGATGGTGTATGTTTGGGTTGCCTCACTTTTCTAATGGGCTTCTTCTTTTTATCTTTAGGATTTTCATCATCCATTGATTCAGAAGTACCTTGCACATTCAGCTCCATAAAAGCTCTTTTCTCCTGTTCCCACCTGGCTTTATCCTTAGCCTCTCTCTATCCCTTTTTACACTTACTTTTGCTTCAGCTAGTGCATTTTCAGTAACATCAATTTTTTTACTACCATCTGGCAAGGGAATGTCTTTAGTCATGTTTCTTTTTCTGGTTCAATATAAAGACCATCTTCAATTCCCTTCTCTTTACACTGCTTGATTTTCTCCCCCTTTTTGGCATTATCTGGTGGTGGTTTATTAATAAAGAGAACAGTGGGAGGAGCAGTGCCAGTGGTATTTAGAATGTGGGCTTTTAAAGCCTTGATGTCAGCTTGGGTATCTTTAAACCTTGCTTCCGTGAGAGTTCTGATCTTCTGAACTTGTATCTCATATTGCTGATCAGCTAGTTCTCTTTGATGATGGAGCAATGGTTGAAATAAACTCCACAGCTCATTAGATAATGAAGCAGCTGTTGGAGGTGGTGCAGCAGTGGATGTAGACTTTTGAGAATTTAACACCTGCTGCAGCATTGTTTTGATGTCTGCAACAAATGATTCAATTCTGTCCACTCTCTCTGTCAATTCTTTATATTTTAAACCATCACCCAAATGAATGGGATCATCTGATTTCCCACCAGCAGTGGTTGTATCAGCAGTAGACTTAGGGAATGTATCCCAAAGTCATCCACTGATGCTCCTTGTTCTTGGTACTGGGACTTCTTTCTTCATTTGTGGACACTTTGAACATCTCACAAGTGGTTAAAGAAAACACACCAGTGGTTGCCCTAGTTGTCTCTAAAGAAATTGCCTTCAAGGGAGTCTTATTGATAGAACAACTGACCCAATGTAGACCAGTGGGTCCAACACTAGTATTTGCTGCTCCACATGAACTACTGACAGGAGTTACTTGTAACTCCTGCAGTGTAACCTCCTTAGTTGTTGCTGGGATAGCAGAAGTATAAGCAGCAGACCTAGTCACTTGTGGGAGTGTACTCTCATTGATAGGTGGTTGAGAGGAACTGGTTTGTATCTGAGAAATATCAACTGCATGCAACAAGGGTAGCATGGATTGTGGTAATATTAGGGGTGAAGGTATGGGTGTAGAAAGAGACATGTCCTTGGGATCAGGACTGAGGAAGATGGATCCGATTGGACCCAGAGCTTCATAATGTGGGGTCCCTGTGCTTACAACCTGATCCTTTTGTGAGGATGCAGGAGGAGTTTTAGGCAATGGTGGAGATCTTTCTACCAACTGCTGTGAGGAAGTAGCAGCAGTGGTTATTGGTGACTTTTGTGTTGTCACTGGCAGTTGCTCTGGGATCTCATCTTCCAGAGTTGCCTTTTTAATGGGTTTGGGGGGTTTTTTGGATGGTTTCTTTTTGGTCTTTTTGGTAAGAGCAGGTGTGGGTTTCAAAGTAGTGGTTGTGCTGCTATGATCACCTGGAGCAGTGGGCTCAGCAGCAGATACCTGAGGAGCAGTGGTAGCTGCTAAATTCTGCTCAGGCACCTCTGCTTGTGTTTTTATAGGTTTTAACATTCTTGTGAATGTTTCAGCAGTTAAGCTTTTTATTTGAAAAGGAGGACCCTGTACAAGTACATGGGCATTATCTTTTGAAAACTTTTTAACAAAATAGTAACTCAAAAATCTTGGAAATAATAGAAAGGCCTTTTTCTCAACATTTTTGACCAAGTTATCGAAGATTACCTAGGAATAATTAAAATTTTCACCTTGAAGTATAGCATAACCCAGATATTGTATCTTCAATGGGATTTCATTGAAAGCAGTGGTTTTGTTAGAAACACACATAAGGAGGGTATGAAATAAAAACCTTGTATCAGATGGAAAACTGCGCTTTTGTAAAGTATCTATTTTCATTTCTTCTCCATACCCTCTTTTAATGAAATCTCTTTGGTACTCTGTTTTCGGAAAAGAGTTTTTACCTTCAAGATCGTAGAGCTCAAAAACTTCAGATATGGCTTGAGGTGTGATAGAGATTTTTACACCTTTTATTGTGGAGTTGATGGCAACAACCTTTTTGTCCACCTTCTCAAGAGTAGCATTCTTCCAAAATTCTCGTTGAGTATTCAGGTAGACGGTTGCATTGCAAGTGAGCAAAGTTTTGTACTTTGTGGATGATAAAATGTCGATGATGGAATCGAAGGTCTTTGTGTCACTGGGTTTTTCAAGAATACCCATGTAATTGTGAGACCATTTGTATGGAATTTCAACCTCGGTAGGCTCCTTTGATTTGGGTTTTCTTGCCTTTTTCACCATGATTGAAACAGAGTGAAAGGAAATGAAGTGATGAAGATGAAAGTAGTGGGAGAATTTTGGGGAAAACTGTTTTGAGAAAAGAATTTTTGAATTCGATTCAACAAGGAAAACCCTGTTTGGGGGTTTAGGGCAGGGTTTTATAAGATGAAAAAGTGAATGCTGACGTGGCAGCGGTTACAAAGATCTGACGGATAAATACTGACCACGTGCCAACCTCTGATGAAAAGATGAATAATGGAAGACAATTGTTTGGGAAACCACTGGTGAATCAATACCAGTGGTTCACAAAGGTGAAATGAGAATAGTGGGTGACTATAACTATCAGTGGATAGTCTGTGTCAGTGGTTTTAAAGCACTGATGTTTGTCAACAGTGTTTACCAAGGAAAATGAAGAAACAGAGGTTGACTTTCAGAAGTGGATAGCAAATAACAAACAGATGTTTGTACCAATCAGTGGTTATGGCAGACTTTTAAGGATTTAATGAAAAAATCACTTTTAGCTATTTTTAAGGATGGATTTTTGATTTTCTGAAAACATTTTAATGCTTTTATTCAAAGAAAAACAAGATTTTGCTTGTTATTCCATGTTTAGCATGCCAATCCTAGAGACCAAGCTTTCAAAGGTAGATGTATCTAATGCTTTTGTGAGCACATCTGCCAGCTGGTCTTTAGTTGGAACATGATGCAGAGAAAGCAAACCTTTTTCATAGCAATCCTTCAAAAAGTGATGTCTGATATCGATGTGCTTGGTGGTTGAATGGGAAACTGGATTTTTGATGATATTTTCTGCTGCCTGGCTATCCAACATGAGTGGTGTCTTTAAGGTAGTGATACCAAAATCCAGCAACTGATTTTGAAGCCACATGAGTTGGGCTGTACAGCTTGCAGCAGCAATGTATTCAGCTTCAGTAGTGGATGTTGAAACAACTGCTTGCTTTTTGCTTTGCCATGAAACCAAGCAATTGCCTAGAAACTGGCACCCTCCTGAAGTGGACTTCCTTGTGGTGTTACATCCAGCAAAGTCACTGTCTGAAAATCCTGAAAGCTTGATATTCCCATTAGCTGGATACCAGATACCAAGTGAGGGAGCACCTTTTATGTATCTGAATATCCTTTTTACAGCAATAAGGTTGGATTTTCTAGGGGCTGATACACTTCTTACACAAACACATGTTGCAAACATGATGTCTGGCCTAGATGCAGTCAGGTATAATAAAGACCCAATCATGCTTCTATATAAAGTTTGGTCAATCATGTCACACCCTGGCTTTGCGGAAGCGTGGTTAATTTGGTGTGACTTCTTAATACCATAGCTTAACCATAACAAAGCTATATGAAATAAAATCATGCAAGATCATCCATTTGATTAAGTTTTAAAACCAGAGTAACATACCATAGTCTTAGAGACTTACAACATCATAACATAAAACATTGTCTTGAAAAACATAAACATGAAATAAACGCAGTTTAAGATTTGTGACTTGTCCAGGAAAGAGTCACATTTCCTAAACTGGGATGACCTTGGAACCCTTATGCAGCGGGAAAACATAACATACCGCGCCAGATCTTTAATTTCCTGAAATACATGTAAGTTGAAAAATCAACAATAATGTTGAGCGAGTTCATGTGTAAGTGAGTATGTAAAACACTTGTAAGTATAAAAATTCCCTGGTATGTAGCAAATAAGGAAAAAGAGATCACCAATGGTTTGCAAGGCCATTGATATGTGTGAAGTGCAAGTAGGAAGACTCAAACCTTGCGATTTTGCGTCGGGGCACAAAGTCACCCCGAGGTCCGTACTGTTGGACCTGGGGTTGGGCTCGCTACACCCAGATAGATCTACCGCTTACGTCCCTCGGTCCTATAATAAGAATTAATGGCCTCCAGTTCCCGCCTACCCACTCACATGATCTAAGTAGTAAACCTCCTTACGCTAACCATACCATGTATAAAGTACTCGTAATCATAGTAACATGTATTTCACCCCCGCAGTTTAGAAAACTGAAAACAGTTAAGAGAAAAGGGGGACATGAACTCACAGTCGGTGCGTCTCTACCAAGTACTCCAAATTAGGCAGCTGTGCGACGACCTACAGGTGCTAATTCTATTAGACGGACGGCCGTGCCTTAGCTTTATAGTTTAAGTCTTTGGGAAATAGTTAGATAACTACTTCGGGTTTACTTTCCATATGTACTTGATAGTTAATCTCCTTCCCAAGGATGGGGGATTCAATACATGTGCGTTCAAATTATATCATTAAGTCTCACTTAATATATATATATATATATATATATTTCCAATTCCAAAATATAAGTATTTTTCTCAAAAATATTATATTTTCATTTCACATAATTTTTCTCCAATAATAAGTTGTTAAAATACGCGTTCATAAATATTTCCGTAAGTGCGTAAGTTACGTTTTAACAATCGAGTGGTAATATAATTACCGGTGTAACTTATATATTTATGGTGAAAGCGTTCGTATTATTTTGGATTCGTTAACGTTCGTAAATATTATTTTTACTCTAAAATAATATTTATGTATTTTCACAAAATAATCATAAACAGTGTGTGAAAATATATATTTATCACGTTAAATTTTGTGAATATCCCACCTCCGAATATTTAGTAAATAAAGTCATGGCGAAATTTATATTTCGAAAACATGTCAAAAATAATTCTAACACTTGTAGTGTAAATAGTTCTAAGTGTTAGGTTTTTAGAAAAATTTCGCCAGAGTTTCCTCTGTAACTGGAGGTGGCCACGCCTTCAAGCGTATCATTTTCTTTAACAAACCAACTCAACAATTTTCTTTATTTGATCAGAACAACTTTCATCACAACAACTAATCAACATATGTGTAAATTACCAAAAATTACATGAACTTGCAGTTTTCCCAAAACTGTGGTGTAAATCCCCTTAAATTTAGTAGATCTTCATATAAGGTAATTTGATCTTGTAAAAACCTCGTTTTTAGAGAAAATCCATCTTTACAACTTCCCGTCATCTTTTACAAAAACTGTTATTTTGTCGGATTTTTTTCATTTCACAAGTGTTTACACACTTGTGGTTTATAAAAATCATGCTTGTTAGTGTAAAATCCATCTTTTAAAATACATGATTTCTTTGATACGTGGTTCTTTGAAAATACCACTTGCAGATGCGTAGATCTGCTAGTTTTAAACACAATTTCACAAGTAAAACTCCTTTACACAAGTTCATGATTCGCGTGTGGTAGAGTTTCACCTTTTAACCCTTGTATCATTCAAAACAAGCTTATGTTAAGATCCATGACCTTACCAAACCGGGTTAAACGATGATCCGAGCTACCACATCATAGATCGGGCCTAAATAACCATAAATTTTAATTACTACAAGTTTTACACAACTTATGTGCTTTTAACCAACAATACTTGCAAGTTTAGTAAACTTTAATGCTTCAAAATGCAAGATTCCGAGTTTTAATCATCATACATCTTATTAACCACCTTAGATTAGTTCAAGTACGAGTTTTAAGCATTATACCTCTAGCTCGAGGCTAGGGAAGAATCTAGACGTAAATCGGGTGGATAAAAGCTAGAGAAAGTGGTCCTTCGAACTCCGAGTGCACCAAGACTCCTTATATGCGACCCTTAACACTTGTATGATGTTGGAACTTGCAAGATGGAACTCGAAAATGATGGGATGCCCCAAGGGGGGTTCGGCCGTGACTATGTAGAGCAAGAGAGAGAGAGAGTTTTGTGGTGTTGTATGGAATGTAAGATCTCATGTGCTTAAGTGTAGTTTTATAGGCAAAAAATGAGATTAGAGTCCAAAGGGTAATATGTTCTCTTGATATGAGACAAGAGTTAATATATTAATCAAAAATGGTACAAGACTAGTTACATGGTGACCGATCGGCCCAAGGGGGGGGGGTAAGCTAGTTCGATTCCAAGTATTAGTTAGGTTATAGTTAAGTTAAGTAGGTTAGTTAAGCACTTAACTTGGTTAGTAGTGTGTTATGCATTAATGCGGGTGCTAGGGTATTCAGGGACCCTAACTGGCTCAGAAAAAGATAAATAGTGAAAATAATAATAGTTTCATGTCCCGGGTATAGTCCGGTTGTTCGGTTGGATAGTAATCCGTTAAAGCGTTAACAAAGCTTTAAAGTGTCGTTATTTCTCTTTTTAGTGACACAACTCATTTCTGACACTTTGGAAAGTGTCTAGCAATATTTTTCTCATGTATTGGCACTTTATTAGTTAGCTAAACGCTGAATTATTGTGTAAAGTGCTGAGTTTTGTACTTAGAGTACGTTTTAGGCACATCCAGTCATTGAAACTTATTCCTAGGGACGCAGTTCTACAACCCTTGTATCCCTACACTCACCACTAGTGTAGCAAAATATTTCTGGCTCATACAGACCTTAGAGGCAGTGTTTGCCTGATGCTGGCTTTATCAGCATGTTCAATAGGTTATCCGTTATAGTGCTACTGTGCTTTTTGTGCATCATGTTTGTCACTAAGGTGCTGTAAGCAAAATATGGAGTGACAGCAAATAAAGTATGATGCAAGTAAGTGCATGTATCAGTATGCAAGTAGCAGTTTATTCACAAGTTCAAGCAAGCACAGTAATTAAGCAGTAATTAATTATTAATTAAGTCGTACGGATACCTGGTTTAGTGAGGGTTGTCACATTCTCCCCCCGTTAAATAAATTTCGTCCCGAAATTTAAGTTCTGCTTGTAGATGCAGGGTTCTTAGGAAAAAGGTGGGGGTATTTCTCTTTCATCCGGTCCTCACGCTCCCAGGTGTACTCAGGACCGTGTCTGGCATTCCAACGAACTTTGACGAGCTTGACACTGCTCCGGCGGGTCTTGTTTACTTTCCAATCTGTAACCTCAACCGGTTCTTCAATGAAATGGAGCGTGTCGTCAACATGGATCTTGTCGATGGGAATGGCAATGGTATCTTGAGTTGGACTTTTCTTCAAGTTGGATACATGAAATGTATCGTGAACTGAATGAAGTTCAGCAGGTAGGTCCAACTTGTATGCTACTAGTCCTATTCTTTCCAGAATTCTGAAGGGACCAATGTAGCGCGGATTTAACTTCCCACGCTTTCCGAAGCGTGCCACACCCTTCCAGGGTGAAACTTTCAATAAAACCATTTCTCCCACTTGAAACTCCACGTGTTTTCGGTTTGGATCAGCATAGGCCTTCTGTCTGTGGTGAGCTGCTTCGATGCGTTTAAGAATCTGCGCGATCTTATCTGTCGTCTCTTGGACGATTTCGGGACCAGCAAGCTGCCTATCACCTGCGTCAGCCCAGCATAAGGGTGATCGACACTTGCGTCCGTAAAGGGCTTCGAATGGCGCGACACCAATACTGGTGTGGTAGCTGTTGTTGTATGAAAATTCGACCAAAGGCAAATGCTTGTCCCAGCTACCGCCCAAATCCATAACACATGCTCTCAGCATGTCTTCCAAAGTCTGTATCGTTCGCTCGCTTTGACCGTCAGTTTGCGGATGAAACGCAGTGCTCAGATTCAATTGCGATCCAAAAGCTTCTTGGAAGGATTGCCATATCCTTGACACAAATCTTCCGTCTCTATCAGAAATGATCGAGAGAGGCACTCCATGACGTGCAACGATCTCTCTCATGTAAGTTTCAGCCAATTTGCTCGTATTATCCTTTTCTCTGATAGGTAAGAAGTGTGCTGACTTTGTTAATCGATCCACTATTACCCAAATAGTGTCATGGCCTTTTGGCGTTCTTGGCAATTTTGTAACAAAATCCATTGAGATTTGTTCCCATTTCCACTTGGGAATCTCAGGTTGTTGCAGAAGTCCTGAAGGCTTCTGGTATTCCGCTTTAACCTTAGTGCACGTTAAACATTTGCTTACGTAAACAACAACATCGCCTTTCATCCTAGGCCACCAATAATAATCTTTGAGATCCTGGTACATCTTATCCGCTCCTGGATGGATAGAGTACCGCGACTTGTGAGCTTCATCGAAAATAACTTTCCTTAAATCACCAAACAGAGGAACCCAAATCCTTTTCTCAAAACATAACGTTCCTTCCTCGTTTGGTACCAGTAGCTTCTCCATCCCACGGAGATATTCTTCTTCAAGGTTTCCTTCCTTGAGAGCTTCCTTCTGCGCGGCACGTATGCGCAAGGGAAGATTGGTCTGAATAATCATTTCCAAAGCCCTAACCCTTATGGGCTTGATTCTCTCTTTACGACTTAGGGCATCGGCGACCACGTTCGCCTTCCCTGGATGGTACTTTATCTCGCAGTCGTAGTCGTTCAACAATTCAACCCATCGTCTTTGCCGCATATTCAGCTCCTTCTGGTTGAATATGTGTTGTAGGCTCTTGTGATCTGTAAAGATTGTACACTTTGTACCATAAAGGTAGTGTCTCCAGATCTTTAAAGCAAAAACCACTGCGCCGAGCTCCAAATCGTGTGTGGTATAGTTCTTTTCATGCACTTTCAACTGACGCGATGCGTAAGCAATAACCTTTTGGCGTTGCATCAACACACAACCCAATCCTTGACGCGATGTGTCGCAGTATACCACAAAATCATCAGTACCCTCTGGTAGAGCTAAGATTAGCGCGTTACAAAGCTTATCCTTCAATATCTGAAATGCTTCATCCTGTTTGATTCCCCAATCAAACTTCTTATCCTTCTGCGTGAGGAGCGTCAATGGTTGAGCGATCTTTGAAAAATTCTCAATGAATCTTCGATAATAGCCAGCCAAACCCAAGAATTGCCGAATCTCGGTTGGCGTCTTTGGCGTTTCCCAATCCTTGATCGCCTTGATCTTGGTTGGATCCACGTGGATTCCCTCTCCATTTACCACGTGTCCAAGGAATTGTACCTCTCGTAGCCAAAACTCGCACTTAGAGAATTTGGCATACAGCTGTTCTTTCTTCAGCAGCTCTAGAATGGCTCTAAGATGCTGCTCGTGTTCAGCCTTCGTCTTTGAATAAATTAAAATGTCATCGATGAATACAATCACGAACTTATCCAAGTACGGCTTGCAAACTCTATTCATTAGATCCATGAATACCGCAGGTGCGTTTGTCAAACCAAATGGCATAACAAGGAACTCGTAGTGCCCATAACGAGTTCTGAAGGCTGTCTTCGGGGTGCTTTCCTCTTGTATCCTTAACTGATGGTATCTAGATCGAAGATCGATCTTTGAATAAAAGCTTGAACCTTGAAGTTGGTCGAACAGATCATCAATTCTTGGCAGAGGATACCTATTCTTGATCGTCAGCTTGTTCAATTCCCGGTAGTCAATACACATACGGAAACTACCGTCCTTCTTCTTGACAAACAAAACTGGGGCTCCCCAAGGCGAGAAACTTGGTCGGATAAATCCCTTGTCTAACAACTCTTGAAGTTGTGTCGACAGTTCCTGCATCTCAGACGGAGCAAGTCTGTACGGTGCCTTAGCCACAGGCGCGGTGCCTGGAACTAAGTCAATGCGGAACTCCACTTGCCTCTGAGGTGGCAATCCGGGCAAATCTTCAGGGAAGACTTCTGGATATTCCCTCACGACAGGGATGTCTTCGATCTTTGGCTCAGCAGCCTTTTTATCCACAATGTGTGCCAGAAAAGCAACACATCCTTTCTGCAAACACTTCCTTGCTTTCAAGCAGCTGATAATCCTCAACGGCGTCTCACGCTTCTCTCCATGAACAACAATGGTCTCACCATCATCGGTTGGGATACGAACAACCTTCTCATGACAAACTATCTCTGCCTTGTTGCCTGATAACCAATCCATTCCTACCACCACGTCGAAGCTTCCCAACTGGACTGGTAGTAGATCTAGAGCGCGAACTCACGCTCTCCCAATTCAATCACACAACCCCTGACGACTTCATTGGCTTCTACTAACTTTCCATTCGCTAATTCGATTGAGTACGGAACATCTAGTTTACTAGCGGCTAAACCAAGCATATTCTTAAATTCTAACGACACGAAGCTATAATCGGCGCCAGTATCAAACAAAACGGATGCATAGCGTTGGTTTACAGGGAACGTACCAGTGACAACATTGGGATCCTGGCGCGCTTCCCTTGCTTCTATGTTGAAAACCCTTCCGCGGGCTTGGTTCAATTCCGGGCAATTCTTCTTGTAATGCCCAAGATCACCACAGTTGAAACATCCGGGCCTTTGCCCATTTCCACCACCGTTTCCAACTTGATTGTTTCTCTGGTTGCGATTCATGGTGCCCGCTTGGTTTGCATTATTGACCTGATTTCCATCACCTCCATTGTTTCCCTGTGGGCGATTCCCAATACCACCACGATTATTTCTATTCCCAAATCCTCCTTGGCCTCCCCGGCCAGCACTAGCACAACAAGAATCCTTCGAGTGGCCAGTCTTTCCACAAGCTTCACATACTTTTGGCCCACATCGTCCAGAGTGATGGCGTTGGCAAGAGTTGCACTTGGGATGTGCACCCATATATTCCTTACCTTTCCTCCTACCACCAGCTGTATCCTGCGCTGGCGCGTTTTGCTCTCCTTTCTTAACCACCACTCCGGTACCTTGCTTGAAGTTTGAAAACTTCCGCTTGTTTCCTCCTGACGACTCCACATGAGTCTCTTTCTTCTTCGGCTCTGCTTCATCAAACTTGTTCAAACGAATTGCCTCCTCGGTGAGAGCCACGCTCAAATCGATGGCTTCAGTGATAGTTGCTGGTTTGGAGGAGGTCACCATGCTTATGATTTGAGGAGCTAGTCCCCAAATGAAGCGTTCAATTCTCTTGAACTCAGGAGTGACCATGTAGGGTACCACATGTGACAAGTCGTGGAACCTCTGAACGTATTCTGCTATCTTTGAGCCTTCCATTTTCAAATGCCAGAACTCGGTCTCCAATCTCTGGATTTCTGCGCGGGAACAGTACTTTTTGCGCATAAGTTCCTTTAGTTTGGTCCA
Organism: Helianthus tuberosus; assembly: GCA_030545235.1. Taxonomy (NCBI): domain Eukaryota; kingdom Viridiplantae; phylum Streptophyta; class Magnoliopsida; order Asterales; family Asteraceae; genus Helianthus; species Helianthus tuberosus. Next base: position 229,601,109 of record CM060423.1, on the reverse strand, counting down.
GGTCAGCGCGTAGGCAGCAGCTTCGCCTAGTGTCTGAACTTGTAGATTCCACTAGGATAGGGCTCCATCTAGAAACAGCCCTGAGATATAGGTGACTTGCTGATCCAGCGCGCACTTGCTCATGCGAAGAACATATTCGGTTTTCTCAGCCCAGCGAACAAAGGCGACAGCACCTCCTGTGCCATCAAAGTTTACGGGCTTGCAGTCTAAGAACTGCTTGTAGGTGCACCCTGCACATTTATTATAACATATGGTTGGCATTAGCTTTCTTGCTAAGGTAATCCATTTAGGTCATGGTATGTCTTAATGACTTAGGGTTACCATGGGGTGGATTGTTGTTGCCGTTATTGCCAGAGTTGCTTCCACTCGTTCCTCCTTGAGAGGCAGCATATTGAGCAATGGCAGCAACAATAACTTGCTGTAGTTCTTCCTGAGTGGTAGGCATTGGTTGTTGTTGATGTCTTGGCGGCATCTTCTAAAAGATGTGTTTACGTCGGTCAGGCCATAGTAAAGCGTACGTATATAGTAATAGTAATAGCACATAACATCTCATGTTATCAATACATCACAAATACCAATCACACAACATCCCATGTCATAAAAATATAAATAAGCAATCAAGCGAATCAAATATGATGAGAATACTGCGATTGCCATATATCGAGACCACATAGTAAGTGTATCAGTACATCCCTATGTCATACAATCATCAATCAACTAGGGGCTACATCACCCCTGTCCAAAAACTATATCATGTCAGTGTCAAATACATCAAATATATGTTATCAAAAGTCAGAATCATAATGTAGTCTCTAAAAATGCTGTGCAGTCCAACAATCGCCGTCTTCTCACCCTCGTATACCCAAACAGCACTGATGAGCTCTATACAGATGGCGGTGGAGGAGGGGGGAAAGTAGGTGTAAAACAAACGACGTAACTGGAGCCAGTCCTCCTCCATGGCTTGCTGGGTACGAATGATAGAAGCAACCTGCTGCTCTAGTGTAAAGAGACGGGCAACATAATCTGGAGGTAAGGGTCGAAATGGCTGCAGAGGAGAGTGTGTCTGACCATGGCACTGGCATGGTGGCAGCTGAGCTCTCTCAAGCTCCTGGATGCGTTGCGTGTGTGACTCGTGCTGGAAAACGAAAGACATCAAAACGTCCTCGATAGTGTGTCTCACATGGGACGGGTGGTAAGGATCAGTTGGTGGCATCGGAGATGATGATGACCAAAGTAGTGGCTCACTGGTGGGATCAAAAGGTGCCACATGAAATGGGGCATGAAGGGGATAGACATCGGTACATGCCCAAAAGGATGGGCTGAAGAACCCTCTCCAGGCCTCGCTGGAGGTACAAACTGAGGAACCTGAAAAGAAAAATCAATATGTCGTGTATCAGAGATCTGAGGGGGAAAAGGTGGAACATCCTCATCAGCAGGTATCCAACCGTGCTGTGCATGCTCATCTGGTGGATCCATGTGTGCCGCGAACAGTGCATGCTCGGGCTCTAGTGGGATGGGATCAGGTGGGGGAGCAACAAAAGGGTGAAAAGGTGCAATGTGCTCAACAGGATGGTCAACAGGTATATCAACAACAGGTAGAGGAACAACAGGATCAACAACGACATGATCGCCCTCTAACAAAGGAACATCCACGGGGAGATCATCAACAGGTGGGTCTGCTATAACAGGCTCAATAGGGATGCCAGCATGTACGGGGTCATGCTCAAGTATGGGGTCTAGAGCGGCTGCCTGCTCAGGGGCGACGGCAGGCTCGGGATCATCAAAAGCCATCTCGAAGTCAAACTCGGGGTCGATAGGATCTACTGGGTCAGCTGGATCCTCCATGGGCTGATCCATAGGTATAAACTCGATATCATGATCCGGGTCGAATCCCGGGGGAAAGATAGGATCAGAATCCTCTAAGTCATCATGGTCAAACGTAAAGCTGGGAATAGGTGCGACAGAGGATGCCTGGTCGGGATCAGAATCATGCGCCAAGTGCTGTGCGCTCAATGTGTGAGAAGGTGCGGATGCCACCGACTCGAAGGAGTCTGGGACAGGAGAATGTGCAGGCGAATCCTCAGCGGGAACATCAGCGATCATCAGAAGATCGCCCGAAGGAAGAAGGGCCTCGCCCTGGATCTCATCCTCAAAGGGCTCATCCTCAAACAGGTCAATATCGCCGTCAGCCTCGGCGTCAAGAAGAAAATCATATGCTGGATAAACGGCTAAGGGTATAGGGGCCGGAATCTCTACTAGGGGTAGGTACTCAGCGGGAGGGCCATCTGCAGGCTCATCAGCACCATCGGGTAGTGCGAAAGGCTGGAAATCATCCTCGTCAGTACTGGTATAGTCAGATGTGTGCACCTCGTGCTCGGAGGATGTGAGGTCATCAGATACGATAGGTATGGGTCCAGTGGTGTCCGAATCGCCGGTACCGGCCGAGTCCATGAGTCTGTAACATAAACACAAATATGCTCCAATAATCAGTCATACAATCAGATAATCACATAAGTCACCAAGTAAGATATCACATAATTCTCCTAGTCCCACTAGCCTCCCAGTCTCCTAGACTGACATTCCTAGTCCCACTAGCCAAATTCCTCCCAGTCTCTAAGACTGCTCTATCCTCCCCCTCGACCTCCTAGATTGAGCCTCGGTCCCCATGACCGAGCCTCAGCCTTCATGACTGAGCCTACTCTTCCTAGTCTCACTAGCCATCTACCTCGATCTCTAAGATCGAGCCTCGGCCTCCAAGACCGAGCCTCAGCCTCCCAGACTGAGCCTATAAATAATGAATAGAATGTGCTCAACATTTGTTTATAAAAACGTTTTGGATTTGGACTTAAGTGGTATGCAGTAAAAAAATGTTTTCGTGAGAGCCCTAGTGATCATAGTCTAGACTCGAGAAGGAATCCTGGTTCGCTATGATCAGAGCTCTGATACCAAGCTGTCACACCCTGGCTTTGCGGAAGCGTGGTTAATTTGGTGTGACTTCTTAATACCATAGCTTAACCATAACAAAGCTATATGAAATAAAATCATGCAAGATCATCCATTTGATTAAGTTTTAAAACCAGAGTAACATACCATAGTCTTAGAGACTTACAACATCATAACATAAAACATTGTCTTGAAAAACATAAACATGAAATAAACGCAGTTTAAGATTTGTGACTTGTCCAGGAAAGAGTCACATTTCCTAAACTGGGATGACCTTGGAACCCTTATGCAGCGGGAAAACATAACATACCGCGCCAGATCTTTAATTTCCTGAAATACATGTAAGTTGAAAAATCAACAATAATGTTGAGCGAGTTCATGTGTAAGTGAGTATGTAAAACACTTGTAAGTATAAAAATTCCCTGGTATGTCGCAAATAAGGAAAAAGAGATCACCAATGGTTTGCAAGGCCATTGATATGTGTGAAGTGCAAGTAGGAAGACTCAAACCTTGCGATTTTGCGTCGGGGCACAAAGTCACCCCGAGGTCCGTACTGTTGGACCTGGGGTTGGGCTCGCTACACCCAGATAGATCTACCGCTTACGTCCCTCGGTCCTATAATAAGGATTAATGGCCTCCAGTTCCCGCCTACCCACTCACATGATCTAAGTAGTAAACCTCCTTACGCTAACCATACCATGTATAAAGTACTCGTAATCATAGTAACATGTATTTCACCCCCGCAGTTTAGAAAACTGAAAACAGTTAAGAGAAAAGGGGGACATGAACTCACAGTCGGTGCGTCTCTACCAAGTACTCCAAATCAGGCAGCTGTGCGACGACCTACAGGTGCTAATTCTATTAGACGGACGGCCGTGCCTTAGCTTTATAGTTTAAGTCTTTGGGAAATAGTTAGATAACTACTTCGGGTTTACTTTCCATATGTACTTGATAGTTAATCTCCTTCCCAAGGATGGGGGATTCAATACATGTGCGTTCAAATTATATCATTAAGTCTCACTTAATATATATATATTTCCAATTCCAAAATATAAGTATTTTTCTCAAAAATATTATATTTTCATTTCACATAATTTTTCTCCAATAATACGTTGTTAAAATACGCGTTCATAAATATTTCCGTAAGTGCGTAAGTTACGTTTTAACAATCGAGTGGTAATATAATTACCGGTGTAACTTATATATTTATGGTGAAAGCGTTCGTATTATTTCGGATTCGTTAACGTTCATAAATATTATTTTTACTCTAAAATAATATTTATGTATTTTCACAAAATAATCATAAACAGTGTGTGAAAATATATATTTATCACGTTAAATTTTGTGAAAATCCCACCTCCGAATATTTAGTAAATAAAGTCATGGCGAAATTTATATTTCGAAAACATGTCAAAAATAATTCTAACACTTGTAGTGTAAATAGTTCTAAGTGTTAGGTTTTTAGAAAAATTTCGCCAGAGTTTCCTCTGTAACTGGAGGTGGCCACGCCTTCAAGCGTATCATTTTCTTTAACAAACCAACTCAACAATTTTCTTTATTTGATCAGAACAACTTTCATCACAACAACTAATCAACATATGTGTAAATTACCAAAAATTACATGAACTTGCAATTTTCCCAAAACTGTGGTGTAAATCCCCTTAAATTTAGTAGATCTTCATATAAGGTAATTTGATCTTGTAAAAACCTCGTTTTTAGAGAAAATCCATCTTTACAACTTCCCGTCATCTTTTACAAAAACTGTTATTTTGTCGGATTTTTTTCATTTCACAAGTGTTTACACACTTGTGGTTTATAAAAATCATGCTTGTTAGTGTAAAATCCATCTTTTAAAATACATGATTTCTTTGATACGTGGTTCTTTGAAAATACCACTTGCAGATGCGTAGATCTGCTAGTTTTAAACACAATTTCACAAGTAAAACTCCTTTACACAAGTTCATGATTCGCGTGTGGTAGAGTTTCACCTTTTAACCCTTGTATCATTCAAAACAAGCTTATGTTAAGATCCATGACCTTACCAAACCGGGTTAAACGATGATCCGAGCTACCACATCATAGATCGGGCCTAAATAACCATAAATTTTAATTACTACAAGTTTTACACAACTTATGTGCTTTTAACCAACAATACTTGCAAGTTTAGTAAACTTTAATGCTTCAAAATGCAAGATTCCGAGTTTTAATCATCATACATCTTATTAACCACCTTAGATTAGTTCAAGTACGAGTTTTAAGCATTATACCTCTAGCTCGAGGCTAGGGAAGAATCTAGACGTAAATCGGGTGGATAAAAGCTAGAGAAAGTGGTCCTTCGAACTCCGAGTGCACCAAGACTCCTTATATGCGACCCTTAACACTTGTATGATGTTGGAACTTGCAAGATGGAACTCGAAAATGATGGGATGCCCCAAGGGGGGTTCGGCCGTGACTATATAGAGCAAGAGAGAGAGAGAGTTTTGTGGTGTTGTATGGAATGTAAGATCTCATGTGCTTAAGTGTAGTTTTATAGGCAAAAAATGAGATTAGAGTCCAAAGGGTAATATGTTCTCTTGATATGAGACAAGAGTTAATATATTAATCAAAAATGGTACAAGACTAGTTACATGGTGACCGATCGGCCCAAGGGGGGGGGGGGGGTAAGCTAGTTCGATTCCAAGTATTAGTTAGGTTATAGTTAAGTTAAGTAGGTTAGTTAAGCACTTAACTTGGTTAGTAGTGTGTTATGCATTAATGCGGGTGCTAGGGTATTCAGGGACCCTAACTGGCTCAGAAAAAGATAAATAGTGAAAATAATAATATTTTCATGTCCCGGGTATAGTCCGGTTGTTCGGTTGGATAGTAATCCGTTAAAGCGTTAACAAAGCTTTAAAGTGTCGTTATTACTCTTTTTAGTGACACAACTCATTTCTGACACTTTGGAAAGTGTCTAGCAATATTTTTCTCATGTATTGGCACTTTATTAGTTAGCTAAACGCTGAATTATTGTGTAAAGTGCTGAGTTTTGTACTTAGAGTACGTTTTAGGCACATCCAGTCATTGAAACTTATTCCTAGGGACGCAGTTCTACAACCCTTGTATCCCTACACTCACCACTAGTGTAGCAAAATATTTCTGGCTCATACAGACCTTAGAGGCAGTGTTTGCCTGATGCTGGCTTTATCAGCATGTTCAATAGGTTATCCGTTATAGTGCTACTGTGCTTTTTGTGCATCATGTTTGTCACTAAGGTGCTGTAAGCAAAATATGGAGTGACAGCAAATAAAGTATGATGCAAGTAAGTGCATGTATCAGTATGCAAGTAGCAGTTTATTCACAAGTTCAAGCAAGCACAGTAATTAAGCAGTAATTAATTATTAATTAAGTCGTACGTATACCTGGTTTAGTGAGGGTTGTCACAAATCAGCTCATCCTTTTCATCAGACATGACTAGCTTATTTGTTGTTATGGGTGTGCTGCATGGTTTACAATCATTCATATCAAATTTGTTTAAAAGCTCTTTAGCATATTTGCTTTGATGAATAAAAGTTCCATTTTGCATTTGCTGAACTTGAAGACCAAGAAAGCATTGCAATTCACCCATTGCACTCATTTCAAATTCAGCTGTCATGAGTTGCCTAAACTCATCACACATTTTATTACATGTGCTTCCAAAAATAGTGTCATCCACATAAATTTGGACAATCATTAAATCCTTTCCTCTCTATTTTAGAAACAGTGTTTTATCAATGGTACCTCTTTTGAAACCATTTAAGAGTAAAAAGGTGGAAAGAGTTTCATACCAGGCTCTAGGTGCTTGTTTCAGGCCATACAAGGCTTTGTTTAGCCTGTAGACATGATTTGGATAAAATGGATCCTCAAAACCTGGAGGCTGACAAACATATACCTCTTCTTGAATTGTACCATAGAGGAAAGCACTTTTGATATCCATTTGAAACACCTTCATGTTGTGGTTGACAGCAAAGGCTAGGAACAGTCTTATAGCTTCCAATCTTGCTACAGGGGCAAAAGTTTCATCATAATCTATCCCCTCTTCCTGTCTGTAACCTTGAACCACAAGCCTGGCTTTATTCTTGACAACAATGCCCCTTTCATCAGTTTTATTTTTGAAGACCCACTTTGTGCCTATGGGACTGACATCCTTTGGCAGTGGTACAAGCTCCCATACTTGTTGTCTTTTAAACTGTTGGAGCTCTTCTTGCATGGCTTCTACCCAGCTGTTTTCTTTCAGTGCCTCTTGGTACTTGACTGGCTGATGGAGTGATAGAAAACCAGCAAAAATACAAATGTTTTGGGTTTGGCTTCTTGTGAGCACCCCTTCATTGATGTTGCCAATGATTTGGTTAGGTGGATGAGATCTCAAGAAGATTAAATCTCCTTGGTATGGTATGATGGCATTTATTGGTGAAGGCTGCAGATGTGAATCATCTGAGCTAACCACTGCTGGTGACTTTGATGATCCAGCAGTGGCTTCAAAAGGTGGTGGAATAGGAGGTAATGGTGTGGACACATGCTGACTTTTATCCACTGTTTGGGAACTTTTGTCAGCAGTGTTTGATGATGTGGAAGCAGGGGTTGATGGGCTACTTTGATCAACAACTGTTGAGGTAGCAGTGGTTGAGCTTTGACAGCTGTTTTGTACATCTGCTGCTCTTCCCATTGTGACAGACTTTTGTTGAGGAATGATGATCTCATACCCATAGTCTGGTGATGAATCCTCTGATGGACCTGCACTGTTAGTCTTGACAGCAGTATTTTTAAAAGTGAATTTATCAAGATCAAACAATTCTGCAGGGTTTACTGGGATTTTCATTGATGAAAGTTCATTGAACTTTACATTCGAAGTCTCTTCCACTATTTTGGTCCTTGTGTTAAACACTTTGTAGGCCTTAGCAGTGGTTGAGTATCCCAGATGATAACCACAATCAATTTTGGCTGCAAACTTTGAGATAGAATCTTTTAAGTTTAAAATGAAGCATGGGCAGCCAAAAACCTTGAAATATGAAATCAATGGCTTTATTTTATACAGTAGTTCATAGGCAGTCTTTTGATGCCTGGGGTTGATCAAAACTCTGTTTTGGACATAGCAAGCAGTGTTTACTGCCTCTGCCCAAAAAGTTAATGGCAAACCTAAATCAGCAAGCATGGTTCTGGCAGCCTCAATCAAGGTTCTGTTCTTCCTTTCAACAACCCCATTTTGTTCTGGTGTTCTTGGAATGCTGTATTGCCTCACAATTCCTTTTGACACACAGAAATCATCTAACTCCTTGTTTCTGAACTCTGTGCCATTGTCACTTCTAAAGATTTTTACTGGAAGGTCAAACTGCTTTTCAACTTGTTTCACAAAGTCTTGCAGAATGCCTGCAGTCTCATCTTTTGAGTGTAAAAAGTACGTCCATGTAAACCTAGAAAAGTCATCAACAATAACCAAACAATACCTCCTTTTCTTAAGACTCATGACTTTAACTGGGCCAAACAAATCCATATGAAGCATTTGCAAGCATTTGGTTGTTTCGGACTCATCAATGGATTTGTAGGAGCTTTTATGTTGTTTTCCTTTTAGGCAGGAAACACAATGTTCAGGACAGGTGAACAGTTTTTGAGGTAAACCTCTTACTAACCCCTGTTTTGAAATTTCAGTGATAGTTTTGAGATTTGTGTGCCCCAATCTTCTGTGCCAAAGTTATGTCTCTTTGTTGGAGATAGCTGAGAACAGACAGACATCAGTTCTGGGACACTCTTTTGACATATCAACAACATAAACATTGCCACTTCTTTGAGCAACAAGTTTTGTTTTTCCAGTTTTTATTCTTTCTTTAATCTTTTTAACCATTTCTGGTCCAACAATCCTACAACAATCTTTTGTGAAGAATGACCCAAACCCTTTGTCACTCATTTGAGACACACTAAGAAGGTTGAATTTTAGATTGTCTATTAGATTGACATTTTCAAACTTAACATTACCAGACTGAACAGTTCCAGACCCCAGAACCTTTCCTTTACTATTATTGCCAAAGGATATATCACCCCCTCCATGAGTTTTGAAATCCTTGAGAAGGGCTCTACATACTGTCATGTGCCTGGAGCCTCCACTGTCTACATACCAAAGACTATCTAAGCATGCAGAAGCTCCCTGCACATGTAGTAAAGGATTAGTTCATTAAGGTCTCCAAAGCCAATAAGGATTTGGATGGGGTCTCAACAGTGTCTGGGATGAGTGCAGATGGATGGGCAGTGGTTAGGTCAGTGGTTTGGACAATTTTAGGACTGTTTTTCTCTAACCACTGTTAGGGGTCTTGACCAATTACCTGTTGATACCCAAAGGGATGCCTGTTCACTTTTGGTTTAGAGGGCCTTTTATAGGTCTCATAAATGTGTGGTACCATAGGGTATGGTGGTTGTCCCTTACCTCTTCTGTATTGATTGGCAGGGGTGCATCAGTCACCTGAACATCTCTTTTGACAGATGTTTGGTTCAGCTGTTTTGTGACAGCTATTTGGACTGGCACAAATAGTGGTTGGTTTTTGGTAAACTTGACAGGTGAATTTGATGAACTCAAGGATGTTTTTGCATTGTACTCATTCTTTTTTACATCAAAGTTTTTGATATACACACATTCTTGAGTTTTGTGGTTTGTCTTACCACAGATGGTGCAGCTTTCAGCAGGAATAATTTCACTTGTTCTGTTTAGATCATATGCTTTTAAATGGAAACAGTATTTTGTTAGATGATTCCTTTTTTCACAAAAATCACAAAACAGGTTTTTGATCTTTTCTCTTTTCTTTCTCTTTTCAGACTCCTTTGCAACAAATTTTTTAACCTCTGTTGGGATGTCTTTGAGAGGAATGACTTTTGCTTTTGGAGCTTTAACACCATCAGTGGTTGTGAAATCCATGGGTTTAAAATTTTCAAGAATGTCACACTCATCAGACCATCTGGGTTTAAATTGATATTCCTCAATCTCTTCATAGGTTGAAGAGTCCAAAGGTCTTTCAAGTGTGATTTTGTTGCCATTTTTGTCAGTAATTTTGATTTCTTGGCCATTCTTGTTTGTGGGTATGATCTCCACTGAACCAGATTCTTTTGTTGCATTGTTTTCAACTTGGTCATGCTTTCTAAAACCAACACCAAATTTTACATTGCTTTTAATCTGTTTTTCAAGCATTACTTCATACCCTTTACAGGATTCCACCCACTTTTCACAAGTGATTTGGGTGGATTCCAACTCCTTTTTGTAAACCTGATATTTTTCGATCATAGTTTGGAGTTGGGTTTTGGTAATGCTTTGCTCTTCTTTAAGACAGCTAATTTCTTTATCCTTTTCAGCTAACTTGATTTTAAGTTCTTTTAATGACTTTTCAAATTTGACTTCATCAGTTAAGACCTTATCCCGAAGGTTTTCATTCACCTCTTTAATGCTAGCAAATGCAATAATGCATTTGTCTGAACATAGATTTTTAAGAACCTGAGGTGATAACTTGGCGGCTGTCATCATAGCACAATCACATTGATGATTATTTTCTTCATCAGCTCTTCCTTCTTTCTCACCCTCTTTCTCCTCTTCTTTTTCTTCCTTGTCTTCTTTGGACCAAGGATCAACCAGTGGTTCAATCAGGGTTTCTGAATTTTCTCCCAGCAGTAGTTCACCAGCAACTGCAGTAACCACTGCTTTAGCCACTTTATCCACTGTTTCAGTACTTAGTTGTTCTCCTTCAGCTTCAACCCCTTCTGGTATTGACTCTTGTGCCATCACACAAAATTCATCATGAATAGTATCATTGGAAGCATAGAGTGCAAAATTTTCATCACCAAGCTCATCAGGCAAGCTGCTCCAGTCAACAAAGCCTTGGGTGAAGAAGCTTTGCCGATCTAGTTGAACCACTATTGGAGCAGCTGGTTGAGGTGCAACAGGTTGCACTTGTGCCTGAGGGACAGGGGTTTGTAAATACTGAATTTGTAGAGCAGTGGTTTGAACATAATGCATAGGCACAGGGGTTGCAGCATAATGAGTAGTGTTAACATGAGCTGCAGGGGTATATTGGGTATAGTGTACATTGCTTTGGTGTTTTGGTCTAGGGTTTGAGCTGGGATGAGTTATAATAGGACCAGTGGTTTGACTCCTGCACTCCCTAGCAAAATGACCTAGCCTATTACACTTATAACACTTGATTTTTGATTTATCCAACCCCACCTTCAAATTCCCATGTAACCCTGGGATTTTTCTCCCTGTTCTTTTATAGAATTTGCTTGTTCTCACACTAAGCAAAGCCAATTGATGCAAAATGTCCAATTCTTCTAAGTCAGTGGGATCAAAGTGCTGCAAGTCATTGAGTTCAAAGCACAAGTTATCTGAGTTCTGGCTTTCTCCATTTGATGTGAAAGCAAAGTTGGATGAGTGAGGATCAGAGTTGAAATTACCTCCAGTAGTTATGTCAATGAATTGGTCATAACTCTGATCCTTACTGCTGCCAGACTCTTCTTGACCCAGAAGAGCTGTGTTACCAAATGAATAATCATCTGTAACTTTGCCAGACTCTTGCAACTTCTTTTTCTAGTTTAACTCCCTTTCATAGGTCAGGAGTCTACCATGAAGTTGGGTCAGTGTTAGGTCTTTGAACTCAACATAATTTCTAGTCACAAAAGCAATTGTGTCCCATGTTTCAGGTAGTGATCTAAGAAACCTACTATTTTGTGTTGATTTTGGAAATTCAACTTCAACAAGTCTTAGCTCACTAATGAGACAACTGAAACGTTCAAACTGTTGGGTCAATGATTCACCCTTAATGTGACAAAAGGTTTCATACTGCTGATTCAGAATTTCCCTATTGTTTTCAATTACTTCTTCAGTTCCCCCAAATTGTTCCTTAAGTGCATCCCATAATTCCTTGGAACTGTTACAATGTAACAGCCCAGCATAAATTTCATTGGGTAATGCAGATGCAATGATGCTAAATGCTTTGGCATCCAGTTCGAACTTTTGAAAATCAGTTTCAGTATAGTTTTCATAACTTTTAGGTTCAAATTTCTTTGGATCCTCAGCACTTGGCACCATTGGAACATGGGGACCAAAAACAACCGATCTCCAACATCCGGTATTTTGTTGAGCAAGGATATGACCCATCCTTCTCTCCCAGATGTTGTACTCATTTCGTTTAAGCATGGGTGGTTTGAAAAGTGAACCGATGTTATTTTTATCAGCTTGTGATTGTGACGTCATCCTGGTTGTTTTACAGGCACTGATTAATCAACTTTGAACGTGATTAAACCTTACTCTGTTTTTCAACAAAACGAACAACTATCAGTATCAACGATTGTGAGCTGAACTATTTATGTCAAAATGATTGTTAGATCAAATTTGACCGTCTGAGCTCTGATACCAATTGTTAGGATCTGAGTTTGGTTTTGATTGTGTTTTACGTTTGAATTAAAATGGAAGATGAACAAGTAGTGCAGCGGAATATGATGGAAATAAACTTTGCACACAATCAAACAGGAGTATTTCTTTGTCAAAACATTTTCACATAGAACCGAAAGATTGAATTTATTTCAACAACGATTACAATGCATGCATGAAACAAACTCCCCCTCAACCGGAGCTCACAGTGTTTGTTCGTACAGGAAGAAAATTGGTGAAGAGCTAATAGAACAGTACATGGTACTGTTCTATTTATAGGCACGGACAAACCACTGTGGCATCTATGCTGACGTCACCATGAAAGTGACATCTAACCTCCTAACAAACTCTAACAACTAATCTAATACAAACACTGCTATGCTAACCACTGATTACAATATATTACATAAAGGAGACTAAACAACTGTTTTATCCTTCCACTGTTGTGACTCTAGCAGTACTTGATAACTTCCAACAGTGCTTGACCCATAGCAGTAGATTGATCCAACAGGGCTTTAGATAGCATCAGTCTTTGACTTGATCAGCAGTTGCAAGTCATCAGTTGTACAGATCAGTGGATTGGAGGTCATCGGATGTTGAAACCACTTTCAAGAGGAGAGACTTGTAACATAACATCTGCTTATTCTGGGCTCTGATCCAGTTTTGGCTTTAATTATCTGTTCCTCTAATAGGGTTCAATCCGAACATGGCAAGCATATGGTAGAAGTAAGTTTCATACCGGTCTCGAGTGCTTCACAAAAATACATCTTTGGCCGAATGTTGAGTGATCTCCCGTGAGGTATGTGAACTTGTATATAAATGGAATTTTAAAAAGGTATGTTATGCCCAAATAAATAATTTTTCTTATAAATCGTTCTAAATAAATCATGACGAATACGATTGTAAATAAAACAAAAATAAAACCCAATAAAAGATCTTGGATTCCTGACACTCAAGATAAGCCCAAAAACGTCTCCTCTACCTCTTCCATTTGGGTGTGTAAGCCACATATTAAAGAGTTTTACTTGAGGACAAGCAAAGATTCAAGTGTGGGGGTATTTGATGTGTGCAAAATGTAACATATAAATTACATCAAACGAGGCATAAAACTAACCCTTTTTAGTACTAATGTTGGAAAAAGCGTGTTTCTTTCTTCCTTTTGAATTTACAGGACCAAATGAGCTTAAACGAACAAAAGGAGCAAATAAGCAGCCAAAACCAACATAATTACAAAAAGAAGGAGTAAACGTGACATGCCCGACCCCTCGGTAGCATCCCCAAAGCAAAAACAAGGCAACAGAAGACTGACCACGGGGTCGTTACCAGCTGAACACGGGGCGTGGTCAGGACCCTGCACAAAAGCCAAACCTGTAGAAGCTTCCACACCCACCACGGGGGCGTGCCCAGCTCAGCACGGGGCGTGGTCAACGCAAAGATACACAGAACCTTGCCAAATCTTGATAGTACAGATATGAAGTTGACCACGGGGCCGTGCCCAGGAGACACAGGGCCGTGTGGGGCACTCTGCTGACACTTGCAATTAATGAAGGAAGAGAAAAGGCTGGTCACGGGGCGTGCCCAGCGAGCACGGGACCGTGGCCAGAGTTCTGTGCAGGCTATAAATAGGGGTGCTTGGTTCACTTCAAAGGCATCCCTTGGCAAACCACTACTCTCCCACTTTGCCACCACTCCACCACCACTACAACACCAACACCCACCACCATCATCGATCATCCATCTTTAGAGTGTATAGTAGTCTTGGGATCCAAGATTGATCGTAAGGGTTCTTGCCAATCAAAGGCCATGTTTGGTTAAGCCTCTTACATCACTTGGTGAAGACAAATCTTTTATGTATTACTTTTGATTTTTAATCTTTCTGCACTTTTTATTTGGGTTTGTATTTAATGACTTTAATAACTAGTTTCTTATGTTGAAGGTGAATTTTTCTTATCATTTTTCCATGGTGTCTTGAAGTTACTTTACTGTCTATATAAAGTAAAAGATTGCATCATTCATGTCTTTACGGTCTAAATAAAGGCATGTTGACTACCTTGTCGGGGGTTAGGGGAATGGTTTGGTAAGGTTCTTGCCTTGTTCAGTCTATAGATCCTGCAAGGACCTGGTTCAAGCTTACTAGGACCTCCTTCAATACCCACTGGTATTGGATGGCGGGGGTGCGAATAGCTTGAACCCCTCATATGTAAAGTATATTAATACATTAAACCAGCTTCTTGGGATTGTATCCTTGCTGACTCAAGCCACTTAGCCGAGGGTAACGTCACCTTCAAAAGAGGGGACTACCACTTTTCGCATTAATAACTTACTTAATTATCTTTCAATATTCCGACCCTTTGGGATTGTATCCCTGCTGACTCAAACCACTGGACTGAGGGTAACGTCACCTTCAAAAGAGGGGCCTACTACATTAACTAAGATAATCTCTTAAAAAGTCCAAAAGTATGAAAATCATCAAAGGATACATTAAAGACGAGTTGGATCCAAGTGATTCTATCTTGTCTATCTTTTTTTATTTTATTTATCTTTGCATTTTTAGTTTTTATTTTTATGTTTTTAAAAACTCTTCTCAAAAAGTTAGATTAATTCGACGTTGAAGATAAACCGGTACTAAAAGCTCTTGTGTCCTTGGACGACCTCGGTATCTTACCAACGCTATACTACGCTCATGATGGGTGCACGTGCCCAAGTGTGTGTTTAGTGTTAGTAGAATATCATGTTTATAAATTTAAAACTTGACTAATGTGTAAAATGGGCTTAAAATATTAATAAAAATATATCACGCTCAACAAGCACCATAGAACATTTCTATGTGATATCATTCAATCTTGAAGAGCAAAAAATATACATCATTGACAACTGTGCAAAAGAAGTTACAAATAAAGAGAAATATGGTAATGTGCCTTAAAAAACAGTAAGTTATGCCGACTTATGCTTTTAAAACAAAATATAAACCACCTAATCTTTTTGTTTTATTTTTCTGTAGAGGGATGCTTTGGCTGGTTACCTTAAATCCTTTAATCATCCAAATGCAGATGATATAAAGGACATAGAACCTATTAGAATGGAGATGAAATGGAGGACAAAGATAACGGCATCGACTGTGGTATATTCTGTATGCGTCATATGGAAAGTTATGAGGGTGAAACAGTGGAAAAATGGAATTGTAGGTTTCACGAGAAATATGAATAACCTGCAATTATCAAGAAGGCTAATAACAAAAAACCAGTGAACAAGCAAACAACACAACTTGAGGATTTAGGACGGAAGTATATCTCAAAGATATTATTGCACAATCTCAACGAACGCAAAGATTATATTACTGAAGATTCAAAGAAGTATCGCAGCCTTAATGCAAAACTTAAAAACGTTTCTTATGACACTAGTTTAAAAAGGTTTTAAAATAGGTTTGATTCTGTTGGTTTATGAATTTATCTTGTGGGTATATCTTGTTTAAAACAATTACTTAGAATTAGAAATGCGACTTATGCTATAATGCAATATTTTGTCTTTTATTCTAATTTATCTTATTGTTTGTTATTAAAACGCAATACATTGTCTTTGTTAAATTGTTCATGCCTTATCATATAACGCAATGCTTCTATTTAGGATAATTATTTTATAAAATATGTTACTTTTATTTATTATATATTATGTTTAAAAAATACATAGAAATTGAAATGCTATTATGCTAAAACGCAACATTTTGTCTTATATACTTGTTTGTCTTTTTGTTATTTATTATAAAACGCAATACAATCTATTTCTTATTTTTCATGTGCTATCATATAACGCAATGCATCTATATAGGGTTATTGTTTTATAAAATATGTTATTTTTTATGAAATATTTATTATATGTTATATTTAAAAAAGTACATAGAAATTGAAATGGTAGTATGCTAAAACGCAACATTTTGTCTTTCATACTTGTTTGTCTTATTGTTATTTATTATAAAGCGCAGTACAATTTGTTTCCTAATTATTCATGTCCTATCATATAACGCAATGCATCTCTATAAAAATTGAGATGATAATTATGCTAAAACGCAATGTTATAAAAGACTTTTTAAATACACTGATAAATTATTTTATACTCTTTCTAAAACGCAAAAAAAAAAAATATAAAAATTGATGACATTCATAAAACAATTATTTTATACTCTTTCTAAAATGCAATGTTATACACTAAAAAAATATAAATTAAAACAAAGAAAAACTGATACCTTAAAGACAAAAGACAATGATAAGACAAAAAAACAAAAAAAATAATAATAATAATTATGTTGGTGCATATTTGTGACAACAGCTTAGATTTGGTCTTTGGATATCTTGTAATTCATTAAACGATAAACGGTTAGCGGGTTTAGCTTTGTATTAGTGAATTAATAGAGTTTGGGCTAAACAAAACCCAGTTTGGGTCTAGGGGGACGAATTGGGCTTTGCCCATGAAGGAAACCTTAGCCCAAGTTGCAAACTGTGTGTTATATAAACAAGGTTATGCTTTAGGGTTTAGGTTAATCAGCCAAAACAGTTTTTGAGAGAGTATTTTTGTGAGAGCTTACAGCTTGGACGAAATTGTGTGTGTTAGGGTTTTGATTGATTGTAATTCGTGAGATTGATAATCAATAGAAACCCAGTTTGATTGTGAAATTCTGTGTTTCTATTCGTTTCTGTGATATTCTGATCAAGAGGATTCCGCACTCTTGATTAGATTGACAATTCTGTGATGATCCGTATGAACAAGGGGACTTACAATTGGTATCAGAGCGTTAGACTCTTGAAGGCTCGGTTTAGAATTGTGCTTGGCAGAAACAGGAAGTTTTCGAAATTTTTGAAACCTGAAAAATTAGGGTTTCGAAATTTTTTTGTTGGTTTGATAAAAATTTTCGAATTTTTTGGCTGTTTTGATCTTCTGGTTTGGTTGTTTGCTATTTTGCAAGTTGTTTTAGGGATTTCAGGAAAAATTTGGTTGATTCTGGAAGAATTTTCGGCTGAGAAACTTGAAGATTCGAAGACTGTTCTTCGTGTTCTTCGTGTTCTTCATTAAGTTCATCAAAAATTTTGTCAAAACTTTGCTGATTTGCTTGTTCGATTTTGTAGGAAATTGTTACGAAATCTTGGAAAAATCTGTTGAATTCTGAAAAGATTTGATTTGATCTGGCGAAATTGACTGATCTACGAAATTAACTGACCAGCGTAATCATCGGCGAAATTAAATCCAAATGCGACTTTGGTAACCGTATAATTTTCCACAGCGAAATTATTATGGTGTTCGGCGACTTCACTGGTCGCCGTAATAGTGAAATTGACTAGCGAATTTGGAAGCGTAATTGACCAGCGAACTTGGCAGCAAATTTATCAGCGAACATGAACTTGACAGCGAAATAGACTAGCAAAATTAACTATCTGACCAGCGAAATTAATTTGCTTCCCAGCAAAATTAATAGCAAATTTAAAAGGGTGGAATATTTTCTGGCAAGCGTAAGAAAAAATTCACGTTTTCGTAAAAAAAAACCGCCTAAGATGATTGGATTCATCTTTTCGAGAAAATCCCGAATTCGGTTTTCGACATTAGATATCATTGGATTCGTCTTTTCTTGACGATTCTAACGGTGTAATTTGGTAACCACTGTTTTCGGAGAAATTTTGTACGGTTTTATCAGTCTGTTACGTTAAAATGTCAAACATGTCAAGTTTGAATGAGCTTTTGAAAATGGAGCATGAGGTTGGCACTACCAACAAACCGCCTAAGATGATGAAGGTGGAAAATTATTTGACATGGAAGGATCGTTTTCAATCCTTTATTGAATATCAAGACACACGTATGTGGATATGTATTGAAGATGGGTACACAAACCCAACACACGACTTTGAGGGCAGACCACGTAGAACTACCTATGTGAACATGGAAGAGGCTGATAAAAGGATGTATGAGGCTGAAAAGAGAGCCTTGGCTGCAATAAAGATGTCCTTACCTGATAGCATCAAGCATACCTTCAAGAAGTACACTAATTCAAAGGATATGTGGGATGCATTAGAAAAGTGATATGCGGGAAATGCAGATGTCAAGAAAAACAAAGTTGATCTACTGAAGAAGCAGTTTGCTGTTTTCAAGTACATGAAACATGAGTCACTTGAGGACATCATCACTCGTTACTACCATCTGATGTCGGAAATGGAAAATTATGAGATAGAGTGCTATACTGACGTAGAAAAGAATGACAAGTTGCTCGCTGCCTTACCTGCTAAATGGGATATCTACACTCTCATGATAAAGGGAGAAGTAGATTATGAGACAAAAGAGCTTGAAGAAGTGGTAGGAAAGCTGAGAGCTTATGAGCTCAGTATGAAGAATAAAGACACTGGATATGATCAGGTTCAAGTTCCAGCGATTTACAATGGGCTTACATCTTCTTCATCTCACAACGCTTCTAGCGACTCTGCTACTGCGTTTCTATCATGTGAGAATGAGCAGGTCACAGTGAATGAGGATGGTGATGTGTGTTTTGTAGCTGCTTTAGGAGGATCAACAGGAGCCAAGAGAACATCAGCTTCTAAGCAGAGTAGTAGTGTTAAGTCGATGCCTATGAGTGTTAAGTCTGCAGAAGAGCATCTTGCTCTACTTGCTTCATTTGTTGCTTCATATGAAAACTACATTCAGGGGAAGATATCTGATCCTGCCACTTTAGATGAAGATTATGATCAGATTGACCCTGATGATCTTGAAGATATGGATTTGCAATGGCAAATGACCATGATTACTAGATGAGTGAAGAGATTTATGAACCGAACAGGAAGGAAGTTTATAGGAAAGATTGTTGGTTTCGATAAGACCAAAGTGAGATGCTTCAACTATCAAAGTTATGGGCATTTCGCTAGGGAATGTCAAAAACAAAAGCAGGAGACTTTGAGTCAGAGTTCAAACAATAGGAATGCATCAAACAACTCTAACTCGAGAGCGCTGATCTCTACAACTAGAGAAGGTTCATATGACTGGAGTGTGTAACACCCCGAAAACGGGTTTGGTAATCAAACCCCGTTAATACTAATACACGGGTAAAATACCGTTAGCGGTAAAGGTAACCCGGTAAATATTAGGATTTAAAATAAATAAACCTAATATTCAATAAAACGTGAATAAATGCTTTTAAGGAAATAAAGTTTATACGAAGCCTGAATTAACGGGACTTAAAATAAACTGAGTCATAATTTCCCCGAACCCACTAAGTTAACTAGGAATATTTAACCTAGTTAATAAGTGGGAGTAGTGTTAGAAATAGTTAGATTGTGGCCTACTTAATAACTAACCAAATATGAGGGACCAAACTAAGATATCTTGAAAATAGTTTAAAAAAAAAAATAACACAACACACACTAAAAGTGTGTGTGTGTGTGCGTGGGTATGGCCAGGAGAAAGCTCCCATGGAGCTCTAGACCTAAATCCAACAAATCTCTCAAATTGAAGCTCAAATCAAACCCAAATCGTCTGCATGATTACAAATTCGTGATCACCTAGTCGTGGGGATTACAAGGTATGTTGAATTTTATGATTTGGTGATACGTTGAGATTATGATGAACAATCCTAATCAAAATTCTGGAATGAATGTTGAATCTATGAGTGTTATTGTGATTATATCTTGGTTTAGAAACAAACCCTAGTAGAAAATTTGATGAATTGTTGTCAAAACTAGGGATTTGGTAATTACCCTATTATGTGCTAAGTGGGTTTTATGTTAATATGATGAACACTCAGATTAGAATGTAAAATTGATGAATATTGAGGTTATGATCCAAGTTCGTGATATTGGTCATGAACATTAGACAAAGGGCTTAACTTTGATAATCAAAAACTTGGTTAAAAGTTAGTGATAAATTAGATAAAAGATGTGTTAGAATCTTGCCCGCAAGGTGTTTGTTAAAATGCCCGAATGAATGTTGACATAATGAGATTATGAAAGAAACGCGTAATTGGCTAACTTGACTAATTACGTGTGATATGAAGTGATAAGGGTTCTAAATACTATGTCGATTTAGACTAATGTTGTAAACCATGTGATTGAAAGTAGTTAACTTTGATAAACTAAGTTAACTAAGCATGAAGTTGAACAGTAGCTTCGACATAGAAAATAAGTGAGGTGGAATAGTCGTAATTGTTAATGACTAATTTAACCGCCTTGTAAATGATTGACAATAGTTTGACGCGTAACAAGCTAGGTGAAAGCTTGGAGGAGGGAGCGGGTCAAACGAAGCAGGTACGGAAAGAAAAGCGTGGCGTGGATGCGAGGTAAGTGTAATTTACACACTTATGTAGAATACTCGTTTATTTGATACGTTGTAAACGTGATAACGTTAATATTGGAAATATGGATTTTCGTTAAGATTACCTTGTAGTGTAATCTAATAATGAGGGAAAAAGGGCAAAAATGGAAATTGGTCAAGTGTCGACTAATGTAAATCAAGGTTAAAAGGATACCCATGGCGTAAGCCGAAATGGGTTGAATTTGTAAGAAAAGAGTGTAAAAGAAAAGGATATGGTAATAAAATCCGGGATGGGATGGATGTATGAATTGGAAATCAAAAACGATGTTTTTGATTAAATAGATAACGTTGGGCATATAGTCCAAACGACGGGTCGAATGGTGGTGATAACACCATTTGACAATATCGACTAATGTGGTTGTCAAGTCTTATGTTAAAAGGACCGATTAGCAAATCGGATAATTGCGTCACTATTGATTGTGTGATAATGAAAACGAGGTATAATTCGGGTCTACTTGTTGATCCGGGCCAGGTACGCATAATTATGTTGTAGTTAAAAGTGCTATTTTGGTCGAATAATTGGAGAGAGAGTCCTTCGTCGTAAAAGGACCAAAATTGACCAAAACGCCCTTGTAGGCTAAATTGGACAAACAACCCTTAGAGGTTGTTTGGAAACGAGTTTCATGATTAAATAAATACTTAGAATAAGTGTAGAAGTTGAAAGATGTAATACGTTAGTCAAATAGCTCTATTTGAGTCTTGCCGTAAAATAGCAATCCGAAGGGTAAAACTCGGAACATATAGATATCCACATTGAAATCCAACACACGAAGAGTTCTAGTTGAAGATTACTTGATAAGAAATGTAGGAATAAGATGCAAGAGATGAATGAAAGCGATCTCAAGCTTTAAAGTGCTTAAATATCCTTAACGGGTCAAAATAAGCATACGAGCGAAAACGGGTTTAAATTTTGTAATAAACCTGTGATAAGAATCTAATATGGTAGATAACCTTAATTTGAAGAAGTGTATGTGATATAAAGATCAAACAAATATGTTTGTTTGATAAAATGCATAAACGGGTTAAAAGTCGATAAAAAGGTAACGAGTCGAAGGCTTAGAAGTCTCAAAATTTATTATGATGAATGTTGGATTTTAACTCCATATGATGGAGAATTAAATTACGGACGCGTAGGAAAAAGAATCGGGTAAAACAGATAAAAAACGAGAGAGTTATGCTCGTTTCCGTGAAATCGGGTCATGCTGGGTATGTACAGCAACATAAAAGAAACATTCTGCCAAAAATGGGGCTTGGTGGGGCGTCTAGCCCCTAGGCTTGACGCCTAGCCCCCCCTGAACATGAAAAACGTTTAATTTTGATTGTTTGACCCATATAACTTGTTATTTAACTATCAAAACTAGCTTTTAAGTTGGTTTTGATCATAGGTGATTGCCAAGAGTGTCCAGATGAAGATCAAGCTCGAAGAAGAACCGAACACGATAAAGTTAAAAGCTTCCGCGCGGCGTTTCGTCGTATCTTTTAAACGACGAACTTATTTATATTATGTTGAAAACTTTTAAGTTGTAAAAGTTTTAGATTACTCGTATTTTCTAAGGATACTTAATCGTAATTACATGTTTATTTTCGTTATTTATACGAAAACCTTTAAAATAATAAGGGTGTTACAAGTTAGTAATCAGAGCTCATGGTTAAAAAGTAAAGTGTGTTCGGTTCGAGGCTTGATCGCAAATCCGGTAAGTACATGTATATCAAAGGTTTAGTATGATTAAAGTGTTGAGAACAACACATATGGTTATCATGTAATACACGTTACACCAATAAAAACGATATAGAATAGATATAGTCAACAAAATTACACGCGTTGATGCGTATAGTAGAAAAGCCTTGTATTATAATACGGGCATCCTTTAATGTTGAAATTACTAACTGTTGTATATGTTTTAGTTGAAGGACACTCGCATAAGAGGATAGCGAGAGTTTAACAAATTACGGATATGATAGAAGAACGGTCCAAAATATGACAAGAGGAGCATGCTCACCAAGGACAAAATCGCGTAACGACCGCAAACAAAGTTAATGGCAAGAAATGCCCGTCGGGGCAAGCATTACCAGGTGCGTGCTTTTAAATATAATCGCACAAATAACAATATGCAACAAACATGTAGAGAATGATTGTTGCATATGTAAATTAGAAAATTAGAAAACCTGAATAGAATACCTATCCAGGATATTATTTCCAAGAAAACTAAATAGAGGCGTTACTTACATAGGGCGTGATGTGAAAACTATAAAAAGGTCATGTATGTCATGTGTTAATCGCTTACTCTGGACAAGTAAGTAGTGGCATATGATACCATGAACTTCTTATAGCGGACACATTTACATCCGATGTAGTAAGGACGGGGTGAATGGGACAAATTAAAAAGTACCCAAATGAAACAAATGAACAAAATAGTTGAAAATAATGTAAACGCACAGCCGGGTGACGGAAGCGTATTACATTAGGATAATGAGCCCGATAGAAGGGACAAGGATTAATGTAAATGATGATATAAAAGAATGATCAAAAGAAAATTCACGAAAATAAGTCATCTTGGACGAAAGGGCCATGGTGAACAAAACGGGCAAGTAAAACCAAAGTATAGATGACCGCCGGGTCATAAAAACAAAGGTGTTGCCCACACGAAAAAGATAATCAAGGTTGTTAACTTTAGTCGTAGTAAAGCAAGGATAATGATGATAATCGTCACTTATAATTAATGAGGCCGCCAATGGTGGTCACGTAAAGAATAAAAGACATGGTCGAATAAAAGCGATGGATTTCGCTAAGATGACCAAATAAATCGAAACAAAGTCTTAATGCATACCGGAAGGGGGTGCAATGATAACGATTTCGGTAAAACACCCGGTTGATGGGTAAGGAATTAAACGCATGCGTAGACTGAGAAACAGGAACGCGAAATAGAAAGTCAAAAGACTCGGAATATGAGTCATGACTAAAAGATTACAAGAATTTTCGCAAACATAAATTTTGGTAATTACGTTCAACCATTTCAAAGTTGGACGGGTCAAATAAAGAATGAAGTTTGACATTCATAAGTGATGAAAATTCACCCAAAATGAGTCAAACGAGTCAATTAAGGAATAACGCTTAATATAATAGGAAAACGCAAACCGGTGAAACCGGAAAGCTAAAAACAATAAGATAGAAGGACCCGGGTAATGGGTTGTAAAGGAGTATAAGTATGAACCGGGTAACGGTAAGCGTAGGACAAACCGACGTGTAAATGACGTTAGAAGTCGTAAAGTCGGAAAGATAGTCCGAAAGTAAACAAATGAAACCTTAGACTACGGTCAAGGTCAACTAAAGTTCAAAAAACAAAATTAAATGATTCCAAACATAACAAAGGATGCTTTAAAGCTATATATGTATAAATAGACAATTGAATAAATACTAGAATAAAAGATGATATACGGGATCATCATAACCTACGGGATATTAATTAGTGTAAAGGTCTACGGGGCCAAAATGACCCACGGGTCATGAATTGAAGCAAAAGGATCATAAGGGCCTCGTCTTAAAGAGAAGAAAGCTTAAGGAAATAGCCTACGAGGTTAAGTGAAGGAACCTACGGGTCAATAGTGTAAGGTGAGGGAACTTGTTACGATTCCCCGAGTAAAACGAGAACGGAAAACAATAAATTATGGGTTGTCAATTTCCTTGATATGAGTAATTGACATAGTTAAAGAGAAAAACGTTAGACAAAAATTCAGTTTTAGTAGGAAATAACATTTTTACAAATATAAATTCTGATAGGAAATTGAATAGTAAGCATGAAAGATTCAAGTCTTGACGCTTATAGGCGCAAGACGATATATTCGAAAAGTGATCTTTTCGAAAATGAAAGGTAGATATATAAATTAAACATGATGCGACACGATCACGGTTAAGAAATGTAATGTGAAGTAGAATTGCATTATAACCAAGCGAGCGGTAAAAAGTAACTGGACTAATAAGTCTAGTTAGTGAGACCGGTGACGGTCAGCAATTCAAATCGAGAAATTTGGTTTGCTCGTAAGCGGAGGATTCGGAGTAACTGAACCGAATAAATGAATTTGAAAACAAATGAAATAGTTGCTAAAAGTGAAAGATTTCACTAAAGACCTTTAAACGGGTCAAGGTAACAGATTCACAAAGAGTTCGATAATATATAAAAGCGATGGATATCGCTGAGTTAACTAAACTAGTAGAAATAACGGAATTACGTTATTTCAAGTTACATTATGTCGTATGAGATACGTAGATGTTTTGTAATCAAAAAGATATTACCATAATTTTTCTGGTAATACTAACAATTGGTTAAAGTATGAGTAATGCTTAAAAGATGACTCAGGTCAAACGCATTGAGTTTAGAACTCGATGAACTTTGTAAGAAAGGTTTCGAGGACGAAACCTCTTTAAGGGGTTAGACTTGTAACACCCCGAAAACGGGTTTGGTAATCAAACCCCGTTAATACTAATACACGGGTAAAATACCGTTAGCGGTAAAGGTAACCCGGTAAATATTAGGATTTAAAATAAATAAACCTAATATTCAATAAAACGTTAATAAATGCTTTTAAGGAAATAAAGTTTATACGAAGCCTGAATTAACGGGACTTAAAATAAACTGAGTCATAATTTCCCCGAACCCACTAAGTTAACTAGGAATATTTAACCTAGTTAATAAGTGGGAGTAGTGTTAGAAATAGTTAGATTGTGGCCTACTTAATAACTAACCAAATATGAGGGACCAAACTAAGATATCTTGAAAATAGTTAAAAAAAAATAACACAACACACACTAAAAGTGTGTGTGTGTGTGCGTGGGTATGGCCAGGAGAAAGCTCCCATGGAGCTCTAGACCTAAATCCAACAAATCTCTCAAATTGAAGCTCAAATCAAACCCAAAATCGTCTGCATGATTACAAATTCGTGATCACCTAGTCGTGGGGATTACAAGGTATGTTGAATTTTATGATTTGGTGATACGTTGAGATTATGATGAACAATCCTAATCAAAATTTTGGAATGAATGTTGAATCTATGAGTGTTATTGTTATTATATCTTGGTTTAGAAACAAACCCTAGTAGAAAATTTGATGAATTGTTGTCAAAACTAGGGATTTGGTAATTACCCTATTATGTGCTAAGTGGGTTTTATGTTAATATGATGAACACTCAGATTAGAATGTAAGATTGATGAATATTGAGGTTATGATCCAAGTTCTTGATATTGTTCATGAACATTAGACAAAGGGCTTAAATTTGATAATTAAAAACTTGGTTAAAAGTTAGTGATAAATTAGATAAAAGATGTGTTAGAATCTTGCCCGCAAGGTGTTTGTTAAAATGCCCGAATGAATGTTGACATAATGAGATTATGAAAGAAACACGTAATTGGCTAACTTGACTAATTACGTGTGGTGTGATATGAAGTGATAAGGGTTCTAAATACTATGTCGATTTAGACTAATGTTGTAAACCATGTGATTGAAAGTAGTTAACTTTGATAAACTAAGTTAACTAAGCATGAAGTCGAACAGTACCTTCGACATAGAAAATAAGTGAGGTGGAATAGTCGTGATTGTTAATGACTAATTTAACCGCCTTGTAAATGATTGACAATAGTTTGACGCGTAACAAGCTAGGTGAAAGCTTGGAGGAGGGAGAGGGTCAAACGGAGCAAGTACGAAAAGAAAAGCGTGGCGTGGATGCGAGGTAAGTGTAATTTACACACTTATGTAGAATACTCGTTTATTCGATACGTTGTAAACGTGATAACGATAATATTGGAAATATGGATTTTCGTTAAGATTACCTTGTAGTGTAATCTAATAATGAGGGAAAAAGGGCAAAAATGGAAATTGGTCAAGTGTCGACTAATGTAAATCAAGGTTAAAAGGATACCCATGGCGTAAGCCGAAATGGGTTGAATTTGTAAGAAAAGAGTGTAAAAGAAAAGGGTATGGTAATAAAATCCGGGATGGGATGGATGTATGAATTGGAAATCAAAAACGATGTTTTTGATTAAATAGATAACGTTGGGCATATAGTCCAAACGGGTCGAATGGTGGTGATAACACCATTTGACAATATCGACTAATGTGGTTGTCAAGTCTTATGTTAACAGGACCGATTAGCAAATCGGATAATTGCGTCACCATTGATTGTGTGATAATGAAAACGAGGTATAATTCGGGTCTACTTGTTGATCCGGGCCAGGTACGCATAATTATGTTGTAGTTAAAAGTGCTATTTTGGTCGAATAATTGGAGAGAGAGTCCTTCGTCGTAAAAGGACCAAAATTGACCAAAACGCTCTTGTAGGCTAAATTGGACAAACAACCCTTAGAGGTTGTTTGGAAACGAGTTTCATGATTAAATAAATACTTAGAATAAGTGTAGAAGTTGAAAGATGTAATACGTTAGTCAAATAGCTCTATTTGAGTCTTGCCGTAAAATAGCAATCCGAAGGGTAAAACTCGGAACATATAGATATCCACATTGAAATCCAACACACGAAGAGTTCTAGTTGAAGATTACTTGATAAGAAATGTAGGAATAAGATGCAAGAGATGAATTAAAGCGATCTCAAGCTTTAAAGTGCTTAAATATCCTTAACGGGTCAAAATAAGCATATGCGCGAAAACTGGTTTAAATTGTGTAATAAACCTGTGATAAGAATCTAATATGGTAGATAACCTTAATTTGAAGAAGTGTATGTGATATAAAGATCAAACAAATATGTTTGTTTGATAAAATGCATAAACGGGTTAAAAGTCGATAAAAAGGTAACGAGTCGAAGGCTTAGAAGTCTCAAAATTTATTATGATGAATGTTGGATTTTAACTCCATATGATGGAGAATTAAATTACGGACACGTAGGAAAAAGAATCGGGTAAAACAGATAAAAAACGAGAGAGTTATGCTCGTTTCCGTGAAATCGGGTCATGCTGGGTATGTACAACAACATAAAAGAAACATTCTGCCAAAAAGGGGGCTAGGTGGGGCGTCTAGCCCCTAGGCGTGACGCCTAGCCCCCCTGAACATGAAAAACGTTTAATTTTGTTTGTTTGACCCATATAACTTGTTATTTAACTATCAAAACTAACTTTTAAGTTGGTTTTGATCATAGGTGATTGCCAAGAGTGTCCGGATGAAGATCAAGCTCGAAGAAGAACCGAACACGATAATGTTAAAAGCTTCCGCGTGGCGTTTCGTCGTATCTTTAAACGACGAACTTATTTATATTATGTTGAAAACTTTTAAGTTGTAAAAGTTTTAGATTACTCGTATTTTCTAAGGATACTTAATCGTAATTACATGTTTATTTTCGTTATTTATACGAAAACCTTTAAAATAATAATAAGGGTGTTACAAGTGTTCACTTAACAATGTCACTCAGGCATTCATGGCAGAAATTGTACCAGTTGATGAAAGTGAAGCTGCAGTAGATGATGCTAAAGTTGAGAAGAAAAGTGAAGCTGAGGTAGATAAGGCTGATCAGACAACAGATGCTGAAGAAGAAAAGAAAAAGTCTGACCATGAAAAGGAAGCTGAAGAAAAGGAAGCTAAATACAAAAGAATGGAAGCTCAACTTGCAGCGCTAATGGCCAATCTTGAAAAACAAACAGGAGAGGTAAAGTCTAATTCTGTGTGTTTAAAATGTCGTGAATTACAGGGTGAGGTTGACAGGTTGTCCATACAAAACCAAAGTTTAGTAAGCGAGATGTCTAACACTAAAGAATCAAACCTTTTTGCTAAAAGAAACGAATCTTCATACTTGAAGAAGATAAAAAGTTATGAAAGTGAAATTGAAGCCTTAACCTGCAAACTAAACGAAAAACTTCAAGTCATAGATTTAGCTCATGACATGATGGCTGAGAAAACAAAAGAGATTTCTGAAAAATGCAAAGAGTTGTCAGATGCACAACTCAAAATTGTTGAACATGAAAAGAAATTAGGTCAATTTAGGGACTCTACTTTTGTTATGAAACATATGATGGGTGGCTTGAAGAAAAGTAATGACAAAACCAGTGTGGGATTCCATGGTTTCAATGAAGTTCCACCTCCTGTTAGTCATGACTATTCCTTCTTGCCTGATGAAGATGAGCTCATGGACTTTGGGTCAACATCACCAAGTAGTTCCACATCAAGTCAAGGAAATGTGTTTGAGATTGTTGATGCTGAGAAGGATGATAACATCAAACCTGTTTTGAAAAAGAAAACTTCACATACTAAGAATAAAAATCCAACTTTTGTTAAAAGGGTTAATTTTGTTCAAGGAAGTGACATGAAAAACGAAACAGATGTTATTGAAAACGAATCTAATGTAGAGTTTGCTAAAAACAAGAACAAAGAAAATTCTGAAACTAAGAAAACTGAACCAAATCCTTCTAAGGCATCATCATCAAAACCTGAATCTTGTTCAAAGGCTTCAGATAAGAAGTCTTCGAAAAAGAGATCGTGCTTCAAGTGTCACACAAAGGGACATGTAGCTAGCTGTTGTCCTAATAAAAAGAATGAAGCAAAAGTGAGTGAGAAAAAGAGAGAAAAATCACCTGAGAAGAAAGATGATAATGAGGAGAAAGTTGCAAATTCTCCAAAGAAATTTGCTCCCAAGCAACCAGAGGGTGTTGCTGTTGGTGTAGATAATGCTGGAAAAGGAACTCCACAAGTTCCTCGTTTTCAAAGAAATCAACCAAGATTTCAGCCTAAATCTCCACAAGGCAGATATGAGAGACCTAGAAGCAGTTCACCAAGAATGAACAATTATAATTCTAATAATTTCAGAAGTCAAGGTCAATATCAAAATCGATACCAAAATGATGGTGGTCGAACTTTTTATAACAATGGCTTTAGAAATTACAACAATAATGCTTCTTGGAATCAAAATTCAAGGTACCAAAATCAAAATTTACAAAGGTCAAATAGTCCAAACACATATAGTAACCCTCAGGACCAAAGACCTAGTGGAAATCAAAATCAAATTCCATCAACAGGTCTGAGATCCAAGACTCCTGTTAGGAGTAATGGATATTGGATGGATGTTCCAGTAGTTGGTGAATTTGGACGACCCAAGACCATTAAGGCTTGGGTCCCCCAATCTAACTAATTTCTTGGTTGGTGTGTGCAGGAGTTGCTAAGGAGGATTATCAACTTATGGTATGTTGATAGTGGCTGCTCCAGGCACATGACGGTGGATGCGAGATTGTTGACTGAGTTTGAAGATTATGATGGTGGACATGTGAATTTTGCGGGTGCTAAAGGTGGTAGAATTACAGGACGAGGAAAAGTGACCAATGGGAAGATCACACTGGACAAAGTGAACTATGTTGAGCAACTTAAACACAATCTGATGAGCGTGTCACAAGTCTGCGACAAGGGTCACTAGGTCCATTTTACCAAGAATGAAGCATTAGTGTTGAAACCAGGTTTGGTGATTCCGGACGATTGGATAGTAATGAGAACGCCAAGGAGAAATGACACTTATGTCATGGACATGGGTGCTAAGGATCCAACTGCTGTGGTGGCATGTTTACTATCAAAAGCATCTGAAGCTGAATTGATGTTGTGGCACAGACGCATGGCCCATATTCACTATCGAAAAATGAACTATATTATTAAAAATGAACTAGTGAAAGGGGTTCCAATGCAGAGGTTTCACGTGGAGGACAAATGTCTTCCATGTCAAAAGGGAAAACAACATAAGAAACCTCATAAATCAAAAACTGTAAGTTCCATAGATGCCCCTTATGAATTACTTCACATGGATTTATTCGGTCCAGTGAACATGAGGAGCATAGGTGGAAAATACTATTGTCTCGTTGTCACAGATGATTACTCACGTTATTCATGGGTTTTCTTTTTAGGTACAAAAGATGAGACAACAGAGATGCTAATAGATCTTTTTACAAAATTGGAGAATGTTCATGAAGCAAGGATCAAAAGGATAAGGAGTGATAATGGCACAGAGTTCAAGAATTAGATTCTGGATCTCTATTGTCTTCGCAAGGGAATAGAACATCAATTTTATGCTCCTTATACGCCTCAACAAAATGGAGTAGCTGAGAGGAAAAACAGGACATTGATTGAAGCCGCTAGGACGATGCTTTCAGATTCAAAGCTACCAGTTCTTTTCTGGGGTGAAGCTATGAATATAGCTTGTTATGTCCTAAACATAGTTTTGACCGTTAAACGTTTTAACAAAACATGTCATGAATTAATGTTTAATGAGAAACCAAACTTAAAAGGCTTTGAACCATTTGGATTACCCTGCACCATTGTGCGAAATAAAGATAAACAAAAGTTCGGTGAGGTGGCTGACGAAGGCTACTTTCTAGGTTACGTGCCTGGCACACCGAATAAAAGGGTTTTTAATCTAAAAACTGGTAAAATTGAGGTTGTTTTTAATGTTGAAATTACTACATACAAACCTCAACAATCAACGAGTGGTCCAGCTATATTATATGATTATGATGGTGTTTTTAAATCATTTAATATTCCTGGGTTTTCTGATGCAGATGAATCTCAGCTGATTTAAACAGTGATAAGTGAAGACGATGAAGGCGAGTTCATGCCTAGATCGAACGTTGATATGACAGATGCTCCGGAAACTTCCCAAGGTGGTGCTGATCCTAACTCAAGCGATAGTGACTCTGAACCCATTCAGGGGGAGGAGTTCATTAATCCGTTTGCAGATCAGAACATTCAGGGGGAGATTGGATCAAACTTGGGTGACAATTTAGAAGTGGATACCTTTGCTACTACACGAGCAAATAGAGATCATCCAGTTGACATGATACTTGGGGATCCTACTGCATGTGTTCAGACGAGAAGAAGCATAGCAGCAAATTCTGGGTTATTTGTTTCGATTGAGAAGACTGGGTTTGTGAACGAGTGCTTGTATAGTTGCTTTATTTCCCAAGAGGAGCCGCAGAACATTCATATGACTCTTAAAGACAATTCATGGGTTGAAGCTATGCAAGAGGAATTGGCACAGTTTGCTAAGTTGAAGGTTTGGGAGTCAGTTGACCTTCCGAAAGGTGAAAGAGAAATTGGCACTAAATGGGTATTTAGGTGCAAGAAGGATGAAAGAGGAATCGTCACGTGAAACAAGGCTCGACTGGTGGTAAAAGGTTTCAATCAGCAAGAAGGGATTGATTACAATGAAGTGTTTGGACCAGTGGCAAGGTTGGAAGCAATTCGGTTGTTCCTAGCCTTCGCATCATTCAAGGGCTTTAAAGTTTATCAACTAGACGTGAAGAGTGCATTTCTTTACGGGAAAGTCCAAGAAGTGGTGTATGTCTCACAACCAGATGGGTTCGTTGATCCAGATTATCCAGATCGTGTATACAAGCTTGATAAGGCTTTGTATGGATTACATCAAGCTCCCTGGGCATGGTACGAGACACTGTCAGATTGACAGTACACTGTTCATAAAGAGGAAGAAGGAAGATTTTCTGCTGGTACAGGTGTACGTGGATGACATCATCTTTGGGTCATCAGATGAGAACATGTGTAAAGAGTTTGAGAAGGTGATGAAGAGCAAGTTCGAAATGAGCGCTATGGGTGAACTATCTTACTTTCTGGGATTACAAGTTAAATAGAAGGAGGATGGGATGTTTATTCATCAAACAAAGTATGTGTATGACATTTTGAATCGGTTCAAAATGAATGATTGCTCTACTTTCAACACACCCATTTGCGAAAATCACAATCTTGGCCCAGATCATGAAAGTACTGAAGATGTTGATCCAACTCAATACAGGGCAATGATTGGTTCTCTAATGTACTTGACTGCTTCAAGACCTGACATCATGTTTGTCGTATGCTTGTGTGCCAGATATCAGGCAAATCCAAAAGAGTCACACATGAAAGCAGTGAAGCGGATTCTTCGTTACTTGAAGGGGAAACCTAAACTTGGGTTGTGGTATCCAGCTGATAGTGATCTAAATTTTGTTGCTTACACTGACTCAGACTTTGGGGGATGCAAGTCGAACAGAAAGTCTACAACAGGTGGTTGTCAGTTCTTAGGAGGCATGATTGTGTCATGGAAATGCAAGAAGCAATCTTGTGTGTCTACCTCTACGTGTGAAGCTGAATATATTGTTGCGGGTAGCTGCTGCATTCAGGTTCTCTGCATACAACAGCAGATGCGCGATTACGGTTTGGATTTCACTCGTACTCCTATTATGATAGACAATAATGCCACAATTCTATAACTAATAATCCCGTGAAACATATTGACATTCGTCATCATTTTATACGGGATTGTGCTGAAAAGAGACTAATTGAATTACATCGAGTTGACACACTAGATAACCTGGCAGATCTTTATACTAAAGCTTTTGACAGGGCTCGCTTTGAACATTTAGTCGAACTCAACAGGATGAGGAATCCTGAATAACTGGTTTTTCATAAGAATTTTTTTGTAAATAGTTTACTGCTTTCTTAAAAATCAAAAATACAAAAACATTAAAAAATCAAAAACATAAAATAAAATAGAAAATAAAAAATGAGTTATCACTGTGTGAAAAGGAAGAAATGATAGTACATCAGCAAGTTAGACTGTCACACTAAAAATGAATTAAATTGCTTAAGTGTGATAGCAGCTTCATCATATGATGTACCAATAGACAAAAGCATGAAATAATCAACTTACCAATGTGATATAAACCTAAATGAACTGTGTATGAGTGGGGAACACATCAGTGGTGTATGGTTTAATGACCTTAAATCTTGCATTGATAGATTGCCAAAATCTAAAGTTTTGGGTCTTTATACTGTTATGTCATCTGGGGATATCAGGGTTGTCCTTCTGCTGCATCCAGATACATGTTGTCCTAGGCACAACCAGGATATCTTAAAAGAGCAAAAAATTCCAAATCCCATAAATGAAGAAGCTCTCCTAGAGAGTCATTCAAAAAGTGCAAAATGCATAATTCGTACCAAAAAATGGTATTTGTCTTAGCCCTCGTTAGATATTTTGGTCTCTTTGTTGTACGGAAGTACTGGCCTGATCACCAATTATCTAAACGTTGAAAAACAAAACGGATGAATTCAGTATACTCACCTACTACGATGAATCTTTGTGCATACCTTGATCGCGGGGGTATATCCTGAAGTAGGACACACTAGTATTTCAGTAATAAAATTACCTTAACTTATCATATGGTAATGGTACTTGAAATGTTCATGCATTTTGTTTAAGTGGACAAACATACTGGTAATCGTCTTGGACTGCTTTTCATGAAAATAAATAAAGAATTATCTAATAGTGTGAAAACAGTTTGATTGTGCTGATATGATCTTTTTACCGGTGATTCTCACAAAAATAGAGTGTTTATTGCTTTTATTATTTACTTGCTTTCAGAAAATATAAAAAAAAAATCCAAAAATAGTGTATTTTTCTGTTTAAAATTCTTAACGTACAGAGAACTGTTATTCTTGGAGGAATTGTTACCGATAGGGGGAGACGGTGTTAGAAAGTGAGTTCAAAATTTTAAATCATGCAGGTTCTTGTGTGTTGGACAAAATGTTTTGCGTGTTGGTGATAAATTGAAAATGCTTAATCTGTGATATAATCTCTTGAATAATAATAATTTATTCAACTGTGTTGAAAAATTCTTATGGTTTCTCGAGATGTTGGTTTTATAGTATACAGATTGAAGTTGTATGTTGCTGAGAAGTTAAAGTGATGAGTTGCTGTGAAGAGGTGAGAGTTTGATTGGATGCATGGTAGAACCTCCTTTCTACATTGCAGACAAAGTGAAGAGTTTGAAGATTGCTTTACAAATGCTAAACTGGAGTTTACTCAAGTGGTAATGTTTTGAAGATTTGGTGATTGGATGCATCAGCTTAGGGGGAGTCTGTTGCTGACATAAGTTGTTAAAGCTGAAGCTATCCAAAGACCAAAGACAGTGCAAGACTACATGAAGATTGCAAGAAGACTGAAGACAAAGTTATTTTATGAAGCTATTGTCAAGGGGGAGTTTGTTGGTGCATCTTTGTGACAACAGCTTAGATTTGGTCTTTGGATATCTTGTAATTCATTAAACGATAAACGGTTAGCGGGTTTAGCTTTGTATTAGTGAATTAATAGAGTTTGGGCTAAACAAAACCCAGTTTGGGTCTAGGGGGACGAATTGGGCTTTGCCCATGTAGGAAACCTTAGCCCAAGTTACAAACCTTGTGTTATATAAACAAGGTTATGCTTTAGGGTTTAGGTTAATCAGCCAAAATAGTTTTTGAGAGAGTATTTTCGTGAGAGCTTGCAGCTTGGACGAAATTGTGTGTGTTAGGGTTTTGATTGATTGTAATTCGTGAGATTGATAATCAATAGAAACCCAGTTTGATTGTGAAATTCTGTGTTTCTATTCGTTTCTGTGATATTCTGATCAAGAGGATTCCGCACTCTTGATTAGATTGACAATTCTGTGACGATCTGTACGAACAAGGGGACTTACACATTATTATTAAAGAAAAATGAAAAAGCTTTTTGGATTCCTGATAAATATCTATATGATTAGACAATCAATTCAATGAAAAAATTGAAATATGATCATTAATACCACACTTACTACCAATCCCTCGACCAATTATATAAGAACAAAAACCCTAAATTATATTCATATCTCTCATACCAAATACCCAACCACAACCACAAACACACAGAAATGGTTAATCAAGAATTGTCAGTTTGGTGGGTTCAAAGAGAAAATTTCATTCTTCAATTTCTTGATGGGCACAAAATAAGATACCATTCCATAGCCTCTGTTCTAGAAAACTACAATGAAAATGTTTTGAGAAAGATGAATTGTCACACCCCGATTCCCGATGGGCCCGAATGGGTACAATCGTGACGGTTGGATAACAGTTATCACAATATAATAATATGCAGCGGAAGTACTGGAGTGAAAATATAAAATTCAACAAATCTTGAATATATAAATGTATTACAAGCGTTCGATATAAGCCCACAGGCAGGATCTAAATAAACAGAGCTTTATACATCATAGGCCTTAAGCATCAAGGTGCAAATTCCTTAGCCTTCATTCTAGCCGACCCGTATTTCCAGCCTATAATAAGGTTCGGTACCTGTCGTTCAATCTTTTGAAAATACGTCTGCCAAAGCTGGTAAATACAATTAACTGACTCTTTGGAAAAAAAAATAATTTTTCGAAAAGAGTTTTATACATATGGAAAACCCATAGGTGATCCTTTAAATATATCTTAGGTGATGTCATGGTCATAAAAATTCTGTAAAAATGGTTAAATTACGATATCATATCACTAGGATATCAAATATATGTGTGGTTTATGCTTTAAGACCAAACTATGCACCGTAGGGGCATTTTGGTCATTTCACACATAGTTTGAGAATTTATTTAGGATTCTGAGTTTATGATTTATACCAACTGTAAAAATATTTAAAATGATTTATAAAATCAGTAGGTAACAAGTCTTGATTCATAAATATGGTTTAAAACCATACTATGCGCCTAAACTATGTTAAAGTCGTTAAATGACGATTTATGTGATGGTTTATGAAATCTGATGTTATGACCAGCTTTGAATAGTTAAAATATTTTATTTGTCATAACATATCAGTAAGCAAAAGGTATGGTATGAATATTATGCTTAAACCCATTTTAAGTGCCATAAGGGCATTATCGTCATTTACGAGCATTGTACAAGAACTTGAAGTTAAACTTAGTATATAATCTGATTTAAAATCCCAATAAATCCTAAATATGATATCACATCAGTACATAATGATTTTTTCCAAGAAATTATGTTTAACTCATTTTAGATGTGAAAGGGCATTTTAGTCCTTTTAAAAGCATAGTTTACGATTATATGCTTAAACTTAGTTTATGACCATATTATAAACATTAAAATATTCTAAACAAGTTTACTTATCAGTACATAACTCATTTGCATGCTCATTTATATTTAAAACCTTAATTTTAAACAAAAGGGCATAATAGTCAAAGTACGACATAATAACGGAACTTGCAATTTAAACTCAGATTGCTATATGACCATGTAATATAACCTCAGATGATTATACTACAATATAATATGGTCGTAATGGAATCCTTATATCAGTAGCATACTAATCTAATTCGGTTCATAATCGAAAGTCAACGCAAAAGTCAAACTTCATGACTTTCGGTGAACCGACCCTAAAACTGGAATTGACGAGCCGAACATGTTTACACATGTAAACACGTTCTAATCATTATTACTAAGTTATTTAAGTGATAAAACATTTTTTAGAACACTTCTAAATTCAGATCGTAATTATTTCAAAAACTAACCCGTTGACTTTTTAAAACATTAATATGTTGACTCGTCAATTGACCAAGCAAACGTGATTCTTAGGAGGTGCCCTTTTGAGGGATTAACACCTACCTAATTACGATCATGTAGCCATGTTCGTTGCGAACAATGGCTTGACCATTTAAGGTCTAACTGAAATTCAAAGCGTTTATCGTAAACGCTTGACTTTTCGGCTTTAAAAGCCTAATAAACAAACCAGTCACGAAAGGAACACTTACAAGTGGTCCTAAGGACTGAATAGAACTTAGAGGGATGCTCCCAATTGCTCAGGAGCTTCCACAAGATAAGATAGAGAGATTTCAAGAAAAGGTGCAAGTGTTAAAGGCCACTAAAGGCCTCTATTTATACTTTAACATGGCTTCCCAAGATCATGCCATGTGTTACAGGGTTTATAGGATCATCCCAAGTGTCTAAACAGGTGTTGAAAACCCTGAGCTCATGGTATCGAATTCAATGAGCTAGAGTGGTTAGAGTGGGGAACAAGCATGAAAAATGGCAGCTCTTTAGGAATTCTAAAAACCAAGTGCCGTCGCGCCACGCGAGGGGATAACATGGTTCTGGCGTGTGGTGCAAGAGAACATGTTTTCTTTTAAACTTTGACAAATTCAACCCCTTGACTTATAAACTTGCGAGTAACTTTATAATTAGTATGTAAAGCCTTCCTTGGTCAATATTAGGCACACCCAAGAGTATGAACAACATCTTAAAACTCTCGGTTCGTTAAAAGGTCACTCAGAGGTGAGAAATCACATGTTGACGCTTTTAGTCCCTTTAACTCGCAAGTTTGCGTGTATTATCGATTATCGGCACAAAAGCCCTAAACGGCCAAAATAGGCATTCCCGAGAGTATGATCGAACATCATGAAGCTCTAGGTTCGTTAAAAGGTCACTCAGAGGTAAGAATTAACATGTTGACGCTTTTAACCCTTTGATACACAAACTTTTAAATTTATTGCAAACGATTTCGTTTATCCAACAAGTTGCTCAATAAGAGAATACAAATACTGTGTAAGGTCATTTAGAGGCTTAGTTTAAGCATGTTGACACTTTAGTCCATCCACATTCATAGTTTTCAATTTTGACAAAATTAGTCCCTCTTAACTAGCTTTTGACATAATTAGGATTAGTGACACGTGTCAACACATTATTGGACACAATTTTACGAGGTGTTACATGAATGAACTAGGAATACCACCAGCATGTTACACAGAACAGACAACCAAACTATTCAAAATTCTGAACAAAAGGTATGGAAAACCGAATGAAATGGCGATTGAAGACACACAAGTTACATCTGAGGAGTTCATTGAGGACAGTTTCAAGGTTTCAGTGACTTGAGACAATGGCGATATGGAGCTATACGACCCCAAAGACATATCTTCCAGTGAGGAGTTAAGCTTTTTAAAGCATTTATCTGAAATTCCAATCATCAATAACTCTAGAAGCAAATTTGCAGAGAGGCTCCAGAATGCAGTAAAATCACATGCTGAACTTGGACTCTATCTGAAAGTGATGAGGAAATCCCAAATGGAAGCTTAGGATACTCATCTGAAGAAGAAACCAACTTTGATCTATGATGCTGATTGTTGCTTTCCAGTGGTTGTGGTTTGTTATGCTAGTAATTTTTATTTGATGTTTTGTTTCATGTTGAACTCTAATGGTCGTACGAGAATGAAGATGATAGAAGTAATTTTGTTATTTTAAGGATTGTGAACAGGTGATGATACTTGTTTTATTCATCATCTTTGATTATAACTTCTATCATCTATATAACGCAATATTGAAGATATCTACTTGTTGTTCATGTTTAATATGTTCTATGTATAAAACGCAATAACAATTCTTTATTTTTATCATAAAATGCAATAACAAAAAATAGCTGATAATTATGTAGGGTATCATAAAACGCAATAACAAAAATAGCTGATAATTATGCATCATAAAACGCAATAACAAAAAAAAACTTTCTTTATTATTAATGTCAAAATTTTTATACAAACTTACATTTATTATTAGACCCAATAACAGTAGAAGAAACCTTCTCTTGAAATGTACGACTGTTATGTCCTTTTCCACCACATACATGGCACGATTTCTGGATCTTTGAAGATTTCTGAATTGCAATCTCATGATTAGTCTTTAACCTTTTTTGTACACCGCATCCTTTTGTCCTTATTTTTATCGGGACACGAATCATAGAATCAGACTTTTCTAAGTTTCCTCCCATATCAGTGAACCTATCTTTGCGACTAGGTGGTGGCGCAAAGACCATAACCTCATCAGCTTTATCAATATAACTTTTAATATGATCTCTGTAGCGACACAGCTCATCTAAATCCCCAACAAACCTATTAACCACATATTCATTTGCTACAATGATTTCTCTAGAAACTTTATCAATTTCACTACTCCTACCAGTCTCATTAAACCGAATATTACAATGAATTGAGCCATTTGAAACAACATGTCTCATCCATATTCTGAGAACATATCTTCTAGGAAACTCAGTTATATCATCATACCGTAGAACATAAAATATATGGCGGCACAATATACCAAATTGTTCAAACCGCTTGCATGTACAACATATAGTTAAACCATCTTCTTGTTTGCTGTATTGAACCTGTAATAAAAATTAAAATACTATATAAGATAAGTGAGATGTAATATAAAAAACAATGAATACTTACAAATATAATAAAATAAAAATAAGCATAAGATCAAATAATATTAAAACGCAATAAACATAATGATAAAATGCAACTAATGATGAACAACATAAAATGCAATATTAGTTTAAAACGCAATAAATGTTTAAAAACAATATTAGTTTACAAAAATACCTTGAATAAAGATGTGCACGGCTGTTTAAAATCCTTTATTTCAAAATATTCAACATCACCCACAGTATCATGAGTCTTTGACATACACTTTGTAATGGCAACATCAATTTCAATCTGAACATCTTGAAAATTGTTTTTGTGTATATTTCTGACGCTTGTTTCTCCAATACAAAGTCACTCCACATCTTAGACTGATTTACCTTGTATCATGATCATTTCTCCTATGCTCATGCATTTGAAAATCCATTGCAATCTCAAAATGAGTGAAAAATTCAACAAGTGTACATCTTGGATTACAAAACTGTCCAAAAAAGTAATTCTCGCTTTCACATCTAGGTGTAGTACGCATAAGACTGGCCAAATTCTCTCCAAGGTAATAAGAGGGTATCCAATCTAATCAAAGATCATGCTTATCCTTTAACAATTCATGATTTTCTAATCCAAAAGTAGACATTATCGAATGCCACTCAGTTTTCAAAATCTTCTGGAATAATAGTTGTTAGGGGTAGAATTTTATTGGTTATGGATCACGGATCCTCAGTATAGCCTGGGTCAGGATCCTTAGTTCAGTCTGGATCGAGGATCCTCAGGAATGGTGCAGGAAGGCTAAGGATCCAGGATCCTCTTTATTATTCTAAAACTAACAATTGTTTCCATTATCCTTTAGCTTGTTTTGCAGGTGTATTACGAAGAAGACTCATTCTAACCAAGATTCCAGGAGAATATGCTCCATATTAGTGCACGTGCAAGAGCTTCATGACCGTTGTGGTGATCGTGGAGGGCTAGCACATATTTCGGATAGTTAGTTACTTAGATATTTTTCTATTTTTGAAGGGGATAAAAAGCTATTATTAGCTAGTTAGTTACACACATTAGCATTCATTCGAACTCACAGAAACTCATTGGCGATTACACACACAAACACACTAGAAATCCTTGTATCAAGCTTGTTATCATCCAAAGTTGTAATTTTTATTGTTCAATATAGTTGATAGTGATAGTTTTCACTATCCTAGGTTTTTTACGCCGGAGATCATTCATTGATCAATGGCTTTTTCCTTGTATAAATCCTTGTGTTCATCATCATTTTCATTCATTCATTGTTTATACTTTTATTCATTTAACTAAGCATCCAACCTCATAAAAATCAGATTTGGTTACATTAACCATGTGTGATTTTTGACCAAAATAGTTTGGCGCCCACCGTGGGGCAATTGGTGCTTCATCTTTAAAAACTTGTTCATTTCATTCATTTATGTTCATTGTCTTCCACCACATGTCTTCTCAAGGGAAAAACACTTCGAGCTCCATGCCAACAATTACCTCATCACAGGGCATTCCACCTTTGCCTCCTGTTTCTTCTGGATCCAATAAGAATACTGAGAATGATGCGAAGAAGACAACCCCCATTTTCACAAAAGCAACCACTGTTGTTTCTTCTGCTCCTACTAACAATGATCTTTATTCTTTGATTTTGCAGATGAAAGATTACATGCAACAGCAAGACAGAACTAATGATAGGATCCATCATGAGATTGATGAAATCAAGAAATTGAAGAAATCAGTGGAGGATCACTCTCCATTGATGCCCAGATCATTGGATATTACTACTCCAGCAACAACCGTTCAGCATTCTAACACATCAGTTGTCCAATATCATGGAGGATCATCAAGTATGCACTATGGATCATCGGATATGACACAAGCTCAAGGATCCTACTTCCAGCCTTCAGGATCCTCTCTTCAGCCTTAAGGATCCTCCTTCCAGCATCAAGGATCCTTCTCTAGTTCGGGAGGATACATGGGGATGCTGTTAGTTCAAGGATCCTACCCTCAGCATCTAGGATCCTCATCACATGTTCAGGAATCCTCATCGCAGTATCAAGGATCTATAGGATACCTTCAAGTCCTTCAGCTCCGATGTATACTGGATCCAATATTTTTCAGGATCAAGGATCCTTAGGGAATCAACAATCCAGAAGTTCAGAGATTCATGTTGGAGACTTCATTCCCATGCGGACTGTTACTTCATCTGGTCCCACGATTATACCAGAATCACACCAATTTGGATTCACAACTGGGATCCCAGCCTCGAATCAGTCAGGAGGTAACACTTTCAATTCACCTTATAATACTAACCATGGTTTTGTGCAGGAACCAGGGATCAACCAAGCTATGGCAAGGGAGTTGCAAAAACTCAAGGATATGATATCCAGTGTCCCGGGAGTGGTTAAACCCATTCCTGAGATTTCAGATGGGAGTCACAGGGTATCTCGCTTTGCACCACCTATATGTGATGCAGAGATACCAAAGAGGTTTCAGACACCAAACATGAAGCTCTATGTTGGCACAACTGATCCAGAAGAGCATGTAGCCCAATACAGGGAGAGAATGGAGATCAACCCCATTCCAGAAAGGTTAAAGGAAGCATGTCTTTGCAAGGGTTGTGGATCCACATTGACAGGCTCAGCTCTTCAATGGATGCTAAGTCTTCCTCCTTACTCTATTACCTCATTTCCTAATTTGGATATTGCTACAGCTGTAGAGACTTTCAAAATGGGTTTACTTAAGGATTCACAATTCTATGATGATCTTATTATGACACCTTGCAGGAACCTTGATGAAGTAAGAAACGGGGCCCTTAGGTTCAACCGATTAGAGGATGACGAAAGGATCCAGGAGAGACTGTCAGGATCCTCAAAGCAAGAAAAGCAAGGATCCTATTTCAGGAATAATAAATCCAATTCATACAATAAGTCTGATAATCAGAATGTGCATGCTGTGGAACAAGAGGAAGATGATGAAGATTATCCTCCTATTTCCGAGTATTGTTTTGATGTTGATAATGGTGAACTAATCCTTGCTATGCAGAATTTAGGTGATAAAGCTAAATGGCTGAGAAAAAATGACAAGCCATCTGCTACCAAAGACAAATCGAAGTGGTGTGCTTATCATGAAGACTTTGGTCATCTTACAAATGAGTGCATAGCACTAAGGAAAGAGATTGGTTGCCTATTGAGCAAAGGATACTTGAAAGAGCTATTCGGAAGGAAGAAATCAAGGATCCATGATCCTGAGAAAATCCCTAAAAGAGCTCCTGCTCCACCAGCCGATGCTCAAATCATTAATTTCATCTCCGGTGGATCTGACAAATGTGGCACTTCATTTTCAGCAGCTAAGAGGCTTGCAAAAGAGACCAAGATGGAGAATGGGGATAGACCTATTCGAACTTCCGTCCTTACACAGGAAAAAGTCATATCCTTTGATGAAAATGACTGTGTGGATATACATGATCCTCATCATGATGGTCTTGTTATTACATTATTTATCTCTAACCTTTTTGTTCGCAGGATTCTCATTGATGGGGGAAGCTCAGTGAACATTATCCAACTAGATGTCCTCAAAAGAATGAACATTCCTGAATCCGAGATCATTCCAAGATCATCTGTCCTTGGATTCAGTGGAGAGACCAAAAATACATTGGGGGACATCAAACTTCCTATTTACATAGAGGGAGTAAATTCTATTCAAAATTTTGGGTCATGGATTGCTTATCTTGCTGTAATGTTATCCTTGGCAGGCCATGGATACATGATATGAAAGCAGTCCCCTCAATATATCATCAATGTGTGAAGCTCCCTACTCCATGGGGTGTGGTGAAGATTGAAAGTGATCGGCAAGAAGCCAAAAATTGCTACACATCATCAATGAAGCCAACCTCAAGGCCTAGGGAGGCATAGCAATTAGAGTATCCTCCAAGGGATGTCCTGGAGGCAAGAGAGCAGGATGTCAAGGATATTCTCCTGAACCCGGATGATCCTGAATCCAAGATTTTTATAGGATCCAGGATCCTTGACAGTATTGAATAGGATTTAATATCCTTCTTGAAAAGAAGAAAATCTACCTTTGCTTGGAAACATGAAG
The DNA here is from genome assembly GCA_030545235.1 of Helianthus tuberosus. Classification (NCBI taxonomy): domain Eukaryota; kingdom Viridiplantae; phylum Streptophyta; class Magnoliopsida; order Asterales; family Asteraceae; genus Helianthus; species Helianthus tuberosus. Next base: position 229,557,298 of record CM060423.1, on the reverse strand, counting down.
ACATGACAGTTATTTCTAAGGATGCAATTACTCATAAACTTGGTATTGACAGGTCCTTCAAGCCAATCCATCAAAAAAGGAGGAAGTTTGCATCTGAAAGAAATGCCATTATCCAAGAAGAGGTAGACAAATTGCTCAAAGCAGGTATGATTAGAGAAGTTAAGTATCCAAGATGGTTAGCCAATGTGGTTATTGTTCAGAAAAAGAATGGAAAGTGGAGGGTATGCGTTGACTTTCCTGATTTAAACAAGACATGTCCCAAGGATCCTTTCCCTTTACCCTACATTGACTCCATGGTGGATGCTACAGCGGGTCATGAGTTGTTAACTTTTATGGATGCTTCATCTGGATTCCAACAAATTCAGATGGAACCATCTGATCAAGAGGATACTGCTTTTATGACCCCTACTGGTAACTATTGTTATATTGTTGTGCCCTTTGGACTAAGAAATGCAGGTGCTACATACCAAAGGCTAGTAAATATGATGTTTAAAGAACAGATTGGACACACAATGGAAGTCTATATAGATGACATGGTGGTTAAATCCAAAAGAGCTGAGGATCACCTTAAGGATTTGGAAGAAGCATTTGATATCCTTGATAGATACAACATGAAATTGAATGCCACTTTGGTGTAAAAGCTGGTAAATTCTTAGGGTACATGGTGACAAAGAGGAGGATAGAGGCAAGTCCAGAACAAATCAAGGCCATTGTGAACATCAAGTCTCCTGCCAATGCTAAGGATGTGCAAAGATTGACAGGAAGAATTGCAGCGTTGAACATATTCATCTCAAAGTCAACAGAGAAATGCAAAGAATTCTATGATATCCTGAGAAAGAATAAGAAGTTTGAATGTACTGAAAAGCATGAGAATGCCCTCAAGGCCCTTAAGGATTACTTATCCTCGGCTCCAGCTTTAATGAAACCAGAAAATGGAGAAACATTATCCTTATACCTAGCTGTTTCTACTTAGGCGGTATGTGCGGTCCTTGTTAAGGATCATGAAGGTTCTCAACATCCTGTATACTATGTAAGTAAAAGTCTACTTGATGCTGAGTCCAGGTATTCACATTTAGAGAAACTTATTCTTGCTTTAATCATGGCATCTACTAAGTTACGTCATTATTTTGAAACTCATCCTATTATTGTTAAGACTAACTTTCCAATCAAGAATGTACTCAGGAAACATGAAATGTCAGGAAGGATGGCAAAATGGGCAGTCAAGCTTAGTGCATATGGCATTAAGTATGAACCAAGAACTGCCACTAAATCCCAAGCCTTAGCTGACTTTGTGGCTGATTTTGTAGTGATCTACAAAGGGAAGCTGAATTGGAAGTTCAACAACTTGAAGAGACTAAGGATCCTTGGATACTCTTCATAGATGGAGCTTCAAATGTCAAGGGAATTGGACTAAGCATACTACTAAAATCGCCACAGGGGGACATTATACCCCAATCAATTGCTTGTGAGTTCCGAACCACTAATAATAGGCTGAATATGAAGCCTTAATAGCAGGTTTGCAAATTGCCAAGCATATGAGGATCAGGTATCTTGAGGTACATGTAAATTCTTTATTAATTACTAACCATTACAATGGTTCTTATGCTGTCAAAGGTAAAAGGCTAATCAAATATCTAGAGATAGTCAAGAAATTGGCAGCTCTTTTGCTTCTTTTAGTTTGATACAGGTACCCAGGGAAGAAAATGCAAAAGCTGATGCCTTAGCTAATCTTGGATCATCTTTGAATATTCCAGAGTATGTTAAAATACCCATCATTCACATCTTAACCGCTGCTATTGAGGATAACATAGCCATGGAGATAGTGGAGGATTCTGCAATTGTCCCCAGTGATGATTCACAATCAAATTCAGGATCCTGGATCCTTCCAATCCTGAGATATATACAACATGGAGAGATTCCTGCCGGAGAAAATCCTAGAGCTTTCAAAATCAGGGTATCTCAATTTACACTATTAAATAACATCTTATATAAACGATCTCTTGCAGGTCCATATCTAAGTTGCATCGAGAATCCAGAAATTCAAGAAGTTCTGAAGGATTTTCATGAAGGAGATTGTGGAAACCACACTGGGGGCAGAGCACTATTCTCAAGGCTCCTTAGAACAGGATATTAGTGGCCCACAATAAAGAGGGATGCTGTGGAATATGTAAAGAAATGTGATGCTTGCCAAAGACATAGCAATATCCTTCATCAACCAGCGGAGCTTTTGCATCCTATATCCTCTTCCTGGCCATTCATGAGATGGGGAATGGACATAATTGGCAAACTTCCTAAGGCACCAGGAGGAAAAGTATTTATGTTAGCCATGACTGATTACTTCTCCAAGTGGATAGAAGCTGAAGCCTTTACACAAGTTAGGGAGAAAGAAGTTATATCCTTTATCAAAAGAAACATTATTACTAGATTTGGCATCCCTTCTGAAATTGTTTGTGATAATGGATCCCAAATTATTGGGAGCCGAACTACTAACTTTTGTGACAGCTGGGGGATTAGGATGATAACATCAACACCAGTCCACCCACAAGCTAATGGTTAAGCAGAATCATCCAACAAGATCATCATCAACAACTTTGTGACACCCCGTTGAAACGTTCTCATTTACACTAGCTTGTCAGTGGTTGCCTTAACTTTCGGGGCGAAAGTTCTTAAAACTTGGGGATAATGTGACACTCTAGGTTTTCCCGAGCAAATATCTTGAAATTACATTGGGTGTATATACGTTATTAAATGAAAGTTGTGGTATCTTCTTGCCTTATGTGAGTGTGTATGTGTAATATATATTATAATATATATATATATATATATATATATATATATATATATATATGTATGTAATGAGCCGAGACCACCATGAACCCGACTCGAGACCACTCGGTCTCGAATAAACGACTGGGCCGGTTGGGCCGTACACCTCTAAAAAGCCCACCCGAACCCATTAGGGTGAACCGACCTTAGGTCGAGTATAAAATCCATGTCCAAGCCCACCTCCTCTTGTTTTGACACTCCCACCATCCACACACTCTCCTACATTCCTTCAAATCACTAAAACCCTAAAGCTCTACCAACACTCTCCTTCTTCTTCTCAGAACAACCGTCGGCCAAGGAAAGGAGCTCTCGGATCTCGGTGAATTCCCACACACACACCTCCACGCTTTGGAACCGGTTAGTGCGTTATTGTGTGTTATGTGTACTTAATAGACAAGATGTATAAGTAGTCTAAAAGTCTTGTTGTATGATTCTCTTATGATTAGTAAGCTTGTGATATGATGAATAAGGTGTGAGCTATTGTATGATCATGTCTTGCTAAGGTGTTTTTGTAGGATAAATGATTATGTTATCCGATTTATGTTAGATGTTTTGTTAGACGATTTTGCTATCCGAACTATATTATCCGATTTATGTAATATGATTTTGTTATCCGATTCATGTTAGATAATTTAGGACCAATGTGTGTTTGATAGATAATGTAAGATTTGTTTGACCTTCGATCATAATATTTCATGCTCAAATAATCTCATGAAGAACATTATGAAGAAGTGTTAAATGTATTATGAACAACATGAATATGATATGAATGTTGTTGAATATTTGAAATATGCTTTGTTTGATCTGTTTTGATTAAGTTTTGGGCAAGAAAACATGTTTATGCATTTTAATTGGATAGTACACAATATCATGAACATGAATTTCTATTGGCTAGTACAATCTGTGCAAACATTCTAGAAACAATCATGTTGCAAGTCGAGACCTTCAGTCTCGACTCGAGACCGAAGCAATTGGACTTGAGACCAACAAAGCAACAACTTGAGACGAGCTTCAAGACTCGAGATCAACACGGTCTCGACTCGAGACCCCATAGTCTCGACTCGAGACTGAACCCGAGACATCTGAGATTGCGACTCGAACTTGTGTGACTCGAGACCACCCCACTACAACCCGAGACCCTTTGGTTGCGACTCGAGACCGCCTTGTCTCGAGTGGGCTACTGGTCACCGTTGTTGGGCCGAACTGTATGAGTTGTTCATGTTCGATTTCTGTTTAATTGGACTATGTGTTAACTGCTGTTGTTGACTGTGTAATTATTAGAGCAGACCCAATACCCTAGTATGTTTTGTATGCTATGTGTTAAATACGTGCACCATCTACGTGATTACTTGTACCCAAACCTGACCCAAAACTGGTAACCATGTTAGGACGCGGTGACCAACGTGTTTGACCAAGTAAACGGTCTGCCGAGCAACCCAAGGTGAGTTCACAACTTAAAGCATGCATTCCCGGTGGTTTGGGAAACGGACTTAAAAACAACACCATCCCTTTGTAAGGGGTACAAACTTACTTTTCTTCCCTTGTTACTGGGATACAAACTTAGTTAATTATTGTTTATACGGTAATGCAACAAGCAACACTAAACAAAACTCTATCACTTAAGTCCTCACTACATAATACCGATTAATCGCCGGGGCCTGGCGAACGGGTTATTAGTTGATAGCGCTATTTAGGTGTAACCAGCCTCACACCGACCCTTGTTACTGGGAACGGGAGTGAACTAATGTACTCTGGCAAACTGTCAATGATGATAGAACATTGACCAACGGGGCACTGCGGAAACGTACGGTTAAGTAAGTATTCGGTATTGGAAAAACAGTTTAGTCGCTTACTTATGGGGTAGCTCCCCATCGCATGTATAAACGGATTAATTAACTGGTGAAACAAGTTTTTGGTAATTAAAACTAGACAACTCGTGGACTCGCCAACATTTTTGTTGATACCCTACTGCATGCTTTGCAGGTACCCAGTGACTCAGGAGCTTGCAGCTTGGGAATGTGTAGTGGTCGTCTAACCCACGTGTTGGGTTCTAAATAATCTCGAACTATGAACCTTGTTTTGAAACTATTTGGTCTACGCTTCCACCGTTTGTTTAAATTGATATTCGAACTAAACTTTTGGAACTTTAAAATATGGTGCTTACTAACTATTGTGGTTGGTGAATACCCTTACTATTAATCACTGCTCGGTATAATTGGTGGCTGGATCCTGGTCAGTCACGCCTCCAAGCGGTAGTACTCCGCATGTGGATTTTGGTGGTGTGACAGATTGGTATCAGAGCCATTGGTTATAGTGAACTTGGTTTTAAAAAGAAGAGTCTTTTTGAGAAAAACCAGACTATAACCCGTGACTCGTGACGACACTACACTCCAAGGGCAAGACTCGGCATATTAGACCTCATAGCTCGGACTTGTGTTTACTTGCTTGTTTATCTTAGGTTGACTGCCCTACTATAAATACTAGTGTGCCTGATTATATAGATACACATTTCCCTTCTATCTCATTCTCGCTACGTTACAACATCACACTCATACTGTGTTTTCTGGTTATGAAGACAATGAGTGGACGCGGAAGAGGAAGCGTTAACATGACTCAGGCTCAATTCACTAACTTGCTCAACACGGTGGCTGCAGCTTTCGCAGCTCACCCTGGAGGTAAACTCGTTACTTTAGGGTGTTTAGACCCTACCCCCACATCGTCTTTTCACCTCTAAACCTATTCGCTCCATTTCTCACAACAGGTCAGCCTGCGCCTGCACAGCCACGTGTCTGTACCTTCAAAACTTTCATGGATGGCAAACCCCTCCCTTTCAACGGCACTGAGGGTGCCATAGGCCTTCTGCATTGGATTGAAAAGGCCGAAGCTGTCTTTGCTGTCTGTGAGTGTCCCCCTGCTAACTGGATTAAGTTCGCGACTGGTACGCTTGAAGGAAACGCGCTTTCATGGTGGAAAGCACAGATTCAGATGCTTGGTCTGGAAACTGCTAATGCTACTGCATGGGAAGATTTCAAAGACATGATCAAAGAGGAGTACTGTCACAGGGATGACATCCACAAACTCGAGAACGAGTACTATGCGCTCAAGATGGTCGGATCAAAGATTGAGACCTACACTAAGCAGTCCAACGACTATGCTGCACTTTGTCCAAACAAGTCCCGACCTATGTATCAAAGGATCGAACTGTACATCAAAGGCTTGGTCCCAGAAATCCGGAGCCACGTGACCTCAGCCAACCTCAATACCATACAGCCCGTGGTTCGTCTTGCTCACAAACTCACCAACCAGGCTATGGAGGAGGGCAAGTTACCCCAGAGGATCGGTACTACTGCTGGAACTTCTAACGATAACAAACGAAAGTGGGATGGAAGTCAGGGGAAGGATGCTAACCCCACTCAGGCCCCAGCTCAACAAAGGAAGACTGAAAACAACAAGGGCCCTCAGCAACAGGGTGGTTATCGTGGAAACCACCCCAAGTGTAACAAATGTAACCGACACCACAGTGGGCCATGTGGCAAGGGTCAATGTCAGCGATGCAACAAGATGGGGCATGAAGCCAAGGACTGCCGAAGCCAGTTCCCAGCTAGGCAGAATCAGCATCAACCACTGCAACAGCAGCAGCAAGGAAACAATCGTGAATGCTACAAGTGTGGGGCAATAGGGCACATGCGAAAGGATTGCCCTCAGCTGAACCAGAATCAGAACAACAACAATCAGGGTGCTGGGAACAATAACAACAATGCTGGAAATGGTGCAAGAGGAAGGGCTTTTGTGATTGGAGCGGGAGAAGCAAGGAATGACCCCAACGTTGTGGCGGGTAAGTTCCCACTTAATGATCATTATGTTTCCGTACTATTTGATTCCGGAGCAGATGCTAGTTATGTATCCCTACGTATTAGTAAGAAACTTTAGTCCACCCTTACGCCGTTAAGCTCTAAGCACATTGTCGAGATAGCTAATGGTAGAAACCTCGAGGCCTCACACGTAATTCGTAACTGCAAATTAGAGTTGTCTGGTCAGACCTTCTATATCGATCTCTTCCCCATCATTCTTGGAAGCTTCGACGTCATCATTGGTATGGATTGGTTATCCAAACATCGAGCTGAAATCCTCTGCCAAGAGAAAGCTATACGTATTCCTCGTCCCTCTGGCAACCCTCTTATAGTTCAAGGCGACAAGAGCGGAGAAGTCACAGGCATCATTTCATTCTTAAAGGCCCAGAAGTGCCTATGAAAGGGGCACACCGCTATCTTAGCACTCGTTGCCGACACACAGAAAAAGGAAAACAGGATTGAAGATTTTCCAGTTGTACGCGACTATCCCGAGGTATTCCCGGAGGAACTGCCTGGACTCCCTCCTCACCGTCAGGTCGAATTTCAAATCGAACTAGCTCCCGGAGCAGCACCTATAGCTCGTGCACCTTATCGACTAGCCCCCGCGGAACTCAAGGAACTCTCTACTCAACTACAAGAACTTTTGGACAAAGGTTTTATCCGTCCTAGCTCATCACCCTGGGGAGCCCCAGTGCTCTTCGTCAAAAAGAAAGATGGCACATTCCGAATGTGCATTGATTACCGCGAACTGAACAAGGTTACCATCAAGAATCGTTATCCACTTCCCCGTATCGACGACCTGTTTGACCAGCTGCAAGGGTCGAGCTATTATTCCAAGATCGATCTGCGATCGGGTTATCACCAGCTGAGAGTCCGCGATGAGGACATCTCTAAGACTGCTTTCAGAACCCGCTATGGTCACTACGAATTCCTTGTTATACCTTTCGGAATGACCAACGCACCGGCGATCGTCATGGATCTCATGAACCGAGTGTGTAAACCCTACCTCGACAAATTCGTAATTGTGTTTATTGACGACATCCTTATCTACTCGAAGAGTAAAGAGGAGCATGAACAACACTTGCGTCTCATTCTCGAACTCCTTCGTAATGAGCAACTGTATGCCAAATTCTCGAAGTGTGACTTCTGGCTTAGAGAAGTCCATTTCCTTGGGCACATAGTCAATCAGGATGGAATTCACGTTGACCCCGCCAAGATCGAATCCATTAAGAACTGGCCTATACCTAAGACTCCGACTGAGGTTCGCCAATTCTTGGGATTGGCAGGATACTATCGAAGGTTTATCAAGGGATTCTCTAAGTTCGCTCAACCACTTACGACCCTCACCCAGAAGGGCGTTGCTTATAAGTGGAATGATGCTCAGGAATCTGCCTTCCAGGAGCTAAAGAAGAACCTCTGCAGTGCTCCTATTCTTTCCTTACCCGAAGGTACCGACGACTTCGTTGTTTACTGCGACGCTTCTATTCAAGGACTTGGGTGCGTATTGATGCAACGCGAGAAAGTTATTGCTTACGACTCGCGACAACTCAAGATCCACGAACGGAACTACACGACACATGACTTAGAATTTGGAGCTGTGGTCTTCGCGCTCAAGATTTGGAGGCACTACTTGTACGGTACCAAATGCACGATTTACACTGATCACAAGAGTCTCCAACACATAATGGAACAAAAGGAGTTGAATATGCGGCAGCGCCGATGGGTAGAACTCCTAAATGACTACGAGTGTGCAATTAAATATCATCCAGGCAAGGCTAATGTTGTAGCCGATGCCCTCAGCAGAAAAGAGACTAAACCCAAGCGTGTTCGTGCCTTACAGCTCACTATCCACTCGAACCTCCCTAACCAGATCCGAAATGCTCAAGCTGAGGCATTGAAAGCTGAGAACATCAGGGCTGAGTCCCTACGAGGATCGAGACAACGGTTAGAACAAAAAGAAGATGGTGCTTACTACGTAAATGGACGTATATGGGTCCCACTTTATGGAAATTTACGTGACCTTGTGATGGATGAGGCCCATAAGTCCCGTTACTCAGTACATCCGGGTTCAGATAAGATGTACCACGACTTGAGGACTACCTACTGGTGGCCTGGCATGAAAGCCCACATAGCAACCTATGTTAGAAAATGTTTAACTTGTGCAAGAGTCAAGGCGGAGTATCAAAAACCATCAGGCCTACTCCAACAACCAGAGATCCCACAGTGGAAATGGGAGCAAATTTCCATGGACTTCGTTACCGGATTGCCTAGGTCTCAACGCGGAAATGACACCATTTGGGTGATAGTAGATCGATTAACTAAATCTGCCCACTTCTTGGCTATTAAAGAAACGGACAAGTTCTCCACCTTAGCAGAGGTATACTTAAAAGAAGTGGTTTCGAAGCACGGAGTGCCAACCTCTATTATTTCCGACCGAGACGCACGTTTTACTTCTGAGTTGTGGCAAGCTATGCACAAATCTTTTGGCTCGCGTTTAGACATGAGCACCGCTTATCATCCGCAAACGGATGGGCAATCGGAACGCACCATCCAAACCCTCGAAGACATGCTTAGGGCATGTGTGATCGATTTTGGCAAGAATTGGGAGAAGCACCTACCGTTAGTAGAATTCTCCTACAACAACAGCTACCACACCAGCATCCAGGCGGCACCCTTTGAGGCATTGTACGGTCATAAATGCCGATCGCCTCTCTGCTGGGCGGAGGTTGGTGACAGCCAGATCACAGGCCCGGAACATGTAGTAGACACTACAGAAAAGATTGCCTGGATTAGGCAACGCATGGCGGTAGCTCGTGACCGTCAGAAGAGATACGCAGATAAGGATAGGAAACCGCTAGAGTTCCAGGTTGGTGAACGGGCTCTACTTAAAGTCTCACCCTGGAAGGGTGTGGTTCGCTTTGGAAAACGGGGCAAGCTAAATCCGAGATATGTCGGACCCTTTGAAATTACCGAAAAGATCGGTAAGGCCGCTTACAGATTGAATCTGCCTGAAGAACTGAGTGCTGTGCACAACGTCTTCCATGTGTCTAATCTGAAGAAGTGTCTGTCAGATGAAACACTCATCATTCCTTTCAAGGAACTTACTATTGACGAACAACTACACTTTACTGAGGAACCGATTGAGATCACGGATCGTGAGATCAAAACCCTCAAACGTAGCCAGATACCCCTCGTGCGAGTTCGTTGGAACTCGCGCCGTGGCCCAGAGTTCACCTGGGAGCGGGAAGACCAGATGAAACGCAAGTACCCCCAGTTGTTCCCAAATGAAACTCCCAGCACTGAAACTACTACCGAATTTCGGGACGAAATTCCAAACTAACAGGGGGATGATGTGACACCCCGTTGAAACGTTCTCATTTACACTAGCTTGTCAGTGGTTGCCTTAACTTTCGGGGCGAAAGTTCTTAAAACTTGGGGATAATGTGACACTCTAGGTTTTCCCGAGCAAATATCTTGTAATTACATTGGGTGTATATACGTTATTAAATGAAAGTTGTGGTATCTTCTTGCCTTATGTGAGTGTGTATATGTAATATATATTATAATATATATATATATGTATGTAGTGAGCCGAGACCACCATGAACCCGACTCGAGACCACTCGGTCTCGAATAAACGACTGGGCCGGTTGGGCCGTACACCTCTAAAAAGCCCACCCGAACCCATTAGGGTGAACCGACCTTAGGTCGAGTATAAAACCCATGTCCAAGCCCACCTCCTCTTGTTTTGACACTCCCACCATCCACACACTCTCCTACATTCCTTCAAATCACTAAAACCCTAAAGCTCTACCAACACTCTCCTTCTTCTTCTCGGAACAATCGTCGGCCAAGGAAAGGAGCTCTCGGATCTCGGTGAATTCCCACATACACACCTCCACGCTTTGGAACCGGTTAGTGCGTTATTGTGTGTTATGTGTACTTAATAGACAAGATGTATAAGTAGTCTAAAAGTCTTGTTGTATGATTCTCTTATGATTAGTAAGCTTGTGATATGATGAATAAGGTGTGAGCTATTGTATGATCATGTCTTGCTAAGGTGTTTTTGTAGGATAAATGATTATGTTATCCGATTTATGTTAGATGTTTTGTTAGACGATTTTGCTATCCGAACTATATTATCCGATTTATGTAATATCATTTTGTTATCCGATTCATGTTAGATAATTTAGGACCAATGTGTGTTTGATAGATGATGCAAGATTTGTTTGACCTTTGATCATAATATTTCATGCTCAAATAATCTCATGAAGAACATTATGAAGAAGTGTTAAATGTATTATGAACAACATGAATATGATATGAATGTTGTTGAATATTTGAAATATGCTTTGTTTGATCTGTTTTGATTAAGTTTTGGGCAAGAAAACATGTTTATGCATTTTAATTGGATAGTACACAATATCATGAACATGAATTTCTATTGGCTAGTACAATCTGTGCAAACATTCTAGAAACAATCATGTTGCAAGTCGAGACCTTCAGTCTCGACTCGAGACCGAAGCAATTGGACTCGAGACCAACAAAGCAACAACTTGAGACGAGCTTCAAGACTCGAGATCAACACGGTCTCGACTCGAGACCCCATAGTCTCGACTCGAGACTGAACCCGAGACATCTGAGATTGCGACTCGAACTTGTGTGACTCGAGACCACCCCACTACAACCCGAGACCCTTTGGTTGCGACTCGAGACTGAGAGGTCTCGACTCGAGACCGCCTTGTCTCGAGTGGGCTACTGGTCACCGTTGTTGGGCCGAACTGTATGAGCTGTTCATGTTCGATTTCTGTTTAATTGGACTATGTGTTAACTGCTGTTGTTGACTGTGTAATTATTAGAGCAGACCCAATACCCTAGTATGTTTTGTATGCTATGTGTTAAATACGTGCACCATCTACGTGATTACTTGTACCCAAACCTGACCCAAAACTGGTAACCATGTTAGGACGCGGTGACCAACGTGTTTGACCAAGTAAACGGTCTGCCGAGCAACCCAAGTTGAGTTCACAACTTAAAGCATGCATTCCCGGTGGTTTGGGAAACGGACTTAAAAACAACACCATCCCTTTGTAAGGGATACAAACTTACTTTTCTTCCCTTGTTACTGGGATACAAACTTAGTTAATTATTGTTTATACGGTAATGCAACAAGCAACACTAAACGAAACTCTATCACTTAACTCCTCACTACATAATACTGATTAATCGCCGGGGCCTGGCGAACGGGTTATTAGTTGATAGCGCTATTTAGGTGTAACCAGCCTCACACCGACCCTTGTTACTGGGAACGGGAGTGAACTAATGTACTCTGGCAAACTGTCAATGATGATAGAACATTGACCAACGGGGCACTGCGGAAACGTACGGTTAAGTAAGTATTCGGTATTGGAAAAACAGTTTAGTCGCTTACTTATGGGGTAGCTCCCCATCGCATGTATAAACGGATTAATTAACTGGTGAAACAAGTTTTTGGTAATTAAAACTAGACAACTCGTGGACTCGCCAACATTTTTGTTGATACCCTACTGCATGCTTTGCAGGTACCCAGTGACTCAGGAGCTTGCAGCTTGGGAATGTGTAGTGGTCGTCTAACCCACGTGTTGGGTTCTAAATAATCTCGAACTATGAACCTTGTTTTGTAACTATTTGGTCTACGCTTCCGCCGTTTGTTTAAATTGATATTCGAACTAAACTTTTGGAACTTTAAAATATGGTGCTTACTAACTATTGTGGTTGGTGAATACCCTTACTATTAATCACTGCTCGGTATAATTGGTGGCTGGATCCTGGTCAGTCACGCCTCCAAGCGGTAGTACTCCGCATGTGGATTTTGGGGGTGTGACAAACTTGAAGAAGAAGCTTGGATCCAAAAAAGGGAAATGGGCAGAAGAGCTACCTTATGTGTTATGGGCTGATAGAATAACTCCCAAGAATGCTACTGGTCAAATTCCATTTTCTTTGGTGTTTGGAGCAGAATCTGTGATCCCTACAGAGATGGTAGTCCCTACTGCAAGAACAAGCACCCATGATCCTGAAGGAAATGCTGAAAACTTAGCTCAAGACCTGGATACCATAGAAGAACTCAGGGATTTAGCAAGGATAAGGTTGGCTAGATATCAACAAAGAATGGTTGGGGCCTACAACAAGAATGTCAGGATCAGAAAGTTTCAAGTTGGTGACATGGTGTTGAGGAAAGCATTTCAAAATACCATGAATCCTGCTGATGGCAAGCTAGAACCAAAATGGGAAGGCCCATATCTAATAGAAGTTGAGGCAGGAAAAGGGGCATATCGTTTGCTAACAATGGATGGTGATCTTTGTTTTGGTTAAAAATCACACAAGGATAATGTAACCAAATCTGATTTTTTGTGAGGTTTGATGCTTGGTTAATTGATCAAATTTGTATATAAGAAATGAATGAAATGAATGATAGACACAAGGATGTATATGAGGAAAAAGCCCTTGATCAATGAATGATCTCCGGCATAAAAAACCTCGGGTGATGGAAACTACCGATCACCAACTATATTGAACAAATAAAGTTTACAACTTCGGATGAGAACAAGCTTGGGAGAATAATTGCTAGAGAATTATTGTGTGTAATCGCCAAGAGTTTGCAGAGAATTCGAGTTTGAGAGTTGTGTATATGTGTGTCACTAATATTACTAAATAAAGCTTGTTATCCCCTTTAAAATTATAAAATATCTAAGTAACAAACTATCCGAATAAGGTGCTAGCTCCCCACGATCACCATAACGGTCATGGAGCGATTACACATGCAAAAACACGAAGCATATTGCCCTAGAATCTTGGCAGGACCGAGTCTCCTTCGAATACACCTGCAAAACAATTCAAAATATGATGGAAACAATTGTTAGTTTAGAATAACAATGAGGATCTTGGATCCTTAATCTTCCTGCAACATCTTCTGAGGATCCTTAATTCAAACTGAACTGAGGATCCATGATCCAGGCTATACTTGAGGATCCGTGATCCATATGCTATAAAATTCCATCCTTAACAATTTCCCCCAAATATGACTAGTTGATATCCGATTAGATAGTCATGTTTGAACAATTTTCGGACTAGCCGTTGCAACTGGATATAGTCGTTACAGTGTTGATGTTAGCGATAGTCATCTCCTGCAACAATAATCATTATAAATAGGTTAGAGATAAGGATTGAAATCTGCATTTATATTCGAGATCCTCTCTTTAAATCCTCATTAGAAGATCTCATCAGGTATTTCCTTCTTCCTTCTCTCTAATATTCTTCTTCTTGATCCTCTGTTCTTCACGTATCCATGGAAAAGATGAGCACTCGTTCTTCCCCCGCCAAGAATCTTGAACATAACAGCCCATTGAAGAGTCAAGATCTCACCAAAAACCCTTCAATGGAGCTTTGTCGATTCACTGATCCTGAAGTTGATCAGTTACGCCCCTGTTTCCTGATGGTACCATTTTCCGGCCCTTTGATTCTTCAACCAAAAGTGATTGTATCTCCGATGTCTGGATCACCTTTCCCGCAGCCCCTTTTTAGATAGGGTTTAAATATCCTTTTCCTGTTCTCACACAGAGATTCTTCACACTTACCGGTTTATGCTATATCCAAGCTATGCCGATGGTGTGGAGAATCCTATACACACTTGAGCACATTGTAGAGCAGGAAGGTATAGGTATAGACATAGGCATGTCTGAGTTGAGCCAACTGTACAATCTGGTGAGCCATGGTTCTTATCGATACCTCTTCAAATCCAAACCCCAGCAGCCTCATCCAATCCTTAAAACCACCAAGAATGACACCAACTGGAGGAATCAATTCTTCTTTGTGAGGAGGGATTCTATTCCAAACGGAAGTTGTAACAACTCTCATCAAAAGTTATATTTATTTAATTAAATTGACCAATAGGAAACCCTAATTGAGAAACCCAAGTGATTCTGAACAAACCCTAAAATTTTCAGAACAATCGGAATTAGGATCAGGGCCCCTAAAACTCAGGGGGGGTAAAACCTAGTCGGTATTATCTACACAGTTTTACGTGTAAATTGCAAATGAACACAAGACCAACTCAGCAAGGCTACTTAGAGACGCGGCCACCCTATGATAGGGGGCGGCCTCTCGCGCCACGCGACACCCCCTCGCGCCACGCGAGGGGGACGGTTTTTCAACTATAAATATCAGGCAGTGGGACTTGATTCTGGGAGTTGGAACGACGCTCAAATTCACTTTGTGCGCTGAGATAACTTCTGTATACTCCAATTAACACACACAATCACTGAATCGACGCCGCAATCAGGGTATTAGCACAATCGCTATTACGATTCATTGTCCGATCGATCAATATATCCAATGGATGTTTAAATGCCGCCCACATTAGGGCTATACTTTGTCGTTCGTCGTTAAATCGATGGATGTTTAAGTATCGTACTTTGTCGTTCGTCGTTAATTCGATGGATGTTTAAGTATCGCACTTTGTCGTTCGTTGTGAGAATTTGATCTCGTGAGTTATCGTAAATGCTGGATTGATTACTAACCCAGAATTGTGTGCCTGTTATTAAAATTAGGTTGAAAAGGCTAAATCAGTAGGCTAAACTCTGCCCGTATAAATTTGCAATGTGAGTTATTCTCTTTTTATTAAACTATTTTACAATACCTCAAATTATTTTCAAGGTTATAATTATAGGGACTAAGTCGTGGATATCTTGAATTACTGGTTAGTGGGGTATTGTGCACATTACTAAGTTTCTCCCAGTTAGGTTCATTGACCTACTCGGGATAATCACTGTTAGGTTCATTGACCTACAGGGATAATCATCACTATTTAGGTTCATTGATCTAATAGTGGTATGACCATCGTCACCATTGTGACTTGTCACCATTGTGACAGAACGCCAGATAAAAAAAATAAGATAGAAGCCATTGTAATCGCTCTTATGCTGTAATTAATAACTATGCATCATTATGAAAAATAGAATGATTCACTCAGTATTTCCCGCTGACAAAACCTTTTTCAAACATGTTTCAGGTGACCTGTTATGAATCAGGAAAAGTGCCATATAGCACTACAAGCTCAAGGAAGTGGCTCAGTATAAAATAAAGAAACATGTTTTGTAAAAATAAAAGATTTCTTCGTGAAATCAAACTATTGTAAATTATCGGGTTTTATTCCGAATTGTGAAATAAAATAATCGGGGAATATTTACATTTTAAAAGATCCTGATGAAAACTTCCGCTGTCAAACTTAATTAATTAAATACCACGGGATTTCTGTCCCTCGGCTCCTGAAACGGGTCAAAACGGGTCGGGGGCCGTGACAGAAAAAGGTGGTATCAGAGCCACTT